>CM057453.1:918215000-921095000 GCA_016271365.2 Neoceratodus forsteri
GTTCAAATCCTGGCTGGGACTTGAGCATCTTTTTGTAAGCTGGAAACTCACTTGAGTATCATTTCATTGCGGTGAGGAAATGGACTAGTAAATTATATGAGAAGTAAATTTAGCTAAGAACAGCATTTCGGGAAGGTAAATCACCTGCTGGGGTTAGTCTCCCAGTTGCATGTATTGCAGGTTGTGACATAACCTCTACACCATAGGAAATGGAATTCACTTACCTGCAGCTCAGTGGCATATTGAATTGGTGTTCACATAATAAGCAAAAGCTCAGTAGTTTAAATTCAGGTAGACATAGTTTGAATCCTGGCAGGATTTAAACATTTTTCAACCTTTTGTAAGATGGAAACTCACTTGAGTAGCAATTCATGGTGGAGTGGAATAGTAAATTGTATGAGAAGTAAAATGTAGCGAAGAACAACAAATTGTGAAGGTAAATTACCTACTGGTATTAGTTCCCTAGTCGCCTGTTTTTCAGATGTGACATAACCTCTACATTACAAGAACTGCAATTCTGTTATCTGCAGTTCTGTAGCACACTGAATGTGTACTTTTATAGCAGGCAGAGGGTCAGTGGCTCAGATCTGAGCAGGGACTTAAGCATTTTTTTTTATTTATTTCCTAAGATGGAAGCTCACTTGAATGATTATTCATGGTGGTGTGGAGTTGGAACAGTAAATGATATCAGCACATTTAGCTAAGAACAACAATCTGTGAAGGCAAGTTGCCTGCTGTGATTAGATCCCCAGTCACTATTTTTCAGGTTGTGATATAATCTCTACATCATAGGAACCACAACTGGCTTCCCAGCAGCTCAGTGACATGCTGAATGCATTTGCTTAGCAGGCAAAGGATCAGTGGTTCAAATCCTGACAGTAAAGTAAACATTATTTTTTTAAGATGGAAACTCACATGAGTGGCAATTCTTTATGGCATGAGTTGTTATAGTAAAATATATGAGAAGTAGCTTTAGCTATGAACAATATGTGAAGGTAAATTGCATGCAAGGATTTGATCCCCAATCACCTGGTTTGCAGGTTGTGACATAACTTCTATACTGTAGGAAATACATCTGACTTACTTGTACTGTAGCTCAGTGGCACACTGAATGTATGTTTGTTTAGCAGGCAAAACATCAGTGGTTTTAATTCAGGTAGACATAGTTTGAATTCTGGCAGGGATGTAAACATTTTTTCAACTTTCTTCATAAGATGGAAGCTCAGTTGATTGGTGATTTATGGTGGTATGAGTTGGGATAGTAAATTATATGAGAAGTAGATTTAGCTAAAAACAACAATTTCTAAAGGTAAATTTATTGCTGGAATTAGAACCCCATTCCCCTGTTTTGCAGGATGTGACATAACATCTACATCACAGGAACTGCAACTCATTTACCTGCAGTAAGTGGCACAATGAATGTGTGTTTGCCTAGCAGGCAAATAAATTGATGGTTCAAATACAGGTAGACACAGTTGGAATCCTGGCAGGGACTTAAACATGTTCTTTGTAAGATTAATCAGTAAATTAATGGAACTTAAAATCCATAATAAACTGATAGATTGGACTGAAAGATGGTTATACAAATGTAAACAAAAAGTAAGATTGTATGGACAAGTACCACCCAACATTAGAGTCCCACAGGGGTCTGTATTGGAATCAGTTTTGTTTAGGATCTATATCTCTAATATAGAAAATGGACTATTGTACAGATACTGTGTTTTTGTGAATGATATCAAAGTAGGAAAGAGAGTGGACACATTTAAATATCAAGAAAAATTACAAAAGGATTTAGATCATCTAATGATCTGGGCTGAAAGTTGGAGGCTGACCTTCATTACATCAAAGTGCAAAATGATGCACTTTGGTAGACATAATCTAGAATATAACTGTAGGCTAGGAAAAGATACTCTGGAGCAAACAGTGAGGGAAAAAGATCTGGGAATCATAATAATGAATGACTTGAAAGCACACACCCAAAGCCGTGAGGTGTTTAGGAAAACTAATCATTTGTTAAATGTGATAAACAGAAATTTTGTCAGTAATTCCATGGAACTGAGACTACCTTGGTATAATATATACATCACACCTCAAATAGACTATTGCTCACAGTTTTAGGGGACAATAAATAAAGGTGATGTTAACAAAATAGAAAGGATACAAAGGTAAGCCACAAGATCAATAAAAGGGCTGGAGAATAAAGACTACGAAGAACATCTGAAAATACTGAAACTAAGCACCTTACAAAACAGACGCATAAGAGGAGACTTACGTTATATAAAATCTATGACAATGAGGAATTAATGGAGGAACTGAACTTAAAGCGCAGAATTAGACTAAATGTGAAAGGCACAGCAAGCAAATACAGTCATAAATTTTAAAATAGAGAAAAGGAAAGTATTTCACTCAGAGAGTGGTGGCTATATGGAATGAACTGCCAGATGATGTGATGTGCAGTAATGACATTAACATCTATAAGCATAATCTGGATAAATATTTAGCAGAAAGGGAACTAGAGGCGTATTACTATAACTGAAAGGAATAGCATATATGGCAATCACCTTCTGCTGCCTTGACAAATCATAAGTTATAAGATGGAAACTTACTTGAGTGGTGAACCTTGGTAATGTGGAGTTGGACTAGTACATTATATGAGAGGTAATATTAGCTAAGAGCAACAATTTGTGAAGGTCGATTTCCTGCTGGGATTAGATCCCGAGCTGCCTGTTCTGCAGCTTGTGACATAACATCTACACCATGGGAACTGCATTTCATTTAATTGCAACCCAGTGGTACACATTACATGTGTGATCACTTAGCAGGCAAAGGATCAGTGTTTGAAATCCTGCCAGGGACTTAAACATTTGTTTAATTTTTTTTAGATGGAAATCACTAGACTAGCAATTCATGGTGGTGTAGAGCTTGAATAGTAAATTGTATAAGAAGTACATTTGGCTAAGAAACACAATTTGTGAAGGTATCTTGCCTGCTAGGGTTAGATCCCAAGCCACCTGTTTTGCAAGTTGTAACACACCACAGGAACTGCAGTTCTCTCACCTGCAGCTCAATTGCACACTGAATGTATGTTTGCTTAGCAGACAAAGAATCAGCAGTGTGAAATATAGGTAAACATAATTTGATTCCTGGCAGGAACTTCAACATATTTTCTTGTCATATTTATTTGTAAGATGGAATCTCTCTTTAGTGGCAGTTCACGGTGGTGTGAGACTGAAATAATAAATTATAAGAGAAGTAAATTTAGCTAAGAATGACAGTTTGTGAAAGTAAATTGCCTGCTGGACTTAGATCCCCAGTTGCCTGTTTTACTGGTTATGACTTAACCTCTACCCCCACTGGAACTGCAATTCCCATACCTGCAGCTCAGTGACACACTGAATATGTGCTTGTTAAACAGGCAAATGATTAGTGGTTTGAATCCAGGTAAACATACAGTAAATTATATTTTAATGCATAATTACTTTACACTTTACAGACCTTATTTGGCATCTTTAGTACCATTGGTACTTTTGATTAGTTATAGGTAAGAAAAACAAAGTCATAATTTATGTAATTTAAAAAAAGTTTTGGACCTCTGTTACTTTGCCCCTGGTTTACCAATTGCCACAGCATTTTCAGGCTTCATAGATCCTGGCACCAACTCTGCATCTTCCAACTTTCAAGTAAATTGGTTGAACTGAGACAGAGTTATTCAGGTACAAAATCAGGGTTTAGCATTAATGTGCTTACTCAGCCCTAATATACAGACTCCAGCATGCCTCTATAATACAGTTGTAAGCTGTAGCACCTTCCAGTTTACCAAGGTTGTGTAATGAGAATCACTACAATTGCTACTCTGGCAGTCCATTGTCCAAACAATGTAGACAATAGTGATGAACCATGTGTTCATTGTTTCTTTCTGACCATGCCAAACTTCAGATGAATGACCCACTCACCAGAAAGATATTTTAGATTTTTTTTATTTTATTGACTTCACATTCAGCTGTCCAGAGTGGGAGAGAACCAAAATCTCAGTGGTCCTGGTTCACATACACTTAAATACAACATTTCATAATTACTCATCAGTTTGTCAAGGCTGGCTATTAAAACACATGATATTAACTATATTAAAGTGGCAGTAGTGCCACTATAGTTAGGGCCTAGTAGGGGTTTTTATGTTAAACCTCAAACTTTGCACTTTAATAGCTTCACGGCAATTCAATTAATTTGTATAAAATTTTTCATGCACAGTCTCAAGGGGTAGATCTCTTGCCAAGTTTCATTCTGGTTGGATGTGTAGATTATAAGATGTGGATAGTGACAAAGTGAAAAAAATTGGGGGGTTTTGCTGTTTTTTGTCTTCGCCTAGCACCCAGATGGTTTTGAATTGTGATCTGAAATTTTAAGGTTAAAAAGGGCTTGGACCACAGTGGTGCCTTTTGCAGTTTGGTGAAAGAATGTGAATACATTCCAAAGTTATTACATTTTGAAATTTCGATTCAGAACATGCTCATTATGGTCTTTTGCATAACTGCTTGTAATAAAAAAAAATGGCTCATGCAAAAAAAAAAAGGATCCCTTTTCATATTGGGCTAATCCTTTTTCATGAGGATAAAATCCTTTTGTATGGCTGCCATCAGGTTTCCATTATATTTTCACAAAAATTTTCAAAATCCACACAAATGACATCCTGCACACACACAACACATGAATATTGTTAATTGGGACCCCCATTAGGTGGATTCTGCACTTACTTTTGGAAAAATTATCCAGAAATGTGTTTTTATACAATTTAAAATATTTTTTCATGACTCAGATTCCTTTTTTTGTATAACCATATGTAAAGGAATTTGGCCATATGAAAAGGATCCTTCATATGAAAAAGAATTTGGACTTACTGGCCCAGATATTCAGAAATGCTAAAGAGCAGCGCAAGTCTAGTACAGCACAAATCTGATGCACCATGAGCAGGAGCCATATTCAGAGGTTTCACAGGCTGAACTGTGCCAGCGCAACCCAGCTGAATATGGCAAAGCTGTCCCATGGTGCAAACAGAGTTGCACCATGGCACAAACAGAGTTGCACCATGGTGCAAAAAGAGATGCTGCAGCGCAACTGTGGGAGCAGAGCAGCAGAGCAACAGAGGGGCATGGCACAGAGAACAGACCCAGGGACAGAGCCAGGAAGCACAGTGACAGGCTACAGGAGGCCTCCACCAGCAGGGTGCCCACAGACACCCAGAGACCTGACCCCAGAACACAACAGTGGCAGATAAAACAGGTAACAGGAGGTGCCAACAGCCAACAGAGGACCACCAAGGTAGTCCCCCAGACCACTGGCCATGCCCCCAACACCTAGACCATAGCAGGCCACATCCAGGACCATGCAGCTGAGCACACACATGCCACACAGGCACACAGGAAGCCCACACAGTAGGCACAGAACATGCTGGGTGGCAGGGTAACATGCAGATCAAATGGGACAAGCTGCACAATGCCAAGCAGGGCCCTAACACAGCATGCAGACAGCACCCAACCAGTGATCATGGTTGTGTGCCCCCACCACACACACAACCACCACACACTCCAACAACTGGCCCAAGGGCACCCCAAGGCACAGCCACCAACCCAGGGGATGGACCCCAACACAGTGGGACACACCACAGCACACAGCAGTGAGCCATGGAAGCACAACATGCTCCCTGCACATGCACACCACGTGGACAGACACTGGGCCACTGCAGCATGGCTCTCATGCCACCTGCAAAGCAGACACAGACACAGGCAGATAAGTCAGAAAATATATATTTGAATGGAACTATATACACAACCAATGACTGGGAAAGGGTAGGCAAAGTGAGGGAAGGAGACAAGGAACAGGAACTGTACAGTGGGAGGGGGAATGAAGAGGAGGGACAGCAGGCAAAGCAGGGCTAAACAGGGCAAAACTAATGGTGACCCCATCCAGCCTCCTCAGCGTGCTGACACTGCCTCTGGTCCACCACCAGCATCTGTCTGATCTGGACAACCACCTCCAGCATCATGGAGCCCATAATAAGGGTCTGGTGCAGCAGTCTGGAGAGCATATATTATGGCAGTCTTCACCACCAGATACCTATAACAAGGGACAGGAGAGGTGATCAGTGCAATGTCCCAAGGAACCATGCCCACCCACAGTGACCAATGGGCAGTGGGAACACACACCCCAGGATGGCCCATAACGGCCATCCGCAGGGGAGTCGGCCACTGCCAGTCAGTAACTCAGTGCACCACGACATTGCACAAAAGTAGTCCCTGTCGCACAATGGCCACATGACTGCACAATGACAGTCACATGGCACTGTGCACCAGCAGCACCACAGCAACAACAGTGGCAGATGAGCACACACCCACCCCACCAACAGCCAGCACACATGTCCAATGGACGTGCCACAGTGGCACGCACCACACACAGTATGACACACACACAGCTGCCACAGCACATGGCACAGGAAGCCATGCCCACACCCACTCCCTCCACCACCCCCATGCACAGTGCAAAGGACCATGACAGTGCCAACCTGCCCTCTGTGGCCCTGCTGGTGCTGGTCCCGCTCCATCACATCCCGCTATGGCCTGCTGCACTGCTACAGCCTAGGCTCTCTACGGTTCTCAGGTCTTTGGAATGGAAAGAAGACAGGTGCACATCAGGAACTGACCACAGCAGCTGCCCCCCACCTTTACTACTGTGCACAGGGTGTGCCTCTGCCCGACACATCCTGCATGGCTGCATTGCAATGCAAGCAGAAGCTGGCAATGCCACACCGCGATGCGCATGATGACAATGTACCCCTCTACAGGGCATGGCAGGCAGCCAAGCCAACACCACAGTATAGCACCAGGGCAGACATGCAACATGGGATGACTTACCTGGCTGTGGCACTGCCCCTCGCCTTGCATGTGCCTGTAGCCACCTCAGGAGCTCTGGGTCCCACCGCATGAGGTCCCCAGTGACCACATTGTTCTCCAGTTCTGGGCACCCCTATACTGTGCTCCAGGCTGTTGGCAATGTCCTGCCACATGGTGCCCCTGGCCTACTGCAGGGTTACCTGCCCACAGAGCTGGGGGCCAAGGGGCTCCACACAGGCCACTAAGTTGGCCAATTCAACCTGCATCCAGTTCTGGGCCCTCCTGCATCTTGCCTGCGCCATTGTCAGCTTAACACATTCAGTGGCAATAATGGTGGCAGTAGGCGCATGTGTACACACCATGTACAGTATCTGCCGCGTGATGCGTGGGAACATGCGCAGTGCATGCAAATCATACAGTGCCAGAGATGAGTGGAATGGGCATGGCTACATGGGATCACAGGGTCAAAGGTCTGACCCAGGGGTCAGGGGTCAACCAGCATTGCACACATGCACGATAGGGCATGGCACCCCATGCACAGCCACACACGTAGCCGGTCCATGCACAACCAGCACAATGCCACTGCATTGTGCTGTCCACACACGGTGCATGATTGACACCATGATGCTGTGACATGCATGCACACTGTGGGCCTGCACACTGCGCATGCGTGCGCAATGTGCCATTGCGACTTGCTCCAGCACAATCCCATTGCACACGGAACAATATCGTGATAGTCAGACACCAAATGAGCTCATCAGCCAATGCATGGCACAGTGGGTCCATTAGCATGTCATTACTGTTGTGCCCAATCTCATTTGCATGTGTTGCACCATATAAGTGCCATGGAACAGCACAGGCTGTGGACTGGTATTGCAACCTTGATAGGTAAGTTGTGCATGCCACTGCAGCTCAATGGGAATATGGTGGGACAGACCAGGGAGATGCTGCCACTGTCACACTGTGCTGTCCATGTCCACAGGCAGCAACATGTTGGCACATGAGGAGGGTCGAGGAGCGGGGGCCTGCACAGAAGCGCAGGCCTAACTTCACAAAGGCTGAGACTGATGCCCTGTTTGAGGCCTACCTGGACAGGGTGCCCTGTTGAGTGGTGCCACAGGCACACCACAGGCCAGGCCTGGTGCATGGGAGGAGGTGGCAGCCTATGTTACCCAGCGTGGCAGCCACCAACGGTTGGCACAGGAGTGCTGAAAGAAGGTGGGAACAGACAAGCGGTGGATAAAGAAGGTGGCAGCCATCCAGGTGTCCTGTACCACCACCGGCAGAGGGCCTGTGAATGCAACCACACTGATGCCACAGGTGGACTTGGTGGCAGCCACCATGCACCACACCATGATGGAGGGTGTGCCTGAAGGAAGATTCCAGACGGGTGGCAGCCCATCACTACATGGTAAGTCTATCAGCCATGCACATCTGGTGGCATGGAGGGTGCATACGTGGGCATGCTGGCATGCATGCAGTCAGCATGCATGTCATGTGTATGTGTGCGCACCCACGCACATGCCATGCTGCAGGACACATGCAGCGGCAGTGTACGGGGAGTCACATACAGGCATTGTATCACTGACATGCCTTTCTTTCTCTTGCAGCACCAGCATGCCTCCATGCAGATGAAGGTGTGCTGGCAGCGGCAGCAACCTGGATGCTGGTACAGCTGTGGAGGACCAGCCATCCACTTCCACCAGCATCCATGGGCCCAATAGGCTGCAGCTTGGCACCACAGTGCAGGCAAATGTCCTGGACCTGGGGTCGGATGAGGCCCTGTATGTGTTACTGCAGGATGCCAGCCTTGATGACCTATGCACAGAGACACAGATTGGGGCGGGCTCCGACACCAATGATGACATCACACTGATCCTGGCCAGCATGGACAACGTTGTGGGTGAGATGCCCCTGCTGGCATCTGACACAGACACCACACCCGGTACTCTGCTAGAGGCAGAACAGCTGCCTGCCACCACTGCGGGTGCAGCAGTGTGCACTGCCCTGGCTGTGCCTTGTGGGGATGGGGTGTGGCCATGCAGGCACTGGGTGGTATACAGTGGCCAGATGGGTGAAAGCAGCAGGCTGCGGGTGCCGCTGGGCAGCCAGACACAGGGTCTGCCACCGGTGCACCTGCTGTGCCCATTCCCCCTGCAGACCCAACTGTGCAGTGTCCACCAGAGAGGGGGGCCATGTAGCATGGCTGGTCACCACAACAGGATTGGCATCCCTCCTGGGAGCCCCAGGATGCCAACCGGCTGGCTGAGTACACCCATCTGCTGTGGGCATCCATTCAGCAACAGGTGCTGTTTCCTACTGGGGTGCATACACTGTGTGCAGAGAAGCACCAGTTAGCTGAGCAGCAGGAAAGGGGCACTTCGCAGATCCTGGCGGGGATGCAGCACATGCAGGAGGCCACGACTGTATCCTTGGATCACATTGCCACTGTGATCATGGATGGCTTTGCATTGCTGGCTGCCACAGGTTGTGGCTGTGTACAGGTGACACCCTGCAGTGCACTGTCCATCCCATGAACCTGGTGTTGGGCAACCCCAACACAGTCGATGCTGGGCTCTGATGTAGGCATCCCAGGCACACCTGGGGCTGGCCTGTTTGGGTGCCTGTGCACCCCCCATGTGGACACATTTGCTGTCACGTGATTCCACCCCTTTGGGCTAGCTGCAAACCCCTCCATGGCTGATGCGCAGGCTGTGGCTGCCGATCAGCCCTGCCATGGCCTCCCCCATGGCTGTGGTGGCCATGGTTCCATGCAGCAGCCCTGATGTGCAGGCCACCCTGACTGCTGTCTGCTGCTCTGCCCTGTGCGCACATGGGTGGTGTGTGTGTGTGTGTGCCTACCACTGGTGTCGCACCTGTGTGTCACACCGCACGCTGCCTGTGTGCATGCTTGCCCACCCACTGGACCATGTGGCATGGGTGTGATGAAGGCAGACTAGCACTGGTTGCACCTGTGCACTGGCGCACTGCATCTGATCCACACACGCCTGGGTGTGTGGGTGCGTGTGTGTGTGTGTGTGTGTGTGTGTTGCTGTATGTGGTTGTGTGCCACTGACTCCTCTACCCCTGCCTCATGCCTCTGTGTGTGTATGCCCATTGCCATGCACACCCCTGCATGTGTGCTGTACCTTTTTGTGTGGCCCATGCATGTGTACCACACCACCTACCAGTGTGCACCATAGTGCTCCTGTGCGATGGTGTCCCAGTGGTGTCACACCTGCTGGATCAGCCTGGGGTCTCTCTGGCCAGGGGATGGCTGTCCACCACCCACTGGACCATTGCCTCCATCATCCCCACTACTGTCACCCTCATCAGCCTCAACAGCTATCCCACGGTCAATGGCCATGTTGTGCAGTATGCAGCAAGCCAGGAATAGGCCACAGGCTTTCGAGGGACCATACTGTAGGACACCGCCTGACCTGTCTAGGCAACATAACCAATGCTTTCAATATGTCAAAGACACACTTGATGATGTTGCACATGCTGGCATGTGCCTTGTTGTACCATTCCTCTGATGGGGACGATGGGCGCCGGTAGGTGGTGAGCAGCCAGGGCTGCCTGTCACCTATGTGGAGGTTGACATGGTTACCCCTCTGCTATTCTATGCTGCACCTCTTGCCTGTCCCTGGCACCCACACCACCCTGCCCACCCTGTCCCCAGGGCTGCTCTGTCCATCGCCCCTTGACTATGCCATACTCACCCACTAGGTGGCCCGTGGGGATGTCTCCATGTTCAAACCTGTGGCACAGCACAGAGCACAGAGCTGTGCCAGATGAATGCACCATGTACACTCACAGAGAGTGTGGTACAGACATTGGTGATATGCCCCATGGCATCGCACACCACCTGATAGTTGACACATGGGCTCCCCTTCTGGTTGCTGTATGCCACGCCCTCAGGGCCATGTGGCATGCAGATGGCCACATGGGTGCAGACAATGTCCCCAAACATACTAGGCATACATGCCACCCTGTGGAAGTCCTGCATGGTTGCTGTACACTCCGCCTGTGTGCTGGGGAAATGGATGAATTCCAAAGCATGTGACTGCAGGGCATTGAGGAACTGTGTGAGGAGGCGGGATGTGACCAACTGGGTGATGACTGTGGTGTCCCCTGTTGGTCTCTGGAAGGTGTCTGGGGCAAGCAGGCACATGATGGCGGTCACCTTCGTCTCCACAGACATGGCGTGGCTCCATCTGGTGGGTGCTTGCATCTCCTCACTGCACAGCTCACAGAGCTGCCTCAGAATGGCCCTGTTCAGGCAGTACCAGCACACGATCTCAGTGTCACTGTAGTTCTCAAAGGTGATGTGGGCACGGTACCACCTGTGTTGAGCATGCCACTGACGGGCCCTTACTCAGCCACGTCACTGTTCCTCCTGCCCCCCTCACACCTCTCATTACTGCCTCCATCATGAAGGGTGCACTGTCCATGGTTCATGCTGTTCACTGTCCCCCTGTGTGGCTGGCTGCTGGCTCTGGGCCGCCCTGGTGCACTGCATGTGTATGTGTGTGTGTGTATCTCTCTCTCTTGCTATCTGTCTGCCCCTCTCTCCCTCTCCCATACCACCTCTGTCCCTCTCCCTCTGTGTGTGGGCTTTGGTCTGTCTTTCTGTCTGTGTCTCTCTCTCTCTCTCTCTCTGTCTATCTCTCTCACTCACCCCCCTTTCACTCACATCCCTGGTGCAAGTACCGTCTGTGTGTTTGTGCCCTGTATTTATGGGAACAAGTCTGCTCAGAGCATCTTTAATTTGTTCCACACTTGCGCCATGGATTCATGAATATACCACTGCACTGGATATTCATGGGAATACCTCCTGCTCTTGCTCATGCATTCATTATAGTTACGCATTGGTGCAATGGATTTTGCACTACGCACTGGCTCCTGCTTATTATGGCTCCTTGGCGCATACCACACATGTGCAACTGCTTTGAATATCTGGGCCACTATATTTTTCCATTCATTTTCATATGAAGGAATTCTTTTCACATGAATGAAAAAGTGTACATAGCAGGATCCTTCATATGAAAAAGAATCAGAAAAAACAAGCACAAATAATTTTTGATATAAAGGATTCTTTTCCCTATGTTTTTTCATCCGTAAGCAAAGAATGCCTTCATACAACAAATATTTTGTAGTTAGGTTTTTCTGATTCTTTTTTCGTATGAGGAGATCCTTTTCTGTATATTTTTTCATTCATATGAAATAGGATGCCCTCATATGAAAAAAGATTTGACTTTTAGTTTTGTTTTATTTTTCTGATTCTTTTTCATATGAATAGATCCTTTATCATATGCTTTTTTCATTCATACAAAACAGGATGCCAACATACAAAAAAGATTTTGGACTTAGTTTTTTTGTGAATTCTTTTTTCATATGAAGGAATCTTTTTTTTGTATTGCTTTGATGTTCATATGAAAAAGGATCACTTCATACGAAAAAAGAATTTGGATGTTGTTTTTTTCCCCACATTTCAAATTCAGCAAGCCATAACTCCATCAGTATTTGCAGTTAAGGGACAAACTAAATATCAAAACAAAGGTCTTAATGAGTACTACAAGAATAATACAATAATACACCCCAACAATCTAGGCTGTATATAAGAAAACCACAAAAATTAAAACATCAAAATTCCAATAGCATAACAGTTTAACAAGCCATACAACCAAACAAAAAAAATAATTTTTGACAGAAATGGAAGTACAGGGCCTGGAGGTCCCTGCACTTCCACACCAACATGGATGTAAGCATCTATGGAGGGATGAATGCAAAGGACCCAGAGGACCCTACACTTCCACAGGCAAATGGACCTGTGTGAATGAGGATAACATTATACTATCTCAAAAAATAAGGAACTTCATTGCAAAAAACATTGTTAGTGCACCAGTTAGGGTTTAAGTGACAAAAGTAGGGAAATGTGGTGTTAGGGTTCCCAACCCTAATACACCACCCCAACCCTACAGGCAGCAATAGGAACAACCATTACAGTTTAACCTCTCCTGAGTCTTTGCAAATCAGATGTGGGAGTACCCTGGGTTGTCAACCCTAATGCTCACACCATTCTCATATGCTGTACACATCTGAGCTTATTTACTGATGGAATGTGGTAGCGTTAGGGCTTTGCACTTCATACATACATGCGTACATGCCAGCAGAGTAGGCCTAAAGGTCTATCAAGTCTGCTCAAAATCAGCACCCAGTCAGGACACCATTGCTGCCCTCCCTGTCTCCCTGTAAATCTCCCCTCCCTCCTCCCAATCATAGTTACACCTCCAGATCTGGCATCTCTCAGCTTTACCTTACCCTTATACCTGTCCCAGCCCCTCTTGAACCCCTCCACTCTGCCAACAGACACCAGATACTCAGATAGTGCATTCCAGGGGTCTACCACCCTCTGAGAAAAGTAATATCTCCTAGTCTCCCCCCTGAGCCTCCCGCCACCTAGCCTCATGAAATGCCCCATGGTGGCTCCTTCCTTCCTCAACTGGAACACCCTGTTGGGGCTGACCCTGTTCAATCCCTTCAGATACTTGAAGACTTCAATCATGTCCCCTCTGTCCCTCCTCTCCTCCCAGAAGTTCAAGTTCAGCTCCTCAAGCCTCTCTTCAAAGGATCTTTCCAGAAGTGCAATGTCCTTTTTCAAGTACGGGCACCAAAACTGCATGCAGTACTCTAGGTGCGGTCTAACCAGGCAGTCATACAGAGGAGAATCACTCCACCTCCTCGAGGTTACCACCTAGTAATGCATCCAAGCATTTTGTTTGCCTTAGCTGCTTCCTTTGCTGGACAAAATATGCCCATACAATGTGTTCTATTTAATCATTTAATTCATAGTTTGTATAGGCATAGTATACCTAGGATCCTACTTTGTACACCAAGATACAATGTAGATCCTGCAGTGTGAGCCAAAAATAGGATTATTAATAAAAAAATAGTTTATGCCGACATCAGGGTGCCCAAACCCCGTGTTTGTACTAGATGACCCCCCACCAGAGTGGGACACTGGGGTACCCACTCCCAGTGTCCCCAACAGAAAAAAACTCCATATCCAACAACAGAGTGCCCATTCCCTGTGTCAGCAGTAGCACCCCCCACCAAAGTTGGACAGTGGGGAGCCCACTCCCAGTGTCCCCAGTTACATCATGCCCCCCTCCATCACTACCAGTACTGTCACTGTGGGACACTGGGGAGCCCACCCCAGTGTCCCAAATTGTTTATTTATTTAAATGATGCCTGAAATAAGGAAAATAGTCCCTTGATTTCTTTTCATTTAAAAAATATTGTAAAAAGAAAATGGTCCCTCATTGTCTCCCCATCCACCTCCCTCCCCATCCTCCCTCTGCACACCCACCTCCCCACACCCTTACCTCATACTTACCTCTGGAGGTTGGTGGCTAATCTTCTGAACTGGTACATGTCTAAACTCTTCAAAGTTGAACCGCAACCTGAAGAATCAAAGTACCGTAAGTGTTGTATAATGGCTGTCTATGGTGTTTTGAACTTATGTTGATATCTCGGGCATGTTTTGCACCAACTTTTCAACATGGGCTGTTTGGGAACCCACCTCATGAAAACTGTCACTGCCATCTCATTACTCAGTCCTGAAAGGTGATTTTGTTGTCACTGCATGGAATCTTCTTTCAGGACTGATTAATGAAATGACAATGCCAGTGTTCATGAGGAAAGATCTAAAGGTCCATGTTGAAATCTGGTGCAAAATCCCTTAAAATAGCCATGTTACAAGCATGTGTTGTGCAGTTTCTACACACACTTGTAACTTCACCAATTTTAAATATTTTCACTCCAGATTTTCAACAGTGCTATTTTTCACACCTCCTCATGAGCAGTACAGATGTCATTTTTCACATCCCGCCTGAAACATGTTTTTGCACCTGTGGTGTAGAATGGTGTGGTGCTGTGCAAAATCAACTTTTGGGATGGATTAACAAAATCACAGTGCCAGTGTTCATGAGGTGGGGTCCCCAAAGACCATGTTGCAAGTTTGGTGAGAAAATTCCTGAAAATACCGAGTTACGTGCATCCATTGAATTTATTCTCACTTTCGCATAACTTTGCTACTTTCAATATTTTGCCACCAAATTTTCAACATAGCCATTGTATCACACCAACTCATGAACAGTATAGCTGTCCTTTTCACATCCTGCTCAAAATGTGTTTTGCATCTGTGATGCAGAATGGCATTGCAGGTGTGCATAATTACGTTTTGCCTTGCATTTCACAATTTCTCTGTACCACGGTACATGAGGTGGGGAATAATAAAACTATTCTTATGCTGCTATTGGACACATAGAAACACAGGGCCCAGAGGGCTATGTGCTTCAAACTTTCATACATATGCACATCTACAGAGGAATTGGAGCCTTGGGGTTGTCAGGCCTAACTCTCACCCTGTTCTCCTATACTGTTACAGCTTGTTTACACACATGGAATGGGGTGAGAGTTAGGCCTATATTAAGGCACCCTAATGCCTGTTGGTGTGTAGAGGGTGGGTGAGGTGGTAGGGTTGGTAACCCTAACACTGAATTCCCAGTCTTTTGTTGCTGTAATAGAAACCCTAACTGATGCATTAATGGATTTTTTTGCAATGAATATATTCATTGCATCAGTTAGAGTTGCTACTAAAGTGACAAAAGCAGGGAAATGGAATGTTAGAATTTCCAATGCTAACACCCTACCTCCACCCTGCAGACACTGACAGGCATCAGGGGTGTGCCTTGGGGTTGTTAACCCTAACGATCACCCCATTCCATAAGTAAATAAGCTGAGATCAGAGGATCAGAGCAGTGCAACAGGAGTTTGTGGAGTTGGGAGGGGCCTTAGACAAGTGGCACACATGGTAACTTTCTCAGAAGTGCTACCTGTCTATGGCATGGATGAGGCTAGGACACTCTGCACCATGGGATTCAATGACTGATTGAAAGCTGGTGCAGAGCTCAAGATTGGCTTCATTGGGGACTGGGGCTCCACCTGGGTGGGATGCAGGCCTATACAGGCATGATGGTCTGCATCTATCCTGAGGGGAACCAGGATCCTAGGTGATAGGTTTAAATGCTTCAATGGCAAGCATTTAAACTAGCCAAGGGGGGAGGCACTGAAGATGAGAAGGAAATCAAGCCCCCAAAAATCAGGGTAATTAGTGAAGTAAACACCAAGATAGAGCAGTCGATAGGGAACAGGGCTGGGGTAAATGGAGAAAAAGACAAGGCAGTAGGGACAGGGATGGGGCAAAAGAAATAAAGCTATAAAAATAGAAACATAGAATTTATGGCAGATAAGGACCGCTTGGCCCACCTAGTCTGCCCATTTTCTACCTAACAGATAAGCTGCAGATCCTAGTTAACCAACAGCTCTACTTACCCACCCCTAGGACTGCCTTATGCCTGTCCCATGCATTCTTGAAGTCCCTCACTGTTTTTGACTCTACGACCTCCTCAGGAAGGCTGTTGCATGTTTCCACAACCCTCTTTGTGAAGAAAAACTTCCTCACATTACCTCTGAGCTGTCCCCTCTCTATCTTCAAATTGTGCCCCCTTGTTTTTGCACATCTCTTTTTCTGAAGGATGCTACCCTCTTGGACTTTGTTGATTCCCTTGAGGTATTTGAAAGTTTCTATCATGTCCCCCCTCTCCCTCCTTTCCCCGAGGCTATACATCTTTAGTTCCTTTAGTCTTTCTTCATATGTCTTCTGATGCAGACCCTGCATCATTTGATTACCCTCCTCTGGACAGCCTCCACCCTGTCTATGTCGCTGGTCTCCAGAATTATACACAGTACTCAGATGTGGTCTTACCAACTGTCTGTACAGAAGGCCAACAACTTCCTGTTTTCTGCTGGTGATGCCTCTCCCTATGCATCCCAGTATCCCCCAGTCCTCCTTACTGCCTTCTCACATTGCTGGCAAACCTTTAGGTCATCTGATATGACTACCTCCAGGACCCTTTCCATTTTGTTGTTGTCAGCATCTCACCCCCCATTGTGTACTCTTTCCCTGAGTTTTGTTTCCCAGGTGCTTTACTTTGCACTTTGCATTGAATCTAAGCTGCCATACATTTGACCATACCTCCAACCTTGCCTAGTCCTTTTCATCCTTTCCACCCCACCTTGTGTAACAACCTTGTTGCAGATCTTTATGTCATCTGCAAAGAGACATACTTTCCCTTCCAGTCCCTCTGCAATGTCACTTATAAAGACATTAAAAAGGACTGGCCCCAGTACTGAACCATGCGGTACCCCACTAGTAACCCTCCTTCCTTCGCTGTGGACTCCATTTACTATTACTTCTGTGTCCTGTTGTCCAACCAATGTTTACCCAGGCTACCACCCTGGGACCCACTCCCAGGCTGGCTAATTTGTTTATTAATCTTTGTGTGAGACTGTGTCAAATGTCTTGCTAAAGTCTAAGTAGGCCATATCCACAGCCCCTCCCTGGTCTACTGCTTTGGTCACCCAGTCAATGAAATCAATTAGATTTGTCTGCCATGACCTTCCCGCTGTGAATCCATGCTGCCTTGGGTCCTGTGCCCCACTGGCCTCTAGGTACTCAACAATTCTTTCCTTCAGAAGTGATTCCATCACTTTCCCTACCACTGAGGTCAAACTGACAGGTCTGTAGTTTCCTGCCTCTGTCTTGTTCCCACTTCTGTGAAGGAGAATCACATCCACCCTCCTCCAGTCCTCAGGTACAACACCATCCTCCCATGATTTATTAAAAAGGTTGTCAGTGGTGTTACTAGTTCTTCCCTTAGTTCTTTTAGAATTCTGGGGTGAATCCCATCAGGCCCCATTGCTTTATCCACCTTCAGTTTTAAGAGTTCTTTCAGAACCCTTTCTTCTGTGAAAGGACTAATATCAACCCCCTATCCAGAATGCTTCTATTGACCAGATTAGGTATTTTCCCCTGCTTTTCCATTGTGAATACTGAGCAGAAGTATTCATTCAGTATCTCTGCTTTTTCACTGTCACTGTCTGCCCAACCACCTTCCTCTTTGTTCAGCCTCAGTATCCCTGCCTTAGTCTTTCTTTGCTCCCTCATGTATCTATAAAAGGTTTTATCCCCCTTCTTAACTGAGTTGGCTATCCTTTCCTCGGTTTGGGCATTTGCTATTCTGACTGCCTTACCTGCTTCCTTCTGTTTTAACTGGTACAGTTCTCTGTCCTGCTCCTTCTGTGTTTCCTTATACTTCCTGAATGCTATCTTTTTTCTCCCTTACCTTCCCTGTCACTTCTTTTGAGAACCATAGTGTTTTTTTCTTTCATTTTGATTTGTTTATTTGCTTCACACAAAGGCTTGTTGCCTCTGTGATGGCGGTTTTGATGTTTCCCCATTGTTGCTCCACCCCACCTTCTTGCCTGTTTGCTAGTGCTTTTCTGAGGCACTCTCCCATTTTGACAAAATCAGCCCTTCTGAAGTTCAGTACCTTCACTATTGTGTGGCTTGACTCTACAGCTAAGTTTATCATGAACCGCACTGTTTGGTGGTCACTTGCTCCCAGATGGCTACCCACTTCAAGATCAGAGATCCTGTCTCCATCTCTATTGGAGAGTACCAGCTCTAAGATTGCTCTCTCCTGAGTGGGTTCCAAAACTAGCTGTCTGAGGCATGCCCCCTGTAGTGCATCAAGAATTGCTCTGCTCTTGGATATGGCTGCAGCAAAGGTGCTCCAGTCAACATCTGGCATATTCAGGTCCCCCCATCAGCAATATCTCCCCTTTCTCTGCCATCCCAAGAATGCCTTTTATTATTTCCTTGTCCATTTCCTCCCACTGAGATGGGGGTCTGTATACAACCCCTATGTGGATTGTGGAGTCATTTCCAGTCTCCAGGGTGACCCACAGTGCATCCTCTCCTCCCTGTTTACCCTTTAGCTCTGTTACTTTGATCCCTTCCCTTACATAGAGAGCTACTCCTCCTCCTCCTCTTCCCTCCCTATCCCTCCTGTAGATTGTGTACCCTGGCATGTTGACATCCCAGTCATGGTTCTCTGTGTACCATGTTTTTTATGACTGCCAAAATATCCAGGCATCCCTTTTCCATCAAAGCCACCATTTCAGGGAGCTTTTTACCTAGACTATGGGCATTGGTACTCATTACCTTCCATTCCAAGAATTCTAAAAGAACTAAAGGTAGAACTAGCGACATCGCTGACTACTCTCTTTAACAAATCATGGGAGGATGGGGTGGTACCCAAGGACTGGAGGAGGGCAGATGTAATTCCTCTTAACAAAAGTGGGAGCAGGACAGAGGCAGGAAACTACAGACCAGTTAGTTTGACCTCAGTGGTAGGGAAAATGATGGAATCACTTCTGAAGGAAAGAATTGTTGAGTGCCTAGAGGCCAGTGGGGCACAGGACCCGAGGCAGCATGGATTCATGATGGGAAGGTCGTGTCAGATGAATCTAATAGATTTCTTTGACTGGGTGACCAAGCAGTAGATCAGGGAGGGCTTGGACATGGCCTACCTAGATTTTAGCAAGGCATTTGATACAGTCCCACACAAAAGATTAATACACAAGATAGCCAGCCTTGGAATGGGTCCCAAGGTGGTAGCCTGGATGTGTCATGTCTCTGATTTCCATGTGGGAGCACAGGGCCCTCTGAGCCCTGTGCACCTATGTAACCATAACTGTAGGATTGCAGGGCCTGGAGTGCTCCAATTACTCCATAGCCCTGTGCTCCCATCTGTCCATAAGTGTAGAGACATTGTAATGAACTATCTCCCAGTATTGCATAATGGAGAGTCCTGCAGTCCCATTACTGCATAATGGTATCCATATATGGCCCTGCGCTCCTATCTGCCTATAATTGTAGTAATGCAGCACAGTCCTAGAGACATTCCAAGTAACCCTTGTGCTGCAAAAGGCACAATATCTCAGTAACCTTAAGGACATTTAAAAAAATTCTACCACAGTTGTAATCATGGACTGGCAACCTACATAACTGCTTAGTACACCTAAGGTGTACTAAGTTGCCTTTAATGAAAAATCCATACCTCGAACCGTTTTTGAGATATAGGTGTTGAAAGGTATTGCATCCGCCATGTTATCCTATGGGAAATTTCCAAATTTTGAAATGTTATAAGTATGGAAGCAATGTAAATTTTATCACCAAACCAATAAAAGTCACATCTGTGAGTCAAGCCCTTTGTACTCTGAAAATTTCAGCCTGAAAATCCTAACCATTTCTTTGCAGTGAAGAGAGAAAGAAACAGTAAACTTTATAAATCCCTTTTTGTGAGCTGATTCCCTTTTCATGAGGTGTCAGAATTCCTTTTTGTGAGCCCTAAATCCCTTTTTGCACTGTGCAGCTATCCAAAAGACTAAACTGAGCATGCTCAGAGCCCGAAATTTCAAAATTCAATAGCTTTGGAACGAATTAGTATTTTTTCACCACACCAATGCTGGCATGCTCTTTGGGGCAAGCTCTTTCTACCATGAACATTTCACACCAAAATTCCAAATGATGTAGCCACAGCATGATGAGAAAACACACCCAAAACAGGCAAAAAGTGACTTTTACTGTTTTTCACTGCAATGTAGCACAAAATCTGCAAATTTGATCAAAATGAAACTTGGTTCATCAACAGATCTACCTCAAAAGACAGTGTATACCATATTCCATACAAATTGTTGAATGGTTCCAAAATTATTAAAATGAAAATGTGAAGTTTGACATTAAACTGCCTACTCAACCCTAACTGTGCTACTGCACCACTATAATATATCTATATGTATACACAGTATATATATACATATATATATACAGTGTGTATATATATATATATATATATATATATATATGTATGTATAGTGCCAGTATAGTTAGTGTTCAACTGTCCTTCCATGTTAAACCCCAAAGTTCGCAACTCACTTTAATAACTTTGCAACCATCTGACTGATGTGCAAAAAATTTTCACGCATTGTCAGGTACCATAGATCCCTTGATGTGGTAAGTTTTGTTCCAGCTAGATGTGCAGTTGTGGAGATGCATAGAGTCAAAAAATTTGAAAATTATCATTTAAGTGCAAATCCTGTTTTCTGATTTTTTTTTTGTGTGTTTAAAATGTTCTGTACTTCAACATCCTCACTAAGCAGAAAAACAAAGATGGCAGCCGCAACACAGCTTAGTTGATTGCAGGACTGTGAACTGTGCAAAAATACTAGCATTCTTTGCAAAGAAGCTGGCATTATTCACGCAGTAGTCCTATTGTTTGAAAATAAGTTGCTGTTTTTGCACAATACTCCTATTATTACAAAAAATTTATCTTTCATGCCTGATATATAAATTTCCCAAAGGAAACAATGGGAAAATTAAAATGTCATAACATTTGAATGGATTAATATTTTTCACCAAATCTTCAAAAGGCACATCTGTGACCCAAATGATGCTGAAAATTTCAGACCACAATATAAAGGCATTCCTGAGATACAGGTGAGCAATGAAATGTAAAACAAAAAAGGATTTTTCTGTTTTTTCAACACTTTATATCTTGGAAGCCACTTGACAGATTCCCATGAAATTTGTCAGTTCAAGAGACCTACCCCTGGATACTATGCATGACAAATTGCATGCAAATCCATTGAAGGGCTCTGAAGTTATTAAGGCTCACAATTTGGATTTTAACATAGAAGTGCCGTTTCAACCTAACTATACTGAAAAATACCACCAACAGCTTAATCTGGTTCAAGGTCAATTGGCATTCATCTGTATCCCCCTCCCTGGGTCATGCCTGAAAATAGGCAGAATTTGTCTAGTGCACTTATCTGGTCAACAAAAACTAAATAAATAAAAATATACATTTACCCATTTTATTCACAAAAAGTATTGTTTTTTCACATGTAGGGTCACACTATTTTGTTTTCTCCTTAGCAAGACAGAAAACAAGTACAAAATAGATGTAATATAAAAAATAAACATAATAATTTAGCTAAACACGACCCATTTGACTTGATTCTGATCAGTTTTTTTATATGTTGCGGCCTGAAACACATTTGTTGGTCACCCAAAATCTCAGGTGGCAAGCTTAGCAAGAGGACTGTTTCTACCCCATTCTCTGTATGAGAGCACCGGGGTTTTCTTGTATTCTGCAGCAACAGTTAGAACTCGTGCTGTTAGCTGCAGAGTCATCCTTCAGCTGCCCATGTTCCCTGATGTCTAGTGGCATCCCCCAGCCCATTGTCCTTTATCTCTGGTGTCTAGTAGTACCACCCCTCAGCAGTGTGGAACACTGGAAAGTCCACTCCCAGTGTCCTGAAATATTTATTTTTAATAATTTAAAACTGTTTTGCCAACATTGGGATGCCCAGTCCCTGTGTCAGCACTAGAACCCCCACCAGCAGTGTAGGACACTGGGGAGCCCACTCCCAGTGTCCCCAGTTATGCCCTACCCACCAGTACTGTGGGATATTGGGGAGCCCACCCTCAGTGTTCCAAAATATTGATTAATTGTGCCTGTGAAAAAAGAAAACAGTCCCCCCGATGTATTTTTTTCTCTAGGAAAAGAAAACAGTCCCTCGTCATCTCCCACATCCCAACCCTCCCACTGAGTAACCCACCTCCCCACACACCCCTTGCCCTATACTTACCACTAGAGGACATCCACTGTCATCGTCTGTGAACCGGGACATGTCTGTCCTCTTCAAGCCAAACTGTAAACTGAGAAATAAAGGTAAGTGCTGTATAATGTATTTCAATGGTGTTTTTAACTTATGATGTTCATGAAGTGGTCTAAAAAATGGCAATGTTGAAAATGTGGAGTCAGAATATTTAAAATTACTAAAGTTATGCATGAGCATAGAAAATTTTCAACGAGCACATGTAACTCAACCATTTTTAGGAGTTTTTCCACCAAATTTTCAGCATGGGCTTTTTGGGACCCCACCTCATGAACAATGTAACTGTTGTTTTGTTACTCAGGCCCAGAAGGTGATTTCATGGTCGCTGTGCAAAATCACCTTTCAGGACTGATTTGGAAAATGACAGTGCCAGTGTTCATGAGGTGGGGTCCTAAAAAGCCCATGTTGAAAATGTGGTGGAAAAATTCCAAAATAGTTGAGTTACATGCGCTCATTGAAATTTTTCTATGTACATGCATAACTTTAGTAATTTTTAATATTTTGACTTCAAATTTTCAACATTGACATTTTTAGGCCACCTCATGATCAGTACAGCTGTCATTTTTCACATCCTGCCCAAAATGTGTTTTCGTACTTCTGCCGTGGAATGACACAGTCCTTGTGCAACATCACCTTTCAAGACCGATTAACAAAATCACAGTGCCTATGTTCATGAGGTTGGGTCCCAAAAAGCCCATGTTGAAAATTTGGTGGAAAATTTTCTACAAATGGTTGAGTTACATGCGCTTGTTGAAATATTTCTACGCATGCGTGTAACTTTGGTAATTTTTAATATTTTGACTCCAAATTTTCAATGTTGCCATTTTTAAACCACCTCATGAACAGTACAGCTGTTATTTTTCACATCCTGCCCAAAACATGTTTTCACACCTCTGGTGCAGAATGGCACGGTCCCTGTGTAAAATCACCTTTTGGGCCAATTAACAAAATCACAGTATCAGTGTTCATGAGGTAGGGTCCCAAAACCTTTGTTCAGAAATTGGTGGAAAATTCCTAAAAATGGCGAGTTATGCATGCTCATTTAAATGTTTCTATGCATGTGTGTAACTTTGGTAATTTTTTATATTTTGACTCCAAATTTTCAACATAGCCATTTTCACACCACCTCATGAACAGTACAGCTGTCATTTTCATCCTACCCAAAATGTGTTTTCACACCTGTAGTGTAGAATGGCATTTTGACATGGATTGGAACATTTTCAGCTACAGGATTTATGAGGGGTTATAAGAAGACTATGTTCAATATGTAGGGTCTAAATACAAACAAATGCCTTAGTTGTGACCATTCATTGCAATTTCTGTATGCCCGCTCATAATATCGGAAATTTTAAATATTTTGACTCCAGATTTTCAACATAACCTTCTTATTATCCAGCATAATATAAGTTACAGCTGTCATTTTTCAAATCCTGGCTAAAATGTGTTTTCATACCTGTGGTGCAGAATGGCGTTCAAGTTGTGCAGAATTATGTTTTAGCAGGGATTTTAACATTTTTTATACTTGGTACATATGCTAGGGTAATAAAATGCCTATGATGATAATTTGATCATTCGTCTAGGAGGGATGGGTACACAGGGTCCAAAGGACCCTGCACTCCCACTATAAAATAAGGAAAATCACAGAGCATGAGAACACAGGGCCTGAACCACTGTGACTGCAGTCCCACATCCAAATGAGGATACAAGTAAACTATCTGGAAAAGAAAGGAAATTCATAGCAAAAAACGTCATTAATGCAGCAGGGTTGTCACTAAAGTGACAAATGCAGAGAAATGGAGTGTTAGAGTTTCCAACCCTAACACCCCACCCCCACCCTGCAGACACTGACTGGGGTTTTGACAGCTCATGAGAAGGGATGGCTGGCAGGGCCATTTGGTCCCACAACTCTTAATCCTTTTTTGAGATATGAAAAAGGAGTTTGACACCTCGTGAAAAGGGAATCGGGTGACATAAAGGGACTTTGACAGCTCACAAAAATGGATTATGAAAATTGATCCATTTTCATGAGCTGTCAAAATCCCTTTCATCAGCTGATGGTGATTCCTTTTCACAAAGTATCAAAACCCTTTTGTATTGAAAAAAAAGGATTAGGAGTTGTGGGACCAGATGGCTCCTGCCTTAATTCTTTTTCACCAAACAAATTTATTTATGAAGGTCAACCCTTTTCGCATCGCGAAAAGATTCTGACACCTGCTTAAAAAGAATATGACACCTTACAAAAAGAATGTTTGAAGTTTACTGTTTCTTTGTCACTTCACTGCAAAGAAATAGTTAGGACTTCCAGGCTGAAATTTGCAGGGTACAAAGAGGTTGCCCCACAGATGTGACTTTTGCTGGTTTGGTGATAAAATTTATATCTCCTCCATACTTATAACATTCTGAAGGTTAGAAATATCCCATATGATAACATTGTGGCAGGCACAGTATCTTTTGGTGGCTATATCTCAAAAACTCTTCAAGATATGGATTTTGCACTAAATGATGCAGGTTGTTAGGCCTTGATTATACCGGTAGTGGAATTTTTCCCAATGTCCCTATGATTGCTGTGATATTGTGAGATTTGTAGCACAAGGGTTACTTAGAATGCCTGTAGCCCAGTGCTCTGTCTCTACAGTTATGGAAAGATGGGAAGTGCTCCCACATATGAATACCGTTATGCAGTAATGGGGCTGCAGGGCCCTCCATTATGCAGTACTGTGCCCTGTACTCCCACAGGGAGATGATAGTTACTTACAATGTCTCTACACTTATGGATAGATGGTAGTGTAGGGCCAGGAGGGCTCCAGGCCCTTAGCTCCCATAGGGAGCTGAGGGATAATTTCAATGTCTCTACACTTATGGTTAAATAGGTGCACAGGGCCCAGTGGGCCCTGCACTCCCACACAAAAATCAGGGACAATTACAATATGTATGCAAGGGAGCACAGGGCCCTGAGGGCCCTGTGCATCCACAGCACACTATAGGCTGATGGGAGTGCAGGGCCCTCCACAACCATACAAGGGTAAGATTACACTTTCTCAAAAGTAAGGAAATTCATTGCAAAAACTCATTAAGTTAGGGTTAAAGCAACAAAAGTAGGGAAATGAGGCATTAGGGTTTCCAACCCAACACCTCCCCTAAACTAGAGACACCACCCCACCCTCCACAGTCCAACAAGTGTCATGGTGTGTCTTGAGGGTCATCAACCTAATGCTCACCCCATTCTCTTATGCTGTACTATGCTAGTTTCCTTAATCATGGAATGGGGTGAGAATTGGGGCCGATGTCTTAAGGTACACCCAACACCTGTTGGTCTGTGGAAAAGATGAAGTGGGGTGGGAAGCAGGATTAGGTGGGAGGGTATTAGGTTAGAAACCCACGCTTCATTTCCTACTTCTACCCCCGTGTCTGTGTTATGTTTGTTGTGGGGGTGGGTGGGTGGGGTGTGCTGAGAGGGAGGGTTGGGTGGGGAAACAGTAACAGTAGGGACAGCAACAGACATTGATGGATGGTTTCTTTTTACAGGGTGTACTTCAACCTCAGCAGGCTGATCATGACAGATCAGCTGTGCGTGCTGTGTGGTGTAGATTGAAGAAATGAGCCAACCTATGATTGGGTCAGCTCTTTCCTTTGAAATACATGAAGTTTCTGCCCAGCAAGCCAGAACAGTGTCATGAACAGCCAAACTGATGATTGGTGTAATGCTGATGAGACCCTTGTAGACCTCTCTGCATTGGAATGACAATGTCACACCCCTCAAAAGCCACTCTCCCTACAAAATGTTCGCTGCGCATGCATGCACAGTGAACATAAAAAATGAGTTAGAAGTTGAGCCTGATATGTACAGTATTTGATTGATAAACTACAGAGAAACATAGAAGTTGAAGGCAGAAATAGGCCATTGGTCCATCTAGTCTGCCTATAACACTATATCCTGCCCCTGAGACCTAGTGTCTATACAAGGTTTATGCTCTTGCTACCTATCCCCATTTTCACTGCCTCACTGCTATCCAGCTGATTAACTACTGTATTAAGCCCTTAATTCTGTACCAGCCATGTCTGAAGCCATTAATGGTCTTGGCGCCCACTACCTCTAGTGGCAGGCTGTTTTACAGCTCAGCTTCTTGAAATTCGTAAAGCTTTATTTTTTATTTTTCTCTTTAGCTGGCCTGACAAGGCCAAGAGATACACAGTACATAACAGTACATAGTATGAGTATGTGAATACAATCATATAAACAAACAAATAAATCTCTCCTCCCACCCAAACCACCCCTTTCATGGTATCGGTAATTACAGTTAGAAATGTAGTCATATGAGTTCAGTGAAGGTTTCCCATTGTTTAGTGTCCCTATTAGGTTTCACTGGAAGGCATATAGCATCTGTAGTTTGCCCCAATATTTTCCAAATTTGGGGAGTTTATTGTGGACACTAGCAATCATTTTTTTCTACAGAGAGATTAGACAGCAGTTCCTGCAGCCACTCTGAGTAGAATATGGTAGTGTCATCCAGCCAATGTTGAAGCACCAGTTTCTTTATGGATAGTGCCATCATAGCTAAGTGGTATTTCCTTTCCATTACCCTTATCGAGGAAAAGTCCCCGAGAATTCAGGTAATTGGTTCTACGTGTTCTGCAAGACCCAGTAAGGGATCCACTCTTTGCTTAATAAGGTCCCAAAGTGGGGCTACTTTTGGACAGTCCCAGAAGATGTGATGTAATGAGCCTTCAGCTTGCATGCATCGCCTGCAGGTTGAAGAAGTTCAGCTTCTCTCTCCATGAAAAAGAACTTCCTAATAACACTCCTGATATTTCCTTCCCACCCCTTCCATTCATGTTCCTGTGTTTTAGATTCACTATTTCTGTTAAATAGTTCCTCACAGTTTACCTTGTTCATTCCTTTCAGGAGCTAGAAGGTCTCTATTATATTACCCCTTTCCTTTCTGGACTCCAGTGAGTATATTATCAGTGCCCTAAGGTGATCCTCATAGGATCTGTCCAGTCCATGAATTATTTTTGTTACTCTAAGCTGCACTTGTCTTCAGCCTATCCATGTCTCTCCTCAACTGAGGCTCCAGAACTGGGCACAATACTCAAGGTGTGGCCTTGTTGTGGTTTTGTTTCATTGGCTAGATTGTTTAAAGAGCTACTGATGCCTCAAAGAAAACTTTAATAATATAATAATTAGATAAATTGTGCCTGCATTCCATTTATATTTTGTATATTTCTCCTCCCCATTATTTATTACTAAGGAAATGTGCATGAATATATGATCTTTAGCCTTTATAATTCATTTAGAGTCCATCTGCCTCTATAGTTTGATCCCTACTTCAAATCATAATCCTCTGTTGTGACATCACAGTCTGTTGCTATGGGAGAAACTGTGAGGTCACAAGCAGTGCTCTATGACTTTTAGCTTGGGAGAAAGCAGCAGGAATAAATGAACTCTTCAGGTGCAAAGACCTTGTTTTCATACAAATGACCTCAGTAATAAATAATGAGCAGAAGGAATACAACTGCAGTTCCATGTGATAGCAGTGATCGCGGAATGTGATCACTGTTTGAAGCGAGTGTACATTACCATAAATGAATTTTGTAATGTACACTTGCAGCAAACAGCAAGAGGCACCCAAGATTTATTTATTTATTTTTTTTTTATGCAGGGGGATGTGCCCCCACATCCATGTACTAAAGGATTTTCAACTCCAGGAGGGTGCATGTTGGGGGGGGAGGGATACAAAATTAAAAAAAAACAACCTGGCACAGAAAATACGAGCGTGCCCAGAACTGAACCAGCACCTTCCTAACCCCAGCCTGCCACCAACCCACCATGCCACATGGCCAGCTAGGCAGCCCACCACTGCACTACATCCCACAAACCTTCCTTCCCCTTCCGCCTGTTGCATGGTATGGTCCCTCTGCACCCATCACCACATGTGTGTATACACAGCAACATTCTGTCACTATATTCACTACCCTGCTATCCAGTTGCCCACCTGCTAGGTAGCCCTGTGCCCAGACACTGTGATGTAGTCACCCTTTTTGAAAGCTCTCAATCAAGGTTGCCTTGTACATGGTATACCATACAGGACTAATGGGAAATACAAGCTGGACTGTGTCTAGACATGAGGTTTTGTTAAAGTTCTTTCGAGTGTGTCACCAGCTCTTTAATGGAGTCACTTATGATAACCGCAGGTCTCTTCCCTCAGTAGTCAAGTCCAGCTTAACCTCTCACATCCAGTATTCCATGTTGGGGTTCCTGTTACCAGTGTGTATCACCTTGCACTTTTTGACTTTTGAACTTTAACTGCCAAAGCCTGGACCACCTCTCCAACCTTTGCAGGTCCCTCTGCAACTCATTTACCCCACCCACACTGTCTACCCTACCAAGAGAGCTTAGTGTCATCTGTGAAGAGACACATCATGCCCTAAATTCCATCTCCTGCATTGCAGATGAACATATTGAAAGGACTGGATCCAAGACTGAACCCTGTGACACCCCACTCTTAACCTCTCTCCCCTGATTTAATTCCATTTACCACTACTCTCTGATCTCCCTTCAACCAACTACCCACCCATCAAACTATGTCCCTCGTTGCACCTGGATCCTGTAGCTTTTTCAGCAACCTTCTGTGTAACATCAAGTCAAATGCCTTGCTGCAGTTGAGGTAGAGTAAATCTACTACTTGTTCCTTTATCTATTCCCTTAGTTACCTAGTTAAATACACCTATCAGGTTAGTCTGACAAGACCTCCCTGCCATGAACCCATGCTATTTACTGTCCTGCAGCCCAATACTCTCCAGCTAGTCCACTAGGCTTCTTTGACTAGTGTCTCCATCACTTTAACCACAATAGTGGTAATACTGATGTCTTCTTTGACTAGTGTCTCCAGCAGTTTAGCCACAACAAAGGTAAGACTGATGGGCCCGTAGTTATCCTGTTGCTCCTTTTAGCCACCCTTGTGTAAAGGAACTACATCAGCTACCCTCCAGTTTTTCAGAGCCACTCCTAACTGAATTAAGCTGTTGAATAGCCCTGCCAGGGTTCAGACAATTCCAATACCAATTCTCTGAGGACTCTCAAATGCATCCCATCTGGCCCTAAGACCTTATCTACCTTCAGGAGTGAAAGCCCTTTTCTGACCCTACAACTTGTAAATACCTTCTGCATCATTTCTGGGATTCCCAATTAGCAGCTTTTATGCTGCTTCTAGCAAAGGCCCACTGTCCTCCACTGTGAAAACTGAACATAAGTAGCCATTAAGAATGTCTGCCTTCTACATGTCCTTCTTTTTTTAACCAGCCTACCTCTGTCAACCTAACATGTTGCTCCCATCTTTCTGTTTTCCCTAATACAGTATATCTGAAAAACTGTTTTCCTTGCCCTTATCCCCCTCCACAATATGCAGCTTCATGTCTGCCTTTGCATCCCTGACTGCCCTCTCAGCCTCCCTTGATTCCATCTGGTATTTGCACAATTCTTCATCCCCCTGCTTCTCCTTTTATCTGAAGAAGGCCGATTTCTTGGCCCTCACTGCCTCTCTGACCTTCTTAGAGAACTACATTGGTCTGTTGTACCAGTATATCTTGGTGACCATCCTCAAGCACGACGTTGTTGCCTCAAGACCAGAGGGCATGCAGTGAAGCTGGAGGGGGAGTTTAAGGGGATGTGAGGAAGTCTTACTTCACTGAAAGAGTTGTAGATGCCTCGAACAGAGTGCCAACAGAAGTGGTGGAGACAAAAGCAATAGGAGGTTTCAAGTATGTGGGATAGACTTAGGGGAATATTAGTAAATAGGCAAGGAGGAGAGGGTCACCAGAGACCAGTTAGGTCTTTCGAGACAGCCTAGGCAGGGACCATCTGGGCAGACTGAGTGGGCCAAGCAATGCTTTTCTGCTACCAGATTCTATCATTCTGTGAGAATAGTCCCTTTAATTTCTCCCAACCTTTCCTCCACACCAATGATTCCATCCACCCAACCATCCAACCCTGAGCTACAGTACAGTTCACATTAAACTTACTGTGCAGCCAGTTTATAATCCTCTGCAACCCTCTTTTTTATGTGACTGCAGTAAGCTGCCAACTAGTTGGTTTGTTTCTTCCCTTTCAGCTGAAAGTATTCAGTCAACTCTTTCAGAGCCCAGCAGAAACCAGCTAACAACCAAATACCATTGACTGAGAGATTTCTTATGCAGAGCCTTAACAGCTCAAATGTTAACTGGCTGGTAACTTAAATTTTTTTATTTTTTTATTTTTTATTTATTAAAGTCACGGAATTACAACACCTTTAAGCCAGGGGCTCATTTAAAATAGCTCCATGTCAGTAAGGGAAGGAACAAACAGAGACAGCTTACATGAAACAGGGGCAGCCACACAGGTTTGTAAGTTACATAGTGCAGTGTGCAAACAGAATAGCTTAAAATTACAAAAACTGAAAAGCTTAAATTACATTACATAGTAAGATTCAGTAGCAAACACATCTGGGTAAGATGGGATACAGGGTTACAGTTGTCATACACCTAGAAAGAGTGGTCAGAGGATGACCTTGTCCATAGCTTCAGAGGTCTGGAACAGAGGGGGATCAGCCTAGCAAGCTTTGTCAAAACTAGAAGGAGAAGGTAATGGGGAGGTGGGATGGCAGGAGAGAGGATCAGGAAGGAGGAGGTGGGGAAATGGAAGAAGGGGTAGGGGGTTACATAAGGGGTGTCATAGGATATAGGAAAGGGGTGGAGGTGGGGAAAGTGGAGAGGGAGGAGCAGGTTAGGTTGAAATGAGAGGAGTCAGTGGATGAAAAGAAGGGGTGGTGGTGGAGGGGAAATGGGTAGAAAGGGAGGAAAGGAGTTTAGGAGTGAGCAGAGGGTGGTAGGATACAAGGCTCATTTGTTGGGGTAGGATAAGTACCTTTATGTGTAGTATCAGTACTTAGATGGACTGCAGTGGTCAACAGTCACATCCTCCGATGTGCATCTATACGCTGATGATACCATTATCTACGCCTCAGACCCCTCCCATGTCAGTGTTCACCCAAACCTCCAAAGCGATTTCAACCGAGTACAAGCCTGGCTCCTGAAAAATCAGTTCAAACGCAATGCAAAAAAAAGTCTCCATGCTATTCTACACAAGACAAAACCTTGCTTCCCTGTCTGCCCCCCCCCTCCGATTTCCACCCTGGATGAAATACCCCTTGAGTCTGTACCCACTTTAAGTACCTCGGTCTGGCTGGACACAAACCTGAACTTCTCCACCCACGTCAACGCCATCTGCACCAAACTCCGGCCCAAATTTGCCATCCTCTATACCCACAAAGACTGCCTCCCCCTCCCTACTCGGAGTGAACTCATATGAGAAACCATCCTACTAGCACTGGACTACGTGGACGTCTTTTACGGCACAGCCCCTTCCTCCTCCCTTACAAAACTCGACGTCCTGCTAAACTCCTTCATGTGCTTCGCCACTGCCTCCCCCCACTCACTCATCACTGTCAACTATTCTCAACTCTATCTCTGATGCCACTCTCGTATAGGCAGACCACCCACAGTGCTTCACTCATAGCTAAATATTGGCTTGGCTTCTTTCCCCTCTACCTCTCCTCCCGCCTCTCTCAAGCCAACTCCCCTGGCTACTCACTTTGCCATAGACACGCACGTACCTTCCACCTCTCACACCCCCTCTCAGCCTCTGGGCAAGCTGCCTTTTTCTACCGGCTCCCACTCCTATGGAACAACCTCCCACCCAACCTCCATCTGGCCCCCTCCCTATCAGCCTTTAAACAGCTCCTCAGGCTTCTCCCTCCCACTCCTGCTGCAGCTGTGCCCCAATCCCTCCTTACCCAGACCTAGTACTACCCTCAGTGGCCTGCCAGGTAAATAATAACTCCATATGCCAGCTCTTACTGCTAAACCACCCCCACTGGTACCCTCTCCCAGAAGATTCACTTTTGGTTAATCCTACTGTAAATATGTCAAGACACGCACTTGTAATTCGGTAATATGGTCTAGAAATGTAATGAAATTATTTTTTTTCCACTCTGCTGTTCAAACAAAAAGTGAAACCTCACTACCTAACTCCATGTAATGTACTATACTGTATTATTCGTCTGTTACTTGATATGTGCTGTATTTCTCTGTCTCCCACCTTGTACTACTTGTACCCGGGTCACACCTGGAAATGAGCCTTGGCTCAGTGTGCCTTTCCTGGTCACCAATTTTAAATAAAATAAATAAATACTGCTCGCAACTAGGTGTTGATGCAGTTTGTGTTTAAAAGGGCTCAGTTTTGGTTCAGTGGTGATGCCACTACTTAGGGAGTTGAGCCAAAAAGGGTCTCTGTACATGAAGGACCATTGACCTAAGGTAGTGTGGCATCTGGGGACTGTGAAGTTCTGAGTCACCGAGTTGCGAGTATGTTGCTGATTGCAATAGGGGCTTAGGAGATTTTGGACTCCAGGGGGCAATAATCCAAGGTGAGCTTTCTTTGCAAGCAGACAGGTTTGATATTAACATAGAAACATAGGCTCTGACGGCAGATAAGGACCGCTTTGCCCACCTAGTCTGCCCATTTCCCTACCTACAAGATAAGCTGCAGGTCCTAGTTAACCAACAGCCTATTTCTTCCTAACCCCCACAAAAATTTCCTTATGTCTGTACCATGTATTCTTGAATTCTCCCACAGTTTTAGACTCCACAACCTCCTCAGGAAGGCTGTTCCATGCGTCCACCACCCTCTCTGTGAAAAAATACTTCCTCACATTGCCCCTGAACCGCCCCATCTTCAGATTGTGTCCCTTGTTCTTGCACATCTCTTTTCTGAAAGATGCTACCCTCTTGGACTTTGTTGATTCCACTGAGGTACTTAAAGTTTCTATCATGTCCCCCTCTCCCTCCTTTCCTCAAGGGTATACATATTAAGCTCCTTTAGTCTCTCCTAGTATGGCTTCTCCTGCAGACCCTGCACCATTTGAGTCTCTCTCCTCTGGACTGCCTCTTTCCTGTCTACTGTATGTCCTCGAAGATGGGGTCTCAGAACTGGACGCAGGACTCCAGATGAGGTCTCACCAACTGTCTGTACAGAGGGATGACAACTTCCTGTTTTCTGCTGGTGATGCCTCTCCCTATACATCCCAGTATCACCCCAGCCCTCCCTACCGCCTTCTCACATTGCTTGCTAACCTTAAGGTCATCAGATATGATTACCCCCAGGTCCCTTTCCATTTTTGTTGTTGTTACTACTTCCCCCCATTGTGTAATCTTCCCCTGGGTTTTTGTTTCCCAGGTGCATTATTTTGCAGTCCTTTGCATTGAATCCAAGATGCCATACTTCTGACCATTCCTCCAACCTTGCCAAGTCCCTTCTCATCCTTTCCACACCTCCTTGTGTATCAACCCTGTTGCAGAAGCATACTTTTCCTTCCAGTCCCTCTGCAATGTCATTTATAAAGACATTAAAAAGGACTGGACTCATTACTGAACCTTGCGGTACCCCACCAGCAACCCCTCTTTCTTGAGTGGACTCCATTTACAATTACCTTCTGTGTCCTGTTGTCCAGCCAATGTTTTACCCAGGCTGTCATCTTGGGACCCACTCCCAGGCTGGCTAACTTGTATATTAAACTTTTGTGTGGGACTGTGTCAAATGCCTTGCTAAAGTCTAGGTAGACCATATCCACAGCCCCTCCCTGGTCTACAACTTTGGTCACCCAGTCAAAGAAATCAATTAGATTCGTCTGACATGACCTTCCCACTGTGAACCCATGCTGCCTTGAGTCCTGTGCCCCACAGGCCTCTAGGCACTCAACAATTCTTTCCTTCAGAAGTGATTCCATCACTTTCTCTACCACAGAGGTGAAACTGACAAGTCTATAGTTTTCTGCCTCTGTCTTGGTCCCACTTTTGTGAAGGGGAATCACATCCACCTTCCTCCAGTCCTCAGGTACCACACCATCCTCCCATGATTTGTTAAAAAGGGTAGTCAGTTGTTTCACTAGTTCTCCCCTTAATTCTTTTAGAATTGTGGGGTGAATTCCATCAGACCCCATTGCTTTGTCCACCTTCAGTTTTAGGAGTTCTTTGAGAACCCTTTCTTCTGTGAAAGGACTGGGATTGACCCTATCCAGAGTGCTTCTGTTACTTGGATTAGGCACCTCCCCCTCCTCCTCTTTTGTGAATACTGAGCAGAAATATTCATTCAGTATCCCTGCTTTTCATTGTCCCACTCTGCCCACCCACAGTCCATTCTATTCAGCCTCACTATCCCTCCTTTTGTCTTTCTACACTCCCTGATGTACCTATAAAAGGTTTTATCCCCCTTCTTAACTGAGTTGGCTATCTTTTCCTCAGTTTGGGCCTTTGCTATTCTGACTTCCCTCCCTGCTTCCTTCTGCCTTAACTGGTATAGCTGTCTGTCTTGCTCCTTCTGTGTTTCCTTATACTTCCTGAATGCTATCTTTTTCTCCCTGACCTTCCCTGTCACTTCTTTTGAGAACCATAGTGTTTTTTTCTTTCATTTTGATTTATTTGCTTCACACAAAGGCTTGTTGCCTCTGTGATGGCAGATTTGATGTTTCCCCATTGTTGTTCCACCCCTCCTTCTAGCCTGTTTGCTAGTGCTTTTCTAAGGCACTCTCCCATCTTGCCAAAGTCAGCCCTCCTGAAGTCCAGTACCTTCACTTTTGTATGGCTTGACTCTGTAGCTGTATTGGATCTGGCCTTGTAATTGAAGCCAACCAGTTTGAGCATAAAGGTCACACATGTGTGTGAGGTAGTCAGCTCCTGTCAGCAGCCTGCAGGCTTTATTTAGAACAACAATAATCCTGCAGAGGGATGTAGCTGAAGCAGAGCCATAGATAACCAGTCCATAGTCGATAATAGAAATGATGGAGTTGGAGAATGCTATTCTTAGAGCTTCAGGATTCAGGCTGTGCTTGTGCCTGTGGAGTAGTCCAATCTGTATGTTAACAGCTTGGCTACGTTTTCTATATGTGTGTAGGACGAAGTGTTACGATTGCTACCCGAGATATTTGAATAATAATAATAATTTTTATTTTTAGGCGCCTTAAAAAACCAAAGGCGCCGTACATAATAAAATCAACATTTCAAATAAATAAACAGTCATTCATAAATAAAATCATACACATATCATAATACAACCAACACACTCAATTAATAACAGCCTGAGACCACAAATAAGTCTTTAAAGCCTGTTTGAATGACTCCACAGTTGTGCACTCCCGAATCCGACGGGGTAGAGAGTTCCAAAGGGTAGGCGCAGTGAACTCAAATGCTCTTGCACCAGAAGATTTTAAATATACCCTTAGAACCTCTAGCAACCCCTTTCCGGATGAGCGGAGTAATCGACTTGGCTGGTAGGGAATCAGGAGCTCTTTCAGAAAGTCTGGGCCAAGTCCACGTAGGGCTTTAAAAGTCAGCAAGGCCGCCTTTATAGGTGATCTGCCACTGACTGGCAGCCAGTGCAGCTCACGCAGCACCGCGAAATATGACAAGATCGCAAAGACCCCATCAAGTCAGGCTGCTGCATTCTGCACCAGCTGCAGGCGGTGGATTTCTACCCCAGGAAGCCCTAGGTAAAGGGAGTTGCACTAATCTAAGCGAGAGGAAACAAAAGCGTGGATCAATGTCAGAAGGTCATCAAACGGAACAAGGTGCCTAATCCTGGCGATATTCCTAAGATGGTAAAAGGAAGTTTTGATGACTGCTGACACCTGCGAATGCAAGGTCCTCCCTTCGCCAAAAATCACTCCCAGGTTACACGCCTGTTCAGAGGTCGGGAGTGAGGCACCACCCAGAAAAATTCCTGAAGACGCACCCTCCCCCAACCCCCCAATCTGACGATCTGGATCCACAACCAGCACCTCAGTTTTGTCTGGGTTCAACCTTAGCCAGCTGGAATCCATCCAGTCTTGGATTTCTTTCACACAGTTGTTAAATACCGATGCAGCTCCATTCTGGTCGGGTGCAAAAGATAGGTAGAGCTAGGTATCATCAGCATAGCAGTGAAACCTCAGCCCATTCCTTCTTACAATGTCTCCGAGGGGCAGCATACACACTGTGAACAACATGGGTGAGAGGACTGAACCTTGAGGAACTCCACATGACAGAGAGGTAGGGTCCAAGGAATAAACTCCCGACACCACTCTCTGAGATCTACCCATAAGGAAAGATGAAAACCACCTGAGGACTGTTCCAGACAGCCCACAGATGAACCACAGATGACCTAACAACACCTCATGGTCCATGGTGTCAAAGCTGAAGAGAGATCAAGAAGAACCTAGATGGAACGGTTCTTCCGATCTCTAACCATCAGAGATCATTGAGCACCCAAACCAGCACTGTTTGGTACTATGTCTCTTACGAAAACCAGACTGGAATGGTTCATAGATGTCATGGATGGTCAAATGGTCCTCCAGTTGCTCAGCCACAACTTTCTCAATAACCTTCCCTATAAAAGGAAGGTTAGAGACAGGTCTGTAGTTGGCATGGCAGTCTGGGTCCAAGGAAGCTTTCTTCAAGAGAGGTGTCACCACCACCACCTCTTTTAGAGAGCTAGGAAACTCTCCAGACTCCAAGAAGCACCAGACAATCCATGCTAGGACCGGACCGATAACCTCAATACCTCCCAAAATTAGGGAAGTAGGTCCAGGATCCAATCTACAGCAAGTGGGGTGCACACTCTGGATAATCCGCATGACATCCATGAACTCCAAATGGCCAAAGGTACTCCAAGACACATGAGGTGCAGTAACCTCGCACTGATCAATAGCAGCGCCCATAGAGTGTGCGGTTGGAGTCCCACCCTGATGTCAGCCACCTTATTTGCAAAGAATCAAGCAATTTCATCACACTCTAATTGGAAAAGCTCCTCGCACTTGAAGACAGGCTGGGCTTGCACAGTCTGTCCACAGTGAAAAACTGAGCTGGTCGATTCTGAGCAACTGCAATTCCTGGACAGGAATTCTGCCTTCTTACGGGAGATTGCAGATTGGTAGACTTGATAATGTTCCAACAATCTAAGGTGGTCGATATCAAGGTTGGATTTCCGCCAGCAATGCTCCAACCTTCGACCTAGTCTCTGCAGCTCCCTCAAGGACCCATCAAACCAGGGCGATCGAGGGCGAAGGGGGTGAGGTCAAACATGGACTGGGGCAATAGAATCCAAAGCTATCAAGATGGCCAAATTATAGGCCGTCACGAGAGTCTCCAGATCACTGCTGGCAAATGAGGAAGATGATAGGTCAAGCACCACCATTACGCCCTGAGAACTTACATCTCGTGAAAGGGCGGTACCTGACCATTTCTGTAGGGTAGGCCTACCGGGGCATAAAACTAAACCCCACAGTGCAGTGATCGGACCACCCAACTGGATCCACCTCCAAATCAGAAGCTTCAATCCCTATGAGGAAGACTAAGTCAAGGGAGTGGCATGTTCTATGAGTAGCGGAGGTAACCACCTGTGCCAGTCCCAGAGAAGACATCAACTGGAGGAAGTGTTGTCCAAATTGTGAGAGTTCATCATCGACTCCAGGCAATGAAGTCGCTAAGAACCATCAGTCTTGCGACTCAATGCCATGTCAATGATGAAGTCCGCCACTTCCTGAAGGAAGCGTCTCTCGTCACGGGTGGATGATAGACGAGAATGATCCAACAGCCTACACCCGCTATGAAAGCACACTCGAATGACTGAGTCTCCCCTACCAATACACTAGTGAGGTTGAGTTTGGTCTTGAAACAGACCGCCACCCCCCCCCCCACAGTCCAATCTCAGATGGTGTATTCCCAAGTACCCAGCCGGAACTAAAGCCTCCAAAATGGGGCCAGAATTCTCATTCAGCCAGATCTTGGTAATGCAAGCCAGGTCAACCATTTCCACAAGATCAGCAATAATTTCTGTCTTTTTTGACTGACCTGGCATTGCATAACACCGTCCAGAGTTGGACAAATGCCTGCGTGCCTCCCAAGCAACCTGCCGACTCAATCCGGTCGTGCCCTTGGGTATGGGAACCAGACATGGCTGACCACGTTCTGATTTCCATTTCACCCCAGGGTGTCTCCTGACTCCCACAACCCCAATTTGATGACCCCACTCACTCACCCTCCACTGTTCACCACCCCCCATCTTTCTCCCCCTCCTCCGTGCTATACCAAGAGTTCTACAGTGCTGGTACATACCAAATTCCAAGGGAGGAGAAAAAAAGGATGGAGGGCATGAAGAGCAGAGGGTGAGTAGTGCACAACCATGGAGGCAGACAAACAGCAATCCTACATGAACAAATAATTACTACAAAATTCTTAAAATATATATAACTTAAATAACTTAAATAGCCCAGGAAAGCTCTCACCTCCCCTGAGCAATACCAGTGCTTTATTAATCCCAGTTCTGCTCTCACCAGATCATAGGCATTAAATAGCAAAACAAACAAAAATGAAACCCTCTTATAACCCAAAATGGAGGAAGGGGTTCAGGCACTCTCACTGCCTAAATTAAAAAAATCACAGTCTATAAAACTACTATATAACACAAAAAATTAAAAACTAAAATAAGTCAGAAAGAATATGTGGACCCCAGGTCCTCTCACCACCAGGGAGCCACCCACAATGTTCAGATTAGTCCAAATGAAAAAAGGTACAGTTCATTCTTGTTGTTATCATTCATGCAGTAAGTTCCATGGTCCAGCAAAGAAAACAATCACATTCCAACAAAATCCCAGTCATCCAATAAAACCCAAACATATAAGTCTCCACCCATTCTGGGCTGCAGCTGACTAGGACAGCCCGACAGAGTTCCAGTAACTCAATTCATCTTTGCTGCTCTCCACTCGGCCCAAAAACAACTGTAGAATCTTATATCCATTCAGACTCAAAGGCCAAATGTAAAACCAAGGGCAGCCTAGAGGAAAGAGAAACCCTCCCCCAGCCACAAACAGGCCCGATCCTCTCACCCACGACCCATAGCTACAAGCACCTCGAGGCTGGGCCGACAGGACCAGCCACAAGGCTCTTTTAGGAGAAACCGAGGTAGCTTGTTTGAGTGTGGCTCTTGCACAGTGCCACAGGTGATCCTCATCTTCATGATACCAAGGTGTTCAGGCGTTATCCAGGAGTTACTTGCACCTTAACCTTCCACTACATTAAGGGTGCATGGACATCACAAGCAGAATTGAAGCAACCAATAAAGAACTGTAGAGCTTCATCTGTGTCATTGGTTGAGTCAAGTAGTGACCAATCCTGGCTACATAGCTGTGATTTGAGTGGTTTTAGGTGTCCTGGAGTTAGGACCCTGCTGAGGATTATCTTGGGTGGCGGCTTGTTGAATTTATTGGACCAGTCACACAGTATAGGGAAGTGGTCACTAAGGCTCAGGGACACTGGTTTACCAGGATTGAGAAAGGGCATATTCCATTTTGCACATTGAAAAAAATGGTATTGTCACCGGTGTCTGCTAAGCCAAAATCCAGTTTTACTGGTATTTGGTTCTGCGTACTTTATTTAACAATTTTTAACTCTGCTAACATGCCTTTTAGCAGTTTTGACCTCCACTATTGCACATCCTTCCATCCTTGCACCAGTTTAAAGTTATTTTACGTACAAGATGTGATGGCAGCAACAGCACTACAGCCCCCCCTCCCTGAGGTGTGATGGAAGCAGCACTACGGCCCCCATCCCTCAGGTGTGATGGCAGCAGCAACAGCACTATGACCTCCCTCCCTCAGGTGTGACAGAAGCAGCAGCACTGTGGCCCCCATCCCTTAGGTGTGATGGCAGCAGTACTACAGTCTCCATCCACCAGTGGTGATGGTAGAAGCACTACAGCCCCCATCCCTTTGGTGTGATGGCAGTAGCAACAATACAGTTCACATCCCTCTTGGGTGATGGCAGTAGTGACAGCAGTTTGATCCCCTTTCTTCAACACCCACACCTCACATGCACAAGTTACAAATGACTTGGTCTCTTTGCTTGTTAGAACTTAGATGTGAATTAATCTGAACCATCACCGCTAAGGTGGACTACCTTTGTTTTTTTCCTGTCTATAATTTAACTGCCTGAATTGGAGTTCTGCCTGTGACACCACTGACCAGGGTTAGGGAACAGACTTGGATGTTGTAGGTGTTGTAGGGCCAGCTGGTGGGTGAAGGCTTGAGTGTCCAATGACCACTCACCTTCTCCTGGGAGAGATGGTGGGTTCACAGCTCAGCATTTGCTGGCCCCTGGTGGAGGCCAGAGGCATGACAACACGTCAGCTGTCACTGCAGGAGGGAGCGTGATGGACGTCGGCGTGTGCCTTGACATCATGTGGTCTATCACACTCCCAAGAAAATGGGAAAACACCTGGTGGTCAACTGAAGGACGGTTGTTGGTCCTTCCATAAGCCAGAAGCCCCAGACATGTGTCTGTTCTGACCCCTGCCATGCCCAGGATACACAGGAAGCTCTTTGGGGCAATTCTCCTCCCCTGGTAGCCTCTCACAGCAGTAAGGGACAGTGGATGGTGGTTGGGACTCAACAGCAGTGGTAGGGGGCCTTGGAAGGCCTGAAGAAGTGAATGGCCGGGGTTAGGAGGAGCAAAAAAAAAACTTCTTGAATTTGCTTCTTTGAAATAAAGTGTCTTCACCTAAAAAATCCACAAGTGATTAGTAGAGGACCTTCAAATGGATTCATTCATCTCCCAGATGTGTGGATGCTTTTTTTTTACTTGGTGTCCATGAAAAGGGTGTCTCCCAGTTTGCATGTCTTTGTTCAGATGTGAATTGAGCACCACACTGCCCACCAGCATCATACAGCCCCTGGGGTCTTACCATCTGTATGTCATTGACTGTGCTTTCAAAATCCACTGGCCAAACATAAGTATACTTAAATACTTAACATTTGCTTTTTGTTGAAGCAGTCTATCAGAAAACTTTTGTTGTCACAGAGACTGAAACAGCAGGTGGGAGAAAAGGTGCAAATGATCCAATTCACCTAAATGGGTGCTAACTGTGAAGTCTTTTCATAAGTAGTAAGGCAGTTTCTTCTTTGTGAACATACTTTCATTCAGACTAGTTTTCATTCAAACAACTGAGGATTTTGGATGGCCCTACTGCTTATAAACTTGAATAAGTTAGTTGGTAACAGTGATCCTGCATTTAGCAATCTACAACCTTAATGCTCATATGCAAAGAATACAATAAAAACCTGACTAAAATCTAAAAACAAGCTTAGAAAACACATAAAATGTATCTGAACATTTATCTTTACCTATACAAAATAATTGCAGCCCACGTAAAACTCAAGTAAATTACATGGTACCCTGACTACTATTCTATGATGTAGTAAACATATATTGCTATTTTTTTATATATTCTTTGTAAAGCAGATAAAGTTCACTAGGCAGAAAAGCCTGTTTTCAGGAGTGACCTAGAAGTACTGGGGAGGTTAAGTGACTTGCTTGAGTCACACAGTATGCAAGTGGAGGTTGTGGGAATCAAACCCAAGTCTGCTGGATGTACCAGTTCAAACGCTGTTACTCTAACCACTAGGCATGGGTGGTTAAACTGAATGGCTGATTACAACAAAGCAGTGCAGGTGATTTCCTTGCCGACTCTATATGCAGCAAAGGAGAAAGAATGCAAAGCACAGCAGCATTCATTTTAAGATGTTGAAATCTAGGTTGGCCCGCTGGCACTGGTGGTAGCACTATTGTTATAAATGCCAGCAACCCAGGGTCAGACGAACTCGGGTTGCTGGAGGTCTCGCCAGGTAGTAGGAATGAGCACCTGGGGACTGCCTCCTCCTCCAGGAAGGGTGGGCTGCAGGTCCTGCTGCTTTACTGCCACCTGTGTGACCATGGGTGGTGGTGCAATGGTACTGCAGAGTGATCAGGAGGGAGGACGCTAGCCAGGATCTGGAGCAGTGGCATTTCTATGTGACCTACCTCCTTGATCTCCTTTAGTGCTGGTGCCATCAGGACAGAGACCAGAAAACCAGGAACAATCACTCCACATCAGCCACTGACAGAAGGGACCCAGGTGCCCAGACTTCATAACCAGGCTCCATGAGGGACCCACTGAGCTCTCCGACACACGAAGAGAGTGTGGTGGCATGACCTGGGATCCCCTCCCTTCCCACCGGGGGGGATACAACCCAAGCAGGATAGGGGCAGGCCCACAGGAGCTCCTGAGCATTACCTGGGGTGAAGCTAGGAGATACCCAGCCTAAGGATCTCTGAAAAGTGGAGACTGATGCTGTGAGAAGGGGACATAGAAAGAGAAAATAAAAAAAATTTAAAAAGATGCTGAAATCTTAGACATTCTGTGCAGTGACATGCATTTCCGTGAGGTTCGCACAAGAATTCAAAATCTGAAACCAAGCAGGATTCGTGATTGTTACTGGTGTTAACAGTAAAATGGAAAACCAGGGTCCCTGCTAAGGCTGTCAGTGAGTACAGAGACATTTGAGATATGTTTCAGGTGACTGGATAGTACCCAGTCTAGAAGGGTGCTTGATTCCATCCTATAGTTTATTCTAGTGGGGATGTTAACTAGCAGGGTAAGGTGTACGGCAGAGATGGCATCCTTAATGTGTCCTATGTTGGGGGAGAGCCAGTTCACATTAAAATCTCCCAAAATTATGGATTTAGTGTTTTGTGGCACAGTTCAAATAAATTCTAATATACTTTGTAGACCAGTATCAGACTCCTTCTGAGGTATGTAAACAGATTATATGGTTAAGGCTTTGTTATGGGCCCCTAATATTATCTTGATGGCCAGTGCCTGAGTGGGAGTACCTGTGCAGGGCAGTTTTAAGTGTGACCAATGGAGTGTCTTTTAAGAATATTGCACAGCCACCACCTCTTTTTGAAAGCCTATCCTGCCTGAAAATGGAATATCCAGGCAAGGTAATGACAGAGTCAGGAATGTGGGGTGATAACCACGTTTCTACAATAGTGAGAACATCTGGGTTGTGTTGAATGACCCAGGCCTTGAGGATGTCTAATTTACTTAAAAGACTACATATGTTGATGGAAGCAAGGGAGAGCTTGCCATGCTTTTTAGTGAAGCTTGGGTCCAGAGGCCTAAGGGGGGCCAGGGTTAGGGTGCACATTCCCAGATAGCAGTAGAAGCAATAGTATTAGTTTCAGTGAGCATGCCTTTAGCTGCTTATGGTACATTTTGTGCTTTTTTTCCAATTGGAGATACTGCAGCTTTTATTGGTTGTAGCAGTAAATTTGAAGAGGATTAGTAGGCAAGAAAGGTGCTGTTTGATGCTTGATCCTCCGTGATGTAGCACCGATACACATAGAGGGGTAGCAGAGAACATTTTTCCTATAAGGAGTTTGCTGTAAATGTGCCAAAGGCATAGTGTACCTGGCTTGATATAAAGTAGTAGTTCTGAGTGTGGTACATGCCATCTAACAGGCCAATATGGTGAGCCATAGCTAGCAGGAGAAGCAGGCAAGGATAAGGAGGGTGTCCATAGTAGCAGGGCTTATATGTGAGCAGGAAGAGCACAGGTTGCTTTACCTGGGTCAGAGGTAGGTGATGTTTTAGTCAACTCAAAAGCAATTGTCACTTTGAGTGACAAGCTACAGAGGTCACGTGTTTGGTTTGGGCTCTGTGGTAGACAAAGTCTAAGCCACAAAGGTCGGAATTGTCACCCAAGTTACAGACTTCAGACACAGGCTGCTTGGACTGGGCTCTGAGGAAGGAGGAATTTCAGCCAGCTCAAAAGAAGGAAATTGCAACATTCAGTACAAACTACAGACTCATGCTATTTAGAGTGGTCTCGTGATGGCAGAAAAATTACAGTCCAATCACAACAAGGAAAATTTTCACTGTGGAAGAGGAGGTGTCAGAATCCTTAAAAACTGACTAATCGGAGAAAAGAGAGGCAGCGGCTCGGTGCCAAAAGTGGATTTAAAGAGTGCCGGGTGGGGTGGAGGGTGAGCTGAAAATCCAGGTCAAGAGCAAGTACAGTTTACAATGACACAGCATTCAAAATATATCACCAAGGAGAGAGAGAGAGCAGGGCAGAGAGAGGAGCCAATAGCACTACTCACGGTGGCTGGTTAAGTCCAATGAAATTGCTGCACATTCAATCCTATGAGGCAGCAAAGCATACCTGGCCACTGGGTTCAATCTGTGAGCAGAAGGAAAGCAGCGACCAGCTGAGAAAGCTGCACCATACCCCACGAGACCTGGAGAGAGAGAGAGAGAGAGAGAGAGAAATGAGGGGTTAGTAATTAAAAAGGTTGCAGCCAAACAGGCCCTATGTCTACTTGATGGGTAGATCTGCTGGGACAAAAGAGGGGGTTGGGGGTTGCACAGGTTGCTTAGAGCAGTGGGGGGTCTGGCATTGGCACCATGGGGATGGCTAAATAAATTAAAATAAAAAATACAGATAGCAATTAGTGGAGGGAAGCAGGCAAGCGCAGGAAAACTCAGTAGCTGGGAGACACAGAGCAGCATGGGGGAGTTACTGAAATACAGTGGAGATGGAGGGAAGGAAATAAAGATAATTTAGAGTGGAGCAGTAAAGTAAAGCTGGCAGTGAAATGGGCAGAAAATAAGGAGCTGCTATGTTATACAACACTCAGCAGAGTAATAGACCAGGCAGAGGGTGCGTAGAAACAAGGAAGTTAAGGCAGGCAGAGAAATAGGGAGAAACAGAAAGAAACAGGAGGAAACAGGAGCTAATACGTATATTAACAGCAGTTTGAGATAAAAATAAGTAGTTGCTATATACAACCTATCAAGTTAAGGCACTGTAATATATACTAGAAATTGAGCTAAAAAATGGCAATTCCATCAGCACAACCAACTGTTCAGCAATTAATTTACAGCATTACAGGCTGTGTAAAGCATTGATTAAGCAACAGTAATTAACAGACTGTAACTTGTAACTATCATAAAATAAAAAAATCAAGTCAAGAGCAAGTACAGTTTGCTCTGGCACAGCGCTCAAAATTAGCCACCAAGGAGAAAGAGCTGGGCAGAGAGAGGACCCAATAGCGCTACTCACGGTGGCTGCTTAAGTCCAATGAAATTGCTGCACATTCAGTCCTACAAGACAGCAAAGCATACCTGGCCACTGGGTTCAACCTGTGGGCAGAAGGAGAGCAGCAGCCGGCTGAGAAAGCTGCACCATGCCCTGAGGAAACTTAGGTGCCCTGTCAGGGCTTAGACCTGGCCATTGGATTCAATCTGCAGGCAGAAGGAGAGCAATGACCGGGCTGAGAAAACACACCATGCCCTGAGGGAAAGCTTGGGCACCCTGTAAGGGTGAGACCTGTCCACTGGGTTTAATCTGCAGGCAGAAGGAAAGCAATGGCCAGCTGAGAAAGCCACACTGTGCCCCAGAGGGAAAGCTTGGGCGCCCGCCAGGGCAAGACCTGAGAGAGGAACACACAAGAGTGTGGTGTATATATTTTTATGGAACACATACAACCAGAGGTGAGAAAGAAGTAGTGCCACAACTGGGACTTGAACCCAGTCTGCTCAGAATACATTCGATTGTGCTAACCAGTTGCACAATAAGTTTAATTTGAATTGTACTGTAATTCCCTCATCTGATTAATGTCTATTCTTGTGAAATCCAAGACTTTAGCCTTTGTTAAAGATACGCTTAGTGCCAAAGGCCAGTTCAAACCACATGATGTTATGGTCACTAGACCTTTTAGTTGTTCCCCACCCTACTCTGCCCACCATTTCCGAGTTGGTGAATACCATATCGAGAAAGGTAGTCTGCCTTGTAGATTCTGTGACTAACTGCACTGCGACGCCTGTAACATATCTAAAGGGCCCGACATTTGCTGCTCCTAGCTGCTGGAATGTCCCAATCAGTGTCTTGCAGGTCGAGATACCTCACTACCACTATCACCCCTTTGAGGCTCCCTTCCTTATTTCTGCCCCTAGTTCCCTACCACCCTTGGCTCCTTGTCTCAGTGACCTACAGGCCACCCCATGCTCAATTTCTTAACTGACAGCATCATGAGCTGAACCCTCAATGATTCTGTTTCGCAATTCTTTCCCCTGATGGACCCATCCTCTTTCACCTCAATGCCTTCCCTGATATAGAGGGTTACCCCATCTCCTTTACCTTTCCCGCCATCTTGACTATACATGATGTAACCTGGAACTGCCAGGTCCCAGTCATTATTCCCTGTGACCCAGGTTTCATAATGACTGCTATGGAGTCTACCCCACATCTGCCACCATTGCCTGCAGCTCACTAATTTTATTTCACAGGCTCCTGGCATTAAGGCAGATCGCATAACATCCTGCACCAAACCTCTCCCATCTTTTATAGACCTTACCCCTTCATAATCCCTCATCTGCCTTAATTTCCTGTTTTTCCTATTTTTTGTTAGCTTAGTGATCCCTCCCTCGCTGGCCTCCTGTTATAGCCTATCATGAACTCCTGCCTTACCAGCTTCTTCCAGCCTCATTTGGAAGCTCTGTTTCTTTGCTTCCATCATCCTCCCTCCTCCTCCAGTGGCTTGCTTCTCTCCTTGGGCTTCTTCCTTAAGTACCTTTAGCCTACAGGATGTGTTCCCATGGCACTGCTAAGTGGAACCCTCATCAAGAGGGTTTCTTTGACTTCATGGTACCCTGGCAGGGTGGTAGCCTCCCCACCAGGACAGAGAATGCACATTGCCAAAGTATTTACATATATCAGTCAAACAGTCCAATCATAACACTAGCCTTCTGACTAGCAACAATGCTGCACAAGCATTACTTCACACTTTGGTTGCATATGCCTATTGAACAGACAGGGTATGATCTGATTTAGAGTACTGTATGGCTTGTTTTGCTGTGCTAAGACTGTCTATTTTTCAGCTCTAAGTGCATGTTAAATACTGATGTTTCTATATTCAGAAGACAATCATCTGATAAATCTACAGTTTCCTTTTACACTAAGTGCTTTTCATTCATAGGAATGCACTTTGAAAACAAGACAATATACTACAGTTACATGTTATAGTTAATATATCTCTGTACATTGCTGGAGGCTGGTCTTTGATGTATAACTAAATGAAAACTATGATTGTATGTGTGCATGTCGCTGTGTAAATGATTAATTGCATACTTTTCTATTGATATGGATTACAGCAGTCATAAATCTTTTTGAACTATTTAAATCATTAGAAACCACTATTCATCGTTGTTCCTGTGCATAGTCATACCCTTGGGGTAAGGGGTTTACCAGGTATGCAGCAGAAGACAGCCCATGCACAAAGGCATATAGGAGAGGCAATTTGTCAGCCCATTATGCTAATAAACGTGGAATGGTGAGACAACTGGAACACCTGGAACAAGGTTGTTAGACTGGGACACCTGCTATAGGGACGTCACACTGACAATGTCATCCTATTTTCAGTTGACTGCTCGAACTACAGATAATATTTCTGCACCACCTAGCACATGTATTTGTCTTGTTTTATGATGATTATTTCACTCTTGTTTTTCCATTTATTTAAGCAGAATGAAACTGCTCCTTTGCAGCAATCCAGTGTTATAGCTGGATGGAGGGAAGCACAGAGAAACAGAAGAGGTTGCTCAAAGTAAAGAGGCAGAAGCCACAATGTAACACTTACTAGCAATCTTCAAGTTCACAGCAGGTAAGCAACACTGGTTCAAGCTGCAGGATGAATGAGGCTTGTATCACATGAACTAAAATAGCATACAGACACCCAACAGACACCTGTGGGGTGTCTGTAGGCTGAAGTTGTACTTCATGGAATACAAGCCTTGTTCATACTGCAGTTGACTCCAGTGTTATCTGTTACCTGCTGTGGAGCTGAGCTTCACTGGAAGTGTTAGAAAGCACAAGAGAAGCCAGGTGACTTGCTCAGGGTCACTTAGTGAGTCTGTGACTATGGTGGATTTTTACATTTATATTTTATTGAAGATTTTAACTTACGTAAGCAAACATCAACATCTCAAACAGTGCCATAAAGATGCCTGGACTCCTTGGAGTTACAATATAGGAGTACCCATAATTATGAGAGTAAATATACACTACTATCCAACAATACACAACCTAATACAATTAGATAACTATACTATGTAAAACCATATAAAATTAAGTGTCTGTCCTAAAGGTTATAGGCCTATTTAGCCTACAATTTGGTAACAATCACAACCCATTCTTCAGATAATACATGAATCCAGCTGGAGCACCACTGCTGCTTAACAGAAAAAACACCCCCATAATGTGAGATGGGAGGGGAAAGAAGGAGGATAGGGATGAGAGATACTCAATAGAGGGAGAGGAAAACCCCCTCAGTCCAACCAAGCAACTGTTAAAGTCCCTAGAGACCCTCAAGGGCCATCTACGGTCCCAGAACTGCATGAGGAGGGATCCACAGGTATCCTGTGGGGAGAGATATTTCTAAAAGATTTAGAAAGGGTAGCCAAATACAAGCAAAGGTTCCATATTTCCTTGCTGCTATATAAAACATGTGATCATGCCCAGCTACTTTAAGCATCCCCTCAATCCACTGAGCCTGAGTGGGAACTTCGGTTCTATGGTGGGATTTAAACCTGATCCCCTGGTTCACAGTTCTGATCTATCCATTGGGCCACATTGTCTTCAAAACCATAAAATTCAGGCACACACAATCCATAGAGAGGGACACCAAACTTGAATAAAATTAAACCATTTTATTTAAAATAAAAAATACCTGATGCGTTTCAGGCAATACCTTGTCCTTTGTCAAAGGCAGCTAAAATCTAAAGTGCAGCAGCAGCTAGTTAAACATTTCAAACAGTACATGTGATTCAGTCAGTTGTGACCCTTATTTCCCATTGGTCCAAACCTAATTGATCCAAATTCAAAGTTAAATAGCAGTACAATTCTCTTAAAGTAAAATATTCCTTAACATTTCCTGTTTAAAAACACATAATTATCCTTCATGATAGGTAAAACATCTATAGAAAATAGCACACATAGAAACATACATATTAGTCCATTCATAGGCTATATACAGTACATAGATACATACATACATAGATACATAGACAGTGTCGGCAGATAAGGGCCTATGGCCCACGCAGTCTGCCCATTTGAGCTTGTAAGTTCAGTTTGTTTTCCTAGAAGTCTGTTGCACCTTACCCCTGACCTCCAGAATTCCTTTATGTCTATCCCATGCATTCTTAAATCCCATGATTGTTTCAGCCCCCACCACTTCCTCTGGCAGGGTGTTCCACTTGTCCACCACCCGTTCTGTGAAGAAATTCTTTCTCATGTTTCCTCTGAATCGTCCTCCCTCCAACTTCATCCCATGCCCTCTAGTCCTGGAACATCTTTTTCGCTTAAAAATAGTGTTTTCCTGCACCCTGCTCCTCCCTGTAAGATACTTGTATGTCTCTATCATATCCCCTCTCTCCCTCCTCTCCTCCAGGGAGTACATGTTCAGTTCCTTCAACCTGTCTTCATAGGACTTGTGATGCAATCCATGCACCATCTTTGTTGCCCTCCTCTGAACCTTCTCTACCCTGTCTATGTCCTTACGTAGGTATGGTCTCCAGAACTGTACACTGTACTCCAGGTGGGGCCTCACTAGTGTCTTGTATAGTGGAATTATGACCTCCCTTTTCCTGCTGGTTATGCCCCTGCCTATACATCCCAGCATCCTATTTGCTTTACCTGCTGCCTTGTCACACTGTTTCCCTACCTTGAGGTCATCAGAGATGATAACCCCAAGATCCTTTCCTGCTTGGTGCATGCTATATCCTCAACCCCAACTATATTGTGCCAGGTTTTGTGCCCCATATGCATTATCTTGCACTTCTTTGCATTGAATTTCAACTGCCAAACCCCTGACCATTCTTCAAGTTTCTGCAGGTCACTTCTCATTCTGTCTACACCCTCTGGTGTGTCTACTCTGTTACAGAGCTTTGTGTCATCAGCGAACAGTGAAATTCTGCCTTCTAGGTCCTGCGCCATGTCACTGATGAAGATGTTGAATAGGACCGGTCCCAGCACTGATCCCTGTGGTACCCCACTGGTCACTCTTCCCTCTGTGGAGTGACAGCCATTTACCACCACCCTCTGTGTCCTGCCACCCAGCCAGTTACCTACCCACCACACTACTGTCCTGCCCACACCCATATTCCCCAGTTTGTGTAATAGTCTTCTATGTGGCACAGTGTCAAAGGCCTTGCTGAAGTCCAGATAGGCCATGTCCACTGCCCTCCCTGATCCACCTCCCTAGTCACCCAGTCAAAAATTCAATGAGGTTGGTCTGACATGACCTCCCCTGGTGAGAAACCATGCTGCCTTGGGTCCTGTAGTCCATTGACAACCAGATGTTCCACTAATCTCTCCTTCAGTAGTGCTTCTATGATCTTCCCCACTACCGAGGTGAGGCTGACTGGTCTGTAGTTCCCTGCTTCCTCTTTGTTCCCACTTTTGTATAAGGGGACTACATCTGCTGTCCTCCAGTCTTTGGGTACCTCCCCTGTTTCCAGTGATTGGCTAAACAGGATAGCCAGAGGTTCAGCCACCACCTCTCTTAGTTCTTTAAGGACCCTGGGGTGCACCCCATCGGCCCCATTGCTTTATCAGCTCTTATTACTTCCAGTTCCTTCAGGACCCTTTCTCGTGTAAAGGGACTTGTGTCCATTTCTGCACCATTCTCACCCCTTGTACTCCCTTCAGACCCATTACCCTCCTCTTCCTCAGTAAAGACTGAGCAGAAATACCTGTTCAGTATGTCAGCTTTACTGTTGTCATCCTCCATGTGGCCCCATCCTCCCTCTTCAGTCTCACTATCCCTCCTTTGTCTTTCTCTTTTTCACCTATAAGGTTTGTCCCCTCTTCATTTCTTCTTCCTCCTTCCCTCCTTCCACCTGTGTCTTTTGTCCTTTCTTCACTACCTCTTTGGCTCCATGGTCTCTCTTCCTTTCCTCTTCTAACCTACTTATCATAATTCTGTTGTTCTTATAATCCCATTTTAAATACTACCCACTGTTCCTCAACCCCTGATTCCTGTCCCATTCCCCTTAATGCCTCTTTCAAGTATCTCCCCATTTTCCCAAAGTCTGCCCCCCTAAAATCCAGGATATGTGTTTTTGTGTGGTTTGATTCTGCTCTTTCTGTGATTTCAAACCACAATGACTGGTGGTCACTGTTTCCCAGGTGCTCCCCCACTGTTACCCCCATCACACTGTCCCTGTTTGTGAGCACAAGGTCCAGTATTGCCTTCTGCCGAGTTGGTTCCATGACCAGTTGCTTGAGGAAGGCACCCTGAAGGGAGTCCAGGATAAATCTGCTCCTAGTTGATGCTGCTGCTGGGATGCTCCAGTCCCATCTGGAATATTGAAGTCTCCAACCAGTACTACCTCACCCTTGTCTGCCATCCTTTGGATGGCTAGCATCAACTCCTATCTGTTTCTTCCTCCTGGGCTGGTGGTCTATAGACCACACCTGTGCGGATGGCTGTCCCCATTTTCCTTTCAACTTAACCCACAGTATCTCTCCCCATTTTGTTCCTCCTGGATCTCTGTGGCCCTTATGTCATTTTCACATAGAGTGCCACTCCTCCTCCCTTCCTGCCTGCTCTGTCTCTTCTGAATATGTTGTAGCCAGGTATGGCCATCTCCCAGTCGTGGTTATCATTACACCAGGTTTCAGTGATGGCCACAATGTCCAGGTCTGACTGACCATGACAGCCTCAGATCTTCCATCTTGTTGCTAAGGCTCCTGGCATTTGCACACATGGCTTTCCATGATTTGACCTCCCTAGACTGTCTCACTGTTCTACTCAGCCCTTCCTTGGTTGTCATTTATCCCTGGTTCTCCTTGCTGTCTGCCCGTCTGCTGAATTTTGCCCTTTTCTGCTTATCCACCTCTTGGGCACTAATCTCCATCTTTTGCACACTGCTTTGCAGAGATAGCCACTCCTCTGGTTTACTGGTTCCACTGCTAGCTGTGGGGGGTGAGCAAGTAGGTACCCTCCTTGCTGGCCTGCCACCCCCCTTTGCTAGTTTAAATGCTTTTCCTATATAACTTAGTAGCAGTACCTATATAACTTAGTGGGGGGGGGGCATAATATCAAATATATAATGTTAACATTTTATAATATTAAAAGTATTGCTGATTGGTGACATGGGGTAAAGACAGTAGTCCATTAGGGCTTATATAAAATGTACCTAATTTATTTTTGAGATAGGGACGTACATCTAAGTTTGAGTTAAGTCCTGGCTTCTGATTGGCTCTCAAAGTTAAATTCCCAAAATTTTCTCTTGTCAAAAGCAAATGATCAAAATCTCCTCCTCTTAGGTTTCTGTTAACTCAGTCAACTGCCATGAATTTAAATTCCTGCTTATGGCTATCTCTGGCATTGAAACATTAATTTCAGCAGTGTAGGTGACATCTTTATTGGCTATAGCTCTTAAATGTTCTCCTACATGGACTTTAAAACTGCGCATGGTTTTTCTGACATAAAAACTGTTGCAAGTGCATGTTGCTAAATAAGTTATTCCCTGTGTCCCACAAGTGATACACTGTCTGATATGAAACATTCTATCCACATTACAACTTTTAAAATCTTTCCCTTGCATGATACTGCCACAGTAAACACAATTCCTGCAGTTAAAACATCCCACTGATTGATTAAGCCAGGTAGTCTGCTGACCATCCAAAAAATGGCTGTGCACTAACATGTCTTTTAAAATTGGTGCCCATCTCTAGCACATTCTTGGTTGTTCCTCATTCATTTTTCTTAATCCCTCATCTGCTCCTACCTGCAATATTAATTCCAAACTTCTGGTTTGAGTAAAGTAACATAGAAACATAGAATTTTACGGCAGATAAGGACCGCTTGGCCCACCCAGTCTGCCCATTTCCCTACCTACTGGATAAGCTGCAGATCCTAGTTAACCAGCAGCCTACTTCTTCCTACTCTCACCCCCTGCTTGAATTCCACCACTGATTTTGACTCCACAACCTCCTCCGGAAGGCCGTTCCATGCATCCACAACCCTCTCTGGAAAAAATACTTCCTTAAATTACCTATGAGCCCCCCATCTTCTAAATTGTGCCCACTTGTTCTGTACACCTCTTTTGAAAGATGCTACCTCCTTGGACTTTGTTGATTCCCTTGAGGTACTTGAACGTTTCTATCATGTTCCCCTCTCCCTCCTTTCCTCGAGGCTATACATTTTAAGTTCCTTTCGTCTCTCTTCATATGTCTTCCGGTGCAGACCCTGCACCATTTTAGTTGCCCTCCTCTGGACAGCTTCCATCCTGTCTAACGTGTTACAAAACTAAACCTTTCTGATTCTGTCTGTGATGTCACTCTAACAGGGTCTCTCTATCCATCAATATTAACTTCACTTCTAGCTGTTGTCACATTTCTAGAATTATATCCCCTTTGTAATAATATGTTAAATAAGACATCCGCCCCCTGTTTATGCCATTCTGGTGTCATAGCATTTCTTTTCATTCTTTGAAACTGACCTTTAAATATCTTTCTAGCTACATGGGGCGGGTGGCAGCTAGACGCTAACATTAGTGTATTTCAATCTGTGGTTTTGCAAATACCTCGCTCTCTGTACTGCCACTCACGTTTCTATTTAGAGACAAATCTAAAAATGTAGTATGGTCCCTGTTACAATTGTAAGTAAATCTCAGATTGGGATTTGACAAATGTAAAAAATTCTCACATTCTTCAAACAATTCTGCCCCCATATTACCAATACATCATCAATAAAACGTTTTCATAAGATGATGTTTGGCAGATGGGTATTCTCGTTTTCATTAAACACAACCTCCTTCCCCTCCTCCCCCCACCAGTCCACATAGAGATTCACTAATGATCGAGCAAAAGTGGCTCCCATCGCTGTGCCCCTTTTTCTGGAGGTACAGGTCCCAATCAAAGGTAAACAAATTGTCTTTTAAAAAAATGTTAGTGCTGTTTAACTTTGAATTTGTATCAGTTAGGTTTGGACCAATGGGAAGCAAAAGTCACAACTGACTGAGTCACGTGTACTGTTTGAAATGTTTAACTAGCTGCTTCTGCACTTTAGATTTTAGTTGCCTCTGATAAAGGACAAATTATTGATCAAAACGTGTCAGGCATTTTTTTTATTTTAAATAAAATGTTTACATTTTACTATGGAATGGGGAGGTCAACAGTGGCGGAGCTGTGGGCCCTGTGGAGGTGGCGGTGTAGGGCGGTCAGGTACAGGAGATGCCCTGGGTTTAGATGCAGCTTAGGAGAGGCCAGACATGTTTGGTCTCCTTCCCAGGGTTCCCCACACTGAGTGGGCAGGTAGCAGAATGGCTGCAGCACCTACCAGTCCCTGTGAGCAGTGCTATGCAATGCCAGATTGATGAAGAACAAGACCACAATTATGGTGAACTTGATTTCCTCAGTCAATCTGGCTTGCATCACAGAGACCTGGTTGAGTGACGATGCTGGTCTGGTTTTTGAGGCATCTGTCCCCACTGGGCACTCTATGGTGCACTACCATTGGCAGGAATGCAGGGGTGAGGGAGTGGCCATTTGTTTTAAATCTGCCCTGGGCTTCACTGTGCACCCAGTTGGGACAACCAGGTCCTAGTGTGTGGCAAATTTCAGTCCCTCTATATTCCTTTCAGTGCCATTTTCACTCTCTCTGTTTACTTTGCAGTACAAATTTCCTCCTCTGTGTTCTTTTCAGCACCATTTCCTCCTCTGTATACCTTTCAGTACAGTTCCTCTCTCTATACCGCTCAGTACCATTTTTCCTCTGTGTTCTTTTCAGTACCATTTCACTCCCACTCTGTATACTTTTCAGTACCATTTTCACTCGCTCTGTGTTCTTTTCAGTACCATTTCAATCTCTCTGTATACCTTTCAATACCATTTCTCCTCCTCTATACCTTTCAGTACCATTTTCCTCCTCTTTGTTCTATTCAGTACCATTTACACTCTCTGTATACATTTCAGTACCATTTTTCACTCTGTTACCTTTCAGTACCATTTCCTCTCCTATGCAACTGTTACCATTTTCACTCTCTATATATACCTTTCAGTACCATTTTCCACTCCTCTATATACTTTCAATTACAGTTCCACTCTCTCTGTATACCTTTCAATACCATTTCCTCCCTATTGTTCCAATTCATTTCACTCCCTCTATGTTCTTTCAGTGCCATTTTCACACTCTCTCTGTATACTTTTCAGTACGTTTCCTCCCTCTGTGTTCTTTTCAGTACATTTCCTCCCTCTGCTTTCAGTACCAGTTTCCTCCTCTGTATACCTTTCAGTACCATTTTTACTCCTCTGTGTTTCTTTTCAGTGTATTTCCTCCTCTATATGCAACTCAAGTACCATTTCACTCCTCTATGCTGCGCAGCACATTTTCATCCTCCCTATGCCTTCAGTACCATTTCCTCTCTCTATATGCCTTTCAGTACCATTTCACGCTCCACCAACAATACATTCGCTCCCTCTGTACTTTTAAGTACCATTTCCACCCTCTGTGGCATATTTTCAGTACCATTTCACTCTCTATATACTTTTTTACCATTTACCCCCTCTGTATACTTTTCAAATCCATTTTCCTCCCTCTTTGTTCTTTTCGTACTTTTCACTCTCTCTATGCCTTTCAGTACCATTTTCACTCCTCTGTTTCTTTTCAATACCATTTCCACTCTCTGTATACCTTTCAATACCATTTCACTCCTCTATATTCCTCAGTACCATTTTCCAGTCCTCTATGTTCCTTTCAGTACCATTTTCACTCTCTGTTTACTACGCAGTACCATTTTCCACTCCACTCATGTTCAGTACCATTTTCACACTCTGCCTCTTTCAGTATCTTAACACTCTGTATATAGCCCAGTGCCATTTTCCTCCCTCTGTGTCTTTTCAGTACCATTTTCTCTCATATACTTTCAGTACCATTCCCTCCTCTGTACTTTCAGTACCAGTTTCCTCACTCTTATATATTTTCAATGCCATTTTGCTCCTCTGTGTTCTTTTTCAGTGCCATTTCACTCCTCATACCTTTCCATTTTGTTTCACTCCCTCTGTGTTCCTTTCAGTACCATCCCCTCCCCTTACCTTCAGGTACCATTTCCTCTCTGTATACTTTCGTACCATTTTCCAGCTCCCTGTATACCTTTCAGTACCATTTACTCTCTCTACATACTTTTTGTACCACTTTCACTCCTCTGTGTTCTTTCAGTACCATTTCCTCTCTGTATTTTTAGTACCATTTCCTCCTCTGTAGACTTTTCAGTACCATTTCTCCCTCTTTGTTCTTTTCCAGTACCTTTTCACTCTCTCTGTATACCTTTCAATACCATTTTTATCCACATGTTCTTTTTCGTACCATTTCACTCTCTCACATATCTCAGTACCATTTCTCCCTCTATATTCTTCAGTCCATTTCAGTCCTCTATATTCTTTTCAGTACCATTTCCCTCTCTCTGTTTTACTTTGCAGTACCATTTTCCTCCCTCTGTGTTCTTTTTCAGTACCAGAACTTTCACTCCTCTGTATACTTTTCCGGTAGCATTTGCGACTCCCTGTATACCCTTTCAGTATCCATTTTCACTCCTCTGATATTCTTTTTCAGTACCATTTTCACTCTCTCTGTGTATACTTTCGGTACCATTTTCACTCCTCTGTATTCTTTTTCCAGTACCATTTTCACTCTCTCTATACCCTTTTTCAGTACCATTTCACTCTCTGTATACTTTTCAGTTACATTTTCACTCCTCTGTTTTCTTTTCAGTACCAAATTCAATGCTCCTGTATGACTTTTCAGTACCATTTTCACTCTCTCTGTATACCTTTCAGTACCATTTTCACTCTCTCTGTATACCTTTCAGTACCATTTTTCACTCTCTCTGTATACCTTTCAGTACCATTTTCACTCTCTCTGTATACCTTTCAGTACCATTTTTCACTCTCTATATACCTTTCAGTACCATTTTCACTCCCTCTGTGTATCTTTCAGTACCATTTTCCCTCTCTATACCTTTCAGTACCATTTTCACTCCCTCTATATTCCTTTCAGTACCATTTTCACTCCCTCTATATTCCTTTCAGTACCATTTTCACTCTCTCTGTATACTTTTCAGTACCATTTTCACTCCCTCTGTGTTCTTTTTCAGTACCATTTTCACTCCCTCTGTATACCTTTCAGTACCAGTTTTACTCTCTCTGTATACCTTTCAGTACCATTTTTTACTCCCTCTGTGTTCTTTTTCAGTACCATTTTCACTCCCTCTGTATACCTTTCAGTACCATTTTCACTCCCTCTGTGTTCCTTTTCAGTACCATTTTCACTCCCTCTGTATACCTTTCAGTACCATTTTCACTCCCTCTGTATACTTTTTCTGTACCATTTTCACGCTCCCTGTCTACCTTTCAGTACCATTTTCACTCTCTCTGTATACCTTTCAGTACCATTTTCACTCTCTCTGTATACCTTTCAGTACCATTTTCACTCCCTCTGTGTTCTTTTTCAGTACCATTTTCACTCTCTCTGTATTCCTTTCAGTACCATTTTCATTCCTCTATATTCCTTTCAGTACCATTTTCAGTCCCTCTATATTCCTTTCAGTACCATTTTCACTCTCTGTTTACTTTTGCAGTACAATTTTCCCTCCCTCTGTGTTCTTTTTCAGCACCATTTTCACTCCCTCCTTATACCTTTCAGTACCAGTTTCACTCTCTCTGTATACCTTTCAGTACCATTCTTTACCCCTCTGTGTCTTTTCAGTACCATTTCACTCCTCTGTATACTTTTTTCAGTACCATTTTCACCGCCTGTGTTCTTTTCAGTACCATTTTTCAATCTCTCTGTATACCTTTCAGTACCATTTCTCCCCTCTATATACCTTTCAGTACATTTTCACTCCCTCTTTGTTCTATTTCAGTACCATTTTCACTCTCTCTGTATACCTTTCAGTACCATTTTTCACTCTATATACCTTTCAGTACCATTTTCACTCTCCTGTATACCTTTCAGTACCATTTTCACTCTCTCTATATACCTTTTCAGTACCATTTTCACTCCCTCTATATACCTTTCAGTACCATTTTCACTCTCTCTGTATACCTTTCAGTACCGTTCACTCCCTCTATATCTCTTCACCAAGTACCATTTTCACTCCTCTATATTCCTTTCAATGTACCATTTTCTTCTCTGTATACTTTTCAATTACCACATTTCACTCCTCTGTTCTTTTCAAGTACCATTTCACTCCCTCTGTATACCTTTCCAATTCCAGTTTCACTCTCTCTGTATACCTTTCAGTACCATTTTTTACTCCCTCTGTGTTCTTTTTCAGTACCATTTTCACTCCCTCTGTATACCTTTCAGTACCATTTTCACTCCCTCTGTGTTTCTTTCAGTACCATTTTCACTCCCTCTGTATACCTTTCAGTACCATTTTCACTCCCTCTGTATACTTTTTCAGTACCATTTTCCCGCTCCCTGTATACCTTTCAGTACCATTTTCACTCTCTCTGTATACTTTTTCAGTACCATTTTCACTCCCTCTGTGTTCTTTTTCAGTACCAATTTCACTCTCTCTGTATACTTTTTCAGTACCATTTTCACTCCCTCTGTATACTTTTTCAGTACCATTTTCACTCCCTCTTTGTTCTTTTTCAGTACTATTTTCAATCTCTCTGTATACCTTTCAGTACCATTTTTCACTCCCTCTGTGTTCTTTTTCAGTACCATTTTCACTCTCTCTGTATACCTTTCAGTACCATTTTCACTCCCTCTATATTCCTTTCAGTACCATTTTCAGTCCCTCTATATTCCTTTCAGTACCATTTTCACTCTCTCTGTAGACTTTACAGTACCATTTTCACTCCCTCTGTGTTCTTTTTCAGTACCATTTTCACTCCCTCTGTATACCTTTCAGTACCATTTTCACTCTCTGCATACTTTTTCAGTACCATTTTCACTCCCTCTGTTCTTTTTCAGTACCATTTTCACTCTCTCTGTATACTTTTTAGTACCATTTTCACTCCCTCTGTATACTTTTTCAGTACCATTTTCACTCCCTCTGTGTTCTTTTTCAGTACTATTTTCACGCTCTCTGTATACCTTTCAGTACCATTTTTCACTCTCTCTGTATACCTTTCAGTACCATTTTTCACTCCCTCTGTGTTCTTTTTCAGTACCATTTTCACTCTCTCTGTATACCTTTCAGTACCATTTTCACTTCCTCTATATTCCTTTCAGTACCATTTTCAGTCCCTCTATATTCCTTTCAGTACCATTTTCACTCTCTCTGTTTACTTTGCAGTACAATTTTCACTCCCTCTGTGTTCTTTTTCAGCACCATTTTCACTCCCTCTGTATACCTTTCAGTACCAGTTTCACTCTCTCTGTATACCTTTCAGTACCATTTTTTACTCCCTCTGTGTTCTTTTTCAGTACCATTTTCACTCCCTCTGTATACTTTTTCAGTACCATTTTCACTCGCTCTGTGTTCTTTTTCAGTACCATTTTCAATCTCTCTGTATACCTTTCAGTACCATTTCTCACTCCTCTATATACCTTTCAGTACCATTTTTCCCTCCCTCTGTGTTCTATTTCAGTACCATTTTCACTCTCTCTGTATACCTTTCAGTACCATTTTCACTCCCTCTATAGTCCTTTCAGTACCATTTTCACTACCTCTATATTCCTTTCAGTACCATTTTCACTCCCTCTGTATACCTTTCAGTACCATTTTAACTCCCACTGTATACTTTTTCAGTACCATTTTCACTCCCTCTGTATACCTTTCAGTACCATTTTTCACTCTATATACCTTTCAATACCATTTTCCTCTCAATGTATACCTTTCAGTACCATTTTCACTCTCTAGTATACCTTTCAGTACCATTTTTCACTCCCTCTATATACCTTTCAGTACCATTTCACTCTCTGTATACCTTTCAGTACCATTTTCACTCCCTCTATATTCCTTTCAGTACCATTTTCACTCCCTCTATATTCCTTTCAGTACCATTTTCACTCTCTGTATACTTTTCAGTACCATTTTCCCCCCTCTGTGTTCTTTTTCAGTACCATTTTCACTCCCTCTGTATACCTTTCAGTACCAGTTTCACTCACTCTGTATAACTTTCAGTACCATTTTTACTCCCTCTGTATTCTTTTTCAGTACCATTTTCCCTCCCTCTGTATACCTTTCAGTACCATTTTCACTCCCTCTATGCTCCTTTCAGTACCATTTTCACTCCCTCTGTATACCTTTCAGTACCATTTTCACTCCCTCTGTATACTTTTTCAGTACCATTTTCACGCTCCCTGTATACCTTTCAGTACCATTTTCACTCTCTCTGTATACTTTTTCTGTACCATTTTCACTCCCTCTGTGTTCTTTTTCAGTACCATTTTCACTCTCTCTGTATACTTTTTCAGTACCATTTTCACTCCCTCTGTATACTTTTTCAGTACCATTTTCACTCCCGCTCTGTTCTTTTCAGTACTATTTTCCTCTCTCTGTAGCCACCTTTCCAGTACCATTTTCACTCTCTGTATACCTTTCAATTACCATTTTTTCACTCCTCTGTGTTTCTTTTTCAGTACCATTTTCACTCTCTCTGTATACCTTTCAGTACCATTTTCCCTCCCTCTATATTCCTTTCAGTACCATTTTCAGTCCCTCTATATTCCTTTCAGTACCATTTTCACTCTCTCTGTTTACTTTGCAGTACCATTTTCACTCCCTCTGTGTTCTTTTTCAGTACCATTTTCACTCCCTCTGTATACCTTTCAGTACTAGTTTCACTGTCTCTGTATACCTTTCAGTACCATTTTTTACTCCCTCTGTGTTCTTTTTCAGTACCATTTTCACTCCCTCTGTATACCTTTCAGTACCATTTTCCCTCCCTCTGTGTTCCTTTCAGTACCATTTTCACTCCCTCTGTATACCTTTCAGTACCATTTTCACTCCCTCTGTATACTTTTTCAGTACCATTTTCATGCTCCCTGTATACCTTTCAGTACCATTTTCACTCTCTCTGTATACTTTTTCAGTACCATTTTCACTCCCTCTGTGTTCTTTTTCAGTACCATTTTCACTCTCTCTGTATACCTTTCAGTACCATTTTTCACTCCTCTATATACCTTTCAGTACCATTTTCACTCCCTCTGTGTTCTTTTTCAGTACCATTTTCACTCTCTCTGTATACCTTTCAGTACCATTTTCACTCCCTCTGTATACTTTTTCAGTACCATTTTCACTCCCTCTGTGTTCTTTTTCAGTACTATTTTCACTCTCTCTGTATACCTTTCAGTACCATTTTTCACTCCCTCTGTGTTCTTTTTCAGTACCATTTTCACTCTCTCTGTATACCTTTCAGTACCATTTTCACTCCCTCTATATTCCTTTCAGTACCATTTTCACTCCCTCTATATTCCTTTCAGTACCATTTTCACTCTCTCTGTATACTTTTCAGTACCATTTTCACTCCCTCTGTGTTCTTTTTCAGTACCATTTTCACTCCCTCTGTATACCTTTCAGTACCAGTTTCCCTCTCTCTGTATACCTTTCAGTACCGTTTTTGCTCTCTGTGTTCTTTTTTTCAGTACCATTTTTTCCTCCTCTGTATACCTTTCAGTACCATTTCCTCCTCTGTATTTCATTTCAGTACCATTTTCCTCCCTCTGTATACTTTTTCATTTTCCATTTCCTCCCTCATATACTTTTTCAGTACCAATTTCCATCCTCTATATAGCTCAGTACCATTTACTCTCTCTGTATACTTTTTCAGTACCATTTTCACTCCCTCTGTGTTCTTTTTCAGTACCATTTTCACTCTCTCTGTATACTTTTTCAGTACCATTTTCACTCCCTCTGTATACTTTTTCAGTACCATTTTCACTCCCTCTGTGTTCTTTTTCAGTACCATTTTCAATCTCTCTGTATACCTTTCAGTACCAATTCTCACTCCCTCTATATACCTTTCAGTACCATTTTTCACTCCCTCTGTGTTCTTTTTCAGTACCATTTTCCCTCTCTCTGTATACCTTTCAGTACCATTTTCACTCCCTCTATATTCCTTTGACAACTCAGATCCCCGAGGAACTATGGATGTGGACACAAACGAGAATACATTGGGGGATAGCAGCAGTCAGTTGGCGGGAGTTTTCATGTAAGATTTTTATTCGGTATTTTCGATCCCCTTGGGACCAGTTGAAATATCGAAACTCAGGTTCTCCGTTCTGCTGGAGAAACTGTGGTCACTCTCCTGCATCATTAGTCCATATATTGTGGGATTGTCCTGTCCTGGGGCCCTTCTTCCGAGATCTCCAACAGGCCTTGCAGATAATACTGGGACCAAGTTTGGAAATCTCCTCCCTCTGTTATTTCTTCTTGGACCTCTCCAAGGAATTACAGGATTCTCTAACAATCAGGTTTTTGAAAGTTTCATTACTGGCACCCCAAAAAACAATTACATGCAACTGGCACTCCTCTAAGGTCATCACCCTGAATATGTGGCAAAACCGCATGATAGATCTGTACAGAATGGAGGCTTTATCTGCTAATACCAATAAAAGGGTTCCCAGCTTTGAGATTATGTGGAGGAGATGGATTATATATATGGCAGAGGTGAGGCCTGATTTCGTGCCATGATAAAGCATAGTTGGAACTGGGTGGGGGGTGGTTCGGGGACAGGATGGTTTATGTATCACATAATTTGGTATTCCTTGAGTGATATAGCTGAGCTTCATCTGGGACCAGGGAAGGCTGGGGTAGATTGGCAGCTCCTGCTCTCCTCTTCTCTCATCATCTCATCATCTTCTCTCATCACCTTCTCTCATCATTTTTTAAAAGGTCATTACAGCTACGGTCTCTTCCAGATGAGGGCACTCTCTAGAGGAAGAATCAGACAGAGCAGTTAATATTACACAGACAGTTGGTAGATTGTTTTAAGCCATTTTCTGTTCTAATCTGTTTTAAATTTTTTATTTTTATTTTTTTATTTGTGTTTAAACTCTTATCTGTATATATTTGGGCTAATAGCCATACTCTGCAAAATATGTGATGAATTACCTGGGAGTTGTGGGAAAAGAGGGAATTAGTTTGAATAAGCCCATTGAAAAGAATGTCTGTGTTATTTTTTTTTGTCATGTATATGTGAGAAAATTTTTTAAAATAAAGAAAGTTTAAAAAAAAAAAGAATGAGGCTATTTAAAATCTGACTGGAAAACACAGTTTCTGTAAAAAAAACTAAATTAATAAAAATATAACATGCTTTCCTTTTTAAGAGTCACACTACACACACACACAGTCCTGCATAGTTGAATTACTTGCATGTAAAATTAAAATACATTGCACAGAATCCTTTTTGAATTCAAGTACTGTTAATATTGATGTCATGTAATAGCAAGCATTTGTCAATGCCGAATGTTTGCTTGCTGGCATGCAGTGGTAGTGTAGAAGTTACAGAGCTGCGTAATAGGAATGGCAGTGAAGTATTGAACTGAAGCCAACCCCACCACCACCCTGCAGAGAGTGACAGACATTGGGGTGTGCCTTTGGGTTGTCAGGCATAATGGCCACGCCATTTCACCACACCCCACCCTACAGACACTGACAAGTGTCACGGTGTTCCTTGGGGTCTTTGGCCCTTATGCGCACCCCATTCCATTAGGAAATACGGTGAGATGGGTGCGATATAGGAAAATGGGATGAACTTTGGGGCCGAAGAGTCAAGGCACACCTCGATGCCTCTCACTGGGTGCAGGATGTGGAATGGTATGACCATTGCAGGCAAGAATCCCAAGTCTTCATGCTGCATTCTACAGGGTTGGGCGTTATGGTTGGAAACCCGGAATACCTCAGGCATTCATTGGTATTTTCACTCCAAATGTTCAACATGGTTTTTGTGACCCCACCTCATGAACAGGGGTAATATCAGTTTGTTAGCCAAGCTGTTTATGCACAGCGACTCTGGCATTTAGCACCACAGGTGCAAAACATTCGAACAGGATGTAAAAATGACAGCTGTACTGTTCATGGGAGGTGTAAAAATAGCAGCGTTGCAAATCTCAGTAAAAATATTTAAAAAATGGTGAAGTCCACGAAGCGTGCATTAGAAACTGTGCAGCGCCCCACACCAGTAATATAATTAGGTTGGGGATTTTTACAGCAGATTGTCAACTCAGGCATTTTGGTGCCTCCGATCATGAACAGTGTCACTGTGATTTTCTTTATCTGTCCTGAACAATGATTTCCCACAGCGGCCACGCATCTCTGTGCTGAAAGTGTGAAAACACACTTCGGCCATGTTGTGCAAAATGGCAGCTGTACTGTAAATAAGGAAGTGTGGAAAAATGTCACTGGTGAAAATCTGGACTTACAAGCATGTGTGGAAACTGCGCAATGCTCACTCGTAACACAGTCATTTTATGGACTTTTGCCACCAAATTTTCAACATAGCCATTTTAAGACCTCTTGCTCATGAACAGTGTAACTGTGATTTTCTTAATCTGTCCCAAACATTGCTTTCGCACACCAACATTGTGCACTACATGTGCGAAAACACATTTTGGGCGGCATATGAAAAATGGCAGCTGTACTGTTCATAAGGAAGTGTAATAAAATGGCAATGTTAAAATCTGGAGTGAAATATTAAATTCGCGAAACTTATGAGCATGCATAAGAACTGCACAACGACTCGTAAAACAGTCATTTTCAGAATTTTTACCAAATTTTCAACATAGCCATTTTAAGACCTCTGCTCATGAACAGTGTCACTGTGATTTTCTTAATTGTCTGTACATTGATTTCACACACCGACTGCACCATTATGGCTACATGGCAGAAACACATTTCGGGTGAGATGTGAAAAATGACAGCTGTACTACTCATAAGAAGGTGTGGTAAAATGGCAATGTTGAAAATCTGGAGTGAAAATATTGAAAATTCATGAACTTCTGGCGTCGCGTAGGAACTGCGCAAGCATACACTCGTAAAACAGTCGTTTTGGAATTTTTCCACAAGGGTACACCAAAATAGGCTTCTTGAGAGCCCAACCTTATGAACATTGGCAGTGTCATTTCATTAATCAGTCCCAAAAGGTGATTTCATGCAGAGACTGTGAAATCACCCTTTGGGCCCGAATAACGCCATGACAGTGACAGCATTCATGAGAAGGGGTCCCAAAAACCCCATGTTGAAAATTTGGTGCAAAAACTCCAAAAAATGCCTGAGATATGCAACAAAGTTGAAAAACCCCTATCTATCCCATTATACAGCTTACCGGCATTTCCTCAGTTCGTGGTCGGCTTTGAAGAGTGCAGACGTGTTCCTGGTCCACCGAAGATCGTCGCGCCGAGGTCCGGAGGTAAGTATGGGATGAGGGAAAGGTGTGGGGAGGCAGGGTGCGCAGTGGGTGGGTGCGGGTTGTGTTAGTGGGGGCAGGGAGAAGCGCCGTGGGACCGTTTTTAATTTTCAGGTATTTTTAGAAAAAAGGCGGGATGTTTGCCACGCTGGGTGGGCTCCCAGCATGGCACAAGGACAGTTGGGGGGCTGTGGAGCCGACGCGGGATTGGGCACCCCATCAGCCAAAATATCTATTGCCATGCTGGGGTGGGCTCCCAGCGTGGCACCCTGAACTGGGGGGAGAGGACAGTGGAGCCGACAGGGGATTGGGCACCCCCATCAGCTATATCATGAGTTGCCACGCTGGGGTGGGCACCCAGCATGGCATTGGAAAACTTTGGGTGGGTGGTGGGGAGCGCCGCTTCCAGCCGACGGGGATTAGCCCCCGTCGGCTATACAGTGTGCAGTGGGGTGGCGCGACGCACATGTGTGTGTGTGTGTGTGTGTGTGTGTGTGTGTGTAGAGGAGCTGCATGAGTAGGCAATATCTTATCTCTACTCACTGAAGCGTAGCTCCCCCTTTCAACTGTATGCCACTGCATTTTGGGGCTTGTCATAGACAGCTCCAGCATGCATTGGTGGACAGGGGCTGCGCCTGCCAACACACTGACTGAATTGGAAGAGGGGGTGACACACCTCCGAAAACTCGGAAGATGGCACTATGTTTCTTGCACATGCATGCAAGCAAACATAAAAAGGATATGTGACCCAAGGCATCTTATGGAATTCAACATGTGAGTGCATGTGCTATACATATGCAAAAATAGAATGTATCAGCAGACACAGTCTTGTACAGGAGCTCTCAAGGGTGGTATAGTGGCATGAAATGATGACCGAGCCATTATCAAAGACAGAGATAAAGCTCTGCATGCTGATTATATTTTAATTGTGGACCACTAAGTAATCAGATTTCATTTTTTTATATTAAACTGAGTTGCTTTCTATCATTTGCTAATCTACTGTCTCCATGTGAAGTATTTATGTATGTGTGTGTGTGTTCCTGTCATAAGCCCAGGTTAGGTGCACTTTAGTGTGCAGATGGTCAATATTATAATAAAGATGGTGATATTAACTTTGATGAAAAAAGAATGTGACCATGCATCAGGGCTTATCTACTATAGGCAAGACATATAGAAAAGATTAAAGTATGATTACGATGTGTAAAAAAGAATTACATATATAATAGCAACATAGCCTGTGCATGCCATTAATTGAAGTCAAGTCAATACTCACTGCTTGCACACTCGCACATACACATCCCCCCACACACAATATACCACACATGCACATCACTCATAATGCATTGGATGCACATAGGCCACAGTTCTCCATTTCAAAACATTTTGACTTCATTCATTCCGGTGCATTTATTCAAAGCTCTATAACCAATTTGATCAGATATTTGGACAGGTAACACGCTTCTGGATATGCTGAGAATAGAATTATGTAGTGATGTTGCATGAAATACCTAACCTGCCAACTCCAACAATTAAAACTATAAACACTACTGGTCTGGCAGTATATTTTAGATGTTAGAGTAATGAGCTTTGTGTATCCAGCAGATCTGGGTCTGAGTCCCATGAACTCAACTTGCATGCTGTGTGACCACTAGCAAATCATTTAGCCTCCCTGTGCTCCCTGGGTACCCCATGCAAACAGGTCATTTGAGCAGTGGGCCTTATCATGTTATGAAAAATAAAATAAATATATATATATGTAACCCTCCCCAACCCTGTCCTTTTACCAAAACAACGACAGGTGGCATGTTGTTGGCATTTGGCAGCAATACCTGGTGGGGAGTGTATATCTACGGGTTCAGGGAAGGATGAGGCTACTTGGCACAAGAGGCCCAGGTTTGACTACTCTGCACAGGGGCACCCAAGTAAATCCAACTACAGGAAGCAATAACTGTAATGTCCAGAACCAGAATGGGATTTTTCAGTGTGGCTTTTTATTAACTCACTGAACATAAACAAAGCTCTGTATGGTCCCCACAGGGCTCTAACTGTAATGCAGATTAGAGGTTAAACACAGCGGTCCATTTGAGGAATGAACACTTTACAACAGTTGTCTGGCTTTGGACCCACCAGGCACCAGCCCAGACTTTGCATGACAGATACACAGCGCACTGTCCGGCCCTGCCGGCCACTCTACTGATGGTCCACTTGGCTAATGAACCCAAACTCTACTTGAAAGACATCCCATCAAACAAGGAGGCTTCCAAACTGTGGCTCCCCACACCACTTGAAGTCTGCGACTCCTAGAGAGATTTTGTTTTCGTACTTCCAATTCGAAACTCCCATCAAACAGGGAGACTCCCATCCTACAAGGAGTAATGTTCCCATCCTGTGGCTCCCCACACCACTTGAAGTCTGTGACTCCTAGAGTGATTTTCAAGTTGCGACCCACGTCTGGGTACCCACCCCATCACTGGCCAAGCGCATGAGGCGAGTAGCAAAAACAGAAGAAATCTGTAGAGGTGGACCTGGTTACTACTGATGGGGATCTATCCACCTCCAGCTCCCACAGCCCGTACCTGGCCATTTCTCTGAACACACAGAAGCTTCAGGACTGTAAAAATGTAGATTGCATGGTGGATGAACTGATACACCCCCTCTACTGTGAACTCTAAAACCATTTAAACTTTAAACTGACTGCTCCATTTGTTCTTCCTAGTGTATATAGTCCTCCCAAACAGCAGTCCCCAATAACATTTCCTGACTGAAAAACAGTTGTTTGCCCCTTACACTGGAGCCAGACACTCACCCAATCGTTGCAGGGCCCCACAGGCGAAGTTCTTTAAGCTTTTCTGTATACCCAAACAGACAAAGTCATTTCAGGCAGCTTCTTTCCTTGGTGGGAAAAGGGGATTGCCCCTGGAACCCACAGAGACCTTTTCCTACCCCCCCAGAAGGAGGGGGCACTGAGACCGAGGGGACAGTCTCCACCATTTGAAGAATGGTGAAACACAGAAAAACTTCCTTCTGTGTGGAGGCAAAACTCAAACTACAGTCTGATGCTTCCTTCTTGCTTAAGGACAAAATGGAAGACTGGCTTTGAATTCCCAAGGTTCTAGAACTACTCTGAGCTGAAGATTCCAAATGTGGCTCATGCAGCTGTAACAATTCTATAATGATGTCATCTCTCCAGTCTCAGCTGTGACTGAGGACAGAGTGAGACAGTGTGAAACCCATTTAACTGGAGTTTCACAAGCTGCCTTCTCTGCCTATCACTAGGTCTTACTGGGATTCTAGTAACCCCGGGTAACAAAGGGGTTACACTCACCCTTGACCAGGAAAATGACTGTCCCCAGTCATTATGCACCCGGCCTTAGGCCATCCCACGATATGTGTTACCTGCAGAGGGGGGTGATCAGGACCCCTCCTACCGTGTGTGAGCACAGGTAGGCAACACTAAGAGCCTAGATGCCTATAGCTGACATTTCAGCCTCTACTCTATCCACTTACTATGGACACCTAGTGGCTCTGGTAGAACCATCCAGAGCATAGCCCTGATAGATCAGCACTGCAATCCCTACGGTCGTTCAGGACCACAGCCTGTCTATTCCCCCTAACCCTCTAGGGAAAACCTATCTGCCTGTACATAACATCCCAAATAAAAACAAAACCCGTGGACCTCCCCGACCTTTGGCAGCCTGCAACTACAACATTAGGAACACAAACAGTACTTTAATTTCTAAACATAAGCACTGAAATGAGGAACTCCGATGAGCCCCTCCTCCTCTTCTTGTCTTCTCTTCTTTCTTCCAGGAACACCTGTAGAAAAGACAAAAAAACAACAAGAACAAAACACCCTAATCTGCATTTACGATCTACCTAAATAACGATGACTACAACAACTACAACCCTTACCATACAGGATAAACAAAACACTAAACAATCCCAAAAAGAAAAAATATATTTTTTTTTAGAAAAGTAGAAAAGACAGTATATACATTAAGTACAGAAATGACATTGATAACAATACACTTTTTTGGGGGGGATGGAATGCCCTAAATGTCCCACTAGTGACTACAAGGCCTGAAGGCCAGTCCATTAAAGACTCTCTCCTGGGCCGGAGCCCTGTGAACATAGTCTTTTAAGGCCATAATCCTGAAGGGGAGAGTCTTTGTGGACAGTTCACACACTGTTTGAAGTCTGTAGTGTAAGGTGTGTATTGCAATGTCATAAAGATAGAATAAAAAGAGATTTTGATTCACCAGCCTCTTGAGGTATTCGAACGTCACCAACCTGGACCCTGCCGAAGACTCTCCCTGGCAGCATTTATTCTGATACAGCTGGGCGGACATCTTCCGGGAACCCACAGGAGTGCACATCTGGAAACAGCTGGGCTGATGTCATAACTGGAGAAGGAACCTTAGAACAGGAACAAAAAAAGAGAAACAGCTGGTCCGGCGTCATCCGATTACCAGGCGATGAACAGGAAAACAGCTGAGCTGGTGTCCTCTCTGGATTTGAAGTCATCTGGTGGTACCAGTAGGCGGTTGGTGATTGCAGATAGTTTACTGTAGACTGAAGAATGTGGGGCCCCGACTTTTTGTTTATTCATTTTGGCAGTTCAATAAAGGTACTTCACAGTTCAGATGTGGCAGTATTGACTACCACTGCTCGGCTCTCCATTTTGTAGGCATGGGCTTAATTACTGGGAGGTCCTTGCACTGAGGCCAATAGTAGAGGGGGTCAGGGGCTTGAATTATTACTCCATCTGGATGCACATAATTCACACAGTGGGAGACTTCGCGTCCCTCTCCGTCCACAATTCTCACTCTGTCCATAAACAGTGTCCTGCCTCTCTTCCACTGTGTATACTTTTGTGGAACAGTCTATTCTTTACATGCTGGTTAGCCCCAGGATGCACATGTTTCATTGCTTCATCCCAGATCCAGGATTTCCTGCAGTTCTCAATCTCCTCCCAGACTCTCTGAGGAAAGGTAGGAAAGGTCATACCAAAGATTTCATTTGCCTTTCTACGAACCAGTCTCTCCTCTTTACTTGCTTTGGTCAATCTGAGATCGCTGGCCTGGCTTGGGGGTGGCCAGTCCTGGTTCTGCCAGCTTCGCATCCTCAATGAAATTAAAAATGGATCCCTGACTTCTTTTTCTTTCAGTGATGCCAGGGCAGTGGCATCACCACCTTCTTGAACACATTCCTCCGAGGCAAGATCTTGAGGCTGTGTACCCGTTCCTATCTCACAAGGCCACTTAGGTTCCTCCTCATCTTCCTCTTCACTGAGGATCTGAGCCCAAGAGTGAGCAGTAGTTCTCACCCCCGAGACTATCCATTCATCACTAGGAGCGGAGGTCGACACCTCCCATTCAACGGCCTCCCGCATCTCATCTTCACCTTCGAGACTTGGGCTAGGCCCCCCCACCCAGGGGTCTATTGATGCTTTATCTGAACTTGCCTTCTGAGATCCAGCATCCAAAACTTCAACTTCAGATTCAGTCTCTAATTCTGCACTCTCTAACTTTGTGCCACACTCCCCTAGGGGACCTTCCTCCACAGGCTCCGCCTGATGCTGTGTGCTGCCAACTGCAGATTCTTGAAGTTGTGTCCATGTGGGAGCCAAACGAATTTGAGGCGCTTTATACAAGTCATATTTTTGTAGACAACCAGCACAGTGAGGAATCATGAAGACATCCCTTCCAGCACTAAAGAACATCTGGCATACACGCACTGGATAATTAGGAATTGCCACATCAGAAGGGAGTTGCCCTCTATAGCACCAATTTTCAATGTCTCTCAATCTATTTACTGCTGCTGTTACTGCAACCCGGGCATGATCCGGGTAACGAGCTGGTCCTGAGGCCATAACTGCAGAAAACAAACAAAAGTTCACTGTAACTGAAAGTCCCACTTTAAATGAACACACTCTGTAGCTTTAAAATGGCTCCTCTGCTGCTGTGTTTACTTTACTACCCTACCCTGTAATGGCGGTGGCAGCACTCCTGTGCATCAACATTCAAACTCTGGGTCAAGCCACTGCGCATCTGATTTACATCAGCTACTATTAACTTTTATTTCAAACTGCAAAACTTGCTCTTTTCTGGCTGTTCTCACATTTACAGGATTTTCCTTGGACTGTTCACATGCTGGCAACATTTATTTAATCACAGTCCCTTTTAAAACTTCAGGTTTCAGCACAGGATTGCCTGCTTCTACTAGCGTTGCACTTATTTTACAACCCACAGTCTCTCTCTGGCTGCAGACTTTAAACTGAGGCTACTTTATTGCTATGCTCACATTTAATGGCTTTACAGACTTGCACTTGCTAGCAGGATATCACACAATCGCTACTTGCAAAGCGACTATACAGCTGCACTCACATTTTATATGGCATTACTGAAAATCACTGATTTGAGCAGTTTTAAATCGTTTACTCACTGTTATGGTAGCAGATTGCTGCGATGGAGGAAAACGGCCTGCAGCCAGATTTTGAAGGCCTCGGATTTCAAACGGGCGGGCAGTCTCTGTGATCGTAGTATTAATCACACAATTTACTGATCCCACGACCGATAAGCGGGTTGAGCCTGATTTTGAACTAGAAAAGTCACTTTTCACTGTTTACAGCGCTTTGAACACTTTGCGAACGCTCCTCCACTGCCAGTACATGCACTACTCTCTGTCTCCCTCTCGAATGCTGAAGCAGACACATAAGAGCTGGCTGAGGGGCAGGACTAATGGCAAACTGACCAACCACATGACGCCATGCAAATGAGCCTCTTCTTCCTCACGAGGCTCCCTCTCCTCCACGGTGATCACGAGCAGGCAAATTCAAACCGAAAAGATGCACATTTTTTTTCCAATTGACTCCACGGCGGGAGCGCATTTCAACCATGTAACATTGCCATTAACTCTGCAGTCTCTAGTATTGCACGGAAAGCATTTCCAACATCCAGAGCATAATTTCTCTGTTGCTACCCCTAGTTTTCCACACTTTCTTTCACAGAACTTTATTTTAAAACCGACAAATGCTGTAAACCATGTTGATGCAGGACAAGGACACACACTTTGGCTTTACAGCTCCTGTATACCCAAACAGACAAAGTAATTTCAGGCAGCTTCTTTCCTTGGTGGGAAAAGGGGATTGCCCCTGGAACCCACAGAGACCTTTTCCTACCCCCCGGAGGGAGGGGGCACTGAGACTGAGGGAACGATCTCCACCACTTGAAGAATTGTGAAACACAGAAAAACTTCCTTCTGTGTGGAGGCAAAACTCAAACTACAGTCTGATGCTTCCTTCTTGCTTAAGGACAAAACGGAAGACTGGCTTTGAATTCCCAAGGTTCTAGAACTACTCTGAGCTGAAGATTCTAAATGTGGCTCATGCAGCTGTAATAATTCTATAATGATGTCATCTCTCCAGTCTCAGCTGTGACTGAGGACAAAGTGAGACAGTGTGAAACCCATTTAACTGGAGTTTCACAAGCTGCCTTCCCTGCCTACCACTAGGTCTTACTGGGATTCTAGTAACCCCGGGTAACAAAGGGGTTACATATATATATTTTTTTATCGCAAAAAACTGTATTAATGCATCATCAAGGTTGCAACATCAAAAGTAGGGAAATGTAACCTTAGAGTTCCCAAGCGTAAGACCACACCCCCACTGTGCATGCAGGAACAGGCATGATGAATGTGTTTTGGTGTTTTGAACCCCAATGCTCACCCCATTGTCCTATACCGTGCCTATCTTACCTTACACATGGAATGGGGTAAAATTAGGGTTCAAAATGCCAAAACACATCCGTCATGCCTGTTCCTACTTGTACAGTGGGGGTGTGGTCTTACGCTTGGGAACCCTAAGGTCGAATTTCCCTACTTTTGATGTTTCAACTCTAATGATGCATTAACTCAGTTTTTGCAATGAATTTCCCTTCTTTTTGAGAAAGTGTAATGCGCTCCCCTCACAACGCCCATTTTTGCATACTGATATCCATATGTAGGAGCATGGGCCCTCTGGGCCCTGCACTCCCACTCGGGACTTGTGCTCCCCTCACACTGACCATTTTTTGCATAATGATATGCACATGTGAGAGCACAAGCCCTCTGGGCCCTGCGCTGTCACTTACACATAAGTACGGAGACACGCCACACCCCTATAGTCATGAAAAGGAACCCCTGCAACACTAATTTGGCAATATCTCAGTAGCCATAGCAACCAAGGAAAAAAATATCACTGCAGTTGTAATCATGGCTTCAAAATCTCCAAGGGGGCTTAGTCCACCTAAAGGTATACTAAGGTCACCACAGCAAAAAATCCATATTTCAAACCAGTTTCGAGATACAGGCACCAAAAGGTGCAACGAGCACCACAGTGTTATTCTATGGAAAGTTTGAGAACTTCAGAGCACTATAACTATGTAACCACCAACAATTTTGTGTCCAAACCACCAAAAGGAACATATGTGGCGCCAGGGCTTGCTACACTACAAATTTCAGCCAAAAAAAGCCCTAACCATTATTTTGCTATGAAATGACAAAGAAACTGGCTCATTTGGGGCTTTACTTTCATGAATTTCTGCAACTTTTGCAAAACTTCCATAGGTCAACATAGGGTACTTTTGCGAACCTAAAAAGTAGTGTCGCAACACTACTGGAACTTTCGTAAAACTAAAGGTAGTGTCGCAACACTATTGGTACTTTCATGAAACTAAAGCTATTGTCGCAATACTACTGGCACTTTCCTGACCCACTTTGTAGTGTAATGTAACTGGTATGTGGTTGTGGGATTGCGGGCCCTCTGGGCCCTGCACTCCCCTAACACTGAAAATGTTTGCATAATGGTATGCTAATGTGGGAGCGTGGGTCCTCTGGACCCTGCGCGTCCACTTACACATAAGTATGGGGACATTACACAGGCTTACAGACATGAAAATGAGCCCCTGAAACACTAATTTGCTAATATCTCAGTAACCGTAGCAGCTATGAAAAAAATTCCACTTTGGTGGTATTCATGACTTTGAAACCTCCACTTGTGCAATGTGGGCTAAGCTGTGAGTAACTAAAAATCCATATCTCAAACCATTTTCGAGACATTGGGCATCGAAAGGCACAATGAGTGTCGCAGTGTTATCCTATGGGGAATTTTGCAACAAATTGCACAATGAACGCTCGTAACGCAGTAAATGTTTTTGAATTTTTGAACCACATTTCCAACATGGGCTTTTTGGGACCTCCACTCATGAACACTGTCACTATGATTTTGTTAATCCATCCCGAAAGTTGATTTTGCACAGCGACCGTGCCATTCTGCGGCACAGGTGCAAAAACATGTTTTGGGCAGGACATAAAAAATGACAGCTGCACTCTTCATAAGGAGGTGTGAAAAAATGACAATGTTGAAAATCTGGAGTGAAAATATTAAAAATTAGCAAAGTTACGAGTGTGTGTAGAAACAGTACAATGCACATGCATAACGTGGCCATGTTTTGGAATTTTTTCACAAAATTTTCAACATGAGCTTTTTGAGACCTCCCCTTATGAACAGTGGCACTGCAATTTTGTTACTCAATCAATCAAAATCTTTAATTTGCCCAGGTGATCACCATTGAGCAGGCTCATTTACAAGGTGGCCCTACAGTTTGAAAGGACGAGGGTACAGAATAGAGAAGTACAAAAATATACATAAAACGACAGTAGCAAGACATATACAATAAAATATATACAGCGTAGAAATAAAGGTAAATAATATATACAGAGATGCCTTTATAATCCTATCCATCAATAACATGTTCATAGACTGTAAAGAAGTCCCTGGGATATGGAAAAGTGCATGCGTAGGAGGTAGGGACACTGGTTAAAAGATTCTGGGATACTAAGCAGGTGGTATCAGGACATAAGAGTGGGTGATGGGTGGGTGTGTTGCAGTAAGTATGTAGTACCGGTGGAACTGGAATGGACTGAGGTGAACCGGTAGTACCGGTGGGACTGGAATGGACTGGGGGGGGAGTAATCTTGGTAAGGGAACACTTAGTTTGAACGGGAAGGAACTAGTTTGAGCGGAAACATCAGCTAGACAATTAGGAACGGTGGAAACAGTTACAGAGCTCCACAAATGTTTTGGCATACAGGGTCTTGAACATAGCAAGACTAACAGGGGAGCTAAGTCTCGGCAATTTCTGTATCCTATTCCAAAGCGTGGGCAGGACAAAGCTTATGGCTGCTCTTCCAAAGGGGGTACTGACCCTAGGTACTTTCAGGGAAACCAGCAAGTGACTTCTCAAGGCATAATTCCTAATCAGGCTTAGTGGGAGACAGTCAGCAATGTATTGTGGGAGTTTGTTGGTGATGGCTCAGAGCGTCTAGAGGGCTGCATTTATTTACCACCTGTGTTGAAGGGAGGGCCAAACCACAGCTGCATATAATGAAGAGTGGTGAGTGGAAAAGGGGAGGCCTGTTATAAATCTCAGAGCTCTGTGATATAGTACATCCAATTTAGCGAGGTGTGAGGCTGAGCACTGGCCATATTTGAAGTCAGCATAGTCAATTAGTGAGAGGAACATGGATTGGACTAGCTGTCTTTTGGCATCTGCAGTCAGGAGGTGATTTATTCTGAAGAAGAGTCCATGCCTCTGCCTCAGCCTTTTCTGCAGTTCTATATGTTCCACAAAGGAGAGTTTATTGTCTATCCAGACATCCAAATACTTGAATTTCAGTACGTATTCAAGATGTTCACCTAGTGAGGTGGAGATAGAAAGTAATGGACCAGCAGCGGCAGAATATGCCCCCTGGCCAGTTGGTGAGAATAGCATTGCCTTGCTTTTTTTGGCATTAAGTAGTAGTCTTTTACTGAGGAGCTGGTGCTGCAGGATGTTAAAATCGGTTTGCAGGTCGCCACAGGCAGTTCACGACTTATGTAGAGCACCGTGTTGTCAGCAAACAGGTGAATGCTTGCTTCCTTAATTTTTTTTTTTCCAATTGTTTAACCAGGTGAGACACACTAAACTGAAAGCTTGTTTACAGGTGCAACCTGGGAGCACAGGGAAGTTAAGTGACTTGCTCAGGGTCACACAGTATGCAAGTGGGGACTGTGGGATTCAAACCCAGGTCTCCAGATTTGCAGCTCAGAGCCTTAAACCACTGCGCTATACTGCCTCCCTAATGCCTTAATGTCCTTAATGCCTACATCCAGGCTGTTGATATAGATAGCAAACAGTAATTGTCCCAATATGGACCCTTGAGGGACACTTTTTTTTATCAGTTTAAGTGAAAAAATCTCCCCTTCAGCCTTGATTTGTTGTTGCCTACCAGTGAGGTAGTCATGGAACCAACACAAGGAGGTTCGGTCTAGGACTATTGTTTGTAAAGTGGAGAGGAGCAAACAATGGTCGACAGTGTCGAAGGCCTTACTGAGATCCAGGAAAACTGCACATATGAATTTTTTGTTGTCTAAGTCCTATTGCCAGTCGTTAGTTACTTTTGCCAGGGCCGTAATGATACTGTGCTTTGCTCTGAAGCTTGACTGCATGGGGTTTAATAAGTTTGAGTTGTCTATGAAAGATCTCAGCTGGGTATCCACAATATTTTCCAGGAGCTTGGAGAGTATGGGGAGGAGGGAGATCGGTCTATAGTTATTTAGGTCGCAGAGATCCCCTGATTTAAACAGGGGGATGATGTGAGCAACTTTCCATAACTGAGGGAGGGAACCTTGCGATAGGGACAGGTTGAATAAGTGAGAGATAGGTGCGGCAAGGATGTGATAAGCAATTTTCAAGTAATATGGGTCGAAGAAGTCAGCCCCAGCACTTTTTTTAGTGTCCAATTTTAGGAGAAGGTCTTCAACTTCCTTTACGGAGGTGGGTAAAAATGAGAAGGTTATGATATTGTCACTCAGTTCCGGGAACTTAGTGTTGATCTGTGGGTGTCGTCTGCCTACCGGTGCGTTATCAAATGCTAGGCCTGCAGTGGCAAAATGATTGTTGAAGGCCTGCAGGATCTCGTTTCTGTCATTGATTATTGCATTGACAGTGGTAATTTTGGAGGGAAGCACATTTCCTGGAGAATGACCAGTCAGTTCTTTTAGTGTGGACCAGAACTTGGTAGGGCATTTCGATGCAGAATCTAGCATAGATCGGTAAAAATTGGCCTTGGCCTCTCTGACCATCTTAGTTCAGGCATTTCTAGCTGTTCTGAAGAGACACCAGTCTTCGTCTGTGTGTGATTTGCGAGCCTTTTCCAGAGTTGATCTCTTTTTAGTAAGGCATCCACCCCGAAAGTTGATTTTACACAGCAACTGCGCCATTCTGCGCCACAGGTGTGATAACGCATTTCGGCAAGATATGAAAAATGACAGCTATACTGTTCATAAGCAGATGTGAAAAAATGGCAATGCTAAAAATCTGGAGTAAAAATATTAAAAACTGGCAAAGTTATGAGCGTGTGCATAGAAACTGTGTGATGCACACCTGTAACGCAGTCATTTTGTGGAATTTGTGCACCAAATTTTGAACATGGGCTTTTTGGGACCCCACCTCATGAACACTGGCTCTGTCATTTAATTAATCAGTCCTGAAAGGTGATTCCACACAGCGACCACAAAATCACCTTTTGGGACTGAGCAGTGAAATGACAGTGACTGTGTTCACAAGGTGGGGTCCCAAGAACCCCATGTTGAAAATCTGGGGCCAAAATTCCTAATATTGGCCAAGAAATCAACATAAGTTGAACCCCTCCTCCACTGACGCCCATTTTATGGCTTACCTTGATTCTACAGTTTGCGGTTGAGTTTAAAGAATACAGATGTGTTCCCGGTCTGAAGAAGATGACAGCGCCGACCTCCAGAAGTAAGTATAGGGTAAGGGGGGGTGCAAGGAGGTGGGTGCTCAGTGGGAGGATGGGGATGGTGGAGGATTCTGCATCAAAGCTAAAACACTTCTGGGGACAGTTTTCTTTGTTTACTGCCCCTAGGTAAACACTGTCAGTGGAGTTTACCTAGTTGGGTACTGAGGAATGCACTGGGGGCATCAGACTTTCAATCTGACCCCCAGAAATGGCATTTTCACAAGAGTAGTGTCAGGAATTGCAGAAGACGTGGATGCAACACTTTTGCAAAGTGTGACATGGCATTACTGTATATACTGCAGCATGAAGCAAATCCAGCGCAGTCACAGAATTACAGGATCCTTGTATGTATAACTTTAACTATATAATAGATGGACATCTGTGGTAGTGTTTATATCTATCTATATATATATATATATATATATATATAATAATTACAGCTGTCTCCAACCCCCTCCACCCTTGCCATCATGGAGCATACACTGGATGTTCTGTTAATAGCAGCTATGAAACAGAAGAAGTGTATCTTGTAGAGCCTATTTCAGTGTCACTGTTCCTCTTATCTGCAAAGGTAAGTTATTCACTCTCTTTTTTTTATTTATTCTAGGATTGCAAGTACCTTTGAGCCAAAGCTCTTTTACAAAGGTTCCATGTCAGAAATAACAAACAACAAGGAAGCAACAGTGAAATAACAGCAAACAATTCATGTATAACAGTGCTATTGAAAGGGGTAATTTATAGGAAGAGTAAGGTGTAGAGGAGGAGGAGAAGTGTAGGTAGTTAACAGAGGCAGCTATAGTAAAATAAAGGAATAATGCCCGACAGGGTGGGTGTTATGCTGGGATAACATCCCACCTTGGGTGGTTGGGCCCGAGGCCAATGGCCGAGGGCGTCAACACCCAAGGTGGATGTTATCCCAGCATAACACCCACCCTGGAGGGCATTATTCTATTATACAATGGCTCACTACTGTAAAAAATGAAAAGATAAAAACTATATTTAAAAAGTTGATTTTTGCTGTTTATTTCATGTGTAGGTGTACTTATTCAAAAATAGTGCTGTTTTACTGTTGTGACCAGTGGGTGGAGCTGCTGTTAATGTCTTTTATATCTGACTAAGCTGCTGGTTTTGTACTTCCCCACAGTAACGCCCTCGTTTGTTATTTTTTCCCCACAGTAACGTCGGTTTTTAATATTGCTTCCGTGTCTGTGTTTCGGATCTTTCCCGGCGCGTGTGGTTTGCGCTGTTTCCGCTGTCCGACTGGTGCCAGGAGGATGTGCTGAGTTAAATGAACGTTGGGACTTGGTAGGGAGGAGATTTTATTTGAAATAAAATTATGTCAGCAAATTCGTTCAAGTGCGAGCGTGTGAGCGAGAGCCTCGTGGTGGCAGTTTGAATAGCGTTACTCTCGTTCACTCGCTGCGCACTCTTGAATCCATGTTATCGTTTTTTTTAAATAATATTTTGTTTGTGTGTGGTGGGGGTGGCCCATTTATTGTTGTTTTAGGCAGAAAAATTGAATGTTGTGTCACTGGTGAGCTGGGCCGGGACAGCCGATTTCAAGCAGCACACGGGTTACTGAAGCTGCTGGTAGACAAGGTTGCGGAGCGTTTGTTTTTAAATTATTGATGCGGTCCCGTCTGTACTGGGACTACAGTCGGGATGTTATGCTGTGATAACATCCTGGCTCCAGTCCCAGTTTGACCAATCACAGTCCAGGAAATTTCCTTGCCATTGTATAATGGTGAACACAGCTAGGACTCATGTGCCCACAAGGAATGGGTAGAGTCAGATACCCGGGGGTGGAAGAGAAACAGAGATGAGAGGAGAAGGGGAGGATGAAGATGCAGCCAGAGGCATTTGTCGAAAAATAAATGGGAAGGAGTGATAGAAGAGAAGAGAAAAAGGGGGCAAGGTGTGGGAGAATAAGTGCTATAATGGGGCAAGGAGAGACTAATGAGGTGGTATGAAGACCTGAGATTTGAAGTGGCACTTCAGGAGCTGGGAGTAGGGGGCATGGGGTTAAGCAGTATATAAGTTAGGATTAAAGCTGTGTAGCTTATCAGCTAGGAGAGGCAGTCACAGGAGCTAGAGGCAATGAGATGGGCCTGGAGCCTGGTTTTGAACAGACCTAGTGTTGGGGCAGAGAAGATGGTGTGTCTGAGACCATTCATCCATAGAGGATCCCTATAGGTGAAGAAGCATTGGCCCTGCATAGTTTGACAGTGAGGAACTTGTAGAATCTGGGTTGTCAAACTCCTGGTGTTCTGTCGGTTGATGTTTTGATGTAACAAGGCAGTAACACCGGGGGGTGTGAAGCCAAGGTTGATTTTTCCCATCATAGCACTTGTGAGATACTTTATATGGTTGGAGAGTTGGAGCCATCTAGATTGTTCATAAAGGGCACAGGTGTGGGTAAGGCAGTGGGCACCGATTGTGAGTCAGCATGCTTTGTTAAGTGCAGTTGCCATACATCGGAGGGCGGACGTCATGGCAGAGCCATAGATAATGAGGCCATAATCAATAATTGATACCACAGAGCTCTAGATGGCAATCTTCAGGGCCTCTGGGGTGAGGTGCTGTCTGTGCTTGTAGAGTAATCCAAGGCGTGTGTTGGCAGCTTTAGGCACGGTGTCATTGTGAGCCATATAGGAGAGATTGGGGTCAAGTAGAATCCCTAGGTATCTGAATGAATAAACTTGTTCGAGGACAGTTCCCTGCTTGGTGGAGATGGCAAGGGGGTGTTGCTTGTAATGGTTAAGTGAACTGTAGAATAGCAATGACTTGGTTTTCTTGTAATTGAGGATTAGTTTATGATTGGAGAACCATGTTTCAACAGCACTGAATCCGAGTTGGAGGCTGTGTTGTAGTGGTGAAAGGTCCTTGTGCGTAGAAAAGACAACAGCATTATCCACATACAGGATGATTTGTTCTGATCAGGATTGTGGTAGGGAGTTTAAAAGAGGCTGAAAAGGAGAGGGCCCAGTATGGACCCCTGAGGGACTCCGGAGTGGACAGGCAAGGTGTCCGAGATAGCATTGGCAATTTTTACTCTTTGAGAGCGGTTGTCAAGGTAGGTTCTGAACCAGCAGGCTGAGTCTGGTGCGAGGCCAGCAAGGAGTAGTTGGTCATACAGCAGCCGATGATGGACCATGTCAAATGCCTTCAAGAGGTCGATGAAGACAGCCCCAGTAAGAAGACCTTTATCAAGGGAACTTAAGGTGCCCATACTTTGAGAGTTCTGCATAGTCTTGAAGGAATGTGTGTGTATGTGTGTGTGTGTGTGTATATGCGTGTGTGTGTGTGTGTGTGTGTGTGTGTGTGTTGGGGGGGTATTGATCAGATTTGTGTGTGTGTGTCTCTCTCTCTCTCTCTCTCTGTTATCTACTATTACCAGCTGCTTATTTTAGTGATATTTTTAACAAATGAGACACTGCTGTTTTTAAATAGCGAGAGTAAGATACTGACAGTTATTTGGAACATGATGTGACTTACTAGCTACAACTGGTGCTCACACTAACTGTCATTTGGTTGAATGGTTCAGATAAGGATGTAAGCATGATTTACAAGTATATTTGCTTTGAAATAATCATCCTTTTTTGACAAATAAGCAAACCTACAGACTTACATTAAAAATGACAGCGTCTCCTACTAAGAAAAAAAAAATTACCTCTATAGCTCAACAGTGTTTTAATAGACAGTTTTTAATTTTCTAATGTAATGAAAGCTCAGTAGTATTTCAGTGTTATCTACTCAGCAGAGAAAAGGGAGTATTTCATTCAACTGACATAGTGATTTGCAGCTGTGGAAGGATACACTGAAAACTCCAAAAATGTGTGCTTCGGTATCCCATTTTTCTAGCTACAGCAAGATGGCTGCAGGCTCCACCCACAGCCATAAAAATCAGTAATGTATAGTCAAGCACTCTGTTACCACCGTATCTGTTCAAGTGAGGAGGACAGAGATAAACACTTGGCCACATTGAAAAAGATATTTATTGAGCAGGGACATTCCTCCAGGGAATTTGACAGAGCAGTAGAACATGCAACACAGATACTAGGGGAACAACTACTACAGTATAAGGAAAGGACTACCACTGACTGAATCCCTTTAGTTGTCACTTATCATTCTGATATGGAGCTTCTACAAAAAATTATTAAGGACCTCCAACCAATATTCAGTGAGGATGACACCCTGAAGTGTATTTTTCAAGAACTACCAGTATTGTCTTTAAGCAACCACATAATTTAACCAACCTGATTGTTAGGAGCCAAATTTTACCCGAATAAAATAACAGAACACCAAATGGCACAAGACCCTGCAATTACACTAGATGTAAGACTTGTGAGCACATTTCTGCTTCCAATTGTATCAATAATCCCACAAAACAGACAATTGAAGATACAGGGGAATTATACTTGTGCATCTTAAAATGTTGTTTATTTTATTCAATGCAAGAGATGGCCACAAACAGGTTATGTTGGAGAGACTGGACAACCTCTCTGCACCCGAATGACGTCACGCAGACATACTGTTAAAAATGAAGATGACTGATAAACCAGTAGGGCAACACTTCTGTCAGTCTATCACTTCATTCTGATATGCCAGTACTGGTTTTGAAAGGACATTTCAAAAATACACAACAAAGGAGGGCTTTTGAAGTCAGACTCATTTTACTTTTGAACATGGTGGGTGATGGGATGAATATAGATTTGGGTTTTATGTCACATTACACTGCTTAAACAGCTCCTGTTTTTTTCACCTGCTTCAGGGACAACACATGAACATATTGTTGTAGTACATGGTGGTATTTCATTATGTTTAGATACAAAATGGTTTTATGGGTTCCTTTTGCTGGTTACCTATACATTGATTTCAGTCCTGGGGGAGGGGGGCATGGTGGCAGAGTGTAGTTTCCCTCAGTTTGGGATTTAGATTTACAGAATGGTCATTTAATACTACAGAACATTAGGTATATATGAACACATGTTGATGCATGGACATATTAGGATAACTATGTCAGTTACAAGGGGTCTGTGTTAGGTTTGGATTTTAAATGTACACATACACTAGTTGATTGTTACAGAATTGCAGCTATATCATGTTTAAACAGTATAAGTTTGAATATTCATGAGTAATATTGACTTACTCTACACATAGTTTAAAGACAAATGTATCTGAACAGTACTTACACTGTATAGAAAGCTGGTGAATGCTTAATTTACACTAGGGAAGGTTGTCTTCTAACCCATTTTTTACTTAACACAAATATATTTTCATATTTAGAAGAGTTTTAACATTATTTACTATGTATGGTTTAAGCTTATTTTTTCTTGTGGTTTTTAATCATAGTCATTTACTAATGCAAGCACAGACACACACAGACAGAGTTTAAAATGAAACTTTAGCTGTTTCATGACTTTTCTCAGGGAGTGAGTTTTCAATTCTGTGACAGTTGACCTTGGAATACCTTTCTTTAGATGGAAATTTTCTGCCTTTATCTGGTTGTGTTGCTTTTTGAACACAGTTTTAGCCAATGGGGATCCTTAACTTTTCATTTGTTTTTTTTGTGTATGATCTGAGTTTTGAGAAAGTATGTTCTTCCAAACCAACTGCCATTGATTTCTGATGAAGGATTCTTTGTACTCTGAAAGCTAAAAGCACCTGCTTCTTTTGTACCAACTGTGTTGGTCCAATAAAAGGTATCAAATCATCTGTTTGTGTGGCTTCGGTGGTAGGGAAAGTAATGGAAACACTACTAAAGGAAAGGATTGTGGAATACCTGGAATCCAACAGACTGCAGGACATGAGACAGCATGGTTTCACAGAAGGAAGGTCCTACCAAATGAATCTAATAGACTTTTTTGACTGGGTAACCAAGGTATTGGATTAGGGAGGGGTGGTGGACGTGGCCTTCTTGGACTTCAGCAAGGCCTTTGACACAGTTCCACATAGGAGGCTGGTAAACACGTTGGGTAGCATGGGATTGGAGGAACTGGAAGGGAAGGCCTGCCTCTTTGCAAATGACATCAAGATCTGCAACAGAGTGGACACCACTGGGGTGTGTGTGCAAAGGATGGTAAGAAATTCAAAACGGTTGAAGGAGTGACATTTGACCTTGGAATACCTTTCTTTTGATGTAACTTTGCTGTCTTTATATGGTTGTGTTGTTTTTTGAATACAGTTTTAGCCAATGGAGATCCTTAACAACTTTTCATCTGTTTTTTTTTGTGTATGATCTGAATTTTGAGAAAGTATGTTCTTCTAAACCAACTGCCATTGATTTCTGATGAAGGATTCTGTGTACTCTGAAAGCTAAAAGCACCTGCTTCTTTTGTAACCGCTGTGTTGGTTCAATAAAAGGTATAAAATCATCTGTCTGTGTGGATTCGGTGGTAGGGAAAGTAAGGGAAACACTACTAAAGGAAAGGACCATGGAATATCTGGAAAGCAATGGACTGCACAACCTGAGACAGCATAGTTTCACAGAAGAAAGGTCATGCCAAACAAATCTAACAGATTTTTTTGACTGGGTAACCAAGGTGTTGGATCAGGGAGGGGTGGTGGACGTGGCCTACCTGGACTTCCTCAAGGCCTTTGACACTGTTCCACATAGGAGGCTTGTAAACAAGTTTGGTAGTATGGGGGTGGGCAATAAGGTGGTAACCTGGGTAAGGAACTGTTTAGGGGTTAGAAGGCACAGGGTGGTGGTAAATGGAGTTTGCTCTGAGGAGGGTAGAGTGACCAATAGGGTACCGCAGGGGTCAGTACTGGGCCCCAGTACCCTTTAATGTCTTTGTTAGTGGCATAATGGAAGAACTGGAGGGGAAGGCCTGCCTCTTTGCAGCTGACATCAAGAGCTGCAACAGAGTGGACACCCCCGTGTGTGTGTGTGTGTGTGTGTGTGTGTGTGTGTGTGTGTGTGTGTGTGTGTGCAAAGGATGGTAAGAGATTCAAAATAGCTGAAGGAGTGATCAAAAGTTTGGCAGCTAAGGCTTAATGCAAAACAGTGCAAAATAATGCACTTGGGTCACAGGAACCCAGGGGTGGAGTACAAAATGGGGGAGAGATACTTGCAATGACCAAGCAGGAAAGGGACCTGTGGGTAATCATATTGATGACCTGAAGGTGACCAGACAATGCGACAAAGCAATTTGGAGAGCTAGTGGGATCCTGGAGTGTACAGGTAGGGGTATTACCAGCAGGAAGAGGGGAGTAGTATTGCCCCTATATAGGTCATTGGTAAAACCCCACCTGGAGTGCAATGTCCAGTTCTGGAAACCACATCTCAGGAAAGACAGACAGAGTAGAAGCGGTTCAGAGGAGGGCTACCAAGATGGTACAAGGTCTGCACCAAAAGCCATATGAGGAGAGGCTAAATAAATTAAACATGTATACCCTGCAGGAGGGGAAGGAGAGGAGGGATATTATCAAGACCTTTAAATATCTCACGGGGGTGAATAACATACAGGTGAGAGGTAATCAGAGAAAAAGGTGCTCTAGAGCAAGGGGTCACGATATGAAGCTGGAGGGGGTAGGTTCAGGAAAGATGTGAAAAAAACCCAAAGAGTGGTGGATGCCTGGAACAGTCTTCCAATGGAGGTAGCGGAGGCAGAAACAGTAGTGGAATTCAAAAAAGCCTGGGATAGGCACAAGTAAATCATAAGGTAAAGGAAGAGGGTGGAAGAGACAGTACCATAGACCAAGGAGGGTCTGCAGTGAAAGCAATCACAATGAAAATGGGCAGACTGGATGTGCCAAGCGGCTCTTATCTGCCATCAGTTTCTATATTTCTGTTTCCATCAAGGTAGAACAGTGGATGTGACCTATCTGGACTTCAGTAATGCTTTCAACATTGTGCTGCACAGGAGGCTAGTTAAGCAGCTAAGCAGTCTGGGTGTGGGGGAGAAAGTGACAAACTGGTATCACACTGGTTAAGGGACAGGAGACAAAGGATGGTGGTAAATGGTAGCCTTTTAAGTGATAGGGGAGTGACTAGTGCGGTGCCACAGGACTCGGTGCTGGGCCTGGTTCTCTTAAATGTTTTCATAAGTGACACTGCAGAGGAACTTGAGGGTAAGGCGTGTCTTTGCAGATGATGTAAAAATCTGCAACAAGATTGCTAGGAAGGGGTAGAGAGAATGCAAAGGGATTTGAGGAAACTAGAGGAATGTTCTAGGGGTTGGCAGCCGGGCTTTAATGCCAAAAAATCCAAGGTTATGAACTTAGGGCTGTAGAATCCAGTGATTGTATATAAGATGGGTAGAGTGTAGCTTTCAATCACCGAGCAAGAAAGAGACTTAGGGGTCTTCATATCTGATGACCTCAGGGTAGCTGAGTAATGTGACAAAGCAGTGGGAAAGGCTAGTAGGATGCTGGGGTGCATTGGGAGAGGGATTTCTAGCAGGAGGAGGGAGGTGATGCTGCTGTTGTTTCACTTAATGGTAATGACTCACCTGGAGCACTATGTCCAGTTCTGGAGGCCACACCACTGCAAGCACATTGAAAGGGTGGAGACGGTACAGAGGAGGGCAACTGAAATGGTGAGTGGATTGCACGAGAAGCTGTATGAGGAAAAGTTGCAAGAACTCAACATGTACTCCCTGGAAGAGAGGAGAGCAAGAGGGGACATAATTGAAACCTATGAGTACCTCACAGGAGTGAATAAGGTGCAAGTGAAGGATCTATGTCAGAGAAAGGAAGGCATTATAACAAGGGGGCATGAAATGAAGCTAAGAGGAAGAAAGTTTATTTATTTTATTTATTTATACTCTCTTTATCCCCCCATCCTAGGCAGCCCATGTTCTTGTCGACCCCCCAGTCCCATCCACCCGACCATGCAGGGCTACCTTCCTTCTTCCCCCATGGCTTACCTCCCCTGTAGGGGTGATGGGGATCCCTCAATGCGTTGATACAGATCTAGTTTGGGAAGCTGCCTGCTGTTGTTGGAGGCGGTGCCTGCGGGGGGGTTGGCAGCCATCCGACTTGCCCAGAACCCTTTTCTTCTCCGGTTTTCACCCCACTGGAGGAACAGCATGCAGCATTGGCAATGGCCGAGCTGTGCAAGCTTCTGCCCACAGCATGCCAGCCGACTGCTCTGCCTCCACCCATTATGTACGGGACCCAGGTTCTCTGACACCCAGCCACAGCTAGGTGCCAGATATATGCCGGCCTCTGTTTTCTTCCCTCCTCAGGAAAGAAGAACTATTCTCCAGATGCTCGATCCTCTCCCATCCCGCCTGACCCCCGGCCACCCCTCACACCATGAACACGGGTCTCTGTTGTGGCTGGAGGTAAGGTATGATGCCTCAGCCCTCCACACCACCAGGCTGGCCTGAGAGGAATACATTTTAGGCAAGACGTGCAAAAATACTTCTTCGAGGAAAGGCTGGTGGATGACTGGAACAAGCTACCAGAGAAGGTAGTGGGGGCAAAGACTGGGGAACTTCAAGCATCTGTGAGATAGGCATGGGGCATATTAGGTAGAGGAATGGTGAGAAGGAATGACACCTATGACCCTAGTTGGGGGCTGATCAACTAGGGTGGGTGGTGATGGAATAGGCAGGTACAAGGGCAGACTGGATGGGTCTAAAGGTCCTTTTCTGCCGACAAAATCTGTTTCTATGTGGTTGCCACTGGCAACAACAGCATGGCAAAAATGCTATTGTTTTTATTTCTGTAGGGGGCTTTGTCCCCTGCACACCCCCAACGGGATGTCTCGACCCTGCAAAATGGTTGATACCGGGATTAGAACTGTGGTTTCTGATGCCACTCTGACTGAGCTGCTCCATGCCCAAGCCTCCATGCTACGGGAGCAGCTTGGCCAGCCCCTGGTATTTTGCTGCCCTTATCCTGTGGCAGCCCCACAGACAGCGACCAGGGGAGTGCATATTGCAAGCACTCTACATCCCTGCTCATTGTCTGTGGTAGCGCTATAGGGACTAGTGCTGTCTTGCCTGGGGCTATGCCTGTAACTCTAATCTGATTGGATACCATTTCTATGTTTTTATACTTTTGATTCCTGAGGTCAGTACTGCATTAGAGTGAAGAAAAAGGATGGTTAGGGGACACAGTTATAAATGGATCACATCAGACTGTCTTGAGAAGACTGACTGTCATGATTAAGCCTAGAAAAGATATAAATATACTACTGACGATGATAACTAACTAGGTACAAACAACTGAGAACTTGTGATAAGGAAGGCTAAAACAGGTTATTATTCTTGTATTTGACAAGGTTATATCAATTCTCCCAAAAGTGTTGGGCATGGAGTTTATGAACTTCTGGGCAAAACTGAAACATGGAAACAAAGATGCTGTTAGCAGAAAAGGACCTTCTGGTCCACCCAGTCTGTCCTAAGTTCTCTACCTACTGTGCTACCATAGACCCTAAATGATCTCTGGCCTTGCCCCCCCCCCCATCCTGTTACCAATGTTCCCTTGGGTCCATCCCATGCATGTTTGAAACCTGTAACTGTTTCTGTACCTACCACCTGTGCTGGGAGGCTGTTCCATACATCCACCACCCTTTCCATAAAGAAGTACAGTATTTCCTCATATCCCCTCTAAGTCTCCACCCTTCCTGCTTCATGGCATGCCCTCTTGTCCTTGCGCATCTCTTTCTGTGCAAAATGCCACCTTCTTGTACCTTACTGATATCTTTGATGTATTTGAATGTTTCTATCATGTCTCCCTTTTCCCTCCTTTCCTCTAGAGAGTACATATTTAACTCCTTGAGTCTTTCCTCGTAGGGTTTCTGGTGCAGGCCATGCACTATTTTGGTTGCCTTTTCTGTACTGCCTCCACCTGGTCAGTCTTTTCTGAGATGTGGCCTCCAGAACTGGACACAGTATTCCAGGTGGAGCCTCATCATTGATCTATAAAGGGATATCACTACCTCTCTCTTCCTGCTGGTGATACCGCTCCCTATGCTCCCCAGCATTCTACTAGCCTTTCCCACTGCCTTATCACACTGCTTTGCTACCTTCAGGTAATCAGATAAGATGACCCCCAGATCCCTTTCCTGTTTTGTGCTTGCTAACCCCCCCTTAAAAAATGATATGTTGCTCTTGGGTCTCTGTGCTCTATGTGCATAACTTTGCACTTTTTGGCATGAAGTCCAGTTGTCAAACTCTTGATCAGTCTTCTACTATAGTTTTTTCAGATCTTCCCTCATTTTTTCCACTGCCCCTGGTGTGTCTACTCTGTTGCAGAAGTTTGTGTCATCCATGAACAGACATACCTTCCCTTCCAGCCCCTCTGTGATATTGCTTATAAAGACATTGAAGAGGACCGGTCCCAGTACCAACCCTTGAGGCACCCCACTGGTTACCCTACCTTCTTCTGAGTGTACTCCATTTACCACCACCCTCTGAATTCTGTTACTTAGCCAATTTCTTACCCATTTTACTATATTTGGACCCACTCCCAGGCTGCCTAGCTTGCTTGCTAGTCTTCTGTGTGGAACAGTGTCAAAGGCCTTACTGAAATCCAAGTAGGCCACATCCACCTCTCCTCCCTGATCCACCTCCATGGCAACCCTGTCAAAAAACTCTATCAGGTTTGTTTGATAGGATCCCCTGCCCCCCTTGTGACTCCATGCTGCCTCAGATCCTGCAATCTACTGGTTTTAAGGTATTCCTTAATCCTTTCATTAAGTAGTTTTTCCATTACTTTGCTCACCACCAAAGTCAGGCTTACAGGTCTGTAGTTACCTACCTCCTCCCTGTTCCCACTTTAGTGTAATGGGACCACATCCACCCTAAGAATATTTCTGAAATTAGTCATACTGACGTAACTTAAAAGAATTTAAATGTGTCATTAATATGTGCTGCCTCCCTCATGATGAACTCATAAATGCAGTCAACCCCATTGCAAGGGAGCAAGCTCTCCAGTCCAATGCAGGGGCTCGCTGGTGAGCAGGAACTCACTGTCAACTCGCCCTGCTAAGGTGTGCTGCCAATAGCAGTCAAATCTCACCCTGGTTCACTCAGGAGCAAGCTGTCCGAGCTCACTCCTGAACTCAGGTCGCCAGATTGGCAAAACTTTACAGTACCTCCAGACCACCAGGTGGCCCTATTCCATTTCAACTGGCTGATATGTTGATTCAGTTAATCCAGTAGTCAATCACTGCTCATTATGAAGAACAGCTCAAAATGATGGTTTTAGCTTTAAAAATGAGGTAGAAACAGAGACTTTGTAAATGCTGTGTAATAGCTATACTTATAAGGCCTGTCCCTGTCTTGGATGCTTTAGAATCCTAGTTTCAGGGGTACTTACAGATCAGCAGTTGAATAGGGGGTTCAGCAAGCCAGAGTTAGTACAATACCTTGGAGGCATCTTGTTGGTGGTGCTCAAGCAGGATGCAGCACTGGCGGACTTGAAGAGGTAGAAGGATTACTAGGGGGATTACTAAAGATTAAAGGATATAAGGGGGCTCAGGGCCCATCGAGAATGTCCCCCACCTGAGTGGGCTATTTATACCAATTATTGATTATTGCAGTAAAATTATCTAAAGTAATTTTAAAGTTAATGAGACTTGTGTAACCTACAACTACCTGTGGTAGTCTATGCAATGCCTTTGCAGCACAAATTGTGAAAAAGTGATCTCTCTCTTAACTGTTTGTGCTGGTTGTATAGATAATTTTTTATTGTGTGATCTTAGATTGCCTCTAACATAGCTATTATAAATGCCACAACTAAACATACGTTCTTGATCCTGTAGTAATTTATACAGTAGCAACAAGTCACCCCTTTGTCTTCTAGCCTCAAGTGAATGTAGACCTGTTTCCAATAATCTAATTTGGTAGTTGAAATGTTTGAGTCTGGGTATGCATTCAGTTACAGATCTCTGTACACTTTCTACTACTTTGATATCTTAAAGTATGGGAACCAAATCTGGGATCCATAATCTAGTAAACGGTGAACATAGGTTTTGTAAACAGGAATGATAAGTTGTTCAGATTTGCTCACAAATGGGCATTTAATTCTGGTTACCATTGACCTAGCAGTTCTAGCAACTGTCCTACAATGATCAGAAGAAGACAAGGAGATATTTATAGTTATACCCAAGTCTTGTACCTTGTGTGAGCATTTCAGTATCGTTTGATTTAAAATATAAGAATAGTTTGGATTATTTTTACCAAGGTGAAGTACAACACATTTATCAGCGTTAAGGATCTTGCCATTTTGGTTTTCCCATAACTCAAGTCTGGTTAGATCACCAACCAGAGATAAATGCTTATTAAACGTGTTAACCTTTCCACCTACTTTAGTATCGTCAGCGAATTTAACAATCAAATTATTGATATTTTTATCCATATCCTGAGTGTATACTGTATATTGAAAAGTATAGGCCCAAGTACTGACCCCTGCGGGACACCACTGCTAACTAAGCCCTCACTCGAGGTTGTATTATTAATACGTACTCGTTGGATTCTATTAAGGAGCCAGTTTTGAATCCATCTAATTAAATCTTTATTTACCTCTAGCTTGTTTAATTTGTTAATAAGCTTATGATGGTCTACTTTATCAATTGCTTTTGAAAAATCGAGTAATATTACATCGGATGGAATACCATTATCAAGACTTTACTAATGTTGTTGTAATGTACAATTAAGTTTGTGGAACAAGCCCTTCCCTTTTTAAAGCCATGCTGGTACATGTCATCAGTGCCAGAAAGTTCCAATTGAAGTTCGAGCCTAGTTTTAATAAGTTGTTCCATAAGTTTACAACAGTGAGAGGTCAGACTTATGGTCCTATAGTTTTAAATCTTTCCCCAATCCCGTTTTTTTAGGGCTGTGGGTGGAACCTACATCCATTTTGCGAGAGCTTTTTTGCTCTGAAAATGGCTGATCTCACAACCTCTTCCATTGGACTTTTGGAAGTATCCTTCTGAAAGTCCAACAGAGCTGAAAGCCCTCCGACGTGATCAGCATATGGAATAACAGCTGCATTATTTCAGCTGTTACTTCCGCATTCCGATGCGTGCACAGCGCATGTGCACGAGTCATGTGCATTTGCAGTGCTGTGGTGCCGGCATGTTGCGAAATGGCACAATGCCATTCATTATTTTGTGCCCCCTCTCAAAGTCATCCCTAAAATCAGTATATCACAACACTGGGAGCCCACCCTAGTGTGCAAAATAGTTTTTTCTCTGTCAATCAAAAAATGGTCCCTCATCACATTTCTTGTGTCCTGGACCTCTGGTGCCCCCTGCCCATGCCACAGCTGACATTGGGGTGCTCAATCCCCATGCCAGCATTCATGTGGCACACTGGGAGCCCACCCCAGTGTGTCTAAACATTTATTGGGCTGTAAATTAGAAAATGATCCCTCGGTGTCACTTTGTTTTCCCTGCAAAACTGAAAATGGTCCCTCGTCGTTCGCTGCTGTCCTCCTCCCACCACCCCACCCTCCCACTGAGCACCCACCTCCCCACACCTTTCTTACCCCATACTTACCTCCAGAGGTCGGCGCTGTCATCTTCTCTGGACCGGGACACGTCTGCACTCTTCAAAGCCCAACCACAAACTGAAGATTTAAAGGTAAGTGTGCTATGCAGCCAGTCAATGGGATTTTCAACTTATGCTCATATCTCAGCCATTTTGGGTGTTTTGCCCCAAATTTTCAATATGGGGTTCTTGGGACTCCACCTTGTGAAAACTGTCACTGTCATTTTGTTACTCGGTCCTGAAAGGTGATTTTTCCGTCACTGCATGGAATCACCTTTTGGGACCGAGTCACAAAATGACAGTGCCACTGTTCATGAGGTGGGGTCCCAAAAAGCCCATGTTGAAAATTTGGTGAAAAAATTCAAAAAAATGACTGCGTTGCAAGTGTGCATTGTGCAGTTTCTATGCACGTTCTTAACGCTGCTAATTTTTAAGATTGGTACTCCACATTTTTAACATTGCTATTTTTGCACACCTCCTTCACAAAAGTACAGCTATCATTTTCCACAACCAGCCCGAACCGTATTTTCACACCTGTGATGCAGAATAGTGCATTTTCTCTACGCAATTACCTTTTGGGACAATTAAACAAAATGACACTGCATTGTTCATGAGGAGGGGTCCTCAAAAGGCCATGTTGAAAATTTGGTGAAAAAATTCAAAACAATGACTGCATTACCAGCGTGCATTGTGCAGTTTCTATGCACGCTACTAACATCGCTAAGTTTTAATATTTTCACTTCACATTTTTAACATAGCCATTTTTGTACACCTCCTTCACAACAGTACAGCTGTCATTTTCTACAACCTGCCCAAAATGTGTTTTCGCACCTGTGGCGCAGAACAGTACATTTGGTCTGCGCAATCACCTTTTGGGACAATTGAACAAAATGACACTGGCACTGTTCATGAGGAGGGGTCCAACAAAGGCCATGTTGAAAATGTGGTGCAACACCTCCACCATATGGTAAGTTACACTTGGGCATTGAATAATTTCTACTCATATGTGTAACTATCGTCTCTTGGTATGGCCAAGTTACACCTAGGCACTAAATAATTTCTATGCACATGTGTAACTTTTGTCTCTTGGTAGCGCTTCACAGCCCTATCGGCTCTGGCCAGAGTTTAGTTATATACTGGTACAACTGTAGCACATTTCGAATCATCAGGTACAAAACCATCCCTTAATGAATAATTAAAGATGATCGAGAGGGGGAATGCCAGTGCAGGTGCAGCTTTTTTTAAAAACATGGAATTTATATTATCTGGCCCAGGGCTAGATACACTATCTAATTGAGTTCTCACTGTATACACTTCTTCAGTAGTGAAGGGAGGTTCAGTTGGTCTATCTGGTAATATAGACAATGGAGTTGGAAGTGCTGGCATAAATACAGAACAAAAGTAGTTATTGAATTTTTCAGCAACCACTTTGTCATCTTTGATTGCTTGGTTATTATCCAGCATAGGTCCTACCATTCTTACTGTGTTCCTACAGTCTGAATTTATACAGGAATATAATAATTTCCTGTCTTTTGTATGTGCAATTTTAAATTTAAGGTTAGCTTTTGCCTTACTAATTACATGTTTTAGTTATTTTTGTGATTTCAGATATTTAATTTTATTTTTATCTGATTTTTTTCCTACCTAGTATAGGCTTTGTGCTTTAGTTTTATTTGTTTTTTAACTTTCTGATTTAGTCAAATTGGCACCCTTCCCTTGTTGTTATACTAATTTTTGGTTGGAACATAAATGTTTTCAATCTCATATAGTGTATCCTTGAACATTACCCAAGCACTATCAGTTGTCATATATCTAAAGGTGGTATCCCAATCTATCATACTGTAGAGGGGCTTTGTTGAATACCATCAAAGTCAGCCCTATGATAGTTTTTAAACATTGTTCTACATATGTTGCTAGGTCTCCCCATGGTTAGCTGGCAGGTAACAATATGATGGTCACTTTTACCAACTGCTCCTATAGCATTAATGTCGGAAATTTCATTTTCCATGTTTGTTAGTATTAGATCTAAAATATTATTTTTCCTTGTGGATTCAGATACAAGTTGATCAAGTCCATTATTTACACAGACTTCTGTAAAATATCTTTCAGCAGGATCTTTTCCTGATAAATTCTCCCAGTCAGTCCCTGGGTAATTAAAGTCTTCTAATATGATGACATCCCGTAGGTTAGAAATAGCTGCGCTTTCATTATGTAGTGCAATATTGTATTGTTTAGTGGATGATGGTGGTCTATAACAATTTTATTTATTTTTTTATTTTATTTTAAGAACTAATCAGAATTACAGCCCTTTGAGTCAGGGACTCGTTTATAAAGGCTCCTCATCAGGAAGACAAATACATTAATAGCAAGCAACAGAAAACAAAGTAAGTGAGCTCAAATAAAAGCCAACAGTCAAAATTAAGGGCTGGTTACAAAGGCACCACGTCAAGGTAAATTAGCAATAATAAACAGTGATAAACAATAATGTGGGCTATAATGAGTCAAATGAAGGGCAGAGTCAAAAATAGGCAGACTGAGAAGAGTAAAGGCAGGGGAAAACTGAGCCAGGGCAGTCACAGTGGTGGGAGGAGAGGAGGGAGTTCTTGAGAGCAGTTTTAAAAGGCACCAATACTGGTAGGGAGGTGATAGTAACAGGCAAGGAACTGTACCAGGACATGGCATGGTAACAGAATGACCTCTGTGCAAGGGAGGTTCTAAATCTGGGGACTTGCAGATGGGAGTGGACAGCGATGTGGGTAGAGAGGGAGGGGGTAGATAGGCTTTTGGCAGAAGAGAGACAAGGGGGCATCAGACCTGCAGTGATTTTTTTAATCAAGAGGCAAGATTGATAGATAAGCCTTTCCTCCAAATTAAGGAAGTTAGAGAGGGAATACAGTGTGCAAGTATGGGTAAGACGTGGGGAACCTGTAAGCAGCTGGCAGGCCTTATTGAGGGGTAGCTTAATTTTGTGCAGAGCAGTGTTGTCAGCGGTACCATAAATAAGCAGACCATAATCCACGAGAGACAGTACCGAGGATGAGATGGCCAACCTTAGTGCTTCAGTGGGAAGACAGTCATGATGGCGATACAGTAGGCCTATCCTAGAATTGATGGTGGAGCAAAAGGAGTGGATGTGGTCAGGAAAGGATAGGGAGGGATCAAAGAGAATGACAAGATATTTGAAGGAGGAAGAGGGTACTAGATAAAACCAGGAGTGGATAATCTTTACATTTACTCTGGTTGTGCACAAAAAGCATGGTTTTAGTTTTCTTTAAGTTCAAAACCAGCCTGTGCTCAGAGAACCAGCATTCAGCCTGGATGAAGGAGTCCTACAGGGAGTTTTGTAGGAGAGGGGGTCAGTGTGTGAGTCAAACAGGACAACATCATCCACATAAAGTAGAAGATTTCCATTACAAGTGGAGGGGAGAGAATTCAGATAAAGGCTGAAAAGCAAGGGCCCTGGGGAACACCAGAATGAACCTGTTGTGGATAGGAGATGGTAGGCTTGATTTTGACACACTGGGTGCAGGAGGAAAGATAGCTAGAGAACCAATTCAACACATCCTGCGAGAGGCCGAGGGGTTGGAGAGAAAGCTTTCGACAAGTCAATGAAGACAGAGCCAGCAACATGACCTTTGTCAAGAGCAGTGTGAAGGAAATTGGAGAATTCAATAAAGGTGGTAGAGGTGCTGTGTGCACAATGAAAACTGTGTTGTTCACGGCAGAGGAGGTTATTGGTGGAGAGGTAGTCAGAGAGCTGATCGGTCATGATTTTTTCCAGAGCCTTGTGGGGGGGGGATGGAGATTGGGCGATAGTTGCTGGGGAAGGTTCGGTCACCAGATTTAAGAAGAGGGGTGATCACTGCTGTTTTCCAGGCAAGGGGGAATTGACTGAGGCAGAGGGAGCAGTTCAGCAATTTGGTAAGGAGGCTGAGGACAGCATCTAGGACCCTTTTAAGCAGTTTGGTGTCAAGGGAGTTGCTGCTGTGACCCATGCCTTTAAGTGATCTGAGCAGGTAGGGCCTTGCTTCATGAGGGGAGAGGGCCTTGAACTAGAATGGGGGATGAGAAATTGGATTGGAGGAGGGGGGTGGGACTGGGTCAAAAAAATTTTGAGGGAGGACAGCAGAGAGGTCAGAGAAGGAATTATTTAAGCAGTCAGCAACAGCCACAGGATCCTTAGACAAGGCACTATTAACAAAGAGACAGGAGGGGGTCACAGCCTTTGCCATTAAGTTCCTTGATGTTGTTCCAGAAATTATGGGATGAGCCCCAGGAGGAGGCAAGGGTGGATCTGTAGTGTTCAGCCTTTGTTTTATTGGATAGCCCAGGTTCATTTATTTCTAGTGGTATGGTAAGCTGGTCTGTCTGCAGTCCTGCTGGATTCAACAGCCCTGTGCCAAAGACTGTCTCTGTGGCACATGAGACCAAGCAGAGATGAAGTGATCCAGGGAGATTCACGGTCCTTGGAGACAACTTTGGAAAGTGGAGCAAAGGTGTCGCAGGCCTTGTTGAATACTTGGATAAAATAAAGAAGGGTGGAGTAAATTTCAGGGGCATGATCAATGGGGGACAAATCACAACCAGCAAGGTACTCTTTTAGTTGGGCAAGTTTCCCAGGGCATAAGAGATGATGAGTGGACAGTTTGGGTGGATGCTTAGGCATCATGCATGACCAGGAGAAAGTGATAGGGGATTGATCGCTGAGCACATCAGGGAGCACTGCGAGGTTGTAGATATTGTGGGTTTTTTTGGATAGAACAAGATCCAGTAAGGTAGAGGTACCAATGACCAGGTTAGAGCTGGTGGGCAGCGTAACAAGTTGAGTAAGGTCAAGGGTGGCAGCGGCATCCCTAGCCTGGGAAGTGGAGTCAGCAAGACAGTTAATGTTTAGGTCACTAAGTAAGATTTGCTCCCTCTTGAGGGGCAAGGAGGTAAGATGATCAAGGAGGGATTGGAAGGCAAGGTGGTGCCTAGAAGGAATATAGGATGCAGTAAGTTATAAAGGGGCTCTAGAGGGGTCGGGGTAAGTTTGAGGGAGATGGCTTGAGCGCCGTGACTGAGCTGAAGGGTGGGGAGGGCATGCCCTTGGATTGAGTTGCGGAGGTGTACGGCACAACCCCCACCACGCTTAGAGATCTGGTCCTCCTTAAAAAGTGAATACCCAGGGAGGGCAACAGCAGCATCAGAGGTGGCCTTGGTAAGCTAGGTTTCAACAATGGCCAAGATATCAGACTGATGTAGAGCAGTCCAGTCCTGTAAGTCATGGAATTTCTTTAGCAAACTGCATATGTTCATGGGTGCAAAGCACAGCGAATGGGGCATCAGAGGGTGAGGGCGGTTAATAGAAGGGGGCCCAGGATTAGGGTGAACATTTCCAGAACATGACAGGAGGGCAAGGACCCTTAGAGTGGCTAGGTATTGCACATGGTGGGAAGGGGAGGTGCAAGAGGAGAGGGTGGCCGAGGTAGTGACAGGGATGGGAAGGGAGCAAAGCACAGGGAAGGCAAGGAGAGTGGGCATGGGGGGCAGTGACAGAGGTTGGGGGGTGATGGGTGAGACAGTAGGGGGTGGGGAGGCCAGGAGTGGAACAGAGTAGGTGAGAGATGGTGGAGAAGGGGGGAAAGGAGGTGTTAGAGGGGAGAGAAGAGTTAGAAGAGACAGAGGAAGGGGGTTATGGCTAGAGAGATTGCTTGGAGGATGAATGGGATTAATGAGGGGAGGAGCAGAGCAGGAAAGAGGTAGAGGGAGGCAATGTGAGAGAAAGGAGCATAAGACATCATGATAGCTATGGGAGGAAGCAATACAATGGGAACAAAAGCGATTAAAACAGTAGGTCTGACCAGATGGTACAGTGGAAAGGTCACCAACTGCGGCACAAATGGTCAACGGTTCAGATCCCAAGGGGGGAGAAAGCGACAGAGCAACATAGAAGAGCAAGAAAATAAGGGTGAGGGACTGGGAAAAGGGGGGCAGAAAGCAGGAAGAAAGTGGTAGAAATAGTGACTCCTAGTGATCAAAAAAAGGAAGAACACCATAGATGAGGACAGGGAGTAAAAGTGGGAGTGGAAAGAGAGGAGAGTAAGTAGTAAGGGAAGCATAGAGAGAGAGAGAGACGACAAAACAGAGAGGCCAGACAGAGAGGAGTGAGTGAGAAGAGCAGGAACCAGCAATAACGTCCTCAAGTGGAGCAACGGTATAACCTGCAAATGGCAAAGCAGGGACTCAGAAAAAATAAAGGCAGGAAGTCACGTAACCAGGAGAGGTCCTTAAGTTAAGCAGTGCTCCCATATCTACGGGGATTCCCGTATTTCACGGGTTTTTAAGCCTGAATACGGGGCACGGGGAGGAATTCACTATTTTGCCAAATCCACGGGGATGCTACGGGAGAACAATGAGGAACACACTCTCAACTTAAAATGCCCGCTGAGACTCTCACAGAGTGAGACAGAGAGCGAGTGAGACAATCGATTGGTGCCTCTCAACCCCCCACATGCTGGGAGCTCATGATCACTCGCCATGACACCAGCCCTGATAGGCTGTCGGATAAAGAGTCACGCGCACTCCCCATGTCTCGCTGCCTTACCTATGTGCCCCCGATGAGGCTAGCCAGGTGAACCCTCTCCCTATAAAACCAGCAGCTCGCAGCCCGGGAACTTTGATTTCGGGAGACGAGAGAGAGAGCGGGTTCCTGTGAGGCAGTTCGACCATTCGAATCCGAGGAGAGTGAGGATTGCCAGCCGGGCCATTTTGGAGCATTACAATAGTGCATTCACCCCACTGCAGCAACAAGCAAGCCGGAGAAGATTCATTGCCAGACTAGAGACAGTCAGCGCCGCAGGACCTCAACAAGTACTTTTTCCACCGCCGACCGGTGTCCTGGTTCTGATCTCAGTGTCAGCATCGGGAGGAGGCCAGTGGTAGAGTTTTTCCCGGTGCGTGGCGCCACGGTAGCAGTCTGACCACCCACCCCACCACTTTTCCTAAAAGCAGGTAAGGTAAGCAAGTTAATGGTGCAGCCAGTCTGATGCAGAGTGACAGAGGTCAAAGTTATTTAAGTATGAAAGAAGTGCCTTTCCTTGACACATTACGTATCATGATAATTAATGTTGTCAGTCACTGATTCCGATTGCATTTTTCAGCACAAAAACAGTCAAAATTAAGTGTGAATTAGAAAGGGCAGTGGCCCAAGGCTGCTGTTAGTGCACACACTCCTAGTGTTGCCATAAGGTATTCTCTGGCCATGGGCTTAGTAGCTGGTGCCTTTTGTGAAGTGTGGTTGTTTCTGTTTACTTGTAAGTAACCCCTTAAGGCTGCACCCCTTTTGTTTCAAAATTGCATTTTAAGTTATAGTAAGTGACTTGCAGATGAACTGGACATTCATTTCTGAATAATGCATGTCTTTTGAGCATATATTCACATAGGCTCATGAAAAGCTGCCATGAAATGTCAAATTAGTAAGCGTTTTAAATGCCAGAACATATAAATTCAAAATGTTTGTACTGTACAAATTTAAAAAGGGTTTTCTGAAGAGTATTTCTGTTTTTTGGTGTAGGTGATGTCTCAAAAAATACTCTTGCCTTTCAATTTCTGTGGTATGGTGGCGTGCATTATTGCTGTAAATATCTGGTGTTTCCTCTGCCTGTTGTTTCTCCTCTGTCTTTGATTACATTAAAGACATTAGTTGTCATGTAATTATGTAATGTTTTTAGGTCAGTATTAATTCTTAAAGTAAATAAGAACACTTAAAACAGCCAGAATATTTGTTGTAGTGATTTTATTTACCATCTTAGTGACACCAATTGCAATAATAAATCGGCTTGGGCATACAGGAAAATCTACAGGAATTTCACCAAGGTTTTACAGGGAAAATACAGCAAAAATGAGGGTCTGCTACAGGAAAATGCTTTGGCCAATCTGGGAGCACTGAGTTAAGGGACGTCCCTGGGTGGGAGGGTGACAGGTGTGGGAGGGGCAGTTGATGTGTAGCATCGATGGGCTAACACCCCTCACAAAGGAGCTCTTCCAGGTGGCTGCTGAATTACCTTTAATGCTCCACGGTCCTGCTCTGCTCCCCAGGTGCTGTGCTGTGTACTGCCTGTGTGTGCTTGGGGAGTGGGGTCCTGCAGTCCTGCAGTAATTGGGAGAGAGAACAAAGGGAATGCAGATTAGGAGTCTGGCTGGGGAGAGACAGTAGGCCAGACCCTAGTGAGTATGTGCAAACTGGCAGCCTGCAGGGGGGGGAGGAGAGAGAGAGAGAGAGAGAGAGAAGCTGACAATGGCCTTCAGTAAATGCTGGAGAAATTCAACCAAGAAGTGCACCTGCAGCAATACCAACCGGCCTTCACAGTGAGTGTTATGCTATAAAGCAATACAATATACTGTGCCTAGCAAGCAGTACATTAAATAACTACTTAAATATTCAAGTCATACGACAATCAGACAGACTACTAGTACACTGTGCAGAGCTGAAAACTTAGTTAAAATGCTCTAAACACATCCTAAGGGCCTGAAGGCCCTAATTCAGCTGGCAATACCAAACAGTGAGCTGAAAACTCAGAAGGCTCTAAACAAATCTTAAGATCCTGTAGGCACTAATTCAGTAAATAATAACAAACAGTGAGACAGAGTACAACTCATCAGGCTATAAGAGAGCTCAGCTATGCACAGCAATGCTGAAAACACAGGATGTCCAGAGAGTCTGTGTGTCTTAAAGCAGCAGAAGAAATGGTTGAGAATCCAGGCAGAGAGGGTAAATCTTGAAAACCAGAAGAATAATCAATCAGGATAGGAGGTCAGAAAATATACCCCTCACAAAGAAGCTCTTCCAGGAGACTGCTGAATTGCCTTTAGGGCTCCACAGTCCTGCTCTGCTGCCCAGGTGCTGTGTAATACTGATTTACACTCAGTGAATACTAACTTGACCCAAATTGTTTCAAGTTTCACATCTGCCTCCATAGAAGGTTCAATTATATAGCAGGAAATAGAATTATGTATGTAGAGACATACCCCCTCCTCCACATTTATCATCACTGTCAGGATGCTGGTCTTCACCTGCTGGCTTTGCTGTCTTTGCCTGTGAGGCCTTTGTAGACAGTATTCATCAGGCAGGCCTCTCTTTATCTTCCTTGCTGGATCTTCCTCTCCATTGGTCTGGAGACAGGGTCAGCTGGGTTCCCAGGCGTGCAGCTTGGCACACACCTTCCTGAAGCAACAATATAGCTGGACTTTTGGTCAGTCTGTAACCCCAGCACAAGTAGTCACTTTGGCTTGTATCAATTGAACAGTGGTCTCAAAAGGCAGTTACCTCACCAAGGGGGACCCTGGGTACTCAATCTCCTTGTTCTTAGTCACAAACTCTGGCTTAAACCACTTCAACTGCTTTGCTCTCTGAAGCAGAACTCTTACTGTACTTCAAGGCTGTACTCACAATAGCTGCTTTCAAGCTGCAGACTCTCCAGTTTCTCTCTCTCACTTCCTGCTGCAGCACTTTTACAGTCCCTTTCTCTTTCAGAACACTCTCACTTTTTTCTCTCCACCGGTAACTTTCAGGCTCTTCCACTGTTGCAGAACTCTTGAGTTCCAGACCGCACAACCTGCAGTCTCTATATTCACACTGCTGCTTCAAATCTTTCTTCTTCCTGCTCTGGCTGCACCACTTCAGGAGTCTCTCTGTCTGCAGCAAACTCCAAGCAGCTCTCTCTGCAACACTGCAAAACTGCTTTTTTTCTTTTTCAAGCACAGTTCTCTCAGGCACTCTGCCTAGCTTTAGGTAGCTGGGGTCTGACAGGCTGTTGAGTCACAAGTGCAGGCCTACGGCTGGGTGGCCCAAAGCAGTCCCTCCTGCAGTCCAATCTCTCTCCAAGCTCAGGCTGATCTCCCCTTTTTGGTAGGCATGCATTTCTATTCATAGTTTTTGCAAAGCCCTCTCCTGATTGGCTGCTTAACTTCTGGACAGCTGCTGAGCACTGAAGCCCCACCGCTAAAATAGCACTTTGATGACGTGAAGTAGGGGATGGGGCTGCAGGTATGCTACATATAGAAACAATGAAATCAGGAGAGGGGTTCCTTGAATATGCATACAGTTTCTTTGCCACCACTTATACTGTATGTGGCTGTCAGTGGCTGTAATATACATCATCTATTAGCCCCATACATGTATAACTGGTAGCAAATAAATACTACTAAGGTGAATACTAAGGTGTGTAGGAGTAAGGAAAAAGCAGTAAGCCGATGATTGCTCTTTCAATTCACCCGTAATACAAGAGGGTACATTATCCCTGTAATATGTATGTATCTAGTTTATGCTTAAATTCCTCTTTGCCCCGTCTATTCTATAGATTCACAACCCTCTGAGTATAAAAGACCTTTCTTCTGTTAGTGTTAAATTATGGGTCTTATTTGTAGAGGATGGCCTCTGGTTCCCTGCATGTTGTCTTTGTATTCAAATCCTAACTCACTGAACAGATAATCTTCCTGGACAATATCATAACACAACAGTAAGTCCCTCCCTCAGCATCCTGGTCTCCAAGGACATCAGATCTAGTTCACTTAGATGTTCATTGTAGATCACGTGTCTAATGTTGTAGACCATCTCTGTGGCCTGTCTTTGGACCCTTTCAATCTTTAGACTATCTCCTTTGTTAATTGGTCCCCACACAGGGCTCCCATAATCTAGAAGGGGCCTGACATATGTTCTATACAGTGGCATTATAACCTCTTTGCTTCTGCTCCTGAAATTTCTTTTGATGGATCATAGGAGTCTTTTGGACTTTGCTACTTGTGATGCACAGTGGGATTTAAAATTTAAATTACTATTTATTATTATTCCCAGGTCCTTCTCCTCTTCATATTCCTTGATTACTGTACCATCCAGAGAATATTTGCATGTGTTAATACGTCCCCTGGAGCCAATTGTTGATGAAAACAAGTGGTTTCACGCGCCTTCAGCTGAGCGAGAACAGTGAAGCAAAGCTGAGCTGTTCTGGCTCAAGCTGAAGGCTAATTAAACCACTTGTTTTCAGCAACAAGTGGTGATGGGGGACGTAATAATACATTATTGATCGAGAGTGATCAATAATATACAGTGTATATTTTTTTAAAACTTCCCAGAATGTGCCCATTTCCAGGGCATCTGCGCATGAGACGCTCTTCACAGAAGAAGAGTGCCTCACTCGCAGGGGAAAGGAGCACTCTGATTGGGCAGGAGCACTCCCTCACTCTATAATACTTATTATGCTGGTTCCCAAGCTGTATAATACATCATTTTTCTTTGTTAAATTGCATGCCCCTTTCTCTAGCTCATCTCAGAATTTGATTCAAGTCTTCTTGTATGGAGGCCCTATCTGCTTCAGTTTGTGCAACCCCTTCAAGTTTAGTGTCATCTGCATACTTGCATGTCCGGTTAACCAAGTTCTTGCACATGTCCGATATAAAGACCATAAACAGTACCGGTCCCAACACAGAGCCCTGTGTGACACCACTTGTCACAGCTTTAGATGTTGAATAATAGCCATTTATGCATACTACCTGTGATCTGTCACTTAACCACGTTCATATCCATCCCGCTATCCTGTGATCTAAGTTCAGGCTCAACATTTGCTTAATGATTTCCCAGTGGGGCATGGTATCAAATGCCTTGGAAAAGTCAAGGTATACACTATCCACCAGTGTTCCCTTATCTAGAGCAGATATTTTTTCATAAAAGCATAACAAGTTTGTTTTGCATGATCTATTGGCTGTGAAACCATGTTGTTCTCTCTCTACCAAGTTATGTCTTTTTAGGTGATCATTTGTCATATCTGTTATTATAGCCTCTAGTATTTTTCCCGTGACAGACGTCAGGCTGATGGGTCAATAGTGCAGTTGTCTTTCTTCCCCTTCTTATGAACCAGGATTACCGATGCTGTTCTCCAGTCAAAGGGGACGTCATTGTTTATTAATGAAGCTACAAATAAATGCCTTAGCGGTTGAACTATGTGGGGTACCAACAACTTCAGCATTTTGGAGGAGATGTTATCTGGCCTACAGAATAGTTCGTTTTCAGCTTTAAGATTCTCTTTATGATGCTATTTTCTGTTATTATGTCAGAGGCATAATTAGTTGCTGTATTGCCATATATAAACTATATATTACTTAACAAAACAAAAAACTTCAAAGAAGACTTAATTAGCTCCTTAGGCGGGCAACACCTTAATATGTCAGATGCTCACTGCATTCTTCCAATTATTGAGTATAGTGATACAGTCTATAGAATGAATGCTCAGTAATCTCTTTAATTCTGTAATGGGATCATTTAAACAACAAAATATGTAAGCAAGAAACCACACCAGAGTGCAATTTAAAGGATTTAAGATGCATGCCCCAGAAGAAAGTCCAGGTGTCCTTAAGCCCCCCCCCCGGGAAGTGCATCAGAAATCCTTTAACCCACACTCTGAAGTGGTTTATTGCACTTATACAATGGCCATTTAAAATAAATAGGTTAGCATATTTAATAAAACAGGAGAATACTGTTGTATGAGTGCAATAGAACAGTGAATTTGTTTTATAGTGTAAGGAGTGATTATGTAGTCCATTGTGGCCCCTTTAAGAAAAGTGTGATTTGTAGGTACTGCTGCTGCTTATTAGAAGCTGAAGCATGGCTGTGCTTTAGCTTTCTTTAAGAGGGATTGGTTGCACTCAAAGGAGGGAAAAGTAGACAGGTTGGCTTAGAAAACAAATGTGTAAGTGTAGTCATTTGTAACAGGTAGTTTGTAATTAGGTTGTTATAGGGCTATTGTGCATGTTATCATGGGTTCAACCATGTTCAGGTGTTTTGTTCTGGCCAATAAAGTTTCTTGGTTCTTCCTTTACCATTTCTAAACAAATGTATGTTAAATGCTGACATTATTGTGAGTTATTGCACATCATACCATAGTCTAATTTTATTGTCTTTGTAATAGGAGGCTGCTTCATTGACTGATATTTGTTTTAAAAGCAACCAGGTTTTTTTTTGGCAAAATACTTTCCAAGTCACAACTGGGAACAAGTCTTCAGGGTTGTACTTGTTTACCTGGCGAAATATGTTATAGATAGATAGATAGGTTCATACTAAGGTTCATACTAAGGTAATTAGGTGCAAGGGGGCTGTGGGCCCATAGCAGCACCAAGATCAATTATAATACTTAAAATTGGCTTTAGTGATGATAAATTTATCAAGGCAATTTTTAAATGTTGATTTGTTTTCACTAATGACAATTTCTAAAGGTAGGCTATTCCAGGGATTGATAATCCTTTGGGTAAAATAAAACTTCCGGGATACATGATTAAATTTAGCCTTACTAATCTGCAGCAGATGACCTCTGGTGTTATAAATATTGTTTTTAAACACGAAACCCATTTGGGTAAATAGATATGGGTCATTTACGATGTCAAACAAATAAATGAAATCACCCCGGAGATGTCTAAGCGATAGTGGCATAAGGTTCAAGCTTTCTAAACTTTGTTCATATGGAACATTAAAAGTCCTTTAATATTCTTAGTAAATTTCCTCTGGATTTTTTCCAGCGATGCTACCTCCCCTTTTTTATATGGATTCTAGAGTTGAGATGAATATTCTAAATGGGGCCTAGGATGGATAGATAGATCGACGGACCGACAGACAGACAGACAGATAGAGGGATAACCAGAGAGATGGATAGAAACATAGAAACGTAGAATTTGACGGCAGATAAGGACCACTTGGCCCACCTAGTCTGCCCATTTTCCTACCTAACAGATAAACTGCAGATCCTAGTTAACCAACAGCTTACTTCCTCCTACCTCGCACTAGGACTGCCTTATGTCTATCCCATGCATTCTTGAATTCCCTCACTGTTCTTTACTCCACGACCTCCTCAGGGAGGCTGTTCCATGCATCCACAACCCTCTCTGTGAAAAAATACTTCCTCACATTACCTCTGAGCCGTCCCTCCTCTATCTTCAAATTGTGCCCCCTCTTTCTTGCACATCTCTTTTTCTGAAAGATGCTACCCTCTTGGACTTTGTTGATTCCCTTGAGGTACTTGAAAGTTTCTATCATGTCCCCTCTCTCCCTTCTTTCCTCAAGGGTATACATATTAAGCTTCTTTAGTCGTTCTTCGTATGTCTACTGGTGCAGACCCTGCACCATTTTGGTTGCCCTCCTCTGGACAGCCTTCACTCTGTCTATGTCTTTGCAGAGATGGGGTCTCCAGAACTGTACACAGTACTCCAGATGGGGTCTCACCAACTGTCTGTATAGAGGGATAATGACTTCCTGTTTTCTACTATTGATGCCTCTCCCTATGCATCCCAGTATCCCCCCAGCCTTCCTTACTGCCTTCTCACATTGCTTGCCCACCTTTAGGTCATCTGATATAATTACCCCCTGGTCCCTTTCCATTTTTACTGTTGTCAGTATCTCACCCCCATTGTGTACTCTTCCCCTGGGTTTTTGTTTCCCAGGTGCATTACCTTACACTTCTTTGCATTGAATCTGAGCTGCCATACATTTGACCATTTCTCCAACCTTGCCAAGTCCCTTCTTATCCTTTCCACTCCATCTTGTGTATCAACCCTGTTGCAGATCTTTGTGTCGTCTGCAAAGAGACATACTTTTCCTTCCAGTTCCTCTGCAATGTTGCTTATAAAGACATTAAAAATGACCGGTCCCAGTCAGTAACCCTACTTTCTTCACTGTGGACTCCATTTACTACTACCCTTTGCGTCCTGTTGTCTAGCCAATTTTTTATCTAGCCTACCACCTTGGGACCCACTCCAAGGCTGGCTAACTTGTGTATTAATCTTGTGTGTGGAACTGTATCAAATGCCTTGCTAAAATCTAGGTAGGCCATGTTCACAGCCCCTCCCTGGTCTACTACTTTGGTCACCCCGTCAAAGAAATCTATTAGATTCGTCTGTCATGACCTTCCCATCGTGAATCCATGCTGCCTTTGCTCCTGTGCCCCACTGGCCTCTAGGTACTCAACCATTCTTTCCTTCAGAAGTGATTCCATCATTTTCCCTACCACTGAGGTCAAACTAAGTGGTCTGTAGTTTCCTGCCTCCGTCCTCTGAGGAAAGTCTTAGAGACTTCCAACTGAGCAAAGGTCCTGTCTCCTAAGAGAATATGGTAGGCTGAAATAGCAGTCATGTGGATTTTTAACGAGGAATGGCTGAGACCCAGATCTAAGAGGTGACGCATGTAGTCCAGGACTTTACTGACTGGGTACAAGAAAGACTCGAAGTCTTTCGAATTTGCACAAATAGAAAACTGTTTCCACTTCATGGTGTAGGTAGACCTGGTGGAAGGCTTCCTGGCCTCTACCAAAATGTCTGCTACTAGAGGAGAGACTCCTAAGAGGGCTTTAGCTATGTCTGCAGGAGCCACACATGGAGATGAAGGGATCTGAGACCTGGATGAACAAGGGTCCCCTGATCCTGGGTCAACAATTGTTGCGACAGAAGAAGAGATTCCTCTGAAAACTGTTGCAGAAGAGAGAAACAAACTTGCCTGGCCCAGAAGGGAGCAATGAGAATCATAAGTAAGTGTCTTACGCCACCACAGGGCTGCCGTTTATGGTAATGGTGGCTCCTGCTTTCTTGCCTTAATAACAGTAAAGGATTTGTATTCAGAGTGTTTGATGTTGCACAGTGCCTCCACCTAGACAAAACTATAATGGGGTAGATGACTAGCAAATGCAACCTCCTGGGATGCTATACCTACCCACCTCCTTACTGTGGTCACTTTTCCAGCTACCCTTCACCCACAAACTGTACAAATTCACCTAACAGCATGCACAGTAGAACAATCATCAATAACACTACCAAGTTAAAGGAGTAGTATACTCCAAATCTAAAAAAAATATGATTCCTAGTACCCTTCTCACTCAAACTATTCCTGGTGTTCTTTTTTCAACTTCTGTCTGAAGCTTTGGTTGGTTTTTTTTTTCGCTTTTTTCTGGCCATTTATGGCCTGTGGGGTCACCATGCAGGCTTCCTTTATTGCCCTTCTATTCATGACAGTGTCCCAGAATGCCTCTGAATCTGTATATAATGTTTTATTTTAAAGTCCAACAATGAGATAAGTATGGCAAATTAATGGTAGTTTCAGTCATGGTGTAAAGTATAACTGCAATGCAATCTTTTTCCACAGAGTTGCTTTACTGGGGTATGACTCAGCAACTCTGTGGAACACCATTGTATTGTAATTAAAGTGCAGATCATGGTCAAAACTATTATTAATTTTACATGCATTGCTTATCTCACTGTTGTAAAAAATAAAAGACTATGTACAGAAATATCTGTACAGCTGTGATTCCACCACCTGACTGCCTGCAAACATTACCCGGAGCATGACAAGCCCCCAACAGCTTTGTATGTACTACCCTATCGCTCAACTCTCTGAAAGCAATAGTGGGAGGAGGAGGACAAGCTCCCAATAAGACCCAATGTGCTACCCTTCCCCCTAACTGCAAACATTACTAGAAGCATGACAACCCCCCCAAATAACTTTGTATGTACAGCCCTACCACTCAACTCTCTGAAAGCAATAGTGGGAAGAAGACAAGCCCCCAATCAGACCCAATGTGCTACCCTTCTCCCTAACTGCAAACATTACCCGGAGCATGACAAGCCACCCCAAACAGCTTTGTATGTACTGCCCTACCACTCAACTCTCTGAAAGCAATAGTGGGAAGAGAACAAACCCCCAATCAGAACCAAAGTGCTACCCTTCCCCCTAACTGCAAACATTACTAGGAGCATGACAAGCCCCTTCAAGTGTCCCCAATGTGCTGCCCTACCTCCTGACCACCTGCACACATTACTGGGAGCATGGCAAGCCCAGCAAACAACCCTATGCTGCCCTACCTCCCAACTGCCTGAAAACATTACAGGGAGAATGACAGCCCTCTCCAGACTTAAGTTCCGGTGACAAATGCCTCTCCTTAATGCGAACGCATCTCTGTAAGGGGCCTCCTCTTCATGTAAACTTGTGCAGGTATAAGATTTGAAATTTTCAAGTGATATTAAAAAAGAGCTGGGGGTAAAAGTAGATGATCTTCTGAGCATGGTGATGGTAGTCAACACCGAAAATGAGCTTCATATGTGTTACTTTTACTGGTTTGAAAAATCAAACCATGATTCTGAGCATGCACACAAGCATCATCTGTTACCCAATGCTGGTATGCATGCTCGGGATCATGGTTTGATTTTTTCAAACTACTAAAAATAAACACTTATGGTCAGAAGAGCATCTACGTTTACCACCAGCTCTTTTTTTAATATCACTTGAAAAGTTTGAAACTCGTGTCTTGAGTTCACAGGAAGTGCAGGTATTGTTTATGGAAGTGCGTTCACATTAAAGGGGACTTCTCATTTACACTTGACTGAACAGCACTAGCCTATAAATACATGGCAGGAACCAAAGTGGGCTATGGTCACCTGGATGTCGCAATCATTTACAGACAAGGTAGCATGAGAGCATGGAGGGTCAGCATCTAGCCGGAAATGGTGATCCCCAGCAAGTGTGGCTATCTCAAGGAGACTTGATACTCAGGTAAAAGTCATTTCTGCCCGAGGGGGTCACATAGGCAGTGTGGTGATTTTATTTAAAATGTTCTGTGTATAGAGGGGCATCTAAGTGTGCTTTTGGGTGTAGTACTCCTTTAAACAGGGCTTGTAGGCCTTTATCTGCCCTTATTATCTACATAAGTGTGTAACAGCAGAACACAGTTTTATTTGTCCCTTGCAGCCCCTACAACAACAATTTATGGTCAGAGCCACAACAATTTATTTCAAAGGTTTTACAAGGAAAGGCATACTGGGCTAGTGACAGCTTGTTTTCAGATGTGTCCTAGGGGAAGGGAAAATGGAAAAAGATACCAGATGCAAAAATACAGAATATAAAGTCTGTAGAAGTGGAATAAATGTAACAAAGATAAAGAGGACAATTATGTTTAAGAATAAATTAATAAAAATAAGTTACTAAACAATAAGTTGTGGAACTGACCAAAGAAGAAAAATAGTTATCAGTTTATCAAAATAACAGCATGGGGAATGACTGATGCGGGGGAAGAGATATAAAATTAATAAGTGACTTAGTTGTATTACTGTGATGCAAAATCTTTCACTGGTCAGCTGCCTTCTCTTTCCCCTTTCCTAAACTTTAGCACTCTCTCTCCCACTAACCATTAGTTCTGTCTGTTCCAAACTCTCTCTCTCCTCTCTGCTCCATGATCACACCGCTACCTTCTATGCCTGTCCTTGAGTCATAGCCCTTCCCCATTCCTCAGTTTACCCTCTTCCCTCTTTCTCCATGAGCACACTGCTTCCTCCTGTGGCTGCCCTTGTGTCATAGCCCTTCCAAGTTCCTCAGTTCCATTTCCCCTCTTTCTCCTCCTCCTCCTTGCCCCTCCTGCCACATCACCAACCCTTCTCCCTCTCTTCTTCCGCCCTGACTTGTCTGCACTTTCCCTTCTTACTCCCACATTTGCACTCCTTCCTTCAGCGCCCTATCCTCTGGTGCCCTCACTATTGAAAAGTACTAATGCTTGTACTTATGGGACAGATTCTTCACCGTGCCCTTGTAAACTTTGTGCCTATAATTTTACCTGTCCGATTAACCTTGTCCGTGTTCATTTTGTACTATTTATTTTATATCTCTGTATGATGTTTTATTGTATAAGTTCTATGTTGTTCTTACTCCTCTCTTCCCCCTTACCTGCAGGATGCATCTGGAAATGAGCTATTTTTCAGGACAGCATGTCTTTCCTGGTGAAATGTTTGAAAAGAATAAATACATACATGAATAAATAATGTAAAAGTCTACATACATAAATACAGAGTTTGAAAGTCCCACATTTACACCACAATAGTAGAAAAAAACAAAACCATAAACATCAAGGTAATGCAGCGAAAAGCGTTTTTGAGAACAAAATAGGCAGAAAAGACCTCCGACTGTGGAACAGTGGTGGCCTGCCCTCCAGCAGGTCCCACACTGATGACTAGGTGCCTCTGATCCAATGTCCTGTGACAGGACCACCAGAAAAGGTAAGTCCCAGAGAAGATTGATGACAGGGCTGGAATACTGGCCCAGATGGGGGAAAGTCAGGATGCTGAAGGAGATAAATAGCTTTGTCTCATGAGCATAGTAGGGTGATATGCCACTCATCATGGTTGTGTACTGCATGCCGGTGAATGGTAAGGGACTGCCTGCATGGAGGAGTGATGCTAAGAAGCAATGCACGAACATGGAGGGGCAAGATGTTACCCATCAAGGTGCACATTTCTACTGCTGAAATGTGAGGTATTGCCTGCTCTGTTGAGTGATGCTCAAAAGCCCAGCTTGAACACAGTGAGGCAACATGGCACCAATCACAGTAGTGTACTGTGTGCTGGTGAATGGGTAGGGATTGCCTACACTAAGGACAATTGCTCAGAAGCAATACATGAACACAGAGGGGCAACATAGCTCCCATAGGAGCTGCATACTGAATACCAGTGAAAGGTAAGGGACTGCCTGCACTATGGAGTGATGCTCAGAAGCACAGCTTCAACACAGAGAGGCGACATGGCACCAACCACAGTGGTGTGCTGTGTGCTGGTAAAAGTTGAGGGACTGCATGCACTGGGGAGCAATGCTCAGAAGCATTGCATGAACAGTCTGGTGTGACAAGGCACACATCACAGTGGTGTACTGTGTGCTGATGAAAGGTGAGGGAGTGCCTGCTCTGTAGAGTGATGCTCAGAAGCACTGCATGAACCCTGTGGAGTGACATGGCACCCATCACAGTGGTGTAATGTGGACTGGTGAATGGGAAGGGATTGCCTGCACTGAGGAGCAATGCTCAGAAGTACTGCATGAACACAGTGGGGCATCACGTCACCCATCTCTGCTGTGCACTGTATGTTGGTGAATGGTAAGGGTCTGCCTGTACTGGTGAGCAATGCACAGAAGCAATGAATGAACACAGAGGGACAACATGGCACCCATAAGAGCTGCATACTGCATGCTGGTGAAAGGTGAGAGACTGCCTGTACTGGGGAGTGATACACAGAAGTACAGCTTCAACACAGTGGGGCAACATGGCACCCATCACGGTGGTATACTGCATGCCGGTGAAAGGTATGGGACTGCCTGTACTGGGGAGCAATGATCAGACACATTGCATGAACACAGATGGGTGATATGGTGGACATAAGAGCAGCATATTGCAAGCTGGTGAGAGGCGAGGGACTGCCTGCACTGTAGAGTGATGCTCAGAAGCACTGCATGAACACAACCGGGCAACATAGCACCCTCGGTGTACTGTGTGCTGGTGAAAGGTGAGTGACTGCCTGCACAGTGGAGTGATGCTCAGAAGCACTGCATGACACAGTGGGGTGACATGGCACCCATCACAGTGGTGTAATGTGTGCTGGTGAAAGGTGAGGGACTGCCTGCACAGGGGAGTGATGCTCAGAATTAGAGCATGAACATAGTGGGGTGACATGGCACCCATCACAGTTGTGTTCTGTGTGTTGGCTAAAGGTGAGGGACTGCCTGCATGGAGGAGCAATGTTCAGGTGCACTGCATGAACACAGTAAGGTGAAATTGCACCCATGATGGTTGTGTACTGCATGCAGGTGAATGGTAAGGGACTGCCTGCATGGAGGAGTGATGCTGAGAAGTAATGCATGAACACGGAGGGGCAAGATGTTACCCATCAAGGTGGTATACTTTGTACTGGTGAAAAGTGAGGGAGTGCCTGCTCTGTTGAGTGATGCTCAAAAGCCCAGCTTGAACACAGTGAGGCAACATGGCACCAATCACGGTAATGTACTATGTGATGGTGAATGGGTAGGGATTGCCTGCACTGAGGAGCAATGCTCAGAAGTACTGCATGAACACAGTGGGGCATCATGGCACCCATCCCTGCTGTGCACTGTATGTTGGTGAAAGGTAAGGGTCTGCCTGTACTGGTGAGCAATGCACAGAAGCAATGAATGAACACAGAGGGACAACATGGCACCCATAAGAGCTGCATGCTGCAAGCTGGTGAGAGGTGAGGGACTGCCTGCACTGTGGAGTGATGCTCAGAAGCACTGCATGAACAGAATCGGGTGACATAGCACCCATCATGGTGGTCTACTGCATGCTAGTGAAAGGTGAGTGACTGCCTGCACAGTGGAGTGATGCTCAGAAGCACTGCATGACACAGTGGGGTGACATGGCACCCATCACAGTGGTGTAATGTGTGCTGGTGAAAGGTGCGGGACTGCCTGCATGAAGAAGCAATGCTCAGAAGCACTGCATGAACACAGTAAGGTGAAATTGCACCCATGACGGTGGTGTACTGTATGTTGGGGAAATTTCAGGGACTACCTGCACTCTGTAGTGATGCGCAGATGCACTGCATGAACACCGTGGGGTGACATGGCACCCATCACCATGGTGTACTGGATGCGGGTAAAAGGTAAGGGATTGCATGTATGGAGGAGCAGTGCTCAGAAGCACTGCATGAACACAGTTGGATGACATAGCAATGATCATGGTGGTGTAGTGTGTGCTGTTGAATGGTGAGGGAATGCCTCCTCAGGGGAGTGATGCTCAGAAACACTGCATGAACACAGTGTGGTGACATGGCACCAATCAGGGTTGTGTACTGTGTACATGTAAAAGGTGAGGGAGTGCCTGCATGGAGGAGTGATACTTAGAAGCACTGTATGGACACAGTGAGGTGACATGATACCCATCACTGTGGTCTACTACGTGCTGGTGAAAAGTAAGGGGCTGGTTACACTATGGAGTGATGCTCAGAAGCATTGCATGGAGTCACACTGACTTTAAAGTGTCTTTTGGAAGCTCAAACTTACTGCAAAGAACAAACTGCAACTCCATTTAGGACCTGGAAACCTGATTAAAGCATAATACTGCAGAGCACTGGGTAAGAAGGGAAATACACTTTCTACAAAAGTTTTATTTGTATTTTTCCTTATTGGCATTAAGCAGAGAATTGCAGGATTCCTTTAAAAGGGTAGTAATTTTATAACCAAAGTGAGATACAACTGAATTTGCTTGAGTGCGGGGTTGAGACCTAGCATTTTGAAGGATATTTTGTAACATTTTAAGTGTCCTGCTGGCTGAGAAGTTAATTTTTAGCCCTGGTTTCACTGAAAGGTTTTGTGTATTGGAATCAGACATAGCAGTCTGCCTGCATTGAAAAGGCCTGCTTACATCACAGGTGTCACTAGTCAATCAATTGGCTCTGGGTGGGGTTTCAGCTCTGTGCTTATCTCAGACATCCTTCACAGTTAGAAGCCAGTCACACTGACTTTAAAGTGTCTGTTGGAAGCTCAAACTTACTGCAACGAATAAACTGTAACTCCATTTAGGACCTGGAAACCTGATTAAAGCATAATACTGCAGAGCACTGGGTAAGAAGGGAGATACACTTTCTACAAAAAGTTTTATTTGTATTTTTCCTTATTGGCATTAAGCAGAGAATTGCAGGATTCCTTTAAAAGGGTAGTAATTTTATAACCAAAGTGAGATACAACTGAATTTGCTTGAGTGCGGGGGTTGAGACCTAGCATTTTGAAGGATATTTTTGTAACATTTTAAGTGTCCTGCTGGCTGAGGAGTGAGTTCATTTTTATCCCTAGACTCAGTAGAGTGGTTTGGTTTGTGTTGGAGCCGTGGTCTAGTAAATTGTGGTGTTAGTTGTATTACTATAAAGGACAGTACTCACCAGGGTGGTGGAGCAGTTGTGTATCTGATTGTTTCTAACAGTCACCAGTGGCTGTGCACTACCCACCACCTTCCCACCCCACTCCCCAGGTGTGGCATTTCCTTTATAGCCACAGTTCTGACATCACTTCCTCAATAGGTCTTGGGGCAGAACTGTCATATTCTAATAACCCTGCAACGTGCATGAAGAGTAGTTACACAAAACAAATAATAATACATATATAATTACATATTGTATAGAATAAGGGAGCGGGACATGTGGGGAGTGGTGCAATGCACTGGCTGTGGGGCAGCAGTTTTCCGGGAAACATTCTGGAAACTGCGTTGCTGTCCTATTTGTAGGCAACTGTCAGCTCTGAGAGAGGAGGTTGCCCACCTCCAGGCTGAACTAGCAAGGACTAAGGAGGCCTCCCCCTCCCAAAGAGCACCACTGCCACAACCACTGAGTCAGAGGTTTCGGAGTATGAAGAGCAGTAGGACCACAGTGGGTTCTGGGAGGGTGTGGGTGGTGGACCAGAGGCAAAGCCCCCCAGTTGTACCTCTACACAAATCAGATGCCATTCTGGCAGAGCAAGGTTCCTCTATGATGGCACCCTCAGTGGAGACCCAGAAGAATGCTGAGGACATCCACAAGGGAGACCCACAAAAGTGTGGCAAGGGACACCACAGGGGAAGGAAACAGCTACTGATAGGGGACTCAATTATTAGGGGGGTAGAACTGGGGAAGGGAGAGAAGGAAGTAAGCTGCCTGCCTGGTGCCATGGCTTGGATGGACAAAAGCGAATCCTCACAATTGTGAAGCAGCATCACAGGAGAGAACTAGATATCATTGTCCACCTTGGGACAAATGACCTAGCTAAGCATGGGATCAGTGCAGTGCAGAATGAATTTATGGAGTTGGGGAGGGGCCTCAGACTGGTAGCAAGCACAGTAACCTTCTCAGAGGTGCTACCAGTCCATGGCAGGAATGAGGCTAGGGTACTGCACACCATGCAGTTTAATGAATGGTTGCAAAACTGGTGCAGAGCACAAGGCTTTGGCTTCATTGAGGACTGGGGGTCCACATGGAGAGATAAAGGTCTATACTGGTATGATGGTCTGCATTTGTCCACAAAGGGGACCAAGCTCCTAGGTGACAGGTTTAAATGCTTCCTTGGCAAGCTTTTAAACTAGATAAGGGGGGAGGTACTAATAAAAGGCAGGAAAAGTCAAACCTCCCCCCACAAAACAGGGCAGGTAATAGGGTAAACACTGAGGTACACAGCTCAACACAGGGCAGGATGGGGGTAAATGGTAAAATAGATAAGAGCAATAAGAGCAGGGATGGGGGAAAAAAGGATCAAGCCAACATTAAATGGAGGGCAATGACTACTAATGCCCGTAGTCTGGGAAACAAGCTTTCTGAGCTAGTAGCTTTGATGCAAGATGAACAATTGGATATTCGGCAGTCACAGAAACATGGTACACGAGAACCATGAATGGGATGTCAACATACCAGGGTACACAATCTACAGAAGGGACAGGAAGGCAAAAGAGGAGGTGGAGTAGCTCTATACATAAGGGAAGGGATCAAAGCTACAGAACTAAAAAGTAAAGGGGAGGACAAGAGGCACTCTGGGTTACCTTGGAGATGGGGAATGGCATCGCTAATCCGCACAGGGTTGTATACAGACCCCGTCTCAAGGGAGGAAATGGACAAGAAAATGATAGAGGACATTCTCAAAATGGCTGAAAAAGGGAGATACTGTTGATGGGGGACGTGAATATGCCAGATGTTAACTGGAGGACATGTACTGCAGCCACATCCAAGAGCAGGGTCATTCTTGATGCCCTACAGGGGGCAGACCTTAGACAGCTAGTGCTGGAACCCACTCAGGAGGGAGCAGTACTAGACCTGGTACTCTCAAATGGAGAGAGGATCACAAATTTAGGTCAGTAGACATCTGGGAACAAGCGACCACTGCACAGTGTGCTTCACAATGAGCACAACCATGGAGATAAGCCATACAAAAACAAGGATACTGGACTTTAGAAGGGCTGACTTTGGCAAAATGGGTGAACACCTGAAGAATGCACTAGCAAATGGCCAAATAGGAGGGGTGGAAGAACAATGGAGAAAAATCAAAACCGCCATCATAGAGGCAACAAGTCTTTGTGTAAAACAAATAAAGAAAACAAAGCGGAGTAAAAAACCACTATGGTTCTCAAAAGAGGTGGCAGGGAAGGTTAAGGAGAAAAAGGCTGCATTCAAAAAGTATAAGGAATCACAGAGGGAGCACGACAGGGAACTGTATCAATTAAAGCAGAAAGAAGTAGGAAAGGCAGTCAGAATGGCAAAGGCACAAACTGAGGAAAAAATAGCCAACTCGGTCAAAAGGGGATAAAACCTTTATAGGAACATTAGGAGCATAGAAAGGTTAAGGGAGGATAGTGAAGATTAATAAAGGAGAGGGGAGGTGGGCAGAGGAGACGGTGAAAAGGCAGAGATACTGAATGAATACTTTGCTCAGTATTCACAAAAGAAGATGAGGAGCAGTTACCTAAACCAGACAATGAAGCACTCTGGGTGGGGGTTGATACCAGTCCATTCACAGAAGAAAGAGTCCTGAAAGAACTCCTAAAACTCAAGGTGGACAAAGCAATGGGGCCTGACAGGATTCACCCCAGAATCCTAAAAGAACTAAGGGGACCTAGTGACACCACTGACCACACTTTTAACAAATCATGGCAGGATGGGGTGGTACCTGAGGGACTGGAGGAGGGCAGATGTGATTCCCTTACAAAGTGGGAGCAAGGCAGAAGTAGGAAACTACAGACCTGTAAGTTTGACCTCAGTGGTAGGGAAAATGCTGAATCACTTCTGAAAGAAAGAATTGTTGAGCACCTAGAGGCCAGCAGGGCACAGGACCCAAAGCAACATGGATTTACAGCAGGAAGGTCATGTCAGACTAATCTAATTGATTTCTTTGACTGGGTGACCAAAGTAATAGACCAGGAAGGGGCTGTGGATATGGCCTACCTAGACTTTAGCAAGGCATTTGACACAGTCCCACGCAAAAGATTAATAACCAAGTTAGCCAGCCTGGGAGTGGGTCCCAGGGTGGTAGCCTGGGTAGCGAACTGGATGCACAACAGGACACGGAAGGTAATAGTGAATGGAACACATTCCGAAGAAAGGGGGGTTACTAGTGGAGTACCTCAGGGCTCAGTACTGGGTCCAATCCTCTTTAACATCTTTATAAGTGACATTGCAGAGGGTCTGGAGGGAAAGGTATGCCTCTTTGCAGATGACACAAAGATCTGTAACAGAGTTGATACACAAGAGGGGTAGAAAAGATGAGAAGGGACTTGGCAAGGTTGGAGGAATGGTCAGACATATGGCAACTTAGATTCAATGCAAAGAAGTGCAAGTAATGCACCTGGGAAACAAAACCCAGGAGAAGAGTACACAATAGCAGGGAGGTACTAACAACAACAAAATGGAAAGGGACCTGGGAGTAGTCATATCAGATGACCTAAAGGTGAGTAAGCAATGTGAGAAGTCAGTAAGGAGAGCCAGGGGATACTGGGATGCATAGGAAGGGGCATCACAAGTAGAAAAAGGAAGTGATTATCCTCTATACAGACAGTTGGTGAGACCCCATCTGGAGTACTGTGGCAGTTTTGGAGACCCCATCTATGCAAGGACATAGACAGGATGGAAGCAGTCCAGAGGAGGGCAACTAAATGGTGCAGGGTCTACATCAGAAACCATATGAAGAGAGACTGAGAGAGCATAATATGTATACCCTTGATGAAAGGAGGGACGGGGGGGACATGATAGAAATGTTCAAGTACCTCAAGGGAATCAACAAAGTCCAGGAGGGTAGCATCTTTCAGAAAAAGAGATGTGTAAGAATAAGGGGGCACAGTTTAAGGATAGAGGGGGGACGGCTCAGGGGTAATGTGAGGAAATTCTTTTTCACGGAGAGAGTGGTGGATACATGGAACAGCCATCCTGAGGAGGTCATTGGGTCTAAAACAGTGGGGGAATTCAAACATGCTTGGGACAGACACAAGACAATTATAGTGCGGGGTTGCAGGAAGCAGGCTGTTGATTAACTAGAATCTGCAGCTTATCCAGTAGGTAGGGAAATGGGCAGACTGGGTGGGCCAAGTGGTCCTTTTCTGCTGTCAAAGTCTATGTTTCTATGTTTCTATGAACACTGAGGGGTGACATGGCACCCATCAGGTGGCATCATGAGGGCTGGTGAATGGGTGGGGACTGCCTGCACTGTGGACTGAAGGTCAGAAGTAGTGTATGAACATAGTGCAGTGACATGGCACCCATCACAGTGGTGTACTGCATGCTGGTTAGAGGTGGGGGATTGCCTGCACTGTGGAGTGATGCTCAGAAGCACTGCATGGTGATAGTCGTGCAACATGGCACCCATCACAGTTGTGTACTGTATGCTGGTGAAGGGCCAGTGACTGCCTGCACTGTGGACTGATGCTCAGAAGCACTGCATGAACACAGTGGGGAGACAACGCATACATCCCTGTTGCAAACTTCATGCTGGTGAAAGGTAAGGGACCGCATGCACTGGGGAACGATGCTCAGAAGCACTGCATTAACACAGTGGGGTGACATGGCACCCATCACAATGGTGTACTGCATGCTGGTTAGAGGTGGGGGACTGCCTGCACTGTAGAGTGATGCTCAGAAGCACTGTGTGAACCCAGAGGGGAAACATGGTACCCATCATGGTTTTGTACTGTGTGCTGGTGAAGGGCCAGGGACTGCCTGCACTGTGGAGTGATGTTCAGAAGCACTGCATGAACACAGTAGGGAGACATGGCACCCATCACTGCTGTGTACTGCTTGCTGGTGAAAGGTAAGGAACTGCCTGCACAGGGGAGCAGTGCTCAGAAGCACTGCATGGACACAGTGGGGTGACATGGCACCCATACTGGCTCTGTGCTGCTTGCTGGTGAAAGTGAGGGACTGCATGCACTAGAGTGATGTTCAGAAGCACTGCATGAACACAACGGGGTGACATGGCACCCATCAGGTGGCGTAATGCAGGCTGGTGAATGGGTAGTGACTGCCTGCACTGTGAAGTGATGGTCAGAAGCAGAGTATTAACACAGTGCAGTGACATGGCACCCATCACAGTGGTGTACTGCATGCTGGTTAGAGGTGGGGGACTGCCTGCACTGTAGAGTGATGCTCAGAAGCACTGCATGGTGATAGTCGTGCAACATGGCACCCAACACAGTTGTGTACTGTATGCTGGTGAAGGGCCAGGGACTGCCTGTACTGTGGAGTGATGGTCAGAAGAACTGCATGAACACAGTGGGGAGACAAGGCGCACATCCCTGTTGTGTGCTGCATGCTGGTGAAAGCTAAGGAACTACATGCACTGGGGAGTGATGTTCAGGAGCACTGAATTAACACAGTGGGGTTACATGGCACCCATATTGGCTGTGTACTGCATGCTGGTGAAAGGCAAGGGACTGCCTGCAGTATAGAATGATGCTAAGAAGCACTGCATGAACACAGTGGGGCTTCATGGCACCCGTCACAGTGGGGTACTGTGTGCTGGATGTGAAAGGTGAGAGACTGCCTGCATGGGAGAACGATGCTCAGAAGCACTGTGTGAACCCAGAGGGGCAATATGGTACCCATTCTGGTTTTGTACTGTGTGCTGGTGAAGGGCCAGGGACTGCCTGCACTGTGGAGTGATGCTCAGATGCACTGCATGAACACAGTGGGGAGGCATGGCACCCATCACTGCTGTGTACTGCTTGCTGGTGAAAGGTAAGGAACTGCCTGCACAGAGGAGCAATGCTCAGAAGCACTGTATGAACACAGTGGGGTGACATGGCACCCATATTGGCTGCGTACTGTGTGCTGGTGAAAGGCGAGGGACTGCCTGTTCTATTGAGTGATGCTAAGAAGCACTTCATGAACACAGTAGGGCTTCAAGGCACCCATCACGGTGGAGTACTGTGTGCTGGTGAAAAGTGAGTGACTGCCTGTACGGGAGAGTGATGCTCAGAACCACTGTGTGAACCGAAAGGGGCAACATGGTACACATCATGGTTTTGTACTGTGTGTTGGTGAAAGGTGAGGGACTGTCTGTGCTCATTTAACTGCTATATAAGAAATAACACGTACACTGCCTTATATGGCATTTATTTATGTTTACTGCTAACCCTAACTTTTATTGTATTTAGGATAAGCACTCTAACACACTAACACACGTGCACTGCTTCTTGCTCTACTACGGTATAGCTGCCAAGTTCATTATGAAAATGTACTAGGAAAAGGTTAATGTACCAGGAAAGGGGTAACAGAGTGCCACACAGGTGCATGAAGGCGTGTGCATGCACAGACACACACACACACACACACACACACACACATTCCTCTTCATGTTGTGAGCAGAATTTGGAGACCTTTGTCTCTGCCTGCATGCAACATCCCTTTCTTAGCTTTGTTTGTTGTATGAACTTTCACCAATTAATTTCAAATATATGAGCAATAGCCAAAATAACCAATATAAAAAAAACTCATTAAGTGATTTACATAAGTTAGTGTGCTATTTACTGTTGTCCTTTTTTAAATTCTTGCAGATCTGCTGAACTGATAACAACACCTTACCCTGTCGACCTGAGGCCTTTCCCCATAGCATCTGAAATCTGAACCTCTTTCCTCAAACTGAAGTACAGTTTATGGCTGGGATATGCTAACTGAGTAGACATGTTTATGAGCTATGAAACTTTCTTGAAAGACAGTTCTACCCAGATTGAAGCTAGTAACCATGTTATCACACAAAATAGTTCATTGCAACACTGTTCAGCTGAATGAACACAGCAGACTGGTTCAATTAATTAGTGGAGTGATTGCACAAAACCTCCAATTTTATCTAGTCCGTTCAGAACCTGGAGAACTCCCTTTTTCTACTGTCATAACAAGGCGCCTGCAGGGCTCTGCCTACTGCAGCCATAAAAAGTAGATTCAGATAGCACAACCGCTCTCATATGCAGTGCACAGTTAATTGCCATTGTAGAGGGATCTGTACCACCCTCCAGTGCTATGTCAAGAACTTACATTCAAAAACAGCATGGTCAATATCTGTGCTGTGTAGTCAGTACAAAACCACATGGTCCAAAACCACACTAGATTAGATATGCAAACTCTGAAACTGTGTGGTGCTGTTATGACTGCGTGTCTTTTGACTAGGTCTATTTGCTGTCATGGTTTGGACCAGAAACCTCACCCTCCATGTTAAAGTACAATTATTAAGGCTCTACAAAGGCACAGCAGACCTTGGACCTGATGATGCAACATGGTTATAGTTGTTCCCTCCTGTAATGTAGGTCTCTACTCCCTCCCACTTGGCATCAGGGCTTCTAAAACAATGAGGAGTTCCTAAACAGTCATTATTGGGTACTGAGAGTTGAAACATTACAGTCCTGTAGATGTCACCCTGAGTTGGTCAGTGGTGCTGCACTTAGCTGTTCAGTTGGAGCAATGGGCTCCTTAACAGTTCTCCTCAAAACCCAGGGAATTTCGAAAATGGCTTGTATCAAATCCAAACAAAGTATTTCTATCCCGATCCTATGACCAAATTGCAAGCAATGCTGGTCTCAGTTCTCAAAGCCTGACACAGGGTTTGCACAAGCCTACATCAGACCTTGCACTGTGCAGGACACATTGGTCTGATTCTAAAAGCTCATTCACATTTGCGTCACTTTATCCTTTTTACAGTGGCTTGTGCCAAATATGGCGCAAACCCCATAAAAAGGTCAGCAAAGTTAGACCAGAAAAAGCAAGTCTAACTTGGGCCCAGTGGCACATGGGATCAAGAATCCCGACTGCTGGTCAGGGAATGCCGTAAGCCCCGTACACCATGTGTTTGGCAGACTCAGGGCTTGCGGCATTCTAAATCTTTCAAGAATCGAGTCTTCTGAGTTCTCACACAGTTCTTGGACATGGGGCAAAACTCCATTTATTCTTATTGCCATTTCAGTGGCTTCACAGGGTGTCACTGGCTTCAGTTACTCTGGTCTGTTGCTGTACCTCTGGGACCCGCTGTTCTAAGCACAGGATGCAGACTCCATGACCCTGCACTGTCCTCTCCAATTTCTTTTTCTGGAAGAGTCAAACCATGTTTGCCAAACTCAGACTGGGTTTGTGAAGGTGCTATGTGCTGGTCTTTCAGCTGTCATCTCTCATGCAGGCTAGCCCTCTTGGTCTCCTTGCCAATTTCTAGCCACAGGGCTTTCCTCTCTCTCTCTCTCTCTCTCTCTCTCTCTAATGACCCAGACACAAGGCCTAGAGTGACTCCCTATATGCACATCTCAGAAAAACACTGTTCTCTCTTCTCAGGATCCCTCACAGATCTGACTCCTTCCATCTTACCTAGTTTACAACACAGCATGGCAGCACAGCACTGCACAGCACAGATTGGTTCAATGTCATGTCACTTACCATCCATGGTATTAATAGATCCAGAACAAGCGCCGTACACTGTCTGACTTTTTCCAGAGCCTACATGGATCTCAGAATGTGAACTCTGTTACTTGGCCGTCATAAAGATCTGTAGGTCACAAGATGGTGCCCTCCATTAAGTCCATACACCTGCCCTGATACACAGTTAGTCTAAGAAAGCTTTTTCAGCTGCTGATCCCCTTCTTCACATCAGGAGTCCTGGGGTTAGCATGCTCACCCAATGTCCTTTTCATCTCCAGGATGGTTGCCTTGGACTGTTGTGTGCCTCAAGGTTCAATCCCAGTCCCTGTGTTATTTGCTGTGTACATGTTACCTTTGGGTGAAGTGAACAGGCGGTATGGGTTGTAGTTTCACTGCTATGCAGATGGTATGCAGCTATACTTGTTATGTGCACCTGATGTGGTAAATGTTAGTTTGGTGCTTGGCCATTGCCTAAAAGAAAGCGACTGGATGGCCTCCAAATGGAAGTCTCAACCCAGGCAAGACTGGTGTGATTGTTGAGCCAGGCCACTGTGGGATGGCTATGACAAAGATTGAGCTGATAGCCGAGAGTACGCTGACCTGCCAGTAAAGTTCTTTAAGTGTTGCTAAAACCACAGAGCAGAAGGTGAGAGCTTCTGTGGTGGAAGAAAGCTCACTACTGGTCAGGATTTGGTGTACTGTAGTTCAGTGCAAAGGGGAGCCACCGAGGTACCTGCTGTGACTTTTAATCAGGAACATTGCTGTGAGAGAGCAACTGTTTATTGATTCCATACGCTGATCTGAATCTGTTAGAAAGATCTTCAGTGGTGTGAGCAAGTGATTACTGACTAAACTGGTGTAATTTGTGGACTAAGTTGTCATTCATAAACTGAAATACTAGTTATATTGAGCGCCTTGCTGGTTACTATATGTGATTCTCCATTTGTAGGTAGGGGTGTAATTTTGAGAGATAGTTTGAGCTTTTATTTTTAGATAGAGTGTGTGTGGAGGGTTTTAGAGGGTGGAGTTAGTGTGTGAATGAGTATAGTCAGTTAGGGAAATAAGTTGTGTTTTTGGGCTGTGGGGGGGAAATTGTTTTGGGTTGTGGGGAGGGAATTGGAGAAGTTTTAGTGTGATAGTGAACCCATATAGGATGTGTAAGGGCAAGAGCAATGACCGCATAGTGTACTCAGCAACCCATTTGCATGACCTCCATCCCTTTACCAAAGTACCTGTATCAGAAAATGCAGTAAGACAAAGCAGGGAGGTTGGGATTGGGAGGAGATGTAAGAGTGTGCGACTTGTTGCTGGGGATGCAACTGGGGTGAGTGGCATTAAGGTGGTCAGGTGCAGGAGGCGCCCTGAGGTAAAATGGAACCTACAGGGAGGCCAGATGTGTTTTGTTCCCATTCTTAGGATTCTCACCAGACTGAGTGGGCAGGCAACCTGTAGGACCATCAGCCTCCACTGGTCCCCCACTGTTAGTGCTATGTAGTGCCAGGTCGATGAGAAACAAAACAGCTATTATGGCAGACTTGATTTCTTCTGTTGACCTGGCATGCATTACAGACACCTGGTTAGGGGATGATGTAGGGCTAGTGTTGGAGGCATCTACCCCACCAGGATACTCAGTTGTGTACTACCCAAGGAGGGAACATAGGTGTGAGGGAGTTGCCATCTCTTTTATTTCCAACTTGAAGTTTTCTGTGCATCTAGTGGAATCTAATTCAACATTTAAATGAATGGTCATGCATGGGAATCTGTGTGCAGGTTGCAGGATCCTCCTGATTTATCACCCTCCGGGGAAAGAGGAGGATTTCCTGCAGGAAGCTTCGGACTTCATCACCGACAGGGCATTAGAGTCCCCCAGATGTTTAATTCTGGGGGATTTCAATGCCTGGATTGATGATGAACTCTCACGTTTTGGTAAAGAGTTCCTCCAGATGATGACAGCTATGTGGCTTGCACAAGCAGTTGCTTCTGCGACCCCACTGCCAAGGCCCCATCTTGAACTTGATATTTTCACTGGGGCTTGAGATCACTGATCTCAAGACTGAACTGTTCATTAGGTTGGATCATCGCAGAGTAAAATTATTGCTTTGGGCCCCCCCGTTAGTCCCTCCCCTACTGAGATGGCCTGTTACCGCCCTTTAAGGGGTCTGACCCCAGAGGCAATGCTGGCGGCGATGGACTTATCTGGTGTGAGTGCTGTATGTGCAACAGGGTTGGATGAAGCAGTAGCAGAATACAATAATGCTGTTACAAAGGCACTCAGCATCATTGCACCAATCCGTATATGACTCTTCTTACTTGAGAGCCTCATAGTTTGATTGAGCTCTCAAGGAGATGAAGACCAGGGATCAGAAGCTGGGGAGTTGCTGGAGGGGGACCAGGCTGTGGATGACAAACTGGCTTTCCTGTGATCTAAGTTCAGGCTTAACATTTGCTAAATGTTTTCCCAGAGGGGCACGGTATCAAATGCCTTGGAAAAGTCTAGGTATACACAATCCACCAGTGTTCCCTTATTTAGTGCAGATGATATTTTTTTATAAAAGCATAACAAGTTTGTTTTGCATGATCTATTGGCTGTGAAAACATGTTGTTCTCTCTCTACCAAGTTATGTCTTTTTAGGTGATCATTTGTCATATCTTTTATTATAGCCTCTAGTATTTTTCCCGTGACAAACGTCAGGCTGATGGGTCAATAGCACAGGTGTCTTTCTTCCCCTTCTTATGAACCAGGATTACCGATGCTGTTCTTCAGTCAAAGGGGAATTCATTGTTTATTAATGAAGCTACAAATAAATGCTTTAGTGGTTGAACTATGTGGGGTACCAACAACTTCAGCATTTTGGAGGAGATGATATCTGGGCCTGTAGAATAGCTAGTTTTCAGCTTTAAGTTTCTCTTTATGATGCTATTTTCTGTTATTATGTCAGAGGCCTAATTAGTTGCTGTATAGCCATATATAAACTATATATTACTTAACAAAACAAAAAAATTCAAAGTAGGCTTAATTAGCTCCTTGTGCAGGCAACTCCTTAATATGTCAGATGCTCACTGCATTCTTCCAATTATTGAGTATAGTGATACAGTCTATAGAATGAATGCTCAGTGATCTCTCTAATTCTGCAATGGGATCATTTAAACAACAAAATTTGTAAGCAAGAAACCACACCAGAGTGTAATTTAAAGGATTTAAGATGCATGCCCCAGAAGAAAGTCCAGGTGTCCTTAAGGGACCCCCCCCCATCAGAAATCCTTTAACCCACACTCTGAAGTGGTTTATTGCACTTATACAATGGCCATTTAAAATAAATAGGTTAGCATAGTTAATAAAACAGGAGAATACTGTTGTATGAACGCAATAGAACAGTGAATTTATGTTTTATAGTGTAAGAAGTGATTACGTAGTCCATTGTCGCCCCTTTAAGAAAAGTGTGATTTGTAGGTACTGCTGCTGCTTATTAGAAGCTGAAGCATGGCTGTGCTTTAGCTTTCTTTAAGGGGGATTGGTTGCACTCAAAGGAGGGAAAAGTAGACAGGTTGGCTTAGAAAACAAATGTGTAAATGTAGTCATTTGTAACAGGTAGTTTGTAATTAGGTCATTATAGGGCTATTGTGCATGTTATCATGGGTTCAACCATGTTCAGGTGTTTTGTTCTGGCCAATAAAGTTTCTTGGTTCTTCCTTTACCATTTCTAAACAAATGTATGTTAAATGCTGACATTATTGTGAGTTACTGAACATCATACCAGTCTATTTTTTTGTCTTTATAATAGGAGGCTGCTTCATTGACTGATCTTTGTTTTAAAAGCAAACAGGATTTTTTTTTGGTAAAATACTTTCCAAGTCACAACTAGGAACAAGTTTTCAGGGCTGTACTTATTTACCTGGTGAAGTATGTTATAGATAGATAGATAGATAGATAGATAGATAGATAGATAGATAGATAGATAGGGTCATACTAAGGTAATTAGGTGCAAGGGGCTGTGGGCCCATACCAGCACCAAGATCAATTATAATACCCCAAATTGCCTTTAGTGATGATAAATTTATCAAGGCAATTTTTAAATGTTGATTTGTTTTCACTAATGACAATTTCTAAAGGTAGGCTATTCCAGGGATTGATAATCCTTTGGGTAAAATAAAACTTCCGGGATACATGATTAAATTTAGCCTTACTAATCTGCAGCGGATGACCTCTGGTGTTATAAATATTGTTTTTAAACATGAAACCCATTTGGGTAAACAGGTATAGGTCATTTATGATGTCAAACATATAAATTAAATCACCCCGGAGACATCTAAGCGATAGTGGCATAAGGTTCAAGCTTTCTATACGTTGTTCATATGGAACATTAAAAAGTCCTTTAATATTCTTAGTAAATATCCTCTGGATTTTTTCCAGCAATGCTATCTCCCCTTTTTTATATGGAATCTAGAGTTGAGATGAATATTCTAAATGGGGCCTAGCACAGATAGTTACATACATACATACATAGAGGGACAACCAGAGAGATGGATAAACAAGTAAGTAAGTGTCTTACGCCACCACAGGGCTGCCGTTTATGGTAATGTTGGCTCCTGCTTTCTTGCCTTACTAACAGTAAAGGATTTATATTCAGAGTGTTTGATGTTGCACAGTGCCTCCACCTAGAAAACTATAATGGGGTAGATGACTAGCTAATGCAACCTCCTGGGATGCTGTACCTACCCACCTCCTTACTGTGGTCACTTTTCCAGCTACCCTTCACCCACAGACTGTACAAATTCACCTAACAGCATGCACAGTAGAACAATTGTCAATAACACTACCAAGTTAAAGGAGTAGTATACTCCAAATCTAAAAAAATATGATTCCTAGTACCCTTCTCACTCAAACTATTCCTGGTGTTCTTTTTTCAACTTCGGTCTGAAGCTTTGTTTTTTTTTTTCACTTTTTTCTGGCCACTTATGGCCTGTGAGGGTCACCATGCAGGCTTCCTTTATTGCCCTTCTATTCATGACAGTGTCCCAGAATGCCTCTGAATCTGTATATAATGTTTTATTTTAAAGTCCAACAATGAGATAAGTATGGCAAATTAATGGTAGCTTCAGTCATGGTGTAAAGTATAACTGCAATGCTATCTTGTTCCACAGAGTTGCTTTACTGGGGTATAACTCAGCAACTCTGTGGAACACCATTGTATTGTAATTAAAGTGCAGATCATAGCCAAAACTATTATTAATTTTACATGCATTGCTTATCTCACTGTTGTAAAAAATAAAAGACTATGTACAGAAATATCTGTACAGCTGTGATTCTACCACCTGACTGCCTGCAAACATTACCTGGAAAATGACAAGCCCCCCCCCCCAAACAGCTTTGTATGTACTGCCCTACTGCACAACTCTCTGAAAGCAATAGTGGGAGGAGGACAAGCCCCCAATCAGACCCAATGTGCTACCCTTCCTCCTAACTGCAAACATTACCAGGAGCATGACAAGCCCCTTCAAGTGTCCCCAATGTGCTGCCCTATCTCTTGACCACCTGCACACATTACTGGGAGCATGGCAAGCCCATCAAACAACCCTATGCTGCCCTACCTCCCAACTGTCTGAAAACATTACAGGGAGAATGACAGCCCTCTCCAGACTTAAATTCCAGTGACAGATGCCTCTCCTTAATGCGAACGCATCTCTGTAAGGGGCCTCCTCTTCATGTAAACTTGTGCAGGTATAAGCTTTGAAATTTTCAAGTGATATTAAAAAAGAGCTGGGGGTAAAAGTACATGATCTTCTGAGCATGGTGTTGGTAGTCAACACCGAAAATGAGCTTCATATGTGTTACTTTTACTGGTCTGAAAAATCAAACCATGATTCTGAGCATGCACACAAGCATCATCTGTTACCCAATGCTGGTATGCATGCTCGGGATCATGGTTTGATTTTTTCAAACTACTAAAAATAAACACTTATGGTCAGAAGAGTATCTACGTTTACCACCAGCTCTTTTTTTAATATCACTTGAAAAGTTTGAAACTCGTGTCTTGAGTTCACAGGAAGTGCAGGTATTGTTTATGGAGGTGCGTTCACATCAAAGGGGACTTGTCATTTACACTTGACTGAACAGCACTAGCCTATAAATACATGGCAGGAACCAAAGTGGGTTATGGTCACCTGGATGTCACAATCATTTACAGACAAGGTAGCATGAGAGCATGAAGGGTCAGCATCTAGCAGGAAATGGTGATCCCCAGCAAGTGTGGCTATCTCAAGGAGACTTGATACTCAGGTAAAAGTCATTTCTGCCCGAGGGGGTCACATAGGCAGTGTGGTGATTTTATTTAAAATGTTCTGTGTTTAGAGGGGCATCTAAGTGTGCTTTTGGGTGTAGTGCTCCTTTAAACAGGGCTTGTAGGCCTTTATCTGCCCTTATTGTCTATATAAGTGTGTAACAGCCAAACACAGTTTTGTTTGTCCCTTGCAGCCCCTGCAACAATTTCTGGCCAGAGCCACAACAATTTATTTCAAAGGTTTTACACGGAAAGGCATACTGGGCTAGTGACAGCTTGTTTTCAGATGTGTACTAGGGGAAGAGAAAATGGGAAAAGATAACACATGCAAAAATACAGAATATAAAGTCTATAGAAATGGAATAAATGTAACAAAGATAAAGAGGACAATTATGTTTAAGAATAAATTAATAAAAATAAGTTACTAAGCAATAAGTTGTGGAACTGACCAAAGAAGAAAAATAATTATCAATTTATCAAAATAAAAACTAGGGGAATGACTGATGCGGGAGAAGAGATATAAAATTATTATGTGACTTAGTTCTATTACTGTGATGCAAAATCTTTCGCTGGTCAGCTGCCTTCTCTTTCCCCTTTCCTAAACTTTAGCACTCTCTCTCTCCCACTAACCATTAGTTCTGTCTGTTCCAAACTCTCTCTCTCTCCTCTCTGCTCCATGATCACACCGCTACCTTCTATGCCTGTCCTTGAGTCATAGCCCTTCCCCATTCCTCAGTTTACCCTCTTCCCTCTTTCTCCTCCTCCTCCTTGGCCCTCCAGCCACCTCACCAACCCTTCTCCCTCTCTTCTTCCTCCCTGACTTGTCTGCACTTTCCCTTCTTACTCCCACATTTGCACTCCTTCCTTCAGCGCCCTATCCTCTGGTGCCCTCACTATTGAAAAGTACTAATGCTTGTACTCATGGGACAGATTCTTCACTGTGTCCTTGTAAACTTTGTGCCTATAATTTTACCTGTCTGATGAACCTTGTTCGTGTTCATTTTGTACTATTTATTTTATATCTCTGTATGATGTTTTATTGTATAAGTTCTTTGTTGTTCTTACTCCTCTCTTCCCCCTTCCCTGCAGGACGCATGTGGAAATGAGCTATTTTTCAGGACAGCATGTCTTTCCTGGTGAAACGTCTGAAATAAATAAATACATACATTAATAAACAAAGTAAAAGTCTACATACATAAATACAAAATTTGAACGTCCAACATCTACACCACAATAGTAGAAAAAAACCCCATAAACATCAAGGTAATGCAGTGAAAAGCGTTTTTGAGAACAAAATAGGCAGAAAAGACCTCCGACTGTGGAACAGTGGTGGCCTGCCCTCCAGAAGGTCCCACACTGATGACTAGGTGCCTCTGATCCAATGTCCTGTGACAGGACCACCAGAAAAGGTAAGTCCCAGAGAAGGTTGATGACAGGGCTGGACGACTGGCCCAGATGGGGGAAAGTCAGGATGCTGAAGGAGATAAACAGCTTTATCCCATGGACACAGTGGGGTGATATGCCACTCATCATGGTTGTGTACTGCATGCCGGTGAATGGTAAGGGACTGCCTGCATGGAGGAGTGATGCTGAGAAGCAATGCATGAACACGGAGGGGCAAGATGTTACCCATCAAGGTGGTATACTTTGTACTGGTGAAAAGTGAGGGAGTGCCTGCTCTGTTGAGTGATGCTCAAAAGCCCAGCTTGAACACAGTGAGGCAACATGGCACCAATCACGGTAATGTACTGTGTGATGGTGAATGGATAGGGATTGCGTGCACTGAGGAGCAATGCTCAGAAGTACTGCATGAACACAGTGGGGCATCATGGCACCCATCCCTGCTGTGCACTGTATGTTGGTGAAAGGTAAGGGTCTGCCTGTACTGGTGAGCAATGCACAGAAGCAATGAATGAACACAGAGGGACAACATGGCACCCATAAGAGCTGCATGCTGCAAGCTGGTGAGAGGTGAGGGACTGCCTGCATTGTGGAGTGATGCTCAGAAGCACTGCATGAACGGAATTGGGTGACATAGCACCCATCATGGTGGTCTACTGCATGCTAGTGAAAGGTGAGTGACTGCCTGCACAGTGGAGTGATGCTCAGAAGCACTGCATGACAAGAGTGGGGTGACATGGCACCCATCACAGTCGTGTAATGTGTGCTGATGAAAGGTGAGGGACTGCCTGCTCAGGGGAGTGATGCTCAGAAGTACAGCATGAACATAGTGGGGTGACACGGCACCCATCACAGTTGTGTTCTGTATGTTGGTGAAAGGTGCGGGACTGCCTGCATGAAGAAGCAATACTCAGAAGCACTGCATGAACACAGTAAGGTGAAATTGCACCCATGATGGTGGTGTACTGTATGTTGGGGAAATGTCAGGGACTGCCTGCACTGTGTAGTGATGCTCAGATGCACTGCATGAACACCGTGAGGTGACATGGCACCCATCACCATGGTGTACTGGATGTGGGTAAAAGGTAAGGGATTGCATGTATGGAAGAGCAGTGCTCAGAAGCACTGCATGAACACAGTTGGATGACATAGCAACCATCATGGTGGTGTAGTGTGTGCTGTTGAATGGTGAGGGAATGCCTCCTCAGGGGAGTGATGCTCAGAAACACTGCATGAACACAGTGGGGTGACATGGCACCAATCAGGGTTGTGTACTGAGTACATGTAAAAGGTGAGGGAGTGCCTGCATGGAGGAGTAATACTTAGAAGTACTGTATGGACACCATGGGGCACCATGGCACCAATTATGGTGTTGTACTCTGTGTTGGGGAAATGACAGGTTCTGCCTGCACTGTGGAGTAATGCTCAGAAACACTGCATGAACACAGTGGGGTGACATGGCACCAATCACGGTTGTGTACTGAGTACATGTAAAAGGTGAGGGAGTGCCTGCTCTGTGAAGTGACGCTCCGAAGGACTGCATGAACAAAGTTGGGTGACACGGCATCCATTACCGTGGTGTACTGCATGTTGGTGAAAGGTAAGAGACTGCCTGCAGTGTGGATTGATGCTCAGAAGCACTGCATGAACACAATGAGGTGACATGGTACACATCAATGTGGTGTACTGCATGCTGGTGAAAGGTGAGGGACTCCCTGCACAGGGGGGAAGTGATGATGATAAGAACTGCATGGACACAGTGAGGTGACATGGCACCCATAACGGTGGTGTACTGCATGCTGGTTAAAGGTGAGGAACTGCCTGCACTGTCGAGTGATGCACAGAAGCACTGCATTGACACAGTGGTGTGACATGGCACCTATCACAGTTGTGTACTGTGTGCTGGTGGAAGGTAAGGGACCACTTGCACTGGTGAGCAATGCTCAGAAGTACTGGATGAACGCAGTGGGGAGTCATGGCATCCATCCCTGTTGCATACTGCATGCTGGTGGAAGGTAAGGGACAGCCTGCACTGGTGAGCAATGCTCAGAAGCACTGCAAGGACACAGTAATGTGTGTTGGTGAAAGGTGAGGGACTGCCTGCACAGGAGAGTGATGCTAAGACGCACTGCATGGACACAGTGGGGTGACATGGCACCCAATACTGTGGTGTACTGTGTTCTGGTGAAATGTGAGGGACTGCCTGCATGGAGGAATGATGCTCAGAAGCACTGCATGAACACATTGGGGCCACATGGCAGCCATTATGGTGGTATACTATGTGTTGGGGAAATGTCAGGGACTGCCTGGACTGTGGAGTGATGCTCAGAAGCACTGCATGAACATAGTGGGGTGACATCATACCCATCACAGTGGTTTACTATGTGCTGGTGAAAAGTAACGGACTGCCTGCACTATGGAGTGATGCTCTGAAGCACTGCATGAACACAGAGGGGAGACATGGCATCCATCAGGTGGCATAATGAGGGCTGGTGAATGGGTGGGGACTGCCTGCACTGTGGAGTGATGGTCAGAAGCACTGCATGAACACAGTGGGGTGACATGGCACCCATATTGGCTGTGTACTGTGTGCTGGTGATAGGTGTATGCACTATTGAGTGATGCTAATAAGCACTGCATGAACACAGTGGGGCTTCATGGCATCCATCACGGTGGAGTACTGCATGCTGGTGAAAGGTGAGAGACTGCCTGCATGGGAGAGTGATGCTCAGAACCACTGTGTGAACCCAGAGGGGCAACATGGTACCCATCATGGTTTTGTACTATGTGCTGGTTAAAGATGAGGGACTGTCTGTGCTCATTTAACTGCTATATAAGAAATAACATGTACACTGCCTTATATGGCATTTATTTACTTTTACAGCTAACCCTAACTTTTATTGTATTTAGGATAAGCACTCTGACACACTAACATGCATGCACTGCTTCTTGTTCTACTACAGTATAGCGTTGCAGCCATTTTCAAACTGACTAGGAAAAGGTTAATGTACCAGGAAAGGGGTAACAGACTGCCACACAGGCGCATGAAGGCATGTGCATGCGCAGACACACACACACACACACACACACATATTCCTCTTCATGATGTGAGCAGAATTTGGAGACCTTTGTCTCTGCCTGCATGCAACATCCCTTTCTTAGCTGTGTTTGTTGTACTAACTTTTACCAATTAATTTCAAAAATATGAGCAATAACCAAAATAACTAAGATAAAAAAAAAATCATTAAGTGATTTACATAAGTTAGTGTGCTATTTACTGCTGTCCTTTTTTAAATTCTTGCAGATCTGCTGAACTGATAACAACACCTTACTCTGTCGACCTGAGGCCTTTCCCCATAGCATCTGAAATCTGAACCTCTTTCCTCAAACTGAAGTACAGTTTATGGCTGGGATATGCTGACTGAGTTGACATGTTTATGAGCTATGAAACTTTCTTGAAAGACAGTTCTACCCAGACTGAAGCTAGTAACCATGTTATCACACAAAAATAGTTCATTGCAACACTGCTCAGCTGAATGAACACAGCAGACTGGTTCAATTAATTAGTGGAGTGATTGCACAAAACCTCCAATTTTATCTAGTCCGTTCAGAATCTGGAGAACTCCCTTTTTCTACTGTCATAACAAGGCATCTGCAGGGCCCTTACTATTGCAGCCATAAAAGTAGATTCAGATAGCACAACCGCTCTCATATGCAGTGCACAGTTAATTGCCATTGTAGAGGGATCTGTACCACCCTCCGTTGCTATGTCAAGAACATACATTCAAAAACAGCATGGTCAATATTTGTGCTGTGTAGTCAGTACAAAACCACGTGGTCCAAAACTGCACTAGATTAAATATACAAACTCCGAAACTGTGTGGTGCTGTTATGACTGTGTGGTTTTTGACTGTGTCTATTTGCTGTCATGGTTTTGACCAGAAACCTCACCCTCCATGTTAAAGCACAATTATTAAGGCTCTGTAAAGGCACAGCAGACCTTGGACCTGATAATGCAACATGGTTATAGTTGTTCCCTCCTGTAATGTAGGTCTCTATTCCCTCCCACTTGGTATCAGGGCTTCTAAAACAATGAGGAGTTCCTAAACAGTCATTATTGGGTACTGAGAGTTGAAACATTACAGTCCTGTAGATGTCACCCTGAGTTGGTCAGTGGTGCTGCACTTAGCTGTTTAGTTGGAGCAATGGGCTCCTTAACAGTTCTCCTCAAAACCCAGGGAATTTTGAAAATGGCTTGTATCAAATCCAAAGTATTTGTATCCCGATTCTATGACCAAATTGCAAACAACGCTGGTCTCAGTTCTCAAAGGCTGACACAGGGCTTGCTCATGCCTTCATCAAACCTTGCACTGCGCCGGACACATTGGTCTGATTCTAAAAGCTAATGCACATTTGCGTCACTTTATCCTTTTTACAGTGGCTTGTGCCAAATATTTGGCGCAAACCCCATAAAAAGGTTGGCAATGTTAGACCAGAAAAAGCAAGTCTAACTTGGAGCCAGTGGCACATGGGATCAAGAATCCCAATTGCTGGTCAGGGAATGCCATAAGTCCCATACACCATGTGTTTGGCAGACTCAGGGCTTGTGGCACTCTAAATCTTTTGAGAATCGAGTCTTCTGAGTTCTCACACAGTTCTTGGACATGGGGCAAAACTCCATTTATTCTTATTGCCATTTCAGTGGCTTCACAGGGTGTCACTGGCTTTAGTCACTCTGGTCTGTTGCTGTACCTCTGGGACCCGCTGTGCTAAGCACAGAAAGTAGACTCCCTGACCCTGCACTATCCTCACCAATTTCTTTTTCTGGAAGATTCAAACCACGTTTGCCAAACCCAGACTGGGTTTGTGAAGGTGCTATGTGCTGGTCATTCAGCTGTCATCTCTCATGCAGGCTAGCCCTCTTGGTCTTCTTGCCAATCTCTAGCCACAGGGCTTTCTCTCTCTCTCTCTCTCTCTCTCTCTCTCTCTCAATGACCCAGACACAAGGCCTAGGGTGACGCCCTATATGCACATCTCAGGAAAACACTTTCCTCTCTTCTCAGGATCCCTCACAGATCTGACTCCTCCCATCTTGCCTTGCTTACATCACAGCATGGCAACACAGCACAACACAGCACAGCACAGATTGGTTCAACGTCATGTCACTTACCATCCATGGTACTTAATAGATCCAGAAAAGGTGCCGTGCGGTGTCTGACTTTTTTCCAGAGGCCTACATGGATCTCAGACTGTGAACTCTGTTACTTGACCATCCTAAAGATCTGTAGGTCACAAGATGGTGCACTCCATGAAGTCCATACCCCTGCCCTGATACACAGTTAGTCTAAGAAGGCTTTTTCAGCTTCTGATCCCCTTCTTCATGCCAGGAGTCCTGGGGTTAACATGCTCACCCAGTGTCCCTTTTATCTCCAGGATGGTTGCCTTGGACTGTGGTGTGCCTCAAGGTTCAATCCCAGTCCCTGTGTTATTTGCTGTGTACATGTTACCTTTGGGTGAAGTGAACAGGCAGTATGGGTTGGAGTTTCACTGCTATGCAGATGGTATGCAACTATACTTGCTATGAGCACCTGATGTGAGGCCCCACCTGGAGTACAGTGTACAGTTCTGGAGACCATACCTACGTAAGGACATAGACAGGGTAGAGAAGGTTCAGAGGAGGGCAACAAAGATGGTGCATGGATTGCATCACAAGTCCTATGAAGACAGGTTGAAGGAACTGAACATGTACTCCCTGGAGGAGGGAGAGAGGGGATATGATAGAGACATACAAGTATCTTACAGGGAGGAACAGGGTGCAGGAAAACACTATTTTTAAGCGAAAAAGATGTTCCAGGACAAGAGGGCATGGGATGAAGTTGGAGGGAGGACAATTCAGAGGAAACATGAGAAAGAATTTCATCACAGAATGGGTGGTGGACAAGTGGAACACCCTGCCAGAGGAAGTGGTGGGGGCTGAAACAATCACTGGATTTAAGAATGCATGGGATAGACATAAAGGAATTCTGAAGGTCAGGGGTAAGGGGCAACAGACTTCTAGGAGAACAAACTGAACTTACAAGCTCAAATGGGCAGACTGGGTGAGCCATAGGCCCTTATCTGCCGACACTGTCTATGTATCTATGTATCTATGTGGTAAATGTTGGTTTGGTACTTGGCCATTTCCTAAAAGAAATCAGTGATTGGATAGCCTCCAAATGGTTAAGTCTCAACCCAGGCAAGACTGAGGTGATTGTCAAACCAGGCCACTGTGAGACGGCTATGATGAAGATTGAGCTGATAGCCATGAGTACACTGACCTGCCAGTAAAGTTCTTTAAGTGTTGCTAAAACCACAGAGCAGAAGGTGAGAGTTTCTGTGGTGGAAGAAAGCTCACTAGTGGTCAGGATTTGGTGTACTGTAGTTCGGTGTAAAGGGGAGCCACCGAGGTACCTGCTGTGACTTTTAATCAGGAACATTGCTATGAGAGAGCAACTGTTTACTGATTCCATACACTGATCTGAGTCTGTTAGAAAGATCTCCAGTGGTACGAGCAAGTGATTACTGACTAAACTGGTATAATCTGTGGACTAAGTTGTCATTCATAAACTAAAGTACTAGTTATATTGAGCTCCTTGCTGGTTACCATATGTGATTCTCTATTTGTAGGGGTGTAATTCTGAAAGATTGTTTGAGTTTTTATTTTTGGATAGAGTGTGTGTGGAGGGTTTTAGAGGGTGGAGTTAGTGTGTGAATGAGGATAGTCAGTTAGGGAAATAAGTCTTGCTTTTTGGGCTGTGGGGGGAAATTGTTTTGGGTTGTGGGGAGGGAATTGGTGAAGTTTTAGTGTGATAGTGAACCCTTATAGGATATGTGAGGGCAAGAGCAATGAACACATAGTGTACTCAGCAACCCAGTTGCACGACCTCCATCCCTTTACTGATGTACCTGTATCAGAGAATACAGTAAGACAAAGCAGGGAGGTTGGGATTGGGAGGAGATGTAAGAGCGTACGGCTGGTTGCTGGGGATGCAGCTGGGGTGAGTGGCATTACGGTGGTCAGGTGCAGGAAGTGCCCTGGGGTAAAATGGGACCTAGAGAGAGGACAGATGTGTTTTGTTCCCATTCCCAGAGTTCCCACCAGACCGAGTGGGCAGGCAGCCCGTAGGACCATCAGCCTCCACTGGTCCCCTTCTAGTAGTGATATGTAGTGCCAGGTCAATGAGAAACAAGACAGCTATTATGGCTGACTTGATTTCTTCTGTTGACCTGGCATGCATTACTGAGACCTGTTTGGGGGATGATGTAGGGCTGGTGTTGGAGGCATCTACCCCGCCAGGATACTCAGTTGTGTACTACCCGAGGAGGGAACATAGGGGTGGGGGACTTGCCATCTCTTTTAGATCCGACTTGAAGTTTTCTGTGCACCCAGTGGACTCTAATTAATCATTTGAATGAATGGCCATGCGTGGGGGTCTGGGGGCAGGTTGCAGGATCCTCCTCATTTGTCACCCTCCGGGGCATGAGAGGGGTTTCCTGCAGGAAGCTTTGGACTTCATCACCAACAGGGTATTGGAGTCCCGCAGATGTTTAATTCTTGGGGATATCAATGCCTGGATTGATGACGAACTCTCGCGTTTTGGTAAAGACTTCCTCCAAATGATGACATCTATGTGCCTTGCACAAGCAGTTGCTTCTGCGACCCACTGCCACGGCCACGTCTTGAACTTAGTATTTTCATTGGGGCTTGAGATCACTGATCTCAAGACTGAACTGGTTGGATCATTGCAGAGTAAAATTATTGCTTTGGGCCCCCCTGTTAGTCCTTCCCCTATTGAGATGGTCTGTTACTGCCCTTTGACGGGTTTGACCCCAGAGGCACTCCTGGCGGTGACAGACTTATCTGGTGTGAGTGCTGTATGTGCAGCAGGGTTGGATGAGGCAGTAGCAGCATATAATAATGGTTCATACTATGGTAGAGAAAAAGAGCTAGTAGGCAGAGGCCCATAGTGCTCTTATACTAGGCCAAAAAGTAGTATGACAAATTATATCCTGACATTATCAACTTGTCTAGACGATGTTTAAACAAATCTTTAGTTTTACTCATAACTACAAATTATGGGAATCTATTCCAAGGACCAATAGTTCTTAAAGTAAAGAAAGACTTGCGATTATTGTGTTTAAATGTTTTGCTGGTCAATTGAAGTGGGTGTCCTCTAGTGTCATGAACAACTGACCTAAAAGATATACCTAACTCGGACATAACATAAGGGTCATAAACAACATCATATAAAAATAGACAGTCACCTCTCAAGCATCAAACAGTAAGAGACATTAGTTCTAAAGAATCTAACCGGTATTCATAAGATGTGGACTGTAAACCTGATATTTTTTAGTATATCTTCTCTGCACTTTTTCAAGGGTGTTACAATCCAATTTTTTAAATGGACACCATAACTGAGATGCATACTCAAGATGGGGTCTAATATAAGATCTGAACAGTGGCAACAACACTTCACGATCTCTAGATCTAATATTACGGAGGATAGACCAAATAACCTTATTGGATGTACTAATAACTGAGTGCAGATGCTTAGAGTATGTTAAATCATTGGAAATAGTAATTCCCAAATCCTTCTTATTAGTTGTTGCACTCAGTGTTAATCCACCCAGTAAATAATGAAAATTTGAGTTATTAGAACCCAAGTGCATAACTTTACACTCGGTAGAGTTCAGTTTCATACCCCATTTTACAATCCAGTTGGAAACAATATCAGGATTATGCTGGATACAAGATATCTGTTCTAAATTACAACAGGGTCCCCCAATCTTAATATCACCTGCATATTTTATTGTAAAAGAAAGGCAGTTATTGGTTAGATTGGCAATAAAAGCTTGAAAAAGACAAGGGCCAAGGACAGAGCCCTGCGGACTCCACTGCAAACTCTGCCAGAGTTGGAAATAGCACCATTAATAATTACCCTTTGTGTCCTATTACAAAGCCAATTAGTGATCCAAGCAATTATGTAACTATTAATGTTAAGTCTCCTAAGTTTATGAATTAAAGCCCAGTGTTGCATAATATCAAATGCCTTACTGAAGTCAATGAAGACCACATTGCAAGGTATCCTGTTGTCCGATAAAGAGCTGAATTGTTCATAAAAACAAAGCAAGTTAGTTAAACAACTTCTACCTCTCTTAAATCCATGTTGTTGAAAATCATGTGCATCAATGACTGGGGCAATGATGTCTTTGAGGAAACTTTCCAATACTTTACATATAGAAGAAGTTAAACTAATAGGCCGATAGTTTTCCCAAAGATGTTTAGATCCCCTTTTATATATTGGGACAACTAAGGCCTCTTTCCATTCTACAGGTATATAATTTTTTTCTATGAAAAGTTCAAACAAAAGTTTTAAAGGATAAGGAATATGGTCAGCCAAGAGATGTAATAAGTGCCCTGCTATATTGTCTGGTCCTGGACAAAATTTACCTCTAAGTGTATGTAATTTAGTAAGAACAAGATCCACAGTAAATGTTATAGGGGAATCAGAAGAGCAGGTGATAAACTGAGGGGTAGGACCATCTGATATTGAAAACACTTTACAGAATTCTCTATTGAAAACATTAGCCATAGTTATAGGTTCATGAACAATGGTGTTGTCAACTGACAATGGCCCCATCATACAAGGTGTTTTTATAAGAGAATTTATGTACGAATAAAAGTGTTTAGAATTAGGTTTACTGGCAGTCTTGGCCAACTTTGATTCCCGTTTAGCTTTAACCTTTCTAATAACTGATTTACATTTTTTATTGGATGTTTTATAAGACTCCCAATTGAGTGTAGTTTTGTATCTAAGATATTTACAGTACTTTTTATTTTTTTGCTTAATCAAACATTTAATAATATTATTCATCCATCTTGGAATCTGTTTACCATTTGTATTCTTAACTTTGGGGGGGGGCATAAGTATCCCGGAGAGAAGATAGAAGTGACATGAAAGAAACCCAGCTTTGATGAGGTGAATGATCAACAATAATAGATGACCAATCAAAATCATCAAGATATTGTTTAATGGAGTGAAGATCAGCTTTGTCATATAAATATATAAGGGAAGAGTTATGATTGTAAATAGTATGAATCTCTAAAGTGAAAAAAATAGAATTATGATCACTGCCACCGATAGGTGAGGAAACTCTCACGTCCCTAACATCCAACTCAGCGCTACCCAAGATGAGGTCTAAAATATTATTTCCTCGAGAAGCAGAAGTAACCCATTGATTCAAGTCAAGTTCAAAACAGGTGGACAGGAACATATTGTCTTTACAGCTGGAGGATGAAGAAAGCTGCCAATCTATGTCGGGAATATTGAAGTCACCTGTTATTAGGACCTTACCCATATGATTAGCAACATCGAATTCAGATAACATAGCCTACAAAATAGAACCAGGTGAATTAGGGAGGAGGTAACATGTCCCAAGAATAATAAAGTCTTGTTTAGACAGAAAGAGTTTAATCCAAATACTCTCAGCCGTAAAATTATGAGTTTTAACCGAACTAGAAATATTCATGGAGTTAATTTTATTATTAAACAAAGCAACCCCACCACCCTTTTTTTCAATACGGTTATTGCAGTAAGAAATAAAACCTGAAAAAGGTTATTCCAAAGTAATTTATCATCTCCCCAAGTTTCACACACAGAAATAATATCTGTATTGTCATTAACTGCTGTGATATATAGTTCTTCAGTTTTCTTACTCAAACTCCTAGCATTGAAACTAAGAAAACGTAGATATTTACTAGAGAGTAAACATGAATCAAGAAACTAGGGAAGTATCCTTGACTCCCCCCCAGAATTTAGTTAAAATTGTTTTTGATTACTGAAAGGAATTTTTCACTCAGCAGAGCATTACCGTATCTGCTGAGATGCAAACCATCAGAACAAAACAGTTCTGGTCTCTCTGAAAACTCCTCCCAATGGGTAATACAATGAATGTTCTGACGCAAACACCAATACCGTAGCCAATTATTAACAATTTTAATTTTATGATTAAGAAACAACAAATAACGAGGTATGGGTAAGATCTCTGAAAAAATTATGTCACAACCAAGTTCAATCATTTTATTGGTCATAGCTACATAAGCTGATTTAATATCCTGAACAGAATTATTGTAGATGTTATTCGCTCCAACATGGATAATGCATAATGGATTGATGTCCTGGGAGGCAATAATGTTATCAGCCATCATTGTAACGTCTGCAATTTTAGCGCCACTGAAACTAGAACATGTTCTATTATGCTTATCAGGCTCACAAATAACCCTATCCAAATGTCTAACTATGGAGTCACCCACCACAAAAGTTTGTCTAATATGTGTAACATCCATATTGGAAGCAGACTGTGTAATCTCAACTCCCCGGGATGAAATAATCTCATTATTAGGTGAAAAATCAATTAAACGTGTATCAAACATAGAAACAGAAGGGGGAGGTAAAGAACTTGGATGAGGCATGTCTGCAGCATGTTGCAGCAAGTCAACACCTGTGCTAATATCATTTAGAACCTCTGTAGAGGTACAAGATGTACAATTAGGAATTGTAGTCAAGGGATCAAAACTATCATGTAAAGTAATATTGAAATGCTCAGCCTTTCGCCTCTTTTTATAAACTTTGGATCTTTGTGCTTTGTACCAAGCAACGTCTTCTAAACTATTCTCATGATAGGGCTCATCCTCACGTGCTCTTTTCTTGGCTGTAACAAATGAGTGAGTGTCTGAACTTCTATTACAAAAAGGGACAAATATCATCTCCAAATAATGCTACCTCTGTAGCAGTGTTAAAACTTGGGTCTGACAACACCCTTGTTTGAGGTATTTGGGTTACTGCATCTTCCCCCTGAGGTATAGAACAATTATCCAGTCTAGATTCAAGCGCTAATAAGTGTTTATAAAATAAACTATTTTCGCATTGTAAAACTACATAATCGGTGCATTTAGAGCACTGAAAGGGGAGACTATCACTAGGCATAGTAGAAAAGCAAAACATTTTGCATGAAGTGCATTGTACGCCAATATCACCATCAATAGTAATAATAAACAGGTTAATACTGCTAACTGCACTGGAGGGAGACGCCATATCAATGGAAACCTTAAGGGGCTATACACAGCTGAATGGCAAACTGTAAGCGTGACCTACCTTATGTCTGCAGAACATATGCCAACTTGATATCAGGTACCTTAAACTCTCCTTCTAACACCACCTAACACGCATAACATGCTAGATGCGCATGTCTTAGCACACGTCTTTGTGCACGGTGAACGCGCACACCCTGTTCCCTAACTCGCCCTGCTCGCACAGGGTTCATATAAATAGCAGGAGAGACCCAGAAGTCTCCCACAAAGGTCACGCAGCTCCCGATATTAAATGTTAAAACAAGCCTTCAAACACTGCAAAACCACTCATTCGTGGAGCTGGCAGTATTTACAAGCATAACATGTGCCCCCAAATAAAACAAAATAACGCTGCCTGAGCTGTAGTTCTCGAGTGTGGAAGGGAGAACTACAGCACACTCTTCCTGCTTTCTGGAATAGTAGGCAGGGCTCCAAAACATGCGATGGTGTGTAACAACTTTTAAACTGTTATTAAAAAGCACTAATGCAGCACAAACAGCTAAAAAGCAGACAGAAGCTCTGCAAGCTCACTGACAAAGTGTATTAAGGGTGAGAGGAGCAAACAGAGCTACACTAAATACACGAGTGATGGCCCGGAAGTGTCCCACAAAGGTCACCCAGCTCCTGATATTAAATGTTAAAACAAGCCTTCAAACACTGCAAAAACCACTCATTCGTGGAGCTGGCAGTATTTACAAGCATAACATGTGCCCCCAAATAAAACAAAATAACGCTGCTTGAGCTGTAGTTCTCGAGTGTGGAAGGGAGAACTACAGCACACTCTTCCTGCTTTCTGGAATAGTAGGCAGGGCTCCAAAACATGTGATAGTGTGTAACAATTTTTAAACTGTTATTAAAAAGCACTAATGCAGCACAAACAGCTAAAAAGCAGACAGAAGCTCTGTGAGCTCACTGACAGAGTGTATAATGCTGTTACAAAGGCATTCAATACCATTGCACCAATCCATATATGACCCAAGTCTTCTTACTTGAGAGCCTCAAGGTTTGATTGAGCTCTCAAAGAGATGAAGACCAGGGGTCAGAAGCTGGGGCATTGCTGGAGGGAGACTGGGCTGTGGATGATGAACTGGCTTTGAGAGTTCACTACAGTAATTATCAAAGGGTAATCAACCATAAGAAGGCAGAGTTCCTGTCCAGGGAGATTGCTGCCAGGAGAACAGACTAGCTCTGCTCTTTCGGACTATAGACAGGCTTCTCCATCCAGCTTGCTTGCAGCCAAAATGAGCAGCTTCAGTCACACAGTGCCGCACAGTGCAGAGTTTGTGCAGTTCTTTTCTGACAGGGTGTCCTCCATCAGGTCCGGGATTTCGCCAGTGGAGGAAAATCTGTCCCGCAATGTTGAGCCTGGTGGTGACAGAAGCACTCTACTGTCTGGGGCGAGTTTCAGCTAGTGGGGGTGGCTGAGGTCATTGAGGTGATTTCAAAGCTGCAGACCACTTTTTGTGAATTGGACCCAGGCCCAACACATCTCCTAGTGGAGTGTGTGGAATCTGTTGGTCCAGCGTTCACCGAGACTGTCAGGTGCTCACTCTCAGGGGGGCTTTTCCCCTGGCGACTTGAAGGAGGCATCGGTGAAGACCCTCCTGAAGATACCATCTCTTGACCCTAACATCTTGGTGAATTACAGACCTGTGTTCACAAAGCAGGAGAAAACATTGATGTCCTAGTACACATAGGGACTAATGATCTCGCCAGCCGGTCAGTTGTGGAGACCAAGGAACACCTGACTAGGCTGGGTGACAAACTATCATCTATTTCGTCCGGCATCTCCTTCTCTGAGATCCTGCCAGTCTGGGAGAAGGGAGCAGATGGACGGAAGGTCAGAGAAGGGGAGATAGGGGAGCTAAACACGTGGCTCAAGGACTGGTGCCAGGAAAAGGACACAGATTTGTAGGGAACTGGCAACAGTTCTGGGAAGCGAAAAGTTCTTTAAATTTGATGGACTGCATCTGACTAAAGAGGGAGTCAGTGCATTGGGGCAGAAGTTTGACGTCTTTGCAGAATATTTAAACCAGCAATGGGGAGAGGGTGCAGCACCCCTACACGCCGAATGGGAAGAACACCCCTCCCCCCTCAGCTAGTGGTCAAACAGGAATTCAGCGTGTTTGCCGTTCATTTGCATCACCAGGTAAGAAAAAAGGTTTGTCTCCCCATACGATGCACAGGGGTAATGCCAAACTTCACCCAACAACTAACACACCAAAATCTGGCCAATGGAAAATCATGTACACAAATGCTCACAGCCTGGGAAATAAGATCCCAGACCTGCAGGCAATAATGTCAGAGGCTAAACTGGACATAGTAGCAATTAGTGAGACGTGGTTTACCAGTAACCACACTTGGGAGACTTCAGTACCTGGCTATGTATTGTTCAGAAGAGACCGAGGTGCAAAAAGGGGGGGAGGAGTGGCCCTGTATGTTAATGAAAATATCAAAGCTACAGAAATTCAGAATACACATAAGGAGCCAGAAGAACTGTGGGTCACCCTGGAAACAGGAAATGGGACAGCCATAAGAACTGGGGTTGTCTACAGGCCCCAGACCAGGGGAGGACATAGACACATTACTGTTAGAAGATATACAAAACATGACAGCTAAAGGGAGGTTCTGATAATGGGAGACTTCAACATGCAGATACAGATTGGTCAATACCAGCAGGAACATCTGCCAGAACTAGACTCATAGTGGATTCCCTGCAGGGGAGGGCCTCAAACAACTGGTACAGCAACCCACAAGAGACAGGGCTATCCTAGATCTAGTACTGACTAACAAAGAAGGGATCACAGATCTCCAGGTAGAAGGTCACCGGGGCCAGTGACCATCACATGGTATGGTTCAATTTGGCTACTACATCTAAATCATCCCATTCCAAGGCAAAAATATGGGACTTCAGAGGAGCTGACTTTGATAAGATGGCCAACAGAGTTAAGCTAGCCCTGGCAAAAAGAAACACAGGTGAGGAGGTACAGGCAAAGTGGGCAAGCATTAAGGATGCAATACTTGAAGCAACATCCCATTGTGTTAGACAGAAAAGGAAGCAAAAGAAGAAGGAAACCACTTTGGTTCTCAAATACAGTAGCAGAAAAGGTCAGAGCCAAAGGCTGGCCTTCAGGAAATATAAGGGAACACAGCGGGATGAAGATAGGGAGGCATACCAAACTGCCCTAAGGGAAGCAGGCAAGGCAGTAAGGCAGGCAAAGTCCCAAACTGAGGAAACACTAGCACGAACAGTAAAAGAAGGTGACAAGACTTTCTATAGATACATTAGTGAAAGGAGAAAGTCCAGAGGGGGTATTGCTAAGCTTAATGGAGAAAAGGGAGCAAGTGAGGAGGAGGACCCTGTAAAGGCATCTATCCTAAATAGATACTTTGCTCAGTATTTACTGAAGAGAAGGTAGGGCAGGGCCCACAGCTCAGCATCATGGACACAGTGGGGGGAGGTGAGCACTACTCCTTCACAAAAGAAAGAGTCCTACAAGAGCTTGCTAAGCTCAGGGTGGATAAGGCAATGGGACCTGATGGCATACATCCCAGGGTACTTAAGGAGCTAAAGGAGGAACTAGCAGAGCCATTAGCAGAATTGTTTAGTGAGTCTCTGAGCACAGGAGAGGTCCCAGAAGACTGGAGAAGGGCTCATGTGATCCCACTCCACAAGAGTGGTAGCAGGGAGGAGGGAGAACTACAGACCGGTCAGTCTTACCTCAGTAGTGGGCAAGATTATGGAGGCAATCCTTAAGGAAAGGATAGTGCAACACCTGGAATCCATAGGGGCACAGGATCCAAGACAGCATGGGTTTACAAAGGAAGGTCCTGTCAAACTAATCTCATAGATTTCTTTGACTGGGTAACCAGAGTGGTGGACCAAGGGGAGCAGTTGATGTCGCCTACCTTGACTTCAGCAAAGCTTTTGACACTGTTCCACATAGAAGATTGATAAATAAGCTAGGTAGGCTCGGGTGGGTCAGAAGTTGGTCAACTGGGTGGCAAACTGGTTGACTGGCAGAAAACAGAGAGTGGTGGTAAATGGTATACAGTCAGAAGAGATGCAAGTCACAAGTGGGGTACCTCAGGATCAGTCCTGGGGCCAGTCCTATTCAACATCTTCATTAGTGACCTCGCAGATGGACTAGAGGGTAAGGCTTGTCTGTTTGCAGATGACACCAAGATCTGCAACAGAGTAGATGATCCAGATGGGGTGGGCAGAATGGGAAGAGATCTGGATAAACTAGCAGAATGGTCAGAAGAGTGGCAACTGGGATTTAATGCAAAGAAGTGCAAAATCATGCACATAGGGAAGAGAAACCCTGAAGCCACTTATAGGCTGGGAGGGGAGTTGCTAGCAGTCACAAAGGAAGAAAGAGACTTGGGCATCATCATCACTGATGACCTGGAAATCATCCAAGCAGACCTCTAAAGCAGGTAAGGGGCTAGGGGGTGTTAGGGTGTATTAGTAGGGGGTATCACAAGTCAAGAGGGAGGTAATAATCCCTCTATACAAGACATTGGTTAGGCCCCATCTGGAGTACTGCGCAGTATTGAGACCACACCTTCAAAAGGACATTAACCAAATTGAGGCAGTCCAGAGAAGGGCAACCAAAATGGTGCAGGGACTGCATCAGAAGACATATGAGGACAGATTAACGGAGCTCAATATGTATACCCTTGAGCAAAGGAGGGAGAGAGGATATGATCGAGGCATTCAAACACCTTAGGGCATAAACAAGGTGAAAGAGTCTAACATGTTTAAATATAAGAAAATAGCAGGACAAGAGGACACTGCATGAGATTAGAGGGAGGCCAATTAAGAGGGAATGTGAGGAAATTCTTTTTCACAGAAAGGGTGGTAGATGCATGGAATGGCTTACCACAAGAAGTGGTGGCTATGAATACAGTGCAGGGCTTCAAACATGCATGGGATAGGCATAAGGGAGCAATACAAATGACTATGAATAGATAGGTCACTGACAAAGGCCAATGGCACATTTATAAGGTAGAAAAAGAAATGGGCAGACTGGATGGGCCTTGCGGTCCTTATCTGCCGTCAACTTCTATGTTTCTATGTAATCTTCCATTCCTGGGAAATGTATGGAGAAAGTAGTGGCACAGCAGCTCGAGGCCCACCTGACAGCCTTTGACATTCATGAACCTCTCCAGTCTGGCTTTAGGAGAAAACTGAGCACTGAAACAGCCTTAGTTAGGGTGCAGAATGATCTCCTTAGAGCAAGAGATAGAGAGCAGTCAATTTTCATTCTCCTCAATCTCTCCTCAGCATTTGGTACTGTAGACCACATGGTGCTGCTGGATCACATAAGAGAGTGCTCTGGACTCACCGTCAACGTCATCAGCTGGTCTGAGTCCTTTCTGACAGTCAGGAAGCAACGGGCAGTCATGGTAAATTTTTCCTCCTTTCCGAAGCCCCTGACCTGTGGAGTGCTTCAAGGGTCGATCTTGTCATCCATGTTGTTTGTGGTATACATGCTACCTCTGGGGGATATCATTAGATGTTATGGTCTGGTTTTTCACTGCTATTCAGATAACACTTAGCTGTATATGTCCTTTGCCCCTGGAACATCGGATGCTGCGGAGGTGCTAAACAACTGCTTATCTGAGATCCAGACTTGGATATCCTCTAACTGGCTGAGACTCAGTCTAAACAAGACAGAGGTACTAATGATTGAACTGGGTCATCAGCAGAAGGTAACTGCCTCCAGAGCAGGAACAGGGTCGTTCCTGGGTACCATCACTTTGGAAACAGCCATTAAGGTGCACATTCTGGGTGTAATGTTCGACAATGGCCTGTCACTAGAACATCAGGTGTCTGCTGTCGTTTGGAGTGGTTTATACCACTTAAGGAAATGTCACCCAGATTAAACCCTTAATCCCGTCGGAGGACATACCATCATTGGTGCATGCTTTTGTTACATCCAGGCTCGATTACTGTAACGCTCTTTACTTCAGGGTTAATGGAGGTAACCTATGTTGACTGCAACTGGCGCAGAACGCTATAGCCAGGTTATTGACAGGTTTTCCGAAGTCCACTCATATAATCCTGGTTTTGTGCTAACTGCACTGGCTGCTGATCAGGTGGAGGATTGCCTTCAACATGGGCTTGCTCACCAGTAAGGCCCTATATGGCTTGAGTCCAGGTTACCTGTCTGACCTCCTAACACCTGCCTGCCTGGTGCACTCACTCCGGTCATCCACGGAGGGCCCCCTGGTGGTCCCAAGGGCATGGCCAAAAACATCTGTGGATGGCACCTTTGAAGTGACTGGACCAGTTTTGTAAAACTCCCTACCAAGAGTTCTGCGGGAGGTGTCTTCTATGGAGGCATTCAAGTGGGGCCCGAAAGCCCATCTTTTTAATCTGGCATTTGACATCCACTAATTTTAACTATTTATATCAAGTTTTAAATATAATCTATGGGTGTAATTATGTATTATTTATTGTTTGATTAATTTATGATTTTAAATCTTTTTAATTGTATGTTTCCCGTGGTTCACCTCTATCTAAAGCACCTAGAGTCCCAGGGATTAGGCACTGTATGAAGTTTGACTTGACTTGACAGGGAGCAACACCTAGCTGTCATCTCTAAATGGTGCCACCCTTGGTGTCATGGATGCAGTTAGGAATCTGGGTGCCACTGTGGATTCCAAGTTGACATTGTATCACCAAGTGTCAGTGGTTGTCAGTTCATGGTGGTTTATCCCTCTCCAAAATATTGCCTGGATCAAACCTTTTCCGGTGCCTGGTGCCCTGGTGACAATAGCCCATGCCTTTGTCATGTCTAGGCTGGATTACTGTAATGCTCTTTGCTTAGGTTTGCTTAGGAGTCTGATATGCTGCCTGCAGCTGGTCCAGAACACAGCAACTTGTTTGCTCTCCAGGATCTCCTGTATAGATCATATTACTCTGGTGCTGTGCAAACTGCACTGGCTGCTCATTCAGTAGCATAGAAACATAGACTTTGATGGCAGATAAGGACCGCTTGGCCCACCTAGTCTGCCCATTTTCCTACCTAGAGGATAAGCTGCAGATCCTATTTAACCAACAGCCTATTTCTTCCTACCCCCCACAAAAATTGCCTTATGTCTGTCCCATACATTCTCGAATTCTCCCACAGTTTTAGACCCCACAACCTCCTCAGGAAGGCTGTTCCATGTGTCTACCACCCTCTCTGTGAAAAAATACTTCCTCATATTGCCCCTGAGCAATCCCCCCTCTATCTTCAAATTGTGTCCCCTTGTTCTTGCACATCCCTTTTTCTGAAAGATGCTACCCTCTTGGACTTTGTTGATTCCACTGAGGTACTTAAATGTTTCTGTCATGTCCCCCTCTCCTTCCTTTCCTCAAGGGTATACATATTAAGCTCCTTTAGCCTCTCCTCATATGGCTTCTCTTGCAGACCCTGCACCATGTTAGTTGCCTTCTTCTGAACTGCCTCCATCCTGTCTATGTCCTTGCAGAGATGGGGTCTCCAGAACTGGACGCAGTACTCCAGATGGGGTCTCACCAACTGTCTGTACAGGGGGATAACAACTTCCTGTTTTCTACTGGTGATGCCTCTCCCTATACATCCCAGTATCCCCCCAGCCCTCCCTACTGCCTTCTTGCATTGCTTGCCAACCTTAAGGTCATCTGATATGATTACCCATAGGTCCCTTTCCATTTTTGTTGCTGTTACTACTCCCCCCCCCATTGTGTAATCTTCCCCTGGGTTTTTTTGTTTCCCAGGTGCATTACTTTGCACCTCTTTGCACTGAATCCAAGCTGCCATACTTCTGACCATTCCTCCAACCTTGCCAAGTCCCTTCTCATCCTTTCCACACCTCCTTGTGTATCAACCCTGTTGCAGATCTTTGTGTCATCTGCAAAGAGGCATACCTTTCCTTCTAATTCCTCTGCAATGTCACTTATAAAGACATTAAAAAGGACTGGACCCAGTACTGAACCCTGCAGTACCCCACTAGTAACCCCTCTTTCTTCAGAGTAGACTCCATTTATAATTACTTTCTGTGTCCTGTTGTTCAGCCAATGTTTTACCCAGGCTACTACCCTGGGACCCACTCCAAGGCTGGTTAATTTGACTACTAATCTTTTGTATGGGACTGTGTAAAATACCTTACTAAAGTCTAGGTAGGCCATGTCCACAGCCCCTCCCTGGTCTACTACTTTGGTCACCCAGTCAAAGAAATCAATTAGATTCGTCTGACATGACCTTCCCGTTGTGAACCCATGCTGCCTTGGGTCCTGTGAACCACTTGCCTCTAGGTACTCAACAATTCTTTCCTTCAGAAGTGATTCCATCACTTTCACTACCACAGAGGTCAAACTGACAGGTCTGTAGTTTTCTGCCTCTGTCTTGCTCCCACTTTTGTGAAGAGGAATCACATTAGCCTTCTTCCAGTCCTTAGGTACCACATCATCCTTCCATGATTTGTTATAAAGGGTAGTCAGTGGTGTCGCTAGTTCTCTGCTTAATTCTTTTAGAATTCTGGGGTGAATTCCATCTGGCCCCATTGCTTTGTCCACCTTCAGTTTTAGATGTTCTTTCAGAACCCTTTCTTCTGTGAAAGGACTGGGATCGACCCCCTACTCCAGAGTGCTTCTGTTAATTGGATTAGGCTCCTCCCCCACTTCCTCTTTTGTGAATACTGAACAGAAGTATTCATTCAGTATCCCTGCTTTTTCACTGTCACTCACTGCCCACCCACCATCCATTCTATTCAGCCTCACTATCCCTCCCTTTGTCTTTCTACACTCCCTGATATACCTATAAAAGATTTTATCCCCCTTCTTAACCAAGTTGGCTATCTTTTCCTCAGTTTGTGCCTTTGCTATTCTGACTACCCTCCCTGCTTCCTTCTGCTTTAACTGGTACAGTTCTCTGTCTTGCTCCTTCTGTGTTTCCTTATACTTCCTAAATGCTATCTTTTTCTCCCTAACCTTCACCACCACTTCTTTTGAGAACCATAGTGGCTTTTTCTTTTGTTTTGATTTGTTTATTTGCTTCACACAAAGGCTTGTTGCCTCTGTGATGGCAGTTTTGATATTTCCCCATTGTCGCTCCACCCCTCCTTCTAGCCTGTTTGCTAGTGCTTTTCTAAGGCACTCACCCATCTTGCCAAAGTCAGCCCTCCTGAAGTCCAGAACCTTCACTTTTGTATGGCTTGACTCTGTAGCTGAGTTTATCGTGAACCACACTGTTTAGTGGTCACTTCGTCCCAAATGGCTACCCACTTCCAGATCTGAGATTCTCTCACTGTCCCCATTTGAGAGTATGAGGTCTAAGATAGCTCCCTCATGAGTAGGTTCCAAAACTAGCTGTCTGAGGCATGCCACCTGAAGGGCATCAAGAATGGCCCTGCTTTTGGATGTGCTGCAGCAAAGGTGCTCCAGTTAACATATTGCATATTAAGGTCCCCCATCAGCAGTATCTCCCCTTTCTCTACCATCCTAAGTATGCCTTCTATCATATTCTTGTCCATTCCCTCCCTCTGACATGGGGGTCTATGTACAACCCCTGTGTGGATTGTGGTGCCATTTCCAGTCTCTAAGGTGACCCACAGTGCCTCCTCTCCTCCTTGTTTACTCTTTTGTTCAGTTGCTTTTATCCCTTCCCTTACATAGAGAGCTACTCCCCCCCTTCTGCCCTCTCTGTCTCTCCTGTAGGTTGTATACCCTGGTATGTTAACATCCCAGTCATGGTTCTCTGTGTACCATGTTTCTGTGACTGCTATGATATCCAGGCATCCCTCTTCCATCAAGGTCACCAATTCAGGGAGCTTGTTTCCAAGACTATGGGCATTGGTACTCATTACCCTCCATTTTCTGATGGCCTTACCCCTTTTTGCCCCATCCCTGACCTTATTGGGTTTGTCACTTTCTCCATTTATCCCTGCGCTTCTCCCTATTGACATCTCTATGTTGGTGTCTACCTCACTTAGTGCCCTGATATTTTGGGGGTGAGGCTAGGATTTTCCTGCTCCTTTCCAGTGCCTCATTGTTGGAGTTAGTATGCAATGGCACTATGTCATAAAATACCTTGATATATATATACCTTATGTGTAGAAAACCTGTAAATGTTGAAAATACCATGGCACTTGGTGTTTTTAATAAAGGTAAAAAGTTACTGGAGAACTAGCATGCCAACTTCAAGATATGTTTGTTGGAATACAAGACCCTAAATGGTCTGGATCCTGACTAAAAGATCTCCTGACCCCACTTACCTCTGTCTGCCCTCTCAGCTTCCACGATGCTGGTAGGCATGGGGTCAAAATGTTGCATGGCAGAATGCTGTGTGACTTAATTGAGTTGCACGATTTCCCATTTTCTTTTGTTCTGTGGGGGGATCTGCCCCCTTCACCCCCATTACGAGGGGCTGCACCCCTGGACCCCTCACTTAGGATTCTAACTCTGGGGGGGTCCAAGTCCAAGAGCACACAGGTCTGGGGTGCGCCATAATCCCATACGCTATTAAGCGTACAACACTATGACCCGGTACAATGCTGGTATACTGTTGCTCCCATGGTCCAGATTGAAGCTTTCTGGAGAAAGGTCACTTGAGATGGTTGTATCTGTATTATGGAATGCTCTACCTATCCACATTAGATCTGCTAGCTTGGTGGGGGCCTTCAAAGGGACTCAGAAGTGTTATCTTTATAACCTTGTTTATTGTCTGACCTAATAAACATATTTATAAACTACTAATGTCTGGATTTGCTAGAAAGGAAATATGCTGTGATGTGGGTTTGTGTTGCAGGGAGCTTCTGCCACTCTTGATGACTGACCTTTTCTTAAATCTGTTGCAACAGTTCTTCTATTTCTTAGCCTAATCTATTCTTTACAATTTCTAGCCCATAAGGTTGGCCACCTATGGGCACCCCCTTCCCTTTCTTAACTATGCTATAATGTCCTCTTTAATTTTCCTTTTACCTCTCAGGTCCTCGTACAGGGATGTTATTGTGGTGACCTTCAAGCTGATGTAAAACAACAGGCTGTGTTCCTCATTGTTGGATTTAGTATGCAATGGCACTATGTCATAAAATACCTTGATATATATACCTTATGTATAGGAAACCTGTAAATGTTGAAAATACCATGGCACTAGGTGTTTTTAATAAAGGTGAAAAGTTACTAGGGGACTGTATTATAAAAATTAAGTTAGTTGTGCTATTTAAAATGCATTTAAATTGCTGTAAACTGAGTCAATCTAAAATGTTGTGGTGATTTGCATATATCCCATGATGCTTTGCATTTTGGGAGTATGTGTGATGTTGTGTTTCTTTGAAACTTGGCTTTATTGCCAATGCCCTTTGGGGTAACCAGTGCTTTAGTGCTTCTGCATTGAGGTTACTTGTCTTTAGCTTGTTTTTTTTTTTTTAGTTTTTTTTATTTGAGCCCCCACCACCCAAGCAAATAAGGCCCATATAGGGGAGGCTGAATCTCAACTGAAAAGTTAGATCAGAGATCAATGAGTCAGTAGGTGCTGACAAGTGCAGAGGAAGGACATGAATAGTCTGTTGCTGCAAATTGATGTATCGAAGAAGGGATAAAGCATTGCTGAAGGTTATCTGCTGTATTTTGAATAAACATCACACAGAGATTGTGTGTTGAACTTGAAGTTTGGTGTCTGGTTCATCTGTTATCCCACAACCCCTCCACAGACTTGTTGTCACAAGTGGGATAACTTGCTGGAAACATCGTGACTGGCCGAAGAGGGACATTTTCTGGTGGATAGTGCCCAGATATCCCAGGTGGACTGATGCACCAGGAGTTGCCAGAGGAGAACCTGGAGAAGAAAGTCCATGGAGTTCTGACAAGAACCATGGCCAGCAGACTGGGAGAGAAGCTGCTGCCTGTACTGGACCTGGGAGCTTAGAGGACAGCTTAGCCTGAAGATGACGAAGAGATGCAAAGGGGATGAGGAGCTACCATGGGGTCGAGGCAGACCAGAAATGCAAGACAACACCCCGATGGTGGAAAACCTGATGAGGCTAATATGGTGAATGATTGGGCAATGGCTGGAGGCAGACCGACTTCACAGAGAGGCACAACACTGGTGCCAGGTGCTCGAGAGGTCCCTGCCAGATGGTTTGGATAAAGAATCAGAGGAGGATTTTTTGTGGGCTCAGCTGGAGGAGGACCCTCTGACAAGCAACACAGGAATATTCTACTCAGTGTTCTTAGGATGTTACCTGTTGGTGGTCACAGATGCAAGTATGGAACTTGAATGTGAAACCCCAGGTAAGACTATGCCTAGTGATATTGTGCCAGGGTTGAAGACTCCAAGCAAGCAAGAACAGCTTAATCTGGTTCAAGGTCAGTAGGCATTCATCTGTATCCCCCTCCCCCGGGTCGTGCCTGAAAATAGGCAGGATTTGTCTAGTGCACTTACCTGGTCAACAAAAACTAAATAAAATAAATAAATAAAGAAGAAGCCTATGAGGCTAAAGGGACTTTTTCTTGTATTGATACAGCTAAATCTATTACAGCAATAGCACCAAATTAGTCAAGGGATTTTGAGAGATTCCCCATTTATCCTTCAGGAAATTAAGGGGAAAAAAACTCACAAAATCTCATTTGTCATACCAAGAATGGACACAAGATGGTGTACATGCTTTACTCTTGCTATAAGTGGCATGCTTTTTGTCAGACCATAGAGAGAGAGTTTAGAAATGCCTACCAGGTAGCACTCTAAAAATCAGGTGGTAATGAAAGAAACTATCAAAAGTATCCCCCCCAGTACCAAATATAGTAGCAGAATTAAATATTGCCTGAAGTTTTATACTATGTGTTACTCTAATCTTGGTGGGTATATTATTGCATTTTGTGGTCAACTGTCCAAAAACCGATGATCAGATTTTTTGCAGATACTATTTGTTTCTCTAATGTTGTTATGTGTTATTAAATTTTGCAGTCAATGGTTCATTTCATTTTAATTTTTATTTTGTAACTTGCTAAGCTTCACAGAGCATAAAAATTCCTTTTTTGAGAGACACATGTAGTAGTAATCATTTAGAAATCAGTTTACAGAGTTTGATTGTGGCACACCATGATAAGTGTATCAGGGCATATATTTGCAGTGGGTGGCTGAAACCAGCAGATGTTATTTTTTTCCCAAGAATAGCATTTTTTTTCAAAAATGTATTCTGGTCAACTATCTGTTTTGTTTTTAACATTCAGTATGTCAGGAGTGTGCCTCTAGGCACACATTTGTGAAGGAGTTACAGTAAAATGCCCCTGTGTAGCATAAAAGTAAGATATGCTAATATTGCCCCCCCAAAAAGGTAAATAAATTACTTTTATGCTACACAGGGGCATTTTAGAGTAACTCCTTCACAAATATGTGCCTAGAGGCACACTCCTGACATGTTAAAAATGGAGGGGCAAAGCTGACAATGCCTCTTATCTGTTTTGTTTCAAACTGTGAATATAGCACATTAATTTACCTTTCTAGAGATCAGTTTTTAGACTTCTTTTGTGGTGCATTGTGGTAAGTCTATTAGTACATGTTTGTATGGTCAGTGGTTCCAATCCAGTTTATGCTATTTTTCCAAGATTAATATACATTAATTCTTCTATAATTCGTAAGAGTGCTGTTTTCTCAAAAATATTTCTGGTGAAATATTGTCTTTATTTCAAACCCTGTATATGGTACTTTCATTCTTTTACTTAGAAATCGACTTACAGAGTTTGATTGTGGCTCACCATGATAAGTGTATCAGAACATATTTCAGCAGTCTGTGGTTGAATCCAGCAGATCTTAATTTTTCCAAGAATAACATTTGTGCAAAAATTCTTTCTGGTCAACTAACTGTTTTGTTTTCAACATACAGTATGTCAGGAGTGTGCCTCTAGACACATATTTATGAAGGAGTTACAGTAAAATGTCCCTGTGTAGCATAAAAGTAAGATATGCTAATATTGTCTGAAAAAAGGTAAATACATTACTTTTTTGCTATACGGTGGCATTTTACAGTAACTTCTTCACAAACGTGCCTAGAGGCACACTCCTGACGTATGTTAAAAAAAGGAGGGTCAAAGCTGACAGTGCCCCTTTAACTATCTGTTTCATTCCAAACTGTGAATATTTTATTTATTTATTTATTTATTTATTTCAGAAATCGGATTTACAAACCTTTGAGTCAAAGACTCATTTACAAAGACACCTCATCACAGGGAAGGGAGACAACATATTTGTGAAGCAAGACAGTGGAGAACAATACAGGTGAGATACAGAAGAGCATTTAGAGCAAGGCATTTCAGAGAGCAAAATAGGCGTGATACAGAACAGCATACAAAACTAAACTATTTAGTGTCCCAGTGGAGCACTCAGGTTACGGTGCATGGTTTACAGACTGCAACAGCTATTCTAAGTAATCTGGTACATACGTAATACTATAAGTGACAGATTGGTTCAGAACGGCGCACTCAGGAAGCCCTATAATGGGCATTTACAGCTCCGAGTGTCAGTGAGGTGTTTGCTTAGGGCGACTTTGAAGAGGCTAATTTTGTAGATATTTGTAATGTGCGTGGGGAGGGAGTTATACCAGGAAGGTGCTCTGTGGTGAAAAGACCTTTGGGTGAGTGAGTTCCTAGCTCTAGGCACCTGGAAGGTGGCTTTGGTAGTATTGTGGGTGACGACCAAATGGGAGGCCCGTTGAAGGGGTGTAGTGGCTCCTGGGGGGCAGAGCCCAAGTAGCGCCTTTTTTGCCAGTATACAGATGTGGTATTGTAGGCATTCTTCAAAAGTGAGTATGTTTGAGGTGGAGTAGAGCTGGCATGTGTGAGTTCTGCTGGGGGCACCAGTCAGGAGCCTACAGGCTTTTTTGATAGAGGTCTGGACTTTGGTGAGGGCAGTGGGGTCAGCAGCTGCATAGATAGGGAGTCTATAATCAACCAAAGACAGGATGGAGGAAGTGATAGCCAGCCATAGGGCAAACTCAGGGAGGCAGTCTTTGTGGTGGTAGAGGAGTCCAATCTGGGCATTCATGGCAGAGGACAAAGAGTTAAAATGGGCATGGAAGGAGAAAGCTGAGTCGAAGGTGATGCCCAGGTATTTGTATGTTGATACTTGTTCAAGGGGATGGAGGGTACGGGAATGATGTGAAGGGGAGCATTTCTGGAGTTACTTTGGCGGTGTGCAAAAATCATAGATTTTGTCTTCTTGAGGTTCAGAACCAGACGATGGTCGAGGAACCACTTTTCAGCTTGGCTGAAGGTGAGTTGCAGGGAGCTCTAGAGTGTTAGTGGGTCAGGGTGTGAGGCGATGAGGACTGCATCATCGGCGTATAGAAGCATTTTGCCTGTGCAGGAGCTAGGGAGGGTGTTTAAAAAGAGACTGAACAATGTGGGGCCCAGGATGGAGCCTTGAGGGACCCCGGAGCCTACAGGTAAGGCAGTTGATAGGATAACATTTAATCTGATCTGTTGGGATCTATCCTGGAGGTAGCTGGAGAACCAGGCCAGAGGGCCAGATGAGAACCCCAGCTGACGGAGGGAGTCAAGCATTAGTGGGTGACATACAGTGTCAAAGGCCTTGGATAGGTCAATGAACACTGCCCCGGCGATCTCCCCAGAATCAATATAGCACTATAATGTATGGGTAGCCCTTATTACCCACTGAAATCAAGCAGATTACAACCTTGTAATCCCACTGTTGTGGTGTCAGAACTTTATAAACCTATCTTATCTATGTCATAGCAGTAGGTTTACAAAATTGAATGGTAGGTTGATTCAGAAGTCTACACACCCTGAATGTGATTGTTAGCCTCAGTACAGTATTCAAATAACATTCCAGTTGTCTCAGTTTACTGTTACCGAGTCTAGCAACTATGTCAGATAGAGATTTTAACTCTGGTGCTATTTTGGCCTGCTGCCATTCAGTCCGTGTATCCTAATAAATTGTTTTCCTACACAATCATGTGGCTGTAGTGCAGATTCATTAATAAGGCAAGGCTAAATTACCTGTGTTTGAGGGGGGTAACTTCTCATGTCGAGTCCCATACACTATAAATGACAATGCCTGATGTACAGGTGATAACCATGGTGTAATCATCTCTTGTGGTGCTAGGGCAATTGTAAACCTCTTGAGCTACGCTCTTGAGGTTTACTGATGCCCTAGCAACCACTCAAGATGATTACTTCATGGTTATCACCTGCACATCAGGCATTATTCTCTATTTAATTGGTCTTTCTGAAGATCAGGTTTTAGAGTTTTTCTGTGGTGCATCATGATAAGTCAATTAATACACGTTTTTGTGGTCAGTGGTTCTAATCCAGCTGACGCTGTTTTTCCTAGATTAACATACATTAATTCTTCTATAGTTTCTAAGAGTGCTGTTTTCTCAAAAATACTTCTGGTGAAATATTGGCTTTATTTCAAACCATGTATATGGTCGTTCCACTCTTTTTCTTAGAAATCAACTTACAGAGTTTGATTGCAGAATGCCATGATAGGTGTATCAGGGCATATTTCACCAGTCTGTGGTTGAATCCAGCGGATGTTATTTTTTCCAAGAATAACATTTTTTCAAAAATTCTTTCTGGTCAACTATCTGTTTTGTTTTTAACATACAGTATGTCAGGAGTGTGCCTCTAGGAACCTATTTGTGAAGGAGTTACTGTAAAATGCCCCTGTGTAGCATAAAAGTAAGATATACTAATATTGCCCCAAAAATGTGAATAAATTACTTTTATGCTACACAGGGGCATTTTAGAGTAACTCCTTCACAAATATGTATCTAGAGGCACACTCCTGACATATGTAAAAAAAGGAGGGGCAAAGCTAACAGTGCCCCGTATCTGTTTTGTTTCAAACTGTGAATATAGCACTTTAATTTACCTTTCTAGAAATCAGTTTTTAGAGTTCTTGTGTGGTACATTGTGATAAGTCTGTTAGTACATGTTTGTGCAGTCAGTGGTTTTAATCCTGTTTATGCTATTTTTCCAAGATTAACTTACATTGTTTCTTCTATAATTTTAAAGAGTGTTGTTTTCTCAAGAATACTTCTGGTGAAATATTAAAATATACTAATATTGCCTGAAAAAAGGTAAATACATTACTTTTATGCTACACAGTGGCATTTTACAGTAACTCCTTCACACATATGTTAAAAAATGGAGGGACAAAGCTGACAATGCCCCTTTAACTATCTGTTTTGTTTCAAAGAGGTCAGATTTTCTCTCTTCACACTTTAATTCATCTTTCTAGAGATCAGATTTTAGACTTTTTTCTGTGGTGCATTGTGATAAGTCTTTGCTTACATGTTTCTGTGGTCAGTGGTTGTAATCCAGTTTATGCTATTTTTCCAAGATTAACATACATTGATTCTTTTACAATTTGTAAGAGTGCTGTTTTCCCCAACATACTTCTGGTGAAATATTGGCTTTATTTCAAACCATGTATATGGTAGTTTTATTTTTTTTAGAAATCAACTTACAGATTTTGATTGTTGCAGAAATCAGAGCCGAAATCACATGAATAACATAAATTGATTTTTTCTATAATTTTTAAGAGTGATAGTTTTCAAAAAATTATTTCTGGTTAACTATCTATTTTGTTACAAACACTGCACATTGTGCTTTAGTAATCTTTTTTTACAGGTCATTTTTTTATAGTTCTACTGTAATGTACCATGATAAATCTGTGATTATATGTTTTTGTGATCAGCAGTTCAAATCCAGCTGATGGTAGTTTTCCAAGAATAACATAAATTCATTTTTTTCTATCATTTTCAAGAGTAATTGTTTTCCCAAAATGATTTCTGGCTAACTGTCTGTTTTGTTTCAAACTCTGCACATAGTGCTTCAATTAATCTTTTTTAGAGATTAGTTTTCAGAGTTTACTGTGGTGTATGATGATAAGTCTGTGATAATATGGCATAGAGCACTGGGGATTAAGTGGCATCAACACAGCAGCAGCACTCCCTGGCATCAGCGATGATGGCACAGGCCAGGGAACAAACTGCTGAATGAGGACTGTGATAATGGAGGAGAGCAGAAAATTGAGGTCGATGGAAGGTGGCAAGTGACAACACCATGGAGACTGTTAGCGATGGAGTAGGTACAAGCTCCTGCATTGCAAGAGCACAGTTGGCAGAAGAAGAAGAAGTGGTGCAGCTCATCACATGTTTACCATTTGATATTAGTGATTGTAGAGACTGTGCTAATGTTGATGACATGGGCAAACCTGAGGTCAACAGTCCGTTGCTGGCCAAGGAAAGACAGGGGGAACTCCCTGCCAATGGCAGCCTGGAAGAAGCTAAAGCTGGGGTGGCAGGGAGGGTTGCAAATGAAGAGATCAAAATAGGGGTCAATCTTAACTTTTCTTTACACTAGCTAGCAGGGCTAGTTGATTCAAGATTGCACTAGCCCGCAGACAGCTACAGTAGCCCATGATTGCAGTGGTAAATTTTGACCACTTAAAGAGTTAAAAATGAAAGCCAAGAAGATACTCTGATTATTACACATTCATCCTGCTCCCACATTGCTTCTGGCCAAAGCAGAAAAAAAGACTGCAATGCCATTACACACAGTGTGCCCCCCCTTTGTTTTCTACAACGGCCTCCTCTCTTTCAGCATCCCTGAACCAGGGCATAACACAGTAGCAAATATTCAATCAAGCAGATCTAGCTCTGCACACAATAGCTGGCATCATCATGCACTTCATCACACTCTCACCACCACCCACAGGGCAATGAACAGAGTCAGGCAGAGAAAGACACCCTCAGCCCCCACCCTGTGATAAACTGGAGCCCAGTACTTTTGGAAATTTTTGTACAGTATCAAGTGAGCCAGGAGCACTTCTAGGATGTATTTGGGGAAGGGGTTGTGACACATGGACAGCCAGTTCTGAGCACTTTATGATTTTTTGTAATATAAAAATGTGTTATGGACTGTCTCTCATGAGAGATGCTGAGACAACATGTGAGAACACACACACACACACACACACACACAGGTTTTAGATACAAGGTGTTACCTGGAAGGTCAGAAGCTAATTATAGACTAGAACAGGCCTTAATCAAGAATCTCCTGTTTTTCTAAGTTAAATATAGCTTTAACTGCTAAGAGGGAAATCAGTATCCCTTTTATGATGTTTCGAGGAGAAAAACCAGGTTTAGCACACTGTTGAAAAATCATAAATGCTTTGATGTCTGGGTGAGAGGGATACTGCTCATAGATGAAAGGAAATTTACAGACTTGATTGGGGAAGTCACATGGGGAAAGGAGTTTCTGCTGATGTAACCATAATTAACTTTCCTTCTAAAATGATAAAATATCCTGGGTATATGATTTTTAATAAACAGAGGAGGAGCTAGGTGACCTCACACAAAAGGGTTGGCAAAGACAGTTTTTTAAAGAGTATTCTGTTTTCCTTCAGGGACTTTAATCTACACTCTGACAAAGAAACATCTTTGAGCACTTTAAGCAGGTATTTAGAGAGAGAGAGAGAGACAAAATCTAAGTACTGTAGTAGGAATTGCACTGTTAAAACCTTGTTCTTTTAAAAGATTGTATGGTTCTTCTGATATATGGTTCTGTATTTACATGTTACTTATTTTTATCTATTTTAATAAAACTCTATTTTTTAGAGCCTACTTGGTCTGTCTTTGAATTTCTTTCTTTAACAAGTAAAGTAAATATGGTTAAAGCAAACACTGTGCATACGCTTGAATGGTGATACCAAACTGGAAAAAGGTGAGAGTTTAATCTGAGGTCTTTTATTGCAGTTTTTAAGGGTTCATTTCTGTACACCTGGTTAGGTGCCCATAGGCAAAGATACATGGCCCCCTGAAGACAGAATTATCTGCATCTGTGCATTGGGTATGCTAGCAAGAGGTTCACAGTTTGAATCCCTCCAGAACTGAGAACAAAGTTTGATTCAAGCCCACAAAACAGACAGGAGGGTTACCCTGTTTCTGTTAACTGTTCACAAGACTGCGCTTGGAGGTTGCACTTTGGGAGTAGAGGGCTGACTTGCTGAGTGGGTTTTGTGACAGATTGGTTGGCAGTGGTGTGGATAAAATGTTGGTACTACAAGCTTTTATTGTTCAGTGTGTCAGCTTGAGACCATCAGCTCACTTGCAAAGAAAGAAAAAGGCAGAGTTTTATTTTAAAAGGAGACAGAACTATATCACTTGGCATACAGTCAAGTTCCTACCCATTTTATTTTTTTCCTAAAGTGCAAGTCAGAGTAGCAGTAGTTAGGGAAGATGACTTCCAACTACAGCAGGCACACTGTAGACTACCTAAGGCAGTTGTGCAGGGAAAGAGGAATCCTGTCCAAGGTGAAAGCCAGCAAGCAGAACCTCACAGATGCCCTGATGGTAGCAGATACCCAGAGCAGTGAGTCACAGACCATGACTGAAAAGGACCAAACCTGGAGTGTGGCAGGGCTAGTGGCCAGTGTAGTGTCCAGATCCAGTGAAGAGGGCAACAGGGCCACTGTCAGTGAAGGGCCACAGCAGCAGGGGAAGGTCACCAGTATCCTGGATCCAGAAGTACTCAGGCTGCAAATTGAGTTGTGCAGGATGGAGATGGAGTTCCAGGAGAAGAAAGAATGAGAGAGATGAGAGGCAGAGCAGGAACAGTGGGAGGCAAACCATGAGGACCGTGAGCACCAGTGAGCTGTAGAGGAGAAGACAGAGTGAGAATGCCAAGACACAGACTGTGAGGAGCAGGAGCACCAGAGGCAACATGAACTGGAGAAGATATGACTCTGACCAAGAGCACCAGAGCAGGTAAGTGGCTTGGGTTTAACTGGGACTGCAAGACTGGGTTACAAATTGAATTCCAAATTAATAGCCAAATTTAAAGAGGGGGAGGATATGGATGCCTTTTTAAATTCTTTTGAAAAAGTTTGTATTCAGGCTAAAATTCCTAGAGAGTCCTGGAGCTTCCAGCTATCCCTGCTACTTACCGGGAAACCTCAGGATGCATTGGGTCAAATGGACAATGAGGACAGTGATGATTACAGCAAACTTGAAGCTGCACTGTTAAAAAAATTTGAATTAACTGCTGTCTGATACACAGCTAAATTCCGTAAGCTCAGGAGAAGCCCTGACAAGAGCTACGAGGAGCTAGCCATGAAACAACGTCAGGTTTTAAAATGTTGATGGGAAGGGATTGAGGCAAACTCTGTTGATAAAATTGAAAATGTGAGTTTGTTAGAACAGTTTTATTGGGCATGTCCAGCAGAGCTAAAGACCTGACTGGAGGACCGAGATCCCAAAACAATGCAAGAGGCTGCTGAATTCTCAGGCTGCTATGCCAAGAGCAGACCTGCTCTGAGAGCAAATGGGGTGGGTGTGGCAGTGCAGAAAGGGAAAAGTGCACCTTAGGGCAGCTAAAATCCTCACTGCCTCCACCGAAACCAGTTAGCCCCAGGTTTCAGAGAAAAGATTTCTCTGAAAAGAGAAGTGAATGTTGGTTACGTAAAGAAACTGGGCATATTGCCAGACAGTGTCCCAAAAGAATGAGCAATAATATGCAGAATGGTACTAGAAAAGAAGTAGGTTGTTTGTGTGTCCCTGGGAGCATGCCAGTGAAAATAAGGGAACACATGCACCCAGTCATGGTGAATGGTGTACAGATGCATGGGTTAAGGGACACAGGGGCAGCCTTGACCTTGGTAAAGGGGGATCTAGTAGAGCCTGGTCAGCTTATACCCAATAAATATGTCACTGTACAGGACTTTGCTGGTGAGACGAAAACATTGCCCCTTGCTAGTGTTCTCTTAGACTGGGTTGAAACAGGGGGAACTGTGCAACAGGTGGCTGTAGCCAAAATGTTAGCAGTGGATGTGATCCTGGGCAACAATCTCAAGCAGGGGATGGAATGTGCAGTTACCCACAGCCAAGTAGCAAGGGAAAATTGTAGTTCCCTGAACCCCACAGAAACCATTGTGGAAACCACTGAGAGGCTGGTTCTCCAGCCTGTGTCTCCAGATGGGGAGACTAATGAAAAGGAGGTAGAAATTTCCCCAGTAGCAAGTAACCACACAGCTAGACAGGGTTACTCTGAAGAGGGATGGGTGATCCATTGTCAGAGGGTTGGCATTGACAGTGATCCTGAATGCCCTGACGCTAGTGCTAGGGACCCTAGTTTAGTAACTGAAGGGGACATGTCCCATGCCTTGGGAATGTGTGAGGGTTTTGCAGGTGCTTAGAGAACTGACCATAGTTTAGAGAAGCTGAGGGCTTGGGCAGACTTGGACGGCACACAGGGAGGTGACAGCAGACATAAGGTTTATTTGGAAAATTACTTATGTATACTCAGGTTGTGCAGACAGAAGGAAGGATGCTAGGCAGGCAGCTTGTCGTTCCTCAAGGGTATCGTGAGCAGTTGCTCAAAATTGCACATGATATTCCCTTGTCTGGTCATCTGAGAATTGTGCGCACTACGCAGCAGTTGGCTCAGAATTTCTATTGGCCTAACTTCACCCAGCAGGTGAAGGAGTATTGCAGGTCTTGTCACCGGTGCCAAGAAATAGGGAAGGCGGGCAAGAAAACCCAAGCTGCCCTGATTCCATTGTCGATAGTGGAGAAGTCATTCCAGAGGGTGGGAATGGATGTTGTGGGGCCTTTAAATACCCCCAGCTCCTCAGGGAAGTGATTCATCCTGACTGTGGTGGATTATGCCACCCAGTACCCAGAGGCAATCACCCTATCTTCACTGAGGACAGACAAAGTGGCAGATGCCTTACTTGGGATTTTCTCCTGTGTTTGGTTTCCACAGGAGGTTATCACTGATCAAGGGGGTTCATTCATGTCAAACCTGATGAAATATTTATGGGAGAAATGTGGGGTGGTGCAGAGATGCACGACACCATATCACCCACAAGCCATTGGGCTTGGGGGAAGATTCAGTGGTACCCTAAAATCAATGCTTCAGGTGTTTGATGAACAGCATGGGAGGGACTGGGAGAAATACCTTCCCCACCTGTTGTTTGCATACATGGAAGTGCCCGAAGAGTTGACAGGATATTCCACCTTCGAACTCTTATATGGATGCCGGGTATGTGGGGCCAAAGACTTGATCTGGAAGGGCTGGGAAGGTAAGCACACCACCCAGGGAACTCCCATTGTGGATTACAACCTTCGGTTTAGGGAAAGGTTAAAGGAGCTTATGGGGACAGCCCAAAGCAACCTAGCGGCTACCCAACAAAAACAAAAAGTGTGGTACGACCGCAGAGCCAGAGCTCTCTCGGACATGGTGGGTCAGGAAGTCATGGTCCTTATTCTGGTCCAGAAAGACAAGCTGCAGGCTGAGTGGGCAGGACTGTACTAAGTGGTTAGGAAGGTAAATGACATGAACTACATTGTGGAGTTACCTGACCGAAGACAGAGAGAAAAGATGTATCATGTCAACATGATGAAGCCATATGCAAATAGGGCTGACATGGTGTTTGCAGTGTGTAGTCCTGGGGAGAGGACGGACGAAGGAGACCCCCTTCTGGATTTGCTGAAAGAAAGTAAGCGGGAGTCCTCTGTGGAGGCAGTAAAATTGTCTCCCCAGCTGACCCCAGACCAGATCCAGAAAGTAAGGGAGGTTTTAGCAGACTTTGCCCCATTGTTTAGCACCAAGCCTAGACTAACCCCCTTAGCGACACACAATGTGGAGACAGGGACACAGACGCCCATACGGTGGATAACATATTGGGTGTCAGAGGCGGTCCAAAAAGACATTAGGAGGGAAGTGAAGGAGATGCTGGATTTAGGGATAATACAGAGATCCCACAGCCCCTGGGCCTCACCTGTAGTCCTTGTACCTAAGCCAGATGGCTCTCCTCATTTCTGTGTGGACTATCATGGACTGAATGCAGTCATGAAGTCAGACACCAACCCGATGCCCCGGATGGATGAACTCCTGGACAAGTTGGGGAGGGTGACCTACCTTACAACCATTGACCTGACCAAGAGGTAGTGACAGGTAGAGTTGACAGACAGAGCTAGGGAGAGGTCGGCCTTCATCACTCCAATAGGCTTTTTTGAGTTTAAAGTAATGCCTTTCAGAACGAAGAATGCTCTGGCTACTTTCCAAAGGTTGGTGAACCAGGTGTTAAATGGTGCTGAGGAGTACGCCGTGGTGTACCTGGATGACATTGCCATCTTTAGTACCAGCTGGGAGGAATACCTATCTCACCTTTGGGAAGTGCTGGACAGGATACAGAGGGCCAGGCTCACTGTCAAAGCTGGGAAGTGCTAGGTGGCCATGGGAGAGGTGGCATACCTTGGGCATGTGGTAGGCCAGGAACAGCTCCATCCTAACCAAATAAAAGTAGAGGTAATCCAGGCATGGCCCGGACCAGAAACACAGAAGCAGGTCAGGAGTTTTCTAGGGATAGTAGGGTGCTACAGGAAATGTGTACCCAATTACAGTGCCCTGGCTGCTCTCCTATCTGACCTGACAAAGAAAAAGATGCCAAAGAAAATTACCTGGGGCCCAGCCCATGAAGAAGCCTTTACCAGATTGAAGGAGGCACTGTGCAGTGCTCCTGTTTTGACAAGTCCTGACTATAGCAAAACCTTTGTAGTTCAGACTGATGCCTCAGATGTGGGTATTGGGGCAGTACTGAGTCAGACATCCAGCCAAGGGACAGATCACCCTGTAGTGTACCTGAGTAAAAAGTTACTTCCCAGGGAGCAGGCATACTCCACTGTTGAAAAAGAGTGTCTTGCCATAGTGTGGGCCCTAAAGAAATTAGAGCCATATTTATATGGGCAGCATTTTGTAGTGCAGACTGACCACAATCCCCTGGTTTGGCTGATGCAGATGGGAAAGAACAATGGTAGATTGCTAAGATGGAATCTTGCTTTGCAAGGGTATGATAAGATAATTGTACATAGAGCTGGAGCCAGAAACCAGAACTCAGATGGTCTGTCTCACGTGTATGAGGAGTGAACTGATTTGGGAAGCTCATCCCATGCCGGGGATAGAGCCCCAAAATTCAGTCTAGGTGGGGAGGATTGTGACACGTGGACAGCCAGTTCTAAGTACACTCTGACTTTTTGTAATATAAAAATGAGTTATGGACTGTCTCTCATGAGAGATGCTAAGACAGCATGTGAGATCACACATACACACACACACACACACACACACACAGGTTTTAGATACAAGGTGTTACCTGGAAGGCAAGAAGCTAATTACAGACTTGAACAGGACTTAATCAAGAATCTCCTGTTTTTCTAAGTTAAATATAGCTTTAACTGCTAAAAGGGAAATCAGTATCCCTTTCATGACGTTTTGAGGAGGAAAACCAGGTTTAGCATACTGGTGCAAAATCATAAATGCTTTAATATCTGGGTGAGAGGGGATACTGCTCATGGATGAAAGGAAATTTACAGACTTGATTGGGGAAGTCACATGTGGAAAGGAGTTTCTGCTGATGTAACCCTAATTAACTTTCCTTCTAAAATGATAAAATAACCTGGGTGTATGGTTTTTAATAAGCAGAGGAGGAGCTAGGTGACCTCACACAAAGGGGTTGGCAAAGACAGTTTTTTAAAGAGTATTCTGTTTTCCTTCAGAGACTTTAATCTACACTCTGACAAAGAAACATCTTTGAGCACTTTAAGCAGGTATTTAGAGAGAGAGAGAGACAAAATTTAAGTACTGTAGTAGGAATTGCACTGTTAAAACCTTGTTCTTTTAAAAGACTGTATGGTTCTTGTGATATATGGTTCTGTATTTACATGTTACATATTTTATCTATTTTAATAAAACTCTATTTTTTAGAGCCTACTTGGTCTGTCTTTGACTTTCTTTCTTTAACAAGTAAAGTATACATGGTTAAAGCAGACACTGTGCATAAGCTTGAATGGTGATACCAAACTGGAAAAAGGTGAGAGTTTAATCTGAGGTCTTTTATTATAGTTGTTAAGGGTTCATTTCTGTACACCTGGTTAGGTGCCCATAGGCAAAGATATCTGGCCCCCCAAAGACAGAATTATCTGCACCTATGCATTGGGTATGCTAGCAAGAGGTTCACAGTTTGAATCCCTCCAGAACTGAGACCAAAGGTTGATTCGAACCCACAAAACAGACAGGAGGGTTACCCTGTTTCTGTTAACTGTTCACAAGACTGCACTCAGAGGCTGGCACTTTAGGAGTAGAGGGCTGACCTGCTGAGTGGGTTTTGTGACAGAGGCTACACAAATCTAAGGGGCTTGGGAAACAGAAAACATTATGACATTTATATGTTTAAAAGTATTGATTTTAACATATTAACAAGTATTGATTAACATGTATTAACAAACTGGGAGGCAGTAAGGGATCTGTGAGTGGTGGACCCCCTATCTGGGAGTGACCATTATACGGTTCACACTCAATATGGGAAGGGTAACAGGAGGAATAGGTATCAGGGTGATTAACTGTAAGGGAGTGGACTTTAAAAGGATGGGGGAAATTTTGGTTGAGCATCTGGTGGGAATTCAAACATGCATGAGTGCCAGCCAAAAATAGAATACCATTAAGAAAGTGTTGGCAGAGGCTGCTGAGACCTGCACAGGACACGGAGCAAGAAGGGGAGCGCAAAGAAGCTGAGCTGACTGACTCGGGAGGTAATGGAAGGGGCGAGGGCCAAGAGAAAAGCATTCCAGGGGCTTAGGAAATCAGGAGGGCAAGGGGACAAAGATGAGTACACAAAGAAGTCCAAGGAGTTTACCAGGCTAGTCAGAGCAGCCAAGGCTTCCAGAAGGCTGAGGCTGGCACAGGGAATCAGAATGGGGAAAAGGACTTATTCAGATATATTGGTGAGTGAAGAAGAAACAAAGACCAGATTGTGAGGATTAAGAAAGAAGGGGGGGTGGGTGGAGAAGGGAGAAGACCAGGCAGGGGCACTGATTGAGTACTTCTGCTCTGGGTTCATAAAAGAAAAAGGGGGGCAGATACCTCATGTGTAGGGGGGAGTGGGCAGAGGGTGATGGGTGACTGATATCAGAATCATGGCGCACAGGGTGTTGGAGGGACTAAAGGCACTGAGGGTGGACAAGGCTCCAGGTCTGGATGACATTCACCCTAGGGTACTTAGAGAGCTAGCGTAAATCCTGGCATGGCCACTGGCAGACCTGTTCAGTACATCACTGGACACAGGATGCATGCCACAGGACTGAAGAATGGCGCATGTGGTGGCCATTCATAAAAGTGGCCCAAAGAATGATCCAGGCAACTACAGACCAGTAAGTCTCATTTCAATAGAAACATAGAAACATAGAATTTGACGGCAGATAAGGACCGCTTGGCCCACCCAGTCTGCCCATTTCCCTACCTGATGGATAAGCTGCAGATCCTAGTTAACCAGCAGCCTACTTCTTCCTACCCCCATCCCCTAGAATTGCCTTATGACTGTCCCATGCATGCTTGAATTCCACCACTGTTTTTGACTCCACAACCTCCTCTGAAAGGCTGTTCCATACATCCACAACCCTCTCTGTGAAAAAATACTTCCTTAAATTACCTCTGAGCTGCCTCCCTTCTGTCTTCAAATTGTGCCCCCTTGTTCTTGCACACCTCTTTTTTTGAAAGATGCTACCCTCTTGGACTTTGTTGATTCCCTTGAGGTACTTGAAAGTTTCTATCATGTCCCCCCTCTCCCTCCTTTCCTCGAGGCTATACATATTAAGCTCCTTAAGTCTCTCTTCATATGTCTTCCGGTGCAGACCCTGCACCATTTTAGTTGCCCTCCTCTGGACAGCTTCCATCCTGTCTATGTCTTTGTGGAGATTGGGTCTCCAGAACTGCATGCAGTACTCCAGATGTGGTCTCACCAGCTGTCTGTACAGAGGGATAATAACTTCTTGTTTTCTACTGGTGATGCCTCTCCCTATGCATCCCAGTATCCCCCAGCCCTCCTTGCTGCCCTCTCACATTGCTTGCCCACCTTTAGGTCATCTGATATGACTACCCCCAGGTCCCTTTCCATTTTTGTTGTTGTTAGTATCTCACCCCCCATTGTGTACTCTTCCCCTGGGTTTTTGTTTCCCAGGTGCATTACCTTGCACTTCTTAGCATTGAATCTAAGCTGCCATACATTTGACCATTCCTCTAACCTTGCCAAGTCCCTTCTCATCCTTTCCACCCCACCTTGTGCATCAACTCTGTTGCAGATCTTTGTGTCATCTGCAAAGAGACATACTTTTCCTTCAGTCCCTCTGCAATGTAAGCTTATAAAGACATTGAAGAGGGCGATCTAATACTGAACCCTGTGGTACCCCACTGCTAACCCCCTTTTTCAGAGTGGACTCCATTTACTATTACTCTCTGTGTCCTATTCTCCAGCCAATTCTTTACCCAGGCTGTCATCTTTGACCCACTCCCCAGGCTGGCTAACTTGTATATAATCTTTTGTGTGGGACTGTGTCAAATGCCTTGCTAAAGTCTAGGTAGGCCATGTCCACAGCCCCTCCCTGATCAACTACTTTGGTCACCCAGTCAAAGAAATCTATCAGATTTGTCTGGCATGACCTTCCCGCTGTGAATCCATGCTGCCTTGGGTCCTGTGCCCCTCTGGCCTCTAGATACGCAACAATTCTTTCCTTCAGAAGTGATCATGGGGAAACTCATGGAGTCAATCCTAGAGGAGAGACTGGTGACCTTTCTTGAGGACAATGGGCTCCAAGACAGCCATCAGCATGGTTTTGTATTGGGCAGATCCTGCCAGATGAACCTAGTCAAGTACTATGACTGGGTTACCAGGGAACTGGATGGGGCCAAGCAGTGGATGTCCTATATTTGGACTTCAGCAAAGCCTTTGACTCGGTGCCACATGAGAGGCTGGGAGAAAACTGGAATACATTGGGGTAGAGACAAAAATGGTAACTGTATCACCTACTGGCTGAGGGGTAGGCAGCAAAGGGTGGTGGTGTTGGGGGAACTCTCATCATCAAGGGATGTTAGGAGTGGGGTGCTCCATGGATCAGTACTGGGACTGGTGCTGTTCGGGATATTTATATCCAATATCTCAAATGGGATACAGAGTAGGATCAGTCTGTTTGCAGATGAGACTAAGATTGGTGCAGTGGTAGATAGCAAAGAGGGGTGGAGGGGACTGCAGTAAGACCTGATCAAACTACAGGAATTTATTTATTTATTGATGATTCAGAAGTACCCTTGAGTTAGAGACTCCTTTACGAAGGTTCCACATCACAGTAATTAGAGACAAACAATATTACATAGCATAACACAGACTAGTTTGTTACAAGAAACAGTAGTCTAACAAACAGTCAGATAGTAGTAATTAACTAGCATATATACACTCAGGTATAGAACTAACCTGGCAGACACAGGAATGGTCAGAGACATGGCAGCTGGGGTTCAATGCCAAGAAGTGCAAGGTACTGCACTTCGGAGCAAAGAACCAGGGGAGGAAATATCAGCTAGGATGGGTACAACTGGTAAGCACAATGGAGGAAAAGGATCTAGGGGTACTAATAACGGGGAGTATGAACCACTCAGCTCAGTGCAGGAAGGTGGCTGCAATGGCAAACAAGATGCTGGGGTGCATAGCAAGGGGAATGTCTACCAGGCACAGGGAAGTGATCCTACCCCTGTACAGGTCACTGGTCAGGCCGCGTCTGGAATATTGCATGCAGTACTGGTGTCCATTCCTGAAGAGGAACATCAGATTGCTTTAGGGGGTGCAGCATAGGGCAAACAAAATGATACAGGTACTTGAGGGTAAATCCTACGAGGAGAGGCTGGGAGAGCTGCATATGTATCCCCTGGAAGAGAGGATGAATGGGGGGATATGATTGAAATCTTTAAGTATCTAAAGGGTATTAACAGGATTAATGCAGAAGGGATTCTTCAGATCAGATGGGGGAGGGACACGAGAGGGCATCAGCTGAGGTTAGAGGGGGGATTCAGGAGGGAACTCAGGAGACTCTGTTTCACAGAAAGGGTGGTAGATAAGTGGAACAGTCTGCCCGAGAAGATGATATCGTGCAGAACAGTGGGAGGATTTGAGAGGGTGGGACAGAGTGATGGGGGGTTAGTTATGAGGAGGGGAAGGGAGGGTGAAGCAACTGCAAGTTGAAGGGCTAGCTGCACAATTGGGCAGACTGGACAGATCATGAGGCCTGTTTCTGCTGCCATTTCATATGTTCGTATGTAACATACTATGCCCCAACAATAACAGATTTTTTTAAAAACGTTCTTTCATCAAGCCAGGGTAAATAATATACAGGAATGATACTATATATAGGATGACCTGTGCTCCCCAGGAATGCTCGTTTTATCCTTTCAAATTACATGACTTACTAAGGTATTTTGTACCATACATGCACCAAAGGTTTATTTTTAGGATTAAAGGACATGCTGGGCAGGATAAGGGTGGAACTGTATGGATGGTGTTGGCTGGCATGGTAATTTTGGAAGAGCTGGAGACTCCTTCACTTGCCAGTAATGGCAGCTATGGGTCTATGGTTAGTCATTTCAGAGTATGGTCTGCAGTGGTGTCCAGGGAAAGTACAGAGTTGAGAGATTTGAAGGGGAGAGGGAGCGGCTATGGTGAGGCTGGGAAAAAACCCATCACCTGCAGAGCTGACCATGTATGCCTCTTAGCACATTTTCATTGAAATGTTGGATACAGACACACAAAATGTAAGGAAATGAGGGGCACTGGTTTTAATAATGTGGGACAAATTGTCTGACAAAGTCAGAAAACTGGAAGCTAGTGACTTAACAGCATCTACCCTTGATCATATTCCAGCAATACAGGAGGCTCAGGAATGAATGCAAAAAGGCTATCAGGGCTGCCAAAAGTCAATTTTGCAAAGCCACCTTAAGGACTTCAGCTAAGGACCCTAGGAACTTCTGGAGGAATATTAAAAACATAGTGAGTGGTTCCTCCACCTGTGAGGCTCCTGACGTACTTATTGATGGTGCTAGCTGTAATAATCCGCTGACCATTGCCAATGCATTTAACTCACATTTTCTGGACCTGTCTACCTTCACTTCTCTATTCTTCTCCAGTGGTCATGACAGACCTGTCCAGGCCCCTCCATTTCAAATGGCACCTTCCCCTCATCCTCTGTTCTACTTCAAGGCTGTGATGGCACAAGAGATGCAGAGATTGCTCTCTGGTCTCTCCCCCTTTTCTAGTGCTGGCCATGATGGTATGGAACCAAAGCTTCCTCCGTCTCGTGGCTACCTTCATTGTCTCCCCTGTGGCCCATATCATTAGCCTATCCTTAGCCTCTGGGGTTATCCCTAACCTGTGCAAAGTGACGAGGATTGTCCCCATACTCAAACAGGGCAACCCTAGGATTCTTGACAGCTATCAGCCGATTACCATCCTGTGTGCTATCAGTAAGCTTCTTGAGAAAGTTGTGGCCGGGCAACTCATGGATTATGTCCAGTCTCATGAGCTACTGTCTCCCTCGCAGCATAGCTTTCATAAAGGGTACAGTACAACCTCTGCCCTGGTCACTGTCACTTCTGGGATAAGGGCTGCTATGGACCAGGGCAGACTCTCTGGGGCCATCTTTATTGATCTCTCTAAGGCCTTTGACCTAGTTGACCATGCCTTGCTATGCATTCAACTTAGATCATTGGGCCTGTCCCTGAGTTCTGCACTCAGTTGGTTCTACAATTATCTTCAGGGCAGGCAGCAACTTACCAAATATAGTAAGGTGCTCTCGGACACCACCGCCGTGTCCTCAGGGGGTTCCCCAAGGGTCAGTCCTCGGGCCCCAGCTCTTTTCCATATTCATTGATGACCTTCCCTCCTCAGCTGCCTCCTGCAGGGCCATCCTGTATGCTGATGACCTTGTTATTCTCACTCATTCCTGGGATATTGGGGTCATTAATCGCCAACTGAGTAAGGATTTCATGAGTATCCAATCCTGGATATTGTCCCACAAGCTGGTCCTAAATCTTAAAAAGACTCAGGCCATGCTGTTTGGACCCCTGTCTAGGTTAAAGACCTCCCCTGTCCCTCTGTACATCTTGGGTATTGATGGTGTTCCTGTTCTCATCACCAACTCCATCAAATATCTTGGGGTGACACTCGACCCTCAGCTCGACCTTGGTCACCACATGTACAATGTGTGTCAATCTGTTAACTGGAAATTGGGTCTGGCTTACAGGGCAAAGAATAATCTTACTTCAGTTGCTCACCTAGCACTGGCCAGAAGTGTGTTTCTTCCATCTCTCTGTTATGGGCTCCTTTTGTTTGCCCCTACTACCAAGATCCACCTCACTAGGTGGACCGTAGCCTACAATAACATCTGCTGTTTTGCTCTTGCAGCCCCTCATCTGACTCACCATTGTAATCTGTATAGCAAGCTTAACTGGCTCTCCCCACCCAACTACCTGAATTTTGTCTTGGACTTCTTCAGGGGCAAGGTTCGGGGCACTGGCACCCCCCTGGATTGGCAGAACTCCACGTGCTTGCTGTCTCCTCTGCTTACTCCCTAAGGTCATTGGACCCCGCTATCCTTAAGGTTCCTGCGATGCGTACCCAAATAGGGGACAGAGATTTTGCATCATGTGCCCCGAGATTATGGAACTCCTTTCCTGTCCAGGTCAGGTCCTCCCCTTCCCAGGCGTGCCTACGAACCTCCCTGTGGAAACACTTGAAGCTCTCCTCAGTATGTGACTGTCGCAAACCTCCATGAGTACCCTGGTCCCTGCACTATACCTGAGCACATCTTCTCCTGTACCTTGGCTCCAGCTCTGCTGTGGTTGCCTGCCCACCTGGGTGTGGCCCTGTGTAAAATGTGTAAATTTTGTATATATCTGTATATATTGGTAGGAATATTGCTTTAGAGACTCTGTACTTTTTTACATTTGATGGTGTCCACTGATATAACCTGAGTTATCCTACTATGTATGCTATGTTTCTCCTGACTTTAGTGTATCTGCCGTACTTGCTTCAATTTGTACTCTGAGGGCCGGATATTCAAACTGCACCCTAAAAGTGCACAACAGCAGGAGCAAGCGCAAGTCACTTGCGCACATGCGCAATCGTCGCGATATTCAAACATGGAGCAAGGCCAAATGTGCAAGCAGCCAACGTCTGAATATTGCACAAACTGCGCCATAGCACAACCAGGGAAGGGAAGCTGAGCAGATTTGATGCGCCATAGCGCAACCAGGAAGGGGAAGCTGAGCAGATATGATGTGCCATAGCGCAACAAGGCCAGCCCAGCTGAGCAGTCCAGAGGCCCATAGGGCAAGCAATGACACCCCCAGCAGCATAGCAATGGAACAGCACAACCAGGGAGGTAGGCAGAGGCCCATCACCCATGCCACAGATGGGCACAGGGACACACTGCAGAACTAACAATGCACCCCCACATCCCAAGAACAGCATAACTGGGAGAGGGATGGAATATTAACCGGCCCATGGGGACAAGCAAAGAAAGCACATCCCGGCCGTGTTACTGCAGCACACCCACTGGCAAGCTGAGACTGCCACACAAGGGGCGGACCACCCCAGTGTCCAGCAGCCCCTGCAGTCACAGCACACCCTGCACTGTGACCCCAAGACACACACCATGAACAGTGACCAGCACTGCAGGAATCCCCAGGCCCCCATCACACTGCAACCTCGTGTACCACAGAACCATACAAGCCAGAGCCACCATGAGCACCCAGCAGTGGGTGGCAGCACATGGCAATACTGGCTGAAAAGCCACTCCCACACCAGAGACACCCTCCCACGCACACACACACACATACCCATGACTATACCACCCCAGATGCCATGCACACCACTGCAACTGAGCACCTATAGCCAGCTGCAAATCAGAGACCACCACAGTATTCATATCAAAATATATATTACAAATATAACAAGAATAAGAAGAACAACAACTATAACTATGTACAAATATACAAAACAGGGTGGGGGTATGGGTACAAGGTAGGGGTGGGTAAGGGCAGGTGAACAACCGGGAGAGGGATGGTGGGGTGAGGTGATGGGCAGCTACTGCCTGCCAGCCTGCTCTCCTGCCACCTGGTGCTGGGCCCGGGGCCTCCTCCTGCGCCTCAGACCATGTTGCTGTAGGTCCAGCATGATGGTGTGCAAATCCATCGCCACCTGTATCATCCGCCGCATCGACCTCTCAATGCGGTGCAGGATCCGGACACCTAGGACAAGGAATCAGAGTCAATGGCTGTGACTGTCCATATCCCTGAAGCCCACCCATCATGCATGGCATACAGCCAAGTGCCCCACTCCTGTGATGGACTGCACCCACCCACAGTGACCATGCACAAGACATGCCCAACCAGGCAGCAACAGCCATGTGTACCACTGCACACACACCGCCCATGACCAGCACAGCACAACCAAGGCTGTCCAGTGACGTGGCTATGTGGTGGGAAGTCAGTGCCACAGCCATGTGCCCAGTGCATGCATGGACCACCAGTGGCGCACTCACAGACATGCAGTGCCACTGGACAGTGCTGACTGTCCACGTCGGCGTGCATGGCAGTGTTGTCCATGGACGGTGGCGTGCCCCCCACAGCATGCAATAGCATCCATGATGTAATGACACTCACCCTCATCAGCCGCTGCATCAGGTGCTGCTGCAGCTGTGGCTGCTGCTGTTGCTGCTGCTGTGGCTGTGGCTGTTGCACCCCTCCTCCGCCAGCCACCCTGGTACCGCCATCCCATGCCACAGCCTATGCCTGCCTCCGCTCCTCCACACCTGTGGGAGACAAAGGAAGAGAAAAACATTAGTGAGATCCCAAAGCAGACAGCCCCTTGCCCCATTGAGTGTACCTGCCCACACATCCAGACCCAAACAGCACACACCTGCAAACACCCTCACAGCAAACCACAGCCCAACCCACCCCCTTGCACAGATTACATTACACAGTCACCCATGCAGACAATACCGGTGCATACACAGCACACCCACCTGGCCTGGGCACAATGTCCCTCCTGGCATGTGACCTGAGGCACGCAAGCAGAGCACGGTCCCTCCTCTGCAGGTCGCCGTAGCGGTGCCTGCACTGTTCAGGGGTCCTCCTCCGCCCAGTGGCCTGCTCCAGGGCAGCAGCGACCTGCTGTCACACATGGGTGCGTGGCACCTGCAGGGGCACACCCTCGAACAGTGAGCCATAGTGGGGCTCCACCACAGCCACCAGGTTGGCCAACTCCAAAGCCCCATTGTGGTGCTCCCCTGCGTGCCATTGTCAAACTGTACAGTGGCAATATGGCACTCAGCAGCGCGGCAACCCCACGTGGAAATGTTGCGCAATACAACTCCATCACTGCCTATCACGCTGTTCGGACAGCGCCGTCAGTCCACATCGCACTGTCACCGAACAGCTTACGCGTGGCAGACATACAGCACCAGGGGGCAAAGGTCGTGCACAAGGTCATGGGTCAGTGGCGCAAGGCCACGCACAGCGCCATCGGACGTCCACACATCCTGCGCAATTGGACACCTGCGTGCCAGTGCCACAGTGGACTATTGCGCAGTACTGCCACTGCGCCATGTGGTGACCAGGGCTGTAGCACCATTGGCACAATGGTGGCCATGGCCTGAATTGCCGATCGCGCACAGCACGTCATCAGTGCAGCAGATGCCTGCGTAAGCTACCTGGGCATGCACAATGCAGTGTACCACACAGTCACAGATATGCGCCATTGGCTCAGCCGGCTCAACCGTATTGCGCAAAGCGCAACGGCGCGATATTCAGCCGACACATGCAAATCATCTGATCAGCCATTCAAAGGTGCAGTGGCACGATTTGCATCTCATTACAGTTGCTCCACTCCTAATTTGCATGCATTGCGCTATAAATGTGCGACATGGGCTGCGCTGGCCAGATTCGGTTACTGCAGGTGAGAGGTGGGTTGCATGCTGTGTGATGTTCTGGACAATGGTCATGGGATAACGCTGTAGACTGCACAGTGACAGGTGTCCACTTCCACCCATACAGATCGACATGACCGAGCAGAGCCAAGGTGAGGGTGAGGATGGTGGGCGGAGAAGAAGGCCCAACTTCACCACGGCGGAGACAGAGGCCCTCTTCCAGGCCTACATGGAGGAGGAGCCACTACTGAGTGGATGGTGGGGCACCCCTCAGGCCCGTGTGGCTGCATGGGAGGGGGTAGCTCGGGCAGTGAACCTGCACAGAAGCCACCAGCGCTCCGTGCAGGAATGCAAAAAGAAGATGGGGACAGACCGCAGGAGGGTGAAGGAGAAGGTGGCAGCCCTCAGGGTGGCACGTGCTGGCACAGGCGGGGGCCAGCCAGCGGTGGCGGAGCTGACCCCGGCTGAGGACCGACTGGCTGCATCAATGCAGTGGAGTGCTATTGAGGGTGCACCAGGAGGTGGATTCCAGACAGGTGGAAGCCCATCATTGCACGGTATGACATGGTGGTGGTGTTGGGGGGGGGAGGTTGTTCACATGCACTCACATGTCCTCACTTTCTGTTACAGATCCTGTTCATCTTCAGGGGACAGTGGTGGTGGGTCCAGGCAGTGAGAAAGACCTGCTGGACTTGGAGGAGGGTCCATCCACCTCTGTCACCAGCCAGCATGCACTGCACCAGCATGCACGCCAGGCTGCCAACTCTGTTGTCGGTGAGTCGGGTGTGGGGGGTGCACAGCCTGTGTCTCAGCAGTCTGGCATGCAAGCATACCAGCACGCTGTGACTGAGGCTGTAGCACGTACTTGCACCATTGATGATGCAAGGACTGCAATGGGCAGTGACATGTGTGTGTCCCATGACGGACACACAGCAGGCCAGCACGTGCCCCTGGGCCTAGCTGGTTCCAACGTGTGTGCCAGCATGTTGGCACAGTCCCAGGCTGTGCCTGTCAGCACTGGTGGGGCAGCACCGGTGGCTGTGCAGGTGTCTGGCACTGTTGCGGCCACAGCAGTGGAACGAGTGGTCCCTGGGGCACAGCGGTTGGAGGGGCAGCAGCAGTCACCCACCAGGTCTGGGGGTACAGTGTCCAGCGGTGGCACATGCCCACCGCCCTTTGATATGCCCATTCCTGGTCCTGGTGAACAGTGCCCACCCTCAAGGGGTGTTGAGCATCAGGACCTTCCATACCCTGGGGGACAGGATGCCGTTGTGGCAGAGTACCCATTTGAAGAGCACACCCGCCTGCTGCAGGAATCAGTACAGCAGCAAAGGTGGGTTGCAACGTCCGTGGAGGCACTGTGTGTGGCTGTGGAGTGGCACAGCAGGGACTGTGCTCTGATCCTTGCAGAGATGGTCCATATGTGGATGGATGTGACCGCCACCATTGACAGGCAGACCCAGGCATTGGTCGCTGTCGTGGCTGCATTGGGCACACAAGCAGGTGCCCCTGTACCACGCACCCCACACAGTACACTCTCCACTCCCCATTCCTGGCATCATGTGACACCCAGCCTGTCGATGCCGGGTTCTGCTGTGGGCATCCCGAGCACCTCTGGTGCAGGTATGTTTGGCATACTACAGACCCCAGTGCGGACAAGGTCACAATCACGCAGCGGGACCCCTGGTGGTCCATCAGTGCCACCCCATGTGGCCCCTGCTCAGCCTGCCAGTGCTGTTGGGTCATGGTGGGGCTGCCCACGCATCCGCGGTGGCCATGGAACAGTGCAACATGACTGACCTGTCTCCCAATGCGGGCCCTGTCTGGTGCTGCCCTGTGTGCAATGTGCGTCATGGTGTGCAGTGCACTGGTGGGTGCCCTGCACATCACGCCGACATACGGACCACCTGCACACCATCCTGACTGCTGTCCACAGGTGCGAGTGCATGATGATGCCTGCATTGTACTGTACACCAAGGTGCAAGGGTGCCCAGCATCTGACACATGTACTTGGACAGTACAGGTGGTGGATGTGGTCTGTGGATCTGTGTGTTTGCCATGTCTGTTCCTGCTCTGCTGTGCACCTGCCCATGTACGCTTTGTGCCTGGTGTGTGTGTGTGTGTGTGTGTGTCCATATGACTGTTCACCCCTACCTGATTGTGTGTTTGTGTGCCTGGTCCCTTCCACTCCCCTTGCCGTCATGCACCCCTTGTGTGTTACTCTGTGTGCCTGTGGGTTGCGCCAGGACAGTGTTGGTTGCACATGGCTCCTTGACTTACCTGTGTCATGCATAATGCTCCTCCCTGATGGTGTCCCGGTGCAGCTGGGCCTGCCGGATCAGTCGGGGGTCCCGCCGTCCAGGGGGCTGCTCATCACCATCATCACCGGCGCCACTGGAGTCCCCATCGCTGTCCCCCTCCTTGACCTGAATGGCTATCCCACAGTCTTTAGCCATGTTGTGCAGGATACAACAGGCCAGGAATATCCCACAGGCCTTTGAGGGGCTATACTGTAGGGCACCGCCGGAGGTGTCTAGGCATCGGAAGCATGCCTTGAGCATCCCAAACACCCGCTCGATGATGTTGCGTGTGGCGGCATGCGCCTCATTATAGCGTTGCTGCGATGGGGTCATGGGGCGCCGGTATGGTGTGAGCAGCCAGGGACGGAGTGGGTATCCGCTGTCACCTGTGTGGAGATGGTGGAGTTGAGTATCATGTTCAGGTCCATATTGCCAATATCCCTGTGTGCCACTACCATAGCACCTGTGGCATTTCCACCCTTGCCCCATGTTTGCAATTCCTACATGAGTACTCACCCACTAGATGGTCTGTGGGGATGTCCCCACTCTCGAATCGATGGCACAGTGTGGATTGATACCATATAAAGGCATCATGTGCTCCACCAGGGTGTGTGGCACAGACATTGATTATGCGCCCAGTGGCATCACACGCCACCTGGCAGTTGACACTGGAATAGCCCTTCCTGTTCCTATATGCAGCCCCATCAGGGCCAGGTGGCATGCAAATGGCCACATGGGTGCAGTCTATGGCCCCTAGCATACTAGGCATACATGCTACCCTGTGGAACTCCTGCATGTTTGCTGTACGCTCTGCCGTGGTGCTGGGGAACTGGATGTGCTCTGAGCATGTGGCAGCAGTGCGCTGAGGAATTGGGTGAGGATGCATGACGTGGCCAACTGTGTGATGCCTGTGGTGTCCCCTGTTGGCCTCTGGAAGGTGCCCGTGGTGAGCAGGCGCACGCAGGCTGTCAGCTTGGTCTCCACCGACAAAGCGTGACTCCGTCGTGAGGGTGCCTGCATCACATCACTGCACAGCTCACAGATCCGTCTCAGTATTGCCCTGTTCAGGTGGTACCGGCCCACGATCTCTACATCTGTGTACAGCTCAAAGCTGATGTAGGCACGGTACTGCCTGTTGGGGGCGTACCACTGACGGGCCCCTTCCACGGCCATGTCCCCCTGCAGCATGCATTCTCACCCCCTCATTACAGCTTCCATGTGGAAGCTGCACTGTCCATCTCCCTGGCTTGTGACCCCCCCGGCTGATGTTGCTCTGTTACCCCTGCTGTCCTGACCTCTACCTCCACTGCACCGGGTACCCCCGCTGGCCTCTGCAGCCTATGGCCCACACAACTTCTCTTGCCTGCCCTGTTCTGGACTGTCACTGTCTGTCTCTCTCTGTCTGTCTCGCTTGGCATCCCTGTAGTGTTCTTGCGCCTCTTCCTTGAGCCTTTTTATTTTGGCTCATTTCCGCTGTGGCGCAACTTCCAGCTGTTCTGCTGTTGTGCATTGTGCAACCCTTTGAATATCGCATTGCGCTCTTTATGCAGGGATCCACCCCCTTCGGTTGTGCATGCCGTCATTTGCATTGCGCTGTTGCTCAGCCTGTTTTCGGTGGCGCAACTGCCTCCTGTTGAATATATCAGAATGGCGCACTTTCAGACTTGCGCATGCGCAACCCTATTGCGCATGGCGCAACCCTTTTGAATATCCAGCCCTGTATGTTCTTTTAATTCCTGTACTCTCCCAGGTCATACCTGAAAATAGGCATATGTTTTGTCTTGTGTACTTACCTGGTTAACAAACGCTAAATAAATAAATAAATCACACCCTGGACACAAGCTGAAAGTTCAGACAGTGGAGTGATAATGACTCAGATTGAACCTTTTGTGGAATCCCCCTCTTGAACTGCCAGATAACTGCAGCTCTAAATGATGTGTTAATCACACCAGGCCATCTGGAACACAGAGAGATTAGTAGGAGGACTATAGCCTGCTAAAGTAGGGATTTTTTTTCAGTTAATACTTTTTATTAGATTTTTATAACTTCTGACAAGACCAGGTACATACGCTGCAGTATAGGGCACATAAGCATACAGCAGAATAAAGCATGCAGTACATCAATGAGCGAAAGCTCACAGGAATTAAGAACAGTATCTATGTAGGCACATAATAAACATGTCGATAACATTCTCTGATCAAAGAGTCCAAAGAAGGGGAGAATAGCATAACTCCAGAGTCAGTGGTTACCAGCTGAAGAGGGAATAGCTGGGATGCTGATGGGCTTGCTGAGCGAGTCCTGAGGAGTTCTCTGATACTTTGTCTCTACCTGAGGAACATAAGGAACAGGAGAGAGAGAGAGAACAATAACAAACAAACACTAAACTTTCAGATCACGCATTTCGCCAGTTAGGGAGAGGGATGGTTACTTATTATTTTACAGTGGAGGGGGGGATCCAAGGACCCTACCTGCAAGAGTATCTGCTTAGACCAGTCCATCTTAACTGAGGGATTCACCCTATCCCAGCACGTGGGGAGAGGTAGGCTAAATATGGAGCCCAACAAAGGTAGTACTGTGGGAGAGTATTAGCAATTACATGAGATAAGCGATCCAAAGCTGCTCTGGGCACTTTCAAGTGCTATCTGCATCAGCACCTTGTCACAATGGCCTCCTGAGAATGTTTCTCCTAACTAAACTTACTCTCCTTCCGTCTAATTTCCCCCTTCTAAGTCCCTCCCACTTTACCCCCCACTTTCTGCTAGCGCCTCATTTTTTATTTCCCCACTAGTATCTACATTCTCTCCCCATAGCTTCATCTACATGTATCTACCATCTCTCCTAGCAGCTTCTAATTTATTCTAGTGAACCATATTACAACTGTGTTTTTTTATTGTGCATATGTTCTTGAATAATATACACAAATTACTGTAACTTAACATACATATTGTGAATCATTGCACATATTACAGTAATTCCATATGAAAGCTTTAATGTACCTGACAAAGCCTATGACTGCTTGAAACTACTGTGCTAGTTATTGTCCTCACTATGTTCTGTATTGTTTCCCTGTCGTGGAACCTTTGTAAAAGAGTCTTGGCTAATAAACTAATAAACTAAAGCTGCCATCTTTTAAAAGGAGTTTAGCAATTCGGGAATAGTGGGTACTACTGTCGTTCTCCAGTGGCAAAGGATAAGCTGCATAGCTTGAAGACTAAGTAGGGCCAGCCACCTCTGCTGCTGTCGGGTAAGTCTTCTCAATGCAGGGGCTAGGCTCAGGATCCATACTAAGGGGTCAACAGTCATGCCTGGACTGAGAACCTGTTCTGCCAGGCTGAGGACAGCTGTCCAGAAGGGGGACATAAGTGGGCAGAGCCAGAGTATGTGCATGAGATCTCCTACTCCAAAATGGCATCTCCAGCACCGATTGCTGTTAACTAGATGTAATCGATGCAGGAATGAGGGAGTGCGATACCAATGAGACAGGATTTTATTTTGCATGAGCCTACTTCTCACATCAGAATACATAGAATGGGCATTCTTCCATCAGAGCTTCCACTGGGCATCCGAGAGGGGTTGCTGAAGGGTCTGCTCCTATTTAGATTTGGCATGTGTTGACTGAGAGGGGAGTTGCTCCCTAAGGTTGAAATAAATATAGCTAGCTCTGCCTCCTTTGTGGATCAGCCGTTTGTGCTCCAAGGTAGTCCCCTAATGCTTTGCAGTGGGGAGAAGCTTGATATGGGCTGTTTCTAAGCTCCGGAGCTGCAAGTATTGCCAGAATGCTGACTTACCTAGCGGAACTCCTGGTCTATTTCGTGAAAGGATTTTAAAGTGAGGCCATCTTCTGCAAATAGGTCTGCCAGTGTGGAGATGCCCTATTCCTGCCATATTGGCCAACATAGAGTTTTATCATCCACCTTTAGGGAGTTATTGCCCTGTACAGAGGTGGCCAGCAGTGGGCATGGGTTGGCACACTGTTTCTTGTGTACTAAATGCCATACTTGCACTGAGCTTGTGATTGTGGGACACAGACACAGATGTTTGGGAAGGGGGTTGTATAGCAGGACTGTGAGTGACTTCACCTGGGCTATGGCTGTCTCCATGTGTACCCACTATGGTGTTTCCTCTGTCGTTGGTAGGAACCATGCTAGGGTCTGAGTGGTGGAAAAGGCCCACTTGTATCCTTCCATCCAAGGAAGGCCCCACCCCCCTGTGACCAGTGTGCTTTGAGTTTGTTCCTGCTGTAGCGAGGCTTGGAACCTTCCCAAATAAAATTGGAGAAGGTCTGGTCAACTGCTTTGACCCAAGCAACCGGTGGCTTCAGTATAATGTGTGAGATGACATATGAGAGTTTAGGGGCTGCCACCATTTTATGCACAGAGACTTTGCCTGCCAATGTGAGGTGAAGACCACACCAGTGAGCAAATTCCATTTTGACACCAGCAAGGAGGGGTTTGAGGTTCAAGTCCCAGAGTTTGGTCAAGTCTGGGGTGAGGCATATTCCTAAGTACATAATGGAATGCGGAGCCCATTGAAGGCCAAGGTGGGACACCTGCACATATGTACATAAGTTATCAAGAGGTAAGACCTCCATTTTTGTCCAGTTGACTTTCAGGCTGGAGTATCTAGTGAATTCCGTGAGGAGAGATAGTAAGGATGGGAGGGAGGCAGGTGCATCCACTAAAGGGACTAGAAGATCGCCTGCATACATAAAAGTGGAAAAAGTGTTGTCTCCAGTAGGGAACCCACCGATAAGAGTGGCATGATGTATGGCAGTGCAAGTGGCTCCACCACCAAAATAAAAAGCAGGGGGGGGAGAGGACAGCCCTGCCTTGTGCCCCTCCCCAAGGGGAAGGGAGCAGATAGGGTACAGTTAGTAAGAATGTGGGCCATGGCATCAAAGTAAGGGGCTGCTAACCAGTGCCTGAAGTTTAGGCCAAAACCCAAGGCTGTCAACACTTGTTGAAGATAGTCCCATTCAAGGGAATCAAAAGCCTTTTCGAAATCTATGGCCAGTGCAGCAGATGGTGTTGAGCACTTACCAGCCCAATAAATAATATTAATCATTGAGCAGATATGGTTTCTGCTGTAGCGGCCAGGGACGAAGCCAACCTGAGAAGGGTAGATAAGCAAGGGGAGAAGGGGAGTCAACCTGGAGGCAAGGATTTTTGTGAAGCTTTTACTACTGTATCTGAGTTTATGAGTGAAATAGGGCAGTAGCTAGACGGAAGAATGGGATCTTTCCCCTTTTTTAGGAAACACAGTGATGATGGCTTCTCTGAGAGATGAGGGAACAGATCCAGTGGTGAGGGCCGAGTTAAAAAGATCACTGAGAAGAGGGACTATCAAGGGTGCAACTAGGCCCCAGAATTCTGGGGGGAAGCCATCTTCCCCAGGCAGGAGCTTTCCCACAGTTTAGGGCTTGAAGTGCCTCCGTCACCTCCTTGGGAGGGATGGGGACTTCCAGATTAGCTGCTTGTTGAGGGGAAAATTGCAGAAGGGGAAGAGAGCTCAGGAAGCTACACACCCGCTTGGCATCCATAGAGCGAGAAGGGGCATACAGCTCCTTGTAAAAGTCTACCATGAATTCATTTATCTGCTCCAACTGCACTTGCACAAGTAGGGACTTTTTTAACTTCATTGACAGCCATAGAAAACCTGCACTATTCAAGATGGACAAGTACAGGGTTAGCTGTACTGGCCTTGGCTAATTTGCACTAGGTTTTAGGCTAGTAAAACAATGTTAAAATTGAACCATGTCAATGGTACAATACTGGAGGATGAAGAAGCTAACATAGACCAAAAGTGCCACCTAGGGGGATGGGTTGTACTACATGCCCTAGAGTATCTCTGAGAGAGTGTTTCCCCAAAGCTTTGTCCCAAGTCTTGGAAGCCTGAGAGCCTGGAGAGAGGGCCAGCAACTGGAATGGAGAAGTTCCCAAGGGATCCTGCTGTATGCTGGCAGCCTGTTGTTTTAAAACAAAAGGACTGTAGGATTTTCTTACTGTGATGCTTGGTAGTGAGGCTAAACTTCAAGCAGAGCTCACAGGCGAGGAAGTCACAGGTAGACCAAAGGCAGCAAATGCAGATGTCGTGTGAATCTTTAGAATAAAGCTTTTTTCCACAGCAGCAGCAGCAATGAAAAAGATTAGAAGAATATTTTGTTCTCGACATGCAAAGCAAATAGAACCACTTTAAACTAAAGTGATTTCCCTATTCCCTTTCAGAATTGCACACTAGCTGTCTGAGGCCCACCCCTTGTAGGGAATCCAGGATATCCCGGCTCCTGGGATGGTCCACTCAACATCTGAGATATTGTAATCACCCTGCAGCTATACCTTACACTTTGTTGCCATCTCCTGAATTTGATCCACTAGATCCCTATCCATGCTGCCCCCCCCATGTTGGATGTCTATAGATCGCCCCTGTTCCAATTGCTGTGCCATTGCCTGGCTCAAAGGTGACCCACAGTGCCTCTGTCTCCCATTGTTAACCCTGCACCTCTGTTGGTTTTATACCCTCCCTTACATACAGGGCCACTCCACCCCCCACCTTTCTATGCTTGGACCCTTCAAACTTAAATTGCGTCAACACCTTATTCATATGAGTACCTGCATGTGCCACCACTGAGTCATCTACACACCCACTGACTGACCCCAGCACTTCCCAGCCCCTATCCTGGGGATAGGCAAACCACGGCACTTAGCCCCATCTCCAACCACTTTATCCCAGCCTACCCCCCCTGTCCACACTGTCCTGTCTACCCCACCCCTTCTTTCCCTTTTCCCCTACTTCTCCTTCTGATGCAGGCTTACTTTGCACATCACCATAGTTACTGGTTTGGCTTGGATTTACATACCCTTATGTTAATTTTGTTATCATCTGTTTACTGTACTCTCAATGTTTTATCTGTATATTATCCTGAATTCCTTGCATTGTTGTCTATGTATGTAACCCCCTTGTTACCCGGGGTTACTAGAATCCCAGTAAGACCTAGTGGTAGGCAGGGAAGGCAGCTTGTGAAACTCCAGTTAAATGGGTTTCACACTGTCTCACTCTGTTCTCAGTCACAGCTGAGACTTGAGAGATGACATCACCATAGAACTGTCGCAGCTGCATAAGCCACATTGGAATCTGCAGCTCAGGGAGTGAGTTAGAACTTTGGGAGTTTTCAAAATCAGTCTTCAGTTTGTTTTAAAGCAAGAAGGAGGTGTGATCCTGTTTATCTTTTGAAAGTGGTGGAGACCGCTGTCCAGGTCTCAGTGTCCCCTCCCTCCGGGGGGGGGTGGAAGAAAAGTCCCTCTGTGGATTCCAGGGCAATCCCTATTTCCACTATGGAAGAAAGCTGCCTGTTTACAGTGTCTGTTCTTGTATAACAGTAAAAGAAGTGGTATTTCGCCTGTGGGGCACCTGCAACGAATGGGTGAGTGTTTTGCTCCATTTGGAGGGGAAAACCAATTGTTTCATCAGTTTGGAAATATAAAGGAAGTTGGAATGTGGACTGCTATTTTGGGAGGACTATTTTATCTAGGACAAACAAATGGAGCAGTCAAAAAGACTAAAATTTTAATGGATTTCAAGTAATGCTGTAGAGGGGGTTCTTCAGGTCATCCACCGTTAATCTACATTTTCACAGTTTGAGTTTATGTTTGTCCAGAGAAATGGCCGGGTATGGGCTGTGGGAGCTGGAGGTGGGAACACCCCCCATCTTTAGTGACCAGGTCCACCTCTACGGATTTCTTCTGTGATTTGCTACTTGCCTCATGCGCCTGGCCAGTGATGAGGTGGGTACCCAGGCGAGGAGTCGTAACTTGAAAATCTCTCTAGAAGTCGCAGACTCTATGTGGTGTGGGGAGCCACAGGATGGGAAATATTCTCCTTGTTTGATGGGAGTTCGATGGAAGTAAGAAATCAAATCTCTCTAGGAGTCACAGACTCTAAGTGGTGTGGGGAGCCACAGCTTGGGAAAATATACTCCTTGTGTGATGGGAGTCTCTCCAAGTGAAGTTTGGGTTCATTCTTTAAATGGACCATCAGTGAAGTGGCCGGCAGGGGAGCCGGGCCAGTCGGGCTGTGTATCCAAAGCCCATGCAAGTCTGGGCTGAGTGCCTGGTGGGTCCAGAGCCAGACAATAATAAAAATGTGTTCATTCTTCAAGTGGACCTCCTTTATGTCTCTATCTGCATATACAGTGAACGTAGCCCCTTGGGGGACCATCAATGCTTTGTCATGTGTCAGATAGATTTGAATAAAGCCACACTGAAAAATCCCAATCCTGGTTCTGGACATTACAGTTATTGCTTCCTGTAGTTGGATTTACTTGGGTGCCCCTGTGCAGAGTAGCCAAACCTAGGTCCCTTGTGCAAGGTAATCTAATCCTCCCCGGACCCAGGTTGCCACCAGGTATTGCTGCCAACGCCAACAGCATGCCACCTGTCATTTTAGTAAAAAGGCAGGGGTGAGGGGTTACATGTACATGACGTGAAACCTCTCAATGAGCATCTGCTCACAGGTATATCCATGATTTCAATAAATAAATAAATAAATAAAACTCCCCTTGTCTCTCCTGAATAGGGCATAACCTGGGACATTTGTGTCCCAGTCATACTTTACGATAAACCAGGTCTCTGTTTGTGCCACTATGTCCGGGTCTGCCTCTATCATCAAGGTCTCCTGGACTGGGATTTTATTTCCCAGGCTGTGGACATTTGTAACCATTGCCTTCCAAGGTTTGCTGCCTGCCCTCCCACTAATCCTGTCTTCACCATCCTGTTTTTTACCCTCACTCACTTTTCCCTTGTTTTGCTGCCTTAATACCCCTACCTTACTCTTTGTGTCCCATACCAGTGTTCCTTTCGGCTTCCAATATTTGTTTCTCTCCTTTCTGGCCACATATTTATGTCCTCCTTGCAGGATGCATTCGCCTGTGGGTGTGGGCAGTATGATTTCCCCTTCTCCTTTTCTCTACCCCTGCTTAGTAAGTTTCAATGCTTGCCAATGAAGCATTCAAACCATTCACCGAGGACTCTAATGCCCTTTCTGGAAAGATGCAAGCCATCGCACCTGTACAGGTCTGCATCTCCCCAGATGGGCCCCCACTCCCCAATGAAGCCAAAACCTTGCTCTCAGCAGCATGTCTTCAACCAGTCTTTGAAGTTCTTGGTGTGTAGATCCCTAGCTTCCCCTTGCCAACAACAAAAATGGAAAGGTACCTGGGGGGAAGTCATATCAGATGACCTTAAGGTGGGTAAGCAATGTGAGAAGGCAGTAAGGAGGGCTAGTGGGATACTGGGATGCATAGAGAGTGGCACCACCAGTAGAAAACAGGAAGTTGTTATACCTCTGTACAGACAGTTGGTGAGACTCCATCTGGAGTACTACGTCCAGTTCTGGAGACCCCATCTCTGCAAGGACATAGACAGGATGGAGGCTGTCCAGAGGAGGGCAACTAAAATGGTGCAGGGTTTGCACCAGAAGACATATGAAGACAGATTAAAGGAGCTTAATTTGTATACCCTCGAGGAAAGGAGGGAGAGGGAGACATGATAAAAATGTTCAAGTACATCAAGGGAATCAACAGAGCCCAAGAGGGTAGAAACTTTCAGAAAAAGAGATGTACAAGAACAAGTGGCTCAATTTGAAGATAGGGGGATGGCTCAGAGGTAATGTGAAGAAGTATTTTTTCATGGAGAGGGTTGTGGATATATGGAAGAGCCTTCCTGAGGAGGTAGTGGGGTCAAAGACAGTGGGGCAATTCAAGAATGCATGGGACAGACATAAGGTAATTGTAGTGGGGGGGTAGGAGGAAGCAGGCTGTTGGTTAACTAGGATCTGCAGCTTATTCATTAGGTAGGGAAATGGGCAGACTAGGTGGGCCAAGCGGTCCTTATCTACCATCAGATTCTATGTTTCTATGACAAGCAGTACTTCCAAGAAAGTCACAGAGTTTGCTACCTGCCCTAGGCCCTTCCCAGTTCTGTGAACTCCTGCTGTACTCTTACTATCTCTGCCTTATTCCCAGATATGTCATTAGTTCCCAGATGGACAATGACATTGAGTTTCCCCCTCCTTGCTACTGCCCTACTGATCCACTGGATCCACTTTTCAACCCTCCAAGCCATGCCTTTAGTTCTGACAGGCACTTTACCTCACTCTCCTTCCCCTTCCCTGCTGCTCCTAGCTCTACCCCCCTGATAATGGAGTCCCCCACCAGGAGTGTCATCCTCTTCCTTTGTGGTCTCCCACCCCCACCCTTGGGGTTCCATTTCAGAGGCCCCACCCATCCTCCCTGGGTGCAACCTCAGGTGACCCAGTGGGGCCTTCCCATTCCTCAAGCACAGCATAGGAATTCCTTAGGTGCACTGGCTGGGGGATGTGCCTCTGACCCACCTCCCTGGAGTTTTAAAGTTAAATTCAAATTTATTTTGTAGGTCATCCACCTCATTTTGTGATTTACTTTTTATTTATTTAGTTTTTGTTTACCGGGTAGGTGCACTAGCCACAGCAATGACTATTTTCAGGCATAACCCGGGAGGGTACACAGTAAACAACAGAAAACAAATTTCAGTACATACAAATTACAGTACATAGTAGACAATAGCATATCATATGAACAGTGTCAGCAGGCGTAAACAACTAAGTAGGGTAAATACATAACAGTGTGAAAATACAGCAGAAATACTGGTAGTTATACATTAAATCATAGCTACTTAAGAAAATAGGGGAGGATAATACAATAATGGCTATAATCTATGAAATAGCCAATATTGGGTAGGTGTAGCAGAGAAAATATGAGGCAAGGAGGGTAGAGGGTGGGATAGGGTAGGGCTAAGAGCAAGATAAGAGGGATAATTTAGTTGATTTAAGGGCAGTAAGAGAAAGTAGGAGCAAGTGCAGAGCATTAAGCGGGGCTAGCAGAAGTGGTCTGGGTGGTGAAGGTTAGGAAGAGTTAGATAAACTAAGGCGGTTTGAATTTATATATACATTAAATCAGCATTTTCATGCTAAGATTATCTGCCAGCCTTTCTTGGATGCCTTTCTGGAAGCCTATATTCCCAGACCATGTCACCATACACCAGGCATCGGAAAAAGTATTATTCTTCATGTTTTCATATGTTTTCCTTACCATATCACTATCTCTTTGGAAATAATCAAGGACAGTCAGATGCCATGCCAGACAGGAATTAGCTCCCTGTCTCCATCACACCATGAAGCAAAGCTTAAAAGTCTGAATGATCCAAAATACCCTCTACAGACTACAGTGACATGCAAATTGTGCCACTGCTGTGCTTTGCACCTGCATTGTTGTGCTAAGCATGGCCCTTAACAAAATCACAACCTCTACTCCACCCATACTGTTTTGGTTAGTGTTTCAACTTTGTGATCTACCATCAGGAACACTGACAATATATTCGAGAACAAACAAATTCAAGTGCTTCTGCAACAGAATTCTTTAATAATATTTCTAAAATGTTTAAACTTTATTAGACCTGATTGTGTTGCTTAGCACTATTTTGAACTACCATACTCCTGGTATAATTGTTCACAACAGCTGTTTGTTCATGGTCCTAAATTTTTGGTTTACTTGCTTATCTTGAAATATTAGCCAAATGCTAGTGGCAAAGTCTCTTCCCTTCCTGTCTGCTATAAGCATCCCCCTCCCAGGCAGTCTATCTTCAATTACTTAGCTCTCATGGGCACCTATGCATGTAGAGGTGGGATGTATGCACCTGGGGTGCACATCCTACCCACACAGCAATGCACCTAAGGACATAGAAACATAGAAACATAGACTTTGACGGCAGATAAGGACCACTTGGCCCACCCAGTCTGCCCATTTCCCTACCTACTGGATAAGTTGCAGATTCTAGTTAATCAACAGCCTACTTCCTGCCACCCCCCACTACAATTGCCTTGTGTCTGTCCCATGCATGTTTGAATTCCCCCACTGTTTTAGCCCCAACAACCTCCCCAGGAAGGCAGTTCCACGCATCCACTACTCTCTCAGTGAAAAAAGATTTCCTCACATTACCCCTGAGCCACCCCCCCCATCTTTGAATTGTGTCCCCTTGTTCTTACACATCTCTTCTTCTGAAAGATGCTACCTCCTGGACTTTGTTGATTCCCTTGAGGTACTTGAACCTTTTCTACCATGTCCCCCATCCCTCCTTTCATCAAGGGTATACATATTAAGCTCTTTCAGTCTCTCTTCATATGATTTCTGATGCAGACCCTGCACCATTTTAGTTGCCCTCCTGACAGCTTCTATCCTGTCTATGTCCTTGCGAGATGAGGTCCCAAACTGCACACAGTACTCCAGATGGGGTCTCATCAACTGTCTGTACAGAGGATAACCACTTCCCTTTTCTACTTGTGATGCCCCTTCCTATGCATCCCAGTATCCCCCTGGCTCTCCTTACTGACTTCTCACATTGCTTACCAACCTTTAGATCATCTGATATGACTACCCCCACGTCCCGTTCCATTTTGTTATTGTTAGTACCTTCCCTGCTATTGTGTACTCTTCTCCTGGGTTTTTGTTTCCCAAGTGCATTACTTTGCACTTCTTTGCATTGAATCTAAGTTGCCATATGTCTGACCATTCCTCCAACCTTGCCAAGTCCCTTCTCATCCTTTCTACCCCCTTGTGTATCAACTCTGTTAGATCTTTGTATCATCTGCAAGAGGCATACCTTTCCTCAGACCCTCTGCAATGTCACCTATAAAGATGTTAAAGAGGACTGGACCCAGTACTGAGCCCTAAGAGTGCTCCACTAGTGACCCACCTTTCTTGAATGTGTTCCACTCACTATTATCTTCTGTGTCCTGTTGTGCAGTCAGTTTGCAACCCAGGCTACACCCTGGGACCCACTCCCAGGCTGGCTAACTTGATTATTAATCTTTTGTGTGGGACTGTGTCAAATGCCTTGCTAAAGTCTAGGTAGGCCATATCCACAGCCCTCCTGGACTATTACTTTGGTCACCCAGTCAAAGAAATCTATTAGATTCATCTGACATGACCTTCCTGTTGTAAATCCATGCTGCTTTGGGTCCTGTGTCGCTGGCCTCTAGGTACTCAACAATTCTTTCTTTCAGAAGTGATTCCATCATTTTCCCTATCACTGAGGTCAAACTTACAGGTCTGTAGTTTCCGCTTCTGCCTTGCTCCCACTTTTGTGAGGGAATCACATCTGCCCTCCTCAAGTCCTCAGGTACCACCTCATCCTCCCATGATTTGTTAAAAAGTGTGGTCAGTGGTGTCACTAGGTCCTCCCTTAGTTCTTTTAGGATTCTGTGGTGAATCCCATCAGGCCCCATTGCTTTGCTCACCTTGAGTTTTAGGAGTTGTTTCAGGACTCTTTCTTCTGTAAATGGACTGGTGTCAACCCCCTTACCCAGAGTGCTTCTATCCTCTGGTTTAGGTAACTCCTCCTCATCTTCTTTTGTGAATCCTGAGCAAAAGTATTCATTCAGTATCTCTGCCTTTTCACTGTCTCCCTCTGCCCGCCTCCCCTCTCCCTTATTAATCTTCACTGTTCCTCCCTTAACCTTTCTATGCTCCCTAATATACCTATAAAAGGTTTTATCCCCCTTCTTAACTGAAATGGCAATTTTTTCCTCAGTTTGGGCTTTTGCTATTCTGACTGTCTTCCCCACTTCTTTCTGCTTTAATTGATACAGTTCCCTGTCGTGCTCCTTCTGTGATGCCTTATACTTTTTGAATACAGCCTTTTTCTCCTTAACCTTCCCTGCCACCTCTTTTGAGAACCATAGTGTTTTTTACTCCACTTTGTTTTCTTTATCTGTTTCACACAAAGGCCTTGTTGCCTGTATGATGGCAGTTTTGATTTTCTCCATTGTTCTTCCACCTCCTTTTGGCCATTTGCTAGTGTATTCTCAGGTATTCACCCATTTTGCCAAAGTCAGCCCTTCTAAAGTCCAGTATGCTTGTTTTTGTATGGCTTGTCTCCATGGTTGTGCTTATTGTGAAGCACGCTGTGCAGTGGTCGCTTGTTCCCAGATGTCTACTGACTTCTAAATTTGTGATCCTCTCTCCATTTGAGAGTACCAGGTCTAGTATTGCTCCCTCTCGAGTGGGTTCCAACACTAGCTGTCTAAGGCCTTCCCCTGCAGGGCATCGAGAATGACCCTGCTCTTGGATGTGGCTGCAGTACATGTCATCCAGTTAACATCTGGCATATTCAGGTCCCCCATCAACAGTATCTCCCCTTTTTCAGCCATTTTGAGAATGTCCTCTATCATTTTCTTGTCCATTTCCTCCCCTTGAGATGGGGGTCTGTATACAACCCCTGTGTGGATTGTGATGCCATTCCCTGTCTCCAAGGTGACCCAGAGTGCCTCTTGTCCTCCCCTTTACTTTTTATTTCTGTAGCTTTTATCCCTTCCCTTATGTATAGAGCTACTCCACCTCCTCTTTTCGCCTCCTTGTCCCTTCTGTAGACTGTGTACCCTGGTATGTTGACATCCCAGTCATGGTTCCCCGTGTACCATGTTTCTGTGACTGCCACAATATCCAATTTTTCATCTTCCATCAAGGCTACTAGCTCAGGAAGCTTGTTTCCCAGACTACGAGCATTGGTACTCATTGCCCTCCATTTAATGTTGGCTTTATCCTTTTTCCCCCATGCCTGCTCTGTTGCCCTTGTCTATTTTTCCATTTACCCCTGTCCTGCCCTCTGTTGAGCACTGTACCTCAGTGTTTACCTTACTACTCATCATGTTCTGTAGGGGAAGGCTTGAAATTTCCTGCCTCTTAGTAGCACCTCCCACCATGGCTAGTTTAAAAGCTTGCCAAGCTGATCTACTGAAGCCTGGAGTAGATGACTGTGCTCATCAAAGAGGTCATCTGCCGGTCCGGCATGCTGTCCCTCGTGGTGTTCCTGGCCCTGCTGGCCAGCACCCCTTGACGATGGGTGCTGCACACCAGAGCCATGCCGGGGCATGTCCACATGCGGTACACTGCCACCACCCTCTGACACTGTACCCCCGTCACCATTGGCCAACTGCTGGTGCTGCTCCTCTGGCTGCTGATTGCCAGGGCTCACCAGCGCTACTGCAGTGGCCGCAACAGCCCCACCGCCCTGGATACACACAAGTGCTGCCCCACTGGGGCACACAGACACAGGTTGGGACTGTGTTTAATGCAGGCCACCATGGCGGCGGCACCCATGGCAATGCGATTGCCTGCTGTGGGACCATCCTGTGTCCCACACGTATCACTGTCTGGGATGTGTGGTCCATCATCATCAGTGCTGGATCCGGCACCAATCTGTGTCCCAGCATGTTGGAGACCATGGGCGCTGTCACGCTGGGACACAGGCAGGGCCTCATCCGCACCCACACCACTCTCATCAGTCTGGACACACGTGCAGGTATACACTTGTCCGGTCCCCCGCACTGGCAACATTCACCACTGACGACCACCTGTCCGTGGCTCCGCCCCCTTGGCATGCAGGTCCATGCAGAGTGGGCATGGGTGGAGTTGCGGACCCAGATGGGCATTGAATTGGATGCCCGGCATGGGTCCAACAGTGGATCCCTTATGTGGCAGGGCATGAGTTGGCAGCATGCCCTGTGGAGTTCGAGAGAAGGCAGCTGTGGTGGGTGGTAGGAGAGCAATGCCGCTGGCCCTCCAATAGCACCACAGCAGCACAGTGGGATGGGGGCAGGTCGCATGGCAGAGGGGGGAACAGTACCGCCAGTAGTGGGGAGGGGGGTTCACATACAGGTAACTGCCCCTGTTAGGAGTATGAGTTTTGTGGGGGGATGCAACACTCACCACTGTGTGTTCGGGCAGGTGGGTGCAGCATGTCTCAGGGTGTGCATGGGGTGCATAGGGGGTTTATGGCAGGGTTCACCCTGGTGTACCTTGCACCCCCTATGCACCCTTGTGGTGAGGGGTCAGTGGGGGGGAGGAGAAAATCAAGTGCCTGGAGGACTGCTCTCTTCTCTTGGGCTGGGATCCGTGGAATACCGTGCTCAGCAGCAGCACCTGGCAGAGGCTGGGAGCATCGCTCAGTAGCAACGTTCAGCAGCAAGTGGTTGGTGATGGCAGGATGTCTGTGCTGACATCCATTGCATGCTGCGCCAAGAGGAAAGTACAAGTTAAAAATCCCTGCCTCCTGATAGGTGAAAGATGATCTGGGGGATGGCCACCACACCCAGTGTTGGGTCTCTCTGTTCGCTCCTCTGCTGTCCTCCCTGCCTGTTGCTCATCTAGATTATAGATAGAGTCCCACCTCGGGGGACTCAGAGCCAGGGGGTTGGGTGGCCGGGTAAGTGGATAGAGAGTTGGGCCCCAAGATAAGCCTATTCGGGGACTTCAGGAGGATGGGAAAAAGGCACAAGCCATGATACCATCTTGAGAGAGTTCAGGTAAGGCAGTGCAATAAAAAGGAGTTTGAAAATAATAAAGAAAAATTAAAAAACATCATAGTTCTATATTTCCCAAGCCCCTTAGGTTTGTGTAGCCCCCACCCTCAAAGAAATCTTAGATGTGTTTCTGGCTCACTTGAGACTGTGCAAATACTTCCAAAAGTGCAGTTCTCCAGTTGACTATAGGGTGGAGGCTGAGAATGTCTTTCTCTGCCTGACTCTGTTTATTGTCCTGTGGATGGTGGTGACAGTGTGGTGAGGTGCATGATGATGTCAGCTATTGTGTGTGCAGAGCCAGGACTGCTAGATTGAACATTTGCTGTTGTGATATCCTTTGGTGTGGTGAGGAAGGGGGTCACAAAGAGGAAGAGGGGAGGCCATGGTACAAAACAACAGGAGGGCTCACTGTGTGTGATGGCACTGCAGTCTTTTTTTCTGCTGGGGAGCTGGAAGCAATGTGGGAGTGGGATAAATGTGCAATAATCAGAGTATTTCTTGGCTTGCATTATTTCCTGTATAAGTGATCAAAATTTACCATTATAATTAAGGGCTAGTGCAACCTTCTGTGGGCTAGTGCAATTTTGAATCAACTTTCCCTGCCGGCTAGTGCAAAAAAAGGTTAAGGCTGACCCCTGAGCAAAGACCTGGAAGGGTACTGCCATTCAAACAGGGGTGATCTACAGACAGACCTCCAGAATAAGGGTAGTAGGTGGAAAAGGATATGATGGAAGAAATCCAAGGGATGGTTAACAAGTGGGAGGTACTGCTGGCAGGGGCCTTCAATCTACCAAATGTGGATTGAAGCCCCCCAGCTGCAGGAACTGTTAGAAGTAGAGAAATTCTAGACTCCATGCATGGGGGCGTCTCTCGGGCAACTAGTTATTGAACCCAATCGGGGGGGAGTGATACTGGACCTGGTACTGTCAAACAGGGACAGTGTCACTGACATCACAGTGGGGAGCCACCTGGGGACCACTAATCATCATAACGTGTGATTCAACATAAGATGTGGGCCAGAATCAAACCAGACTAAAATTAGGGTCCTGGACTTCAGGAGGGCTGGTGTTAAGAGAATGGGGGAATGCCTGAGGGACACCCTAGGAGGGATAGGGAAACTGGGGGGAGTCAAAGAACAGACTTTCTCTCTCTCGCTCTCTCTCTCTCTCTCTCTCTCCCTCTCCCCCCCTCTTCCATATTCTCTTGCAGGGATGGAGGGTTGTATTTTGAAGGGATGCTGCAGGACCTGCTTCTAGAGCTAAAGGTGAAGTGCTGCTTGTGGGAGACTTCAATTTGCCTGATGTGGATTGGAATACCCAGGTTGCAGCCTGAGCCAGGATCAGAGGCACCCTGCATGCCCTGTAAGTGGTATACCTCAAAAAGCTTTTGGCAGAACTCATCAGAGAAGGAGCAACATTAGACCTGGTACTCACCAATGGAGACATACTCACTGATGTAATGGTGGCTAGCCACCTGGTTCCAGTGATCATTGTACGATGAGAGAACAGTGGAGGAATCAAAGCACACAAAAGCAAGGGTCCTGGATTTCAGACAAAAACTGGGTTAATGTTTCAAGGAAGCCCTGGTGGGGAAGAAGAAAGTGAATGGAATGTAGAGAAATAATTGGGTAGCCATAAGGGATCCATTGCAGAGGCCTTTGCGTTAGGCAACTAAGCAAAATAGAGAACGAAAAAAAAAACTGGTTCTCTAAGGACATGGCTAGCAAGGTAAGAGAGAAAAGGCTAGCTTTCAGGAGGTACAAGGTAACATGGGGTGAGACAGGGAACTGTATCTGGAAAAGCAGTGGGAGGTGGGGAAAACAGTCAGGAGTGCAAAGGTACAAAGTAAAAAAAAAAAAAATAGCCCAGGCAATTAAGAAAAGAGACAATACATTTTTCAGGTACATTGGTGAAAGAAAGAAGACCAAGTGTGGAATTGTGAGGTTAAAAAGTGTGGGAGGGGTGTGTGCGGAAGGAGCCCAGTAAAAGCAACAATCTGGAACAAATATTTTTATTCAGTATTCACAGAAGGAGGGGAAGGAGAAGGAACAATGTTGGGCTATGTGAGCACCAATGATGGAGAGGTGGACACCAGTCCATTAATGGAGGAAAGAGTCCTAAAGGAACTCAAGAATCTGAAAGGGGACAAGGCTAAGGGACTGGATGGGATACATCCCAGAATATTAAAAGGACTTAGAGAAGTGCTAGCAGCACTACTAACAGCCCTAGTCAACAAATCAGTAGAGACAGGGGTGCTTCCAGGGGACTGGAGAAGGGCACATGTAATCCCTCGCCACAAAAGTGGGGACAGGGAAGAGGCTGGAAACTACAGGCCAGTCAGCCTGACCTTGGAGGTGTGGAAATGAATGGAGTCACTGCTAAAGGAAAGGATTGTGATATTTTTTAAATCCAGTGGAGCACAGGATCCAAGGCAGCATGGATTCACAGCAGGAAGGTTTTGTCAAAGAAATCTGATAGATTTCTTTGACTGGGTGTTCAGGAAAGTACATCAGGGAGGGGTTGGTGGATATGACCTTTGTCATTGTCCCATATAGGAGGTTGGTAAATAAGTTGGGTAGCCTGGGAGAGGGCCCTAAGGTGGTAAACTGGGTCAGAAACTGGTTAAGTAACATGACAAGGAGGTTGGTGGTAAATGACGTTCAAGGGGGGTGACCGGTGGGGTGCCACAGGGATCCGTGATGAGGTCAGTCCTCTTTAATGTCTTCATAAATGACATTGCAGAGGGGGAGGTATGCCTTTTCGCAGATGACACAATGATCAGCAACAGGGTCAACACTCCAGGAGAGGTGGGAAAATGAGAAGAGACCTAAACATGCTTGCAGAGTGGTTGAAAGTGTGGGGAAGCCAAGACTCAATGCAAAGAAGTGCAAAATCATGCATTTGGGGCACAGAAACCCAAGGGAGCTGTACAAGATGGCGGAGAGGTACAGAAGGCCACCAATCAAGAAATGGAACTGGGGATAACCATATCTGATGACCTAAAGGTAAACAGACAAGGGCCCTATGCACGATGGCAATGTGCCATGTAAACAGGACACGTTGACATCGATACACGTGAATGCCATGCAGCAGGGTCCCACGGACCCCATGTGGCATTCACAACCTGGGTGCAAGACAGGTTTGTGCCTGATCCCCTGGCAATGTGGACAGCAATGCACCAGGGGTGAGCGGTGGGTGTGCCAGGGCAGGCTGGCACTATGCACCAGTCACAAAGGCACGTAATGCGATCTACGGTGGGGCATAGGGCAGAGCAGGTTATGGCAGCAGGGACCTTGCGCTAACCCACTGTGCCCCCCCCCCAGAAATCACCCACCAGACGCAACGGGGCCGTGAAGCTTTCCTCCATGCTGCCCCAGCCCACAGGTCAGATGGGGAGGGCTGGGATAGCTGATCGGGTGAGTGCGCACACAGTATGGCACAAGGTGCTGCCATCATTGCGTCACCCACCCGCAGTTTGTGCACAGGCACCCCCCTCCCACCACCAACTCATTGCATCTCGCCTCTTATGGTTTGGTGCCCCCCGCCCCAGCACAAGGCAGCAACCACCAGTCATGACAGCACACCCTCCAAAGTGGAGCACCTGCCCCATTCAGTGGGTCTGCTGCCCCTCTCCCCCCAGTTGCTCCATGCCGCCTCCAGGTACTGTCCTGTGACAATTTTACAGCATTACCATCCTTGCCCCCACAGTGGTGGTCAGTGTAGCCCCCCCACCCACTGCAGCACCGACAACACCTCCTGCCCCATACCCTCCGATTGGTGCTGCAGCTAGGACCTGCCTCTGGCACTGCCCACCCACACCTCCATGGCTGCCGACCATCCAAGTGCTGCTGGGGGTGCTCTACTTATTCAGAGGCATTGCGCCCCTGGCAGCACTTGAATGGCCAGTGGTCAAAGAGGTGTGGGTGAGCTGAGCTGTTGGCCAGTCCTGGCCACTGCTTCAGTGGGAGGGTAACAAGGCAGGGGTTGTCAGTGGCATGGGGTTGGTACACTGGCCAGCATTGTGGGGGTGTAGAACTGGGTGCGGGGCCAGGGTCAGGAGGGTTGTTACTGCAAGTATGGGCCCTGCTGTGCTAGGGGTCAGTCTGTGGGCCGGTGGAGGGGTTACTCACCTGGGGCCATCTGTGCACTGGGAGGGTGTCCTTCTGAGTGGCTGGTGCAGGGGTTCACAGGGTGGTGGGAACATGCCACATGGGTTCAGATGCCTGCAGTAGGGATTCAAGCTTCTGGACCCATGCCATTGCGCAAGGAACCCACTGTGGGACTCATGCCAGTCATCCAATTGTATGCCTATCTGGGTCTGCGATGCCGCCTGCAGCCTCCCTGCATGGTCCTGCATACCTGAGGGGCAGTCCCGCAGACAGGTGGCCACCGTTAGTGAATAATGGTCGGTGGGCACCTGTCCACAGGTGTGGAGATGCATGGGTGGGTTATGCACCTCTGGTGCATATATCCAGCTCATTCGTGCATAGGACCCAATATGAGAAGGCTGTGGGGACAGCCAGTGGGATGCTAGGGTGCATATGGAGAGGTATCACCAGCAGAAAAATGGAGGTGGTGATACTACTGTACAGATCACTAATGAGACATCATCTTTACTGTACCCAGTCCTGGAGGCCGCATCGCTGGAAGGATGTATACAGAATAGCAGCAGCCAGAGAAGGGCAACAAGAATGGTGCACAAACTGCATCAAAAGTCATATAAAGAAAGATTGGAGGATCTCAGTATGTACTCCCTTGAAGAGAGGAGAGAGAGAGGGGGGATATGATTAGGGCTGCACTAACCTCTAAAAGCTCTGCTCTGTGAACTTTCCGAGTAGAACCCAGAAAAGTTCTACCAGGTTCTACCTGATTCTACCTTGTTCTCTACCTGGTTCTGCCAGGTAGAACTAGGGAGAATTGGGGTCTAACAGCTAAAACAAGGTTCTAACAGCTACAACCATGTTCTTACAAATATAGCCAGGTTCTACCAAGGAAACCTACATTTTCTACTGGGTATAACCAGGTTCTACAATATACTGTATAACTTAGTTCTACCTGGTTCTGATTAGGAAATCCCCATAAGTATGCTTTTTTGCATGTTTGGGATGTAGTACAGTAGTACTAAGAAAGTAAGAATGATATATTTCGCAAAGCATTGGTGCATACAGTAGTAATCTGTCTCAGTGCATTAAAACTTTCCAAAACTTAGCATTCTTAGAATCTTAGTACTGTATGTACTTTACCAAACATGCAAACTCTGTGGATTTTTTTACTCATGCAGAACAAGGTAAAACTTGGTTATGTTTATTTATTTTTATTTATTTGAAAGATCAGAATTACAACCCTTTGAGTCAGAAACTCCTTTACAAAGGCTCCATGTCTTGGAAAAGAAAAAACAAAACAAAATGTAAGGTGGACAAAAGTCAGAGGATAACACTATCTACACATGTAAGAACAGGTTACAGAAATGGCAACGGGTAGACTACCCAGAGTCAGTATAACAGTATTGTAGGAACAAAATGTATGAAATAATTACAGCATGCACCATTAACAGTGTCAGAACTGGTAATAGAAAAGCAATGGGCAGGTTACCCAGAGTCAGAGTTACAATTTGGTGGGGACAATATATGTAGAAATAGCTCTAGTACGGTAAATAAGAAGCTGAAGCAGAACATTAATTCATTCATCATGGTCTGGCTTAGTAAAAAAGGAGGGGGCAGGAGGGGATGGTGGGCAACGACTGCAGAAAGAAGGGGGTGCAATCTCCCAGCAGAGATGTTGAATTAAGGACAATCACAACTACTGGCAGATATTATTATCGCCTTGAGCCCAGCCTTGAAAAGGCCAACCATCGACTGAGCTGATATTTCTAGGGGAGTTCATTTATCCAGAGAGTTGCCCTATAGTAGAAGGTGTGTTGACCTAGGAATGTCCTACGCCGGGGAACTGACAACGGGGTTTGTATTATATTGTAGAACCATACCCAGTCCCAGTAGATGTTATAAAATAGTTTATTCCCTAACAGATCACAACATTCTACCAGCTGCATCAAGTAGCTGTGCCAAAATAAACAGGAACGTTTAAATTGTATTCCCAAACAAGTCAGTAAACAACTGCTGGCTGCAATGAGTCAGGAAGTTTATTTTTGTTTTTTTATTAAGATCTTGGATTGACACCTATGAGCAGGACCTCTTTTACATAGGTTCCATGTCAAGCAGGGGGTACATACAGAGGTGGTGAACAATGAATGGAGTACAGGAATTTATAAAAAGAAATAAAATAGTAACTATACTGGCATTGTACAATGTATGCCAGGTCAAAACATACAATGCAAAGAGAAGCAGACACTGATATGTGTCTGTAAATCAGCCCAGAGGTCTTGTAAAGAAATAAACAGGACATGGAGGGAAGGAGGGATAGGGAAGGGAGGAAAAGAGGAAAAGTGAGCGGCCGAAGTCATTGTAGAGGGATTGAAGAGAGGTAGTAGGTAGGTGGGATGAGTGAGGAGTAGTGGGTAGAAAGAACAGGAGAGGATTGATGGACAGAGTAGGGGGGCAGGGGAGTATGAGGAAGGGGGAATGGAAAACAAGGATGGAGGGAAGGAGTGAGGAGTGGTAGGTTGAAGAACAGGAGGAGGGTGGATGGGCACTGCAAGTGGGGTACAGGGAATACAAGGAAAGGGGAGGATGGAGAGATTGTCAGAGGTGGAAGACAGGGCCAGGTGAGGTAGGCAGATGAGGAGGGTGGGTTGGTGGGGCTAGGTAATAGGACACGAGCGAGAAGTACTATGATGTAGTGTAGAAGAGGATAAGTGCAAGACCATAAGAGTTTGGGAGCGTTGGTGGAAGGGTCCTCACCAGCTCAGTGAAGCAGTCACAGGAGTTGTGCCAGATGAGGTACTGTCAGACTTCACGTTTGAGGGGTCCTAGCTTGGAAATTGAGGAGACCTCACCAGGGAAGGAGTTAAGTCAGAGAGGAGCTTGGTAGGCAAAGGATCTCTGTCCTTTGGTTGTCTGGCAGTGGGGAACCTGGAAGATTTGGTGAACAGAGCCTCTGCTATGCTGGGTTAACAGGGGTGTGTTACAGTGTTTTGCAGCCCTGGTGGTACGAGACCCAGACTGACCTTCTTAGCAAGTAGACATGTCTAAAATGTAATTCTGTCTTTTAACTGAAGCTAGTTGGTTTTAGCATAGAGGTTGCAGGTTTGTGTGAATTGAGCATCACCTGTGAGGAGCCTGCAGGCCTTGTTCAAGGTTATAGATATCCGCCAAAGAGATGTTTCAGTGGCGGAGTCCTAGACTGCAAGTCTGTAATCGATTATAGATATTGTGGAGCTATGGGCTGCAAGTTTTAGCACATCAGAAGTATGTCTCCATTTAAGTAGTGAAAACACAAGTAAATATATTCTGAAACAGGTCAGTAAACAACTGCTGGTTGCATCAAGTCAGTTTAAGTAATGAAAGCACAGGGATATTTATTCACAAACAGATCAGTACAGCACTGCTGGCTGTGACAAGTAGCTGCACCAAGAATTTTAAACAGGAAGATTTATTCTAAAACATGTCAGTAAGCAACTGCTGGCTGTATTAAGTCAGGTAGTTTAAGTAGTGAGAACACAGGGATATTTCTTCCCAAACAGGTCAGTATAGCACTTTTGGCTAATAAAGTAGTTTAAGTAGTGAAAACACAGGGAGATTTGGCTGCATTGAGTAGCTGCACCACAAACAGAGAACTTTTCCCTAACAGGTCAGTACAGTACAGAACGTACAGCTTCAAGTTAAGTAAGGGGAGATTTTTTTTATCCCAAGTCCCAGTCCAGTCCCAACACAAGGATAAGTGAAAAGAAAAACAACTGCCTTGCCTTAGGTGGTTTATATGGTTTGTTGCCTCCGAGTCTCTGTCCCTTCCAGAAACAGAAACTTATGGTTTGGAGTCTTGAACTACAGTACAGTAAGTAGGATTTTATTTTGGAGGAATTGGAATGGTGAGATATCGGGGTCTACTCCTGCCCACTCCACAGTCTACACCACCCTCCCCTCCCTGGTGCTCCTTTCCCTTTCCCCTCACCGATACCCTTTGTTGGCAGAGTCCTCCTATCCTCCTACCCAAGTCCCCAGCTTTAACTGCATTGTCTGTCTCCCAGTCCACTCCTAGAAAATACAGGTTTTAGGAGGATTTTAGTCTTTTGAATCACCCATCACTTTCTTCCTTTTATCCCAGTTAACTTCTATATTCCGACAATTAGTGTTGCATCAATAGCACATTTTTACTCTAACCATCCCCCTTTCCAAATAGCTATGTATACTGATATACTCACTACCTTTTCTGGTACCCCGTAAACCCCTTACCTGGATCTTTCACAGCTCACCCTGCAATATTCTTAATTACCATACCGATCTTCCCCCTTCTAACCATGTTAGTTTTCCTTCCCCATCCCTATACCCCTCCATCCCTTACATCCCCACCCCAGACTCATCCATCTCCTCTGCTCTTACCTCAGCCCTCTTTCTAGGGTAACTACCCACTGCCCTTGGCCAACAGGTTCATCAATACTTCCACCCACAAGCCTCCTTGCCTTCCTACCTTAACTAATACTCCTCTCACATCCCTTACCCAACCCCTCTACTTACCCCCATTCACACAGCTTAAAGCCATCTAAGAGAGTAATTAACCTCATCAGACTCATCATAATGTTGCTACTCTGCACTGCTGGGGACATTGAAGTGAACCCCAGGACAAATCTGTAGCTCTCACATCTCCCCAAAGGACTCAAAATCACTCATCTTAACCTTAGAAGTCTAGTCTCTAAATGAACCCTTCTCCAGCCCCTCATTCTCAACCTCCATCCTGATGTTTTGATTCTCACAGAAACCTGTCTCTCTTCCAAAATACACTATCATTCTCCCAGATAGGCCCTCTAAAGGAGGGGTGGGGGTGAGTGGGGGCATAACCATATATTTCTCATCTAACCTCCAAATTTCCCCTGTGATCTCTATCTCCTCTCCCTCTACATTCACACATCTCCTTATAAAGCTCTCCTTACCCCATATACTACCTTAATTTATAGCCGGCACTTACTGCAGCCCTGGTCTCCCCAGTTCAGCAGTCACTGAATTCATTTCTACTATCACCGCACATGCCACCTCTGGTGAGCTGTACATCCGAGGTAACTTCAATATAGACTGGCTGTCACCTACCCATAGCAAAACCTGTTCTGATATCAAATCTTTGAACCCAACACAACTCATCACAGAACTTACCCACCTCAATCTTAAATCTCATAACCACTCTCTCATTGACTGGCCCCTACCCCCAACAAATAAACATTATACTTGCATTTGTGCTTGTATTATGAGTGCCACTATACCTAACAAATAAAATGATTAGGGTTGCCACCTGTCCGATTTTAGACCGAATGATACAGTTTTTAGGATCTTTATCCAGTTATCCGGTTTAACTGAAATGTAGTCTGGTTTTTGGGCTAGTCTGAGTGCTCACATACTCTTAAAATTAATGTGTCAAATCATTAACTCTTTTGGCTGCACATCCAGGTTACAAAGAAGTTCTGATGTCATAAACCTTTGTTTCTAAAACCATTTAATCTGGGCGGTGTAAAGTATGAACATTAAGGCCATCAGTAATAAATCTGCTTAACCTATTCCAGTCTGAATTTTAAATATGGTCTTTTACTGCTGTGAAGGAAACAGTTCTTATACCTTTATATGCCCTCCTGTGTTCCTTCCTTTTTTTTTTGTCCTATATTCTGATGTGTCTTAGACCCATTTAGTTTGCCTTTATTATTACATTGATTCCCTTACTCCAGAGTCCTCAAAAGTTACTACTCTCATTTTTGATACTACCAAAACATCCCATGATAAATATATATATATATATATATATATATATATATATATATATATATATATTAACGAGGAGAAAAACACTAACTCAGCACTCTGTGGGACCCTAAAATGTCTGCGGCATCCTGGACGTCATGATGTCACATTAGCAAGAGTGAGCTCCATTGCTAATACAGACTGCAAAATTATTTTTTATTACGTGTGGTAAAATAACTCTAGAGCAGTGCTTTTCTATGAAAATAAGCCTGACAAAGTGCCAAAGGCTGATATAATTTGAAGATTGTTTACATTCGCTGGGACCTTTACAGAATAAAAAATGCATCTTTACGCACTTCGGGAGGCAAAATAAGGACATAAGTCTGCTGGCGAGCATCTTATCTACCTGCACTGTTACAGATGTGATTTACTAAAAAATAACTGTTTATATTCCCTTTAACAGAGGTTAGAACAATGAGCTGTGAATGAGCTTGGTACATTCAGAAGATCTGGATTTGTTTCCCAATCTTTCTTTGCATCTTGTGTGACCTTGAGCAAGATACTTAACCTCTCTGTACTCCCAGTCCATCCCTGTAAATGGGCCTTGTGGCCAATGAGCCTTACCTGGTTACCAAAGAACTAAAATGACTAATGCATAAAATAACAGTATAAAAATGATTTCCTATCATTTGTTTTTTTTTTTTTATTCTCATGTTTATTTCTCCTCTCCGCCCCTCAGCTCCGGTCTCCTTGGGAGACACCAAGGAGTCATCCCTCTGTGGTCCACCCTGCCTGGACAGTCCTCCATCACCCATATAGCCTCAGTTTACCCTCCGGGTGGGGATGAGGTGGGCCCCTAACACCCCGAGCAGTCAGTAGTGTCGGTCGGGAGGGTGCCAGGCGGGTGGCCGCAGATCATGGGCAAGCTTGGGTGCTCCGTCTCCGCTGGAGCTGAAGGGTGTTCTTCCCTGTTTCTTGGGAGTGGCTGGCGCCCTGATGTCAAGGCATGTTGCCGACGTCTGCCACTCCCCCGCTCCTTCTCTGCATCATCAGCGCTTGCTGCATCTCTGGCCTTTGCCAGAGGGCACCGACTCAGGAACCCTGTCCCTCCCGGGAGAGGAGAGCTGTCCTCCAGATGCTCAATCCTCACCCTCCCCTGCCGACCCCCAGCAACCTGGGCTCATTCCCGAACCCGGGTCGATGGCATGGCACGAGGTGTGGTGTCCAGAGCTTCAACCCTCAGCACCACCGGGCCGACCCGCCTATCACCTTTAAGAGTCTTCCCTCGCATTAAAATGGCTTTGAAGTAGAAACAACATACCCATCAGTCATAAAGAAGGGTGGAGCTGGAGGCGACATTTTGCGTGTGGTTTAGCATCTGGTTTTCACCTCATGCAAAGATGGCAACCCTAAAAATAATACAATGTAATATTAGTACCTGCACTGGAAAGTAAACTGTATAAGCAAGCAATAATGCCCGACAGGGTGGGTGGTATTGGGCAATACTGGGCCGGCCAGGGGCGTAATGAGGCCTGACGCCACAGGCAGAGGGTTCTATAGCCCTTGGTCGGTCCGGTATGCCCCACACCGCTGAAAGCTGAGGGATCATTGCGCTTTAGAAAATGGGCATCTGTAAAATTATTTTATAATACTGAAAAAAAAAAAAAAGACTAAAATCATCTTATTGCTGGTTTGTTAGTCAAATAGTCCCTCTACTGGCATTCTTAGCAATGCTTACCAGTAAAGGGAAGTGCAGCACTTCACCACTGTTGTGTGGGTGTTTACTGCTATACAATATGTGTTCGTCTTTGGCAGATGAAGCTGAGCCCCCCCCCGTTCAATTTTTTTTTTCTGTCCAGTTTGAGAATGTGAATGGAAGTAACTGCCATGGATGAGATAAAAAAACTGAGCGGGTCTTGGAGTGGGAGGCACTCGTTAAGCAGCAGAGCAGTCAGGCAGCATTTGGAAAATGAGCGCAAGGCAACAGCCGGAGACTGCCATGGTGTAAAGTAAGCACGCTTGGGAAATTGTTTCTTTGCTTTTGTTATCTTTTATTTTTAACTGTAATAAGTGCCTCTTCTAAAATATGGGCAATTTACTGACAGTAAATGCCAGTCAGCCAGTAGAGGAGCTTGTGAGAGCTGACTGACCGGCATCAGAAGCTGCGCTAGTGATCACAGTGTGGTGAAGTTGAGCTCGGGCTTGACTTGTGATTTTTTAAAAGAATGTTTTTTTCATTGCTTCAATTACGTGAGTGTTGAGCTCCGTGAGTTAATTCTTTCATGGTGGTGGTGGGTGCATAACTCACTCGCTAACTTAAAAAAATGGCGGCAGTTTGAATTGTGTGTCTGGTGCTTAAGCCAATGTGGATGCAGGCAGGGCACAAGGATCATTGGTGGGTATGAGGCAGGTTTCGGCTGGCGCTTTTTATTTGCTGGGCGTCTATTGAAAGTTAATGTACCCCACTGGCAGGGGTACTAGCCAATCAGAGCCCAGCAAATAAAAAGGCCATTTTCTAAGCAATAATATTTAACGGGGTAAGGAAAGACAAGGCTGATTAGGGAAAATGAGATGCAAAAGGTAACAATGCAATTCAAAGTTGACACGCTGTACTAATATGCCCACACTCATAACTTCCCTCCTGGCAGTTCTCAGTCCTTAATATATAGGTACAGTCCATCCCCCATGTTATACCCCAAAGACTTATGTGGACTTCTGGCAAAGCTCTCATTGTGATGGATACATTCAGTATTAGTGTGCTTGCAGGCATAAACCAAATTATAATGTAGCAATAACAAACAACAACAAAGGAGCCCCTTTTTGTAGTCTAAATAAGGAGGGCCCAATGGCGTAGGAGATCTCTCACCTGGGTCAACAGGTATATGACATAGTCTTTATGAACATACGAACATACAAAATTGCCAGCAGATACAGGCCATTCGGTGTATCCAGTCTGCCCGAGTGTGCAGCACACTCTTATTAAACTGCAGCTGCCCCAACCGCTCCCCCTTCCAACCTAGTGTCCCTTACTTTCAACCTTTCCCATCTCTCTCCATGTTTAGACCCTTCCTTTCGCATTATCCCACCCTCTCTTGAAACTGCCTACTGTACACAATGTCACTACCTTCACTTGCAGCACATTCAAACCAGCCACCACCCTCTCCATGAAGTATTGCCTCGTCATCTCTCCACTGAACCTCCCTCCCTCCAATTTCAGGCTGTGACCCCTGGTATCTTTCCCCTCTTTTAGCTTAAACAAGCAATCTGAATTAACCCTGTTTATTCCCTTCAGGTATTTGAATGTCTCAATCATGTTCCCTCTCTGTCCTCTATCCTCCAGTGTGTACATGTTTAGCTCCCTCAATCTCTCCTTGTATGCCTTGTCCCCCATCCCAAGGATCATCTTCGTTGCCCTATGCTGGACCCCCTCCAATAGTTTAATATCTCTTTTCAGATATGGGCACCATAACTGCACACTGTGCTCCAGGCGTGGCCTGTCCAGGGACCTATACAGGGGGAAAATATCTTCCTTCCTTCCAGAGGTGATTCCTCTGGTGATGCATCCCAGCATTCTGTTCGCTTTTGAGTTGCCTTCCTGCACTGTGCTGAATGTTTCATGTCCCTTGTCACCAGCACTCCCGGGTCTTTTTCCTCATCTGAAGTGACCAACAGCACTCCCCCCAACCAGTAGGTGTTCCATGGGTTTTTATCCCCCGGGTGCAATACTTTTTTTTTTTGGCATTGAACCCCAGCTGCCACATGGCTGACCAGATCTCAAGTGTCACCAAATCTTTTTGCAGTACCTTACTCCCTCCTCAATATCCACCTCCACACAAATCTTAGTGTTGTCTGCAAAGAGGTTGATTTTGGTTCTTATCCTGTATGACATGTCTGCTATAAATATGCTAAATAGTACTGGCCCTAGTACTGACTCATGCAGGAACCCACTGGTAACCACCCTGGGTGCCGAGAGCCCCCCCAACTACCATCCTCTGCTGCCTGCCCTGCAACCAGTTCTCTGCCCACCTGACCAGCTTCCTCCCTGCTCCTAGGCTACTTAAATTACTATTACTATTCAGCCTTCTGTGGGGCACACAGTCAAACGCCTTACTGAAGTCAAGGTAGAGGACATCCACCGCATGTCCCCCATCCAGTGACCTCAGCTCCTAGTCAAAAAAGTCCTCAAAATTGGTCTGGCATGATCTCCCAGACAAAAACCCATGCTACTTATCATCCTGTAAGTCATTCTCCTCCAGGAAAAACACCAGTCTTTCCTTAAGTATAGTCTCCATTAGCTTCCCCACAATGGCTGTAAAGCTTACATGTCTGTAGCTCCCTGATTCATCTCTGGTCCCACTCTTATGGATTGGCACTACATGTGCCATCCTCCAATCCCCGGGCATGCAACCAGTATTCAGGGAAGTGTTGAACAAGTCTGCCAGTGGTCCTACCAGGACCCTGCCAACTTTCTGAGTACCCCAGGGGGCACTCCATCTGGACCCGAAGCCTTAGCCACACTTAAGGATCTTGGGTCTTCTAATACCCTTTCAACTGGGATCTCCAAGTCTGTCACCTGCTCTTCTTCTATCCCCCATCCACCCCCCCGGGGTATCAATCCATCCTTCTTGTGAATACTGAGCAGAAGTACTAGTTTAAAACTTCTGTCTGCTCTTCCCCCTACTCTACCCACCCTCCCTCCTTCCTAATTCTTATAATCTGGTCCTTGCAAATTCTCCTCTGCCTTATATATTTATATAAATCCTTTTCACCTTCCTTGATTTCTTGCACCAGCCTTAGTTGTTTTGAAAGCTTGGCTGCCATCACTACTTTGCTCACCTCCCTGGATTTCTTCAGGTATTCTTCCCTGTCCTTATCCCTTCGGGTTCTCTTATACTTCTTAAAGGTTGCTCTCTTTCCCCTCACCCTTTCCACTACCTCTCCATTTGTCCAGCTAGGTCTCTTGTTCCTGGTCTTCTTGCTTTGTCACTTGGTGCAGGAGCTAGTGGCCTCTGCTAGACCCCTCTTTATGATGATCTATTTCTGCTCCACATCCATGTCCAGGCATATGCTATGTGCTCTTTTAGAATGATAACCATCTTGTTGAAGTCTGCCCTCTTAAAACCCAATACTCTTGTTTTTGTAGTAGCTACAGACTTCCCCAGGTTGAGGGAGAACCACACTGTGCAGTGGTCGCTTCCTGCAAGGGGTCCTCCACCTCAATGCGTTGGACTAGTTCACTGACTGTGAGTACCAGGTCTAGAAAGTTCCCCTCCATGGTCATCTCTGTTACTCTGTGTGAGAGGAAGCTGTCCTGGAAGGCCTCCAGGAGGACCTGTTCTCTAGCACTAGAGGAGGCTGGGGTATTCCAGTCCACTCAAGGCAAATTGAAGTCCCCGACCACCACTGTGTTGCCCATACCGCTAGTCTCTTGATTTGTTCTCCCAGTTCCCTGTTTCCACACATTGTGATGGTGGCCTATACCCTTCCACCAGCCTCATGAGGCATGGGGTCATTATGTCGCAAGACATATTGCTGCATGGCACAATTGCGCTGTGTGATTTATGCCATGAGGCATATGTCTTTTGTTCTGTAGGGGCTGTGCCCCGCTCCCCACGTGCAGCTGTGCCCCCCGGACCCCCCACTAAAATTCTCAACTCGGGGGGGTCCAACTTGGAGAGCGCACAGGTCCGGGTTCGCCATAATGCCGTACTCTATTAGGCGTGCAACATTATGACCCGGTGCGGCCTCACCATCTTACTCTTTGAGTGCTGTATGTGGTGCTGTAGGCTTGTGTCCACCTAACTACCATGCGATGTAGGGAGTATTGTAGGATTTCAGACAGTTTCCCTCTGCTTCTCCTCCTTGTCTTATTCACCCACAGAGAACCTTGCTTAGGCTGGCGTCCAAGATTTGCTAGTGCCTGCAAATGTGGAATTTCCCACTAGGGATTAATTCTTTTGGACAAAAGTCTCCCAATGTCTACAGCAATTGCTTTCTTCTGTGTTGCAGTTGAAAATATTCCTCCAGTTTTCTCACAATTGAAGGGCACTTCAGCAGTGCAAAAATAAATATTTATTTGCTACCTAAATTCTTAAAAAGATATGACCATACATGTAAAGTCTGCTATTTGAGGTTACAAAGGTGACATGAACATTTCTTTTTATAGAAACATAGAAATTCCCAGCAGGAAAAGACCATTTGGCTCATCCAGTCTTCCTAAAAATGTATTGCCTAATGTGTCACTGAAGACCCTACTTGATCTGCAGCCTTACTACCCCCCAGCCCTGTTACTAAGGTCCCCTTTGTCTATTCCATGAATGCTTGTAACCTGCTACTGTGTTGGTACTGTACCTGCTATCTCTGCTGGAAGTCTGTTCCAGTTCCACTACCCTTTCTGTTAAGAAGTACTTATTCATGTCTCCTCTGAGCCTTCCCCTTCCAGTTGAATATCATGCCCTTGAGTCTTTCCTCGCAGGCCCTCCTCTCGTTCCCCCTCTCCTCCACCTTTTTTCCCACCTCCCCTTCTTCACAGCCCTCCCTGATTACTCTTATTGCTGCAACTTAAGTGACAAAGCTGCCTCCCGGCTGCTCCTGATGCACTACAGTGTCACATCAACTATCCTACTCTTTCAAGAATTGCCTTGTAATCTTGAATTGTTCAGCTGTTAAATGTCAGCATATTCTGAATTGTAAATCTGCCTTGTGTACTCTGATTTATTGTGTTGTACTTATGTCCATGATATAGGCTGTTGGTTAAATAGGATCTGCGGCCTATCCTGTAGGTAGGGAAATGGGCAGACTAGATGGGCCTAGCGGTCCTTATCTGCCGTCAAAGTCTATGTTTCTATGTTTCTACTGTGTTTGACATGAAATGTTTGCAAATGAGCTTTCAGCTCAAAGGTACTTTCCGAATTACTGAATAAAATAAATAAATATATGCCCCCTTGTCCATGAGCATCTTTTTCTATATAAAATACGAACATACGAAACTGCCAGTAGTATGCTCAATTTTGAAGCTGGCGCCCCTATTCTGCAGCTGCCCCTCCCACACTACCCCCCCATGACCTTCCCTTTTGCCCTATCTCAGCCCCTCATGAATCATCCCACTGTTTTATAGGCCACCACCTCTGCCATAAATACGTGCCACTCTGCTCCCACCCTTTCCGTAGAGAAATGCCTCCTCATCTCCCTCCCAAACCTTCCACCCTGCAATCTCATGGCATAACCCCAAGTGTCTCTCTCCCCACCTTCCACTTGAACAGTCCCTTAGTGCCTGTCCTGTTTATTTCTATCATGTACTTAAAGGTCTCAGTCACATTCCCCCATCCCTCCTTTCCTCCAGAGAGTACATGTTCAACTCCCTCACTTTAAAGCAATAATACCCAACAGGGTGGGCGGTATTGGGCAATACCAGACCGCCTAGTGTAGTAATGAGGGGTGTAATGAGGCCCAATGCCGCAGGCAGTTGTTTCTGGGTGTAAATCTGGGGTCTATTACTGCTGTGACCCATTGGCTGCAGTTAGCCCCAGAAGCACTCCGATTGGCTCTGTATAGCTCTGCACTGTTAATGCTTGAATTATATTTTACTGGATTTTGATTTCTGCTAATACTGTCTTGCTAGCATTTTAGAGTTCAAGTTTGCTGATTTAATTTAAGTGCCTGTAGAGTGTTTCCTCATAAAACCCAGCAGCGATCTCAGCTCAGGTTTTGATCTCATCCTTCCGCTCTTTTTCACCTTTTTACTCTGGCGTTGTGTTTTAATTAGCCCTGTTCCTGCTCTCTCAGACCTTGTGGCACCTTGCCTAACATTTTGTGTCTGCAACACCTCCCCCCCGTTTAAGCCATTTTGCATTTCTTTTTAGCTCCATGAACAGCCCCACCCTCTGCTTCTCTTATTTAATTTCCCCTTGTCCTTCTCTTTTCAGGTGGTCCGAGAGCCACAGCCGTGGTTCTCTGATGAACTTGACCCGCCAGACTGCCATCCGTGGTCTGGGTCTGAAGCCACCAGCCCCTCACAGAAGCCCAGATACGGGCTCACCCTCGGGGACTGATTACCTCCAGGAAGGGAGCCCTAGGAACCTGATTGTTCAGCCCTGCTACCCACCCCCACCGCTGGTCCTGTTTAAATCCACTTAAACTCTACCCTGACTTAGTAGCTCACTCCTACAGGCTACTGCCAGCCAGCTGCTCAAGCTTAAAGTGACAGCAATGCTATCTCTTGTGAAGCACGTTCTCTATCAAGTGTAACTCCTCCTTCTAGACCTCTCATCTCTCCACACTCTTACTCTGCCTCTCTGCTTCTCTAAGTCAAAGTGAGAGCAACAGTAGCAGTCACAGACACTGCCAGCTATTTCATAAAATTTCTGTGATATTTCCAGATATATCTAATGCTTTCTCCATTTCTACAGTAGGGGCAGCAGAGAGAAACTCTTTAGAAATTTTGTGAAATATCTGGAACTAGCTGGCAATATCTGTGGCTACTATTGTACCCTTATCACCTGCCAAGTGCATTCCCATCTCATACTGCTCCCCCAACTTGATTGGCCCACCTATTTCTCACTGCCTGACTGCCACCCAAACTCAAAGTTTCCAGCTCCTCTGTTTCCTGACAAGCCTATTCTCCCAGCTAGGATTCCTCTCTCTAGCTCCATTCTCTCTCCTCCATTTTCTCCCCGACTAATGTCAAGCAGGTGCCTAATTTCTAAAAATATCATCAATATACCTGCATATTGGGCTTCCTCGGCTTTCTGCTTGCCAACCTTTACGGCTTTTCTTGGACATCTGTATTTTTCGTCCTGCCCGGCCCGCTCCCGGCCTCTATTAAATACACAGTAGGCCATGCCCTTGTGTTCCTTTTGTTTTTTATTGGCTTCCTACTACCTATCCTGTAGGCAAGCAGCTATTAAATATCAACTTCCTTCTGCTGCTGTATCAGTCAGGATGCACCTGCCTTTCTCTCCTTCTTGGGTCTGAGTTGGCCCTACTATATACAGCTAGTTGTGCTGTGCCTTTACTGACCTCTTTTTCTAGATCTGCTTCCCTGCCTTACTCTTTCTGGTGCTTTCTCTCTCACAGCTTTTTTCTTGGGAACCAGAGCCTGCTGTTTTAATTTTATAGCTAAACAGAATTTTGTCCCACCCTGACCTCTATTAAATACACAGTAGCTACGTCCACACTTGTTAATTCCACCCTCTTCAGCTACAAACTGCCAACTGCCTCTTAAAGCTGTACTGCCTGCTCGTTACCCACCAAGTATAGTGATCAACTGTACAGCCTCACTTTGGCACCAGTGTGTCAGGCTTGATGACTGAATCAAGCTCCCATGTCCCCTATCAAGGGGTGCTATTGCCTTCTGCTCCTTACTACCTGGCTTGGTACAGCCGGCACCAGATTCCTAGCTGGGCCACTGCTACCCACCTCTGAACCACTACTGGGTAGTGCATGGCTGAGGCTGTCAAACACATCTTCGGAAACTGCCTCACTTGGCTGTGGGCAGCGACTCACTAAGCCTTACCCTACAAACACAGGTGGCCATATGCCCTCCCCTAGCATAGGGATAGTAATGGTTAACTATACCCTAATAATTAAACCAGTGTCCAACCACCTGAATCACCTGAAGCCTCAGCGGCAGAAGCTATGAGCCGAATTTAGCATAAACTTTTCTTCCAGAAAGGTCATCTTTATGCTCCTACTCCTCTCTGGCAACATTCATTCGAACCCAGGCCCACTCACCTCAATGGGCCCTGGTATTCATAAGGTTAGAGGCCTAAAAATAGCCTCACTGAACATCTGCAGTTTAACCACAAAATGTGATCAACTACAGGCATGAATGGCCTTCCATACCCCCAACATCCTCTGCTTAATGGAGACCTGGTTGACCAGTAGGATTAAAAATAGTGAAGTTGCCCTCAAAGGCTTCCAAGCATACAGGATTGATAGAAAAGGCCTGAGAGGTGGGGGATGCCTCATGTATGCCAAGGACTCTCTGCAGTGCTCTGTCCTCCCTGGAACCAGGGTGGTTGAGGGCCATGAGATAATAGTGATAAAGGGTCAGAATGGCAAAACTCTCATCCTTGCCACAATCTACCTACCCCCCCCAAGAAAGCCACAGCAGGCCTTCCCACAAGTATGGACATTATCAGCACCCTTCCAAAGGAGATAGAGTGCATCATTAATGGGGACTTTAACATAAACTGGGATGGAAAGGAGGCTGCCTCTTTCAGGGATCTGATAGCCACCTCCAACCTGACACAACTTGTCATCTGCCCCACCAGGCAGAACTATAAGACAGGAAACAGTATCCTCCTAGAGTGAGTCTAAGCAAGCTCACCATCCTGGACCTCTGAGATCGAGGTTCTCCTGGACATGCTAAGTGACCACTCCCCAGTCACCTTCCTGTGGTCTAATAAATTTACCAAAAGCACCCATCCTCATTGAAAGCAGGGTCATGAGGAAGGGTTTTATTTAGTTATGTATTTTTATTTATTTCAGTTTAGGATTAATTCCTTTGAGTCAAGGACTCATTTTCAAAGGTTCCAAGTCAGTCAAACGAACAGATACAGACAGCAGATCAAAACAGTTAGATTACAAAAAGGTTACAAAGGGTTGCACATACTTTTAAGTTTCACTAATACATAGGAGTCTACTATAGAAATTAACAGCACTTAGTGTGAGGCATTGTAGTGTTAGAAACAGGAGCAAGGGAGAAAGGCTAGGGATTGTGTCTCCACTGGGTGGTACAGGGGGCCAGTTGGGGTGGTGGGGGGAGTGGCCGGTTGCTAGTGCTGTTGATTGTGCTCATCAGAGGTAGCCAGGGGTGAGGGTGGGGGTTGGGGGAGCAGCCCTAGGTAGGCATTGTCAAATGTTCATGTCAGTAGTAGATGGAGTGGGCAACTGGAGAGGAGGTGGGGGGAGAGGCTAGTGCATTGTAGGGGTAGGGAGGGAGTGTAAACTATACTAGGTTGGAGTTTTTAGGGTAGGGAGATTTGTTGGAGAGAGCAGGAGGGGGGAGTGTGGGGAGCAGTAGTAGGGTAGAGTGTGCCAAGAGGTGGTGGAGATGGTAGAGGTGCCCTGTGCGTGGGCTAAGGGTAAATTTGGAGCCCTCAAATCAGCCCTTGCCCTACATGACTGGACTCCTATTGACCTGGCACCTAACCTTGATCAGGCCCTCAGTTACTTCATTAAGGGCTTTTGCTCCATCTGTGACATCTATGCCCCCCTCACGAAAAGAAAAATTCGGGGTCAGACAAATGGCTGGATGGATGGGGAGCTCCTCTCCCACCTGAAAGAAAGGGATATACTCTGGGAGAAGGCCAGAAACACAGGTAGCAAGCATGACTACCAGTGTTACAGAATGGCCAGGAACCACTGCACCAAGCTAATCCGGCTTGCCAAAGCCAACTATCATAATCAAGCAATCAATCAATCAATCAAAATCTTTATTTTACCAGACGAACATCATTGAGCAACACTCATTTTCAAGATGGACCTGGACAGAACATATAGTCACACTTACATTGAACAAAAGGCAAGGGGTAAAATAGCATAGAATTACAAAGACTAAGTGATACCCTCAGTAGGACTAGACAAGTTATTTACAGTGTATACACATTTTATTGATCAGTAGCAGATTAAATGGTACAAACAGCAGGACTAGACATAGTATTTACAGTATATATAGCCATTTCATTGGTCAATACTAGGTTAAATGATGCAATCAGGAGGACTAGCCATAATACGTACATTATATAGATTTCCAGACGTCTATGAGCTGGTTAAGATAACTGTGCTCAAGTAAAGGTATACAACCCCAAAGCTACCAGAGGAGGAAGGAGGGCAGATAGTACAACACCAGATGCTGTGATGAAGAGCAGTGGAAGAAATTAGGGCAGAAAGGGGTATGGAGAGGAATGCTAGTAATTGAGGGGAGATATAGAAGCCTATAAAGTGCTGGGTACTAGGGCAATTTTAGATCATGAGCTAGGGAAGAGTACTGTGGGGAGAGAAAATTGAGAAACCTAGAGTGCTGGTTCAGAGGAGCATATTTTCAGAGCACATACCTGGTAGGTAACCAGGGGTGAAGGGTCAGATAGTACTATAGTTATGGAGTAAGCTTCGGTTCTAAGCCCACACTGTAAGCCAAGCTGAATGAAGATCAAAGCTGCAGAGACAGAGAATACTGGTAAGTGCTAGAGGTGTGGGTGGGGAAAATAGAGTGGCGAATAACCAGCATTTTGACCCCAGTTCTCCATATCGGGAACAAGACTGCTTTAATGATAATAATTACAGAATTCATTGAAGAAGGCATGGCTTTTGTTTTGAAAGCAGCTACCGACAAAGGGTGGACCAGTTTCAAGGATTTTTGTATCTGATTCCATAGCAGGGGGAACATATAACTTATTGAGGCCCTACCGAATCGAGAACTTACCATGGGTACAAGCAGCGAAATATAGGAGGAGCTTCTTATTGAGTACTTGCCAACTGTACAAGAAGGCAGGCAATCTGATATATATATTGAGGCAGCTTACTGGAAATAGCTCTGAATGTCCAAATGGCTGCATTTCTCTGCCGTCTATACTTAAGAGATGACCATCCCATTGCTGTGTATAAAGAACAATGATGGGTCGAGTAAGGGAGACCTCTGATAAATCTTAGAGCTCTGTGGTAAAGAGTATCAAGCTTAGCGAGTGCTTTGGGCCCTGACAGTGCAAGAAGTCTGCATAGTCAAGAAGGGAAATAAAGGTGGACTGAACCAGACTCATCTTGGCCTCTCTTGTCAGGAACTGGTTTATCCTGTAAAAAAGACCTAGTCTTTGCCTGAGCTTTTTTAGCAACTCTTCTATGTGGTCATTAAAGGATAGCCTATGATCAATCCAAACACCAGGTATTTGAACTTAGACACATATTCCAAGGGTTCTTCCAATAGTGTAGTGATCTGAGGGGATGCTATAGACGTGGAATCATATGCACGAGGCGAGAATAGCATTGTTTTGGTCTTTTTTGCATTTAGTAATAGTTTCTGATTTAACAACTGTAATTGCAGCAGGTTAAAATCAAGCTGCAGAACATCGCAAGCGGCGTTAGGAGAGCGTCCTCTGAAGTAGAGCACCGTGTCATCAGCGAAGAGGTGAATGTTGGCAGTTTTGATGTTGTCGTTGATTCTATTAATATATATATAGTGAATAGTAGAGGACCCAATATGGAACCCTCGGGGACTCTTCTCAATAGAGGTTTTAAAGGAGAAAATTGCCATTCTGCCTTGACCTGCTGGTACCGGCCTGTAAGGTAATTAGCGAACCACTTTTGGGAGTGATGGTCCAGGCCAATGTTCCTGAGTGATGTAAGAAGTAGATTGTGGTCTACAGTATCAAAGGCCTTGCTTAGGTCCAAAAATACTGTGCATACAAAGTTTTAAGCATCCAGTCCATGTAGCCAGTCATTGGTCACTTTAGCGAGAGCAGTATCAGTGCTATGTTGTACTCTAAAACTGGAGTTAATCAGATTTTCACATTCTAGATATTTCTTGAGCTGGTTACTCACAACCTTTTCCAGGAGTTTGGATAAGATCGGAAGTAAGGAGATGGGTCTATAATTATTAAGGTCTGCAGGATCTCCTGATTTAAACAGGGGGATGACATGAGGTGTCTTCCATAGTGGTGGCACGGCAGTCTGGGAGAGTGATAGGTTAAAGAGGTGTGTAAATGGGACAGCTAGGACTTGATAACCAATTTTCAGGTAGTAGAGGTCTAAAAAGTCAGCTCCAGTGCTTTTCTTGACATCCAGCTGTAACAGGAGGTCTTCAACGAGACTGATTGCAAGGAGAATGAGGAGTTAGATACCGGAATTCCTTGGTCCTGTACACCAAGTTGGGATCATAGATTATTGGCAGGAGAGGTGTTAAAGGCTAGTCCTGCAGTGGCAAAATGATTGCTGAGGTGTTCCAGGATGGAGGGATTATCAGAGACGGAGGTGCCACCAACTAGGATTTTAGCGGGTAGTGTGTTTCCAGGAGTGTAACCTTCTAATTCTTTTAGGGTTTTCCAGAATTTATGGGGGCACTTCAAGGATACATCAAGTTCCCTATGATAAAAAGTGGCTTTTGACTCTCTGACTAGCTTGGTGCAGAGATTTCTCTCCATCCTAAACAAAGTCCAGTCAGTCGGGAGCTTATATTTCCGTGCCATTTTCCAAAGTGCATCTCTTTTTTGTAAGACCGTCTTTAGCTCTGAATTAAACCAGCGGCAGGATTTCACCCTGTTACAGACTTTACTCAGTGGAGCAAGGTTATCTAGAGCACCTGTAATGAATTAATGAAAGATGTCGTAAGCCTCGTTGACCGATTTTGCAAGATAAAAGTCCTGCCAGTGTAATGAATCTCTTAGTAAGGTAATAAATGTATAGGGGTTGAAGTTGTGGCATCTTCTTTTTGTGGTAAATTTTGAAGCTGGTGTGGCTGTTTTAGATGCCCTTACACAAGCAATGTAACAGTAATCACTTGTATCTGTAAAAAATACGTCAGCATGAGTAAATAGATATGGTTTACTTACTAAAATAAGATCCTGTAGAGAACTATTGTTTGGGTTCTTTGTATTTGATCTCATGGGTTCATTAATAAGTTGTGTCAGTCCAATGGAGTCACAAAAGGCTTTTAGGGGTGCAGAGGCAGTGGCAAGCCAATTCAAATTGAAGCCTCCTAAAGTTATGATTTCTAAGGTTAATGATCCCAGAGTCTTATTTAGGTGATGCAGCAGTTGCAATCCAGCTGACAGAGGCCTGTAGCAACCAACTACACATAGCGAGATCATAGGCGAAATCTTGACCTTCAAGGATAGGTATTCAAATTCATTCTGAATAGAGGTCGAGTCAATGACGGAGGCTTGAAATTTATCTTTAATATATATAGCTACTCCACCTCCTCCAGTCTGTCTATCAGTCCTATAGAGAAAGTACGATGGGATATTCACCTTGTGGTCAGCCGTTCCAGGTCTTAGCCATGTCTCAGTGACCACTAGTATGTCAGGGGCAGTATGATGTGCCCAAGTCTGGATGAAGGTGAGCTTCTTTAGAAGACTGCACACATTTACGTGCACAAAACTTAACCCCTTGAGACTGGGAAGGTCAGAAGGGGAAGAGATATTGGTTGGAGGTCCTGGGTTGAGCTCCATATTGCCCGAGCAGAGCAACAAAAGAAGTAGTAGCTTCCTGATAGCCCCCAAGAGAAATCGAAGTGCCTTCACTCTTTCTCATTTAGGTGGGTAGTTAGTGGCCACTGCTGGCATACTAATACTATTACCCAGCTGACCTATTACAGCAAAGATCAGGGTTCTTACTGAGAAGTACTTGGGATAAGGCAGGGCATTCGTAGTGGGTAATGTGCCCACCTTGTCTATATCTACAGCTGTTCCCCCACGCCAATGAACTGAAGGGCCTGGTCTAGTGTGTGGAATAATAAGGCAGAAGAGTAGAGATTCAGGTGCTCAGCTGGGCATTGGGATGCCTTGTCATGCCTAATTGCAGAGGCCTTACTGGGCTGAGTATAAGCAAGCCTGATCAGGGGACAAAAGCAGATCACTAGAAGAGGCATAGAGGGGAATGACAATATAGCCCACATTGTGTCCTACCCTGCTGTTCCCTACAATTTAGATATTTTGAGTCTAAGCCTCAGAGAGAGAGAGAGAAGAATATTCTTCTAGAGATTATGTTTGCCCTAATGACAGTGAGTTTGTATTAAGTCCGGCCTAAGTACGCAGGCTAAAGACTAGCATGAATATTTTAAGGAGACGGACAGGATCTGAACGAGTTGTGCCAGTTATATGTCAGTATCCCTTTAAGACTAAGCAGAAGATACTTGTAGGCTTAATTACTTGACTAAGTCCAAGCGTGTGGGTCGGGGGCAGGATGCCTAGTTAGTCCCTCACCCTACTGTCCACCATCACTGTCCTAATCTCCTTAGAGGACAAGCAGTACGTGCAATAACTGCCACAGATCAATATGCAGTATCCCTTTAAGGACTGAACAGTAGAATGAAAGCAGTCCTAATTACCAATGGATAAGCGCGTGATAGATGGTGAGCGGAGTCAGTGTGCATTTAAGGTTGGCCTGGGAGGGGGAAGGGGTGGGACGAAAAATCAAGTTCGGTACTCAGCACTCGCTATTGAGTGGGAGCGCTCCGAGTTAGTTGGCAGAACAGCTGATTCTGCCCTTGGTATGTTTTCAGCCCTGACGTGGAACAGGCTGTTCAAGGTAGCTGGGTCACAGCAGAAAAAAAAACACAGCACCGCATCAGAATCCCCGCAATGCCAAGTCCCCCTGAAGCCACTGAGGCTTGTCTTGTAGGGTGCTTCAATTTAAACTTGGCTCCGAAATCTTTGACTTCTGCTGCTGTACCTGGCTTGCCTGGAGGGCAGTCGGCTTCAGGCTTCTCACACCGTGGTTGCGTTGGCTTTTTGGTTAAGCCCACGGGCTATGGATGCCTGGCTTGCATGGAAGGCTGTCGGCTGCAGTCTCCTCGCACCATGGAGGCACTGGCTGTTTGGTTTAGCCCACAGACTATGGATGCCTGGCTTGCATGGAGGGCGGTCGGCTGCAGGCTCCTCGTGCCGTGGAGGCCCAGCTTAGCAATTCTTGGGGTGATGGGAAAAAATTCTGGGATAACATCAAAAGCATCCTTTGAAAGGAGGACAAGAAGCACCCTCAGCTGCTCAGTATCAGTAACACCCCCACTACAGAGCCTCTAACTATTGCGGAAGCCTTCAATAAAGCCTTCACCGATCTTACTTCAGTGTTAGCACCTGCCTCTTTTCAACCTGATTTGAACCATTCCAACAACATATCTACCGAGTGTTCTTGCCTGACCTTCTACTTTAAAAGGGTGATGGTGAAGGAGGCCCTAACAGCGGTCAAGAAAGTATTAGGTCAGACCAGACTGGACAGTGACAGGATAGACATGAAACTCCTATCCCTCACCCTGGACGTTCTTATAGTGCCCATTACCACGCTGTACAATGAGTCCCTGGCCCTTGCCCAATTCCTGGTGGTTTGTAAGCAGGCCCTTGTTATGCTAATGCATAAAGTGGGCTACAAGTCACTTGTAGCCAACTACAGACCCATCTCGATCCTCTCCCCCTTGTCCAAAGCACTGGAAAAGATTGTGGTGGGTCAACTCATTGACTACCTCAATAAGTATAATCTACTATGCACCAACCAGCATGGCTTCAGACAAAATCACAGAACCACCACTGCCCTGCTGGACTACATGGACTATGCACATAAGGCCCTGGATGAAGGCAAACTGGTGGGGTCTGTCTTTATTGACCTCACCAAAGCCTTCGATACAGTCAACCACCCCTGTTATTGACCCAACTGCAAAACATGGATGTGGCGCCCAATGCCCTTTGCAGGTTCCAAGACTACCTGATACGGACAAATCAATGTGTCAAATTTGGGCAAACAGTATCCAGCACAAGAGGAGTATCATTAGGGGTACCCATGGATCAATACTGAGGTCTGTACTCTTCAGTCTCTTCTTAAATGACCTTCCCACAGCCTGCGACACCAAACTCATACTATATGCAGATGATGCTGTGCTCCTGAGCAGCAGCACATCTCAGACTGTCCAACAATCTGAGCTGCAGAACTCCTTCTCCAAACTTGAGGACTGGTTCTGTAGTCATAACTTGCTACTAAACTACAAGAAGACCAAGGCCATGCTTATATCCAGCCTCCACAACAAAAATAAGCACCACCCCTTCATTATCTCCAACTCATGCAGTGAGCTGCTGGAACAAGTCCATTTGTTCAAGTATCTAGGGGTCATAATAGATGACACCCTCATGTTTGCGCACCATATTGCCTCTCTGGTCAAGACAGTGAATACCAAAACTGGTGTCCTGTACAGGCACAGGCAATATCTCTCTCCAGGAGCCCTCTGCCTCTCAGTCCACAGCTCCATCTTATCTACTATTGACTATGGACTAGTGGTCTACGTGGAGCCAATGGATACAGTGCTCAAAAGGGTTCAGACTGCGCTCAACAAAACCTGCAGACTCATCCTGGATGCTGAGGGTGGCACGCACACTTGTACTCTATCTGAACATGCAAATTGGATGTCATTAAGAAACAGGGTCAAATTCCAGACTTGCATCCTAGGGAGGAAAACTCTATTGGGTAAAACACTGCCTTGTGCAGGCAATTTGATCAAGGTGGCCAACTCATTCCAGATCACCAGGGGGAGGACTAGAGGGGCCTTGGCTATCCCCTTCCATTGCACCTCACTTGGGCAATGTGCATTTGCCTACTGGGCCCCCCTGTGGATAAATGAACTCCCCAGGCACCTCTTGGCCACCAGTTGTCTGGCCCAATTCAAAACTGACCTCAAACAGCACCTAATAACACTCTCTAAGTGCACCTGCCCCTAAGTCCAGCCACACGCACTCTCTCTGCCCCCCAGCAAGCACTAGGCAGGCCTCAGGTACCCCCTCCCTCTATCCCTTCTCATGACTTGCCTCAGCAATCAGTTCGCACCGTGCTCCTTTGGCACCCGCCACCCCATCACCTCCGTAATAGTACGTTGAGTTTTTTAAGTTTCCTCCCCAGCAGTCTGCAAACAACCAAACAGACAAACAAACCAAAGCAGCCCCAATTGAAAGAGTGTTTTTTTTTTATTTGTTTTACACTTGGAACTTGCGCGGTTGTTACAGGCTTGACCCAACGCATAAAACCAGAAAGTGCAGAGCAACATACTTAATGTGGTAGGGCAGCTCTGTAAATGTTTTTTTTAAGTTTAACTCTAATACAGTATGGTGTTACATTTTATATTTGATCCGAAGAGCAATGTGAAAGTTCATTCTCACAGACTTCTATACCACTTGCATGCCTCAAATAGGATCAGTATCAGGGATCTGTTATAGTGCAATCGAGTAACGCTATGAAAGGAATGAAAGAAAATGTCTGCTGATTCTTTATGGGGTACCAGGTTTCGCTGCTGAATGCAAAATAAAGATGTCTGAAGTGCCCAGTATTTTAAAAATAGCATGGCGGTTGTGTCATTTCCCATGTAATTTATATATGGAGAGGCGCGCAGTGCAGTTTTGAAAAAGGCACTGCTGACAGTCAGTTATGGGAGGTTGATCACAGCTACAGCTTGCTTCTTGCTTTTAAAATGTGTGGCTATGTTTAATTTGCTGTATTTTTTTTCATGTTGTGGTAAGTGAACACAGCAGAGGGTGGTGTGTGGTTTGTTGTGTTAATGAAGTAGGGAGTGTTGGTTGGTCGTGTCTGTAAGAAAGGAAAAAAAAGGACATTTTTAAATTGAAGGGGGTGCTTTCACCCAATGGGCAAGCAGGGTGGGAACAAGGATTCGTGCATGTGTGAATGCAGCACTTGGGCTGGCACTTTTTATTTCCTGGGCATCTATTGAAAATTAATGTACCCCCCCAGCAGTGGTACCAGCCAATCAGACCCCAGCAAATAAAAAGCCCATTTTCTAACCTCATATGGTAACTCCCCCAGACCAATGATCATCTTTGTTGCTCTGCATTGCACCTCTTCCAGCAATCTAGTGTCTCTCTTCAGGTAAGGGTGCCAAAACTGAACACAGTACTCCAGGTAGGGTCTGACCAGTGATCTGTATAATGGCAGAATCACTTCCCTCCTCCTAGAGATTACACCCCTTGCAATACAACCCATCATCTTGTTGGCCACTGTTGCTACTTTTCTACACTGTACCGAGTTGTTCATTGCTCTTGTAATGAGCAACCCCAGATCCTTCTCTTCCTCAATCACAGCTAGCCGCTCCCCTGCCAGATGGTAGATCATCTTTGGATTCTTTGCCCCAAAATTCAGCACCTTGCATTGTTTGGCATTGAAACCAAGTTGTCAGATGTCAGACCATGTGTCCAGCCTTGTTAGATCTTCCTGCAATCCCTACCACCCCCTTTGGTCATCCACCACTGCTCCCATCTTGGTGTCATCCGCAAACAGACTGATCTTACTATTTACACCTACTGAGATGTCTGCAATAAATACCCCTAAAACAACAGTCCCAGCACTGACCCCTGTGGGACCCTGCTCATCACTGCCCTTGGGGATGATAATTCACCTCCCACCACCAGCCTCTGCTGCTGTCCCTGCAGCCAGTTCTCCATCCATCCCACCAATCTTGCCCCATCCCTGTGCCCCTTAGCTTACATGCTAGTCTCCCACATGGCACCTAGTCGAATGCCTTACTGAAGTCCAGTTACTATACAGGACATCCACTGCATTCCCTTTGTCCATTTTCTAGTCACCCAGTCATAGTAATCCACTAGGCTGGTCTGGCAGGATCTGCCCTTGACAAAATCATGCTGCTACCTGTCCTGCACCCCACTGACCTCCAGCAGGGTCACCAGCCTTTCCTTCAGATTGTTTCCATCAGTTTCCCCACTATGGACATGAGACTCACTGGTCTATAGTTCCCTGGTTCATCTTTGGGACCACTCTTATGGAGTGGAACCACGTGAGCCATGCTTCAATCCTGAGGTACACACCCTAAGTCCAGAGAGGCATTAAATAGGTCTGCCAATGGGCTTGCCAGGACCTCTGCCAGCTCCTTCAGTACCTTGGGGTGTATGCCATCTGGTCCCAGTGCTTTGTCCACCCTCAGTGCCCTTAACCCCTCTGGCATTCTACCTTCTGTGATTTCCCCGTCCGTCACCCCCTCCCCCTCTGATACTATCCTCCCCCCAACCTTAGGTATTCCCCCCTTTCTCTTTAGAAAAAAACGAGCAGAAGTAGGTGTTAAGTGCTTCTGCCTTTATGTCCCCTTTTCCACTCATTCCCCCTCCTTCTTAATCCTTACTATTTGGTCCTTACAACTCCTTTTCTCCCTGCTGTACCTAAAGAAGTCTTCCCCCCCTCCGTAATTCCCTTCACCAGCATGAGCTCCCTTGATGCCTTTGCTGCCTTATTTCTCTGGTCACCTCCTTTGCTTCACAGAAACATATAAACATAGAAGTTGATGGCAGATAAGGACCACAAGGCGTATCCAGTCTGCCCATTTTTTCTACCTTATGAATGTGCCATAGACCTTTACTCTGTCAATGGCCTATCTATTCATACTCATCTGTATTGCTCCCATATGCCTTTCCCATGCCTGTTTGAAATCCTGCACTGAATTCATATCCATCACTTCCTGAGGTAGGCCATTCCATGCATCTACTACCCTTTCTGTGAAACAGAACTTCCTCACATTACCCCCTAATCGGCCTCCCTCTAATCCCATGCTGTGTCCTCTTGTCATACTATTTTTCTTATATTGAAACATGTTACACTCTTTCACCTTGTTAATACCCTTAAGGAGCATGTGAGGAGGAGGACCCTGTAAAGGCATCTATCCTAAATAGATACTTTTGCTCAGTATTTACTGAAGAGAAGGTAGGGCAGGGCCCACAGCTCAGCATCATGGACACAGGGGGGAGGGAGGTGAGCACTACTCCCTTCACAAAAGAAAGGGTCCTACAAGAGCTTGCTAAGCTCAGGGTGGATAAGGCAATGGGACCTGATGGCATACATCCCAGGGTACTTAAGGAGCTAAAGGAGGAACTAGCAGAGCCATTAGCAGAATTGTTTAGTGAGTCTCTGAGCACAGGAGAGGTCCCAGAAGACTGGAGAAGGGCTCATGTGATCCCACCCACAAGAGTGGTAGCAGGGAGGAGGCGGGGAACTACAGACCGGTCAGTCTTACCTCAGTAGTGGGCAAGATTATGGAGGCACTCCTTAAGGAAAGGATAGTGCAACACCTGGAATCCATAGGGGCACAGGATCCAAGACAGCATGGGTTTACAAAAGGAAGGTCCTGTCAAACTAATCTCATAGATTTCTTTGACTGGGTAACCAGAGTGGTGGACCAAGGGGGAGCAGTTGATGTCGCCTACCTTGACTTCAGAAAAGCTTTTGACACTGTTCCACATAGAAGATTGATAAATAAGCTGGGTAGGCTCGGGGTGGGTCAGAAGTTGGTCAACTGGGTGGCAAACTGGTTGACGGGCAGAAAACAGAGAGTGGTAAATGGTATACAGTCAGAAGAGATGCAAGTCACAAGTGGGGTACCTCAGGGATCAGTCCTGGGGCCAGTCCTCTTCAACATCTTCATTAGTGACCTTGCAGATGGACTAGAGGGTAAGGCTTGTCTGTTTGCAGATGACACCAAGATCTGCAACAGAGTAGATGATCCAGATGGGGTGGGCAGAATGAGAAGAGATCTGGATAAACTAGCAGAATGGTCAGAAGAGTGGCAACTGGGATTTAATGCAAAGAAGTGCAAAATCATGCACATAGGAAGAGAAACCCAGAAGCCACCTATAGGCTGGGAGGGAGTTACTAGCAGTCACAAAGGAAGAAAGAGACTTGGGCATCATCATCACTGATGACCTAAAATCATCCAAGCAGACCTCAATGCAGTAGGTAAGGCTAGGGGGTGTTAGGAGTATTAGTAGGGGTATCACAAGTCGTAAGAGGGAGGTAATAATCCCTCTGTACAAGACACTGGTTAGGCCCCATCTGGAGTACTGGGCAGTATTGGAGGCCACACCTTCACAAGGACATTAACCAAATTGAGGCAGTCCAGAGAAGGGCAACAAAATGGTGCAGGGACTGCATCAGAAGACATATGAGGACAGATTAACGGAGCTCAATATGTATACCCTTGAGCAAAGGAGGGAGAGGTGATATGATCGAGGCATTCAAACACCTTAAGGGCATAAACAAGGTGAAAGAGTCTAACATGTTTAAATATAAGAAAATAGCAGGACAAGAGGACACAACATGAGATTAGAGGGAGGTCGATTAAGGGGAATGTGAGGAAATCTTTCACAGAAAGGGTGGTGGATGCATGGAATGGCTTACCACAAGAAGTGGTGGCTATGAATACAGTGCAGGGCTTCAAACAGGCATGGGATAGGCATAAGGGAGCAATACAAATGACTATGAATAGATAGGTCACTGACAGAGCAAAGGCCGATGGCACATTTATAAGGTAGAAAAAGAAATGGGCAGACTGGATGGGCCTTGCAGTCCTTATCTGCCATCAACTTCTATGTTTCTATGTTTCTATGTTTGAATGTTTCAATCATATCACCTCTCTCCCCCCTTTGCTCTAGGGTATACATATATTGAGCTCCTTTAATCTGTTCACATACGCTTTCTGATGCAGTCCCTGCACCATTTTGGTTACCCTTCTCTGGACTGCCTCCATTTTATTTATTTCTTTAATTAATTTTGATGACTGGGTAGGCCCTCTGAGCCCCGAAGGTCCCTTTTTCAGGGGTGACCCAGAATTAGTTATGGAACCAGACAAGTACAGGAATATACAAAGGTCACAGTGCAATAATACAGGTGAGCACTTAATACATAATGCAACAGTGTTGACATTAAGCCAGTTAGGGCCTGACCTTTGAGTTAGGGTTTTGCGCTTAGTGACAGGAGTAGGCACTGACGTCAAGTAAGTGGGAACGGAGCTCCGTCCAGAATGTTCTGAGGGAGGGAGCTTCCTGAAGGTGGAGAGGGAGCTTGTTCCACAGGATGGGACGGAAGTGGCAAAGGATTTACTGCCGGCCGTGGTCCGAACCCTAGGTTCGTCTAGGAGGTTTCACCCAGAGGTGTGGAGAGTTCTCACTGAGCACTTTGGAATGAGGAGAGGACCTGTTCCGTATCCTGGGCCCAATTGAGATTGAAGTCCCCAAGATTAGGAGTTCCAAGGAGACCTCATCAGCAAGGGCCTTGGTAAGCATCTCCAGGGCTTGGAGGGCCACCATAGGAGGCGGTGGAGGCAGCCGATCGTTAGGTGCTTTGTGCGGTCAAGAGTAATTCTAACGAAAACTGACTTGCCACCAGTGTGTTCTGAGCAAGGGAAGGGGGCGAGAGACACATCTAGTGAGTCCCTGGTGTATATGAGTACCCCACCCCCTCTTTTGCCCTCCCTGTCCTTTCAGAAGTAATTATAACCAGACACTGCCACCTCATGTGACAAGGTATGTGACTTAAGCCAGGTTTCAGAGACAGCCAGTGTATCTGGTTTGTAGAGAGACATCCATCCCTGAACCGCCTGCATTTTGGTCGGAGGCTACAGATGTTCATGTGGGCTATTTTTAAGCCCTTAGAAGATGCCTAGTGCAAGTCATGGGGGAGCCTAGGGTAATGTTGGTGACTGGGGGACCAGGGTTAAGATTGATATTTCCTGCTAGAAGCAGCAGGGCCAATAAGAGTAACAGGGCTTTGGGAGTTAGGGTGAGTAGGCCCTGTGGGCCATGTCTTACATAGAAAAGGAGAGGCAGGTAGCAGGCCCCCTTTTTAGTGAACACATGGATCACAAAGAGTGGCTGCACCCCCTGTACATCAGGATAGTCAAGTGTAATGGGAGAGGAGTGGATCTGATGTTTCAGATCCTGGTACCCCAGCCCGAGATTGTACATAAGCCTGTCAACCCACATTAGAGATGGCACAGGGTCATAATGTCATAAAACATTATGCCACATGGAAAAATTGTGCTGCCAGTACAGCGTAATTTCTTCCATGCGACAGTAGTCTTTTTTTTACGGGGGTCTCTACCCCTCGCAGACCCCATTTTGGGGGGCTATGCCCCCCAAATCCCCTCAATAAGGATTCTCAACTCTGAGTGGGGGGAGTTCAAGTCTAAATCACATAAAGTGTGAAGCAATATAAAAGTTTTCGGGACTGGGACTCAAACCTAGTCCCACACATTGCTCCTAGGTTCCATGCTGCTGTGGCTTAGTCCATTGAGCAACAGCAGCTGCTTAGTCAAACCATATCTTAGCAGAGGTCTTATCCTCTGCCTGGGATAGAGCGAGTGGTGCAATGCTGCGTAAAGTGGTATTAGTGGTACTACACCACTCGCTGTAAACTACAGTGCTATTCTGGATTAGCTATAATGTCATACGCTATTAAGCCTATGACATCATGACCTGGTAGAATTAGAGACAGGATGTATAATAATACCAGGAGAGGGTCTCTGTAAGACAGCCCAGGTGGGTGCTCCCATTTGGGCTTATGGGAGCGGGCTGGGGGACTGTGGGGGTCCACAGGGCCCTGGGATGGCATTTCAACAATGGTAGTCAATATAAGATAGGTGAAAAAGTCAGGCGCAATGGCTGTATTTCGTGCAAGAGGTATGGGTTGGGAGGGACTAGAGATAGGTCTGCGCTGAGATGTACTCCATAGGCGAGAGGTAAATGATTAGGCAGCCTGGATAACAACAACACTGGACATAGTAAGTGCAGGGAGAAGCAGTGCAGTGAGGGCTTATTTATTAGGCAAGGAGCAGCAGCAATACCTGTTTCAGTGAGATATCAGAAGGCATACAGTAGCAGCAGTACCTATTACAGTGAGATATCAGAAGGCATACAGGTTAGCAGGACTGAGTTCTTGAGCAAGTGTCATAAGCATAGGCTAAGCCAGGAGGAGTAGCAGCAATACCTATAACATTTGAGAAATCAAAGTAGTAAAGGCTAGCAGGACTGTGATCTTGAGCAAGACATAAGCAGGATCAGAGTTTTAGCCCCATTACACAATTATTCCTCACAGTGACACCCAGTTTAAGTGCTGCTAGCCACTAAGATATAAGGGGGAGTGTCAACAGGACCACCCCCAATAGGCAGAGCCAGAGCACATTTAATTGGACAGGAGGAGGGGGAAGGTGAGTGGGAGAAAAAATTCCCCATCTGTAGTGAGTCCAAATCCTCAGGCTGTAGCAAGTTACTATTTCTGTGTGCTGCTCCCAACCCGCAGGAACAACCCGTGGGGGGGGGGGTGCTCCGTAGGAACGGGGCAGGCGGCAGCTCTGGTGAACTGCAGGGGCAGGAAATAAAAACCCATAGGCTCCGATCCACGCTGGAGCTTCGATGAGCTTGGGACTGCTGCACAGCTCACAAACGCTGCCCTTTAAATAGGGCTGGAGGTAGGAGGGTTTTCGCGCTCTTTCTGATTTTTGAAATCCCCAGGCTGTAGTGAGTCCAAATTCAGATCCTCCATCTGTAGCGAGTCCAAATCCCCAGGCTGTAGTGAGTCACTGTTTCTGTGCGCAGTCTGACCCACAGCAACGACCAGGCAGGGGGTGCTCCATAGAGGCGAGGCAGCAGCCCAGTGAGCTGTAGGCAGAAAACAAAACCCCTATGCTCTGATCCACACTGGAGCTCAGATAAGCTCGGGACTGCTGCCCTTGTGAAGGTGCGGCCTCCAGTACAACATGCAGTACTCCAGATGGGGCCTAACCAGTGTCTTGCAAAGAGGGATAATTACCTCCCTCTTATGAATTGTGACCCCCTACTAATACACCCCAACATTCCTCTAGCCTTACCAACTGCTTTAGTGGTCTGCTTGGATGATTTCAGGTCATCTGTGATGATGATACCCAAGTCTCTTTCTTCCCTTGTGACTGCCAGCAACTCCCCTCCCAACCTATAGGTGCCTTCAGGGTTTCTTTTCCCTATGTGCATGATCTTGCACTTCTTTGTGTTAAACCCCAGTTACCACTCTTCTGACCATTTTGCCAGTTTATCCAGATCTCTTCTCATTCTGCCCACCCCATCTGGATCATGTACTCTGTTGCAGATCTTGGTATCATCTGCAAGCAGACAAACCTTACCCTCCAGTCCATCTGCAATGTCACTGATGAAGATATTGAAGAGGACTGGCCCCAGGACTGATCCCTAAGGTACCCCACTTGTGACTTGCATCTCTTCTGACTGTATACCGTTTACCACCACTCTCTGTTTTCTGTCCACCAACCAGTTTGCCACCCAGTTGACCAACCTCTGACCCACCTGAGCTCTACCCAGCTTATTAATCAATCTTCTATGTGGAACAGTATCAAAAGCTTTGCTGAAGTCACGGTAGGTGACATCAACTGCACTCCCTTGGTCCACCACTATGGTTACCCAGTCAAAGAAATCTATGAGATTAGTTTGACAGGAACTTCCTGTTGTAAATCCATGCCATCTTGGATCCTGTGCTCCTATGGATTCCAGGTGTTGCACTATCCTTTTCTTAAGGAGTACCCACTACTGAGGTAAGACCGACTGGTCTGTAGTAGTGCTGTGTGGAATGCGGAATTCTGCCAGCGGAATTAGTGTGGAATGACTATTCCACAGGTGAAATTTCCACCAGAATTATGCTTGTTCGCCTGCAGAATTCTGCCTACCATGATCTGCGGAATTTAATTTTTCCGTGGAAAGTATTCAGCAGCTATTTCTATAAAATATCAAGATCCTTGAAACAGTGATTATTCTCCAGAAAATCATTCTGCAACTATTGTATGCTGTGGAATTCCACCGTTCCATTTCTGGGGGAATTTGATGCAATTTCAGTGGAATTTTGAATATTCCTTGGAATTTCGTTCTGACGGAATTTGAAAATTCTGCACAAAACTAGTTTGTAGTTCCCTGCCTCCTCCCTGCTGCCACTCTTGTGAAACGGAATCACATGAGTCCTTCTCCAGGCTTCTGGGATCTCTCCTGTGCTCAGATACTCACTAAACAGTTCTGCTAAGGGCTCTGCTAGTTCCTCCCTTAGCTAATTTAGTACCCTTGGATGTAGGGCATCAGGTCCTATTGCCTTGTCCACCCTGAGCTTAGTGATCTGTTGCAGGATCCTTTCTTTTCTGAAGGAACTTGGGAACACCCCCCATGTCCATGGTGCTGAGCTGTGAGCCCTGCCCTACCTTCTTCTCAGTAAATACTTAGCAGAAGTATCTGTTTAGGATAGATGCTTTTCCTTGGTCCTCCTCCACACAGTCCCCCTTATCACTGTTTATCTTAGCAATACCCCCTCTTGACTTTCTCCTTTCACTACTGTATTTATACAAAGTCTTGTTCCCTTCTTGTACTGTTTGTGCTAGTGTTTCCTGAGGTTGGGCCTTTGCCTGCCTTACTGCCTTCCCAGCTTCCCTTGAGGAAGTTTGGTATGCCTCCTTATCTTTGTCCTGCTGCATTCTCTTATATTTCATGTAGGCCAAGATTTCGGCTCTGATCTTTTCTGCTACTGTTTTTTGAGAATCAAAGTAATTTCCTTCCTGTTTTGCTCTTCCTTTTCTCCCTAACACAATGGGATGTTGCTTCAGGTATTGCATCCATAATGCTTGCCCACTTTGCATGTACCCCCTCACCTGTATTTCTTCTTGCCAGGGCTACTTTACCTCTGTTGGCCATCTTATCAAAGTCAGCTCCTCTGAAGTTCTATTTTTTTATGAACATACGAACATAAACATTGACAGCAGATACAGGCCATTCGGTCTATCTAGTCTGCTTGAGTGTACAGCACTTCAGTCCATTAGACTGAAGCTGCCTCCCTCCCTCATATGCTCTCCATCCATCTCGCACCCCTCCTGGTTTGTTCCCTTCCCTTGAATCTGTCCAACCTCCTCTTGAAGCCCCAAACACTCTGCAGTGATACGACTTCCTCTGGCACAGCAATCCACCCTGCCACCATCCTTTCTGTGAAATAGTGCCTCCTCCGTTCTCTCTTGAACCTACTCCCTTCCAACTTCATTGAGTGTCCCTTGGTTTTTCTTCTGCCCTTCAGACTGAACATACACTTGGTGTCTGCTCTGTTCAAACCATTCAGGTACTTGAAGGTCTCAATCATATCCCCTCTCTCTCTTCTTTCCTCCAGGGTATACATATTAAGCTCTCCGTCTCTCCTCATATGGTCTGTCCCCCAACCCCGGGATCATTTTTGTTGCCCTGTGCTGTACACCCTCCAGAACTTTGATGTCCCTTTTCAAGTAGGGGCACCAGAATTGTATGCAGTACTCTAGGTGCGATCTCATCAGGGAGCTGTACAGTGGCAAGATAACCTCCCCACTCCTGGAAGTAACCCCCCTTGCTATGAAATCTGGCATCCTGTTTGCCTTCATTGCTGCATTTCTGCACTGAGCAAAGTGGTTCATCTCCCCAGTTACCAGCACTCCAAGATCCTTCTCCTTCTTGGATCTTGTTAATGGGAAACCCTCCAGCCAATAATTGTGTCCTGGATTCTTGCCTCCTAAATGCATCACTTTGCACTTCTTGGCATTGAAATCAAGCTGCCACATGTGAGACCATTCCTCCAGTTTTGCCCAATCCTCCTAAAGTACTTTGCCCCCCCCATCTACCTCGGCACAGATCTTTGCGTCATCTGCAAAGACACTGATCCTTACTTTTTGCCTTGGAATGGGATGATTTAGTTCTAGTGGCAAAACTGAACCACACCATGTGATGGTTACTGGCTCCCAGGTGACCTTCTACCTGGAGATCTGTGATAGAAACATAGAAACATAGATACATAGATTTTGATGGCAGATAAAGACCACTTGGCCCACCTGGTTCTTTCCCTGTTAGTCAGTACTAGATCCAGGATAGTTCCTGTGTAACCCCCTGCAAATGGGGGTTCCTAAAAGACTTCAGGAGCTTGCTTGAATGCCCAAGCCTGAATGGTGTTTCATGCTTAAGCCATTTATCAGTGAGTGTTTTTAGAGCCCTGGTACTGTCTCTTTAGAGCTGTCTGCTTGCAGACATAATTAGTTTGTATGGGGGACTGTGTGCTTCTCTGCTTGAGTACCACTCGAGCTGCTACCAATTCACTCCATTTTTGCAGTCACTAGGAGTGCAAAGGAACCCTTCTGAAAGATGTAACTGTTTGCAGAAATCATTTAGAGTAATAATGAAATTACAGTTTGTCTAACCTGCTTTCTTTGCAGTCAGAACTGTGTTTGCCTAGTTCCCCATTCTAGTTTTGAACTGCTGAACTGGACCAATCAGTGTGGGTTAAGGTAGCTCTAAAATGGTGCCTTGGACGAATCAGAACTTGACTCATAATCTGAGCCAGCCACAAGAGGATTGTATGGGCAGTGACTCTGGGAGATGTAGTTTAGACTTCGCGCCTTTGGACCAACAGGGTAGTCTATTGTGAGTGACAGCCAATCCAGCCAAGAACTGGGAGGAACTCAAAGGAAGTGCCCAGTTTGTCTGCTGGAGTTTCAGTTGAGCTCTGGCAGTGAAGGGAAGGAGCCCTGTGCTTTTTCGGTGTGCAGTTTTTAGTCGGAAAATGTGAGGGCCCAGAGTTCGGTCTGCAGCTTGTGTAACTGCTTGTTAGGACTGAATCCATCCTGTGAAGAGAATCAAGGATATCTGAAGAGAAACCAGGCTCACCCTGTAGAAGACTGGAGAAATTGCTGAATTGCACTGGGTCTGTCAGGAACTGAATCTGCTGTGTGTTCTCCCGGGTATTGTGCAGTAATTGCGATCAGGATGGAAAGCAGCCTGCCTGGTATAGTACTTTCTTTTACCATATAAATGTGTGAGGAGGCTTGTGTAGCTCAAGTGAATCCTGCTGCCATTAAAGGACTTTTGTCTGTGACTGTTTACCATATAAATGTGTGAGGAGGCTTGTGTGTCTCAGGTGAATCCTGCTGCCATTAAAGGACTTTTGCCTGTTGCAGTTTGCCATATAAATGTGTGAGGAGTCTCGTGGAGCTCAAGAGTAGCCCTGCTGACATTGAAGGACCCTATCTTGTTTGGAGGTCGTGAGTATAATTCAGGTCCTCCCTGTTGAATTGCCACATTGAATCAAATGGAATTACTGTACTGTGACTGTTCAACTAATTTTCTTTTCTCTGTGTGAGCGGCCCCTACCAGCTGCCATGGTTTGACTAGCCACTAGGGCTTGGGTACCTAGGGACAGAAACTGGTAGGGATAGGCCTGTGCACAGAGCCATAGGTAGATGAGTAAAGTGATAAGCTAATTAACCTGATTCCCTCCTGTCCTTGTTATATCCCCTAAATAAATCAGAGCTGCTTGTTTCAGCAAAGTTATACTGCCTGAAGTATTTGTCTATGTTAAAGTATTGTACTGTGATTGTTGTACTGTATCTTATTTTACAGGAGGTCCAGTGCCTGAACCAGTCCTGGGGTGAAGTGTATACTGTGAAGGTAATTCTGATATATTGTGTGGGCCACTAGTGGGAAGAAAGGGGGGTTGCAGTGTCCCAGAGGGCTGTGACCAAGTTAGTTTAACTATTGCAAACCCTGACCTCTGGGTGGAGGCACCCGCCATCGGATCCAGGCCCCTCAACCTGTTAGTGGCAAATCAGGCAGGGGTAGTAGCCCCTGGGATAGCGCCATCTAGGGGTTACACCTGTCTCTTGTGGGTTGTTGCACCAGTTGTTTGAGCCCCCTCCTGCAGGGAATCCACTATGTGTCTAGTTCTGGTGGATGTTCCTGTTGGTGTTGAACAATCTGTATCTGGCATGTTGAAGTCTCCCATTATCAGAACCTCCCCGTTAGCTGTCATGTTTTGTATATCTTCTAACAGTAATGTGTCTATGTCCTCCCCCTGATCTGGAGGCCTGCGGACAACCCTGGTTCATGCATGCTTCCTTCAGATACTCCTCCCTGTCCTCCTCCCTCCCTGTTCTCCTGTATCTCCTATGGGTGACTCTTTTCCTCCTCACCCTGTCTATGACACCCTTGATCATCCAGCTAGGTTTCTTTGTCCTAGCCTTTTTACTTTGGGCCTTGCTGCAGGAATTTGTTGCCTCCACTATCCCTAGCTTAATGAGTTCCCACCTCTGATTCATGTCCATATTAGGCTGAATTCTGTCCAGGAACCCTTGCACAACTTCACCTATGTTTTTAAAGTCAGCCTTAATACATGCCACCATCCTGTACCATACTGATACCTTTGAAGTATGTGAATGTTTGTATCATGTACCCCATTTCCCATCTGGACTCTAGAGTACCTATTTAAGTCCCTGAGTTTTTCCTCACAGACCTCTGATGCAGGCCATGAACCATTTTGGTTGCCCTCCTCTGTACTGCCACCACTCTATTTCTGAACTTCTTGTTTTGCTGACTGGATAACCATCTACTGTATCTGAATAAATTGTATTTTTAATTAACAAAATTAGATTTTTTGATAAAATGTACTGTTCTTAATGCTTCCATGGATTCTTACTAAAGCATATTTGCAACTGAAATAACATTTTTTTAAAACAAATGTTTAAAAAAGGAAAGAAGAACTTTGTCATATCAAGCTTAGAACCAATTAACTCCTGGACAGAAGTCAGAAACCATACCAATGGACTGCTTGTCAGTAGAGAAAATGCATGCTGCTCTAGTAAACTAGTGATTTTCAGTTTTTAGAACACTTGATCTAATCTGCTGTTTAAACACTGGCAGCACTGTATGGATTGGGGAAAACATGTTTTACAATATTCTGCCCTTCTGGGATTGTTGTTGACAATATTGAAGATAATCAGTAGCTCTGCACATATTACTTGCACTGAATTAGGTAAGGGAGAAAGAAAGAAGAAAAAAAGAAAAATGTTCACCTTAGTAGGATTTGAATTCTGTACCCTATGGTTAGGGAGCAGAAACCCTGCTACTGTACTACAGATTAACAGGAATGATACATGCTGCCTAAGAGAACAAGACATTCTTAGGGCACTTTGATGTTTGATCAGCTGTCAAAAGGGTTGTGGCTGTGAGTTAAATGTAAGTTGTTCTCAACTGTATCAGACCTTCTTGGACTGCTTTTAACAATAAGTTCACTTATACTGAATTTAGTAAAACATGTTGTATCCAAACTTTTATTTATAATACACACAAAAAAAAGATGCATGATCAGGATTTGAACCCTTCATCTTCTGATTAAGAAACAACTGCTCTACCAATGTACTACTGATTAGCAAGTAAAACAAAGGCTTCTCTAGTGAACTCCATACTTGCAGGATACTTTGCAATCAAATTGACTAGCAGCATTGTTTTGACTGAATTACAATTTTTCAAGACTTCTGGGATTTCTGTTGATAATATACAGTATAAGATAATCAGCAGCTCACTTTAACTGAATTAGGTAAAAGGTGTGGTATCAAAACACTTTCTTTTTGTAAGGAAAAAAAGGAAAAAAGGCAGAGGCAGGAAGCTACAGACCTATTAGCTTGACCTCAGTGGTAGGGAAGATGATGGAATCACTTCTGAAAGAAAGAATTGTTGAGTACCTAGAGGCCAGCAAGGCACAGGACCCAAGGTAGCATGGACTGACAGCAGGAAGGTCATGTCAGATAAATCTAATAGATTTCTTTAGCTGGGTATCCAAAGTAAAAGACCAGGGAGGGGCTGTGGATATGGCCTGCCTAGACTTTATCAAGGCATTTGACACAGTTCCCACACAAAGATTAATAAACTAGTTAGCCAACCTGGGAGTGGGTCCCAGGGTGGTAGCCTAGGTAACAAGCTGGTTGGACAACAGGACCCAGACGGTAATAGTAAATGGAGTACACTCTGAAGAAAGGGGTGTTACTAGTGGGATACCACAGGGTTCAGTATTGGGACCTGTCCTCTTTAATGTCTTTATAGGTGACATTGCAGAGGGTCTGGAAGGAAAGATATGTCTGTTTGCAGATGACACAAAGGTCTGCAACAGGGTTGATACAAAAGAAGGTTGCAAAAGATGAGAAGGGACTTGGCAAGACTGGAGGAATGGTCAAAAATATGGCAGCTTAGAATCAATGAAAAAAAGTGCAAAGTAATGCACCTGGGAAACAAAAACCCAGGGGAAGAGTACACAATGGGGGGAGGTACTAACAACAAAACAAATGGAAATGGACCTGGGAATAGTCATATCAGATGACCTTACGGTAGGTAAGCAAGTGAGAAGGCAGTAGGGAGGGCTGGGGGATACTAGGATGTATAGGAAGAGGCATCACCAGTAGAAAACAGGAAGTTGTTATCCCTCTGTACAGATAGTTGGTGAAACCTCATCTAGAGTACTGTGTACAGTTCTGGAGACCCCTCTCCACAGGGTCATAGACAGAATGGAGGCAACTAAAATGATGCAGGGTCTGCAACAGAAGCCATACGAAGAGAGACTAAAAGTGCTTAATATGTATACCCTTTAGGAAAGGAGGGACATGATAGAAGCTTTCAAGTACCTCAAGGGAATCAACAAAGTCCAAGATGGGAGCATTGTTAAGAAAAAGAGATGTACAGGAACAAAGCGACACAATTTGATGATGGAGAGGGAATGGCTCAGGGGTAATGCGAAGAAGTACATTTTCACAGAGAGGCTGGTGAACACATGGAACCGCCTTCCTGAGGAGGTCATGGGGTCAAAAACAGTGGGGGAATTCCAGAATGAATGGGACAGACATAAAGCAATTATAGTGAGGGGGTAGGAGGAAGTAGGCTGTTGGGTAACTGGATTCTGAAGCTTATCCAATAGGTAGGAAATGGTCAGACTAGGTAGGCCAAGCGATCTTTATCTGCCATCAAAGTCTATGTTTCTGTGTTTTTATGTTTCTAAAATTGACACATTACCAAGGTTAGAATGCCACACCATGGATCACTACTTAAGTGCAAAGTAAAAAAAAAATTATAGCAGCTGTGCCAAAAGCATTTTTCTGCTACCTGTACTTCTTACAGAAATACTGTATTGGCATACATGTAAAGGGTGCTTTTCTATGCAGCAAACATGTCATGCACATTTTATTTTGTGAACTTTCTGGCATGAAAGAACAACCTCCTATCTACACATATTGTTACAATTAACTTTTTTTACTAGTGTTCTGTTGCTAGAAGTCAGAAACCATACCAGTGGCCTGCTTGTCAGTAGAGAAAATGCATGCTGCTCTAGAACACTTGAAATCTGATCTGCTGTTTAAATGCTGGCAGCACTGTATGGATTGGGGAAAATATGTTTTACAATATTCTGCCCTTCTGGGATTGCTGTTGAGAATATTTAAGATAATCAGTAGTTCTGCACATATAACTTGCACTGAATTAGTTAAGGGGAGAAAGAAAGAAAGAAAGAAAGAAAGAGAGAGAGAAAGAAAGAAAATGTTCACCTTAGTAGGATTTGAACTCAGGATCTTGGGAATAGGCAGCAGAAACCCTGCTAGTGTACTACTGATTAACTGGAAGAACATGTGCTGCCGAAGAGAACAAGACAGTCTTAGGGCACTTTGAAATGTGATCAACTGCCAAAAGGGTGGTGACTGTGAGTTAAATGTAGGTTCTTATCGTCTCATCTGTATCAGACCTTCTTGGATTTCTTTTGTCAATATTTTGATAATGAGCTCACTTATACTGAATTTAGTAAAACATGATGGGCCAGATATTCAAACTGCGCCCAAAATGTGCGCAATAGCAGGAGAAAGCACAAGTCAATTGTGCACATGTGCAACAGACGCGATATTCAAACATGGAGCAAGTCAAATTACGCAACCAGCCAACGTCTGAATATCGCACAACCTGCGCCATAGCGCAATCAGGAAGGGGAAGCCGAGCACATATGATGTGCCATAGCGCAACAAGGCCAGCCCAGCTGAGCATTCTAGAGGCGCCATAGCATGAGCAGGGAGCCCCCCCAGCAGCAGAGCAATGGAACTGCACAACAAGGGAGGTAGGCAGGGAACCACTACCCATGCCACAGACGGGCATAGGAACACACTGCAGAACTAACAACACACCCCTACACCCGAATCACAGCATCACTGGTGGAGGGACGGAATATCCACTGGCCCATGGGGACAAGCCAACAAAGCACAGCTGGGCCATGGCACCCCAGCACACCCACTGGCAAGCAGAGACTGCCACACAAAGGGTCCGGACAACCCAAGTATACAACAGCCCCCCCTGTGCACAACACACCCTGCACTGGAACCCCAAGACACCACCAATGAGCAGTGACTGTGACTGGCACTGCTGGAATCACCATGCCCCCCCGGCACAATGCAACCATGTGTACCACAGAACCATACAAGCCAGACCCACCAGGAGCTCACAGCAGTGTGTGGCAGCACACGGCCAGACCGGCTGAAAGCCACCACCACACCAGGGACAACCCCCACGCACACACATGCACAATCCCAGGACAACACCACACCAGATGCCATGCACACCACTGCAACTGAGCACCTATAGCCAGCTGCAAATCAGAGACCACCACGGTATTCATAACAAAATATATATATTTTTAATCAATAACACAACAATAACAACAGGAACAATCATAACTATATACAAATATATACAATACAGGGGTAGGGTGGCAGGTACAAGCTAGGGGTGGGTGTGGGGGCAGGTGAAGAACTGGTGAGGGAAGGCAGGGTGAGGGAAGGGTAGAGGGTGGTGTGGGCAGCTACTGCCCCCCAGGCTGCATATCAGCAGGCTGCCTCTGTCCCCGTGGCCTCCTCCGGCATCAGACACCTCTCCGGTTCATCTCCCTCAGAATGTGCAGGGACTCAGTGGACAGCTCCAGCAGGCAGTGGATGGCCTGCTCAATCCTGCACAGGACCCGGACACCTAGGGCAAGGGAACATAATCAATGGCTGTGATTGTCCACAACCCTGAAGCCCACCCAATATGCTTGGCATACAGCCAAGTGCCCCACCCCTGTGATGGACTGCACCCACTCACAGTGACCGTGCACAAGCCAAGCCCAACCAGGCAGTAACAGCCACATGTGCCACTGCACACACACCCCACCCATGCCCAGCACAGCACAACCAAGACAGTACAGTGACATGGCTACGTGGTGGGAAGGTAGTGCCACAGCCATGTGCCCAGTGCATGCATGGACCACCAGTGACGCACTCAGAGACATGCAGTGCCACTGGACAGTGCTGACTGTCACATGTCGCGTGCATGGCAGTGTTGTCCATGGATGGTGGCCATGCCCTTCCCCCCATAGCACGCAATAGCATCCATGATGTAATGACACTCACCCTCATCAGCCGCTGCTGCTGCTGCTGCGGTGGCTGCTGCTGCTGCTGCTGTGGACCCACACCATTGCCACCTCTGCCAGCCACCTCCGCAGCACCCCTCTGTGCCTCATCCTGGGCCCTCCTCCGCTCCTCCATGCCTGTGGGAAACAAATGTTGAGAAACACATTAGTGAGATCCCAAAGCAGACAGCCCCTGCCCCAATGAATGTGCCTGCCCACACAGCCAGACCCATACATCACACACCTGCAAACACTGTCACAGCCAACCATGGACCAACCCTCCCTCATGCTCTGGTCACAATACACAGTGCTACCCCTGCAGACAATAGAGGTGCATAGACGGCTCACCCTCCTGGCACATGACCTGAGGCACGCTAGCAGTGCCTGCTCCCTCCTGCACAGGTCACTGTACCGGTGCCTGCGCTGCTTCAGTGTTCTGCGCTGCCCAGTGACCTGCTCCAGCTCGGTGGCCACCTGCTGCCACACACGGGTACGGGCCATGTCTAGGGGTTCCTCCCCAAACAGTGGCCCATAGTGAGGCTCCACCATGGCCACTAGGTTGGCCACCTCCAAGGCAGTCCACTGAGGAGCTCTCCTGCATGCCATGTCTACAGATTGATAGTGGGTAATATGGTGCTCCACAGCGCGGCAACCCGGGGGAAATGTTGTGCAATACAACTCCATCTGTCCCTATCACGCTGTTCATACAGTGCCGTCGGTCCCTATTGCGCTGTTACCAAACAGCGCGATAGAGCTGCAGACATGCCATATGTACAGCGCCAAGGGGGCAAAGGTCAGGCACAAGGTCATGGGTCTCTGACGCAAGGCCACGCACAGCACCATCAGACACCTACACGTCCAGCGCGATCGGTCACCTGCGTGCCAGTGCCACAGTGGACTATTGCGTAATTTTGCCACAGCACCATGTGGTGACCAGTGGCACAATGGTGGCCGTGTCCTGAATTGCTGATCACACACAGCATGACATCAGCGTGTCAGACGCCTGCGTATGCTACTTGGGCATGCACAGTGTGGTGTTCTATGCAGTCACAGAACTGCGCCATTGGCTCAGCCATCTCAACCGTATTGTGCAAAGTGCAACAGCACAATATTCAGCCGTCATATGCAAATCATCTGATCAGCCATTCAATGGTGCAGCGCATGATTTGCATCTCATTAAAGTTGCTCCACTCCTAATTTGCATGCATTGTGCTATAAATGTGCAACATTGATCTGCAGTGGCCATATTCGGTTACTGCAGGTTATAGGTGGGTTGCATGCTGTGTGATGTTCTGGACTATGGTCATGGGATATTGCTGTATACTGCACAGTCACAGGTGTCCACTTCCACCCATACAGACTGTGACATGGCCGAGCAAGGACTGGGTGAGGAGGATGATGGTGGGCAGAAGAGGAGGCTCAACTTCACAAAAGCTGAAACAGAGGCACTCTTCGAGGCCTAACTGGAGGAAGAGCCACTACTCAGTGGACGGCGGGGCATCCCTCAGGCCTGTGCTGCTGCATGGGAGGGGTAGCTCGCGCCATAAACCTGCACGGAAGCCACCAGCGCTCCGTGCAGGAATGTAAGAAGAAGATGGGGACCGACAGGAGAAGGGTGAAGGAGAAGGTGGCAGCCCTCAGGGCGGCACGCACTGCCACAGGCGGGGGCCAGCCAGAGGTGGTGCAGCTGACCCCAGCGGAGGACTGTCTTGCTGCATCCATGCAATGCAGTGCCATAGAGGGCATTCCAGGAGGTGGCTTCCAGACAGGTGGTAGCCCATCACTGCATGGTATGACATGGTCAGGGGGGAAGGTGGATCCCATGCACTAACATGTTCTCACTTTCTGTTACAGATCCTGTGTGTCTGCAGGGGACAGTGGTGGAGGGCCCGTGCACTGTGGACATCCAGCCAAAGTTGGAGGAGGGTCCATCCACCTCTGCTGGTAGCCGGCGTGCATTGCACCAGTGTGCACGCCTGGCTGCCATCTCCGATGTCAGTGAGTCAGGTATGGGGGGTGCCCTTCCTGTGTCTCAGTGGTCTGGCATGCAAGCATGCCAGCACGCTGTGGCTGTGGCACAAACCTGCACCATTGATGATGCAACGACCGCTATGGGCAGTGACACGTGTGTGTCACATAATGGACACACAGCATGACAGCTCACGCCCATGGACCTAGCTGTTTCCAATGTGTGTGCCAGGATGTCAGCACAGTCCCAGGCTGTGCCTGTCAGCACCGGTGGGGCAGCACCGGTGGCTGTGCAGGTCTCTGGCACTGTTGCAGACACAGCAGTGGAACGACTGGTCCCTTGGGCACAGCAGGCAGAGGGGCAGCAGCAGCAGTCACCCACCGGGTCTAGGGGTACAGGGTTCAGCGGTGGCGTATGCACACCACCTGTTGACTTGCCCATACCTGGTCCTGGTGAACAGTGCCTACCCTCAAGGGGTGTTGAGCATCAGGCCCTTCCATACCCTGAGGGACAGGTTGCAGATGTGGCAGACAACCCGTTTGACGAGCACACCTGCCTGCTGCGGGCATCAGTACAGCAGCAGATGCCGGTTGCAATGTCCGTGGAGACACTGTGTGTGGCTGTGGAGTGGCACAGCATGGACAACGCGATGATCCTTGCAGGGATTGTCCAAATGCAGATGGATGTGACTGCCACCATTGACAGGCAGACCCAGGCATTGGTCGCTGTCATGGCCGCAGTGGGCACACAGTCAGGTGCCCCTGTGCCATGCAAGCCATGCAGTACACTATCCACTCCCCATTCCCGGCATTGTGCGACACCCAGCCTGTCGAGGCCGGGTTCTGCTGTGGGCATCCCAAGCACCCCTGGTGCAGGTAAGTTCAGCATGCTGCAGACCCCTGTGTGGACAAGGTCACGCTCGCACAGTGCCACCCCATGTGGCCCACGCTCAGCCTGCCAGTGCTGCTGGGTCTCGGTGGGGCCACCCACGCATCCGAGGTGGCTGTGGCACAGTGTCACATGACTGACCTGTCTCCCAGTGCGGGCCCTGTCTGGTGCTGCCCTGTGTGCAATGTGTGTCATGGTGGGCAGTGCACCAGGGGGTGCCCTGCCCAACACGTTGACACACGGACCACCTGCACACCCACCTGACTGCTGTCCATGGGTGCGTGTGCATGATGATGCCTGCATTGCACTGTACACCAGGGTGCAAGGGTGCCCAGCATCTGACACACATACATGGACAGTACAGGTGGTGGGGGTGGCCTGTGAATCTGTGTGCTTGACATGTCTGTTCCTGCTCTGCTGTACACCTGCCCCTGTGCACTTTGTGCCTGGTGTGTGTGTGTGTGTGTGTGTCTGTCCATGTAGCGTGTAACTATTCACCCCTCCCTGGTTGTGTGTTTGTGTGCCTGTACCCTTCCACTCCCCTCGCTGTCATGCACCCCTGGTGTGTTACCCTGTGTGTATGTGGGTTGCACCCTGGACAGTGTTGGTTGGACATGGCCCCATGACTTACCTGTGTTGTGCAAAGTGCTCCTCTGTGATGGTCTCCCGGTGCAGCTGGGCCAGCCGGATCAGTCGGGGGTCACGCTGTCCAAGGGAGGGCTGCTCATCCCCATCATCACCGGCATCCCCATTGCTGTTCCCCTCCTCGACCTGTACAGCTATCCCACAGTCTTTGGCCATGTTGTGCAGGATACAACAGGCCAGGAATATCCCACAGGCCTTTGAGGGGCTGTACTGTAGGGCACCGCCGGAGGTGTCTAGGCATTGGAAGCGTGCCTTCAGCACCCAAACACCCGCTCGGTGATGTTGCATGTGGTGGCATGTGTCTCATTGAAGCATTGCTGCGATGGGGTCATGGGGCGCCGGTAGGGTGTGAGCAGCCAGGGATGGAGTGGGTAGCCACTGTCACCTGTGTGGAGATAATGGAGATTAGCGTCATGTTCAGGACCATATTGCCCCTAGCCCTGTGTGCCACTACCATGGCACCTATGGCTTGGCCACCTGTCCCCCAACTTTGCCGCTCCTACATGCATACTCACCCACTAGATGTCCTGTGGGGATGTCCCCACTCTCGAATCGATGGCACAGTGCAGACTGGTACCATATGAATGAATCATGTGCTCCACCAGGGTGCGTGGTACAGACATTGATGATGCGCCCACTGGCATCACACACCACCCGGCAGTTGACACTGGAGAACCCCTTCCATTTGCGATATGTGGCCCCATCGGGACCAGGTGGTGTGCGAATAGCCACATGGGTGCAGTCTATCGCCCCTAGCATGCCAGGCATACATGCTACCCTGTGGAACTTCTGTATGTTTGCTGTGCACTCTGCTGTGGTGCTGGGGAAATGGATGTACTCCACAGCATGTGGCAGCAGTGCGCTGAGGAATTGGGTGAGGATGCGTGACGTGGCCAACTGTGTTATGCCTGTGGTGTCCCCTGTTGGTCTCTGGAAGGTACCCGTGGCGAGCAAGCACATGCAGGCTGTTACCTTTGTCTCCACTAACAGAGCATGACTCAGTCGTGAGGGTGCCTGCATCACATCACTGCACAGCTCACAGAGCCGCCTCAATATTGCCCTGTTCAGGTGGTACCGGCCCACAATCTCGACATCTGAATACAGTCAAAGCTGATGTGGGGACGGTACTGCCTGTTGGGGGCATACTGCCGACGGGCTCTTCCATGTCCACGTCCCCGTGCAGCATGCCTTCTCACCCCCCTCACTACAGCTTCCATGTGGAAGCTGGCACTGTCCATCTCCCTGGCTTGTGTCCCCCCCAGCTGTTGTTGTTCTGTTCCCACCGCTGTCCTGACTGCTACCTCCACTGCACCGGGTACACCTACTGGCCTCCGAACTCTGTGGCCCCACACGCCTTCAGCTGCCACTATTCTGTCCTGCCTACTCCCTGGCCTGCACTGGTTGCTGCTGTGGCCTGCTCTCTGTTGCTGCCTCATGAGCATTCCCTGTTGAGTTCTTGCACCTCATCCTTGAGCCTTTTTATTTTGGCTCATTTCTGCCGTGGCGCAACTTCCGGCTGATCCACTGTTGCGCGTTGTGCAAGCCTTTGGAATATCGCATTGCGCGCTTTATGCATGGATCCACCCCCTTCGGTTGTGCATGCCTTCATTTGCATTGCGCTGTTGCTCAGCATGTTTTCAGTGGCACAACTGCCTCCCGCTGAATATCGCAGAATGGCGCATTTTCGGACTTGAGCTGGCGCAACCCTATTGCGCATAGCGCAACCCTTTTGAATATCCCACCCGATGTATCAAAACTTTTATTTATAACACATAAAAAAAGATAAATTATCAAGATTTGAACCCTTTATTTTCTGGTTAAGAAACAGACACTCTACCAATGCACTACTAATTACCAGGTAAAATTGAGGCTTCTCTAGTAAACTACATATTCTCAGAACGCTTTGAAAGCTAATTGACTAGCAGCATCATTTTGATTGAGTTACAATTTGTCAGCCCTCCTGGGATTATTGTTGATAATATTATTGGGTTAAAGGTGTGGTATCAAAACACTTCTTTTTGTAAGGAAAAAAAGAAAAGAAAATTATTGACACATTGCCAAGATTAGAACTCCACACCATTTTGTGGGGCACTTTAAAATTCACACACACATTTCCTATCAGTAACTTCATGTTCTAATACTATTTTGTCCCTGCTCAAATGTGTGCTATATGCAGTTTTCTGTTGTGTTATCCACCGTGGATCACTACTCAAGTGCAAAGTAAAAAAATGATAGCAGCTGTGCCAGAATATTTTTTTCTGCTACTTGTACTTCTTACAGAAATACTGTATTGGCATACATGTCAAGGGTGCTTCTCTATGCAGCAAACATGTCATGCACATTTTCTTTCATGAGCTTTATGACATGAAAGGACAACCTCCTATCTACACATATTGTTACAATTAGCTTTTTTTAACGTACTATTCTCATTGCTTCCATGGATCAAGTGAAGTTGCAACTGATATAAGAATATTTTAATGCAAATGTTTAAGCCTGTGTTAAGATTTAAACCATGTCTTCTGGGTGTAAAGTATGAAAAAGAGAAGTAAATATTGTACTCTAGGTTTGAGCCCATAACCTTCTCTTCTAGGGGCAAACACTCTATCTGTAGACCAGCAAACTTTCTTGTTGAGTTCTGCAACTTCAGTGAACTAGAGATTAGCATACACAAAGCAATGAAGACATATTTATCACTACAGAAAGAGACCAGTTCCTATTACAGTACTCTAGCACCATCTGTTGGATTTTCAGCTAGACTATCAGATCCAAGTGCTCTCTCTTGGTAGTAGTACACGCACTTCCAAATTAAAAAAAATGCCTTCAACAGTGTTTCACAATTCTCAAAATGGATTTTTAAAAATCCTTAAAAATCCTTTGACTAATTCAGCACTACTACTGTAACAGTATTAACTGGGACATACTGCAGGCTAAAGATGCTAATGTTGCCAAACTGTTACAGTATGTTAAAGTGAAGGAGGTTTGCAGAGGAACTTGATATGGGGGTAAAACAATGTTGGTGGTACGAACTAAAGAAGGGTGTTTGTACCACATGAGGCCCAACCCTCTTACAAAAAGTGTGGATGCCCAGGTAGTGGTACCTGAGGCGTACTGGCAACAAGTGATGAAAGCTGCTCACTTTAGTCCCTGTGGGCATCTGAGCCATGGTGGGGTCTTAGCTCAATTAACTCCATATTATTACTGGCCAGGAATGTTTATGGGTAACCAGATAGAGGTACCTGCTGGGGACAGCAGAGCAACTGGTATCCAGGGTGTGAAAAGAGTGTCCTAAAGGGTAGCGATCATTAAAGAAAAAACATGGCAACCTTGGAAAAAGGGCAAACTCCCCCACAGGTCGTAAGGTACCAGGTGGTAAATGACAGCTGAAAATTAGCACAATTATTAAAAAGGTAATGTTCCCCAATGTACCCCACAGCATATAGGATTTAGGAACTTAGTGTTTAGCATTGGCTGGAAGTCAACCAGGGAGATTTCCTTGGTTTACCACAGGTTTCTGTAGAGACCCACCTGGGGATAGGATGACCAACGTTTTAGGATCTTAGAGTATCATACGTTGAAACAGGAGAATAGAAACTACTGTTGCTCCTCTATATTCCTGCAAACACTTTGTGTAAGACAGAGGGGTCAAGGTAGTTGCAGGCACAAGGCCAGATATGGCTCTGCAATGATCCCTTTCTGTAGGCAAAAGTGTAGCATGTTTGGTCAGGGGGTGGGCCTGATGTCAAAGAAAGAGGTACCCAAGGGCAGACAAGGAGTCTGAGGTGGTAAGTGTGTTTTATTCTTTTCTGAGGGAAACCTACCAAGGAGAAGGTGGGTGGAAAATTGATTGGAACTTGTGTTGGGGTAACACCAAAAGAGTGTCTACTCTCAGGTGTCTGTATCAGTAGCAAGTGAAATGAATGAATCAAGAGACATGGTGGGTTTATATAGAGGTAATGAACCTAGGACTGGGCCCCTGCTTAAAACCGACATGTCTGGTGAGGTTGGAGCAGGCAATTACTCACCCCAGAGAAAGTCTTTCTATGGTATTGGACTTTGCAGCCATCCAGATTTTTGGTCAATAAAATATGACAGACTTTCCTTAAAAGGAGATGGGAAGGTAGTGTTAGTTTCTGCTGAGAAATGTGTTAATGCCTCAAGGTAAAGAATGATGATGTCCACTGTGTTTATGATGGAATATTTATCATTAATAGGGACCCTGAGACTGAGTTGCTGAAGATGAATGGGTGGAAGCTCCATCCCTTCCTGGGACAGGAAAGTAGTAAGCAGTCTGTAATAACTGCTTCCCTCTTAAGAAAGAGGATATGTGACAGGGAGCTCCTGCCACTCTTGAGGACTGACCTTTACTTAAATCTGTTGCAACTATTCTTCTATTTCTTAGCCTAATCTATTCTTTACAATGTCTAGTCCATAAGGTTGACCACCTATGGGCACCCCTTCCCTTTCTTGACTATGCTATAGTGTCCTCTTTAATTTTTATTTTCCTTCTCCGGTCCTCATACAGAGAGGTTATTGTGGTGACCTCTGAGCTGATGTAAAACAACAGGCTGTGTTCCTTATTGTTGGATTCTGTATCAGTGGCACTATATCATAAAATACCTTGATATATATACCCTTATGTGTATGAAACCTGTAAATGTTGAAAATACCATGGCACTAGGTGTTTTTGATAAAGGTAAAAAGTTACTAGGGGACTATATTATAAAAATTAAATTAATCATGCTATTTAAAATGCATGTAAATAGCTATAAACTGAGTCAATCTAAAAGGTAATGATTTGCATATATCCCATGATGCTTTGCATTGTGGAAGTATGTGTGATGTGTTTCTTTGAAACTTGGCTTTATTGCCGATGCCCTTTGGGGTAACCCTTGCTTCAGTGCTTCTACACTGAAGTAATTTGTTTTTAACTTGTTTTGTCTTTTTTATTTGAGCCCCCACCACCTAAGCAAATAAGGCCCATATAGGGGAGGCTGAATCTCAACTGAAAAGTTAGATCAGAGGTCAGTGAGTCAGTAGGTGCTGACAAGTGCAGAGGAAGAATATGAATAGTCTGTTGCTGCAAACTGATGTACTGAAAAAGGGATATGCCATTACTGAAGTACATCTCTTGTATTTTGAATAACCATTACACAGAGATTGTGTGTTGAACTTGAAATTTGGTGTCTCGTGCATCTGTTATCCCACAAGCCCCGCCCCCACAGGGTTAACTTGTTCTTTATGTTGGATTTTATTTATTTATGTATTGTTTCACATGTTTCTGTTGCATTTCTTTTCTGTTTAGTTTGTACAACATCCTGAGCCCCAGGGAAAGGGGGGCAAACAAATGAAAGTGCCTTGCCTTCCTCTGAAATACGAGGGTTATTATTAAAGCATGTTCTCTACTACAGCTGACTGCAAATATGTATAAATCATATTTAACACACGCAAACTTATTCAAAACTAAAATGGTTAAGAGGAGAATTGAAGTTTGATTTGAATTCCCAGCCCCGTAACATGGAATTCCTTGCTTGATGATATTAGAAGACAGATTCACCTGTAGCTTTTTAAAACATTTGTGTATAACCTACTGAACACACTTGATAACTCTTTTAATAATTATATTTAAAATATGTATGATGTGGATGCTGCTATAACCCTCTGCCACTTCCCCAAGGATCCACCCCAAGAGTAATCTCACTTGGGTTACTCCTAACTTAAACTTTTTTAATAAATAAATAAATGAATTAATGTCAAATGTTGAAAGCCTTGCAGACATAGGGACCTACTCGGCCATTCACAGTGTAGTAGTTCGTACAGTAGCAGTGAGCTGCCTTCAAAAAGGAGATAGTTGATGACTCAGCATTCTATATGACTAAATGGAAAGTATTGGTTGAAGTGGCAGTGTGACTCTGTCAGGGCCCAAATCTTGAAAGTTACAGCTTAAGGTATACTCCAAAGTCCAGACTGCGCACCAAGGATGCCACCTTTAATTGCTCCTTTCCTGCTGTGACTTCTCAGAGCCTTGTGCCATTGCCTCAGGCCTGACATTATATATAACAAGTGACTCATTAATTATTTCTGTCTGCTATATGAATTCCAGTCAGTGCTTCTCTTGTTATGGCTTTGAAGGTTTTGTACTGATGTGGGGGGGGGGTGGTGGTGGAGAGAATCATTACTCCAGCTTTCACTATTAGGAGCAGAATTTAATCAAGATTAAATCCAGTCTCCCAAACGCAACTGAGCATGTAAGGGGGGGAGGGTGATTGTAATGCTAGTAAACATGCAATTAATTAGGATTAGAAACAGGCATGTCTTGCAGATCAGTAAGTCATCAAGCCCTGTTCTTAAAAGGTTTGTACGTGTGCACTTCATAAAAAAGTCAGGAAGTCTAGTAGTCCACATTATGCCTACAATTGTGCAGCTAAACCTTTTTATTCCATTTCCCACTGCCTCCCCCATTCTGTTTTGTGGAAATGTCCCAGTCCCCATCATGATTCTGCATTAGCATTTATTATGTTGGAAATAAATGAAATGGATCTCTTAAAGATTGACTGCAAATATATTTAAAAGTTGCCCCCCCCCCAACATGAGAGCAGGTAGGCTTCACTTATTGCAAATTAAGTACAGAAATGTCCCCTTATTATATAGATGTTACCTTATTGCCTCTGATGGATTCACTCATGATTCCCTGGACACCTCTGGTATTGTTCTGGCATAATTCCATAGAGAAAGCACCCCATCAGACAACTAGAGGCAAACACTAAGTTTTGCAATTTTACAAATTAATGCATGGTGTATATACTGAGCTGTCAGGAACATCAGAAAAAGAATGTCATTTAGCTTTGCATGACATCAGCATCCCCCAAGATTTTGGAACTGGCCAGAAAAGATCTTGGCAATTGTGTGTGAAATGCATATAAATTGACTTATGCCTAAGAAGAAATACAAGACTTACCTGTTTGGTTTCTTTATCACCCTGCATTCTGGCTGTTTTTGTGAAAAGGACATTGCAAAACTGACTGACACAGATTGCTACCACATGTATCTAAGAAGAATCAGCATAAATATTAACAGACCCTAACCAACATAAACCCTTTCCCCTGAAGAAGCCCAACCAGGGTGACATGCTGGGCATTCACAGAGGGCATTCTGTATGGAAAAAGAAATAAAAACAAGAAGAGTTGATGAATTACAGTAACATGTGCACAGTTTATCCAGAAGGACTAGACATTTGCATTTTAGAGATTGTTCACTGGCCCGTGGCACTATTAAAATGTGTTCATGTATAAGAAGGGTACCCATTTGGGATCTGTCTTTGGTTCAATTGTGTGTGAAGTCATCAAGTAAGAGAGAATATAGCATTGAGAAATAAGAAGTGGCAATTAGAGGTCATTCTTATGTTTTATTTGTGTAAGTCCACCCCCTCCCCATTATCTAGCGGTATGATGCTGAATGTCCATCGGGACAGGGTGCCCACAGCAGCAGAACACCTTCCAAGATGGCTGTGTTCACCCAAGGTCATGGGAGAAGAAGAGGAGGGGTGGCACTTGACCCCACCAGTGCTGGGCTGAGAGGAAAATGGTGGTTAAACAACATCAGCAACTTAGAAAGAATAAGGCAACTCCCTCTGACATAAAGAACAACTGGATCCAAATTTAGTAAACAGGGTTCAATAAAAATACAGTCACTCCATGGAGCAGTTCATACGCTAACACAAGGGGCAGCACATTATTCCTGATCATAGAGGTCACACAATTGATTAAGTCCCTTCAATATAGTCCATTCATGGAGTGTGATTCTGGATTACCCCAAACCCCAGGCAGCTCAGTTCATCCTGTAGCAGGAGAAAACACACAGTGCTGCAGATTTACTTTCCCCATAGTCCTAAAAAGCCTTGCTCTCATCTTTTTCGCTCAGCTTGGTCTCTCACCTCGGGGTCAGTGCTTTACTATCCCACAAGTCCAAATCAATCACTGGGGTGGTTCAGCCAGCCTCTCACCTCAGGGCTACTGCTCCCTTCCACCACTGGTCCATACTCCAAGTAGGGCATCCTGCTTCCCTCATAGACCACTGCACACTCTATCCCAGGCTCACCACGATCCTCAGGCAATGGTACCATGGAACCTTGCAGCGACCCATCCCCATCTCAGCTGACACTTCTCTATCTCTGTCTCTTCTCAACTCTCCAGTCACTTTCTTGTGGTGGGGATTGCACTTAACTACCCCCCACAATGGGGAGCTCCAAATTGAGTGACTGCCACCACATCCCACAGCTGCTATGCCATTTAACCTTCCTGACAGAAAACTATACCGATGCTCAAGTGGGCAGCTCCCCTGCTCAATCTTGGTCCAACTTGCTCCCTTCACCTCTCTCTTTCCCATGCTTTCCTCTTGTATCCAGGACCACCCTGGGTGCTCCTGCACTGGCAGCTCTCCAGGGTGGCAAAACTATTAACCCTTTAAAGGGACAAAATGTCCCTCCAAAAATCCCAATGGTGCACATCCAAATGCACCAAATATGGTACCTTTAACCCCATGGGGGGTTCAACTTTCCCCTCCCTAAATGCTCACTAACTATGGCGAGCTTAGAAGCCCCATCAGTCACCCTCCCAGAGGCCCAAGCAAGTGGGATATGCACACTCCCCACTCCCCCATAAGCGTCAGGAGAGCTTTAGGCTGCTCACCACAAAGGTGCAAACTACAAAAACCAAAGGACATTAATATTTTGAGCTTGGCTCTCTCATACACCTGGGTCTATCTCTTGGCCACCCACCCAGCAGACCTTTCAGACAGATTGCCTACAGCCTAGGGTGGCATCCCAGGCCAAACACTAACCCACACCAACCTCCCACATTCCAAAGGCTGCCTGCTGCCTATTTAGGACCCCGTCTTATGCGGTCCTCCGGAAATTGTATCAAACTATTGGGGCTACCGTCCCAATGTAAACAGGGACACAGGGTACCAAAATTCAGACACTTGATCTTTCAATAACTGAATCATACAGCAACAATGATTCAACCATACATTAGTAAGAGTGCATGCATAATAATAACATTCAGCTCTCACTTACTTAAACATGATCAATGTGCACATTTCTTTAGCCCCAATATTAGAATAATAATAATTACGAAACCACATAAAGACAAACACCCCAAAGTCTGAGACGTTAAACTTAAACTGCAAACAGTCACAAAAAGGGTTGATCTCATCCATGAAGTGGAGTCATAGGACATTAAGCATCACCCCTCTCCAGATCTTTATCATAGGAATGTTCTCCCCTGCTGAAGTAATATTCAGCGTGGGGCTTCATGAAAGGGCTCCTTGACAGCATTTGGTATGGCCACCCTTGATGTCCTGCACCAGAGCATAGTTCTGGAACAAAGTAAGTCCCTCAAAAGCACTCCGGGCATAGATGCCTTTTGTAATCCTCTGGTTCTGTAACTCCTGCAGGGAAGATGTGGGGCTACTGGCACGCAGATTGTGCTTGTGGTATAGTTTTCCCCAGATACCGTGGAACACCCAGTCAGACCTCTTCTTTTCCATGATATCCCAAACACATTCGGGCAAGTAAGGATAATCATATTGGAGAAATTCCTGTCACACATGGCACCTAACATATCTTTCCACCTATGACCACTCAGGCAAGCTGCGAATGGTCATCCTTGGGGTCTGCCCTTATGGGAGCCATACTGCACTATTGTACTCCCACTCTTGCCACTGGTGTTCTTTGGCAAGTCCACGGTGTTCTTTGGTTCAAGAATAGGAGGCACTTTTCCAGGTAGATTCCTTTGGGAGTGACATCATCAATGAAGAGTAAGGGGATGCAGCATCTTTCTCAGAGTCCCATTCTTTCTCCCCTTCACTCTCCACTCAAGCGTCGGCCACACCAGCCTCCTGCAGTCCACGCTGGACACTCTCCAATCTCTCTGCCTGTGGGTTCCTTAATGGGGGTGCACTAGAAGATGGACCAGGGGTCACCAAATCAGCCAGTTCACTTTTTGGCTCCAGTACTGGGGCTAGAACAGTCTCTGATGGTTCAGTTTGGGCTGCTTCACTTTGCTGCCTAGCTAGACCAAAATCTACTGGGGTCAACAATCAAGTGGGTGACTCACCAATGGGGGCTGCCCACACTCTTCCATGACCACGGCCCCATGCTGTACTCTCCAGTGTGGTAGATTCATGCTTAATGGCCATTGGTACAGCTTTAGTACTGCCAGTAGGGTTTAGATGAGTAACTAGGTCCTCCCAACCTCCTATGCTGGTGTCATCTGAAGTCAGAGAGGTGATGGATAAACTGGGTGCAAAACCAGATGAAGTAGGACCATGACACACTTCACACACAGGGAGCAATGTCACTCCAGGGCCCTTACTATGACACAGGGCACACACTGCAAGTAAAGTCAATTTTCCCATCACCTCCCACATCCACAAGAACAATTCTGGGGGTACAGTGACATCCGATGTCGAGGGCTCCTGTGCCATCCTGACACAAATTTTGCTCATACAGTCCAAAGCTAAATAGAAATGGAAGTTACAGTAGCCAAATATCCCATGATCACCAGCTTCCACCATGATCTTTCTGGTAAATACACAAGCCAGAGGAAGCAAGGAACATGGACTCTGCCCCATCAGAACCAAGAAGTCCAATCCATGAGTCTTGTCCCGACTCATTTGCATAGAATTCACATGGGCCAGCCCTAGGATCCCATTCCAGCAGACTCATGGGGTACCACACAGCCCAGGAGAAGGTGCAAATTATAACAGTTCACAGCACCATTTTAGTTTAGCAACAATTCAGAGCAAACTTGCCACTCCTCAGACATCTTCGCCCATTACCAACATTGGGGTCCGAGGGGTCACAGACACTCTAAAACACATCCTGGTTGAGCTCCCAGGTGTAAGTCCACCCCCTTCCCATTGTCTATGGGTATGATGTTGCATATCCATGAGGAGGGGGGTGGCCACAGCGGTAGAACACCTTCCAAGATGGCTGAGTTCACCCAAGGTCATGGCAGAAGAAGAGGAGGGGTATCACCCAGCCCCATTGGTGCTGGCTCAGAGGAAAACAGTTTTTAAACAAAATCAGCAACTTAGAAAGAACAAGGCAACTCTCTCTGACTTAAAGAACAAAGGGATCCAAATTTAATAAACAGGGTTCAATAAAAATACAGTCAGTCCATGGAGCTGTCCATAGGCTAAAACAAGGGGCAGCACATTATCCTTGACCATGGAGGTTACACAATTGATTAAGTCCCTTCAACACAAAGTCCATTCATGGGGCATGATTCTGGATGACCCCAAACCTCAGGCAGCTCAGTTCACCCTGTAGAACAGAAAACACACAGTGCTGCAGAGTTACTCTCGCCACAGTCCCAAAACGCCTTGCACTCATCTTCTTAGCTCAGCCTGGCCTCTCACCTTGGGGCCAGTGCTATACAATCCCACAAGTCCAAATCAATCACTGGGGTGGTTCAGCCAGCCTCTCACCTTGGGGCTACTGCTCCCTCCCACCACTGGTTCATACTTCAAGTAGGGCATCCTGCTTTCCACATAGGCCACTGCACACTCTATCCCAGGTTCACCACGATCCTCAGACAATGGCCCCATGGAACCTTGCAGCAACCCATACCCATCTCAACTGCCATTTCGCTCTCTCTCAAGCCTCATCTCTCCCATCACTTTCTTGCTGCGGGGGTTGCTCTTAGCTACCCCCACAATGGGGGGCTCCAAATTGAGTGGCTGCTGCCACTTCCTATAGCTATTATGCCCTTTAACCTTCCTGACAGAAAACTATACCAACACTCAAGTGGGCAGCTCCCTTGCTCGATCCCTGACCAACTCACTTCCTTCACCCCTCTCTTTCCCATGCTCTCCCCTTATATCCAGAACTTCCCTCAGGGTGCTCCCATGTCAGCAGCTCCCCAGGGCAGCAAAACTATTAACCCTTTACAGGGATGAAACATTCCTCCCAAAATCCCACCGGTGCACATCCAAATGCACCAAATATGGCACCTCTAACCCCATGGGAGGGTACATTTGTAATGAATAAAGCCTGGCTGCTCTTGCAGCAGGGATATCTATCTCTCTCTCTCTCTCTCTCTCTCTCTCTCCATATATATATATGTATATTCATGGCAAAAAACTCTGTTAATGCATCCGTTAAGGTTGTTCCACAGTGACAAAAGCAGGGAAATTCGATGTTAGGGTTTATTTATTTATTTATTTAGCTTTTGTTGACTGGGTAAGTGCACTAGACAAATCCTGCCTATTTTCAGGCACGACCCGGGGTGAGGGGGATACAGATGAATTCCAACTGACCTTGAACCAGATTAAGCTGTTGGTGGTATTTTTAGTGAATGAGGGAAATTTGGCCAGGACACCGGGGAAATTCCCCTACTGGCTGCTGGTCGGTGGCTAGTTGCTGACATCAGCGCCTAGCATGGCAGACGTTTTGGAGGTCGGGAAGGAGAAGGAGGTAGAGGAGTGCGAGAAGCAGAGTTCCATTGCTTCGATTGTACCATGTCTTCTGGTGGCTGAGCATACCTCCTGTACGCTCGCTACCACACCCCAGCTACCCGATTTCGCTGCTCACCAGAATGCTACACTTACAACAATGCCTTTAATTCCGGAGCCCTTACCTGATATTGCTCGGTCTCATGATGAAGCTCTTGCTGTGGAAGACGTTCATACGCCGCTTATCCGAGTGCAGGAACTGAATGTTGGAGAGACGGTTTCCGGGAGGACTGTGGAGCGTGCAGGACCGCGCACGTCATCATTGGTGCAGCAGCAATTCGGGCTACCAGAGAGAGGAAGTCGCGATGAGGCCATGGACTGGTCTGAAGAGATGGCGCTTCAAGAAGCAGGTTGGAAGAGGACTGATTCAGGAGATTGGGTTCCCGATTTAGACTGGACTCCGCTTTCAGGTAGGAAAACTCCTGAAACGGCACAGCATCTATCCCCTCAGCCATCTACTTCAAGGGAGGGAAGAGGGGTTTTAGAGCCTGAACTTTCCAGCATACCCCCTGTTGCTGTTTCTACTTTGTCTATGGGTCCTACTGCCCCCATTTTGAGCACCACTTCCAAACCACCATTATCAGACTTATTTAAATCGAATTGGAACAAGCCCCCATCGAAATGCTGTGCGTCATGCTATAGGGGGTTTGACTGAACACTCTGATAGATACTATGTATTTAACCAACTCTTGAAGTCTAAAATGGGTTTTGTGCCAAAGACATCTATGCTTTGATTCATGTCTCGGGGAGGATTCCTTTGAGGTTAGTTTTCAGACACCTGCTCATATGGACAAATTCTGGGACAAATATGCTAATCAAAAATCATCCAGTATGGTTGCTTTTTTGCTATCCCTTTAACTCGTCCCTTACTTAGGTTTGTTACAATTATGTTCCGTAATGAAGGAGTGAATGTGAGTGATATCTATTACTGGCTGCAATCCAAGTGTGAGGTGTTAGGGCCACCTGAAGCTCTTCTGGAGTGGAGGGTATTTGGACAGGGGATGGAAGTTTAAAGTGAAGTTGTTGAGTTAATTCTGAGGTTGTACATCTGCCAAATAGTTTTTTTCTGGGTAAAGACAGAGGGGTGTGTTTTTATGCAGGGCAACCTAAGGCATGCTATAAATGTGGAGATAGAACCCACATTAGTAGTGTATGTGACATGATGAGATGTCCTTTATGTGGGGGTTTTGGGCATTCTGTTGACCGATGCATTAATATCTTCAGTGTAATCTTTGTGACTAAAAAGGGCATGCCTTCCATCAGTGTCCATGGGCAAGGCATAACAACTCTGGAAGGCCTAGACCAGGATGGTTTACTCATAAAGCCTAAGCTAAAGTGCAGGTTCCTGGTGATAGGGTCAAACCCCCCAAGAAAAGACCCTGTCCCTCCCTTCCTTTCCAGATATTGCTAACCCTGAGCAACCTAAGATTAGTATCCTCGGGACACTGTGCTTCTGGTTTCTCCTCCATTGGGGAGAATCAGACTCAGGTGTCCAGTATGCCACCCTTTGAAATTGTTAAGAACAGGAGGTTTACTAGAGCCTTTAAAACAGTCCCAGGCCAGCCCAGTTGTGACTGACAATTTTTTTCCCCTTCAGGAAGCTTTAGGGACTCAGGCCTGGAATCTGAGACCTCTCATCTCTCTGAAATTGTGACGGAGGATGAAGATAGTAAATCTACTGAACTTGCTAAAGATAAAAAGGAAAAAGAAAAAAGAAAAGTGAGTCAGAAGCATAGCTCTTGAGCAGTTTCCATGGCAGCTTTAAAGTTTGCTTTTCAATGTCTGTAGTCTTAAGACATTTCACAGACAGATATCCATCTTCACATATCTTACCTCTTTGCATTTGGATATCATATTTCTGCAAGAGACTAGATCTCTTCTATCTCTGAGGAGCAAGGTTGAAAAGACTATGGACCTGTGGCCCCTCCTTTTGGTCATATAGTACAGAAACTGCAGATGGTGTGGCCATATTGTTTGGTAACTCTTCTTTAAAATTCTGAAAATCATAGATTTGTTCCCTGGAAGGGCTCTCATATTAGACTGTGTATGGGGTGATTAATTTTTTGCTTTCTTAATGTTTATGCTCCACAGACTAAATCAGGCGCATTGCCTTATTTTGGACATTAAACCCTTTTTGTTTACAAAGAGACATTTAGTGTGGGGAGGGTATTTTAACTGCTCTCTTGATATCCAGTTTCGTAAGGATCAAGGTAAAAAAGTGTATTGTGATTCATACGCCTTATCTGAAGTGGTAACAGCTGCTGGACTTCTAGATGTTTTCCATAGCTTATACCCCGTAGGTGGAAACACTTATTATAGACACACCTTTGCCACTAGAATTGACATGTTTTTTATTTCACACTATCTTCACATTGTGTCCTGTGTTATTGCTCCAGTGGAATTCTCTGACCATCATGTTTTGTTTTGTACTTTATCCCTACGATATCTTCCTCCCAGATTGTATTCCGGCATATCACGCTGGAGACTGAATACTTCCTTTCTTTCAGACCCGGTTTATTTTTCAAAATTGGATTTTTTCTTAGCTGCCAAATCCTCTCTTTAGCCTCTTTGATTCCCATATGAATGGTGGAAGCAATTTAAGATTGAGGTTAAACATTTATTTCAGTCCTGGGGTAAAACAAGGGTACGGGATGATTATAGGAAATATTTATTTCTACGGAACCAATTATACAGGCTTATGTCCCTTCCCCACAGGATTATGTTCGCCTTCTTCTCAAATCAAAGATATTAAAACAAATGAAAAACTACCAATACAATAGGGCCAAGTCTTTATATATGGAATTTCGTTTTTCTTGTAAAAAATCACCAATGGCTGATCCTTTCCATGCATGCAAAACTCACTTAAAAGATACTCTCATGACTGGTTTGTTTGATGCAACTGGTGACCTAATTACCTCTGATTTAGGTATGTTACAGACTGTGCAGGGCTACAGTCAGACTTATTTTTCATCCCCCCAGGTATTACATCCGGATTCTCTTTCAAGTACGGTTTTTTCTTCCCTCCCAAAAATATCTCAGGATTTGGTCCGATCTTTACAATTACCTATCTCCTCTACTGAGGTACTTGAAGTCATTAAACAATTAAAGCTTGGATCATCCCCTGGTATGGATGGAATACCAAATGAATTTTATAAAAAATGTATTGACTTTATGGGTTTTTTTCTGCCTATAGTGTATAATTGTTATCTATCCTCAGAGATCCCTTGTCCAGAATTTTCATTATCCTAATGACCTTTCTTTATAAAAAGGTGATAAGTTTTATTTTCTAATTGGAGACCGATTTGTCTGTTAAATAGTGACTATAAAATTTTAACTAAAATCCTGAATAATAGATTAGAGAGATTAGCCAGACTTTTGATTCACCCTGCACAAACCTGTGCGATTAAAATAGAAAATACAGCATAATCTTTTTACTTCATGATCTTTTCGCTTCTCAGCAAAATTTTTTTCCTCTGAAATTATTATGCTTTAGATCAATCCAAGGCTCGTGCAGTTAGCCATTCTTACTTATATTTTGTGCTTTCTTCCTATGGAACTCTGATGTTTTTGTACGATGGATTTCATTGTTATACACTTCTGCAGTTTCAATTCCAGTAGTAAATGGGTTATTAGGAGAGAATATCAGGATTTCTCGAGGTTAGGCAGGGATGTCCCTTAAGCCTTTATTATACACTTTCGTTTTGGATCCAGTGATTAGAGCATTGTTAATGATACTTATTCTGGGTATTGCCCTTCCGTGGGCCTTGAATTGGTTAAGGTTGCTGCTTCTTGTATGATGTGACCCTTCTTTAGCTGACCCACCTCTTTGCAGAGAGCCTTAGAAATTTTTCTTTTTTTGGCAGATACTCTGGTGCCTCTAAATTTTATGAAAAGTTTTGTGATGCAATTAGGACAGTTGGCTCCTGACCTATCCCATTGTTTTCGCATTCCTCTTGTCACAGGGCCTCAGAAAATACTTGGTGTTTGGTTTGGGATGAACAACATGGAAATCTATAATTGGGACAAGCAGATAACTGTAGGTGAAACTAAAGTTAATCAGTGGAAACACTGGAAATTTGGAAAGAAAAAAAGGGTCTTGATCATTAAAAAATTTGTTTTGCCCATTTTTCTTTACTTAAGTCACCTCTTTCCACCTCCAGTTTTTCTCGAAACTAGGATTTATAGTGTTTTTTTTCAGATGTTGTGGGGCAATAGACTGAACCCGGTGAAGAGAGAGTTTACGTATCTTTGCTGCAGAGAAGGGGGATTACATATGATTAATCCTATAGTTTTTTTTCACTCTATCTTTCTTTTTTCTTCCTTTTCTTTCATCTGGCAGGTACCATCTCTTCCTTGGCAGTTCTGGATCAAATCCATTTGGCATAAGTATTTTTTTAAATGGTCCATTCTCCCCCCTAAATTACTATTGTCGGATAATATACCACAATATGGCGCCTCAACTTTAAAGAAATTACATCAATGGAAGATTCCTTACAGAAGCTACAGTCCTTACAATCGAAGTCCTTTTATGAATACATTGTATATGATGTTCAGAAAATATCACTGCTTTTTCCACTCTGTTCTCCATCTAATATGCAATATGTGCTTCATAAATTATCTGATAATAGGATTTTGTTCAAAACTTGGGATATTATATGATTTCTGCTCATGGTAGGTTAGGAGTCCGAGGAAATCTGAAATATAAACCTGTCACTGACAGATACTGTTTAAGACAAGCTTGTGTTGCTACTGAAGAGAGTCAATCTCATTTTTTTATAGACTGTCCTTATAGTCAGCAGTTTTGGGACTTCACAGCTAGTCGCTGGCATATGCTTCACTTACGTTCTATTTCTTATTGTACTCTAGTGTTGGGTGTTTATCTGGGTGATTGGGATAGATATCATAGAAGCACGTTGAATGTTTTTTTTGCACTTTACAATATTATTTATGGCAAGCCCGCTGTTCTTTTGTATTACAACAATCTCATACTGATTTTGATGTTATTCTTTCTACTATTGTGAATGACTTACAAACTGTTCATTGTCAGGATTGTAAAAATATTCTACTTTATGTTTCTTATTTATGGAAAGGTTTTTCCTTTGATTTTTCTTGTTCTCTCTAAGATTTGTTCTGTATTATTTTATTTCCTTTTTTTGTTTAAATGTGATGTTTGGTTTTTTTGCCTAATAAAATTCCCCTACTCTTTTCGATAAGTGCCATGGGATCTTTAACATCCACCTGAACTACCACCAATCCAGGCAGATGGGACCTCAGTTTAACGTCTCATCCAAAAGACGGCACCTCAGAAATGCAGCACCCCTCTCATGCTGCATTACAGTGTCAGTACTGAGATATTAACCCAAGTGCCAGATGTGGGAACTGAACCCACAGCCCTCTGATCTCCTGACCTCAGAGGTGAGTGTGCTACCTACTGAGCCACTGACACTGGGTTCAAAACCCTAACTCTGCATTCCCCCCTTCCACACACACACACACACACACACACACACATATATACTTGCAAGTAGAGGAAGGACCAAGGCAACACAACCAATCACAGACAAGCAACAGGCAGTATATACCTGTGTTACCATAGCAAGTAGGGAAAAAATTTAACTTCAGGTATCATACAGTATTTAGAAACTTGTTCCACAAGGTAAAGGTGAACCAAGGTGCCAGTAGTGAAAACTGCATACCTCTCTTTGTTTTTGACATATGGGTGCTGAAAAGCATGATGGGCGCTGCAATGGTAGCCTATGGGAAATTAGTCAATTTTGGAGCACTGTAACTTTGTCATCCTTAACTATTTTTGCACCAAAGCAGCAAAAGGCACATCTGTGGGACCAGGGCTTGCCACCCTGCAAATTTCACCCAAAGGACCCAACCATTTGCTTGCAGGAGGATGGCAAAGATGTGCCATTATCAGGAGTATAGTTTTGCAAAATGCTTTCACAAACACGAAAGTGTCACAAATGAGAAACATGACAGTTTTACATTTGCGAAAGCATGTAAAATACTTTTGCAAAATACTGTTGCAAACACGAAAGCGTTGCAAATGCATAGCATGACACTGTCAGATTTGTGAAAGTGATTTGCAAATCTATTTCCAGGAAATGTCCAAAATCCTGTTTTGGGGCTTGTAAACCACCAAAAAGCATATGTATAGTCTGTGTTATGTGTTGGTAGCAGCGTGGGACACAAGATGCCCAGTTGTCCGTAGTGATATCTGTTTGGTGGAGCATGGAACTTCTGGGATCAGAGTTAGCAGTGATGACCCCATGTCACACCCTGACATCTGTTGGTGTGTGGAAGATAGGGGTGTGTTTTGTGGTTTAGATAGTTATATGTTATTTCTGTTACCTGCTGCTGGTTGTGTGTGATTGGTTGTGTTGCCATGGTCCTTCCCCTACTTGCATGTATGTGTGTGTGTGTGGTAGTAGAGGGAGTGGGGGGGAATGCAGAGTTAGTGTTTTGAACCCTAACACCGAATTTCCCTGCTTTTGTCACTGTGGAACAACCCTAACTGATGCATTAATGAAGTTTTTTTGCCATGAATTTCTCTTCTTTTTGAGAATGTGCACTACAAATAGTGAATGGTATGTGTTGGAGGGAACGAGGGGCCCTTTGGGCCCCTCGCTCCCTCCACACTGCCCATTTGTGCGTCATAACCCTAACAGTAACGGTAAAGCTAACAGTAATGGTAATGGCAATGGTAATCATAACGGGAACATTAACGCCAACGGTAACAGTAATGAGAACAGTAACAGTAAGGGAAGCGCAGATGCATATGCTAATGGTAGCAATAATGCAAATGGTAATGGTAGTGCAAACACAAATGCTAATGTTAATGGTAACAGTGATGCAAATGGTAATGGTAATGCCAACACAAATGTGAACACAAACGCAAATGCTAACGGTTACGGTAACACAAACACAAACGCAAACAGTAATGAAATTGCAAACATAACAGGAACGGTGACAGGAATGCAAACAGCAATGGTAATGGCAATGCAAATGTGAACAGAAACAGAAACAGTAACAGTTACGGTGATGGAAACGCAAATGCAAATGACAACGCAAACGGTAACAAAAACGCAAATGGTAATGGTAACAGAAACACAAGTGCAAATGGTAATGGTAAAGCTAATGGTGATGCAAACAGGAACGGTAATGCAAACAGTAATGGAAGTGCAAGCACAAACGTAAACACAAACTCAAATGGTAGCAAAAATGCAAATGGTAACGGTAATGCAAATGGAAGAACAAATGCAAATGGTAATGGTAACACCAACAATGATGCAAAAGGAAACAGTAACGCAAACAGTAATGGAAACGCAAGCGCAAATGCTAACGGTTACAGGAACATAAATGCAAATGCAAATGGTAATGCAAATGCAAATGGTAACAGTAACACAAACACAAGCACAAATGCAAACAGTAATGCAAACAGTAACAGAAACACAAGCGCAAACATAAATGCAAACAGAAATGGTAACGCAAATGGTAACAAAAATGCAAACAGTAACGGTAACGGAAACGGAAGTTGAAAAGCAAACGCAAATGATAACGGTAACGCCAATGATGACGCAAAAGGAATTGGTAACACAAATGGAAATGGAAACACAAGTGCAAATGTTAATGGTTACAGTAACATAAATGCAAATGATAATGCAAACGCAAATGATAACAGTAACACAAATGCAAGTGCAAATGGAAATGGTAATGCAAATGGTAACGGAAACGCAAGCGCAAACATAAATGCAAACACAAATGGTAATGCAAACAGTAACAAAAATGCAAACAGTAATGGTAATGCAAACAGAAGTGCAAATGCAAATGGTAACAGTAATGCCAACGGTGATGCAAAAGAAAATGGTAACGGAAATGCAAGCACAAACGCAAACGCTAATGGTTACGGTAATGGAAATGCAAATGCAAATGGTAATGCAAATGCAAACAGTAACAGTAACGCAAATACAAGTGCAAACGATAATGATAACGGTGACGCAAATGGAAACGCTAATGCAAACAATAACGGAAATGCAAGCGTAAACATGAACGCAAACACTAACGGTAATGGTAATGCTAACATGCTTTGTTTCCGAAAGAGGTACATCCAGAAGCACAGTGAATACAAAGAATGTGGGCATAATGGTGGCCCTTGGACAGGAAAATGAGCACTTAGAATACTAAATGCTCTTATCTCAAGAACCGTACAACATAGAAAAAAATTAAAATGTCATATTATTTATGACTTTCCAGGCTAGTTTTGTACTTAGCCTCCTAATGGGGGGCTAAGCATTTTTGTGACGAAATGTCCATATCTCGAACCATTTTTGAGATACGGGACCCGAAAGGCGCGGTGGATGCCATAATGTTATCCTATAGGAAAAATCATCAACTTCGGAGTGCCATAACTTTTCAGCCCTGTAATATGTTGGCACCAAACCACCAAAAAGCACATCCGTGGGATGTTGGCTTTCTTCCCTGCAAATTTCAGCCCAAAAGACCAAACTGTTGTTTTGCAGTAGGGTGGCAAAGATTTCCTGTTGTTTTGGCCATACTTTCAAAATCACGACACTTTCTCAAAAAACTCACAAAAGTGTCACATTTGTGACACTATTTTGTAAAAGTACTTTTCACAAAAACTTTTAAAACATATTTCTGGGGTGTTTTGCCCGCCAAAAAATACATGACAAGCATTCTCAGGACCCGACTAGGTGAACGCAACAATAATTGTGTTCCTAGAGGGTCCCAATTTTAAATGCCAGGCATTTTTCTGAGCTGTAACTGAAAAAAATAAATGGCTGACTCATGAAAGTAAAAGGCTCTTCTGCGACAGTAAAAACTGCATTTGCGAAAATGTTGCAATTGTTAACTTTACCCATAGACTATAATGGGATTCAGTTTTGTTTGAATAACTTTTGAACCGTTTAATATTTTTTTACAAAATCTTTGAAAGGCACATCGGGGACTCCAGATGCATGTTCCCTGAAGCTTTTGGACCGATTGTGCAAATTGTGCAGGCTGTAGGTGCGAGCAAAAAAATGTGCAAAAATCCATAATTTATGCATTTTTGAGTGTGCTGTAGCTCTGCAACTGTACATTCAACTGTAATGCAACTTGCCAGATCCAGAGATCTATGGTACCAGACTGTGCATTCCAAATTTCAGGCAAATCTGTCATACAGTGGCAAAGTTATTAAGGTGCAAAATTTGATATTTAACCTTAAATGGGGTACTCAACCCTAACTATAGTGGCACTACCTTGCCACGATAACATATACATATATATATATATATATTTTTTTTGTTTTGTTTTATTAACAATAGCATTGATCTTTAAATATAATACCCTGAGGTTTCCCATGATATACTCAGTTCTCTAGTACTAATTCTTAAAGACCACCATTCTGATGACTGAGCCAGGCAAGCAATAATACCCAAAAGGGTGGGTGGTACTGGGCAATATCAGACCGCCCAGGGGTGTAATGAGGCCCAATGCTGCAGGCGAAGGGCCTTATAGCCCCTGGAAGGTCTGGTATTCCCCAATACTGCCCATCCTGGAGGATATTATTATGCTTAGAAAATGGAAAGTAAGTGGAAAAGAAAAGAGTGGCACAGATTTTTAAGTTTGGAAATAAATTTATTTTTCATTTAAAGGGACACTGTCAACCTGATTTTCATCATATTATTTCTAGTTAAAAACCTACATTTCATGATTGCTTATCTTCTCTAAAGTTCATTGATGTTGCTGTTTGTTTTGTCTGTCTCCTTGTTTAGTAGAATTGAAATCATGATAATGTATATTTATAAACAACCTTGTTTTGTTTACAATCCCAGGTGTGTTCTTACTGCATACTTCCTGAGCATTACAAACATACCCAAACAGTGCAGTCACTCATGTTTCAACAGGATCCTTTCCTCTCACTGCATCGTGAGTGGCTAGACTGTGTTGTGGGTGTTCCCAAGTCCAGGAAAGATGCAGTTGGAGCTGATCAAGGAATGTAAACAAACCTGTTTTTGTGTGGTAACACCAGTATGGTGGGCAGTCTGTTTTTCACTTTTTTAAAGAAAAAAAGAATCAGATTCAAACTACCAGCTACATCAACAATCTTTACAGAATGTTGGCAATCATAATGTCTTTTTTAAACTAGAGACACTTTGAGACCTGAAGGGGTTGACAGTGTCCCTTTAACATTTGAAACTCTGGGACAAAAATGTGTCCATAATAAAAAAAAACAAATAAAAAAACAAAAGTTTATTGTAGAGCAGCTTGCTTCAGTTCTGGCATCTGTAGGTGGCATGCTTGAGGTGCTTTCTTTGCTCTTTGGTGTTGCTGTTTCTTCTTGTTTTCCTGTACTACTTCTTTGCCAGCAGGGAAAACAACGGGATGAACAAGGGAGTAGCATGAGCGCAGCAGTGCCAGTAGGAGCCACTTCTACTTCAGTGGTTTGTTTAGAAAAATACTTTTTTGTTTGCTGTAAAGGAAAAACAAAGTGGACAGTGGCTAAGTGTATGTGTGTGTGTGTGGGGGGACTGTACAGAACCAGTGATCAAACTTGCATTGTGCATATTGCACATCCCTGGCTTCCTGTCTTCCACTTTATGGCAAGCTGCATGACTCTGTCTTTGACTTTATGGTGAGCTGTCTGTGTATCCGGAACCCCTCACTCAGGTTTTAGGAATTAATACGGGACACACAATGATATTTGTTGATTATACTTGTGGAAGAGGGAGGTTAATTTGTTTTAAAAATATTGCAGTCTTTCAGGCAAACAAGGAAGCAGTAAGAGCATAGTACTGCCAGTAGGAGCCATTTCTACTTTGGAAGTTTGTTTAAAAAGAAAAAATAAGACTTTTTGGTTTGTTATAAAGAAAAAAAAAGACAAAGAAGAGGATTCCAATGGTTCTACTTGGTGGTGATGCCGATGGTCGTGGTGGAAAAGGGAAGTGGCTAAGTGGGGGGGGGGGTGGATCTTGGTAAGTGAGCTTCTAAATTCAAAGTCCAGAGTGGCACAATGATACCACTCTGGTACTGAGGCAGGCTGGGATGGTACTTTTTATACCCGAGCTCTTTTGTCTGATAGACACCCACCTTGCCATGGGGCTAAGCCAATAAGAGCTCAGGTAAACTGATTAACATTTTCTAAACCTAAGCAATAGTCCCCAGTGTGGTGGGCTCTGCTGTCAGATAAACCATAGCAGAGCTGCAGCAGTCAGAACTCACTAAGTGGCAAGTATAGCTTGTCTTATAAGGGGAGGTTTGTTTCTAGAAAATGTAGAAAACCACATTAAAAAAAACATTGAAGTATAGACATTTCTTTTCAGTATAGAAATACAATACTATATCAGTATTCAATGTGGGTCACTGTAGCAGAGAAATGTAACACTGGAAAGTATTTGAAAATTCCCGTCAATCCTGCTTCCTTTGAAAAACATAGCAATATAGTAATTTAAGGATGTTACCGACTCTATGTTCTTCAGCCCCCCCGTCTGCTTCATAAACAGAGGCTAATAAGTATGCTGTGTAAACATGCAGCACTTCATGGGGAGTCCCCACCCGCCCGACTACTCAGGATCCAGTATGATTCCCTTGGTAGGAAGACATTTATCCAGGCTTGCCTTGAAGGTCTGTACAGTCTTCACATCCACTGTCCCTGCTGGCAGCCTATTCCACCAACCATCCAAGAGAAGATATGCTTCCTAATGTTACCTTTTATTTGGCCACCTCTATTCTTCAAGATATGCCTCCATGTTCTGGTGGAGTACACCAGGTCAAACATCTCCATTGGATTGACCTTTGAGTATGCAGTAGACTGAGATCATATACCCCTTCAGCCTCCTTTTCTCCAATGCGAACATGTTAAAGAGTTACAGAACCAGTGCAACCCCCCCCAACAAATGTTGCTCAAAAAAGCCTGCAAATCATTTAAAGTTATTCTGTTTTCTTACTCACTTTCTGTCTTCAGTCCATTATTTTACAAGGGGATTCTTGGTTTCATCATTTGGCTGAACTGTTATTAACCTGGCCACCAATGGTAAGGTGACCCCCCATAGATCAGGTCCCTGCTCTTTCAATTTTAGCATGCCTACATGAGCTGTGGCTCCACTGCTTTCCCTAGTTTTCTTGTGCGGAAACCACTTTCAGGCTTCATTGTTTAAAGGGACACTGTCATGCTTTTGGACGGATATTCAGTGTCCCTTTGATGAAGGTGCAAGCTGGCAAACACGGTAGGCATACATTTTACATAAAATTAATTTTAGTGCCAAAAATGAATTAACATCAACATGACCTTATATGCCAAAGTCAATCTTACCATCTTCTTGACGATGGGGATCATTTACCACCTTCCAGTCCTCTGGCACCACACCTATATGGAAAGACTCATCAAAGAAAGGGTTACTACATGCAAATATCCTGGTGTTTATCTTGATTCGCATTTATCTTTTGAATTTCGTATTGATTATCTTCGCAAAATCTTACACCAACGATTAGGGATGTTATACAGGATACGTCCGTTTTTAACCAAGGACTCTAGAAAGTTACTTACTCATAGCTTCTTATTTAGTCTGTTGGATTATGGCAGAAATATTTACATGGCCACTACAAATACATTACTTAATAGACTAAGAGTTCCCAACTCTCTTTGTCGCCCCCAGAGCCGGAACTCTCTTGGGCCTCTCCACTGGCCAGTGTCGCTCTACCACCCACTGTGAGCCCCGCCATCCTCAAGGACATTACTTTCTCCCCATGCCCCCCCTTGGGGTACATAGGTCCTGAGGAGATCAAGGCACGGCCTGGAGTGGCTGCCTAACTGGGCCAGAGGGTTTTTTCCATAGTGTTTACGCCCCCGACGTGGGACGTACAATGCCGCCCAGCCTGAGACGTGGGTGCTCCCACCCATGTCTGGAAGGCAGCCACCCGATGTCTACCCCTTGCTTGCTAGCAAACCCCTGTGTGTAGCAGTGCCACCGGTCTCCACCAGGAGCCGCTGCTACACTGGGCTACCCCTTGATCCCTCCCCATGAGAGGAGAGCAGTCCTATGGATGCTCGATCCTCTCTTTCTCTCTCTCTCTCCCCCCCGTCAACCCCTGGTGGTCCAGGCTTATTCCCGAACCCAGGTCACCGGTGTAGCGCGAGGTGTGGCATCCAGGGCCTCAACCCTCAGCACCACTGGGCCAGCCTACTAAGAGTTACTTATAATGCTATTTTGAATTTCTTACTGGATCCCTTTTCAATACCCACTCTGGTGATTTGTACAAGAACTCTGCTTGTCTTTCCTTATCTAAAAGTTTTTTTCTTAAAGCTTCAAAAGTTATGTGTAAGCAAGTGTTGAATCTTTCACCTTCTTCTATATCAGCGTTTTTTTCCCAGAGTGTTAAATTTTCATGGTATACGATCCCAAAAGTAAAGTAATGTTTGTAATACCTTTGTTCAGGAAATCTGTAGGCCAGAGGTCACTGTTATGTACTGCCCCTACTTGTTTCAATTCTCTCCCTTCTTATATAACCAAGTGCACATCATTAAACAGTTTTAAAAAATTATTATGGATATGGCTTTTGAATAACGATAAATGCAGTTGTTTCTGTGAATGAAATTGTTTCTTGCCATTTTATGATGTGAAATTGTTTCTTGTCATTTTATGATGTTTGTATTTGTGATATAACTATTTATGACTGTTTTGTATCTGTAATAAGTATGTAATGTTTTCAATTTTTTGTATGTATGTTAACTTGTCGCATATGAAAACGGGTGACAAGTAAGACATATTATGGTCATATATAGTCATGTTATTTCACTTAGCTTTGTGTGTGTGTGTGTGTGTGTGTGTGTGCATGTGTATATGTGTGTGTGTATATATATATATATATTTATAAAATGGTTCCGAAGAATTCTACATCCTGATTGGCTGAGAGGTGCCTCTGGCCGTGTCCTTATCTGGACATATTTTATCAACTGGCACCTCTTCAGCCAGTCAGGATGCAGCACCTCTGGAAATCCATACATGCCAGAAGAGTTTAATAAAAATATTGAAGCGGCTGTCCTGGCGATCTACGGTCACTGCCAGCCCCCTCCTCCATGTGGTATGGTCTGTTTCCTGATTCAGTGAAACTCCACCCCAGTGTCTTTCAAAAAAAATCTAACCTTGTCACTTTTGTTGAGAAGTCTGTGGCAGGTCGCTTATCCACGGCTCTTCGATGAACTGCTACTATGGCTTTGTACCCCGCTGTGTTTCTTCACTCCCACTCACTACAGTCTCCTGTCTCCACATCACACTTGTTCCCCAGCTGCCCCCGACCAGACCATGTAACAAAAAATGGAAAAAAACAGCCACTCTCCTGGGAATCTGACTTTCCAGTCAGCGACCATAAACTGTCCCGCTAACTGTGCTGCTCTGAGGGTGAAAAGCTGACTGAGATTAAATGGACATCCCGAATGCTGTGAGAACACAGCTTTAAAATCATAGATGCAGCTCCAGTACTCTACTGTATATGGAAGGACTGCAGTTAGCTGTACCTCTTTCTTATTTTTAAAATACTCATCTTCACCCCACTGTGAGTCCATGACAGTCAATGCAAAAACCAGAGCTGATGTCCGCTGGCTAAGTTCACTCTGAGACACACTGACAGGGAAAGCTGTGTCAGCTAAAGGGACATACTCGCTCCCTGTAAAAGCAGTCCACCCCAAGACAAAAAATCAGACAAAAAAAATACATTAATTAAACAAAACAACACATATTCTCTGAGTATGTATGTGGGCTACTAGCCTTATTAGTGTGTCTGTGTGCCTGTTGGGGGGGGTTGCCTTGCACTGCTGACCAAGCCAATATAAAACAGCATAGTACAGAAATAGGGAACTATTTTTTACTATTTTACCTATAAAAACCTCTTTATTGCTATTTTTCACATCTTTTTTTTTCTTTTTTTCTTTTTTTTTTATGATTACTTAGGGGACCCATTTCATAAGCACATTAAGACTCTCCGAGGTGTGGGTTATGGCCAGATAAGAGCACTTCCCAGGTGCTAAAGGCACTCTGCACAAGTGCCTCGTGCCTCATAACGCACCTGGGGCGTGCTCTTATCAGGCCATAACCCACACCTCGTCATGTCTTATTGCTGGCATATACTGTATATATGTGTGTGTGTATATATATATATATATATATATATATACATATATATATTTCAGTGTTTTGGTGAATAGCATATGATGTCAGTAGTGTTTGTGTAATGTAGTTTACTGTTTGGCTTTATTCTATTCCCACCCATGGTAGGGAAACTGGGTAGTGAGTAGGGAACAGAAAGCCCAGTACCAAGGGTGAGCAGAGTGCTGGAGAAGGAGGAGGCAGGGGTGGATGGTGGGTGTTGCATGATGCGCTAAGCAGGGGACTGCTGTAGGAGGCTGACCTTTAAGGGGAATGTGGGAGGAGCTATTCCCCCACATTGAACCTCAGGCTTTAGCCCTCCCAATCAATGTTTTGGTGAATAGCGTATGAAGTCAGTAGTGCTTGTGTAACGTAGTTTACTTTTTGGCTTTACTCTATTCCCACCCTTGGTAGGGAAACAGGGTAGTGAGTAGGGAATAGAAAGCCCAAAAAGAATGTTCAAAAGAGTATGATTACCTCCTCCAACTCATGGAGAGTATGACCAGTAGCACGCAGGAGAACGAAACCCCCCAGGTGGAGGAAACCTCTGAGGACCCATAGCTACTGGACTGCCCATCCTCAGGGCAAACTAAGAGGAGATGAACCTAGGTTCTAGCAACCATATACTAGTATCCGAGGAAGGCGAACTGATTGGAGAGATGATGATCCATCTTGAAAGTCCATTGGATGATGCGTTCTGGAAGGGAGATTCTGAAGTTGAAGAGGTAGGTCTATTCTGAAGGAGCATCTGGATCCTGAAAGTGGAGTACTGTAGGTTCACTTGAAAAAGGGTGAATGCAGTCCAGGTTTCCAAAGTGATGATGGATGATATCCAAGGGATTGCAGGGACACAGTGGGCATGAGGAGCATGATTTGATACATTTTGCTACTGTGGAAAGTAAGATGGGTTATGAAGTCATAATGTAAACAATCTGACTTCTAGAATGTTTGACAGTCACGTTAGGGTCTGAAGGTTTGGAGTTAAGTGGTGAGCGATAAGTTGCAATGTAGGCATCCATAAAGAAGATGACAGAGTGGGACAGAATCTTTAGGTACCTGGTCGGAGGAATGACATGAAAGTATTTAGACCAATGAAAGAAGGCTGGTATATGCAGTAGAGATGGTAACTGAATGTATATGGAAATAGTTGGAAGTTTAGTACGATGAATTTGAGAGTTCATTTAGGTATTGATGCCATAATGATATTTGCATAGGCTCCTGCTGGTCTGCTGGTGGGAAAGGAGATATGGGTATTGCTGTGGAGTAATTGCCAGTGACAAAAGCTGAGGTGGCCATGACTACTTTGCCTTATGGTTGATCCACTGTCTGAATGCTGTAGGAAGTCCGGAAATGGGCATTTGAAGGAGTCTATAGACTGATGTGGCAATGGGAAGTTGAGAGTGGTGTAGAATGTCAGGAGTGCCTAGCATTTAAGTCGGATATAGGCTTGCTGAGAGGTATGACTGGGATAGTAAAGCAGCCAGGTCAATTATGGATGTGTAGATTGCGGAATCAATGGAAGCCTGCTCTCAGTGAAGGTCTTCACTGGAAGGAGTATGGCAGTGAATCATGAGGGATGAGCTAGAAGAACAGCTGCATGGACAGCTGACCTGACTGATGGCAATATGATGAAGGAATGTAGATGATTGTATGACATTTGGTGACATCCAGGTGCTAGAGAAATTGGCTAGGACAGTCTATTAGGCATGTTGTCCAAGAGATACTGCTAGAAGTTTTCCTCAGGTGAAATCAAGTACTCAGTAGAGTAATGGATAGGAGCTGTTAGGATGGTCAGGTAGGAGTATGTAATGGTTGAACAGAAGGAGTAAATGGCTGAGTAGGAATACTGAGTGGTGATAGGTATGAGGTGCCCAAAAAGAGCCACATCACTTGTGAAGGAGCCCCAAGCCGCCAAGGCGGCAAAGGAAAGGCAGCTATCCAAGGATGGAGGGAAAGTCTGGAGTAGATGTTCATGGACTGGAGGAAGGGGTCTGAAAAGAAGACAGCATAGACCAAGCCATATGGACATCTCAGGTGCAGGAAGGAATGGGACTGGGTCAGCGGCACAGCAAACTGGAGGAGGAAATAGCAAAGCCACCGCAGGCCACAAGTGGTGAATCCATGTGAGACTGAGAATCAAATCCAGGTACCAAGTGCTACAAAGTTGAGGTACGAGAGTCTCATGTCCTCAGAAGATGGTGAATGGCAAGTGCAGAGAACAGAAGGCACTGCGGCGATGAGGCACGAGGTTTCCACCTCCAAAGGAGAAGGCATACTCGCGTGGCAGACAGGGAGAGGTGACCAGTTGCAAGGAAGTCCAGGAGGCAGTCCAGCTTTGATGGAGGTAGAGACAGAACAAGCTGGTGGAGTCCAAGTCCAGAGCACGAGGAGGCCTAGGAGGGGACAAGTACAAGGAGTCCATGGAAGAACAAGACTTAGACTGGTGAGGTAGAATGTAGAAGGCAAATTGGGTACAGTGGTCCCATTTGCAAAGGGAAGTGGCAACTGTGTATCAGGTATAGAATGCAGAAGTCTGAAATAGTCAAACACCGACACAGGCTCTCATCCCAAGTAGTCGAGGCAAGATGACCTTCTCTTGATGCCGCCAGGCAAAGGTAGGATGGTGAAGGCAAATGAGGTTAAAGAAGTTCCGGTCCCAAAGGGAAGCAACAACTGGGTAGTCAGGTAGAGCATACATAAGGTTGAGACAGTCGATTGCAGGCACAGGCATCCATCCCTGGTAGCCGGTGCAAGATGGCCTTTATTCAATGCCACCAGGCAGAGGTAGGATGGTGAAGGCAGATGGGGATATTGGTTCTCTTCCCGAAGGGAAGTGGCAACCAGGTAGCAGATAGAGAATGCATGAGGATGTAACAGCAGAATGTAGACATGGCTCCCATCCCTGGTAGTCAGAGCATGCTAACCTTCACTCGATGCTGCAAGGCAGAGATAGGGATGGAGAATGTCAAGTTCGTAGGAAGTAATGACTGTAACGGAATCCACTCCCTGGTAGACAGGGTAAGCCTACCTAGACTCAGTGCCTCAGAAAGTACGAGTTAGGGACAGAGTCCAGAAAAATTGCTGGTATGGGCTGAGTAAGGAAAGGACAGCTGACAGCTGCATAGTAGGAGGCAGGATAACAAATGAGCAGGATGAAGGGAAGACAGCCAGCATAAGGAGGAGAACAGGAGGAAGGAGTTATGATGAATGTCAGTAAGGCTGGAATCCAGGGCGAGGCGTAAGGTAGAAGCAGCATAGGAGTCTGTTATAAACTGCCAAGGAAGGTTGATTGAAATGGTTGGCCAAGGGGAAGAAATACAGTACTGAAGAAGTGCAGGTGCTTAAGTTGGCAGGGGTGGCATAGGATTGGTTTAGTAGTAGGAGCTTGGAGATGGAGATGGAGTGGCGGTGCAAAGAGCAAGAGGCCCAAAAGAAAAAAAAACAGGGAAGTACAGGACAAGGAACAGGGGATGGGGAGAGGGAAGCAACAGGGAATGGGGGGGCAGGAAGAGGCTGCATGGGCAGACAAGGCGCCGGGGAGGAAGGTAGGGGGGGTTAGGATAGGACAGGGAATGACAGGCTACGAGGAAGAGCCATTATGCAGGCAGTGGCTAAAGCAGGGGAGCTCATTAATCGCCAGCAGTGGAGAACACTTCCTTAACCGATGGTCAGTGCAGAATGGGGCAAGCGACCATTGAGAGTAGCCAGACAGGACAAAGAAAGAAAGGAAAAGAATGCAGCAATACATAGAGCCCTTTACCATAGCAGATGACTGGAAGGGGAAACAGTGGCAACAACAATGAAAAACAAGGGGAATATTACATCCAGAGATAAGCTGCATCAGAAACACAAAGATCTACTTCACAGAGGGCAGCCCATTGGCTGCTGGAGAACGGTAGGAAATGAGGGCAAAATTATGGAGTTGCAGGGTACAGAGGACAACATACCCAGTACAGTAGTGCCAACAGTGTATGGTAAGTTCACTTACTAGCCTACAGACTGAACGTATCCAGCAGTAAAGACAATCTGAAAGATTAAGGGCATGTCATACTCCTGGATGTAAATAGACAGAGGAAGGTGTTAGACATCAAAAAATGCTGCAAGGGTTCAAAATTACAAGCAGAAACATCAGAGACAGTACCCAGACCAGGCACCGAGCTGCAGGAGTGCAGTACAGGAGACAGTCAGGGAGTTTGGCTGCACAGGGACATGATGCTAGGAAAGAGGTGTCACACAGCGGGGCTCTGTCTGACGCAGTGGGGATGACACTGCACCCTGGAGAGGAGGCAAAGGATGGAGCAGTGGCCTCGCCACGGAACTGCAGCAGGATGCCAGAATTAAGACAGGTCCTCCAGAGAGCGCAGCCACACTAAAACTCCAGCAAGGGGTCCGTGAGAAAAATTGACACCACGGGAAGTGAGGTATGGGCAGGGTGGAGGGAAAAACAGAGGCAAAAGGTGGAAACACAGGCACACTGGGGGGGTGCAAACAAGGGACGAAGAGAATGGGAGAGTAAGTTGGGGGGGCAACAAAGAGAGGAGTGGAAGGAAGCACAGGGGAAAAGAAGCAGAGAGCAGAACAGGAAGGAGACTCAGCTCACGAGCCACACAGAAGCCCAGAGTGCCGTTGCATGATGCGCTAAGCAGGGGACTGCTGTAGGAGGCTGTCCTTTAAGGGAAATGTGGGAGATGTGGGAGGAGCTAGTCCCCCCACATTGAACCTTGGGCTTTAGCCCTCCCAATATATATATATATATAGTATCTTATTTTTAAGATTTTGTTCTATATATATATACGTATATATATATATATATATATATATATATATAGTATGACACTTTCTATGAAGTGATGTGGGTTTTATGTCTTTGAGTTTTTGTTACTTTGTTAATCCCCGGTCACACCTGAAAATAAGCCCTTGACCTAGTGTGCCCACCTGGTTATCAAAAACATACATACATACATAAATAAGCAAATAAATAAATACTGTTTTGGAGATTATTTACTCCATCATTAATCCTCCCTTCCACACATCTACACCTACCCTCAAAATCAGAAAACCTCCTATGGTCATTTCCAAGCCCCACTGAGGTGGCTGCTGCTTTTAATACTAATTTCATAACCTGTGTCATCCCTATTCCTCTCTACTCCACCTCCTTGTCTGCTTCTGCTCATTCCCCCTTCCCTTCCTTTTTGACTTTCTCTCCAGTAGTGGCCTTGGATGTTTTATCTTCCCTTCTCTCTCTTAATTCCTCCAAAGGCCATAGAATTGATGGTCTGGGTCCAAAACTTCTTCACCTCTTTGCCCCCCTTTCTCTGGAACCTGGCAGAAATTCTCCCACTCCATAAAAGAGCTGACACCTGCACCCCTAGGAACTATCATCCTATTTTTCATCTCTCCTTCCTGGCTAAAGTGCAGGAAAAGTTGGTTTTGTCGCAGCTCTCCTACTTTCTCAACTCCTGCTCTTTTCTCTCTCCCTTCCAGTGTGGCTTAGAGAAAGCTGATTCTACAGTCTCCTCCCTCCTACATGTCACTTATTCCATCATGAGGGGATGGATAATATCATGTATCAGCTGCTATCTTTATTGATCTGGCAAAAGTGTTTGATTCTTCAGCCCATCCTCTACTCTTAGATAAATGGAGGGGTGCGGGGTTCTCTGTCTCTGACAATGACTGGTTCCATTCCTACCTCTCTGGTCATAGCCATCAGTCCAGGTTGGGAAATTCTTCTCTGCTTTCTTTCCCAGTAACTCTGGAGAGCCTCAAGGCTCTATTCTGGGCCCAATTGTCATAGAAACATAAAAACTGTCGGCAGATAAGGACTGCTGGCCCATCCAGTCTGCCCAAAAGCCCTACACTAGTTTGCGGCCTCTGGCCTAACTGGTCAATGACTTTTCGCCCCACCTTCCCACCTCTAAGGTACCCTTATGCCTGTCCCATGCATGTTTAAAACCCTACACTGTGCTCGCTTCCATTACCTTCTGTGGCAGACTATTCCATGTGTCCACCACCCTCTCCATGAAGAAAACTTCCTCACATTTGCCCTCAGCCTGCCACCTTCCAATTTTATATCATGCCCCCTTGTTCTTGTACATCTCTTATATTGGAAGATGTCTCCTTCTTGTACCTTATTTATGCCCTTAAGGTACTTGAATGTTTCTATCATGTCCCCCGATCCTTCCTCTCCTCCAGTGAGTACATATTCAGGTCCTTTAGTCTCTCTTCATATGTTTTCTGGTGCAATCCCTGTACCATCTTTGTTTCCGTTCCCTGCACTGCCTCCACCCTGTCAATGTCCTTACGAAGGTGCAGTCTCCAGAACTGCACAGAGTACTCTAGGTGAGGCCTCACTAGTGTTTTGTACAATGGTATCACTATTTCCCGCCTTCTGCTAGTGATACCTCTGCCTATGCACCTAAGTATGCCACTGGCCCTCCTTGCAGCATTTGTACTCTGCTTAGATACCTTTAGATCATCAGAAATGATAACTCCCAGGTCCTTTTCTTCCTTGGTGATCGTCAACAACTCCCCCCCCCCCAACCTGTAGCTCTCACTAGGATTGCCTCTTCCTAGGTGCATTATTTTGCACTTTTTGGAATTGAACCTCAGTTGCCACACCTCAGACCATTTTTTCAAGCTTCCTCAGGTCCCTTCTCATTCTCACCACCCCGTCTGGAGTATTCATCCTGTTGCAGATCTTGGTGTCATCTGCAAACAGGCAAATCTTTCCCTCCAGTCCTACCACAATGTACTAATGAAGACAGTAAACAGGACTGGCCCAAGGACTGATCTCTGTGGTACCCCACTGGTCACCCCCCTCTCCCCTGATTGTATCCCATTTATCACCACCCTCTGCTTCCTGTTCATTAGCCAGTTCCTAACAGTCATCTCAGTTTTCTTGAATGACCTCACCTTGGCCTGTGTCTAAGTGAATATACATAAGTATACTGGTGTACAGTTCTTTCTGTCTCCAGAACCTCCCTTCCCCTGTGGAAACAGTCCCTGCAGTGTGGCTTTGATAATATCCAGCGTTGGTTCTGTGGTAACCAGTTGTCAGTGAATGTAAAAAAAAAAAAGTCTTCATGCTGTTTCCGTCTCACCACCTGCTTAGTAGACCTAGCTAGACCCCTGTTTTTTCAACCTTTGATGACACTAGCCTTGAGCCAGTCCCATGTTTCAAGTACTTTGTGGTGTGGCTTGATTGTCATCCCGACTTTTCAGCCCACATTAATACTATCATCAAAATATTATGCCCCAAAGTAGTTGTGCTCTACAAGAATAAATCCTGTCATCTACTCCCAGTTTGGCATGAGACCATTCTCAAAATGATCCTCCCACTGTTTGGCTATGTGGATGTGGCCTATGGTGGCACCTCCACATCTGCCCTGGCCAGACTGAACCTACTCCTTCTGCTGCTCTGCTGCTGGCTCTCCCCCTCTTACCACCACTGTTTGCTATACCAACTCCTTGCCCTTTCCTCCCTGTACTGTCAGTGCCTATCCCACTACTCCTTCTTTCTCTCTAAATACTGGCTTGCATCTCTTCCTTCCTTCCTGCTTATCTGACCTGTTTTCTCCCCATGCTTCTTCCTTCTATCCCCTCTGCTCTTCTACAGTGTTAGCAGTTAAAACATTAACTTTTACTGCAGTTTGCCTTAAGATACCGCAACGTAATTTGATCAAATTACCCATGAAGACCACGGAGTTGCTGTAGTATGATTACTTCACTTACTACAGCATTGCAAGGCAATGGGGAACTTTTTTGTCTCATCACTGTAGCTCTCCTTCCTTTTATTTTCCACATTGCTCTACATCTTCTGGTCAGTCCTCTTTCTCAGCTCCACTCCCTTCACTCTAGAACTCTCTCCACTGCTCCCTCAAGCTTGCCCCCTCTTACCTTACTTCATGTGCTGGTTGTTGAGGTCCCACTTTTCTCCCACTTGCTCTGTCCTCGCTTAACTAGCACATTTACTCTGTGCCCTTTTTGGAAGTCTTCCTAATTTAGTGCACTGACCTGTTCAGATTATACTCTATTTTTCCTGCCACCCCTTGGAGGGGGTCACGTTATGATGTAATTTATTGTCCCATTGAGTTTTTTGCTCCGTTAAGAGTTGTCATTAGTAGGCTTCAGCTATTGGACTTGGCTGTCTGTAGCAACATGGAACTATCATCGTGCCAACTTGCTTGCTATATTTTTCTCTCCTGTTTCCCTCCCTTGGGGTCATGCCCAGAAATGAGCTTCGGCTCAGTGCACATTTCCCAGTCACCAATTTTCAAACAAATAAAAAAAATTAAAAATAAATAAATAAATAAAAATAAGTAAATGTATGTCTGTACTGCAAGAAGGCTTTGTTGTTGGCTCTAGCTCTTATTGCTATCCCAACTTCTACCTCTCTTTGGCTCCCCTGATTCTAGTCTTGCAGTCCCTCAATGTTTCTGTGTACTTCTCTAATGCCTGGAGGCAACTCATCACTTTGTATCAGTTATAGACCATTTTCTGTACAGAATCAATTGCCTTTGGTCCCTGATAAGCCAGGGGGCCACTTCCTGACCCTTGTCCTCTTATTGTTTACAGGGATACAGACCTATGTGGCTACTTCAAGCCCTTTCTTTGACAAATCCCACATTTCCCTCCATTACCAGTTTCATGAAGCTGCTTTAGACCCTTGGCAATGAGCTTCTTCATCTTGCAAAGTCTGCTTTTCTGGAGTTCTGGGTCCTTGTGGCTGAGGGCAATGCTAGTCTTCCCTGTCAGCAGGGAGAAGGTTAACTGGCTGTGGTCACTGCCTCCCACTGGTTCCTTGACATGCGCATCAGAGACAACCCCATTTTCACTGGTAATAGCAAGGCCAATGGTGGCCTCAAATCCAGACCCTTGTTGGATACACTGTTTTAGTTAACAATCCTTGAAAGTGGACAACAACTTGGTTTATCCCTGCAGTTAGCCTTCTCAGGATCACTGCACTCATTCAGGGTGCCGGCAGCAGTGTGCCCAGCATTAGGGCTCCAACTATCGAAATTTGCTCCCCCCTCCTTGAGGTCCACCCCCCCACCCACCATGAGTTGGTATATTTAGAAATTGTGTGTGGGGGGAGCAGGGGGTCGGTGACTTTGAAACCTGGTGCCCTAATGACCAGGGCACTGCCGCTGGCATACTGAATGGGTGGAACATCTCAGGATACCAGTCTATGCCTGTGGTATTGAAGTCCTCAGGGATCATCTGATTTGTGTGCTCTCATAATTTCCCTAACCAGCAGGTCGTCATGCACTTCTGAGGCATTTGAGGGCTTGAAACATCCTTCCCAATGTAAATCTTTTGACCTGCTGTTTCCCTAACACAGCCCACATGCTTTTGAAACAAAAAGGTGCAAATCTGTCTCATCCCCTCAAACAACAAACATATGGGGCTGGATATTCAAACTGCACCATTCTGTGGTGCAAGCCCTTGAGCTGCACAAAACAGTTAAGCTGGGGTGTGGCCGAGGCGATATTCAGGAGTTGCGCTATTGAGCAACTCCTTTGAATATCACCCCCTGGCCACAGCCACTGTGCATGGCGCAGTGGAACTTTCGCCACTGCAAGTGGTCAGAGTGGAGTGACGAAGATGCGGTGGCACAAGTTCCATTGCGCCATGCGCGGAATTTCCGATATTCAAAAGGTGACATGCAAATGGGGCCATAATTCAAACAAGAGCGGGGGTCATTGCATCTATTGTAAGCTTGTTGCATGCCATTAGCATGCAGGTCGCCGATCGAGGACTTGCACCTGGCGCCCTGCCAGGCAGCGGCCGTCGAGGACCGACACCCTGCAGCCTGATCGCGGGCATAACTGTTGTAATCCCCCTCCCCAGCAGGCTGATCGCGGAGCATAAGTGAATGAACCCCTCCCCGACTGGCACAATCGTGGGCATAAGTGAAAATCCCCACCCCTGACTGGCCCGATCGCGGGCATAAGTGAAAAACCACCCCCCACTAGCCTGATCGCGGGCAGAACAGAGTTCAACCCCCAAGAACATATCCCTGGTGGTCAGTGGACCATGAAGCCCGATCGCGGGCATTAGAGTCCACCCCCCCAAGGTCCACCTACCCTGGTGATCTAGTGGCCCCACCGCACCCACCCACAAAGCCCACCACCCCCATTAGCCAGTGGGCGGCAGCATCCACCTGCCTGCCGCCCTGCATCCGCCGACCTGACTGCTGCGGTAGGGCTGCCGCCCGGTAGTTCAGAGCAGAGCCAATGGGCGTGCAGCACACTCCCCGACAAGGCAGTCAGATATGAATGAACATATCTGGACTGCCTTGCAATATGGCTGCTGCCCGCCATTGGCTCTTGCCTCTGAACAATCGACTATCACAGCCCTACCGAGCATCATCGGGCGGGCGAATGGGTGTCAGTGGGTGGGATATGCCTTCGCCGGCTGATGGAGGCAGCGGTGGTGGGGCTCCGTGGGTGGGTGGGATGGAGGGCCACTAGATCACCAGGGTAGGTGGACCTTGGGGTGGACTCTAATGCCAGCGATCGGGCTTCGCGGTCGACTGGACCACCAGGGATATGTTCTTGGGGGGTTGAATTGGTTCTGCCCGCCATCGGGCTAGTTGAGGGTGTTTTTTTCACTTATGCCCGCACCGGGCCAGTCGGGGGTGGGGGGATTTTCACTTGCCCGTGATCGGGCCAGTCGGGGGTGGGAGGATTTTCACTTATGCCTGCGATTGGGCCAGTCGGGGTGGGGATTTTTCACTTATGCCCGCGATTGAGCCAGTCGGGGTGGGGTTACTATTATGCCCATGATTGGGCTGCAGGGAGGCACAGGGAGTAAAATGAGGCCACCCACAGGTGGCAGCTGCTGTGTTGCGCCCTGCAATGTGGCAGCTCACCTGTGGGTGGCCCTCGAGTTACTCCTTTTTCCTTTGCTCAAAGTTGTGCAGGCGCAGGTTGGGGGTTGTGCCTGCACAACTCTGCACAGCCCGCTGAATATCGGGCTGTGCAGTTTATGCATGGTTCCTTCCCCTCCAGTTGAGTATGCCTTCATTAGCATTGTGCTGTTGCTCAGCTTGACTTGGGGGGCGCTACTGCTCCTGCTGAATATGGCAGAATGGCGCAATTTCGGACTTGCGCAGGCGCAACCCTATTGCACATGGCGCAACCCTTTTGAATATCCAGCCCATGGAGTGTTTGTACTACACCCAGTTTTTTTGTAAAGTGAAGTGTGTTTTGTTAAGGACTCTACTATGTGTAATAATAACAACTCTGACTAGAGTTTTACTACTTTATCATGAACATTTATGTAGCTGAAATGGAATAGCTTCTGACAATGCAGGAGACAACCGTTACCAGCAGTCATATTGAGCAGAATTTAATCGCACACTGTGTGTGACAGTGAATCTAATATATATTGGGATCCTTGGAGGGCCTGGTAATGCTGCTATATTACTAAGATATTATGCAGGAAATTTTCTTATTCCTAGTTACTGAATTGATGTTATTTTCTTCAACCACCACTATCCTGATGAGGTGGCGTTGCTAGGTAACATTACTTTTCACAGTGTGGATGACTTAAGCACTCATACACTTAAAACACAGGAGTTGAGCCTTTCTTTTCTTTGATATGAAATATGAGATATGTCTTGGGATGACAAAGGAAAAAAAGATCACCTTTTATTTATCAGCAGGTTTAGACCTCAATAATGTCTTGGGTGGTAAAGCCATGAGGTCTAGAGACATCAAACTCTGTAGATAAAAACACTGTGATATTTTTAGCTAGCCCATGGCATATGTCATTTATACAACAACAGTGCTGCTCTAGCAAGGAATGTAGGTCACAATGCTCAGGTCCTAGTATTGTGTTAAAAATAACTTTTAAGGTTAGCCTGGTGGCACTGAGGGTTGAGGCTCTGGACGCCACACCTCACTCGACACTGGTGACCTGAGTTCAGAAGCAGACTCGGGATGCTGGGGGTTGGATGGGGGGGATCAAGCATCTGAGGGGCTACTCTCCTCTCCTCGCAACAGAGGGTTTGTTTGTCCAGCCCTTGACTGTCACTAGGTGAAGGTCTGGTGGTAGTGCAGGCTACGACAGCACGGAAGTGAAGGGCTGTAGCCTGGTAATGTGTGCATGCTTCCACATGCATGCTTCATGTTGACCACAGTAGGGATGAGAGAAATGTGGAAAAATGGTAGCTGGGGTGTAATGAGGCCTGACGCCGCAGGCGGAAGGCCTTATAGCCCTTGAGTCCTGTATTGCCCTGCTCGCCCCACCCTGGAGGTATTATTGTGCTTAGAAAATGGGCATGTGTGTCAATTTTAAATATGTAATTAAATAACACAGGAAGTGACTACAAATAAACACAAAGAGTAGAAACTTTTTTTTGTAAAGTAGTCCCTCTGTTTACGAGCTGTTCCATCTGCTGTTGCTCCCCCCACAGAGGTATTCTGTTCTGCTTATCCCCCCTTCCCCTCCACATTGCTATCTTCCAAAGAAAATATGGAGTTTCTTTTAAAATTATGCCTAGAAATCTCTTGGCATCATTTGTGTGCATAAAAATACAGTTCTCTATTCTTTCTGCAAGACTTTTGTTCTCTTTGCAAGATGTAGCTGTTAGTCGCGTGAAGTTGCATGACGTGGTCCATAAAACCAGGAAGTGGAGCAGTAGAAGTCCATTGTGAGACAGCAGCGCTCTAAAGCTGATAGTAGAGAAGACTGTTTTATTTTTTTAAGCAAAAAAAGAAATGTGTGGTTGCAAAGCTGTGAGTGGATGAGCGGCCCTGAGAAAATTTGTGGCACCATTTTGATACGTTTGGATGGCAACACTGTGAATGGTCATGAACTCCCACAAGGAACATTATGCAAAGTGCTTTACTTTTTTTTTTTTTTTAGAAAATAATGGCAGTGGACTTGTGGGCTGGATTCTGTGTATATGTGCATCTGTGTGTGGGTCGCTCTTTCGTCTACGCTAAGCGAGTGGTAAAAAAACTGCAGCTGTTATCTTTTGAAATTTAGCCTGGCACTATGATACCAGTGAATCTCGCTAAGTGAGAAAAAATAACATGGAGGCTGGCCAGTTTGGGGTGCCCAAGAATACTTTAAGTAATGGGACACCCTGAAATGGCACTAGATTTCTACTGGGCATCTATTGAAAGTTAATGTACCCTCCTGATGTACCTGTTAGCCAATGAGGAAGCTGCTAGTGTCTAGCCCATTTTGTAAAGAATGATAATGCAAATGATTTTGCTAATTCTCACTGTATTGTTACACTGTTGGAAATAATGATGTTAAGCTCATACAAATGCTATACCTCTTTGTTTGCTGTATCAGCGATGGTGACAGTTAACCCAATTAATGGTGTTACTACAAATCACATCCAGAAGCCTTGCCAATTTCTTTCCAGCATGAGGTTATACTGTACAGTGACTGCAAGTAACTCAAACGCAAACACAAAAAACCAATATTGACTTTCTCAGTTTGAATGCTTTGGATGCCCCTCTTGCACTAAGCTGAAAACTATAACTTTTGATGTGGGTTGTAGTTACAACACAAGATCTAAAGAATTTTTCCAGTATCCAGGAAAAAGCTTTAAAAATCTAATTTAGACACAATTCAGCTTAGTGTTTGATTAATTTTCAGTATTTATCTCTCATTCATTATTATTGAGGATGTTTGCATGAAAACAGGATCTTTCTGTTTTAGTCTTCATCTTACCCTTCTGCTTCTTCCCCACTGAAGTCATAATTCTCCACTAGTGACAGCATAGTCATTGCCATGGCAACAGATTGTTGTGGTATGCAGAATCTCAGTCAGTAGAAATGAGCATCCCTTATCTTGGGTGACTCAATATCAGTGGGACCCAAGTGGAACTTTGGTGTTTTGGCTTATACTGGCTCAGAGTCAACTGTTTTGTTTTACATGTTTCTCTTCTTGTGCCAGTCTACTATTGCTGTCTGACTCTCATGAGTCCAGTGACTGCTGCTACCACTGCTGTTGACAGGGGATGGGTGGGGGTAGCATCATTCTTCCACATGTGCCAAGTGCCGACTCCCAACTCTGATTAATTCCCTTCCCCTGACACCAAGAATTGCATGGCCCATCAACACACTGCTGGTGCTTCCTGACCAGTGCTCTACCACAATTGTGCTGATTTGTCAGGGAGCATGCGGCCATCTATGGGAGCAGGCTGCACAGCTTACAGGAAGGAAGTGGGTCAGAGCAATAGAGCGAGAGGCTACAATGACAAGAGACACAAAAAGGCCTGATCCAGGCTTGTTGGGCTGTTATTTTTTTCTGGAGTCAATAGATGATGCAACGTGGAAGGATGTGTATGTTGAAGGAATATGGTTTTGTTACCAACACCCTTCATCAGCGGTGGGTACCTCTCAAACAATCTCACTATATCTACAAGGGCATTGCAATAGAGGGACTGCCACTTAGGTGAACAGGGAGAGTAAGAGCCAAGAGAGACTGCAGAGAGTTGACACACAAGGCGATTAAGTGACTAATTCAGGATCACAGGGAGTAAGTGGAGGCTGTGGGATTCAAACCTCAGGCTCCAGGTAGCATTCACAGCTCTGTGCTTGTGCAGTATGTAACCTATAGCTAGGCCAAACTGATTTTATGGGGCAGGAGCAGACAGGGTCATGTAGCTGTCCCATGGGGGAACTTTTTTACTGGAGGGTGGGGGATTATTTTATTCAGCAGAGAACTGTAAATGTTTCAGTAGGATTTCAGGGATGGGGCAGCAGCCATCAGAGGCAAGAGGATATTTTTGCTGAGGGGGAGGGATGTCTTTGATTATTTACTCTGTAGGATGGTGTGGTGTCTGCAGGTATGAGGGGTGTGGGTATGTTTTGGTGGGATCTGGGAGGTCTTCAGGTGGGAGGGATATGAGATGTTTTTGCTGGGTTCTGGAAGGTCTTCTGGTGTAAGGGATACAGGGACATGTCTGCTGGGATCTGGGAGGTCTGGAGGAGTGATGTTTTTCCTGGAATCCGGGGATGTGGGAGTGGGAAGGGTACAGGGATAGTTTTACTGTGATCTGGAGGTGTCTGCTAGTGAGGAGGGCAAAGGGATGGTTTCACTGGGATCTGGAGGAGTGTGCAAGTGGGAGAAATGTGAGGGTTATTGGCTTGAATCCAAAAGCAAAACCAAAACTGGAGGTGATTTGGCACAACAAAAAAAAGAACCTCTTCATTTTGCCACCTCATACAGATTGCGATTTCACAAACAGAAGATTGTGACTTTAGTGGGGGGCAATAATATGAGATGCAGTCTGAGAAACAAAGAACTTGTTTTTATGCAAATGTCCTTCATAATAGCGAAGGAGGGGAGATGCCTGCAGAAAATGAATGCAATATCAGCTAAGCTGTCTCTGAATATTATATTTTTAAAAGCCTTCTCTGGATGCTGAAAAACACTAAAGGAGAATTGTTTCTACACATGTCAGGAACTGTGGCATAATTTGCCTGGATCCCTAATGCATGTATCAGTATGTTATACCACCTAGACGTTCATCTAACTTTCTGGCGCAATTACCACAGTTTGCATCACTTCAGTTCCCACATGCATCAGAAAAGTGTTGCATGCTTTAATACATGACATATGCTTCATTTTTTGTTAAAAAGCAGACAGAACTGTAGTAAATGCATCAACACATTTGACAATAGCATTCAACAATTTAGCAGCATTTATTTTGATGAAGATACAACTTAAAGTTGGGATTTTAAAACTCCGACCCCAAGTATTACTCTGCTTGGTTTACCTTCTTTGGATAAATCCCACCACAGAAATCAGTTTTCCTCTCAGTTTTAATACCTAATGTTCACTTTCTGCTTATACTTTGAAGGAAAGGGCTTCTCAAGCATCTGCACTGGGAGACCAGCCCTCCACGCCCCCCCAATTTGCAGATTTGGGTATACTGCAGAATTTTCTGCTGTCCATATTCATTGTAATCTTTTTTTTTTCTATAGAGGTTTTTTTCCCCCAGCCATGTCCTTAGATCTAGGAATATACCTTGATCACTGTTCAGGCTTCTGTGTTTGTCCTCCCTGGCCCCCCAGCAGTTCACCGGCTACCTCCACGGCAGTGGTTCCATGGGGAGGGCCATCTTCCTCCACTGGTAGTCCACCATGTGGATTAGGAGCCATGGGAGCCAAGCACCTAGGCCATCATTCAGAGGGCTGTGGCCCTTTCTCACATTTTCTGGTCCCTCCCACCTCCCCAGCATGAGCTCAGTCTCCTGTCTGCCTCATGCACGCACAACACATCCCGATGTGACAGAAGCAAGCTCCTTGGCCCAGCCACAGGGGTCGCTGCAATGCTGGAACTCACCATCAACCCTCCCTGGCTGAGGCACGCTGCCATGTGAAAGCTATCTCAGTCTGTCCTGCCTCACAACATGACCACCAGGGTTCACTGGTGAACTTTGGTCATCTGCATGGCAGCGTGATGCCTTGCCACTGCGCCATCGGGCACCCTTCACTGTGAACTGTAATTTAGGAAGCTCTTGAATCCAAGCATCTGCCATGCCTTGCTTAATCAAACTTCCTTCTTACTCATAATCCTGCCCTGCTGCTGCTACCACAGTGTGGTCTGAGCGCACTGACGGCTGTATAGGAGCAACATTTTCACATACCAGAATCTGCTAATCAGAGGGGGGACCACCTGCTGGATCCATGATGCCATAGGTACAAACCCTTTCCACATTCCTCCTGTTGGGCACAATCTATCCAGTGGCAGCCTTTGCTGCCTAATGTAGTCCCTCTGCCAATAAAGCTGTCCGTTTTCTCAGATCACACTGTGATGGCAGCAACAGGGTAGGATTATGGATAGCAGGGGGATAAACACAGTATGGCAGACATTTTGTTTCAGAGTGTTTCCTAAATTAAAGTGAAACAATGAATATGGCATCAGAAACATCAGCTGCATACCCATATCCACTAATCCGGGGTTGAGAATGCTGGCTGTCCAATGTAGAATAGAGGGTATTGTAGGCACCCTTTCCTTTGAGCTCTTTCTCTTCTCCACTCATCTGGCACCAGTTCCATATTTCCTATTTGTCATATTTTTTTTTATTGCTTCATAGTAATGCTCTAAAATGCATAACCTGGGACAAACTCGCTGATGTGGCAATATCTTGCTTCCCGAGTGCCCTGGGCAGTATTCTAGTATTAAGTTGTCATTTAATTTTAAAATGCCAGTTTCTTGTCCTTTGATAGTACCATATTTCCTTTCATGCAATTATTTTAGTTTTTAATTGTTCTTACCATATTTTCTTTTCTCATTTTGTCCCCCTTTTTTCCTTAATCACACAGTTTTAGATACTTTTCTTTGACAGATGTCACACAACAGAAAATGTCAATGGAATCAGAAGTAGATGTGTCTGCCAGACATCTGAGGAAGCCAGTAGGGGCATGAATACATATATTTAGAATCAGATGATTATTCCACAAATACTATAGAATATTCAGGGTATTCGACTGTATTTATGTATTCAGAATGTATGCATTGCCCCCTCAAGTCTCTTGTTTACCAAAAAAAGAACTCAAATTCAAGTCTTTAACCTTCCCATCCACATGGTAATTTTGCCCACTCATCTCCCCCTATCCCAACCATTCTGTAAATTCCATCCCCCCAACATAGCACTACATTGTCCTCCACCATCCCAGGTGCAATACAGTCCCATAGAAACCCCCTGATAAAGAGGAGGTGTGCTCGTGAAGTGCCGGGCTGATTTTCACCTGTGTGTGGCTTTAGTAAAGACCCACTGCCTTTTGGATGTGCTTTGTACTTCATTCATGTTAAATGCAATATTGTCCTACCTGCATCTTGACTGCTGAGTCACGATCAAGCAGCTTAATAAATTTAATTCTCCCAGCTGCTGGGCTTCAGCCTGCCATGCAAGCAGTGGCCAACACAACAACCCTTCCCAGTTCCTGCTTGACCTCATTAAAACAGATACACCCATCCAACACCACCCTCCTCCCACCCCTGGCATGCACTACTAACAGACTAGCACACATGAAAAAAAGAAATGTGGTTCCACAGTGGGTGACTGACACAATCCTTCCTCCACCTTAGCCGGCCACTATAGACACAGACACACCTACACCACCCTCTAACAGCCACCACTCTCCTGCCTCCCACCTCTGGCATGCACTGACTTCCCAAAATAACATCAAATGCAGCCACATCCAAGAGCAGAGCTATTCTTGATGCCCTACAGGGGGCATGCCACAGACAGCTAGTTTTGGAACCCACTAGGGAGGGAGCAATCTTAGACCTAGTACTCTCAAATGGGGATGGAGAGAGGATCTCTGATCTTGAAGTGGGTAGCCATCTGGGAATAAGCTACCACCAAACAGTATGATTCACGATAAACATAGCTGTAGAGTCAAGCCACACAAAAGTGAAGGTAGTGGACTTCAGGAGGGCTGATTTTGTCAAAATGGGAGAGTGCCTCAAAAAAGCACTAGCAAACAGGCAAGAAGGTGAGGTGGAGCAGCAATGGGGACACATTAAAACTGCCATCACAGAGGCAACAAGCCTTTGTGTGAAGCAAATAAACAAATCAAAATGAAAGAAAAAACCTCTATGGTTCTCAAAAGAAGTAGCGGAGAAGGTAAGGGAGAAAGAGATAGCATTCAGAAAGTATAAGGAGACACAGAAGGAGCAGGACAGAGAACTGTACCAGTTAAAGCAGAAGGAAGTGGGGAAGGCAGTCAGAATAGCAAAGGCCCAAACTGAGGAAAAGATAGCCAACACAGTTAAGAAGGGGGATAAAACCTTTTATAGGTACATTAGGTAGCAAAGAAAGACTAAGGCAGGGATACTGAGGCTGAATAAAGAGGAAGGTGGTTGGGCAGAGAGTGACGAGAGAAAAAGTAGGATACTGAATGAATACTTCTGTTCAGTATTCACAATGGAAAAGCAGGGGAGATACCTAATCCAGTCAATGAAGCACTCTGGATAGGGGGTTGATATAGTCCTTTCACAGAAGAAAGGGTTCTGAAAGAACTCTTAAAACTGAAGGTGGATAAAGCAATGAGGCCTGATGGGATTCACCCAGAATTCTAAAAGAACTAAGGGAAGAACTAGTAACACCACTGACTACCCTTTTTAATAAATCATGGGAGGATGGTGTGGTACCTGAGGACTGGAGGAGGGCGGATGTATTTCCCCTTCACAAATGTGAGAGCAAGACAGAAGCAGGAATCTACAGACCTGTCAGTTTGACCTCAGTGGCAGGGAAAATGATGGAATCACTGCTGAAGGAAAGAACTGTTGAGTACCTAGAGGCCAGTGGGGCACAGGACCCAAGGCAGCATGGATTCACAGCAGAAAGGTCATGTCAGACAAATCTAATTGATTTCTTTGACTGGGTGACCAAAGTAGTTGACCACAGAGGGGCTGTGGAAATGGCCTACATAGACTTTAGCAAGCCATTTGACAAAGTCCCGCACAAAAGATTAATAAAAAAATTAGCCAGCTTGGGAGTGGGTCCCTGGGTGGTAGCCTGGGTAAAACATTGGCTGGACAACAGGACAGCGAGGGTAATAGTAAATGGAGTCCACAGTGAAGATAGGAGGGTTACTAGTGGGGTACTGCAGGGTTCAGTACTGGGGCCGGTCCTTCTTAATGTCTTTATAAGTGACATTGCAGAGGGACTGGAAGGGAAAGTATGTCTCTTTGCAGATGACACAAAGATCTTCAACAGGGTTGATATGCAAGGTGGGGTGGAAAGGATGAAAAGGAACTTGGTAAGATTGGAGGAATGGTCAAATGTATGGCAGCTTAGATTCAACGCAAAGAACTGCAAAGTAATGTACCTGGGAAACAAAAACCCAAGGGAAGAGTACACAGTTGGGGGGGTGAGATACTGACAACAAAAATGGAAAGGGACCTGAGGGTAGTCATATCAGATGACCTAAAGGTGGGCCATCAATGTGAGAAGGCAGTAAGGAGGGCTGGGGGGATACTAGGATGCATAGGGAGAGGCATCACCAGTAGAAAACAGGAAGTTGTTGGGCCTCTGTACTGACAGTTGGTAAGACCACATTAGGAGTACTGTGTACAGTTCTGGAGACCCCATCTCCGAAAAGACATAGACAGAGTGGAGGCTGTCCAGAGGAGGGCAATCAAAATGGTGCAGGGTCTGCACCAGAAGACATATGAAGAAAGACTAAAGGAGCTTAAGATGTATATCATACAGGAAAGGAGGGAGGGTGGGACATGATAGAAGCTTTCAAACACCTCAAGGGAATCAACAAAGTCCAAGAGGGTAGCATCTTTCAGAAAAAGAGATGTGCAAGAATAAGGGGGCACAATTTGAAGATAGAGAGGGGATGACTCAGAGATAATGTGAGGAAGTATTTCTTCACAGAGATGGTTGTAGATGCATGGAGCAGCCTTCCTGAGGAGATTGTAGAGTCAAAAACAGTGGAGGAATTCAAGAATGCATGGGACAGACATAAGGCAGTTCTAGTGGGAGGTAGGAGGAAGTAGGCTGTTGGTTAACTAGGATCTGCTGTTTATCCGTTAGGTAGGGAAATGGGCAGACTAGGTGGGCCATGTGGTCCTTATCTGCCACCAAATTCTATGTTTCTATGTTTCACTCACAGTGGGTGACCAGCACAACCCTCCCTCCAGGTTTGCTGGATGCCATCTAGAAAATGGAACTGGATGAGTACTCTGTAGTAATCCCTGACTTGCTCGCTCAGAGCCAATCAGGGTGTATACCCAGTTCCATTCACTAGATGGTGAGGTGGAGAGAGACAGTGGCATCACCAGGTTGTTTTGGGGAGGCTGAAGCCCCCCTAATATAAGCTCAAGCCCTCCAATCATTTTCCCTGAAAAGTTTAAAGACTTACAGCTTCAGTGCTTGCTGAGAAAGAAAGAAATCATGGTTCAGAGTCAGCACTTTAGAGCTCTACCACATGGAGCGCACTTTCCTTCTTCTTTGCCTAGTCCGGATCCTCCAGATCCCACTGCGATTGTTGGTGGTGCTAGTGGTGGAGATCGAGGAGCTCTGCTCCCACCCAGTGCTTTGGTTGCCCCTGAACAGTGGCAGGGTGGAACTTTAGTGGTCCAGGTGCTGGTTCCCGCCCAGACACACTTTGCTGCTGCACCTCATATTCCGTCTGCCCAAATCTGTCCCCTCTTGGTGAATGCCGCATGGACCGCGATCAGCTGTGTGCTGAGGTCCACGACTGCAGTGGCTGAGACTGAGACAGAGATAGTGAGAAAGTAGCCAAAGCTACCTTGAATCAAGGAGATTATTTTCTAGACTTCACTGAACTGAATTATTACTTTTTGGACCTGTGTAAGTAACTAGTATTGATTCTGTTTTTGGGGTTGACTTTTCTTAGTTTTAACTTTAATTTGCCAAGGAGGAACTGTAGCTGGGAGATATTTGCAGTCATTTGTGACTAGACCTGTTACTTAACCTCTGTGAAATAGATGTCTGAAAGGATGGAAGGCACTCCCCAGGGTGGAGGGTCAGAGTTGTAGTTGATTGTTTCTGGACGGCATAGGTTTCCTACCTCCCACCCTTCTCCTCACCCCAAGTGCATAACTTCCTTTATAGCAGGGGTTCTGACATCACTTCCCCAAAACTGCTAACAACATAAACCTGTTCATATCCTTAAAAGCACAGTACACTGAATGGGGAAGAGACATTCACAAGCTTTCACACACTAAAACAAGAGCAAAAAACAACAAAAGAAAAGCATCTGTAACTGGAAGGGACACAGACATTGTGGGAAGTGGTGCAATGCATTGGCTGTGGAACAGCAATCTTCCAGGAGACATTTTGGAGACTGCATTGCTGCCCTATTTGTAAGCACCACTCTAGTCTGAGGGAGGAGGTTGTTCGTCTCCATGCTGACCTGGCAAGGATTCGGGAAACCTGCTCCTCCACCCCGGGACCACCCAGGCCACCGCCACTAACTCAGAGGTTGCCAAGAAAAAGGGGTGGTTGGACCATGGTGGGCTTAGGGAGGGTGAGGGTGGTGGAACAGAGGTGCATCCCTCCAGTTGTGCCTCTCCACAATTCATTCACCACTCTGGTGGAGCATGATTCCTCTATGGAGGCACCTGCATTGGAAACCAAGGAGGATGCTGGGAACCTTCACAATGGAGACACACAGGAGGGTGGCACAGGACCCCACAGGGGAAGGAAACAACTCCTGGTGGGGGACTCAATTGTTAAGGGGGTAGAACTGGGGTAGTAATAGGAAAGGGAGGTAAGTTGCCTGCCCGGTGCAATGGCTTGGAGGTACAGGAAACTAATCCTCAGGATCGTGGGAGCAGCTGCAATGGGTAGGGAGCTGGATGTCATTATCCACCTAGGGATGAATGACCTGCCTGAGAATGGGATCAGAGCAGTGCAACAGGAGTTTATGGAGTTGGGGAAGGTCCTTAGTCAAGTAGCACACATGGTATGTTTCTCGTAAGTGCTACCTGTCTATGGCGTGGATGAGGCTAGGGTACTGTGTACTATGGGATTCAATGACTGGTTGAAAAACTAGTGCAGAGCTCAGAGATTTGGCTTCATTGGAGACTGGGGCTCCACCTGGAGGGATGCAGGCCTATACAGGCACGATGGTCTGCATCTATCCAGGAGGGGAACCAGGATCCTAGGTGATAGGTTTAAATGCTTCATTGGCAAGCATTTAGACTAGCCAAGGGGGAAGGCACTGAAAAGGAGAAGGGAAATCATAGCTCCCCCAAAAAATCAGGGTAATTAGTGAGGTAAACGCCAAGATAGAGCAGTTGATAGGGAGAAGGGCTGGGGTAAAAGGAGAAAAAGACAAAGGCAGTAAGGACAGGAATGCGGCAAAAAGAAATAAAGTCAAGAAAAAATGGAGTGTAATGAGTACCAATGCCTGTAGTCTAGGTAAAAAGCTCTCTGAAATGGTGGCCTTGATGGAAGAGGGATGCCTGGATATCATGGCAGTCAAAGAAACATGGTACACAGAGAACCATGACTTGGATGTCAACATGCCAAGGTATACAATCTACAGGAGGGACAGGGAGGGAAGAAGAGGAGGAGGAGTAGCTCTCTATGTAAGGGAAGGGATCAAAGCAACAGAACTAAAGGGTAAACAGGAAGGAGAGGAGGCACTGTGGGTCACCCTGGAGACTGGAAATGGCTCCACAATCCGCACAGGGGTTGTATCCAGACCCCCATCTCAGGGGGAGGAAATGGACAAGGAAATAATAGAAGGCATCCTTGGGATGGCTGAGAAAGGGGAGATATTGCTGATGGGGGACCTGAATATGCCAGATGTTAACTGGAGCACCTTTACTGCAGCCACATCCAAGAGCAGGGTCATTCTCAATGCTCTGCAGGGGGCATGCCTCAGACAGCTAGTTATGGAACCCACTCAAGAGGGCGCAGTCTTAGACCTGGTACTCTCAAATGGGGACGGAAAGAGGCTCTCTGATCTTGAAGTGGGTAGCCATCTGAGAACAAGCAATCACCAAACAGTGTGGTTCATGATAAACTTAGCTGTAGAGTCAAGCCACACAAAAGTGAAGGTACTGTACTTCAGGAGGGCTGATTTTGTCAAAATGGGAGAGTGCCTCCGAAAAGCACTAGCAAACAGGCAAGAAGGTGGGGTGGAGCAACATCAAAACCGCCATCACAGAGGCAACAAGCCTTTGTGTGAAGCAAATAAACAAATCAAAATGAAAGGAAAAAACACTATGGTTCTCAAAAGAAGTGACAGGGAAGGTAAGGGAGAAAAAGATAGCATTCAGGAAGTATAATGAAACACAGAAGGAGCAGACAGAGAACTGTACCAGTTAAAGCAGAAGAAAGCGGGAAGGCAGTCAGAATAGCAAAGGCCCAATCCAAGGAAAAGATAGCCAACTCAGTTAAGAAGGGGGATAAAAACTTTGATGGGTACATTAGGGAGCAAAGAAAGACTAAGGCAGGGATACTGAGGCTGAATAAAGTGGAAGGTGGCTGGGCAGAGAATGACAGTGAAAAAACAGGGATACCAAATGAAAACTTCTGCTCAGTATTCACAATGGAAAAGCAGGGGAAGATAACTAATCCAGTCAATAGAAGCACTCTGGATAGGGTTGTTATTAGTCCTTTCGCAGAAGAAAGGGTTCTGAAAGAACTCTTAAAACTGAAGGTGGATAAAGCAATGGGGCCTGATGGAATACACCCAGAATTCTAAAAGAACTAAGGGAAGAACTAGTAACACCACTGACTTCCCTTTTTAATAAATCATGGGAGGATGGTGTGGTACCTGAGGACTGGAGGAGGGTGGATGTGATTCTCCTTCACAAAAGTGGGAGCAGGACAGAGGCAGGAAACTACAGACCTGTCAGTTTGATCTCAGTGGTGGGGAAAATGATGGAATCACTGCTGAAGGAAAGAATCGTTGAGTACCTAGAGGCCAGTGGAGCACAGGACCCAAGGCAGCATGGATTCACAGCAGGAAGGTCATGTCAAACAAATCTAATTGAGTTCTTTGACTGGGTGACCAAAGTAGCTGACCATGGAGGGGCTATGGACATGGCCTACCTAGACTTTAACAAGCCATTTGACACAGTCCTGCGCTAAAGATTAATAAAAAATAGCCAACCTGGGAGTGGGTCCCTGGGTGGTAGCTCGGGTAAAACATTGTGTAAACAACAGGACAGTGCGGGTAATAGTAAATGGAGTCCACAGTGAAGAAAGGAGGGTTACTAGTGGGGTACCGCAGGGTTCAGTACTGGGGCCGGTCCTTTTTAATGTCTTTATAAGTGACATTGCAAAGGGACTGGAAGGGAAAGTATGTCTCTTTGCAGATGACACAAAGATCTGCAACAGGGTGGATACGCAAGGTGGGGTGGAAAGGATGAAAAGGGACTTGGCAAGGTTGGAAGAATGGTTAAATGTATGGCAGCTTAGATTCAACATAAAAATTGCAAAGTAATGCACCTGGAAACAAAAACCAGGGAAGAGTACACAGTTGAGGTGAGATACTGACAACAACAAAATGGAAAGGATCTGGGGTAGTCATTTCAGATTACCTAAAGGTGGGCCAGCAATGTGAAAAGGCAGTAAAGAGGGGGGCTGGGGGGATACTGAGATGCGTAGGGAGAGGCATCACCAGTAGGAAACAGGAAGTTGTTGGCCCTCTGTACAGACAGTTGGTAAGACCACAACTGAAGTACTATGTACAGTTCTGGAGACCCCATCTCCGCAAAGACATAGACAAGGTGGAGGCTGTCCAGAGGAGGGCAATCAAAATGGTGCAGGGTCTGCACCAGAAGACATATGAAGAAAGACTAGAGGAACTAAAGATGTATAGCCTCGGGGAAAGGAGGGAGAGGGGAGACATGATAGAAGCTTTCAAATACCTCAAGGGAATCAACAAAGTTCAAGAGGGTAGCATCGTTCGGAAAAAGAGATGTGCAAGAACAAGGGGGCACAATTTGAAGATAGAGAGGGGATGGCTCAGAGGTAATGTGAGGAAGTATATCTTCACAGAGAGGGTTGTGGATGCATGGAACAGCCTTCCTGAGGAGGTCATAGAGTTAAAAACAGTGCAGGAATTCAAGAATGCATGGGACAGACAGAAAGCAATTCTATTGGTGGGGTAGAAGGAATTAGGCTGTTGGTTAACTAGGATCTGCAGCTTATCCATTAGGTAGGGAAATGGGCAGACTAGGTGGGCCAAGCAGTCCTTATCTGCCGTCAAATTCTATGTTTCTATGTTTCACTAATTTACTGTGGAAGGGAGGTGAGGAAAAGAGCTGAGCTGTGGAACTCCACCACCAAAGACCACTAAAACGGACACCGTCGTTTCATTCTGAGGGAGGGGGGCTACAAGAGAAGGACCATAGTCAGAGTCATTTCAGGGGACTGGAGCAAGAAAGGGGTTCGAGGAGCCCACAAAACAGATAAAAATAAAAACAAAAAAATGACAAAACTGAGGGCAGAAAATAAAGAGGCCCCCCTCCCCAAAAGGGCACCACATGCCGCAACCAGCACAGAAGGCCAGGCAAAGAGATGGGAAACAATTTGGAGCCTCCATAAACAGGAAGAGAAAGAAATTTAACAAAACAAAGAAGAGAAAAAAAAAACACTTCAGTAAAGCTGGGCAGGGCAACAGTCTGCCGACCAGCACGTGGCACTAGAGGCAATAAACAAAGGGGGAAGGACAGGGGACTGCAATGGCAGCCCCATGTGTGGCAACACCCAATGTCAATGCCACAAAAAAAAACAGAAAACAGCCAGCATACTGGAGAGGGGAGACAGGGGAACTGCAATGGCAGCCCCCAAAAAACACAAACCATGCCACACTTATTCTGCAAAATAACAGGAAGCAAACTAACAGACTTGTCAAGCCATAATTTTATTCGAACAAAAGAGAACCTGGGTGAGCATTACCCTCGTCACTTTGCATCTGAAATGTGATGCTTGTGCTGCATGCATTACTAGGCACCCAGTGTCAGGACACCCCAGAAAATGCAATACAAAAAATGCAAACCAAGGGAACAGACAACTAAAGGGGGCTCACCCTATGGAACTGGCTGCTGCTGGCCATCAGGAGGATTGTTGGTCCTTTTCTGGAGCTAAGGTGTGACTGCTGCTGCTGCTGGAGACCCCCGAGGACCACTGGCTATAGAGGAGCAGCCACCCAGGAGCTATGAACCAGAGCTTCAGGTAAGCCTCCAGGCATCCATACTCCTATGCTCTCTACTTGACCAGTCACTCAGTCCAGAACTGCCACTGGCTAGCAGGGAAGACCCTTTCTAGCCTAGAGGTCGACCTGGCTTTTGGACAGATGATTGGGTATCTGGGGCTAAGATCAGCCCATTTAGCTCATTTTTGACCCCTTTAGGCACTGGCCAGAGACCTGGTCTGGCCAAAACAAAGGATCCAGCACCATAAGGCTCCAGGAGGGAGACAGAGACAGGAAATGGTCAGTCAGCCAGTTTGGTTAATAAGCCAGCTGGCTGTGCATGGGGTTGGTGGGGAGTTAACCCTTTCCCTGAGTCCTCTTTGGTCTGCTTGCCTGGCAAACTTTGAGGCACTACACTCGTCCACTCACAAGTCTGATGGAGAAAAAAGAAAGTAAGTCTTGTCAGTGGATTGAGTGCACTGGTGGCTGGCTGCTGTGTACTGTGCTGTTGACAAAGAGAACACTAGGACAGGAGTCAGGACGTCACTATGGGAGAGCTCAGAGCTTGGGGCAGAGATTTGTCATCATCATTCCCAGGTTAGTTGGATCCCAATCTGACAGGGATCATGGGGTGAGGGATACAACAAATGCACTCTGCCTCTGCTAGTCTCTTAGACTCTGTTCAGTGGGTTCAGAAGCATGAGAGGTTTGGCATACCTTGCCTTGTAGGAGGGAACGCCTGGACAGGACTGGGAGCGACTGACATAAATTGGGATTGGGATTGGGATTGATGACCACCTTTTAGTAACTGCCATGCCAACACAGTCAGCATTGCTTTTGCTGCCTTTTTTTATAGCAACCTGTCTAGACACAATCATACAAGTCATCCCCAAACTCCTTAGAATCCAGGAAGAGGGGAAAGGGAGGGAGAGTTTGCTGCACACGGAGACAGAGATGCAAAGACTACAGAAATTGGTGAGAGAGAGAGAGAGAGAGAGAGAGAGAGATATTAAGTACAGGAATACTTGCTCAGAATTATGCAGTGTGGAAGTGGCGGCTGTTTGCTCTGGGGTCCTGTAACCTTCCCAGCAGATCTTCTGCGATAATGATGTCTGGCTGGTAGTGTGTGCTGGCAGGTATTTTACTTGCTCTGGGGTCCTGTAACCTTCTCAGCAGATCTGCTGGGATAATGGTGTCTGGCTAGTCTCTTATTTGCTCTGGGGTCCTGTAACCTTCCCAGCAGATCAGCTGGGATAATGGAGTCTGGCTGGTCTCTTATTTGCTTTGGGGTCCTGTAACCTTCTCAGCAAATCTGTTGGGATAATGTTGTCTGCTGGCTGGTTTCTTACTTGCTCTGGGGTCCTGTAACCTTCTCAGTAGATCTGCTTGGATAATGGAGTCTAGCTGGTCTTTCACTTGCTCTGGGGTCCTGTAACCTTCTCAGCAGATCTGTCGGGATAATGGTGTCTGCTGGCTGGCCTCTTACTTGGTCTGGGGTCCTGTAACCTTCTCAGCAGATCTGCTGGGATAATGGTGTCTGCTGGCTGGCCTCTTACTTGGTCTGGGGTCCTGTAACCTTCTCAGCAGATCTGCTGGGATAATGGTGTCTGCTGGCAGGTCTTTTACTTGGTCTGGGGTCCTGTAACCTTCTCAGCAGATCTGCCGGGATAATGGTGTCTGCTGGCTGGCCTCTTACTTGGTCTGGGGTCCTGTAACCTTCTCAGCAGATCTGCTGGGATAATGGTGTCTGCTGGCTGGCCTCTTACTTGGTCTGGGGTCCTGTAACCTTCTCAGCAGATCTGCTGGGATAATGGTGTCTGCTGGCAGGTCTCTTACTTGCTCTGGGGTCCTGTAACCTTCCCAGCAGATGACAGATCTGCTGGGATAATGGTATCTGAATAGTCTCTTATTTGCTGTGGGGGACTGTGACCTTCCCAGCAGATCTGCTGGGATAGTGCTGTCTCTATTTCCATTGTTCTCACTGGTCCGGTAACCACATTTTTGCACATGTACCATTTAATAGATATCATGATAACCAGGCTTCTCAAACATATATTTCACCATTAAAATGCAGGAAAAGCCACCATTTGAAGGTAAAAATCTCAACATTTTTCAGGGGGGGGCATGCCCCCAGATCCTCCTAGCTTTGTTAGGATTTTGACAGTAGGGCATTAGACACCCCCATCTTTATACCTCTGGTGACACCCCTGGAGAAAGAGCTGTGCCAGTTGCCTGCCGTGCGACCACATTTGCTTTTCCTTCTGGGAGTCAATGAGTGCCAGGAGTAGGAGAGTGTTAGAGGGTGCTGTGGAGCAGGGGGTGCATCTGTTTTACAGCAGTCATCTGAGGTGGAGGGAGGGCAGTGACAGTCGCCCACCATGGGACCACATTTCTTTTTTGTTATGTGGGAGCTGGTGAGTAAGTACCTGTCAGGGATGGGACATGGTTGGTGGGTGTCAGAGGGTGGAGTGGGGGTATCTGCTTTAATGAGATCAGCAGGGGGAGAGGTGTAGTTGCTGGTCACTGCTAGTGGAGGAATTACATTTTTTTTAATTTGCTTGCTCATGATCAGGTCTCTCAAGATGGGATCGTCATCATCCTACCATACTGCACTTGTTTCAATGGGGGGGGGAAGAGTGGTGTGGTGTTATATGGGTGTAACCCCCCTGCAAATGGGGGTTCCCAAAAGTCTTCCAGGAGCTTGCCTCAATGCTCCAAGTCTGGGCAGTGTTCGGCGTTTAAGCTGTTTAAATGTGGTTCAAAGTGAGTACTAGTTGAGCCTCCACGTACTGTCTCTTTAAGAGCTGTCTGCTTGCAGACTTAATTAGTTTGTATGGGGGACTGTGTATTTAATGCTCAAATCCCGCCCGAGCTGCTGTCAATTCGCTCCATTTCTGCCGTCGCTACATGTGCAGAGGGAGCCTTGTTGAAAGATATAACTGTTTGCCAGAAATCATTTAGAATGACTGAGAAAATGTACAGTAGTTTGTCTAACCTGTCTTCATTTCAGCATGAACTGTTTCAGTGTAGCGCTTTCATTTTGGTTCTGAATTGCTGACTTGGACCAATCAGGATGATAGGGAGATCCTAAAATGGAGCCTGTGGACGAATCGGAACTTGGACTCTCAATTTTGAGCCAGCCACAAGGGGATTATATGGGCAGTGACTCTGGGAAATGTAGTTTTAACCTTGGCACCTTTTTCCACCAACAGAGGGAGTCTTATTGTGGGTGACAGCGGAACCAGCCAACAGAATGGTGTGGAGCTAATGGAAATGCCCTGCTCTGTGACTGGAAAGATTAGATCAGTTGTGACTGTGAAGAGAGAAGGAGCTCTGTGCTTCTGCAGTGTATAGTTTTGCGCGGGAAGCGCATGTGAGACCTGAGGTTCGGCCTGCAGCTGTTGTAAGTGCCAGTTCAGACTGAATCCAATTTGTGAGGAGAAAGAAGGAAGTCTGAAGAGTGGAAACGAGGCTTACCCTGTAGAAGACTGGAGAAATTGCTGAATCGCGCTAGGTCTGTCAGGAACTGAAGCTACTGTGTGTGCTCCCGGGTATTTTGCAGTAATTGCGATCGCGATCTAGGAGCAGCCTGCCTGGTATAGTACTTTCCTTTTACATATGAATGTGCATAGTGCTTGTGGGGAATCGCTATTTCCAATCCCCTGTGCTGTGCTGTGTGTTGAAGCTGGAAGCAAACCCCAGCTTGTCTCGGACTACATCCGTTTGCTATCTACTGCAGTGGGGTCCAGTCACAAGGACCTTATCTCCATGCCCTGTTGTTCTGGCAACCCAGAAGAACATCCACCATCCGGTTCTCAGCTTGGGTATTGTGAGTACAAATCAGGGTATTCCCCTGCAGCCTGTTTTCAATCACAAGTGTGTCATCTAATTATTGTTGTTTCACTTCTTCATGGACTGAGCCATCCGGCTCCGGATTACAATTGGGTGTTGTGCATATATTTTCTTCTACAGGGCCCTGTCCATCTGCACCTGCAGGCCAACCCCAGGCAATGGACCTGGCTAGCTCCCCTCCCAATCTGGGTACCCAGAGTGTGACTTTTCAGACCCTGTATGTGTGCACAATACTGTGATTTAATTCTGCCAATTAACCTGATTGCCCCCTCCTGTGTTACTATCCCCTAAATAAATCAGATTTGTTGTTACACTACATACTGTCTGTGGTGCTGGTACTTATGGAAAGAGTATTGTATTTTGCTGTATATGTTGTTTAACCTTATTTTACAGGGGGTCCTCAGAGACGTGCTGCAGAATCAGTCCCGAGGGTAAGTGGTACTTTATGAGTGAACAGTGTGTATATGTGGGGTATTGGGGCTGTAACTCCTGTGCACTGTGTGAGCCACTAGAGGGAATAAAAGGGGGTTTCAGTGTCCCAGAGGGCTGTGACCAAGCTAGTCTAAGCACTACAAACCCTGACCTCTGGGTGGAGGCACTCACCATAGAACCTAGGCCCCATAACCTGTCAGTAGTCAAGCAGGCAGGGATAGTAGCCCTTGGGACAGCGCCATCTGGGGATTACAGCTTGGAGGCTCAATGCTGGGATTTTGTGTCCTCTAGTGGCCACATTTACGAACCACTGTTAAAAAAAAACAAATGGGTACCCCGACAGAAGTGTCTGTGCACCGGTTGGTGGAGTGGTGTACTGGGGAGGCGATCAACCCCCAAAATGCTATACTTATCCTGGACATCCCCCTGGGTATCAATACAGACACTGTACAGGGAGTACTTTCCAAGGTGGAAGGTTTACAAAACCCTGTGGCGGTGGCTCGACATGCTGATCTGCTCACCCACACTTTAATGGCCCTAGTAGAGTATAAGGACCCCATAGATAGCTCCAAAGTGCCACTGACTATTACCCCAGAGAGAGCCCTCACTGCCTGGAGAGTGATAACTAAGGACAGTAAAGACCCGAGAGGGAATGAGCCCCCCCCACCACTATCTGAAACTTTTGAGGAGAAATTTGTTAAATTTTTGCTGGAGGAAGGGAAAACTGTGGAGGATTTAAAGAAACTATTATTGCCACCTGAGAACATTTCTCCACCAACACCCTCTCCCCCTCCAGCACCCATTATTGCCCCTCCTTCTGTGCCAATGCTAGCCCCTATGTCTGTACCTGCCAATAGTCACGACTTTTACCGCAGGTTGAAAATTTTCTCCGGCACCCTCCCCACACCACAAGGGGAGGATGACTGGGAGACTTGGATAGACTATGTTGCCCCTCAAGTGCTAGAATGGCAATGCTCGGAAGCAGAAAAGTGAAAGAGGTTAAGTGAGAGCCTCCAAGGTCCTGCCCTGGCTACCATCCATGCCAGATGGGCCAGTAACCCTGAAGCGACTGCACAGGACTATCTTGAGGACTTGGAGAATGTGTATGGGAGCCCAGATTCCGATGAGGATATGTGGTGGAGAGTAAGAAATGCACAACAGTACCAAGGGGAGTTGTTGTCTGTGTATGTATCTGGGCTGGAAAAATTGTTGCAAGAATGCCTCAGAAAGGGTAGTTTGCCAGCGATTGAATTGGACCGAACCAGGCTGGACAGGGTCCTTAAGTCTGCCCCCTTCTCAAAACTGCTGTTGCTTCAGTTACGCCTGGCCAATCAACTGGAATCCCCACCCTCCTATGATGAGTTAATGAGAGAAATTCGAGGGGTTGAGAAAAGGCGACCCCGGGAGGGACTTGCACCAATAGCTGCTGCTACGACCCAAGTGACTGAAGGTGATCCATCAAGTGAAGTTCAGGGGCAGAGGTTGGCAGTTAATGAGTGCTCTGAGAAGGAAAAGGGTGTGCCACCATGGGGTGAACTGTTGAGAGAGTTCAGAGAAATAAAAAACAGTCTCTTTATGAAGGCTACTCCTGCAAGTACAGGCCCCGACCCTCATCCGACTGCATCTGCTATGGGGTGGGGGTACCCACCCATGCATCTCCTGCTGACAACAGCTCAAAACTCGATGTCTTGACCATGGAAGTGGGGAAATTGATGAGATACCTCCAAATGCTTATCATGCCGCAGACCGAGATGGCCCCAAGGTTCTCAGTTAATAGTACCCCCGATCTGGCTGCCAGTGTGACGCCTCGGCCAGCTCAAACTCCAGAAAGTATGTTTTGCTATAATTGTGGGAAGGATGGGCACATGAAGAGAGGGTACCGGTCCCCAAAGGACCCAGACAAAGTGGTATATAGGCTACAGGGAGAGCTTCAGAGAAGAAATCAGTGGTTAAGAGGTGCACAAAATGATTCTGGTGAAGGTCTCAGAAATGCTAACTCACGTCCCTTTGTGGCAAAGTCTGTTGCTCAGGGCCCCACTACTACCTCTCCAGATTGGTCCAGAATAGTGGGTCCCTCCATGGAGACCACTGTAAAGGTGAATGGAGTGTCTTCCAGAGCTGTATTAGGCAGTGGCTCTCAAGTGACAATTATGTTCCAAGACTGGTATCAGAAGCATTTGTCTAATGTACCCTTACAACTGTTGAAGGAGCTGCATGTCTGGGGGTTAAGTGAGAAGGCCTACCCCTACTCTGGATATATCCGAATTTGGATGTCTTTTCCCACCTTCGTGGCTGGAGTGGCTGAGCAAGTAGAGACCCTGGCCTTAGTGTGTCCCCATACTGGACTATATGATGGGGTTCCTCTACTAATTGGGATGAATGTGCATATGCTTGGATGGTTGACGCAGCTGTGTTATGAAAAACAGGGGTCAAGGACTAGTAGAGCTTTAAGAATTCTGGCCTTGATCAAGAAGGCCTATGAGGCACAGAGAGATGCTAAAAAAGTGGAACCAGAGGAACTGGTTGGAATTGTCTGGAAGAAGGATCCTGAGTCTCTGATCCTGGTGCCAAATGCCCAGTGTACCCTACAGGGGGAAGTCCATATCAGAAAGGATGTCAAGAATAAAAACCTCATGCTGGATGCACCAGACGATGGGAAATTGCCGGAAGGACTGATGCTCAAGCCAAGTATTTTGCCTGTCAGAGCCCATGCTTATGCCAGAAGGGTAATGGTCCAAGTTCATAATGTGTCTGATAGAGAGATTCAAGTAAATAGAGGTTGCACCCTGACTAATGTACATTGTGCAGATACTGCAGTGCTACCCAGTAACAAGTGTTCGGGGGAAAATGACAGAGTGACACCTGACTTATTTGATTTTGGGGACTCCCCGTTGCCAGCTGAATGGAAGATGAGAATCAGTAGAAAGCTTGCCCAGAGAGACCAGGTGTTTTCTTTAAACGAATGGGACGTAGGATGTGTGCAAGGAGCTGAGCACCACATCCAGCAGCATGATGAAAGGCCATTTCGGGAGAGGTCTCGACACCTAGCTCCTGCTGACATAAATGATGTGAGACGACATCTGCAAGAGGTGCTTGCTGCTGGTGTAATACAAGAAACCAGAAGCCCATATACTTCCCCTATCAAGGTAGTGAGAAAAAAGAATGGGACAGTAAGGATGTGTGTGGATTATCGCACTTTAAACCAGCAGACTATCCCTGATCAGTATACAATGCCCCGCATTCAGGATGCTTTGGACTGCCTGAATGGTAGCAAGTGGTTCTCTGTGCTGAATCTTCGCAGTGGGTACTACCAGATCCTGATGGCCCCAGAAGACCATGAGAAGACCGCCTTTATCTGTCCGCTTGGCTTCTATGAATTCATGAGGACGCCTCAAGAGATTTCAGTCACCCCAGTCACTTTTCAATGACTGATGGAGTGTGCAGTGGGGGACATGAACTTATTAGAGTGCCTGGTATACCTAAATGATGTTATTGTGTTTCGCAGCTCACTGGAGGAACATGAGAGCAGATTATTCAAGGTGTTGGAGCGACTGGAAGACTTTGGCCTGAAACTGTCCATCAATAAATGTCAGTTCTTCCAAACCTCTGTAAAGTATGTGGGGCATATAGTATCCACTGAGGGAATACAGACCGACCCAAGTAAAGTTGATGCCTTGACCACCTGGCCACAGCCCCACAATCTAAAAGAACTGCAAAGATTCCTGGGATTTTGTGGCTACTATCACCATTTCATCAAGGGCTATTCAAGAGTGATCCATCCTTTACTTAACCTTACTCAAGGTTACCCTCCTACCCACAAAAAATACAAGAGGTCAAATCCCCCTGAGACTGAGAGAGTGTATTTCTGTCCTAATGATGTTTTGGGGGCATGATGGACACCTGATTGTGAAGCTGCTTTTCATGAGATTATGTATCAACTTACCCACGCTCCTGTCCTGGCCTATGCAGATCCAGCAAAACCCTATGTCCTACACACTGATGCTAGTTTGCAAGGTTTGGGGTCTGTGTTGTACCAGGAGCATGAGAATGGCCTGAGACCAGTGGCTTTTGCCAGTAGAAGCCTGACCGCAACCAAAAAGAACTATCCTGTACATAAGTTAGAGTTCCTAGCTTTGAAGTGGGCCATTGTTGACCAATTCCACAAGTACTTGTATGGGGCTAAGATTCTAGTAAAAACTGACAATAATCCTTTGACCTATGTGCTGACTTCAGCTAAGTTGGATGCTATTGGCCATAGGTGGCTTTCTGCATTATTTACATACGACTATGCTGTTGAATACAGAGCAGGTCTGAACCATATAGATGCTGATGCTCTCTCACAGAGGCCTGTTCCCTGGAATGACTGGGTCAGACTGTCAGAACCTGATATTCGAGCACTCTGCCAGAAGTTTGACAGGGAGGAACAAATGTCCACGGATACAGTGGACTGTATGGTGGATTGTTTGGGACCCTCTGAGAATTGCATACCTGCTGCTTATTGCCACTTTTCTGCAATAGACATTGCTGCACTGCCTCAGCTGGACAATGACAGTATTCAGCAGGTTCAATCCCAAGATCCCATGATCAAATCAGCTCTAGAAGCCCTCTACGCAAGGAAAGATGTATCCAAGCTACGCTCCACTGATTTGAGAACTGAATTGTTATACAAGGAAGGTCCTAAGTTTAAACTGATTAATAGACTGTTATACAGAGAAACAGCAGACAGAGGGGGACAAATAGATAAACAACAGCTAGTTTTGCTCACTGCCTTTTGAGACTTGGTGCTGAGGTCCCTACACAACCACATGGGGCACCTTGGCATTGACAGAACACTTGACTTGGTGAGATCCAGATTCTATTGGCCTAAGATGGGGGCTGATGTTGAACAACACATTAGAACTTGTAGTCACTGCTTATAGAGGAAAGCTTTGCCCCAGAGGGCTGCCCCCCTAGTTAACATTACCACCAGCACCCTCATGGAGCTGGTCTGTATTGACTTTCTCAGCTTGGAGCCAGATCAAAGAAATATTGGTAATGTGCTGGTGGTCACTGACCATTTTACAAGATATGCCCAAGTTTTCACCACTAAGGACCAGAAGGCATCCACTGTGGCCAAAGTACTTATAGAAAACTTTTTTGTTCATTATGGGGCAGCACAAAGAACCCATTCTGATCAAGGGAGGGACTTTGAGAGTCATCTGATCAAAGAGATGCTTTCTCTGTGGGGAGTGTGAAAATCCAGAACCACCCCTTACCATCACCAGGGGGACCCGCAGTCTGAACATTTCAACCGCACTTTGCTAGATATGCTAGGCACCCTCCACCCAAAGGACAAGCCCAGATGGAACCAACGAATTAGCACCCTGGTACATGCCTACAACTGCACCAAAAGTGATGCCACTGGGTTCTCTCCTATTGTCTGATGTTTGGAAGAGAAGCCCGACTACTGATAGATGTCTGTTTTGGAGTTTCCCCTGATGGGGTTCGCGCTGATAACCATTTACAGTATGTACAAAAGTTAAAGGCCCAACTAAATCATGCATATCAACTGGCTCAAACCATGGCTGCCAAAAGAAATCTGGCCAACAAGGAAAGGTATGATAAAAAAGTGAAAGTACTGGAACTCCAGGAGGAGGATCGGGTGTTGCTAAGAAATCTGGGACTGCATGGCAAACACAAGCTTGCTGATAGGTGGCACCATCTCCCCCACATTGTGGCAGGCAAACTAAATGATCTGCCTGTGTACAAAGTAACTCCAGAGAATAACCCAAAAGATGTGAAAACAATGCATAGAAATCATTTACTACCCATTGGACAAATCTTGATTGAGTCTGAACCCCCAGAAAATGCCCCCTCTGGACCAGTGACTAGAGCTGTTGCTAAGCAAAAGTCAAGAAAGTCTGCACCTACAGAAGCTGAGTTAAAAGTGTTCCCCTCCACAAGTCCCAGTTGAACATGACTGTCAGTCCATGTCAGAGGAAAGTGAGTGTGGCTTTGAATACTACCCTTCTTATGAACTGAGTCAATTGTTTTGGGGCAATCCCCTTTCAATCCTGGAGATGAAGCTGGGCCTTCTGGACTGTCTAAGCCCCCAGCTTTGGCCCTGGAGCCAGTGCTCCCAGAAAGTGAAGTGCAAAGCATCAAGTCAGATGATATGGAAACGTTGTGTATGGATGAACTGTTTGAGCTTTTAGAGGAGGAAAATGATGAACTGGAACAGACTGGTGATATTCCAGAACAAGAAGAGTATTTTGAGTGCCCTGATGGTCCACTGCCAGTGTCTGAAAGCTCTCCATGTGAGCCAAGTGTTGTGGACTCAGAGATTGTAACTCCTGGAGCTGAAAGTTCCCCAAGTTCTAGCCTCTCTACCCCAATGGAGACTCCCCTGACAAGTGAGGACAATGCTGAAGATGAGGCTCATGGGGGCAGAGACTGTAACAGTTCACCCTAGAAGGGCTGGTCAAGCTGTAAAGCCTGTGGTGCACCTCAGTTATGATTCTCTTGGGAGACCTGTGGACTTGCCTCTCAATGTTGTCCATAAAGGAGTGTATGTGTCCCCAAGCTCATTGCCCACACTGCACATCAGTGCTAACTTCAAGTTACTTGTGTTGCCCTCTAGGTATGGTGCCCCTGCCCCATCCAGCCCCAAGGTAGCTGATAGGGAAGGGCCCCCCTCTCTTCAGGTTTCATGTACAGGAGGCAATAACCTGAGTTACAGTACAATGTGTGTATAACACTGTGTAAAAAGTGATGTACTGAAAAGTTTCAGAAATGTGTTTCTGGTAAGGTGATATGTTGACTGATGATTACACATATAAATCTAATGTGATACTGATGTAAATGTATATGGTTATATTGAAACGTATGGGGGTACTTACTTGATGTGGATGCCAAGTTTTTCCAGGCCAGGAAGGGTGTAACCCCCCTGCAAATGGGGGTTCCCAAAAGTCTCCCAGGAGCTTGCCGGAATGCTACAAATCTGGGCGGTGTTCGGCATTTAAGCTGTTTAAATGTAGTTCCAAGTGAATGCTATTTGAGCCTCCATGTACTGTCTCTTTAAGAGCTGTCTGCTTGCAGACTTAATTAGTTTGTATGGGGGACTGCGTATTTAATGCTCCAATCCCACCTGAGCTGCTGTCAATTTGCTCCGTTTCTGCCGACGCTACATGTGCAGAGGGAGCCTTGTTGAAAGATATAACTGTTTGCCAGAAATCATTTAGAATGACTGAGAAAATGTAGTTTGTCTAACCTGTCTTCATTTCAGCACTAACTGTTTCAGTGTAGCTCTTTCATTTTGGTTCTGAATAGCTGCCTTGGACCAGTCAGGATGATAGGGAGACCCTAGAATGGAGCCTGTGGACAAATCGGAACTTGGACTCTCAATTTCGAGCCAGCCACAATGGGGTTGTATGGGCAGTGACTCTGGGAAATGTAGTTTTAACCTTGGCTCCTTTTTCCACCAACAGAGGGATTCTTTACTTATTTATTTAGCTTTTGTTAACCAGGTAAGTACACTAGACAAGACAATTTGCCTATTTTCAGGTACGACCCGGGAGAGTACAGGAAATTACATACTTACACACTTGGGACAACATGGTGCATAATTAGGAAAAGATTACATGTCATGATACTACATGGTAAAGATTACACGTCATGAGACTACAAGGTACAGTTAGCCAAAAACGAACTCACATGTCGCCTGCAAACCTCATAATATAGACGAATACACAATGTACAAGGCATATGAGGCACATATAGTTAGAATTGTTGCAGTAGGGTAAGCAGTGTATCAGTTATGGAGCAGTACAAGGTAAGGACTGGTAACAGCAAGTACAAATAATACATCTTAAGGGCCAGCTGTTATGCATGGGTGCAAGTGCTAACATATGTCACGGGGGGGGGTTTTGGCACCCACAGGCCGATGCAATTTTAAGATGGCTCCATAGGGAAAAGTGCAGGCTGCCCTGCGAGGGGGCAACACGGACCTGGGTTGTGAAGGTGTTCTAAAGTTTGGGGGTGCATGCTGCAAAATCCTTTTCACCCATTTGAGTCCTAGTCACAGGTACCTTGAGTGTGGCAGACCCCTGAGACCTAAGGTGATAGGACGAGGGGGCAGTTTGGGCCAGCAAACATGCCATCCCAGAGGGGTATCCTTGTCGAGGACCTTTCCAGTGAAACAACCAAAGACAAAGTCAATGTGCTTTGTGGGTGAGAGCCAGTTTAACTTATTGTAGAGCTCACAGTGATGAGTGAGCTGGGGGGCCAATAGGGCGAAGTGGCAGACACTGTTATAGGCCGTTGACCACCTGGAGAGATGGACCTTAGTGGTGCTAGCAAACAGCAGGAGCCCATAACACAATGAGGGGAGAAGCATCCCTCTTGCAAGGGCAACACGCGCGGCCGGCGTGAGGTTGTTTTTTGCTCTGTAGGCCAGACCCAGTTTACAGTTGACCGTTTTGCATATCCTCTGGATATGAAGGCCAAGGTCAAGCTGTGGGTCCAGTGTTACTCTTATTGCGAGTGACAGCCGAACCAGCCAACAGAATGGTGTGGAGCTAATGGAAATGCCCTGCTCTGTGACTGGAAAGATTAGATCAGTTTTGACTGTGAAGAGAGAAGGAGCTCTGTGCTTCTGCGGTGTATAGTTTTGCGCAGGAAGTGCATGTGAGGCCCTGAGGTTCGGCCTGCAGCTGTTGTAAGTGTCAGTTCAGACTGAATCCTATTTGTGAGGAGAAAGAAGGAAGTCTGAAGAGTGGAAACCAGGCTCACCCTGTAGAAGACTGGAGAAATTGCTGAATCGCGCTCGGTCTGTCAGGAACTGAAGCTACTGTGTGTGCTCATGGGTATTTTGCAGTAATTGCGATTGGGATCTAGGAGCAGCCTGCCTGGTATAGTACTTTCCTTTTACATATGAATGTGCATAGTACATTTGGGGAATCGCTATTTCCAATCCCCTGTGCTGTGCTGTGTGCTGTGTGTTGAAGCTCAAAGCAAACCCCAGCTTGTCTCGGACTAAATCCGTTTGCTATCTACTGCAGTGGGGTCCAGTCACAAGGACCTTGTCTCCATGCCCTGTTGTTCTGGCAACCCAGAAGAACATCCACCATCTGGTTCTCAGCTTGGGTATTGTGAGTACAAATCAGGGTATTCCCCTGCAGCCTGTTTTCAATTACAAGTGTGTCATCTAATTATTGTTGTTTCACTTCTTCATGGACTGAGCCATCTGGCTCCGAATTACAATTGGGTGTTGTACATATATTTTCTTCTACAGGGCCCTGTCCATCTGCACCTGCCAGCCACCCCTGGGCAGCAGACCTGGCTAGCCTCCCCCCCCAACCTGGGTACCCAGAGTGTGACTTTTCAGACCCTGTATGTGTGCACAGTACTATGATTTAATTCTGACAATTAACCTGATTGCCCCCTCCCGAGTTACTGTCCTTTAAATAAATCAGATTTTGTTGTTGTTATACTATATACTGTCTGTGGTGTTGGTACTTATGGAAACAGTATTGTATTTTGCTGTGTATGTTGTTTAACCTTATTTTACAGGGGGTCCTCAGAGATGTGCTGCAGAATCAGTCCCGAGGGTAAGTGGTACTTTATGAGTGAACAGTGTGTATATGTAGGGTATTGGGGCTGTAACTCCAGGGTACTATGTGAGCCACTAGAGGGAATAAAAGGGGGTTTCAGTGTCCCAGAGGGCTGTGACCAAGCTAGTCTAACCACTACAAACCCTGACCTCTGGGTGGAGGCACCCACCATAGAACCTAGGCCCCTCAACCTGTCAGTAGTTAAGCAGGCAGGGGTAGTAACCCTTGGGACAGTGCCACCTGGGGGTTACATTGGGGGGTGTATTTCCTGTGTGACAGATGTGGGAAGGAAGAGGATGGGCAACATTGCCATGCTTGTGTGGGTGTTTAAAAACTTTTAAAAGTCTTTCTTTAATGGGGCACTTTTGCACCAAATACAACTTCTGAACACAGTTGAATATGGCTTTTTGTTGGAATTTGGCCAAATACGGCTCGTAATCTATGTGTAGTCAATCTGGATTTAGGTGCACACCCCTAGAAACCAGCTGGTTCATATCTAGAGCTCACAATGTTGCACTTGACCAACAGGAGTGGTGGTATTCTTTGGTGACACACTCTCGTCCAGTGCCTCAGTGGGTATAGTACAGACAGGCCTTGCATGGCACAACAGGATCAGAATGGACAAGGTTAGTGGCTGTGCCTGGGGGGGGGGAGTGGTGGTAGGAGGGAACCTAGAACATGACACAAAATGGGGAGCAGAACATGAGGATGGTGCTGACATGTCCGGTTGGATACTCTGATTTATGGGACCCCACTTCATTGGTTACCAGATCTGTCATTCAGCCAAGCCTTGACTGAATCATCTGAGCTCTACTGGGGAGGGCTACACCCCCACAGCCTTAAAGGAGACTTGCAGTGGTTGACTTGGGCAAGATGTGAACCCTGAAGCAAGGCAGTCGGTCAGACCAGAGGGTGACTGAAGGATTGCTTGCCTATGCAAAGGGATTAAGGTACATACACTGCTGAACAAGGTACAGTCTCTTCTGTCATTTGGGAACTGACAAAATCTGTCAGGCCACAGTGCAGCACCATTATACAAGCAATAGAACAATTGTTTGGCTATTGCTTTGGCTAATGGACTGATGCGGCTATGGTAACAGAAATTCCCACATAACAGAATGACAGAAAGGACTGTAGTGTATGTCAGCACTGTAAATAGTTAAAACAGAGGAAATTACATAAACAGTACACTCAGTTTCTGTCCTCTCTTCCTGCACTTACCTGTCCAATGGAACTTCTTATGCACTCTCCCTGTGTCTGTCCTGACAAGGCCCCTTGGCTGCCTCTCCCTGCCCCTCTACGCCTATTCCTTCTACTACCCACAGTCCTCTCCCCTTCTTGCCCTCCCCCTCCTATTGTTTCTTGTGTTACTCATCACTCAGTCTGATTATGTCAATCAAAGTTACTGTCTAAAACCATATACCTGTAAACAGTTTTACATTTGAATGTCTGTTACCCTGTAACCAACCAGACGTGGAACCTTTGTAAGAGAGTCTTGGCTCAAAGGTACTTTGTAATCCTAGACACAAATAAATAAATAAATAAATAATATCGGTATGTGCAATTCAGTTCATTATTCAAAATACTGCACAAGAAACTGAACTGCTTATGTAAATATTTAGTAAACAGGGCTCATCTGCAATGTGATGGAGCTTGTAAAAGTGTGTTTTTGATTGTAAACGCTAGTAAACATGGAATTACTTTTGATTAGAAGCAAGTATGTCTTAGGGGGATAAGCCATTGAGTCCCAAAAAGGTTTCTAGAGAATGTAGCATGGATAAATGCCAGAGAATGAACTCAAAAAGGGAGCACCACTGCAATGATAATAGCAAGCAGCACAGTGTTTTGGAGTCCTTTTATTTTCACACAGAAAGACTCGGTTACATCATTTGTTCTTTCTTACATGAAGAGTTACTGTTAAATAGATTTAAGTGTACAAGGGTGATATATATATAAATATTAATGTGAAGAGAACTTTACACAAGCACAGCAAAAAAAGCAACATTAGTGCAGATATACACGTCAGAAGTAAAGCCATATTTGTTGTTTTTTTTAACAGTCTATTTACAAATAAATACTGCATTTTTCTTACTATGTACAAATGTTTATTCACAAATGCTAGACTAGGTTAGATATATCGTCATTTTATCGTCATTGCACTTTTTGTTGAAAGTGCATTGTTTTACGATCGTAAAAGCAAACAATTTTCATTGGTTTAGTCATCCTAACTCAGTAGTAAGAGGTGACAAGAGGACATGCTGGAAAAATATTTCATGTCTCCTTGCCACTGTACATTTTAAAACTTTAACAGCTTTCAAGCCTAAAATGCCACAGGCAAAAAGGGACCAATGGAGCTCTTGATGTGAAGCACCAAGAGATAAATTTGTACCTGTCAAGTCACTGGTCGTATATTTTATTTCTTTCGTTTTTGTTAACTGGGTAGGTGCACTAGCCATGAAATGACTATTTCATGGCTATCCCTTGGTGTTTCTCATCAAGAGCTCCATTTGTCCTTATATAATTCAAGATGGGTTTAATGTCAGCATGGATTCACTTTGTATTAAAACTAACAAGGATTCTTTCCATCTGGGGGAATCTTCAACCTCATTAATGACTGACAAGTTCCTCCTTATGCAGTTCCCAGAGAACAAAGCTCCAAGCTGCACAGTTCATGCATCATTGAAGCACTCAGGGCTCGAGTCTCACTTTTGTTTGTAGTCCACACCAGTTGCTCTAATTGTTACCCAAATCAACTTAGCCAGTGGAAATGAGCATGTGAACTCACAAGAAAAATAAGTCCTGGAGGATAGACAGTGGAGGGTGTTGTCACCAGGGTACACTGGTGAGGGGGGTTACTGCCACCTAGGTTCACCAGTGTGGGGCACTGCCACCTAAGGGCTCTGCCACTTGGGTTCACCAGTGGAGGGTTCTGCCACCTAGAATAACCACCAGAAGGCACTGCCACCTGGGTTCACCAGTGGAGGGCTCTGCCACCTAGAATAACCACTGGAGTGCACTGCCATGTGGGTTCACTAGTGGAGGGCACTGCCACCCTGGATCAGTAATGGAGGACACTGCCATGTGTTTTCATTGGTGGAGGGCACTGTCATCCTGGATTAGTAGTGGAGGTCACTGCCACCTGGGTTTATGAGTGGAGGAAGCTTAGTACATTTGAATATCATACTTATGATGTCCTGCTTATGACACAGTGAAGTGGGGAAGGGGATTGAACCTGATGGACTTAAGAGTTCCTTCAACCCTCAAATTACTATGTCACTAAGTTTGCCGGTAGAGGGTGCTGCCAGCTGGGTTCAGCAGTGAAGTGTGCTGCCACTTAGGTTTGCTAATGTAGGGCACTGCCTCTTGTATTTGCCAGTGAAGATGCCCCCTATTCTGGTACCAGGGCAGCAGGGAACAGGTGTGTGTTACATACAGAAGGCAAGGTGCTTTACTTCTATGGGGAGGGCACAGACATTTAAGCCCATTCACTTGTCCCAGCACTCACCATCTTTTCTGAAGGATTAGATGCAGCTGTGTTAACCCAATGATTGGAGTGAGGGATTGGGAGAAGGAATCATTGTCCACCAAAAGTAACATGCTTTTGTATGGCCACACACACAGGTAAAAAGGATACTTTGGGAAGAGACCTGTGACATTGGACTTCCAATTGGAGACTGATTTTTTTTTTTTACCTATAACAGGGCTTTCAGCATGGAGTGGGATTAATCTTAATGCCATTTTATTATACTGGACACAAGAATAGCACAGCTTTCATAACCACATGTTCAAAGCAACTCTGAAAACTTCTTTGACAAAACAATCTGATTCAAAGATCAATTTAAAAAAAATTGCCCTTTTTATAATTTAAATAAACGTTAAATATTTTTTTACAGGGGAGTGTGCTTGTTATCGGGTCTGGTGTGGAACTATAACTGTGTAACTAAAGTTATTGTACACCGGACAAATCAGAAATGATCGGGGTCCTCTGAATCTGGTTCAGGAATTGGGGGTTGGGCAGCACATGATGGAGGCCCACATTTGCTCTGCAGGTTCAAGGAGACTGCCTGCTTGGAGTCACACCTGAATGGAAATACTTACATATGTCCTGCCATACACATAAGTATCTGGGTGACCCTATTTGACTCTGAGGTGCTGCACATCTTGAGGCACTATACGTTCCAATTCGTTCCATGTTGTGTGGCTGTACAGAGGACTGCTAGTTTTTAAGCACAGACTCTGAGAACAGCAGTGCCACATATGGACCAGCTTTAAAGAGCTTGTGATATCTCGGAGAAAACTTTGGAAAATCGAAATAATTTAGTTGCATTTCTTATAGTCGATTGTTATCATCCTCTAATTCTTTACAGCTAAGGACATTTACATGGAAACAGGATTCTTGTCCCTTAGACTTCATCTGCCCCTGCTGCTTATCTATTTGTGATGTCATAATTTCCTGCTTGTGACATCATAATCCTCGCCACGTCTAGCAGCTGTGAACATAAACAAGATTATGACATTGTGTGGAGACAGGCAACTGGACCAGATGTAGTCTGAGGGAGAGGGATCTGATTTTCAAGCAGCTGTCCATGGTAATATGCAGAAAACTTGTTAAATGTGAGCAGAAATGTGTGCAAATACTATGTTTTGCTTTTAAATTTTCCCAGTTATGCCACAGGCTCTTTCAAAGGGCACTCCTGTCACCAGCAAAATCAGCTGCAGCTGGCAAATGCCAAGCTCAGAATACACATTCAAAACACATATTATGTTTCAGACTCTTCAGTTCTTTATTATGAAGGAAAATTGCATGCACTTAGGATCTTGGTCTCGTACTGTTCACCTCCTGATGCTTGCTTCCTAGCTGCGGTCATAATCCTGTTTTGGACACTACAATCCACTGCATTAAAAAGAGATTCACTCTGAAGGACAAAGATGTTGTTATCAAGCAAATGCCCTTAGCGCTAATGAATAATGGAACAGCTTAGAATGCACAGTTTTGTCAAATGTTGGGTAATTACATTCTGCTGAAGTTAGGTTTTTTTGCTGGTGGTTAGAGTGCCGCGTCTCTGTAACCAAAAATTGCAGAATCCTTTTTTGCTGCATCAGTAGGAGTGCCTCCAGTGTATTTTGGTGAACTGAGCCCTAAACATACTGTTTTGATTATTATCATAAATCACTAATATGATTTCTGCCAATCAGTGCATAGAGCCACTGTACACTTTATCCTGTGTACTGTGTGCTCTCATGCAGGAGCGTTAGGGGAAAGTTCCCTACTTCAGCGCCAGAGGGGAGGTCAGCATAAGTTAATTTAAAAAACAGTCTCTAAACTGGTTACAAATCACTCCAGCTAAACTTGAGTGCTTTATAATATGTTAATAGGGCCCAGAATGGGTGTCTCTTATGGTATGAGAGACACCTCTCATGACATTTGGGCAAACAGAACCGCTCAGCTTTTTTTCGTGGTCCTCGCACCATGAACCTCATGCTCAGCGTGACCCCTTGGAGGCCCTATTAACATATTATTTCTTTCTTTGGGAGCACAGGCTTACTAAAGGGATATTATGCCCTCTGTGTCATTATGGGGATTTCTTGTAAGATTATTACACATTGTATTTTTTGAAGCCAAATGCAATCATATCACTTATTCAGATGCATACATTTTCAATATGGCTTTTTTTCTATCCAAGTGTTTAAACATTTGTTATTGATAAGTTGTCAGGCTTTAATGTTTGCCAGTCTAAATCGGTATACCTTCCTCATGGCAAAACATTTGCAGTGAACACGTCGATGCTGACAACATCAACAGTTCACTGTAAAAGTCTGCCGAGGACCCTGGCACTCTTTCCCCCAGTCCTGCACCTCCTCCCCGAATCAGCTCCGACTCAGAGTTGATAATCCTTAAGTTCGAGGGGTGCAGGTGGTAGAGCCCCCTGCCTGGGGTGTTGGGGAGGCAAAGCCCCTGATGAAAAGCAACTGTTTCCTCAGTTGGATTTATGTCGACCGCAAATTGCAGTCAACATAAATCCATCGCTGTAATGTTGGTCAACAAATAATTTGTCAAACTGGCATCGTAGAGCCATCTAAATGCATGTATTAAAAAAATCACGAAAAGTTTGGAAAACCTTTACTTGTTTTACTTACCGTACACTGCAAATGTACTGACCTTGCAAAAGCAAAATGTATCAAATGAGTTATCTTGAATAGTAGAAAATGAAAAATTGTTCAGATCCTACAAACAAAAATCAATATATTCAATATATCTTCATGTGTAAATCAAGCAATGAAATATCGGTTTGAAACTGATTAGCAAGTGTAGTGATTTATGCTAATCTATACAAATGCACATAGAGGCTACTTAAACATCAGGTAATACCCTTCTTGATATATGTATATGTATGCAGTCATCTGACTCAAAATATGCAATTTATCTTCAAGTGAGAGGGGCAGGACCATAACTTATGAGTCGCAGATCCAGGAGTGAGTTATGAAAGTCTTGCCTCCTCAAAGTGATGATAAACTGCCTACTTTAAATCAGGCCATCATATATTCTATATATATACAACATTACTTTAATAGTTACAGCTTTTAGATCTGCTGTTTATTTGAAGATTTAACTGTTTTTCTTTTATATAAACAGCTGGACTCTGTGCTACACTAGACAACTATGATGTCATCAGCAGTGTGAAAGCTGCTCTCTAGTTGGCTCAGCATTCCAGCGTTATGACAGCAACCTTCAAAATATCCATTGTGACAACAGAAACAACACGGTTTTGATATGACGCTGTTACTGAGGTAACTAGACAAGACATCACTTTCATTATCATTTTTAACCCCCAAACTGTTAAATGATTTATTTTAGACACTGAAGCATTCTAAATGAAAATACATAATTTATTTCAATGTTAGGGGGGTCATCAACATGTATTTCCAGTTTAGGCTGGAGTCATAAAGGAGCTCTTAACTAACTGGAGAGCAGCTTGCACCGTGTCTGATGATATCACAATTGCTTCTGCTGCACTCAAAACACAGCAGTGAAATCCAAGAGAAACAGACAATTCTTGAATGAAAGAACTATTTTTTAAGCTCTACAATTAAAAAGAAAAATTGTATAAATTGTATACACAACGGCCTCACTCAGAATATAACATTTATAATCACTAAGGTTGTTCGGAATCCATACTGACATTACTGGATACCTTGGATTTTGAGCTTTTTTTTTTTAAACATACAGCAAAAGTGTCTGGTGGAGCCTGTTCCCAGTGCTTTGTTTAGGCTGACCATCTCCTGGGTAACTCTGGGAGAACCAAGTGGCACGTCAGATTGGGGTTGGGACTCAGAGTAAAGACAGTAGCTGAGTTTGGAAAGAAGTGGCAGAAAAAAAGCATTTCAGAACAGTGCTATTTGTTAAAAGGAGCAGAGCATGGCACACAGAGAATTAAATAACTGATCAGGGGAGTCTAAGAGGGGTCCGGATGAGTTATTGGACACAAAGTAACTGGAGGGGGATCACATTAATGGAAAAGGGCCAGTGGACCAGGGGAAGACTGGCCAGTGGACAGGGAGGCTGGTGAAGGGGTCTACTTGATGAATGATCCCCATAGCATGCTATAGACCCAACGGAGCAGCAAGGAATCTAACTAGATTTGATACTGCTTCCTAAGCCAGGAACCCCAGCAGCACACACCGCAAAGGCAAAGGGGGACTGGGGAGGAAGGGAGACACCCAGGTGCGGGGAGGTCAGGCAGATATATTTGGAGGCAGAGGCAAATTCAGAACTTTGTTTCCTAGTCTGTTCCTGCATTCAGATGCACAGCATAATCAGAATCAGAACCAGAATTTCCAAAACTCCAATTTCCTCAAATGGAACAGATTCCAGGTAATCCGAGCACCCCAAATCATCACTTGTGAGAGGGCAGGACTTTCATTATTCAATTGTGTCTCTGCCACTGGTGAGTTATTGTACTTCCCCTTCACTCATGAAGATAAATGGCATATTCTGAGGCAGGCTATCTATCTATCTATCTATCTATCTATCTATCTATCTATCTATCTATCTATCTATCTATCTATCTTTATTTGTCTTTTTATACCAGCAGCAGCAGCCAGTCACTTGGCTGGTTTACCAAAGTGAAACAACACCACATAAAAGTGCATCATATTGTACCTGCTACTATACATTACTTACTAGTTGACTTGACATACTATCTACCGTAGGTTATATTTTCATTTGATTTTTTTAAATATCTTAGAAGACAAATAGATGATTAATAAAACTTTCTAAGAGCAGTAGCTGACCTCAGTCAGCATCGGGTACTCTCCATGCAGAAAGTAAAATCATTTTCCCTCCACTTTGCAGTCTTATTTATTTTTAGCAGTTCTGAGGACTGACACTGTGCATTATTGAACAGAATGAGTGGTATTGCCTGCTGTCTCATGCACACACTTGGACATCCTCACTTGTTCCAGGGGGTTAATATTTTATGTGACTAATTTCAACAGGCACAGCATATCTTGCCATGCCTGTTCCAGCAGCTAGGTGGCAGTGTGCCATGCTGCCATGAGGGAGACACAGCACTGGAAGCCACCTTCAGATCTCTTGCCCTTTTTTATTAGGCCAGCTGAGGGTGGGATGTATCACTGAGGTGATCTGCTTGGTCTATGAGAGGGGAAGAACAGAGTGGGTCACTCTAAAGCAAGTAAAGAAAATTTGCATTGATTTGCTTTTGGGGGGGGCATTGGTATTATAACTGTTCACTCTACAGCTCCCCCTGCAATCAAGAAATAATCAGGACTTGGAGGAGTCTTGGGGGAGACTGACACCTGCACCTCTCGCAGCCATAGTTATGTGTTGCAATACACTATGTAAGTACTGAAGAGGGGGGAACTAAAGCAGCAGACAGTCCATCTGGCCCCAGGAAAACGCATAACATGCCAGATGGTACAGCAGGCCTAAAAGATGCAAGAGGATGAATCTCATGACTAAACAGCTGAGGATGTGTTAATGTTCAATGAAGAGAGAAATTGCTCATGTTCAAATATTATCTGTGAACTAGAAGCTGCGCAGTTGGGCTCAGAAGACAGTACTGGTGGTAATGCCTCAGAGCATCATACTGGACTGAAAATAGAAACAGTTTTTCTGTCTATTCATATCCCACCTATAAATTTAGTAGCTTCATGGAGGTCCATGCAGTTTTGGAACTCAAGAGAAAGAGAATGTTAATTGGGGCTGAGGGAATTAGATTGAAACCATATGCTACGTCACCAGACTGACTGCCTGCTTTGTTGCTGGGTTGTTTTTAATTAACATTTGGTAATGGGGATAGGCACACAGAGATGAGGCTTGTTTCCAGGTGCAACACTGGGGGAAGAGAAGGATGGGGCTGGCTGGTACTGACACTTGCATGCAGTAACATATTTATGGAAAGTGGCAGCTTTCATCCTTTTGTCCTTTATAAAGGGCCTGCATCTTTATAGACTTTATTACAGTTTAGTTTAGTGCCTGTGTGTGTCAGGGTGGGTGGTTCTGTTCCCTTTGGGATGCACTAAGCCTTCATCTAAAGCTTTATGAAGTGCGGTTAACTCATGATCAAAGACATTTTCAAGAGGATGATGCATTTCCTTGGAGGTGTGTGTGTGTGTGTGTGTGTGTGTGTGTGTGTGTGTGTGTGTGTGTCAGGGTGGTACACTATGTGCATTGGTTGTTGTGTTTGAAACAAGTTTACTGCAAGGAGCCCACTAGCCTGTATCATTAAACAGCATGCATGTTTCTGTAACACTGCAACAAAACCTGTAACTATACTCTAACTACAGGGTAACTGCACTGGAACCCACGGTACACTCCAGTAGAGAAATATAAAATATAAAATGTCACATCATTCATGCAATAGTGAAAATTCACCGTAATGCAAGACACTCCCAACTACTGTTGCTGTATAAGTGTGTAAGCAGACACGCATTTTAAACAATTTTCAACTACACTATTTTCTACCCATTGTATTCCTCTACAGTTGATACTGCTTCTGTCAAAGATGTCACATGATAGTCAATGAAGTCTTCATGAAGTACAGAAAGAGTCTTTTCTTTTCAGCAGCATTGTCTTCTTGGTATGTTTTGGAGTGCTTCGCAGTTACTACAGGCAGACTATATAATTACTCCCCCTACTTGATGACTGCCTGCCAAAGTCTGCTGCGGCTAATTAGAATGAATGAGCTGCATATCAGAGTTTTGAGAGAAGTAATTTACTGGGTTAAGCACTTAAAATGGGGTTTGGATGTCTGAAATACATTTTTATATCAAATTATACCCTTATATGTCATTGATCATACACTTACTGTACATATGCAGAGTGTATGAGTGTGTGTGTATACAGTATATAGACATGTACATGTATAGGTCTAGACATTTGAAATCTGTACTTGACGTAATGCCCTAAAAAAACATCTGATTTCACACTGAATGAGTAGCCAAATTACTGGACCATTTTTACCCAAGCATTCTGTGAACAGAATAATGTCAAGAGTTTACACTTTCTTATTTCTAAGATGACTCCATGCTCTTTCCTGTATTCAGGGGAACCAAACTGTTAGATGCAGTTCACCTATCTGTAGAATCTAAATAGAATTCATAGAATAAAGCTGAACATAAGGTGAAGCATCACCTGGCAAACAAATCAAGCAGAACATTTAAAAAATCTCCACCAAGAGTCCAGTCAGGCAGTTATGTCAAAGGCTGACTTGATAAAATCCATAATCAGCTTGGACAACAGGCATCCGTAAGCCATTAGATTAATCCACAGAATATACCCAGTTTGTGGAATTCTCTTCTGCTGCCCCTGGAGTGCCGGTGACAAAGTGGGTCCTATATTCAATCATCTGAATAATTTGCCGGCAGATATGGAGAAGCAAAAACTACAAGTTTTCTCATTTTCTGCAAATTGTTTTAGTGCCTGTTAAAATGCAAGTGCTGACAGGTGCAGTCTAACTCAACAAAGCTCCTAGGGACTAGAAGAGTCAGGGCTTTAACACAGAATACAAATACAATTACATGCACACGTATGATTGCACAAACATGAGAAAGGAATCATCTGCTGTTCCAGATGGTACTATTTCAATACAAAGCTGCTCTTTGCCACTCTCCTATTGTTTTTGCTATAATGCAGCTCTGGGTTTTATATTCCATGACTTGGCCACCAAATATGGGCTGACTGCCAAAAGACATTGCAGGTGTAATATGTTGATTGCACTTACAATTCCATTTGAAGTGTCTTCTTGTAAGACACACGTATCACCACCACTTTTAATTAAAGTGCCAACTTTATATGAGCTGTGATGATTGGTTGAGTCATTGATTGCTTGCTTGCTTGCTTGAGTGGACAGTCACCTGAACAGGCACATTAGAACCTACCAAGTAAACTTTATCTTATTAATTGTCAGCAGCCTATTACAGTTGCTATGAGCTATTCACATACAGTAAGTACTAAATCTTGGCAAACCCTGGGGGTTTCACAGAGGTCAGACTACTACAACATGGTACCTACATCATCTGTTGTGGGTTGGCTCATTTTGAAAGGGTTTCTTTCAGCAACACTCCCAACTGGTCACCATTTTCTTTTATTTCAAGAATGTTGCTGTACCCAGTGTTGCAATATTCTGTAAAAGTTTATTATGATAGAATATCTTTCCTTCCCAGCTTTCCTTTCTGTCAAAGTCAGTCTCTCCTGGTACTAGACAGTTTTTTTTCAACATTGTAGTATTTGGGTCTCACCATTGTCTTGACAGTAAAGACGTCCAAACACAGAGTTTTAGAGAGGGTGTCATCCTGGACAAAGTTCACTCTGATCAATATTTTTCCATACTACAGTACTGTGTGTTAGAGATATTTCACATCATCATGGTATTAGTGGTTCAGTGTCTCAGTAGCTTTTTCATGAGCTGGATTTGATGTTGACACTCAATCGTACATACAGTACATTACCTGTGAAGTATGTTTTACATTTTATTACGAAGACGAATATTGAACTAGTAGCAACCATGATGGACACAAAACCTGAACTAGTCCACCCCATCACATAATCTTGCTGACCCATCAGCATTACTGATGTTGTTTTGGTATAGATTGCCTTTTTGGCATACGGTACAGTATTAGTCAGTAGTATCGAGAGATGCTACCCATTGGTTATCTATGTTATAAGAGAGGCTTCTGCTCTGAATGTAACTTCATGAATGCAATATACAGTTTCTTTAGATTACTGTCTATTGGTTTATTACTGTAATATATATTTGCTTCACATATTTGCATTCATACTGTTCTGTGTGCAGTATGGTCTGAAAGCTGATTTAATGTATGGGTGGTGATATTCACACAAGGGATGGACAATGGAAGAGATTTTTCCAACGCAATATGTCCATCTTGCCAATGAAGAAAACACCACAGTGCCATCTGAAACTAAAGCAGGCTGCTGTTCCTGTTAAATGGAGATGGGGCACATGATGATCTTCTTCTCCAACATGACGCTGGTGACCAGAAACACAAAGTAGAGCCCAAACATGAACAATCCCAGGCTTTTATTCATTCTCCACTTGCACAAAGCGATCGAGAGGATGACGAAGAGCAACATGAGGAAGAGGAGGACGATGGCACAAAAGAGGCCATTGCTGCTCACGGTCACTGGGGACAGCTTGTTAATAAAGGCGAACAGAAGCCAAGGTAGTGGAAGGCTGCAGAGGAACAACAAGTAAACAAGTTGGTTAGAGGTACTGAAGAGGGGGAAAAAACTTCAGAGCCCCTTGCAAGAAAAGGGCAAACTCAATACAGAACATAAAGCAGCTTTTTTCCTTACATATTATTTTAACCCACATCAACAATATAACCTGTATAAACAGCATTATTTTCCTAGACTTCTCCATGGTGAATTTGTACCAGCTGAGAAACATTCAATCAACTGGTCAGTGGGAGAGTGAACAAGATGGACTACGGTCTCAGTTCACTCTTAACTTCAAATGCAATTCTATTTATTTATATACAATCCATTTACAAGTAGTACATGCACCTTGGCTGAGATACACTATTTGTATTGTACTATGCACAAACGTTGCTGAGACTGAAGTACAGGACTCAGAAGCTACCCTGTTTTTCAATAAAAGGACTTAAAAGGCAAGTGGCTTTGTATTCAGGAGCATCAGTCTGGGTGGGGGGGAAGACAGATCCAAATGGAACTGATTTTCTTGTTGTTTTTCTGAACTTAGTATACCCCGGTCCACACAGAGGAAGAAATAATTTCCTAATTACTCTGCTGTGTTCCAGTAGGCAGCAGTCTGCCATATGTTGCTTTGTGATGATCTTATAATGCCACACAGGCCCAGGTTAAACAATTCAACATTTGACAGGCCCTTGTTATGCTAAATCTTAGGTGGTGCAGTGCTTCACATTCAGATGTCATCATAATAAGCATGAAAAAAAAGAAACACCAGAAATATTTTATTGAGCCCAAGAATCTATTTTGATTTGATTTAGGATAAAACCATTAAGCAGTGCCAGCCCGGTGGCGCTGAGGGTGGAGGCGCGGGACGCCACACCTCGCACCACGCCGGCGACCTGGGTTCGGGAGTGGACTCGGGGAGCTGGAGGTCGGCCGGGGGGGGAGAATGGCTGAGCATCCGTCGACCCCCACCCACAATTAACATAGCAATAAGGGGGGAGGGAAATTGTTTAACCAGGAGAGGCACACTAAGCCAAAACTTGTTTCTAGGTGCGACCTGGGAACACAAGGAAGTTAAGTGACTTGCTCAAGGTCACATAGTATGCAAGTGGGGGTTGTGGGATTCAAACCCAGTCTCCAGGTTTGCAGCTCAGAACCTTAAACAACTGCACTATACTGCCTCCTGAACACTCTGCACTGACTCTAGTGATTCCACTAGAGACAGTGCAACATGATAGCACCTTGGGGGACTACATTTAGCTCATCTCCAGGCTGTCACAAAAGACATTTCATGAAATGTTATTTCTTTATAAACATTTTCACCTGGAAAAGCATACTCAGCTCAGAACAACCGACTTCTAGATGTGTCGTGGGGAAAGGGAACTGGGAGCAGAAAAAACATTTTAGTACAATTAAAGTAAGAAAAAAATAGATACAGGTTTAAAATGGGACAGTTCAAAAACAGTACAAAAAATATGTGGGGCATGTTAAGGACCAAGTCATCAGCAAGTGAAGGGTGTGCTTGTGCAAGATGTTATACAACTGTGGCAGCTTACAAGTGAAGAGCATAAAAGCATGGAAAGACAAGGCAGAACAGCTGGGAGTTCTAAGTTAGTCCCTAAGGAGGGAAAGGTGTAGTCAGCATGAAAGAGAGGTGAGGGAATTAAGAAGAGGAGTTAGAGGGGTATTATATGCAGGAACATATGTAAGTGGGCAAAAAGGTCATGGATTCTAGTCCTGCACAGTGATTGGGCTCATACCATAAATGATGGCACCCAAGTGAAGTACACTAAAAGGATGCTGCATTGCGGTGGCATGCTGTCTTTTGGATGAGACATTACAATGAGGTCTTGTCTGCCTGTTCTGGTGGTTGTTCAGGGAGCCTATGGCACATCTCAAGAAGAGTAAGGGAACTTCTCTAGTGTCCTGTCCAAATTTCCCCCATTCACTAAAACACCAACATCAGCGTAATCTGGATCAATTTAATTTGGTTTGCATCTGTATCTCCCCTCTCAGGACAAGGCGGAAAATAGGCAGTCTTGTCTAGCCCTCCATTCCAGGTCAATGCAAACTAACAAAATAAATAAAATTCCTCGGGGCAGAGGGGGAGGAAGAGGAACAGGTGAGGAAGGAGGCTTCACATAAGCCAGGAAAGGGTGGGGGAAGATTCAGGAGGGATGTGAGAAAGTTTCATTAAAAACATGGAAACATTGGGCCTGATTCTGAACAAGCCCTCAGACTGCCACCATTTTCTGGCTATCTAGGGCTGTGGCACACTCCTGGCGCATCAGGGACCATGCGCCTGATTCAGTAAATTCAGGGGTCCCTGTGCCAAAAACCCAGGAATTGCTGTAAAGGCAGGCTAGCACCAAATGCTAAATGCACCTGTGGGACCTGCCATATGGATCTGCCATCCCCCACCAGGCACAAGATGGAACTAAGTGCCAGGAGGGCTCTTGGGGTGGAAGTGGCACAGGGGAGTACCATAGGGGTATTGGGGAGCAAGTGGGTATGCTGAGGGGATGATCAGGCACCCAGTGGGGGTGCCCCTGGCAGCACCAGTCACTTAATGATGTATGCAGTGCCATAATAATTTCACCCATGCTGGTTGCCTGATCATCCCCCTGGCATAGCCACTTGCTCCCCAACACCCCTATGGTACTCCCCTGTCCCTACTGCCCCTGGAACCTACATATAGAGCCCTCCCTGCCAGTTTCCCACCTTGTGAGGCAATGCCACAAGGGGTGTTGCCCACCTCCTAAATGGTCTAAGGTGACCCCTTCGCTATGGCCACAGCAGGGCTTTTGGAATCCCACTGAAGGGGACGTTGCAGCCCTGCAATGGTGCAAACCCCCTGTGACCTGGTGTACTCTGATGTAGGTCACAAGGGTGGCGCAGTGCCCATTTGGTGCAGTGGCTTCCCATTCTGGCGCAGACCACAATTCGGAATAGGGAATGCTGCAAGGTAGGATGCAAGGTGCAACTTGCATCATTGGTGTTTGCTGCAAGCACCTTGCATCACTCTAGCAGCTTCTGGAATCGGGCCCATAGAATTTGATGGTAGAAATGGACTGCTTAGACCACCTAGTCTGCCAAGATGTTCGCTACCTATTCAGTCTCCACAGATCCTGTCTGGTTTCCATCAACCTTCCCATCTCCCTGCATCCTGTCTAATATACCCCAAAATCTACCCCACACTTGCTTGAAGCCCCCTACTATTTGGCCTCCACCACTTCCGCCGGCAGTCTATTCAAGGCATCTACCTTTTCAGTAAAGAAATATTTTCTGACATCACTCTTGAATCCCTCCCCCCCCCCACCATAGCTTCACTGCATGCTCCCTGGTCCTATTGCATTCTTTCATTTGAAAGAGACTCCACACCTGTACCCTACTCACTCCATTGACGTACTTGTAGGTCTCCATCATATTGCCTCCTCTTTCTCTCTCTCTCTCTGCCTCTTGCTCCTTTCTTCTAGGTTATACATATTGAGATCCTACAATCTGTCTTCATAAAGCTTCTCATGCAAACCATGTTCCATTTTAGTTGCTCTCCTCTCTTCTGCCTCCACTCTGTCCATGTCCTTTCTGAGGTGCAGTCTCCAAACCTGAACACAGTATTCCAGGTGTGGTCGCACCAGTGAGTGATATAATGGCAAAACCACATCCCTCCTCCTCCTGCTGGAGATACCCCTCCCTATGTAACCCAGCATTCTACTGCTTTGTCACACTGCAATGCCACCTTGAGGTCCTCAGGTATGATTACCCCAGATCCCTTTCTTGATTAGTGTCCGTTAGTACTCCCCTTATCTTATACTTAGCACCAGAGTTTTTTTGTCCTAGGTTCATTACCTTGCACTTTTTGGCATTGAACCTTGACTGCCGTGCTTTTTCCTCAGGTTTTTCAAGATCACTGCACATTTTTTTCTACTCATTCCTGAGTGTCCACCCTATTGCAGATTTTGATATGATCTGCAAAAAGGCACACCTTCCCTTCCAGCTGTTCGGCAATGTCCCCTGTAAAGATATTAAGGAGGACTGGTCCAAGTACTGAGCCTTGTGATACCTCACTTGCCACACTCCCTTCTTTAGAATGAGCGCCATTAACTACCACCCTCTGCCTCATATCCTTTAACCAGTTTCTAACCCAATTTACCACTATGGATCCCACCCTTAGGTTGATAATCTTCCTAATCAGCCCTCTATATGGCACCATATCAAAGGCCTTGTTGAAGTCTAAATAGGCCACATCCACTGCTTTATCTTGATCAATTTCCCTGGTCACCTAGTCAAAGAAATATATTAGATTAATTTGGCATAACCTCCCCTCCTCCCCATGAATCCATGTTGTCTGTCATCTTGCAGCCCATTTGATTCAAAATATTTTATCATCCTTTCTTACAATAGTGTTCCCATCAGTTTCCCCATCACCAAAATAAGACTCACCAGCCAGTAATTGCCACTCTCCTCTCTGCTGCTGCTGCTATGTGGAAGAACAACATCAACCCTTCTCCAGTCCTCTGGAACTGCTCCTAGTTTTGGTGAGTCGTTGAACAAATATGTCAGTGGGGCCACCAGAATCTAAGTTCTTTAAGTATCCTGAGGTGAATCCCACCCAATCCTATAGCCTTGTCACCTTAGGATTTTCAAGTCATTTCAGCACTCTTTCCTCTGAGAATGGATCTGTGCGCACCCCCTCCCCATCCTATTACTGTTTCTCCCTGGTGATCTCTCCCTTCCACTCTTCAATATAAAGACTGAGCAGAAGTAGCTGGTTACAATATCAGCTTTTTCTCAGTCTCCTGCAGTCTTCCCCTTCCACCCTTCTAATTCATACCGTCTTCCCCCCTTGTCTTCCGCTTCCCGCTAATGTACCTGAAGAAAGTCTTGTCCCTGTAGCAGCCCCTTGGGCCGTTCTTTCCTCTGTCTGTGACTTTGCACCTCTAACCACTTTACCTGCTTCCTTCTGTTTTTCTAGATATTGTATACCTCAATGTACTCCTCTCTCTGTATTTTCCCATACTGTACCTTTTGAATACAACCTTTTTTTTTTTTACCACCTTTGTCACTCCCTTGGAGAATCATAATGGTCGCAATATCCTTCTGTTTTTGCTTACTTCCTTCATGCATAGGTTGGTCACTTCAGTTATTCCCTCCCTTAATTTTCCCTATTGTGCCACTACCCCTTCCTGGCACTCCCCCATCCCTCTTAGGCAGCTTCTGAGACTGTCACCTATTTCTCAAAAATCCACACTCTTAAAGTCCAGAACCCTTGTCCTTGTGTGATTTGACTATGATCTTGTTTTTATGTTGAATCACGCTGTATGGTGATCACTAGTTCCAGTGAACTGCCCATTCTGACTTCTTTAATGCTGTCCCTGTTTGTAAGCACCAGGTCCAGCACTGCACCTTCCCTTGTGGGCTCCTTGACTAACTGTCAAAGAAAAGCACCTCGAGTGGAGTTAAGGATGGCTCTGCTCTTTGCCAAAGTTGCCACTGGGAGACTCCACTCCACATCTGGAAGACTGAAGTTGCCAACAATCAACATCCCCCTTACTTGCCATTCTGATAATGACTTCCCCAAATGCCTTGTCCATTTCCATGTGCTAGGGTCTGTATACTATTTCAGTTCTGAAAGTATACCCTGAGTCTGTCTCCAGATTGACCCATAGCAATTCCATCCCCTCATTCTCCTCTTTGTGCCCTCTGTACCTCTGTGAACTTGATACCATCCCTCACATATAATATAACCCCTCCTCATTTCCTCCCTTCTCTGTTCCTCCTGAACAGAGTATATCTTGGTATAGTCATTTCCCATGTATGGTGTTCAGTGCACCACAACTTCATTATAGCCACTAAATCTAGATTAGGCTCTGCCATGGTGACTTCTAAGTCTGGAATGTTATTTCCAAGGCTCCTTGCATTAGTGCATATTGTTTTCCAAATCTTTTCCCCTTTGTCTACTACCCTACATCTCCTCTCTACTCCTGCCTGTTTTTGCTATGTGAATAATCTCTTAGCCTGCCCTTTCTCCTATTACTTTCTCCATATCTGTACCCCGTTAATCCTATACCCTCCCCACCTGCTTTCTATTTCTATTTTCTTCCTTTCTATCCCTGTCTCTTTCATTCTGCACATCTGCACTAGGCAAGTTTTTTTCTACAGTGGCCTTCCCTCTCTAACGCTTCCCTCCCTTACCCTTTACCATCTAGGGGAGGCAGTTTTAGACTCCTTTGGTTTCACTGCATGCCCTCTTTTATTTTGTCATGTGTCATTTTACAGAGAGAGAGTGGCTGAGTTATGAAACAGCCTACCAGCAGAGGTAGTAGGTGCAAGAACCACTATTGGTTTCCAGTACAGCTGGAACCAAGTTAAAAGTGTAATAATTACACAGGGGGAACTAGTAGGAGCAAGGGTCAAGGGGGGGGTTGAAGGCAATAACCCCCCACAAGACAATAGGTCTCCAGGCAGGATGGGGTAAAACAAGGCAGACTGGATGGACCAATATTCTTCTTCTGCTGACGATGCCTATGTCTCTTTGATTTTATACAAGAAACTGTCCTAACCGGCAGAGGTTTTAGCTAGGAGTAATACAGAAGGAGTGGGGTCTGAGATTCTGAAGTGGTAGGGGAAAGGAGGGGGATAGAAGAAGAGAGGAGGGAGTGGAGATAAGAGTTGAGATAACCCAACAACAATTTGCAGACTAGGGAGGCACTGTGTGAGAGGTGCTGAAACAATGTTTCATTCCTTAAATTGTCAACTATAGTATTTATAAGGCATTAAAAATGATTGCTACCCCCCCATGACAGGGCCAGTAGTGAGGGGTGCCGGCCTCTCCCATCCCCGGAAGCCAACATCTAGATTGCCGGGGGGAGGCATAGGTGTAGCCTGCCATCATTGAGCCTGCCAACTCCGATCCTTTTTCCATTTTCTCCACGGACCCACGCATGTGCAATGGGCGGGGTGACTGTCTTCACCTCCATGGAGGCAGTCTTACGACCTGAGCGTGGGTCTACCCCTTTCTAGCATTGTGCCTGTGAGCCTCACCTTCCACTAGGTGTCAGTCTACAGCACGATGTTGAGTCCCCCCACCCCAGAGGAAGGAGAGCTGTCGGTGGATGCTCAATCCTTCCTCACTCCAACCAACCCCTGAGCAACCCGAGTCCGTTCCCAAACCAGGGTCACTGGCGTAGCGTGAGGGAGGTAACCCATGGGGGATGGCTGGTTAGGGTGGGTTTGGGAAAAGCCTCACTGGAGAGATGAGTCCCCTCCAAGGGAGGGGACAGAGCCACCTGCCAGCTCTGAAGGAGGCATAAAATGTATATAGAAAAAAAAAGAAAGGGAATGATTGGTACCAGAGAAGATTAAGATGGCTGAGGGTATGAGGCTGTATATTGAAGGCTAGTATTATGTTGAAAGATTGTGACTTCAGGTCAAAGGCTTTTCTCGCTTATAGAGCATTCAAAGCAACTCCAGACATGGCAGTAGAATGACCTGACAGGTAAAACAACACAGTCTGAAGATGTATTCACATCTGTACCCCATTAACCTGATTTTCCAACTTGAAGAAAACCATTCCTGATGGACCAGAAGTTAGTTGTTAACCAGAGGTTGGGTTACATTAAACTACCATGACATCTGGGGCCCAATATTCAAAACCAGGCAAAGTGGAGCGCAAATATTTGCACTGCACCTTGCCCCTCTCTAGGTGCCCAAAATGCTATATTCAGTGGATTAGTGCACCAGCAAAATTCCAATGAATATAGGGACATTACAGCCCAGTACTAAGCCACTTAGCACTGAGCAGACATGGCTTACGAAATAGGGCATCATAACTGCTTGCACCTGTGCTACATTTCCTATATTCAAATGGACCCTTGCAAATGAGCCCATTGGGCGTGCAAGGCACTAAGGGGCCATCTGCATGCCCATTATGGGCTCATTTGCATGGGTAGCCCAGGCAATTTAGCACAGCACTGCCCCCCACTAACCTGGTCTCAGAGAGCTCTCCCTGGTGCTAGTGGTCTCCCCCCTGCCAACTGCAGTCCCCAAAGTTTACCAGTAATGTTTCACTGGTGTCTAGTGATCCCCGCCTCACCAATTGCTGGCCCAATATTAAAAATAGATATTTCCTGGTGTCTAGAGGTCCACCCCTCACCGATCACCATCCCAATATGAAATATAGATATTCCTTGATATTCTTTGGTGTCCAGTGGTCCCTGCCCCCACCCACACCCATGCCCTATGTTGCAAGGCTATTCCCTGGTGTCTAGCAGTCCGTCCCCTCCCAATCCAAGATCCCGTGTCTGTATCCCAAAAACTCCCTGGTGGCTAGTGGTCCCCGCTCCCTAACCCCGATCCCCTGTATATGTGGTACAACTCTCTGGTGGTCTAGTAGATCCCCCTCCCTACCCCTGATCTGCCGGTGTAATACTCTGTAACCTTCACTGGTGATCTAACGGTTCCCCCTCCCTATCTTGACCTGCCTGTATACCAAATACACCTGTCCCTGGTGGTCTAGTAGACCCATGCTCCATCTCACCCATGGACTGGTTATTGTTGCAGTTTTACATGCAGATGTTATTTTCAGTGTGGACAGTTCAGCCAGTCACAAACGCTTAGATGACCATAGTTTTGCAAGTGTAAATAGAAGCTGTGTAGGTTTTACAAAACAAACAAACAAAAAAAAAATCTGTCAAAATTGTCTAGAATGGCTGGTTAAATTCTCCTGAGAAGTGCAATTATATCATCATAATATCAACTATGGAGTGTCTTATTGTGCTTATAAAATGGCTTAAAATATCTTATTTAAAATTAACAAAAATAAGAAGAACTTATTTTAAAAAGGTAACAATTAAGACCTTTCATTAAAACTGGCTTCCATTTTAACTCTGAAGGCACAAAATTGTCCATATACTGCTAATGGGGGTTAGATACAAACAATAAAAGACAATCAAAACCATGTGTGGCACACATTTTTATGAACACAAATAGTTACCTAATTTGCATGTCAAACCAACATAGGTATTTTTAATGGAAATGTATTGAAAACTGTTTAACCTGCAAGGTTACTTTGGGGGATTGATTTGCCATGGAAACATCCATCCTGATTTAAATGCATATGCTACTACAAACTTCAGAAATTTCTTATGCTGTTTAGGTCTGCCTCTGCCCATGTAACTGTGTTTACCTACTTTTCCTCTGTTTTTTATATTACTGCCTCCTTTAATCACCTTGTTTCCTTTTTCTCTGTCTTTCCCCACATTCAACATATGGAATGTATACCATGGAATACAGAAATTCAAAAATCTGCAGAATTCCACTGGTAGATTATTCCATTCCTAACATACACACAACAAAGTCCACATGTAGAGCAAGAACTTCAATTGTATCTGTAATAGGGGCAGCAGATATTTTTCTGATAAGCAGGTAATGATAGGAGGAGGATTTTTCATGGTTGCACCACTGATTCACTAGGGTTATAGGGGTATTTGACACTTATTCTTTATTTTCTTATTTTTGTACATTTTTTTACATTAACCCTTATAGACGCATTAATGCAATTTATTGCACTTTATAAAATAGGTAGAGAATTTTCTGTGTCCTGATTGGTCAGGACCCATGTCCTTATAGGACAACAACCCAGAAGCTGACACTTTTTTGGACAAGCTGGATGCAGTGCAGCCCCCATATCCATGCCTGCCAGAAACTTTTGAAAAACAGTTTCTGGCTGCCATGTTTGTAATGGGAAAAAAACTTACCTCCCGCTACTTGCCATATCTCAGAAAATAGTATACATAAACATTTCTTATCATTTTTATAGTAACCAACCTACACTTCATGTCCTAGAAGAACTAAACAAATAAAAAAGATATGTTTGCGTGTACAAACTAACCTGCTTTTATGTTCGCTGTGCGTGCTAGCGCAAGTTGAACATTTTGCCATGTACAGGGTTTTGAGAGGTGTGTCATGGTGGTTCAATGCAGGAGACTCTACAAGGGGCTTGATCAATAATCAGCAAGCTTGACCATGACACTGTTCAGGCATGAAAGTGTGTGGACTTCAAAACAATGTGCCGACAGACACATTCATAAATCAACTCTTTCAGCAAGCACAGCTGATCTCATCATGTGCTCTTAGCCTGCCTGCTCCCTTCCCCCTCAACATTACAGCAATGGAAACTGAAACAGCTTGTTAAATATTGGTTGCCTATTAAACTGGAGATTAGATTACCCCCTTCAAAATGCAACAACTTACACATTTAAATACTTAGCATTTAAACATTTTCTTGCTACTAGCTTCATTTGGGCAGGTATTCTCTTTCAAGAAAGACTCACACCTCATAAATGTCACCCTTTCCCAGCAAGGAATCTCCTAAAAAGATTTACACTGTTTTTTTTAACCTCTTAAAACACTACCTGATAAGCACTGTCTCAGACATAGTTAACTATAGCAAAAGACATCTGTAAAGAACTGTTATCTTTTGCTACTAGTTTTACTATGCTTTTTGGAAAGACAATACCTTACTCAGGATGTCCCAGATTAGATGCAATATCTTGTTTTCAGTGTGGTCACGATTTTGCCATTTTTATAATGTATTTATTCAGAGTAACCTAGTCCAGATGTAAAATATTGTGCTCAGTGTGTTCTGATTTTATGCACTGCAGCATAATACTGTATAGATATTTCGCCCCACTGAAAATAAGATGCCACGTCTTCTGTGAACTATCCTGGCTAAATATATAGCAATCAGCAGGCATATTCTAGGAAAACACATTATAAAAAGGTGTAAAAGGAAGACCACACTGAAACTGCCTCTCAGCAGATCTGCATTGTGCAAATTCATTAGACGTAATGGGTAAAAGCATGACCACGCTGTCAGTGACAGTTTGCAGGATATGCCAGTTGAGACTCAATATATGATATATCAAATCTCAACTGACATAGCATGTAAAAATTCAATATTTAAAATGGTTTAAATGCTTTTCCCAAATTAAATAAATATTTTAAATATCGACTTAACATACTAACATACTAATTGCCAGCAGATTAGGCCTTACGGTCTATCAAATCTGCTCGAACCTCAGATCCCTAGTTGGGTACAGAGGCCCTCCCCCCCTTGTGTGCCAGAAACCCCTATCATCCATCCCCACTCCCCTGGGCCAGGCCATCATCTGATACATCCACTTTCTGTGTCTGTCCCACCCTCTCTTGAAGCCCTCCACTGTGGATCTCTGAACCAGCTCACCAGGCAGCACAATCCAAGTATCCACCACCCTCTCAGTGAAAAACCTCCTCCTCTTTTCCCCCCTCACCCTTCCACCTTCCTACTTCAAACCATGCCCTCTGGTGATACCTCTCTGCTTTAGTCTAAAGATCCCCTCCATGTTTACCCTATTCATTCCCTTGAGGTACCTGAAGACCTCAATCATGTCCCCCCCGTCTCTCCTCTCCTCCAATGAAAACAGGCAGAGCACCTCAAGTCTGTCCTCATACGTCAAATCTCCTAGTCCTCGTATCATCTTAGTTGCCCTCCTCTGTACCCTCTCCAGGAACCGTATGTCCCTCTTCAAGTGTGGTCTCCAGTACTGTACACAGTACTCAAGATGTGGTCTAACTAATCCATTGTACAGTGGCAGAATCACTTCCCTGCTCCTAGAGGTGATTCCCCCTTATGATGCATCCCAACATCCTGTTTGCTTTGCTAGCTGCTCTCCTGCACTGCTCGGAGTTATTCATACGTGCATCCACCATGACTCCTAGGTCTTTTTCCCCTGTTGAGGCCTCCAGCACCTCCCCTCCCAGGGTGTACCTGTGCTTAGGGTTTCCCCACCCAAGATGTAACACCTTGCACTTGGTGATATTGAAATTTAATTTCCATATGTGAGCCCAGCTTTCCATGGTGTCCAGGTCCCACTGCATGGCCAACCTCCCCTCTTCCCCCTCAACTACTGCTCCCATCTTGGAGTCATCAGCAAAAAGACTAATTTCACACCCTATACCCTCCCTGATGTCTGGAATGTATGCATTAAACAGGATTGGACCCAGGACCGAGCCCTGTGGTACCCCACTACTGACCTCTCTAGGGTTCGAGAGCTCCCCACTGACCACTACTCTCCGAGTGCATCCAGCTAGCCAGTTTTCAATCCATCTGACCATCAAAGGGCCTACTCCCAACCCCGTCAGTTTCTCCACCAGACCATTGTGGAGGACAGAGTCGAACACCTTGCTGAAGTCCAAGAATAATACATCCACAGGCTTTCCCCTGTCCAGTTCTGATGTTACCCATTCATAGAACTCCACAAGATTGGTTTGACATGATCTACCTGGCACAAACCCATGTTGCCAACTATCCAGACCTCCCACCTCCTCCAAGTACACCCCCAATCGTTCCTTTAGTATACTCTCCATTAATTTTCCCACCACTGAGGTCAAACTGATGGGTCTATAGTTACCTGGTACTTCCTCGACCCCTTTATGGATTGGCACCACATGTGCCTCTCCACTAGTCCCTAGGTACCTCCCTGTCTCAAGCGACCTGTTGAAGAGCTCCACCAGGGGTGCAGCCAGTATGTCCGCCAATTCCCATAGTACTCTCAGATGAATGCCATCTGGCCCAGGAGATTTATCTTTCTTTAGGCCCTTAAGGGCTAACCACACCCTTTCGGTGGAGATAACATCATCCATCCCTTCCACCTTACTAGCCTTTTTATCCTTATCCTGATGTGACACCCCTGGGGTACCTCTCCCTCCCTCCCTCTTGCTCCATTTCTGCTGCTCCCCTGATCCCACTCACTACCGCTTCTATCCCCATTGTGCCTTACTTTGTAGATATCCCATCTTCCTCCTTAGCGAACACAGAGGCGAAGTACTCATTTAATACCTCTGCCTGATCCCTCGCCTCTTCCACCCACCCTCCTTCTGATCTCAACCTGCTGAGATGGCCCTTAGTTTTTCTTCACTCCCCAATGTACCGGAAGAACTCCTTTTCCCACTCCCCATATCCCCTGAACCAGCCGCTGCTCTTTACTAGACTTTGCCCCCCCGTACCATCCGGGTGACTTTTCCAGATGCAAGATGGTACATTTCCTTTTCCCTATCCCCTCTCATTGTTTTATATTTTTTGTAGGCAGCCTTCTTTTCTCTGACTGCTACCTGAACCTCACTGGACCACCAGCAGGGTTTATGTGACCTTGCTCCCTTACGCTTCCCCTTAGTGTAGGTCCTGACTGCCTCATGAAGTCCCCATTTTATGATCTCCCATCTGTTTTCCACATTTGTCATTGTTGTAATCCCCTTCAAGTAATCCTTGAGACTATTTCCCATACCCACAAAGTCTGCCCCCCTGAAGTTCACTGCCAGTGTCCTAGATCTCCCCCCATGCTTATTTGAAACCAAACAGTATTGTGGTCACTCCCAGTAAGGGGATCCTCTACAACCAGGTCCCTTACCAGATCCCCATCTGCCAGAACCACGTCCAGGACATGCCCCTCCCTTGTAGGCTCCCTCACGTGCTGTGTTAAGAACACATCCTGGAAGCCATCTAGCAGCCACTGTTCCTTGGCCACCTTAGAGGACATGGTTCCCCAGTTTGTACCTGGCATATTAAGGTCCCCCATCAACACCACTGCCTCCCCTTTTGGTCCACATTGGGCAATGATGTTGTCCAGCAAACCATCCTCCAGAACATCACCCATCCCAGGGGCCTATATACTACACCCAGCTTGACCTAACCTCCTGCCGGGGTTCGTAAGGTGACCCATAATGCCTCCACATTTCCCTCTGCCTCTTCTACCCTAGCAATTTCTATGTCATTTCTAATGAACATAGCCACTCCACCCCCTCTGCCCTCCTTGCTATTCTTCCTAAGCATAGTGTACCCCCACACGTTTAGGTGCCAGTCATGGTTTTTGTTGGCCCACGTTTCCGTGACCTCGCCACATCCACCCCCGAACAGCATGGCCTGGAACTCTGATAACTTATTTCCCAAGCTTCTGGCATTTACTAACACCACCCCCACCCCTTATCCCTGATTCCCTTTGTTGAACCCACCCAGGTTCCTTATACTTCCATCCACCCTCTGCTCCTCCTGAAACCTCCACCCCAGTATGTTTCCCCTCCCCTTGGGTTTGAAGGCTACTCCTCGTCTGGAGGAGAGGGCTTCGTTAGCCCTCCCTATCCCCCCATAAGTTTAAACCCCACTTTTCTTGAATGTAGTCAGCCACCCCTTGTTTAAGGACTTCCTTCCCTAATGGGGCAAGATGAAGCCTGTCCTTGGCATACAGTCCCTTATCCTCCCAAACTCCTTTCCAGTTCCCTAACACCCCTGCCCCATTTTCTTCACCTCACTTCCTGAGCCAGTCATTAACCTCTGTGATCTTCATTTTCTCCACTGAGGTCTTTGGTACTGGCAATATCTCTGAAAAGGAAATGTTGCATCCATTATCCTGACAGACTCTGGCAAGTTCTCGGAACCTTGCTTGGATTTCCAAAACACTATTTCCCTCTAGATCGTTAGTTCCATGGTAGGCCTTATCCCATATGCCTTGTGCCATTATAGTTGCCTTCCACTGCACCGCCTCCACCTTGTCTATGTTTTTTCTCAGATGGGGCCTCCAGAACTGGATGCCGTATTCCAGGTGTGCCTTATACAGGGGCAAGATGACCTTCCTCTTTATACTCCTAATATCTCTCCCTGTACATCCAAGCATCTGGCTAGCTTTTCCAGCTGCCTTATCACACTACCTAGTTTCTATTAGGTCCTGTGAGATGATAACTCCCAAGTCCCTTTCCTGCTTTGTGACCATCAGTATCTCCCCACATAGTTTGTACTTTGCCCTGGGTTCTCGTGCCTTATCTGCATGATCCTGCACTGAATCCCGGCTGCTATTCTTCAGACCATTTCTCCAGTTTTTTTTATTCTGTTTATACCCCAGTTTCTTCCCCATTTTCACCTGACTCCTCATGCCGTGGATGTGTGCGTGCCTGTGGAGGCATCCGCATGCTGTGGTTCTGCAGTGCCCTCTCTCTGCTTGCAACTTGCCTGCCTGTTCTACCATCATGCTTCCACCTGGAAGCAGTTGGACTGCTGGGGGTGACAGGGTCCCTTCCTGGGAGAGGAGAGCTGCCTTGTGGCTGCTCAGTTCTGCTTCCTCCCCCTAGCCAGCCTTCGATGACCCAGGCTCACTTCCGAACCAGGGTCGCTGGTGCAGCATGAGGTGTGGCATCCAGCGGCTCAACCCTCAGTGCCACTGGGCCAGCTCTCCAGTTTTTTAAGGTCTTCCATCATTCTTTCAACACCCCTAGCATAATCACCTTATTGCATACCTTTGTATCCTCTGTGAAGAGAAATACCTTCCCCTGCAGTCCCTCTGCAATGTCCCCAACAAAGACATTGAAGAGGACTGGCCCCAACACCAACCCCTGCGGTACCCTGCTCATCACCTCTCCCTCTTCAGAGTACTCCCTGCTTACCACCACCCTCTGACTCCTGCCATTCAGCCAGTTCTCCACCCACAGAACTGTTTTAGGATCCATCCCATGGCTGTGCAGTTTGTTAATCAGTCTTCTGTGAAGAACAGTGTCAAAGGTCTTTCTGAAGTCCAGATAGACCACATCCACTGCACCTCCCTGGTCCTACCTTAGTTGCCCAGTCATGCAGTAGATTAGTACAATGAGTTAGTGCAAAACATAGTGCTTATCCAAAATAAAGTAAAAGTTAGGCTTAGATGTATAAGTAAATAAATGCCATATAATGGCTTCACCAAGCCACAGTGACAGAAATTTCACAGCAATCCTTCACATCCCTCTGAAATCACCAACACGTCTGAACAATGACCCGCAACATGCCGACACTGACTGCTACACTTATCTGTATCAATGTGGGGAGGGCTATGCCCCCGCATCCCCCCTACTTTAAATATCTAACTCCACTTCACACAGACAGTGGAGTTAGGTGCTTAACCCACATCAATGAAAAATCTCCCTGTCGACACAAAGTCTGTCAATGTTGGGGTTTTGATGTTGGGGAGTCGATGTCAAAACTTTGATGTTTGAACGGTATGCCCCATATAAGGATGTGAATGTGTGTTTATGTTTGTGTGTGTGTGTGTGTGTGGTGCTGGCAATGCTCTATGTGTGCAGACAGTGCACTGCTATGTTATACTGTAATATATATGCATATATGTGTATTTGTATTAGTCACTGTGTGTGCATCACAAGAATTAGAAAGTGCAGTTAGGTGGCTCTTTAGTTAGTGCAAAAAGTGCTAGTCTACATTTCCCCACTATCTAGATCAGTTTCAGCCTTCTGCATGTCATTGCTTATTTAATTGAGGTGTCTAGTGGCAACTCCCCACCCTTTGATGTCCTTCAGAGCCTGAAAAGAAGAAAACGGTCCCTTGATGGATTTTCTTTTAAACTGTAAACATGTGTATAGATGGTGCACTGCTGCTATATTCACTGGAACATATAGGAATATATGTGTATATGTATTAGTCAGTGAGTGTGTGTGTGTGTGTGTGTGTCACATCAATTAGAAAGTGAAGTTAAGTGGCTCAGTGGTTAGTGCAAAAATTGCTAGTCTACATTCCCCCACTATCTAGCTCAGTTTCAGCCTTATGCACGTAATTTCTGATTTAAATGAGAGTATGTTGCTGCCCCACCATAACTGCCCCCCCATGCCCAGCCCATCCCAAGTCCAGCCCATATTAGTCTTCTGGCACAGGGATCTGCTCCTAGACCTAGTACAACATCAGTACCAGTGGTGAACATCTGGCATTGACAAATGCTTGTTTACAATTTCTTTCAGCTGGCCAGTAATTTATTGACTGCAGTAGTCTTACTGTCTCCTATGTTCATTTTGGCGCCCTGACCCCTGGAGCATCTGCAATTAGAAACTGTGCAAGTATATAAATATTTTTCAGTCAAAGGTATCATTATTTTAACTGTCACCACATTTGGAATCCTCCCAGTTCACCAAGCACACCAACCAATAGTTAAGTACCTACTGCCACCGCTTATACCAGAAGTGGCTTGCTAGGCTTTCAAGACTTTCAGCATCACTGGCAGGCAGTCTGTTCTCCTAAAAATGCTGCAGCTACCTACCAATCGAGCTGCAGTGGGGGACATGGCACCTCCATACAAATGCCTAACCCAACTGCTACTACACCTGCCAAAACAGGAAGCCAATTATTTCAGTATTCAGTACAATTGGCATTGGCAAGCAATCTGTCCCCAGTACTATACTGGGTAGATCAGACAGGCAGAAGGCATATGCCCATGGGACCTGTCTCCCCACTTGGGGTTTAAGGTACGTATCTTGAGTCTAAAAGGTAGCCGTCTAGCCTTTTTTTAAATACTTCTATGGTATCTGATTCTACAACATCTGCTGGGAGATGAGGCTGCTGCTGCTCCCTAGAAATCTAAATATACTGTGCAGCTGGGGGGGAAACAGGGTAGCTTCTTACTAAGACCACAAGCATAAACTTGGGGGGCCTACAGGCACAAGTGGCTTGTGCCTCACTACGCACCTGGAGTGTACTGTTATCAGGCAACAAACCACACCCCGATGTGTCTTATTGTTTACGCATGTATAAATATGTATATACAGTATACACACACAGTATACACAAATACTGTACATACACTGTATATAAACTGTATACACATTATACTGCCATGGTGGCACCAGTATAGTTAGGATTGCCTGACAGGTTCTATGTTAAACTCCAAACTTTTCTCATTAACTTTGGTGTCCTTCGTCAATATTGCCTGAAATTTGGCATGCATTATAGTGAAGGCAATGTCTGCATTATAGACCCATTTGGCAAGGAATTGACCTTCCTTTTCTCTCCTTACCACTCTAACTAAATGTGCACTATGTATGTCTATATTTGCGGCAATTGGAATTTTATGCACTATATGCCATGTACAATCTTGCCGTTGTTCCTGTTATATTGTACTCTCATGCTATGTACTGTACCTTCTTACCAAATCATTCCTTGTTATTTTAAATCCTCTCACTATGTAATTCTCTTACTAAATTGTGTTCTGCAATGTCTGTATTTTTAGTTGTACTCTCCCAGGTCGCACCTGAAAATAGGCATTTAATTGCCTAATCTGCCTACCCAGTAAACAAAAGCTAAATAATGAAATAAATATGTGGCAACCTAGATGGAACAGAATTTTTTCCTGAAATGTTCCAGGTAGAAGTGCTACCTAGGTAGTGGTTTTGGAAGGTTTTGTGAAAAATGTATTAAATGGTATCAGAATTATAAGGATTTAAAGTTTTTTGTTGTTCTGAGCATGCTCAGTAGTTTTTTTTGGTACTGTTCTGATAGACATGAAAAATTCCATGTCACAAGACGGTTTTTGATCTCTCATAACTTGCTTCCCACAACATGAATATTTTTTTTCGTGATGTGATGACTGCCATCTTGTTTATTTTTCTCCAAAATTATAAACACGGGAAGTACATAAAAAATGGTGTAGTTTAAAAACAAATAAACACCGGAACCTAGCTAAACAAGACCCGTTTTGCTAGGTTCTAGTATTTGGTTTTTAAAAATATGGGCAGAAACACCTGTTCTGGTCACCCCAAAATCTATGGTGGCCAGCTTAGTGAGAAGAGCTGTTCACCCCCATTCTTTGTGTAAGAACAGCGGTATTTTCTTGGTTACTGTAGTTGCAGCTGGAGTCCATGCTGCCAGCTTGAATGGGAATGATAAGCCAGTGATCACCCAACCTGTCTGTCTGCCTGTCTATCTATTTATCTATCTATATTTTTTATTATTTTTCATTCCCTCCTAGCTCAGCCAGCCGTTCCTTGTTGTTCCTGATTTATCCACCTGTACTGTGAAGAGGGCTGACCACACTAGGCCATTGTCTAGTGCCTCTGTTGTAAGGGGGTGCCAAAAAGATATAGTGGCAATTTTTTACCCTTTTTTTTCAGAGTGTGTGTTGACACAGTTGTGTAGAAATTGGTAGTCAAATGGGTGTACAGAACAGTCATTTGTAATTCTCCATTTGGCCATAATTCTTTAAAAGGATGTGGTGTACTCTACTGGGTAGGCACCCAGCTGTGAATCTGGGATCCCTGGGTTTGAACCCCATCACCACCACTTGCTGTGTGGTCTTGAGTACATCACTTTAACCCACCGCTTGTGTTCTTTGATCACCCTCCATCTCACTTCCTCTGTGCAAATACACTGATGCCTGTGCTGGTCAGCTGTTGCATTCTCCGGCTTGTATGCTTTCCTTCAGAATTTTATGATAGAAACAGACTTTGGCAGCAGATAAGGACTGCTTGGCCTACCTAGTCTGCCCATTTCCCTACCTATTGGATAAGCTGCAGGTTCTAGTTAACCAACAGCCTACTTCTTCCTACCTTCCAACAGAATTGCCGTATGCCTGTCTCATGCATTCTTGAATTCCCCCACTGTTTTTGACCCCATGACCTCCTCAGGAAGGTGGTTCCATGTGTCCACCACCCTCTCTGTGAAAAGATACTTCCTTACGTTGCCCCGAGACGTCTCCCCCCTCTATCTTTAATCTATCACTTGCATAATATCATTTACATACTTCCTAGCATATGTATAATATTGCACTTACCAAATAATATTTGTATATACCTGGTTGCATTTTGTATTGTAATTACTAACAGTACCCTTTCCATCATGGTTATCTAAAGGAGGCAGGAAATGGATGTGTTTAACATCAGCGAACTTTACTCCCAAACTTTGTGCACTATGTTTTTATTAGTGCCAGTAAGTAGCTTTCTTCTCACAGTATCTGATTTTTGTAATAGTGCTGTCTGTGTTGCTGATCTGTGAAGCTGTCCAGTGCGAAAGTCAGCTCACGTTGTGAATTCCAGCAGATGTCTACAGTGACGTCCATAACTCCCAGGGACTGGCAGCAGATTATCCATTGGCAACTCACATCTCAGTAAGGAAACTCTCTTCACAAATATCACAGACTGTGGACTAAATCACCTTTGTTAGTCACTGTTTAATGTTTAGTGTGTGTGTATGAGCTGTGCACTTGTTGCAGACTTAGGACTGGGTTGCATAAGGACACCTCCCTCAGAACAGTCTCAACACATATGAAAGAGCTATTAACATGTTAAATATAACACGCCATAAGTAAAAACTAAAAAAAATTCTTATCCTTGCTTATACATGTGTGATACAAATAATGAGTCCCTATTGATCTGACAGTTCATGACAATAGCAGTCAAACCAGGATGCATGTAAAAGGAAAAAGGTAAAAACAGCAGTTTAAACTTGAAGCAATCACAGCACAGACCCAGTTCCTTCAAAGACAACTGCAATAAAGAGATGAATTTTGCTATAGACTATACCAAATGTGGAATAAAGGTGCAGGACGTTGACGCCAGCCTACACACAAAAGAGGTCCAAATCCTGAATCTTAAGCTAAGCATAGGTCAACAGAACAAAACACTGCTGCTCTCTACAGTATATATACCACCTGGGCACCAAACTACCAGACTAAAACTAGTTGCAGACTGTCACAGACCCACTCAGCAGGTCAGGCCCTCTACTCCCAAAGTGCCTCGTGGCTCATATTAGGGCTTCTCCTGAGCTTACAGAATTTAGCTCTGTATGATTCAGCAGTTAATTCAAACTTTTTTAACAGTGCAGCTTTTAGCTTGCTGTAATCATTGCTGTCCTCATTGCCCATTTGACCCAATGCATCCTGATCTTTCCTGGTAAGTAGCAGGGATAGCTGGAAGCTCCAGGACTCTCTAGGAATTTTAGCCTGAATACAAACTTTTTCAAAAGAATTTAAGAAAGCATCCATATCTTCCCTCTCTTTAAATTTGGCTAATAATTTGGAGTTCAATTTGTAACCCAGTCCTGCAGTCCCAGTTAAACCCAAGCCACTTACCTGCTCTGGTGCTGCTGGTTGGAGTCGTAGCTTCTGCAGTTCGTGTTGCCTCTGGTGCTCCTCTTTCTTCTCCTCTGCAGCTCGCTGGTGCTCGCACTCCTCATGGCCTGCATCTCTCTGTTCTTGCTCTGCCTCTTGGCATTTGCGTTCTCTCTCACAGTCCGCCTCTCGCTTCTCTTGCTCTGCCTCTTGGCGTTCTCTCTCTGCCTCATGGTCTGCCTCTTGCTTCTCTCACTCTGCCTCTAGTTCCATCCTGCACAACTCAATTTGCAGCCTGAGTACCTCTGGATTCAGGATACTGGTGACCCTCCCCTGCTGCTGTGGCCCTTCACTGACAGTGGCCCTGCTGTCCTCCTCATTGGCTCTGGATCCTTCACTGGCCACTAGTCCTTCCACTCTTGAGGTTTGTTCCTTTCCACTCATGGTTGGTGACTCATTGCTCTGGGTATCTGCTACCATCAGGGCATCTATGAGGCTCTGCTTGCTTGCTTTCACCTCGAACAGGACTCCTCTGTCCTTGCACAACTGCCTTAAGTAATTTACAGTGTGCCTGCTGTAGTTGGAAGTCATCTTTCCTGACTACTTCTACTCTGACTGCAATTTAGAAAAAAAAATAAAATGGGTAGGAACTTGACTGTATGCCAAGTGATATATAGTTCTATTTCCTTTTTAAAATAAAACTGTCTTTTTCTTTCTTTGTAAGAGAGCTTACAGTCTCAGCTGACACAGAACAATAAAAGCTTGTGATACCAAAATTATTCCACCGCTGCCAACCAATCTGTCACAGACCCACTCAGCAGGTCAGGCCCTCTACTCCCAAAGTGCCAACCTCTGAGCGCAGTCTTGTGAACAGTTTAACAGAACAAGGTAACCCTCTTGTCTGTTTTGTGAGTTTGGATCAACCTTTGGTCTCAAGTCTTGGAGGGATTCAAACTGTGAATCTCTTGCTAGCGTACCTAATGCACAGGCTCAGATATTTCTGCCTTCGGGGGGCCAGATATCTTTGCCTACGGGCACCTAACCTGGTATACAGAAATGAACCCTTAAACACTTTAATAAAGACCTCAGATTTAAAATGCTTCTCTTTCCAGTTTGGTATCACCATTCAAGCTTATGTCTGTAGTCTGCTTTAACCATGTATACTTTTCTTACAAATGAAAGAAATTCAAAGACAGACCAAATATGTTCTAAAAAGAATTTTACTAAAATAGATAAAATTATGTAAAACACAAAATACAGAACTGTTATATCCCACGACATATAATCACTTAAACAAAACAGGTTTAAACAGTGCAATTCCTACTTACAGTACTTATATTTGACTCTCTTTCTAAAATATCTGTTTACAAGGGCTCCAAAGATCTTTCCTTGTCAGAGTCTAGATAAAAAGGTGTGTAAGTAAAACAGAGTATTCCTTATCAACTGTATTGGCTAACCCCTTTTTGTGTGAGGTCAGCTAGCTCCTCCTCTGTCAGATTATATATAAAAAAATATATATCTTATAAAAAACACAGGATGCCCTTTTTTAAAGTATTACATTCTGCAACTTCAGCATAATTCATGTCCTTCAAATGACACTTCTTTTGATCTCATAATAAGCTTTCTCCTTCCAGGATGTGACAGCATCTTTATGATTTTCACACTTCTATGTAATAACCTGGGCTTTTCCTCCAACATCATAAAATGGATATGATATAGCAACTATGGCTGTAATCAACCCAGAAAGCAGGATCCTTGACTAAAACCTTCCATGTAACACACTGTCTCTAAAACCTGAGTGTGTGGGATACACATGCTGCTTCAGCATTTTCTCATGGCTTTCATCTTTCAGCTGAAACCTGGGGGGTGAGGTCACTCCTACAGCATCAGATTTTCAGCAGCGACAGTCAATAATACATTTTATATTAAAAAAAAATGATACAGCACTCGGAACTGGCTGTCTACATCACACAGACAACCTGCAGCAGTCAGATACTAATTTGGAGACGATTGTTACAGGTGACTTTAACATAAACTGGCTCTCCCCGAAGGAGAAAAAAGCCAGGGATCTAATACCCAGCCTATTCTTAACCCAGATGGTAACTGATAACACTCAGATCAACTACAAAACAGGGAGCAGCTCCCTTATAGACTGACTCCTTTCCACACTTCCAGAGCATATATCAAATGTCACCGTCCTGCCTGACAGCCTCAGTGGTCACTCCCCAGTGAAGTGCACCTGGACAAACAATTTCACCAAAGGCCCACCTAAGGTGTCCAAAAATCACTGCCTGAGGCCGGGGCTACTTGATCATTTCAAGCAGTACCTATCACAACTGGACTGGTCTCCTTTGGCAGGAGATATTGATGGTAACGAAGCCTTGAACTATTTCATAATGAACTTCAACCATGCTTGTGATATTTTTGCTATATACAAAACAAAGAAAGTCAGGGGTACCTCCAACCCATAGCTCACTAACCCCCTAATCAGTCTAATGAAGAATAGAGACAATCTCTGGCACATTGCAAAATCATCTGGAACTCCTGCATCACTCATTGCCTACAGGGCAGCAAGAAACGCCCGCACCAAGCTCATTCGGCAGGCAAAAGCTTCCTACTATAAGGACCTCTTAAGCAAGAGCTTGGGCTCTGGTAGGGAATTCTGGAACTCCATCAAATCCCTAACAGGAAAGACACATAAGGCCCCACCCAATCTACTAGTAACAAGGGAGGGTCTCCTACAGAAACCCATTGGCATTGCAAATGAGCTCAACCATGCTTTCACAGACCTATCTGGAGTACTCCTTGCTGACTACTTTAAAGATCAGCTCGGGCAACAACACCCAACTACCCCTCTTAACCTCCCAAAGGATGCAATGCCACCATTCTACTTTAAGCAGGTCACCAAGTCCGAAACCACCAAGCATATTAAGAGAGCTCTTGGCAAGACCAGGATTGTGGCTGATCTAGTGGACATGAAACTCATTTGTCTTCTCCCTAAATGAACTGGCTGGTCTCCTCTTGATGGTATTTAATGCATCTCTAAGAACAGGGGTGTTTCCAAAACTATGGAAGTTAGCCAATGTCATGCCTATCTTTAAAGCTGGGGACAAAACTCTAACGTCCAACTACAGACCAATATCCATTCTACCACTCCTCTATAAAGCACTTGAAAGAATGGTCTCGGAGCAGCTTACAGAGTATCTTGAAAAATATAACTTACTTTGCCCACAGCAGCATGGGTTCTGAAAAAAGCACTCCACACTTACCGCCCTTGTTGATTACTCTTCCCAGCTTTATGATACCTTAGATAATGGGGAGGCAGTTGGCTCAATCTTCATGAACCTTACGAAGGCCTTTGACTCTGTTAACCACAAACTACTCCTAAACTGCCTCCATTCAACAGGTCTGTCCCCGGACATGATACTGTGGTTCAGAAGCTACCTCACAAACAGGTCACATCGAGTCAAAACTGGAGACACCCTATCATCTGCTAGGGAAGTGTCCCTCAGGGTCCCACAGGGCTCTATTCTTGGCCACTGCTTTTCTGCCTCTTCATCAACTCTGCACCATCTACATGTATAGCACACACTATTGTCTATGCTGACAATGCAGTGATATCAGTCACTGGGAAAGATCACAACTACATCACAACCGAACTCCAAGACAGCTTCCTCAAGCTTGAATCCTGGTTCACACAAAACAAACTACTGCTAAACCATAAAAAAATGAAAAGTCTACTCTTCTCTACCTCCCAAAGCAAAAAAAAAAAAACAATCTTTGCTTATCCAGAACCATAATGGTGAAACACTGGGACAAGTAACAAAGTTGAAATACTTGGGCATCACCTTTGATGATACATTAACCTTCTCCGGCCATATAGACTCAGTAGTCAAGTCAGCGAATACAAAACTTGGGGTCCTCTACCATCATAGGCACTCTATGACACCAGATGCTCTGAAACTTGCCATCAGTAGTTCAGTGTTGTCCTCCATAGAGCATGGTCTACCTATCTGTGGGGCAGGCACTAAAACTGCCATAAACAGAGTCAGCACACTACTAAATAAGGCCTGTCGACTAGCCATAGGGGCTGCTCAGGACACCCACACCTGCACACTCTACACCGAAACTGGGTGGCTCCCACTCTATCTTAAAGCACACTACCAAACCTGCCTACTTCTGAAAAAAGTGCTTCTTGGGCTTTCTCCCCCTGTACTGGGCTGCCTCTTTACACTAGCAGTTCCCACCAAATCAACAAGAAGCACGGCTACAGACAGGTTGGTGAGTCCCTTCAAAAGGATGAAACTCACCCAGAACTCCATCCTATACTAAGGACCAAAATGGTAGAAAGAGTTACCTGCTAACCTTACAAAATCACCCAAGATTAGTACCTCCAAATCTGGGCTCAGATCCCTTCTTGACACAAAAAATAATTGTGCTTCCCTGCCCTAATATGGCAGAATTTCAGCCACCCAACCCTTTCCCTTCCCCCCCCTTTTTATATCATCAACTCTCCCATCCCCAAATGAGGCCCACTCGGCTGACAAACCACTTCCACCATGACAACGCCATCCCTGGCTGACCCCCTACCCCCCTTAGGCTACACTGACCAACTAAATAGTGAACTACAAGGCTGAACCCTATTTGCCCTATCCTTTTCAACCTTTAGTTGGATTTATAAGATTTCTTTGGTATTTGAATGTCTGTGTAACTGTTTTTTGTTCTCTGTAAACACTGTTATATTTGTATTGTTTGTTCAACAATGATCTTGAACCTTTGAAAACGAGTCCTGGACTCAAAGGTATTAATCCTAAACAGAATTAAATAAAAAAATAAATAAAATAAAAATATAGATTACCACCCTAAAATCACTTGTTGCTGTGATTTTATGTTGGGAGGGTGTCTCTATGTAACCGTGTGTCTGACAGCTCCTATCACCTGACAACCCAGCTTTCAAGTAAACAAAAACAAACAAACCACAGTTTAAAATCTCAGTGAGTGCAATAAAGTAGGGAGTTGGGGTTAGAACATTATTTCCATCCATGAGAACTGGTGATAGAGTGTAAGAATTTGACATGATTTTTCCAATCCTGACCACCCAGAGGATGGTGCAACTCCATCTCACAGGCTGTTCTGATGCTACTGTATCTACTGAGTCTGCCCATAACTGAGGAAGGGTATTATAAATGTAAGAAATCATATGGGGAAGAAGAGCCATACCCTTCAGGGCTGATAATATGACAGGTATCACCAAGGGGGAAGCTGCATCAGGCGATGGCAGAGGTACTAATGTTTTTATAAAGTTTACCACCTGCAGGTAATGGAAGAAGTCCTGGGGGTGCAAGGAATACCACTGTTTCAGTTCAAAAAAGGATATCTGACCATCTGTTAAAAAGTGCACCACCAGATGTAGGCCCCACCATTCCCAGGTTCAAAATCCATGTTCCAGAAAACCTGAAAAAAAATTTACCAAGTAGAGAGGAGAGGAGAGTACAGGAGGTATCTGCACCTTTTTTGAGAGAGGTGTTCTAGCAATGCCCGCCAGTGTTTAAGCGTGTCACTTGTATAGGATTTTGTATCATATTGGGAAGGGGAGGGGGTGGGTGGATAATAAGAATTTTGTTAAGATGGTGTAAATCCTCTTCCTGTATTTCCAGGCTTTTCAAATGAGCTTGGTAAGTTACATTAAGCCAATAAAATATAGTACGTAAATAATTGGGCTGCCTGATGATATTAAACTAGATTTGGCAAAGCCAATTCCCCCAGATGCTTGGGAAGCTGCAAAATAGTAAATCGGATATGAGGTTTTGATCATTCCAGACATACCTGGAAATCTTTCTATTCAAGTATCTAAAGAAAGCAACAGGGATGGGGGGGGGGACTGGCAGAGTTTGGGCAAGATATAAAAACCGCGGAAACAGATTCATACGCACTGCATCAATTCTTTGTATCAAAGGGAGAGACGTATTTTTCCATGTCTCCAAATCTAAAGTGAATTGCTTCAAAAGAAGATCATAATTATGGGAGACTAGGTGGGAGGGGTCTCTCACCAGATAAACTCCTAAATATTTAAGAGCCGTGAGATCCTATCCAAAAGGGGAAAGCTTGATGTATGTAAGAGGAGGGGATATAATGCACTTGAAGGACTTCCATTTTTGTCATATTTAGTTTATAACCAGCCAATTGGTTAAAAGAGGTGAGGGTGTGCCTCAGATGAGGCAGAACATGATCAGGACACGTTAAGTATATGAGTAAGTTGTCCGCACAGAAAGTCATTTTTTTCTGCAGGATCCGCAATTTTTCCCTCAGCTGCGGTATTCACAAAGGAGGAGCCGGTTTATGACTGGCTCCACGATTCACAGTAGCTTGCAGGTGGTGTTTCCATAGAACTCCCTGCAGCTGTGGAAAAATGTTACAGCCAGTGGAAGCAGCCATAACATTTTCCACAGCTGCAGTGGATGAGAATACCAATCTCCACAGCTGCGGAGATTTCGGTCTGTAACTGGAGCTGTGGTGTGGGACTTTGTCTCATTTTGCTTTGTGAATCCTGCCCCTGTTTTTTGTAGTAGTTCAGGCCTCCACACCTCCAACATGTCCGATCAACTGGCCTTCTTTTCTGAAAAGTCACTGACTTACAATGTGGGTTTCCCATAGGTCTCTTTCCCCCCATCGGTATCTGTTACTGTGGAGTTCTAGGAATCTCAAGATTTTTTCGTGTTCAGTGTGCAGAGTTGTGAGTGACCTTGTCATTTCCTCTCTTTCCTCTACAATGTCTCCAGTCACTTCTTTAAGAATAGCTGTCTCTGGGGACACTTTCTTGGCCTGAACCTGTGGACTCGGAGTCTGAGGAAAATCCAAATTTTGCACAACCTTTAATTTGGTGGCATACTTGATTGTTTGTTCTAGCCCTGATAGTTTCTGTAGGGATAGCTGGAAAGAGAGCTCCCCACTCTCCATGTGAGCAATGAAATGGTCTCTGGTCAGCAGGTCTTGGGTGGGCAAGCCAGCATCTGGAAAGGACTTGACTACCAGGCACCACAGGGCCCTTCTAAAATCTTGAATAGATTTCCCCCTTTTCTCTCCTAATTGAAAAGGACAGTTCTTTCTCAATCAGCACATTCAGCAGGCTTGAGGGACTGTTTCATGGTCACTAACAGAGCAGTACAAGTTTGTTTGATGTCAGACTCCATGCACTTCACGGACTTTTCCCTGAAACAAAAGTCCCATAAGTTTTTGCTCAGCTGCTGCATCCCATTCATTCAACTCAGCTGCAAACTCCAATTGCTCCAACCAATCAGTTGACTCCTGGTTCTTTCCGCTGAAGGAATCAAGCATGAAGACATATCTCCTCACACGTCCTCCTGCCTGGGGTACCTGTGGACTAGTGGCTCCCCCTGATTGGAACATGTTTAATTTTAGCTGCAACACAAAATAACAAAATTTCACCTAGTAGCAGTTTCTCTTTTACCCAGCTAACCTGTTTGCAGTAAATCCCACCATTACTACCAGTCTATGAAGGGACCTGCAGCAAGGTGTGCCCAGGCTGTACATGTGGTGCTACTACCACCTTTGGTAAACTGGTGCAGCCCAGTAATTTACATTTCAGGTGCTAGTGTTGGAAACACTCCAATCAACTGAGTCACAAGGGCTTTGGCTCTTTATAGGCTCGGTAAGGAAACCACTAATTCCTCTACCATATGGGGAGTCACTAACCAGCCCATGTTTAATGGAATAACACAGCTTTATTAACAACTGCAAGAAGGATGGTTATTGCAAATTATAACTTTAAACATGGCTCTCTTGGGTGCCTTCCTAGGCAGGCCTGATCTACCCTTCCCACCTGGTATCAGGTTTTAAACAGATCGAAATGGGAGCTCCTTTAACTCAATCTCTGGCTACTGCAAGTGTAGAATCGCTGCAGTCCTGTAGATGTTGCCATGGGTTGGCCTGCACAGCTGCACTTTAAAGAGAGCAGTGTGTTCAGTTCATCAAACCTCACGCACTATGCAAGTGCTTAAATGGTAGAAAACCCCTCGACATGGGGCATTTGTAATCCAAATCGCAAAACACAGTGAAACAACAGGTGCTGTCCTTTAAAACAATGCCACACTGCAGTCCACTCATGGTTTCCAGACCCAGATGGCTCCTCCTGAAGCAGCAGACCACTGAATCTCTGCTCTCCTCGGGTATCTAGGATGGAAGTAGGCTTCCTCCCTATGCTCTGTGCTGAACTGGCTACCTTGGGCACTGGCTGCAGGTTCTTCCAACCTCCTTCCACTCATTCTGGACTGCTTAGGCCCCAGTCTGACCCTCACACATCCTGACTTCCAAACCTCTAGGTCGGAGGCAGCCCAGCACCATGCTATAGTGCCTGCTATAGGACCTGGAACAACAACGCTTGATCTTTTTCTTCATGCTATATCTTCCATGTTGCCCACATCCTGGCCTGACCATGGCTGCCACTCTTCTCCTCTCCAGAACCCAATAGCTTTGTTCACAGTTTGCTCTCCACTTCTGAGGCCTGGGATGGCACAATGTGCACCCACTCACAGCACTGCAGGACTTTCAACCATGAGATGTCCCCTCCTCCAGCATAGTCCAGCCTGTGTAGGCTCTTTCAAGGTCTGCCTTGGTTTGATCCTGTGGGCTGTCACTCCAGAAACTCTGCAACCCAAAGGACAAAAAAAAGGGGTCAGAATCTGATTACCCTCTCTTCCCCAAAAGCTTCCCAAAGTCCCTTCCCTGAGGTTTGGAGTGTAGGAGTAGGCCTGCCTGATTGGGTCCATTACAATAACTCTTCCCCCATTCAACTGATTTACTTGAAATTTGTCAGAGGCTGGGTGTGTGCTAGTATCTCTGGATCCTGAAAATTTCAATCGGTAATAGAGGTGCAAAAAAATTTATTTGGCAAAAATTAAGACCTGTTTTTTGCTCACCTATAACAAAAAACTAAGAGGATTTGATAGAGTTTTTTTGTTTTTTTATTTATCAAGTCTAGGATTACAAATACCTTTGAGCCTTGGCTCTTTTACAAAGATTCCACATCAGAGAAATACAAATTATGGGGAACATCAAGACAGACATTACAACAATGTGGACATTGCAAACAGAGTACAGATTAATACAATTCAAGGCTAGCATTGTAACAAGGCAGCCAGTGGCATTTGTCAGAGAAAACAGACAACAGATAAGAAGTGCCAGAGTCATAGGGAGAGGGAAGGGGGGGGAAGGAATGTAGGAAGGGTGGGGAGAGGGTGAAAAGTGCAGCATTGGGTATACCAAGATGTGAGGGTAGAATCCAGTGAGGAGGGGAGGTGTGGACCTCTAGAGCAGGAAGGGAAGGGAAGAGGAGAAACAAGGTTAAGTTGGGCAGTCACAGGAGCTGTTGGTAGTGAGATAGTCCCGGAGCCTAGTTTTAAACATACCAATTGTTGGGGCAGAGAAGATGGTTGGGCTGAGGCCATTGAACCAGAGTGGCGCTCGATAAGCAAAAGAGCGTTGTCCCTGTGAAGTGTGACAGTGGGGGACTTTCAGTAGCTATAGCGTGGATCTCCTAAGGCACCATTTGTTAATTCGGTGTTGTAACAGAGTTGAGACTCCAGAAGGTGCAAGGCCAAGGTAGATTTTTTTCACCATGGAGCAGGTGAGAAACTTTATGCAGTTTGATAGTTGGAGCCAGCCAGTCTGAGTGTACAGGTCATGTTTGGGTGAGACAGTAAGCACCAGTGATGAGCCAACTTGCCTTATTTAAGGCAGTTGAGAGGCGTCTAAGGGTTGTGGTTGTGGCCGAGCCATAAATAATGAGACCCAGTCTATTACAGAGATCACAGAGCTCAGGACTGCAACCGTCAAAGCTTCTGGCATGAGGAGTGGTCTGTGTTTGTAGAGGAGACCAAGCCGTGTATTAGCAGCTCTAGCTACATTATCTACATGAAGTCCATAGGAGAGATTAGGGTCAAGCTGTATCCCTAAGTATTTGAAGGACCCCACCTGATCTAGAGTGCTCGCCTGGGTGGTGGAGATAGGCAAGTGGTGTAGCTTGTGTGGGTTATGAGAGCTGTAGAAGAGCATAGATTTGGTTTTCTTGTCATTGAGGACCAGTTTATGATTAAGAAACCATGTCTCTACAGGACCGAAACCAAGTTGAAGGTTGTGTTGAAGAGTTGCAGGATCTTTGTGAGTGGAGAATACAACAGCATCATCGGCATATAGTATGATCTGCTCAGAGCAGTGGTAAGGGAGGGAGTTTAAGAAAAAGCTAAAAAGGAGGGGCCCAGTATGGATCCCTGTGGGACACCCGAGCGAACAGGCAGGGTGTCAGAAAGAGAGTCCGCAATTTTTACTCTCTGTGACTGGTTTTCTAAGTAGCTTTTAAACCAGAGAGAAAAGTCAGGTGATAGCCCGGCATTCAGTAGTTGGTGTATTAGTAGTCCATGGTGTACTGTATCGAAGGCCTTGGAGAGGTCGACGAAACGCCCCTGTGAGAAGGGCCGTTGTCAAGGGATTTGCAAAGCTCCAGTGAACTCCAAGAAGGGCTGTGGTGGTGCTGTGACCTTTCCGGAAGCCATGTTGTTGTGGACAAGGTATATTGTATTTATCCAAGTGGTCAGTAAGTTGATCAGCCATGATGCGCTCGAGTGCCTTAGAGAATGGGGGCAGTATGGAGACTGGGCGATAATTTGAGTGATTCGTCTTATCCCCACTTTTATGGACAGGTGTCACGGTGGCTGTTTTCCATAGGTCTGGGAATTTTCCATAGCTGAGAGAGAGGTTTAGGATTTTTGTTAATGGATGGATTACCTCATCGAGTGTGAGCAACAGAAGCTTAAGGTCCAGGGTGTCGCTACTAGATCTAGATTTAGAGATAGCTGCAGTAATATAGCAGCGAGCTTCATTCAGCCTTACCTCCCTGAAGTAGAAGATGGAATGGTTAGACTGAGGGGCTGAGATATTTTGGGAGTAGGCCCTGTTTTCAAAAAAGTCATGGGGTAGAACAGCACTAAGGTCTGAAAAAGCCATGTTAAAGATGTTTGTGATCACCTTGGGGTCGAGGGTTGAGGATCCATCAACCATTAACATGGCCAGAGAGGTTTTTGGCTGCTTCCCTGTGACATTCTTGATATTGTCCCAGAAAGCATGACCATTTCCCCATGTACTGCTGAGAGTGTCTTTGTAATAGGTGGCTTTCATTAGCCATATGGCTTTTGTGCAGGCATTTTGTGCTTGTTTGTAATTTTGGATGTCCAGTTGTTTGCCAGTGGCCCTGGCAACTGCCCAGAGGTGATCCCTTAGTTTCAGTTGTGAGAGAAGAGCCGCGGTGACCCATGGGTTAGACAGAGATTTTGTTTTGCGCCTTTTAGCAGGGGCAAAGAGGTCACAGGCTTTGTTGAAAATTGAGATGAAGTGATCAAGAGCCAAGTTAACATCTGTTGCTTCATAGATGGGTAGCCAGTCTTGTAGAAGCAGGTGTTGTTTGAGATGTGGAAGTTTTCCACGAGGAAGGACTCTGCTAGCGATAATTTTGGGAGGGGGCTTAAGGAATTTGTTAGACCATGCACACATGACTGAGGAGTGGTCACTGAGACAGTCTGGGAAAATGGTCGTACGAGAAATCCTTGTGGGGTGAGTGGTGAGGACCCAATCGAAGAGGGTACTGGTGCCAGTCTTGTAGTTAATCCTAGTAGGGGAGTTTACCATTTGCGTGAGGTTAGCAGCTGAGATGGAGTCTTTATAAGCACTGGCGCTCAATGCTAACCAGTTTATGTTGAAATCCCCTAGTAGAACAAGTTCAGCTTCGGAAGGATGACAGTTGATAAAGTTTAGGACGTTGTTGAATCCATGTTTAGGGTCCCTGGGTGGGATGTATACGGAGACGATAGTCAGGGCTTTATGGTTGGGACCTAGGACGATTTTTATTGGTAGAATCTGGGCCGAGGCAGAAAGTAATAGAGTTGCTACAGGGTGCCAAGACAGGGAGTCTTTGATATAGATTGAGAAACCACCGCCTTCTTTGGATATCCGGTCCAGCCTGTGGATATTGTAGCCCTGTATTGTCACTGCTGAGTCAGGAACTTTAGGTGTCAGCCAAGTTTCCACCTCTGCAAGGATATCAGGGTTGTGTTGGCATATGAAGGCTTGGAGTGCATCCAGCTTTGGTAGTGGGCTGCAGATATCAATGGCTACAAGGATAAGGGCACCTGGAGCTTGTGTGTGGCCTGAGCTTCTAGGGCCAGGATTGGGATGGATGCTGCCTGAGATGAGAAGGAGGAGGAGTAGGAGTTTTAAGGAGCAGAGTCACAGCTCTTTGAGATACAGTTTTGATCGTTGTTTCCGGGAGTAGAGGTTGGAAAGTTCCAGGCGGTATCCCATATGGACTGCAAGGTGGTACAGTGTAGAGAGGTGGCCACACTTGTTGAGAGTAGTGGTAGGGTTAAGTAACCAGGAATATCCAAATGGTGCACCAAGCACAGGTCTCGAGTGGAAGTGGAGAGTTCCCTTGGAGTACCAGTGGAAACCAGAGTAGAGGGTGGCGGGTGGGGTGGGGGTGGGGTGGCTAGGACCAGGAAGAGAGAAGGGGGGGCAGGGTGAGGAGGAGGAGGAGAGGCAAGAGAAAGGCAGAGAGAACCCACAAGGCTTACATACTATATAGAGATAGAGTTTGCCCCAAGATGTGTGCTTTTGAGCTTCTTTTCTTCCTAACGCATCCTGTTTTTGAGAAATTAGGGGAAAAACTATGCTCATACTCAATTTAAACACTGAGTATTCTAACAATAACTGATTTTTTTTATGACCGTATTTCTCAATGCGGTCGTTTGATGAAAATGCATGCGTGTCTGAGAGGGCGGGTCTAGTGACATCACTATGAGGTGATCCCTGCTTCTGTAAACAGTGTCTATTCAGCGGGAATGGGGCTATGCATTTGTGTGTAGCCCTGCCCTCTGAATAGATTCTGTGTCATATTTTGTAAAGCAGCCATTTGCCACCTCACTTTAAGTGGGGATTGGTGAAATTTAACAACCGGATACTGAGGTGCCCAATCCTTAGTGCTGGCTTACACTCTGCAAACTGGATCCAACAGCCGGGTGCCCATTCCTAGGGCCCAGCTCAATAAAAAACAAGTATGTAACTGACACTGGGGTGCCCACCCCAGGTGCTGTTAAGACCCCCCGTTACATGATTACCCAACACCGAGGTGCCTAGTCCTCAGTGTCAGTACCTGTAATAGAAAAACAGTCCATGTATCTTGTGCTTCAGACAAGAGGCTACAGGCTGGGGGAGGGGTGGACATCAGGGTTGACAATGACAAGGAACATGCCACCACTGATTCACCAGGGTTCCAGAGACTCAAAACCCTATTTTTTTTTCATTTCCCTACTTTGTGCACTTTGTTTTCTTCAACCCTAATGTCTACATGAACATAGTTTTCTGCAATTATATATTATAGAGAAGGGGGGGCCCCTTGGGTACAGATTTTGTTCATGAATCTGAAATAAGTTAGACATGGCTAAACCCATGGTGGTCTATTACCTACCACATGAGCAGCCATTCTTGCCTTCTATGTCCTCTTTTTACCTTCCTGGATGTTCATATTCTAGTCTCCTTCCTCTCTCAGGAAAACTTCCTCTGACTATCATTGGGGCAACAGTCTGTCCCTTGTTGGCATCTACTCCAGACTTCCATCATACCACATATCCCTTTGGAATCCTCCCCACCCCGAAGCGGACTCTCACCCCAATGCCACTGTAAGGCAGAATGGGATTACCAGATGAATGGCCTAGCTAGGGGAGCTGGAAGAAAGAGCCAAGCCCAGTGACATGTGCTTGGCCCCCTCATTATTACTGTCAAGAACTGTTCCCCATTTTGTTTCATCTACCACCCTACAGTATATCAGAAGTGGTCCCTACCGATGCCTGGTTTATTGAGTGTGAACACTGGCAATGCTGAAAGACCCCAGTAGCCCAGGCCATGCAAGTCAGGTTTGAGACACAAATCAGGGTCTCCTATATAGAAGATGTGCAATGCACTGTCAAAGGGCTAAAAAATAGTTTCTAATCAAATTGTCCATTGTTGGGTATGGGCTGTTACAGAGTGCATAAGGGCTGCACTGTTTGCTTTCAGAATGATGCTGAAACACTAGCAACAACCCCATTGCTCTGTAAAGTGCTTTAATACAGTTTGTGTATGACAGGCACTTTATAAGTCAAAATTATTTTCCAGTGCATTTAAGTTTAGACAGTTTAGTGAAGGATTTTAGGTTTTGTGTTTATTTTTATTTATTGAGATCTTGGATAATACCTGTGAGCGGATGCTTGTTGATAGGTTCCACATCAGATACATTAGACAAAAGGGTACAATACTGTGGACAAATATATAAATACTGAGAAAAATATACATAGAGGTTACAGAATTCAAACATAGAGCACTAGGTATGCTGAGGCACTGTACAATGTATCCCCATGTTAAGAAGATAAGCAGACAGGATAGTGAGGGATACATTTGGACTGGGAGGGCAAGGTGAGCAAAGCACAGAGGGCAGGGAGGGAGAAAGGTATGGATAGGTCAAGGGGCAGAGCCAGGGAGGGGTAGGGAGGTGGGTGAAGTGCTGCAGTTTGACTATCCTGTCACGACAGAGGCAAAGATGAGTGCTAGAGGGCGAGGTGGATTGTTACTGTTTTGCAAGGAAGACTGTGTTCAATTTTGTGAGGAGTAGCTTTAATAAATGTACCCAGTCTAAACAACTTTGAGCCCTGAACACCAAATAAAAAGATAAATAAAGAAGTCCTATAAACCCTGGTTCTTCATATCTAATTAATCTTATTCTTTTTCTTATATTTGGGATGAGGTATCGTATAACCTAAGCAACTGTACACTGTTGCAGGCTCATTCCTACTAAAATGCTAAATGTTTGCTGAACAGCCACTGCCGTCTTCTGTTTCCTTCCCAGTTTCTGCTCACTTACCCCACTGTGATGTCAAATATGTTACTTCCGACGGAGCTGGAGACTGCCATGTCCCCTAGGCCCTTGCGTGCCACAATAACACTGGTAATGAGATCTGGAATGGAGGTGCCAGCTGCCAAAATGGTCAATCCCATAATCTCTTCTGTAATCCCAATGGTTTCTCCAACCTAGAATTGAGAGAAAGATGATGTACAGCATTACATTCTGCTAGGATGATCTGCCTTTCATCAATTTGATTGGCCTGTTATAATTGTCCACAGACATGCAGCATCCATCTGAAGCAAAAATATGCCGGTTTAAGGAATACATACATATATACACACACACACACACACTCTCTCTAAAACTCCAATCCCCGTGCAAAGCACCATGGGTAGCAACATACAGATCCCAGTGTAAGGCAAACTGGTATGTTTTTCTGCAGGACCAACAGCTGTCTGAAAAACAAGCTTTTAAAAGTGATCAAGTGCAGCTGAGAACAAGAAACCAGAGACAGGTGTTTCACCTTTTTGTTTGTTTATTTGCTTAATGGGTAAATCGTACTGGAATAAAATCCATTTTCAGATATGACCGACAAATAACATAGATAAGCATACATCACAAATAGCATTTTACATTTAAGACAGAATGTCTGTCAGTTTTTTTTAAAGAATTAATTAAAACATCCACAGTCAGATAAAGTGCTAAAATACTCATAAGCAGCTTTTGAAAAAACCCTGACAGAGGTTGTTGTTCTAACAGCAAAAGGAATCTTCTTCCAATTGTTAGAGGCACAATACCCCAAAATCCATTGTCCAGTTACTGTTCTCTTTAAAGGAGTTTTTAAAAGCTTTCCAGCCCTACACCTAGTATGTAAGGACATGTCATAAAATTCCAAGTTACTGGCCAATACTAAGGGAATGCTTGACTTAAGAACTCTAAACGTAAAATTGGCAAGCACACATTTAAAATTCTACTGAACTGTCAGCCAACCCAGCCTTCTTAAAACTTTGCAATGATCTGTGGATTTAGGGACAGAAAGTGAGAATTTAGCAATTAATTGTAGTAAAAAAGATTTTCTTGCAATAATACTAGCAGAAGTGTTATCTGTAATCACAGTGGCATAATTAACTGCAGCCAAGCATTGCCTGGCTATGATCATCTTGAAATCATTAGTTAAGAAGGAACGGATCCTCTATAACAATACCACCTTGGCGTGAATCTTAGCAGTTACTTTATTAAAATGTAACTCATAATCTAATGTGGGGTCCAGCAATACTCCCAGACACTGGAAGCTTTCCACATTTTCAAAATACGTCCCATCAAGAGATTTAACCAACAAATCCTGATTCATCCCCTTAAGCCTTACATGTGTCCCAAACACCATAGTTTTTGTTTTCACTTTGTTTAAGATTAACCTATTGGCTAATAACCACCACTGCACATTATCCATCTCTTCATATAATATCTGACTCAAATCAGAGACTGAAGCACTTTGATAATATATCACTGCATCATCAGCGTATAATGTGAGACAGGAATCCCCCAACACTTCAGAAATTTTATTGGAAAAAAGTGAAACAGAACAGGGCCTAGTATGGAGCCCTGAGGGACTCCGTACCTCACAGAAGCAGTATCTGAAACCACACCACCACATTTGACTTGTTGATGACTTCCCCTCAAATAATCCTCAAACCAGTTCAGTGCTGAATTACCTATACCAAGTGATTCAAGCCTTTTAATTAAGAGCCCATGGTCCACAAGGTTGAATGCCTTGGTCAAGCCACTAACACGGCCCCGTAAACACTTCTCTCCGCATTCCTCCATAGACAACAGAAGCTTGTGAACTTGACCAAGGCAGTCTCTGTCCCATGGCCCTTTTAAACCCATGCTGATAATGTGATAACAGCCCAAACCTCCACTATAGTCTATAAGTTGGGATTCCTTAGTGAAAATGAATGGCTCATTTGGACCTCACCCCCATCTACTTGATATTCCACTGCCTGCATTCTTCATGGTGAATTGGTACAGTGGCTTACTTGTTCAATCTCACAAGTCTGATAACTGAAAATTCTGAAATGCAGGTGTAACCCCCATGCAAATGGGGGTTCCCAAAAAGTCTTCCAGGAGCTTGCTTGAATGCTCCAAGCCTGAATGGTGTTTGGCATTTAAGCCGTTTATCTGTGAGTGCTTTTAAAGCCTCTGGTACTGTCTCTTTAAGAGCTGTCTGCTTGCAGACATAATTAGTTTCTATGGGGGGGCCTGTGTGTTTCCCTGCTTGAGTCCCACTCGATCTGCTGCCAAATCACTCCGTTTCTGCCGTCACTAAGTGGGCAGAGTGAGCACTTTTCAAAGATGTAGCTGTTTGCCAGAAATCATTTAGAGTAATAATGAAAATACAGTTTGTCTAACCTGCTTTTCTTTGCAGTCAGAACTGTGTTTGCCTAGCCCTCCATTCTGGTTGAACTGCTGAACTGGACCAATCAGTGTGGAGGGACCTTTGAAATGGAGCCTGCTGCTGGCAAATCAGAACTTGGACTCTCACTGTGGAGCCAGCCACCTATGTACTGTATGGCCAATGCTTCTGGGAATTGTAGTTTGGACTTCAGCACCTTTTTGCACCAACAGGGGGAGTCTGATTGTGAGTGACAGCCAAGCCAGCCAACTGAACTGGGAGGAACTCAAAGGAAATGCCCGGCTCTGTCTACTGGAAAGATGAGATCAGTTTGGGCAGTGAAGAGACAAGGAGCTGTGTGCTTCTTCGGTGTGTAGTTTTAGTGCAGGAAATGTGTGTAAGGCCCTAAGTTTCAGTCTGCAGCTTGTGAAAACATCCGTTCAGACTGAATCCGACCTGTGAGGAGAATCAAGGAGATCTGAAGAATAGAAACCAGGCTCACCCTGTAGAAGACTGGAGAAATTGCTGAATCGCGCTCGGTCTGTCAGGAACTGAATCTCCTGTGTGTTCTCCCGGGTATTGTGCAGTAATTGCGATTGGGATAGAGAAGCAACCTGCCTGGTATAGTACTTTCCTTTTACATACAGTATAAATGTGTGTAGTGCTTGTGGGGAATCGTGTTTCAAATCCCCTGTACAGTGAATTGAGTGCATGAGGCTGGAAGTAAACTCCAGCTTAATCCAGACTACATCCATTTGCTCTAAACTGCAGTGGGGTCCAGTCACAAGGACCTTGTCCACATGGTCTGCTCCTCCTGGCAATCCAGGACAATCTTCCTTCCATCCAGTTCCCAGCATTGAGTTTGTGAGTACAAAGCAGGGTAGCTCCCTGCCATCTGTTTATCGAATTGCAAGTGTATCATCTAATTGTTGTGTTTTTTTTTTATTTCTTCACGAACTGAGCCAACTGGCTCCGGATTACAATTTGGGTGTTGTGCCAGTGTTTTTCCATCACAGGGCCCCAGCCAGCTGCACCGATCCTGGCTAGCCCCCATCCTGGGTACCCAGTGAAAGTGACAATTTGGGACTCTGAATATGGGCACAGTACTGTGATTATTAATGTGTTTAACCTAATTAACCTGATTTCCCCCTTCCTTGTTACAGCTTCTTAAATAAATCAGATCTGTTTGTTTCAGCAGTGTTACACTGTCTGAGGTATTCGTTTATGTTAAAGTATTGTACTGTGGCTTTGCATTGTATTATCTTGTTTTACAGGGGGTTCCCAGCGCCCAGTCGACAGAGCCAGTCCTGGGGGTAAGTGTACATTGTGAAGATATTCCTGATGCATTGTGTGGGCCACTAATGGGAAGAAAGGGGTGTTACAGTGTCCCAGAGGGCTGTGACCAAGTTAGTTTAACTACTGCAAACCCTGACCTCTAGGTGGAGGCACTCGTCATTGGACCTAGGCCCCTTAACCTGTCAGTAGTCAGTCAGGCAGGGTTAGTAGCACTTGGGATAGCACCACCTGGGGGTTACACAGGAGAGGATCTGAACTGTTGTGGTACAATAGTGCATAATGTGTTTGTTAAAAGGAACAGAGAATGTACTTTGATGTTATTCCTGGAACCTTACCTTTTCCAGTTGTCATGTGGCACTTTTCCAGCATTTCTGGGGCTCCCATGCCAACTGCACATATTGCGCTGTGCATTATAAAATAAGCAAAATCAGTCCTGCAACCTAGTTGATCACCTGATGTCCCAAGTTATGGGGAAAACTAACAACACACACGGTCCCAGAAAAAATGGATCCGGCTAACCAGACATGTTACACACATGTTGGTATCAATACATAGGGATTTTCAAACACCAAAATCTGCCATTGTTTTCCACCTTGCAACGTTTTAAACAGCTATGTACACCAATGCTTACCTTTACATAGAATTTAAAACTGTTTTCATTTACCTTAAGTCTTTTGTTCTGCATCTATTCAAGGTGGCCGAGAGAGACAAAGAGAAGGAAAGAGAGAAAGGGAGGGGGGGGAGAGAGAGATGCAGGAGTGACAACAGCCACATCATTGGTTCTGACTGTTCTCCAAGGCACACATGACAGACAGAGAGGTGTGGTGGCAGTAAAATACAACTGCAGCAGTAACAATCACATCTGCAACTACTGAAGTTAGCAAGAGGGAGACTGAGCCCGAAGGTGGGTGGAACAAACAGAGAGCTGTGATGGTAATAAAACATAGTAGCAGCAGTTGTTCAGAGTGGGTGGAATGGAAACAGAGCCATGAGCCACACTAACCAGCAATGTCATAATCATATCACTAGCAAGAATACTAATCCTATTCATCTGACCAGGCCACGCTAATACTAGCCAACAGGTGGGGTGAGCAAAGCTTCTCCGGCACTCAGTCAAAATCAAAGTACCTTGGGGAAGGGGGGGTGGTGAGAGATCATAATGAGAACCTCTTCAGCTGTGGACTGTTTTATCAGGTGTGTGTTTCAACCCATGAAAATGGTAGGATTTATTAAAAAGAACTAGTTTTAATAAAGTTTGTTTTTTATTACATTTTTTTTGTAAGGGTCCATTTTATAATTGTAATAATGTACTACAGGGCATTGCAGTGGTAGAATTTATCCATTTCTCATGCAGTTAAAGTACACATCACATGAAGCGTGGTTCAATCCAGCAACACATGCCCCATCATGTATTATTGTTAAAAGCTCATTTGCATTATTAAAAAAAATAATAATAATAAACAGCAGACAGAAAACAATGCACTGAAGTACTGCTGTGGTTATTTATAGGTGTTTTACACTTGCCCTGTTTCTCTATTAAAAAATACCAGTGCACTTGAGCCCTGACTATTGTACAATACATTTCACAATCACTTTGGGGATTCAACCAGAAATCAAAAAGCAAGATTGTGTAACTTATTTTTTCATTTGAAATGGGATGGGAGCAAACAACCAGAAGTGCTTGATTGCCTGACTAGGAGTTCTGTTGATGCCTGGGATAGCAGGCCAGTTACCAGCTGCTAGGAGAAAGCATGCGTCAGGTGTGCGACATGTGCAGTGCCCACTGCCCCCCAGGTTCTGCTCTGGATGTGACTATTGTCCAGCAATGATTGAGGATTTTGCAGCATATATAAACTTTGGTTTTTTCCATCTTTTAGTATAACTGAAAATTTGGATATTTGTGAAGTCTGTTTAGTACCCCCAGTATATAGTTTCAAGTGTGTGTTTTGAAACAGTCTTATTTTTTCCATTTTAAGGATCGCTTGTTAATGCACCAGCTGCCTCGAGGATTCTTGATCAGCTGGAACCTTGTTGTACCACAGAAGGGTACAACTGCGTTCCATGACCTTTGAACTGTGGTACAACAAGGTTTCAGCAGGCATGGAACTCCATGCAGAACAAACCCTTACTATACACTATACTGAGACATTTCTGAAGTCTGTTTCATACCCTAGTATATTGTTTCAAGTGTTTGTTTTGAAATAATCTTAAAGCTCCCTTGTTAATGCTACCCCTTTCCCACCCAGTATTCATATTTTCATTACTTCTGAGTTCTATAAACTGGTGACATCAGTTGAGCAGAAACCTTGCAGGGAAGGCTTCACTCCAGGCTTCTGCTCAGCTGATGTCACTGGCTTCCAGAACTGATAAGTAATTAAGGAATGATTATTAGACGGGGGGGGGGGGGGCAAGGCAGCATTAACAGAGGACCCTAAACAAGTAAAAATAAGATTTTTTCAAAACAAATGATGAAACAGTACACTGTGGATACTAAACAGATGTAACACATACTCAAAGTTCTAATTCTATGACAACATGTAAACAACATGTAAACAAACAACAAAAAAATAAAACAAAATTTATGTTCCCTTTACATGCTCTAGTCATACTGGGCCAGTAGCAGCATCTAGGCCAGCTGTGACATCCAGAGTAGAACTGGGGGGCCAGTGGATGCTGTACATGTTGTAGTCGCTGCACAGCTGGTTGCCATGCCAGCAATCCAGGTTTACACCTCAAGTCCAGGACATAAGTGAGTCAATCAAGTGAGACAGGCGGGGCATCAGCTTTAGATGCTTCCTGTACATCTCTCCAAATCACACATGCACTCTGATGTCTCAAACCAAGTGTAAAACATCACTGGTATGCAAGTAGCATCACGAGTATGCAAATAGGCTAGCAAGGCTGCCCTAGAACGAAGCTCATCTTCTACATGGGATTGCACATATGTTTCAGTCAAGGCTGAGAACATCAAACTACAGACATGTGTTTCACCCTGTTAGGACTCCTCAGTGCAGTTGCTGACTCAGCCAAGAACCACATCAGCCCCAGTGCAAAGCAGGACTTTAGTACACTCAGCAGCATGCCAGAGGCTGTTTGCAAGCAGAGCAGTATATAGGCTCCGTAAAATATGTACATAGAGATAATTTCCAAATTGTTTGGTTCCTGCATATAATTTCAAAGCACAGACACATTCTAAAGCCTCAAACACAAAGTAGAGAATCATAGGTATGCAAATATGCTTCCTGTCTCAGGGAGGTAGTGTAGCTCCTTCTGATGCCCAGCCACCATTGGCTCAGGGGGAACGAAGCCATGAGGAAACAATGTCATTGCTTACAGGGAGTGCCTTAAGTTAGTGTGCACCAGGAGCGTTGCAATGGAGGATGGAGTGTCTATCTTTAGCATAATTGTTGTGCACCTTCTACAAAACCATGCTTCTAGGGGAGTGATGATGGAAGGACAGAAGTGAGAAAAATGGCTGAAATGTGACCCAGTGTAGATGAATTATCCTCTGTCCACCTTGTGTAGTGAGAGCTCATCAGGCTCCAGCCCCTGTTGCTGGCTTATCCCACACTTGATCCACTAGTTAAATGAAATTTTCCCTGTTGAGTTGGCCATCCCTGGGGTCCCACCCATGGAGATGAGCCATGGGTTTTTGAGCAGATAAGGGTTTTGGGCTAAGCAATGACGACTGACTCCCTGAAGGCTTCTCAAGTGGGATGATGGCTTGAGGTCAATGAGAAGGGGACCCTGAGGCAGCCTGAGGGATAATCTTGAAAAAATAACAAGTATATAAAACCATATAATACACTAGCACATAACCAAACAAGGTAAACCCACTATGATAGTAGGGTCATGTAGAATAGGCATTGGCCAAGGAAAATTAAGGAAGAATATACATGTGCAGGTCCTTCAAAGTTCTAAAAGTTCATGAACAGCACTTTCAAACAGGATTTTTGGGCTTACCTTTTTATGTATTAGCAATCCAGAGATATCCTTGTCTAAATCTATCCTATCTTAAATCAAGGGAACAGCCATTACATGGAAACTTGAGACAGAAAGTTATGTCTCTGTTGGGCAAGCTGTTCTTGACAACATCAGATTGCCCAAATGTGACATCATACAGTATATGTCTCAGGGTTTCATAAAATAGATGCTGCCTTGGTCTATGCTAGGAAACATTAAGACATTGGTATCTTTGGATTTCTGATACATATTGGTAAGCTCAACACCTCATACGAAAGAATATTTCATTAACTTTCAGACTAAGAGTATCCTTGCAAAACTATGCTCTCTTTTAAATCTAGTTATTTGTTGACAAGCAATCCTTAGGAATATGACGAGTCTCAAAAAGAAAATCTGACCTCAAACTCTAAGTGGGCATTAGGAGTGTACACAGTAAATAATAATTTAAAAAGAACTCACATTCTCTTTTGCATTATTTATTTGCTGTGCACTCCCAATGAGTTGGAAGACAGGCTTACCTATTTGTTTTCAACTTACAAGACACAGAACTTCAGCATAAAAGCACTGAGGCAGAGGTTTACCAGGAAGGACATTGACAATAAAGTAAGGTTTCAAAGAAATACACATAATCACACATACTCTAATAATTTAAAGCATCATGGGAAGTATATGCAAATAACCATGAAGAATTCAGACTGGTTTTAATTTAAGCATTAATGTATGGCACCAAGTGATCTCTAGACCAATCTGCGAAGGCTGAAAAGAACAAGTATTTGTCAATGCCTAATGTTTGCTTGCTGACATTAGCATTGGTAGTGTAGGAGTTAGAGAGATGCATAATAGGAATGGCAGTGAAGTATTGAACTGAAGCCAACCCCATCACCATCCTGCAGAGACTGACAGGCATTGAGGTGTGCCTTTGGATCATCGGCCATAATGCCCACACCATGTCACCACACCCTACCCTGCAGACACTGACAAGTGTCACAGTGTACCTTGGGGTCTTTGGGCCCTATGCTCACCCCATTCCATAGGGAAATATGGTGAGATGGGTGCAGTATAGGAGAATAGGGTGAACTTTGGGGCCAAAGAGTCCAAGGCACACCTCGATGCCTGTCACTGGCTGCAGGGTGTGGGTGGGGGTGGAATGGCATGAGCATTACAGGCGACAATCCCAAGTCACACCCCTGATGCCTGTCAGTCCCTACAGGGTGGGGCGTTATGGTTGGAAACCCTAATGCCCTGGGCGTTCGTTGGTATTTTCACTCCAGATTTTCAACACGGGTTTTTTGTGACCCCACCTCATGAACAGTGGCAATATCAGTTCGACAGCCGAAAGCTGATTTTGTACAGTGACTACGCCAATTGGCACCACAGGTGCGAAAACACATTTTGAACAGGATGTGAAAAATGACAGCTGTACTGTCCATGGGGAGGTGTAAAAAATGGAAATGTTGAAAAGCCCGAGTGAAAATGTAAAAAAACTGGTGAAGTCACGAGTGTGTGTAGAAACTGAGCAACGCACACCCCTAATGTAATTAGTTTGGGGACTTTTTACAGCAGATTGTCAACACAGGCATTTGGGGACCTCCACTCATGAACAGTGTCACTGTGATTTTCTTAATCTGTCCCTAACACTGATTTCCCACAGCGACTTCGCATTTCTGCGCCGGAAGTGCGAAAACACATTTTACCCAGGGTGTGAAAAATGACAGCTTTATAGTTCATAAGGAGGTGTGGAAAAATGCCAGTGTTGAAAATCTGGACTGAAAATATTACAAATTCGTGAATTTACGAGGGTGTGTGGAAACTGCTCAATGCACACTCGTAACACAGTCATTTTATGGACTTTTCTCACCAAAATTTCAACATAGCCATTTTAAGACCTCTGCTCATGAACAATGTCACTGTGATTTTCTTAATCTGTCCCAAACGTTGATTTCACACACCAACTGCGCCATTGTGTGCTACATGCGTGAAAACACATTTTGGGCAAGATTTGAAAATGACAGTTGTACTTCTCATAAGGAGGTGTGTAAATGTCAATGTTGGAAAATCTGGAGGGAAAATAGTAAAATTTTCGGTTACAAGCGCATGTGAGGAACTGCACAACGCACACTGTGAACAGTCATATTTTGGGAATTTTTCACCAAATTTTAACATAAGGTTTTGGAGGGCCTACCTCATAAACTGTGACACTGTCATTTGTTACTCGGTGCCGAAAGATGGTTCCGCGTAGTGACCATGAAATCACCTTTCAGGACCATATAACAAAATGCTTGTGGCTGAGTTCATGAGGTGGGGCCTCAAGAACCCCATGTAGAAATTTGATGAAAAAACTCCCCAAAATGGCCGAGATATGCACCAAAGTTGAAAAAAATACATTTATGTCATTATACAGCTTACTGGACTTCTTCAGTTCGTGGTCAGCATTGAAGAGTGCAGACGTTTTCCCGGTCCACCGAAGATCATCGCGGCGGCCTCCGGAAGTAAGTATGGAGTGAGGTGGGGGTGTGGGGAGGCAGGGTGCCCAGAGGGTTGGTGCGGGTGGGGGCAGGGGGATCAAGACAATCAGCGAGGGATCGTTTTTTCTTACAGGGCATTTTTTTTAAAGACGACGTGGGACTTTTGCCATGCTGGGTTGGGTTCCCAGTGTGGCACCTGTAAGTTTGTTGGGGTTGCAGTGGAGCCAGTGGGGGATTGGACACCCCCATGGGCCACAGACCTTTGACATGCTGGGGTGGGCTCCCAGCGTGGCACCTGGAAGTTTGCTTTTGGGGGGGCAGTGGAGCCGACGGGGGACTGGGCACCCCCATTGGTCATACAGTGTGCGTGGTGGAGGGGACTGCAAGAGCACACTGGGGTGGGCTCCCAGCATACTACCTTGGTGTTTGTGGGGGGGGACTGGATCTGACAGGGATCAGAAATTAACTGTTTATGACAGTTCAAATGCAGCGCTGACATGTAGGCAATTTGCATACCGCCCATGGCAGTATTCTGGACGGCAGTATGCAACTGTTTACACGCTACCACCGCTGATTGTAAAGCGGTTTTCTCTCAGAACTGTACGGCACTGCATCTGAATGGCTGTCATAGATAGCTCAGACATTTATTGGTGCGGTGCAGCCATGCCTGCAAAAAGGAGCAGGGCACTGGAAGTGGGGGTGGCACACCAACGAAAACTCGTATGTTGGTACTATGTTTCTTGCACATGCATGCAAGCAAACATAGAAAGACACAGACATGAGTTTTGTCCTCAGGACCTGAGAGTCAGGCAGACAGACCAGCAAGTACAGCACCTGCTGACAAGGCACTCCCAGTGAGTAATGGCATTGTTCTGACATGGTCCCCCCACCCCACAAGAAAACAGGGAGGAAGCTGGGCATTAGAAGAAGCTACACTCCCTTTCTCTCTGAAACAGTCCTCAGAAGGACAAAACACATGTATGTCTTGATTCTTGGTTTTACTTTTGCAGACTGTGTGAGAGGTCTTTTTTTTTGTTTCTGTTTCTCCCTCCTTCCCAGTCAGCCCACTATCCTGCTGTCCTCCCAGCCTCACCCCCTGATCTTCCGGCTTACCTTCCCTTCTTCTCCCACGGCTTACCTTCTGTGGTGGCAGGGTGGCAGGGAGCCCCCTTAGAAACACAGAAACATAGACATAGAAATTGTCAGCAGATAAGGACCGCTAGGCCCATCCAGTCTGCCTGTAGGCCCTATACATTGTATGTGGCCACTGACCCTATGTGATAAATGGCTTTTATCACTCCCTCCCCTCTCAAGCTTCCCTTGTGCCTGTCTCAGGCATTCTTAAACCCCTTCACTGTGCTTGCTCCTACTACCTCCTGTGGCAGACTGTTCCAAGCATCGACTACTTCTGTGTAGAAAAACTTCTTCACATTACCTCTTAATCTGCCAACTTCAAATTTCATATTGTGCCTCTTTATTCTAGTACTTTTTCTACATTGGAAAAGGTCCCCCACCTGCACCTTGTTTATGCCCTTGAGGTATTTGAAACTTCTTCCATCTGTCCTCTCCTCCAGTGTGTACATATTGAGGTCCCTTAGTCTCTCCTCATATGTTTTGTGGTGCAAGCCCTGCACCATCTTTGTTGCCCTTCTCTGGATAGTCTCCACCTTATCTATGTCCTTGCACAGATGTGGCCTAAAGAACTGCTTGCAGTACTCCAGGTGAGGCCTTACCAATGTTTTATACAATGGCGTCTTCACCTTCCGCCTCCTACTATTGATATCCCTGCCTATGCACCCCAGCATAAGCCACTGGCCCTCCCTGCCACTTTTGTGCACTGCTTTGATCCCTTAAGATCATCAGAGATGATAACCCCTAGATCCCTTTCCTCCTTGGTGACAGTCAGCTCCCCCCCAAACCTGTAGCTCTCCCCAGGGTTCCCTCTACCCAGGTGCATTATTTTGCACTTCTTTGCATGGAACCTCATTTGCCACGTCTCCAACCTTCTTTCAAGCTTCTCCAGGTCCCTCTTCATTTTCTGCACCCCTTCTGGAGTATCCACCCCATTGCAGATCTTGGTGTCATCTGCAAACAGGCAGACCTTTCCTTCCAGCCCCTCAAAGATGTCACTAATGAAGACATTGAACAGGACTGGTCCTAGTACTGATCCCTGTGGTATCCACTGGTCACCCCCTCTCCCCAGATTGTTCCCCATTTACCACCACCATCTGTCTCCTGTCTGTTAACCAGTTCCTAGCCTAGTTCACCACCTTGTCTCCCATGCCTAGACTACCTATCTTGTTAATCAGCCTTCTATGTGGGATGGTGTCAAAGGCGATGCTGAAATCTAGGTAGGCGACATCTACCACCCCTCCCTGATTTACTTCCCTAGTCACCCAATCAAAACAAATCTATTAGAAATGTTTGAAAGGACCTTCCTGCTGTGAATCCATGTTGCCTCAGATCCTGAGCATAGCTGGATTCCAGATGTGCCACTATCCTTTCTTTCAGCAGTGTCTCCATGATCTACACCACCTAGGTGAGGCTGATTGGCTGGTAGTTCTCTGCCTCCTCCATACTGTCGCTTTTGTGCAGTAGGACTACATGTGCCCTCCTCCAGTCCTCTGGAACCACACCCGTGTTGAGTGACTCTGTGAACAGGGCCACCAGAAGCACTGCTAGTTTCCTTTGCAGCTCCCTTAAGATCCTCGAGTGGATGCAATCTGGCCCCATGGCCTTATCCACCTTCAGCTTTGTGAGTTCTTCCAGAACTCTCCCCACTGTGAATGGACTGGTGTCCACCCCCCCATTGCCTCTGCAACCCAACTGTGGTCCTTGACCCTCCCCCTCCTTAGTGAATACTGAGTAGAAGTATTTGTTCAGTATTTTTGCCTTGTCCAGATCCCCCTCCTTACACTCTTCCTTCTCCCCTTTGGGTCTCGCAATCCCCACTCACCCCCATTTTTTCTTCTTTCACTGATTTACCTATAAAATGTCTCATCCCCTTTGTTTATAGATCATGCTAAACCTTCTTCTGTCTGTGCCTTCGCCCTCCTAACATCCTTCCCTGCTTCCCTTAGACGTTCAAGGTACACTTCCCTATCCTCCTCCTTCTTTTGGCTCCCCTTATATTTCCTGAAACTCAGCCTTTTAGCCCTGACTTTGTCCCCCACCTTTTTAGAGAACCATGGTGGTTTCCTTCTTCTTTGGCCACTATCCTAATGCACTGGTTTGTTATCTCCACTATGGCTCCTTTCAGTTTCTCCCATTGTTCCTCCACCCCCTCTATTACTCTTCCCTTCCCCAGGACTGCTTGTATGGATCTACCCAGTTCAGTGAAATCCACTGTCCTGAAATCTAATACTCTTGCCCTTGTGTGGCTTAACTGAGTCCATGTCTCCAGGCTGAACCACACCATGTGGTGGTCACTGGACCCATTGGTCCATACCAGGTTCAGAATCAACTTGTCCCTGGTTGGCTAATGCACCAGCTGCCAGAATCCAACCCCCTACAGGGATTCTAGGGTGGCTGTGCTTCTGGCTGAAGCAGCCACCTGGGTGGCCCAATCCATTTCCGGCATACTGAAATCCCCCAGTAGCAGGATTTTGCCTTTAGCTGCCATATCGTGTATGTTCTCCACTAGTTCCCTGTTTACTTCCTCCCTCTGTGTCTGAGGTCTGTAAATCACCCATCTGCATACTGCTGTTCCATTCCCTGGGTGACTCACATTACTTCAGCCTCCCCCTGTCTTTCCTGAACTTCTGTAGCCTTTATACCATCTCTGATGTACAGGGACAATTTCTCACCATTTTTCCCTCCCTGTCCCTCCTGAACAGTGAATAGCCTGGTACACTGACTTCCCAGCCATGATTAACAGAGTACCATGTCTCTGTTATTGCTGCTATGTCAAGGTCTGCATCTGCCAACAAGGTCTCCAGGTCTGGAAAGTTATTTTCTAGGCTACGGGCATTCATTAGCATGACCTTCCATGTTTTACAGTCTGCCCTACCTCTGCTCTTGTTCTCCCTCTCCAGCATCTTGCCCCCACCCTGGTTTCCTTTCCTATGTGCTTTCACCCCCCCTGTATCACTTGTTATACATTGTTCACCTGCCTGCCCCTTCCTGCCTGCTTGGCGTGGCAGGAGGTAAGGCATGATGCCTGAGCCCTCCACGCCACTGGGCTGGCTGTGAGAGAAGTCTTTTAGCAATATACAACACTGCTTAAAGCAGAACCAATTCTTTCAGGGTAATTTGCAAATACACCCCATAATGCTTTGCACCGGGGTATGTGCCATTTCATATTTATTTCTTTTAAAGTTCTTTCTAGCCTCCACTGGTCTCAGTTGCAGGACTTCCTCCTTCTACTCATTAAATGCCATTGCCCATCCAGAAGAACTTCTGCGCTTCAGAACTCCTGTGAGCCGAGAACGCCATACTAAAACTCAGTGTTATGGTCCACACCCAGCAAACCCATCCAGGAGCGTAGCCAGAAATTTCCATTTTGTACACAATCTCCAACAGTTACACCCCCCAATTAAAAAATGTACACATCCCTTCCAAATGGCACCCCCTTCCAAACAAGTCAGATTGTTGTCAGATGATTCCACTACCCTCTAAAGAGGTTATACATGTATCAGTCCCTCCTCAGTGGCCTACACTAACCCACATACTACAGATTAGAATGATAATATTAACAGAGTGGCTTATGGTTTGCGACAGCCACTCAACAAAACTGTACACAAATGTGTACAGTGAGTATGCTTGTCTACACCCTTGTACCTGTCAGGCCCTGAAACAGGCTGTTCTATTCAGTGCTCAGGCAGATGAGTCTCAGGAATCAGTCACTAGTGGTAAGGGGCAGAGGTGCAGCAGCCTGTCCCCCTGGGCAGAGGCTGGCTATCCTCTCTGAATGTGAGGGTGTGCCAAGCTTAATTTGCCTCCCCTTTCTCACAGTGACCTCATTTTCTGTCTTTCCATCTCTAAATTGAGGACCGCTCCTAGTGCTGTCACACCATGCACGCCAATGTATTCATCCTCCCTTTCACACACCTGCTGTCCCTGACTGCACCTGTCCTTGGTGACCTGGAGGAGATGTGAGACCTCAGTGATACTAAGTCCTCCTGCTGACCCACCCTAACATACCAAGCAAGCCTTGGGTTCTGGCATGGAATGTGCCAACCACTGCAAGTCTGCTACTGGGAGGCTTAACATTTGAGATATTTGTCACATACACTAGCTAAACAGTAACATATTGTAACACATACTGTTTAGTTTTATTTATGGTGGTATTTTGTTTTTTAACGTTTTCCCTCTGTGCTTGCCAGAACTGTTACCTGACACACTACCACCAACAAAACAGCTACAGGAGCACTTTGTGACAAATTACAGTGTCATTTTAAAGAGTAGCAGACACCTTCGGGAAAACTTTTGAAAACATTTTAGTTAGGCAAAATTAAGCGTCCATTTCATATATCTTCTATAGATTTTGCCTCTTCAATATTTATTACTGAAGAAATTTCCACAAAAACAAAATCTTTATCCCTTAGAGTTCATCTGTCTCTATAGCTTATTCCCTACTTGAAATGATAATGCTTTGTTGTGACATCACAGTCTGTTGCTGTGGGAATAACAGTGATGTCACAAGCAGAGTATTATGACATCAAGGTGGGAAGAAGCAACAGGAGCTGATGAATCCTCAAGGAAAAAATATTGTTTCTACGCATATGACCTCAGTAACAAATAACAGGGATAAAAATACAGAGATTATGAGAAATATAAGCTTCTTTGTGTCCAAAGATTATGTTTGCCAAAATTCTTCTCACGGCATTAGTGGCTCTTTAACCATTAAGTAGTTAAAATTGTTATTGTTGACATGGGAGTGTGACATTGTAACTGATGTGTTATGTTTACTAGTTATTATTATTTTTGCATGCCCTGTTTTAGGTTATCTAGAACGCTATTGGAAATGTGCCTAGGCTCAATGCCTAATATCCCAATGAACATAAACTTGAAACTAGAAACTGGAGAACTGGGTCCTGTGTACCAATCTCCAACTCAGGCCACTGCATTAGGGGCCTGCATCTTGGCATCCCAGGCAGTGGCTCTTTCTTTTACTAGGGCAATAGTTTGAAGGGGGCTCCACTGCCACCCATTGATATCTGCCGCTATTTTTTGCCCCTTTTACCTTGTGCCCAAACTCCCACCATCTCTTTTCTGCTAGAGAGAGCATGCCTGCCCCAACCCTGTTCTCTGGAGGCTGATGTTCAGAGCATGTAAGCGTGGTGCAGGGCTGTCACAGTGTCTGAAGAGGGTGCCAGTGCAGTGCCATTCGCTCTACCCTGCTGCTGAATATTGAGTGCATTGCAGCCAGTTGGTGCTCTTGCCAGTTTGTGGGGATGTTGAACTTGTAAACCTATTGCAGGCCTCCTGCGGTGGAGCACAATGCATTCTCAGTCACACCATCCCATCAGACAAACTACAGGTAGCATTTGTCATACAGGGTATGCTTCACAAGAAATATACTATAAGTGGGGATGCATGCCATATGCAGAATGAAGCAGAAATATTGCCAAGATTTTGTGAAACTTTTCCTGTATTTGCTATATCAAACCCTGTTCCTTATTGAAATTACATCTACTAAAGTAATTTTAATCCAAGCATCTTCTCCCTTACATGAAGAGATACATGGCTTTATACTGCAACTCTAAGAAAGAGATTGATGCTACTGGTGCCTCATTATAGAAGGACTCATATAAAGAGTAGCTATGTCAAATGAAATTTGATTAGCTGCGTGAAGATGTTTAATGAGATATTACGCCCTTGTACCGGAAAAGAACATTAAGTATCTTGTTAAAAATGCTTCATGGCTTGTGGTTTTGCAAACCTTCAACTTAAGTATGACTAAAGAGATGGTAACAGGTTTACAAAGCTGCAGGGTTACTACTAGGAAAATATAACGAGTACACCGTTACCCTGCTGGATGCCACCCCCATCCCCAGGTGTATACATAACGCTGTTGTCCACTAGTCATTTATTGTACCTAACATTGTTCTTTATAAGCACTGTTTTTTACCTTTGTTTTATTTCTGGTCATCTTATTCAGGCAAGTTCCAGTACCATGATGCTGGTATACCTCTGTCCTCCCCAACCCCACGTAGCCTGGCACTCCTTGGCTTCTCCACAAGGTGAGGCCCACCTGTCAGGATGACAGTTGGCCATGTAATGAAGTCCTGTGCCTACAGGGCCCCAAGGAGAGCACTAGGAGGCAGCATTGACTCTCTAGCAGCTGAGCAGAAAAAAAGCTGCTTTTCCATTTTTCTGGTACCCCATTCACAACAAAGATCCACTCGCACCAAGCCACCGGTGCATGTTGTTTGTGGAGGTGCCTCCCAATTGACATACCCATGACTGCAGCTCATGCCAGGCTGGATATGTCGACAAGCAATGTGTCATATGACTCCTAACCTGGCCACAGAAGTTGCTGTGAACATGGGACGCTGTGCTTGCCTCTCTCTCTGGGACATAGAGCACTGCTTTGGGTAGCACTTCCATGGAGATTAAGACCCCATGAACTGAGCTCAGGTCATCTGTGTCTGCGGTGGCATGGTGAGTTACTCCTGGGCCAACCAGTAGTTCAATGCTGTTACTAAAGACGTGCACCTCAGTAGATGAATTACTACAGCATCACCCAGTGTTGTGCATCCTCATTGGGATAATGTTATAGAACACAACAGATTACATACAGTATTTGTGTTTGTGTTTGTTTGTTTTCCCATAGGGAAACAGTGACTCCCAAACCTTGTTATACTGTTATCACGTCATCATGTCGTTATACTGTCACTGTGACATCAAAAGTATGGCAGAACACTCTCTTATTACAACAGCATGCTGCAGTTTCCAAAAATCCACGTGAGACTCAGCTGTTTAGAAACCACTAGTTATTATTATTAGCCAGACTCTTGCTTTGGTTAGAAAACAACAACTACATAAAATAATGAATAAAATATAATACATTCAACCATAGAAAACGCTGCTGTTATTCCTTCTCAGGGTTCTGCTGATATCATAAACTACTCAAAGTTTGCTGTTGTGGTTTCTGATATCATTAGAACCCGAGATAGAATAGTAGCCGCATTATATATGGTTGTCTATACACTATTGTGTGTGTTATATGTATACTGTACGTCAGAAGGTAGGCAAAAATGATCTGCCATGACAAGAATGGTGCATGCATTCCTCTGCTCATGCTTATGGGCCACGAAACCATCGAACAGATCTTTTCAGCTGCCTACTTATGAAAACTTTTATTTTACATTTTTCACAAGAGGAGGTGCCTCCCTTTTTAAATATTACCTCTTGTTTTTAAAGGAGTTTTTAATTTATGAATTTTTTTTTTACTATTGTTAGAAATGTACCCTACTTGTCTATAATTCCTGGAATCTTGGATCAAGCAGAGTTCAGAAGCACAGCATAAGAAGCTTATACCTATTTAAGGGGCAGTGGGCTGTGTGGTGTATATTATGAGCAGAGGGCAAACAAATAATTTGATGGAGGAGGAGGAGGAAGAGGTTGTGGGTTAACAATCATTTAATTTTCTTAATTATCCTGGAATTTAAAACAATGCCCACCTCCCTTCCCCTGTAAGTACCTTGTGTGATTAAGGACAGTATATTATATAGGAAAGGCACTGGTAATCAGAGATAAGAAGGAAGGATAAGCTGAGCTGATGTACTTTGTGTTTTAAGTCGGAGAGATACAGCTGAGAGAAGCAGCCTAACTTCAAGTTCTGTTATGATACTCAACAGACCACTGGCCCACTCTTAGACTGGTATATCCTTTTCATCTGATAGGGGTTCACAGCATAAGCATACCCAAACACTTTCTGAAAATTGTGCAGTATTCATTACATGAACAGGCAATTGAATGCAACAGCAATCATTTATGTATAATTTTTAATGTATACTAATTTCTAGATGATGCATAAATAATAAGTGTCATATGCAATGGAGCTCTGACATGAACCTATCTCTTATAAGCACACATTATATACTTCCCCAAATCTCTGAGCCTGTCTCCACCTTCACACTGGTGGCTGCCTTTTGTACCCTGCAGCTTCCCCCCTTCCCCAAAGGGACACAATCTGGTCTACCAGGGGTCTTCCTTGGGGTTGTCAACCCTAATGCCTACTTCCTAATCCCCACCAACACATAGCCTCCAGTTGAAAGTGTAAGGTGCAGCTGCAAGCAGGTGCTTCACAGTGATACAGTTTTCAAAAGTAGAGAAATAAGTTTCACCACATGTTGCCAACACCATCTGTTGCTGATTGTGGGTACTGCATGAAGAAAAGAGATCATGTCTGACATTGTTTGCTCCTGGGACAGGGTGGGCATTTGGGTTGACAACCCCAAGGAAGACCTCACCACTGATTCACCAAGACTTCAGAGACTCAAACCCTAATGTTTTTTTCCTTTTGCTGCTTGGGGGTTGGGGTGGAGGTGGGGAATTAGGGTTGGAAACCCTAATGCCACATTTTCCTACTTCTATGATGTTAACTTAAACCCTAACTGGTGCATTAATGAAGATTTGCAAAGAGTTTTCTTTCTTTTTGAGATAGTGGAATTATATCCTTATTCACACAGGTCCTGAACACACGCAGACACATAGGGCCATTTGGGCTCTGCACCAAGAAACTCAGGTCACTGGCATGGGATCACAAAGCATACTGGCTGGGGTGAACAGTGACACTACACAGAAAGTTCCTTAATAATTATAATTTTAAAGATAGTCATTTTTATGACTCCCCTTATAAACACGACATGTGGCATTTATAGCATATTGTCTGAAATGTCAGTTCACACCACAAGTGCAAAAATACATCTTGTCCAAGATTTTTTTTTAAAATTACACCTGTCACATTTATGAGGTGGTGTGGAAAAACGGTTATGTTGAAGTTTGGAGTTAAAATATTGAAAATTTGTGGAGTTATGAGTCAGCGCTGAAATATTGCAACATTCACTCATAACCTGGGCATTTTGCCATATTTGTACACCAAATGTTCTTATGGCCCCACCTCATGAACAAGGTTGATGAAAATGTACAAATTCCTGCTGAAACATCATTCCGAACAACTGGTGTGAAAACACATTTTGGTCAGGATTTGAAAAATGACAGCTGTCATGTTCATGAGGTGGTGTGAAAAAATGGTTATGTTGAAAATTTGGGTTTGAAATGCTGAATATTACCAAAATTATGAGCAAGCATAGAAAAATTTCAATGTGTGCTCAGAACTTTGTCATTTTTACATATTTTGACCACCAGATTTTCAACATAGCCTTCTTATGACCCCACCTCATGAACAAGGATGGTGAAAATGTTCAAATCCCACCCAAAAGGTGGTTTCAAAAGTGACCAAAAATCACCTTTCAGGCCAGATTTGCACTACCATTGATCATAAAGTGGCGTCCCAAAAAGGCCATGTTGAAAATTAAAAGCTACAGGAAAGTGGCATTTGTAGATTTCAGAAACTGCACAAGCAGCCAGCATGAAACTTTCCAAATATTTAGACGATGCCTGTTAGACAATGCATGCAAAATGTCAGCTAATTTTGTCAAATGCTGTCAAAGCTATTAATGTGCAAAATTAGGGGTTTAACATAGAACCTGTCGTTCAATCCTAATTATACTGGTGCTACCATACCAGAACAATTATAAATTGGTTAAGATTCTTCTAATCTTTTTACTTACTTTTTTTACAACCCCCACTTAGTCCTGTCTGTACCTTCTATGCACAGGTTACACAGAACTGAGACTCGCTTGAACATCTCTTGAATGCTATCTATTTACTGTAGGATTCAGAGATGTCAACACTGAAAGAACTTACTCACTATACCTCTGAGCCCACTGGTGGAAAATTCAGGGAACAGCATTTCATAAATGTGGACCAATGAACCACAATCAAGTACACTCTGTTAATGGGAACTAAAAGGGACCCAAGAATGTGTTTAAAAAAGTAAGATGGAATAAAATACTTTTTAAACATATAACTAAACCTTCAATATTCAGTTTTAGTTAATGGTTTGAAATTTCTGCTTAGAAATAATGGATACCAGCAAGTTAAATCTGAATGGAAAAAAATGGGGGGTTGAAAATCAAGGACATCCCTGAAAATCCAGGAAATATGAGAGATATGCATCCACATCACCGTTGGTAGCAGTCTTCTCCACTGTTGAACTTACACCCTGGAACTTCCTTATTCCTATCTCTCTCCACCTCTCTGATTCTCCCTTCCAATTCAAGCACCATCTGAAACACATATTTTATCTTTCATGACTATGAAAGCTATTATCACTGCTTCCTCACTTAGGCTCCATGTAAGTTAACCTGATCACTTAATGTATTGCGTTTACTGCAGTAGAGGGTTTATATTATTCACTTGTACTGTTAAATCATGCATATTTGGTCATATGCTTTAACGTAATGACTTATTTACTTATTTTTCCATAAAGGTTTTTATCCTCCATTGGTAGATTGGGTGGCTAATCAGTCTTGTCTCCGTGCACTGCGACTGTCCCATGACTCTCTCTGGTCAGGAGTTTGGTTCCCCCATGGATTTCCTCCCATGGTGGAGCCAGGGGGAGAGGGCTGTTCTCCCTGGTGTGCTGTTACCAAGGTGCCATCATTAGGGCACTATAATGTGGGCAAAGTAACCTGTTCCCAGGTCATCATCGCGTTCAGGATTTTGCAGCGTCTGCATTATGTGCGACTCCACATGTGTGCCCATTCCATTGATTTTTTCTCTGCACACATTTTGCATGAATGTGGAGGTGTTTATATTTATTTAATTGTGGGTGCAGGGGGCAAAGTCCCCCACAATAGAAGGAGGCAGAGGGTGCACTGCAAGTGTATGGCGGCACGATATACTGCCGCACGTGTGGACACTGATATTTTTCTGGCGCTCTTATTTACAGTGACCACATCTCTTGCACACTGACATGGGTGAACTGCCCCCCCCCAGAAGCAAACATATCCAGAACTTGTTCCAGACCACAGCCACAGGGCAGGCCACAGAGACACAGGCAAGGCTCCATAAAGCCTAATCCCCATTTTTTTTTTTTTTACTTTTCTGGTCCCTCCCACATGCTGCAGTACCAGGATGTGCACATGGAAGCACACACATCCTATGCTGCGCAGCCCCTCCCTTTGATTTGCCTAAGCCTGCACTGCCACATGGCCTCCACCTGGTGGCAGCCATTGGCCCAGACAGTGGCCACCCCTGCCGGGAGAAGAGAGTAGTCCCTGGGATGCTCGATCCTCTCTCACTCTGCCGACCCCCTGGCAACCCATGCTCATTCCTGAACATGAGTTGCCAGCATAGCAGGGGGTAAGTTGTCAGTGCCTTAGTCCTCTATGCCACTGGGCTGATCATATTTTTGTTTTTGATTTTATTTCTTGTTTCATTATTTCACTAGGGACAGATTGCAGGCACATTCAGCATCCCTGGCCTTTTCTGAGGTCCTCCCTGTGTGGAGTGGCATGGAGAGGGGGAAATGGAGTACAGAGGGAAGTGATTGAGGAATTCAATGGGTGGCTAAAGAGATGGTTTCAAGATAAAGGGTACCACTTTGTGGGGGACCAGGGAGATTTCACTGACAGGGGGCTCTTGAAAGGTGATGGCCTTCCCCTAACAAGAAATGGGACCAGAACTCTGGGGCAGACATTTTACATCTACATTAGACTGTTAAAATGACTTCAGGGGACACTGAGGCTAGGGGAACCACAGTAAAGGGAGTGAGGGAAGGGAACCTTGCTAGTGCTCCCCCTATACTGTGGACTAGTAGTAGTAAGGTGGGTAAAAATATGGTTGAGGTTCAAAAAGAAGCAGTCAAACAGGAAAAGGTGAGAAGGCTATCAGGGTCTGCAAGCAATAGGAAAAGTAAGAAGGAAAGGAGAATGGGAAGGAATGCAGGTGTAGGATCATAAAACAGCAAAAGAGAATCTGGAGCTAGTTGGAAGCAGGTCTGTCTTAATGCCAGGAGTCTGGGTAATAAAATCTGTGAGCCCCAAACATTGGTGATAGACACTAAGGTGGACCTTGTAGCCATCACAGAAACTTGGGCTTCAGAGAATAATGAGTGGAATTTATCACTCCCAGGTTACACAGTGTTTAGACAGGATAGAGGGAAAGACAAGTGGGGGGAGGAGCATACCCCTGTATGTCTGGGAGGACATAGAAGCTGTGGAGGATGGACAGACACATCAGGGGATAAAAAGGGGAAACAGTTGCTGTGGGTTCACCTCACAGTACCCTCTGGCAAGAATATACAGGTGGGTGTGGTCTACAGACCACCAGGAGAAGGGGAAGAGAGTGACAAGGAGTTCAGAAATGAGCTGTCAATGGGCATGAAGAAGTGAGAAACGGTGGTGGTTTGTGATCTGAACCTGCCAGATATTGGCTAGGACATTCCAGTGGCCAGGTGCTCCAGAAGTAAGGGCTTGTTGAGACATTGCAGGACTGCCTGCTGGTGCAGCCGGTTAAGGAATGGCACGGGGTCATAATGTTGCAAGACATTATGCCGCATGCATCTATCGCGCTGCCAAAACAGCACAATATAATGCATGCAGCATAAGTCTTTATTTATGCAGGGGGCTCTGCCCCTGCACCCCCCTGTTAAGGGAGGCTGTGCCCCCCCGAACCACCTTATTTGAAATATCTAACTCCGGGGGAGGGGGTTCAGTAAATATTGCACAAAGTGTGAAAAAAGAAAATTTTTCATGCATCTGGGACTGGAAATCGAACCCACTCTCAAACTCTTTGCCTACTTCTGTCCCTGCCAGTGGCTTATCCCTTTGAGCCACAGCAACTGCTTGGTAGAAGTCTGTCCCAATAGATGTAATATCCTCTGCCTCCAACAGTAAGTGGGTGCAGTACTGTGCACAGAACCATTCGTGGCATTGCACCCTCTCGCTGTCCTATACTGTGCTGCTGCAATTTCAGGGTTTTGTCATATGCTATTAAGCATACGACACTTTGACCCAGTAGGTTAAGGAACACAGGCCTTGGGACCAGAATGCCCCTATCAAAAACTGAAGTTCTAGATTTCAGAAAAGCAGGCTTCAACTGATTGAGGGAGTTGGTCTGAAATAAACTGACCATGGTGGATAGTATTTGAGGTGTAGAGGAAAACTGGGGGGGGGGCGTAATTAAGGGGATTATTCTCGAGGCAACAAAGTCACACATGAGAATTGTTACAAAATGAAATAGGTTCGAGACATGGACCAATATGGCTCTCAGAAAGGGTCAGAGAAACAGCGAGGACCAAGAAAAAGGCTTTCACCAGATACAAGGTAAGATGAGGGTGGAGGAGGTATGAGGAGAGTACCAATTAAAATTAGGTAAGTAAAAGACGACAGTCAGGGAAGCAAAGACAGACAAGGAGCTGCTCATTGCAGAGGGGTCAAGGGTGGTGAAAAATAATTCTTCAGGCATATTAAGGAAAAAAGGAAGGAGGGAGGGGTTATTGTCCGGCTATGGTGGGAGGGTACTACTGGAAGATGAATAAAAAGCGGCCATCCTCAACGATCTCTTTTCCATCTTCACAAGGGAAGACAGTGGGCTCTTGGCAAAAGTGGCATCAAGGTGGCTGTCAGGGGCACTCCTGAAATGAGGAAGCCAATATTTACCAGAGAAAGGGTCCAGAAGGGGCTTGAAGTGCTAAAGGTAGATAAAGCCCTAGGGCTGGATGTGAAGCACCTGAAGGTGCTCAAGGAATTGGCTGAACTCATAGTAGGGCTATTCAATAGCTCAATTCAGTCAGGGGTAGTTCCAAATGACTGGAGGGTAGTGGACATAGTCCCACAACACAACAGGGGGACAAGGAGCAACCAGGAAATGATAGGCCTGTCAACGTGGGTAAACTGATGGAGTCATCGATCGAAGAGGACCTTGTGAACTACCTAGAGAGCAACGGTCTACAAGACAGTAAACAGCATGGGTTTGTGGCAGGGAGTTCTTGTCAGACCAACCTGGTAGTTTTCTTTTAAATGAGTAACAAAGGTAGTAGATAAGGGTCACACTGTGGATTTACTCTACTTAGATTTCAGCAAGGCTTTCGACTCGGTACCACACAAAAGGTCACACAGAAGATTGCTGAAGAAGCTGAATAACCTGGGCATGGCTAGGGACATAGTTAGAGGGGTAGGAAATTGGTCAAAGGAGAGACAGTAGAGGGTGGTGGTAAATGGGGTCACATCGGAAGACAGGGAGGTCATGAGTGGGGTGCTGCAGGGATCTGTCCTTGGTCCCGTCCTCTTCAGTATGTTCCTTAGTGACACTGGAGAAGGCATCCAGGGCAAGCTGTGTCATTTTGCAGATGACACAAAGCTCTGTGCTAGGGTATATAGTGACAAAGGGATCAGGGAGATGTAGAGGGATCTACAAAGGTTAGGGAGGTGGTCTAAGGTTTGGCAGTTGAAATTCAATGCCAAAAAAATGCAAGGTTACGCACCTGGGGAAAAAAAGGACAGAGTACTGGATGGGATGGGTTAAACTGAGCACTACAGGAGAGGAAAGGGACATGGGAGTCATAATTAATGACCTCCTCAAGCAATCAAGTGGAGTAACAAGGAGTATAATAAGGCTGATAGGATGCTGGGATGTATCAGAAGAGGTATTGACAACAGGAAAAAGGAGGTACTACTACCTCTGTAGAGGTCACTGGTGAATTCACATCTGGAATGCTGTGCTCAGTTACGGAGTCCTCATCTAAGGAAGGACAGGGATGGGCTGGAGATGAGGCAATGCAGGGGGACCATGATGATTCACAGCCAATGGGGCAGGTCTCATTTATTTATTTAGGTTTTGTTGACCAAGGTAAGCCCACTGAGACCAGAGATCCCTTTTTCAGGGGCGACCCGGGGTTGAGAACACCAACCACTTTACATGAGATGTGGGTACAGTAACACAGTATAAGAGTACATACATAGTCAGTAGGGTACATTTAGACAGTTACAGTTTCAATGCATCAGGACTACAGTATCAATTGGTTTTTGCTTATAGGCAGTCCAAGGAGAGAGAGATTTTAGTCATTAGTCATTGGGAGGGGTTTGGGATGAGGACATGATCTAGCAGTTGCAGCCGCAGACTGTTTAAAGGCATTGAACATGTACACACTGGTGATCAGGGGAGAGAGGGGCATATGATAGAGATCTTCATGTTCCTGAAGGGAATAAATAAGGTGAACTGTGGGGAACTATTTAGCATGAGTACAAAGCCAAGAACCCAATATCACAAGTGGAAACGAGCGAGAAACGTTTAAGAGGGATGTGAGGAAATTCTGTTTTACGGAACGGTAAACTCAGCCTCTCGGGGGGTTTGGTTAATTTATTGTATGACCTCCTGTTGTATAGCAGGTCATGTCAGTTTTGTACTTTTCACAATATGTGTTGAATAAAATATCTTTTATATGCAAACTTTGGGCTTGGAGAGTATATTTGTTACAGGATATACCCAGGGGTTTGGTAAACTCCATTTTGGGACTATTTGACTTTAAAAAAATAAATAAAAAAACCCTTCCTAAATAAAGGGGGAGGAAGTCATTGACTTTCAAAAGTAAAACAAAACAATTAGATGACTTCCAAAATTTGCAGGAATGCAAGTCAAGAAATGGTGGATCTTTCTGAAAGAAAGTGTATTTTATCACTGATACTTATATTCATCCATAAATTGATCATTCCTAAAATACTGGCTTCCAAAATGAGGGATACAAGATATATTTTGATTTCCAAAAAATTGGAATAACTTCCAGATTTCAACTCAAGGAATGTTTTTACTTCCACTATGAAGAAATTAACCAAACTCCTTAAACCCCTTGAAAGACTGTGAGTGCTGTTTATTGGATGTGGCCCTGGTGTTGTATCTTGGAAACCCAGGTAAATGAGTAAGTCTTCCTTTTAGCCTTTCATCTTCTAGGCCGTCACACTCCGTGCAAGTCCTACTGAGCCATGAGTGACTTCAAATGACTGCCACATACACATCATTAGACACACACATGGCTTTACCTCTTTGTAGTGTACTGCAGGTCAATAATGGAAAGTCTGCATACTTTTTTTTTTTTTTTACAAAAAAGATTGATTACCAGTTGCTTAATTACTGAAACAACTCCTATGTAACCACCCCCATCCACGAGGTAAGAAACGCAGCTGGGTAGTTGGAAGAGAGTGGCAGAGTCTTTAGGCCTTTGGGTGGATGGTGTCCAGGTTTGTGATGTTACTGGGATTTAGCAGTGGCACATTGCCTCTTTTTGACAGAAGCTGCCAGGATTCTGCCCCACTGGAAAAAAAACTGTTTCCATCCATGTTGACAGGGGACTCAACCAGCTTACATCATAATGCCCCTTAGCAACCAATTACCAACAGCATGTAATATAGTAAATATAACAAAGTACAATAATGGGAAATATGGAACAAACAATAAGGAAAGGCTTTAAACAGGAACAAGTTCTAGGAAAGGAAGGAGTGTGGTAAAGCAATAATCAACAGTAGTAAAATGCAGTTCCCAACACGATTATTCCTCCCCTCCAACAACCAGTATGCCCACACACACTCCTCCTGGTATACCAGATAATTCTCCAGACCCTAAAGGGAGCTCCCACAGTCTTTAATGTACACACAGCTAAGGCAGATTGCAAGCCTGATGTGGAATGGTATGGTATGGTATGGTACCAATATGGGCTGGCTGGTATTGCAGATCCTAGGAAAAGTATTTAAACAAGAACTTAGAAGCTAAAAATTGGACAGTCCTTGCCTAGAATGCTAACTAACTTTGCCCAAACTACAGCATCTAACAAAGTTGCAGGGCTGGAGGCCCTGATCTGTACTCATGACTAGCCTAAGACATCTGTCCTCAGCGATCTTGACTGTGCAGCTTTGAAATGGACCAGTGAGCCCAATTCGCCTCTGGTGGTGAAGGGCGAAAGCCATTCAGAAATTCTTCCAATGAAAATCTCTTGATGATCCATTTCACCTTTTCTCCATCTTCCCAAAGGCAGCTATCACACAGGGCCATGGTGTTTGGGCCCTTATTGGGGACAATCCCTGCAGCAGGATCTGATGAGAGAAATGACTGCCTTCTCCCCAAGAAACAGAGCTTAAACCAGGGGGGGAAGGAGGGATTTTAGGTACTGTGTGTCATCCTGGAGACAGGAGCCAGAGCCACTATTTGGACTGACGTGATCTACAGGCCTCCAACAGAAGAGGAGGAACCGAATAAGTAACTGGGGGAAGCCATCAGCACAATGGCAGAAAAAGGGGAGGTTCTGCTGGCGGAGGACTTTAATCTGCCAGATATAGATTGGAGCCTCCCAGCCATGGACTTAGCTAGAATCACAGACATCCTAGACCCCCTACAGGGGGCATTTCTTTTTTTTTTTAATTTACATTTTAGCATTTTCTCCCTGATTTTTCTCCCCAATACCAGGACCCTAGCAGACACGGCCATACTTGCGCATAGTGGCGCACATGCATGCTGTGTACCGGCTTAGCCCCTTCTGCCCCACCCCGTGGCTGTCACCGGGCTCTCTGTTGCCCAAACTGCCACCCATCCTCCACCAGGTGGCAACCAAGGGCCAGGGAAACCCCTCATCCCTCCCTGGGAGAGGAGAGCTGCCTCATGGCAGCTCAGTCCCACTCTTTGCCCTCCCCACTGCTGACCCCAGACAACCTGGGCTCATTCCCGAACCCAGGTCGCCGGCGTAGCGTGAGGTGTGGCATCCAGTGCCTCAACCCTTAGCACCACCGGGTTGGCTTTACAGAGGGCATTTCTTAGGCAACTAGTTATGAAGCCCTCTCGTGAAGGGGTAATGCTGGTCCTGGTGCTCACAAACAGGGACAGCGTTGCAGACATTCAGGTGGGAGGCCACCTGGGGACCAGTGATCACTGTGCAGTGTGGCTCAACATATGGACTGCAGCAAAAGCAAACCACAGAAGGACAAGGGTCCTGGACTTCAGGAAGGCAAATTTAAAAAAACATGGGTAAATGCCTCAGAGATGTCGGGGGGGGGCAGGTTGGGGTGGAGGAACAGTGGGCTAGCTTAAGGGATGGCATGGTGAAGGAAACAAAATTAAGTGCAAAAGAAGTGAACAAAAACTGGAGAAAAAAAGAGACCACTATGGTTCTCAAGGGTAGTGGTTGAAAAAGTTAAAGCTAAACATGCAGCATTTAAGAGGTACACAGAGACACAGAGGGAAAAGGATAGGGAGATGTATCAGAAAAAGCAGAGAGAAGCAGGGAAAGAAGTGAGGAGCACAAATGTGCAAACTGAGGAAAGGATAGCCAAAGGGGTAACTAAAGGGAACAAGAACATTTTTAGGTACATGAGTGAAAAGATGAAGACAAGGGGAGGAACTGTGAGGTTAAGAAGGGGGGGGGCGGACTGTAGAGAGGAGGTTTAGGAAAAGGCAGATATTCTAAACATACACTCCTGTTCAGTCTTCACAGTGGAAGGGGAAGGGGTGGATTCAGATAAAAATAGCAGGTACACTGGGGGAAGGAGGTAGACACAAGTCCATTTACAGAGGGGAGAATCCTGAAAGGACTTACAAATCTGAAAATGGATAAAGCTAAGGGGCCAGACAGGTACACCCAAGGGTGTTGGGGATTTTAGGGAGGAACTGATTTCACCTCTGACAGCCCTATTCAACAACTCACTGGAAGCAGAAGTGGTTTCGGAGGACTGGAGGAGGGTAGATGTAGTTCTGCTTCACAAAAGTGGTAGCAGAGAGGAGGCTGGCAACTATAAGCTGGTCAGTCTGACATCAGCGGTGAGTAAGTTAATGAAGTTGCTGGGAAAGCAAATGATATGACCATACGAACATACGAAGTTTGCCAGCAGATAAAGGCCTAGAGGTCTATCAAGTCTGCTCGAATGTGCAGCTAGCACCCCTTATTCTGCAGCTGCCCCTCCCTTCCACCTTCCCCTTCATTAACCCTCCCCCTTGTCCTGTCCCATCCCCTTTTGAAGCAGTCCATTGTTCTACTGGATACCACTTCTGCAAGTAACGCATTCCACCCAGCCACCACCCTCTCTGTAAAAAAGTGTCTCCTCATCTCCCTTCTGAACCTTCCTCCCTCCAGTCTCATATCATGGCCTCTGATGGCCCTCCCCTTCCTTACTTTGAACAGCCCCTCTGTACCCGTCTTGTTTATTCCTTTCATGTATTTAAAGGTTTCAATCATGTCACCCCGTCCCTCCTCTCCTCCAGTGAGTACATGTTCAACTCCTTCAACCTCCTCTCGTGTGATAAGTCCTCCAGCCCCTTGATCATCTTTGTCGCCCTGCGCTGCACCCCTCCAGTAACTTAATGTCCCTCTTCAGATACGGGCGCCAGTACTGCATGCAGTACTCCAGGTGTGGTCTAACTAATGACCTATACAGTGGCAGAATCACCTCCTCCCTCCTCAAGGATATACCCCTTGCAATGCAACCCAGCATTTTGTTGGCCTTTGCAGCTGCTTCCTACATTGTGCCGAGTTGTTCATTGACCCTGTAATGAGCACACCCAGATCCTTCTCCTCCTCTGTCTGGGCTAGCTGCACTCCCGCAGCTGGTAACTCCTCCTTGGGTTCTTCATCCCAAAATGCAGCACCTTGCACTTTTTGGCATTAAACCCCAGTTGCCAGGTGTCTGACCAGGTTTCAAGCTTTGCCAGATCATCCTGCAACCCCTGCCATCCCCTTAGGTCATCCACCACCGCGCCTACCTTGGTATCATCAGCAAACAGGCTGATCTTGCTCTTGATGTCCCATGATATGTCTGGAATGAATATCCCAAACAACACTGGTCCCAACACCGAGCCCTGTGGAACACCGCTCATCACTGCCCTTGGGTGTGAGAGCTCCCCACCCACCACCACCCTCTGTTGCCTTCCCTGAAGCCAGTTTCCTACCCATCTCACCAGCTTTGCATCCGCCCTTGTGCCTACTAACTTCCTTCCCAGCCTTCCACGTGGCACCAAGTCGAATGCCTTACTGAAGTCCAGATACAGGACATCCACTGCATGGCCTCTGTCCAGTTGCCTAGTTACCCAGTCATAGAACTCCACCAGGTTGGTTTGGCAGGATCTGCCACGTATGAAGCCATGCTGTCTGCTGTCCTGTAGTCCTTTAGCCTCTAGGAGGGCCACCAGCCTCTCCTTCAGGACAGTCTCCATTAGCTTACCCACGATGGATGTGAGGCTCACTGGTCTGTAGTTTCCCAGTTCATCCTTGGGGCCACTCTTGTGGAGGGGCACCACATGAGCCATCCTTCAGTCCTGAGGTACACACCCCGAATGTAGTGAGGCATTAAATAGGTCTGCCAAAGGTCCTGCAAGGACCTCTGCCAGCTCCTTCAGTACCCTGGGGTGGATGCCATCTGGGCCGGGCGCCTGATTGTAGAGTATCTTGAATCCAGTGAGCCAGCATGGATTCACAGGGGGAAGGTCACACCAGATGCCCCTGATAGATTTCTTTGACTGGGTGACCAGGTAAATAGCTCAGGGTATGGCAGTGGACATGGTTTACTTAGGCTTTAGCAAGGCCTTCAACACCATACCACATAGGCGACTCATAAGGAAACTGGGTAGTTTGGGAGTGTGCCCTAACATGGTAAACTGGGTACAAAATTGGTTGCTGGATACGTGGCAGAGGGTGGTGTTAAATGGAACTCACTTGAGGGAAGTGACAGTGACCCACAGGGTACCCTGTTGCTCAGTACTGGGACAATCCTCTTTAATGTCTTTATAGGTGGCATTGCAGAAGAGCTGGAAGGGAAGGTATGCATCTTTACAGATGACACCAAAATCTGCAATAGGATGGACACTCCAGAAGGGGTGGAGAAAATGTGCAGAAACCTGAGAAAACTAGATGAGTGGTCAGGGGTATGGCAGCTGGGTTTCAATGTGAAAAAGTATAAAATCATTTACCTAGGGCACAGAAACCCAGAGGCAGAGCATAAATTGAGGGAAGAAGTATTGACAATCACCAAACAGGAACAGGTCCTTGGAGTAATCATATCTGATGATGTCAAAGTGGTGAAGCAGTGTGACAAGGCAGTAGGTAGAGCCAGTGGGATACTGGGGCAGATAGGGAGGGGTATTACCAGCAGAAGGAGGGAGGTGGTGTTGCTACTGTATAGGTCATTGATGAGACCCACATGGGGCACTGTGTCCAGTTCTGAGACCACATCTCAGGAAGGACACAGACAGGGTGACCAGCTGGACCACTAATGAGATGGATGTACTTTACCACCGTGCCATTCGATTCGTTACAGATGCTTCCACCAGAACCCACTATTATAAGCTCTATTCTGAAGTAGGATGGTCTTCACTAGCCACCAGAAGATTAATGTACAGCTGCATATGGCTCTATAAAGCTCTCCTCAATAAGCTACCTCCTATATATCATGCATTTTCCGCCATTCTCTGAGCTGCTATTCACTCAGAAAAAACTCCCTTATTACACTCGATGTCCCCAGGTTTTGCACTCTCTATGGCAAAGCTGCCATTGGCTATGCCCTCCCTTCAGTCTGGAACAAACTACAAACCAAGCTCAAACTAACTTACCTAGTATCTCTAAATGCTTTTAAATCTCTAATCAGTAACCACCTTGCAGAAACATGAAACTGCCACCACTGATTGCCCATCTTGCACTTAGTGGACCCCCCTCCGCCCCATCCGATTGCCCACTTCACCTTCTCCCCTACCTCTCCCCTTTTGTTTTTGCCCTCTCTACTACCCATATACGCAATGTTGTTCTGTATTATTTAACTGTGCAACACTGGACCAAACTGGTTACGAGGTCTAAAACTACTATATGGTTTCTTTATTGTTAGACAATGAAATCTGTACAGTTCCTTCACATTGTTAGGCAATGACATTTGTTATATTATCAGGCTATAAAATTTGTACAGTTCCTTCCTATTGTCCAATCCTATGTCTCAATTTGCTCATTTATTCATACGTTGCACTTTCTGTAGTTGTCATGCTACTCTTTTGTATTGTCGTGAGCTCACGACCTCCTTGAAAATGAGCTTGCTCAATGGATTTCTCCTGGAAAATAAACTTGAACTTGAACTTGAGAAAAGCAATTTAATGCTTGTGAATGAGCAATGATTTAACTGCTAATTCTGAGTTTGTTTAATGTTTAGGAGATGTATGTCTGTCTCCATCAGCTGGCTCCCCACCAGCCACTAGCACACTGGGATCAGGCTGGGGACTGCACCATATTTAAAGTAAACCAATTAGACAGTGCAGCTTATTTAAAAGGAGCCAACTCAGAGAGTTACGTTTTAGAATAAGGTCCCAGACGATGGGTGGTCCACTGTGACTTTGGTAGCTGGGCAGAAGATTCACATCTGAGCTCTGAACTGAACACTAAGAGACTCACCACTGCCCTGTGGGATGAAATAAGTGAGTAGCCATTTGGGGCAGAAAGCACATTTCAATATTTGATGATTTGCCATGGGGAGAGGGAAGGTGTGCACTGGGATCTCTGCTTTAATTGATTTGTGTCATAACCAGTTGCACCCCTAATGAAACAAGCATTTGCCAATGCTGGTATTGGCATTGATAGTGCAGGAGTTAGAGAGATGCGTAATAGGAATGGCAGTGAAGTGTGAACTGACGCTAACCCCACCTCACCCTGCAGAGACTGACAGGCACTGGACTGTGCCTTTGGGTCGTAGGCCGTAATGCTCATGCCATTTCACCTCACCTTACCCTGCAGACACCGACAAGTGTTGCAGTTTGCCTTGGGGTCTTTGGGCCTTACACTCACCCCATTCCATAAGGAAATACACTGAGATGGGGGGGTGCAGTATAGGTGAATGGTGTGAGCTTTGGGGCTAAAGAGCCCAAGGCACACCTCAATGCCTGTCAGTGGCTGCAGGGTGGGGGTAGAATGGCATGAGCATTACCACCGACAATCCCAAGTCATACCCATGATGCCTGTCAATCTCTACAGGGTGGGGTGTTATAATTGGAAACCTTAACACCCTGGGCGTTTGTTGGTATTTTCACTCCAAATGTTCAACATGGGATTTTTGTGACCCCATCTCATGAACAGTGGCAGTATCAGTATGTTAGCCGAAAGGTGATTTTGCACAGCGGCTGCACCATTTGGTGACACAGGTGTGAAAACACATTTCGGGCAGGATGTGAAAAATGACAGCTGTACTGTTCGTAAGGAGGTATAAAAAATGGCAATGTTGAAAATCTGGAGTGAAAATATGAAAAATTGGTGAAGTCATAAACGTGCATAGAAACCGCGCAATGCATGCCTGTAACATAATTAATTTGGTGATTTTTTAACCAAATTTTCAACATTGGCATTTTGGGACCTCCACTCATGAGCAGAGTCACTGTGATTTTGTTAATCTGTCCCGAACATTGATTTTCCACAGCGACTGCACCATTGTGCATCACACGTGTGAAAACACATTTCAGGCAGGATGTGAAAAATGACAGCTGTGCTGTTCATAAGGAGGTGTGAAAAAATGGCAATATTGAAAATCTGGAGTGAAAATATTAGAAATTGCCGAAGTTACAAGCATGCGTGGAAACTGCGCAACACATGCTCGTAACACAGTCATTTTTTGGAATGTTTTCACCAAATTTGCAACATAGGCTTTTTGGGAGCCCACCCCATGAACAGTGGTACTGTTGTTTAGTTAGTCGGTCCCAAAAGGTGATTCCACACAGTGACATCGAAATGATCTTTCGGGACCGACTAATGAAATGACAGTGCATGTGTTCATAAGGTGGGGTCCCAAGAACCCCATGTTGAAAATTTGGAGCCAAAAGTCAAAAAAATGGCAGAGATATCCACTTACGTTGAACCCCCCATTGATGCCATTATACAGCTCACCTTGATTTTCTTCAGTTTGTGGTCGGCTTTTGAAGAGTTCAGAAATCTCCCGCTCCACCGAAGATCACTGCGCTGGACTTCCAGAGGTAAGTATGGGGTGAAGGGGGATGCAGGGAGGTGGGGTGCACAGAGGGTGGGTGTGGGTTGGGGGAGGAGGGGCATCCTGACTACGAAGGACCGTTTTCTTGTTTACAGGGACAGAGAAAAAAAAAACATCAGGGAAAGGTTTTTTTAAACAAGTTTTACTAAAACATACATTTGGGGACACTGGGGTGGGCTCCCAGTGTGCCACATGTATTTTTTTGGGGGAGGGACTGAAACCAATGGGGATTGGGCACCCCCGTTGGCAAACAAATTAACCACGGGGGGGCATCATGCTGATGGGGATTGGGCATCCCATCGGTAAACAAATTAAACTGGGGGGCATTATGCCGATGGGGATTGGGCACCCTCATCAACAAACAAATTGAACTGGGGAAGGGGCAGGCCAATAGAGGGATTGGGCACCCCTGAAGTCAGCTTTCTGGGGATTGTGTGGCAGATGGCGGTAGTCACCCCCATGTTTAATGAAATGTTTCACCAACAAAGGCACGTAAGAGAGGTGTGTCATCTCTGCCGCTGCATGACGAGCTTGTCTCTGATTGCAGCAGCACATTTCTTTTAAGCTGGTGGCACTTTGCATATACTTATGTCAGCACTAACATGCTGGCTAATTAGAGAATGAGGGACGCACTTTCTAAAGCGTGCCCTGAATTTGCCAACACTGACACACCTCTGCATTTCTCCTACTACCACAAAATGTTGCTTGCGCATGCGCAAGACAACATAAAAAGTGATTTTAAAGTTTGTGAATGAGCAAGGGTTGAGCTACTAATTTGGTTTTTTTTTTTCCTGTCACCTGGGAGAAGGTTACCCACTTGTGGTCACTGTCTCCCACCAGTACTTGGATATTCACATTGGAGATGACACCATCCCTACTGTTAAGATCAAGGTCAAGTGTGGCTTCAATCCTAGTCTCCTGTTGGACATGCTGCAACAGGAAGCAGGCCTTGAAGGAGGACAGGATGTCAGACACACCCTTGCGCCTATAAGCCATCACAAATTGCCAATCTATGCTGCCCAGGAGGATGAAGTCCCACATGATCAGCACAGGATGTGATCTAGCTGCTTTGTAAAGGTCCCCAACCAACTGGGCACTGTGTTCTGCTAAGTTATTTGGGGGCCTGCAGCCCCACCCCCACATTAACGCTTCTGCCCCCCCTTTTCCCCCAGCTTGACACAGATAAACCCTGTGGCAATGTTTGCCCCCTTGATGTCCTTCACAGTGACTTCTTCCATTACAAAGAGAGCCACCCTACCCCTTACTCATGGAAAACTGGGAATTGCTGCTTGGGCAAAGAAACTGATTTTCTCTGAGAATTCATTCTCTTGAAAAGAACATTTAAAGTCATAGGTAGGAAGTTCCAATCCTCACCTAAATAAATACATATTTGAAGTTTAACATCAGGAACCCTATCAGATACATTATGTAGCATGCAAAGATATCAAAAGTGTTCAGTGGTTTTAGCAGATTGATTATCACACTAATCATTACACACCATGCATCTCATTCAGAGCAATGTTCACACACAGTTTTCTGTGCACTGTGACATGATCCTTTAAGAGGCTGAGGTGTGAAATGTGTGGTTTTCCCATTTCTGTATACTCCATTCATCATGTCCGGTTCCATGTGAAATGGGTGACTGCAAAAGGGCAACTACATTTTGTACAATGTTCCAATGTCCATCTTGCTGCCTCTCTCTGGGGTCTGGTCATGGCTGAAAGCATTCCTTCTGGATCAGCCCACCTACCTGGTTATCAAAGACATAACTAACTAACTAATTAACTAACTAACTAAATAAAACAGGGATGGCAGAACAGTGCAGACACAGAGAGTGACTGGGAAATAATAGCGATCACCAAAATAGCGACAACACTGCCACAGTGAGTTTATGGGGGTGGGGCTTCACCCCTTACTATATATAATCAACTCCAGAGGGATGCAACTTGGGGAGTGGGAGAAAGCAGTTTCGCTGATTTTTCCGGTCGATCTTTTTGCCAAGCTGTTTTGCCATCACCATTTTTGCAATCTCTATTTTGTAGTCATCCATTTCATGAGATACCGCATGTTCATTCAAGCTCAGAATAAAACTGCTTGTTTTTATCCTGGTCTTACCTGATGCGCCCACCAGACCATCAAATAGGAAAATACCGCAATCCATGAGATTGAGCCAAAAAAGGTGACGGGAAAGAACTTCTGAGATCCCTGAAACAAAGAAAATAATGCAGTGATAAACACCTGTGCAAACCAAGCCACTGTATCTCCTTGACAAAACATGCAGCTGCTTGTCATGATGATGAGCGACCACAACAAATTACAATGTCAGCCACAGTGGGCTTCCAAGCAAGAGACCAGTCTCATATCAAATATATCAAAAAGTGTAATTTGAGAGAGAGAGAGAGAGAGAAACAGATGACTATTTGCTTTCCCTCTTCATGACTCATCTCTTAGTAGAGTTGTTCGGTTATCCAGTCTCATACATTCTACATTCAGACTGAACACTGAAGTTGTTGATATATCTAAATATGGATCCAAATCAGAAACATAACTAGACAGCAGGTTAGCTGATCTGAATCTGATAAATCAGATCAGATAATTACTGAACACATGCCATCCTCTGGACAGACACAGGTAGTCAGAATATAGCAGCAAGTCTGTGTCATAACACCAATGGTTTCTGAAGGAGACGGGTCTGCACACACTGAGACAATCCTGGTTTTCCCTGTGTACAGTATATTGGATCAGGGAAAACTGCCAGGTTCAGATTAAGCCTTTTTTTATTCAGGTTTTCCTGGTAAATGAATGGCTTAGTTTGTGCTGATACTATTCAGTCAGTGTCAGATGACTTAGAAAGTGTGAACTATCTGTGGATCTGCTGTGGAAGTGGCACGATACACATCCGCCATTACCTGGGCTAAATGGATCATAGCCATTGAGATGTCCTGCCAGATCAGACAGTGCATTATCCACACAACCTTAGATATGATACATGTACATGCATTGTAACTAGGTTACCTATAATACTTTAAATGTCATTACCTTCTTTACTGTACTAAGTTCACAGTTGTCTGTACTCTGTATTTTCCTGGATCGTGCCTGAAAATAGGCATCTTTTAACACTCTTTGCAAACTGTGTGAGAGGCCTTTCGGCAGCATGCAATTCTGCTTAAAGTTGAACCAGCATAACATTCTGTGGTGATTTGCATATGCGGCCCATGATGCTTTGCATTGTGTAGACATGTGTGATTTTGTATTATCTTTTTGTCTAGTGTACCTACCTGGTAATCAAAAACTAATTACATAATTACTGGTAATCTCCTGTTACACATGGAAAACCGTGTGTATAATTTCCATTACAACTGGTTTTCTGTGTGTAATGGCCAGAGGGAGTCCACGGTACATTCTATGCACATGCAAGATGAGCACTGCTGAGCTGAAATGCACAATTCAGCACATGGTCTTACCTTAGAGATGAAATACTTCACTGCTGTCACATCAGTTTTGTTTTGCCACATCAAAATATAATGCAGTTTACCTCAAACACATAAATGTAACTTCCCTTGTGGGGGCTTACCTTATTTGCCCCCATTTCCCCGTTTTCTCCCATCTCCCGCTTCTGCTGACATCCTGTTTGTCCTCATTATTCCCACTACTGCCGGCCTGCACTGGATTCTAGCCCCGTTTGGGCTTGAGGAGAACAGATAATGTGCTGCCAGCATTTTCCCCAATGCTGCTGGTGCTCTCGCATGCACATAGTGAGTACCTCTGATGTACCCGACCACCGGTTTTGCGATCTAAATGTGGAGTGTTTTCTGGTCCTGGTGCCTCTCCTCACCTAAATGGGGACTAGTGACCTTAGTGAGGTGAAAAAGAAGCCTCGAGGGATTTTTAAATAAAGAGTTAGAGTGGTCATGTAGCAAGGGCTCATGAATAAATATGAGCCCTCATGAATATTAATGAGGGATGCTGCCTGTTTCTAGGGGCATGGCATTACAAGGGCAGCGATGGGAAAAATACTGAAAATAAGTGTTTAATGATATGGTCACTGTAAAGGGCACTAATGGGGCTATCAAATAATGGGGGTCTGGTAAATAAAGAGTATTCCTGTGAGCTGCACCAGAACTTTGTTTGTGGGATAACATGAGGACTGTTTTAGAACTGTGTTGACAGCAGCCATGGTTTGACACTTTGACCCTATAGAATAGCCAGTCGGGTACTTAGGCACCCAAAGTGGACCAAGAGGACTCCTGGGAGAAGGAGTTTACTGTTTTCAGGTGCCTGAACCCCCACCAATGGACAATTGAGGAGGACTGATCGTTATGGTTACTTGATGATTGACATTGCTGGCCAAGCAATCAGGAGGCTGGCATCTCAAGTGGAAACCCAAGGACTTTCTAGGTTTGAGTCAGTCTTTTCCGGGCCCTAATCTGGTCAGGAGGAACTGTATGGACTGGCTGATAATTGGCTAGGGCTTTACAAAGGCCTTGCACTGGATTTTGCTGTGGAAACAGTGATTCTGCCAGAGGGAGACAGAGAGAGTGACTTGCCTCTGGGGACTCTCCAGGTATTTCAGACTGGCGGGCTGTGGGGATAGAATAGCTGCTGCAGAAATCTTACACTGAAATCTGGACATTTGGAGAGCTGCTTTAAGAGGCCAAATGTCTCAGAAAAAGGGTACTAGCCAGGCTCTGGAAACCTGCTTTGTGAACTAAACCAACTGGCTGAGAGCTGTTTCCCAGCTGAAGCTGTGCTTGGAAGTTGTTTGGACATTCAAAGACTGTGTGAGGAATGGTGTGCAGGTACCTGCATGTTCCATAATTACTGCTGCTGTTGTACCTTACCATGTGAATCGGAGCTGTTGTAGGAAACTGCAAATCGGTAACAAGCCGGCTCTGGCATTGTGAGATTGAAAAGTTGCCTGGCTGCCCCTGGAATTGCTGAGCTAGTGCTGGGACAGAGTGAACTTGGCATTTGGAGGCACTCTACAGAGCCAGGGAGTTAACTTGCTAACCCCTTCGGAGTGGGGTCTACTGGTCTTGGGAGGTCACCGCCGCTTGCTGGAGTGCTAGGGCACCTACAGCCCTTTTGGAGAGCTGGGCTGTGGAGCCACTCCTGGGTCTGGGCCTTCTGGGGCTGGTTAGGACCTGCAGTTGATCTCTAAAGTGGACCAGAAGAGGATGTAGGTGACAAGGGACCAGATCGTTAATCAAGGAGATGCACTGTAAAACCTTCAATCAAGATGCAGCTTTTTAGGAGAGATCACCACCATCTGGCTGCCCATTGTTGGTGTTTCCTGGACAGAGCCCCTCACTCCCAGACTGGTGAAAAATTCTTTCTTAAGGAACTTCTGCAGAACTGCAAACCATGAGCACCCAGTACTTGTTCCTGGGATCAAGTAAGGGAGTGTTCAGTTTAATTTTAACATTGATTCTTCAACATCCTAGGGCCCCAACAGCTGGCTAACCCATGGCAATGTCCAGGCCTGCAACCAGTGGGTACCCCATAGAAACATAGAAACATAGACTTTGATGGCAGATAAGGACCACTTGGCCCACCCAGTCTGCCCATTTCCCTACTTATTGGATAAGCTGCAGATTCTAGTTAACCAACAGTCTTTTTCCTACAACCCGCCACTATAATTGCCTTATGTCTGTCCCATGCATGTTTGAATTCCCCCACTGTTTTAGACCCCACAACCTCTCCAGGAAGGTGGTTCCATGCGTCCACCACTCTCTCTGTGAAAAAGAATTTCCTCACATTACCCCAGAGCTGTCCCCCCTCTAACTTTAAATTGTGCCCCCTCATTCCTACACATCTCTTTTTCTGAAAGATGCTACCCTCCTGGACGTTGTTGATTCCCTTGAGGCACTTAAAAGTTTCTATCATGTCCCCCCTGTCCCTCCTTTCATCAAGGGTACACATATTAAGCTCTTTCAGTCTCTCTTCATATAGTTTCTGATGTAGACCCTGCACCATTTTAGTTGCCCTCCTCTGGACTGCTTCCATCCTGTCTATGTCCTTGCATAGATGAGGTCTCAAAACTGCATAGTACTCAGATGGGGTCTCACCAACTGTCTGTACAGAGGGATAACCACTTCCTTTTTCTACTTGTGATGCCCCTCCTGTGCATCCCAGTATCCCCTGGCCTCCTTACCGACTTCTCCGTGCTTACCCACCTTTAGGTCATCTGATATGACTACACCCAGATCCCTTTCCATTATTGTTGTTGTTAGTACCTCCCCTGCTATTGTGTACTCTTCTCCTGGATTTTTATTTCCCAGGTGCATTACTTTGCACTTCTTTGCATTGAATCCAAGTGGCCATATGCCTGACCATTCCTCCAACCTCCAAGTACCTTCTCATCCTTTCTATCCCCCCCCTTGTGTATCAACTCTATCATAGATCTTTGTGTCATCTGCAAAGAGGCGTACCTTTCCTTCCAGACCCTCTGCAATGTCACCTATAAAGATGTTAAAGAGGACTGGACCCAGTACTGAGCCCTGAGGTACTCCACTAGCAACCCCCCTTTCTTCAGAATGTGTTCCATTCACTATTACCTTCTGTGTCCTGTTGTGCAGCCAGTTTGCTACCCAGGCTACCATCCTGGGACACACTCCCAGGCTGGCTAACTTGATTATTAATCTTTTGTGTGGGACTGTGTCAAATGCCTTGCTAAAGTCTAGGTAGGCCAAACCCATAGCCCCTCTCTGGTCTATTACTTTGGTCACTCAGTCAAAGAAATCGATTAGATTCATCTGACATGACCATCCTGCTGTGAATCCATGCTGCTTTGGGTCCTGTGCCCCGCTGGCCTCTAGGTACTGAACAATTCTTTCTTTCAGAAGTGACTCCATCATTTTCCCCACCACTGAGGTCAAACTAACAGGGCTATAGTTTCCAGCTTCTGCCTTGCTCCCACTTTTGTGAAGGGGAATCACATCTGCCCTCCTTCTGACCTCAGGTACCACTCCATCCTCCCATGATTTGTTAAAAAGTGTGGTCAGTGGTGTCACTAGGTCCTCCCTTAGTTCTTTTAGGATTCTATGGTGAATCCCATGAGGCCCCATTGCTTTGTCCACCTTGAATTTCAGGAGTTCTTTCAGGGCTCTTTCTTCGGTAAATGGACTGGCATCAACCCCACTACCCAGAGTGCTTCTATTGTTTGGTTTAGGTAACTCCTCCTCTTCTTCTTTTGTGAATACTGAGCAAAAGTATTCATTCAGTATCTCTGTCTTTTCACTGTCTCTCTCTGCCAACCTCCCCTCTCCCTTATTAATCTTCACTATCCCTCCCTTAACCTTTCTATGCTCCCTAATGTTCCTATAAAATGTTTTATCCCCCTTCTTAACTGAGTAGGCTATCTTTTCTTTGGTTTGGACCTTTGTTTTTCTGACTGACTTCCCCACTTCTTTCTGCCTTAATTGATACAGTTCCCTATCATGCTCCTTCTGTGATTCCTTATACTTTCTGAATGCAGCCTTTTTCTCCTTAACCTTCCCTGACACCTCTTTTGAGAACCATAGTGGTTTTTTATTCCGCTTTGTTTTCTTTATTTGTTTCACACAAAGGCTTGTTGCCTCCATGATGGCAGTTTTGATTTTTCTCCATTGTTCTTCCACCCCTCCTTTCTGGTCATTCGCTAATGCATTCTCAGGTATTCACCATTATGCCAAAGTCTGCCCTTCTAAAGTCCAGTATCCTTGTCTTTGTATGGCTTGTCTCCATGGTTGTGTTTATTGTAGCTTACACTGTGCAGTGGTTGCTTGTTCCCAGATGTCTACTGACTTCTAAATTTGTGATCCTCTCTCCATTTGAGAGTACCAGGTCTAATATTGCTCCCTCCCGGTGGGTTCCACCACTAGCTGTCTAAGGCATGCCCCCTGTAGGGCATCGAGAATGACCCTGCTCTTGGATGTGGCTGCAGTCCATGTCGTCCAGTTAACATCTGGCATATTCAGGTCCCCCATCAACAGCATCTCCCCTTTTTCAGCCATTTTGAGAATGCCGTCTATCATTTTTTTGTCCATTTCCTCCCCTTGAAACGGGGGTCTGTATACAACCCCTGTGCAGATTATGATGCCATTCCCTGTCTCCAAGGTGACCCAGAGTGCCTCTTGTCCTCCCACTTTACTTTTTAGTTCTGTAGCTTTGATCCCTTCCCTTATGTAGAGAGCTACTCCACCTCCTCTTTTACCCTCCCTGTCCCTTCTGTAGATTGTGTACCCTGATATGTTGACAACCCAGTCATGGTTCTCCGTGTACCATGTTTCTGTGACTGCCACAATATCCAAGTGTTCCTCTTCCATCAGGGCTACTAGCTCTGGAAGCTTGTTTCCTAGACTACGGGCATTGGTACTCATTGCCTTCCATTTAATGTTGGCTTTCTCCTTTTTTACCCCATCCCTGCTCTTATTGCCCTTGTCTATTTTTCCACTTACCCCTGTCCTGCCCTCTGTCAAGCTCTGTACCTCAGTGTTTACCCTACTACCTGCCATATTTTGTGGGGGGAGACTTGAACTTTCCTGTTTCCTATCAGCACCTTCCCCCTTGGCTAGTTTAAAAGCTTGCCAAGGAAGCCTTTAAACCTATGACCTAGGAGCTTATTTCCCTTCCTGGACAGATGCAGACCATCATGCCAGTATAGACCTTCATCTCTCCAGGTGGACCCCCAGTCCCCAGTGAAGCCAAAGCCCTGTGTTCTGCACCAGATTTGCAACCATTCATTAAACTGCATGGTGTGCAGAACCCTAGCCTCACCCCTGCCATAGACTGGCAGCACCTCTGAGAAGGTTACCATGCTTGCCACCTGTCTGAGGCCTCACCCCAATTACACAAATTCATCCTGCACTGCACTGATCTCATGCCTAGCTAGTTCATTTGTCCCGAGGTGGGCAATGATATCTAGTTCCCTCTCCTGTGGTGCTGCATCTGCAATCTTGAGGATTTGCTTCCTGTCCCTCCAAGCCATGGCACCAGGCAGGCACCTTACTTCCTTCTCCTCTCCCTTCCCCACGTCTACATCCCTAACAATTAAGTACCCTATCAGAAGCTGTTTCTTTCTCCTGTGGTGCCCCTTGCCACTCTTTTGTGGGTCTCCCTTGTGGATGTCCCCAGCATTCTTCTTGGTCTCCACTGAGGATGTCATCATACAGGAACCTTGATTTGCCAGACTGACATATGATTTGTGTAGAGGTACAACTAGGAGGCTACACCTCTGTTCCACCACTCTCACCCTCCCAGAATCCACTGTGGTCCATCTACTCTTCACACATGGCAACCTCTGAGGCAGTGGTTGTGGAACTGGTGCTCTTTGGGTGGGGGAGGCCTCCTTAGTCCTTGCCAGTTCAGCCTGGAGGTGGGCAACCTCCTCCTCACTCAGAGCTGACAGTTGCCTGCAAATAGGGCAGCAATGCAGGTTCCAGAATGTCTCCCAGAAAACTGCTTCCCCACAGCCAGAGCATTGCACCACTCCCCACATGTCCCTCTTCCTTATAATATACAATAAGTAATATATATATATATATATATATATATATATATTGCTGTGTACTTACCCTTTATGCACTGTGCTGGGTTATTAAGAATATGACAGTTCTGCCCCAAGACCTGTTGAGGAAGTGATGTCAGAACCTTGGCTATAAAGGAAATGCACACCTGGGGTGGTGGGGTGAGGGAAGGGTGGTGGGTAGGTCACAACCACTGGTGACTGTTAGAAACAATCAAATACACCACTGCTCCACTACCCTGGTGAGTACTGCCCTTTATAGTAAGTCAACTAACACCACAATTTACTAGACCACTGCTCCTACACAAACCTCTCTACTGAGTCCAGGGATAAAAATGAAATCACTGCTCAGCCAGCAGGACACTTCTAAAAATGTTGCACAAACATCCTTCCAAATCCTAGGTCTCAAGCACAGGAATCGAGCAACTCCAGTTGTATTTCACCCCCTCTGGTTATAAGATTACTACACTTTAATGGAATCCTGCAATTCTCTTCTTAATGCCAATAAGGAAAAAATGCAACTTTCTGTAGAAAGCGTAGCTTACCTTCCTAACAAGTCCCCAACAATATTATGTCTTACCAGGTTCCCAGTTCCTCAAATGTGTTCTAGTTTGCTCTCTTCAGTATAGCAAGTTTCTCAGCCTCCAGCAGAAGCAGGCACATCTTTTCTGACTGGCTTCTCACTGCGTAGTTTGCCTGAGACAGCTCCGTGATAAAAGCCCCACCCAGAATCAACTGATTGACTAGTGACACCTGTAATGTAAGCAGGCCTTTCAATGTAGACGCTTTGCTATGTCTGATTCTAATACACAAACCCTTTTCTGAAACCAGGGATATACTCACTGCTCAGCCAGCAGGACACTTCTAAAATGTTGCACAAATATCCTTCCAAATCTTAGGTCTCAAGCACAGGAATCAAACAACTTCAGTTGTATTTCACCCCCTCTGGTTATAAAATTACTACACTTTAATGGAATCCTGCAATTCTCTTCTTAATGCCAATAAGAAAAAATGCAACTTTCTGAAGAAAGCGTAGCTTACCTTCCTAACAAGTCCCCAACAATATTATGTCTTACAAGGTTCCCAGTTCCTCAAATGCATTCTAGTTTGTTCTCTGCGGTATAGCAAGTTTCTCAGCCTCCAGCAGAAGCAGGCACGTCTTTTCTGACTGGCTTCTCACTGTGTAGTTAGCCTAAGACAGCTCAGTGATAAAAGCCCCACCCAGAATCAATTGATTGACTAGTGACACCTGTGATGTAAGCAGGCCTTTCAATGTAGACACTTTGCTATGTCTAATTCTAATACAAAAACCCTTTTCTGAAACCAGGGATAAACTCACTGCTCAGCCAGCAGGACTCTTCTAAAATGTTACACAAATATCTTTCCTAATCTTAGGTCTCAAGCACAGGAATCAAGAAACTTCAGTTGTATTTCACCCCCTCTGGTTATAAAATTACTACACTTTAATGGAATCCTGCAATTCTCTTCTTAATGCCAGTAAGAAAAAATGCAACTTTCTGTAGAAAGCGTAGCTTACCTTCCTAACAAGTCCCCAACAATATTATGTCTTACCAGGTTACCAGTTCCTCAAATGCGTTCTAGTTTGCTCTCTGCAGTATAGCAAGTTTCTCAGCCTCCAACAGAAGCAGGCAAGTCTTTTCTGACACTTAGGGTATAAAACTGGTACAAGTGGGGGTGGGCAACTAGGGGTGGACTGGCCCGAGGGCCTATGTTGTCTTGGATTGCTACTTCCCTAATAACCTTTTTCCTCCCACAGCTATTCCCTTATCCAGGTACACCTATCCTAGCCCTTACCCCAAATAAAGCTGTGAGTTTACTGTTTGAAATTACTGCGTACAGGGTATTTGTGTGTCTGCTAAGTTATTGCTGATTTATGGTTCGGGGTGGTAAAAAACTGTTGGGTATCCAGTGTGTGGGGTAGTTGATAGGAGAGGTGGGTAGGTGCAGCATCCCAGGGGGCTGTGTCAGCCAGTCATCTGATCAACTTCTAGCTTACTCTGGGTGGAGGCACCATGCTGTTTATTATAACTTTGGGATAGAACCCCCGATCACTACCATAGCAGGACCCAGGCTCCTTAACCTGCTAAAGGGCCAACAGGCAGGGGTAGTAGCCCATTGGCACACGGCGCCTGGGCTACATAAATAAACTTCAAACAAAATTAAAATCCATTATCAAAACTAAGTATTATAAGAAAAACAAATTACCTTTACATGGTGAACTGTCACTCGTTGGCTGTGTCAGCTACAATCAGTTCACCAGCTATTATAAAAAATAAAAGCATGGGGGATCGGTGTATAACTTGATTTTTGTTTTTACACACTCTTATTTGGAATGACTGTATAAACCACAAGAGTTTTGGTCCCATGGTTTATGTGGTATCCCACACCTTGGGAGTATAGAAAATCTTGTTATACACCACCCCTCATGTATTATTCTTTACTAATCAGCAAAACCTGATAAAATGCACTGTTTGGACCACCTTAATGAAAACACTGGCAGCACATTGCACTGCTGGGCAAAAGACCCAGGTTTGCTCCTCAAGATTGGCCCCCTTTATTCCCAGAAGTGACCTGCTTGAGCTCAAGAGGAAAGTAAACGGATTGTTCTCTGTTCAAACGTCTTCTAGGAGTCACCTTTGGAAGCCTTGAAAGCAGACATGACAATGCTTGCACGCTGGTTCTTGCCACCACAGGAGGCAGCAGCTGTGAGCAGCTGTAATCAGTTCTACCATGCCATGGTGACAGGGATGTCGGCGACCTACCTTACAGTGACACATGATCACTGACATCCCCAATACTGCTGATCCGGACCACCGACCGGAAGTCACACCAACACCTGTTTGGTGTATATGTGGGGGGGGCTGTGCCACCCTGCACCCCCGAACTTAAGGATTCCAACTTGGGGGGGTTGTTGGGGAGAGTGGGTAAACTCCAGAGTCAATGACTTGGTCATCGCTCCAGAAACTTGGTTGACACTGCAGGTGTCGACAGGTTGGTGTCGTTGTAACTGTGTCACTGTGAAAGCGTCGCTGTTACAATGGTATACGTTGTAATCAGGTGGGCAAGGTGGGCTCTGAAGAGGGGAAAATGGTCCTTCCTGGGAATGATGGAATATCTGTTCCCTTGATTCAATGTTTCAGTTCTGGATCAATTCCCTGGCCATGGCTGCATGGTCAAGGCTGGAGGGGAGGCACCCTGGCCACATAAGGTAAGGCAGGATCCATAAAAGAGAGCTTAAAAAAAAACAACAAAAAATTCTCTTTTGTTTATGCGATAACTGGAAAAAGATATTGAGGCAAAAAACATACCCTGAACTAGGTCCGATAAGGCAGCAAGGCACATGTAACATATACAGTATAAGTCATAAACACACAAACTGTATCTCACAGTGCTTTCCAATCTGTATACAGTTGACAGCAACATGGGGTGTGCACAGCCCAATTGTTAATTCCAAATACCACGAATAACACGGTACCCAGTACTTGAGTCCCAGAACACATTTTTTTTTTTTGACTATTTATGTATTTTGGGGGGAAATTATTTGGGGCAGAAAAAAAATAAATAAAACAATCCCTCTATCCCTCTGTTGGTGGCCAGGGCTAGTCTCCAAGCCACCCTCTTCCTCAACCCAGGCAGTTCATATCCTCCATCCCTCACCCATTCTCTAGTACAATCCTTTTTTAATACTGACTCCTACCACTCTGCCAATAGCTGACTACATCTTTTACAACATTCCTCCTTCTTAGCCCACGCCCCATCCCTAAAATGTCATTAATCAATACTGCCTCCCGACTGCCCTCTTTCTTGAGTTGGGGGTAATAATGGCAAAGTTCTGGCTAGCCTAGTCTGCCTAGCAACATCAATGACCATAAAGCCACCTTATGGTCATGCAGCCCACTCACACTTTAACTGCCAGGTGACTGAATACATATAGCACTGGGTACACTGTAGCAGGATCAGCAACTGAGCTAGCTGAAATTTTGACATTATTGGCTCCTTAATCATGGACTGGGGGGTTAGAACTGGGGAATCTATTAATTAAGGTAATTTGGGTACTTGTAAGGAGGGTTGGGCTAGGGAGTGGGGATGTTGCAAAAGACGTGGGCAGCTCCTGGCACTGTGCTGAATTGCACAGGGCAGTTCCACCTGTATAAAAAGGTACACTCATTCAGCTCACAGATGTGATGCTGTTTATGAAAAGTGGCCCAACCAAGGCAAAAATAGTGGGGGCTTCAAGCATGCATGGGATAGACATGGAGGGATTAGAAAACAGGCAGGGAACAGGTAGGGTCATCAGAGATCAGTTACAATCTGTGGAGAAAGATTAGGCAGGGAACATCTCTCCAGACTGGATGGGCCAAGTGGTCCTTTTCTGCTGACAGATGAAATGTTTCTATATATCCTCAACCCAGCTATCCTAACCTACTGTCCTGTACCAGATAGGTACAGTGTGTTTAATATAAGACAGAGGACAGCACATTAAAAAACATGTGTCTGGTAATTTTTCCAACATGTGTCCAGTGTCTAAGCTAGATAGAAAAATGCTGCACCAAAAGCAAACCCCTTTGTCCTTTATAATAGTTATATCCACCAACTTTCCAGTGCAAAATGTGTCATCCATCCCAACATGTATTGGGAAAACTGACATTTTGCAAGTTACAGTTCATGCAAACCCAGTTAGGGATACCATCTGATCAATAAGTGGGCACTAGCTCAAGCAATGCTACCTCCCACTTGGTTCACATGATGTACTTGTTCTTCATTGTTCTAGGCTTAAAATAATCACCAACCAACAACAAAAACAACCAATAAACCAACAATCAACAACCATTTCAACAACCAATCAGCAACCAACCAACTAACCAGCCACTCACACTGAACTAATGAACCAACAAACCAAACAAACCAATCGACCATCCAATCACAACCAATCAGTCAACCAGTCAGCTAGCCAGCCAGCCAACTCATAACTAACCACTCAACTTATAACCAACAACCAAACAACCAAGAATCAACTGACCAACCAGCAACTAACCAACCAGCAACCAACAACCAACCAACCAACCAATCAACTAACCAACCAACCAGCCAACTAACCAACCAACCCACCAACCAACTATCAGGCATCAACCAGCTAGCCAATCAACCTGCTAACCAGCCAACCAACAACCAACCTACCACTCTAGTCACCCTCTGGTGTTTACAAGAAGAGACCAATATACCTTGGTCAGCACTATAAACAGGATTTAAGTCATGATTGGGCATTTTTTAAATGAGCAGTAATTTTTAACCTGGTACATGTACAGGCACCAGGTATGTCAATACAAAGCATTTTTATTTCCTTCCACATGTAAAACAAACAAGTAACATACATAGTTTACAGTATAAGTCATAAATACACAAACTGTATCTCACAGTGCTTTCCAATCCATGTACAGTTGACAATAATGTAAGGTGTGTGCACACCCAATTATTAATTACAAATACCATGAATAACTCAATACCCAGTACTTGGGTCCAGGAAGTTAGCATTTGTTACCGTTTACAGGTATTTGGTAAAATTATTCAGGGGCACTAAAAACTTAACAAAAAAAATCTCTCTGCCCCTTGTGACCGGGAGCTCCTGTTACTCTTGAGGACCGACCTTTTTCTAAATCTGTTGCAACAGTTCTTCTATTTCTAAGCCTAATCTATCCTTTACTATTTCTAGTCCATAAGGTTGGCCACCTGTGGGCACCCCCTTCTCCCTCTCTTGACTAAGCTATAGTGTCCTCTTTGATTTTCCTTTTCCCTTTCAGGCCCTCGTACAGGGAGGTTATTGTGGTGACTTCAGAGTATATGTAAAAAAGGTTGTGTTTATTGTTGCTGGATTTAGTATGTAATAGCACTATGTTATAAAATACCTTAATGTATATACATTATGTTTATGAAACTTGTAAATGTTTAAAATACCATGGCACTTGGTGTTTTGATAATGGTAAGAAGTACTAGGTGACTATTATAGAAATTGAGCTAGCTGTGCTATTTAAAATGTATGTAAATTGTTGTAAACTTAACAAGCCAGAAATGTCATGGTGATTTGCATATATTCCACGATGCATTGCATTATGGAAGTATGTATGTTGTTGTATTTCTTTGAAACTTGATTTGTTGCCAATGTCCTTTGGGGTAACCCTTCTTTCAGTGATTCTGCATTGAGGATCTTTGTTTATAGCTTGTTTTGTTTTTTTTTTTCTTTTTGAGCCCCCACTACACAAGCAAATGGGGCTTGCATAGGGGTGGTCGCTACAGCTCAACAAGTGAATTGGATCAGAGATCAGTGTCAGTAGGTGCTAGTTAAGTGCAGAGAAAGGACATTCATAGTCTGTTGCTGCAAACTGATGTACTGAAGAAGGAATATGGTATTGCAGAAGCTTATTTCTTATATTTTGAATAAACATCACACAGAGATTGTGTGTTGAACCTGAAGTTTGGTGTCTGGTCTACCTGTTATCCCACAACCCTCCTTAGGTGGCCAGAGTTAGTCCACAAGTCACCTCATCCCAACCCCAGACATTTCATGCCCTTCATCCATCACCCATTTTCCAATACAAGCCTTTTTTTTTAATGCTGGCTCCAGGCACTCTGCCAGTAGCTGACTACATCTTTTATAACATCCCTCCTTCCTTGCCTACACTCCCTAAATCCCTAAAATGTCATTAATTAATCATGCCCCCCTTACTGCCCCCTTTCATGATTTGGGGGTAACAATGTTAAAGTTCTGGCTAGCCCAGTGAGCCTAGTGACATCAATGATGCCAACCACAAGGTCAGCTTTTAGTCATGCATATCACTCACACTTTTACAGTCAGATGACTGAATGCATATAGCACTGGGTGCACTGCAAGAGGGTTGGCAACTGAGCTAACTAAAATTTTGACATCATTGGCCCCTTAATGATGGATTGGGGGTCAGGACTGGGGAATCTTGATTAAAGACATTTTAGGGACTTGTGAGGACAGTTATGCTAAGGAGTGGGGAATGTTGCAAAATTCGTGGTCAACTCCTGGTACAGTGGTAGGAGTCAGTATTATATTTTTTCTAATGAAGCCCATATGGGAGAATGGGTTGAATGAAGGGCACAAAATGGCCGGGGTTGGGTGGTCAGGGGACTAACCCCAGCTACCTGGGTAGGGATAGAATACTTTAACACTTTTTTTTCTTAACCTGTATCTTGAAAGTAATGACTAACAGAGTGTCTGGGTGCTGATTACCAATACTAACACTCACACACACACACACTACTAGCATCCATTAGGCGTAGACAGAGAGGTTATGTGAGTTTATGTATTTTGGTTAAGGGAAGCCTGAGGGGTTAAGTACAGAGAAAAGAAGAGTAAACAAGAGATTGGTTGAGCAAAGAGAAGTTAAGTATTGCAGCATTGCATCATAAAAGAAAGCAAAATGCCAATAAGGTATTAACCACACAAAGGCAATACACAAAACAAATGGGTTGATCAAGGAATTAATGAGGGGGGGCAAAATAAAGGCAGCGTGCAATACGAGTAAAGACCAAAAGAAAGTAAGTATATACAGTTTGCTCACAGGCTTAGTCAGTGGGTAACCCACTCCACGTAATGCCATTTATCCATAAAAGCATCCGAGTTACAAAGTTTGAATTCAGCAGAATAAGTAGCTCTAACTTCTAAGGTTATAATATTAAGAAGTTCAGTTTGCATAAGTAATTTCTGCTGTAGTGAAACGTGGCATTGGTTCAACCACATGTGCCACCTAGCGCATGCGAAAAGGACATCCAGGGAACTAATGTCCCATTTACCCCAGACAGGACTGCAGTGTCTGTACACCAATGTCTCACAGTCCTGTTTGTGAAATAGAGGTACAGACCAAGAACATGCAGCCAAATCCCAGAAGCCCTGAATAGAGCAGCAGTAAAAAAAAATGTCTCATGGTCTCTGGCTGATTCAAACCACCGGGTATGGCACATAGTCATTTGTCCAATTGCTTGTATTTCTGATTTCCTTTGACATTTAGCACAGTCAGACTGTAACCCATGTTTTGGGTGGGATCCTACTGCTAATCAGTTAGTGTAACAATCCATTACGTAACCTGGGGGAGACATGTTCAAATATAGAGGACTCACAGAATTTGGTGTCTAGAACAAATTTATATACAACCTTCCTAGGTGTGTCCCTCAACTTTGTGAAGACACACTATACTTGGAATTTGGTAAATGCCTCGTTTATATATGAGAAGGACACCCTAGAAGACCACACAACTCTCAGCCTCCTGGTGTCCCAAAGATTCAGCCAGGTTGTGATCCCATGCAACACTAGATAGTCCAAAGCTTCTCTCAAGGTGCTAAAAAGGGGCCCAAATTACAGTTAAAAATGTGCCATGAAAAAAAACAGTGGGGTGCAGCATGACTAATCCTTCTTGTTTGATGGGGTAATGAGTGACATTTTGCTTAATTGGAATAAGTGACATTTCGCTTAATTGGATTAAGCTGACTGCCTCAAACCGCTTGAAAGAAAATATTCAATATGGAAGTTTCTAGTACATCTAGACTGATATATAAGAATATTGGAACTAGAAAGGTTTTAATTAAGTACACTCTTTTTTTGTTACTTAAGCTCCACCTGTTCCAGTGAGCCACTTTAAGCTTAGCTAGTTCTAGTTTACAAATATATGAACATACAAAGAAGTTAGCAGAAGAAGGCCATTTGGTCTATCTAGTCAGCTCGTATTGCAGGGTCCACAGCTTGAGCTACTATCCCTGTCCCCCCTTCCCACTCCTCCCATCCTCCCTACCCATGATCCTTACCTTCCCCTATGCCTGTCCCAGCCTCTCTTGAAGCTGCCCACTGTATTCAATGAGACCACATCTTCTGGCAATGCATTTCAAGTGTCCTGCTTCCTGAATTTCCTCCTAAACCTCCCCTCTCCCACTTAAGACTGTGCCCCTTTGTGTTATGGTTGCCACTCAGATAAAAGAGACCCTCCTTATCCACCTGATTTATCCCTTTCAAGTACTTGACGGTCCCAATCATGTCCCCTCTATCTAGCCCTTCCTCCAAGGAGTACATTTTCAGTGCCCTTAACCTCTCCTCATATGTCTTACTCTGCTGACCTGCTATTATCTTTGTAGCCCCCTTCTGGACCTTCTCCAGCAGGTTAATGTCCTTTTTGAGGTGCGGGCCCCAGTACTGAACTTCATACTCTAGATGTGGCCTCACCAGTGACCTGTACAAGGGTAGTATAACCTCCTCTCTCCTACTACTGATCCCCATAGCTATGCATCCCAGCATCTTGTTTGCCCTTGCTGCTGCTTTCTTGTACTGCATGGAGTGCTTCAGGTCACCAGTGATCATCACTCCCAGGTCCTTCTCCTCCTCTGGTGCAGATACCTGGACTCCACCCAGGTAATACTCTGTCCTGGGATTCTTGGCTCCAATGTGCATAAGTTTGCATTTCTTGGCATTGAAGCCAAGCTGCCAGATCCTGGACCACCTCCCCAGCTTTTTCATATCATCCTGTACAGTATAAGTCACATTAAACTGTTCCACCAATGAGTTGGTTTGGTATTGTTTTTTACAGCTGGTAATGCATTGGCAATTCACACTGCATTGTTTTGCAATGCTCAACCAGCTCACGAGCAATGTTTGCACAATGTTTTTGCAGCTCAGTTGGCAAGCATCTGCAGTCCAGTCACAATAAAAAGAAAAGCTGCATTTCAACTCTTAAGAAACAATTTGCACAGGGCTTTGTGCTGGCTCCAGCAACACTTATGCAACTTAGTCAGAAATACTAAAACAGCTCATAAAAGGAACAGTTTAATGTGACTTGAACTGTAGGTCCTGTATCCCTTCAGCTGTGTCCACTCTCCCACAGAGCTTGGTGTCATCCATGAATAGGCACATTTTGTCCTTAGTGCCATCCCTAATGTCACTGATGAAGATACTGGACAACACCGACTACAGCACTGAGCCCTGTGCGACCCCACTGGTAACCTCTCTGATGCCAGATAACTCTCCCTCCACAACCACCCTCCAGGTTCTGTCCCTCAGCCAGTTTTCCACCCATCTGGACATCTCATCCCCAACCCTGAGATCCACCAACATCCTGATCAACCTTTTGTGGGGTACAGAGTCAAAGGCCTTGCTGAAATCCAGACAGAGGATGTCTACCGCTTGGCCTCTGTCTACTGTCTTAGTGATCTAGTCAAAGAAGTCAATCAGATTCGTTTGACATGATCTCCCCCTCATGAACCCATGCTGCCTCTCATTCTGGAGATCATGCTCCTGTAGATATTCTACCAACCTTTCCTTAAGTATGGTCTCCATGAGCTTGCACACAATTGAGGTCAGACTGACTGGTCTATAATTCCCTGGGTCATCCTTGGGACCGCTTTTGTGGAGGGGCACCACATGTGCTGTTCTCCAGTCCTGCAGCACCATGCCTGACTCTAGTGAACAATTAAATAGGCCTGCCAGTGGCTCTGCCAGTTCCTCAGGCAGGTCTCTTAGTACCCTTGGATGTACTCTGTCTGGGTCTGGTGATTTGTCCACCTTCAGTGCTAGCAAAACCTCCCTCACCCTATCCTCCTCTATCACTACTACTGTGTTCCCCTCCCCCTGCTCCTCTTCTCCCTCCTGAAGGCACTGGTCCATCCTTCTCCCTGGTGAAGATGGAACAGAAGTATTCATTTAGTATCTCTGCTTTCCCCCGTTATCCTCCACCCACTCCTCCCCTTTCTTAAGCTTAACAATCCCGTCCTTCTTGTTCCTTTTCTCACTTATATAGCAAAAGAAGGCCTTCTCCCCCTTCTTAATTCCTTCAGCTATTTGTACCTCCTTCTGTGCCTTAGCGCACCGGACTTCCTTACTTGCCTCATTAGCCAACCGTAGGTAATTTTCCCCATCCATCTCTCTCTCTCTCTTGGTCTCCCTGAATTTATTATAGGCTAACCTCTTTTCCCTTACTGCCTGCGTGACACCAGAACTTAACCAGCTAAGTGCTTTGGCCCTTGTGTCCTTCACCCTGTGCCTAACACATGCCTCTGTGGCAACCAGTATTCCTTCCTTAATGATGAACCACCTTTGGTCCACCCCCATATATGCTCTGATGTCTGCCAGGTGGCTCCTTAGCACTTCGCCCATCTTCCTGAAGTCTGCCCTCATAAAATCCAAGAATTTGGTCTTAGTTGGGATGCTTTCCCTGCCCATATCCAACTTGAACCACACTGTGCAATGGTCATTCATACCCAGGGGCTCCCTTCCTGTACATACTCCCCATCTGTGAGCAGCAGATCAAGAATTGCCTCTGCTCTTGTTGGTTCTGTGATGCCCTGAGTCAGGAACCCATTTTGTAGTCCTTCCAGGATCTCCTGACTCTTAGCAGATGTTGTAGATGGTACGCTCCAGTCCACCTTGGGCAGGTTGAAATTCCCCATAATTACCACCTCATCTTTCCCAGCAGCTTCCAATATTTGTGAGCTCAGTTCCCTGTCCCTCTCCTCATCCTGGTTTGGTGGTCTGTAAATCACCACCAACCTCACCTTTCTTCATCTATTGGACTGTAAATGAACCCATAATGCCTCCACCTGCCCTTCCTCTGACTCCTCCCTCATGCACGTTATTCCCTCCTTGATGCAAACTGCCGCCCCTTCCTTCTTTCCGACTACCCTGTCCCTCCTGTATAGTTTGTATCCAGGGATCACAAGGTCCCAATCATGGTGTGGTGTTGTCCAAGTCTCAGTTACTGCCTCTATGTCCACCCTCCTGTCTGCTCATAGCGCCTGCAGGTCATCCATCTTGTTTACAAGACTCTGTGCGTTCAGAAACACAACCCTCCACCCAGAATCTGACCTTCTTTCCCTTTCCTCTATTCTTCTCTATTTATTTAGGGTCCCAGTTCAATTTAGCCAAGCCTCCTGAGCCAAACTGAATGCAAAGGATGGTCAAAGGGTCAGACTGGAGTCATATGCCACCAACTGCATGAGATGGGAGTGTGATACCTCCCAACACTCTCCCCACACATTTCTGAATGTTTAATGTGCCACCAGAGAAGAAGCCAAAAAAGTCTAAACCATTTCAAAGACTGCACTATAGAGGTTTCATCCTGTACCAATAGACATATGTCATTTGCATATGCAATAGCTTTGCAGCTAACAATGCACTCAGGATTCTGTAAAGGCAGTATGAGGGTATCTAGGTCCAATTTCCATAATGATGGGTTAAAACAAAGGAAGTACAAAACAGAGCTAAGGGGGCACTCCTGTTGTACACCCTTAGAAAATTTGCATGGGGTTCCTTAGCCATCCATTAACTTATGTAACCAAGGCGTTGTGATACAGACATTTAACCCAGTTACAAAATTCCACATGGAAACAATTTTTACCAAGTAAGAACTGTAAATAGTCATGCAAGACTAAATTGAATGTCTTTCATTTGTTTAGTAACAGCAGAAAGCCCTGTATTCTGTCCATATTCCCCCTTTAAACTAGCTCCCTTAAAAGAATAAGCATTAATGGAGCTCACTGGAACCAAACAAGCCTGTGAGCTGGATATCAGATGCCTAATGAATGATTTTTAAACTGGCATTTAAAAGGAAGATGGGCTTTCAGTTGTTCAGATCACTTTTTTCTCCGCTCTTATAAAGGATAACTAGAAGGGCTTCTTTCATCTCTGGGCATGAGTGGTGGTGGTGGTGTGTGTGGGGGGGTATTGCAGCAGAAAATTTAAAAACTTGGACAAACTCATCCAGAAGAGCTAGTGCAACATGCTTGCAAAATTCACTTGTCAAGCCATCCTTGCCTGGGGCTGTTTCATTCCTCAGAGAATGGATGGCTAAATGGTTGCCTATCAGGACCCCCCAGTCCATTGCTGATACTCTAAACACCACCCTCTCTGACCTTAGTAGTGTTCTTCCCCCTAACTTCTTCACCCCCTAGACCCCTCCCCAGGTTGTGATCCATCTTATAACATCCCGCTCTTTCACCTCCATAGCATCACAACCAGGGAGGCTAGAAGTTACCTCTCCAAAACCCTTGCCAAGACTTACTTCAGTGGTGACTCCATTGACCTGAAGCTCCTACACCTAACCCTTGAGGAAGTCCTGCAATCCCTCACCAAACTCTTGAATATGTCCCTCTACCTTGGGCAATTCTCCATCCAGTGGCAATTAGCTATCATTGCCCCAATTTTCAAAGTGGTGATTGCTTGTCCCCCAACAGCTACCATCCCATCTCCCTTCAACCTCCCCTCTCTAAGGCCCTTGAAAAAATAGTGGTGGATCAGCTACAGGACCATCTGTTTAAATATAACCTACTATGCCCTGAACAGCATGGTTTCCACCAGGGCCATAGTACCACCACTGCCCTCCTGGAATACTCCTCCTTCATCCATGGTGCCCTTGAAATTGTACACATTTTGGGGTTGGTGTGCATTGACCTCACAAAAGTGTTAAACACTGTTAATCATGAAATGCTTCTAGCTTCACTGCCCTCGATGGGGCTCTCAGTTGAAACAATATCCTGGTTCAAAGGGTACCTCTCTGACAGATTCCAGCAGGTGAAAGTCAATTCCACGCTATGAAATATCCTACTGGTCCACTTTGGAGTGCCCTAAGGTTCCATCTTGGGACCCCTCATCTTCAGCCTCTTCCTTAACTCCCTACCCAGCTCCTGCTCTGGTAAAATGTTGCTCTACGCTGACGATGTGATAATTTTCTAGAGCCATCTGAACCCACTCTCCCTCCAGAATGCCTTGCAGGGTTTCTGAGGCATGGTTCAGCTCCCACCATCTAGTTCTTAACTATGAGAAAATTAAATCAATAATCTTTGCTCACCGTCAAAGCCCCCATCATGATATCCCACTGTCAATCATCAATTCACTAGGATCCCCACTAGAGCAGGTTGAGTCTTTTAGATACTTAGGTAACACCCTTGACACATCCCTCGCTTATCATGCCCATATCAAACAGCTGTCCTCAGCTATCAACTTCAGGCTCGGGATCTTGCACCATCACAAACACTGCCTCCCACTGTTGGCTATCTGTCTAGCCGAGTCTTCCTCGGTCCTCTCCCTGGTAGATTACAGCATTATCATATATGGCTGTGCTGACTCCACTGCCTTGCAATGCATCAAAATCACCCTCAACAAAGCGTGCAGACTGGTCACTGGCTGCGACAGATGGACACACTCCTGTGACCTGTATAAGGCTGCCAAATGGCTGCTATTAGATGCTTGTATTAAATACCATACATGCCTCTTGGCCATGAAAATCCACTTTGGACAAGCCCTGTCTGGGCTGCACAGCCTCATCCAACCCACCCCACTGGTCAGAATCTCAAGTAGTGCTTCTGGGACCTCCCTACTGGTTCCCTACTGCTGAACTTCTCTTGGTCAAAGAGCCTTTTTTTGCACCGAGCCCCCTTTGGCTCAATGGCCTCCCACCTCTGTATCCCAGGAGCACAGGATTAGCCCTTTAAAGGCTAGTCTCAAAGCTTTATTGCTTGAATCCTCAGCCTGTGACTGTCCCTAACCCTCTATTTCCTGCCCCCCCCCCCATTTTATAGGGGCACCGGACTCTAACATCACCTAAGAAAGAAGCATGTTATTCATGGACATAAAACTGTAATCATGCATGTCTTAAGTATAATTGCAACGCTGGGTCCATTTCACCCTAAGTCAGTTTTGCTCTGTTTATTTCAAGTTGGAGGTTCTGTATTTCTTTCTTTCTTTTGTTCATTGTATGGATAACATTGTACATATAATTTCCTTGCACTGTCTGTTTTAGCTGCGGAACACTGTACAGTTTAATATTATTTGCAAGTCTTGTATTGTTCTCTGATGTGGAACCTTTGTAAAGGAGTCTATGACTCAAAGGGTTGTAATTCTGAGTGTGGTTAAAATAAATAAATAAATAAAAATAATAAGTGACCTCATTGGCCAAAATTTTGGCTGTCAAATTGAGAGAAAGTTCAACTGAAGTTGGAGTAGGGGAAGATCAGAGAAGAAAGCTTCTTTACCTGAAACTGATACTAGACCAGGACTGAATAGCTTCCTGATGTAGTGGGATGTACCCTCAGCATGTCCTTGGCATCCATGGGAACAGTACCCAGTTTATCCTGGATACTGGACAGGGATTTATGTCCCCCCTCTTTCTACATGCCTCAGAATGGCACAGGAGACAATATTTGCCCTGTGTCCCATATTTCTGTTCCATTTGAATTGCTTGGGATCTCTGTAAGTAGAAAGAAGTTATTTCCTTTTTTAGATTTATAATCTGGGGACTCTAGTCATCAACAGTTTTCAGGCCCTTAGACTGAAGGTTCTGCAAATGTGCTCAATTTGTTAAATATTTGATATAAGCAAATTTCCTACATCTCCTTCCCAATTTTTGTTAAAGGGACCATAGTTCTGATTTATTATTTTCCCACCACAAAAGGGGTTCATCATAGCATACAAAAACAGATCTTCTTGCTGCTATTAATTCCCCCTAAACCTCCTCTACCTCTTTCTCCCTTCACAAGGTGGGGTTTAAATTTCCAGTTTCCTGGACCATGACGCAACTTAAGGGAGGGACCAGTGGTGACAGTCACTAACCTATGGTCCACAGTGTCAGTGGCTCAGTAGGTAGCACACTCATCTCTGAGACCGGGAGGTCAGAAGGCTGTGGGTTCAGTTCCCACATCTGGCACTTGGGTCAATATCCCAGTACTGACACTGTAGTGCAGCTTGAGAGGGGCGCTGCACTTCTGAGGTGCCATCTTTCAGATGAGACATTAAACCAAGGTCCCATCTGCCTGGATTGGTGGTAGTTCAGGTGGATGTTAAAGATCCCATGGCACTTATCAAAAAGAGTAGAGACATTTTTTTATTAAATCATAACAAAATATTTACAGATCAGTATTATGCCACACAAAATCATTAAAAGAAAAAGAAAAATTAAACATAAATAAGTATTGATTCATACCAAAAAAATCCAAACCTAAGGAAAACATTATAAACGATATAAACTACTTAAAATACCCCCCTTCCCACCATAAGAGCAGGGGAATTTTTTTATGGAAAACCTACACAAATCATAACAAAATTATACAAATCCAGATCCTTTCTTCCATAATCACGAGAAACAAAAAACATAAGTATTAATTCATACAAAGATCCTAAACATAAGAAACCAAATATAAACCCACCCTCTCCCCTTTCTCACTATAAAAGTTTCAAGGAATTTATATTATAAACTTCACCAAATCAAAAATAACCAACCAAACTCATACGACAAAAATAAAATATATGAAATACAAAAAAGTATTTGAGTCATACTTTGTCCTTTAATTTGAGGATAACCCAAATCTAATACATAAAAGGGTCCCTCCCCTAAGAATAGGGGACAAAAATCAAAACAACATTTTTTTTTTTGTAAATCAAGATCACAACATCTAAATACATAAAAGGAATATCGTCAAGACCCTTGAAACCCAAATACCACAGTAACTCATTTCTCTAATCAAACTTTCCTGAACAAACTTGTTTTGATTTAGATAAAAGAAAATTGCTTCCATCTCAAATTCCAGGTGTCAGTGTCCAAATTACTTTCCTCCTTCCACCTTATGCATCTGAGACCTGAATCTATCAGAAGAAATAATTCTAAAACTGAGGTAGTTTGTTGTAATGTAAATCTGCATCTACTGATCCAGATCCAGTATAAAAAGTGAGCCATAATCAACCTTAATGTACTATGTGAAAAGGCCTGTATTTCTGGTGGAACTATTCCATAATACAAGAGGTCGGATTTGGGCGGAATAAAAGACGCTGCTTTCCACCAATTCTTAACTACATCCCACAACTGTGTCACATATGGACAAAGAAAATATAAATGGTCCATAGACTCCATTTTATACATACAGGTTATCCTTGAACAATTTCTTTCTAACAAAGATTTGTGTTTTTGGTTCCTTTCCACATTAATTCGCTCATGAATACTTAACCAAACCTGATCCCACATCTGAACTGGTATTCTGTCATCTGAAATATATTTAATAATCTGGTTCTTAGCAGATACTGAAAACCCTTCAGAAAGCGTTATTCCAAAACAAGACCATAAAACCTCCTGATAGAAGATTTTCCTTGGAAGTTTTAATACTAATGCATAACTAATTCCCCAGTGTTTAATCTTATCAAAAACTCCCACCCATTGCGTCCCTAACCTAGGGCAACGTTTATTTTTATGCATAAACTGACTTTGTTTCCATTCATTTAAAATCCCTTCCAATTCCTGTATTCCCCAAACTCCCCAAACTTGTGAATGTTCTTTCATAAGTGTCAAAACATTCACATATAAAAAAATTGAAAAGAAAAACAAAATTGGATTAGGTATTCCTATACCGCCATCTTTAATTTCCCTATACAATACATTCCTTTTAATTGGATTTAGCCTTCTACCCCAAAAACAACAAAAAAAACAACCCAATACCTTAGTTTCTAAATCCAGAGGGAGAGGAAAAATCATACTAATAAATAAAAAAATCAGAATCAAAAATGTTTTTATATAGTAAATTCTTTTCTTTTTGAGACTTTCCACTTATTCCATTGAAGCACTTTGGCAGTACCCATTCGTAATGCTATTTCCCAGTTATACTTAGCTATATCTGTGCCACCAAAACAAATCCCTAAAATTTTACAAGGTGTATCAGCTACCAAAAATCCCCCAAAAGTTTCAGGGCCTAATGGAAACCCAGCAAGTTTGAAACATTTTGTTTTCCCCAAATTAAGGCATGCCCCTGTTTCTTTCCCCAGTTCCTGAATTAAATTGCATGCTTTAATTAAAGAATTCTCATTTTTTAAATTAAACATTAATAATCTGCATAAGCTATTATTTTACATACTGGTAAGTCATGTACTGAAATACCACAAATATTAGGAGATTTCTGAAGTATCTGTAATAGTGGGTTTATCGCAAATCCATATAACAGGGGACTCAGGGGGCAACCCTGTCTCACACCCCAATAAATCTCTATCTTTTTCCCCAGTCTACCATTTTCAAAAGGTCTAACGTATGCCAAACTATAACACAGCTGAGTCCATTGTACAAACTCTTCAGGGATTCCATAAGATCTAAGACATTCCCACAGATATAGATGTGAGATTTTATCAAATGCCTTAGATTAATCTAGGCTCACTATATAACCTTCTAAATTTGGAACCCTGTTTTGTCCCATGCCTTTCTCCACCAGATATTTTTAAAAAATCAAATCGTCGGTCAGACATTGGCCAGGTACCGAACAAAACTGAGTAGGAAGTAACAACTCTGGCATAACAGAAGCTAATTGGTTCCATAATAATTTTGCAAATAATTTAAAATCTACATTTAACAATGTGATCGGACACCATTTATTAATATCACTACATGTCCCAGATTTGAATAAAAAGATCAACAAACCTCCATACCTCTGTGTAGGTAGTATATGGTCTGACAAAAAGGAATTAAATAACTGCACCAATACCGTAGGCATAATTGACCATACCGACTTATAGAATTCCCCCCGGTAAACCATCTGACCCAGGAGAAGTCTTCATTTTAAACCCATTATTACTGTTTATACTTCTTTTGTTGAAAAGGATTTTAGAAAAGCCTCTGTATGTTTTACTTTTAAACAAGGGAGTGTTGCTGGGTCTAATATTAGCTTCACTGTCTCCTTATTCCCACTTACAGACGCAAAAGTTGTGGCAATATAATTTTCTAATTGTGCCATAATTCCCTCATTACTTCATACCTCAAAACCTCCCTCCGTTAACAAAAAAGGAATAATTTTTTTTCTTTACTCTCTTGACTAGCAAGATACGAGTTCACCTGGGCTGCTGTACCCTGAGTCCCAAAGGACTGTTCCTTTTGCAAAGAAAGCAGTCTATTATACTGAAATTGGCACATTTGCTCCCTAACTATCTCTAATTCAGTTGATAAATCTTCTTTTTCCTCACATTGACGAGAAAGTCAATCTTCAAAAACTATCCTTAACCTTAAATATTCTTTATAGGATGACTGTACTTTAGTAGTACACAAGATTTTAAAAAACCCTATTAGACAATCTTTAACATCCTCCCACCAAAGTCCAACACTATCATAAAATGCCAGTGTCGTTAATTTATCACTAATAATCATTTTAATCTGTTGAATTACTGCTTTATCCTGAAAAATGGAAATATTCAGTCTCCAAACGCCTCGGCCTGCTTCTCTGTGTAATGGAATAGCTATCTGAAAACCTATTAAGCAATAGTCCGAAGTTTCTATTGGGGTTGTTTCTACCTTTGCTAAGGGAATGTGTTGTTTAATGGAAAGAAAATCAATCCAGGAAGATAGGTGACCCTTATGGAAGGTTGAACGAATTTCCCCCCTAGAGTCTGCACATACATCCTGCAATCCTACTATTTTAACTATTGTTGTAAGCATAGTTTTATCACAATATTGTTTCCTAGGGGTACCCTTTTCTTGTAGATTTATATTAAAATCCCCACCCCAAATCACCTGCCTGCTTGTATGTAAATAAGGCTATATTTTTTCCAGCAGGGAAACCCTTAGAGCTTTAGTTTGGGGTCCATAAATATTAATTCATCTACATGATACTGAGTTCAAAATGACATCCAAAATAAGTGCACACCCAAGTTCTAAGTCCACCAATCTTAAAATTTGAATTGTGGGCATCAAAAAACAAAATTCCACCCCACAACAAGTTTCTGTCCCTATTGACCATTGGGAAAGTCCCCATTTCCAATCCGCCAAAGCCTGTACTATGTCACTTTGAGAGTGCAATCTAGTGTCCTGTAAAAAATATACATCAAAATTCAGATGTTGTAAAACACCATACGTAGCAAGTCATTTTGAATTAGATTTTATGCTGTTCACATTTAAACTAGCTGCTTACAAATTAGTGGGTTCAGGGAGGAAATTTCAGAGATTTCCCACTCAAGTGTGTCACCCGCTTCTGTGGTTTCCTACTCGGTATGGCCTCTGAACAACTTAAAATTCCATTTAAACTTAAATCCGTCTCACTTATAGAATCCTCCATACCAATAGTACCAGTTTCCATGGGTTGGGCCATTTCTACCTGATCACCCCATGTAGAAAAAAATGCCATACCTATTGCTTACGGGAAGTGGGGATAGGGGAACTTCTGGAGGGAGGGTAGGTATACTCTCATCCTGTATTAAATCCTTTGTCCTTTCCTTGACCTGTGGTTTGTGAAAACTTTCCTCTTGGGAGTCTCTTAACTTTCTCCCCTTCTGCCCTTCAAGAACTGTTGAAATAAGACTTCTGTGAGGCGGCGGAGAACTTTGGGAAGTGGTAAAAGGAGTCTCCACTTCTCCTCTATTCCCTTCTGTAGATGTGCCTTCTCTAGATGTCACTAAAGGCTCTACAATAATGTCTTGTCTAGGTGGAGGGGGGCCTGACATCTTCTCTCTCCACTACTCCCCTCCCTCCCCACCTCTACCCTCTGTCTTCCAGTGTTAGGAGTTTCTGCAGTTAAAAAAGTTTTCCGAGTCTGTGCTAAAAAAAATTCCTGATCAGAGGCTGCATCCATATCATGTTCTGCCCATGGACATTCTGAAAAGGAATGATCATTATCCCCACAAAGATTATAAATTGGAGGGGCCTGACACCTATTTGCTGAATGTCCTAACATCCCACAGTGAAAACACTTAATCTGGTCACAATCGTTGCTCAAATGTTGTAATGAGCCACACTTAAAACAGCTCTTGGGTTGCCCTGCGTAGAATAAAATCCCCCTATCCCTTCCCAAATAGAAAGAACTTGGCAAATGCTGTATTCCCATATCATTCTGTAAAAGTTGTACTCTTACTGTCAACCTCCTGTCCAGAACCCATTATCATCCATAATCGGTTTGGGTTTGTCAAATACTGTACATCGTTTCTCTAACCAAAACAAAATATTGCTAATGTTAACCCCTTCATTTCTAAACAGAAGGGTAACTGTTTTAATAGTAGCCTTCATTATAGGGATAGCCAGAAAGTCTTTCCAAATGTCTGTATCTTTTAATTCATAGCACAGTCGACAAAATTTATCTAAAGCATGCATAGTACAAAAACTAATGTCATATGTTCTATCCCCTGGAGCGTGTATAAATACATATATTTCAGCAGGAGAAAACCCCAAGGAGTCAATGATAAGGGTTTTACCCACCCATAGTCTATCCAGATGTACTGGTGCACTAAATACCTCCTTTTTGCTGCTTCAGCCGGTGTCCTAAAGAGCCTTGCATAGGACTGTTTCTCCCGAACCTCCTCTGCTTGTAGTGGTGCCTGTTTCTCCTGGGTGCTCTCATTTCCTTCTGTCAGCAAGTCTAATGAAGCTAAATTCTTGGATACACTATCTGTTTTATTTAAAGCCATTTTTTGTGCAATAGATGTGGGAGGCAAACTGTCAGTAAATGTGTCCACAACATCTGGCGTAGTTGTAGCCTCATTTGTGTCCTGAGCCAAAACTTGTAGTTTGATCTCCAGAAACACACTCTTGCTGTTCTCTTCCAGCTGCATTTGTGGGCTCCACCATCCCCGGAATCGGAATCGCTGCATCAGGAATCCATATCTTATTTTGCAAAGTCCAGCCTGCTTCCCGAAGGGCCCCTCCTGGGGTCCATTCCTCCGGAGAGCTGTTGGCATCCACATCATCCTGCCTTGGAACCAAAATGCTCTCATATTTATTTGATGGTCCAGGAATTTCTTTTGTAGCCAAAGAAATAAGCAAACGTTTGTTTCCTTCTTGGATAGGGCTTACCGCAGATCTTTTCTGTTTAGTTCTTTCTTCCATCAATTGCATTTTTTTCAACCAAAAATAACTTTCTGCTGCTAATAACATTTCAGTTAAATGTCTTTTCTTCTCAATAAGTTGTTTTTGTAAGACTAATTCTTCATCCATCTCAGGTCGTGCTAGTGAACATTCATTTTGCCCCATGAAATCCGTTGGCAAAGGCTGCACTTCTATACCTGGAACATGACTAGTAATAGGTCCACACTCAGGACCTGGAGCTATTGCAACACAACCTTCCTGTTCCTTGTCCAAACCTGGACTGGAGTCCTCCATCCCTGTCACAGCGCAACAGCGCCCTCTGCAGTCACAGAGTAGGGGAATTTTTTATTGAGAACTTCAAATACATGAAAACAAAAAAAATATTACTTCATACAGAAACCTAATGAAGTAAATTAGAAAACAAAAGGGAAGAAAAAAATTATTACAGTATACAAAGGAAAATTTTACAAGAAAACCCCATTCCACTCCCATCAAAAAAGAGCATAGAAAATTGATTAAGCAAACCATACAATAGGTATATAAGTGAATACATAAACAATGTAAAGAAAAACCCAGAACCAAAGAAAGATATAAATCAAAACTATATCTTACTCCTAAGAGTAAAGATAAATAGTCAGATATTACTCTGTCTCCCCATCCCCCCACTTCCGCTCTTTGTGTTTATGAATAAAGTCATCACAAAATCATAACAGAAGACAACATTATAATAAAGAAACCCATGATTATAAACACATTCCAGTATGTGTCCCTTCGCCATACTAATGGAGTAGAACACCTGCAAGTGAAAAACAAGCAGAAATATATTGTATCATACAAAGGCATAAAAAACCTAGCCCCTATATGAGCTGTACATCATTTTAATTTTACTAAAACTAAAAAACAACTCATGCCATACATCCCCCCTCCTTCAAAAAGCTTATATAAAAGGAGTACCAGAATCAACCGGTATCCAACAAAGACATATGTCTCCACCATAAGTTATAAAGGTCAGGAGAGGCTGTATTGTGCTCATAATCCCTCCATCTAAAGATCTCTCTCTGAACTACAGAGAACACGTGAGCACTAGATACTAACTGCTGTTGTAACGTCAATGCACAGCGAGCTTGCCATAATTAGAACTTAACATATCCCATAAATAATAGTAGTGTCCCAGAATCAAACTGAACCCATGCACCAGGCAAAATATTTCTAACCCACACATCAGGATCCACCACCTGAAAAGGTCCGGAGGCCCAATTTTGATGAAAATGGAATCAAAATTGTACAGCATAAGGACAGTCTATAAACAAATGTTGCATAGTCTCAATTGTCCCAGAACAAGTATTAATTCTAGGACATGTTCGTTCCACTGCACCTTTATGCTTCATATTCCCTTTGACCCCTAATTTTTGATGAGTACAAAGCCATGCAAAATCCTGCATAAAGGATTGGATCCGAGAACAACGTAGAAACCCCATCATATACTTTATTTCAACTGAGGGGAGTACCATAAACCAAGGGTCCTCATGAAACCAGGTTGTCAGCAACCATTCATACACTGTTTTCTGAGAACCAATGGTTAAGTAATGATAAGGCAGTTCCTATAATGTAATTTTACCTACCACATCCTTCCGATAATGTGCCAAAAAGGAAATTTTCACTTGTTTAGATAGATAGCCTAGAAGGGCCCATTGAGTTAGTAGGGGTCCAAATTCGTCCAGTACCCATGGGCTCCAAATTCTTAATTTATTATGAATCAATGGGACAACATTATGAAAAAGAAAGGTAACATGGAAAAAAAATTATCGGATTAATCAATCCTAGGCCCCCCTGGGTTATAGGTAAATAGGTAATATCTCTCTTGATAGGATTTAAATGACTCCCCCAGAGACACTGGAAAAAACACTATAAACAGAGGTTTCCAGTGCTTTCAGAATGGGGAAAACTGCTGATAAAAATAAAAACAGTGGCAACAAGTGTGATTTTATCATATATATCCTTTTGAGTTTGGACATACGCCAGGTATTCCACTTCGTTACCAACCCTTGTGCAGCATGAAGTTTCTCTTCCCAATTATAAAACTGGGGGTTAGGATTACCAAAAAAGATGCCCAAAATTCTAATATAAGAGGTAACTACTGGGAAGGGCCGTATCGAAGTCCATACTGCACCCTCACAACCTATGGGTAAAATACTACATTTCTGGTAGTTAATAATAGAACCAGTTATGTCCGAGAACTGTCTCAGTTCTCCCTGGGCCAAAATTGCTGACATTCTATCTGCTAATAATAGACAAAGATCATCTGCATAAGCAACTGTTTTTATCTGTGGGTCTATGCTACTCACAGAGAGACCCATAATATCATCCTGTTTATGCAATCTATATAGCAAGGGATCCAGAGATAATATATATATAAGACAGGGCTCAGAGGACATCCCTGCCACACCTCTCTACCAACTAAAATCTTACCCCTTATCCATCCGTTCATACTAGGTAATAAACAAATGCTATTATAGCAAATTTTTAACCAAGAAATAAACTTTCCCGGAAACCCATAACTGGAGAGAACTGCCCACATATAGGTATATTCAACCCTATCAAATGCCTTGGATTGATCTAGACTAACCAAATGCCCTAATAATTCTTGGGTAGTACCTTTGTTCAAAATTTCTCTAATAAGAATTAGAGCATCTTGTATCTTCCGTGAGGGTACCCCACTAAACTGTGTGGGGTGAATTATAACATCCAGTGCAGTCATCAATCTGTTCCCTATTATCTTGATCAGAATTTTACTATCAGTGTTTAACAAGGTGATAGGTCGCCAGTTCTTTAAATCTTCCTTATTCCTGTCCTTAAATAATAGAACTAGAACCCCTTCATACATACTAATTGGTAAACTTCCTGTAAGAAGAGCATTATTCAATACCACCGCCAATTCATCCCCTAGTACTTCCCAGATTACTTTATAGATAGCATGTGATAAGCCATCAGACCCTGGGGATGTCCCTTTAGAAAGGGATCAAATAACCTGCTGAAGTTCTACACCAGAAATAGGTGTAACTAAACTATGCCCACATTCCTCCAAAATATGAGGCAGGTCACAGCCCTTTAACCAAGAGGTCATTACATCCTCTGGTAAATTAGCACTGGTGAAAACATTCGTAAAATACCTACCAATTTCAGTCAATATGGCAGAGTTATCTGTAAGGTATCCATAATTCTCTGCTCCCGAACCTGAGCCAGGGTATCAAAAGGAATGGTATCAGATTTTTTCCCAAAAACCCGATACCATTGTTGTTTGACCACCCCCTGCATCATTTCTTTTTGTAAGACTGTTAATCTATTTTTATGAATCTTAATAGCGCCAATCTCCCCAGCGCCATTCTCATAGCGTTGAGCAACTAGAACCCTCAGTTGTGCCCTTAAATTCCACAAGGTATGCCGTTTAAAGGACCCATTAAGCCTCCCTACAAACTGAAAATAAAACTGAAAATCACATTTAGAATCCTCCCACCATTGATTTTTATCATCATAAAGAAAAAACACAGATTTCCGTGCTTTCATAACATGTTGAAACCCTTCCTGTACCATAGGTAAATCTAATAAAGAAATATTTAGCTTCCAGAACCCTGGACCCCTTCTTTGTTCAGGTATATTCCCTATTGTTAAAACCAACATTCGATGATCAGAAGTTGGTACATCAAGTACTATGGCCTTTTGAATACAAAAGCAGGATGAAATAAAAAAATAATCAATCTGTGATGTACGAGGACCACAGGCATATGTATGGGGAGCCCTTGCTCCACCATACCCAAATACGTCAATGAGACCTACATCTGAAATAACCTTCAATAAACAGGAGACATCACAATATTGTTTTTTCCTAACACATTACTTCCAATCTGCGGGAAGGTACAATTGAAATCCCCCCAAAAATGACCGGCATACTTGTAAATAAAAAAGGTTGTATAGTACGAAAAAGCCTTACCCTGTCATACTTTAATTGGGGTGCATAAATGTTCACTAGCCTTATGGGTAAATTCTTCCATACAATGTCTAACAATAAGGCCCGACCTTCCAAAATTTCTAAATGCCGAATTATTTTAACTGGGGAAAAAAAAACAAATCCCCACCCTGGAACACTGCTCAGATCCCTGAGACCAATAACTATCCCCCCATAACCAACCTCCAGAGGCTGCCTCCAGAAGACATGGGGAATGCAAACGAATGTCCTGAAAAAAAACACAATCCAACTCAGATCTTAAAAAAAGCCCATATGTAGCAAGCCTTCTAAATTCAGACTGGATGCTATTCACATTCAATGATGCAATTTGAAACTGATACCGAAAAGTAGTCATAAAAATCTAAACCCAGGGATGGATGTACTTCACTTTACTTTGCTAGAGGCTCGAGTAACCCTGCTACTAGCTTTAGGCCCTGGAGTACCAACCAACAATCCACTGGGATCCAACAAATCTCCACCCAGAGCCTGACTCCCTTCCACTATAGCATTTTCTGTGTCCTGATCAGAGGAGAAATTCCTTAAAACCTCATAATTATTTATATCCTCCAAGGGTTCTGTTGTTTTTTTTGAAACCTTTGGCCTAGAACCCTTTCCTCTCTTGGGACGAACCACTACAAATTCTTGGGAACTAGGTAAAGGATCTACTGGAAGGAGAGGCCCATGTATACCTATCTGGGAAGTGGACTGAGCTAAAAAAAAAAAAACAGGCAAGGTATCTGATGAAATGGGGGGGTCCATCTCCAGGTACCTGCTACATTTGTCTACTACCAGGGGTTTTCAGCCCAGAAAAGACTGTAGGGGAGATAGCTTCTTTAATATAATAATCTTGGACCCCAAAATCTGCATTTTCTGTATTTCTGGCCGCCCAAGGACAATCAGTAAAAACCTGACCTACCTCATTGCAAAGATTACATTTAGGGTCTTGGAAACAATGTGCACTGACATGACCCAATTCCCCACAATAAGTACATTTCAACACCTCGCATGTTGTGCTAATGTGCCTGGTAGACCCACATTTAAAACATATCCTAGGTTGCCCAGGGTAAAACAAAAAACCTTTATCACGACCTATGAAAAAACAGTTAGGCAAATGGATAACATCCTGATCAGTTTGGTGTAACTTAATTTTAAACTTCCAACCCCCAGTCCAAAATCCTTCATCATCCATAACGGGGGAAGGATTCCCCTGAATAGTACACCGTTTTTCCAGCCAGTATACCATGTCAGTTATATTCACCCCTTCATTACAAAAAAGAATAGCAATAACCTGAAAAGGTTGTTTAGTTAAGGGTATTACAATAAAGTCTACCCATAGTGGGTTGGTTTTTAAATTAGAAAATATACAGCAGAATTTTTCCAGCAAAGCTGGAGTCCAGAAACTAATGTCAAAAGTACTTTCTCCTGGTGCATGAATCAAAACATAGACTTCTGAAGGGGAAAAACCCAAAGACTGTTTAAGTAAAACTTTCCCCACATGAAAGCGATCTGGTGCCAGCTCCTTATGACCCACATATCATAATCTCACTGCATTCCTATGTTTTGCTAGATCAATGGTTTTATGATAGTGACTCACATAGGTTGGGGGGGGTCCTGTATTCGAAACTGCCCTTCCATCTGGAGAAGAAACCCCTGTTCAGGTTGTGGAAGTTCCTACTACCCCCTCCCCTTGCTGCAGCATCGAGTCCCCTGTGCAAACAGTACCTGAAAGAACTAGAGACCGTCCTGAAGCCAAAACGAGAGACACTGATAAATTTGCTGCTGCAACTGGTAAACAAACCGGGTCTGGTTGCCATACTCCACTGGAGGGGGACGTCCATCCTGCTGAAAGGAGCACTTTCTCCGGCGACCAAACAACGTCATCTCCCTCACTCCAATTGCATCGTGGGGGCCTTTCTTCCTGACCAGGAAGTAGAGTGACAGGCTCTGCAGAAGCCAGAACCTTCGTAGGACCCAAAGAGGTGTCTGACATAGGGGAAACTGCTGAACACTTTCTTTTTCGGTCTTCCTCACGCTGTACCAGCGCAGTATCAAGTTGCTGATTGATTCTCCCTAATTCTTCCTCAAGACACTGTTTTTTTTGTTCCAAATTAAGCATTTCTCTGTGATTCATGCTAGTAATATCTTTCTTGAGCGATAAGCTGGCCACCTGGTGCTCCAGCTGCCGCTTCTATATTCCCGGATACCTCTGCTGATACATCCATACTTATCAGTTCCACCAAGTCTCCATCTGGAACAGCAGCCATCTTGCAGTCACCAGCAAAAGGGCCCCCTCTGCTCACAGGAAGCAGAGTAGGGGAATTTTTTATTAGAATAACAAAATCAAAACAATATGAAACAGTGTTGCCTCACACAAAAGAAAAGTACAAAAGCAAATAAGTATTACAGTCATACATATCCAAACAGGCTATCTAATACAGAAGTAGAATACAAATCTAAGAAAGAAATACAAAAATCACCAACAATGCATAGCTAAGAAGAAAACATAACCAAATAGATACAGTACACAAATAAATAAACAAGAAACAAAAGTAAAGAAATACAGCAACCCCCAAATATCTCCATTCCCTTTTAAAGAAAAACATAACACTCCAGTAAAGAAACACAAACCCACATTAATCTGTATCAATCAAAAAGGCAATAAACATACAGGAAATGATCAAATCCAATACTGACAGTGTATATCAACCGTAGAACATTCGTATGCACATAAAGTAGTAATAATGCATACCAGTGTATGCAAGGAGATCTTGACCTCCTACAAGAAACCCTTTATACCCCAATTTAGGACCAAGGCATACACAAAGACCCTACCCTGTATCAAGCCAGGTCATTTCCTCCACCACAATCTGAACAGTTCAGGATGCACCTTCCTTGCTCCTGCAATCTCCAACTAAAGACATGTTTGCAGAATGTTGTGAACGATCTGAGATTCAGAGAGCAATTTTGCCTAAGTGTGAGATTGCATCTAACACCATAACGGAAAACCAACATGACCCATCAATACACGCAGTGTGATCGCAACATAAATAATCCAGGAGCTTGGTAGAACCCTGTCCACCCAAATTGCTGTTGTAAGAACCCTAAAGGGATTTAAAGGCCATGCAGCATGAAAATGTGACCAAAATGATACAATAAAAGGACACTCCACAAAAAAATGTTCCATCGTTTCAACTACTCCAATACAGGTCTCTTCCCTAGCACAAAATCATTCTGATATTTCCTTATGCCTCATGTTACCTTTCACCCCTAATTTTTTATGAAGGCAAAGCCATAAAAAGTCCCACATATGTTTAGGCACCCGCTTACTCATCAATAATTGTAACTTAGCATGCTGTTCAGAATGAGGCCTATCATGGAACCAGGGTTCGACAAAAAAGAAATCTTGCAATATGGCATAATAAAATTGTTGACGCATCTGTGAAAGAACAGATTTCTTTAAAACACGCCACGCTTTCAATTTTTGGAACATTGTGCAAAAATGACTAGCTAAGACACCCATCCGAACCTGATGAGCCAGAAAGGAGTCCAGGCCCCACTGCGTTAGAAAGGGATCAACACCATCTGCCACCCACGGGGACCAAATCTTATCCATCCCTTTCAGTAAGGATACTAAATTATAAAAATACAAATACTATGTAAAAACACTACCGGATTCACCATCCCCAAACCACCTTCACTAATAGGTAAATACATAACACCCTCTTCAATGGGTTCAATCTGCTACCCCATAAACAAAGAAAAATACACCATAAAGAGACGTCTCAGAGAAATGGGAGGAAAACCGAAGCAATAAACAAAAAATATAGTAGAAAGGTTTTAATCAAATAAATATTTTTAGCTTTGAACATCGTCCCTTGTTCCAAAGCTGAACCCTATTCACGAGCTTCCAATAATTGCTTTTCCCAATTATACCTTTGGTTATCAGACCCCAAAGTAAATACCTAGTATCTTCCTATATTCAAATACTATAGGCAAATCCCAAATTAAGGACACATCAGCCGCATCATACCCCAAAGGCAGTATCCCACTCTTGAGCCAATTAATAGAGGACCCAGTCATAACAGAAAATGCATGCAATAACGCCCTTTCCGCAATAGCAGAATCCTTATCTGACAAAACTAAAATTAAATCATCCGCATACGCCAGAGTCATTATGTGAGGGTCCATACACCCAACCGATAAACCAACAATGTCATCCGAACCATTTAAGGCATGCAAAAGGGGATCCAAGCAAAGCACATAGAGCAGGGGACTCAATGGACACCCTTGCCGCACTCCGCTATGTACCCCAATCTCCCTACCCATCCAACCATTCACACTGGGAATCAGAATAATGCCCCTATAACATGTTTGCAGCCATCCTATGAATTGTGAAGGAAATCCGTAGCTTTTCAGACACTCCTAAAGATAAACATATTCAACCTGATCAAATGCCTCGGACTGGTCTAGGCAAACTAGATGCCCAAACAGTTCTCCAGCCTTCCCCTTAGAGACCAATTCCCTAAGTAGAATCAGTGCATCCTGAACCCTTCTATGAGATACATCACTAAATTGTGTTGGATGTAACAGGGAGCCCATAACCCCCCTTAACCGCAAACATAATATCTTCATCAGGATTTTGTAATCCGTGTTTAAAAGCGACAGAGGTCTCCAATTACTTAAATCCCCACAATCTCCTTTGTCTTTATACAAGAGAAGCAGCACACCCTGCAACATACTGTGAGGAAGAACCCCAGACTCCAGCCCATCATTCAAAACCTGGCATAGATCAACACATAAAATCTCCCATAAGATCTTATAAAACTCATGAGGCAGCCCATCAGATCCAGGAGTAATGCCTGATCTTAAAGACCAGACCGCAGACTTCAGTTCCTCCACTGTAATAGGTTGTACAAAATCAATCCGGTCAGCCAAAGACAAGGCTGGTACTGACCTACCAGCAAACCAATCACAAATAGCATCAGCAGAGAGTGCTCTGCTCTGAAATGAGGTAGAAACATGTTCATGAATAGTGTCTAAAATATCAACATTGGTAGTAACCCGCCCTCCCCCTGGAGTGTTTAAATACATCATACCCCTTGAATGTTTAATAAATTTCAAATACTCATAAGACAAAGTGTCTTTCTTCCTGCCACAAATCTTAAATTTATGCTTCACTTCAATATCATGCAGAACCTGAGACTGTGCCTTAGCCAATTCCAGTTTCAATCCTGCAATTTGTTCTAAACAGTCTGATCCAAGAAACTGTCTATGAGTGGACAAAAAATGAAACCTGTCCCTAAGATGCCGCAACCCAGCATGCGATAACTGCCCATTTAAACAACCCACAACCTTAAAATAAACCTGAACTTCACTTTTAGTGTCCTGCCACCAAAGATTTAAATTATCATATAAAAATGAGACTGACTTCCTTGCCAAAAAAGAGAGCATAACCCACCCATCACACAGGGGATATCTAATAAGGCAGAGTTTAATTTCCAAATACCTGGCCCTCTCCGAGCTTTAGGAACATTGCTTAAGGCCAGTCTCAGTAATCTGTGATCTGAGGAAGCTACTTCCTGCAGGGATTTAGAATGCACAACAACCTCAGGTGTTTGAAAAAAATAATCAATTCTGGAAGCCCTGGGTCCACAGGAATAAGTGTCCCCAAACCCTCCAGTAGAGGGCCCAAAAGCATCTACCAAACCAGTGTCTGTAAGAAGTTTTAATAAACTAGCCCCATCGCTATACACCTTCTTCCCTTTCCCAGAAGTCACTTTGAAAGGCAAGGAACAATTAAAGTCCCCTCCAAGAATTATGTAATAAGTGGTGCATAAAAAGGGATATAATGAGTCAACGAGGGACACCCGTTCAAACTTAAATTGAGGGGCATACACATTAATCAATCTCAAGAATAAGGAACCCCATTTAATGTCCAAAACCAAGGCCCTGTCAGCTAGAATTTCTATCTGGTGTATCACAGTAATGTGAAAATGAAAAAAACAAATCCCAACCCCACTGCACAAGTCATTACCTAAGGACCAAAAACAATCCCCCCATATCCAACCAGTAGTGGCAGCCTCTATCTCCTCAAGAGAATGCAATCGTATATCCTGCAGAAAAACACAATCCAGATTTTCATATAAAAAATGCGAATAAGTATTCCAATGTTTTTGCAGGAGTTTTAATACTATTTGCATTTAAGGTTGCCACCCGAAAGTAAAAGGGAACCATGAAGCATAGTGGAGCAAAATTCACTTCACCTTACTAGACACCCTCGTAATCCTACCACATTTACCATCAGATGGCCTAGGGCCTACCAGGTCAGCAGCAGGTGCAGTAGACTCCAACCCTGACAAGGGTGCAGGAGGCCCAGCCCCATCTGGGACTTCCACTGGACTCTCCACTAAAACTGAGAATATATTCGGCTCAATAACGGAAACGACAGGAGCAGGTGTGGCTGATTTCTTCCCCAATTTCCCCTTCCCTTTAGCAGATTTCCCTTTTTTTCCATTAACCACCACAAACCCTTCATCCGGAGGTTCCAAATCAGGTAATAAGGGAGCAAGGCCTTCGTCCTCCCCCTGACCTATCCCAGAGACCACTTCAACCCTACTCCAGGTGTAGCTGTGTACCCATCAGCAAATCAGAGTCCTCCGACAAACCGGTTTAGCCAAGGGGAGCATCCCAACAGCATCGGTCCCTCCCTCCCTAGTAGGAAGACCAAGTCTAACCGCCTCATGGATATAATGATCCTGTACCCGTAATCAGCTTCAGCAGCATTTTTGCAGCTGAGGACAGTCTCAAATGTTAGTGACCCACCACATCACAGAGATTACATTTTGAGGTCTGAAAACAATGGGCACTTTCGGATGACAGTCCCCCACAGTAAGAGCATTTAAGCACAGTACATGAGGTGCTTATGTGGGTTCGAGACCCACATTTAAAGCAAACTCTAGGCTGCCCAGGGTAAAAAAACCCTTATCCCTCCCCAGAAAGAAGCAATTGGGCAGATGTAACAACTCAGAATCTGTGGAATGGAGTTTGACCTCAAATTTACAACCCCATTCCAAAACCCTTCTGCATCCAGGATAGGGACTGGATTCCCCTGAATGACACATGATTTAGATAACCATTTTACAATATCAACAATATTAACTCCCTCATTCCTAAACAATATCGTGATGACTCTATAGGCCTGCTTCGACAAAGGCAACACAATGAAGTCAGACCATAAGGGATTCGTTTTTAAGTTTAAATAACGACTCCAAAATAGCTCCATCAAGGCAGGGGTACAAAAGCTGATATCAACCGTAAACTCCCCCGGAACATGTATTAATGCATAAACTTCAGAAGGAAAAAAACCCATACTTTGTTTTAACAACGTCTTCCCAACAAAAAACCTGTCAGGGGGATTATCCCTAGGACCCACATAACGCACTAATCAAATGGCATTTGCCATTGGCCAACTCAAGGGCTGCCTAAAATGACTAGCATAGGAAGGTTTGTCCACAGTCTCCAGAGCAGGCTCCTGAATGACAGGAGAGTAGCCACATCCCCTGCCCCCACCTCTACTCGAGTCCCCAAAGACAAATAAAAGTTAGTAATAGACTGGGGTGTAGGGGAAATAGCAGTTTCAGCCCCCAAGCCAACACCCAAAGAGTTTGCCTCGTCCACAGTACTTATCTGAATAGCCTCATTGGGAGCCTGTACTTCTCTCTCTGGTTTCCACATATCGCCTGAAATCGGGATCCAGCCTGCCCCACGCAGCGCTTGCTCCGGTGACCAGGACTCTTCAACCAAGTCCCCCCAATCCTTGGAAGGTGCATTCAGTTTCCCTGCAGGCCTCTCAGTGGCCGAAAGTAGCTTACTGGGCCCCGCAGTCTCCAAAGTACTCGGTGAACCAGCCGATCTCTTCCGTTTCCGGTCTTCCTCCACAACAAGGTTCTGATGTTCCCTCTGCAGTAGGTTGCTTACTCTTGATAGTTCCTCCTCAAGACAGTGCTGCTTCTCCACCAGACTAAGGCAAGTACTTTCTGAAACATCCAAAGGACCGCTCGCACCGGCGGTATGCTGGCCACCCCGCGGGTGCATCCCAGCCGCCGGTTCAGTGGATTCCATGGCAATAGGCTCATCAAACTGAGACATGCTCTGGGCCAACGCAGCCCCATTCACACCTACTTCCTCCTCCATAGCAAGGAACAGACTGACTGCTGCCTCTCACAATGACAGGGTCCCCCTACTGGCAAAGAGTAGGGGAATTCTTTATTGCAGAGAAATAACATCATAGGAAGTCACAAAAAAATACTCAAAAAAAGAAATCAGCAATATAAATAACAAAGGAAATGAACATCCAAAACCAATCAAAAAACAAGAAAAATAAATCAAAATAAATGTTCTACATTTTTCCAAAATATAGCAAATGTCCTCCTATCCATCTTTAAAAAATCAGAGTTTTAACTTTTGTATTGCTTTTCAATTTGTGAAATAATAACAGAGTTTAATAAAACAGCATGTTGCAAATAATAGTGACACGAGCTTGCCAAAGATGATATTTTATGCAGGCAAAGATCACATTCAAAGTACTAGGGTGATATCTCCTTAAAAACCGAGTAGTCCCCTAAAATTAAGGATTCATAATTAATAGGACCCACTTCCATTTACTCTGTAAATCAAGCCAAAAAAGTACAATATATGGACAATTAATATAAAAATGTTCTAGGGTTTCTAATAACCCATCACACCTGGTCTTAAACACTCCCTTTCCTCCACCGCCTTATGTTTCCAATTGCCACGGACCCCTAATCTCCCATAACAACAAAGCCAGGAAACATCCCACATATGCACAGGAACTCTAGGGTCTCTTAAAGTTTCAATGCAAACTGCAGTCTAGATGGACAGCATTTGGAAAATCTACCTGAACCAAGAAATTCATTTCCATGATCCTACGATAAATCTGTTTTCTATTCAGTAAAAGGCCTCTGCTTTTGTAATTGCCATGCTTTTACTTTTCTGAAACCAGGGACTGCAAAATCAGGAAGGTTCAAACCTTTGACCTTCTTAATTCCTTGATCCCCCCAATATTGAAAAAAAGAGCTAAACAGCTCATCCGTCCAATCCATCCATAAATCGTCAGTAGTATTTGAATCATTATGCAAGATAGAACTAAAAAAGAAAGAATAGAAAAAAACCACCGGATTTATCATACCAAGCCCCCCAGCCTGGATTGGCAGATAAGTAAAATCTCTTTTGATGGGATTTAACCTGTTACCCCATAACATTTGAAAAAACAACTAATAATCGAGTTTCAAATTTTAAAGGTAAGGAAAAACATAACTAATATACAAAAAATGGGAAGAAGAAACTTTTTAATAATAGAAACCGTTTTAATTTTGAGAGAGTCCAGGATTTCCACATCTGTACCTTTCTTTCCCCAACACTAATTTCTCTTCCCAATTCAAAAACCACATCACAAGATCAAAATAAATTCCTAAAATCTTAATATAAGAATGTACTATATTAACAGAACCAATCATTTGTACCACATCCCTAAACCTATTTGTAAACCAAAACATTTATCATAATTTAAATATACTCCGAAAATCTAGAAAAATCCTCAAACTGTTGTAATGCCCTAATTCCTGAGACTGAATCTTGCACTATAAGACACATATCATCTGCATAAGCAGAGATTTTTGAGGAAATATCCATACCTGGAAACACCCAAAATCAAATCATTACTTATTATCCCTCTGATCAAAGGATCTAATATAAAAGTAAAAAGCAAAGGGCTTAGCGGGCATCCTAGCCAACCCCCGTTTTAAATCAATACTTGTCCCCAAACCATTAACTATGGGGAAAAGAAGCACCTTATACAAGGATGTAATCCATGCCAGCATTTGACCAGGTAATCCATAATATTGTAAAACAGTAAACAGAAAAGCATGAGAAACAGTATCAAAAGCCTTCCTCTGATCCAGGGCCAAAAGAAACCCAGACAATTTATTTTGTTTACCAAATTCTGTTAGTGCCCTTAATAACAGTAAATTTTGTTTAATGTTCCTCCAGGAACAGAGCAGGTTTATGCAGGATGTATCAACACGGATGCCACCTTCTGTAATCTACTACACAGAATAGAAGAAAATATTTTATAATCAGTATTAAGGAGATTAATAGGCCTCCAATTACACAAATCACATCTATCTCCAGATTTAAAATAAAACTACCAATGCTGAGACAAAGTTCCGCAAAATATGTCTTCTGTCTCAACCAAAGAATGGAATACATGTGGTAATATGACACTTAGTTCATCTATATACTTATAGAACTCATGCGATAAACCATCTATCCCAGGAGAAACCCCGGTTTTAATCTAGTAATTGCCGCCCTAACCTCTTGGGCGAAATAGGCATTTCTAGCTCAGTAATTAAAACAGAATCTAGCTGAGGAATAGAATAAGAAACATTTTGCCCCAAATATGTGAAGAAACAGGTTCTGTACCCAAAATTGAAATAAATGAGAATGTACAACTTCCAACATTTCCACATCTGAAGTTTTCAAACAGCCATTATTATCATACAGACCGTCATTACTTTATGAAGAACAGTATCCTTACAGGCCATACGGATCAGAATAAGGTTGTGTGGTCGTACTATATCTAAATTCTGTATTCTGGACAGTTGCTTTAGTAGCATGATAAGAAAACATTTGTTTTAATCTCATCCAATTGAGTTTTAATTCTGTAGTCTGAGACATTAGGTAAGGACATTAGTTTATAAAACTGATCCCTATAGTGCAAATATCATAAATAATCCTTATTACCAGTAAATTTACCAAAATCGATAAACAATTTTTAAATTCTCTTTGTATCCAACCACCAATGCATCCAATCCTCGTAAAATTCTGCCACAGATTTCCTATAAAAAAATAGATTTGCCAACTTTAATCTAAGCTCTGAGTGTTGTAAAAAACAAACATTCAACTTCCACCTCCGAGTAATAGCAGGGAATCTAGCAGGAATATTTCGGAAAGATATATCACATAATAGCAGAACATGATCAGTAAATTCAGAAAAAGAAAGCTGAAATCTTTGAGGATATAAAAACTGAGATACAAAAATGAAATCTATACGTGTAGACAATGCACTTCTATAATATGTGGCTCCTGTATCTTGGTACAGAAATCTATAAGCATCTTTAAGGCCTGTAAGCAATAAAGTATCTCTAAGAGCATGAGAATCACAATAAACCTTCTTTTGAATATTATCTTTAAGTTTTAAATCTAACCCACAGTTCATATCCCCTCCCCAGAGCACATGTCGCTCAGTAAAAAGAAAAGGCTTAGTAATATTAAATAAATCCACTCTAGCTGCTTTACTTTGTGGAGCATAAGTGTTAATCAGGCGTACAGGAAACCCATACCAATAGCAATCACCAAAAGGGCCGTCCAGGGACAATATCTAAAATTTCTGGACTTTGACATGAGATGTATAGAACAAAATCCTAAGCCATCCACAGCATCCCCCAAATGTCCAAAAGGAAATCCCCAGGGCCACAGTCTCTTAGTGGAAGAAATATCATGCAGGAAATGAAGCCTAGTTTCTTGTAAAAGGATATCAGTTTTAAATCCTTACAGAAGGATAAAACTGCAGCTCTTTCTTAATGTTCTGTATACTCGAACATTAAGAAGCTATATGTAAGGAGGTCATAAAACAAAATAGGAAAAGAAAATTAATCCTTATCTTTTTCCTTTTTTTCCTAATTTCTTTTTAACTCCCCTACCAGACAGAACCGTGTCATTGTCATACTCCATCTCTGAGACCACCTCAGACCTGGAAGAAACATCAGACTCAGAACCCATATCTCCATCTAGAAGTACCTGATAGGTATTCTGAAGTGGGATCTGTACAGGTTGGGCCTTACTTTTACTAACAGACCTAGTCACCCTTTTAGGGAGCTGAAAATCAGTTCCTGGGGGGCATAGGTTTCTGTAAGTTAGAAATTACAGGAGAAGACTGAGAGGGCACAAGTTCTTCAGGGGTATGAGAAAAGGAAGCACCAGTATCTCGGAAGGGGGCCTGTGCAGTATGAGTAGGGCTAGAGGGAGAAGCATCGGTGTGACTAGTTGGTCTAGCTTGGGGTTCTCCTTCAGCTGAAGATCACGTCTACGGCCTACATCTATCTTGGGCCTGACTGATAAGGGAGTCCTTATCTGGGCCTCAGGTCTATTCTGACCTGCCCAGGGACATTGATGGTATGCATGGCCCTGTTCTTCACATAAATTACAGAAGACATTTTCTACAAACAGCACTATCATGGTCATAGTCACACACACAAAGCACAGCGTACCGATCCTACAAGTACTGCTAAGGTGCCTACCACTACCACACTTATAACAAGCTTTTGGCTGACCTGGGTAAAAACAGACACCCTATCTTTACCTAAAAAAAAGCTGTTAGGTATATGGCGAACCTCATTTTCTACTATTTGTAATTTAACTTTAAATCTCCAGTTCCCTGTCCAAATTCCTCCGAATCCATGATGGCCTCCGGAGGCCAACACATCACATTTTTTCCTAACCAAAAAGAATATCTCCCATTAACACCCTCATTCCTAAACATGATATTAATAGTTTTAAAGAGGGTTTTGTTAATGGTATTGCCCAAAAGGGTGTCCATAATGCAGTCATTTTAAGAGATTCATATTTCCTCCAAAAAGTGTCTAACCCCATAAATGTTTTAAAGCTGACATCAAAATAATCTTCACCTCTAATATTAATTAGGGCAAATATGTCTTCAGCACGAAAATGCATAGAATTAAGTAATAAAGTCCTGGCAACATAAATCCTATCTGGATGCTCTTGTAGACCACCTCTATACCACAAGCGAACAGCATTACGGCGAGGAGCTTGCTCAACCTTGTTATTTTTGAACAGGTCTGAAAAAAAAGGCCCACGCCATCTCCTGTCTTCATTTGGGGAGGGGGGTGGAATCCTAGGTGAAGAGGTCTCAGAAGCCTGGCCAGAAGGTCCCGATGCCTCCATTAATAGTTCTGTGTCAGTAAGTAACCCCCCCCCGATGCTACAGCAGTAGCAGATGATGCAGAAACACTGACAGAAACTGCCTCCAAAGGGGGAGAACCACTCACAGAAGTACCTGAAAAAGTTTCCCAAGTCTTATCTGGGAGCCATCGTCCATCAGCTCCTTGTATCCATCCAGCTTTTTGCAGAGCCGACTCTTTTGTCCAGTCTTCACCCATGAAGGGAACATCTTGCCCTGAAGCAATAGACGATTTCCGCATTCCAGTAGAGAAATCCTTCAATGCGTCTGACACTGATGCACTACCCTCGCTCCTGTCAGCCGCTCGCTGACTCACCAGAAGCTCGTCACTACTGTCAGGTCGACAGACAGGCCTGGCCAAGCAGGGGAACAGTCTCCAAAGGGCATGCTTCATCAGAAAATGTATTAAAATCCTTGGACTGTAAGTATAAAGCTGAAGAACTTGCCGATTCTGCCACTGCAGATTCACAAGGTGCATCAACGGCACAACAGAAATCATAGTTGCAGCATCCAAAGGTAACAGTTCTTTTGCAGCGCTTCATGTTGTGATTTAAACTGCTCTTCTTTTCTTAGCAGCTCTAAAACTAATTTTTCTTTATCTGATACAGCCTTAACATTATCAGGCAAGGTGTACGGTACCTGGGTTTTTCCTTCAGCATCCTCCATGATCTGAGACCAATCCATGTTATCTTCCTCTCCCATTTGCAAGTTTGTAGGCCTTGAAACTAGGCCTCCTCCTTGCAGCACATCCTGCTCCTCTGCCACATCAGCACTTCCTCCTCCTCCTGTGTCCGGCTGCAAACTGAGCCCCTCCATCCTGTCCACAGGAAGTGACAACAGAGTAGGGGAATTTCCCCAGTGTCCTGGCCAAATTTCCCTCATTCACTTAAAATACCACCAACAGCTTAATCTGGTTCAAGGTCAGTTGACATTCATCTGTATCCCCCTTCCCCAGGTCATGCCTGAAAATAGGCAGGATTTGTCTAGTGCACTTACCCGGTCAACAAAAACTAAATAAATAAAAAAAACTGTACTGGCCACGTTGAAACTGATACCAGCTGTAGGGAGATGGAAAGAAATAAGTCTATCCTTGTGGCCAGGTGCCCTCTAAAAATAAATGGGCTCTCTCTTGTGATTATTTTTTTATTAGGCATCTAATAGCACAGCAGATGAGATCAAGGCAGAAAGAAAGGACATGTCACAACATTGTTTCGTTGTTTTCATTTGTACACCATGGCCTAAAGTAGACAAGGTCACACTTAAAGTCTCCCACTAAGATTACTGGGTGAGATGAAAAAGGTTTGCCTGGAATATTTTCATAGCATCAGTCCTACTACTTTTAAGCTGTGGTGCATAAATGTTAATTATACCACAAATTTTTATATCATGTGATACTACTCACCCAGGGCCCTATGCACTATGCGGGCAGGGGTATGCGGAAACTGCACATACCCTGCCCATGTAGATGTACACCAAAGACAAGTGTGCACTGACTGGTATTCACTACCGGCCGCCACCTGTCCACAGCCCAAGACTCTGCAATGTGGTCAGGGACGGGGTCACAGACCCAGCCAGGCATTCAATTGGATGCCCAGATTGGGGCACAGAGTGGATCACCTCTACTGTGGGGTGCACGTTGTCAGTGCACCCTGCAGAAGACCAGTGACCGGCAGCTGAGGTGGTGAGAGAAGGGCACTGCCGCCAGCCCTCCCATGATCCAGTCCCAGAGCAAGTTGCAAGGACAAGGTGGGGACTGCTGGTGGTAAGGGGGGGCACTGTACCTCACAACATGCCTGGCTGGCCTGGGGCAAGGGCTGACTGGTGGTGCCAATGGGGGGCATCCATGGGCCAGTGTCTGTGTGGGTATGGTGGGGGGGTGTATCCATGAGCCAGTGCCAATGTGGGTATAGAGGGAGGGTGCCAGGTGGCTGCCACACACTGCTGTGTCCTGGATGGTACCGGGCGGCCATGGGGTGGTCCAGCAGCAGTGGTCCCGTTGGCTGAGTAACATTACCACCCCATTCTGGTGGTGAACAGTGGTGTGTGCGGGGTGTGTAGGGGTCCTACGGCAGGTTCTCCCTGTCATACCCTGCACCCTCCTCTGCACCCCCGTGGCCAACACTACACACCTTAGTGCATGGCGCATAGAGCCAGCCTGCCCCTCACCTACCCTGGCACATTGCTCTTCATGCAGCCCGGAGATCGGGCGTGTAGGTGCTATGTGCCCCGTTGGTGCATCCCGTGCGGGCGGTACATAGGGTACGGAGTGACTGCATGCCCCAGATACGTGCAGGTAGCCACTCCACTCCAATAGTGCCCCCCAGGGTTTAGATCAACCAGTTTAAGCACTTCAGTATTGTCAGAGTGGAAAAAATGGCTATGCCTGAGTAGAGATGAGCGAAGTTGGAAAATTCTACTTTGTGGATCATTTCAAGAATTTTTATGGAATTCGCTAGATTAATCCATAAGACAAAGTCACGCTTTGCTTGAAAGGCAAAATTCGCAAATGCAAAAATTCGTTAGGCGTAAGTCGCATTGATAATTCGTGAATGCGGAAAATGGCAGCTCTAAGACAATTTCTTGTTTAGGAATGATGGTCCTAAGGTGAAGTTAGCAAGGATTCATGGGAGAGAAGGTCCCATTGGCTCTTTTTCGATGCAGAAGCTGACTTTAGTGCAGTATGTGAATTAAAGAGCTGGAGTCAGTTGTGTTCTTAGTGCTTTATTCAGAAAAACCTTCTAAAACCCCTCAAACTACAGAGTTTATTGTCTAAAATCACTCTATTGAGGGGGGTGCTGTGCCTTGTGCCTGTGGATCATCTACCATTTATTGACTGTTTGGTCATTTTCCTGCTTTAATTAGTACTTTTAGTTCTGTATTGTTGATAGTACTGTAATGTGCTTTGGGGGAAGGGAGTTTCTATAGCTTCAGTGCTAGAGCAGCAAAAGTTAGGTTTGCCTTATAAGTGTCTTTGCTTGTGTAATGCTGTTTATGATGTAGTGGGTTTTCGTTTTTTTTCCCCATTTTCTGTGCATTGCTAGTTTAGTTGTGTAGAACAGTGAAGTTTGTTTTACTGAACTGTTTCTGAGTGTACTTAGTTCAATTATTGTTTCTGTTGCTTAGAAGGTAGCTTTCTTCATGTACGTGTAGTGTCTTGCGTGTGTCTCGAGTCCGACCCCTAGAAATCCCTGTTGTGTATTTTTTTTATATAAACGCGCACACACACACATACACATGCACGTACGCACACCCAAAATATACCTGGTGTTGTTTGACTAAAGTGTTGTGTAGTTGTCACTTGTATGTGTGTGTGTGTGTGTCTAGTCCCAGTAGTCCCACTTGAGTATCTTTTTGTGTTGAAACCAAGAAAAAGAAAAAAGGTAAAACAAATAAATACATTTTTGGTGTATTTGTTGCAGTGTAAAGTCCTATAAAGTCTTGTGCAGTCTTGCATGGGTGCCCCCTCCCCAGTTCCAGCCTGACTTGTTAACCCCCCTCAAAAAAAAAAAAATCTTTCTGTTGTTCTTCTACTGTCTGTGTAAAGTGTTTTATGTGCTGTGTGTGGTTCCCTAATCCCTAGTACCTTAAATAATCCCTATTGTGTAGTGTGGATGCTGCTGGTGATTTATTTATTTAAAAAGTTGGTAACCGGGAAAGTCATATTGAGCCAGTCTCATTTCCAGGTGTGACCTGGGGAAGGGGTAAAGGGAGAAACATGTTACAAGTACAATACAGTATACAGAAATACAAGTCAAAAGCCAGCAAATTATTTATTTTTATTTATTTATTTGCCTTTGCTAACTGGGTAAGTGCACTAGGCAACAAATCCTGCCTATTTTCAGACACGACCCGGGAGAGTACAATATAACAATACAGCAAGAATACAGTAACACAGTACAGCATTGACAAGCAAACAGGTACATAATACAGTGTAACTATCCAGCAAAATACAATGGAGGAGGACAGTCACAGAAGATAGTACATCACCTGGATAACAGCGACAATAGCGACATTATAGAAGCAACAATTATAACAAAAAAGCACTAATAATTAAATACAAGGGAGCTGGTATACTCTGAGGAAATACCAAAAGTCATGGACAATCAAGGTAAATTATTGTAGCAGCCATAGGTAAAGTAAGTAATCAAAAAAGAATGTAGCGGTAATACATTAACCTGTGGTGGAAATGGGTGTACGAGGAACAGCGGTACGGGTGAAAATACAGCCAATAAATTGCAGCAAATGTAGAAACATTTATTACCAGGAGAGACGCACACTAAGCTGAAAGCTTGTTCACAGGTGCAACCTGGGAACACAAGGAAGTTAAGTGACTTGCTCAGGGTCACACAGTATGCAAGTGGGGGTTGTGGGATTCAAACCCATGTCTCTAGCTCAGAGCCTTAAACCACTGCGCTAAATTGCCTCCTTACTTACATTTTTGCAGCAAGTGAGCGTGCGTAGTGATGCTAGTTCATGAGGAGCTTGAACTGCAACTGAGGGTGCTTCTGCTTCCACAGGGTATACCCACTGCCCTACCGTAATACTTCCCTTAAGTCCTCCATGAACCGCTGCTGGAACGGATCACTACCTCCACCACCCCCATTCGCTACTTCCCTCTGCTTTTCCTCCAACTCGGCCTGGTGATTTGCCATGAGATGGGTCCTTTGACCCCCATTACCCATGTGGGTCCTCTGCTTGCCCCAGGGGACATGTTTATTGCATAGGTTGCAAGTGACCACACTAACCCTAACCCTAACCCTATCCCTTATGCTCCATAGGATAATACTGTAACTTTAACAAACCTTAATACCATCAGTCTTTGGAGTTAAGGGACAGCCAGGGGATCGGGCGTGTAGGTGTTGTGTGCCCCCTTGGTACATCCCGTGTGGGGGGCAAATAGGGTACAGAGTGGCTGCAGGCCCCAGATACATGCAGGTAGCCACTCCACTCCAATAGTGCATTGGGCTTCAGGGCTTAGATCAATCAGTTTAAGCGCTGAGAGGGGCGAAGTTGGAAAATTCTACTTTGTGGATCATTTTAAGAATTTTATGGAATTTGCTAAATTAATCCACAAGACAAAGTCACACTTCGCTTGAAAGGCAAAATTCGCAAATACAAAAATTCGTTAGGCGAAGTCGCACTTTGATAATTCGCGAATGTGGAAAAATCTCTATCCCTTATGCTCCATAGGATAATACTGTAACTTTAACAAGCCTTAACACCATCAGTCTTTGGAGTTAAGGGACACTGTATACATCCAAACAAGGGTCTCACTGTGTACTACAATAGTAACACATAATACCCCTGGAAAAATTCATGGGTTTGCACAAAATCCCCTCCCAACTTGACCATGGTGCCAAATCCACAATTCAAGACCGATATTATCAAAAATGCACCAGATATGCACCTCCTCTTGGACTACAACCATACCAAAAAAACATTTCACAAAATTTGACTTGAGTTATGCCTAAAAAAGCAAAAGGAGTAGTTGGTGGAAGTCATTTTGACCCAACTTCGCATTTGTTTACCCCAAGGAAATGTTATAGGTGAAGTTGCAAGGGGACGTTACCAATGAGAAATTTCCTGTTAAATAGAAAAACTTCATGAAATGATCTGCAGAGGCAAATTTGGTGACTTCACTGGAACTTCACTGGCGAATTAAAACTTTGCAACATCTCTATGCCTGAGCAGGGTTCCATGCCCAGGGGAAAAAAGGAGGACCATTTAAAACAGGCTTTTTGGCAAGGGAAACCTTAGCCAGACAACTGAGCCTGGTGTCTTGCACAAAGGTCACCTCATATTCTAGGAGCTAGAGAAAAGAAAAGGCAGTATGTCACCTATCCAGCTTTTGTAGGCTGTTCATATGCACAGTTGTGAAGGTAAGATTTAAAGCTGACATCAGGGCCCAAAAATAGAGAGCACAGCCAGAAGACCCCCACATCAGTATTTATTTTCTCCTCTCTGGACCCCCTTTTTCAATCCTGCTCTACCCTTTTTTTTTGCTGGATCCGTCAGTAACAGGGTCTTCCATTTCAGAGGAAGGGACTGGTTGGAGCACAATACAGAGGTAGCATAGGGGTCCTCCTCTGTTTCTCTCCACAGTTTCTGGGACTGTAAGGCCTCATATTGATTAGAAAAATAAACTAAATCAGTTTTCAAGACCTTTGTTTTAAGTTGATCCCACTCTGTCCTGTGTCTGGTGGCCACTGGGGTCAGTGGGGGGGCATCATGTCCATATTTATTTATTTTATTTTAGTTTTTGTTGACCGGGTAAGTACACTAGACAAATCCTGCCTATTTTCAGGCACGACTCGGGGGAGGGGGATACAGATGAATGCCAACTGACTTTGAACCAGATTATGCTGTTGGTGGTATTTTTAGTTAATGAGGGAAATTTGGCCAGGACACCAGGGAATTTCCCCATATGATCTTCTCCCTGTTCTACCTCCAAAGGTTGAACTCCTTCCTCTGGTGTGACGTGTGGGTGCATCAGTAGTAGAAATAGCTGTAGGTTCAGAGGCTTTGGGGGGGGGCTTGCTCTTCCAGCACACTGGTGTCCCTGGATTTCATAGGGGGTTCTTGCTGAGAAAAGACCGGGTGCTTTAAGGTCTAAGTAAGTTACCCATAGCAGGGAACCTCCTGGCTGAGTGTTATGGTTCTTATGGGCAAGGGACACAGATACATTTTGTTCTAGAAGATCATGCTGTCCCAACTGGGTATGGGCTCCCGAGGGGCAGTTACAGTAAGAATGGTCCATTTCCTCAGACAGGTTGCACTTTAGCTCATTTACGCAGTACAAACCAGCATGCCCCACTTCGTCACGGAAGCTACACTTAACTTGATCGTATGCCCCACTGAGAGGGTCACAGGAGCCACAGCAATAAGCAGGCTTTGGGCTGGGTGCATTATTTCTGATTCAGTGTACTTGAGATGCACCCTGACCTTCCAACCTCCAGTCCAGATAAACTCGGAGTCCATGATGGACTCAGGTCACCTAAAACAGTACATTTTTGTTTCAACCAAAACATGATGTCAGTTATAGAGACCCCTTAATTTTGGAAGGAGATGGTTACAGTATTGTGTGCAGGCTTAGTGAGGAAAATTAACATAAAAAGTGACCAAAGAGGAGTATTTTTCAAGGTGTGGTACCTCTGCCAGAACATTTACAGGACCCTAGCAGTTTTAAAACTGACATCAAACAGCAATTCTCCATTGACTTCTATTAGGGCATACAGTTCACTTGCAGCAAATTTCATTGCATTCTTAAGTCAGTCTCTGGCCACGTGACCCTGGTCAAGGGTCACATCCAATAGGGTTGTCAGAACTAGTTCTAAAAAGCTTAGAATCTTTTTAGAACCCAGGGGTTTGGGTTCTAGTGTAGAACTATGACACCAATGGGTTCTAAGTATTAATGGTGCTAAACACTAAATAAAGGGCTTTTATTGTTCAGACATTTCAAAAACAGGAGATGCCAGCCTGGAAAACAAGCTAATTACTGGAAATTACATCCTAAAATATTTTAGAGAGAGAGAGAGAGAGAGAATATGAGAATGCGCTGCTCATACAAAGATGTGCCAAACACATGGAACTGTGACACTTGGCATATACATTTTGAAAGACACAATGGGGCTTGATTCTCAGAGGTTGACACAGGCTTGTGACAAGCCATGCGTCAAATCCAGCACTCTGCTGAACACAGTGATGCACCTTGTGCCCGATTCTCAAAGGTCACGCACATTTGCAACACTTTACCCCTTTAAGGTGGCTTGCACCAAGTATTTGGCGCAAACCCTGTTAAAAGGTCCCATGACTGATGCAAAGTTAGACCAGCAAAAAGCTGGTCTAACTTGAGGCACGTGGCACATGCGATTGAGAATCCTGACTGCTGGCCAGGGAATGCCACAAGCCCCATGTACCATCTGTTCAACACACCCGGTGCTTGCAGCATTCTGACACCTTTGAGAATCGAGCCCAATATGTTTCTCTTTTCTGCATGCGCAGTGAAACAGTATTATTGCTGTGTGGTAATGTCAAGACTTTTATTTTTTTTTTCTCCTGTCTGTATCTATCTGTTTTTCTGAGCAAAAACAAAGAGGCTCTCCTGTAAACCAGGTGCGATAGCCAAATGAAGTACAAAACAAACCAGAAAAGCTTGCACTATAAAGCAGAGTCAGTGACACCAATATGCAGTAAAAAAACCTTTTAATTCTCACCATAAGTAGTAGCGGGACAAGTCACAAACACTCCCAAAGCCTGATAAAAATACCCGACAATGTTTCATACCCAAACTGGTACTTTGTCAAGGTATCTGCTTTTCTCCCCAGTCCTATACAAAAAAGAGTTTGAGTTCTAAAGAAGATTAGAACCCTAGAGCTATTTGCAAAGTTCTAGACCAGAACCCAGAACTTCAGTGGGTTCTGACAACTCTAACATCCAATCCACCTCTGTACTTCAGGAGCACCACATTGTGCCTTTTTGCTAGCAGGATGGGGGCATGGAAAAGTGAGGCATATGGTCGAGGCCTGTCGGATCTGTCAGCAAAGGGTGGTGGTGTCTCTTGTGCAGGATGTGAAGTATCACCATGGCTACTTGAGGGCCTAGAATTCTTCTCTGGCAGGTGCGTCTGATCCAGTATGTCTGATGGGGCTTGTTTAGTTAAGGGAATATTAACAGAAGAGTAAATTTCCATAGAGGATAATGCAGCTGGGGTAGGCGAGGACTGGCCCTGTTTGGCAGGGGGTTGCCAACACAGCAGAAACACTAGCGACATTCCCTGTCTGTAATGCTTGAAGCACAGGGTTCTGAGATAAATAAAAGTCAGAAGACAGTTCAGTATCAAAGAGCTTGATTGCTACTGCCTCATCCCACCCCCCCTCACTGTGCCTGAGGCTTTACCATAGACCAAGTAGGAAAAAGTCACTTGCCTGTTTGTGTGTCTTCACAGGAGGATCCTATGCCTTTGGGATTCTAATTGGAGAGGCTCCAGAAACCCAGGCATGCTCAGATCCAGTCTTCTCCTAACCTGCCACCAATAACATCTGTTCTACAGACAAATTCTCACCCGGTGCCAAAAGTACTGTTTCGAGGGCCTGCCCAGGCGTCTGAGCTGTATCACTGACTCTCCTTGGCATTTGCAAATTTGCAGTTGTTACCACTGCTGCTGCAGTGTTCCATGTAGGCTTGGGTGTGGTCCTGGTCAGCATTCTACCTAGAGCTGCAGACAGTTGAGTTCTTTCCGGGGTACAAGTGACTAAGTCTGATAGTTCAGGGTGGTTGACTTCAAAGGGCTCCTGCCACGTCTTCACTTCTGACTGAGTGGGGCTGTCAGGCATTCTCAACTGACATCTAGCAATTTTAAATCTTGCCTTTTCTGCTGTCATTGTAAGCAGATACTGTTGCTTTTCATGAAGTTGCTTGGTAATTTTTTTTTCCTCTGGAGAAGCTGTTATGGCCTATTGCAAACCCAGGCACAACCAGTGTGAAGACATCAAGGGATATGCTTGCACTGGTTTTCATAAACGTCCCAGGAATCATGGACCTTCCATCACCATATCCTCTTGTTACAGGTAAAGCAACATCTTCAGGAACTTCCTGAATATTCTGGGTGGGGAGGGAACTAATCTCCACCACCTAGGCAGATACAGGTATATAGACATCTTCCACTCCAGGGTCCTCTCTCTTCCAACAGAAAGCATGGTGCATCCCCTTCGGGAAGAGTAGGAGAGTTTTCCCTATATCCTGATTAACATTCCCCTTCCCATAAAACTGGTTCATCATGTAGTTGTACAAGGCTGTGTGTGGGTGTTGATGTGTGAAATGGCTGCCACTACACATATACAATCACTTCACTATCAGTCTCTGATCACTTGTAAAGTGTCTTGAGATACAATATGTTTGGAAAGCGCTATATGAATGATGATTCCTCCTCTTCTTCTTCTTCCAGGGATGGGCACCATAAGAGCAGTGGTGACTCTAGCTGCTTTAAAGTCTGGGGCACATAGTGTAGATTCTAATTATTTCTGGGATCAGTGTAAGGGAGACACTTGAAGGGTGTGGGTATCCTAAGGGGCTTCCCCTCAAGAAGAGATCCTGGTGACCTTTCAGTGTAGAGAGGGTCCACCATAGATGGGTGTTCATCTTTTAGAGGGGTGATCAGGGTCTTTTTTCTATAAAGCTTTTTACCTCTCAGGGTTCAGACATGCAGGCTTATAGCCCCATCTTTACTCCTCCCAGCTGTTGCACACCTCACTGGTCCCATAGGCAAATCTCCACCACAGATTGCCCCCATGGAGCCGTCCTCCCCAGTACACAATCCAGACATGCCGGGGGAACCAAGTGGTGGCACAGGTCAAAAGGGAGTGGGCAGGGGTTCATGAAGACCACCTGACTCACCTTTTCTGTTTTCTCCCCTGTGCTACTGTCATCAAAAGTGCTGGCGTGCATGTGGAGGCACACACACCACACATCATGATAGCCCCTCCCTATGTGCCACCTACAGCTGCACTGCTACCAGTCCTCCACCTGGCAGCAGCCTAAGGCCAGGATGACAAGCCACCCCTACCTGGATTGTAGTCTGTTGGATGCTTGAGCCTCTCCTGCCCCTGCCAACACCTGGCAACCTGAGCTCATTCCTGAACTTGGGTTGCCGACGTGGCAGGAGGTAAGGTGCCCAGCACCTCAGCGCTCTACACCTCTGGGCCACCTTCAGGGTCTTATTCTTGAGTGATGTTACCAGTTGTGCTCAAGATGGTGAAAGACCACGAGAGAGAGAGAGAGAGAGCTGCTAGGAGATGTGCCGACATATTTTAAGGGGAATCACACATCAGGACTGACATCTGAGACACTACCTCAAGCAGAGGTTTGTGGCAATTATCAACTGGTACCAGATGGTACTGTGCTGGGCACAGTATTGCCACACTGTGCCCAGCACATTGTCCAGTGATAGGAACATAGGAATGTGTCAGCAGAAGGGGACTGCCAGGCCCATCTAGTCTGTCTGATAGTCCAGCAACCTCTAGGTTTGCTGTAGACCCCTCCACCCTTTAACACCCCTCTATGCCTGTCCCAAGCCCTCTTGATTCTCCCCACTGTGTTCTGTCTTACCATCTCTCTTGGTAACCCATTCCAGGCATCCATCACCCTCTCGGTAAAGAAGTATTTCCTGATGTTTCCCTTAAACTTCCCACCCTCAAGCTGGAGATCATGGCCCCTCTTCCTGGGGCACCCCTTCAGTTGGGATAGGTCATCTGTAGGCACTTGGTTGATCCCTTTTAGGTACTTAAAGGTCTCTATCATGTCTCCGTACTCCTTTCTTTGTTCTAGGGAGTACATGTCTAAGGCTGCCAGTCGCTCCTCATACTGTAGATAGTCAAGGCCCAGCATCATTTTAGTAGCCCTCTTCTGTACCCTCTCTACCCTTTCCACATCATTTTTTAAGTATGGTCTCCAGAACTGGACCCCAAACTCCAGGTACGGCCTGACCAGCTGGGTGTACAAGGGAACCAGGACCTCTTTCCTTCTGCTGGTGATCCCCCTCCCAATACAACCCAACATTTTGCTGGCTATTGCCACTATCCTCCCACACTGCCCAGCCAACTTTAAGTCCTGTGAGATGTTAATGCCCAGATCCCTCTCCTCATTTGTCACAACAAGTGGTTTTGCCCCCAGGCTGTATTCTGCTCTCTCGTTCTTTTTGTCTAGGTGCTTGATTTTGCATTTAGCCATGTTAAGTGATAACTTCCACCTCCTGGCCCTTTCCTCTATTTTCCATAGGTCCCTCTGTATCCTCATGGCCCCATCCTGCACATCCGACCTACTGCAGATCTTAACATCGTCTGCAAACAGGCTCACTCCACCCCACAGCCCCTCCAGTATGTCCCCTATGAAGATGTTGAAAGGCAGGGGTCCTAGTACAGACCCCAGTGGAACACTGCTCATGACTGCTGATACTCCTGATGGCACCCCATTGACTAGCACCCTCTGTCTCCTGCCCTCCAGCTAGTTACGCACCCACCTTGTGACATTCCCCCCCAGTCCCAGGCACTCCATTTTATACAGAAGCCTTCCATGTGGCAGCGTATCGTACACCTTCCTGAAGTCCAGGTAAGCTACACCCACTGACCCCCCCTTGGTCCACTACCAAAGTGACCCAGTCGAAAAACTCAAACAGATCTGTCTGGAAAGACCTGCCCTTTGTAAAGCCGTGCTGCCTGGGATCAAGGAGACCACTTGCCTCCAAGTAGCTGCTGATTCTGACCTTGAGCAGTCTTTCGATAAGCTTGCTAACTACAGAAGTTAGACTTATTGGTCTGTAGTTGTTCATGTCCTACCTCCCTCCTCCCTTGTGCAAGGGCAGTACATCAGCACTCTTCCAGTCCAGCGGGATTTCCCAAGAGTGTAAGAATTTGTTGAACAGAGTGGTCAAGGGGGCTACCAGCTCCTCTCTCAACACTCTTGTGTGGACCCCATCTGGCCCCACGGCCTTGTCCACATTTAGGCCCTTGAGTTCCCTTAAGATCTCATCTTTCCAGAAGGGGGGCACCTCCATCCCTCTCCCCTCATTTCTGGCTGGCCTGGAGCTTTCCCCCACCCATATGTCCTCCTTCTCGAACACGGTGCTGAAGTGACTGTTGAGCAGTTCAGCCTTCTCACGATCCCCTTCCACCCTTTCCCCAGACTCTGCTAACAGGCTAGGTATCCCTCTTCCCCCCTTCTCCACTCACTTATATACCTGAAGAAGGTCTTGTCTCCCTCCTTGGCTGCCTTGGCGATCCTGTCTTCCATCCTTGCTTTGCCCGTCTTACCACCCTACCTGCCTCCCTCTGTTTTTCCCTGTATTCCACCTGGTCTGGTTCACTCCATGTTGATTTGTATAGCCTGAAAGCACGCCTCTTTGCCCTGATGCTGGCCCTCACTTCCCTGCTGAATCAAAGAGGCCTCCTTTTCTTTCTGCTTTTGCTTACCCTTTTTGAGCTGTGGTCAGTGGCCCCCACTATGGCTCCCTTTATTGCGGTCTATAGGTTTTCCACCCCACTACACTCCCCCAATGTGGTGATTTCCTGGTGAGCATGTTCCTTCATTTGGTCAAAATTAGCACGCCTGAAATCAAGTACCTTCACCTTGGTCTGGTGGTGTGAGGCCGAAGTGCGCACCATGAACCACACTGTGCCGTGGTTGCTGGAGCCCAGGTGTTTCACCCATACCTCCCCCGGCCTGTTTCCAATGGTGAGCACCAGGTCTAACACTGCTCCTTCCCTGGTTGGTTCCTTGACCAGCTGCCTGAAGTGGGCAGTCTGGAGGGAGTCTATGACTGCTCTGCTTCTGGCTGAAGCAGCAGACATAGTCACCACTCCACATCTGACAAGTTGAGATCACCCATCAACAGCACCTTCCCCTTAACCACCATCCGAAGTATCTCTTCTGTCATCTGTTTGTCCACCCCTTCTGATTGCCAGGTGGTCTGTATACCATGTCCATGTGCACCACCTTTCCCTTTTCTGTGGTCAATGCAATCCATAGCGCCTTGGCTTCTCCCCACTTACCCTGCGTGACTGATGCCAGGATCCCTTCCCTCACATACAGTGCTACACCTCCTCCTCTCCTGTCCACACTGTCCTTCCTAAATAGCGTATACCCCGGGATGTTTAAGTCCCATTCCTGACCAACATGAGACCACATTTCCATTATTCTCACCAAGTCTAGGTCCTCCTCTGTCATGACTGCTAACAGGTCTGGGACCTTGTTGCCCAGCCTCATGGCGTTAATGCACATGGCCTTCCAGTATATGGTTTCCCTGCCCCCTCTTCCCACCTTGCTAGGCCTTGCCGTCTGGGCCACGTCAATTCCTATCTTCATTTGCTGGTACATTTTATGTGGGGGGGAACCGTGCCCTTTGTCCCTAGCACCATCAGGTGTCATTAGAAGCTTCCCCCCGGACTAGTTTAAACTAAGGTGAGTGTTAAAGAACTCCTCTAGCTTCCACTTGAGCACTTCCTTTCCATCACTGCTTAGATGAAGCCTATCAGGGGCAAAGAGACTATCGTCTTGCCAGATGGCCCCCCCACCAGCCCACCACCCATAACCCTTCAGGGCACACCATTTGGAAAGCCAACAGTTGAACTCCTCTGTCCTCTGTTTCCTATTTGTGCTGGCCCTAGGAACTGGTAGCACCTCTGAGAACATCACTGAGTGGCATTTCAGGTTGCTACAAAAGTGTGATAGGGCCTCAAACCTGGCTTGAACTTCCATCAGACTATAACCAGCAAGGTCATTTGTCCCCAAATGGAACACCAGGTGTTCTTGGATCCTGCAGCTTCCCCCAGGAAGGGGTATAATGAATGACCTCTGTGGCTGTCATTCCTGGCAGGCAGCTGACCCAAACCTTGCTACCTCCCCGCCCTTGTTTTTCCAGTTAATACCCCTAACCATGGAATCCCCCATGATCATGATCATGTCCTTCACCTCCAAGGAGAAATGTTAAAACAATACACCAAGCTCAGGGTGACCTACGGATATCATGGGGAGACTGGACTAAGTGGAGCCTATGGCCTGTTGGTCTGGGGCCCTTGGTGGCCATGAGGCAGGGTTTCCTGACAGAAAGTCCCAACAGTGGGGCTGCCTCCTGCACACCAGTTGAACTTATGCTACAGTGTTACAGTATATATATATATATGAACAAAACAGTATGAACCCAAACCTAATATTGTAACAAGGTGTGAGTTCTGGTAAATTAAGTGCAGACTGGGAATGGCTCTGTCTGGAGGTATAACTTCATCCTCTGGTGATTGTAAGGAATAAGCAGGGTTGTGTTCCCAGGTGTGATGTGACAGGGTACGACATATTCTAGGGAACCCTTTAGGTTTTGGCTCGAGTCTGCAGTCAGGATTCAACCTATCTGTTCCATGCCAGCCAGGAGAACTTTAGGGGATTTGGGTTCCTGGAGTAATGAGACTACAAAACAGTGAACTGTTCGGTAAAGAGCAAAAACTGCTAAATGAGCCTCTGATACCATTTGGATAACTGAAAAATGTGAGATTTACACACAGTTCAGTTCATAGTTCATATATATTTTGCGATTTTTTTCCCCCTATTTGTTTATTACAGAGGACAGCTGAACAAAAACAAGATCACAGTCCAGATGACTTCATTTTCTTTTGTTGCTTATCTACACGTGACATCATAATACCCCATTTAAGACATCATAATTATCTCCACAGCAACAGACTGTGATGTCAAACAGAACTGTGACTGTAGGAGAAGACAAGCGACCAGAAGAAATAGGACAGAGATCCTGTTTCCATACAACCATTGTTGGTAGGAAAGAACCGTGAGAATTACAGGAAAAGTATGAAATATGTGCTAAAGCGCTTATAAATATTACAGTTTCTTAGAGTTGTCCAAATGGCATCATACTAACATACTAAAATGCCAGCAGAATAGGAATAATGGTCTTTCGCGTCTGCTCATTTGGTCAGCCTCCACCCTGGGAGCTGACCTTGCTGCCCCCTCGCCTTCTCTGGCTTCTCTGTTCCCAGTTCCGGATATTCTCACTGCATTGGATTTTGCTTCCAGAACCCTTCCCCTGTACCTGTCCCACCCCCTCTTGAACCCCTTCACCGTCTCTGCCTCCACCAGCCCCTAGGCAGCGCATTCCATGGCTCCCTACCCTCTCCAGTGAAGAGCACCTCCTCCTTTCTCCCTGAATCTTCCCCTTCCAGCTTCCACCCATGCCCTCTAGTGGCCCCTCCTCCTTCCTTTGAAGCACCTTGACTGTTCCCCCTATTATAGATACATAGATACATAGACAGTGTCGGCAGATAAGGGCCTTTGGCCCACCCAGTCTGCCCATTTGAGCTTGTAAGTTCAGTTTGTTTTCCTAGAAGTCTGTTGCCCCTTACCCCTGACCTCTAGAATTCCTTTATGTCTATCCCATGCATTCTTGAATCCCGTGATTGTTTCTGCCCCCACCACTTCCTCTGGCAGGGTGTTTCACTTGTCCACCATTGGTTCTGTGAAGAAATTCTTTCTCATGTTTCCTCTGAATCGTCCTCCCTCCAACTTCATCCCATGCCCTCTAGTCCTGGAACATCTTTTTCGCTTAAAAATAGTGTTTTCCTGCACCCTGTTCCTCCTGTAAGATACTTGTATGTCTCTATCATATCCCTCTCTCCTCTCCTCTCCTCCAGGAGTACATGTTCAGTTCCTTCAACCTGCCTTCATAGGACTTGTGATGCAATCCATGCACCATCTTTGCTGCCCTCCTCTGAACCTTCTCTACCCTGTCTATGTCCCTTACATAGGTATGGTCTCCAGACTGTACACTGTACTCGGTGGGGCCTCACTAGTGTCTTGTATAGCGGAATTATGACTCCCTTTCCTGCTGGTGATGCCCCCGCCATACATCCCAGCATCCTATTTGCTTTACCTGCTGCCTTGTCACACTGTTTCCCTACCTTGAGGTCATCAGAGATGACAACCCCAAGATCCCTTTCCTGCTTGGTGCATGCTATATCCTCACCCCCAACTGATATATTGTGCCAGGGTTTTGTGCCCCATATGCATTATCTTGCACTTCTTTGCTTTAATTTCAACTGCCAAACCCTTGACCATTCTTCAAGTTTCTGCAGGTCTTCTCATTCTGTCTACACCCTCTGGTGTGTCTACTCTGTTACAGAGCTTTGTGTCATCAGAACAGTGAAATTCTGCCTTCTAGATCCTGCACAATGTCACTGATGAAGATGTTGAATAGGACCGGTCCCAGCACTGATCCCTGTGGTACTCCACTGGTCACTCTTCCCTCTGTGGAGTGACAGCCATTTACCACCACCCTCTGTGTCCTGCCACCCAGCCAGTTACCTACCCACCACACTACTGTCCTGCCCACACCTATATTCCCCAGTTTGTGTAATAGTCTTCTATGTGGCACAGTGTCAAAGGCCTTGCTGAAGTCCAGATAGGCCATGTCCACTGCCCTCCCCTGTATAAGTGACAGTTGGTTCCCCAAATACAGCTATAAGCAAAGACAGCCTACAAATATGTAAGACACCACTGAACATGGGTCATAAAGAAACATAAATGGAATACCAGAACTTCACTGTAGAACTGTTTTATAAAACCATAATAAAAAGCATTTTTTTTTAATTGGGATCACCCCCTTCATGTACCTGAAGACTTCTATCATGTCCCCCCAGTCCCTTCTCTCTTCCAATGTGTACATATTTAGCTTTTCGAGCCTCTCCTCATAGGTCCTGTCCCCCAAGCCCCATATCATTTTGGTTGCCCTCCTCTGGACCCTCTCCAGGAGTTTAATGTCCCTCTTTAAGTGTGGCCTCCAAAACTGCATGCAGTACTCGAGGTGCGGCCTCACCAAGCAGCTATACAGAGGGAGTATCACTTCCTTCCTTCTGGAGGTGATCCCCCTAGCGATGCATCCCAGTATCCCATTGGCCTTGGCTGCTGCCCTCCAACAAGTCTCCAAGTTGTTCATCTTGACATCCACCACCACCCCCAGGTCTCTCTCAGCCATCGAGACTTGTAGCATTCCCCCCCCTCGGGTGTACACTTGGCCCGGGTTTCTGGCCCCCAGGTGCAGTACCTTGCATTTCCCTGCATAGAACCTCAGCTTCCACTTTCTAGACCATCTTTCCAGAGCCTCCAGGTTCCCCTGTAGGGCCACCCTCCCCTCTCCCCATCCACCACCGCCCCCAGTTTTGAGTCATCCGAAAAGAGACTCATCTCACTCCTGATACCTGCCCTTATGTCAGAGATGTAGCTGTTGAACAGTAGGGGCCCAAGGACTGACCCCTGTGGGAACCCACTAATGACCTTCCTTGGGGATGAGACTATTCCGCCAACTACGACCCTCTGGGTCCGGTCCTGGAGCCAATTGCCTATCCATCTGATCATCTGGTTCCCCACCCCCATTTCTCCCAGCTTATCCAACAGGCCCAGGTGAGGAACAGGGTCAAATGCCTGTTGAAGTCTAGAAAGAGGACATCCACTGGTCTACCCAGGTCCAAGGCACTCATCATCCAGTTTGTGAACTCCCCAAGGTTTGTCTGACACGATTTCCCCGGGACGAATCCATGCTGTCTCATCGTCCAGGCACCCTGACTTTTCAGGTCCCCTCCTAGCCTCTCTTGACAATGCCCTCCATCACCTTGCCCACCACCGATGTCAGGCTGACAGGCCTGTAGTTCTCTGCCACCTCCCTTGATTCCCCCCTGTGGATAGGCACTATATGCGCCACCTTCCAGTCCTGGGGCACCCACCCCTGTCCTCAGAGAGATGGTGAAAAGCTCCGCTAGGGGTTTCGCCAGGACATCCACAAGTTCCTTCAGCACTCGGGGATGTAGTTTATCCAGCCCTGGTGCTTTCTCCGTCTTAAGGGACCTGAGTGCTTCCCTCACTCTCTCTGCTGTTATTTCCACTTCCACTACCTCTTCTCCATGCTTAGCCTTCCCCCCTCCTGCCAGTGATGCCTCCCTCTCTCCCCAGACCCACTGATTGGTAAGGGTCCCCCCTCCTCAGTATTGCTGTCTCCTCCCATGTATAATGCAGCACCCCCATTTTCCTTGGTGAAAATTGAGGTGAAATACTCATTTAGTACCTCAGCCTGCTCCCCGGGTCTTGTGCCCATCTCTCCCTGTTCTAATCCTGCTATCTGCCCTTCACCTTCGTTTTCCCCAATGTATCTAAGAACCCCTTGTTCCCTTTCCTAATTTCCTGGCCGGGTTCTGCTCCTTCCTTGCCTTAGCCGCCCTCACCACCCTAGTGGCCCTTCTAGCCATCAGCTCATACTCCCCTCGATCCCTTTCACTCCTTGAGCACTTAAATTGCCTATAGGCTGCCTTCTTTCCTCGCACCACCTCCTGGACCTCCCTGGTCCACCAGCAGGGTTTTCGGGCCCTACCGCATTTTTGTCTTATTCTTGCGCAGGTGCTGGTAGCATCCTGCACCCCTCTCCTGATGATTTCCCACCTACTATCAACGTTCATGTCTGACCCAATCCCATCCAAATGCTCCTTAAGGATCCTTCCTATTTCCTTAAAATCCGCCCGCATCAGGGTCTCTTTAATAAACCTTGTAGAGTGGTTTTATTTCTGTCCTGACTGAAAGTTTAAACTGAGTGCACAGCAGAGAGAGAGAGAAAGGCAGAGAGAGTGTGGGTTTCTGATATTGCATTACATCTTACCCCTAGACACAGAGGGAATCCCTGGGCAATGCCCAGCCCCCATTGACAGCAAAAGAGGGTCATTACAAGGCTCAACTGAGGGGAGGTACAGCAGCAGCTGAGTGGGTTGCAGGACCTACAACATCTGGTAAAGGGGCTGCACTTAATTGGTAGAATTGACTTATTTTCAAATCAATATTACTTTAACACTGAACAATATATAAAGAAAAACTACATTCATTTATATGAGTACCAGAACATTTCTTGTGTTGCATGTTTGTGTTTGCCATGTAGTTTGGGGGCTGGGAGAGAATTGGCTGGCTTGGGTTCTTTGAGCTAGGTGATAAGTGGAGGAGGGCCTGAGTCACATTTCAATTTGGAAGTTGGTTTTGTCTTGCTACAATACTTTATAGAAGGATTCACCCCTGCAGGTTGCTGCCTTAAATAAGAGTCTACCCATTTTGGTCACAGGCAACAACTAAAGAGACTTTTCCCACTACAACTGGTAGCCAGTCATCAGTATATCCATTACTAACCCTTTAAAGGCAGTTACCACAAGTGGACCCTCTGTGCTGCAGCTCTCTGTGTGAAGGACTGAGCACAAAGGACATGAGGTAGAGGTACCGAAGATGAAGTACTATGTTTCTTTAACAGTGGCAACAGATGGCACTGTAAACTGGTGGCAATGTTAACAGTGGGAGTCAGACTTTGCAGACATTCTGCAGAAGGCCATGAGAGGTGGGAGGCACATATTGCTGAAGGCTTCTGATTATATAGTGAGAGGCATGAGGGAAGGGGATTAACTTAGCTTTATAATTTAATTGCACTATTTTGTTTTACTACAGTGTTACATCTTTTGTTCTGGTTCACTAGTCCAGCAGACGACTAAGTGTGTAAGATGCTTGTGGAACATGGTATCGCTTGTGCTACTATGGAAGAGGTTATGGTTAAATATGTGTGGCCCATCACGCTCTCTGTTCCAGAGAACTATCACCCTTTTTGGGTAAGATGAGGAGGGTTCCATCCCTAGAGGTGCCACAGGAGCGAGGTTCCTTGGCTGAAGGTACCATAGGGAAGATGTCCAGATGGAGAGAGGCGATCCAGCAGAGGAGAAGGGTCTGGATGTTGGGAGCAAGTAAATGAGCATTTGGAGGATGCTTCAACAGGTGTGCTATTATTGCACTCAGTGGGGAGCATGACAGTTTTGCCTGCTGCCCAACTGAACCTCTCATAAGCCTGCCCCTTGACTGGTCCAGTGGATGACTAAGTGTATAGGATGCTTGTGCAACATGGTAGTGTTTGTGCTACTGTGGATGAGGTTATGGTTGCAAATGTGTGGCCTTTCATGCTTTCTGTTCTGGAGGAACTATCATCCTTTCAGGGTAAGGTGACATGGAAACCTCTTGAAGAGGGTTTTCACCCCTGGAGGTGCTACAGGAGTGAGGTCCCTTGGCTAAATGTACCACAGGGAAGATGTCCTAAAACTCAGAGCTGAAGGCATAAAAAAGCATCTTGACATCATTCTGCTATAGTTTGAGGGAAGGCCGCTGCTGTACCAAGGGAAGTAGCCACTCGCCGGTCGACCGGTGTAAGAACAATGAATGCAAACTACCTAATGTTCTAGTTATGACCTTCAGGATAGAGAAGAGGTAAACCTCTTATGAAGGAAATCTCTGGGGATCCAAGGCTTTAGGTCGCCATCCCTCCACTCCACGCGATTATCTTTTAAGTCAAGGGGTAACGGGAAACATCGAAAACTGACTGCAAAGAAGACAAGGAAAACTAGGCAACTCGAATGACTTGAGCTTTTGTGTAATTGAGGAAGGAACCGTGGATTGGCATACTTTGGAGGAAGTAGGAACTCACTCCATCCATCTATTGGGATAATCATTTGAAGGTGTCACAGAGCTGAAATTGTATGACTAAAGGGACACCGAGAGAAGACTGCACCCTTGGAGGAAGGAGGCTTGGCTTCCATAATAAGGAAAATTAGCCTCCTTCAAGAAGTTAAACTCTGCTCTGAAGGACTACTCAACATGTGCATCCCTAGGAAGCCTAAACCTAAGTAGGTGTCACAGAATTCCAGTTGTATGACTAAAGGAGTCTTTAGTGTTGGGGCTCCACCCCATGGTTAGTGAGCAAGGTCCCACTAAAGGAAGGAGTACGGGTAGAAACTGGGCATGTACATAACAAGTGCAGTAGAGGAATCAGTGCCAAGCAGATGAGCTGCCCAAACACCTCCTGGGTTTGATAGGTTGAGGGTATCACAGAGTTGCAGTTGTATGACCAAAGGAACCCTTGTAGAGGGTTCCACTCCTGCACTATGCTCGAACTACAGGTAAATAAAAAACTACCACTATTTGGGTAGGAATAACCTACAGATCCCCAAATCAGAAGGAAGCCAAGGATAAGGAAATCCTGGTAACCATCCTCCAGATGTCAGGCAAAGAGGACGTGGTGCTGATGGGGGATTTCAATCTGCCAGATATAGATTGGAGTACCCACACAGTGGCATTACTTAAAAACAGGGAATTCTTAGTCACACTATAGGAAGCAGGCCTAAGTCAACTAGTGACATCATCCACAAGGGGTAGCGTGATTCTAGATCTGATATTCACAAATAGCGATAGGGTTCTGGGTGTCGAAGTAGGGAACCATTTGGGCAACAGTGATCATAACACGGTATAGTTCAGGGTAAAAAGGACTGAAGACTCCACTCACTCCAAACTGAAGGTCCTTGACTTCAGGAGGACAGACCACACAAATATGAAGGTCTGCATGAGGGACAACCTTAGTAATACAACAGAAGGGAGCGCTGAGGAATGTTGGACAAGGTTGAAGGACGTAATAACCATGGTCACATCACAATGTGTTTGTCAGGTTAGTAAGAACTAAAGGAGGAAAAACTCACTATGGTTTTTCAAGGAGGTGGCAACCATGGTGAAAGGAAAGAGCATAGCCTTCAGAAAGTACAAGGAGTCAGGGAATGAGGCAGACAAAACAGAATACAAACAAAAATGAAAAGAGACAGGAAAAGTGATAAGAAATGCAAAGGCTCAGACAAAGGTTAGGATAGCTCAGGAAGTACAAAAGGGTAACAAAACCTTCTACAGATGCACACAAGAGAAAAGGAAGACCAAAGGGGGCATTGCTAGAATCACAAAAAAGGACAGACAACCCACAGAGCAAGACGGGGATCAGGCAAGGCACTCAATGAGTACTTCTCCTCAGTCTTCACACAGGAAGCAGATGGAAACGGACAAACAATAGGCATAAAGAAGTGTCCAATTGAAGGAATAGACATGGGTTCCTACACAGAGGAAAGGGTCCTAGAGAAAATAGACAAGTTAAAGGTTGATAAAGCTGTGGGGCCAGATGGGATACACCCAAGAATACTTAAAGAACTTGGGAGAGAACTGGCAGCCCCCTTAGCAGTGCTCTTCAACAAATTATTGAGGAGCAGGGAGGTGCCAGAGGATTGGAGGAGAGCAACAGTAGTACCACTCCACAAGAGCGGAAGCAAGGAACAGCCAGGAAACTACTATCCGGTTAGTAACATAGAAACATAGGAACATACATAGAAACATAGAAGTTGACGGCAGATAAGGACCGCAAGGCCCATCCAGTCTGCCCATTTCTTTTTCTACCTTATAAATGTGCCATCGGCCTTTGCTCTGTCAGTGACCTATCTATTCATAGTCATTTGTATTGCTCCCTTATGCCTATCCCATGCCTGTTTGAAGCCCTGCACTGTATTCATAGCCACCACTTCTTGTGGTAAGCCATTCCATGCATCCATCACCCTTTCTGTGAAAAAGAATTTCCTCACATTCCCCCTTAATCGGCCTCCCTCTAATCTCATGCTGTGTCCTCTTGTCCTGCTATTTTTCTTATATTTAAACATGTTAGACTCTTTCACCTTGTTTATGCCCTTAAGGTGTTTGAATGCCTCGATCATATCACCTCTCTCCCTCCTTTGCTCAAGGGTATACATATTGAGCTCCGTTAATCTGTCCTCATATGTCTTCTGATGCAGTCCCTGCACCATTTTGGTTGCCCTTCTCTGGACTGCCTCAATTTGGTTAATGTCCTTGTGAAGGTGTGGCCTCCAATACTGCACGCAGTACTACAGATGGGGCCTAACCAGTGTCTTGTACAGAGGGATTATTACCTCCCTCTTACAACTTGTGATACCCCTACTAATACACCCTAACACACCCCTAGCCTTACCTACTGCTTTAGAGGTCTGCTTGGATGATTTTAGGTCATCAGTGATGATGATGCCCAAGTCTCTTTCTTCCTTTGTGACTACAAGCAACTCCCCTCCCAGCCTATAGGTGGCTTCAGGGTTTCTCTTCCCTATGTGCATGATTTTGCACTTCTTTGCATTAAATCCCAGTTGCCACTCTTCTGACCATTCTGCTAGTTTATCCAGATCTCTTCTCATTCTGCCCACCCCATCTGGATCATCTACTCTGTTGAAGATCTTGGTGTCATCTGCAAACAGACAAGCCTTACCCTCTAGTCCATCTGCAACGTCACTAATGAAGATGTTGAAGAGGACTGACCCAGGACTGATCCCTGAGGTACCCCACTTGTGACTTGCATCTCTTCTGACTGTATACCATTTACCACCACTTCTGTTTTCTGCCCGTCAACCAGTTTGCCACCCAGTTGACCAACTTCTGACCCACCCCGAGCCTACCCAGCTTATTTATCAATCTTCTATGTGGAACAGTGTCAAAAGCTTTGCTGAAGTCAAGGTAGGCGACATCAACTGCTCCCCCTTGGTCCACCACTCTGGTTACCCAGTCAAAGAAATCTATGAGATTAGTTTGACAGGACCTTCCTTTGTAAACCCATGCTGTCTTGGATCCTGTGCCCCTATGGATTCCAGGTGTTGCACTATCCTTTCCTTAAGGAGTGCCTCCATAATCTTACACCCACTACTGAGGTAAGACGACGGTCTGTAGTTCCCGCCTCCTCCCTGCTACCACTCTTGTGGGCAGGATCACATAAAACCCTTCTCCAGTCTTCTGGGACCTCTCCTGTGCTCAGAGACTCACTAAACAATTCTGCTAATGGCTCTGCTAGTTCCTCCTTTAGCTCATTAAGTACCCTGGGATGTATGCCATCAGGTCCCACTGCCTTATCCACCCTGAGCTTAGCAAGCTCTTGTAGGACCCTTTCTTTTGTGAAGGAGTAGTGCTCACCTCCCTCCCCTGTGTCCATGATGCTGAGCTGTGGGCCCTGTCCTACCTTCTCTTCAGTAAATACTGAGCAAAGTATCTATTTAGGATAGATGCCTTTACAGGGTCCTCCTCCTCACATGCTCCTTTTCTCCATTGCTTAGCAATACCCCTCTGGACTTTCTCCTTTCACTAATGTATCTATAGAAAGTCTTGTCACCTTCTTTACTGTTCGTGTTAGTGTTTCCTCAGTTTGGGACTTTGCCTGCCTTACTGCCTTACCTGCTTCCCTTAGGCAGTTTGGTATGCCTCCTATCTTCATCTCGCGCTGTGTTCCCTTATATTTCCTGAAGGCCAGCCTTTTGGCTCTGACCTTTTCTGCTACTGTCTTTGAGAACCAAAGTGGTTTCCTTCTTCTTTTGCACTTCCTTTTCTGTCTAACACAATGGGATGTTGCTTCAAGTATTGCATCCTTAATGCTTGCCCACTTTGCCTGTACCCCCTCACCTGTGTTTTTTTTTGCCAGGGCTAGCTTAACTCTGTAGTCAGACTGTCTTACGTCAGTCTTGGGAAAACTGATAGAGTCCCTGCTGAAGGAAAGAATTGTAGTTTTTTTGGAGCATACTGATCAGCTCAACAAAAATCAACATGGTGTGCTGGCCCATTGTCAGGGGCAGGGTGCCGACCTACGACGCCTGTGACCCAGGTTGGGGAATGGACGCGGGACATCAGAGGGCTGGCCAGGGGAAGAAGGATCGAGCATCCGAGGACTGCTTTCCTTCTCCAGGGGGTAGAGTGGGAAGTGTGTCGGTGTTATATGGACAGCTAGTGGAGGCTGGGTGTACTGCTTACGCCGACGCCAACATGCTTGGGGGTGGGGCGGATGCTGGTTATCATTGCATGTCCCCGTCCTCACAAAAATCAAGTGAGAAAATTGCCACCTACCTGCCTAGATGACGCTGTCACCTTGGCAGCGATCAGCTCCCAGACCGACTCCCTGACCTATCCCATTGATTGTGGCACCTTAAGAGGTGTTAGGTGCTGCAACCCCACCCTGGGGAGCAAGCCAGAAGTGTCGAGAGTCACAGCTATCTGGGAGTGGCAGCGAAGGGACCATGATCGCGATAAGGTAATTGCAAGTGTAGGTGGCACCAAAAACTATAAATAAAAAAAAAGAAATCAACATGGTTTCATGGCAGGGAGGTTCTGTCAGACAAATCTGGTAGATTTTTTCAATTGGGTCACCAAAACAGTGGATCAGGGTGGGGCAGTGGATGTGGTTTACCTGTACTTCAGCAAAGCTTTTGATTCTATTCCGCAGAGGAGACTAGTCAAAAAACTGGAGAACATGGGAGTCGGGCGTGAGGTAACAAACTGGGTCAAAAACTGGTTATGTGGGACAACTCAGAGAGTATTAGTGAATGGCTCTCTGTCAGAAGAGGGGAGGGTGACTAGCGGGGTCCCGCAGGGCTTGGTTCTGGGACTGATCCTCTTCAACATATTCATCAGCAACATTGCGGATGGACTGAAGGGAAAGGTGTGCCTGTTTGCAGTTAACACCAAAATCAGCAACAGAGTGGACAAACCTGAGGAACAGCATAGCATGGAAGCTGATCTCCGAAAACTGGAAGAGTGGCCCAGGACCTGGCAACTGAAATTCAATGCCAAAAAATGCAAGGTCATGCACCTGGGAAAACGTGACCCATGAAACCTGTACTCAATGGGAGGAGAGCAGCTGGTGGCTACTAGGCAGGATCGAGACCTGGGGGTGATCATATCAGATGACCTCAAGGTCAGTAAAAAATGTGAAAAGGCAGCACTAAAAGCTAGTGGCATCCTAGGATGCATAGGGAGGGGCATCACAAGCAGAAGGCATGAAGTAATCATGCCCCTGTATCAATCCCTGGTAAGGCCTCACCTGGAGTATTGTGTCCAATTCTGGAGGCCACACCTCAGGAAGGACATAGACAGGCTGGAGACTGTACAGAGAAGAGCAACAAAGATGGTGCAGGGCTTGCATCAGAAACTGTACAAGGCAAGATTAGATGACCTCAAATTATACTCCCTAGAGCAACGCAGGAATCATGGAGACATGAACGAAACATTTAAATACCTTAAAGGCAACAACAGTGTGCACGTGCAGGTGCAGAACCTCTTTCAGTTAAAAGGCTACAACAGGACTAGAGGGCATGACCTTAGAGTTAAGGGAGGAAAGTTCAGGAGCAATATGAGAAAATTCTTCTTCACAGAGCGCGTTGTGGAAACATGGAATAGCCTGCCAGAGAGAGGGTGGTGGGAATTCAAGTGGGCATGGGACAGACAATGTGGGATATTCAAGAAGGCAGCTAAGTAAGGGGGAAGGGGTAGAAAACCAAGAGCAGACTTGATGGATCATATGGTCTCCATCTGTCAGCAACTTCTATGTTTCTATGTTACCACTCGAACTACAGAAGATCTCAGGCATGACCTACGAACTACAGCACTGAAAAGAAATCTACCACTTGTCCCTATCAGACTAGGCCCCCTAGTCAATATAGTGCCTAACTGAGTCCAGGAGGAGTGGAGGTAGTGCTAGGAGGAAAGAGCACGGACAGAGACAGATCAGGAGTGGGTCAGTTGGTATGGTTTGGTATGGTATGGTATGGTATGGTATGGAGTCATGTGGGTGAGCATAGTACACCCTGGGAGAGCTTGAGTAGGTGCAGTAAGATGCCACAAAGAGCAAAGCATACTGAATTCAGAAGTAGGAGGTGGGGCAAAGCCTAGTCGTCAGTGGTGCATAAGCCCAGTAGTTATGGGGTGTAGGCTGAGTTGTGTTGGGGCATGAGCCTGGCGGTCACTGGTGCATGTGCCTGGTTGTTGGTGGGCATGTGCGAGGTAGTCATGGGCAGGATCTTAAAACTGTGGCAGCAGCCCTGCAAAGATGTACTGGTGATGAAAGTAGCAAGGGTGCAAGCAAAGCAGGTATAGAGGCCCAATGTAGGCAAGCAGGGAGGTGGGAAGCAAAGTCCCAAAAGAAACAGATGGACCAGAGACTGGCCACAGCAATGGCCAATAAGAAGGGGGTTGGCTGTAGGCAGGGCCACACAAGGCAGAGACAGGAAGGAGAAGGGAGACCCAGCCCCAGCAGGCCCTCCCAAAATAGAGGAACACAGAAGGGAGGGCAGAGAGACAACAAAAAGACAACAGCCCCAGCATGCAGCCCCTGAGAGGGCAGGAAGGCAAGTGGGGTTAGAAGGCAGGGAGGTCAGGGGGCAGCCAGTAGGAAGCCAAGGAACAGCAGGGAGCCCAGACAAAGGAAAGGCAAGAAGCTAGGGAGAGAAAACATGGATGGCAATGGTGACAGAGATGCAATCCCTTTCCCCTTGGCAGAGCCCTGGTAAACAGGAGCAACACAGGGCCTGCCAGAAGTAACAGAATGCAGAATCCAAGGATCCAGCCACTGAATGCAGGAGGAACGCAGCACCACCAGAAGTGGCGGCAATGGAGGCAGGTGTCTGAAACCTGGAAGCAACTGGGAAATGCAGCAGTGAAGAGGAGGAGAAACAGCCAAAGGGCCCAGGTGGTGGACCACCCACACCACGAGAATGGCCAAACAATCACAGGATGCCCCACCTCGCAGCTGCATGGCAGGTAGGAACGACAGGGAGGGTGGGTAGGAAGCTAGCAGTTGTGCAGCTGGGAGCAAGGAAATAAGTGTCTGTAGAATGCTTGACCAAGCCTACTCTTACAGTGCTTGTGAGGGGGCATGGCAGTGTCACCTGCTGCCCTACCAAATCTCAGGTAAGCCTGCCCATTCTGATTTACCCTTATTAATCCAACTCGAACCATCTGAACTAGAAATGTGGACATACATGCCGCTAGTTACATACTTCAGAGCATGCAACTATTTTATCATATACAGTACACTTGCCTTGAGTGGTTTCCAGTGTGCCCGAGGCATACATATACCACAGAATTGCCACAATTCTTGTTGTTTCATACTGCTTACATAAGCATGGATGCACAAAACTGCACCTATTTGAACCACCTACTTTGAACAACTCCTGACATCACAGCAGAAACTTTGGAAAAAAGTAACATTTAGGGACATGGCTGCTTAAATTTCTGCTTTATATTTTTCCACCATGCTCTGGCCAAGCCTATATCAGGCTGTCTTCCAGGCCACCAATATGGGCTTCTGTTACCCTCCTATCTTGCCAATGCACTTTCATCTATCTGCTTCCCCTTGGAAGGGACTCAGACTTGGGACCCCTCTCTGATTTGGTTCACCCATGCTGCAGTGACATACAGTTTGCTGATGCCGATTATGGCACAGGCAAAATTCCGCCTGGCATTACAGCACCAAGCATTTCATCTAACGGGAGTTAGAATGCAAAAGCACCATTCTGGAAGGGGTAGAAATTGTGTGGGCACAAGGGGTGACATGAGTGCGTGTTGCCCTTGTTGCAGCACCCAAAATGAGTCAGTAACTTGACAGACTATGCTCTGATTTTCCATTTGAGAAACACACTGCACAGGAGAGATACAGCTTGGGGGGGGGACAACACAAAAGTTGTCATTCTGCAGCTGTACTGTGGATTTACTTCCATGTTTTCTGCCCCCACCCCCCCACACACACACAGGACTGCTATTTGGCCATCATGGTGGGAATGTGCATGTTGAGCATGCTATACCACCAATGTCAAGAGGCATCCTCCCTCTCCATGGATGTCCTTAACTGCACTGCCACCTGTAGTAGTAGTTACCCAGGTGGCAGTATTGTGTTGGAACATGCAGTTGTCCTTCCTTGGAGGAAAAGAGTGTTAGCTGGGCAATTCTTCTCCCCCTGGAAAGCCCTCAACAGCCTGAGATCTCCCCCAAATCTGCATCCCTGGCATCATGAGTGGTAGCCCCAGTGCTGCTCCAATGGGCTGGTACTCATAGCAGGTTATATTTTATTTAGCTCCTATATTTACTTCTTCTATTGCTTTATAATTGTAAGCACCCCCCCAGTTGGGGGCTTACCAGAAGTTACCCGCTCGTCCCTTCCTTTTGCCATTGTTAGGCAAGCAGGCAGGGGTTTGGTGACTGCCCTAAGGCGTGGTTTTGCCTGTCCTGGGGGGGGGGGTATAAAAGTAGATGGTTTGGGTGAGAGGAGGAGACCAACGGGGGTTCAGAACACAAGTAGGCTGGGGTTCGCTCCTGGCCTGGGAGTGCAGCCTAAGCTTTGTGTTGCTGCTCATGTTGCTCGGGTTTTTGATGGGAGGTGTGACAGGGATGTGGTCACTGAGATGTGGGCTGGCTGTGTTGGAAAGGAGCTGTGGCCTGGATGATGTCTGTACTGTGACCTGCCTTGTACTCCGTGGCACCAGGGAGGGTCTGAGGCCTCATCTATGTGTGGTTTGGGGGGCCGGGGCATCTTGGTGGTAGCAGTGCCATGGCATGACCTTCTCGGTGGTGGCAGCACTGGGGGGTTATATCTGTGTGGCATGCCGCACCCATGTTTGGGTGGCCTGCTAGGAGCGAGAAAAGATGGGACCACCTTTTCTGGTGATGAGTTAGGTTCAGGAATGGGGTGGGTCTCAGCATTTGCCCGATGCAGCAGGAAGGCAGAGGGTGTTAAGGGAGGTAGCTGTGGAAGAGCTCCTTGTGAATTTAGGGGCTGAGTGCTGTGATGTTGGCTGGAACAGCATTTGTTTGAGTCATGGCAGGTTGGTCCAGGAGCATGTTTGATGAACCCTGGAAGTTCATAGGACTTGGCTGCTGCTCAAGTTTTGAACCCCCCCCACCCAACTCAGCTGGTTAAGTGGAGCCCACTTGTTTCAGCTTGCCTAGGCGTAAGTAATGTGCTGCAGCTTTGTGCTGAAGAAAGGGTTCATTCTGTCACCTCAATGCCTGGCTCCTGCCGACCTTCAACCCCATGGAGCTTTATTCATCTGTTTTATCTGATAATTAATTAAATTCTATTTTTTTTAAATCAGTTGTTTCTGCTCATCTTTACTGCCATGTTTTGCTTAACCAGCCTTGCCCCCAAGTATAGCTCCAGAGCGTACCTGGCCATGCTGACTGATGATTCCTCCGTCAAGTGCAAGAATGAAGTTAAACAGCCCAGGACCACTGTCATCTGCAGTCAAGTTAGGCCAAGCAGTTTTGTTCCTATTGTGGTTGGTACCCAGGTTGCACCCCCCTCCGGTGGTCTTCCATCAGGACCCCTAGACATCTAGCCTGAGGGGGAGCTTACATAATTATGCACATCATTTTAAAATTACTATAGGTTCATCGACCCCTAGATTTCATTTGCTCTGGCTGCCTGTCTACACCTGAAATCACAGTTCTCTGCTTGTGATATTACAATTTGTTGCTGTGTAAATCATTATGATGTTAAAAGCAGATCATTATAATATCAGGCATTGATAACCAGCTGGAGTAGATGTAGTTTATGGGAACCAGGATCTAATATTCATGTAAATGTCCATAGTTATAAAGAAAAATGGAAATGTACAAAATATGCCAACTCTATTTATTTATTTATTTATTTATTTACGAGATTTACCAGGAAGGCATACTGAGCAACATGCTTGATTCCAGATGCGACCTGGGGACCTAGACCCAGTACATGGCAAATAATTAGAACAAATACAAGTACAGATATTGTAATAAAGAAACGATAGCAAATGATTTGTACAAATATTATACAATATAACATGTATAACAAGTACTGTAGGTAAAGTAGTACAGTAGATTACAGACAGAAATGCATATAACAGGAATAATTACTATACAATTGTTTAATTTATTAGAGGGCCGAGTTTGCAGCATTAGCAGGAGCAGCTGGAGGAGAAGTGTGCCTGGAGTAGTCTGGAGTGGAGACCGGGATTATGTGCGTGTCTGATGGGGGCGGGGAGGGTGTTCCAGATCTGTGGGATTCTGAATTTATAAGCTAACTGGCCTTTGGAGGTGCACATAAATGGGATATGTAGGAGTCTGGAATCTGTGCCTCTTAGGGAGTACGCAGGGGAAGGTTGTTGGGATAGGGTAGATTCAAGATAGGGGGGGAGGGAGAGGGTCCAGAATTTAGCGGTAAATCTAGCGCAGTTTATTAATCTATGGTCATGGACAGATGGTAGGGCTAGAGAGTTATATAAAGTACAATGGTGAGTGGATTGTGGGGAGTCGAGGATGAAGCGACAAAAGGAGTGGAATAGAGTGTCTAGGCTAGCCAGGTTGGATGCAGGGATGATAGAGTATACTATGTCACCATAATCAAGTACAGGGAGTAACATTTTTTGGACTATGGTGAGCCTCGTTTCCTTGGGGAGACAGGTTTTGTTTCGGTAGAGTGCCCCCAGTTTTGGTAGCAGCCTTTTATGCAGGGAATCTATGTGAGAGGCAAAGTCAAAGGTGTTGGTCGAGCCAGACGCCTAGGTATCTAAAGCTAGTGCATTGCTCAAGGGGTGCTCCTTCCAGGGCTGAGAATGGAGGACACAGGGCTTGGCGGGAGAGTCTTTGCTGGGAGTCAAATGTAAGCAAAACTGTTTTTTTAGGGTTTAGAGATAGCTGGTTCTTCCTGAACCAGTGCTGGATGGCTGTGAAGTCCTCCTGAAGGAGAGGTGCTACGCTGCTTGTTGAGGGGCTGGATGTGTACAGAACTATCATCTGCATACATTTGAATGGAAGAGTGGGAGCATACAGCGGGGAGGCCATTAATAAAAATGGAGAAGAGTATTGGGCCTAGGACTGATTCTTGAGGGACCCCAGAAATGACTGGAAGGGGGATTGATGTATGAGAGGCCAGTCTGACTGCTTCCATCCTATCCGTAAGATAGTCTTGGAACCAGTCTATAGCTGGGTGAGCTAGACCTGCGTCCTTAAGTTTTGAGATGAGAAGGGGTTGTGAGACGGTATCGAAAGCCTTGGCTAGATCAATAAATATGGCTGAGATGATGTGCCCTTTGTCGATACCTGTGAGGATGTCTCTGGTGACATGTAGTAGGGAGGTGATGGTAGAATGGGATTTGTGGAAACCAGATTGGAAGGGAGAAAAGAAGGAGGAGGCGTCCAGGAACTGGGAGAGTTGGAACAGGACCAGTCGCTTCTGAAGTTTGGCCACGATCGGGAGTAGGGAGATAGGTCTATAGTTGCCTGGGTAGGAGGGGTCACCGCCTTTAGGAAGGGGTATGACAGTGGCCAGTTTCCAAGTCATTGGAACCTTGCCCAGCGAGAAGGAGAGGTTGAAGAGTGCGGTCAGTGGAGTGGTTATGGCAGGGGCTGACAGGAATAGCATCTTAGCCTTCCAGAGACAATGGGCATTTGTCTTTATTCAGGTTTAACGCCCATAGGGAGTGGAGGACATCTGTGGGGGAAATTGGCTAGAACATGAAAGGTGGGATTGAGGGGTCAGTTCGAGGGGTGTGGGTGCTGTGTGGGTGGACTGGGGTGTGAGTATTCTGGTGGGAGGATAGAAGGGTGTTGGTGCAGCTGGAGAAGTGGGTGTTGAAAGCTTCGTACACAGATGGGGTCGGAGATGAGGGGTGCCATTTATTAGAAGTGAGGGCGGAGGTTGGGTTGGAGATATAGATTTGAGGGATTTGAAGTCCATAGGGTGGTTAAATTTTTATTGAAGGTAGGCTAGAAGTAGGATTTTGTGCCTCAGCGAATGCTATTTGTGCAAGCATTTCGAAGGGCTCTATAGGTAGTAAGGAGGCCTGGGAGCCCAGTTTCTTATAAGCTTTCCAGGCATGGTCTCTGGTACGGCAATTTCTAATTATGTCAGCGGTGATCTAGGGAAGATGTGCTCCTCTAACACGTTTTGTGCGCAAAGGAGTATGCTTGTCCCAGACTGTTAGGAATCTGAGTTTAAAAACATTAAAGGCATCGTCAATGGAAGGTGCCTCGGTGATGCAGGATCAGTTTACCCTTCCCAGGTCTGCCAGGAGAGATTGTAAGTATAGGGAGTTTAGGACCTGAGTGCGCAGTGTGGTTGGGGGAGGAGAAGGGCTATGAACCTTCTTGATCAGGTAAAACCATGTGGTGGTCACTAATAGAGTCAGGAGTAAGTCCAGCTGGAAGATTCTATGTGGTGCGAGGTGAGGCCTAGTCCAGTAGGGGAGGATTATTTGACTTAAGGTTAAGTCTGGTGCAGGCTCATTTATAAGTTGAGAGCAAGGTTTTGGTCCTTATTTTTGCCTTCAGGAGAGCTTTTTCAGCTCCTAGCCAGTTAGCATTATAATCCCCAGTGGCATGGAGTCTCTCCTTTGGCTAGGGACTGTAGTGTGGTTAGGACGGAAAGGATATCATCGCGTGCATGGAGGGCAGTATGTAATTGCCAATGCGAAATAGGGGAGGTATAACGAAGTGAGATTTTAATTAGTGAGAAGTCTATATTTGGGAGTGAGGGATCTCCACAGTGGCAAACTGATGTCTATTTGAGATATATATGTCCGTACACTACCTTCTTTTTCGCCCATTATCGTGGTCTTATTATTGTGTAACCAGGATGGAGACTTCACAACCGAATGATGTGGTTTTAGCCAAGTTTCTGAAATGGTCAGTATATCAGGGTGTAGTGTTAACACTATTGGTTGTAGCAGCGAGATTTTGGATAGCAGGCTGCAGGTATTTAGATGGAGTATGCGTGGGCCTTTGGGGAGAGTGAACGGGGTGGGAGTGTTGGTTGGGTTAGGGCCTGGGTTAGCCTCTATGTCCCCTGATAGGAGCAGGAGAAGGGCAAAGAGATGCATAATTTTGGACCTGAAATAGGTTTTGCCTGCGTTGGTAATGCAGCCAGGAGAGATAGCTGCTGGGTGATGGAGGGTTGAGGATTTTAGGATTGAGAGCCCTGGGTGAAAGGAGGGTGTTTAAGTCAAAGTCCCCCTTCCCCTTCAGATGTCATATTAATGCATTTTTTGGACTTAGTTGGATGGTTCAGAGATGAGTGGAGCAATAGCAGACTCTGAGGCATATGGCCAAAGTGCAGTACACACATAGGTTGGGTGACTGAAGGCCTCGGCTTTGCCTTGTACCATGCAACACACTTGAGGTATGCACTTGGCATGGGATGACTACACACTCTAGAGACTGCTGTTAGCACTGCTGATCCCTGTAACATCTCACAGTGATCCACGCAAAATATGTTTCGTTTTCCCGCCATACCCTTTATTTTTAGATTAATAAAGCATCAGTGTGTAATACTTTAAATAAGTTATGTATATATATGCACATTTTGCTCATAGCTCAGGTAATGTATGTCTTGTGGGGGCTTGAAAAAAAACATTTTCTTTAGACGCAATTCAGTTTAAAGTTGATATGTTTTCTATGTTTAGTTTCTTTTGGGGGGCTGCAGGTAGGTGGAGCCTGCAGCCCTCTTGCAATAGCTCTAAAAACAAGCTTACCGTGGAACTTCCTTTTTGGACTTTTGGAATATCCTGGCTCACAACGCCTTCCTCTGATTTTTCCTTATTTGCTGCTCTGTCTTAAAGACATCCAAAGGAGGGGGATGCTACTGTGCCTCCCAACTTCTCAGGATAAAAACAAACAAAAAAAGCCTTTTGATGCTGTTGCCTTTTTAGCCCCTCAATTTAACTGAGCATCTGTCCACCTCAATCAAATAGATTTATTCTAGTTCTCTCAGCAGCCTAGGGGTTAACTCACAATCTGGCTGTCCTTTTCCAGGCACCCTCCCCCACACACACAGGGATAGCAAGTGATATTTTATCAGTTGCTTGCTATAAATGCTATTTGTTTCCTAAATCATTGGAGTTTTCAGTGTATCCTGCCACAACTGCAAATCACTATGCCAGTTGAAATACAGTACTCCCTTCTCTTTGATGAGTAGGCTTGTTTGTCTCTCTTTGTCTTAATTTCCAACATAGGACACAGCAAGCTTCTAGAGGAACTCCAGAGGTGCTGCAAAATTACTTTTTTAATGGCTGCAAAGAAGAAGCATACAATTACTGTATACTGTACTGGAATTTCCCTTATTGAAGCTCTGAAGCAGTGTCTCATTAAGCAGACTACAGTGTCAAATTAGACAGTGCAGATCCAGCTTTGACCCTGTAATTCAAAACCAAGACTCTCGGTACTGTGGAAGAATGCTGTGTATTTTTTTATATTGTAATAAAACAGAATGAATTTTGCAAACTGGAAACCATTGCAGAAAATAAATGCAATTGGCACCTGATAAGGTGTGAGAGAGAGATATATGTGTTGTGTCTTTGCGTAATTTTGTCACTGCAACCTTCTTGCAATGCTCGTCTGTCTCCCCCCTGCTGTCAAAGTTCATTTTATTCCATGGGTATTTATTGGATCTGAGACCATTTTCTGTTGTTTTTTATATTTTTTCAACCTTTGTATATTTGTTATCCAGTGCTAGTGAAAGGTGGGGCTTACAACACCTCTGTTTATCCACAGAATCAGGTTCACTGCTGACTTTTCCACTCTGATGTATCTAATGCTTATAAAAGGTACAGTTCAGACAGCACTGGACAGTAAACAAAAAGCTCTTTGTTTATCCACAGGGACAGGTACAGTGCAGACTTCCCCCACCCACTCACCCACTGTGAAGAATTTAGTGGCGGTAAAAAGTGGATAAAGCCCTCAGTTTATCCACAGGTTCCATGTGGGGTAGGGTCAGTGCAAACTCACCCATACTGTGATGTATTTAGTGCTGGTAGGAAGTGAGGGACTGATGCACCCTCTGGTAATCCACAGGGACAGCTACAGTGTGGGGGCAGGGACAGTGCTTGGTTTCCACACTGTCTACATTAGTCCTGGTGAATGGTGAGGGACTGCCAGAACTAGGGACTAAAGCCTTTTGTTTATCTACAGTGACAGGTACAGTGTGTGACTGGTGAACAGTAAGGGACTGGCACCACTGGAGACTGAAGCCCTCTATAAATCCACAGGGGCAGATGCAGTGTAGAACAGACAGTCCAGGGTTTCCGAAGAGTGATAGATATAGTGCTGATGAAAGGTGGCAGACTGGCAGCACTAGAAGCTGAAGCCCTCTGTTTATCCACATGGGTAGATACAGCATGGGGCAGGGACAATGCAGGGTTCTCACACTGATGATTTCAGTGCTGGCAAAAGCTAAGGGATGGGCAACACTTGGAACTGCTCTACTGTCTTCATGTCCACAGTCTCCATTGGCAGGTCATTTTAGAAGGCCACCACCTTCTGGGACAAAATATGCTTCCTAATGTTACTCCTAAACTTGCCATCTGTGACCTTCAGAGCATGTCCCTGTATCCTGCTGGAGAACATATCCATTTGTTCAGTCCTGCAATACCCCTGAAAATGGGAAGACTGAGATCATGTCCCATCTCAGCTTGCTGTTCTACAGGGAGATGATGGTAACAACCACTAGTAAACATAAATGTGGATATTATCTGTTAGATCCTTCCAGGTATTCCTGTTTTGAAAATGCAGCTTCTCCTTAACAGTGATATCTAAACAGAAAGCCCACCAGCAAATTTGTTTTTATTTTTAGTACTAAACACATTCTCTTTACTGCTGCAGTAAATGTAAACACTGGAGGAAATATGAAGAAACTGATAGAGGGAAGCTTACAAAGGATGTCAGCAGGCATTTTATGCGACTGCGTAATTATGCAAAGTTAAAAAATGCTACATAAACTCACTGCCACTAAGCAAGTGGCAGACGGTGGGGGGGGAATTGTCAACACAAAAAGGGGGCTTGGTCTACACTCAGAGAGGAATGAGAAGGTCAGTTTTCCTATGTGGGACAGTGATCCACAGAGTGTAAAATGTTGGGGTTATTGAAAATATGATACTCAGAATTATACTCAGACTGTTAGACGAACAGGAGTCTCGTGTCCATAATATTTGCCTTCCCAATTCTGGGGTGTCATTCCCTACTAGTACTAAAAAGATGTTGGTCCAATCTGTTCTTAAAAGTCTGAAAGACTGGAGCTTCAACTACCCCCTCTGGTAGTAAATCCCATACTGAAATGATTCTCTGTACAAAATAGTTCCTTCTAGGTTGTTTGTTTGGAAAAGTTAACCTTTGTTGCCTTTTATGACTTCTTAGATATACCTCCCTGCTAACAGGCTTGAGTGCAAGACTTTCCATTAGATCAGTATCCCTACTGATTCTATACATGAGGAGAAAATCCCTCCGGTACATCTTTTTTCCAGGGTATACATATTCAACTTAGTTACCCTGGACTCATACGAGTAATTTCCCAAGCCCTGCATAATTTTTGTTATTCTACGCTGCACCCTATGTTATTAATATCCTTTTTAAGGTAGGGGCTCCATAGAGGACTACAATAATCAAAGTGTGGACATACAAAAACCTTATATAGGGGCATAATACAGTTTTGGTGCCTAGATGTAAATGTCTGTCTAATGGGACATAATGGTCTACAGAGCCCATTTTCTTAAAACAGCAGTTTTGTCATCAAGGAAGAAAAAAAAGTTGTATCAGAATTGACAGCCATCTGACACTTTTCACAATCCCCCACTCAAAAATGAATACTGACACAATTTAACTTGCTGTGGTATAAGACTGCACCAAAGAATTCAGCATTTATGCCAAGCTGGTGTTTCTCTGCTTGACAAACATGTTGCGTTCTTTTGGCAGGGTCTTTATAGAGTACAGTACCACAATAAATGTTCTTGACCTTATCCTTACTTCCATCCAAGTGCACCCTAACCCCCTTTCTGCCCTGATATCATGATATTTAGGGCTTGTTTAAGTAAAGCTATATTCAAATGTCCTCCACTTGGACCAAGTGAAACTTTTTCAATGCCAAAAAAAAAAAGACTAGCAATGCATTCCCTGGCCTTGAATAAATTGAATATGGAGTGGTATTATACTTTGCACATTCTTGTGTTCTATGATTCTAATATGTTCACCTATTACGTTATGAGGCTATGTTGAATTTTGCAAATGCAGGCTCATAACATTGGTAATATTCAATATTTTTACTGCAAATTTTCAACATGGCCATTTCAGTACAGCAACTCATGAATGCAACAGCTGCCATTTTTTAACTCCTGCCCAAAATGTGTGTTTGCAGCCCAAAAGTTGATTTTGCAGTCCCTGCATGACATCATAGGCCAGGAGTTGAACATTTTATCTGCCCTTCTTTTTGAGTTAGGGTCATAACAAGGCTGTGCTGAAAATTTGGTGTAAAAATATTTAAAACAACTCAATATTTGTAACCCAGATTCCTCTCCTGCAGCCCTATCGGTGCTGGCCAGCGTTTGTTTTTCTTTATACAGTAACTATGGACATTGACATAAAAACTGCATCATGGCCCCCCTTTGCGTCCTCTGCTCTGGATGCTTGTCTCTTACAGCCACATTACCCTGCTAGAATCCAATACCAACGACCCAGAGTGTCTTTGGCCTAAGTCCTGAAGCCAAACCAAAGACTGGTGCTACAATCAAGATGTTCCAGTAAACAAGACTTTGTCCCATGGGACCTATCCCGTGTTTCTAACCAAATGTGAAATAATTAATAACTAGCTAAGCTGAAACAAAACCACCAATTGTCACATTCACTCATAACTGTTCCTGACATGCTACCAGAAAATGAAACAGATTTTTGGCTGCAGTTTTGAAAGTAGCACATACTGCAGCCAAGCAGGTGCTAAACACTATCGTTGATGCCAGCTACCAGCAAATATCTCAGCCCAATAAATATTTTTGTGGACTGGATCCCCACCCAACTTATGAAGGATTTGTTTTGCATAACAGCTTTTCCAAAAGGTTTCATAATGCAATTGGCTTCTCTGTTCATTTGGTCACCTACCGGGAATATGTATGCTGTTTTGTTCAATCGGAGATCAAGCACTTGGTCTTTTGCATTTCATTCAGCAGAATTTGCATTTTAATTTATCTTTTTGTTGTTTGCAATGCAAAGCACCAAGTTAAATCATCAGAAAGGTACAGCAAACATTAATTATTACAGTGAACTCATTCCATTCTTTTATGAAATGTGGTATGGTTTTTGCAATTATTTTACAAGGCATGAGGGACAAAAACAAAGAGGAGCACCTCAGTATTACCGTATCTAGGAGCTTGCATGCACGTTTATCACAAACAGATTTCTGGTTCTGATTGGTGTCATGGCATGTTTTAATTAATTTCCCTTAATTAATTTCCCTGTAGACATTGATGAGACAGTGAAAATAAAAGATGATTTCGTCCCCAAGGAAAAAAGAGCTTTAGTTACAGCTTCAGCTTTTGTACATGAAAAATACCTTTTTTCTAAAACAAAACACCAAAAAAAAAAAGACAGAAGCAGAGCTGTCTTAATAAATCAGCAAATGAATGAAATCTCAGGTTGAGGATGAGGAAGAAAAATGTGCTTGTGTACAAGCAAGCTGAGCTCATGGTGAACTAGATGAGAAACTGGGGAAAGTGCTGAGGTATTGGCATACACTCCAACCCATTTATAATGGACTCTGTTATAGTAGACACCCCCTTATAATGGACATGTCCGCACTGCCATTTGCCACCACCTATACCTCGCATGTTTAATTTTGCAGATATAACATACCTGCAAACCCCTGTATAGTGGACAGCTTCTTTATGGTTTTGTAGTTGGGCAGCAATCACAACATGGATGTTTACAGTTACAGCTACTGCACTTCCTACATCTGGGTGCTGTTTCTTTGGTGAGGCACATGATCAGAAATTTTTCCTATAAAGGGCAGTAGTTTTGTCAGCTGACAGCTGTCAGGTCCAATCAGCTGTTTAAAAAAATGGCATCTAAGTGGGCTGCCATGACATCAGCACGTAAAGTTGAGATTCTTCAGGAAACTGATCTGCTCCCTAAAACCAGCATCAGGGAGCTTGAGAACCACTTAGGTGATCAAAGATCAACCCTTTCTGACCTTCTAAAAACTAAAGACCACATTCTTACTGAGTGGTATAAAAAACAAAATCCTGACTGCAAGAGAACACAGAAGGAAAGAAGGGTGAAAATGAAGAAGCCTTGCTAAGATGATTCATTAATGTGAGGAGGAGGGAAGCTATGATTAGTGATCCATTGCCCCTCCAGAAAGCCTCTCAACTAGCAATTGCCATGTGGATACCAAATTGCTCACTCTCTGTGGGCTGGCTTCATAGATGAAGGATTGTGACAGGGTTGAATAAAACTGTTCCATTTGTTACACAGAAAGAATTAAACGCAAGGATCTGTTCTGTCCTCTCCTTTTCTGTCTCTTGTCTGTCTGGTTGGCCTACCAAATGTTCTCGTGAGACCTAGGAACTGATCACTCTGACAGTCTCATGGTTCTTCGCCTCTCACTATCTCTCTGCCTTCACTTGCTGTTTCTGTCTTTTCTTTCCCCTTGCGTATTTGCATTTATAAAAATATACGCAAATTTTTGTGTGAAACTGTAAGTGATACTGGGATCCCTTAGTCTGAAACTGTATACAGTTATACTGTTGAAATGATTGCAAAAAGCTATTTGGAATTTAGGGGGTTAACCTTGACATGCAGCACAAACTCTTTTGCAGAGTTGTCAACAAGAGGCCAGTTCTGGAGCATCATGTTCTATTTTGTTGCCCCTGCAAGGAAATAAACTTACAAAGTTCTGGGACCAGATATTCAAAGCTTTGTCCTGGGGCAAAATTAGTACTGCATGGCAGGCAAAATTAGCCTGGAACCATTTGCAAGCCATATTCAAAGGAATAGCCCCGGGGCTAAATGAGTTGAATAGAGCATGCAAACCAAGGTGTACAAACAGGACTGAGAGTGCAGTGCAACAATATCCTGGCAATTAAGACAGCACTGAATATAGCAACTGAGAGCAGTGCAAACTGCAACAGTGGCCCAGTGCACAGAGAGGTGGAGTGAGTGAAGGCTGAACAACATGGGCAAAGTGTGTGCTAGCAAAGTAGTGGAGCACAATACAGCAAACAGTGCAGGCCAAATACTGCAGAACCATGTAATGGAACATTATAGTCTTGCACGGCGCTAGCATGGTTGCACGGCACTGACACTTTTTCCTGGCGTAATCCCATTTGTCCAGCAATAAAGTTTGCCATATTCAACACTGCTATGCAAATGAGCCTATTCAAGCAATCTGAGGGCAAACAGCCACATTAGCATCTCATTACAACCTGCTTAACATGTGGATTGCCCGCCGCTATAACATGGTGTACACAGCTCCACCTGTAGGTCCGACTGGAATTACAGGATGGTAGCCACTTTCCTGTCCAAGCTCATAGCTCCACCTGTAGGTCTGACTGGGATTACAGGTCAGCATCCATATTACTTGTGTGCTCACAGCTCACACAACATTAGCTGTAGTCTTGATTTGGACACAGATGCGAAGACTAATGTGGCTCAGGGGAGCAGCACTACAGGAACGGGTGGTCATGCTGCATGCCAGAGGCAAATTGTTGTTCCTGCCACAGTGTTTATCAGACAATACAGTGCCATAGTAGGCAATACTGTGAGGTACACAGCAATGCCTATGGTGTGTCAGGCAACAGTGACAGATGCTATCCACATAGTGACATGCACAGCTGGAAGGTGTGGTCTGACAGTGGACATTACAGTCATACTGTCCTGTGACCCTCATGTGCTGCATCAGTGACATGGGATCCCCACACTACCATACATATGGCTGTCCGTGTGTGTGGATCCTGCACAGGTGTAGTGTATGTGCCCTGGAGGGGCACACATACCATCATACTGGCACAGTGCTGTCAGCGGCATTACCATCAGTGGAACATGTGCACTGTGTGGATGGCCCCAGCCATGTAGCAGTACCTACTATGTGGTGCAGCCTGGCCACCTGAACACCCTACCCTCAACACCTTCCATTCCCCCAGTGTAGCACGTGCCTGCTGGATTGTGTTGGTGTACACCAATAGGGGAACTGGAGGTGTGTGCTGCATGAATGCATTGCCATGGTGTCCACTTGGCACTGGGGCACCCACTAATGCCTAGCAGGGTTAGGACCGGTCCCAGATGACAGTGACATGGGCAGTGCCATCTGTGTGCAGCATGTCTCAGCCATGTATGTTTTCTGTACATTGTTCTGTATCATTTTGTTCACCAGGTAAGCACACTGGGCCAAGGCCCAGTGTCAGGAATGACCCAGAGACATTAACTGTGTGGCTGAGATGCAACTGTGTACAGTGCAGACATACAATGTACAACAGTAAACAATACACAAATATTAGGTACACATTACAGTACATTACAATACATTACAAATAGCTCATTGCTGTAAGTGGTGTTCCAGCTCAGTTGTAACATTTACATGAGTGTTCACTTCACAGCACTGTTGGGGCACTGCATTTCACAGATTATGTGCCTGTGCATATGGAGTGGCCCAGGGTGGCCATCCGCACACACTTCCTCTTCATTGGGTGCATACAGCCTTGTTCCCTGTTGCTGCTGTGTCCACACCCCCCATCCTGGGTTCGCCTGGAATTAAGACCACCTTTTCATAAATGATAACTAGCGCCACGCTACTTGCTGTGCAACTGTGCCTTGCATCACGCTACAGCTTTGAATATAACGCTGCGCATGTATGCATGGTCCCGCCCCTCACTTTGCCCCATGCATATGTTATCTTGCTGCACTGGCGCTAATGGGTTGCGATGGTGCTACTTGGTCTTTTGAATATTGCACGCTGGCACTTTTCCAGTGCAATTCCAAAGCAATCAGTTTGCGCTAGGTGCAAAACTTTGAATATCTGGACCCCGGTCACTTAATGAGCTCAGGAGAAAGAAATAAGAGCAGCAATGCTTTTGCTAGAGTGAGAGAGCAAAACTGAAACTTGGAATTAGAGATGCCCTTAGAGGAAGGACTTTGTTTTCTCTGTTTGTGCTGCCTTTGTAGATAGTTATGTTAAATAATTTTGATTTTTATTTTGCTGTTATTGTTTATAATAAAACGTTACTTGGGAATTTTATACCTGCTCCTGGTCTTCCTATGCTTCCTGACCTGTACCTCAATGGCAGATGGTGTCAGCATAAGTGGGATTCATTCTGTGCATACTCTAAGCCAGGAGTTTTGTGCGTGGGTACTGGACCTGGTACCAGGGAAGCATCGCAGAAAGTTATGGATTCTGTAGCAGCAAGCCCAGGAGTCATTATCAGGAAGATGGCAGCCAAACTAACAGAGATAGAAGTACAGTTCAGTTTATTGTGAAGGGATAGAGATTCATTGATCAAGCTCATTTGCAAGGATGTCCTTTGTACAATATACAAAATATATAACAACACATCATAGTAAGATACAAAATACAATATTCACTGAATACATGGGTGCAAAATTAGGGGTAGAAGTACAAACACCTACCAGATACATCAATCAGGGAAGAGTAACACACTGGAATATATCAGAAATTACACATATTAACAATACTATGAAGGGGAAGCAGAGATGGAGGGGGTACAACAACAAGAAAATAAACCAACTAGAGTGAAGAAGTGCAAGGTATCAGGAGTCAAAATACAAGAAGTGCAAGGTATTAAGAGTCAAAATACGAGGAGTGCAAGGTATCAGGAGTCAAAAAAGCAAAGGAAGTTAGCAGCACTGACAGGATTCAGAGGTGATGTCGCTGATCCACCTTTTGAAAGCATTTACTGGTATTCATTTCTGAAGTTTAAGGGTAGGTTGGAGTTTGTTCCAGGTGGTTGGGAGAATATAGCTCAAGGCCACCATGCCAAAGTGAGTACCAATTTTGGGGACTTCAAGGGACATGTAGGTACACTTTCTGAGGCCGTAGGCACTATGTAATTGGTGGAGGAGTGATGTAATATAGGAGGGTAGCCTATTTAGGAGAGCTTTGTATGTCCAGAGATAAATATGAGTGAGTCTCCTGGTTGCTAGGGATGTCCAATTTCCCTCCTTATACAGTGTACAGTGGTGTGTTCTGGCCAGGGCAGTGGTAATGAAATGGATGACTCAGTGGAATAGAGTATCTAATTTGTGTAAGTTTATACTAGTAGAGCTGCTATAAACAATGTTGGCATAATCCAGCAGCGACATGAAAGTTGCCTGCACTAACCTAATTCTTGAGTCCCGAGAGAAGAAAGATTTGTTCCTGAAGAAGAAACCTAGCCTCATTTTTAGCTTTTTAATTAGTGATTCGATGTGGGAGGAGAATGATAAATGTGAGTCGAGGATGAAGCCTAGATGTCTGAATTTGTTCACAATCTCAAGTGTGTCTCCGAGGAGAGTAGTGATAGGCATGGGTGAGCTGGTAGTAAAGCAAGTAGATGGGTAGAAAAACATGGTCTTAGTTTTTTTGGGGTTGAGTAATTTAGATGTAAGAAGATTATGCTGTAATTTGGTGAAGTCAGTCTGGAGCACACAGCAGACTTGTCCAAAGGATGGCTTGGATGTATACAAAATGACATAATCCGCGAAGAGATGGATGTTTGAATCAACAATGCCTTCACGCAAGTTATTTACAAAAATGAGGAATAACAAGGGGCCTAGAATGGAACCCTGAGGAACTCCTCTTAGGAAGGGGAGTAGCGAGGAGAGAGTTCCATTAATTTTGATTTGTTGCTGCCTACTGTGCAGGTAGCTTGCAAACCATTTCATAGCCGAGCCATCCAGTCCTAATTCCCTAAGGCTATCAAGCAGAAGAGAATGATTGATGGTGTCGATGGCCTTACTCAGATCCAAAAAGACTGCACCAGTAATCTGTTTGTTATCCAAGGCCACGAGCCAGCTGGTAACTTTAGAGAGTGCCAAAATGGTGCTATGCTGTGGTCCGAATCCTGACTACAATGGGTTTATCAGCTGGTGGACATCTAGGAATTCTCTAACTTGCAAGCTGACTAAGCTTTTGAGTATCTTTGTGAGGGTTGGCAGGACTGATATTGGTCTGTAATTATTTAAATCATCAGGATACCTGACTTGAAGAGTGGTATTAGGTGAGCAACCTTCCAATCCTGGGGTACTATACCATCTGCTAGGGACAGATTAAACAGGTGGGTGATCGGGGCAGTAAAGAAATGGTAACCTAACTTCAAAAAGAAGGGGTCAATGTTATCGGCCCCTGCACTCTTTTTTGTGTCTAATTTCAGTAGCTGATCTTCCACCTGTTTGTAGGTCATAGTGGCAGTAGGTAATAAAGTCCAAGCTGAGACCGTACAGCCAGCACCAGCGATGGAAAAAGAACAGGCAGTGACAGAACCTGAAAGCTTGACTGCCTTTTTCAAATGGTGGGCTATACAACAAAAAGAGATGGAGAAACAGAGAAGAGAAGAAATGCAGCAACTTGAGAAGCAAAGAAGAGAAGAGATGCAGCGATGGATGGATGCCTTGCAAGTTATCAAAGCTGGAGGATCTGGCACTGGTCCATTAGAGCAACAAGACACAAACAACTTAAAAGACATTAAACTTACAAAACTGTGTCCCTCGGATGATATCGAAACATATGTGACAACTTTTGAAAGGGTTGCCGGAGCCTACCAGTGGCCAAAGCAGCAAAGGACAATCAGACTGGTACCTTACCTCACAGGTAAAGCCCAACTTGACTACAGCAGTATGGACCCTGCACATCAGAAAACTATAAACTTGTGAAAAGAGAAATCCTGAAAAGATGCAACATCTCAAGAGAGACCTATAGGTAAAGATTCCGGTCCTTGAAGTACAGCTCATTCGACAATCCTCCAGAAGCCTTCACCCAACTCAGAGAACTCCTTATTAAATGGCTCCAACCAGAGGTCAGAACAGTCCCACAGATCACTGACACACTTGCAATGGAGCAATTCATCAACATCCTGTCTACAGATATGCAGCTTTTGGGTGAAAGAACACCGACTAGAAAGTGGGGAAAAAGCTGTTTCTTTGGCAAAGGACTATCAGATGGCCAGACAGACCACGTAGCAGTAAGGCAACAGCCAAACACTGGTAAGACCCTCTTTTTCCTGATTTCACTCCAGATCAGACAAAAACTATGGTGCGGATAACAAATCTGCACCCAAAGACTTTATCTGCTATAACTGTAACAAGACAGGCCACATCGCAAGAAACTGCCATAAAAACAAGGAGGCTAACACTGAAGCAGATTTGGCCTTAGTAAATTAGAGCAAGTATTTAACAGATGTCAAGGTGGGAGATAAGACTGTAAAGGGACTTATTGATTCGAAAAGCAGACATACTCTAGTGCTTGTTGAAATGATGGGAAAACACTATGTAAAAGTACCAGGTACTGGTGTCATTTGCATCCATGGGGACACATGGTATTATCCTACCACACAAGTGACCCTGAATATTAATGGGGTGTCACACCAAATGAAAGTGGGGGTTGTACCCAAGTTACCTGTACCCATGGTTATTATAAATGACTGTCCAGGATTTACTGAGTTAATCTCGGAGGAACTCAACCTGGTACCTGGTCAGAAGAGCGCTATATTAATAGCGCAAGTCAAGGGAGCGCTAGTCCGTATAGCACTACCAGGGACAGCAAGCAGGGATTTATCCTGCTAGCTGTATGTGCTCCACTGGTCGCTGTCCATGGTACCATTACATGGACAAGGACAGCAGAATCCAGGAACCTAGCTAAGTTTGCTCTCATGGTGTGGAGGGCTGGGGCACAGAACAGCTTGGCCAGTAGCAATAAAGACCAGGGTTCTAATCCTGGTCTCTAACATATTGGCACTTTGTTTTGTTTTACTTGGGGCCGTGAAAACAGTATTACATGGCCCCACAAATTTTAACTTCCACCAGGATCCACTCCCCCTCGGAGTGAGAGTCCTTCTGAAGAGCAGAGCAGGGGACAGAGTCCCCCAAAAAAAAAAATGTGCACTGTTTCTACCGTGCGCTCCTAGCTGACACTATTCTTGATGGCTCTCTTTGGACCCAGTGCCACTGAACCCTGCAGTTTCAGCAGCAGTGGTAACAAGAGCACAGGCAATGAAAGTCTCAGATGGCGGGGACACTTTACCTTTCGGTGATTTTGATGCAGACTTGTTTGAGCTCAGCTCCAAGATCCAGAAGTCCAGGAAAGAAAGAAGATGCATGAAACAACAGTGGCAACAAAAGACTGATGGACATACGGGGTTATAATATGAAAATGCTAAGCTAAACTGATAACTAATTGGATTTGGTTTCAGAACAAACTAATGATGCTCATCTCCAAGATTATTTTGAGCAGCTGGGGGTGAAACAAAATCAGGGTGAACTTATATTTAAAAAATATAATGGGATACTGTGCAGAGTTTGGGTTAAACCTCAGGCACAGGACCAGATGGAACAATTGATTATACCACAAAAGTATAGATCTGAGTTGTTACAGATTGCACATGATAGTCCTATGACTGGTCACTCGGGGAAGGATCTCACCCTTGCCAGATTGCTGTACAGATTTTACTGGCCTGGAATTCATGAAGATGTTGCTACTTGTTGTAGTTCTTGTGCTGAAGGTCAGAAAGTAGCCCAAGTGACTAAAAAGGACAAGGTGCCCCTGGTGCCCCTACCCTTGATAGATGTTCCTTTTGAGAGAATTGCAATGGATGTGGTTGGCCCTTTAGACAAAAGTAAAAAGGGAAATCGATTCATTCTAGTAGTATGTGACTATACTACTCGGTACCCAGAAGCAGTTCCGATGCGTACTGTCACAGCCCCTAAAGTAGCAGCAGAATTTGCCAACATTTTCAGCAGGGTGGGCATACCTAAAGAAACTATTACTGATCAGGGTAGTAATTTTGGTGCTGCATTACTGAAGGAACTGTATCGACTACTAGGTATCACTGCAATAGGAACCTCCCCCTATCACCCTCAGACAGACAGTCTTGTTCAGCATTTTAACCAAACCCTAAAACGCATGTGAAAAAGATTTGTAAAACGGGAAGAGAAAGATTGGGACCAATATTTACCTTACCTGATTTTTGCTTACAGAGAAATGCCACACACCTCAACAGGTTTTGCATCATTTGAAGTGCTGTATAGTAGACAACCTAGAGGGCCACTAGATGTAATAAAAGAAACATGGGAAGATAACCCCACTCAAAAATAATCTATTACATCGTATTATACTGGCAAAATAGGTTGAAGTTGTCCATAGTAATCAGGAAGAGGTCCAACACCAACAGAAGGCATATTATGACCATGGGGGTAAAAGAAAAGGTTTTTGAGCCAGATGAAAATGTCTTGCTACTATTACCCACCACAGAAAACAAACTATTAATGAAGTGGCAAGGGCCTTAAAAAGTACTTAAACATACTGACAGTTAACTATGAAATTGAGACCCCTGATAGGAAAAATCCTACCATGCTATACCATGCAAACCTCCTGAAGAAATGGGTTGAAAAAAACACCAAAGGCTGCTTTGCAAGTTTTACCATAAACTGATAAAGAAGATATTGATATAGCTTAAGACAGACTGGATCAAACTGTAACTGCTGATGCTGTAAAGGTGAATGTTTTCTTAACCTCTGAACAAACTGCAAAAATTTGTAACTTACTAAAGACATTTAACAGTACTTTTACCACAGTGCCAGGCTGAGCAAAAGGGGTCGAGCATGTAATAGTGACAGGGAATGCTTGCCCTATTAGACAAAAGGCATACAGTTTACCAGAGCGGTCAAGAACAGACAAGGTAAGGAAATACAAAAAATGAAGGCACTGGGTATCATAGAAGAGTCGAGAAGTGCTTGGTCATCACCAGTGGTGATTGTAAATAAAAAAGAGGGAGGAGTAAGAATCTGCCTTGATTTTGGGAAACTTAATCAAGTGTCCAAATTTGACAATTATCCTATGCCCCAGATAGATGATTTGGTAGACAGGTTAGGAGGTGCTAAGTACATCAGTAACCTCGATCTCACCAAGGGTTACTGGCAGAGTCCCCTAGCTAAAGAATCCAGAGACAAAACTGCATTTGCCACCCCTGTTGGATTCTGTCAGTTCACTACCGTGCCATTTGGCTTACATGGTGTACCTGCTATATCTCAGTGGTACATGGATGTAATTTTATCCCCTCACACTGGCTATTGTGCTGCGTACCTGGATGATGTCGTGGTCTACAGTCTAGGCTGGAAAAGCCACCTGGAACACCTATAAGCAGTTATCCAAGCTATCAAAAATGTAGGTCTAACCATTAAACCTACCAAATGTGCATTGGGCATGCAGGAAACCAGGTATTTGGGATATGTTTTGGGAAATGGAGAAGTGAATCCACAGATTTCTAACACAGAAGCTATAGTTAACAGTCCTATCCCTAAAACAAAGAAACATGTCAATGTCATTTTTAGGGCTAGAGGGTTACTATCGGAGCTTTGTTTCCAACTTTGCAAAATTATCTACTCCCCTCACTGAACTCATGAAGAAATGGTTCCTGAATAATGTGAAATGGTCCTCAGAGTGTGATAAAGCTTTTCAGGCCATCAAGGCTGTATTATGTTCAGCTCCTGTTTTACGAAGCCCAAACTCTGAGAAACAGTTTTTGTTGCAGACAGATGCATCACAGATTGTCCTAGGTACTTTCCTGAGTCAAAATATAGATGGGAATTTGAGGTGATACATAAATCCAGGAAAGAGAATGTCAATGCTGATTTTCTGTCAAGATATGGATCAGGAATTGAGAATTCAGAAGGTTGAAAAAAGTGTGTGTTTATACTTCGCTCTTGCTATACTACACATGCACTGAACTGTAAAGGTTATAAGCTAATGTTAGAAGAATATTAATAGAAAAGTTTGGAAACCTGTTTTTAAAACAGGTTTCCTTTTAAAGAGGGGGGTATGTGACAGGGTTGAATAAGACCCTGTCTCATTTGTTATGCAGAAAGAGTTAAATGCAATGATCTGTTCTGTCCTCTTCTTTTCTGTCTCATCTGTCTGGTTGACCAACCAAATGTTCTTGTGAGACCAGGGAACTGACCACTCTGACAGTCTTGTGGTTCTCCACCTCTCGCTATCTCTCTGCCTTCACTTGCTGTTTCTGTCAGTGATACTGGGATCCCTTAGTGTAAAACTGTATATAGTTATACTGTTTATATGATTGCTAAAAGCTATTTGGAATTTAGGGGTTAACCTTGGCATGCAGCACAAACTCTTTTGCAGAGTTGTCAACAAGAGGCCGGTTCTGGGACATCATGTTTATTTTATTGCACTTGCAAGGAAAGAAACTTACAAAGTTCTGGTCTCTTCATGAGCTCAGGAGGCAAAAATAAGAGCAGCAATGCTTTTGCTAGAATTAGAGAGAGCAAAACTGAAACTTGGAATTAGAGATACCCTCAGACAAAGGACTTTGTTTTCTCTGTTTGTACTGCCTTTGTAAATAGTTATATTGAATCATTTAAAATTTTATTTTGCTATTATTGATTGTAATAAAACATTACTTTAGGAATTTTTTACCTGCTCCTGGTCTTTCTATGTTTCCTGATCTGTGCCTCGACAACAAAGATCAGAAACAATACTGTCCTCAGTCAAGATAGCCCACAAAGAAAAACAAAGTGCGGCCTTCTTCTATCAGTGCACTGTATAGGACACAATGACATTCAAAAATGAAAATCCAAAGAATGGATATGTGCATGAGATCACAGACTTTGCTGTCATAAAGTTGCTTTAATCATGGACAACTTAACCAGCCACTGTAACTTCCCTGGGCTAAGGAATATCAAGTTGGTGCTTTTGCCACCTAACACAACTTGCCTTATCCAGCCCTTAGACCAAGGCATTACTTATTCCTTTAAACAGCATTATGTGTGGGCTATGCTATCTAGTGACATAGAAATGCTAAACAGTAGTGCTGACCTGACTGTCGCTATTTGTATGCAGAAGATCTCTCTTTTGTATGCAGTCAGAATGATGAAGCAGTCTTGCAATGACATAACGCAGGAGATGATTGTGCTTTGTTTTGTAAAGGCAGGTTTCCAAACAGACGTATCACAAGAGAACCTGAGTCTGAGATTTCCCCACCAGCTGAAATGACCAATGACAAGTTCCTCGAGGTCTGTCACTTAAGTGATCAAACGGAACATGAACAACCCGATGAGATGTCCAACATGGAGGAAGTGTTAAGCCAGATGGAAGTCTCATCAGATCCAGATGAGACTGCCATCTGGCTACACTTCTCCTCTCTTACTTCAAAGCCATCTGCCTCAGGGAAACCATTAAACTGTTGAAAAGCCTCCCCAATAGGGGAACCCCCAGCAATGACAACTGTTTCCCATCTTTCCTTAGGCTCATCTCCCCCACAATCTCTGAACCCCTAACCTTCATCTTCAACCTGGGTCTGACCACATCTAGTATGCCCAGCTCCTGGAAACATGCAAAGATTGTGCCTATTTTCAGAGCTGGGGACCCCCACTCCTAGATAACTATAGGTCCATCTCCATTCTACCCCACCTGAGCAAACGTCTGGAGAAAATTATCCACCATCAACTCTCTGAGCATATTGGGAAATATAACTTGCTTTGTCCCCAGCAACATGAATTTTGAAAACATCACAGCTCCACATCAGCCTTGGCTCTCTTCACCAACCATGTTCTCAGAAACATGGACTTGGATAAGGCCACAGGAGCAGTATTTGTGGATCTGACTACTAAGTCCTTTGATCTTGTTGACCACTCCCTCCTCCATGATAACCTCCTCTGCCTGGGCTGCTCAGCTGAGACCTCCTCTTGGTACCAGAGCTATCTCATGGGCAGGTCCCAATCAGTGAACATTGGTTCCTCCTCCTCCTCCTCTCCTGCCCTGCCTGTCTTCTCAGGGTCCCCCAAGGCTCCATCATTGGCCCCCTGCTGTTTTCCATCTTTATTACTTCCCTCCTGGCTGAGACCCTCTCCTACAAGGCACTGTTGTAAGCCAATGATCTCATCCTCTTCCAGAACGATAAGTCCCTCACAAACATATCCTTCACACTAATGCTAAACTACAGTGCAGCTTACAATTGGTTTCTATCCAACAGGCTCTTAGTAAATGAAAATAAATCTAAATCAATGCTCCTCAGATCTATACCATTCATTTCCAACATCACCAAATCTAATTCATCCCTCATAGTGCTCTCCCTCAAAGCCCTCCCCTTGAAAACATTCTTAGCTTTAAATACTTGGGTGGCACCATTGACACCCCCTTTTGTTCATGGAGTATACCAGCAATTTACTGTGTAGAGTAAACCAAAAACTTGGAGCTGCCTATCAGCAGAATCACTACCTGACCATGAAGGCACGCCTCGCCATTGCCCAAGGCAACCACCTTTCCCTTATAGATTATTGTTCCCCCATTTATTCCCATGTGTCCTCTGCTCTGTGCTCCAGACTAAACTCAGCCTATAACAGCATCTATCATTTCATGCGACAGCCTCCTTACACTACGTACCACTGTAACCTGTATCAGTCCCTAGGGTGACTCCCTCTTCAAGGCCATTATGACTATGCCCTTGGCTATATAATAGACACACCCTTCGAGGTGGCAAATTGTCCCTCTATTCATCCCTCTTCAAGGGTTGATTGGCATCCAGGTGTCTACATGAATCATCGGTCCCCCCATTGGAAGTCCACAGAATCTTGCCTGCCATTGGCTGTAAAGCCCTCTCCTTCTCTGCCCCCACCCTGTGGAATAAGCTCCCTGTGTCTCTCCACTCGACCAACTCTCACCTCTTCTTCAAAACCCATTTCAAAGCCTGGCAACAGCTGGCAGTCAAATGCTCTTGCCCACCTGGGTAATATGATGTCCTCCTTTACCTCTGATTCCATGGTTTGTGCCCTCCTCTGACATTGTGCTCCACCCATATCAGGTTGCACTACACCCTGCTTATAACTGTACTATTCCCGCTCCTGCAATTATGTAACAGCATTTATATTATTTGTGACTGCTTATCATTCAACACTCTTACTGTTTATCAAACTGAGTACCACACTACTCAATTGCACTGTATGCCTTCTGATACCCTTAATGTACAATCATTGTGTGCTATGCTTCCGTTACTATGTAGTTGATGACTGTACTCCATGTTTTTGCTTGTGTATTGTATGTACCCTCTGTGCCATCTTCATGGCCCGGGTCATGCCTGAAAACAATCCTTTGGATCAGCGCACCTACATGGTAACCAAAGACATAAATAAATAAATTAAAATAAAGATGAAATGGAGGACAGCGAGGACATGGAACTGCAACAACTGATGACAACCCACGATGTAAAAGAGGCACTCGTAACCCTCAGGTAGGCGATGGAGCAATGAGAGAACATCACTTCAAAATGGGAAAACCTGGCTGCTACAGAAAAGATGTGGGAAGCTTATGCAACCAAAAAAACACATCAGGCATCAATTAGAGACTACCTGCACCTGCAAAAAAATAAAAAAAATAGTACAGTAAGCATAACACACAATCCTAAGACCCACACAATGCCCACACCCCGATCCCAACCCTGAGCACAAGTAAGCAAAAACCCCAAAAAACTAAAAAAACAAGGAAATAAAAAAATAGAAGCTCTAATAAGCTATGCAGTACTAACCTGATACTGTACAGTAAGCAAGCAAACTTTTATGTATAAAGCGCCCATTCCTGTGGGCTCTGAGCACCGAGTACTGAGTACTGAACTATAAACATCATTAATGCACATCTGCCAACAATCAATGGCTGCATTGAAATCCAAAGCACCAAACAGCATTTGCAAGTTATAGCGGCACCTGATATAATGGAAAAAATTAATCCAAATGGATGTGTCCATTATAAGTGGGTTGGATTGCATTGTATTGCTATAAAGATTTATTTGTTGAATTTAACTGGGTGGGCCCTCTGTAGCAAAAAAACCCTTTTTCAGGGTGACCTGGGCTTAATTACACAGGTACATTGCAGAATTATACAGTCAGTGAATGCATATGTAAACTGTAGAAATATACAGTCGCATACTAACAAAATAAATACACTGTATTAACAAGGGTACAAGAGATTAACAAGCAAAGATAATTGCAACACAAAGCCAGAGCAAAAGAGAATCCATACAACGCAGGTACCACTGTTGGCAGCAGTGACACATAATACAGGTATATCAGTACAATCCAGAGGCATAGCATCATCCAGTGCAATCGAAGGGCACAGAGAAAAGGTAGCAGATACAGGTCAGTGACTGCAGGAACATAGGCTGCACTCAATTAAATACACCTTAAGCCCTTTTTTAAAGCCTCTGGGGGAGGAGCAATTTTGGAGGTATGCAGGGAGACTGTTCCATAGGGAAGGAGCTGAGCTGGCAAAGGATCTCTTCCCCACACTTAACCTAACCCTGGGTATTTCTAATAGTGAACAGCCAGAAGACCTGAGAATGCTCCTTAATGGTTTAGATGTCAAGATATCCTGGATGTAGGGAGGGGTAAGATTTTACAAGTTTGCAAGTAAGGCAGAGGAAAGGATACTTGAGCTCCAAGGAAGGCCAGTTCAGGGAGCAGAAAAATCCCAGTAGTACATTCTAGGTGGGGTACCAGAGGCAAAGTGGTCATACTTATTAAAAAGTTCATTAAGCATATTAAGTTTGATGCTCCTAAAGGACTGGAGTCCAAGGGCACCATACTGTATGAGAGGGAGCAATGTGCTATTGGTGACAACCAGCCATGATTCTCTGGATAGGTTGTTACCTAAATGGTATACCAATTCTTTTTTTGGATGCAGAGATTTTAAGACATGTTCAGTGTGGGTTCTGAAAATAACTTCCTGGTTCAAGTAAATTCCAAGATACCTTCACCACCTCGATAGGAGTTCCCCTTGATGTGGGTTGATCTGGCAGGTGCTGCCTAGCTACACCCAGGTGTCTAGGGCCAAATAAAATAGCTTTAGTCTTCTTAGCATTGAGTGCCAACAATTTATTGGAGGAGAATCGCTTTTCAAATGTCAGAAAGTCCCCGCAAGAAGACTGTTAATGAGACTTACATCACTGGAGCTCCTATAGAGTAGTGCATCATCAGCACAAAGCTATATACTAGCCCCACCAAAGTGACTAGGCATTTCATTTATGAATCAGGAAAAAAGCACGGGACCTAGGATGGGCCCTTGAAGGACACCATCAGTAATGGGCCATAACCTGTCGTGCATGTCATTCCATTTCACATTCTGAAACCTGTTAGTCAAATAGCGAATGAATCATTGGTAGGACAAGTTGTCAAGACCAAACCTCCTGATTTTTTTCTAGTAGGATGCCATGATTAATGAGATTAAATGCTTTGGTGAGAGCTACGAAGAATGCACTGGTCATGTGTTCCCTATCCATGGCACCCAAGATATCGGTAGTCAGTCTAACCAGGGCAGTGTCAGTTCCATGATGTTTTCTGAAACCATGCTGCCAATCAGTCAAAAGATGATGCTGTTTAAGACAGTCTTGGAGATGGTTATATATTATTCATGCTTGAATTTTAACAAGGGAGCAAAGTAAGGAGATGGGGTGGCAATTTTCTACAGTCTCTTTAGGGCCACCCTTGTGTACAAGTACTACCAGGGCAATCTTCCAACTATCAGGGATTCTCCCCTCTATAAAAGTCTTGTTGAAGAGCATGGCAACAAGGGAGGTGATTGCAGGCATGGCTATTTTTAATACCTTAAGTTTTAATTTATCAAACCTCTGTAACCCTTCAGCTTTTAGTTGCTTTAGAAGAGTCAATACCTCTTTCCTAGTCATTCATCGAAAGTGGAACTCTGGGGTAGGGTTCCCTAATTCAGTCAGAGCTGGGGTGTCTGGAGGAGATCCAGGGGAGGGAATTTTTAATCTAGCCAGGTCAGTGAAAAACATGTTAAAGGCATTGGTATTGTAGTAGTCAGGTGATTGCTAACTAGCTTACCTTCAGCCAGTATATCATACTCAGAAGGACTGGCATGAACATTTAGGATGGCCTTGGTATGACACCAGAACTTTTTGGGTTAGATAAGTGTTTGTCTTGCTGATTTCTAATGTACTTTCTTTTAACAACCTTGAGGTTAATCTTACAGGTGTTCCATAATGCCGTATACTTATTCCAGTCAGATATAAGACCAGATGTTTTGAAGACTCCCTCTGCTTTATCTCTCAGCTTCAGTTATTTCCTAAGATTGGCATCTAGCCGTTTAGACTATTGGCTTTTTATCCTGATTTGTTTATATGGGGCATGTAAGTTGACAGCTAAAAGGAAATCATTAATGAAAAAGTCAAGTGTGACATTACTATCAGGAAGAGATTTAATAGAGACCCAACTTACACTTGCTCGGGTGTTTCAAAAGGAGACAGCATCAAATTTAGAGTAATCCAGTGCAAAGAAAATCCTCAGTGGATGTTTGGGAGCATTGTTTTTCCAAATACAGTAGACTGGGGAGTGGTCACTAAGTGAGTCTGTGAAAATGCCTGCAGCTTTTATTCTATCAGGATTGGAGACAAGGGCCCAGTCAAGCAGAGTATGATTGCTATGTTTATTGTTTAATCTAGTGGGTTCCCTGATTATTTGGGTGAACTAGACCTCAAGGACAGCTTCTCTAGGCCCACCCATGTCAAGGATCCAATTAATACTGAAATCACCCGGTATTAATTCACCAAGTGGTATGTCTGTAATAGTCTTGAGTAGGGAATCTAGCACAGAAGACATGCCTTGAGGGGGGTTGTATAGACAGACCACATAAAGGGGTTTGGTGTCTCCTAAGGAGAACTTTGACAATTAAGATCTCAAAAGTTAAATCCTCCATTGCAGGTGTGGATACCTGCGTGGCTTTGAGAGTGGACTTGATATGGAGGAGTACACCACCGCCCTTCTTTCCAGAGCTGTCCTTTCTAAATGTGGTGAACCCAGGGAGCTCAGTCTCATGATACAGCACTATGGGCTTTGACAAGATCTCCAATATCGCTACTATATCATGGGCATAAAAGTCAATCCAGCCTGCCAATTCATGAAACTTTTGCCTAAGGCTGCTAATATTCATGTGAACAATCTTCAAGCCCTGTGTGTTAGACCAGCATATGTTAGAGGGAGAGTATATCCTGTAGTTCGGGGGTTGGGGTGGGATTGGATTTAGCTCTATGTCCCCAGCAAATGGAGTGTTGGCAATATTCTAAGAAAAGGGCAGGCATCTAACAAAGTAGGCCCCTCCACTTCTTCTCATAGGAAGAAGAAGAATAGTTTGTAGCAGTTACCCTTTCCACTGAATCCATGGAGAACCAACAAGAGAGGTTTAATATCACAGGAGATAGGGGAGAGGCATGTAAGGAGATTTCATATGTAGGTGTTCCTGGTGAGGCAAGTTAGGTGCGGGTATTAACATATCTAAGCGGAGAATAGCACACATGTAAAGTACAGCTAATGACATTCCCCGAATAGGCATTGTTCAGAGGGGAGAGTTACACATGCTATTCAGTAATCAAAGGGGGGAAGGGTAAAGGAATGGCTAATGTAGGGTGAAGTTCTTTGAGCTTGTCAACGATCCTTTAAGAATCTGCACAATTTTATCACTGGGTGACAGTCACTGGGAAAGCCTGGATGAAACATTCACACAGCCTGCATACTACAGTTCTGACATTTTTGTACCAAATAATTCTGTACCTCACATTTTCTGGTTTATTTCTGAAGCCAGTCACTGTTAAAGCAATGCCAATTTTGAACTGTGAGTACCTGAATATATTTTCATAAATGATTGAAGGTAATACTAGCATTCTATGTTGAATTTAAGTATTAAAAATGCTACTCATTCTTTTATCTGCAGAAGCAGCCCAATTGTGAAAAACATTTGCGTTTTTCTGAAATAATCTTGTTGCTTGATTTGCTAATTTCATTTATCCCTATGTAACCCCCCCACACAAATAAAGTGGGGGTTACCTGTGTGTTCTCTGCAGAGCAGACAATAGAATATTGTGGCCACCCGCCTTGAGGAATGTCTTTGCTTAATTCTGTGGCCATGAACCACAGTCATGGAGATGGGGTCTTTAAAAACTATGCAGGCAATCATTAGAGCCACGGAGGGTGCACAGACAATGTGGCTACTGGCTACACGAATAATCATGACTTCCAAAGTGCAACTCAGTTTCCTTGCCCAGGAGGGCACCATGAATCAGTGGGTACAGGCCACCAACACAAGCCCCAGGGATGGTGGAGAAGTCCATAGTATGTGCCTACTCACAGTGAGGAATGTCTTAAAAATCATGCAGGCAATCATTAGAGCCATGGAGGGTGCACAGATGATGCAGCTGCCAGCTGCATGAATAATCATGGCTTCCATAGTGCAACTCAGTTTCCTTGACCAGGAGAGCACCATGGATAAGTGGCTACAGGCCACCAACACAAGCCCCAGGGACTAAGGGGAAGCCCAAAGCATTGACACAGCCATTTTGACATCTTTTGATCCGACATGGCTTGTGCAGAGGTCAGAGGATAGAAATAAAACTTTTCATTCAGCAGGAGCAAATGAGGAAGCAGGCCAACCTCAGAGCCTGCCCCACCTGAAATGCACCGAACCAGGAGGGCAAGTGAGGGCAGTGAAACAGAGGAATGAAGGTTAAGAAGGTCAGATTGCCTCTGCTACTAATTACCTGTTGTGTTTGAAGCTGGGACTGGTGCCTGACTATTGGAGGGTGTCCGGCAGTGGACCAAATCAGAGGGCCCTATTACACAGGGGTTGGGCGCAGTCCCTCTAGAAAGCCCCGCACCACCCAGTACTCATCATCTTGCTGACTTGCTGATTGTGCCCTGAGAGAAGAACAAATGGCAGCAGGCGATAGCTGCAATAGCCAAATAGCCGGGAGCAACGCTGCAGCAGAAAGGAAATTTTTCTTGTCTTGTGAACTGCCTCTGCTACTAATTTCCTGTTGTGTTTGAAGCTGGGACTAGTGCCTGACTATTGGAGGGGGTCCAGCAAGGGATCAAATCAGAGGGCCATATTCCACAGGGGTTGGGTGCAGTCCATCTACAAAGCCCTGCACCGCCCACGGGCATGAGTGCCGTGGTGCGAGCGCCACTCGGGAGAGGAAATCTATTGGTAAAATTCATTACATTTACTTTACAAATGCACTTATCTATTATATTGGAGGGTGGCTTTTGATGGGGTTTTGGACAGTAAATGTACAAGCAACAGAGGATAGCTGTAACAGCTTTAAATAATCAAAGTACAAAAAATACTGGTACTGTATGCTAGCCCACTCACCCCCCAAAATTTTTTTTTCAAAAAGATAACTCTTTCAACAAAACTTGTTTATTTTTCACTATTAACATCCAGTATATCATTTTCTACGTTTTGGGACTCATCCCTTCATCAGGACAACTGGTTAATCTTAAAGAAAAAAGAAAATAAATAAAATATTTTCCATTAACAAATTCTTTATAAAAATATTATAAACCATTTAATAGTAGATAATAATGGACTAAATAATAAATAATGAAGGCCCTTACATATAATAAGTTCATTCTTTATCATCAACATTTCTTCTATCAAATGTGCAGTTGTTCGACTCCCACCATAGTGTATGCATCTTCCACAACTATAGTTGCCTCAAAGAAGTCCATTGCACCTTAAATGAAAAGTGTTTTAGAAGCCATACAAACTTGAAGCAGAGGGCTAATCTTTTGTTGTTGTGTTGTACCAGGAAGTGGTGGGAGTCGAACAACTACACATTTGATAGAAGAAATGTTGATGATAAAGAATGAACTTATTATATGTAAGGGCCTTCATTATTTATTATTTAGTCAATTATTATCTACTATTAAATGTTTTTTTAAAGAATTTGTCAATGGAAAATATGTGTATTTATTTTCCTTTTTCTTTAAGATTAACCAGTTGTCCTGATGAAGAGATAAGTCCCGAAATATAGAAAATGATGATGTTAATAGTGAAAAATAAACAAGGTTTGTTGAAAGAGTTATCTTTTTGAAAACACAATTTTTGGGGGGGTAAGTGGGCTGGCATACCAGTATTTTTTTGTACTTAGATTATTAGTGTAAGCTTATACTGGGCTTTGGCCTCTCCCCTAAGAACAGAATACTAATTTAAATTTTCTTTATTCTGAGGATTGGCTGTACTGGAAATACTTGAGCTGTAACAGCTTTAGTAAAGGCTTGGCTCACATGATTACAAAGAGTCAAATTTGTCATAAACAAAATGACTTTGTAAGAAGATGTAACTCATTTACAAACGAGAGAAAATTGGTTGTAAAACAATTTGTTAGTAATTGAAACATGTTAGAGGCAGTAAACATTAGGGCAAAGGGTTTAATCTGTTTCATTTTATTAGCCCAAAGTGGTGATGTTGAATTTAACCCAGGGCCAGGGGACTTAATGGATTAACAATAATGCATGAGAATGTTAGAAGCTTGGTACATAAAACTGATGAAAATAGGGTTTGGGCAGCTGAAATGGATCAGGATAGTCTGGCAGTTTATGAGACCTGGCTACATCAGAGAGTAACAAATGAAACATTACAATTGGCAGGGTGCAGTTTACAAAGACAAGATAGGGAGAAGAGGGGAGGAGGGATGATTTTATACACAAAGGATAATTTAAGACCCTACTGAATAATTTTAACAAGGGATGTGGAGGGAAATGACTGTTTAATGATAGAACTACTAAAAACTAAATTAGTGGTAGATGTTTTTTACGCTCCCCCCCCAAAAAAAAACATTTGGCATTTTAACAGAAATATTAATAGAGAAAATGAGAGACCAGTGTGTGATATTAATAGGGGATCTTAACTCTAATTGGCAACAAAATAGAGATAACAAGTTAAAATCAAGTTCTGAGACCTTGGGATTAGAGCAGGTAATACACCAATCAACAAGAAGTTTAAACAATAGAACACAAGGTTCAATACTAGACCTGTTTTTGATTTTCCAGGATCTGAAAGTAGAGGACTGGAAGATCCTACCACTGAATTTGGGAGACCACAACCCTATACAATGTAACTTTACACTGCAAAAGATTTTGGGAAATAATGAAGAGGATTACTGAGTAAGGGACTTAAAAAGATTCAGTGGTGAATCTTTCAGGAATAGCCTCCGTAATTTTATCTGGGATAGAGTGTATTTGATTCCTGATCTTAAATTAGCCATCCAAGAGTTCACAGACTCATTAAAAGCAATTATACAATTACATGCTCAAAAGATACATAAGAAAGATAGGAACAAACAAGTTCCTTGGTTAAAGGAAAACTTAAAAACTTTGCTACGAATAAGAAATAGTGTATGGAGAAAAGCTAAAAGAACTAAAGCAGCAGAGGATTGGCATGTGTTCACAATTTAGAGAAATAAATGTAAGAGATAAATATAGCAAAAAAAAGGTACCACCAAAGTAGCTTAAATAGAATACAGAATCCTAATAGATTCTGGAAATGTATTACAGATCTAAGAAATCCAATCAAAACTAGAAATACAATCAGTTTATTAAAAGGGGATGTATCAATTGAAGACTCGAAAGAGGTGGTCAACTTATTTAATTCTTATTTTCAGGAATTACCTAATTTAAAAATCCCTAGACAAACTTTAAAAACATTAGATATTTCAATACCACAAATAATTGAAGAGAAAAATAAAATACAACCTGCAGCCTTAACAGATAGGAGACCTGTAGAATTTAGGTTCAGGAAAATGGAAATAAAAGAAGCAGATGAAGAATTGAAAAGGCTGAAGGTGTCAAAAAGCAGAGGAATGGATGGTATCAAAGCAAGATTTTTAAAGACGGGAGCAGACTTACTTGCTCCAATGATAACTTACTTCTATAATTGGAGCTTAAACAGTTCAATGGTACCAGAAATTTGGAAGATGGGGAAAACTATCCCCATCTTTAAAGGGGGGGTGAGATAGCACTTCCCCATCAAACTACAGACCAATAATGCTACTCCCCATCCTGTTGAAGGTGCCGGAGGAACTGGTATATTACCAGTTTGGCCACTACCTTGAATGGGAGGGGATTCTAACAAAATATCAACACGAGTTCCGGAAGGGAAGGTCCCTGAACACTGCTCTACTAGACTTCAATAACTTGGTTGCAACATCTTTAAATCAAGGTAGGAGTACTGGAGTGGTTTTCGGAGACCTTAGTAAGGCTTTTGATTTAGTACAGCACAGGGGCTTCTTGGAGAGACTGGTCGATATCAGGGTACATCAAGAACCCTTATTATGGTTCAAATTCTGTCTAGCTGAACATAGACAGTGTGTTTCATGTGGTGCTGCTGTCTCAGTTCTGGTGTAAATAAATAGAGGTGTCCCACAGGGCTCAGTATTGGGTCCAGTGCTGTTTAATATTTATGTTAACAATTTAGTAACATGGATAAGAGGTAGTGAGATCAGACTCTATGCAGATGACACAGTTCTGGTTGCATCTGTGAGAAATCCCAAGGACCTGAGATAGCAACTCCAGACAGACTTTAGTAGTCTAGAAATATGGATGGGAGGCCCTGGTTTGCTCTTAAGTACTAAAAAAACACAGTGTATGATGTTTTCGGTAAGTCATATGAAGAAAAGATGCCAGAATTGGAGCTTAGATTTTTGGATTGGACTGTGGTGCAGAATGTATCAATTTACAAATATTTAGGAGTCCTTCTGGACTCGAGGTTAGCTTTTAACAAACATATATCATTGCAAATAAAGAAGGTGTACCAGAGGCTGGGAGCTCTAAAAAGGATCTCAGGCTGTCTATCTAGAGAAATCAGAGAAAGATTAGTGAAGCAATTATTGTTACCAGTAGTAGGAAATGGTCTCTCAATGTATATGCATTCTAATCAAAACTCCTTAATCAAACTGAATCAAGTGTAATACAGAATGGGGAATTTTATAATAAAAAAGGTAACAGAATGCATTATTTAAGCAATAAGGCACGACAAGGTGTGTGTTATCGTGTAATAACATCACTCCTGGGGTGGGTTGAAGCACGAGGTGAAGCCGAGTGCTTCCACCACCCCAGGAGTGACGTTATTACACGATAACACACACCTTGGAGTGCCTTATTGCAATTATAGAATGGCTCGATGTTATAGAAAACAAAAAATAAAAATAAAAATGTTTTTAGTAGATTTTTACTGAGGCAGTGTATATTTGTTTCTGAAAAAAAAGAAAGGCTCCAAAAAATCAGCACAGTGATGTTATTGTGTAATATCGTCACTGTCTCAGGCACACACTGACCAATCAGAGTCCAGGAAATTTTCTTGCTGTTGTATAATGTGCAGTTTATCATGACCTAGATTGGCTCCAACCTGAAGCCCAGCGGGTGTACCTGTGGACATTAACTTGTCATAGGCTAATATACCAGAAAGAGAAACACCCACTAGCTCATCAAATACTACTTGAGTCTAATCCCACCCAGGTGAATAGACTATGGAAGTCTTCCTTGAAAATACCCCATTGATTAGATCAATGAACAGGATGGGGGATAGAGTACTACAGAATAGTCTGGCTAGAACTTGGAATAACTTGCCACGTGAAATAACATCGATATCTGATTTTTATAAGTTTATAGCGATATCGCACAAACACTTGAAAACAAAATGTCAATGTTTTAGATAAATGTGATGTTACAGATCTATGTGTTGTAACAGTACTGTCATTAGATTGAATGAGATATTATGACTGTTTGTTTGTACATTTGTATTTTTTTTGCATCATTTGTTTTTTTTCCTGCCCCCCCCCACCGTACCAGAGCCGCTCACTCCTTCGGGCCCCTCAGAGGATCTTCCCAGCCTGGCAGTCTCCTGACCCCAATGACCCACATTTGCAGCCTACCCAGGTATCCCCGATGCATCCCTTCATCGGGTGGGTCCCTTACTTATGTGAGGAATGAGCCTTCCGGCCATACTTCACAACCCTGGGTGCTGCTGAGGCAGCAGATGGAGGTCTGGGAGTCAAGAGCTGGAGATCTGGGGAGGCCGTCACCTGATTGACCCTGGCACCATTTTCCCATTTTCTCCCTGAGGAGTGATGTGCCACTGACGTCACAGCAAGCGCCAGACATCTGTTGCCCCATAGACATAGTGGGTCGGGTGTCGTGCTGTACCCCCAGCCTCCACTAGGGGTCAGCAGACACTGAACTGCATCCTCACCCTCCTCCCTGGAGAAGGCGAGCCATCAGTGGATGCTCTTTCCTTCTCCCCCCGCCTGGCCCTCCAGCGACCTGAGTCCATTCTTGAACCCGGGTCACCAGCGCTGCAGACGGAAATCCAACGGCTGTGCTGACGGGCCTGCTATTTGTATTTTTTTTATAACCACAGGCCACTGTTGTAAATGGGGATCACACCCCAACAGTTGTTTCCTGTATAAAAATAAATTTTTATCATATCAAAATCAAATAAAATAAAATCAAACTGAAGCCTGTGAATTAAGTTCCAATCAGGAGGTTCAAAGGGTAATTGGGCTTTTGGGTAGGGTAGGACTGAATGAGACTGAGTAGCATGTGGCACATGTGTAGCTGTGAACTTTGGCTTTTGCGCTCTCTGTTCCTACTAGGGGGTCTGCCACCCTGCTGGGGTGTCACAAGGATGCAGAAGGTGTCATAGAGATGGAGTTGCAGGACCAAAGGCACCTTAGGGAAGAAGGCCCAACCACAAGGAGAGAGACATGCCACAGGAGGAGGAGGGGAGGAAGGTGACAACAAAAGTTCCAAACATGCAATGGACGCTTGGAAAAGTGCCTTTTTAATCACACAGAGGGGCACATAGCATGGTCTCCTGCTGCACCTCCGAACCACAGGCAAAAGCCTTAAAACTCATAGGGTAATTGGGCTCTTGAATAGATTAGAATTAAGTAAGACTGAGTAGTATGTGGTGCTTGTGCAACTGTGAACTTTGGCTTGCACTCTCTCTGTCCCTACTACAGGAGCTACCACCCTGTCAGGGTGTCACAAGGATGTGGACCCTGAAGGAGGGTTCCAGTCCCTTGAAGTGTTGCAAGAACATTGTCACAGGACCAAAGGCACCTTAGAGAAGAAGGCCCAAAGGCACAATGGAAGACAAACAAGCACAGTATTCCGCAAGGAGAGGAGAGACATAACCAGACTGAGACCCACAGTGGAAAGCCACCAACCAGCTTCAACTCCTGCAGAGACTACCTAACTTTTATGACCTTCGGCATGGAGGAAAGGAAAATATCCTTATAAAGGAGGAAACCTCTGGAGATCCAAGTTCTTGGTCATCTTCCCTCCAGACTAGAGTAGAATTAGCGATGGCTCAGCTACTTAATTTAGAAACCCAATTCAGGGGAAGATTTGTTTTGAGGAAGGACTCTTACTTTATCCTTCTAAGAGGAACACCATGAAGGTGCCACAAGCTGATCTCTGCAGCTAAAGGGGGTTCCTCGCAAAGGTGGCCCACCCCACAAGGCAGTATGAAGAAGAGCAATGACCACTGAAATGTACTCGCCTGGCCTACAACAAAGGGAGGCCTAGGAAGGAAGCCAAACCCTTGAGGGGCAAGGCATAGAAGCTAAGCCCTTGAGGGGCAGAGAAGTTAAGTAGCTGTATGAGCTTCACCCTTGAGGGGTAGAGGAAGGTAAGCAAGTGGAGACCAGGTGAAACCTAGGCAGACAAAGGGAGGAATATCTTTGAAGGTACTGCTGAAGTGATCTGCACAGTTAAAGGAGACCCTGAGGACTTTGAAGCCCCACCCTCCAGTAGCTGAAGTCTTAAATGCTACATCAAGAGGTGCCACTAAGTTGATCTGCATGGCTAAAGTTTCCTCCAGAGTGTAGGCCATTTTCTCCTGAAGGGTAGAAAGAGAAGGGCCCTGCTTGATTTAAGGGATCCACCCTCAGGATGCAGACTTCTGAAGAGTTGTAATAGTTGTATGATACTCACTATTGAGGGGTAGAGAAAGGGAAGTAGATGGAGAACAGGTGAATCTTAGGTGGTCATAGGGAGGGATAGTAATTGAAGGTGCTGCACATGTGTTCTGCATGGCAAAAGGAGCCCTTGAGGAGGTAGAGGCCCCACCCTCTGATACTGTAGCTGAAGTCTTAAATGCTACATCAAAAGGTGCCACTGAATCGATCTGCACTGCTAAAGTTTCCCCCAGAGCATAGGATATTCTCACCGGAACAGCAGAAAGAGAAGGAGCCCGCCTGAGTCAAGGGACACACCATCAAGATGCGGACTTCACAGGAGCAGAGTGAGACCATCAGCCATCAGGGCAAAGCACTGGAAGCCATGATATGGTAAAGGCTGGAATGTGTCCATCTGCAGGAGTAGTAGGAGGCCAATGGCAAAGCCTGATGGATGCTGAGTACATGTTAGAAAAGAAACATGATAAGGTTGAATGACTGACTGGAGGCATGGCATGCTGATTGAAATGTTGACTGAAAGTGACTAATAAGTACTTGTGGCCAACAGGTGGATATTTGCTAAGCAATTACATGGAAAGGTACTAATCAAAGGCAGATGTCAAAACAGAACAAGAGCTGTAGAAAATGTGAGAGCTGCCTGAGTTGTGCATTAGTGGTGCGTTGTAAAACAGTATGGGATGAGGCAGAATGACTGAAACTGTTAGCTGCAGAAGAGAAGGACAGGATAGCTAGTACATTGAACTACTGAATACTGGGCTGAAGAAAACAGGAAAGCACAGTTTAAACAAGGCTACCAGTAGAGCAGGGTTGCTTAGGGAAAAGGGCATTATGACCTAGGGCTGGCAGCTGACAGGAGCAGTCACTGGTGCAGAAACAGGCCTGTGAGGCTGGCTCAGAGAAAACACAGTGCTACTTGGTGTTAAGAAAACCCAGAAAGGAACCGCTCTGCCAAAGGCATCATGAGCATGAGTTCCAGGAAAACATGCCACCTGACTGAAAGGAACTGCATGCTGAAAACCTGTTGAAAGAGCTAGGAGTTAAGCCAAAAGGAGAGGACAGGCAGCAGCCCAGCAACACTAATGGCAAGAGAACCCAAAAGGCCAAGACGTCAGATGGAGCTCCCAAAGGGCCATGCACAAGGTGGGACTTAGAAAGGATTCTGCCATTTCAGCATGAGGAATGCCCAGGGCACCGCATGGCAGCAAGATGTGGAGGGGGAGAGAGCAGACAGCTGCTACGCAAGGGCAGCACAAAATTCCAAGCGTCCAAAGGATGTGTGAACATGTGTAGATTTAACCTCACAGAGTGGAGTGTGGTATGGTGTTGTCATCTTCTGCACCTCTGAACCACAGGCAAAAGCCTTAACATTGCTACAGCCAGAAGCCCACCCCAGTCACCAGAGCTGCCAGAGTGTTGAGGAGTAGGACTGACATTATTGTGCAGAGAGACTGTTTGCAGGAATGAGCTACAGCAGCAGCAGCATATTTTGTGGGGCACCTTAACTGTGAGGGAGACATCCCAGAAGAGCAAATTTGTCTGTGAGCTTTGTGTGAAGCAGCTCCTACATGAAATCAAAAGAGCTGAGAAAGGGGAATGAGAAGCTCTATCTCCAAGACAACAGCTGAAGCACCCCCACCTTAGACACACTGCAGACCGAAGGACAGTGGCTCCCATGCCGAACGGTCCAGCAGTGGCTCCAGATAGATGCAAACAGAGGCAGGCAGGTGTCTGAGTAAGAGAGTTGCAAAGAGACCTGTCAGCCAGCACTGTGAGACTGAGCACAACTAGTGCTCAGCCTGACCTGCTCGGCCCACCATTAAGACAAAAGTCCCAATCAGGGTAAGGAAGAGAAAGTCCCTTCCAAGGAGATAGAATACTGATGGATGCTGGGATGCCTGCTGATCGGTTAGCACCTGCAGTAATCTGGTGAGCACTGCAGGTACTGCTGTAACATTTGCACTCCAGACCACAGTTCCATCATTTGCAGCTACAGAAGACTCCTTTACTGACCCAGCATTTCCTTGAGAGGTCATAGCATTGAAACAGTGAGTAAAAGAAACAGAGCAAGCACCCTCCGACACTGTCATCTAGCCAGCCCTCTAATTCTCCCAACAATGTGTGCAGTATGGACTTTAAAAAAGGAGCTCCCAGAGACAGGAGACATGCACATATTATGTACTACGTCACCAGATAAGGGTACTTTGTATATCTTAAGTTGGGGAACCACCTTAAGGCTAGATTGCTGGCTAGCTCACCTCCTGGCACAGGAAGAGGTGCCCCCCCTTCTATGTATAAAAGGCCTGTGACTCCACATTTCTGTGTTTCTTATCAGTCCAACCTTTTGGGGGAATGGCATGAAAGGCTAGTTTGGGGCATTGGGTCTGAAGAGTACTGCCAATAACAGCGCTGTCCACTACAGTGCTGTATTGACAGTACTCTCCACTACAGCGGCAGGACAGAATGCTGTGGCACAACAGAGCACCAACAAATTGATTAAATGTACTTTTATGTGGGGGGCTCTGCCCACCACACCCCCTGATGCAGGGGGCACTGCCCCCGTAGCCCTCTGAACTAAAGCATTGCTAACCCGGGGAAGCGGATCATGGGGAAACACGAAATTTGTGAGGCTGTGGAATACTGTTTCCATGGCCCATTGCAAAAAAAAAAAAAAACAAGTCACGCAAGAAGAAATAAAGGGAGACCAGAATTAGTACCCTGGTCTCCACCGCCATTCTGCTGAGCTACTCCATGCCTTAGCCCTCCCCACCACGGGAACAGCTCAGCCAGCTTCCTCAGTTCCTCTTGCCTTGTGCTGTCTACTAGCACCATGGATAGCAACCTGGGGAGTGCTGACTGCATAGCACTGTTAAACCCCTATCGCTGCCTGTGGTAGTGGTCCACAGACTGTGCTGTGTTGTCTGGCTCTATTATTGTAGTGCTTGTCTAACCGGTTACCCTAATATGGCACTAAAAATGCAGTATGGAGTAAAGTTTTCCTGTAAGTCCATCTCATTTGGGATAGCAATGGGCACTGGTGTGGATAGAATATAAGGAGGATAAAATGATCCATTACCTCTGAGGAGAGGGGAGTGAATCCACCTAGCTGTGATCAGCAGTATCACTGGAACTCTGGCAGGGTAGGCCAGGGCGGGCATGGATCTCTGGGGGGGGCATGGTTCTGAGGCAGCTGCCTCCCCTGCCACAGTTGCTACATGGCTACTTTGTCAAGGCCAACTCACACACAAAGACAGCAGCTCTCCTAATTAACTGGATACTCACCTACTGTAGATGCCTTCAGGAAAGAAAGTGCACTCCACGCAGACCAAAGAGACCTACATTTCAAGGGTCAATTCCTCTTCTCAACCAGCTGTGACTGCCAAATGCCAAACTCATGAGAGTAGAGGGCATCGAACCAAGTGATCTGTGATTCCAGGATAAGGTCCTGAGGTAAGGGCATTCATTTTTTGCTGACCCATTCTAGGACTGTTGTCCCTAAGGTATGATGACATTAACGATATATGGTATGTGCTTACTGGATTTGACTTTCACCTCTAAAGTGTCTTTATTTGCTGGACTGGACATAAACTTTTGATGCCATCAGCATGAACACCATGAAATGAGGACAATGTCTGTGTGTTGAACTTGGAATGTTGTAAAAAATAAGTGGCATACATGCTGTGATTCTTTTCTATTTTAATGTTTATGAATTATAAGATACTTACTAACCTCTCTGCTAATTCCCAGTCTCACTGACTAATATACCAACTGATGTTTGCCAGGACTGCTTTGGGGTGTAGCACTTTAACAAATGTGAGGCTGCACTTGCTGGTTTCATCTCACTGCATCACTGCATCTATCAGTCCCCAATGGTAATTGTCTTTTTTTTTATTATTCCTTTTTTCCTGTCCAGCCTTGGCGTTTCGTCTTGCTACCCCTCCCAGCCCCATCACCCCAGCTTCTGTCAGGTCTTACCTAGCCTTGCTCTGTACCTTATCCCCTCCCCCCCCACCAGGGAGGCAGTGAGCATACTTGACCTGCCAGTCAGGGATCTGATGGTCATGCCCTAGTTGCCAGGTGCAGGGCTTGCAAAGGACAGCAGTCATCCATACCAGCCTGGACATGTTTCCATTTTCAGTGCCTTCGTTCCTCCCTCCCTCTCTCTCTGTGGGCCGGAGGATCAGCTTGCAATGATGTCAATGGCAGCACCATGCAAACTCCTGTGCATAATGCACCAGATATCTGCCACTCCTCCATTGCCAGGCACACTGGTCCTTAGCCTCTGCTAGTGGGAAGTGCTACCCTGGGCTCCACACCACTCCCACCCCAGAGGAGGAAAGCAGTTCTTGCAATGCTTAATTCTCCTTCTCACCCCCCTCCCACCCAGCCAACCCTCTAACATTCTGAGTTTGTTCCTGAACCTTGGTCATCAGCGTCATAAGCAGTAGCGCTACTGCTGTGCCGGCGGGCCGGACCCCAATAGTAATTTCAAGTGGGGGTGTCTGTGCCACTGTAGGTAGCCCACCATGCTTCAAGACATCGGATTCTATCTGGTGCCTCTACAGTGGAGGTAGGGTCTTAGTTTCTCACACCATTCATTATCTAGGAAGAGGACCCAAATTTCTGTGAACCAATATGGGACAAACAATGTGGAAAGGCCTGTCAGTGACTCTGGGAAGGCACTGGGAAAAGAACAATAGGGACTGGACAATCAGTACAGAGTGAGGCTGCAGTGCAGACTGCTCGCTACTCTCAAACTGCTCTACTACAAGTTATTGAGGGTCATAATGTCCCTCTGGACTAATGCTGGGTGCTCCTGTGCCAAAGAGGTACCCCCTTACCCTATCCAGTGGGTTACAGGGGTGGCAACACTAGACCCTCCACACTGTTTAGGTGCTCTGTGCTGAAGACAGTGGCCCATGCCCGAACAGTGGGTTGGGTGGTAGTGGCAGGATATCCTGGGTCACAAGATACTTAAACACTGAAGATGGAACCACCACCGACCTGTAGTTGCAGTGGCAGCAGAAGCAGAATCCTGGCGCAGTTCAGCATGCCTCAGTGAAGATGCCCTCCCATGTGGAAAGAAAATGAGAGAGAGGGACAGAGGGGGAGAGAGAGGTAAGGGTGGAAGCGACACACAAAGTTGCCCTTAGTAAAAGATTCCCTTTTTCTGGTAGTGTTTCTTACTGAACTATTTGTTGTGGCTATTGCAGCTGGTGACTGTCTTTTTCTCTGGGATTTGGCTGGAAATGGGTGCTTTCCATGTAGCGGGCTATTTTGAAAATGAGGCACTGTGTATGGGGAGTTTCCACTACCTGACCCTCTGAATAACTCATATCTGCTAGGGACTGAGACCACTGGGTACACAAGCCAAGCAATGTTCTTAGTCTACCATCTCCAGGTTTACCCCCTGCAGGCATCAGTGAATCTTGCTGATTTGTCTTTCCCTGTAGCAGCATCTCACACAGTAGTGGCAGATGACCGGTTCAGCCTTCAATAATTTTTTATTCACCTCTCCCAAGTCCCCCTGCATTCACAGTTATTTACAATACGGTTGACTTTGGGAGAAAATGCCTGAGTGAAACTTTATAATGTGCATCTGGAATGGATGCTATTTTATAATATTTGCTTTCTTTACACATCTTTATGAAAACATTGATTCAGACATGAAAACTAGGTGCATACTTGTTTCTTGTGAAACAACTCAGCTGGAGTGATTTGAGCAGTGACATGAGGAGAGCTTTTACAGGCAAACAAGTCATTTGCAAACCCGTGCTCCAAATGGCAACTCCCTGCCAATTTATCTTTTGACAAGGCCAGCTTGAGACTGTGCACACACTCCTTAGCTGCACCCTGGCAGAAGCAAGAGAATATGATACTGATTCAATGTGTTTCATCAGCTTCAATTTAAAAAGAATGAGGCAAACTCCTCAGATGTGAATTGTGGTTCATTATCCAATACCAGCTCTAGACAAGACACACACACTATAAAAAATCCTTTCAAAGCATGAAAAGCAATAGTGCAGGACATCACAGAACCACTTGTGGACATTTAGCGAGATCCTCTCTATTAAACAAGCAAGACTTTATGGTCTTTACCAGCAGAGTCTTAATAAAACACCAGCCAACGCTGTGATAGCCACATCTACAACTGAAGTAGCCCACTGCAGGCATGTTGCATTTCAATATGCCTGGCATACTTAATACTGGGCAACAAAGTTCTGTTTGTCTGAATCAAGGCAAACGTCAGGACTTTCATCATAATTACCTGAGTGTATTATATACCCTATTTTCTTGTGACCAGTTTAGGTTGACTTTGCTCAGTCAATTTCAACCTAGCAAGCATGACCTACCCCCAATTGCTACCGTTAATTAGTGTTTACTGTTAACCAAGGTTATAACGTGCAGTTTTGCTTTTGAACTTTTTTTATTTATAGTTGCACAATGGTCACTGTTAAGGATAATCTGGTATAAGTTTCAGGAAACCCATTTTTCTATGCATTGTAACATGCACATAGTAAGAGTGCAAAAGTAACTTTTTGAGTTTATAATATGGGGCCCTACTTCTACAAGATATCTTCATGAGGCACAAACATGGGTATAGAGCCTAGAATATTCTACAAGGTATTAATTCACATATCTTTGGACATGATCTGGAGATAATCCTCATTTAATGATGACTAGGTTACATTTAATTCCTAGTGAAAAGCTTTTCGGGCTCCAGTTTAGTCCTGCCTCAATGGTTTGGACAGACCTTATTTTTCATCCCAAACAAATCTTTCAATGTGTTTCAACCTTTCACAGTCTGCCCCTAACAGGGTTCATTTTGAACTTTGTGTGTCATCAGGCAGTGATTATTAATCCCACAGTAAAAAAACAAGGCTTCTGTTATTTTTTTGTTTTGCCCTTCTTCTTCAGAGGTCGTACAGTAGTAGATTTCCCACCAACTCTGTCAGACATTTTGCTTTGTCATACCAAAGGATAAGGCCAGATCAAAATCAGCTGCTAACATCAGATCCTGTGAGTCAAGGGTGTTGGGAGGCATACTCACTGTACACATGAGCATACCGTTTTTCTGAGTATCTGCCCCAAACCATATACATTTTTGTTACCACTATCATTCTTATCTGAAGTATTTGAGTTAGTGTAGGCCACTGAGTAATGTCTGTAGCTATTTAAACTTCTACTGTTTAGAACATAGATATGTGTACAGCCTTTTTAGAGATGAGATGAGACATACATAGATGTTGTTGGCAGATAAGGGCCTTTGGCCCACCTAGTCTGCCCATGAATGCTGTTTACTGTAATTCTTCTAACAATCTGATTTAGAGACATAGAAGCATAGAACGTCTTAGCAGAAGGAGATCGCTAGGTGCATCTAGTCTGCCAAGATTTCTTGCTAGCCTACCATCCTACCTTATTTGTCCTTAGGTACAATGATGGTTCCTCCCTTTGGAACGCACCAACGTTAGGGCACCAAGTCATTAAGGTGACAATTGGCAATGTCGCAGACCACTGTTTTTGTGGGGGGCACCTCCTAACTATAGATTCCAACTCTGGGGGGCCGGACCTCAGGGAGTGAGCAGCAAACTCCAATTTTGGCACCCTAATGACTCGGTGCCCTAATGCTGGCACCCTGAAGCACTGCAATGTACAACAATACCTTTGTGCCTATCCCATTCCCTCTTGCACCCTCCTAACATCTTTGCCCCCATGACCCCAGTGGCTGTCTATTCCATCCGTCCACCACCCTCTCCATGAAGAAGAACTTCCTGACATTGGTTGTAAACCTTCTACCGTTTAGCCTCAGTTCATGCTCCCTTGTTCTACTTCCTTTTTTGACATGGAGGAGCTCCCGCACTTGTGACTTATTGATGCCTTTTATGTGCTTATATGATTTGATCATGTCTGCCCCTCTCCCTCCTCTGTTCCAGACAGTATATATTCAGTTCCCTCAATGTGTTCTCATATGACATCTGATGCAAACCCCTTATCATTTTTGTCGCCTTTCTCAGTACTGTCTCAATCCAGTCAATGTCCTTCCTGAGGAGAGGCCTCCAAAGCTGGACACAGTATTCCAGGTGCAGCCTGACAAGTGCTCTATACAGTGGCAGGACCACCTCCCTTCTCTTGCTCATGATTCCGCTCCCAGTGCATCCCAGCATGCCATTGGCCTTTACTGCTGCCTTCTCACACTGTTTCCCTGCCTTCAAATTGTCTGATATTATGATGCCTAGAGCACGCTCCTAGTTCATGGCAGCCAGTCTTTCCCCTCCCAGATAATATTCCTTCTTGGGGTTACTTCTTCCCAGATGCATGACCTTGCACTTTTTGGCACTGAATCTCAGGTGCCATGCTCCAGACCACTTCTCCAGCTTCTCTAAGTCTGAATCCATTTTGCCGGCTCCTCTGAGGAGTCCACCCTGTTGCATATTTTAGTATCATCTGTGAACAGACACTTTTCCCTCAAGCTTTCATTTTCAGAGGTGTGGCACCCTGTCTTCCAAGTCAGTCAGTGTGTTTGCAGGCATGGCCACAGTTTGCCAATGAATGCTGCAGCTGTCTATGACAGCAGTTGAAAATGCAGTGCTGTACAGTTCAAAGGGAGAGCTACGCTTCAGTGAGCAGCGATAAGATATCACATGCTCATGCGCTCCTTCCACACACCCACATGTATATTGCGTGTTCATGCTTCCCCCCCATGCACACACTGTATGGCCGACGGGGGTACCCAATCCCCCATCGGCTCTGCTGCGCTTCTCCCCAACAGAGTTCCAGGGGCCACCCTGGGAGCCCACCCCAGCGTGGCAACAGTCTGTATGGCCGACTGGGGTGCCCAATCCCCCATCGACTCCACTGTTCCCCCCCAAGAGACTACCAGGTGCCACGCTGGGAGCCCACCCCAGCATGGCAACAGTCTGTATGGCCGACGGGGGTACCCACCCCCTGCCGGGCTCCACTGCCCCCAAACAGTTTTTCCAGCTGCCACACTGGGAGCCCACCCCAGCGTGGCACAAGTCCCGGCTGCCTAAGGTTAAAAAGAAAAACCTGAAAGAAAAAACCTTCCCTCGCTGACTGTCCTGACCTCCCTCCCCCCAACCACATCCACCCTCTGTGCACCTGCCTCTCCACACCCCCACCTCACCCCATACTTACCTCTGGAGTCAGGCACGACGATCTTCGGTGGACCGGGAACACATCTGCTCTCTCCAAAGCTGACCGCAAACTGAAGAAATGCTGGTAAGCTGTATAATGGAATAAATAGGGTTTTTTCAACTTTGATGCATATCTCAGGCATTTGGGGGAAATTTTTCACCAAATTTTCTACATGGGGTTTTTGGGAACCCACCTCAAGAATTATGTCACTGTCATTTTGTTAATCTGGCCCAAAAGGTGATTTTGCGGTCAGTGCACAGAACTACCTTTTGGGACTGATTTATGAAACGACAGTGTCATAGTTCATGAGGTAGGCCCCCCAAAACCCTATGTTGAAAATCTGGTGAAAAAATTCCCCAAAATGACTGTTTTACGAGCATGCATTGCGCTGTTCCTACACACGCTCGTAAGTTCGCAAATTTTCAATATGTTCACTCCAGATTTTCAACATTGCAATTTTACCACAGCTCCTTATGAGCAGTACAGCTGTCATTTCTCACATCTTGCCCAAAACGTGTTTCCGCACATGTAGCGCACAATGGTGCAGTCAGTGTGCAAAATCAATGTTCAGGACAGATTAAGAAAATCACAGTGACACTGTTTATGAGCAGAGGTGTTAAAATGGGTATGTTGAAAATTTTGTGAAAAAATTCCCAAAAATGACTGTTTTACGAGCATGAGTTGCGCTGTTCCTACGTACACTCGTAAGTTTACGAATTTTCAATATCTTCATTCCAGATTTTCAACATTGCCATTTTACCACACCTCCTTATGAGCAGTACAGCTGTCATTTTTTACATCTCCCCCAAAACGTGTTTCTGCCCATGTAGCGCACAATGGCTCAGTCGGTGTGCGAAATCAATGTTTTGGACGGAGTAAGAAAATCATAGTGACACTGTTCATGAGCAGAGGTTTTAAAATGGCTATGTTAAAAATTTAGTGAAAAAAGTCCATAAAATGACTGTGTTACGAGCGACCATTGCGCAGTTTCCACGCACCCTTGTAAGTTCATGGATTTCTAATATTTTCATTCCAGATTTTCACCACTGGCATTTTTTCACACTTCCTTATGAACAGTACAGCTGTCACTTTTCATACCATGGCCGAAATGTGTTTTTGCACTTCCAGCGCAGAAATGCGTGGTCGCTGTGGGAAATCACTGTTTGAGACAGATTAAGAAAATCACAGTGACAATGTTCATGAGCGGAGGTTCCAAAATCCCTGTGTTGACAATCTGCTGTAAAAATCCCCAAACTAATTGCATTACGAGTGTGCTTTGCGCATTTTCTACGCATGTTCGTGACTTCACCAGTTTTTTTAATATTTTCACTGCAGATTTTCAACATTGTCACCTCCCCATGAACAGTACAGCTGTCATTTTTTACATCCTGCTCGAAATGTGTTTTCGCACCTGTGGTTCCAAATGGCATAGTCACTGTGCGAAATCAGCTTTCGGCTGACAAACTGATATTGCCACTATTCATAAGGTGGGGTAACAAAAAACCCACGTTGAAAATTTGGTGTGAAAATGCCAACGACCGCCTGAGGCGTTAGGGTTTCCGACCATGACGCCCCACCCTGTAGAGATTGACAGGCATCAGGGGTGTGACTTGGGATTTTCGCCTGTAATGCTCATACCATTCCACACCCTGCAGCCAGTGAGAGGCATCAAGGTGTGCCTTGGACTCTTCGGCCCCAAAGTTCACCCCATTCTCCTACACAGGACCCATCTCACCGTATTTCCTGATGGAATGGGGTGAGCATAAGGGCCAAAGACCCCAAGACACACATGACACTTGTCAGTGTCTGCAGGGTAGGGTGTGGTGAAATGACGTGGCCATTATGCCTGACTACCCAAAGTCACACCCAATGCCTGTCAGTATCTGCAGGGTGGTGGTGGGGTTGGCTCCAGTTCAGTATTTCACTGCCATTCCTATTATGCAGTTCTATAACTCCTACACTACCAATGCCAATGCCAGCAAGCAAACATTTGGCATTGACAAATACTTGTTTGGTTTTGGAGACAGCAAATCCACAAATCCACCCTAACATCTTTGCCATCTACAGTTGAAATCAAAGTGGACTCTGTGTAGCTATAATGTCATTTGTTAAACAGACCTGTTCAAAGTAATCAAGCTAAACTCTAGTTAACGAATGCTTCTCCAATTCTGTGGATTGAATATACCGTACACGACTAGATGTCCATTTCTAAACTTGCCTTGCTCCATATACATTTCACAGCATTACTGGTGGTTTTTCCTGTTCTTCTTTAATTCTTAATTCCTGTCAGGATTGCCTGAGCTTATTTTTCAAAACTGATCATAGACAGTATTTGGAATTTAAAAAATAAAGTCAACTCAATGTCTTCTGAGATGCTAACCAATTTACGGGACTAGTGTAACTTCAGACCTTGACAAATAAAACACATTAGCAGTGTTTACTGGTCTCAGGCTTGCACAGCTGGTAACATTTTCCTTTCAATAATTCAGTTTACCTGGCTGTGCCTGAATGCACCGCAAACAGCTATGTTAAAGAACGTACTGTAGGAGCTGCAAGATTAAATCAGAACAGCAGCCCATCATGTTTGTTGCAGTTGCAACTCGTTTGTTTTTTTTAAAGAAAAACATTTGACTGGAAATTGTGCCCTCCCTTGTTAAAATTCCATGAGGATATTCTGCTCCAGTAAAAACTTAACTAACCTAATTCTGAAAGTATCCATACTCTCTGCTTCTACCAAAGAAGCCTATTGCATAGGCTCCCCCCCTTCTGAATGAAAAGGTGATTCCTAACACTTTCCATTATTCTATGGCTCACAGCCTTAGTTTGTGCTTCCATGCTGCAATAGAGAATAACGGCTATGCAGTTGTGTGCTATGGAATTTATTACACACCAGAGGTGTGTGATGACCCATAAACCTCGAGAGCGAAGCTTGAGAAGTTTATGAGGTCATCACACACTGAGTTACCAATCCTATGGAAATTCCTAAGGTATTTGCATGGTATTACACCAAGGTGTATGCAGAAGATTAGGGTGAGGGAAAATATGGAGGAGATGGATAGGTTCCTGCAGCAGGTCAGATTTAAGTGGTTACCTAGACAGAAGTGTGAAAAATTGAATGTCCCAATATCCCAGGAAGAAATAGTGGACACACTAAAGATTTAAAAACTAGTAAGTCCCCAGGGGTGGTTGGGCTACTGTCATACTTCTATAAGAAGTTTAAAGACAAGCTGAAAATCGATTGGAGAAGGGGCTCATTCTGAGCCCTGGCCATTGATTTTTCTTATTTCTACTCTCTACACACAACAGGGCGTGCTGTTGTGCTCCGATATATGAATTATTATTATTTGTTTTTGTTACCCAGGTAAGCATACTAGACAACGAGTGCCTATTTTCAGGAGCGACCCAGGAGGTTACATTACAGAGAAACATGGTACAAATACAGGGTAGCATACAGGCCCGCAACTACAAGTGGACCAAATTGAAAACAGTACCCAGGACATTGAATGGACAAAAGAACAGTTACACCCACACACAGGTGGGGCCAGGGTAACAGCATATAGACAATAGTACATGGTCAGAGCAACAAACAAAAATACAACTACAGGCTTGTTAATACATAAGTTCACAATTGTGGCAGGGTGTGGAGAGCAACAAGTACAGGGGGTAAGAGGGAGGGGCAGAATCTGCTGACTCCCCACGTGGCAGTTGGGAAAAACGAGCAAGGGGTGGCAAGATTTTGCAGAGGGCAGTGTAGCTAGAAGGTGAGGAACCCAACCTGGAAGACCACCACAGCAAGGCAAGCACGAGCAGCAGGGGAGTACTGCCCCATACCAGTGGCAGACCCCGGTGGGCAGGTCGGGGGATAGCGAAGGGACCTACAAGAGCCCTGAAGAAGGAAGCAAGAAGGGGAGGGGATCCCAGACAGCGTGGGGGGGTGGAAAGGTGCGTGCTGACCGGAGGGGAGCGGTAGGGGTCATGAACTGCTTGAGGGTGGGGAGTAGGGTGGCCACAAGAGCAAATAAGTGCGGGGGTGGAGAAGTGGGTGAGGCCGAAAACCTACAGGGTGGAAGAGGAGACAGGCAGGCGGGGGTGGCAGCTACACGTTTCCACAAGCACAGGTGGAGGTCCCATTGAGGAAGTTCCAGAGGGACGTTTTGAAGCTGGAGTGGGATGGGGCGGCTCGAACTGGAGCAGGGAGAGGTTCCAGAATCTGGGGGCATAGGCGGAGAAGGCCCAATCCCCGGTGCGGGAGCAGGTCCTGGGGACTTTGCAAACGAGAGTCGAGCTGGGCCTAAGCAGATAAGCCGGTGTACAGAGTTGGAGGGGAAGGGCAAGTGCCGGGTGGCAAGCCGTAAGGACTATGTTGTCTACAAAGCTACAGAAGACAAAGGCTCTGTGTTTATCAGGGGGAAGCCACTCCAGCCGGGCATAGAGGGCACACTGATGCATAAGGCGATGGGCGGAGAGGGAAAATCAACAGACATTGTTATAAGCCGTGTCCCATTTTGTTAGGGAGGCATTCGGGACGGCCTCGAGGCCAACAAGCCCATAGCAGAGAGTAGGTAGGAGGATCCCCCTGGCTATGGCGAGCCGAGCTGCTGGGGTAATGCAGTCTTTGGCCCTGTAGGCAAGGCCAAGCTTACTGTTTGACACTTTGCAAATGTTCCGGAGATGCTCAGTGAAATCAAGCTGGGGGTCTAGGGTCACTCCTAGATACCTTGCAGAGTTCAGGACGGGCAAGAGAGAGCCGTTCCCACCATTTATAGCGAGGGGGGATGGGCAAGAAGCAATTTTGGCTGCCGACCCAAATAACATGGCGTGAGTTTTGGCTAGATTTACGGTAAGCTTGCATCCCGCGAGCCAGTTTAGGATATACCTAAAGTCGGAGTTGAGTTGGGAGTTGATGGTAACAGGGTTCAAGGTGCTAGATAGTAATACCAGATCATCCGCATATAGCATAGCAGACCCGAGGGTTGTGACTGAAGGGAGTTCGTTTACATAGAGGGAGAACAGAATGGGACCAAGAACAGACTCCTGGGCTACACCACAACTAACTGGGGAGAGGCCCGAAAGAGCACAGTTAAAGCAGGTGTATTGTTGTCTCCCCCCAAGATAGCTGGTGAACCAGTCAAGAGCTCAGGGGGAGAAGCCTTGCCCGAGGAGGGTGGAGATAAGGAGATTATGGTCAACTCGGTCGAAGGCCTTAGAGAGGTCGACAAAGATGGCATCAGTCAGTTTTCCACCATCTGTGGTGGCTCTGACCTGGGAGGTGACCACAGCGAGAACGGTGGACGTGCTATGCTCCTTCCTGAAGCCGTGCTGGGCAGGGGAGAGAACAGCATACTCCTGCAGGTAATGAGAGATTTGTCCAGCCACAGCTTTCTCAAGTAGCTTGCTGGTAGCAGGGAGAATGGCAATGGGGCGGTAGTTATTTAACTCCTTGGGGTCACCGTGCTTGAACACTGGGACAACCTTGGCCACCTTCCATATATCAGGTATGATTCCAGAGGTGAGGGAAGAGTTAAAAGAAAAAATTACTCACCTTAATAATGTTGTTTCTTCTAATGGAGTCTTGCTATATTATAGACATTAGCAGTTTGATCCAGCTCTAGAACTGCCCGGAGTGAAATGGTTAAAACCATTCCAAAATAGAATTTTGACGAGAGCAGCTCTATCTGTGTCATTTCAAACTTGAACTGTCAGATTTTACGAGCCAAACTCACTAAGATCTGTGTGGAAGCTGTAACCTACACTAGCCAAATGGCTACCTAAATAATAACAACCATTGATGGTCCCAACACCCAAGACTCAAGTCAGGGGACCAGAAATACTAACACCATTCTAATAATATGAAAATGGAACATAAGTATAATAAAACACACACACGCGCATACATACACACCCCAAAGTCCCAAAGGGACAAAATGCTAACAGGGCATAAGTAGTGCCCACACTAAGTTGCCCGCACCCCACCAAGTAGAGGTTCTGAGAGGGCAGGTTGGTGGGAGGTCTATAATATAGCAAGACTCCATTAGAAGAAACAACATTACTAAGGTGAGTAATTTTTCTTCAAACAACATGAAGTCTTGCTATATTATAGACATTAGCAGAATACACAGCAGTACTCCACGGAGGAGGGACAGAACCTACTTAGGAATAGGCTCTGAAGAACAGCTGTGCCAAACTGAGCATCTCTCCTGGCCTGGACATCCAGGGAGTAATGCTTGGTAAAGGTGTGTACCGTTTTCCAAGTAGCAGCCTGGCAAATCTCTAATAAAGGGATATCTCTGGCAGCAGCTGAGACGAGCTGTACCCCTGGTAGAATGAGCCCTCAAACCGGGGGAGGCTCGCTCACTTTCTGATAACAAAATTGGATACAAGAGACAATCCACCTGGCTATTGATCTCTTAGTGGCAGGTTTGCCTTCCCAACTTCACCATAGGTAAGGAAAAGTTGAGGATTCGAACCTGTGACCTTTGGTACGCCTCTATATAATAACTAAGAGCTCTCTTAACATCCAGGCTGTGCAAGCCTCCTCTCACCCGAAGAGGAGTGATCAGTGAAAAATACTGGAAGGAGATAGATTGATTAAGATGGAAATCTGAAACCACCTTAGGCAAAACTTCCTATTAGTCCTAAGGACTACCTTATCCCTGTGGAAAGAAATAAAGTCAGTCTCACTGACAAGGCTTGCAATTCACTTATAGTCTGGCAGAAGTGATAGCCACTGGAAAAACAGTTTTCCAAGTTAGGAACTTAAGCTCTGCAGAAGACAGAGGTTCAAAAGGGGGTTGCATTAACTGGGCAATGCAAACATTAAGGTCCCAAGCAGGGGCCGGTTCCCGAAAGAGAGGATTAGTATGGAGTAATCCCTTAAAAAACTTGGAAAACACAGGATGAGAGGAAAGAGGATGACTTTCCTGCTGACACAAAAGCAGACACAGCTGCAAATGAACTCTCAAGGTAGCTGGTCTGAGACCCAAGGAATTAAGATGTACCATGTAATCTAACAAATGGGCAATTCAGCAGATTCTGGGAAATATTTTCCTAGCACACCAAATGGAAAACCTTTTCCATTTAGAACTATAAGTAGCCCTAGTGGAAGGCTTTCTGGAAGCCTTTAGGATCTCAAGAACACCCTGAGAGAGGTGTAAATCAGCAACTCTAACTCCTCAAGAGCCAGGCCTTGAGGTTGAGGATTGAGGTCTGGATACCAAACCCTTCCTGGGCACAAGTCAACAGATTGTGATTCCTGGGAGGCACAGGGAAGATGGACTGTCAGAGACAGAAGGAGTGGGTACCAGGGCTGCCTGGCCCAATCCGGGCAATCAGAATCACCCTGCAAGGCTGAGATCTGATTTGACTAGTACTTTGAACATGAGAGGAAAGGGGGAAGCATGAGGAACTTCCCTCCCAATCCAGAAGAAGGGCATCCAGGGAACTGAGCCCAGCACTGGAGGCCTGCAACAGAACAGAGAAGTTTGTGATTGTCTGGGGCTGCAAAAGATCTATCTGAGGGATGCCCCACCTGGCAAAACTATCCCCAGCACTTGAGGATCCAGGGACCATTCGTGATGGCCCTGGAAATCCTGCTGAGGCATCCGCTAGACATTGTCCTTCCCGAAGATGAACTGCTATGAGGGAAATGTTCAGGGAATAGGCCAGAACCACAACTTCATTGCCTCGGTGCACAAGGCTGAAGACCGAGTGCCCCTGTTTGTTGATGTACCACATTGTTGTGGTGCTGTCTGTTCTGACTTGTATCACCTTGTCGGGACAGATGCAGAAAAAGCTCGAAGAGCTAAAAAGACAGCTCTGAGTTCAAGCAAATTGATGTGGAGCAGAGATTCCTGGGGGGACCAGACTCCCTGAGTGGAAAGGTCGCCCATGTGGGCTCCCCAACCCAGAAGGGAAGCATCTGTAGTGAGAGTCAAGTCGTGAGAAGGGGAAATGAAGGGACCCCGCCTTAAATTGCTCTGATCCTGCCAGCACTGGAGAGCTAGGATCAAGGTTCGAGTCACTGGGACCAACTTGGAAAGGGGTCTCTTCTCTGAGACCAAAGGTTCTCAAGTGAAACTGAATGTCTCTCATCTGAAATCTGGCTCCCTGCACAACAGCTGTGGATGCAGCCATGTGCCCCAGGAGCTGCAGAAGTGTCTTGCTGGTCGAGAGACCTGCAGAATGAAGGGGAGGCCAGAGCCACTAAATTCCTTACCTTTCTGGGGAAGAAAGGCTCTTGCTAGCTTGTGTCCAATTCTGCCCCTATAAAGGTGAGTACCTGGACTGGTTCCAGAACCGACTTTGGTAGGTTTAGCAGAAAACCCAGGGAGGTGAGAAGCTGCTGGGTGACCTGCAGGTGAGATTTTGCCTGTTCTGGGGACTGGCCTACAATGAGCCAGTCGTCTAGATAGGGAAAAACAGCAATCCTCTGCCTCCTTAAGTGGGCCACTGCCACTGCTAGACACTTTGTGAATACCCTTGGAGCAGAGGTAAGGCCGAAGGATTGCTCTGAACTGGTAATGACCTGAGGGCAGTTCGAATCTGAGGTACTTCGATGGGATCTTCTGATTAGGACATGGAAATAGGCATCCTTGAGGTCCAGGGAGGCTAGCCAGTCCCCTGGCCTTAGGGAAGGTAAAATCATTGCCAGAGTTACCATTTTGAACTTTGGTTTCAAAAGATGCTTGTTCAGATATCTGAGATCTAAAATGGGCCGCCATTCTCCTGTCTTTTTTGGGGTAAGGAAGTATCTGGAATACAGACACCTGCCCTGATGCAGGGGAGGAACCCTTTCTACTGCTCTGAGAGCTAACAGGGATGAGACCTCTGTTTCCAGAGCGAGGGTCTCTGAAGCACTTGCAGGTAGAAAAAGTCTGCTTCTCAACTTGGGAAACTTTTTGAAGCTGAGAACCAGACCCTGGCTTACTACTTCCAGAACCCACTTGTCTGAGGTTAAAGAAGCCCAATTCTGACTGAAGTAAGCCAGCCTGCCCCCTACTGGTACAGGAGAATCGGCCCTGGGCACCCCATCAGGGTGCCTGTTTCGCAGGAGCTTTAGGCTGGGGGGTGGGAGCAGGTCTGCCCACCCCTTGTCTGCCCCTGCCTCTGAAGAAGCCCCTCTGAGCATAGGCAGAGGAGGCCTGAGTCTGGTAGAAAGGCCTGTGAAAAGGCCTACCCCTACCCCTGAGGGCATGCCTTGAGGAGTGGCTTGCCGCTCCTTAGCCTGTGCACTCTTGTAAGTAGTCCTATATTCATCCATCTTCTTCATGTAATTCTCTGTCTGCTCTCCAAACAGAGAATTCCCACCACAGGAAAATCCATAGCCTTAGTCTGGGTATCCTGTGACAAACTAGTACACCTGAGCCAGGCCAACCTACGAAAGCTACAGATGTGGCCATGACCCCAGAGGAAACATCATTAACATCCACAGCAGCATGAAACTGAAGCTTAGAGGCTTCAATGCCATCAGCAGCCACCTGTTCTAGTTCACTAGCCAGCTGGCCATGGGCCTGCTTAGCCAATTGCGTAACAGTATCCCATCTAGATTTCTGATACCTAGCTACATAAGCCATATAATTTGCTTGCCTGAGTCCCAGAGAGGCTGCCATATACTTTTTTTCCATGGCATCAATCTTCCTGGAATCCTTGTCAGGAGGATGTGAAGCCAAGGGAATATTAGCTTTATCACAGGCAGCAGCCTGAACTACCCCAACATGACTGCATTGCTGAGAAAGGAATTCTGTATCAGGGCCTGACAATGTATACCTTCTGTCCATCTTTTATCTACAGGAGGCACAGAATTAGGAGCTTTAAAATTTTAATTGTTTGTTTCCTAAAGACTTATGTAAAGGAATAGACAATCTCCTAGACTCTGAATATCCATCATTTCTACAAAATCAGGCTCCTCTTGCTCATCAACAGCCTCTTCTAAAGGAAGCTGAGGGTTTCAGCAACTTTTTATAAAACATAAAATGAGATGGGGACTCAGACAGCATAGGGGAGATTCTAAAGGTCTGTCTGGGGAGATGTCCGTTCAATGGTCACACCAGACCTTCCCAGCCACATTCATACTGTTCATAATCCTCCTCCCCTCCTCTGGTTCATAAAATTCCTCAATATCATAATCCTGAACCACTGGGACCGGACGAACCGACCTTTGCCAGATAGTGGTGGTTCGGACGGACCCTGAGACAGTGACTGGACAATTTGTATGGCTTTTTATATCTCTGCAGCAGTTGGAGAAGGAATTTTGGACTCCAGACCTGCTGATTTTCTTGTTTTCTTTACTGGAATTGGTTCCTCAGAACCAGCTTTCTTTTGCCGAGGAAGTCTGGCCTGGTCAGAGGGCACTCCTCTGGTTCGGTTGCACCGAACGGGCTAGCCATCCGGTCAGCGGACTTTTTGGCCTCTGTTCCTGAGCCTGCCCAATCTTTTTCCAGAGTGGCTGCAGGAAATTCTTACATACCTGGCAGTCTGACTGAGGTGGTCAAACCTCAGACAATAAACACATGGTGTGTGGGTCAGCCTTGGCAAAGACTTCCCCACAAACATCACAGTGTTGAAACCCAGTGGGCCGGTTTTCTTTTGGGTTTCTCAGACATATGCCAGCCTAACTAAAATCTTGCCTTTAACGGCAGTGTTAGGCAAGACACCTTATCGGTTCCTAACCGCATCATTGGTATTGGAAAAAACGAATAAATCCGTTTTTAGAACCGATAAGAACCGGAACCGTACTCTAAAATAGTAACTTTTAGTTTTAAATGAGTTTTAACCACTGATCGGTTCAAAACCGAACCGATAACTTACAAGTTCCACACAGACAAAACCTTCATTTACTTATGGTTACCACAGATAGAGCTTGAACCGAATGGTTTTGCGGTTAAAATAAAACTATTCTCGGTTAAATCCAACCGAGAAAACACTTTTTAAACCGAGAAATGAACCGAGCAGAAGGAGAAATCTCCGGAGCGACTGTTCACTGAGGCGGAGTAAAGAATCTGACAGTTCAAGTTTGAAATGACACAGATAGAGCTGCTCTCGTGCCAAAATTCTATTTTGGAATGGTTTTAACCATTTCACTCCGGGGCAGTTCTAGAGCTGGATCAAACTGCTAATGTCTATAACATAGCAAGACTTCATGTTGTTTGAAATGTGGGTAATCGGCCAAGCGAGGTGGGGCCCCCCAAGGCTCAGAAGCTTAGGCTCAAGGTGATCATAGGCGGCCCCTGAGTGGTGTGGAAGCCCGGCTAGAAGAGTTTTAGTTTCCCCGGCAGAGATTGCCTTAGGTAAAAAGGAGGCCGGGTGAAGGGGGGGTGGTCCTGAGGTTCAGTGGAGGGGGAAGGGAGGTGAGGGGAGGCCGGTGATTCTGAAAACAGGCAGTTGAACGCAGAGGCAATAGTCAGTGGGTTGTTGCAGTTGGCCCTCTCTATGTTCATGTTAGCGGCCGAGTGCGTGGTGGACACACCCACCATACTTTTGATGTTTTTCCTGAAACTCCGGGGGTTGTAAGCCGAATTAAGCAAAGCTGATTTACAGAATTCACTCTTGGCGGCACTTATAGCAGCCTTGCAAGGGTTCCGGAGTCGCCGATATTCAAGGTGAACAAGTGGGTCGCCAGAAATTTTGTAGTTGATCCAGCACTTGTCTCTCTGCTTCATGAGAGCAAGTAGTCCACTATGCAGCCACTTGGTGACTGTGCCCTCACTCTTCTTTTTGTGAGGGGAGCATGCTTATCCTGCAAGGGGATGAGAATCGATAGGAAGTGGTCTAATGCAATGGTCGGGTTACTGGTACTAAGTACCCTGGCCCAGTCAGTACGACGTAGGTCATTCAGGTAGTCGTTTAGGATAAGTTTGGAGTAATCCCTGACCTGAATCACTCGACTGGGAATTTTTGGGGCAGAGGATCCTCATACACAGTAGATGGGAGAGTGATCTGTTATCGCATCTGGGAGAGTACCAGAATGCAGGATTTTATCCAGATGGTTGCTAAGTAACCAGTCGATAAGTGAGCCCTTGTCCCCCAGGGAGGAGATACGAGTGGGTCTGGAGATGGTCTGACAAAGGGCTAGGCCAGACAGAAGCAGCTCAAATAGCTTGATATTGGGCCCTGACCAGTTGAGGTTGAGATCCCCCAGGATAAGGACCTCATTTGACCCCACAGTGCCCTTTAAGTGGTCAAGCAGAAAGGCTAGTCTATGCCACCCTTTGGGGGATTGTAGGCACAGACCAGGTGCACCTTTTTGGAGCTACCAAGTAGCAAGAGGGAGTGAATGAACTCACAGTCTGTGGGATTGGGCAGAGATAGGGATACCAAGGATGCATTTAGGTGCCCCCTGAAGTATAGGAGTACTCCCCCCCACGTTTGGTGCCAGTCCTATCCCGCCTGATGAGGCTGTAACCCGGAATGGCACATGCAGAGTCAGGAATACCAGGCTTCAACCAGGTTTCTGTAAGTCCCAGGATGTCAGGCTCATACAGGGTCACCCAAGCAGTCAGTTCAGCCAGGTTATGGAGGATACTGCGGATATTTAGATGAGCAATTTTTATGCCTTTTTTTAGCAGCCAGGCAGGAGGCTGCAGGGGTGGGTTGGGGGAGGATGGGTGCCCAGGGTAGGAGGGTGTGGAGACCGGCGGCACGGAGGGAGCCATGGACTAGTATGACTAGGCAGCAGGGTAGCCCTGGCATGAGAGCAGTCCAGAGAAACCAATGAAATTTAGGAGCCTAACGGAGCCCCTAGTAAAAGTGCAATGTCCAGTGAACCAGGGTATTAAGAGAGGGATCCTGACAGGGTCTGCGGAACTCCTGAGGAGAAGGGAGTCTAGGGGATAACTAGGTACAGGGGCAGGGATAGTAGCTAGGAGAGAAATCAGGGGACAACTCAGTTCCAGTGCATTATTAGGCATGATGCCACAGACCGAGTGCATTTAACCACCCGACGTGTATGTAGATCTGAGCAAAACTGCACCCCCAGTGTGTTATTAGTCTAAAACAGTGGCCAGGAATGTGACATTTCTTTCTTCTTTTTTGCGTAAAGGGGGTTGTACGGGTTTGCATTTGAAAAGCAGACCCTGGCTGCCCCAAATTAAATGTAAATTCCCCTGAAGTTGCTTACTGCCGTATCTGGCTGCCTCAGATTTGTTTTGAAGTACCTAAAATTGCTCGATTACTTCAATTTATTATAGTGTATTCATTTAAATCAGTAATGTGGTTGCTCCTGCTATTTTGACTCTTGCTCACTGAGTTTATTTATAGTTTCACTTTCTGTAGCATGATTGAGTGGCATTTGTCCTGTAAAAAAGCATTAGTTAAAATGTGTGTAATCTGTGCTTTTGTATTAAAAAAGAAATAATAAGTTTTAAACTCCTAAACTGCCACAGACTCTAGAGTGAATATGATCAAGCGAGTTGGTGGCTTAAGTAGAAACAGTGACTTGTGAGCAGTGCTATAGCAACACTCACAGAAATATAGAAATTGTCAGCAGATACGGACTGATAGGGTCATCCAGTCTGTCCGTAAGCTATGTACTTGACTATGGTTTCTGACCCTCCCTCTGCTTTACCTCAGTGGTTCCCCTATGTCTGTCCCATGCATGTTTAAATCCAACCACAGTGCTTGCTCCCACTACCTCTTGTGGCAGACCATTCCATGCATCCACCATCCTCTCTCTGAAGAAGAACTTTCTCACATTCCCTCTTAACCTGCCACCTTCCAATTTCATGTCATGCCCCCTTGTTCTTGTACTTCTCCTGTATTAGAAGATGTCTCCCCCCTGCACCTTGTTTATGCCCTTGAGGTACTTGAATGTTTCTATCATGTCCCCTCTCTCCCTTCTCTCCTCCAGTGAGCACATATTGAGGTCCCTTAATCTCTCCTCGTAAGTTTTGTGGTGCAAGCCCTGTACCATCTTAGTTGCCCTTTCATTGGACCTTCTCCAGCCTGTTAATGTCCTTTTGAAGGTGCGGCCTCCAGAACTGCACACAGTACTCCATGTGAGGCCTGACCAGGGTTTTATATAACAGCATCACTATCTTCCATCTTCTGCTAGTGATACCCCTGCCTATACACCCCAGCATGCTACTGGCCTTCAGTGCTGCCCTTGTACTCTGCTTTGACATTTTTAGATCATCTGAAATAATAACCCCAGGTCCCTTTCTTCCTTGGTAACTGTTAGCAACTCCCACATCCTGTAGCTTTCACCAAGGTTTCTATGCCCCAGGTGCACAATTTTGCACTTCTTTGAATTAAACCTCAGTTGCCACTCCCCAGATCATTTCTCAAGCTTCCCCAGGTCTTTCCTCATTTTCTGCACCCCTTCTGGAGTATCCACCCTGTTACAGATCTTGGTGTCATCTGCAAACAGGCAGACCTTTCCTTCCAGACCCTCTGCAATGTCACTGATGAAGACATTGAACAGGACTGGCCCAAGGACTGATCCCTGAAGTACCCTGCTGGTCACCCCCCTCTCCCCAGATTGGATCCCATTTACCACCACCCTCCGCCTCCTATCTGTTAGCCAGTTCCTAACTCAGTTGACCACCTTGTCTTCCATGCCCAGCCTACCCATCTTGTTAATCAGACTCTTATCCAGACTACAGGCAGATTAGATGGGCCAGGTGGTCCTTATCTGCTGATGTTTCTTTGTTATGTGGGATGGTGTTGAAGGCTTTGCAGAAGTCAAGGTAGGAAACGTCCACTGCCCCCCTTATTTACTTCCTTTGTCACCCAGTCACTCACTCTTGCTTCACTGTTTCTAAGCTACTGATGCCACCAACTTGGCTGCTCACATTTACTCTAGAATCTGGGGCAGCCTAGGAGTTTTAAAACTAATGTCAGCAACAAGAATATTATATTACTTCTTGTTTTATAAAAGGGCACAAGTTGTACAATTTCTGACCAAGGCTTTTTTGTGGGACGAATATGCTTGGTCACACTACAAAAAGTAAAAGTGAACAAGATACCCAAAAAGTAAGGGAAAGCTGAAATGGCAGGATCAACCAGATAGGTGATTTACATGGATAAAATATAATAAATTTAGCAGTTTTAAATAATTCATGTTACGGGTAGATAAGGGAAAAAGCAATTCCCATGAATTTCACATTGTATGGTTTTCTATTTAAATGGGATGTATGTGTAACAGTTTCTGTGCACCTGGTGCACAGTGATCACCTGGTCTAGTCTGCTAGTGAACAGGTTCTGAGGAATGGAAAGAAGTGCAGTAATATGGTCATTGTGGAATAATGTACAGTCATGTGGTGTGTTACATCCAGCAACGGAGCATGACTTTTACTGACTTCTGATATGCAATGGCCTTAATGGAAATATCTTTGATATGTCCTCAGAGGGCAGTTTGACATTATAACATCATAAATGGTGGAGCTATTACTGATGTCAAAGGTCAAATTTCACAAGGAGGAAATATTACAGATATTTCCATTAGGGCCATTGCATATCCCATTTATGCAGCAGTGAATGCTGTGGTGAGCTGCCCAGCTGACAGTCCTTATTTATAGATATAATTCTGTTGCATATATACTTTTTAATGTAATTCTGTGTATATGTAAATGCCAAGACATGCCAGTGTCAGCACAAAGGCACCTAGGGAAAAGACTAAATTAAAAAAAAAAGTTTGACCTTCCTTTGACCTGCAAGGCACCTGCTAGCCAGGAACTGAGATTGCATTCCCAGGCTCCTTTAACAGAGATATGCCAAAATCAATTTTCCTGTCATGGATCACACACTTCAATGGCCGAATGCTTTGTCCCAGGAAACTATTATAGTATACTTCATTTTATGAGGTAACAGGAAAGAAAACATCCTTCTAGCAAACCTATGTGAATTCTTGGCAGGGCCCTTTGAATTAGCTTAGTGTGGGACACTGAGACTTCAAAGGGCTTAGAATTTAAATGTCAGGATTTGATTTTTGGAAACAGCAGAACAATGCCTTCTGTTGGCCTAAATGTTGTGGGATTTTTCACTTACTATTTCAAGATTACAGAAAGGTATAAATAGCCCCAGATCAGGGCATTTGGACACACTCTTCATCTGGACTCCACTTGACACACACAAGAAACCAAACTGCTGAGACTCAGTGGCTGCAAACACATTTTTCCTCTGGACATTCTCTTGACCAGGACTAAGGAAACTGAAAACTTTCATCCACTATTTCTGGACTTCAATCCACTGCAAATTATAAGGCAGACTTAGTTAACAGTTTTAGTGCATTTCACTGTATATATTTTTCCCATTTTGTTTCTGCATTCTGTAACCCAAATCAGTATTGTCTTTTAGTTGTAACTGTATTTAAGTATTTTAGTAAAAACCTTTGTTTTTCTAAAGCAATTCTGCCTGCATGAGATTTCTATATTTGTGTGTGAAGTGTAGAACAGTATTAATAATCTGTGACAACTGTTAATTGCTTAGAGAGGCCACCATAAGCAACCAAATTGAGAAAAGAGTGTGTAAGTGACATCTGGAAAGGATTGGGAGAATACCAGTGTCTCAGAGACAGGTCTGCAGGGATTTTGAACCAGGCTGTTGCATACCCTGTAGGGAGAAGGCCAAATAAGGTTTTATACTGCTACCTCGGAGAGTGTATGATACCTGGGTCTTCCTCTTTTGTGTAATAGCCAAAGAAGGGTTCATATTTGGCCACAAGACTTGAGTATGGTATTGTGCCCTCATCCACAGCTAGAAGGATGCCCTGTGTCCTCATGCCAGAGGCACAGTCATGACCTCAGCGAGCATTCTAAAAGCATGAGGAGGGAAGCCCTGTCCAGACCATCGCAGATTACATTTAGGGGTAGACACTGTGAGCTAAGTGGTCCTGACCCCCAGGAGTGGGCTCGTGACAAATGTGTGACATGCTGACACTAGTATTTGCATCTGTATCTCAGTGCATCCATGAGTTGGGAAGCAACACTGAATGTAGTGGCTAAGAAGAGACAGGGAAGAGGCCTAGCGGGGTGGGAGAGATGTTTGTGACAGATGCTCAGGTATGGTTAGAGGCTACCAGCAGGACTCAGAGGGAAAGTGCCGATCAGAGTGCTGAACGGGGTTGGAAAAGAATGGTATGAGCGGTGGCGAGAGCCGTGTTACTATGAGACTAAGTAACAGGTACTGACATTGAAAATGTATTCAATAGGATGTGGTTTTTATTTTTTCTACTTTTATGGTGTATAGTTCATGTGAGGAGAGAATTTTTGAAATGAAAGAGGTTGACTGGAATCAGCATACAAGTCAGTTTTGGGTTCTGAAAAAAAGTGTGCTGCTCTTGCTGCTGGCTCCAGCCAATGAGGACTTACTTGTGAGAATATTTTTGACCATCAGGTCCTAGAGTGAGAATATTTTGATATTTTCATTCTAGGTCTGGAGTGAGCAAAAATATCGCTGATAAGTGTCTGAAAATATACTCACAGATATAGCGTATATATATATATGCGTGTGTGTGTGTGTGTGTGTGTGTGTGTGTGTATGTGTATGGAGGGCAGTGGAAGGGACAAGCAAGGATTCTCAAGTGATGAAAAAGGATCCTTTTTTGTGACTCGTGATATGAAAAAGGATTATTTTTTCATATCATGCAGTCGCAAAAAAAGGATTCATTATATTAAAAAAAATACATTTATGGGGCATATTTCTAAATTTGAAGTGCAGATTGTACATAATGGGGTCCCGATAAGCCAAATATGTGTGGTGGTCTCTCCAGGTTGTCACTTTTGTGGCCTTTGAAAAACAAATGAAGAAAAAACTAAAACAAGATGGCAGCTTGTGAAAAAAGATTTTCTCTCACAAAATAGGATTTAATTCTAACAAAAAAAGAATGGGTCTCATGAGAGTTAATCCTTTTTTGTGAGAACAAATCCTTTGTCAGTTTTTCTCCCTCTATCCAGAAAAGTGCTCTTCCCATTGAAAAAATGGGAAATGAAAAACGTAATAACTTTGCAACAGATTAGTATTTTTACACAAAACAACTAAACATGCCTGTTCTGTTTCCCAAGCTGGTACTATCATAAAATAAATCACACCAAAATTTCACATCATCTGGATGCAGGGTGAAGAGGAACAAAATGCAAAAAGTGGCAACTTTTTGCACTGTCAAGATCTTGGAATCCGCACATCCAGCCAGAACAAAACCTGCCACGTCAAGAGATCTACTCCATGGAACAGCGCATACATTGATCGGTTGCAAAGTTATTAAAGTGCAAAATTTGAGGTTTAACATTAAACTTGCTATTCAACCATAACTATAGGGGCATTACAGTGCCCCTATAATATATTGCAAAAAACTACATTAATGCAGAAATTAGGGTTGAAGAATGCAAAGCACACAAAGTAGAGACTTGAAAAAACATTAGGTTTGTGGGTCTCTGGAGTACTGGAAAATCAGTGGTGGGGTCTTCCTTGGGATTATCAACCCTAATACCCACCCCATCCCCTAAGCAAACAAGGTCTGATGTGATTCCTTTTCTTCACGCAGGGCCCTGCATGATGAAAGCAATGACAGGTTCTGTTGGCAACATGTGGCCAGCCATACTTCTCTACCTTTGAAGAGTGTATCTCTAAGAGGCTCTGACTTGGAGCTGTATCTTGTGCTTTGGACATGAGGTTAAGGGCAGTGGGTGAGGGGATGGCCATTAGGGTGGAGAACCCCAAGGAAGACCCTAACACTGATTTGCCAATATTTCAGAGACCCAAAACCCTAATTTTTTTTCATTTTCCTACTTTGTATACTTTGCGTCCTTCAACCCTAAGGTCAGCATCAACATATTTTTTTTTGCTATTAATTTCCTTCTTTTTCTGACAGTGAAATCATATCCTCATCTGGGACCTGTGCAAAATGAAATAAACTGAATACTGGAGATAGTCTTTACCCAGTGCATGGGCCCATCATGCCCCCCACATGCATGTCAACACCTTGTGAAGGAAGGCTCCCTGGCCCACCACAGGGTGTTGTGTGTGTATCAGAACACTGCTCCATCCCTCCCTGGATGGAGCCAGTACTGCATGCTGTAGCACCTTCCACCCAGCCTGGGCCCACTAAGCTGCTCACTGAGCTCATGCTCAAACTCAGGCCACTGGCACAGGAAACCAGTGTGCTCCCCACTGGGCCAACAGATGTCCCTGCAAACAACATTATGTCATCATTTTTTTGTGATATTCTGACCCCAAAATTTAAACAGTCTTTTTATGAACCCCTCCTTCTGAACATGACAGATGTCATTTAATACCATACTGGACAAAAAAAAATTTTGTGCCTGAAGTGTGAAATCACATGTTGACCAGGATTTGAAAAAGAACTGCTGTCACGTTCATGAGGTGGTGTAAAATATGGTGATGTTGAAAATTTGGGGGTTAAATATTGAAAATTACTAAAGTTATGCGCATGAGGAGAAAAATTACAACATACCTTCATAACTTTGTTTTTTTTAAATATTTTGACCCCAAATTTTCAACATAGTCTATGACCCCACCTTATGAACCTGGTAGGTGAAAATGTTTAAATCACCACCAAAATGTAATTTCGTGCCACAAGTGTGAAAACACTTATTGGCCAGGATGTGAAAAACAACAGCTGTAATGTTCTTGAGGTGGTGTGAAAAAACAGCTATGATGAAAATCTGGGATAAAAAATGTTGAAAATTACCAAAATTATGAGTGAGCTTACAGAAATGTCAGTGTATGCTCATAACTTGGTCACTTTTTCATTTTTCTTTGTCATATTTTCAACATGGCTTTTCTGGAACCCAACTTCATGAACAAGGACACTGGAATTTTTGTAATCTGGCCTGGAAGTTGATTTCACACAGCAAACATGAAATCAGTTTTCAAGCTGGGTTTACATAATTGCACTACCATTGTTCAGGAGGTGGGGTCCCAAATGTCCATATTGAAAATCTGGGCAAAAAATATGAAAAAATTACCAAATTATGAAGAAAAGTGCAAAACACATTGAAATAAACACACAGCACTTACCTGTTTTCCTCAGTTCCTGGTCCAACATTGAAGAGTGAAGATGTGCCTCCAGTCTGGAGAGGATTATGACCTTGGCTGGGTAAGCATAGGATAAGGGTGGGTATGGGGTGGTGGGTGCGGAGTGGGAGGGACAGTGGCAGACTATGAGGGACTGTTTTCTTTATTTCAGAAAAGAAGCAAAAGATGTCATGGGATGTTTTTTTATTTTAAAGGTACCTCTCACATTGGGGATCGAGCACCCCAGTGTTGGCATGTCACTTGAGGGCACCAGGGGTGTGTTCACCAGTGTTCCAGACTGCTGGACTGGGTGGAGGGAGGCTGTCTATGCCAACACTGGGGATTGGTCCCCCCAGTGTCTGCAAGTATAATTTATGGATGTTGGGAGGAACATTATGGAGGGGAAGGGGGAATGAACTGGCACTAGGAGTGTGCATTCCAGTGTTGGACTGCATTATTAATAATTAAACTGGCATTGGGGATTGGGCACCCCCATGTCCACTTCAAATAAATAAAGCCACTTATGCTGCTACTGGTGGACACTCCAGGGGAAAAATCACACACATGCACAGCATGCTCAGGCAGGGTGGGACTATGCACTGACACTCAGCCATGTTCCTGCTCAACGGAAATAGCATAACAGCACATGCAGGCAGGACGCCTGCACTGCCAGCTGATAAACTAGCACATTTCCATAATACGACCACATGACTGCATGTGGTCATAGAAATTCAGTTATCTTTAGAACTCTGATATTTAAACTGCGCATGCTCACAAACTGAATGTTTTTTCTTAAATATTTTAAAAACAACTTAAGTTTTGGGAGATAAAAAACAACAAAGGCACACACCTTTGGCCAAACTCTATCAAACCTGTAAGTTTCAGGTTTTAAATCCTCCTCACTGTTTTGTTATAGTTGAACAAAAAAAGTCTTCATTTATGTAATTATTTTTTTTTTCTCCCTCTGTAACTTTGCCCCCATGAATCGACTGCCACAAAATTTTCAGGATCCAGGATCCTGGCACCATCTCTGTGCATTATAAATTTCAAGTCAATTGGTTGAACAGGGACAAAGTTATTAAGGTGGAAAAATTGTAGTTTAACATTGAAGTGCACACTCAACCTTAATATGCAGGCACTATCACACCTGTATAAGATATATATATATATATATATATATATATATATATATGTGTGTGTTTAAAAAACACAAATGCACAACCACCAGCAAACATTTCATGACATAAAGCTTGATTTTTAAAAATGTTAACATCTCCTAATATTTTTTTTTTTTTGAGAAGTAACTCAAGTCGTTTGAGAGCACTGCATGAGCAAGCTGTTACTTACAGGATTCCTGACATCTGGTAGGGTGATCCACAGTGGGAGTACAATGGGCAGGATGAGGAGGTAGGTGACACGTTTGTGAATTGTGTCAGGCCACGCTAGGCTGAGAGGCTGATCCTCATCTTCTTCTAGAGCTGCATTAGCAACCTATTAAAAAGGAAAAGAAGGTAGAGTTACAAAACTCCTCACAAGAAGTATACATCCAAAAATGCATTCTGGTGAAAGAGACTTGTTTTAGGTAACATTTTAAACAGTCGCTGATGCTAAACCAAGAAGGTTGATGTTCAAAAACATAATGAAGAGTTCCTCATTCCCCCATTAAACCACCTCTAAACATCAATAGGGTCACTGTGTATCATCTTAAACCTTTTTTATGCCCTTCTAAAATGCCATTTAAATATTTATAAGGTTTTTGCTTACCCTCTTGAGCCCACACATACGTGTAAGCTCTTTTCTTGGTTATTTTCAAGAAAGATGCTTTTAATACAACAATTAACAGAAGAGAAAACCATGATCTGCCATCTGTGTTGCTACACTAGCACTCAGCATGGGCATGTAACGAATACTAATTGATTTTACTTTAAAATTAATATCATTACTTGAAAACAACTTTTCCATGCAGAGCAACCAGAAAACAAACATTTTATGTTGAATGATGGTTCCAATCTCTTATCTGGTAATTGTTTGTTTAGGCCCAAAAGGGGATGACATAGTTTTGGAGGGTGGGGTGGGTGCTGAGAGACATAACTAGCATCATGTTCATATTAAAGAAGCACCACAACTGCAAACATCCTTATGCATTAGTGTCCTAGAGTGTGAGTGCTATGGAATAGGATTACGGCACCGGCATCTGCAACAGGCATCCACATCAGGAGTCTATAGGATGCCAGGCATCCTGCCAGTAAGGCCACTAAGTATCCTGGAACTAATGTAAGAACAGTCTAGTACTGGAAGGGAGGGCAGTGCTAAGCAAGTGAGGTCACAGGAATATATTTGCCTTGCAAAGCTAGTATTGCATATCAATTGACTATCATCCAGTCTGGAATAGGGCTGAATAAGCTGGTATAGGGGTCAGGTTGTAAAGAAAGTAGCCAACTCCTTAACTGAAGTGCAGCTGTAAGGACCTGCACCATACATGAGATGAGGTGGTATTAAAAGTCTTAAAAATAGTCAAGGCCCTTCTGGGGTAGAGCTAAAAATTCTGTATCTTGGGATACTGTGCAACAGACTCACTCAGTAGGAATATGCAGCCTCATCTGCCATAGGGCTGTCATAATAATTTAAGGGGTTTAGTAGTTACTACACATACAAATTAGAATGCATACCAACTAACAGGAAGGGTACCACTGGGGAGTGAACAGACTGCAGGAACTGTGGGTCAGTCGTGACTTGGAGGGTGATTTGGATCTATGGTCATTGCATCAGCTGTAGGACTGTGCAGCTTTTAGGAGCTGAACTCAAGGCTGCTAGGCAAGAGATCCATTGGTAAGAGTCAAGGCCAATGAACAACAATTGGGACTACAGGTGTCAGTGCTTTAGCAAGCCCAGAGGTCAAAGTGGGGCCAGTGTACCATAGTTATGAGGGAGGATGGGCAGTGACATGAGGGCGTATAAGCAGTGCAGTCATTACCCACCTCTAAAAGGTTTTATCCACTAATGGAGAAAGCCCACCCCCAGACTCTTCAGGAAATGGTGAGGATCAACACTCCTGACAATTGGGCTCCAACTAAAGTGCACAAGCCAGAGAAGCATGGGAAACCCAAAGGGGGCAGTAAAAGGGCCATGGAAATAGGGGATTTGATTGTCAGGGGCACAGGTGAGATGGTGCATTTCATACCAGACAGTGCAGGGGAAGTCCACCGTTTCCCAGGGGAAATAGTAAACATTGTCCAAAAGAAGATGTGTTAGAGCTCAGTTGAACAGATGAAGGAGATATGAAACTGCATGTCAGCATGAACAATTTGGCCAGCAGAATTGTAGAGGAAGAGAAAGAAAGCTGCTACACCTTAGGCTGGCTGCTCAGGAATAGGGCAGGTGTGGTGACCTTCCCTACAGTCCTACTACAGCCACGCTGTAGTTGCAGGCAGAAATTGAAAACAAAGCAGTTCAACACCTGGCTAAAGGGCTGGTGTCGGGGGGGGAGTCAGTTCCTAGGAGATCGGGGCAGCACATGGCGGGGATGGAGGTTGTTTAAGAGGGGTGAGTTATATCCCAAGAGGATGGCACCAGGATGCTAGGGAATAGATTCACTCAACATCCTGTAAAGACTTTAAACTAGACAAGGGGGGAAGTGACTTGCTCTGGAACATACAGTATGCAAGTGGGGTGTGGTATTCAAATCCATGTCTGTTGGGTCTCCAAGTACACAGCTCTGTGTTCTAACTAAATACATAAAAATTTAAATAATATTATACAATGGCAAGAAAAATTCCTGGACTCTGATTGGTTAGTGCTGACCATCAATAATAATAATAAAAATAAGCTTTATTTATAAAGCGTCTTTCCCAGGATCAAAGTGCTGAACAAATTTCAATAAAACACATATAGATAAAAACAACACATACAAATTACTTCATAAAATTAATAAATAAAATCAAACATTCCAATCTGTAAATTAGCAGCAGTATTAATTAAAACATTTTATCAGCTGGGACTGTCAGGGAAAGCTAACTTAAATAAATGTGTCTTGAAGGCTGAGTTCAAACTCTGGATGGTCAGGCGCTCCCTCACCCGACGAGATAGAGAATTCCACAGGGTAGGGGCCACATATGCAAAAGAACGAGCACCAGATGTCTTCAAATGCACCCTGGGAATCTCTGGCAATCTCTCGTTGGTGGATCAAAGTGGTCGGGAGGGGTAGTAGGGATGAAGAAGGTCTTTCAGGTAGCAGGGTCCAACAGTGATATTATCCCAGCAAAACATCATGCCTATTGAAAAAGCAACTAAAAATTTATTTCAAAAAATGTATTTTCCCTGTTTTTTTTTATTTTACAAGCAAGCCATCTTATAATTGTAATAATGCACTCCAGGACATGTGTCATGGGGATAACATCAATTCTCAGGTGTTGGATGCACTCGGCCTGTAGCCTAGTGCCCAACCACTCGAGGAGTGATGTTATCCCAGCATGACACACACCCTGTTGTGCATTTTTGCTTGATTAAAAAATGAATTAGATAAACTTGCTCTAGCTGAAGGACTCCCATGCAGTAAAAGTAGTAAAACTTTATCTGTATACAGGAAGACACGTCATTTAGGTCGTGTAACCTAGTTTACAAGACAGTTCTGTTCATCTCTAAGTTACCTACACATATACACATTAACCAACTAGTAGGACATACAGTAACAACAAAATTCTTAAGACAGAGATATTTTTAAATGAGCAGGAGTCACCTGCTACCTCAGTGATCGCAGGTGCTTATATTGGCAATACATGTAGCCCATGTCTTGCTCTTTACTTGGCTTGTGTTTCTTTCTCCATGGTCACTCATGTTTGCTATTTCTCTCTCTTTGTCACTCCTTTAGCTAGCTTACAGCAGAGCAAACAAATGGTGACCGATTTAGAATTTAGGCTCCTGAATCAGTGTATGGATCCTGAAGGTAACAAGGTAGGCTGGTACAGTTGCTTTTTCTCACTGGGTGGTGTTATCACATAAATGTATGACATTAGAATGACATAAACCAAGCTACTTCAAGGATTTTCTGACCTCATTATCTAACATGACAGTCTCACTGTAGGTAACATAATAAAATATATCACTAACATTTTGGTTATGAAAGACATACGACCATTACAGAAATGCTAGTATACAGCCACTTAAATTTGTTTAAAGGGATGCTTGGAGAGTCTCTTATGGCCATAGAAGTGTCTTCTTATGCATTCCTAGGGTAAGAGGACTGCAAACTGAAGAGGAGCAGCTCTGTCACACTAAGGACACAAGAGGTGACTCTTACAGCTATAAAAGGCACAGAGTAGCCCCTCTCCCAAATGGGGGCTTACCTTAGGCTATTAATTAAGCTGCATATATTGTTTCTTTTGCATTTTTTGCACATTTACCAGTTGTTTTTTAATGATATGGAGAACAGCAAAATGTTAATTGTGGGGTTGTTATCCATTAGTTAGTCCCCTGGTACTGGCTTGGGCTGGATTATACCCTATTTTAGTTTCCTGGTAGGAAGTCCCTGACACCACCCCTGTCCGTCAGCTCCTGCTAGGTTGGGGGACCACACTACTTGTACAGACTCCAAGTAATACTCCACAACCCTGTCTCAAGGCCTAAAAGTTCCAGACCACTGCAAGAGATATAGGGCTATATCACACCTGGAGACAGGTGTTACAAATTGGAAGCACCACTGGGATCCTTGCAGATTCAACACTTCACCAATGCACCCCCAGAAGTAGTGGATTGTCCAATTTTTGTTGTGCCCCTTTGTTAAACTAAAATGGATCATCAGACCCTGATTAATTGGTGCAAAGGAGTGGACATCAACCCTGCTAATGCTGTATTGCTCCAAGGATCCCCAAAGGGACTGACCAAACTCTCTCTGAAAGTGTGCTGGGAGGAATTAAGGTTCTGGAAAAACTAATTGCTTCTATATAGATCGCTGATAAGACCCCACCTAGAGTACTGTGTCCAGTTCTGGAGACCACATCTCCGAAAAGACATAGAGTAAAGGTGGTCCAGAAGAGGGCAATCAAAATGGTTTAGGGTCTGTATCAACAGCCATTCAAAGAGAGGCTAAATGATCTCTCTCTCTCTATATATATATATACCCTGCAGCAATGGGTGGGGGGGGGATATGACAGAGACCTTTAAATACATCACGGGGTAAATAAGGTGCAGGAGCAAAGTACTGCATTTGTCAGAAGAAAAGGTGCTCAAGATCAAGGGGATGTGCTATGAAACTGGAAGGGGGCAGATTCAGGAGAGATGTGAGGAAGTACTTCTTCACAGAAAGAGTGGTAGATTCCTGGAACAGCCTTCCAACTGAGGTGGTGGGGCCAAAACTGTGGTGGGATTCAAGAATGCATATATAAGCACAATGGAATCATAGTGGAAAGGAAGGGAGGAGGGAGGGAGAAAGAGCTGTACAGTAGATTTAGTACAGTCTGCGGTAATAGTGTAGGTAGGAAGACAAGGGCAGAGTAGATGGGACAAGCGGTCTTTATCTGCCATCAAATTCTATTTTTCTATGTATGTTTCTATGCATACTTGTTGAATGTCATGCAGGTGTCAACCTCACCAGATTACCTAACCAGTGACCAGTGTCCAGTGAAGAGGGAAGAGACCCCAGTACACAGTCACTCAAGCTAGTTGAGATGAGTACAAGGACAAGTTCTTTGAACTGTCTGGGTTTGAAAAAAACTCCAGTCCTTTCTACATGCTTAAGGGAAAACTGCGAAAAATGTACAAGATTTCTTAAATACTAATGAATAGCCACCTGAAAACCCTCAACTTAACTCAGGGCCAGGAGTGCCGGTCATTAAACTGTGTATTACAAGAGACTAAACACCTTCTCAGGGATAAAGCCTTTTTCTGTGGAAGATTTTGACACATGGATAAAACAAGTGACACTCATGATCCAGGATGTGCACTGTTCTGAGGCCAAGAAAAAGAGAAACTTGTGTGAAAATATCCATAGGCCCATGATGGATGCCATCAGAGCCCTGAAGGCTACCAGACCAGACACCTCACCCTTGGCCTACCTGAAATCATTTGAAGGTATGTTTGAATGTGTTGAGAGTGCAGAAAAAGTATTGTTTTGGGTGCAAGCCATCATCCAGCAGGGAGGAGAAATATCTAATATTACTGAAATGCTTATTCAGAAGGCATACCAGAAAGGAAGACTATCTGTAAGGGACATGGACCAGATCAAAGTAGACCAGATGTTGGATGGTACTGCACACTCTGCTTGAGGATCAAAGGAACAACCCCTACCTCCTATGGAGAGCTTGTACAGGAGGAAAGAGAATAAGAGGAGTTGGAAGCCTTTCAGAACCTTTCAAGAACCTGTCCACACCCTGCCGGCTCCCACCCCAGTTCATGGGACTGCTCAACCTGCCAGTGTGAAACCACCCAAGCCCAAATATTTACATTCAAGAATGTGAGCTTTAGAGAAGCAATTGTCATCCCTGCAGGTAGCCAGTGGAGTTTACTATGAATTGGTCCTGGGTTGCACCCCAACTTGGGGACAGGGTTACAACCTGAAGCATCCATATAGCATAAGAGAAAAATTACTTACCACAGTAATATTGTTTCTTCCAGGGGATCCCTCACTATGCTTAACTGTTGCAGTTAGCCTGACAGTTTGAGCTGCCCTGGTGAGAATGGAATACATGTAAATGATGACATTCAAAATGCAAGTCAAATCTCTACCTTGAGGTGGTATTGTGTTCCACAACCTAATATCAGATTCATTTCTTTGCCTGAACTAGCAAGCCACCCCAAAGAGCTCTCTTCATTAACTTTGCTTGAAACAGGGAAGGGATTTAATTTCCCTTCTTTTTGCATTTTGCGTTCTATAACCTTAATGCCAGCATTAACGTAGTTTTTGCAAAAAAAAATACCCTTCTTTTTCTGACAGTGGAATTGTATCCTCATTTGCGCTGATCAGAAGGGGTCAAATGTGATGACAGATTATGCTAGCCATACTGTATCACTGTGAGGCACGAAGTTGGAGCTGTTTCCTGTGCTTTGGACAGGAGGCTATAGGCTGGGGGGAGGGGTGGGCATTAGGGTTGACAATCCCAAGTAAGACCCCACCACTGATTCATCAATACTCCAGAGACCCAAATCCCTAATGTTTTTTCATTTCCCTTATCTGTGTGCTTAGTGGTCGACAAGCCTAATGTCAGCATTAACGTATTTTTTTTTCAAATAATTAAAATACATACATTGTAACACTGACAGGCATATGCTGGTGCTATTGCAGGAATGCATCTTTATGTACATGGATTTGGTGGCAAAGGAAAGGAGCAAAAATGAAAATAAAATGAGGTAAAGTACTTAAAGAAAAACTATACCCTCATATCTTGTAAATTTTATTTGTTTCCACAGCAACAGGCAACTATTTTCCTGTAGCTGTTGGGGATATACTAAATGCATTTGCTTTAGTTTGTTTTCAATGTTCATGCTAGTCCCCGGTAAGTATCCTGGGGTCTCCATTTCATGGTTGTTGAAATCTCATTGTCCACGAGGGCTGCATTAGCATATGACAACAGGATGTCACAGCAGCCATTTATACCATGTACCTCTATGCTGAAAGTACACATAACCTGAAAAAACTCTCTGTAAACACACAAACTGAATTCAATTTAAAGAAAAAAAAACTTGCATTACAACTCAGACAGTTTACAAAGCTAACTGAAAGTAAATGTGGTTCTTCACACATTGCTGCAAATTATTTTGTTGAACTCCACATAAGCAGACAGATACACTATGGAGTATAAAGGGTGCTGACACATCATATTCTCATATGTTAATGTATCTCTCAGGGACAATGAGATTTCAACAGCCCAAAAATGGAGACCCCCCAGGATTGTACAGGGATTATTATGAACAGTGAAAATAAACTAAAGCAAACACATATATTCCTAACAGTTACACAAAAACAGTTGTCTGTTGACATGGAAACAAATCATGAGGCATGAGGATGTAGCTGTCCTTTAAAAATCACCCTAATGTTACTAGCAGCAGATGACATAGAATGTAACCCTGGCCCTGCCCCCACTCTCTCTCACATCAACTTCTATGTGGATTGAAAATCGCCCACCTAAACATCAGGAGCCTCCTTCCAAAAGTAACTTTGCTCCAACTTCTAGTCGTGGACCACAGACCTGAAATACTGATCTTATCTGAGACATGGCTAAACTCTAGTGTGCCTAATACTACCATCTCAGTTCCTTGAGTACTCTCTCATCCGCCAGGACCGCTCCAGCAGAGGAGGTGGAATTGCTATGTACAGCCGTGGCCAAAAATATTGGCGCCCTTGCAGTTTTTTCTAATAATGCACTATTCCTTCCAGAAAATTGTTGAAATTAAAAAATATTTTGGTATCCATGTATGTATTTCTTTGGTTTGCAGTGGAATAAAACACAAAAAGCAGAAAAATGTACTAAGTCTTAGCTTATTCCACACAGAAATCCTTAAACGGCCCGGACAAAATTATTGGCACCTTTTAGAAGTATTTAGAAATAATTAGATTTCAAGCAGGTGATTCTCCTTCACTTTGGAATTGAACGCACCTGTGGCGAGTTGCAGGTGCCTGCAATATAAAAAATCACTCATTCAACCAGTTTGAATAGAGAAAAGAACTCATTCTCCTGTTTTGTGTCACTGTGTATACCGCAATGAGCATGGAGAAAAGAAAGAGAGCCAGAGAATTGTCTGAGAAGGTCAGACAGAAGATTGTAGCTAAGCATGGACAATCTCAAGGCTACACATCAATCTCCAGAGAACTTGATGTTCCTGTTTCCACCGTACGTAATGTTATCAGGATGTTTAAAGCCCATGGCACTGTAGCCAACCTCCCTGGATGTGGCCGCAAGAGAAAACTTGATCGAAGATTGCAGCGCAGGATTGTTCAAATGATGGAGAAAGCACCTCGATCAACTGCCGAACAGATTCAAGCTGACCTTCAGACACAAGGTACGACAGTTTCAACTCGCACCATCTGTCGCCAACTCAATGAAAGGGGGTTATGTGGTAGGAGGCCCAGGAGGACCCCACTGCTGAGATAGAGACATAAGAAAGCCCAACGGGTTTGCCAAAACACACCTGAACAAGCCAAAATCCTTCTGGGAGAATGTCCTGTGGACAGATGAGACCAAATTAGAGCTTTTTGGTAAAGCACATCATCTCTATATTTACAGAAAACAAAATGAAGCCTTCAAGAAAAGAACACCTTCCCTACAGTCAAACATGGAGGAGGTTCAGTGATGTTTTGGGGTTTCTGTGCTGCCTCTGGCACTGGGTGCCTTGAATGTGTGCATGGCATCATGAAATCTGGATATTACCAGGCCAATTTGGAGCACAATGTTGAACCCAGTGTCAGAATGCTAGGCCTCCGTCGAAGGTCATGGGTCTTCCAGCAGGACAATGACCCCAAACACACTTCAAAAAGCACCCAGAAATAGTTCAAGACGACGCTGGACTGTTCTGAAGTGGCCAGCAATGAGTCCAGATCTAAATCCCATTGAAAACCTGTGGAGAGATCTGAAAACAGCAGTTGGGAGAAGGCACCCTTCAAATCTGGGAGAACTGGAGCAGTTTGCACAAGAAGAGTGGGCCAAACTGCCAGTAGATAGGTGCAGGAAGCTCTTCCATGGCTATAGGAAGTGGCTGATTGTAGTTATTTTGACCAAAGGCTGTGCTACCAAATATTAAGTCTAGGGTGTCAATAATTTTGTCTATGCCGTTTCTTTTCATTTTCTGATTTACAGGATATATTATATTCTGAATCAAAAACAAAGGTTCTGTAATATTAACAGAGAAATAAAGAATTGTGGAGACCAAATACTGTACTGTTGTTAATTTCAACTTATGTTTAGAGGAAATCGTGAGTTATTTGAAAAAGTGCAAGGGCGCCAATATTTTTGGCCATGACTGTATATCTCCTCATCAATCCAATTCAACCCTACACTGACAATTTTCCTCCCTCCTGCCTATGAACTACTTCTGGTCAAGCTCTCCTTCCCCTGTTCCCTGCCCATATTTATCGCTGGAACATACTGCTGCCCTACTCTTTCATCACAATCTATCACAGACCTTCTGACAACACTACAATCTCATGCCACTACAGGCGCACTCCATATCCAGGGACATTTTAATGTAAACTGGCTCTCCCCCACCCACACTAAAGCACGCAATGAAATAGCTGCCCTAAACCTGACCCAGTCAATAAAAGAACCCCTGTGATTAAACTTTAAATCACAGAAGCACTCTTTAAATGACCGCGTCCTCACCTCCCACCCACATTGCATTGTTGCATCTGGTATCTTTCCAGACACCCTAAGGGACCACCACTTGATCTACACAGTTCACAAAATCCACTGCCCTAAAGCCCCACCGAAAGTCTTGACGATTCACTCCTACAAATCCTTGGACCTGGCACCCTTACTAAATGAGCTGTCAAACTCTGACTGGTCTCCCATCCTCTTAGCTTCCTCTATTGACACTGCATTACAATATTCCAATCAAAACCCCTCTCAATCTGGAACCACTATGCACCACTACGACAACTAGGGTGCATGGTTCCCACCTCCCCTGGGTCACTGCAGAACTGACAGCATGCCTGCATGCTAGGGATCAGGCATGGAAGTTACAGAAATCCATCAACTCCCCTATTGCACTCCGAAAGTACCACACTCTGTAATGCTTGTGCTAGGGCAATCAAACTCGCCAAGGCTGAATACTTCTCAGCCACCTTTCAATCAAATATAAACCGCCCAACCACATTCTGGAAGGTGGTCAAAGGCCTGTCTCCCCCAACCCCCATCACAGCCCCATGCTCCAGTTACCCAGGCATGTGATGTCTCCCTATCAGATCCCCTCTCTCTAGTCACAGAATTTAACACATTTTTCAGTACCTGTGCCTCCTCCCTTCTCTCCACGCTGCCTCATTCTTCCACCATCCACTCTCTCCCTAAGTCCCTTCAATTAGCTTGCCCCCACCCCCTCCTTCTCTTTCAACTCTATTAGCCCTGCTGATATCCTCAAAGCTCTTCTTGCTCTTAATCCCACAAAGGGTAAGTGTCCCTCTGGACTTGACTCCAAAATCCTTTACCTGTCTGCTCCTGCTATCTCCTTCCCTCTTGCTTCTCTCCTAAATGTCTCCTTCTCTCTCATCTCTGTCCCTGCTGACTGGAAACATGCTATTGTTATTCCCCTCACAAAAGGTGGTGATCCCTCTTCCACAGGAAACTACTGCCCTATCTCTCTGCTCCCCATTCTTGCTAAGCTCCAGGAACACTTGGTGCTATCCCAACTCTCCTCCTACCTTCTTGACTCCTCCTCCTTTTTCACTCCTTACCAGTCTGGTTTCAGGAAGTTCCACTCCACTACCTCCTCCCTCTTTAGGCTCACTGACTACATCCTTACTGGCATGGACCAGGGACTCATCACCTCCGCTATCTTTGTCGACCTTGCCAAGGCTTTCGACATTGTCTCCCACCCCCTCCTGCTTACCAAACTCTCTGCTGCAGGGCTCTCAGATGCAGCCACCAGTTGGTTCTGTTCCTACCTTATGAGAAAAAAATAATCTGTTTGGATCAGAGACAAAATATGCCCTCCCCTCCCCATAACCACTGGAGTTCCCCAGGGCTCTGTTCTGGGTCCACTGCTATTCTCAATCTTCCTTAATGGCTTTCCCACTGCCTGCTCCCACTCCTCCATCCACATGTAGGAGGCAGTATAGTGCAGTGGTTTAAGGCTCTGAGCTGCAAACCTGGAGACCTGGGTTTGAATCCCACAGCCCCCACTTACATATTGTGTGACCCTGAGCAAGTCACTTAACTTCTGTGTGCTCCCAGGTCACATCTGTAACCAAGCTTTCAGCTTAGTGTGTCTCTCCTGGTAAAGAAAAGAAAAAATTAAAATGTACGCAGATGATACTGTTCTGTATACATCCAGTCCCTCCATCGCTGTTGCAGCTGCCAGACTCCAGCACGACTTTGCTAAAGTTCAGCTCTGGTTTTGCTCAAATCAGCTGTATTTAAATGCCAAGAAGACAGTCTCCATGATCTTTGGCACTAGGCAGAAACTCTCTCAGCTCCTATCCCCCCCCCTTCCATACCTTAGATGTGACCTTACTTGAGAACAGTACCACCTTTAGGTACCTTGGGATCTGGCTAGACCAGAAACTCAACTTTTCTGGACATACTGACTCCATAGACAAAAAGCTGCACCCCAAACTGGGTACTCTATATAGAAACCGTGGGTGTATTCCACTGCCAACTCACTGTACGCTTGCCCAGAAAATGATTCTCCCTACCTTTGACTTCGGGGATGTAGTCTATAGTGCCGCTCCCAAATCTTCCCTAACCAGGCTGGACACTCTCTTTCATTCCTTCTGCTGTTCTGCTGTAGACTGCCTTCCCCACACCCATCACTGCAACCTGTACCAGTCTCTCTCCCTTCGCTCCCTTCAAGACAGGCGCCGTATGCACAGTGCCAGCTTTCTAGCTAAATTCTGGTTTCACTCTCTCCCCCCATATCTCTCCTCCTCCCTTTACCCAGGCAACCTTCCTCTCACTTCCTTAGAAACACTGATTCCTGCACTTTAAACATCCCTCCCAGGTTCATATGGCAAGCTGGGCTGCCTTCTCCTATCGCTTCCCTAAAAATTTGGAACTCACTTCCTACACCCATCCATAAGGATGCTTCCCCCTCATGTCCTCTCCACCCTCCTAAAAGATCTATACTCCCCCTCCTGCAGCTGTGGTTAAGTACTGCCCTTCCCTACTACCACCCTTGTTCTGTAACACATATTGCACTTCTATGTTCTCATGCAACTGTTTGTTCGTAACATACCTCCCCCACCCTTACTACCCCCCTTTGTTCAGTACCACACGATCGCAAGTTTTCTAAGTTACTTGTGTAAGTGTTTGTTTCATTAACATTCCTCGCTCACCCTGTACCCCACTTTGTTCTGTAACACTTGAATGCACTTCTTTTATGTTTACTGGTGCTACTGTCTTGCTTAGTTAACTTCCTATATTATGTTTTTTCTGGCATAGTAATGAATGCCTTCAATTGTCAACATGTATTTTGCTGACTGTATCTCTTATTCAAATTGTCTTACTGTAAGTTCCTTTTTTTTGGTTAATTGTATCCTATACTGGTTCCCATTTCCCCTCTCCCCCAGGATGCATCTGGAAACAAGCATTTCATTGCTCAGTGTGCCTTTCCTGGTGAACACTTAAATCAATCAAACAGTCAATCAATCAATAAATATATTATTGCTAAACTAATAGTCTTCTCCCAAGTAGTCAAAATGTAGGCTGAATGAAGACTTGTCATTTTCTAATCAGTCAGTGCAACTACTTGAAGTGTTTGTTGCTTCAGTGAAGCAAATCATTTAAAAATTGGTGACATGTTAAACGTTGATTCCTCTAATTGCTTAGCATGAAACTTGCAGTGTTTGAGACACTTTGCTGATTGGCATGGTTGTTGTTAGAGACAAAATTAATGGGATCAAAAGTCTTCTCTTTGTTTGGCGGCTTGAAAACAAGCAGCACAGAAACTGATGACAAGCTCACCTGTATTTTGACCATGCTTGTAGAACTTATTAATTTATTCGAGTGCCCTGAGCAACTTAAATGGGTTGTCATGCTTCTCTGTACAGAAGCTCTTAGCTGAAAGTGACAGATGGCCAGACCTCATGTTTGCAGTCTGTGACAGAATGACCTCTTTAGAGAACTGTCAGGGGAAAGAACGTTACACAGTCCATGTCTACCGTCCTAATGATGATGACCAAAACTTTTGAGTTTCCATGCTTCACAGGAGGAGGTTCAACTCACACATTCAGATCATTTCATGCACGAGGCCTTCCTTTGGGATTTACACCACCATTTCATCTCATCTCATTTTTGTGTGCCATTTTTGTTCTTTAAAAGCAAAGGATAGAAATGAGTCAGTGTGCTCCCTCTGCCTTCTAAAGATGCTCATAATCAGAGACAGCATGGTCTAATCATTAAAGCAATGAACTGTCAGTCAGGAGATCTGGGTTCAAATCCCAGCTTAGTCACTGAATCACTGTATGACCCTGGGAAAATCAATTGAACTTCTTTTCAATCTGCTCCTCTGTAAAATCAGTGCACACAAGACCCCACTGTAATTAACATCTCTTGCTGCTGTTGCTCTATTGTATATAGGGTAAAGAAATGTTGTAATATACAAAATCAAACAAAGAAATTGTGAAATCCCCAAGGTGAAATCCATCTCTACTGTGGTGTACTTGAACTAAAATCTTGGGATTTTGATTTAGTACAATGTTTTTTACAGTATTTATTTTTTACAAAGCTTTATTTTTAATAATTTAGATATGACATGGGGTTGGTTTACCAGTAGTTAATCCAACCCTCAGGTGTGTGATGAGGCCCCAAGGTGTAGCCGAGGGCCTCAAGCACCTGAGGTTTGGACTAGCTACTGGTAAACCAACTCCTGTTAGTACCTTAGTGACATTATACAAATGAACAGACATACAGAAACTTTTCCATATCTTTTTGCTATACTCATAAGTTTTAAATATATTTTTTTATTTACCAGTCATGCTTTGCTGGTTTATGAGGAAAAAAAAATCCCTTTTTATTACCTTTTCTCTTAGCTAGGAGTCAGACCCAAGAGAGATGTTCTGTTTGATTGGTTTACATTATTCCTAAAACACAAGACCATCAAATGAGCACAGCAGTGGAAAAACAAAAACAGAAGACATTTTTTAGGTTATGTACTAATACCCAAATCAACTGTCATGTTACTCTCCCTCGGGAGTGGCCAAGTCTCCTGTGAGAGAAAAGCGGCTAGATCCTCCCTGCTACAGTACCTTCACAGCACTGAAAAACAAAAGGCAATACATAGCTGCAAGCTTTGTTCGTATGAAGCATACTCACTACCTCAGTGGCCTAGAGGCAGTGTACTGTGTTGTCATGCAGGTGACCTGGGTGTAGGAGGGATCTCAGGTGGCCACATTTTCCTTTCAATGTCAAGAATGTGATAATGGGGTGATGGGGCCACGTAATCACAAGGGAGACCTGGGCAATTCTCGGGGGGTTGGGAGGTAACATGGTGATTAACTTGGGGATTATTGAGTCTCCTAAAATATTTTTACTTGTTTTACTGCTGTTGTTACGTAGTAGTCTTGTGCTTAAATTTAAAAAAAATGCTGAGTTTGAAGGTAATCTTTAAAACAAAAAAGATGGTTTGTGAGCAGAACAGTATGTTGAATTTTATTGACCTGGTAAGTCCACTGGGCCTATAAGCCCCTTTTTCAGGGGTGACCGGGGGGGGGGATATAGGTGGTAAGCAACTGAAATTGAACCAGATTAAGCTGTTGGTGGTATTTTTAATGAATGAGGGAAATTTGGCCAGAACACCGGGGAAATTCCCCTACTCTGCTGGCGCTCTGTGGCCAGTAGAGGGCTGCTCTCAGTCTACAGGATGGCAGATGAGAAGCAGTTTTGCTTGGAGAAGGATGTATGTATGGAGGCTCCTGTTAACAGAGCTATGGTGTTATCGCAAGTTGAAACAGTCGTTGTCCCTAGGAGTGGGACGCCTGCATGTGTATTTTCTGGTTCTCATTTGGAGGAAGCTGGTGGACCACCGGTTCGGGAGACTATCCTTTCTGATGTATCTGCAGTTTGTCCTCTTGACCCTATGCCCCTACCTTGTGCTTCAGCAACCACTTCTGTGTTAGGTCCGGTTGTTCATATGGACCCATTTTGTGTGCCGGACCTTCCGGGTATGGCGGTTGAACACAACGAGGGATCGGTGGAGCTGTTAGCACCCAGACAAGCGACTTCTACATCCCAAGTTGTTCGGAGGCAATTTGGACTTATGGATTCTACTTCTGCTTCTCTTGGGGACTGGTCAGCTGAGAGCTGTCTTTTCCAGTCAGGATGGCTTCGCACACCATCTGGCACTTGGATTCCTGATCCTGACTGGGTGGATGACAGATCTACCTCTTCTGCCACAAAGCATGCCAACATATTGAGCTCAGGTACAGAGACTGGACTTTCTTCTGTTTCTGAACAGGTTATAAATGGTGCACACCTTCTTCCAGGGGAGTCTGAGGCCATTTCTGGCCCAAGCACTTCCTCGGGGGGGGGGGGGAGGTTGCGATTTCAAGTCTGGGCAAAGTTCTACAAAGACAGGAGTTACAGATAGTACAAACGCATTCCTATGGCAGATTTATTCAAAGTAAATTAGAGCAAGCCCCTAGGAGGAATGCTGTATGATTATGTTATAAGGGTGGTCTTGCCACCCATCCTGACAGGTACTATGTGGCCAATCATTTACTTAGAGGCACTATGCACTTTCTTCCCTCTGACCTGTATGCTTTAATTCATGTTTCTGGGGAAGACTCCTTTGATGTGAGTTTTTGACTTAACAGTAGTCTAGAAAAATTTTGGGAAAAATACTCTATCCTGAAAAATACGCCTTTATGGACCCCCTTTTTCGACATTCACCTTACTAAACCTCAAATTTGGTATGTTACTGTCATGTTCTGAAATGAAGGGGTGAATGTTAGTGATATCTATCATTGGTTACAGAACCGATGTGACATTCTTGGCCCTCCTGAAGCCCTGTTGGATCTAGAAGGTATCTGGACGGGGGGCTGGAAATTTAAAATAAAGCTATTTCAGGTTAATTCTGACATTATTCATTTACCCAACAGTTTTTTTTTGGGTAAAGACAGAGGTGTTTGCTTTTATAGTGGACAGCCCAGAGCTTGCTACAAATGTGGCTCATGTACACATATCAGTAGTTCTTGTGATATGTTAAAATGCTCATTATGTGGGGGATATGGACATTCTATGGATCTGTGTGAAAATATTTTTCAGTGTAACTTATGTGACGAAAAAGGGCATGCTTTTCATCAGTGCCCTTGGGCTAAAAGAAATAGGACTGAAGGTTGGGATCATGACAATTTAGTCTTTCAGGCTCAAGAAAAACATCAAGGTTTTTCACCTGCAGACCCCTCTACTTCCCCCTCTGAGCCCACTTCTGTTAGAGATCCTCTTTTGGTACCCACCTCTGCCTCTCCTCTTGCTACAGCTAGGCCTTCTATATCCCCTGACCAGAGCCCTGCTCCTGCACCTGATTTTTGCTCTAACCCCGCTGTTGATGAGCATACTGTTTCTAATGAACCTACCATGCCACCTCCCTTATCTGAAACTGTTAAAGGGCACAGATTTACTAGGTCCTCTCTTAAAATTCTCACTCCTTGTCCTATTTCTACCACAAACATCTTCTCTCCCCTTCAGGAGGATCTTGGGGACTCTGATTTGGAGTCAGACACTTCACATAGATCTGAGCTGGTTACTGAAGATGAAGAGAGTAGATCTACTAAGCTTTCTAAAGAAAAAAAAAGGGAAAAAAGGAAAAAAAAGGAAAGCCGGTAGCAGTTTAAAAGGAGGGCCTTGACAAGTTTTTATATAATAGATGGCTACTCTGAAACTTATGTCTTTCAATGTCTGCAGTTTAAAAACCTATAAAAAGCAGATATCCTTATTTTCCTTTTTTGATTCTCTTAAAGTTGATGTCATCTTTGTTCAAGAAACTCGTCTGTCCTCACTTGCTGAGGTAGAGTTACTTAAAAAAACGCTGGCATTTGGGGCCTTCCTTTTGGACTTTTGGTTCAGAAGCTGCAGGTGGAATAGGCATTCTCTTTAAATCTACTCAATTTCACATTTCTCGGCTTGTTGATGTTAAGCCAGGAAGGGCCTTAGTGCTTGATGGCTCCCTTGGGGATTTTTGTTTTCCTTTTAGTAATATATATGCTCCCCAGCTTAAATCAGCCAGAATTGAGCTGTTTGAGGAAATTAAACCTTTTTTATTTTCCAAAAAACATATTATTTGGGGAGGAGATTTTAACTGTACCTTGGATACTAAACTGACGGGGGTTACCCAAAAGAAAATATACTGCGACTCCAATGCTTTGGCACAAATTCTCTCTGGGGCTAGTATGCAGGATGCTTTTCGTAGTTTACATCCCACAGGTACTGGAGCTACTTATCATAGATACATATATGCTACCCGTATTGACATGTTTTTTTTTTATCTCCAAATATTTGATTTCTATTTTTTGTATGTCTCAGCCTTCAGAGTTTTCTGACCATAATATTCTATTTTGTACTTTAAGTTTAACTGCTCTTCCTCCCAAAAATTTTTCCCCACATAATCGTTGGAGGTTTAATATGTAGGGACTCAGTTATGTGTTCTTATGTTTCTTTATTGAATTGGTGGCTGGATACCAAAATGGAGCTTAAAAAACTTATGCTTTCTTTCAGTAGGCATCAGGCTAACTCCATCTATTTAAAATATCTTCTTTTTCGGAATCAATTATATAAATTAATGTATTTTCCTCCTCGTGATAAACAAGGCTTCACTTCTCAAATTTTGGAACTCAAGAAACAAATGAAGACCTATCAATATGACAGAGCCAAATCCCTAGAAATGGAATTTAAATTCAGTACCTGGAAGACACCTGCATTGGGCCCATTTGCAGCCTGCAAACAGAGGCTAGATAATACCCTTATGACTCATCTTACCTCTACTACGGGCACTGTAGTAAATACAGATTTGGAAATGTTAGCAGTAGTGCAACAATTTGTTAGCACCACATTTCACTCTATTCTGGATAATTTCTCTCCTGTATTTTCCGGGTTTACTGCACCATTGCCCCAGGTCCCTATATCCATGGTAAAAACATTAGTACAACCTATATCTTCCAAGGAAGTTGAGGTCGCCATATTTCAATTAAGTACGGGCACTTCTTCTGGGTTGGACGGTATTCCCAATGACTTTTATAAAAAAGTTTTTGCCTCATATGCTTTATTTTTTACCTATGGTTTTCAACTTTATGTTGACTTCCTCCTCTTCATATTTTGGGTTTAACACCTCTTTGCTATATTTTTTATTTAAATCAGGAGATAAAGCCCTGTAAGTTAATTGGAGACCATTAAGTTTATTAAATAGTGATTACAAAATTTTAGCCAAAATTCTTAATAATAGATTATTAATGGTGACTGGTCTTCTTATACATCCTGCTCAGACTTGTGCCATTCCTAAAAGGTGTATACAACATAATTTATATCTCTTATGGGATTTATTTGAAGTTAGCCATGCAAAACATCTCTCTGGGTATGTAGTAGCTTTGGATCAGGCCAAAGCCTTTGATAAAGTATGACATGGATATCTCTTCCCCCTTTTACTTAAATATGGTCTCCCGAAGCCTTTTGTGTTTTGGATTTCCTCTCTTTATGCTGGAGCAACTATTGTACCAATGGTTAATGGCCTTTTTGGCACTGATATTCCCCTCACAATTGGGATAAGGCAAGGCTGTCCCTTAAGTCCCCTTCTATATTCTTTTGTTTTAGACCCAGTAATACGACAAGTTCTTTGGGATAGTACTATTTTAGGTGTGGCTCCTTCCCCTTTTTTACCTCATGAGAAAATTACTGCTCATGCGGATGATGTTACTTTGTTAGTCCAGGATATTCCCTCTTTAGCAAATGCTTTACAGATTTTTTTTTCCCCATTTTGGAGCTCTATCTGGAGCTCGGCTTAATATGGAGAAGAGTTTTATTTTTCCTTTAGACTCTACTCACTCAGCTTCTTTAGATACCTTTGGAATCCCAGTAGTTTCTTCTCCCCATAAAATTTTGGGTATTTGGTTTGGTCCAGGTGATCTGGCAACTTACAATTGGGAAAAACAGCTACATATAGGAGAAAATAAGATTCATAGATGGAAGGGATGGAAATCTGGGAAGAAGAAACGAATTATGATTATTAAACAATTTTTGCTCCTTGTTTTTTTGTTTTTATGTTATGTTTTCCCCCCTCCATTGCATCTGGAAACTAGAATTTTTAGTTTCTTTTTTCAGATGCTTTGGGGTAATAGACTGAATCCTGTACGTCGAGACATTACTTATTTACCCTTTAATAAGGGAGGATTGGCTATGATCAATCCTATTGTTTTCTATCACTCCCTGTTTTTCTTTGGCTCCTTTACTTATTTATGGACCCCTGCCACTCTGTCCTGGCAGTTGTGGTCACAATTTCTTTGGTCACGATATTTTGATAAATGGTCATTATTACCACCTAAGATTCTATTAACAGTTCTTTTACCAACTTATGGTGTACCCACCTTGAAAAAGATGCAACAATGGAAGGTTTCTTTTCCTACATTACTCACTTTCAATAGAAAATCATTTTATAACTTTATTGCATATGATGTCCAGAAAAGTGTTTTATTATTTCCTGAATGTGTACCTACCAAAATGTTATTTTCCTTATGGAAATTGACGGACTTTAGGATTCCTCCACATATTTGGGATATTGTATGGCTTTCTATTCAAGGGAGACTGGGAGTTTGAGGGAATTTAAAATATAAACCAGTGACTGAAAGATTTTGTTTGAGACCTACCTGTATTAACAGTGAAGAAACTATGGTGCATTTTTTTGTCAATTGTCCCCATAGCAAAACTTTTTGGCAGGACGCTGCTGCACATTGGAATTTACCCTTTTTGAACCATATTTTGTACCAAACCATTGTTTTAGGGGATTATACAGGGATCTGGAGGTCTTACAACAAAAGCACTTTGAATGTTATTTCTCTTTTATTCAATATTTTTATGGCAGGCTCGGTGCCAATTTGTATTACAACAACAGACAGTGCTACATAGTACCATATTTTCACAAATTGAGGATGGTTTATTATCTGTTAAAACTAGGGATATTGATACGTTCCCTAAAGCTAAAGTGGATTCTTTCTGGAAACATTTTTTCCTTTGAAACATGTTATGTTGATTGTTTTCTTACTCATAGATGTATATTTTTTTGTACACCTGTATAATACTGTGATATTATTGTATCTTTTGTGAAGGTATTATTCTTTTCAATAAACCTCCCCTACTCTTTTCAATAAGTGCCATGGGATCTTTAACATCCACCTGAACTACCACCAATCCAGGCAGATGGGACATCGGTTTAACGTCTCATCTGAAAGACGGCACCTCAGAAGTGCAGCACCCCTCTCATGCTGCACTACAGTGTCAATACTGGGATATTAACCCAAGTGAAAGATGTGGGAACTGAATTCACAGCCCTCTGATCTCCCGGCCTCAGAAGCAAGTGTGCTACCTACTGAGCCACTGACACTGCATGTGCCCACTGCCTGCAGCAGAAACACTGTGTGAAATTTAAATGTCTGCCTGACAGTTTTCTTTAGAATGCTTTTAATTTTAGACAAAGTTCCCATTCTAGAGTATGGCTCTGCTGTGCATTCTTGTTATGAGGCTCCAGTTCTAGGTTTTCCAGCAGGTAATCTAATGATTTAGAATGTCTGTGAGCCAATCAGACTGTAGCTTTCTGTTTGCCCTTTTTATGATCTCATTTATTTACAATAGTCTGTATCAGTTCTTATGCTCTTGAATTTGGTAGCCATACCGCAAATGTCCCTCCGCAGAAAGCTTAGCAGTTATTTATCTTAAATGACACTGTGGCTTCCAATTATTTTTTGTTAAAAACAGAGACATTTGGATAATTTCAGATACTGTTAATCAATCAATCAATCAAAATCTTTATTTATCCAGGTAAACATCATTGAGCAGAGCTCTTTTGCAAGATGGACCTGGTTAGGATAGGCTGTTACATATATGTGTGTGTGTGTGTATATATATATATATATATATATATATATATATATATATATAACCAGACAAGGTATAATATGAAGTTTACAATTTACAAGGCAACAAACAACAAACATAGATAGGCATACAGATTATATTATTTACAAATGTAACATATGTACAACATGATATTGTGGCAATATCAGCTTAAGTAAACAGGTGGGCAAAATTTGAGTTCAGAAGGTAAGATAGTAGGGCTAGTGACTATGTGGGCCTTGGGGTACAGGGACAGTCAGTAAAGGGAAAGGACACCAGTTAAACAGGACTAGAAAGTTTGATCTCAAAGATGGTGCTAGATAAAACTGACAATGATAGTGTAGATGAATTAACATAAGTGGATAAATAGAAGTGGAATGCAGTAGAAAGCAGTAGAGGGATGGTAATAACTGGATAATAGAGCAGGTTAGAAGACAGACAACATGGAGATGCTGTGGGAGTTGATTCCAACCAGTGGCGCGGATAGCACTTGCATGGTTCCTTCAGGAGACGCGAATAGAGGGTTTTGAATGAAGCAATGTTGATAACTGAGCTCAATTTTAAAGTTTTCTGCAGATTGTTCCACAATGTTGGCAGCGCAAAGCTAATGGATGCTCTGCCCAGACGAGAGTGGACTTTGATAATTTTTAATAGGATATAGGAGTAACTTCTCAGGGCATAGGTGCCTAATAAGTTTAGCGGGAGGCAATCCAAAATATATTGCGGACGTTTTTTTGAAATAATTCCGTGGGTCCAATGGGCAGTGTTGTTTTCTCTCCTAAACTGGAGGGAGGTCCATCCTATGGCTGTGTATAGTGAACAATGGTGCGTACTGAAGGGAAGATCGTTAATAAATCTCAAAGCTCTGTGGTAGAGTGTATCCAGTTTTGAGAGGTGAGAGGTAGGACATTGACTATATAGGAAGTCTGCATAGTCTACTAGTGAAAGGAATGTTGTTTGTACCAGCCTCATTTTGGCATCACTTGTAAGAAGGTAGCTATTCCTAAAGTAGAGTCCGAGTCTCTGACGCAGTCTTTTTAGCAAGTCCTCTAAGTGTTCGATGAAGGACAGTTTATGATCTAGCCAAACTCCCAGGTACTTGAACTTTGTAATGAATTTTAGGCTTTTCCCTAGAATTGTAGAGATCTGTGGTACAGATCCTGAAATGGCTAGATTAGCCACGTGTATTAAGGGAGAGAGAAGCATCACTTTGGTTTTTTTAGAGTTAAGTAATAGCTTTTTGTGTAGAAGCTGGTTTTGTAGTAGGCTGAATTCGGTTTGAAGGTCGCTACATGCAGCTTCTGAGGATGGGTGGCTCAGATACAACACCATGCTGTCTGCGAATAGGTGGATGTTAGCCTTGGCTATATTGTCTTCAGTGTTATTGATGTAAATTGCAAACAGTATGGGACAAGGAATAGATCCCTGTGGCACTCCCCTAAGTAGGGGATTGATAGGTGAGTGTTCACCTTCGGCCTTGACTTGCTGTAGACAGTCAGTAAGACAACTGGTGAACCACCAAAGGGAGAGTGAGTCCAGACCTATAGACTGATGAGATGAAAGGAGCAGGCTATTGTCAACAGTGTCAAAAGCCTTACTTAAGTCCAAGAATATGACGCAGATAAAGTTTTTTTGTCCAGTTCTTTCTGACAGTTGTTGGTCACTTTTGTAAGGGCTGTGATAGTGCTGTGTTTAGCTCTGAATCTGGATTGGGCAGAAATTTAGAAGATTCATTGAGTCCAAGTATGATCTCAGTTGTGTACTTACAAATTTTTCCAATAGTTTTGACAGGACAGCGAGAAGGGAAATTGGCCTATAATTGTTGAGGTCACAGGGATTCCCTGATTTCAACAGAAGTATCATATGTGCTGTTTTCTGGATAGATGGGAGGATTCCTTGGGTCAATGATAGGTTGAATAGATGTGTTATAGATGCAGCTAGTATGTGGTATGCAATCTTTAGAAAGTATGGGTCCATGGAGTCCGTAGCAGCGCTTTTCTTAATGCCCAGCTGACATAGGAGATCTTCAACCTGTTTCAGGGTGGCAGGTTGCAGAGAAAATGTAATATCCATGACTTGGGCTTCAGTATGATGATATCCAGCTGAGAGCATAGCAGATTTGCAGGAGAGTTATCGAAGGCTAACCCCGCAGTTGTAAAATGGTTGTTAAAGGAGTCCAGGATTTCCCACCTGTCGGTAATGATGTTATTGCCAGATATGAGCTCAGGTGGAAGAGAGTTACCTGGTGTGTGACCAGAGAGGTCCTTGACAGTGTTCCAGAATTTGGCAGGGTGCTTAGTGGCACTGTTGAGTTCAGTAGGATAATAGGCAGGTTTTACGTCTCTCGTCATCCTGGTACAGAGGTTTCTAGCCTTTCTAAATGCATGCCAGTTCGATGGGTTCTTATATCTTCGTGCTTTTTTCCAAAGATTATTCCTCTCTAACAGAGCAGATTTTAGTTTGGATGAGAACCATCGGCATGTTTTGTTCTTTACATGGACTTTTACTAAAGGGGCACATTTATTTAAAGCCTCTAAAATTGTATCATTAAGGATGTCATAAGCAGACTGTACTGACCTTGTCAGGTAAAAATCCTGCTATTGTATGGAATATTTTAGGGCATCCATGTATACTGTACCACATAATGGCACTTTGTGGCTCAGATTTTTTTTCTGTCCACTGTGGATATCAGGTATATGTGCAAATATCCTGAAAAATTAATCCGTTTATGCAGGTAAGTTATCTGTTAGCCAGGCTTGAGCCCGGATATTGATACTGAAGATATCTATGAATAGTGTTCTCGAGCAGATAACTCACTCTCAGAATATCTCTAGAATTTTATGATGTTGCTGGTAGTTTATCTGCTTCTTTTTTCCTAACAAAAGTGAAACACAGGTTAGTGTTTTGCCTATAGTCCTCCTTTTCCTCCGCCTGCACTCTTCCTGAACCTTTGGGATGCCTCAACAAACAGTGCAGCCTCACACGATGCAACAGTCTTCTCCCACTGTGACAGGTGACCATAATGTTTGTGTGTATGTGTGTGTGTGTGTGTGTGTGTGTGTGTGTTTGTGTGTATGAGTTTGTGTGCATGTGTGTGTGTGTGAAATTTTCTGTGAGAGTGTGTGTGTGTTTGTGTGAGAGTGTGTGTGCGTTTGTGTGTGTGAGTGTGTGTATGTGTGTGCTTGTCTGAGAGAGAGAGAGAGTGTGTGTGTGTGTGTGTGTAGGGGGGATCAAAATGTTTTGGAAAGATGCATCTGAAAAAAAATCAAGGACGGAAAAATAACTTTTTGTGTGGTACTGTTACACCAATATGGTGGACAGTTTTTCTCATTTTTGTAACAAAAAGAAGAAAATACAAATTATGAATGGAGGATCATAAATAGAGGAATCTGATTGGCTGAGAGCTCTTTGAAGCTGATATGATATCGGGCTACATCATCACGGCTTCAAAAAAGCTCCAGCGCCACCAGCCTCCTTGCTGTCTACTGTCTGAGAACTATTTTTTCAAAATGTACTCCTACACCACTCAAAAACTCATTCATAAAACATTTTAAAGCCTGTTTCTTTTATTTTTTTTATTTATAGACTTCAAACTCAGTTCATAATAGCAATAAGTCACCCCAGGGTGTGGTATATCATGGGATATTGTCATTTCTCAGGTGGTTGGACACACTCGGCCTGCGGCCTCGTGCCCAACCACCCGAGTCATGACAATATCCTGTGATATACCACACCCTGTCGTGCCTTATTGCTTAATGATGAAATGGATGGTATGAATGCTGAAACTTGAATGGCTGAAAGCTGCTTTCAGCCAGGCTGTTATTCCAGTACAACAGCCCAGTTGCAAGCAGCTCCAGACAATCAGGATTCAGCACTCATCCCCAGACCCATCCGCTTTAGACATGGCCTGATCTGTCCTGGCTTATTCTGTGAATATTTCCTGGAAGCCCTGATCATCTGTTAGTCTAAACTGTGGTTTGTACAGCATCTGATTCATGAATCATGACTCAGCTGTTCATTAGTGGCGGCTGTTTCTCAAGGGACGGGATTCACTAAACAAGGATCACTTACCACAGCTCTCTCCTCATACTTGCTTTCACTCTGACCCACTCACTGTACTGCAGGTGGACAGCTGTTATGTGCATGGACTGTAACTACCGATCTTGTACTGCTGATCACTTGTACTACCACACAAATATGTAAACTCCCCAGGGGCCTTTACTATTCTTGATACTGTGGGCAATTGTAATGACCGAGCTCCTCAATGGTGGGAAACTGTCCGATCAAGCAAATGCCTCTCTGCCACTGTCCTTACTTGCTTGAAAGTAGCACTGTTAATGCAGTGTTGGCGCCACCTTCTGCCCAGACACCAACACTGCATCAGCTGTATGGATTACTTTTTTACCTTTTTTTCTTTAAAACAAATCCTAAAAAAATTAATTTCTAAAGTAATGGACTAATGGATCTACTTCATAATCACAATAAGGCAAACCAGGGGTGTGTTATGGTGGGCTAAGGGCCCTTCTCGGGTGGTGGAAGCACACAGCTTCAATTCATGCTTCAACCCACCTGAGGTGGGCTGTTATGCATAGAAACATAGAAACATAGAATTTGACGGCAGATAAGGACCAATTGGCCCACTTAGTCTGCCCATTTCCCTACCTAATGGATAAGCTGCAGATCCTAGTTAACCAACAGCCTACTTCTTTCTAACCCCCACTAGAATTGTCTTATGTCTATCCCATGCATTCTTGAATTCCCCCACTGTTTTTGACTGCATTACCGCCTCAGGAAGGCTGTTCCATGTATCCACAACCCTCACTCTGAAAAAATGCTTCCTCACATTACCTCTGAGCCATCCCCCATCTTCAAATTGTGCCTCCTTGTTCTTACACATTTCTTTTTCTGAAAGGTGCTACCCTCTTGGACTCCGTTGATTCCCTTGATGTACTTGAAAGTTTCTATCATGTCCCTCCTCTTCTTGAGGGTATACATATTAAGCTCCTTTAATCTCTCTTCATATGTCTTCTGGTGCAGACCCTGCACCATTCTAGTTGCCCTCCTCTGGACAGCTTCCATCCTGTCTGTGTCCTTGCAGAGATGGGGGTCTCCGTAACTGGATGCAGTACTCCAGATGGGGTCTTACTAACTGTCTGTACAGAGGGATAACAACTTCCTGTTTTCTACTGGTGATGCCTCTCCCTATGCATCCCAGTATCCCACCAGCCCTCTTTACTGCCTTCTCACATTGCTTGCCCACCTTAAGATTATCTGATATGACTACCCCCAGGTCCCTTTCCATTTTTGTTGTTGTTAGTATCTCACCCCCCCCATTGTGTACTCTTCCCCTGGGTTTTTGTTTCCCAGGTGTATTGCTTTGCACTTCTTTGCATTGAATCTAAGTTGCCATACATTTGACCATTCCTCCAACCTTGCCAAGTCCCTTTGCATCCTTTCCACCCCACCCTCTGTATCAACCATGTTGCAGCTCTTTGTGTCATCTGCAAAGAGACATACTTTTCCTTCCAGTCCCTCTGCAATGTCACTTATAAAGACATTAAAGAGGACTGGTCCCAGTATTGAACCCTGTGGTACCCCACTAGTAACCCCCCTTTCTTTAGAGTAAACTCAGTTTACTATTACCCTCTGTATCCTGTTGTCTAGCCAATTCTTTACCCAGGCTACCACTTTGGGACCCACTCCAAGGCTGGCTAACTTGTATATTAATCTTTTGTGTGGGACTGTGTCAAATGCCTTGCTACAGTCTAGGTAGGCCATGTCCACAGCCCCTCCCTGGTCTACTACATTGGTCACCCAGTCAAATACATCTATTAGATTCGTATGACATGATCTTCCTGCTGTGAATCCATGCTGCCTTGGGTCCTGTGCCCCACTGGCCTCTATGTACTCAACAATTCTTTCCTTTAGAAGTGATTCCATAATTTTCCCTACTACTGAGGTCAAACTAACAAGTCTGTAGTTTCCTGCCTCTGTCTTGTTCTCACTTTTGTGAAGGGGAATCACATCCACCATCCTTCAGTCCTCCGGTAGCACACCATCTTCCCATGATTTGTTAAAAAGGGTAGTCAGTGGTGTCACTAGTTCTACCCTTAGTTCTTTTAGAATTCTTGGGTGAATCCCATCAGGTCCCATTGCTTTGTCCACCTTCAGTTTTAAAAGTTCTTTCAGAACCCTGTCTTCTGTGAATGGACTGGTATCGACCTCCCTATCCAGAGTGCTTCTATTCTTTGATTTAGGTACCTCCCCTCCCACCATAACACACCCTGTGTCATGCCTCATTGTTTGAACAACCAACTACATCTGAAAATTCTATAAGGTCAGCAGTCAGTCCTTTCTAGGACTGTAGGCAGAGCCTACAGCTGTTTTGGGATTGATCGCTGCTCTAAAAACAGCCGATCGTGGAACCTTCCATTGGACTTTTGGAGGTATCCTTCTGAAAGTCCAACAGAGCTTGAAACACTCCAAGATGATTGCCTGCTATGAAATAACAGCCGCACTATTTCGGCTGTTACGTCTGCATTCCAGGGCCAGAGCTATGCATGCGGGACTTGCACACATGCGTAGTTCCACTGGCGCCACATGTTGTGAATGGTAAATGCTATTGCAACTACACACGCGCAAGTGCCATGCATGCACAGTTGCATCACTGCCAGCACTGACAGGAAAGAAAACCCTCCCACTGCCGCTGTCCTCCCCACTCCCTGTCCCCATGCCAACATCGGGATCCCCAATCCCATGTTGGCATTATATAGCCACCCCAACTCATGTGACACACTGGGAGCCAACCCCAGTGTGCCCAAATGTATGTTTTGTTTTATTTTCCTGTAAATAAAGAAAACATTCTCCTGCTGTGTTTTTTTTCCCCTGCAAAAAGAAAATTGTCCCTCGTCGTCGCCCCAGTCCCCCCATCTCCATCTCCACCCTTCCACTAAGCACCCACCTCCCCATACCCCCTTTACCCCATACTTACCTCCAGAGGTTGGCACTGTCATCTTCTCTGGACTGGGACATGTCTGCACTCTTCAAAGCCTAACCGCAAACTGAAGAATCGAAGGTAAGCATGCTATAATGGCATTCAATGGGGTTTTCAACTTAAGTTGATAAATCAGCCATTTTTTTGAATTTTATTAAATTTTCACCACTGGGTTCTTGGACTACACCATGAACACTGTCACTGTCATTTCATTACTTGGTCCTGAAAGGTGATTTCGTGGTCACTGCACGGAATCACCTTCTGGGACTGATTAACAAAACAACAGTGCCACTGTTCATGTGGTGGGGTCCCAAAAAACACATGTTGCAAATTTGGTGAAACAATTCCAAAAAATGACTGCGTTATGAGCATGCATTGCACAGTTTCTTCGCACGCTCCTAACTTCGCCAATTTGTAACATTTTCACTCCAGATTTTCAACATTGCCATTTTTGCACATCTTCTTTTTAACAGTGCAGCTGTCATTTTTCACATCCTGCCCAAAATATGTTTTCTTACCTGTGGCGCAGAATGGTGTGGTCACTCTGCAAAATCGCCTTTCGGGACAAGTGAACAAAACGACATTGGCACTCTTCATGAAGAGGGGTCCCAAAAAGGCCATGTTGAAAATTAGATGCAATACCTTCAAAAAATGGCCAAGTTACACCGGGGCATTCAATAATTTCTACGCACATGTGTAACTTTGGTCATTTGGCAGCTCATCACAGCCTTATCGGCTCTGGCCAGAGTTTGTTAAACAGGGGACAGCTTGAAGCCTGAATGAGTCAACAGTGTCCTTTTAAGCTCTCTGCACAACTTTACATTTACCTAGTACTTGTGCAGATCAAATTTTGGGGCTAGTCCTTCAGGCTGGAAGAAAAACTGGCCATGATGATAGCAAAGTGAGATTTATTAGAGTTAATTCAGCCACCGGGGTACTTGAACTGTTAAGGTTTATACAAAGTTTAAGAAAAAAAGCACTTAAATACAACTGCATATGAAGGCAAACTTTAAAACAGAGCACAGTGAAACAATTTAAATAATTGCTGAGCTGGCCTGGTGGCGTGGAGAACTAAGGTGTTGAGCGCCTTTCCTCCTGCCAAGTCAGTGACCCATGTTCAGGAACAAGCATGGGTTGCCGGGGGTTGGCAGTGTGAGAGAGGACTGAGTGTCCCAGGGATTGCTGTCCTCTCCTGGGGAAGGGTGGCCAGCTGTCTTGGCCCATGACTGCCACCAGATGGAGGCCTGGTGACACTGCAGGCTTGAGCGACTCGAAGGGAGGGGCTGTGGCTGTGCAGGACGTGTGTGCCGCCATGCATATGTACTGGCGCTGCAGCATGAGGAGGGATGAGAAAAACAGGAAAAAAATGGAGGACAGGCTATGTGAAACCCTGCACGTCACTCAGGAGCCCGCTCTGCCACTCTGGCCTGGAGGGAATTCCTGGATATATCGTGTGGGGGGGGCCCTCTCCCTGGCTCCACTGTGGGGTGAAATCCACAGGGGATAATGGCCCCTGACTAGAGGGAGGTAGGAGATGGTCACAGTACCTAGGGACAGGGCTAAAGAGCCACCAGTTCTGCTGCAAGAGGATAAAAGCCTTTATGGAAAAAAAAATTAATTGGTGACTATTCAAACAATTTCTCAGAGTAATGCCTTCTGATTAGATTGGGGGGACCATATAAAATGTTTAAGACAGTTTTCATATTCCAAGCATTTTAAAGTCCAGCTCCTCAGATTTAAAGATTGCAAACCACAGCATTCAAACAAATGCTTTGACAGTTTCTATTTTTTCAGGAAGCAGAAGAATTCCTCTTTATTCACTCCAGCAGGACAGTCTCTGTTGGATTTCTCCACCATGAGGGTAAATGCCAGTGGAGAGACCATCCATTCAGGGCAATTGGCAGAGCTGGACTGGGGTACAGGGGGCCCACCAGGAAAGTTGATACGGGGCCCGCCTGGAACATCAATAAGGGAGAGCCCAGGTTGACACTTTCTGATCAGTATTCCACTTACATTTGATACACTGGCTCTATGTTTGCATCTCAGCTTTTTTTGCATGCCCAAACTACCCCATTCACTTAGGAAATTGATGACAAATATAAAGGTTTTCAGGATTCAAAAGGTGACCAGGTGCCCAACACTGACATGTCCAGGTATTCTTGTGGGCCAGTACAGTTCTGCCAATTGGTCAAATAAACACTTTCATCAAGGGACAGGAGAAACACTGCTCGCAAACCACCAGCCCCAGTGAAGCTGTCTCTCACAGAGAAAACAGAAAGAGGACACCAGCTGAGCTGTCAGTAGAGAGATGCTGCTCTCATACACAGCAGTCCATTCCAAATCGATGCCAGCACGAAGACTCAGATCATTTTCAGGTTACCACTTCAAGTTACCAATGGGGAGTCACAGATGCCAAACCACTGGCAAGAGAACACAGAACATGGATCAAGAGCTTGCTGCTCAACCCAACGCAAGCTGGTAAACTGCTGCCCTCGCCCCAGTGGACTGATGAAAATAGTTCCACCACCAACACAACACGACTCAGAAGCAGGACTGCCTGGTACAAACTAAACAGATATACAACATCAAACACACATAAACAAAAAAACTGACATTAAAAAAAAATGGCAGTGGCAGCTAACAGATGAGTCTTATTTGGTGAGAGCAATGTTCTTGTCTGACTCCAGGCTATCTTGTGATTAGAAAATCCATAATGTGTTGTTTAACGGTTTTGCATGGACTTGTGAGACATATGGTACTAGGCATCGTCACCACAAGCTAGAAACTGAAAACAAATACTGCAGCACAAAACCACTGCAGTGGCAGCCAATGAAAAGCTGATGAATAAGACATCTCTCTCTCTCTGAAATATACTTCTCAACTGTCCCCAATTTTCAGGGATGGACTGAATTTTGCTTCAGAATTTACCTCTGTCCCTCCTAAAATTGGTGTTTCCATGACAGAACAGTAGGGATTATAAGCACATAATGATGTCAAACAGTTACAGGCTTGCTCTTCTTCACAAAATCCATTTTAGACTAAGCCCCTTATTCTCCTAGCTTCCTGAGTGGATACCACCCATTTTGAAGATGTGTCCCTGATTTTGGTCCTTTGTCCCTGATTTCTTTAAGCCTTTTCCCTGATTTATGAGGCAGGCGGTTAAGAGGGATGCTCTGAAATCCCCACTCATTTCAGTGGAATTTCCTGTCATATAGATGGGATATGCAGTGGACTGACTCAGAATATGCCACTTATTTTCACATGAAAGGAAGCAGGGCAATAACTCACGAGTGGTAGGGCCACGAGTGAGTTATGCAAGTCCTGCCCTCTCACAAGTGATGGTAAATGGTTTATTGTGATTTAGACCATTGTGTGCCCAATTTATACAATGTATTATAAGCTGTAATAATTTTAGAGCATATTATGAAGATTTAATTGTTTCTCTTTACACTTCCCTGCTCTGAGTGCAGCAAACACCACTGCAATGCCATCAGACATTGCTTAAGCTTCTCTCCCATTAATTTAGAGTTCCTTTATGACTGTCTAAAGTGAGAATAAACAGCCAAAGTGAGAACAAATGATGGGTCCTCAAATATAATGCTTCAGAGGTTACAATAAACCATTTATCACTAAGGCTTAACTCTCAGCATTAAAAGCAATTAGAACAAGCATTTGTCAATGCCAAATGTTTGCTTGCTGGCATTGGCATTCATAGTGCAGGAGTTAGAGAGCTGCTAATACACAGCTTGGTCTCCTCTACAAACACAGACCACACCTCACGCCAGAAGCTTTGAAGGTTGCAGTCCTGAGCTCTGTGATCTCTGTAATAGACTATGGTCACATCAATTATGGCTCGGCCACAACCACAACCCTTAGATGCCTCTCAACTGCCTTAAATAAAGCATGTCGGCTCATCACTGGTGCTCACCGTCTCACCCACACATGTGACCTGTACACTCAGACCGGCTGGCTCCAACTATCAAACCGCATAAAGTTCCTCACCTGCTCCATGGTGCAAAAAATCTACCTTGGCCTTGCACCTTCTGGGGTCTCAACTCTGTTACAACACTGAATTAACAAATGGTGCCTTAGGAAATCCACGCTATAGCTACTGAAAGTCCCCCACTGTCACACTTCACAGGGACAATGCTCGTTTGCTTATCAAGCACCACTCTGGTTTAATGGCCTCAGCCCAACCATCTCCTCTGCCCCAACTATTGGTATGTGTAAAACTAGGCTCCAGGACTATCTCACTACCAACAGCTCCTGTGACTGCCCAACTTAACCTTGTTTCTCTATTTCCCTTTCTGCTCTAGTTGTCTCCCCTCCCCCCCTCCTCACTGGATTCTACCCTCACATCTTGGTATGCCCAGTGCTGCACTTTTCATCCTCTTGCCACCCTTCCTACATTCCTTCTCCCCCTCCTCCCCTCTTCCCTCTCCCTATGACTCTGGCACTTCTTATCTGTTGTCTATTTTCTCTGACAAATGCCTCTGGCTACCTTGTTACAATGCTACCCTTGAACTGTATTAATCTGCACTCTGCAATGTCCACATTGTTGTAATGTCTGTCTTGATGTTCCCCATAATTTGTATTTCTCTGACGTGGAACCTTTGTAAAAGAGCCATGGCCCAAAGGTATTTGTAATCCTAGACTTGATAAATAAAATAATAGGAAATGGCAGTGAAGAGTTGAACTAACGCCTACCCCCACCCCCAACCTGCAGAGACTGACAGGTGTTGGGGGGGTGCCTTTGTGTCATCAGCCATAACATTCATGCCATTCTACCTCACTCCACCCTGCAGACTCTGACATGTGTCACGGTGTGCCTTGGGGTCTTCAGCCCTTACGTTCACACCATTCCATAAGGAAATATGCTGAGATGAAGGTTGTATAGAAGAATGGGGTGAACATTAGGGCCGAAGACCCGAAGGCACACCTCGACACCTGTCACTGACTGCAGGGTGGGGGGGGTTGAAAGGCATGAGCATTATGGCCGACGACCCCAAGCCACACCCCCAACGCCTATCAGTCTCTACAGGGTTGGGCATTATGGTTGGAAACCATACTGCCCTGGGCGTTCATTGGTATTTTCACTCCAAATTCCAACATGGGCTTTTTGGGACCACACCTGACGAACAGTGGCACTATCATTTTGTTACTCAGTCCCAAAAGGTGATTTCGCAAAGCGTCTATGCCATTCTACGTCACAGGTGGGAAAACACATTTCAGGCTGGATGTGAAAAATGACAGCTGTACTGTTCATGAGGAAGTATGAAAAAATGGCAAAGTTTAAAATCTGTAGTGAAAATATGAAAAATTGGTGAAGTTATGAGCATGCGTAGAAACTGAGCAATACATGCCCGTAATGCAATCATTTTTGGAATTTTTTCACCAAATGTTCAACATGGGCACTTTGGGACCTCCCCTCATGAACAGTGGCACTGTGATTTTGTTAATCTGTCCCGAAAGTCAGTTTCTCACAGCGACCATGCTATTCTTCCCCACAGGTGTGACAGCACATTTCAGGCAGGTTGTGAAAAATGACAACTGTACTGTTCATAAGGATGTGTTAAAAAAATGGCAATGTTGAAAATCTGGAGTGAAAATATTAAAAATTGGTGAAGTTATAAGTGTGCCTAGAAACTGCACAATGCACACTCATACCACAGTCATTTCTTGAAATATTTTCATTAAATTTGTAACATGGGGTTTTGGGGACCTCACCTCATGAACAGTGACACTGTCATTTCATTAATCAGTCCCAAAAGGTGATTCCATGCAGTGACCATGAAATCACCTTATAGGACCAAGTAACAAAATGACAGTGCCATGTTCATGACGTGGGGTCCCAAGAACCCTATGTTGAAAATTTGGGCCCACTATTCCTAAAAATGGCTGAGAAATCAACCTAATTTGAAACCCCCCATTGACTCCTATTATACAGCACCTACCCGATTCCTCAGTTCACAGTACGGCTATGAAGAGTGCAGACGTGTCCCGGTCCAGAGAAGATCGCTGCTCATGACCTCCAGAGGGTAAGTATGGATGAGGAAGGGGGGGTGCGGGGAGGTGGGTGCTCAGTGGGAGGGGGGAGGAGGGACTGGGGAGACAACGGTGGACCATTTTCTTTTTTACAGGTTAAAATAAAAAAAAGATGCTGGGGGCATGGTTTTATTTCTTTTACAAGTTAAAAAAAAAACATTTCGGCACATTGGGGTGGGCTCCCAGTGTGCCACAATAGTGGTGGGGGGCATTCTGACAAAGGAATTGGGCACCTGATGTTGGCAGATTACAGACGGGTTTTTGGGGGGACATCCAACACATGCAGTGGCCATCCTGGTGTCAGAAACATTTTGGCACACTAGGGTGGGCTCCCAGTGTGGCATATTAATGGAGGGAGGGGGGATGCATGCTGACATGGGGATTGGACACCCTGATGTTGACTTTTCTTGAAGTGCATGGCAGGTGGCAGGAGCTGCAGCTCATTACTTGTTTTACCAGGAAAGGCACACAGAACAAACAAGTTGTTGGTGGAGCTAGGGCCAGGGACAGAGTGCTGGGTGGCAGGAGTCAACAAGGTTGTGAGGGAGGTGCCACTGCAGTGACAAAACTGTTTGTGATTGCAGCGGCAGATTCATTTCAACTGCTTGGCTCTCTTTGAAGTCGCTGTCATCGGCAGCTTCCCCCTTGATTGGTGGCTGAGGGACGCGCCCAGTAAAGCGTCCACTGCATTGGCCACAACACTGACACACCTCTGAAATGTGGTACTGTTGCAAGATGTTCTTGAGCATGTGCTGCATGCATGTGCGCAAACAAACATAAAAAGGGTCTCAGAAATGCTGCAATCTGATTGACTGTTAGCATGATTGACTGTTAGCATTAAGGGACCCTTATGTTAATCTACGTTATACTGTCATGTACAGCAGCTAGAACACCATGGTGCAAGAGTTCTTCTTGTCAGCATTTTATTCTCTTGCACTGCTGAATGATTGGAAGGAAGCATGTTGATTCTAAACTAGCATTCTTAAACAGTTGATGGATGAACCAATTTAATAAAATTCTCCCTTTCAATGGAGCAAAACATTCAAAAGCTACATGTCTTACACTTTTCTTTTGGAGTAATTTTTTATAATAGCAATACGGCACTCCCAGAAGTTAGATTAATGGTCATTTAATCACCCCTAGGGGCAATATGGCACTCAGCTCTTCCTTATGACACATTATGACCCTAGGGGTGATTAACAGACAGTTAATCTAACCCCTGGTTATGCCTTATGGCATATTGAAAGTACTTCAATGTGATTCATTAAACTGGATTGTGATTCGGCCTCATTACAGGAACTGTCATTTTCTTTTTGAGTCGCTGCACTTGAAGGACCTACTCATTGAGAACTACAACTCCCACAATGCACTGTACAACAAAACTATACTTTCTTTCATGTACTTCAATCATGATGTGTGTGTGTGACTAGCTTCGGGTATTTATGAGCATAAAAAACATCTTCTACGGTAGCTGTAGTGTACAGAATATGAGCATTCATAAAAGCAGATTAAGTTTCTAGCCCTTTTCGTTATGAAAATAACCTCCTCAGTACAAGTCATTAGGGTTCTACTATTGTACCTGCCATTCAGAAAACATGTACTGTACTGCCTCAAGCTAAACAAAGGATGCCCTCCGTTAACCTTAACTATTTGCTAACTTTACTGTTTTTTTGTGAATTTGGAAACTGACTACTTTAACTGCTCTTAGAAACATAGAAACATAGACTTTGACGGCAGATAAGGACCGCTTGGCCCACCTAGTCTGCCCATTTCCCTACATACAGGATAAGATCCTAGTTAACCAACAGCCTATTTCTTCCTACCCCCCACAAGAATTGCCTTATGTCTGTCCCATGTATTCTTGAATTCTCCCACAGTTTTAGACCCCACAACCTCCTCAGGAAAGGTGTTCCATGCATCCACTACCCTCTCTGTGAAAAAATACTTCCTCACATTGCCCCTGAACCGCCCCCCCCCATCTTTAAATTGTATCCCCTTGTTCTTGCATGTCCCTTCTTCTGAAAGATGCTACCCTCTTGGACTTTGTCGATTCCACTGAGGTACTTAAACGTTTCTATCATGTCCCTCCTCTCCCTCCTTTCCTCAAGGGTATACATATTAAACTCTTTTAGTCCCTCCTCATATGGCTTCTCTTGCAGACCCTGCACCATTCTAGTTGCCCTCCTCTGGACTGCCTCTATTCTGTCTATGTCCTTGCGGAGATGGGGTCTCCAGAACCGGATGCAGTACTCCAGATGGGATCTCACTAACTGTCTGTACAGAGGGATAACAACTTCCTGTTTTCTGCTGGTGATGCCTCTCCCTACACATCCCAGTATACCCCCAGCTCTCCTACTGCTTTCTCACATTGCTTGCTAACCTTAAGGTCATCTGATATGATTACCCCCAGGTCCTTTTCCTTTTTTGTTTTTGTTACTACCTCCTCCCCATTGTGTAATCTTCCCCTTGGTTTTTGTTTCTCAGGTGCATTATTTTGCACTTCTTTGCACTGAATCCTAGCTGCCATACTTCCGACCATTCCTCCAACCTTGCCAAGTCCCTTCTCATCCTTTCCATGCCTCCTTGTGTATCAACCCTATTGCAGATCTTTGTGTCATCTGCAAAGAGGCATACTTTTCCTTCCAGTCCCTCTGCAATGTCACTTATTAAGACATTAAAAAGGACTGGACCCAGTGTTGAACCCTGCGGTACTCCACTAGTAACCCCTCTTTCTTCAGAGAGGACTCCATTTACAATTACCTTCTGTGTCCTGTTGTCCAGCCAATGTTTTACCTAGGCTACCACCCTGGGACTCACTCCCAGACTGGTTAATTTGACTACTAATCTTTTGTGTGGGACTGTGTCAAATGCCTTGCTAAAGTCTAGGTAGGCCATGTCCTCAGCTCCTGCCAGGTCTACTACTTTGGTCACCCAGTCAAATAAATCAATTAGATTCATCTGACATGACCTTCCCACTGTGAACCCATGCTGCCTTGGGTCCTGTACCCCACTGGCCTCTAGGTACTCAACAATTCTTTCCTTCAGAAGTGACTCCATCACTTTCCCTACCACAGAGGTCAAACTGACAGATCTATAGTTTCCTGCCTCTGTCTTGGTCCCACTTTTGTGAAGGGGAATCACATCCACTTTCCTCCAGTCCTCAGGTACCAAACCATCCTCCCATGATTTGTTAAAAAGGGTAGTCAGTGGTTTCACTAGTTCTCCCCTTAATTCTTTTAGAATTCTTGGGTGAATTCCATCAGGCCCCATTGCTTTGTCCACCTTCAGTTTTAGGAGTTCTTTCAGAACCCTTTCTTCTGTGGAAAGACTGGGATCGACCCCCTTATCCAGCGTGCTTCTGTTAATTGTATTAGGCACCTCCCCCTCCTCTTCTGTGAATACTGAGCAGAAATATTCATTCTGTATCCCTGCTTTTTCACTATCCCCCTCTGCCCACCCACCGTTCATTCTATTCAGCCTCACTATCTCTCCCTTTGTCTTTCTATGCTCCCTGATGTACATATAAAAGGTTTTATCCCCCCCTTCTTAACTGAGTTGGCTATCCTTTCCTCAGTTTGGGCCTTTGCTATTCTGACTTCCATCCATGCTTCCTTCTGTCTTAACTGGTACATCTCTCTGTCCTGCTCCTTCTGTGTTTCCTTATACTTCCTGAATTCTATCTTTTTCTCCCTGACTTTCCCCGCCACCTCTTTTGAGAACCATAGTGGCTTTTTCTTTCATTTTGATTTATTTGCTTCACACAAAGGATTGTTGCCTCTGTGATGGCAGTTTTGATGATTCCCCATTGTTGCTCCACCCTTCCTTCTAGCCTGTTTACTAGTGCTTTTCTGAGGCACCCTCCCATTGTTACAGAGTAAGAGTTGTTACAATGCTCACTTCATATTTTTTCCTGATATTGTTGTTGATAAAACAGGTTGGAAATCCAGAAACCTGACAAAGTTTAAAGGGACACCGTCAATCCACTTAGACCTCAAAGTGTTTCTAGTTTAAAAAATGCATTTGATGATTGCTTGCATTCTGTAGAATTTGCTGATGTAGCTGGTCAGTTTGATTCTGATTCCTTTTTTCTTTTGAAAAGTGAAAAACAGATCCCCCACCATTCTGGAGTTACCACACAATCATGTGTTTGTTTACAGTCCTTGATCAACTCCGACTGCTTCTTTCCTGGACTTGGGAAGACCCTCAACACAGTCTAGCCACTTGTGATGCAGTAGGAGGTGAGGACACTTTTGCATCATGAGTGGCTACACTTTCTGGGGGTGTTCCTAACGTTCAGGAAGTATGCAGTAAGAACTGATCAAGGGTATGAAACAAATTAAAGCTGGGTGTAATTACACCATTTGCATGCATTTCTGTTTTATTAAGAAAAGAAGCAGACAAAACAACCATGAACATCAACATATTTGAGATAAAGTAAGCAATCATAAAGTGCAGGTTTTCAGCTCAAATATAATATAGAATTGATTGATAGTGTCCCTTTAATGAAACCATGCATTAACAGTGTAATACAGGCAAATGTTACTTTCATTAAATCTGTGTTTAATTTAGCGAGACTATGTTTTTCTGTTTTAACAAGTGAACTCTTTTACAAAATTCTCATGTTCTATATGCTATACCCTCTTCTCACTGTCAGACGTTTCTTTTTATTTTCTTTTTCTTACTTCTTTTTTTTCTCATTGCTATCATAAATCCTCCCTCCCTTCCTTGTTGTGGTTTCTTAATGCCTTTCCCTCTACCAGTAGTTCCTGCTGCTATTCCCCTGCACTGCTCCTGCCACCCCATGGCTAACATTCTCTATAGTGGGCTGTCCTGGCAACCAACCCAGAGGGCAGGCAGAATATGATGGAGTGATGGGGATAGCTACTGGAGTAACTGTGGCTGATGCTGGCCAGTCGGACTAGTGTGTATATACTGTACTCCGCTAGGATTACATTGTGCATTAGTGGGACATATAAGGGAAGAATGCCAATAGCACTCTTTACACTAGGGCACCATTGACCAGTCACGTAGCGACAGATGCCCCCAGTATTTGTCCGACAGTATTTTGCATTTTATGTTACTGTCCCAAACCTCCCAGCTTGAGATGCAAACCTTGCTGTCCCATGTGGTGACTGAATGTGCTCAACACTGGGTTGTCAGGTGGATCAAGTTATATACAGTCACGTATACCTTTCTGACATTCTGTGTTTTCAGCCTTTAGGTTCTAATGTTTTGCACATAACAAAATTTGCTTTACTGGTAATGACACTAATGTATGCCTTAAGCTAATGCTTTAAGTATAAATGCTAAATGCTCTGTATGCAGCCCCTTTAAGAATTACAATCCACTGTTGAATATGCTGATACTTGTCTTCCTTATTGGCACTGGGTAAACTGTAAAGGCTCCCACCAATTAAGACTACCTATCTTGTTTTATTATGCCCGTATGAATACTTCTTCCTTTATTACATAAATGTAAGGGGTTTTGTTTGTTATAATTTATTTATCTAGGAGAGCCCAGCTTAGATGTACTAGTTCACATTTAGTGAGACCCTGTTTTTAGCCCCCAAGAATGTAATCTTGGCTCCCTGAGGATCATCACTGCTACCCCTTCTAGAGCCATGTAAGACACAAAGTTTTATAAATATAACATAGCATAGCGGTTACAGTAATAAGCTGTGAATGAGCTTGGTACATCCAGTTGACCTGGGTTTAAGCCCCACAACCTCCACTTGCATGCTGTGTGATCCTAAGCAAGTCACTTAACCTCCTCAGTGCTCCTGGGTCACCTCTGTAACTGTGCCATGTGCCCAAGGGGCCTTACCTGGTTAGAAAAAGAACTAAACAATATATGTATCTATATCTTCGGGATATGGCATGGGTGAGAGTGAGACAGTAGAAATATCTTCATGAGCTATACTTGACCTCCTGACCTCATGAGTGGCTTCACCAAGTGTACAACTGTAGCCAGTCTGTAGAGGTAAAATCCAGCAGATAAAAACAAATGCGATATTTTGAGCCAGCCTATGGCATATGCCATTTATATAATGAGAGTACCTCTCTGATAACATTAGTTCTTTAAATGAGGATTTTACTCTTTCTGTTTGATTGCACTGCTCTGTTTATAACTGCAGCAGATGCCATTGTGATTTCATCAGACATTGTTCAAGTTGTCCTTCCATTGGTTAAAGAGCCACTGACGCCTCAAGAAGAACTTTCAAAAACATACTATTTGGACACAGAGCAGCTTATATTTCTCATTGGCTGTGTATTTCTCATCCCAATTACTTATTACTGAGGCCATTTGCTTCACAAACAGGATAGTTGTTCCTTGAGGGTCCATCAGTTCCTATTGCTTCATCCCAATCTGATGTCATGGTACTCTGCTTTTGATATCACAGTTATTCTCATGACAACTGATTGTGATGTCACAACAGGGCATCACAATTTCAAATAGGGAATAAGCTACAGAAACAGATGAACACTAAGGGATAAAGATCTTATTTTGTGGGAATTTCTTCAGTAATAAATAATGGAGAGGAGAAATCTGTACAAGGTGTATGAAATACAAGTTGACTTGTGTCTAAATATTATGTTTTCCAAAGTTTTCTCAAAGGCATCAGCTGCTCTTTAAGAGCTCCTTTGTGACCAGTCTAAAGAGGAAATAAATGCTGATGACCCATCTAAGATTGAAATAAATGATTTATTTCCACTGCAGGTCCGTCACACATGAAAATAAATGCATTTATTTGCAAAATGTTATTCTCACAGTCATTGTTTATAGTAATGATATCTTGAGCAGTTTTAACCCACGTCTGTTGTATAAATATGGGATATGCAATGGAAGCAAGTGTAATAAATGATTTATCTACACAAGAGCAGTTTGACCTCAGGTAACCTTACAAGTAGTGTAAGCCACGAGTGAGGTGTCTGAGGTCAAACTGCTCGAGTGCAGATAAATCATTTATTACACAAGTTTTCCATTTCATACTCCATTTATGCAATTCTTTTGTTTTTGCTTTTGTGGGGGCATTTGTTAGTCAAAAAAGTGAATAAAAATTGAATTTTCTGCCATTTTTTGCTGATTATAGAAAATCTAAAAGGAATCTAGAAATAAAAACTTATCATGTTGTAGATATTTTTATGCTGAACAACTTTTGTGCTGAAAGTACCATACTATCATTTTTTGTTTTTGTTATTTGCATATGCTTGCTGAAAAAGTGCACAACAATGGAATTTTCTGCTGTTTTTTTGCTAATTCTGAAAAAACTAGAAAGTATCTATAAATGAAACACCACTCATATTGTAGATATTTCTGTGCTGAATAAACTTTGTGCTCACAATACCGCTTCCGGCCAGGAATATCGCGGCCAAAATATCGTGGCAAAAACAACACGGATGTAACCTCGTGGTCCAGAACATTGTGTGGTGCATAATAAAGTGAGGACACAATGTCGTTGGGCAGCAGTGCAGCAGACAGAAGACACACACATCAATAGTGCACCTGCAGAGGAACCGGGAACATGGACAATAGCAAGGTGTGGTGCGGGGGGGGTTGGCTGGCACATAGCAAGGGAACTGCCAGGTGGTGGATACTGGGACAGTACACCGCAGGATCCACATGGCCCCACCACAATGCCGCAGACAGGGGCAAGCACCAGCACTAGCATCAGGTGGAACAACAGAGCATTGGGGTAACAGTGACAGTGGGACACACTGGGTGGTTGTCAGCAGGTGGAGGATACAGCTGCACATGGATCTCACAGGATAGTGACCAGTGGTCAGGGGGGCAACAAGGCACACTGCACCACAGTGCAAGGAGGACACATGATGTATCCCTGAGTTTGGCGGGGCACAGAACCATGGAGAACAGTACCGCCGTGACAGCAGATGGATGCAGGCCATGCTGGAAACATGCACTGACAGGGACCGTATGCAGCACAGGGGCTGGTCGTGGGGACACCCAGGAGACACAGTCCATTCAGCAGGGGCAGGCATCCACACAGCAACAAGGTGATATGTGGGAGGGGGGAACTTGGATGGTGATGTGAGTGACTGGTGGACCTATGGAGAGGGATGCTAACCTGCACCCATGGACTGGTGGTGTCCACCACTGCTCCAGGGAATGGTGCACGAGTGGATGTGCCCCCGGAGCTTGCTCTGGCCATGTGTGCTGTACACCTGCATAAGTGGCTGCTGCTGTACATCCCCGGTCAGTGTCTCTGTGCAGTGTGTGTTATTCTGACCCGTGTGTTGTCTGGCATGCACTGTTATGTGCCTCAGTGTCCTGTGCTGACGACGTTCTGGGAGGCACTGTTATTTCTGCTTTGTTCTGGTCCGTGCTGATTTTACCTGCGATGTTCCTGGCTGAAACCCACAATACCATGCTATCATTTTTCATTTTAAAGTTATTTACATTTGTTTGTGGACAAAATGAAAAAGAAATATGAATTTTCTGCTATGTTTTTGCTAATTATCAAAAAATCTAAAAGGTATCAATAAATAAAACAGCACACATTTTGTAGATATTTCTGTGCTGAACAACTTTCATGCTTGCAGTACCATGCTATCATTTTTCATTTTAAAGTTATTCACATTTGAATATGGTTAATACTGCTACTGAGGCCAAACATTCTAAATGACATAAGCACGATATAGATAAATGGCTGATGATATAAGCACTGTATACGTAAATGAAATGTATGTACACAGTTACTCAGATAAACAGCTGTATCACACTCTGTTTATTTCCATCCCTATTGCATAAATACATTTATAAAATGGGTAAGAACAATCAGTGTAAAATGGGTTTCCTGATAGAATAAAACACACTATAGGACAGTGCATTATCCCACAATGACCACATGTCTCCCACTATGACCGCACTCCTGCACTACTTTCCATCCCTCAGAACCTTCTCACCAGCAGTGAGATCACTCCACACCTGGCACACAGAGGCTGACACATACACACACACACACACACTCACACACCTGGCGCACACAGGCTGCCACAACCATAAATAAATCCATATAACTGTCCTACACTGCAAAGAATTACGTGGTTGATCCTGCAATGATTTTTATAGCTAAAAGTAATAATAATAATTTTGAGACTGTCTGATTTGTGATCACTTTCACGTTCTTATTTAGTTGTAACCCCCCTGCAAATGGGGGGTTCCCAAAAGACTTCCAGGAGCTTGCTTGAATGCTTCGAGCCCGAATGGTGTTTGGTGTTTAAGCCATTCATCTGTGAGTGTTTTTAGAGCCTCTGGTACTGTCTCTTTAAGAGCTGTCTGCTTGCAGACATAATTAGTTTGTATGGGGGGGACTGTGTGTTTCTCTGCTTGAGTCCCACTCATGCTGCTGCCAATTCACTCCTTTTTTGCAGTCATTAGGAGTGCAAAGGGAACCTACGTGAAAGATGTAACTGTTTGCCAGAAATCATTTAGAGTAATAATGAAAATACAGTTTGTCTAACCTGCTTTTCTTTGCAATCAGAACTGTGTTTGCCTAGTTCCCCATTCTAGTTTTGAACTGCTGAACTGGACCAATCAGTGTGGGTTAAGGGAGCTCTAAAATGGCACCTGTGGACGAATCAGAACTTGGACTCGTAATCTGAGCCAGCCACAAGAGGATTGTATGGGCAGTGACTCTGGGAAATGTAGTTTGGACTTCGGCACCTTTTTGCACCAACAGGGGGAGGCTATTGTGAGTGACAGCCAATCCAGCCAAGAACTGGGAGGAACTCAAAGGAAGTGCCAGGTTTTGTCTACTGGAGTTTCAGTTTAGCTCTGGCAGTGAAGAGGGAAGGATCCCTGTGCTCCTTCGGTGCGCAGTTTTAGTCGGGAAACGCGTGTAAGGCCCCATGTTTCGGTCTGCAGCTTGTGCAACTGCTTGTTTAGACTGAATCCAACCTGTGAAGAGAATCAAGGAGATCTGAAGGGTAGAAACCAGGCTCACCCTGTAGAAGACTGGAGAAATTGCTGAATCACACTCGGTCTGTCAGGAACTGAATCTGCTGTGTTTTCTCCCGGGTATTGTGCAGTAATTGCGATCGAGATAGAGAAGCAGCCTGCCTGGTATAGTATTTTCTTTTTTCCATATAAATGTGTGTAGTGCTTGTGGGGACTCGCGTCTCAAATCCCCTGTACAGTGAACTGAGTGCATGAAGCTGCAAGTAAACCCCACCTTAATCCAGACTACATCCACTTGCTCTGAACTGCCGTGGAGTCCAGTCACAAGGACCTTGTCCACATGGTCTGCTCCTCCTGGCAATCCAGGACAATCTGCCTTCCATTCAGTTTCAGCATTGAATTTGTGAGTACAAATCAGGGTAGCTCCCTGCCATCATTTAATTGCAAGTGTTCCATCTTATTACTTTTCCTTTCTTTCTCCACGAACTGAGCCTACCGGCTCCGGATTACAATTTGTGTATTGTGCATGCATTTTCCATCTTCAGGGCCCCAACCAGCTGCAACAAATAGGCTAGCCTCTTATTGCCTGGGTACCCAGTAAGAGTGACATTTGGGACATTTGGGATTCTGAAATATGTGCACAGTACTGTGATTATTAATGCATTTAAACTAATTAACCTGATTTCCCCCTGTCCTTGTTATATCCCCCTTAATAAATCAGATCTGTTTGTTTCAGCAAAGTTACACTGCCTGAGGTATTCGTTATGTTAACGTATTGTACTGTGATTTTTGCACTGTATCATCTTGTTTTACAGGGATTCCCCAGAGTCACGCTGATTGAACCAATCCTGGGGGTAAGTGTATATTGCAAGGGTACTGTGATTGATTTGTGTGGGTCACTAGTGGGAAGAAAGGGGGGTTGCAGTGACCCATAGGGCTGTGACCAAGTCATATCAGACTGTCTTAACCCCGACCTCTGGGTGGAGGCACCTTCCATTGGATCCAGGCCCCTCAACCTGTTAGTGGCAAATCAGGCAGGGGTATTAGCCCTTGGGATAGCGCCCCCTTGGGGTTACATAGTGTACTGTGACCGAGCAGTGTTCATCACGCTAAAAAATATGCTGCTAAAGCTTTAAAATTAGAAATGTTTTGCTTGAAAAGCATGTAAACTGTATTATTTAAGGCAAGTTTACTGAGCTTTTTCTAAAAGAAGCTGCTGGCTGTAGAGCAAGGAGAGCAAATGAGTCAGTGGCTTCAGTAGTGTAGATGTAAGCCCGAGCGAGCGTTTCTGTAGCAACACTAGCTCATGCTTGTGTCTACTCTTCTGAAGTCACCGACTCACTTGCTTTGTTTTAGAGAAAAAACTCTGTAAACTTACCTTAAAACCACAGTTTGCATGCTTTTTGAGCAAAACATTCCTCATTTTAAAGCTTTGCCAGTATGTCCTTTACCACGATGAACACTGCTTGGTCATGCTACACCAGGAGGGTCAGTGGTGGAGGAGGAAGATTGAGCATCTGGAAAACCGCTGGCCTCCTCTAGGAATGGGGTGGCATAAAGTCTGGCATTAACCTGGCTCCAGCGGTGGCTGGGGGATAGGGTGCAGAGACTGCAATGTAGGGGAAGGAGTGGCAGGTGGTCTGACTCACCACACATGGGTATGTGTGTGGTGACAACACTGATGCCATTGTACACCACTCCAATGGGAGGGAAACAGAGCACTGAGGAAAACCCCAGTCAGCAGGATGACTTCAACCACTCAAAGGCCCTGCACCCAACAACCAGGCACTGCCACGGAACTGGATCCACTTTGTGGTGGGGGTTGCAGAACCCCAATGTCAAAATGGGTGGGACGCCCTGGAGAAACATGTGGCAGGGTAAGTTCTGGGGATGTTGGGGTGATGGGGCTGTGGTGGATGGCACAAAAGGGGCTGGGCCACCCACTGCCCGGGGGGAAAAAGAGCACTAACTGAAAAAAAAAGCAATATCCCCTATTTAGTCACTCACTATAGAATAAGTCTTTTTAACTGCAGTACTGCCAGTACAATGTGTCTTCCTTTCTAGCACAGTGCCACTAAATCTGCTGTTTAATTAGAAATACTGGAGTAAAGTAAGTGTGTGTGTGTGTGTGTGTGTGTGTGTGTGTGTGTGTGTGTGTGCGTGCGTGCGTGTGTGTTTTCAGAAGAGATGAAGTCTGCAAAAGCTGCCATATGCATTTAAACAAATGTTATAGCTACAAGGAAGTATACATTTAATACTTGAATCAACGTGATAGTGAATCTATAGGGGACAATATGTTTCAACTAAGGAATCTTTTTTTTTTTTTAACATTCTTTTTCGCTCTGATCACTGGTGGTGGGGCATCTCTCTGGCTGGGCCCTCTCAGCTTCTTCTCTACCACCCGCCTGAACTCCTTCCCCTGACCAAGGAATCAGATGCTGGGTCCCCCCCCCCCGCAGACCCCATACAGGGAGGTGGAGACCATGGGGAGTCAAGTCGGGGATCAGAGTTGGCACTGGAGCAGGTGAGAATGGCCCTGGAGTGTCTGCCGTCGCCTCCTCACCAACTGAGGGTTTTCCACCTTGTGTGTGTGTGTGTTGCCCCCGATACACAAGACATGCAATGATGTCTACGTGAGGGATGTGCCCTCACTGACATCTGCCGGAGCCTCCCTTGAAACATCACGCTCCTTGCAGTACCTCCTGGTCTCCACCGGATGTCACTGCAGAGCAAGTCATCTGCACAAACCCACCCTAGGAGAGCAGAGCAGTCCTCTAGAAATCAATCCTCTCCTCCCCCTGCTCACCCCAGGCAACCAGAGTCTGTCCCCAAACCCCAGTCGCCGGCATGGCGCAAGGTGTGGCATCCAGCACCTCAACCCTCAGCCCCACCGGGCTGGCACAACTAAGGAATCTTGACAGTAATTTTGAATTGGGCTCATTTTTAGAGGGTGCTCCTAGAGACCAATTGGCAAAATTATATTTACTATATCTAGTTTTTGTTAGCTGGGAAAGGAGGACTTCTGCCTATTTTTAGCTTCATCTCAGGGAGGAGGGATACATACAGAAATCAACTGACATTGAACTAGATTAAGCTGTTGGTGGTATTTTTTAGTGAATGGGGGGCATTTTTTACCAGGACACTGTAGAAATGCCCTACTCTTTTCTATAAGTGCCATGGGATCTTTAACTTCCACCTGAACAACCACCAGAACAGGCAGACAGGACTTTGGTTTAAAATCTCATCCACACAATGGCACCTCAGGACTACAACCCCCGTGCTGCTAGGATTTACCCAAGTTCCTGGTGTGGGGATGGAACGCACAGCCTTCAGATCTTCCAGCCTCAGATGTAAGTGTGCAATCTGCTAAGCCACTGACACATTGAGGAATTCTGTGAGGAAACTGAGTCCACAGTGAGGAATTCTGGAATGCTGAATACACAGGCTAAACATTCTGCACATCACTAGTCCTGGGGGCCATTGGCCATTGCCAGTATGGGTCAGTTAGCAGCATTGCCACTACTGGGCCAGAACATGATAAGTTCAAGTTTCACTCCTGGGCCTTGGGGTTATACCCAGTACTGACAGATACAACCATTATAGACACAACTGCTTAATTATGCTAATGTATTCTGTGTATTGCAAGAGTACACTATTAATTGCAAAAAAATAACATGGACGCTTATATGAGCTAAAATCTAATTGCTTTTTGATGGATCAATCTCTGCTTCTGTCAGCTGCTCCATGCAGAGTGACTGTTCAGTTTTGGTTCAGTCCCTTCTGGCTTTTCATCCAGCACTCTATCACAAATATGCATCAACCCACGGATGGGTGGATTCTGTTCTTAAACTCCCCAACTGATAAGTCTAGGATCAACCCTGCAGAGTATTAATGTTTTCATCATGAAAGCACTTGGAGGCATTTCTGTAAGCTGTTGGGAAGGTTACTTCTAGCCGTTCAATGAAAAAACCAAAACAAATATTTGACATTCTTTTAAAGTCACTGTTGCAGCTATTCCTAGAATGCTGCCACAAAATATGTTTAAAGAGTTACTGATACCTTAGAGAAATGTTTGCATTTAGACACAATTCAGGTTATATGTCATATATTTTCTGTACATAGTGCATCTCCCCGTCCATTCTTGATTGCTAGTTTTGTAGTTTGGGTATATACTGTTATGTTTTTACATTCTGTACTTATTAGGAAGCATTGTCTCATTTACTTGGGGGTTCACGACAGGTGGAATTCCTTTTTGGGTAACTATTGTAGTGATGGGTGCAATTGATTATGTATTAGGATTCATGTATATAGATTCCATTTTAAGTAGTTACTTTCCCCTGGGGTGAAGGGGGGGATTTAATTCCTAAGAATTTGTGTTTAGATTCCTTGGACTGTTTCTCTATATGCATTATTTTGATTATACACTGACAATTTATTGAACTATGTACATATCAGACTGCATAGTCTCAATTTCTTGGGGGTCCTTGACTAGCACTTCTTTGTATCTGGCACTTACACTGACAAATGATATTATCGTGTATAAAATCATGTCACAACAAAGGCTTAAGGTTTCTGGAACATAATAGCTGGTTGAGAGTATGTTGGGAATATATCTCCAGCCAGTTATACTTTCATCAGAGTGATACACTTACTCACTTTGGGTAAACATCACTTCCATCATTCTATTTGCCATGTAAAGATAATTTCTGTTGTTGTAGTTTTGGGGCTTATTTTTTTATTATTTTTTTACTTGCCAGTATGTTACATTTTGGCATGCAGTTGTTTTCTCCAGGGTCATCTTATTGTCATATGCTGTATTCACAAACAGAGTTCTGAGCGGAGTTGAAGCTGACTTTTACTGGTGTACTGTTACCTCACTCTTCAAGTATGTGTATTAGGGAGGTTTCTTCACTTGATATATAATTTAGTGAGCAGCGAATCTTAGTGTTTTGAATCCATTAGACTGATACATGGTATAATATATGTGGGTTGAACTCTGCCTGCTGTTATCTCTAGACAACCTTTGACCTTTAAGTTTGGTTCACTGAAATCACATCTAAGATATTCAAGTTCTCCAATGTCACTTTATTTATGTTCTGAAGGCCTGTTTTAAACCAATGAAAATTATTTCTGTTTTTTTTCTGCATGTTCTAAGTTATAATAATATGGGATTTTCTAAATAACTCTCATTAGGCTTCTGAAGAAGGACTTGTCGGTCCAAAAGCTAAAACTCTTTGTTCTTTTTGTAACATCCTTGTTGGTCCAATAAAAGGTATCAAACCATTTGTTCTGGATTTGTTCTTACTAGGATCAATATGGCATTAAACATTTTGTCAACATGGAAGATACCGGAATTCGCCACAAAAGATGGGAGTTGCACAACATTAAGAAGAAACTAGCACAGCTAGACAGTGACAAATGTTTTTTTAGCACAGTGGAAAAGGAATAACATCATCCCTAAAGGTCTAACTATTTGGAATCCATTGAGAAACACGGATAATTCTACATATGTTGAACAACTCTGTCGTAGGACCTCTGAGAAACTGAGAAATCACAGGATCCATAGCTCATATGCAAAGAAAGCATTGTCAAAGATACAGTTTGATGGAACTGTTACCACACTGGAGAGGATGTCTGGCGGGCTGATTCCAGACATCCTGCATGAGATACACATGAACTACCAAAGAACCTTAAGAAAAAGCCATGCTTATTAAAAACAGAACGTTAAATAACCTTCAACCTGCCATACTTGCTAATAACCATGAAGAAAGGTATAGAGTGATTGAACAACTAAGTCACACAGATGGGCACCTTTCAATTGTTAATTTGTCCAACCACACACTGACTACTGGGGAATTAAGAGTACTTTCCAAAGGCCTCACTTTCTGCCCAACAAAACCACTAGAAAGAATACAGTTTTGTGGTGAAATGGAAGAATACTTCCGCAGATTGCAATTTAAAGAATATTTTTATGGAAAAGAAGAAATCACAGACAGTGAAGAAGTTCTAAACAGTAACAATTTAATGGACAAGAAAAAGAAACCATCTGATTTACCCCCTCCCCCCCCGTGGCCATAATAAGAAACTGGACAATTATATCCATTGCTTTCGCTAGAGAGTGACTGGTGAGATTCTTAAAAGGCAGAAACATGCCCGCTACAACCTCTGTCCATTGGAACACAGGGTTATACAAACACTGAAATCAAACCATAATATTGTCATAAAAAAAATCTAACAAAGGTTCTGCAGTGGTGATACTGAACTGAGAAGATTACATTAAGGAAGCCAACAGACAGCTAAGTGACCATACCTACTACAGAGAACTGGAAAGTGATTCCACAACAGAATATAAAAGAGAACTTCAGGGATTGGTTAAATTATTTCCAGACCATGTCCAAAACAGAATAACTGCCCTCATCCCTGATGAACCCAAGCCTGGGACATTCTACATGCTTCCTAAAATATGTAAACCAGGGAACCCAGGAAGACCCATAGTCCCAGGTAATGGAACCCTGACAGAGGGGATCTCAGGTTTTGTAGAAGCTATTTTAAAACCGCTGGTTATACAAAGGGACAGTTGCATTTAAGACATTACTCACTTCCTGCATAAACTTTCTGGTTTTAAAGACTTACCACCTGATACCCTTTTAGTCACATTGGATATAACATACCTCTACGATAATATACTGCATACAGATGGCACTTCAGCCTGCCTTAAATATATGTATGAAAAAGGATTGGAACACATCAACCCTGACATTGTGGGGGAAGTAAATTCATTCTGACACATAACAACTTCAGCTTCAATGGTAAACATTATGTTCAAACTATGGGAACAGCAATGGGCACCAGGATGGCTCCACAATATGCTAATCTCTTTATGGCCATGTTGGAGGAGGACTTTTTATGGTACTGTACCCACAAACCACTTGCTTACTTCCATTACATTAACAATTTGTTTATAATTTGTACAGAAGGCACTGACGCACTTAAGAATTTTCATCAGGAACTTAATAATCTCCACCCAACCATTACACTTTCCCTGGAATATTCTGCCACCAGTGTTAATTGTCTGGACATTGTCACCATCAAGGATGGAACCCCACATACATGTATTTACAAGAAACCAACAGACAGACAGAGATACTTACACAAGAAAAGTAATCACCCAAGTCACACAAAAAAATCTGTCATGTATAGTCATGCACTTCGGTACCACCGTCTTTGTTCAAATGAGGAAGACAGAGATAGACATTTAACTATATTGAAAACATCTTTATTGCGCAGGAACACTCTTCCAGAGAAATTGACAGAGCAGTGGAACGTGCTACACAGTACCAGGAGAACACTTACTGCAATATAATGAAAGGACCACTACTAACAGAGTACCCTTAGTAGTCACATATCATCTGGACCCTGAATTTATATGTAAGATTATTAAGGACCTACACCCAAGGATGAAACCCTTAGTTGTATTTTTTGAGAACTGCCACTACTATATTTTAAACAACCACCCAGTTTAGCCAACCAGATTAATAGGAGTAAACTTGAACTTGAACAGAGTGCCTTGACATCATATGGCACACAACCCTGTAATAAATGCAGATGTAAAACTTGTGAGCACATTTCCACTTCAGACTGTGTGGTTACCTCACAAAACAGACAATTTAGGATATTGGGTAATTATACATGTACATCAAGTAATATTGTTTATCTTATTCAATGCAGGAAGTGTTCTCACACAGTGTAAGTGGGGGAGACGAAACAACAACTCTGCACTATAATTAATTCACACAGGTATGATATTAATTGAAGGATGGCACAAACCAGTGGCACAACACTTCCCTCAGGATTAGAGATGCAGCAAATTTAAATTCTGCTGGCGAAGTGAACGTGAAGTGGGCACTTTGCGTTGTCACTCCACTACGCGGAGTGGGCAATGCAAAGTGCTCACTCCACCTTGTCATTACCACTTCGCGTTAAGGTGGAATGCCAACGCAAGTACAAGTCGGTCATTGTTTTAATGGACTTTATGCCTCATTATGATTCTAAGTGACCCACTTGGTGTTTCAGATTTGGCAGCCTCTCAACACATCACATGGCTTACAGTACTGTAAGTCACATGCTCTTTAGCTAGGCAGGAAGAAAGTGAGTGATACAAGCAGACACTTTTACTTTCTCCTGTGTACACGGAGAGAGAGTAGTGTGTTTTGTGACTGCTGATACTTTGAGATCAGAGAGGAGGAGATTTAAACTTTGATTTAGACCCAACAACTTTTTTTAACGTTAAATTTTTTGGTCTTTTCTGTACTCTTTTTTACTTAATTTGCTCTTTCTGTAAATTTTATTTTTCTTACAGGCTTAAAATACATCCAAGTAACTATTAAAAAAAATAATGTTGTGATTCATGACTTGATCATGAATCATGATTTGTGACTGCATTTGTGACCGTGATGATGACAAAATGTGAATGCCTACAGCTGTACTTCCCCGCCCCCCCCCGATGAGGTGTGGCACAAAACTCCCCGACTTAAAAATACTCATCAATGAATACAATGGTGGGATGGTGATGAAGTATGGAGAGATACTACAAAACAGGCTTAAAATACATCCAAGTAACTATTAAAAAAAATTAATATTGTGATTCGTGACATGATCGTAAATTGTGATTTGTGACTGCATTTGTTACCGTGATGATGATGAAACACGAATGCCTATGGCTGTACTTCCCCGGGCCCCGATGAGGTGTGACACAAAACTCCCCGACTTAAAAACACTCATTAATGAGTACAATGGTGGAGTGGTGAAGCATGGAGAGATACTACAAAACAGATTTACAATACATCCAAGTAGCTATTATTTTATTTATTTCAATCTAAGATTACAATACCTTTGAGCTGAAAAAGATTAATATTGTGATTCATGACATGATCGTAAATCGTGATTTGTGACTGCATTTGTGACCATCCATGATGATGAAGAATGTGATTTGTATCACGAATGACTCGTGATAATGGTCCCAACTTAAAAACGCATATTAATGAGTACAATGTTCATGCAGAATTATGCACCACACCTGTCCAGTACTCTGAGGGGAAGCCAAAGAAACAACTGTGACTTAAGTTAGAGATGGAGATTGGGCCCTAAAGAGATGCAAATGCACAGACAGATTAAGATTGCACTGTGCACTGAAGAGATGCAGATGCCAAGGCACAACACCTAACCAGTGCTCACCCTCAGAAATTCAAAAATCTGGAAAATAATTCTTTTTTCAGTTGGGGCAGGCCGTGGGGGGGAGGCAGTGTACTGCACTGCTGCAGTAACAGTCACTAGTACTAGTACTAGTAAAGATACCACAAAGAAGTACAAAAATTATACAGCTGCAGTGGATAGCATAGCAGGTTCACATTGCTGAAATTATGTGGCACAATAAAAGGTGTCTGATTTGATGACACGCGTCACACGCATACTCACACACACACTAAGTAATGCATAGCAAATTGAAAACTTCAGTAATATAACCACATATTTTAAACAAACTAAAATTATGCACTGCTGCACCACAACAATCAGCAAAAAAATGGCAAGAATTATTGAAAATATTACTGTGTGTACATTAACACAGTTAGACAAGAAAAATATCACCAAAACAGAAAGCTCTGTCTTTTTCTCCAAGTTAATCTACCTACACCACAGATACGCCCCTCCCCCAAAGCACACTTCCACTGTCTCTCAGTACACAGACTGAATATTGTACATTAACATTCAAAATCCACACACAAACAATAAACACTCGATGATGTAAGCACAGGAGGGTTTCCTATAATCGATGAACTAAAGTTTCAGCAAATCAAATGACCCCAAAAGGCTTTTTTAACAGCTTTTAGAAGGTTTGAATCACAGAGCTCTAAGAGCAGATTCTCTCCTTTAGCTTCGTCCACACACTACCCCAAACTGAGGCTGTGCAGAACAATCTAGAGTCCATGTGACCTGAAATCCCATGAATCACTGCAAAATTCACCTTTGGAGCTTAAAAACAAAGGCGTAGGTAGGAGTACATTGTTATCAATGTACTTTGCCTTAAGTAAGTGGAGTAGTGGTTTGGGAAGGCAGAGTAATGTGAAGTCATTGTTTTCAATGGACCGCATTACCGATATATTACAAAGTACTCAGCTTCACGTTGCAGAGCACTCCAGCGAATCTGCCTTCACTCCGCGGATAACTTCGCAGAGCGAATTGGGGCCATTTCGCCCACCACTACTCAGGATGACCGCTCAATCTCTGATATGCATGTGATGGTCTTGAAAGGACATTTCAACAGTGCACAACAAAGACAAGCTTGTGAGATCAGACTTATGTTACTTTTTAATATGGTGGAAGATGGTTTGAGCATTGATGTTGGATATATGAAACATTACACGTAAACTTACATGGACCTTTACTTCAAAGAATGGGCATACATATTTCAGTTTTTCAGTGAGTCTTGGACTTTGACTGTTATACTTATACAGTCCCTCTTAACTGGTTATCTACAGGTTGGTCTTTCACATTAGTACTGTGTGAATGTGTGCGTGGGTGTGTGTGTGTGTATCTATGTGTGTGGGTTTGTGAATATGTTTATGTGCGTTGCAGGGATAGAAGAAGTGTGGCACATTGAATTTGAATTTTTAATATGGGTATTTGAGATGGGTGGTTATGTGGGTATAGTGGATGTGAATATTGTGGGGATATTGAGGTAAACTTATGTTCAGGTACATGACATTATGGTGTCATAGAGGCTAGGACTCTGGACTCATATTATAGTGGATATTTACTTCCTTCTGCTTGTTCTGTAGTTTGAGTATATACTGTTATGTTTTTACATTCTGTACTTATTAGGACGCATTGTCTCATTTACTTGGGGGTTCATGATAGGTGTAATTCCTTTTTGGGTAACTATTGTAGTGATGGGTGCAACTGATGGTGTATTAGGATTCATGTATGTATATATATATATATATATATATATATATATATATATCATTTTAAATTACTGCGATTAGGTATTGTTGGATTCTGAATTCTGTGTGATGGATCCTGTTCTGTTATCACTGGATAACCCTGCTAATGAGTATCAAATGATTGTAAGTCAGTTACTCCTACTGCAAAATGTCATGATTATTTGATCCAATTTGATTCCTGTACTGTCTTTGCTTGTTCATATGAAAATGAATAAGTATAACATTTTAAAAATATGAATTATAACTGCACATTCAGAATAGGCAAACCAACCATCAGAGTAAAATGAAGCCAAAGGGAAAAGAGATCAGGTTTTTTTTTTTTCACATGTATTTCTGTAGTGATAAAAAATAAAAGAAAGTGAAATGCTAACTGTACCAGAACTAGGCAGGCTTGGGCTGACTAGATGGGAAGAAAGGTCATTATTTGCTGACAATTTCTGTTTCTGTTTCTACATTCCTGGCAATATATAACCTGAAATGTTTCTAAATCTTATAATACCTAATTTATTCCCAGAGGTGTCAGTAGCTCATTAAAATAAAAAAGACATGTAACATGCATGTCAGGTTTCATTTACATTTTATATGTGTAATATACATTTGCACTGTATATAATATATGCTTTATATTTAAGTGATAACATTCAGTTAGCCAGAGTATACAAATTAATAGTCCGATGATATGACTAATGAAATGCCAAGGCTGAGCTGTTGAATCAACTGCAGAAGCTGGTTATTCTGTGTATACTACAACCGACTGAATACTATTGCTATTATATGACTAGGAATTCTGAACCTAGGATTTTTAAAATTCTGTGGTGGTTAAAGTGGAATGCATCTTTTTTTTCCTTTTTTTCTGTCAACTAAATGGATAATCTACTGTGGGTGTGTCTGAAATGTGGATAACCCACTGTGAGCATGTCTAAAATGTGGAGAACCTACTGTGCACATGTCTGAAATGCATGCTGTGAACCCCCCCTTCCATCCCACACATCCTTTTGCACTAATCTCTCCACTCCCTTTAGATACCCCCTACAGCCAGGGCATGGCACTGAAAAATACTTCAGTTGATCCGATAAAGCAGTTGCTACTTACGCACAAAGTCCTGCCTTCCTGGTGGTGCATCCAACAGGGACTGTCAGTGGATCTGTCAATATGCATGCTGTGGTGGGATCCACCTATGTATGTGTGGGGGGGCATGCTCTTGTGCTTTTGAGGGGGAGGCAAAGTGCTGCAGAAACAAAGAAACATAGAAGGAGGTGGCAGAAGGAGACCGCTGGGTCCATCTAGTCTGCCTGGTGTTTTTGCCTTTTTCTACCCCCTAGTTGCCCTTTGGTGTGAAGGCTCCCTTGTGTCTATCCCATGCATTCTAGAATCCCTCTTTGTAAGCTCTCACCACCTCTGGAAGCAGGCTATTCCAGGTATCCACCACCCTCTCTGTGAAGGAAAAACTTCCTGACGTTCGTACAGAACCTCCCTCCCTTAAGCCTTAGATCGTGTCACCTGGTTCTGCTGCCATCCTTGAAGTTAAAAAGTTCCTGTGTCTGCACTTTGTTAATGCCTTTTATGTATTTGAATAGTTCAATCATGTCTCCCCTCTCCCTTCTTTGTTTCAGGGAATTCGTGTTCAGTTCTCTTAATCTCTCTCCATAGGACATCTCATGCAATCCCTGCATCATTTTTGTCGCCTTTCTCTGCACTGTCTCCATCTGGTCAATGCCTTTTTTGAGGTAAGGCCTTCAAACCTGGACACTGTACTCCAGGTGCAGCCTGACCAGTGACCTGTACAATGGCAGGATCACCTCCCTCGTCCTGCTTATGATTCCTCTCCCGATGCAACCCAGCATTCCACTGGCCTTCAGTGCTGCCTTCTCGCACTGTTTTCCCACTTTCAAGTCATCTGAGATCATGGTTCCCAAATCACGCTCCTGTCTGAAGGCAGCTAGTCTTACCCCTCCCAAGTAATATGCCTTTTTTGGATTCCTTTTTCCTATGTGCATGGCTTTGCACTTTTTGGCATTGAATCTCGCTGCCAAACTCCAGACTATTCTTCAAGTTTCTTGAGGTCTGACTTTATCTTGCCTACTCCCTCTATTGTGTCCACCCTGTTACATATCTTGGTGTCATCTGCAGACAGACACACCTTACCCTTTAGTCCATTTGCTATGTCTGCTATGAAAACACTGAAGAGCAGAGGCCTCAGTATCAAGCCCTGGGGCACTCCGCTGGTCACCTCACATTCTGATGATAGTGATCCATTTATCTGCACCCTGTGGGTTCTGCCCTGTAGCCAATTTTGTACCCATTTTACCACCTTTGGTCCCACCCATGTGTAGTCTAACTTTTTACAAGCCTTCTGTGTGGAACTGAGTCGAAGGCCTTGCTAAAGTCCAGGTAGATCACATCTCCCACCCCACTATCATCCACAGCTTTTGTAACACAGTCAAAAATCTTGGTCAGATTTGTTTGGCACGACCTTCCTGCTGTGTATCCGTGGTGTTTGGGGTCCTGCTGGCTGCTTGCTTTGAGAAATGCTATGATCCTTTGTCTGAGTAGTGTCTCCATTAATTTCCCCACTGTAGATGTGAGGCTTACTGGTTGGTAATTTCCAGACTCTTTCCTGCTGCCAGATTTGTGGAGCGGGACTACTGTTGCCCTTTTCCAGTCTTCAGGCACCTCTCCACTCATCAAGGATATGGTGAATAGTTTTGCCAGTGGGGCTGCTATCTCCAATCCCAGTTCTTTTAAGGTTCTGGGATGTATCTCATCTGGTCCCATGGCCTTGTCTACCCTCAGTTTACTCAGTGCCTCCCTAGCTTTGGCCTCTGTGAATGGGGCTAGTGTTGACCCTGGACCATGGGAGCTGTGTGTTGTGAGAGCTGGGCCATTATCTGGGTCCTACTCAGTAAACACTGAGCAGAAGTACTTGTTCAGGATTTCTGCTTTCTCTGGGTCATCGTCTGTTGTGTGTGTGTGTGTGTGTGTGTGTGTGTGTGTGTGTGTGTGTGTGTGAGGTGTGCAAGTGTGTTTGTGAAGGGGATTGCAGGTCACCTAATCCTGTGTTGGGACCAGCTCTCCTCTCTCTGTATCTGTTCCCAACCCCCGCACTCAATAGCAACCAGACATACCCAGGTGACAGAAGATGCCACCGAAACATGTTCATGCAGGAAATACTAACAAATATTTTCAATGTTAAACCTGGACACAATGTTCATGTGCTAACAGCATTTTTAAGCAATAATGAATGACAGGGGTTACATTAACGTCCTGCTAATCACCCCCTTGAGACATAATGTGGCATGAGGCAAAGCCCAGTGCCACATGCCCCCAGGGGGTGATTAACTGAACATTAATGTAATCTCCCAAAGTTCGTTATTGCTATTATTATAATTGGGTTGTGAGTTACTGTAGTTTGAATAATTTTTAAAATATTTTTTGCTTATTTTTATGTGAAATTACCAGAAAATAGTCCCTCCACCATGGTAAATTGCATAGGATTTATTTTGTTTGCACTGTCACTGTCTCAGCATTTTTTTTCTGAAAGCTAAAAGGTTTTACAAATATGAGGAACTGTCTAAAGGCTCATGCATAGAATGTTGATTTCAAAGCAAATCCATTTCTGACAAGAGGGCAACACATATTATTATTTCAATATATGTACATGCATTGCATTACTTCTGCACCTAATGAGTATAATTAGAAAAGTATAGTAAAACGTTACAACATACAGTAATTATCTGATTTATTCTGAAATTGCTTGTCCCTGCCAAGTTCCAGAATTGTATGTAGCCACCACATTTCAAAATTGTGCATCACATCCCCACCACATTCTGTTATTATACATTCCAGACACATTCTAAAATTGTGCATCCCTGCTACATTCTGAAGTTGTCACCAACACATTTTGAAATTGTGCTTCGTTGCCACAATCCAAAACTCTACGTCACTGCCGCATTCCAAGACTCTGTGCCAAAGCCACATTCTGAGACTGGGTGCCAACATTACATTCTGAGACTGGAAGCCACTGCCACATTCTGAGAGTGTGCACCACCGCTACATTCCAAGACTCTGCTCCACCACCACATTCTGAGACTGTGCACCACTGCCACATTCTGAGACTGTGTGCCGCTACCACATTCTGAGACTGTGCACCACTAAGAGACTGTGCACCACCACCACATTCCAAGACTGTGCACCACCACCACATTCAGAGATTGTGCACCACGGCATCATTCAAAGATTGTGTGTCACCACCACATTCTGAGATTGTGCTCAATTGCCACATTCTGAGATGTGCACCACTGTCACATTCAGAGACTGTGTGACACTACAACATTCTGAGACTGAGCATGTCTACCACACTCTGAGACTGTGCACCATTACCACATTCCGAGATTGTGCACCACCACCACATTCCAAGATAATGCACCACCACATTCAGAAATTGTGTGCCACCGCCACATTTCGAGACTGTGTGCAACCGCCACATTCTGAGACTGTGCGCCAGCACCACATTGCAAAATTATGCATCACTGCCACATTCCAAGATTGTGTACCATCACTACATTCCAAGACTGTGTGCCACCACCACATTCCAAAACTGTATGCCATCACTAATATTCTGAGATTGTGCATCCCCACCACATTCTGAGATTGTGTGCCACTACCACATTCTGAGACTGCACCACTACCACAGTCAGAGATTGTGTGCCACCACCACATTCTGAGATTGTGCGCCAACACCACATTCCAAAATTGTACGCCACCACCACATTCTGAGATTCTGCCACACCACCACATTCCGAGACTGTGTGTCACCACTATATTCCAAGACTGTAAGCCACCACTACATTCTGAGATTATGCACCACTACCACATTCTGAGACTATGCACCACTACCACATTCTGAGATTGTATGCCACCACCACATTCTGAGATTGTGTGCCAACACCACATTCCAAGATTGTGCATCACCGCCACATTCAGAAAATGTGTGCCACCACCACATTCAGAGACTGTATGCCACCACGACCACATTCCGAGACTGTATGCCACCGCCACATTCTGAGATTATGCAGCACCACCACATTCTGAGATTGCGTGTCACCGCCACATTCTGAGATTGTACACAACTGCCATGTTCCAAGATTGTTCACCAGTGCCACATTCCAAAATTGTACATCACTGCCACATTCTGAGATTGTCCGCCACCACTATATTCCAAGACTGTGCACCACTGCCACATTCTGAGATTGTGTGCCAGTGCCACATTCTGGGACTGTGTGCCACTATCACATTCTGAGACTGTGCACCACTGCTACATTTTGAGACTGTGTGCCATGGCCACATTCTGGGACTGTGTGCCACTATCACATTCTGAGACTGTGCACCACCACCACATTCTGAGACTGTGTGCCACCACCACATTCTGAAATTGTGCTCAAATACCACATTCCAAGCTTGTGTGCCACCACTACATTCCAAGATTGTGTGCCACTGCCACATTCCAAGATAGTGTGCCACCACCACCACATTCAGAAACTGTACACCACCACCACATTCCAAGATTGCGTGCAACCACCACATTCTGAGACTGTGCCAGCACATGACAAAATTGTGCAGCACTGCCACATTCCAAGATTGTGCACCACCACCACATTCAGAATTTGTGCTCCATCACCATAGTGCAAGACTGTGCACCACCAAAACATTCCGAGACTGTCCATGACTGCCACATTCAGAGATTGTGCACTAGTGACACATTCTGAAATTGTGCATCACGGCCACATTCCAAGACTGTGAGCTACCACCACATTCTGCGACTGTACACATCTACCACATTCTGAGATTATGTGGCACCGCCACATTCCAAGACTGTATGCCACTGCTACATTCTGAGATTGTGCGTTATCACCACAATCGGAGATGATGTGCCAGTACCACATTCTGAAATTATGCATCACCGCCAGATTCCTAGATTGTGCACCACCACCACTTTCTGAGACTGTTTGCCACCACCACATTCCAAGACTGTATGCTACCACCACATTCTGACATTGTGCACCACTGCCACATTCCGAGACTGTGTGCCACTGCCACATTCTGAGACCATGTGCCATCACCACATTCCGAGGCTGTGTGCCACCACAACATTCCGAGACTGTGCGCCACTGCCACATTCTTTTTTTCTACATAGATTTTAGATTTTTCTCATTTTCTCCCCATAACCCATCCCAAACCTTGGCCATTCATGCATGTGTGGAGGCACACCCACTCCACATCTCGAAGTGCCCTACCACTTTGTGTCACCCCCTCCACTTACGCTGATCACCGGACCTTTACCTGATGGCAGCAGAACTATGGGATGGGGTGGCAACCACCTCAGTACAGGACAGCTGCCTTCCAGTTGCTCAATCCTGCTCCCACCCTACCCTCCCTGCCAGCTCCCCAACGACCCGAGCCTGTTCCTGAACCTGAGCTGTGGGCATGGCATGAAGTAAGGTGTCCAATGTCTCAGCCCTCTATGCCACTAGGACAGCTCACCATCACATTTTGAGATTGTGTGCCACCACCACATTCTGAAATTGTGTGCCACCACCACATTCTGAGATTGTGCACCATCGCCACATTCTGAGATTGTGTGCCACTGCCACATTCTGAGATTATGTGCCACTGCCACATTCTAAATTTGCATGCCACTGCCACATTTCAAGATTGAGTGCCACCACCACATTCTGAGATTGTTTGCCACTACCACATTCTGAGATTGTGCACCACTGCCACATTCTGAGATTATGCGCTACCGCCACATTCTGAGATTGTGTGCCACCATCACATTCCAAAATTGTGCATCACCACCACATTCCAAAATTGTGTGCCCCCACCACATTCTGAAGTTGTGTGCCTCAGCCGCATTCTGAAATGGTGTGTCACCTCAACATTCTGAAATTCTGCACCTCTGCCACATTCTGAGACTGTGTCATTTCTGTATTCCACAACTGCAGAATTAATTTAAACTGGCTTTTTTTGAACAGGCTGTGAATTTTGGGTTACAAAATGACTTGTAATTTTTAAACAAAGTAATTTAGAGGTCTCATTTTGGCACAGTGCTAATTGGAATATGCTGATCTAAATTCTGAATTTAGCGATGCCAGAAATTTTGGCTGTACTCCCTCTTTAAGGACCCCTAAATTCTCTGTTTAAGTGCTATTACATTTGGTGTGTATTCCCTCAAGACTTATCTAAATCAAGTCCTTGAAAACCAGAAATGACTATGCTGTGTGATCAGGTCCAGCAGGTATATTCATCTAACATTAATGTAAGGCTCCGGAACTTTGTCAACCAATCACATTATGTTTCCATTCTTACCCTTATAATAATCATGGATGTATCTGACAGACTGTTCCATCTATTCACCATCTGTTTTGTGAAGGAGTTTTTTTTTCTGATGTCCTTCTTGATCCCCCCCTTCCAGTTCATGGTTGAACCCCCTAGTGGTTGCACTGACCCTCAACTTAAAGAGACACTGTCAGTTCTTACATGATTTGTTTTTAGCCCATCTTAATAAAGGATACCTGCTCACTTGTATATCACTTTATGTCATGTACATTGTGTCTATCTACCATAAAATGCTCATATTTAGATACATTTTCAGTATTCTGCCTTTTATCCCTCCTGAATGAATCCCGATCAGACTGCTGCTTTCTTGTTCGTGCACTGCTAACATGATGCCAAAGTGTCTGGATACTTGCACATGAACAAGTTTGTTATTTTTTTGTTGTGCCTGATAAATGTATATTCTGAAAGGATGGTTTTCTAAGCATGAAAAACCGAGTCCCCTATTACAGCAAGCTTTGTACTATGCCAAATTTAGTCACTGAAATAGAAAGCGGTGACTCCAGGCATGTCCAGTAGATGCAACACAATATTTTATATGCTACAGTACTTGAGAGAGTATTATGATATCTGCAATGCAGGACTCTTGCAGCAGAATGCCATTCATAGTAAGCATATGGAAAGTTCCAAGCACACGCTAACCCTTAAGATAAAGGACAAAAGTCTGAAACATGTCAGACGGGGATTCTTCTTTAGATTTTTTATTTTATTAAAATTATGAAGTCTTAGAAGGAAATTTGTTATAGCGTCCTTCTTAAGGGTTGGCGTGTGCTTGGAACTTTTCAAATCCTTGCTTGAATTGTTCCTTAAGCACCGCATTCCTTGTGCACACTCTGGCTTTTGGTTTGCCATTCATAGTACCATAGTCAGGTCTGCCCATCCACTTTGGACCTCTATATATGCTCTAGTGTCAGTTAGAGAAGCTCTGGCTGGTCTAACAGCGGCATGCATCTTAGGCACAATGACAGGACCTAAATTCTTTGAAAATCCCAAATGAGGGATCATGCATCATTTTTGTGATGCAGACATTCCTTCTGAAATGGGGCAGGCATTTTTTTTGACACAGGTGTGGCACAAGCCAGTCTGGTGTACACAGACCTGTTTTTGACACAAGCACCATTGGAAAATTGGAACTGACACAAGTTTTAAAGCATCCTGCTCCTTGCATAATTTTTTTTTCTTTGATGCAAGCACTGTGTGACATTCTCTCGCCTCTGAAAATCTGGACAACGTCAATATCTGGCATGCTCATAAGCAACAAAGGCTATCACACCACTGTGTCTTTGAATCAAATTATTTATTGCTCAAATAGTCCAAATGTTTCACCTAACAAATTAGGCTTCTTCAGGGAAACTGTAAAGAATTATGAAATATAATGATTACTTTTTGTTCCAATTATTTTTTCAAAACTAGTCACATTCATTAGAACAATTGCATTCAATATTGTTGTTCCATTATATAATGCATAAGTTAATGCATATCTACTAATAAATGCTTGTTTGGAAGTCTAAATTGTTATAAATAAATTCAAAAAACAGAATTTCAGTTCATGACATGTCACTGCTTCTCCTATATTTATGGACCACTGAATTTAATTGCAAAAATTTGCCTTACTTCTTAACACTGCCGATTAGGGCCAAGACGATTGCCATATCTCCTCGGGGTGGAGCTATTTTATGTAGTCACTTTAAACAAAAAAAAAATATAAACAATATTTGTGTTTATATCATTATCTTTATATCCAGATTACTTATATACTGATTTAAGATGTTTACAGTTTTTACCTCTTTATTTCTCAGCTCTTTGAAATTTACTTTTTAATTTTCCTTTTATAGCTTCCAAGCAATCATCTTTACATAGTTATCTAACTATAGAATGCAAAGAGAAAGCAAAAAAAGGCAATAAGAAAGATTCACATGAATTTATTATCACTCTCAATTATTCACTGACTTCTATTATAGAAACCCAGTATTTTATGTATATTAACTTTTTTTTACTGTTCGCTTTACTGGTACATTATTTTATATTTATATAATTAATAATCAATACTCTAGACATCTAGTGTATCGTTAATTTTAAAGTTTAAATCACACATTTTCACTTAATCTAGTCAAATTAATACTCGTGGCATATGACGTACCACGCTTTGTTCGTTAAATTAAATGTGTTGCTTTAGGTTTTTCATAAAGTATACTGCTTATATTGATTTAATTAATAATCAGTACTCTAGACATCTAGAGTGTTACATTATTTATAACTCACACATTTCAGCTTATTCTAATTAGCTGAATGCTCGTGGCATCTAGCGCACCACGCTTTACTCGTTGCTATAAATATATTACTTTAACTTTTCCATTCGGTACACTCCTTTCTATGTGTTCTCTCTGTTATCTTATTACTGTTCAAATGCTACATCACATTAGTGTAAAAATGCTATTACTTACTAAGCGTAAAAGTTTCACTGAGCGAGATGCGTTCAGTCCTCTCCTAAGGTATGACTAGTATCATCTGGCTCCCCAATTGGCAACCTCTTTATGTCGAGGAGCGGAGTCATGTGACAACACGTGTATGTCATCACACTTTGCTGAGGCAAGGTTGTTACCATGGTAACCAATGACTCCCCTCCTCAACACAATTCAGTCCCTAAAGTTTCACTGTTGCTATATTGACATTGTTATTGATGTTTGATTATTCTTACTCAGTTTTTTATATCTTATTATAATATATCAATCTACAATTCTAGGGTAGATTTACCCTAGAATTGTAGATTAATATGTTATAATAATAGATGAAAGGACATTTTGGGTCCTATGTTGTACAAAACTTGAAAGTTTCCTTGTTTTCCCTCTCCTTTTCCTCTCTGTGCACCCCCATTTCTGCCTCTGCCGTTTTGTAAACAAAGCTATCAAAAACAATGAGTCATTTAGAGACATCATTTCTATCCCTAAGGACTAGGCATGGTTAAGCTTTAAGATATAAAAAATCAAGTAAGATTAATCAAACATCAATAACAATGCCAATATAGCAACAGGGAAACTTTAGGGACTGAATTGTGTTGAGGAGGGGAGTCTTTGGTTACCATGGTAACAACCTTGCCTCAAAGTGTGATGACATACACGTGTTGTCTCATGACTCCTGTCCTCAACATAAAAAGGTTTGCCAAATGGGGAACCAGATGATGCCAGTCATACCTTAGGATAGGACTGAACGCATCTCGCTCAGCAAATCTTTTACTCTTAGTAAGTAATAGCATTTTTACACTAATGTGATGTAGTGTTTGAGCAGTAATAAGATAATGGAGAAAACGCACAGAAAGGAATGTATCGAATGGAAAAGTTAAAGTAATATATTTATAGCAACGAGTAAAGCATGGTGCGCTAGATGCCATAAGCATTCAGCTAATTAGAATAAGCTGAAATGTGTGAGTTATAAATAATGTAACACTCTGGATGTCTAGAGTACTGATTATTAATTAAATCAATATAAGCAGTATACTTTCTGAAAAAGCTAAAGCAACACATTTAATATAATGAACAAAGCATGGTGTGTCAGACACCACGAATATTCAGTTGACTAGATTAAGTTGAAATGTACGATTTAAACTTTAAAATTCATGATACACTAGGGCCCAGATATTCAAAAGGGTTGCGCCATGCGCAACAGGGTTGCGCATGCGCAAGTCCTACATTGCGCCATTCTGCGATATTCAGCAGGAGGCAGTTGCGCCACTGAAAACAGTTTGAGCAATAGTGCAATGCAAATGAATGCATGCTCAACGGGAGGGGGAGGAACGATGATAAACTGCACAACCCGATATTCAGTCGGAGTTGTGCAGAGTTGTGCAGGTGCAACCTCAACCTGCGCCCTGCACAACTTTGAGCCAAAAAGGATTGTTGAAGGCCACCACAGGTGAGCTGCTGTATTGCAGGCGCAACACAGCAGCTGCCACCCGTGGGTGGCCCCCAACTCAGTCCCTGTGCCCCCACCAGCCCGATTGCATGGGCAGAACGTGAAAAGAACCCCCCGCCCAAACATCTCCCTAATGCCCGATCGCTGGCAGAATGTATACTGACAACCCCCAGTGCCCAATCACGGGCAGAATGTATAATGATAACCTCCTCAAACATCTCCCAATGCCCAATCGTAGGCAGAACGTATACTGATAACCCCCTCAAACATCTCCCTAATGCCTAATTGCAGGCAGAACGTGAAGCAACCCCCAGTGCCCGATCGTGGGCAGAATGTAAAAGATCCCCAACCCGAATATCTCCCTGGTGGTCCAGTGGACTGTAATGCCCGATTGTGGGCAGAATGTCCAGTGACAACCCCCAAACATCTCCCTGGTGTCTAGTGTCCCCACCCCACCCACCCATGAAGCCCTCCACCACCCCGCCCCCTGGCAGCCGGGGCATCCCACCCGCCTGCAAGCCGCCATCGCCGCTGATGTCCAGGTTGCGCCCATTGGTGCAGAGCTAGAGCCAGTGGGCGTAGAATATGCAAGATAGTTCAGATTTGTGAATGAACATCATTCAAATCTGGACTGTCATGTACGGGTATGGGCTGCATGCCCATTGACTCTAGCTCTGCACCACTGGCGGCAGCCCTACCGACAGTCAGTTGGCGGGAGCAGGGCAGCAGGCGGTGGGATGCTGCCGCCCGCCGCCGCCGGGGAGTGGGGTGGTGGGGCTTCATGGGTGGGTGGGTGGGGGGGACACCAGACACCAGGAGATGTTTGGGGGTTGTCACTGGACATTCTGCCCGCGATCGGGCATTACGGTCCACTGACCACCAGGGAGATATTCGGTTGGGGGTCTTTTACATTCTGCCTGCGATCGGGCACTGGGGGTTGTTTCACGCTCTGCCTGCAATCAGGCATTGGGAGATGTTTGGGGGTTGTCATTATATATACTGCCCGCGATCGGGCATTGGGAGATGTTTTGGGGTTGTCAGTATACGCTCTGCCCGCGATCGGGCATTGGGAGATGTTTGGGGGCTGTGTAGTAATCGCTCTTGCTGGCGATCGGGCATTGGGAGATGTTTGGGGGTTGTTATACGCTCTGCCCGCGATCGGGCATTGGGAGATGTTTGGGCGGTTGTCATTATACATACTGCCCATGATCGGGCATTGGGAGATGTTTGGGGGGGTTGTCAGTATACGTTCTGCCCATGATCAGGCATTGGGAGATGTTTGGGGGGTCGTTTTTACGTTCTGCCCGCGATTGGGCTGCAGGGTGCGTCGGTCCCTGACGGCTGCTGCCTGACAGGGTGGCCAGGCACAAGTCCTCGGGGATCGGCACACCTACATGCTAATGGCATGCAAATGGGGCCATAATCAGATGCAAATGGACCCCCTTGCACCTTGCATGAATTATGGCCCCATTTGCATGTCACCTTTTGAATATCGGAAATTTGCGCATGGCGCAATGGTACTTGCGCCACCACAAGTTTAATGCTCAACTCTGACAACTTGCGGTGGCGCAAGTTCCTCTGCACCATGCACAGTGGCTGTGGCTGGGGGGTGATATTCAAAGGAGTAGCTCAATAGCACAACTCCTTTGAACATCGCCCCGGCCACACTCCTGCGCAACTATTTTGAGCAGCGTAAGGGCTTGCACCTCAGAATGGCGTAGTTTGAATATCCGGGCCTAGATGTCTAGAGTATTGATCATTAATTATATAAATATAAAATAATGTACCAGTAAAGCAAACAGTAAAAAAGTTAATATACATAAAATACTGAGTTTCTATAATAGAACAGTCAGTGAATAATTGAGAGTGATGATAAATTCATGTGAATCTTTCTTATTGCCTTTTTTTTGCTTTCTCTTTGCATTTTGTAGTTAGATAACTATGTAAAGATGATCACTCGGAAGATATAAAAGGAAAATTAAAAAGTAAATTTCAAAGAGCTGAGAAATAAAGACGTAAAAACTGAAAACATCTTAAATCAGTATATAAGTAATATGGATATAAAGATAATGATATAAATACAAATATTGTTTATATTTTTTTGTTTAAAGTGACTACATAAGATAGTTCCACTCTGAGGAGATATGGCAATCGTCTTGGCCCTGATCAGCAGTGTTAAGAAGTAAGGCAAATTTTTGCAATTAAATTTGGTGGTCCCTAAATATAGGAGAAGTAGTGACATGTCGTCAACTGAAATTTTGTTTTTTGAATTTATTTATAACAATTTAGACTGCTGAACAAGCATTTATTAGTAGATATGCATTAACTTATGCATTATATAATGGGACAACAATATTGAATGTAATTGTTCTAATGAATGTGAATAGTTTTGAAAAAATAATTGGAACAAAAAAGTAATTATTATATTTTATAGTTCTTTACAGTTCCCCTGAAGAAGCCTAATTTGTTAGGAGAAACATTGGGACTATCTGAGCAATAAATAATTTGAGTCAAAGACACAGTGGTATGATAGCCTTTGTTGCTTATGAGCATGCCAGATATTGGCATTGTTTGAATTTACCGAAAAATGGCAAGCTCTGCTGATTATATAGTAAGGAACCTATTTGAAACTTTATTAGCAATTTCCCTGGACACCGTTTGTTTGGATTTGATGATATGACCTTTTCCGCGGTCAGTATAGTCTACAGGATGTTTGTTGTATGGAGATATGAAGGCTTGAATTGCCAAGTTAAAGCTTTAAATATATCAACTTTATCATTCCAGAACCATCACAGAATTGGACTCTTTGTAATGATATTATTGTTATTTTTACATATTCTTTTGAATGGGATATATATATTATAACTAACAAATATTTGTTATATTATAATAGGGATTGACTACACCTTTTTAGCTTGTTCTCCTATTAGAAAAGTTTCATTGTATAGTAATGGAAGCATTTAATGAAGCAGGTTGAAGTGCAGAAGGAAGTTATACCTTCTGCACCTTCACTGATATTGAACGTGAATCATTATTTAACCAGATGAGGGGAGATAGAGATTTGGCACAGATGGATATGGATAATGCCAGAACTCTTAAGAATAGAATTGAAAATTAAAAAAATAAGGATTTGAGACTAGACTTGCATGGTTTAACTTTAGCGAAATACTTGGAATTTAAGCATATTCCTTGAGGTCTACGAGTGGCAACTGAACCTAATCTGGAGATAATAGATGAAACATTAACACAGAAATGGGATGGTATAAGAACACGATGTAGTGTTGATTTTATGTACGCACTGATTGAAGCGGTCTTAAGAACACGTAGCAGATTAGCTGAGGACATTCAGGAATACCAAAATTCTTTGAAGATGCAAATTAAGATCAAATAACTAAATGAATGACTAGAAGACATAAATAATAAACTCAAGGAATACGAAAAAACACTAAGAGAGACAAAAATTAGAAAATTCTATAAAGACACTGGAGACTATAAGAATAACAGAGTATGTACTTGTAAAAAGGTACAAAAAAGGTTATTTTCTAATAGAGATACAAGTTCAGACAGCTCAGATAGCTACACTAAAAAAAGCAATAGACCAGATAAATCACAACGGAAAGAACCTTTTTTAGAGAAAGACAAAATAGGACCATCTATTCCCCAAACAGATATACAGGGAGACAAACAGAACCTAGATTTAGGACAAGGAACATCGGACAGATACGACCTAAGAAGGAAAGAGCTAAATCCAGAAATAAGAGAAACAGACGAGCAACGTGGAGAAGGAAGAGGCAGGGGTACCAGAAGAAATCAAAGGGGAAGGAGACTGTAATTTTTAATTTAAGTCAGCGATCTCTGACTCCAGATGAGATGAGAGTACTATCTTTGGGATTATCCTTTTCAGTAACTAAAGAAATAGACAAATTTCAAATTGAAGCAGACATGCAGAAATTCTATCGTAAACTGAGACTACAGTCTCAGTTTAAAGATAGAGTAGACACAAATATGGAACAGGCTAAATTAAAACAAGCCTTAAACATTAAATCACACTACATGTCATTGATTGGACATTCACACGCTGTAGAGAACTATATAGAAATGGTAAATCAAGAAATTTGGCAGGTTTTAAAAACACATACAACTCAGAATTGTTCTAATCTCTCTAAAAGAGAAAGAATAGCATTAACAGCACTAAAGAATTGTGTTTCTATAATCATCAAACCTGCAGATAAAGGTGGGGCCATAATTATTCAAGATATGAAAGATTACAGACAGATGTGCCTTGATTTACTGGAAGTGTCCACAAATTATGTGATATTAGAATGCAATCCTTTGAAAACCGTAAGTGAATTAATCCAAATGACAACATATGAAATGGAAGTAAATGGATGGTTGAGAAAATGGGAGTTAGAGGCCATGGAGAATAAGTTACCCGGGGTACCACTGTTCTACCCACTCCCAAAAATTCATAAACTCCCAGAAAAACCACCAGGGAGGCTCATTGTTTCAGGGATAGATTCAATTTTAGAACCAATACTGAAATTCATTAATTATCATTTACAACCCTTAGTTGAAACAATTCCAACATGTCTTAAAGATACAACTCATGTGTTACAACTGATTCAAGAATTGAACTCGACAGAAACTCCATCAGACATTTTACTGGTAACAATAGATGTTAAAGACTTATACTCTTCTATACCCCATGAAAAGGGTATAGAATGTATGGGTAAACTACTGGATTCCAGACAACCGGATGCAAGACCGAAAACACGTGTTTTACAAGATTTGGCAGAAATAGTTCTAAATAGGAACTATTTCAAATTTGAGGAGCAATTTTATGGACAAGTAAGAGGAACGGCAATGGGAAGCACTATGGCCCTAGGATAGGCAAATGCATACATGCACAATTTTGAAAGTACATTTATATTTGGAGCCACAGAAGTAGGATACAATTTTAACAATTGTATCCTCTTTTGGAAAAGGTTTATTGATGATATAATACTTATTTGGACTGGTAACATTGAAACATTGGAATTGTTTAGAGACTACATGAACAGTAGGGATCCAAACATGTCCTTCATTTTTTCTTATGATAAAAGACAGTTAGATTTCTTAGATATTACAATTTATAGAAATAGAACTAAATTAGAGACAAAATTATACAGGAAAACAACAGATAGAAATACGATTTTACATCGGAAAGGCTTCCACCCTAACAAACTTATTGAAAGTATTCCATATTCACAGTTCTTGAGGGCAAGTTGTAATTGTAGTACAGATGAGGATTACAAAATAGAAGCCAAAAACATAGAGGAAAGGTTTAGAGAGAGGCAATATTACAGAAACCATTTAAAACAAGAACAGGCCAAAGTATTAACGAAACCTAGACAAGAACTATTAGAACCAGTAACAAATGTTGTAATTGGGGAAAAGGAAAAGAGTCCACTGGTATTTAGCACTGTCCTCAACAAAATGATGCCACTATTTAAAAAAATTATTTTTAACAATTGGAACATCTTGTTAAATAATCCTACAACCTCTCAAATATTTCAACAAAAATCTTCTGTGGTTTTTAAGAAGGCTCCAACAATTAGAGACAAACTTGTCCATATACAACATTGGCATGAAACTCAAAAAAGACCTCGATTACTATTAGGTCCCTTGAGTGATGGAATGTATCCATGTGGCAGGTGTACAGCATGCGTTAGCACATCGAGGAAAACTAGCTATAGACATCCACATACTGGAAAAGAATATAGGATTAAATCTCATATAATCTGTATGAGTATGGGGGTAATATATCTAGTTCAATGTCCTTGTGACCAACTGTATGTTGGCAAAACAGCGAGAGAGTTAAAAACAAGGATTTCAGAACATAAAAGTCGTATCCGTAATAAGGACAAAAATTCCCCCTTAGCCAGACATTTTAATGAAAGAGGACATTCCCCTATACAAATAAAGTGTTGGGAGCTAGAGCAGGTCTCCGTATCAGATAGACATGGAAATTATAACGATTTTTATTAAGAAGAGAGATGTATTGGATGTATGAAATGGGCTTGATTTATGAAAAGTGGAGCCTAAATGAAGATGTGAACTGGCAAGTTTGCTGGTAGAGAGTGTTATTATGCAACCTACAGCATGGTGTTTTGAATGCATTTATTGGACTAGGAAAGATGTAAGGCGGAACAAATCTTAGTTGGGGACCTTAATGTAAATTGGCTCAGCACCTCCTCATCCGCGATCAGAGACTCATTTGCCGCCCAAGACGTGACGCAACTTGTCACCCAGCCCACGAGAATAAACCCTAAGAAAGGTACCAGCACCCTTCTGGATATTATTATAACTAACCGACCCCATAAAATCCAAAATATCCAGGTCCTCCCAGACTCCCTAAGTGACCACTCCCCTATCCTATTTCATTGGGCAGTCCCCAATCCCAAACCCAAAGCCCAGACCACCCTCCGCAGGCACCTCCACCCTGGTGGGCTGAAAAAACTTAAAGTATTCCTCACCCAGATAAATTGGTCCCCCATTCGTCGTGCAACCGACATTGACACTGCCCTCGCCTTCTTCACTCACACCTTCAACATGGCCTATGATCTCTTTGCTCCCTTCACCAAAATCCGGTCCAAAAAGCAGAATGCACCCTGGGTTAGCCCTGCCCTTCTACAATTACTAAGAAATCAGGATAACCTCTGGCACCTTGCCACTGAAATGGGTCGTCTGTCTGATAGGCAGGCTTACAATGCAGCCCAGAATAAGTGCTCGTGGGCCATCCGGAAAGCCAAGGCTGACCATTACCAGGCCACCCTTACCTCCTCCTGGGACTCAGCCCGGACTTTCTGGGATAATATTAAACAATTTAACGGAAAAGCTCGCTCCCCTGCCCCATCCCAGCTCACTAGAAATGGCACTACCACCACTGAGCCTGCCACCATAGCTAACTGGCTCAACACTGCTTTCACTGACCTTAGCTCAGTCCTCCCTAGTAATTTCTTTGACCCTCCCCCCAACCAACCTCCCCCTGTCCTCCAGCACCCCAGCTTCCACCTGTGCAAGATTTCCACCCGGGAAGCCAGACCCATCCTAATCAAAGCTTTGAATGGCAACAGTCCCGGCAGTGACTCACTGGACCCCAGTATCCTCAGGCTGGTGCTAGATGAAGTCCTTGCTCCACTCACCAGCCTAATTAACCAATCACTCTGCCTGGGACAATTTCCCACAGCTTGGAAAACAGCCATTATCACCAATTCATAAAGGGGGCGACACAGGTCATCGCCAACAATTACCGCCATCTCCATCCTCCCCCATCTCTAAAGCCCTGGAGAAGTGGTGCCATTCAAATCACTGATTATCTGGCTAAGCATAACATCTTATGCCCAGAGCAACATGGCTTCCATGCTGGTCACAGTACCAGCACTGCCCTAATTGAATTCTCCAACTTCCTACACTCCTCCTTGGATACCAGCTCACTAGCTGGTGCAGTGTTCATCGACCTCTCAAAGGCTTTCGACACCATCTCCCATCCACTTCTGCTGAATGCTGTCTGCCACACTGGTCTCTCAGCTGGCCCCCTAGCATGGTGCACAAGCTATCTTGACGCTCGATCACAATGTGTAAAAATCAGTAGCACACTCTCCGATACCCGTCCCATTCACTCTGGGGTCCCCCAAGGCTCCATCCTGGGCCCCCTTCTCTTCTCGCTCTATCTGAACACCCTGCCCAGTGCATGCCCTGGCAAAATTCTACTGTATGAAGATGACGCTGTCCTTTTTGCCACCCACCGCAATCCCGTCTCCCTCCAGGACACCCTACAGCAGTCTTTCAACAGTGCTGAAGCTTGGTTTAAGGAGCGCAGACTCGACATCAATCTTAAAAAGACCAAAGCTATGCTCTTTTCCCACCCCCAAAACAAAGCTAGCAACCACCCACTCTATATCCTTCCAAGTACCAATCAGCCACTGGAACAAGTCTGCTCCTACAAATACCTTGGGGTTACCTTCGACTTAGCCCTCACATTTCACAACCACATCGATGCCCTAACATCCACCACTAACACACGGCTTGGCATCCTCTTCCACCATAGAACCTGCCTTCCCCAAATGCTCCCTCCGCTGTTACATCATCCGTTCTGTCCCTTGTAGACTATGGTCTACCAGTCTATGGTGCTGCCGACACCACTGCACTCAAAAAAATTCACTTAACCCTGAACAAAGCCTGCAGATTGATTACTGGTGCCCCCAGGCTCACACACACCTGTCAGCTGTATGTCGAGGCTAAACTTCTTACCCTGGATGAACGGCTCCGATACCAAACCTGTCTCCTCACAAAAAAAACCCTACTCGGGCTCTCCCCCCCGGGGTAATGGCATCCATCCACCAGAGCCCTCCCACTATTGCAACACGGTCATCCAACAAGACCACTCTAATGGTCCCCAGATCAAGAACCAGCCGTGGCCAGAGGTCCTTCTGCTATAGAGCCCCAACCTGGTTTAACTCTCTCCCTGCCCCATCACCAATGCCACCACCATTGAAACCCACATCGTCAACTTTCGTAACTGCTCCTGTCTCTGAAAGTAGCCTCCACCTCTACTTCTCATGACAACGCCCTCCGGGCAGCTCTCCACCTAGCCATCCCCACCACCACTTCCCTGTACACCGTGCCTATGTCTAACCTGGCCAGTGCCAGCTGTTTCAGTGTTTACCTATTAGACTGCTCACTATTGATACCAACTTGTGTAACACCTGTTCTCAATTACATGTACCCTGTAACCTAAATGTATTTGTCTGACCACAGTGTGACGTGGCGCCTCTGTTGAACGCCTATTGTTGTGCAAACCTATGCTATGTAACCAAAAACACTATGTATGTCTTTATGTGATGAAGTACCTTTGGAAACGAGCCTCTGGCTCAAACGTTGTAAACTGATTTTACAAATAAATAAAAAAAAAAATAATAAAATATGACAGTAACACAGAATATCTATTTTTAACAATGACTCTGTATTATGTAATTATCTAATATTTTATGTTAACATTGTTTAAGTTATTATGATTTACCCTAGAATTGTAGATTAATATAATAATAGAAGAAAGGACATTTTGGGTCTTATGTTGTACAAAACTTGAAAGTTTCCTTGTTTTCCCTCTCCTTTTCCTCTGTGCACCCCCTTTCTGCCTCTGCTGCTTTTTAAACAAAGCTATAAAAAACATCGAGTCCTTTAGAGACATCTTTTCTATCCCTAAGGACTAGGCACAGTTAAGCTTTAAGATATAAAAAATCGAGTAAGATTAATCAAACATCAATAACAATGACAATATAGCAACCGTGAAACTTTAGGGACTGAATTGTGTCGAGGAGGGGAGTCATTGGTTACCATGGTAACAACCTTGCCTCGGCAAAGTGTGATGACATACATGTGTTGTCACACGACTCCTCTCCTCGACATAAACAGGTTGCCAAATGGGGAACCAGATGATGCCAGTCATACTTTAGGAGAGGACCGGACGCATCTCGCTCAGCGAAACTTTTACTCTTAGTAAGTAATATCATTTTTACACTAATGTGATGTAGCATTTGAACAGTAACAAGACAACGGAGAGAATGCATAGAAAGGAGTGTACCGATTGAAAAAGTTAAAGTAATATATTTATAGCAATGAGTAAAGCATAGTGCGCTAGACGCCACGAGCATTCAGCTAATTAGAATAAGCTGAAATGTGTGAGTTATAAATAATGTAACACTCTAGATGTCTAGAGTACTGATTATTAATTAAATCAATATAAGCAGTATAATTTCTGAAAAAGCTAAAGCAACACATTTAATATAATGAACAAAGCATGGTGCGTCAGACACCACGAGTATTCATTTGACTAGATTAAGTGGAAATGTGTGATTTAAACTTTAAATTAACGATACACTAGATGTCTAGAGTATTGATCATTAATTATATAAATATACAATAATGTACCAGTAAAGCAAACAGTAAAAAAGTTAATATACATAAAATACTGGGTTTCTATAATAGAACAGTCAGTGAATAATTGAGAGTGATGATAAATTCATGTGTATCCTTCTTATTGCCTTTTTTTTTCCTTTCTCTTTGCATTTTATAGTTAGATAACTATGTAAAGATGATCGCTTGGAAGATATAAAAGGAAAATTAAAAAGTAAATTTCAAAGTGCTGAGAAATAAATAAAGAGGTAGAAACTGAAAACATCTTATATCAGTATATAAGTAATCTGGATATAAAGATAATGATATAAACACAAATATTGTTTATATTATTTTTTTGTTTAAAGTGACTACATAAGATAGTTCCACCCTAAGGAGATATGGCAATCGTCTTGGCCCTGAACGGCAGTGTTAAGAAGTAAGGCAAATTTTTGCAATTAAATTTGGTGGTCCATAAATATAGGAGAAGTAGTGACATGTAATGAACTGAAATTTTGTTTTTTGAATTTATTTATAACAATTTAGACTGCTAAACAAGCATTTATTAGTAACATAGAAACATAGAAACATAAAATTTGACAGCAGATAAGGACCGCTTGGCCCACCTAGTCTGCCCATTTTCCTACCTAACAGATAAGCTGCAGATCCTAGTTAATCAACATCTTACGTCCTCTTACCCACCCCTAGGACTGCCTTATGCCTGTCCCATGCATTCTTGAAGTCCCCCACTGTTCTTGACTCCACGACCTCCTCAGAGAGGCTGTTCCATGCATCCAACCCTCTCAGTGAAAAAATACTTCCCTCACATTACCCCTGAGCCGTCCCCCTCTATCTTCAATTTGTGCCCCTTGTTCTTGCACATCTCTTTTCTGGAAGATGCTACCTCTTGGACTTTGTTAATTCCCTTGAGGTACTTGAAAGTTTCTATCATGTCCCTCTCTCCTTCTTTTCCTCAAGAGTATACATATTAAGCTCCTTTAGTCTTTCTTCATTATGTCTTCTGGTGCAGACCCTGCACCATTTTGTTGCCCTCCTCTGGACAGCCTCCACTCTGTCTATGTCTTTGCAGAGATGGGGTCTCCAGAACTGCACACAGTACTCAGAAGGGTCTCACCAACTGTCTGTACAGAGGATAACAACTTCCTGTTTTCTACTATTGATGCCTCTTCCTATGCATCCCAGTATCCCTCCAGCCTTCCTTACTGCCTTCTCACATTGCTTGCCCACCTTTAGGTTATCTGATATAATTACCCCCAGGTCCCTTTCCATTTTTACTGTTGTCAGTATCTCACCCCCCATTGTGTATACTTCCCCTGGCTTTTTGTTTCCCATGTGCATTATCTTGCACTTCTTTGCATTAAATCTGAGCTGCCCTACATTTGACCATTCCTCCAACCTTGCAAGTCCTTCTCATCCTTTCCACTCCATCCTGTGTATCAACCCTGTTTGCAGATCTTTGTGTCATCTGCAAAGAGACATACTTTTCCTTCCAGTTCCTCTGCAATGTCACTTATAAAGACATTAAAAAGGACGGTCCCAGTACTGAACCTGCTGGTGCCCACTAGTACCCTCCTTTCTTCACTGTGTACTCCATTTACTACTACCCTTTGTGTCCTGTTGTCTAGCCAATTTTTTATCCAGGCTACCACCTTGGGACCCATTCCAAGGCTGGCTATCTTGTGTATTAATGTTTTGTGGGGGACTGTATCAAATGCCTTGCTTAAATCTAGGTAGGCCATGTCCACAGCCCCTCCCTGATCTACTACTTTAGTCACCCAGTCAAAGAAATCTATTAGATTCATCTGACATGACCTTCCCATCATGAATCCATGTTGCCTCGGGTCCTGTGCCCCAATGGCCTCTAGGTACTCAACAATTCTTTCTTTCAGAAGTGATTCCATCATTTTCCCTACCACTGAGGTCAAACTAACTGGTCTGTGGTTTCCTGCCTCTGTCCTGCTCCACTTTTGTGAAGAGGAATTACATCTGCCCTCCTCCAGTCCTTGGGTACCACCCCATCCTCCCATGATTTGTTAAAGAGGTAGTCAGTGATGTCACTAGTTCTACCCTTAGTTCTTTTAGAATTCTTGGGTGAATCCCATCAGGCCCCATTGCTTTGTCCACCTTCAATTTTATTAGTTCTTTCAGAACCCTTTCTTCTGTAAATGGACTGGTATTGACTCCGTCTTCAGAGTATTTCTCTTGTTTGGTTTAGGTAACTCTCCCTCCTCTTCCTTTGTGAATACTGAGCAGAAATATTCGTTCAGTAACCCTGCTTTTCACTGTCACCTCTACCCAGATTCCTCCCTTTATTAAGCTTCAGTATCTCTCTCTTGGTCTTTCTTCACTCTAATGTACCTATAAAAGGTCTTATCCCCTTCTTAACAAGATTGGCTATCCTTTCTTGGTTTGGGCCTTTGCTATTCTGACTACCTTCCAAGCCTCTTTCTGCTTTAACTGATAAAGTTCTCTGTCCTGCTCCTTCTGTGTTTCCTTATATTTCCTGAATGCTGCCCTTTTCTCTTTAACCTTCCTGCCACCTCTTTTTGTGAACCATAGCGTTTTTTCCTTCGTTGTGTTTTATTGATTTTGTTTCACGCAGAAACTTGTTGCCTCTGTGATGGCTATTTGATCACTCCCCATTGTTCCTCCACCCCTCCTTCTTGCCTGTTTGCTAGTGTTTTCTGAGGCACTCTCTCATTTTCCCAAAGTCAGCCCTCCTAAAGTCTAGTACTCTTGCTTTTGTATGGCTTGATTGTATGGCTGTGTTTATCGTGAACCACACTGTTTGGTGGTCACTTGTTCCCAGATGGCTACCCACTTCTAAATCTGAGATTCTTTCTCCATCCCATTTGAAAGTACCAGGTCTAAGATTGCTCCCTTCCGAGTCGGTTCCAATACTAGCTGTCTGAGACATGCCCCCTGTAGGGCATCAAGAATGACCCTGCTCTTGGATGTGCCCGCAGCAAAGGTGCTCCAGTTAACATCTGGCATATTCAGGTCCCCCATCAACAATATCTCCCCTTTTTCTGCCATTCTAAGAAAGCCTTCTATCATTTCCTTGTCCATTCCCTTCCCTGAGATGGGGGTCTGTATACAACCCCCATGCAGATTGTCAGTGCCATTTTTCTGTCTCTAGGGTGACCCAAGTGCCTCATCTGCTCCCTGTTTACTCTTTAGTTCTGTTGCTTTGATCCCTTCCTTTACATAGAGAGCTACTCCTCCTCCTCTTTTACCCTCCCTATCCCTCCTGTACATTGTGTATCCTGGTATGTTGACATTCCAGTCATGGTTCTCTGTGTACCATGTTTCTGTGACTGCCACAATATCCAGGCAACCCTCTTCCATCAAGGCCACTAGTTCAGGGAGCTTGTTACACAGACTTTGGGCATTGGTACTCATCACCCTCCACTTTTTGATAGCCTTACCCCTTTTAGCCCCATTTCTGTCCTTACTGCCTTTGCCTTTTTTTACATTTAAATCTGTTCTGCTCCCTAATAAGTTCTGTACCTTGGTGTTTACCTCACTAATCACCATGTTTTGTGGGGGAGGCTCAGATTTCCCAGCTCCTTTTCAGTGCCTCCCCCCTTGGCTGGTTAAGTACACCAATGAGCATTAACCTCTCACTAGGATCCTGGTTCCCCTCTGGACAGATGCAGACCATCGCACCAGTATAGGTCTGCATTCCTCCAGGTGGCTCCCCAGTCCCCAATGAAGCCAAGCCCTGAGCTCCACACAGTTTTTCAACCACTCATTGAATTCCTGGTGAGAAGTGCCTAGCATCTCCTTGCCATAGACAGGCAGCACCTCCGAGAAGGTTACCGATGCGCTTCTTGTCTAAGGCCCTTCCCAACTCTACAAACTCCTCTTGCACTGCTCTGATCCCATCCCTAGCCAGGTCATTTGTCCCCAGGTGGACAATTACATCCAGCTCCTCCTTGTGCAGCTCCTCCCATGATCCTGAGGATTCGCTTCCTGTCCCTCAAGCCGTGGCACCAGGAAGGCACCTTCCCTCCTCCCCATCCTCCCCCAATTCTACCCCCTAATGATTGAGTCCCCCACCAGGAGTTGTTTCCTTCCCCTGTGGGGTCCCATGCCACCCTCCTTTGGGTCTCCTTTGTGAAGGTTCCCAGCATCCTCCTTGGTCTCCACTGCAGGTGCCTCCATAGAGGAACCACTATCCACCAGAAGAGTGAATGAATTGTGAAGAGGTACAGCTGGAGGGATGCAACTCTGTTCCACCACCCTCTCCCTCCTTGAGCCCACCCTGGTCCAGCCACTTCTCTTTCTTGGCAACCTCTGAGGTAGTGGCATTGGCCCTGGTGGTCCCTGGGTGAGGGAGGAGGTTTCGCGAATCCTAGCCAGGTCAGCCTGGAGACAGGCAACCTCCTTTCTCAGACCAGAGAGGTGCCTGCAAATAGGGCAGCATCGCAGCCTCCAGAATGTCTCCCGGAACACTGCCGCCCCACAGCCATTGCACTGCACCACTCCTATCATGTCTTATTTTGCGTCCCCTCTACTGTTTCTCTGGATGCTTACTCTCTCCTCTAGTTACAACTCTCACCCTTCTTGTTCTGGGACAGCAACTTCCTATCTTCTTCAGTAGTCTTCTTCTTCCTTGCTCAATATCAAACTACCAGCAGCTGGGGGGGAGAGTGAGCTACTTTTTCCTACTTCAGGGTTGACAAAACCAATGTTTCTCTATGATCCTTTTCTTCCTACTGCCAAACAGGAAGTTCCTGTTGACAGTTAAATCCAGTGGCTATAAAAGTAGAACTGGCTTTGGGTGGGTGGGATGGAGGGCAATTGGTAAGAAAAAAGGCTAGCAACAGAAAGTTGTAATTTGACTCACCTGCTTTTCTAGTGTCTAAACCACACCCCCAGGTAAGCACTCCTTCCTCCTACTGGTTTAGCAAAGTCACCTGATACAGTACCTTTCCCTGCACAGAACACACACTGCCTTTCTTTCTTTCTTTTCTTTCTTTGTTTTAACCTTAAATAAGACCCCTTCTACTTCTAATAAAGTTAGCTGTCTACTTAATCTTAACTGACACTGACTCCTACTGAGATATAAGTTTTAAATTAAGAAGAAAATGTAGCTTCTTTTAGTTAGCTGCTTTCTGCTCTACAAGCAAGGCTAGCAACAGGAAGTTGTAATTTGACTCACCTGCTTTTCTAGTGTCTAAACCACACCCCCAGGTAAGCTCTCCTTCCTCCTACTGGTTTAGCAAAGTCACCTGATACAGTACCTTTCCCTGCACAGAACACACACTGCCTTTCTTTCTTTTCTTTTCTTTCTTTGTTTTAACCTTAAATAAGACCCCTTCTACTTCTAATAAAGTTAGCTGTCTACTTAATCTTAACTGACACTGACTCCTACTGAGATATAAGTTTTAAATTAAGAAGAAAATGTAGCTTCTTTTAGTTAGCTGCTTTCTGCTCTACAAGCAAGGCTAGCAACAGTAGATATGCATTAACTTATGCATTATATAATGGGACAACAATATTGAATGCAATTGTTCTAATGAATGTGAATAGTTTTGAAAAAATAATTGGAACAAAAAAGTAATTATTATATTTCATAATTCTTTACAGTTCCCCTGAAGAAGCCTAATTTGTTAGGCAAAACATTGGGACTATTTGAGCAATAAATAATTTGATTCAAAGACACAGTGGTGTGATAGCCTTTGTTGCTTATGAGCATGCCAGATATTGACGTTGTTTGAATTTACTGAAAAATGGAAAGCTCCGCTGATTATATAGTAAGGAACCTAACTGAAACTTTATTAGCGATTTCCCTGGACACCGTTTGTTTGACTTTGAAAATCTGGCCCATGTTCTAGCTGCTAATGCAGCTCCCAAGAACAAATGGGATTTTCAATGATCAGAAAATGGCGACAAGCCAGATAGTCACAGAGATATACAGCTACCAATAAAAAAAGTTTAAATTCTCAGCAGCTAAAGAAATGGAGTTGAGTGGTGACAAGTAAAAAAGATAACATTTACAATATATGTGAAGGTGTGCATCTCCTTTAAGTGCACTACCAGCCAGTGGAAATGGAAAAACACAGAAACAGAATGTGTCGGCAGAAAAAGGCCCCTTGGTTCATTGTGTCTGCCCATTTATACCTGTCCAATGTTGAATGAAAGAGCCCTATTGGCTCTTCACTTCCCCATCCCCCTTCCTTACGGGTACAGTCTTTACTAAGCCCATGTATCTGTTCCACTCATGACTGAATCACACAGATTGAAAATTGAAAAGACTGAAATCACGCTGATTTCACACAGACCACCTCATTTGGCAACTTATTCAACCCCCTCACCATTTCTATAACAAGTACTTACTGGCATCCCTCCTAAATCTCCCCCTTCAACACCCTCAGGGTGTTGCCCCCGGTGTTTGTGTTTCCACTCCATCTGTACAATTCTCCACCTTCCACTTTATTTCCTCCAAGGAGGTATTTGAATGTTTTAATCATGCCCCCCCCTTATTTCTCCAGTGTGTACAGATTCAGATCTGTCAACGTCTTTTCATATGTCCTCTCCTGCTGCTCGTGAATCATCCTGGTTACCCTCCTTTGTATTGCCTCCACTCTGTCCTTCTTCAAATGTGGATTCCAAAACAGCACACAGCATTCTAGGTCAGGAAGAACTTGTGACTTATACAGTGGTATCAGTACCTCCTTTCTCCTGCTGCTGATCTACCTCTTTATTCACTCAAAATCTTACTGTATTTGCCCCCACCACCACCCTGTTGCACTGTGTGGATGTCTTCTGACTGCTTGAAATCAACACTCCCAAGTCCTTTTCCTCAGTAGCGCTTTTGACTACTACCTCCACCTTTCTATATTCAGCATTGGGATTCTTTGCCCTTTAGTGCATCAGCTTGCACATTTTGGAATTAAATTTTAACTGCCATACCTTTCACCACTTCTCTAATCTACCCAGCTCCTGTTTCATCATACTGACACCTTCAACATTATCCACCTGGCCACATATATTAATACAGTATAATCTGTGAAGAGACGTATCTTACGCTGTATCTGTACCCTTAAGCCGCAGAGAAAGATGTTGACAAGGACCGGTTGCAAGACCAGTCCCTGCAGCACCCTACTAGTATGCCCCCTGATCACCATGATTTCCCCATTTATTAACACCCCGGGGTTCTATCACTAAGCCAATTTCCCACCTATCTAGTGGTTTTTCCCCCATTCAAGGTCCTGCATTTTCTTAACTAACCATCCATGTGGAACAGAATTGAAGGCTTTCCTGAAGTCAAGGTACAATATGACTACCGTCTCTCCCTTGTCCACTGCCTATGTCACCCAATCAAAGAAATCAATCAGATACGTGTGACATAGCCTCACCCTGTGAAATCATGTTGTCTTTTGTCCTGCAGTCCATTTGCCTACAGGAAACTTACCATTCATTCCCTTATTATGGTCTGTAGCAGTCAACCTACAATAGGCTTTGGTGATTTAACTGTTCCACTTTGAATTCAACAGCCGACCAGAGCAGGCCAAGGCTACTGTGATACCATCAGCATTAGGAAAGCTGCTTTCTGAATGTCTCTTTGATTGACAGTAATCACTGTGACATAACTAACCTCCAGATAAATGTTTATCTGAAAGTTAGACAGTAAGATGAACACATTTATCAGGGAAACTGTCACCATGGGTGTTTTATAAATGCACACATGAACACACACATAGGGAATAAAGAAGACCTTTGGTCCATTGAGTTCTTTTTCCCACCAGCTTAGTGGACATAACCATTTATTAGGTTCATTTACATATTTAGCCCTTAATCTCAGGAATAAGAACTCAGACTATCTAACAGCAAATACATTTTTCAAATGGAGCCTCTCAGCTTATTTTAGAAACTATAAAACAGTTTTTTTGTTATTTACTGAAACAACCGCTAGTATCTTCTAATTATAAATGTTATGTATCTGTAATCTTACATAATATTGGTATACCATTTTTATATTTTCTCAACTTTCAGTCTTTTTGTTGATATACTATGTTGATAAAAACAACAGGGTTTAAAAAATGTAAACAATTTTGTGTTTTTTATATCTCAATATATAAAAATGGTAGCAACATGCATTATTGATATACTTTATGAACTTCACTGACTCCAAGCTTTCATGTAAAAAAAAAATATTTCCTAGCTCTAATGATTCCAGAGTTATCCCATTTTAAATAAACTACCTTTTGAAAACTCTAATTTTTGAACTGCTGGTGCTAGAAACCTAATATTTTTTAAATGAAAGCTTGGGGTCAGATTAACCTGCATAGATCATGTCGAAATGATTTTCATGTGTTGATACCTGCCTATTCATGTTGATAGTGTATGTTAGCAAAAAATGCATATAGCAATACTATTTTTTCATTTTTCCAAAATATTACCAAAATAATTTTTTTCTAAATACCAATAATGGGAACTGTAGACTATTTCCTTATATTCAATACATTAATTATTATATGAATATTATAATTTTGTGTATCAACATTAAAATGTGAGACTGTTTAAAATTTTTATATAATATTTTCACTTTTTCAGAATGTTGCTATATCTGTACCTTATATAAAGGGTATCTAAACCCTGTTTTTCAGGGATTACTGTTTAAAAATTCAAGATTGTGGTAACTTCAGTTCTGAACAGACATTTTAGAATATGGCATTCTTTGTCTGAAGTGTGTCCATTGACATCATTTTTGTCAGGTATGAAAAATGTAAACAATCTTTCCCCTATTTTGAAAAGTGCATCATGATCTAGGCATCTCATGGCACCAATGTGGGACATCATGATGTCAATGAAGCGAGACCGCAATTCCATAGCTATAGAAGCTCTATGTGCTGACCCATTTATGCTCATAATGTTTAGCTTGCAGATCACACCAACATGCAAATTGGTACTTATCACATTCATCAGAGTCTGTGTCAGCACATCACATAGTCACTTTGTACTGCACTGGCATGGCACCATATTCAGACAGTGTGCTCTGGTCAGAGAAAGCGAATTGTCTGAATATTGCACTGAGTCGCCTGTTTACTAAATGCTACACAGTGCTCCGGTCTGTGTGGTACACACACACGCGCGGCATTGAATATGGGGGTCTACATATCTAATGTTGGGGCAGAGATTCTGCAATGCTGTTGTTCCAGGCACGGCTTACATTTGTGTATCAAATTACAAAATATGGCATTGTGCAAGTTCTGCATCTGAAACTAATCTCTCTGTAGATTAACCGCCACATTAGGCATACTGAATTGTCATTCAAATCTTGTTTTTGAGGACCTCCATACTGCCTTCTCAGTCTCAGTCTCTGCCTCACATACAGTACAGCTAACAAACTCTATACTCTACCATGCAAGTTTTGCAACATGAAATTCGAAACTATTGGAAAACAAACTGATTTGCAATGTCATCACTTTACTTTTACTCAAAAATCACGTAAAAAGGAATCTGAGGCCTTTATAGATCTCCTCCAACAATTTCATATTTACCACAGAGTTCCCAGTAAAGTGCATGATGGATTCTAGCTGTGGATTTAAGGAAAGGAAGCTATAGAATCTGGTTTTATATGGCACCTTTCATACATGCTGTCCCAAATCTCTTTGCAGTACATTTGGCAGTAGCTGTTAGGAGCACAGAGAAATTAAAGTGTAGCAACATGATTAGGGCAGCAAGTCACACATGGGCACTACCTGTTTCAGAGTACAAATACGCAGTTAAAAATAATTCAAATAACTTTTTTTAAACAAAATCTTTCACAGGATCAGCTTATGTACAGTAAGCATTGGAGTGTCAATACAAAACAATATTTTAATTATGCTAATTCCGGGTGGGGCAGGGGTACAGTATGTTTAATACAAAGTGTAGTAGAATAGGGAAGGGGGCTATTTATATTAACTTTAAACACCTTTCCAGGCCACCTTTCATTTTTTTGTTGGTAGTATATTTATGTAATAATGCACAGTAGGGTGTGGTATGTCATGAGATATCTTTATACCTTGGATTCAAGTGCTCGAGAAGTGAAAGGGATCGAGGGGAGTACGAGCTGATGGCTAGAAGGGCCACTAGGGTGGTGAGGGCAGCTAAGGCAAGGAAGGGGCAGAACCTGGCCAGGGAAATTAGGAGACAGAACAAGGGGTTCTTTAGATACATTGGGGAAAAACAAAGGGTGAAGGGGCAGATTGGCAGGATTAAAACAGGGGAGATGGGCACAAGACCCGGGGGAGCAGGCTGAGGTACTAAATGAGTGTTTCACCTCAGTTTTCACCAAGGAAAATGGGGGGGGCTGCATCATACATGGGAGCAGACAGTGATACTGATGGGGGGGACCCTTACCGACTGGCAGGTCTGGGGAGAGGGGGAGGCATCACTGGTAGGAGGGGGGAAGGCTAAGCAGGGGGACGAGGTAGCGGAGGTGGAAATCACAGCAGAGAGAGTGAAGGAAGCCCTCAGGTCCCTTAAGATGGAGAAAGCACCAGGGCCGGATAAATTACATCCCAGAGTGCTGAAGGAACTGGCAGATGTCCTGGTGAAACACCTGGCAGAGCTTTTCACCATCTCTCTGAGGACAGGGTGGGTGCCCCAGGACTGCAAGGTGGCGCATATAGTGCCTATCCACAAGGGGGGGATCAAGGGAGGTGGCAGGGAACTACAGGCCCATCAGCCTGACATCGGTGATGGGCAAGGTGATGGAGGGCACTGTCAAGGAGAGGCTGGGGGAACCTAGAAAAGTCAGGGTGCCTGGATGATAGACAACATGGATTCGTCCAGGTGAAATCGTGTCAGACAAACCTTGTGGAGTTCTATGACTGGGTGACGAGTGCCTTGGATGTGGGTAGACCAGTGGATGTCCTCTTTCTAGACTTCAGCAGGGCATTTGACTCTGTTCCTCATGGGGGCCTGTTGGATAAGCTGGGAGAAGTGGGGGTGGGGAACAAGATGATCAGATGGATAGGCAGTTGGCTCCAGGACCGGATCCAGAGGGTCACAGTTGGTGGGATAGTCTCATCCCCAAGGAGGGTCAATAGTGGGATTCCACAGGGATCAGTCCTTGGGCCCCTTCTGTTCAACGCCTATGTCTCTGACATAAGGACAGGTTTCAGGAGTCAGATGAGTCTCTTTGCAGATGACTCAAAACTGGGGGCAGTGGTGGATGGGGAGGAGGCGAGGGTGGCCCTACAGGGAGACCTGGAGCCTCTGGAAAGATGGTCTAGAAAGTGGAAGCTGAGGTTCAATGCAGGAAATGCAAGGTACTGCACCAGGGGCCATAAACCCAGGCCAAGTGTACACACCAGGGGGATGCTACAAGTCTTGATGGCTGAGAGGGACCTGGGGTGGTGGTGGTGGATGTCAAGATGAACAACTCGGAGACTTGTAGGAGGGCAGTAGCCAAGGCCAACAGGATGTTGGGATGCATCGCTAGGAGGATCACCTCCAGAAGGAGGGAAGTGATACTCCCTCTGTATAACTGCTCGGTGAGGCCGCACCTCAAGTACTGCATGCAGTTTTGGAGGCCACATTTAAAGAGGGACATTGAACTCCTGGAGAAGGTCAGAGGAGGCAACAAAATGATTTGGGGCTTGGTGGACAGGACCTATGGGGAGGCTCGAAGAGCTAAATATGTACACACTGGAAGAGAGAAGGGACAGGGGAACATGATAGAGGTCTTCAGGTACATGAAGGGGGTAAATAGGGGAGGAGCAGTCAGGGTGCTTCGAAGGAAGGAGGGGGTGCAACTAGAGGGCATGGGTGGAAGCTGGAGGGCTAAGATTCAGGGGATAAAGGAGGAAGCGCTACTTCACTGAGAGGGTGGTGGAGCCATGGAATGCACTGCCCAGGGGGCTGGTGGAGGCAGAGATAGTGGAGGAGTTCAAGAGGAGGTGGGACAGGTACAGGGGAAGGGTTCTGGATGCAAAATCCAGTGCAGCGAGAATATCCGGAACTGGGAAGGGAGAAGCCAGAGAGGGCAAGTGGGGCAAAAAGGTCAGCTCCAAGGGTGGGGGCTGAACAAATGAGCAGACACAAAAGACCATTAGGCCTATTCTGCTGGCATTTTAGTATGTTAGTATAATTCATTTGAGGCATGAGGCTGAAGGCTGAGTGTCTCATGCACATGAGAAGTGAAGCTATCCCATGACATAGAAAACCCTGGAGAGTATTGTTGCTATTATGCAGTGGATCCATTTTTTATACAACTCTGGAAGATATCGCTGCTATTATGCAATGGATCCATTTTTTATATATTAAAATGTTTTATAAATGTGTATGTACACATTTATAAAACTCATTTCTGTTTTGGCCTGTTTTGTCCAGTAGGGGGTGCTGCTGTAAATGGTATTCTGGACTTGTGTGGTTGAGGGATTTGATGTAGGTAAACAAAACTGTTGGCTGGCACTTTTTCTTACCCATGACTATGTGCTGGAATTTAATCATGGGTAAGAAAATGTCTCCCCTAATCAAGTTGCTGAATTCTTTCTATCCATTGCATGATAAACATGATACTACCCACAAAAATGGAAGGCGGACAACTAAGTTGAGTAAATTAATAGGAGCAGCCAAAACCCACTGATTCTATTACACTTTACACTGAACATGCTGTAGATCTGTCCTTCTCTTAGCATCATCAACATGCTATTTTGGGGAAAAGCTACAGCCTGGGACTCCAAAGCTTGCTGACTACACGTTGGACCTAAAAAGGCTTGTATTTAATTACTCTATAAAAAGTTTTTAAAAAGCCACCAACGCCTCAAGAAGAACTTTGAAGAATATAATATCTGAACACAAAGCAGCTTATATTTCTCATCAGCTCTGTATTTCTTACCTCCATTATTTATTACTGAGGTCAGATGCATGAAAACAGTAGAGTTGTTCCTCAAGGATTCATTAGCTCCTATTGCTTCTTCCCAACCTGATGTCATAATACTGTGCTTGTGACATCACAGTTATTCCCTTAGCAACAGACTATGAAGTCACAACAGAGCTTTATGATGTCAAGTAGGGAGTAAGTTATAGAGGCAGATGAGCTCTAATGGATAAAAATCCAGTTTTTGTGGGAATTTCTTCAGTAACAATGAAGAGGAGAAATCAATATAAGATATGTGAAATACAAGCTTAATTGGGTCCAATTATTATGTTTTCCAAAGTTTTTTTCAAAGAGAGCATCTGCTCTTTAAACTGCTTAGTTAAACCCTGAGGCAGGTAAGCACTCCAGTGTGACTTGCTTACCCAAGTTATTAGCAGCTCTTAACCTATAAGAGCAAAGGGCTTAACGTTTAAAATGAAAGGGGCTGATGAGCACATCAAGAGTCTCAGAAGTATTAGTTATTTAGATCTACCTCATCATGTCTTCCTCTACACACATTTTTAATGTGTGGAGTGTTGCAGATTATCAATTTATGTTCGTAGATTGTTCCATACCCCCACAACCCTCTGTGTGAAAAAGTACTTTCTCTTCTCCCAAACTGCTGCTCCTTCTTTAGCTGGCTGCCATGGACCCCTAGTGATCTTTATGTTGATTTTCAGCTGTATACTTGAAATTGTCTATGGTTCCCTTGCTTTAGCTATTTGTATGTGTGGATTAAATTCCACTTTATCTATGTTTTCCAAGCTGAACAATCCCAGGAGTTCATGTCTACACTGACAAGTCATGTTCACCAGTCCCCTTACCATCTTGACTGCTCTTCTCTCTTTTTTGTTATAAATAGCACATTTGAGGTCTTTACTTAAATATTCTGCCCAAAATTGTCAGTGGTACTCCATGTGAGGCCTCACCAATGATCTATATAAAATGACATTATCACATCCATTGATCTACTCTAAAATCCCTCTTGATGCATTCCAACACTTGTATTGCCTGCCTACCTATGGTCTCACATTGTCTATCTCACTTTAATTCCCTCATCAAAATAACACCGAGGTCCCTTTCTTCTTCTGTTTCTCTTAATTTTTTGCAGTTCAAGTAGTAATCTGCCTTTGTGTTTCTGCTTACACCTGCGGATGCCACAAGAAGTAGCTGGGGTTATAGCACTGCCACTCTCAGACATTTTCAATTCTTCACTAGCCATTGGGATAGTCTCGAGGGACTGGAGGTCAGCAGATGTGATTCCACTACACGAGAGTGGGAAGAGGGATGAGCCAGGGAACTATAGGTAGAGCTTGGGTTCAACGTGTTTTTATGGTTCTAGTTTGGCATGGGTTCAGCAGGGTATAGTTTGAGTTCAGTTCAATTCAGTTTGATTTGAATAGCAGAAGTTTGGGTTCAAGTTCAGTTCAGTTTGAGTTTTTTTTTTGTGTGTAATTTATCAGTTCGAGTTCTAATGAATTCACCCTACTGCCTCCATGTGGGTTCTCCTGATCTCACATGGTTTGGGTTTGAGTTTGATTTGGGTTCATCTGTGTTTTTTTTAGGGTTCAAGTTCTGTTTGGATTGGGTGAAAATCACAAAGTTCGCGTTCGGTTCCGGTTTGGTTCACGGACAAACTCTGGCTCTAACTATTGGCCAGTCAGCTTGACATCTAAAGTGATGAAGATTGTGGATTCATTACTGAGAGGGGATCTGGTGGAATCCCTAGAAGGGAATGGGCTGCAGGAACCCAGACAGCATGGGTTCACAGGAGGAAGGTCTTGCCAGATTAATCTGGTCAGGTTCTACAACTGGGTAACCACAACTGCAGAAAAGAAATAGGCAGTTGATATAGTATATCAGACTTCAGCAAGGCTGTTGAATCAGTCCCCCACAGAAGGCTGGTCAAAAAGATTAGGGATCATGGAGTGGAAGAACACATGGCAAATTGGATGGACAGTTGGCTGAGCAGTAGAACACAAAGGGTGATAGTTAATGGGGAGTTTTCAGAGTAAAGGAAGTGACAAGTCAGGTACCTTAGAGGTTGGTTACTAGAGCTGGTTCTCTTTAATATATTCATCTGTGGCATAGGTGAAGGTATCATGGGTAAGGCAAGACAAATTTTATTTACTGTATATAGCACTCAATCCGTTAAGGACTCTGAGCACTTTACAAATGTAACATAAAACAATGAGTTGTAAATAAATAAGCAAGGTAGAGCTAAAATAAATCAGGTCCCATTAAAAGCTTTTTCAAATAAAAAGATCTTGAAAGAGGCTTTAAAGGCCTCAACTGAGCTGGCTGCATGAATATGATAAGGCTAGAATTCCAGATGATGGGGGCCACCACCCCAACGGCTCTATCACCTGATGACTTGAGCCTTGAGGTGGGGACCACCAGCAGTCCAGCTTTGGTGGAGTGGAGAGGGCAGAGTGGTTAATAAGGAATCAGGAGCACATTAAAGTAGTCTGGTCCCAGTCTACATAGGGCCTTGTATGTTAACAACCTGATCATGAAGGTGATGCATGAATGAAAAGGCAGCCAGTACAGACCATGCAGAACCAGAGTAATATGATCCCTCAATGAGAAACCCACCAACATCCGAGCTGTGGCATTCTGCATTTGCTGCAGTCAATGCATCAGATCTGCAGATAGCCCTAAGTATAGAGCATTACAGTAATCCAACCTTGTGGTGACAAAAGCATGGATAATCATCACTAGGTCATCCTGAGCGAAGAACAGCCAGATCTTAACAATATTCCAAAGATGAAAGAAGGCCAACCGGACAACAGATGACACCTTCTGTTCAAAGGTCACTCTGTTGTCGAGTATGACCCCCAGACCTCTTACTGCACTCACTGCTGAAAGGGGCTAGACACCCAAAACAGGAAGGGCAACTCCAAAATCAGCAGGCAAACCCCGATGACCAGGTTTGATAATCATGATCCCTGTCTTGCCCAGGCTGAGACACAACCAGCTGGCAGCCATCCAGTTGTTTACCTCAGCCAAACAGCGGCTCAGCACTGAATATGCAGAAGTATCATGGGGCACATGACAGTTATAACTGGGTATCATCAGTGTAGGAGTGAAACCCTACATTGTACCGTCTTGTGATCTCCCCTAGCGGCAGCATGTACATGGAGAATAAAATGGGAGTGAGGATTGAACCCTGAGGAACACCACAGGACAACATAGATGACCTTGAGATAAACTTACCCAGAACCACTCTCTGCATTCTCCGAGTCAAATATGAGCTGAACCAGCACAAAACAACACCCGTAGCACCCACATAGTTCCTTAGGCAATCAATCAGCACCCCATGATCTGCCATGTCGAATGCAGAAGAAAGGTCCCAGAGCACCAGACTAGTATGTTGCCCTCAGTCCCTCGCCATGAAGAAGATCATGTGTCCCTCTAACCAAGGCTGTCTCAGTGCTGTGCTGAGGCTGAAAACCAGACTGGAGAGTTTTTCTTTTGTATTTTTTTTTTGGAAACCAGGTAAGGCCTACTAGGCACAAGTGCCTGTATTCAGGAGTGACCAGGGAGCACTGGAGTAGTTAAGTGACTTGCTCAGAGTCACACAGTATGCAAGTGGAGGTTGTAGGAATTGAATCCAGTCTGCTGGATGTATCAAGCTTGTTCACAGCTTGTTACTCTAACCTCTAGGCTATACTGCCAGCCCCCCAGGTTCAAATATAGAAAGACACTCCAAGTGGTCTAACAGCTGTTTAACTGTCACCTTTTCAGTAACCTTCCCTAAGGGTCCAAGGATGGCTTCTGAAGAAGGAGCCTCATCACCACCTTTTCAGGGCCGAGGGAAAGACACCCTATCTCAATGACCCATTCACAATCTCAAAGAAAACTGGGCCTAGGAACTCAGTGCAGCCTATAATTAGCCATGTTGGACCTGGGTACAATTCACAGTTTGTGCGATGTAAACTGGTGACCACTCCAAGGAGCTCAGCCTCCAAAATCAGTCAGAACTCACCCCAGGCAGACAGATAAATGCCGCCACAAGACTGGCTACCCTCAGCCCCAGCTAGGCCATGAGAAGAAATACTGGATCTAATGGCAGACACTTTGTTAGTGAACAAATGCCCAAACTCTTCGCATCTATCAGCGGAAATAGCTCCCATGGACTGTAGACAGGGTGGATTTAACTATCTGTCTACAGTGCAAAAGAGCACAGCTTGGCTATTCTTTGCTGCAGTAATCAGCCAAGGCAGAAATTCTGTCTTTTTCTGGTTGATTACCTGTTGATACTCAACATAATGCAGTCTCAACGCCAACCTGTTCTCCATAGATCCAGATCTTATCCAAGAATGCTCTAACCTATGCCCCTTAGTCTTCAATCAGAACAGCTCAATACAATGCCAGGGTGAGCAGTGGCGGGAGCTCAAGGGGCAAATGTGAAAAGGTACAGTAGTATCCATGACAGTCATAAGTGCCATATTATAGTGGTCAACAGCCAACTCTGGACCTTGCACACAAGCTAACAACATGCCCAAGACATCCAATGTGTCCTGGAGTTTGCAAGGCTCCTGCTTGTGTTTTGAACGACATCAGATAGTCCTCGCAAAGTGGAAAATAGAACAGGGGGCCCCACACTAGAACTCAACCACATGATGATCTGACCAAATGATCGGATCGACATCGACCGCAGATATGTCAAGTCTGAGTGAAAAGATTAAATCCAATGTGTGACCATGTCTATGCATTTCAGAGGTAACTACCTGTGTCAGTTCCAGAGATACCATTAACTGGAGGAGCTCCTGTCCAAACCAGAAGGATTCCTCATTGACCCAGGCATTGAAGTCCCCCTGTAATATTAACCTAGAAGACTCCAACATCTGTTCGGAGATTAAATCCGCCAGCTCCTGCAGGAATACATCTGCCCCCCCCCAAGAGGCCGGTAGATGAGAATGATCCTGCCATTGACACTTGAAGTGCACCTGGCCATCACATATTCAAAGGATTCAAATGTTCTCACTGGGAGTGAAGTGAGTCCATGGGTGGATCTAAAACAGATGGCCACCCCACCCCCCTACGATCCCTTCTCAAGCAATGCACCACGGAATACCCAGAACGGACAGATGCCTCTAGCACAGGGCCAGCATCATCACTCAACCAGTATTCTGTGATGTAAAAAATGTCAGCCGAGGAATTGGCAATGAAATTCTCCATTACTGCGTTTTATTCCTCAGCGACCTTGCATTGTATAGAATGGCCAATATAATGCAAGTGCTGATTCTGATTTATAAGATTTAAATGTGACACAGGAGGTAATAGGTTCTACTCTATGGTTTAAACCTACATCCACATTTTGTCCCCCTTTATGCCCGAGTGTAGAAACCTTTCTTCAGTGCAGTTTACATGATTTGAACAGGATATTTTCAGATTGTCTGTTTATGTCATATTGTAACATGTGTCAATTGGAAAAACAAGCATTATTTAATCTGATGGCAGACACCAGTATAATAATCAAACCCACCGATAAAGGCGGCAGTATAGTGGTGCAAGATTATGTTACATATAGCAAAGAAGTGTACCGCCACCTCACCACAAAGAATTTTACTAGCTATTAACTTTTGATCACACTAGCACAATCAAGAGGGAAATAGAAAGTTATTTCTTGGAGTGTGCTGAATCTGGTTTAATTTTTAACAAGGAAAAAAAAAAAAGAAATCGTAAAAATGGTGCTCACGGAGCCGAGACTGTCAGTGGAGCGTGGCACTGCTGTGAAGCTGATTGCAAAGTCAGCTTTCACTTGGCTCATTTTTATTTTAACTAAGAAAATGAAACTTTGGGTGTTTGGGTGAATGTGTGAGGGTTCTGGATTTTACTTTTGCTGGTTACTGTGCTGTAGGAGGGAAGAATTCACATTTTGCACAATTGTGTATACTGCTGTATAAATTGAGAGCCTTTATGCTAACTATAGGCAAGTTGGAAGTGCTATGTGTCGTGATTTTTCTGCCATGTTATTCGGTCATGTATGTGCTGGGACTAGATCCGTGATGTTATGATGAGATAATTAACTGGTCCAGCCCCAGACTGACCAATCAGAGCCCAGGATTCTTTCTTGCCATTATGTAATGTAAAGTAATTCACAATGGGAAAAGAAACCCAAGGGCACAATATGAAATGTGTGTGTGTGTGGTGGGGGTGTCTGGATAGCACTATGGAAAACAAAACGGATTTATGGTAAATTATATTGAAGACACTACAAACATCTACACACTGCAACAAGCTGGTGGGCAAAGAAAACAGAATGGTGGGTTGTATAGGGAGGGGTTAAGCAGTAGAAGCTGGGAGATGATCCTCCACTGTACATGTCACTGGTGCAACCATATAGGGAATACAGCACAAGGTACTGCAGTCCACACCTGAGGAAAGACTGCAACAAGGTGGAGGAAGTACAGTGAAGGTCAACCAAGATGGGCAGTGGAATTAGAGAAATGACGTATAAGAGGAGTGTGTAGGGCCTAAACATGTATACCCTTGAAAGGAGGAGGGAAAGGGATGACATGATTGAGACACACAAGTACCTGCATGGGATAAATAGGGTGGAAGTCAAGGAACTCTTCTTCTTGAGCTCAGATACATGGATGAGGGGTAATTACCTAAAGCTTGTAGGTGGTTGATTCAGAACCAACATCCGTAAGCACCTGTTCATGGAAAGGGTTGTGGACAAGCAGAATGAGCTGCAAAAGGAAGTGGTATGGGCCAGTATGTTAATTTAATGTTTTCTTTTTTGTCTATTCTTATACAGAGAACCCTCTGTAGCTGGTCTGTCAGTTCTGAACATTCAGTTCCCCTCTCCCAGTTTAGTAGCAACAGCATAAGTTTGCTATCAATGCTTCAAGTCCTTCATGGAAACATAGAATCTAATGGAGGAAGGAGACTGAGCGTCTACCAAGTCTGCCTATACTATACTACCTCACTCCACTGACCCACTGTACTGGTGGGTTGTCTCCCTCTTCCTCTTCTCCCTCGCCTATGAGTCCCCTTGTCCCATTCCAGAATTGTTTAAACCCGTTTATTGTAGCTGCCCCATCCACTTCCACTGGCAGTCTGTTCCACTACCCTTTCCTTAAAGTAAAACATCCTCGTGTTTCTCTTGAACTTGTCCCCCATCAACCTCCAGTCATACTCCCTGGTGACTGCATGCATGCCTATTCCTTACATATCGGTCCTCAATATTCACCCTGTTCATACTCCTCAGAATCTTATATATTTCTATTATGTACCCCCTCTCACACCTGGTCTCCAACGAGTATATATTTAGGGCCATCAGCTGTTCCTCAAAAGATGTGTCTTGCTGACCCTGGATCATCTTGGTGACCCTGCTCTACACCAATTGCAGTCTGTCTTTGTCATTCCTGAGGTGTGGACTCCAGAACTGAGTACATGACTCCAAATTAGGCCTCTCCAGGAATCAGTAGAAGAGCAGTATCACCTTGCTTCTCCCACTATCAAAACCCTTACCTATAGGCCCCAGCATCCTCATTGCTCTACTATATGCTTTGTTACAGTGACTAATTTGCTTGTGAGAGTCACTGACTATTACCCCATATCCCTCTTCTCTGTTGAAGTGGCCAGCCTAACCCTTCCCATCCAGTATTCCATGTGTGGGTTTCATCTCCCTAAGTGCATTACCTTGCATGTCTTGGCACTGAATCTCAAATGCCAGGTTTTTGACCATCTCTCCATGCTCTAGGTCCATCTGGAGCTTGTGCACACTTTCCTTATGCTCTTCCCTGCTACAGAGCTTTCTGTAATCAATAATGAAATACAACTTGCCCCAGATACCTTCCTCTATGTCACTGAAGAATATATTAAATAGAACAGGTCCTAGGACCAACCCCTGCGGCACCCACTCCTGATCACACTGTCCCCATTCACTATTACCCTCTGTTATCTCTCCCAAAGCCAGTTTCTGACCCATCTGTCTAAGCCCTGCTCCACTCCCAAGTCCTCAAAGTTTTTCAGCAGCTTCCTGTGTGGTAGATAATTAAAAGCCTTGTTGAAGTTGAAGTAGAGCACATCTACCACCTGTCCTCTGCCAATCACATTAGAGACCCAGTCAAAAAATGTCAGGTTGATTTGACATGACCTCCCTGACACAAACACATACTGCTTGCTGTCCTGAAGTTCATTATCCTCTAACTAGGCTATCAAGCTTTCTTTGACTATGGACTCCACCCACTTACCTACAATGGTGTTAAGACTAACAGGCCTCTAGTTGCCCAGACTTGCCCCCCACTGTCGGGTGATACTACATCGTAAGACTTCCAATCTGCTGGCATCATTCCTGTCCTCGGTGAGTCATTAAATAGTCAGTTTAAGGGTACCACTAATTCTGCTGCCAATTCTTTTAGTACCCCTTGGGTGCAGACTGTCTGGGCCTGGTGTCTTATCTACCCTAAGGGCTTCTAATCCCTTCTTCACCCAGTCTACTATTATCTGTACCCTGCTAATTTCCTGACCCCCCCCATATGGTGGCCTTGATAGCCCTCTTTGGTAGATGTTCATCATTCTCTACCATGAGTACCAAGCAGACGTCATTGTTCAGTACATTTGACTTCTGCCTGTCACCTTCAACTACCTTCCACCCTCTCTGCTAGCCTGATTATCCCCCCACTATTTTCCTTTTTTCACAAATGTATCTAAACAATTCTTTATCCCCACCATTTACACCCTATGCAATCCGCAGCTCTATGTCTGCCTTTGCCCTCCTGACTGCCACCCTTTGCTTCTTCTTTTTTTTTAATTACTATTTACCTCCTTGCCATGGGCCCCATGGGGCTATGACCCCCCCCTCAGAGGGGTACATCCTCTGGCCTGACCCCCAGATCATCCACCTCCCGAAGTTCCCACGCGGCAGGGCCAGGTGGGGGTTTGCTGGAGGTCCCCCGCCATCCGGTACATTATATCTGGTGGGAGAGGGCAGACTTTGCTGAAGCAATCGGGCTATCACAGGTCCATGGAGACCCGGCCATTTTCCGTTTTCTCCCTTCACTCCCCTTCAACGTAATCACGTCAGTTTCCAAGTCTCCTGACCCATACTGCCCTCCAGCTACTGCTGAGGGCAGTCAGCAGCAGGCGACTAATCCTTCCCGGAGAGAGGGCAGTCCTCCAGATGCTCAATCCTCTCTCCCTCCCCCCCGTTGACCCCCAGTGGCCCAGGCTCATTCCTGAACCGGGTTGCTGGTGTGGCATCCAGCGCCTCAATCCTCAGTGCCACTGGGCCAGCTCACCCTTTGCTTCTTTAAGTCAGTCTAATCTGACATTCCTGTGATTCTTCCTCCTCCTATTCCTCTTGTACCTTATAAAGGCCCTTCTTTTGACCCACACAGCTTCCTCCACCCCTTTGGAAAACCAAATTAACTTTTTGCACTAGTTTCTTTTGGCAACTTTCCTTGCACAAGATTCAGTCACCTCCAGAAATGGGCCATTAATCCTACTCCACTGTTCTTCTACCCCCCAAATCAAGCCAAAATCAACTCTTTTTAGCTCCAAAACCTCTGCTGTTCGGAGGGAACCATTGTTTCCTAGCACCACAGTGTTGTGGTCTCTGGACTCCAAAGGTTCCCTCATTGCCACCCCTGACCATCTCTGAATTAATGAGTATGAAGTCGATTATAACATCCTGCTATGAATCCCTAACCAACCACACCACTAAGCCATCCTGGAATGTATCTAGCAGATTACTAATGTAGATGTTAAACTTAACTAGTCCCAACCCTGATCCTTGTGGCACCGCACAGGTCACCATACTGACCTCTGATTTAAACCAGTTCACTCTGACTGTTTGCCATCTATTCAGTAGTCAGTTATCCACCCAGTCCCCTATTCTGTGACTGATGTTCACTCCACATGTACCAGCCTCTACCTCCCTGCTGGTCTGAGTCCTGTTACCAAGGCAGAAAAGGGAATGCAGAGGTGTTTGAGTTCTGGAACATTCCAGATTCCCCTGTTAGTTAGACTGCTGAGTCACTATGCATGCAGAGCTATGTGCTCAATGGCTATACTAATTAGACTGCTGCCCACACACTCCCCAGAGAGTAGAGCACATGCAGAGAGTTCTGAGCTCCTCTCACACAAAGTGTGGAGTTTTTGGCAGAAGAGGGAGGGGCACCAGTAGAGAACATGGCTTTCCCCATCCTCTGGGGTGGGAAGAAGTGCTTTCTTTTTGTAGTTGTTTAAGCAGTGTGAAAGGAATAATGTCTGAAATTTATTTAGTTTTTGTTGACCGGGTAAGTGCACTAGACAAATCCTGCCTATTTTCAGGCGTGACCCGGGGGAGGGGGATACAGATGAATGCCAACTGTCCTTGAACCAGATTTTTAGCTGTTGGTGGTATTTTTAGTGAAATGCTAAGAATAGCCAAGAGGGAGCAGAAGCTGACAGAAGAGAGTACTAAGGCTATACAATCTCACCATCAAAAAGAAGTGCTGGTGGAGTTGTGGGGGTTTCCACTCAAGAGACTCACCTGTGGTCTATCATTACATGGTGGGAATGAGTACCTCCAGGTGAGGGGCAACAGTTCATTAAGCAGAGAGAATGAAATCTTGTCTGATATATTAAGAGTAGCTGAGAGTGAGCAGAAACTGAGAGAAGAGAGCACTGAGGCCACACAGACTTGCCACTGAGGAGCATTAGGTTTCATGGTGGGGTGAAAGTATCCTCGGCCATAAGGCAGAGCCATGGGGGAGTCAAGGAGCAATCCTCCATCATCTTGTCAGTGCCATAAGCTCTGAGGGGTTGGGGTTGGGGTTGGAGTTGGGTTTGGGGGGGGGGTTACACATATATGCTGTGCATGGCCTGCCATGTGTATGTCTGTGCCCAAAGTTCACCTTTTGTGAGCTGGAGCTGTGCGAAGGATTGGATGGAGCCTGGGGAAAGGTATCCTTTCCATTATGGTTCCAAGAGGGAGAGTAAAATCAGCCCTATGTAGTGTATTCCACAGGGTTGTTGGCTGTAATGATATAGTAATCTGGCCCATGGTAATTGGGAAGATAGGTAATGTTTTGTGTATGAAGTATCATGAGTGATGGAGACTAGTGTATGTCAAGTGGTGCCTCAATTCAGAAACCCAGTATATGTGCCCCCTAGTGCTAAGTGTACCATGATGTGGAAAAGTGATGGATAGACATGTGAGACTGAAGCATCCTGTGGATCCTGGATATATATAGGGAACATAAAGAGTGCTGAAAAATGTAGTGCTTTATGTCTGAAATGTGTCCCACTGGGTGGGATCTGTGTCCGACACTATGTGTGTAGCGTTAAATAAATTATGCTATGCTTGACTCTACTGCCTGGAATGGACAGTTGCATTTGTGAGCTGATTCTTGATGCACTGTTTGACAGCCCTTAGCAAACCCACTGTAGCCACAGTGCCTGTTCACAAATAAACACCCTGTCTGGTTGTCTGCCGGGGGGCAGAGTACCCACCATCTAGGGACCAGTTACATATATAATTTTGCTACTAGTTCCTTTAGTGGTACTACTATATATTGAATGACTTGCTAAAGTCTAAGTATAGATACTGTATCTAATGGTATACGCTTGTTCTGGTTATTACTTACTGATTTATAAAACTAAGCAGATTGGTTATACGTGCCTTGCCTTTTGTAAACATGTGCAGCATTAAATCCCAAGTGCATGTTTGACTTAATTGTTATTCTATCTGTTTATGTAATATTGCTTCCATTATTGTTCTTAGCATTGTTGTGAGACTAACTGGTCTGCAGTTGTTTGCCTCCCCATTATTTCCTTTTTGTGTATTGGGATTACTGTTGCTAAATTAACTATTGCTAAGTGGGATTAAGGGAAGTTTAGGACAAAGAAGTAAAGGGAGAGTGAGAGAGACACACACAGAGTAAGCACCAGGAAGTTAAGTGACATGTTCAGGTTTACTCAGAGAATACATTCCTCTTCTGGGAGTCACACCTGGGTCTCCAGGAGTCCAGGTTTACAGCTCTGTGCGCTAACCACTAGGCTACACAGAAACTCTAAAAAGAGTCCTGAAACTCTGCTGTCTGACATGCAGATAATGAGATAGGAATCATCCCCTTTGTAATTTTCATGTTTTGGAGACTGGAGTTAACCCCAGCAACCCTGGTGCCCTTCAAGGTCAAAGAGCACTGATAGTTGGGTGACCCATGATAACAGTGACGATGGAAAGAGTGACTACAATAATGATGACAGAAATGGGTGACTACCGAAATGGTGACTGGGGATTCCCCCCTCCCCGAATTGCACCTCCCCTGGAGTTGGAATATTATGTAAGTGGGGACGTGGGGGGGGGGCAATACCCCCACAATGGAGGGGCAAAGCCCCCACAGATACAAAAGTCGCAATATCTGCAGTCACCCAAGTTTTCTCACCGAAATCATGTGTTGCTGTAATTATTTTGCGCTTTTCACATGGCACCGATGGTTGCCTGCTAGTCTAAAAAGTGATGTGGAAAAATGGGCATTCTAACATCTAAAAGACAAAGTACTTCAGCACCAAACCACTGAGGCAAGGGACATCTTGAAAAGGGCATTGTCAATAAAGCTGAGTTTCAAATAAATGTAAAATTGCACATATCCCCATAATGCAAAGCAGCATGGGAAGTACATGTGTATACACAAATAAGCTGAAAGAATTTAGACTGGTTCTACTTTAAGCAAGAATGTATGACACCAAATGGCCTGATACACACTCTGCAAAGGCTGCAAACAGAAGATACAGACACATGCTTTATCCTACACAGGACTCATCAGTGTGCTTCATCTGTAACAGCCTGGGGAAGGATGAATCAGTCATATTTTGGTCTAACTACTCTGAGTTATAGTGATCCTGAAATAGAAAAGTGCAGTGGTAGTTGTAAAAGTTGACTACCTTGTGGTAATGCTGAGGCACTCAAGTTACTGTTTGCATTGGCCTTTCTGGGTAATCCTTGCCTCAGTGCATTTGTGTTGAGGATCTTTGTCCTTTAGATTAACTTCCTAGTTTGGGCTCCCCATGACCCAAACCAATAAGACTAAACTATGACTTGTTCATCCTTCCCCTAGGTGTTACAGATGAGGCACAATGATTGAGTTCTGTGTAGGACACAATTTGGGCCTGTGTCTTCTGTTTTCAGCCTTTACAGAGTGTGTGAGAGGCCATTTGGCACCATATACTCTTGTTTAATGCAGAACCAGTCTAAATTGTTTCATGGTGATTTGCATATACTTCACATCATGGGGATCTGTGTAATTTTACATTCCAGCATCACTGAGAGTACTGCTAAAAACCTAGAGGCAACTGTATTTTAAAAAGGACTGCTTTTAACTGATAAGGCAGAATTAACATGGGAATAGGATGTAACCCCCCTACAAATGGGGGTTCCCAAAAAGTCTTCCTTGAGCTTGCCTAAATGCTCACTGCCAGGCTGGTGTCCTGCGTTTTAGCAGTTTACATCTGATTACCAGAGCCTGTATAGCCTCTGTGTACTGTCTCTTTAAGAGCTGCCTGATTGCAGCCTAAGTAATCTAAGAGGGAGCTCTGTTGCAAGATGTAACTATTTGCTGAAAATCATTTAGAGTGATAATGATAATGTAGTTTGTCTAACCTGCTTTCTTTGTAGCAAGGACTGTTTTGTTTTGTCTCCGCTATCTTGGTACTGGGCTGCAAATTGGACCACTTAGTTCTGGTGGGACCTAAAATGTAGCTGGACTACAGGAACTGTTTGAAGTCAAAATCTGTGGGAAATGTAGCTTTGAACTTTTTGCGTCTTTTTTGCAACTGACGGGGGAGCTCTTGCTTTGACTGACAGCCAAATCAGCCAACCAAACCTTTTGGATCTTGGGGAAGTCCCGGGCTGCTTGCAATTTTCAGTTAGTTCTGAGCTGGGAAGTGAAAGGAGAAGAGCTCAAGTGTATTTTGGGCAGCAATCCTGAGTGGATTCGCATGGGAAAACTGTTAAAGGGCTGAGTTTTTGGCTTGCATGTCTGTTGCTGCTCCTGAGAGGGAGAGAAGAGAATTATTTTGGACTAAATCCAAGTTTGTGTGACTAAAGTAAGCTACTGAAGTGGGCCAGGCTCAACCTGAAGAAGACGGAAGATTTTGCTGAATGCGATCAGCTTGTCAGGAGTTCCAGCTACCCCTAAGCTCCCGGTGTGTGCAGAGACTTTGCAATTGTGACCGGGGAGCGCTTTGCCTGGTACAGTAGAATTCCTGTACATTTAAATGTGCTATGAGCTGCTAGTGGGCTGTGAGTTAGTTCCCCACTGTGTGAACTGTGTTCTGCTTGCTGGAAGCTGTATCCAGCCCAAAACGGACTGCTTCTGAACTTGTCTCCATGCGGTCTGGGCCTTGCCAGACTGGCCCAGCCAGACTACCCACTGCACAGAGAAACCATTGACGGGAGACCTGCCTGGGGATCAGCCTCCTGCTCCATGCTTGAACAGGAACGATGCCTCTGCGACTCATGTGAGCCCTGCATCTCCTGGCATTCCAGATCAACCACCTGCAGTCTCGATTTTTGTCTAGCCTGTGTCCAGTCTTGGGTATGGTGAGTAAATGCCAGGGTAGCTCCCTGCAACAACAGCTTAATCTGAGTGTGTCATCTGATTGTCTTGTTGTTTTGTTTCCTTTACGAACTGAGCCCTCTGGCTCCAGATTACAAATATTGTGTACTGTGCATGTTGTGTTTTCCGTCACAGGGCCCCAACCAGCTGCAACCCCGGACAACAGTCCTGGTTAGCCCATCTCTTCTCCACCTGGGTACCCAGAGGTGTGACTGTGTTGGGGGACTCAAAGTGCATGCATAACTGCTTGATTGATATAACCTTTAAGCTAATTAACCTGATTTTGCCCCTTCCTTGTTCAAGTCCCCTGAATAAATCAGATCTATTTTTTTCTGGATGTAATCTGACTGTGGTTCCAGTTTGTGCTGAAAGTACTGTACTGGTGCTATTTGCTGTGCATAGCCTTGTTTTACAGGGGGATCTCCAGGGTCAAGCTAGAGGAACTAGCCCTGGTGGTAAGTGCAAACAGTGTGGGTACTTGTGTGGTGTACCAGGGGTATTGTGAAAGTGATTATTGTACAGTGTTCAGGCCACTAGAGGGGAAAGAGGGGGGTTACAGTGTCTCGGAGGGCTGTGCCCAAGTTAGCTTGACCACTACCAACCCTGACCTCCAGGTGGAGGCACCCGTTTCAGAACTCAGGCCCCTTAATCTGCTACTAGCCAAGCAGGCAGGGGTAGTAGCCCTTGGGATATCACCACCTAGGGGTGACAAGGACATTATACAACATAGAAATAAAGGATAATTTAAAACTGAATGAAAGTATCGGTACACAGTTTCAAGCATAGCATAGACAGCTGTTTAATAATACCAAAAACTGCACTTTCCATAGAACTGGGAGGCAAACTTCAAGTACAATACATTGTTGCTTTAATGATAAAACCATTGTTTTGTATGTGGATGAGGCCACTGCTTTTAGACAACTGATAATAAATCAAGACAGAAAGTTAGTTTTCTCTGGTATGATATATAGTAAGAGCTCAATGTAATGCTTGCCTCTGACTGGAGGTGCCTTTAAATCCCTACACTGCTGAACGGGTTATGATCTGTGCTTGTTGGCTGGGGCAAAGTTATTTCTATTCAACAGGCTAAAGGAATTTTTTTTATTGGGAAGGTAGTTGCCTGAGAGTGGGGGTGGAAGGTGTGTGTAAAACCTGGCACTCTCTCTTTTTAGTGTTCCAGAAAATCTGCTGGTGATCAATGGGCAATATTGACAGTCAGTGGCTGTACGGAAGCTCACAGCCATTTTAGACATTCGATTCCCTTAGCTATTCCTGCAAGTACAAGGGGAAAGTGTGCCAGGTGTGAACACCTATGGGGGGATTTGAGGAGAAAACACTAATGCATACTTAATATCAAGTTCTTTAATTTGGCAAGCAAAAATTATTTTATACTGAGAAATAGTGCCTATACAAGGCCCAGCACCCATTCAAAGCCGTTAAGTTGCCAACAGGTTCACTACAGAAATCTGCTCCATTGGGAAACTGCAGAATATATCTGCAGAAGCACAGTACATAGAAATGTGGATTTGCTTCTGTGTCTCATTACGGTTAAGAAACAAGAGCGAAACATCCAGAGACCACTGAGATAGGGGGGTATTTCTGATTATTTGTTACAAACCTGAAGTAAAGCCGGCAGGACAGTCATACAGTTATCTCATGCTCTGCATGGTAAGCCCACTAGCATTTATAGCTCAGTTCTGTCAAATACCAACATAAAGAATTGCACAGCAGGAGATAAGTATCCCCTTTCTGATATAAGTAATATCAAATACGTTGACTACATTGGGACCGTGGTAACCTTTGGACCAAGCAAATTCCTGTTCCCTTTGAGTTTCAAGGGCTTTAAAGCACCCTAAACTTTGTCTGCTTTCTGAGAACAGAACACGCTGAGGTTCCAGTAGCAGAGCATGCTGGATTCAAAGAGCAAATCATGCCACTGAGAGATCTCACTAGCTGACAGCTCTATCCTGAAATGCCCTAATCAAGTGCCACAGTTTTCTACACAGAGCTATGTCTAATTCAACAAGGTTGCTTCAGTAAGCCCTTCATTAATCACACTGAACAAAACTGAAGCTTAGCTGTACTTCCCTTGTCATTTCAAGGTTACTTCTTTTGCTTGACTGGGCTACCTTGAAATGCACGCCTTACTTGTCCCATCATGTTACTTTAGTAACTAATGGTTACTCTATGTTTTTATGCTGATTGCACACATGCGCAAGAAACATGTTGCTTCAGTTTTCTCCACAAGCATTTTGTGGAGGCGTGGCACTGTTGTGCCCAGTGCCCCCACAGCCTGCATAGGCTTGTCCCCCATCCCCCAATGCCGTGGCATGCTGCTGCTGACACTAGTTCAGCCAGCGTGCCACAACCTTCTAAAAAATCAGCTGCTGCAATCAAGGGCCGCCTCATCATTGCAGTGTCAGCCATCCGCTGCAATGAGGGAGCAACCCGTCATTGCAGGGTGGGATGTAGGATCCCTGATATTGTTTGTGAACATGGTGGTGGCTTGCTGCCGTATTCACAAACAATATTTCCCTCCATGTTTATTTCATGACCCGGAGGCCCTCCCCTGGCATGTGTAACTACTCCAGTTTTTATTGTCTGCTGTGAGGGTGCCCAATCCCGTCGGCAGAAAAATCCCTACCTTTTGTTGTTTGCTGATGGAGGTGCCCAATCCCCGTAGGCTACAGCTGTCCCCCCAAAAAACAAGACTCTGGTGGCATGCTGGGAGCCCACCTCAGCGTGCTACATGCCCCTTTTGTTGTTTGCCGACTGGGGTGCCCAATCCCCCGTCGGCTACAGCTACCTCCCCAAAGCAAGACACCAGTGGCATGCTGGGAGACCACCCCAGTGTGCCACATGCCCCTGTAAAGTTAAAAACGGTCCCGTAATGTTTTTTTTTTTACCTGAAAAAAAGGAAAGGGTCCCTCGCAGTCTCCCTTCGCCCCTCCCATAACCCGCACCCACCCACTGCGCTCCCTGCCTTCCCACACCCCCCTCACCCCATACTTATCTCCAGAGCTCGGCGCGACGATCTTCGATGGACCGGGAACACATCTGCACTCTTCAAAGCCGACTGCGAACTGAGGAAACGCCGGTAAGCTGTATAATGTAATAAATAGGGTTTCTTCAACTTTAGTGCATATCTCGGGCATTTTTGGGAATTTGTTCACCAAATTTTCAACATGGGGTTTTTGGGACCCCTTCTCATGAATTCTTGAACTGTCATGGCGTTAATTGGGCCCGAAAGGTGGTTTTGCTGGTCACTGTGTGGAATCACCCTTCAGGGCTGACTAATGAAATGACAGTGCCAGTGTTCATGAGGTGGGCTCTCAAAAAACCTATGTTGCAAACTTGGTGGAAAAAATCCAAAAAATGACTTTTACGAGCATGCGTTGCGCAGTTGCTATGTATGCTTGTAACTTCGTGAATTTACAATATTTTCATGCCAGATTTTCAACATTGGCATTTTGTCACACATCCTTGTGAGCAGTATAGCTGTCATTGTTCACATCCTGGCCGAAATGTGTTTTCCCACTTCTGGTGCAGAATACTGCGGTCGCTGTGGGAAATCAGTGTTCAGGACAGAGTAAGAAAATGACAGTGACACTGTTCATGAGTAGAGGTCCTAAAATGCCTATGTTGAAAATTTGGTAATGATACTTCATAAAATGACTGTGTTACGAGCGTGCGTTGTGCAGTTGGCATGCACCTTCACAACTTCGCAAATTTATAATATTTTCACTCCAGATTTTCAACATTGTCATTTTCCCAGACCTGCTTATGAACAGTATAGTTGTCATTTTTCCTATCCTGGCCAAAATGTGTTTTTGCGATTCCAGCGCAGACTAGAGCAGTCGCTGTGGGAAATCACTGCTCGGGGCAGATTAAGAAAATGACAATGATACTGTTCATGAGCAGAGGTTCTAAAATGCCTATGTTGAAAATTTGGTGATGATAGCCCATCAGTTGACTGTTACACGTGTGCATTGTGCACTTTTCATGCACACTTGTAACTTTGCAGATTTGTAATATTGTCACACCAGATTTTCAACAGTGCCATTTTTTTCATACCTCCTTATAAGCAGTACAGCTGTCCTTTTTCACATCCTGACCGAAATGTGTTTTCACAGTTCTGGTGCAGAATAATGTGGTCACTGTGGGAAATCAGTGTTCGGGACAGATTAAGAAAATGACATTGGCACTGTTCATGAGCAGAGGTCCTAAAATCCCTATGCTGAAAATTTGGTGACAAAACTCCGTAACATGACTGTGTTACAAGCGTGCATTGAACTGTTTCCATGCACCCTTGTAACTTCACAAATTTGTAATACTGTCACGCCACATTTCCAACAGTGGCATTTTTTCACAACTCCTTATAAACACTACAGCTGTCATTTTTCACATCCTGGCTAAAATATGTTTTTGCACTCCTGCCAGACAATAGCATGGTCACTCTGGGTAATCAATGTTTGGGACAGATTAAGATCGACCGAGTGAGAGGGGGGAGTGACTGAGCTCAACTGAGCTCTGTCGGGACTGCTGCTTATTTGTTTGTGGGCAGACAAAGGCCCCAACACAAGAGCCCAGTACAAAAGGGCAGCCTGCAGCACTGGGAGAAACAGAACCAGAGAGCGAGTGAGGGAGGGGGAGTGAGCGAACTCACCGAAACGCTGTCAGGACTGCTGCAGATTTCTCTGTGGGCAGAAAAAGGCATCAGTACAGGCAGGGGCCCAGTACAAAAGGCCAGCCTGCAGCGGTGGGAGAAACAGTATGAGTGAGTGAGACAAGGGGACTTAGTGAGCTCAACGAAGCTCTATTAGGACTGCTGGGATTTCTTTGTGGGCAGGAAAAGGTGCCAATGCAGGCAGGAGACCCGTACAAAAGGGCAGCTTGCAGCGCCAGGACAAACAGAATGAGTGATGAGAGAGGGAGACTGAGTGACCTCAACGGAGCTCTGTCGGGACAGCTGCGAACTTCTTTGTGGACAGACAAAGGTGCCAACGCAGCCAGGAGCCCCATACAAAAGCACAGTCTGCGGCGCCAAGAGAAACAGAATGAGTGAGTGACAGAGCGGAAGTGAGCGAGTTCAACGGAGCTCTAGTGTGACTGCTGCAGATTTCTTTGTGGGCAGAAAATGCGGCAATGCAGGCAGGAGCCCAGTACAAATGGCCAGCTTGCAGCGCCGGCAGAAAGCGGAATCACGAGTGACGGGGGTGGCGGGCGAGCTCCAGTGGAGCTGTGTCGGGACTGCTTCAGATTTCTTTCTGGCCAGAAAAGCCGCCAATGCAGGCAGGAGCCCAGTACAAAAGGGCAGCCTGCAGCACCAGGAGACACAGAACGAGCAAGTGAGGGAGGGGGAGTCAGTGAGCTCAACGGGGCTTTGTTGAGACTGCTGCAGATTTGTTTGTGGGCAGAAAAAGGCAGCAATGCATGCAGGGGCCCAGTACAAAAGGGCAGCCTGCACTGGCAGGAAAATCAGAATGAGCGAGTGAGTGAGCTCAACAGAGCTGTATTGTAACAGCTGCAAATTTCTTTGTGGGCATAAGCAGGCAGCAACGCAGGCAGGAGCCCAGTAGAAAAGGGCAGCCTGCAGCACCGGCAGAACAGAATGAGCGAGTGAGAGAAGGGGAGTGAGCAAGCTCAATGGAGCTTTGTCGGGACTGCCATAACATGACTGTGTTACAAGCGTGCGTTTAACTGTTTCCATGCACCCTTGTAACTTCGCAAATTTGTAATACTGTCACACCACATTTTCAACAGTGGCATTTTTTCACAACTCCTTATGAACACTACAGCTGCCATTTTTCACATCCTGGCTAAAATATGTTTTTGCACTCCTGCTGGACAATAGCATGGTCACTCTGGGAAATCAGTGTTTGGGACAGATTAAGATCAACTGAGTGAGAGGGAGGAGTGACCAAGCTCAACTGAGCTCTGTTGGGACTGCTGCAGATTTGTTTGTGGGCAGACAAAGGCCCCAACACAAGAGCCCAGTACAAAAGGGCAGCCTGCAGCACTGGGAGAAACAGAACAAGAGAGCAATTGAGGGAGGGGGAGTGAGCGAACTCACCGAAGCACTGTCAGGACTGCTGCAGATTTCTTTGTGGGCAGAAAAAGGCGTCAATACAGGCAGGGGCCCAGTACAAAAGGCCAGCCTTCAGCGGTGGGAGAAACAGTACCAGCGAGTGAGACAAGGGGACTTAGTGAGCTCAACAGAGCTCTATCAGGACTGCTGGGATTTCTTTGTGGGCAGAAAAAGGCGCCAATGCAGGCAGAAGCCCTGTACAAAAGGGCAGCTTGCTGCACCAGGACAAACAGAATGAGCGATGAGAGAGGGAGACTGAGCGACCTCAACAGAGCTCTGTCGGGACAGCTGTGGATTTCTTTGTGGACAGACAAAGGTGCCAACGTAGCCAGGAGCCCCATACAAAAGCGCAGTCTGCGGCACCAAGAGAAACAGAATGAGCGAGTGACAGAGCAGTAGTGAGCGAGCTCAACGGAGCTCTAGTATGACTGCTGCAGATTTCTTTGTGGGCAGAAAATGCAGCAACGCCAGCAGGAGCCTAGTACAAATGGCCAGCTTGCAGCACCGGCAGAAATGGAATGTGAGAGTGTCAGAGGGGGAGTGAGCGAGTTCAGTGGAGCTGTGTCGGTACTGCTTCAGATTTCTTTCTGGCCAGAAAAAGCTACCAATGCAGGCAGGGGCCCAGTACAAAATGGCAGCCTGCATTACCAGGAGACACAGAACGAGCGAGTGAGGGAGGGGGAGTCAGTGAGCTCAACGGGGCTTTGTTGGGACTGCTGCAGATTTGTTTGTGGGCAGAAAAAGGCAGTAATGCATTCAGGGGCCCAGTACAAAAGGGCAGCCTTTGAGTGAGCTCAACAGAGCTGTATTGTAACTGCTGCAAATTTCTTTGTGGGCATAAGCAGGCAGCAATGCAGGCAGGAGCCCAGTAGAAAAGGGCAGCCTGCAGCGTCGGCAGAACAGAATGAGCAAGTGAGAGAAGGGGAGTGAGTGAGCTCAACGGAGCTTTGTCAGGACTGCTGCACATTTCTTTGTGGGCAGAAAAAGGTGCCAACAGAGGCAGGAGCCTAGTACAAAAGGGCAGCCTGCAGCACCAGGAGAACCAGAATGAGAGAGTGAGACGGAGGAGTGAGCGACCTCAACGGAGCTCTGTGGGGACAGCTGTGGATTTCTTTGTGGGTAGAAAAAGCCACCAACACAGGCAGGAGCCCAGTACAAAAGGCAGCCTGCAGCGCCGGGAAAAACAGATTGAGCGAGTGAGAGAGGGGGAGTGAGCCACCTCAATGGAGCTCTGTCGGGACAGCTGCGGATTTCTTCCTCAGCAGAACAAGGTGCCAATGAAGGCAGCAGTCCAGTACAAAACAGCAGCCTGCAGCACTGGGACAAACAGACTGAACCAGTGACAGAGGGCCACTGAGCGAGCTAAACAGACCAACGCAATCAACATTCGGCATTGACAAATGCTTGTTTTTTTAAGGGCAAGTAGTGAGAGTTACAGAGTAAAATGTTTTCTTTCTCTTCGGAAAATGTAACAAAATATGCAATGATTTATTGATTTAAAAAAGGAAAACCTAAAGTTCTAAAATATGTAAAACTCCAAGAGAAGCTATGGTCTATGATTAATGTACTCAGAGTTACAGAAGAACATTCATGCATTGTGGTCATAATAGACTGAAAGCCCATTGAAAGGTCTCTCAGAGAAGTTATTGGGCTTACAGTACAGTGCCTGTAGGTGGCAGCATGCTTGCAATATACATGACTGATCTGATTACAGACATACTACAGTGCCACCATTTTTATGTTTGCTTGCACACATGTGCAAGAAACATAGTGCCACCATACGAGAATTCGTAGGTGTGCCTCCCTCCCTACTTCCAATGCCCTGCTGCCTTTTGCAGGTGTGGCCCCACCGCGCCAATGAATGTAAGAGCTGTTTATGACAGTGTTTGCAAATGAAGCGGCGTACAGTTCAAAGAAAGTCACTGCAGTGTGTAGGCAGTTTGCATACTGACATCAGCAGTATGCAAAGTGCCTACGCGTCGTCACTGCAGTGCAAGAGCTGTCATAGACAGTTCCCCCCCCCCACAAACAAGTAACATTCTGGGAGCCCACCCCAGTGTGCTCACGCGCTCCCCCCCAACACAGTATGGCCGACGGGGGTGCCCAATCCCCCGTTGGCTGCGCTGCGTTTCCCCTCCCCAAGAGAGTTTTAGGTGCAACGCTGGGAGCCCAGCCCAGCATGGCAACAATCTGTAAGGCCGATGGGGGTGCCCAATCTCCTGTTGGCTCCACTGGCCCACCCCCAAACAGCCTTTGAGGTGTCACACTGGGAGCCCACCCCAGCATGTCAAACGTCCATCTGCTGTCCCCCCAACACACTTCCAGGTGCCACGCTGGGAGCCCACACCAGCATGGCAAAAATCTCTATGGCCGACAGGGGTGCCCAATCCCCCATCGGCTCTGCTGGCCCCTCCCAAAAAAGGTATAGCTGCCACGCTGGGAGCCCAACGTCTCGCGTCATCTTCCTAAAAGTTAAAGACCTAGAAAGAAAAAACGGTCCATCGGTGACTGTCTTGATCCCCACCTGCGTGCACCCTGTCTCCCCACACCCCCCTCACCCCATACTTACCTCCGGAGTCTGGTGCGGCAATCTTTGGTGGACTGGGAACACGTCTGCACTCTTCAAAGCTGACCGTGAACTGAGGAAATGCCTGTAAGCTGTAAAATGGGATAAACAGGTTTTTTTCAACTCTGATGCATATCTCGGGCATTTGTGGGAATTTTTTCACCAAATTTTCAACATGGGGTTTTTGGGACCCCCACCTCATGAATTCTTGCACTGTCATTTTATTTGGTCCCGAAAGGTGATTTTGCGGTCACTGTGCGAAACCACCTTCCGGGACCGATGCACGAAACGATAGTGTCACAGTTCATGAGGTAGTCCCCCAAAAACCCTATGTTGAAAATTTGGGGAAAAAATTCCCAAATATTTACTGTTTTACGAGCATGCGTTGCGCTGTTCCTACACACGCTCATAAGTTCACAAATTTTTTATATTTACACTCCAGATTTTCAACATTACCATTTTACCACACCTCCTTATGAGCAACACAGCTGTCATTTTTCACATCTTGCCCAAAATGTATTTCTGAGCATGTGGCGCACAATGACGCAGTCAGTGTACAGAATCAATGTTTGGGACAGATTAAGAAAATCACAGTGATACTGTTCATAAGCAGAGGTCTTAAAATGGCTATGTTGAAAATCTGGCAAAAGAATTCCCCAAAATGACTATTTTGCGAGCATGCATTGCGCAGTTCCTACGCACGCTAGTAAGTTTGACAATTTTTAATATTTGCACTCCAGATTTTCAACATTGCCATTTTACCACACCTCCTTATGAGCAGTATAGCTGTCATTTTTCACATCTCCCCCAAAATGTGTTTACGTGCATGTAGCGCACAATGGCGTAGTCGGTGTGCGAAATTAATGTTTGGGACAGATTAAGAAAATCACAGTGACACTGTTCATGTGCAGAGGTCTTAAAATGGCTATGTTGAAAGTTTGGTGACAACAGTCCATAAATGGCACAATATTCTGAGCAAAACAAATATAAGCTGTTTCCACACACACCTAAATAAGTTCATGAATGTTTAATATTTTCAGTCCATATTTTCACCACTGGCATTTTTCCACGCTTCCTTATGAATAGTACAGCTGTAATTTTTCACAACATGCCCGAACTCAGTTTTCACACTTTCTGCGCGGAAATGCGTGGTCGCTGTGGGAAATCAGTGTTCGGAACAGATTAAGAAAATGACAGTGACACTGTTCATGAGCGGAGGTCCCAAAATGCCTGTGTTGACAATCTGCTGTAAAAAATCCCCAAAGTAATTACATTAAGGGTGTGCGTTGTGCAGTTTCTATGCACGCTCTTGACTTCACCAGTTTTTTTACTATTTTCACTGCAGATTTTTAACATTGCCATTTTTTACATCTCCCCATGAACAATACAGCTGTCATTTTCCAGATCCTGTTCGAAATGTGTTTTCACACCTGTGGTGCCAAATGCCGTAGTCACTGTGCAAAATCAGCTTTCGGCTAACAAACTGATATTACCACTGTTCATAAGGTGGGGGTCACAAAAAACCCATGTTGAAAATTTGGAGTGAAAATACCAACGAATGCCTGAGGTGTCAGGGTTTCCTACCATAACGCCCCACCCTGTAAAGACTGACAGGCATCATGGATATGACTTGAGATTGTCACCTGTAATACTCATACTATTCCACCCTCACTCACACCCTGCAGCCAGTGAGAGGCATCGAGGTGTGCTTTGGACTCTTCAGCCCCAAAGTTTACCCTATTTTCCTATACTGCACCCATCTCACCGTATTTCCTGATGTAATGGGGTGAGCATAAGGGCCAAAGGTCCCAAGGCACACTGTAACACTTGTCGGTGTCTGCAGGGTAGGGTGTGGTGAAATGGTATGGCCGTTATGCCTGATGACCCAAAGGCACACCCCACCTATGCCAATGCCAGCAAGAAAACATTTGGCATTGGCAAATGTTTGTTTGAATCCTTATGACGTCATGAAGCAAAAAGCTGTAGTTAGGATCAGATTGTTCCTCCATGAAAACACAGTGTTCCACAACATGGTGGCAATGTATTGTCAATACTGAGCCGACTTAGTCATCCACCACATATCTCAGGATTGCTTCTAGCTACAGGCAATCACAATATTTCATTTAAAAGGACTTTTCATGTGCTTGCAACTTATGACAGCCACTCTGCGGGAATGTTCTCCTTTAAGAAAAAGGTTTTAAGCCTGAAACAAAGTAATTTTGTCTTTTTCTACACTCAGCGTGACAGCTGTATAACAAGGAATTCCCAAACGGAAATGTTTATAACAGCTCATTTGAATACCACCGTTTGTTTGGCCACCAACATGTTAAACTCTTGTAACTCATAGCATATGGCTGAGTGCTACTATATATGGATTTCCATACATTTATACAATAATTGTTGTTGTACCACAGTTCAAAGGTCAAAAACGATGTTGTACCATAGTATCTACATCACTGCTATGGTACAACATCTTTTTCATTCTAAATTCCTGAGTGCTGTTTCCACTGCATGCCAAGCTCTCAGTTTTTAAAAACTCTGTCAGTAACCAGTACATGGTGGTGGCAGCACAGTCACCAAAATGGCAGTGACTGTTGTTTGAAAGTCCGTCAGTGACATGGAAACTTTCATTGAACCTGTTTAAAAAAAAAAGATTTTCTGTGATACCCAGTTTCTCAAACTCAACTAACATAAGCTTCGAGGAGTGGAAGAGTGAGCGGGGGGGAGGGTTAACATCCAATTTTTAAAAAATGCTTTCTGTTCTTTTATAGATGGCATCTTTAGTCAAGACAGTTCACCTGATGGAATTAATTGCTTGGAAATCTATTAGTGGTTGTTGTTAATATTTTATGTAACTGGATTATGAATTACAGTAAAGTTCTTAACAATGGCCATTTTTCATCAGTCTTTTTATTAGTCTAAACCATATACACTATATAAAATAACAAATTTGTAACTTGCTACAACTAGGCTGTGTTTCCATAACATGAATTTGATGACATCATAGAGACCTCTTGAGCTTCGCTCTCGAGGTCTATGATATTATCAAACCCCTTCAATGGAAACACAGTCTTATTTTACACAGTTAATACAACAAACAAACCATAGAAACATAAGGTGTCAACAGAAAAAGTCTCACAGGCCATCTTGTCAGCTATTTTCCTACCGAAGACATGCCACTCTACTTCTGGTGGTGCTCAGGCTAAATGCCCATTGGTAGTTTATCCCCTACTACTCCCCACCTCTCAACGTCTCAGTTTTCACCGACCTCTTACAGCTGTCCCATGCTCTCTTGAAACCTGTCACCACCTTGGTGTTTGCCATCTCCCTTGGCAAGCTGTTCCATCTATCCACCACCCTTTCTGTGAAGAAGTATTTACTTATGTCCTTCCTGAATCTACCCCATAGCAGTTCATTCTCATGTCCCCAAGCTGCTGATTCCACACAATGCTTAAACAGGTCAGGGCACTTTACCCTGTTTACCTTTCAGGTACCTAAAGATTTCTATCACGTGCCCCCTCTCCCTTCTGCCTCCAGCGAGTTCATGTTTGGCTTGCTAAATGCTCCTCATAGGATTTTCCTTGCTGACCCTATGTCATCTTTGTATTTCACCTCTGGACAAATTGTATGTGGTTTTTATCATTTTTCAGGTGCAGACCCCAGAAATGGACACAGTAGTCCAGGTATGGCCTTACCAGTGATCCATAGAGGGGGAAACAGTCATCTTCAACTGGAAAACCCCCTTCCTATACATCCCAGCATCATGTTTGCCTTCCCAAATGTATTGGTGCAGTGGGTCATTGACTTGAGGCTATCAATAAGCATGATCCCCAAATCGCTATCCTCAGAGGTCAGGATGATTTTTTTCCCCTCTAGGCAATTACCTAGGGCATCTGACAAAAATAAAGCTTTAAAAGGCAGAGTGAGTGCGGAGGGCAAGTGGCTGTTGCCACTAGTGGGGACTACTCCCCTAATGACCTAGGGGAAGAAAGCTGTATGGGCAAGAATATGTGATCCAGCGAGTAACCCTGCTGTTGATGTAAGTCAAGTGCTCATCTGATGAGTGGAGGCTTACTGCATCCTGCCCAATGCTAAAACCTTGTTCCTGGGGCAGCTCAAGGTATCTAGACTTCTACTGAGAACCAAAAGAGACACAGCAGACTACATCCTCATGAGGAGGGTTCTAGGAAGGGGAGACACTAAAAAATAATGGTAGATTGCAGGCAAAAATGCTACCACACCCTTCATTATTATGATTATTTACGATTACCTGTACTCATAGTTTTAGTGGGACTGCTTCTATTTATGATTATTTATCCACGAATATTTGTGCTGTCTTTGTAAAGTACCCAGATCCTCATGGAAAGGGTGCCAAAAAATTGCCTTGCCTTACCTTCCTGACCTAGCAGTGATGTACAGACATCTGGGCCCCCAGCCCCCATGAACTTGAGTATTGTGGCTGGCTTCCTCCATGCTAGATAGCTCCACTCAGAGAGGTAAGTCGATGGATGTAAATAGGGTTGGATGAGGGGTACTCATAAAAAACTTAAAAAAGCTCCAGAGATTTTAAGCATGTGAATCAGCAGAAAAGGTGTTGACACCACCTGTAGGAGGGGGAAAAATGTAAAAAAAAGTCTGGTCAGAGACAAAATGGCCTGTAATGCATTAACCTGATAAGGGATATCAAATTATTGCAGAAGCAGTTGTTAGTTCTACACACACACACACACACACACACACTAGACAGTACGGCACACCAATACACACAAAACCACACACACACACACACACACACACACGCTTGCACACACCACGGCACACACACACATACCTCAGTACAAACAGTTGCAGATGCCCCCACACCCCGCTACACACACACACACACTTTAGACAGTAGGGCATGCCAAGTCACACAAAAACACACACACACACACACACACACACACGCCATGGCATACATACATACCTCAGTACAAACAGTTGCAGATGCCCCACACCACAGGCAGCAAGCGCGCGTGCACACACACACACACACACACACATTCTCGACAGTAGGGCACCCAAATACACACAAACACACATGTACACATGCTTGCACACACCACAGCAGACATTCTAGACAGCAGGGTACCCCAACACACACACACACACACACACACACACAATCACACACCATAGCATCTAGTGGCCTCAAATGTAAAAATGTAAATTCATTGCCAGGTATAGCAATGCCATAACAAAAGAAAAGCCACTACTGGAAGTAACTTTGCCTAGTGAAAATATGAGGACTACCAAACAAATACAGACAGACACTACTTTCTCAAGAGAAACTTCATTTTTTAGCAAAACTAGTTAGAGTATGCATGTTGTCTCAGTAGCCTCCTATTTCATCAAGGAGTTAAGGTGCTGTATTTTTAACTCTGTTACTTTGTTACGATAAAATTAAATTTTTGCACTTAAAAACAGGTTTTGAACTGATTCTAGTTTTTATTTGTTTGGTGATAACATATGCTAACCACATCAAGTAGTACGGATGTCACAGTATACTAGTATAATGGTATACTGCCGTATCAAGAGTTATGATATTGATACTGTCGGCAATTACCATGATAATCACCATTCACATTATACTCCAGTGCCTTTAAACTCATTTTATTTTTTCAGAGTTTTTCTGAATCTGCCCCTTCCACACTCCCGATACAAGAGTCTGAGGAGACTTTTTGGATAAAAAAAACTACTTCCATACTACCATGGTATTCACAGTAATTGTGACATTACATGTCATAGTTTCACAGTTATCATATTGTCAGATCTCTACACTGTTACATCACTATCTAGTAGTATCCAATTTTTCTTGAAAAAACATGGACCATAAGACAGTTTTGAAATAGATGTGAAGAGATGTGAAGAAGCCAGAAGGTGAAGGAAGGAAACATATTCAATTCAGTGCTTCAGAGTAACTGGTAATTGGTATTTTTCTTTTAAACTTAGATTGTAGGCTTGTAGTGACACTATACTTTCTTTCTGTGTTGTCTTTACTTATAATTGTTTTTGGGCTGTTGAAAATTTAAAACATAGTGGTGGTGTAATTCTGTGCTGTCTTTAATTGCTGCAAATTTTCGCCCCCCACCCACCCCCTTCCCCCAACTCTTAATTATATGCCCTGATAAATCTGATTGACAGGAGCTAAACACAGGGTATAGTAAGAGGTGTGAAGTAGGAGGGGCATAAGGGGGAAGAAGACCACTCTCAGCACAACAAGTGTTTTGACTCATTTATTTATTTATTGGTTTCTTTTTCCTTAAAAAATATATATATATCTGAGGATCAGTTACAGGATTTTTAGTACTGTAAATAAATAAAAAGAGAATTAAGAGAGCTTCAGTAGCAGAGAAGTAGTGGAACTGTAGTATAATATGGGGAGTGGTGCAATGCAGTGGCTGTGGGGCAGCCATATTCAGGCAGACCTTCTGGACACTGAGGTGCTGCCCTATCTGCATGCATCTCGGGACTGCAGGATGAGGTAGCCAGACTCAGAGCGGAAGTAAACTGGTCAGGAGTACCATCACCCCTATCCAGGGACCACCCAGTCCAATGCAGCTGCCTCAAAGGATGCGAGAACGAGGAGCACTTGGATGACAGTGGGCTCAGGGAGGTTAGAGCAGTCAAGCAGAGGCACATCCCAGATCCTATTCCTCTCAAGAACTCATATGCCACACTGGCAAATGAGGACAACCAAATAGAGTACCCAGGGAAGTGGAAGGAAAGGATGTGGAGGTTAGGCAAGGAGGTGACCTCAGTGGGGAAAGCAGTGGACCCCAGAGGAGGAGGAAGTGAATCCTGGTGGGGACTCCATCGTAAGAGGGATCCAGCTAGGAACACAGGAGGGGAGGACAGGAGGTGAGGTGCCTACAGGTGCCACAGCATGGAGGGATGGAAGGAAGATACTGGGGATCACTGGGAAGGCAAGACGGAGGGTGAGCTGGATGTCATTATCCACCTAGGTACTAATGACTTGGCAAATGGGAGCCAAAGGAAGTTCAGGAAGAGTTTAGGAAACTGGGAGGGTCTCACAAGTAGCTACTTCTGTCACTTTCAGAAGTACTACCTGTGAGAGGCAAGGGAGAGCATATGAGTGCATGCACCAGGAACTTTAACTCATGGTTGAAGAACTGGTGCTGTGAGGAAGGTTTGATTCATTGGTGACTGGGGACCCACCTGGAGGGATGGAGGTTTGTTCAAGCCTGACGGCCTGCATCCATCCTGGAGGGAATCCAACACTCAATGATAAGTTTAAATGCTACATTGATGCATTTAAACTAGCAAAGGGAGTGGCAGGCCAGCAAGGACGGTACCTACTTGCTCACCCCCACAGCTAGTAGTGGAACCAGTGAACCAGAGGAGTGGCTATCTCTGCAAAGCAGTGTGCAAAAGATGGAGATTAGTGTCCAAAAGGTGGATAAGCAGAAAGGGGCAAAATCAGCAGAAGGGCAGACAGCAAGGAGAACCAGGGATAAATGACAACCAAGGAAGGGGCTGGAGTAGAACAGTGAAGCAGTCTAGGAGGTCAAATCATGGAAAGCCATGTGTGCAAATGCCAGGAGCCTTAGCAACAAGATGGAAGATCTGGAGGCTGTCATGGTACAGTCAGACCTGGACATTGTGGCCATCACTGAAACCTGGTGTAATGATAACCATGACTGGAGATGGCCATACCCTGGCTACAACATATTCAGAAGAGACAGAGCAGGCAGGAAGGGAGGAGGAGGAGTGGCACTGTATGTGAAAAATGACATAAGGCCACACAGATCCAGGAGGAACAAAATGGGGAGAGATACTGTGGGTTAAGCTGGAAAGGAAATGGGGCCAGCCATCCAGCACAGGTGTGGTCTAGAGACCACTAGCCCAGGAGGAAGAAACAGATAGGGAGTTGATGCTAGCCATCCAAAGGATGGCAGACAAGAGTGATGTAGTACTGGTTGGAGACTTCAATATACCAGACGTGGACTGGAGCATCCCAGCAGCAGCATCAACTAGGAGCAGATTTATCCTGGACTCCTTCAGGGTGCCTTCCTCAAGCAACTGGTCATGGAACCAACTCGGCAGAAGGCAATACTGGACCTTGTGCTCACAAACAGGGACGGTGTGATGGGGGTAACAGTGGGGGAGCACCTGGGTAACAGGACCACCAGTCATTGTGGTTTGAAATCACAGAAAGAGCAGAACCAAACCACACAAAAACACGTATCCTGGATTTTAGGGGGGCAGACTTTGGGAAAATGGGGAGATACTTGAAAGAGGCATTAAGGGGAATGGGACAGGAATCAGGGTTGAAGAACAGTGGGCAGTATTTAAAATGGGGATTATAAGAACAACAGAATTATGCATTAAGCAGGTTAGCAAGAGGAAAGGAAGGGAGACCATTATGGTTTCCAAAAGGGTAGCAAAAAGTGAAAGCCAAAAGATTGCATTCAGGCAATACAAAAGACACAGGCAGAAGGGGATGGGAGAAGTACCAGGAGAAACAAAGGGAGGCAGGGAAGTCAGTAAGGGAAGCCAAAGCTCAGACAGAAGAACACATTGCAAAATCAGTGGGTAAAGGGGACAAAACCTTTTACAGGTACATAAGTGAAAAAAGAAAGACAAAGGGAGGGATAGTGAGACTGAAGGGGGAGGATGGGAGCCGCGTGGAGGATGACAACAGTAAAGCTGACATATTGAACAGGTATTTCTGCTCAGTCTTTACTAAGGAAGAGGGGGTAATGGGTCTGAAGGGAGTACAAGGGGTGAGAATGGTGCAGAAATGGACACAAGTCCCTTTACACGAGAAAGGGTCCTGAAGGAACTGGAAGTAATAAGAGCTGATAAAGCAATGGGGCCAGATGGGGTGCACCCCAGGGTCCTTAAAGAACTAAGAGAGGTGGTGGCTGAACCTCTGGCTATCCTGTTCAGCCAATCACTGGAAACAGGGAGGTACCCAAAGACTGGAGGACAGCAGATGTAGTCCCCTTATACAAAAGTGGGAACAAAGAGGAAGCAGGGAACTACAGACCAGTCAGCCTCACCTCGTGTAGTGGGAAAGATCATGGAAGCACTACTGAAGGAGAGATTGGTGGAACATCTGTTTGTCAATGGACTACAGGACCCAAGGCAGCATGGTTTCACCAGGGGAGGTCATGTCAGACCAACCTCATTGAATTTTGACTGGGTGACTAGGAGGTGGATCAGGGAGGGCAGTGGACATGGCCTATCTGGACTTCAGCAAGGCCTTTGACACTGTGCCACATAGAAGACTATTACACAAACTGGGGAATATGGGTGTGGGCAGGACAGTAATGTGGTGGGTAGGTAACTGGCTGGGTGGCAGGACACAGAGGGTGGTGGTAAATGGCTGTCCTCCCACAGAGGGAAGAGTGACCAGTGGGGTACCACAGGGATCAGTGCTGGGACCGGTCCTATTCAACATCTTCATCAGTGACATTGCACAGGATCTAGAAGGCAGAATTTCACTGTTCGCTGATGACACAAAGCTCTGTAACAGAGTAGACACACCAGAGGGTGTAGACAGAATGAGAAAGGACCTGCAGAAACTTGAAGAATGGTCAAGGGTTTGGCAGTTGAAATTCAATGCAAAAGAAGTGCAAAGATAATGCATATGGGGCACAAAACCTGGCACAATATATCAGTTGGGGGTGAGGATATAGCATGCACCAAGCAGGAAAGGGATCTTGGGGTTGTCATCTCTGATGACCTCAAGGTAGGAAAACAGTGTGACAAGGCATCAGGTAAAGCAAATAGGATGCTGGGATGTATAGGCAGGGGCATCACCAGCAGGAAAAGGAGATCATAATTCCGCTATACAAGACACTAGTGAGGCCCCACCTGGAGTACAGTGTACAGTTCTGGAGACCATACCTATGGAAGGACATAGACAGGGTAGAGAAGGTTCAGAGGAGGCAACAAAGATGGTGCATGGGTTGCATCACAAGTCCTATGAAGACAGGTTGAAGGAACTGAACATGTACTCCTGGAGGAGAGGAGGAGAGGGATATGATAGAGACATACAAGTATCTTACAGGGAGGAACAGGGTGCAGGAAAACACTATTTTAAGCAAAAAGATGTTTCAGGACTAGAGGCATGGGATGAAGTTGGAGGAGGATGATTCAGAGGAAACATGAAGAATTTCTTCACAGAACAGGTGGTGGACAAGTGGAACACCCTGCCAGAGGAAGTGGTGGGGGCTGAAACAATCACGGGATTTAAGAATGCATGGGATAGACATAAAGGAATTCTAGAGGTCAGGGGTAAAGGGAAATAGACTTCTAGGAAAACAAACTGAACTTACAAACTCAAATGGGCGGACTAGGTGGGCCATAGGCCCTCATCTGCCGACACTGTCTCTGTATCTATGTATCTATGTATCTATGTATCTATGTATCTATGTGGATTAAAAACAGAACCCAGTCCTTAAAAACTAATTCCACCACTGTCAGTGCCTCACTTTTGAACCAGGTTTTTAAGCCTCCACCTCAAATATAGAGTGTTTATTAAAATAAGTTCAATGTGTGGCAGATAGCTTGGTGCTTATGTATACTTAAGAGTTGACTGATATATGCTTGGTGTTATAAAATGAGCTCTGGCGTTTCTCCACATCCCACACTGTGTCGGATAGTGGGTAGGTGTAGATTTAAGGCCCAGTGGAGAGGGTGAGACAGGAGTGCCGGAGAAGGAGGAGGAGGCAGGGGAGGATGGAGGGTGCTGCCGAAATGCTCGAAGCTGAGCAGAAGGCAGCCTACTGTTTAAGTAGGTTCTGGGGGAGGAGCTTCCTCCCCATTGAACGAAAGGCTAAAGCCTTCCAATTCAATGTGTGGCAAATAGCTTGGTGCTAATGTATACTTATGAGTTGACTGATACATGCTTGGTGTTATAACATGAGCTTTGGCGCTTCTCCATATCCCACCCTGTGTTGGATAATGGGTAGGTGTAGACTTAAGGCCCAAAAAGAAGAAGTGAGTGACTACCTCCTCCAACTTCGGAGAGTATGATAGGTAGCACGCAGAAGGGGAAACCACCCCTTAGGGGGGAACCTCCAAGGACCCAAGGCTACTGACCTGCCCGTCCTCTGGGCATACTAAAAGAAGAATAATCCTAAATGCTTAGGTTTAGGTAGGATTATGTCCAGCAGTAACGTCTGATGTTGCTGGTGGAAGAATCCAGTGCAGGGTCGATGATGAGCAGCAGGCAGTCGATGTAGAAGATGACTGTTTGAGCAGATGGAATATCCAATTGAATGATGAATGGATGCTGAGACAATAGTTAATCTGAGTCTGAAATAGGTGCCTGCTGTAAATCCATAGCCTTGCCTTAGAAACTGGATAGAGCTGAATAGTGGGACTGTTTGATGGACAGCTGGAACCGGAGCAGGGTCACCTTCGTTGTATTATGAGCTAATCCGAGATAGATGGGTGAAGCCGTAGTAAGAAGGGCAGGACCCCACATGGTCCACCATTGCAGCAGTACAGAATAATGCAAGACATAGGGACAAGAATCCATGAGGCTGATTGAAATGGAGATAAAGTACCAAATAGGGCCCATCATGGGGCATGGGTAAATGGGATGGTAAGACCCCAAGTGGTTCGCCACCACCACTGAGATGTTAGGCAGTAACCTGTGATGGTAACAGTAGGCTCAGAAGTAGGCTAGCTAGGGAAAGATGATCCTATGGAGTCCAGATGAATGAAAAATAATTTGAGCGACTGAAATCTCAGATGGTCCATGCTGGGAAAGCGACCCGAATGAGGGTCGGCCATAGTGAAGGAATCAGTTTAGCAGAGGATAAATTCCTGTTGAAGGGGACTACATCTGGTGGGAAGGAGAGACCCCCGGAGATTCCTGATAGCCATGGAACGGTGAGTCTGAGGTAAGGGGACAAAAGTCCACCAAAACTGGCAATAGGAGATGTAAATTGAGGAAGGAGGGTCCCTGGGTGTGCTGAAGATGAGTGGAAGATACCTGCATGACTTGAATCACTAAAGCACCTGGTCTGAGAAAAGTCCATCAACATCATCTTATTGGCGAGTATGAAGGTAAAGTAAGCGTCATAGAAGTTGGATTGGAAGATGAGGAATAAGGGGGAGTGACAAGGGACATGTAGAAGAGGGATGGTGGGACCCCACGTGGTCCACCATCACCATGGAATGGAACGATCAAGGTGGCAAGTGGTACCCTAAGAGCCAGAGTGTGTTGTAGTCCAAGGTAGGGGAAGTGGAACCCCCAAGCATGTAGTCTGGAAGTGAATAGAAATACTTGAGATATGGCAGGGCCATTTCACAGGCATAGAAGTTTGGGATGGCAGGACCCCACGTGGTCTGACATAGATGTGAATAGGCAGAATAAGAAATGGATGCAGGACTCTGCTGACAATTGAACTGGAGCATATCCTCAGGAAAGGATGCCCCAACATCAATCAATCTGCAGTATGGGGACTTAAAGGAGTGATGAGTTGAATCCCTTGGAGTAGATGGTGAGGGGGTAGGCTGGACCCTCCATAGGCCATCATCGTGTAGCAGACACTATGCAGGAAATGAAAGGCTGAACCCCTTGCCCCGTGAAGTAGTGGGACAGGAATAGCTGGACCCCACATGGTCCGCTATCACCGTATAGCTCGGCAGAGTATGAATGGGAAGGCGAGACCCCACATGGTTCCCCTTTGCCATGGAAGCAAGTGCCTGATAGGAATGGTAGGACCCCACATGGTCCACCATCACTGTATCAGAGTAATGCATTTCCTTCCATCGAGTAGTGTGCAATAGAGATAGCGGGACCCCACATGGTCCGCCATAGCCATATCACGAGCAGTACAAGATTGTGAAGACGAAACCCCACATGGTTCGGCTTCGCCATGAAATGTTGTGAGATTCGAGGAACCATCTGAATTTCATCTAAAGCAATCAAGCCTGAGTAAATGCCTTCTTTGTTGCAGATAATAAGTGGTCCGAGGAAAGGAGGGGGTCACACCAGGCTGAATACAGGAGTAGAAGCAGATGCGATATGAGAAGGGCCCCCTTCGGGGCATGACAGATATGGGAAGGGGACCCACTAGTTAGGAATGGCCAAAGTCACCCACGCATGTAGAGCTGCTGAAGTAGGGAAGAGAAAATAAATAGAAGAAGTCTGGGTGTATGATCCTGGAGACATAGTAGCTTTAATGCTGGTAATATGTTAGACAGATTCCTAGAATGACGTATTACTTGCAACCATACCAATCCAAGCATATCTAGCTGGACTGAATGTTATCCCCTGCATGTAATGGGCTTTTGATGTGACCAGGAACATAAATGCCGACATGTGTTATTACTTGTCCAGGTGAGTCCTGATGCAAAACGGGTGTCAGTAGGGTTCTAGGCTTTGATGGAATACTCAGATGAAACTTAGGTATTATTAGCTAATGTTGAAATCTATATTTCAGGAAATATGTTATAAACTGTATTTTAAGGTATACCATCACCAACTTTAGGAGTTAAGTAGAATAAGCAGTTTGGAATTAGTGGAGGACTGTAAATTAACTTCAGTTCAAAGCCCGGTGTGATTTCCAGCCCTGATATATGTGTCAACTGCAGGATAAACCACTGTTTCTCCAGGATATAGGCATGAAAGTGAGCCCAAGTTGCTCCTTGTACCATATTGATCTGAAAGTATGGGATAGTGAGGGAGTTAAGCAATAGAGCATAGGGATTCCAGTAGACTGAAGGAGATAGACTGCAAGATTGCCAATATATGAAGAATGTCTGGTACACGAAGGAATTGCTAGGTAGGATGAGTCCTGAGTTAGAGGTGACAGGAGCAGACTTGGTAGCCAAGGATCTGTACAACTAATGAATTGGAAAACCAACCTGTTACATTTATGCAGGGCGCCCCAGGAAGACCAGAAAGAGCGCAGTGCAGGTAGAAGAGGGGAATCCGAACCACCAGTGGGGATAGCTATGTTTAAACTGTTTAATCTCTTTGTAAGCACTGTCTGCGATCTACTATACTCTCTCTTAATCCACCTCTGTGCTCTTTCAATCCCATGTGTGCATGAAAAGACAGCAAGACTGTCTCCCCAGACTGCTACACAAAACTGGTTCAATGGTATTGAAGTCCTGGCCGGTCAGAATTAGCAATGGGGCAGGAAGGCATAGAAGTGGAGTGTTGGAGCGTAAGAAGGTAATGCTAAATGGCAATAGAGTGTCGATGAAGCTGACCTGCAGAATGGTGCGCCCGATACTGGTGGCTGGTGAAGGAAGCAGTAGGGGGCTGCACTCTGGCCCACAGCATGAGTCCTGGCTCCAGAGCAAGGAATCCATCACAGAGGGTGCAAGTGCACTCGGCGACTGAGCGATGGATGCTCTAAGGAAAATAGGTAAAGGAAAGAAGATGCCACTAGAAGGTAGTGAGACAGCAGATGCAGCCGAGGAAAGGGAAAACACAGTGCAGTGCAGTGGGAGCCGCTGCGAAAGTATAGCAATGCCTAACAAACCGTAGGAGGCAGTCCCCCCAAAAAGGGAGAATGGGACAGGCAGAGCAGCAGAAAGGGGGGAGTGTAAGACAAGATGAGAAGGAAACAGCAGAATAAACAAAAGCAGAGTGAGAGGTTGGGGGGGCAAGGCAAAAGAAGGCAGGAGAGAGAGAGGGGGAACAAGAGCAGTCACGGACACCAACCAACCGTGGCCGTGGCTGAAACACTCAAAGTAGAGCGGAAGGAGGCCTACTGTTTGAGTAGGGACAGGGGGAGGAGCTATATCCCCCCATTGAACAACAGGCTAAAGCCTTCCAAATAACTCTGGGCAAGTTCATTTCTTTACAGTCAAAACTAATGCAGTTCAGCCATTTGCAGATAGGCTGGTTGATAAAAGGGAAGACTGCAGCAAATGGTTATTGCCTCTCCTTTTTATGGCTGTGGGGCAGAGCTCTGCAGCCATCTTGCAATCGCATAAAAAGTGAGCCACCAGATCTGACACAACAACAAAGCTGGAGTCGCATCATGATCACTCCGCATGTTGGAGTACTCAGATCCATAGATGGTCATTTGTTTAGTTCCCCCCCCCACCATGGGCACACTACTTTACATTGCCATCACGTCCAATAAAGCCTACTGTGGTCAAGATGGCTGCCAGAGCTCAGTGCGTATGCTCAAGCAGCGGTGCATGTGCGACTTGTACTGAGCTCTGGTGGTCATCTTGGGCACAGCAGACTGTTCCACAATGAGCTCAGCAAGCACTCTTAAGGTGCAGCTTCAGCCATGTTGGCTCTGACCAAATCTTCTTGTTCATGCTACAGCTAACCAGTGAATCAGCTTCTACACTGTTCACTTCTATAACTACTGAATGTAAGTGTTTGTTCATAGGCTTTGGGATATGCACTGTAAACTGTCCTTGCTTGTAGTTCATATTTTAAGCAAAAACAAAAGATACAGATAAAACGCGATAAATACCTGACCATGAAATAACTGCCATTTCACTGTGACTGTAATCAACCCGACTGCCTAATGAAAATGGCCAGAGCAGCAAGATTTCACATTTACCGAAGAAGTGAATCCCTCCAAAAGTACGGCCATTTAAATAGACTAATGTAAAGGGAAGGTTGACATGTCTGTACTGTAAAACTCCCCCAGTTTTTAAAAAAATTAAAACAGACACTTTGCTTTTAAGTACCATTCACTGTCAAATATATATTACACTTACTGTACTTAAAGGGATTTTCAGTTTAACACCAGGACTAAGAGAAGCAATACATTGTGATGCAGTTTAGAGCTGACTTAAGCATGCTTATATGTCAGAAGTGGCCAAAAATGGCTTGCCTGTAGCCGAAATTGCACTTATTCCCTGACTGCAGTTCTGAGCAGAGCATGCTACTGTATAAACTGTAAAGGAGAGTGGACTTGCAGTTTTGGGCTTGCACATCTCTCTTTATGGTGGATCAGTAGAATATTAAGGACACCTCTCCAGCTGTCCCCAGCAAATGCACAATGTGCCAGTGGAATTTGGATCCCAATGGGAGCAGCCCAGAGGGACAGATGGAGAACACCAGGGATGGGCAGATTGCTGTTCACTTCAACAGCAAGCAGACTTTCTGACCTGCATCAGCTGATCTTGGACACCATCCAGATGGTTCTGAGGGAGAATGGAATGGCATGAAAGGGAGATGGTGACTGTTTGCACCGTTGCGGCTTAAAGCTTGCCTTGATACTAATGATGGCCATAGCCCTGCTGCTTTTTCCTTATGTTTTCTGGCCCCCTTCATTTCCCAAAGTAGCATCTCTTACCTGCCAGCTCAGAGTCAAATAAAGTGCCCTAGTGATCTCAGCCACACTGGCGTCAATGCTTATGCTCAGCATATACTAGTAGACCTGGATGCCACTTTACAGACTATCAACAAGAAAAAGACATGGGAGAGAGGAAGAGCATGAGGGAGCAAGGAGCAGTGGCAACAGCGAGGGGGGAACTGATATATCTCTCTGCTGCTCATGGCAGCTGTCATATCAGCACTGCTGTGCTGGTGTCCTAAAACATTAGGAAAAGTATGGTTGTCTCTACCAAGCAGTAGCAGCAGCACAGAAAAACAAATTCTGGTCAGAGCCGATATGGCTGTGGAGAGCATTAGGGATGCTTTTACCCATTATTTCTAATGAATTTACACAATGCAGATCTGTGAAGAGGCAGTTTCGATGTGGTCTTCCTGTTACACATTTTTACAATGTGTTTTCCTAGAATATGCCTGCTGATTGCTATATATTTAGCCTGGATAGTTCACAGAAGAAATGGCATCTTATTTTCAGTTGGTCTCTACATCTACACAATAGTATGCTGCATTGAGTAAAATCAGAACACACTCAAAACAATATTTAACATCTGGGGGGACATATTAAGTGCCAGACCGATGCGCGAGCAGAAACATGAATTGCAAAAAGAGGGTGCGCTGGTTGCAACAGATACAATATTCAAAGAGAATGCGCCATCAGTACAGGGCGCTCATACAGTGAAGCCCACCAGGATGAAGCACAGCACTGCAGAATTCTGCAGTAGAGTTGCTGCAGCAAACAATGCAATTTCAATTGGAGTTAATCCCTTTTGTCATACAGTAAACCTGTGACACTGCACTTAATCCTGGTGGGCGTCATTGTACCTGATGAAAATGTGACCCTAGACGGGAGTTACAGTGCAGGCGACCACCAAGACAAGTGCATCCAGGGCACCCCTGACTGAATACCTCCCAGGGGAAATGCCTGGCACTTACCGGTATGTGTCACAACCCTCATGGGTGATATTCAGCCCAGGAATGCAAATGAGCTAACTGAATATGCAAGGTGCAAAGGGGCCTTATGCATGCTCCTTACTGGCCATTTGCATGTTGGCATGGGGATGAATGTGCTGCAGCAGCACTCACCCCCAAGCCCTGACCCCGACTGCTCCCATGTGGAACTTGCCCTCTGGTGGTAAAGTTGCACCCCCTGACCCGTTCCACCAGCCCCGATCATACCAGAGTTCAAACTCTATCAATTCCATACTGTAGGGACCCCACTCCCATCCCTGATAGCACTGGAATACATCTACAGTCCATGTCCATAGTGTAGTGGCCCCCGCCCCCCTCAATGGTGCACAGACACTCCCCTCCCTGCATCCAACCCATCCTATTGCGATGACTGGCACTGTGATGGGATCGTACCACTGTATCAGCAGGTGGTGGAGCACTGGCAGCAGGAAGCTCTAATGTGTCATACATAGGCACAAACTGTGTGCGGGTGATAACACCCAGTGGCCATACACCTCAGGTGCTCACATGTGGATCCATCATCCCAGTGCCATTGCACTTCTCAGTGCGGGTGATGGCCGACGTGGTACCCACTCGCATAGGTCCCAGAACAGGCATGTTACAATCGACCTCCCATTTGTTTGCACAATCGGGGAACCGCAGATGAACTATTCATAACCTGGAGTATACACTGCAAATGGCATTGCAGGATACTGCACCCCATGGCACCCGGGATGCTTCAGCAGTCTGGAGGGTGGCAGGTTACACAGAGGAATGGGGGAGAGTGTGGACTTGCAGCAGTGTATGACAGCAGAAAGATACAGCATCAACAAGGCATGCACTGGAGGTATGTCAATTCCCTCTTATGGTTTGCCAGGGATGTACACATGGCTGCATACAATGGTGGATTCACAGCTTGCGTAGTGCCCCAATGCATGGTACAGCCACTTGGGTCATTCCGGAGTGCAGGTCCCCAGACTGGGTTCAGTGCAGTTGGCATCTGGCCATGGCAGGGTGTGGAGGGCAGTGCCTGTCTCTGTAACAAGTTGGGTATAGGGGAGCAAGGGTGTCTGCGTACTGGGGCTGTGGGTGGGAGTCTTCTATGCTATGGATAGGGACCACAGCTTCCTCTGGTGCAATTGGGTCTGGGTGGCCCTACTCTATGGAGCTCTCTGGGGATGGAGTTGGATCAATCAGGGATGGGAGGGGGTACCTCTAGTCCACCAGGGCTGCCAGGCTGCTGTGCACCTGGGTGCACTTCCACAGCCCATCTGTGGGTGGCTGGCTGAGTTAGGCCAGCTATTGATGGTCTAACTGTGGGCTACAGTGCTCTGGACTGTGAGGGGTGCATTACCAATGAATATGCCACAGCACAGCATATGCATGGGAATGCCCCCTTGACTTGCATGGCATACCATTTGTATGTGCCCTGGCCCATTCCCTTGTGGCCGGTGCATCCTGCACGTTTGAATATCACGCTGCAGCACATTGTTAGATTTGCTCAGCACATCTCTCTTTTCCGCCGGGATGCACTGTGCATCTCCTTTGAATATGGGGGACCTGGACTAGGTATCCTGAATAAGTACATTATAAAAATGGTAAAATCATGACCCCACTGAAAACAAGATATTGCATCTAATCTGGGGCAGCCTGAATAAATACAGTGGAAAAATGTGTAAATGAACATCCCTGTGACAATGAGATGTAGCATCTCCCCTGTACTATCCAGGACACAAAATATAGGATAAGAAATATTCAGTGCTCCCAGATCCAAATAACCATTTCCCTGTAACAAGCCCTCATTTTTCCTGTATTTTTCCCACAAAGGCAGAATCAAATCCCTGTAGATTTTTCCATTAGCCATTCTTTCCTTATTTATGACTTTGTTCTTTATTTATTATATCAGCAGCCTTCTGTCAGGAAAATAGCTCCGATTTGCTGTTCTGTATAAATATTATAAGTCAAGATGGCCTTGGAATGATTTGGATTTACATAGTATGCATAAAGCATAATGAGGGACTATATGAAATAACAAATATCACACTCATTATTTCATGAACTATACTCAAAATTAGTAATCACAAGTCGGCCAATCTTTCAAAAGATACTAGTAATGCCTGTAAACAAATTTATTGCAAATAAATTAGAGACATTTCCCCATATACTGTACATATACACAGATGCTATTTTTTGCATCTTATATTTGTTAGTTTTTAGACAAATTCTCATGGACTTTTTTCTGATCACCTGATGGAAACTTGAATGAGTTAAATAAATGTTATTATTTTCTTCAAGGCCCTGATCCAGTAACTCAGAAAATACACACTCAGTACATCATATTATAAAATGACAAAAAACAGTCTTCTGTTTCCAGTTGTTTGATCAGGACCTTCCAACCACAAACAATACATTTATGTTCCACAACATAGAGTTGGAGGTCCAAAACACAAGAAAAACTCAACTACAAATTTCTTTCTCAGTTGTTTTGACTTACTTTTTTTATAACTCAATATGGGAACATAAAGAAACAGATAATTATACAGATGAATTTCTCACTCTTCTGGTTTGTCAACAGTTAATTCATTAGATGAGGTCTCCATTCCAGGAGTCTGACTGTTTCTCCACCACACACACTCACACAAATGCATGCACACACACACACACACACACACACGTACCTCAGTACTTGGCAGGCTCTTATCTGTTATGTTTGGAAAGCAGTTCACTGAAGACCTGGCATATGTCTGAGAGTGCTTATCAGATAGTGTCTTAAAAGGTTAAAAAACAGTGTAAATCATTATACATTTTCTGGTAAAGGGTGACATTTATGAGGTATGAATCTTTCTGGAAAGACAATACATACCAACTGAAGTTAGTAGCAAACAATGTTTAAATGCTAAGTATTTAAATATGCAAGTTGTTGCATTTCGAAGGGGGTAAACAAATTTACAGTTTAATAGGCAACCAATATTTAACAAGCTGTTTCAGTTTCCTAATGGCCATCTGATAAGCAACTTAGAGTTATGTCTCCAACAGTCTAAACAGAAAGAAAAGAGTATTTTATGTTAGTTGGCATAGTGATTTATAAATGTGGGAGGATACATTGAAAAGACCAAAAAATGTGTTCCATGATACTCCATTTTCAAGCTACAGTACAGACAGTAAAATGGCTGTAGGCTCCGCCCACAGCCATAACAAGCATTTGTCAATGCTGAATGTTCACCGCTGGTATTACTGTTGTACCAGGCCATGCTTGTACATATTTTTAATATATATGTAACCAGGACAGAGCAGATGAGATGCAATATCTCATTTTCAGTGGTGTCCTGCTTTGACACATTGTTAGATTGTAATTACCCAGGATAGGGCAACTGAGAGACAATGTTTTACTTTTAAGTGGGCTCCCACATTTTGACCCCAAATATCCAACAGTCTTTTTATGACCTGATGTTATGATCAAGACAGGTGGAATTTTCAAAATCCCATCCAAAAGGTGATTTTGCTGTGCGACGATGGAAACAAGTTCCTGAGGGGATTTGAAAAAGTATACCTGCCATGTTCAGGAGCAGAGTAACCCAAGGGATATGTTGAACATTAAAGGACAAAATCTGCAAAAAATAGTGTTATGAGTAAATGTTGGAACAATTTGTTTCCTCATAACTTGGTTGTTTTACATTTTTACCCCAAATTTTCAACACAATTTTTTTATGACCACTCCTTTTGACCATGACAGGTGTCATTTATAACAATGGCTGAAATGTAATTTTGTGCCATGAGTGTTAAAACACATTTTGGTTAAGATTTAAGAAATGACAGCTATCACATTCATGCAGTAGTGTGAAAAAATGGCTATGTTGAAAACTTTGAGTCAAAATATTGAAAATTACCACAGTTATGAGTGTGCATTGAAAGATTACAACATGGACTCATAACTTTGTAGTTTTCTCATATTTTTATCCCATATTTTCCACATAGCCTTCTTAAGACCCCATGTAGACTTCTTATGAGCCCACTTCATGAACAAGGGTGGAGAAAATGTTCAAATCCTGCCCAAAAAGTGATTTTGTGCCAAATTTTGGCCAGGATTTGAAAAATGGTAGCTATCACATTCATGAGGTGCTTTGAAGAAATGGCTATACTGTAAGTTCAGGGTCAAAATATTGAAAATTACCAAAGTTACGAGCCTGCATTTGTAAATTTCAATCAGGCTCATAAATTTGTTGTCTTATAACATTTTTACCCTACATTTTCAACATAGCCTTCCTATGACCCCACCTCATGAACAAGGGCAGAGAAAATATTCAGCTCCTGCTCAAAAGGTGATTTTGTGCAGTGACTGCGAAATCACCTTTACGGACAGATTTGTCTAATTTCACTGCCATTGTTCATGAGGTGGGGTCCAAAAAAAAAAGCATGCCGAAAATTTTGGATAAAAATATTCAGAAATGACCAAGTTATTCCACTAAGTTCAAAATCCCATTGAAATACATTGAACCGCATACCTGATTTCCTCAGTTGAAGAGTGAAGACGTGCCTGCAGTCCAGAGAGGATTACAGTATTGGACCGCTGGTAGGTAAGTAAGGGCTGGAGGGGTGGATGGTGAGGTGGTAGGTGCAGAGTTGGAGGGTCAGGTGGGGAGACTAACGGCAGTGGCAGCAACAGACATCGATGGATGTTTTCCTTTTTACAGGTTATATTGTAAAACAAAACAAAAACTAAGTGGTTTTCTTTATTTGAAGTGGTGACACTGTGGAATTGGGCACCCCTAGAGTCAATGTTATGTCTGTGGGGGTGGGGTGATGGGTGCTGAGTGGAGGATTGGGTGAGGTGACTAAGAGTGGTGGCAGCAACAGACATCAATGAACAATTTTCTTTTTTACAGGGCATTTTGTAAAACCAAAAAAAAAAACATGAGAGATAGTTTTCTTTATTTCAGGTGGTGACACTGGGGAATTGGGCACCCCCAGTGTTGGTGTTATGTTTGTGAGGGTGGTGGAGTGGTGAGTGCTGAGTGATGTTTGTGGGGGTGGTGGAGTGCTGAGTGCTGAGTGGACGTTTCGGGTGGCAGGACTAATGGTGGCGGAAGCAACAGACATCGATGGGTGTTTTTCTTTTTTACAGGGATATTGTAAAATAAAAAAAACTACAAGGAATGGTTTTCTTTATTTCTGGGTGACACTGGGGGATAGGGCACTACCAGTGTTGCTGTTATGTTTGAAAGGGGGAGTGGTGCTGAATGGGAGGGTCGGGTAGAGGGACAGCAACTAGGGTTGTCAGAACTAGTTCTAGAAAGATTCGAACCTTACTCGAACTCTGGTGATCGAGTTCTAAATTAGAACTCGAACACCAGAGGGTTTGCATAAGGGTTCGGATCTTTTTTTTTTTTCACCTCCATGCCCTCCACTCAAGCATGCAACCAAATAATGCAGCCAGCATTTGGCACAATGTGTTTTTTGACTGGCAGGGTCAGTGAAGTCACAGAGGAGGGGCCACAGATGAGTTTGGGCTGGCCACTGCATGTTATTCCCTGTTTTTCTGCAAACACCAGTGCAGCACTCAGCCAAACTCTCCCCAGTCTTCACAGTTCAGCTGGTGCATGCGTAGAAGATCAGGATCAGGGAGACAAACTGATGTGTAGCAGGCAGCACTTCAATTTTGGCACCTTTTTGCCTACGCGAGTTTTTAGTTGTGAGGTCGTGGTCGTCGGCTGATAAGCTGGCCGAGAATGGAACGCATTGTCTCCAGTTAAAAATCAGCAGCAGTGGCCAGGTGAGTCATTTTTCGGGCACAAAGTCCATTTTCTGCCTAGAGTTGTAGACTGGTTGGTTACTGTACTATTACTGAGTGCTGACCAGTGTGGGATGGGTGGTGCAGTGCCATGCCAGTACTGACTAGTGAGGCAGCAAGCAGGACTCAGTGTGTTTAAGAGGATGAGAAGGTACAGCAGATCCTACAATGCATGCATCATTGGGCAGGTCCCACCATCCCACCCAGAGGCAGTATACTCTGTATTCTACTGTAATCATTCAACAGAGGCTGGAAGCAGGAACTGAGCCTGAAGGTCAGGATCTGGCTGCAGATTTTTGCCACTAGTGCCACAGCCCCTCCACACAGACAAAATCTTAATGACCAAGTTTGTTTATTTAGTACAAAAGAAAATAGTCATGAGGGATGGAGTAGCCAGGTTGGGGAGGGGGTTATGGCACAGGAAGCATAAATCATATGCTTTCAAAAATCAAACTGTATGACTGCATGGCAATAATAAAAAGTGAAAAAATAAAGAAACTCAAAGCACACCAACACAGTGTACGAAGCCAATCAAATGCACAGTTGACATGTATGCATTGTTGTTTATTTGGCACGGTGTCCTTGTGTAGTGTTGGCTAAGAGGCTATTTATTGGCTGTTGGGAGCTGTTACTTATTTAAAAAGTATGTTAATGTGTTTGACCTTATTGGTTGGTGTGGTGAACATAAATGTTTTAAACGCAGCAATGTCATTCATTTAATGCAGGACTTGTTGCATGAGTCTGTGAGTGGTGTTTTAATGGTGGTTTGATTGGCTGCTTCATTACCATGTATTTAGTGAAGCAGGAAGGCTGGCTACAGTTTAGACTACTGCTCCTGGCTGGCTGTTGCCTACCCTTGGTGCTGAAAATGGGAGTGAGATTACAGTGCTACTGGAGGGGGGAGGAATTGGTTACTGCTGTGCATAGGGCACACAGCAATGTAAATCTGGCCCTGGCCACACTAGTAAATCCCCACAGAAATGCCCTAATGAAGAAAGAAAACACAGTCCTGAAGACTGCTGCTTGCTTCCACTTCCACTGTCCACTCAATTGCTGTTGACAAAGTGTGGGAGCAGCCAGGGAAGCAAACTGCAACAGCAGTATGCAACCAGCCAAGGGAGCAGGAAAGATGTTCGTGCACTATGTGTATGCAGGATTAAGGATAGTAACAGTGGTTGGATTGCCAAAGGAGAAAGCAAACAGTCAGCAGTGGCATGGCATTGGGCAAATGGCTCAGGTGCAGTCTGCGGTTGAGGCAGCAGGCAAGCAGTCGGTTGCAGGAACTCTTCAGTCAGTCAGACCAGGATGTCCAGAAGATATAAAGGTTAGTTTTAAATGAGGAAATAAATGGATGGATGAGGGAACCGTTGGAACAAAACAATCTGCAGTATATGCAGTAAACTATGTGCACTGGAGAGTTGAAACCCCATAATTGGGGGACAGGATGAGATCTGTTGTGAGGAGGGTAAGGCATAGGAAAGGGGTGGATGAAGATATATAAACTGGGGCAGGGAGGAGGCAGAACTGCATTAACTAGGGCAGAGAGGAGTGGATAAATGGGAGAACTAGGACATGAGGTTGATCTGAAATGAGAAATCTGGAGTAGAGAGGGGGCAAAAATATAAGAAGTGGGGCAGGGAGTGACATACAGTAAGTGAAATCTAGGGCAGGGACAGGGCAGATATGTGAGAGCTGGGGCTTGAAGGGGCAGAAATGTGAGAACTGGGGCACATAGAAGGCAGGGATGTGAGAACTAGGGCAAGTGGGGTAGCAGCAGATTGTGGGATCAGATGATGCTGATACTGTACAAGGGCAGGGTATGAAAAATCCTTTATTTAAAATTATCCAATGGCAAGAACATTTCCTGGACTCTGATTGGTCAGTGTGTGCCTGAGACAGTGATGTTATTACACAATAACATCACTGTATGGATTTGGCAGATGTCAACCTCTTATTTTTCAGAAACAAAGATATATTGCCACACTAAAAATCTACTAAAATGTTTTAAAAATATTTGCTTTATTTTGCATAACATCGAGCCATTGTATAATTGCAATAAGGCACTCCAGGGTGTGTGTTAGTGTGTAATAACGTCACTCCTGGGGTGGTGGAAGCACTCGGCTTTGCCTCGTGCTTCAACCCACCCCAGGAGTGACGTTATTACACGACAACACACACCTTGTCATGCCTTATTGATTAAATATCTGTTGACTCCTGTGTGGTATACTTCTTATCATATTTGCTGTGACCTCTGGGACTACACTGACTTTACCCAGTGTGTGTGTGTGTGTGTGTGTGTGTGTGAGTGTGTTTGCCGCCGAGCATTAAGTGTGTGGAATTTTGCTAAATAAATAAATCCTAGAAATATTTTAGGTGACTAGAGAGAAGAGAAAAATCTGTTTTTCATTAAAGAATATTTGTGAATCCTGCATGGTGTACTTCCCATCTGTGCTGCTGCTGTGCCCCATTTGACTGCACTTTACCCAATGTGTGACTGTGTGCCAAATGGCACCAAGTGTGTGGCATCTAATATGGGTGGGTGGGTTGGTTGTTCTGTAAGCACCCATTAGTGACTGATTTTTACTACTAACAAAGGAGAAGAAACCACAGATAACCCTAGCTAGAGTCATGTCAAAGTCACAAATGATCATCTCTCTCTCCTGTTATAATGAACAGATTTAGTTGTTTTTGCCCACAGTTTCATGACATGTATGTCACTATTATCTTCATTTTGGAAGCACAATTTAAAAAAAAAAGGGTTCGAGTTCTAAAAAGTTCTAAAAAAGATTAGAACCCTAGAACTTTTTCAAAAGTTCTAGACTAGAACTAGAACCCAGAACCTCAGAGGGTTCTGACAACCCTAACAGCAACAGCAGCGGCAGCAGCAGACATTGATGGACGGTTTTCTTTGTTACAGGGTATATTAACAAAAAAACCTATGCGGGGTGGTTTTCTTTATTTCAGGTGGCAATACTGGGTATTGGTCTCTCCCAGTGCCGGTGCTATGTTTGTGTGTGTGTGTGGGGGGGTGCTGAGTGGGAATATCGGGTGGAGGGACAGTAATGGGCAGTAGCAACAGACAGCGATGGACGTTTTTCTTTTTACAGGGTGTAATTCAACATCAGAACTCCAAATGTTCAGAGCTACTTAACTCAGTAGAAACCATGTTCGACACAGGCAGATTTCTCAGGCAAAATTCACTGTTTGTTTTCTCACCTGTGTAATACAGTTCCCCATATATCGAGTATTTCACCCAGTGCAGATAGACCGTAGCACCTCGGCAAACAATCTTCCAAGAGGACCACACCACTGCAATGCCACCACCATGTAGAGGTGTGGTGGCAGGGCAGCTGGTGTGTCAGAAATGTGGAGCCAGTTGGCATATCATGAGACCCAGTGCATGCGTGCCTCCACATGTACACCGCGTAATTGTGTCATTGCACGCTGCCAACCAGAGGGACTGAAAACTGGAAAAGGAAGCTGGCAGATGATGTCTAGCTTGCTTCTGACCCACACCACCATCCAATACTTCCTGTACATCTGGATTGTGCCCCAGTTGGGGGGGGCAGCAGGCCCCTCACACTCCTGACCCTGCCAGAAGGGGCAAGCCATTAGGGATTGTGAGCTGGTGAGTACCAGGGAGGCTGCCTGTTGGTTGGGGGTGATCTGTGGCAGAGAGGGTGGACCAGGCTCCAGGAAAAAAAAAAGCTTTATAGAAAAAAAGCTGAGCGAGCTACTCACCATCTAACTGTTATCCTCAATATATACATCTCTGCAGTTCCAAGGTTTACACACCACCCTAAACACATCTTACAATCTACAGCCCCTTGATATTTATAGACCATGACCTTCCAGAATTCACAACAAACCTCTTTCAAAATGTGCAGCTTAGAAAAATGAAAAATGTTCATACCATACTGTTACCAATATTGCATTTTGCTCAGCTCATGAAATCTGCATCCCTACCCCTCCTGACACTTTCATCTTGTACCCTCACAACTATAATGCCAAGTGTGTTTTAAGGAGAGGGTCAAAAATAGCCCTCTCTCAAACTGAACTTCTGTGGTAATAGCTAAACTGTCTGACCTAGTTCAAGCAGGATGAACCCGCTGAACCTGGCTGAACTTTGAGTTTTTAACCCTTGGGTGACTTTCCAATGGATCCAGAGCTGAACAGGCCTCCACTGAAGCCCTGCCACAGCCTGCCCTAACAGGGGTATTCAATCCAAAAAATGTCTGGGGAGGGTCTTCAAGTGTTCCCCCAAAGGGGAATAACCTGCTGTTGCCTTTCCTGGCCAGATAGGAAGTCCTGGTATCATTGCCACCGCCACCATCAACCCTGAGTTCTCGTCCCCACTTTTAGACCTATACTAGACTGCCCAGTCAAATGCTAGTACTTGCCCTCAGATGTCCCATATATTATGACGTGATTAAATATGGACCCACCTCCTCTGGCTGCTAAGGTCAGCCAGTGGCAGAAGGGGCCTGGACTTTACCAGGGACCACAAGGCCCTCTCAACACTGTAAGGTAAATTGATGGAGGAGGTTCTTAAAAAAGCTGCCATACGTGTAATGCACCCACAGCTTGTGCCAAACTAAGTAAAGCTGAATAAGAACTTTTCAGATTTGCCTGGTTCTGTACAAACTGTTCCTGAGGTCACACTCTGAGAGGTTGTTTGCACAGCCCTACTCACAACACATATTATGGAATAACCACACATCCTATAATATGTTTTTACTTACACGTACGTACATTTACATCTGGCCTGCAGGCTTTTGACATCAAATAACAACCCCTCACCTGCTGGCTGATCTTAGTGTTAGATGTGTAGTAGGCTTGTCATGGTATGAAATTTTGATGGTATGATAACTGCCACATGTGATACCGCGATTATCATCATACTGCGGTATTGCAGAACAAGTAATTTTTGTACAAAAAAGAAGCCTCCTTGAACTCTTGCTTGCATCAGGGAGAGTTGGCACAGAAGGGACAGTTGTCCTTAAAAATGCAAAAAAACTAGTTGAAAGTTCACAATACCGTGAATCATGGTTATCGTAGTATCGGAAATTGCTCACGGTATCAATACCATGCCTTCTGATATATACAGTGAAACCGTGATACCGTGACAATGCTACTGTGTAGAAAGTCAGTTACCTGATTCCTGACCAGAAGAAGGGTACAGCAGCAGTGGCCCCAACTGTTGTGGAAGGGGAGGCAGGGGAAACCAGTAAAATTAAGCAAAACAAAGTGAAACAAGAATTGACTATAGTCAACAATGACTGCTTTTTATGGCTGTACAGAATGCAAAATTCCACCATCAGAATTGCTGCTGAATGGTAATGCCGCTTCTAAAATGCTTTGCAGAATTTCTTTTTAAATTCTACAGAATTTCAAAAAGCATTTTTATGCAAACTGCAGAATAATTTTCTGCAAATCATGTAAACCACAGATTAATTTTCAATTTACGTGGAGTGCAGATTATTATTCCACAAAAAACATTTCACATGCAGAATGTCGAAATTCCACAAATGATGAAAATCAGCGGAATTTTCTAAAAAAAAATCACAGAATTCTGTTCCGTCAGAAATTCAACATTCTGCACAACCCTAGTGCTTTTACGTTATCTTGTGAAGTATATAATGTAAGCTGGAACATCATTCTGGCAGGAGGCAAAGTTAGGCATGTTCAGGAACAGTAATGAAAGGGAACAGTTGCTATGGCGGGGGGATCTGCTGAATGCCAGGGACAAGAACAACCAATTCACAGGATCCTGAGCTACTGGACCACCAGGGAAGACTAGCAGGGAACAGTACCTATACATACTGGTGCAGCCATGAAGGTACAGGGTGAGAGTAATGACTTCTGCGGTAGCACAATGTGCTCAGTTCACATGCAATGGAGTGACCCCTGAAGCTGTTTCCATCCAGTATGTTAGTGACTGCATAGTGCTATGTGACCACTAACATCTGGAGAGGTCATTTGCATAAATGAATGTGGCATTGTTGTTATAGTGGAGAATTCATGCCCTGCAGATGGCAGAACCCATTTGTGTATGATAATTTTGGTGGGTAGCTGTACAGGAGCCCTGTGCACCCTCAGAATAGCACCACCCATGCCTGTATACACATACAGATCTCCTGTTATCTCACCCCTGAATCACTAAGTATAGCAACCCCTGCTTTCAGCAGTTCTTGCATTTGTCACAACCTTGCAGTTCTGAATGTTCCTTCCAGCATGGCTAGAGGTCAGGCTGTGCACAGTGCCACGGGCAATGGAAATGGAAAAGAAAGGGGCTAAAGAGAGGGATCCAGTGGATGACAGAGATGTGGACAACACATTCATAGGATTCTAGGCTGGTGAGGAAATTTATACACACTGTATTGGCATGACCATCAAGCAGCCCTGAAGGTTTCAATGGGGGTGGATGGATGACTTTTGCTTACACTGCACACCTTGTGCCATGCTGTAGGCCAGCATCTGCACTGTCACAGTTCAACATGTTAATGTCACATAGCCTATGCACAACCACAAACATCTGCACAAGTAATCTGGATATTTGTATGATGTGGCACTGTTGTAGGGGAGACTACATCCCTTTCAGACAGCAGCACCCATTAGTAAACAGCAGTTTTGGTGGGTGACAGCAAAAAAAGATGTGTCCCCCAGAATAAAAGCACCCATAACTACAATTGTGTTTAGGTCTCCTGTTATCTCAGGCAAGTGAGAGGAAGAAAACTGCCTTGTGATCTCAGTTTTATGGGTCTCCATAAGCCCAAATTAGAAAAACAATTTAAAAGACAAAAATGTCAGCACAAAAGCAATGGAGCAAAATTTCCCCTGGAAGGGTATTGGCAACAAAGCTGCAATCAACCTGCATGATCGAACATGTGTAATCTCCTTATGTATTGCTATTTGGTAGTCCCTGCACCATTTGACCATAGAGTCCTCTATTCTGTCTGTTACTGTTCTCCTACATAATATGTAAATTTGGTTGTGATTTCCTACCTGCTGTCTACACTCAAATAAGTCTCACACTTGTTATCACAAATGCGGCTACTGCCCATTGCTGGAACTTATCTCCCTGTATGCAATCTATGCTACTTGAAATTACTGCACACTATATTTTATTCAAATGTTTGCAGCAAATTTTGAAACTGTCTGCTATTGTAAATTATTCTGTTACTCTTTTGCTATATGTGCAATGTTGTACAATATTTTACTATGTAACTCCAACTCCCCTCTCCCCCAGGTCACACTGGGAGATGAACAACTTGTTGTTCAGTGTGCCTTACCTGGGGCAACTTTTCAATAAATAAAGTCAAGTTTCAAATAAATAACAAATACCACAAACCTCATTAATGCAAAGCATAATGAGGAGCACATGCATAGCAAATTTGCATATATTTCCCATGATGCTTCACATTAGTGAAGTATGAGTAATTTGGTACAAGTCCTTATACAGTACACACTCTCTATGTGGATATCCTCAGAATGGCAGGGCAAGGTAGAGGCACACACAATGTCCACAATGAAAGGGGACATTTTCCATTTCCTTCCTGTCAGACTCATACTTCTTGTGATCACAATAACCCTGTTGGCTACACCAAGCCACCTTAAAAATAACAAGCGAGCCAATCATCTAGATAGTATCAACTAAAGCCTAGGAATACGCAAATTGCATACTGTAGCTTAACTATCTGGTCTGGTTTCCAGATGTTTTGCTGAGATGAAGAGAAATCCAAAAACAAACATTAAATGTTGCTGGAGACTGATGCTATTCCTGGTGGTCATTTAATATTTAATTTAGATTCAGCCCCCTCAACAAAAAAACAGAAATCCCCTTTCCCTGTACCTCCTTGTGTCTGATGACACCTCTTATATTATGATTTCCCCAGTTCTCTGTTCCTTAAACTGAGGGTGGCGATGGAGATTTTGCCTTCTTCAGCTGCCTGGAACACTGGCTCCAGTCCCTTGCTCCCTTCTTATGCACTGCAGCTGCATCAAGCACATGATTGTCATCTCTGGACATGGCAGTTACATTTTAGGAGATAAAATGCAACACATTCATTTAATGTATTATGGTTCTCATCCTTTCTACTATACCTTCCTCCTGCCCTGTCCCACTCTTACCTCCAACCCTCTCTACAACAGTGTGTCCCATTCCCTTTCTATTCCACCCACGAAATCTATTTCTGGCCAAGCTGGCTTCTCTTATCATTTTCCTAAATTCTGGTCCTCTCTTCCCTGTCTATCTGCTCTGCCTCTTCTCTTTTTTCCTGTAAGTGTCTTCTTTGTGACTTTACTTCTCCCACCTGAAACTCTCCGTAACTGCTTACCTTGATGAACACCTACTTCCCTACACTTATTGCCCAGGTCATTTCTGCCCTAACCCCCATTATGCCCTGCTGGGAATTTCCCTATGCCTAGCCAAGCTTACTTTTTTTTTATCTATTGCATGCATCTTTGTTGGACTGTTACCCTGCGCTGCTTTTATTATACTTCTCTTCTTTTTGATGTACCATATTGCTTGTATAGACTATTGTTTTTATATATTTGGTAATACACTATGCAGTTTTTCTCCTTTTGTACTATCTCCCATACCCCTCCCCCAAAGGACGCAGCTGGAATTGAGCTGTTATCAGCTCAGTATGTGTTTCCTAGTAAAACATTTGAAATAACCAACCAAACAAATGAATAAATTATGATAGCTAAAAGATAAGCTGGTCAAGGATGAGCCCAGTGCTGCCCGTCATATTCCTGTGTGCCACTGCACTGCACAGGAGGGGAGTAAGGAACTGGAGCCAGGAGCAGCCAAAGGGACCAGAGTTGTGTCTGCTGTCCCTGGCTAAAAGATGGGGGTGCTGGGGTGACAAAATGATCCTTCCTGGCCAAGTACCAGCTTAGAACTGCCCTCCTACATTTTTTCTCTTCTTACCCCCTCCATTCTGTGATGCAGCTCCCTACATTCAAACCAATCTGCTCCCTATATCTCACACTATGGAATAACATCCTTCTTCCTGTCCTACTGTCATCATCTCTCCACACACTGAAATCTCTCCTGCTGTTTCAATTCTCACAAACATACACCTGCAGCTAGTCATTTTCCTGTATTACTTCAATGCCTTCCCTTACTCCTATCACCCAATTCTCTCAGCAGCTTCTGCAGATTATATGATTTACTTATACACTGGCAGCAAATGTTGCGTATTTGCACCATTTCTACTGTTTCTTGAGGATGCACCTCCCATGTTCACTTCATTTGTCTAGATGACAATCCCCTAGCCACTGCCGAATGAACTACTGTGGTTCTGCAGATTTTGTCTACTTTACTGTTCTGTAACTTTTTAGTCTGACTCCGATTGACTTTTACTCATGCTTGTTTAGTTTGAATTCCTGTAAATAGTACTCAAATGTTTCTATTTTTACTGTTTTATACAAGCACTTGTTGGTATCTCTAAATGCTTTTATGCCCCTTTTTAAGTGTCCCTAGGGTCACACCTGGAAATGAGCAGCAACTCAGTGTGATTATTCCAGACAACAAATGTTAAACAAATAAATAAATAGATGCATAAATAAAATTAAATATCAGTCTAGAAAGTACAGAAAGAGAGTTTTATCAGTTTTATTGTGAAACTGAATCCTTTTCTATCTGTTAGTGACTGTTGGTTCTAACCCCAGCCTCTGGTAGCATTTAGGGCTTTAAGCAGTGCCAAACCTTACCAGACTCAGTTTGTGCCCAGTATTCCTGGTCAAGGAGAATAAATTACCAAAATCTCAGACTGATTGCAACTGCTTCCGCTACTAATGCAAGTAGCCACTCTTCTGCTACAGTACTAGTGAGTGTCTCGGTGAACATAAGGAAAAGAAAGAGGTAGCAGAAAACATTTCCAGGGATTACAAAAAGGAAAAGAACTCTAAAAAGCAGTCTTTGAAAATCGTGACTATACTCTCCGAGTTATTTTTAGCATTGCCTAAAGCCAGGTTCCTTCTTGTCTACAGTACTCATATCAATCAGGATATTCAGAAAACTGCCTAGAATAGACAGAGCCATAACTTGCTAATTGCCTAATTGCCTGGTGTCTCCAAACTTTATGAATACAGGTCACCGAAGACTTTGTAATAGTGGTGCAATGAGATCCTATGTCTTTGGGAACCAGACATTTTTTTATTTAGTTAGTTTTTGTTTACCGGGCAGGTGCACTAGCCATAAAAATGGCTATTTTCAGGCACAACGCAGGAGAGTACAGAAACAGTAACATCAGTGACAGTTACTTTACAGGTTGAAAATTTTGACAAGAAAATTGATACAGACAAGTAGCAAATAAACATAGGTAGTCATATGATAAACATTGTCAGAAATGTATGCATGAAGAAATAAATACATATTAAAATTAGGGCACATTTTGATCGGAGCAGGGTAAAACTACTGTGTCTAGGTCCCACTGTAAGGTACATCAGGTACAGAAATGCTTCAGTAAATGAAAATTGACTTTTCGGGGGACAAGAAAAAAGGTACTATGGAAAGGAGTCCATGAAATGTTTAATTCCTTCAATGCAAAAAGGCATGTGCTTCTTTGCCTTTCTTATACATATGCTGAGAAGCACAAATGATGATCGTCCCTCTGATCTCAGGGTTCCATGGCTAACTTACAACTGAAAGAGTGACACTAAAACAAAAGTGACAAAATTATACAGTTAAATGATGGGACAGATGTAAGGGGCTGATAAAAATTATTGAAGAACTCTGAGAGGGAGAGGGTGCAATGCTACTGCTTGGGGGCACAGCAATGCAAGCACAGCATTAAGCTGGTGGTGTTTGGGTTAAGCAGGAACAGAACAGACTAAATGGACTGTGGTATTTTTCTGCCTGAAAGATTTTTCTGTTTCTATGCATCTATAATGTACACTATAAGTGAAGTAGATTGGACAGGATTTCATTATGAGGCTAGCCAGCTGTGACAGTGTGAAGAGGGAAATGATTTCAGAAATGATTTTTCCACAGACCCTTGAACATAGTACACTGATTAGCTATTAAAGGGCAGAGGTCAAACTACTCCCTGTCTCATCACTGCTTTTATACTACTGAGAATACCTTCTGACTTGGGGGTTAAGACCTTCTAGACCTAGTGCTTCATATATTCTTCAATAGTATGCCTTTCACTCTTCAAGCCTTAGACTTCACACCAAAGACTTCAGTAACAAGCAGCATACCATTGTTCACTCTGCATACAGCAATGGGGGATGCACAGGTCAAGGAAAGGACTTTCATTTGCAAGCCGTTTCCCAAAATACTTAGAGTATACGTTACCTCTCAACCTCTCAGCACCTAAAGTTGGGACACTCTCCCTCAAAAGGAGGGACGAATACTGGAATTAAAGAGTTTTTCCAGTACTCAGGAACATTTTTTGAAATATAATATTCATACCCCATTAGGCTTATATTGCTGTTACAAACTACCCACCCACACCCCAGCCAGTGCCCCTTTCACCCCTAACCAGCACAGACCTCCACCCTGTTTTGCCCCCATACTGTATCCTGTGCCCATATTCAGCTCTCTGCAAAGGTGGCATGTCCCAGACACCTGGACCCTTTGACCCCCATCAACTGTCCCTCTGGATCAAGCCAAGGCAGACTACTCAAACACAAGTTGAAATGCAGGTTTGTCTTGTCAGACTTTATGCAAATCATTTCCTGTATCAGGAAGGATTCTGTTTCTTGTATTATTCAAAATATGTTAGTGTGTTCCTTTAGCATGACAGCTATATCACAGAGGTCCACAACAATACCTTCTTTCAAATGCACCACCAGTCAGTATATATTTGATAAATAAAAGGCCACTTTACTTAATATAGTAAGCACTGGCAAGAGTTAAAATGAATGTGCATGCAGGAGAAAACATGCAAAAGAAAAATCTGATTATATAAAAACACAAAACTTAGCTTTCCTTATGCTAGGTATTGTACTACCTTAGGTGGAAAACAACCAATGGTACAATCTTTTAGGACTTTACCACAAAAATCCTTTGCTTTCCAGAGTTCATGACTATGTCAGTGCTTTCCCTTTCTCTCACACACAACTAGTCCGCACAACAGCCAAAGCCTCTTCTTTTGCCTCTCCCAGATGTTGATATACTCAGTCTTCATTAGGACTCATTAAACATCTGTGTACTCAGTTATGTAGATTAACAGAGTCTTGCAAACAAAAATGGGTTATGCATTCTGTTTACTAACAGAAGTTGTGAAAATGCTTGTTTCTAACTAGAATCCCTGCTGAGTAAGTGTTCATAATTTAGTGTCTTAAATGTCTGGGGACAGATTTTCCTTAAGCAGTGTCCACCTATAGCAGTGGACCTCCCTATACCTTTGGGATTCTGGCTGAGAAAGCCTGGCTTTATTAAAACAAAAATAAAGACATTGCTTTATCCATGCATTCCACAATTAAATTATTTTTTGAGTCCCCTTATTTATAATTACTGAGGACATTTTCATGAAAACATCTTTGTCCTTCAAACTTTATCTCCTCATCTTGCTCTCCCTTGCTGAAGTCATAATTCTGTTTGTGACTTCATAATCTAATGTGTGAAAATGATTCTGATCTCGCAGAGTATTATGGCTGCAGTACAGGAAACAGAAGGATGAAATGAAGTCTGTGAAATAAAGATTCTGTTTTCATGTAACTATTCTCAGTAATACAGAATGGAGACACAACTACAGAGTCCCCACCATACCTCTCAACCTCCTGTCTTGCACGTCAGAGACATGGCTTAAAACAAATCAGGGGCAAATGACCAAAACCAAGAACACATCTTAAAACAAGCATTTGTCAATGCCGAATGTTGTCTCGCTGGCATTGGCATTGGTAGTGCAGGAATTAGAGATGCATAATAGGAATGGCAGTGAAGTATTGAACTGACGCCAACCCCACCCTCACCTTGCAGAGACTGACAGGCATTGGGGTGTGCCTTTGGGTTGTCAGCTATAACACTCATGCCATTTTACCTTACCCTACCCTGTAGACACTGACACGTTTCATGGTGTGCTTTGGGGTCTTTGGGCCTTATACTTACCCCAATCCATAAGGAAATACACTGAGACAGGTGCAGTATAGGAGAATGGGGTGAACTTTAGAGCCGAACACTCCAAGGCACACCTCGATGCCTGTCACTGGCTGCAGGGTGGGGGTGGAATGGCGTGAGCATTACAGCCAATGATCCCAAGTCACACCCCTGATGCCTGTCAGTCTCTACAGGATGGGGTGTTACAGTTGGAAACCCTAATGTTGTAGGCGTTTGTTGGTATTTTCACTCCAAATTTTCAATATAGGCTTTTTGTGACCCCAATTCATGAAGAGTGGCACAATCAGTTTGTTAGCTGAAAGGTGGTTTTGCACAGCGGCTATGCCATTTGCTGATTCAGGGGTGAAAACACATTTTGGGCAGGATGTGAAAATGACAACTGTATTGTTCATGAGGAGATGTAAAAAAAATGGCAATGTTGCAAATCTGGAGTGAAAATATGAAAAATTGGTGAAGTCATGAGCATGCATAGAAACTGCGCAACACATGTCTGTAACCCAATTATTTTTGGGATTTATTTTTAGCCACATTTTCAACATAGGCATTTTGAGACCTCCCCTCATGAACAGTGGTGCTGTGATTTTGTTAATCTGTCCCAAAAGTTGATTTCCCACAGTGACCACGCCATTGTGCGCCACAGGTGCGGAAACACATTTTGGGCAGGCTGTGAAAAATGACAGCTGTGCTGTTCATAAGGAGGTTTAAAAAAATGCCGGTGTTGAAAATCTGGCATGAAAATATTGCAGATTTGCGAAGTTACAAGGGTGCATGGAAACTGCACAATGCATGCTTGTAACACAGTCATTTTATGGACTTTCGTCACCAAATTTTCAACATTGGCATTTCAGGACCTCTGCTCATGAACAGTGTCACTGTCATTTTCTCAAACTGTCCCGACAACTGATTTTGTACAGCGACCGCGCTATTCTGCGCTGGATGTGTGAAAACACATTTTGGCCAGGGTATGTAAAATGACAGCTGTATTGTTCATAAGGAGGTGTGGAAAAATGCCAACTTTGAAAATCTGGAGTGGAAATATCACAAATTCATGAAGTTACGAGCGTGTGTGGAAACTGCGCAATGCATGCTCATAAAACAGCCATTTTTTGGATTATTTTTACCAAATTTGCAACATAGGCTTTTTGAGTGCCCCCCTCATGAACAGTGGCAATGTCATTTCATTAATCGGTCCCAAAAGAGGATTCCGCGCAGTAACCAAATAAGGCCGTGACAGTGACTGAATTCATGAGGAGGGGTCCCAGTAACCCCATGTTGAAAATTTGGTGCCAAAAGTCCCCAAAATGCCTGAGATATGCACCAAAGTTGAAAAAAACTATTTATGCCATTATACAGCTTACTGGCATTTCTTCAGTTCGCGGTCAGCTTTGAAGAGTGCAGACGTGTTCCCAGTCCACTAAAGATCATCGTGCCATGCTCCAGAGGTAAGTATGGGGTAAGGGGGGAATGTGGGGAGGCAGGGTGTGCAGATGGTGGGCACGGATTGGGGGAGGGCCATCAAACTCGATGAGGAACTGTTTTGTGGTTTGCATGTTGTAAAAAAAAAAAAACATTACGGGACCATTTTCATTTTACAGGGGCATTTGGCACACTGGGGTGGGCTCCTAGCATGCCACCTGAGTATTTTTTTGGGGGGGTTCTGCAGCCAACAGGGTACTGAGCACCCCGTCAGCACAGAACGAATGGGGGGGCATTATGCTGATGGGGAGTGGGCTCCCCTGTCAGCAAATTAAACTGGAAAAGGGAAACATGATGCCAAGGAGGACTGGGTACCCCTTCGATACACACTTTAAATGTGGGGTGCATTATGCCGATGGGGAGTGGGCTCCCCCGTCGGCAAATGAAGTTGGTTGGGGCATGCCGACAGGGGGATTGGGCACCCCTGAAGTTGGCTCTCCGCACAGCAGCAATTAGCGCCCCCATGTTTATTGAAGGGCTTCACCAGGAAAGGCACGTAGGGAGGGCATGTTTTGGTGCCGCTGCATGACGAGCTTGGCTTGCATTGAAGCAGACCTATCCTTAGATGTGCTCGCCACATTATGTATTCCTGGTGTGGCACCTGCATGCTTGCTTATTGGGGAATGAGGGACGCACCTACCGATGCATGCCCTGCATTTGCCCAACAGTGACCGTGCCTCCAAATCTGCTACTAATGCAATATGTTGGCTGGTGCGCAAGTGCAAGCCAACATAAAAACAGATACAGTATATCAGCTCAAGAAGCCTGCCACAGTACATTGTGAAGCTTGATGTGAAAAACATTTTTGAAAGAGGAACTAGACTGTAACACTTACTTCCACAGTAGTATTATTTGATGCTTTGAATCCCTATTCTCCGATGTCAGAAATGCCAAATCTAGGAGAGAATGAGGACCTTTTGGAGGCAAAAAATGGGACAGTTGAGGTGTATGCCACTCCTCTATTATGGTCCTGCATTCCCTGCCAAAACAGTGCCCAGCAGAAGGTATTGCCCAGAGTGTAGATAAGAGGTCCTAGACAGGATGTTACAGAGAGTTACAGAGAACCTGTGTGTATATGTGTGTGTGTGTGTGTTTATGTGTTGGTGGTGGTGGGGGTTCTCCTTATATCAGCTCCAGTTTCTAGTCACTTTTTCCAGAGGAAAAGTGCCAGACAAAGTTACCAAAGAAGTGACAAAGGCCACTCCAGGAAACAGATTACAGGTAGGCCTCAAGACCAAGCTTGAGTGGGAAGTGAGTAAGAGAAAAAAAATCACCATTTGCTGTGTATCTGGTTGAAGGTACAATGGGCCAAAAGTCTGAACAGATGCTATACCAGATACAATTCCCTTTGCAAGGGTGCTATCAGAGCTTGCTGACATGAAATGTTGAGAGAGAGAGTTAGTTCCAAGCCTTCAAGTAAAGCCACCATTCAAGTAAAGAGGACTCTGACCTCCAAGTCAGTCACAAGGGACAAGGGACAGAGTTGATGTGAGTTTCTAAGCAGCAGGGCTCCTATTTGGCCATGAGTACTTTTGTGGGGAGATAATAAGGGAGCTCAGGTGCCTTAAGTCCAAGGTCACATGTACATCTTCCCAGTAATTGTTTAGACTGTTTTGGCTGGAAAGGCCCACTGATGCTGGGGAAGGCCCACTGAGGCTGGAAAGGCCTACTGAGGCTGGGGAAAGTCTACTGAGGCTGGGGAAGGCCCACTGAGGCTGGGGAAAGTCTACTGAGGCTGGGGAAGGCCCACTGAGGCTGGAAAGGCCTACTGAGGCTGGGGAAGGCCCACTGAGGCTGGAAAGGCCCACTGAGGCTGGAAAGGCCTACTGAGGCTGGGGAAAGTCTACTGAGCTGGGGAAGGCCCACTGAGGCTGGAAAGGCCTACTGAGGCTGGGGAAGGCCCACTGAGGCTGGAAAGGCCCACTGATGCTGGGGAAGGCCCACTGAGGCTGGGGAAGGCCCACTGAGACTGGGGAAGGCCTAGTGAGCTCAAACTGATTTCCTGGGATATAATTATCATTGTTTTATTATTAACATCATGAGGGAGCCAGTAGGCAAAAACAGCCACTCAAGGGACTACTGTGGTGATTTACTTAAAATACTGCAAATAGAGAAAACTAGAAAGACAGCACTCATATACTGCTTCACTCCAGACTTGTTGCCTTGTTGCTGTCCTCCAGTGCCACTCATGGCTATCTCTTCAGATGACAGGATGCCATCTTGCATGTACAAAGTTCCTTCAGTTATCTTTAAAAACAAATCACCAGTACAGTGCAGGCTGTCTTTTATGGTGAAGGCTGATCATTTCATTAATCCAAAGAATGGTAAAAGAACTGCAATAACAGACTTCATCACTTGTGATACCCCCGGGGTTATTTACTTGCTAATATGCTCCTGTGGTGCATGTTATGTGGGCCAAACTAAAAGAAAATATAATCTTGGGCTACGGGACCATATAAGGGCTGTGAGTAATAAAAATATTGAGTTTTTAGGCCAGTAAGTGTTCTTCAGTTATATTCAGGAGAAGTACAGAATGAAGTAGGGCATAGAGAGGCTGATAAAGGGGGGATGGGAGGAAAGGGGCTAGTGGCAAAGCTGAGATACTGAATCAGTATTCACTGAAGAATTTTTGTTCAGTAGTCAAGGAAAAGGAAGGTCCACTACTGGACTGTGGAGATGCATCAGAAAGGGGGGGAATTGGGACACTAACTCTAACATCACAGAAGAAAGGGTGCTTAACGGGCTGAGGGCATTAAGAGTGTAAAATCGATGGGGCTGGACAGGATGCACCAAAGGACACTAAAGGAAGAAACACAGAGCTTGCAGCCCTGCTGGCTGACATTTTCAACTTCTTGCTAAACATTGGGTGGTCCCCAGGGACTGGAAGATTGCCAGTGTGGTTCCGTGCCACAAAAGTGGCAGAAGAGATGCGCTGTGTAGCTATTTACTTGTCAGCTTGATATCTAGGGTTGGGAAATTGATGGAGGCTATACTAAGAAAGAGCTTGGCACACTTTCTCTAAGTAAACTGTCTACAGGATAGCAGCCAATATGGGTTCAGAAGGCCGGCCTCGTAGTGCAGAGGGCTGAGACGTCAAACACCTTACCTCATGCCACACCAGTGACCTGGGGTCGGGAGTGAGTCCATTCTCTTTAACATATTTATTTATGACATAGAGGTGGACATTTAAAGAAAGAATTGCCTCTTCACAGAGGACACTAAGATCTCTGGGAAGGTGGACAGTGAAGATGGATAAGGGCATTGAGGAAGAACCTGGAAAGGCTTGATATATGGTCCAGGATTTTATAACCAAGTTTTAACTCCAAAAAGTGCAAGGTAATGCAGGTTGGGAACAAAAATCCAAAACATAAGATGGATGGGGAAGTAGTGCTAGAGAGCACAGCATTGGTATGCTCAGCATAGGTAAAGGATCTGGAAATGATATCAGACAGTTGGTAGTGCAGGGCAACAAGGCAGTGGGGAAGTCAAACAGGATGCTGGGATGCATAGGAAGGGGGATCAGCATTAGAGCCAAGGGGGCATTTCTTCCTTGTACAGATCCTAGGGAGGCTTGCACCCAGAGTGCTGTGCTAGGTTCTGAAGTCCATGCTTATGGAAGTACTGTGATAACGTGGAGGCTGTATAGTGAAAGGGCAAACAAAGTGATCCAGGGTATGGGGGAGAAGATATATGAGGAAAGTTTAAGGGCTTAACATGTACACCATGAAGCTTGGGGGGGGGGCTGGGGGGCATAAATGAAATGTACAAATACCTCCATGGGATAAACAGGGTAATGCCCCAAGATCTGTTCACCCAAACACAAACATAAGCACACAGGGGGATTTGCTTAGGCTGGCTAGAGGAAGACTCAGGAAGGATCCCTGTTAGCACCCTTTTTTTTAATGGAAAGAGTAGTGGATAAATAGAATGGACTGTCAGAGGACATGGTATATGCCAAAACAGTGGGCGGATTCAAAAATGGGTGAGACAGGCACCAGCACATATTAAGGATGGGAGGGATGAAAGAGGGAAAGGGATGAGGGTGAGAGATGGTCATTAGGGCCAGCACAGAAAAATTAGGTAGGGTGGGAAGATGGAATTAGCTGCTCGGCCTTTTCTGCCATCAGATTCCATGTTTCTGTTAGTACACAGTGGCTAGGTACTGTACATTTGTAACTCGGGCAACAAAAGGGAGCGTTCCATACAAACAATGGGGATAGAAGAGAGGTTGCAGATCCAGGGGGAGGGACTGACTTTGAGCAGAATCTGAATCATGGGGAATCCTGTTCAGTTTTTAATTGGGAGTGTTAGACTGGCCAGGACTTAATGAACATCTGGAAGTCTCCCAGCATTTGTAAAAATAACCCCCTTGTGCATACTAGTGCCCTCTCTTGATATGATAATTGTTGGAGGGTTAATGTTTTAGTGATTTTTAACACATGGTTTTCGATTAGTTATATAGGAACATGTTTGGGTCACTGCTTTTAAAGAGGTAGCCAGTGGAAAATAAAATCTGTAGCCCTTGCAGCAAAAAAAAGTTCAGAAAAGTATTTATTAGTAGTAACCAGGGGTGTGATTATCATGTGCATACTGAAATCATTTGCGCATACAGTATGTGCAGTATAGTATATGATGTTCCAAATTCAGTTGTGGCATTTTAAAAAGGCAGATCTAATAAAGTAATAATAATAATAATAATAAACTTTATTTATAAAGCACTCTTCTCCAAAAATCAGAATGCTGCACAGTAAACAGCAATTAAAACCTTAAGATATTAAAGTACAATGTTACGGTCAAACGTTTTCAACATTAATCAATTCCAAACAGCCCCCAAAAGCAAGCTGAAATAAATAGGTCTTTAAGGTGGTCTTAAAGCTCTTCACTGTCAGGGACTCCCATATCCGGTGAGGCAGAGAATTCCACAGGGTAGGGGCCACAGATGAAAATGCCCTTGATCCAGATTTTTTAACTGTACCCTGGGAATCTCTAGCAATCCCTAGTCGATCGAGAGAAGCAGTCAGAGGGGGTGGTAAGAATGCAAGAGATCTTGCAGGTAGCGTGGTCCCTGTCCACGTAGGGCTTTGTAGGTCAACAAACCAACCTTGAAGGTGATTTGCCACTGAACTGGCAGCCAGTGTAGTTCGCGCAGTACAGATGTAATGTGGCTGGGTCAAGATGACCTGGACAGCAGCCTGGCCACAGCATTCTGCACCAGCTGCAGGTGGCGGATATCAACCCCCAGAAGCCCTTATAGGTAAAGGGAGTTATAGTAGTAAAGGCGTGAAGTCACAAAGGCGTGGATAAGAGAAGGTTAAGCCGCCAGATGGAACTAGGTGCTTAATCCGAGCAATGTTTTTCAGATGAAAGAAAGAGGACTTAATTACGACCAACACCTGAGAATGAAGTGTCAGACTGTCATCAAGAATTACCCCCAGATTTTGCACCTGTTCAGAGGTCGGTAACTGGGACCCCCAAGCCACAATCCTGAGGGGCACCCCAACCCCTCTATCTGGCTACCAGGATCCACCACCAACTCCTTGGTCTTGTCCAAATTGAGCTTTAACCAGTTGATGTTCATCCAGTCCTGCATTTCTATGAGGCAGTTATTAAAAAGTGAGAGCGCACTATCCTGGTCAGGCACAAAAGACAGGTAGAGCTGTGTATCATCTGCATAATGGTGAAACCTCAGCCCATACTGTCTCATAATGTCTCCCAATGGCATCATATACACTGAGAAAACAACATGGGGGACAGCACGGAACCCTGCAGCACCCCACAATGCTGGGGGAAAGCTGCAGAGGAATGAACCCCAGAGACAACCCTCTGCAATCTACTGTACCAGTGAAGAATGAATGAAACCATCTGAGGACCGTACCAGACTGGCCACAGATGGTATCCAGGTGATCCAGCAGCACCCCATGGTCCACAGTGTCAAAAGCTGAGGAGAGATCAAGAAATACCAAAATGGTATGGGATTTCTGATCTCTTGCAATTAGGAGATCATTGAGCACCTGAACCAGAGTGGTCTTGGTACTATGCCTTTTATGAAAAGTGGACTGAAGAGGATCGTAGATGTCATGGATGTTAAGATGGTTCTCTAACTGCAGTGCCACATCTTTCTCAATAACCTTCCCCACAAAGGGAAGATTAGAGATCGGTTGGTAGTTAACATGGCAGTCTGGGTCAAGCGATGATTTTTTGATTAGAGGACTTACCACTGCCTCCTTCAGGGAGCAAGGGACTCACCCATCTCCAGTGAACACCAGACTAACTCCTCAAGGACCGGGCCAATGACATCAATACAGCCTAATAAAAGGCGAGTAGGGCCCGGATCCAAACTACAACTGGTTGGGCACATATCTCTGAGAATCCGCATGACTTCCTCGATCCCCAACTGCTCAAACTCTGTCCAGCAAAGCTGAGGTGGAGTGACAATTTGCCGACCACCTCCCCCCACAGAATGAGCTGAATGGATCTCAGATCTGATATCAGCAATCTTATCAGCAAAGAACTGAGCAAACTCCTCATACTTGTCATGAGAAAATGGTCTCCGAACTTGTAGACAGGCTGGATTGCAGTCTGTCCACAGTTTGGAAGAGCTGAGCTGGTTGATTCTGAGCTGCAGCAATCTCCCCAGACAGGAATTCTGCTTTCTTACAGAGATTGCTGACTGTTAGTTTTTAAAATGTCCCATCGCTCTAAGTCTGTCGGCATCCAGGCCGGTTCTGCGCCAGCTACATTCTAACCTTCGCCTTCTTGTATCAACTCCCTCAAAGCCTCATCAAACCAAGGGGACTGAGGGCAAAGAGTGAGAGGGCAAAGCTGGACAGGAGCCAGGACATCCAGAGCCCCGACCACAGCCCTATTATAGGCCTGTAGAAGGTTTTCAGGACCCTCGCTTGTACCTGGTAATCCCGATAGGTCCAATTCTGCTAAAAGACCATCTGGGGTCACACCCCACAAAGGGCAGTATTGGACCATCTCCACAGTGACAGGCCTATAAGGGGGAGCAAAGAAATTAAACCTTATGGAGTGGTGATCTGACCAACCGACCGGTTCCACCACCAAGTCGGAGGTTTCCATCCCCAGGAGGAAAATCAGGTCCAATAAGTGGCCTTTAGTGTGAGTCGCAGAGGTAATTACCTGTGTGAAGCCCAACAAAGACATAAGTTGGAGGAAGTCTTGACCAAATAGCGAGATTTCGTTGACGACCCAGGCATTAAAGTCACCCAGCACCATCAACCTGGGGGACTCCAATCCCACGTCGACAACGAAGTCCGTGACTTCCTGCAGGAACAAATTCTCAGCTCCGGCTGGACGGTAGATAAGAATGATCCTGCACCCCACACCCACGACCACAACACACTTGAAGGATCTGGTTCCCTCAACTGGCACATCCACAAGGCTCAATTCCAATTTTAAACAAATTCTACACCCCCGTCCCTGCGAGCTGACCTTGCACGGTGTATCACTGAGAAACCAGCTGGAATTGCTGCTGCCAAAATAGGGCCAGCATTTTCATCCTTCCAGGTCTCGGTGATGCAAGCCAGTTCTGTTGACCCAACAAAATCAGCTATAATAGCAGTTTTGTTCTTAATAGATCTAGCATTTGCATAACACTGTGTGAGTTAGATGAGATACCGGGACTGGCTGAGCTACCAGCCTACTACAAGAAGAGCCCTTGGCTATGGACACCAGACAAGGCGAACCTCGGTCAGGATTCCATTTCACCTCAGGGCATCTCCTGGTTCTCATGACCCCAATCCGTCTGCCCTGCTCTCCTCCCCCAAGGACCAGGACCTACGCCCCTCTGTCTTCTGCCCACTATCTCCAATGCCCTGCAGCAGCAATAAACCGCCACAGACAGTGGAGGATAGTTAAAAGAGCGGAGGTCATGGAGCGCAGAAGGGGAGTAGCGCCTAACAGGGAGAGCCGCCTGACAACACATTTTAAAAAAGCCAAAATTCCAGACTTCTATGACCAAATTAACAATAACCAAACCCATTATAAATAAAATCACTTGGCCCTCCCAAAATAAATTCCCAACCGACAATACAAACTAAAACCCAACCACTATTAAAATCAAGCAAACATTATACAAAATCACTTCAATATTAAATAAACAAACATAAGCCCCCCACCTAACTTAAAACCCCAGTAACCAAACATAAAATTAGATAACGTCAGGAAGAAGTAAAAAAAAAGAAAAGAAAAGTCTGAGCAGTATAAACTGGCTCTGAGCTGAGGCTCTCACCCCCAACCAGGACCAGTTTTTATGGTCCGACAGTTGGGGTCTCACTCCAGCAGTTCAAAATCTTTGGTCCACTGCTAAAGCAATAAATGTACTAATGCTTGGCTGGGGCTTTCACCCCCAACCAAACCAAGTTATTGAAGTTCACCACTGATATTCTTCCTCCAGCAGATCAAATCAATCTTGCAATTGTCAGCTGTGGTACTCTCACTCCAATAGTTCAATCACTAAATTTAAAACATAAAATTGAGGGAATCTCACCCCCTCCAAACCAGTGTATGAGGCAGCAAGGTCTCCAAAAACAATAAACCAGGACAAGGGAACAAAATCTGAGCCAAGGCAAAGAGCCCAAAAGTCCTACGAATCCATCTGTTCTTAACCATGTCGTCTTTTCAATTCTTCAGTTCACAAAGAGGCCTCCCCCCAGTGACTGCCATATAAAACAGGCGATCTCACAGGATATAGGACCCTTCGGCCGGGACCCTCCAGCCACTGACCCAAGGATCCTAAGGACAATCAAGAGACCCTCTGCTCTCCAGCAGAGAACCTCCTGCCCCCCTCCCAGAGACCGTTCAATCCCCACAGCAGCCACCAGTCAGGTCCCCCAAGTCCTGCAGACCACTCCACTTGGTTACAACAGTCCCAATTTTCTGGGGCCACCTGCCTACCAGGTAGTACCCTGGCTATGGGAAAAGGCAGAAATCAGTCCCAGAAGACCAGGGACTCAAGCAAGAGTTCCCCCAGCCGTTCTCCAACCACCTGACGAACCAACACCACTAGCTCACTGAATGCACCCCCCCGCTAATCTACAGGCAGCACCACTGATCAAATCTCTCAGCTCCCCAAGGCCGATAGTCCGCCCCCCACTCCCAAGTACTCCCAGCAGTTAAACAGGAATAAGCCCCCAATATCCACAAGACCAACAAAAACCCAGAAATTCACAGGAAGTTATGACCCAGGACTCAGTTCACCTCAGCTTCAACTTTGTTCTTCTTTCGCATGGGTACTCGTCTTGTACATGATTAGGCTCTTCTGCGTGGATATCAGATAAATAGATGCCCAAAGTTAAAGGGCTCTTCACCCGCTGCCTCAGTCTAATTCAAAATGTAAATTGGAACTTTAAGGAAGCACTTTCAAATAATGCCAGCACCTCCCATAACAGAAGTAAAAAATAAAATATATCGCAAAGTGTGAGAAAAAGCACTTCACTCCCAAAGAAGCAGCACCGCAAGCATACAAGGATCAGAATCCCGCTCCTGCCCCAACCCTACAACCATCAACACAGTGGAGCAATCGTGGGACACAAAACCACATAGATGTTTCAACAAAACCAAAGAAAAAAACTAAAAAAACTGAAATAATTGTGGCAATACTAATCTAACTCACTGCTTCCTCCCTATCTAACTAAAATCAACAAAAAATATAGAAAAAAACAAGAAAAAAAAAACATAAAAATCTGCAGGCTAGTTTTCTGGCTGGCTCAAAGCTGACACCATCTTGTTCCTTACCTCCTGTTGAACTGTTAATGTGTTGGGATCCTAATGAATGATGCCAGCATAACTAATTTTGAACTTTTACTATTGAGATCAAATATTGTTTGGGCAAGGAGGTGTTTGATGACATATAAGTGAGGTATATAAGTGACATATAAGTGACATATAAGTGAGTGCGGTTTACAAACAGGCAACTAGATCACAAACATAACAAACTATAGTCAGAGACAATATGGCTGTGGCAAGCTTCTAAAGCTCCGGAGAGCTAGTGCTGCCAGCGGCGCCAAGTGCCGTCTGCAAGATGGAGGTGGTGATGCAACTGTGCATGTGTGGCATTCGCGCATGCATAGTTGTGATGAATGGCATTCTGCAATTCCTAAGATGGCAGTGCCAGTGGAACGGTGCATGTGTGAGAGAAAACAGCCGAAATAGTGTGGCTGTTACTATGTAGCAGCCGACCATGGCAGAGAGCTCCCAGCTCTGTTGGACGTTCAGAAGGATACTTCCGAAAGTCCAATGGAAGCATGCCACGATCGGCCATTTTCAGGCTACAGATGGCAAAACAGCTGTAGGCTCCGACCACAGCTGTAAAAAGTAAGCCTTGCTAATTGAAATAGAAGTGTTTGATAAGATGCTAATGTTTGGGTTAAAAGCACTCAGTTTTCATGATATTCAAAGGATGTCATGATGCGCATGTTTTCAGTAGCCTACTGAATGCAGTTGTAAAATTAGCACATGATGAATTAAGTACGTAAAATGTTAGGTGACATCTTGGTGGCCTGGGTCTGGCTGTTTCGCTGTTCTTTGCACTGCTGTTTGCACAGCTGTAATGCTGCACTGTACCAGTACTTTGCTTTGGAAGGTACTGTGGAAAGGCTGTCCTGATGTCTGAAGCGGTAGCCATGAGCAGCAACGGAGGCAAGCAAAAAGGCTGCATTGAAGTGGCGCAGTCTGAGAGTGCACTTTCTATTTTCGCTCTAATTATGGGGGAGTTTAGGTTCCTAAAGCCTGGGGTCATGAGTACATCCTACCTATTTCCAAGGAAGTGTCCAAGAGTATTGCAAGTTTTAAACCAGGGCCCATGGGGATGTCTCCTGAGGGAGTATCACCATGAAGTGTGAAGTGCTGTTTGGCATGAAATGTTACAGATACCCAGGAATGATACACCACTTTTGTATTTGTTGTCAAGAAATGTGCTACGCTGCTTGAATGGGCCATCCTGTCCGGTGTTTGAGTAACTGTCAGAACAATGTGTTCAGTGTGTAAATCCCTCCCCCCCCCAGCCAGCAAGAGTGGGTCCTGCTAAAATTGGACTGTTAAGATCACAAAAAGAACTCTAGCTGGCCTCCCATGAAGGAAAATAGACACTTCAGGATCCCAGTGCTACAAATACAGAACATTTATGAAAATAGCTTGATAATTGTATGTCTTAATATTAGATTTTAAAATGATTTTCTGTGGTAATGCTACCACAGTACCTTACTTTGTGTCACAAGCAATCTGTAATTTATAACAAAACAGACTGATGCCTATATCCAAAATAAACCTATCATATCTCAAATCATCTGTCTCTTGCATTAAAGGCAGAAAAAAATGTAGCATGATTGTTTACAAGACCTGTCTTTTTGTGGAGTTTTTGTCTGGCTGTAGCTTCTTTAAGCACAGTAAAGTGTGCTGTGAGTCAGAGACTGCTGCCTCTGGGGTAAACAAGCCATAATGAAGCAATTTGTATTTATTGCACTCCTAGTGGGGGGGCTCTGGGCTGATGCAGTTTGACTGTTTCCTGCCATCTTCTGTACCTTTACAAAACATCTATGGAAATGTGAGCCACGTTACGTGCTAGTGCTGACTGTAGTATTCACAATCTGGGACATATCCGAAAGGCCAGAGTTCTGAAATTGTTATCCAGCTTCTGTACCATGTAACAGTAAGCCTGAGTTGTCACACAGCTCCACATCAAATGTTCTGATTGCATCTTCAGACCAAACGTCATCACGTGAATTTAAAAAGCCAATGGTTTGTATGACTTATTTTGAGGGTAACGAGAGTGCTCCCCCTCTACTTGTTATTTCCAAAAATCGATTCATTTGTTCAGGTCTCCTCAGGCAAACTTGTCTCTCATTATGGTCCTGTCAGAGTGCCTTCCTTTGTTTCTGTAACTTATTTATGAGCTTAATCCCAACCTCAGAGATGCATTGACGTGAAAAGTTTTGCTACAAAATTTGAGTCAACTTCAGGGATACCATACTCTTCACTTAGTTACAAAATATGCTGGGAACTGAATCTGACAGAACATTGACATTATCCGAAATGTATGATACCAGGGTGATCTCCAGGCCTATGAAATAAAAAAGAATATGAACAAAGAACAGGAGCTTGCCCCAGCTGATCGAAAATGTTTTGCCACCTGACTAGATACTATCTCACCCATCAGGTGAAAAACAGAAGTTCCAGAAGTGAGGACGGAGCAATTTATTTTGTTTACTGATAGACAGTAGTGGCCAAACAAGTTTTATCACTACCTAGCAATATACAATAAAATGAATTGTGCAGACTTCATTTGTGGAACTACTTTTTTGCCCAGTTAGTGAGGCAGTGTCCAGTTGGATTACATAGTTGCTCAGGTATGAGCTGAAAAAACAGTTTCACAAAATTGACGAATTTCTTGGATTTTTAATCAGTTGGATTTTTGTACTTTCTGATTCAATGTCTGATCTGAGGTTGGAACCTCAGATCAAACTGCACAAACTTCAGCTGGTCTGATGTGAGTTATCACATATTGCCTACAAATAAATTTCCCTAGCATCCAATGGCACCCCCTCCCTCACCCCATTTCCTGTAAATCAATAAAATTATCTTACCCTGTCCTTCATTTTCCTCTGGTCTTCAGTCCTCCCTCACCATATGCCAAATACGAGAATTGATTCAATAATGGCACCCCACGGCACCCCTTTTCTTGCCCCCCCCCACCCCAACATCGCTCCTCAGAGTCCTCCACTCGCTACCTCTGGCAGACACCATTTAATCCTTCACAAACAGCTGAGTGATTATTATCATGACAAGTAACAGAAGATCCATACTGCAGTGCTGTGCTTGGTAATATTCTTTCACTCAGCTGCATGATGATTTTCCGTGCATTTCAATGAGTGAGTAATACTGAGCACAGCACTGCAGTACTGTATGGATCCTCTGTAAAATCTTCATGTCTATAATCATGCAGCTGTTTGTGAATGGTTAGACGGTGGCGGACTGAGGAGGGAAGTAGAGGACTGTGCCAGACACCATTGGGGGGGTTGATGTGGCAGGGGTGCCACTCTTGAACTGAGTCTCAGACTTCAGAGGGGAAGGGAGGGCATTTCACTGGATTCCAGGGACAATGAAAGACTCAGAAAGTTAAGTTTCTTTATTTAAAGGGGATGGCATGAGGGAAGGGATGCCACTGGATGCCAGAGGCTGTTTTTCATTTCTCAGGTAACTAGACCATGCCAGATATTCAGACCAAAACGGAATTTTTGAAAGCCTCCATCCCAGCAAAAAAGACCGTAAAGTCTGAATTTCATGAGAAACAATTTAGAAGGTGAAGATGAAAAATTGCGCATCCAAACTGCCTGGTGAGTCACTCTCTTTCCTCCCAAGAACCCACTCAACTACAATACAAATAAAGAGTTCTGAGAGCTGCTGCCCTAGTTAATGATACTGCGGCTCAGCCTGAGATAGTGCAGCCAGACAGAGGAAAGAGCCTTCTGTCTCCAAACTAAAAAGGATCTGGGTTATTTTAATAACATGCTTTGTTGTGCGATAGCTCTTTTTTCGCGCGAATGTGCTTCCTTTAGCATCATGTTACTTGCTGTAGCAACTCAGAACTGCTTTCAGGGCTGTGTTATTTTATAATTATTTAAAAGTTTTGCCAACGCTGGGAAAGTTAATTGAGATACATCTCATTTACAAGAATGTCTCACAGAAATGACAATACAAATATATTTACTACAGGACATATAAAATGCTTTAGGCAAAGCTGTGGGGGCATTAAGATATGGTTCTTCAAACAGAAAAGAGAAACAATATTTAACAGATAAAATAATTATGTTTTAATTTAAAACACATTCATGTTCACACTTTCAGCTGGACTACCGTAGTTGCTCTTTTAACTCACGTGCATCCTTCCCCCAGGATACACCTGAGAAAGAACTCTTTTTATTTCAGCATGCCTTCATAATAGACATTTTTAGCTATAAACCTAATTAATTATTCATGAGATCAGTGCAGATTCCACTTGGTTACGGCACTGGGCATTAATCTCCAAGAAATACCAAGTACAGTTAAAAAACAACAGTGCATGCTTATTTAATTTCACTTGCCTTTTTTTAAAAGCTTTTTTTTCTTTGTTTATAATACTGTTAGTTTTATAATTGCAATGATACTATGGCAATCTGATGCTGGCCAGGAAGATCACAGGGCCTGACAGTAATGGGGGGGGTCATCTTAGGTCCAGTTGGGGGTATTTCCTGTTTTCCCCCCACCCCTACATAGGCTTGTCCCCTTCACCACATCCTTTGGGGGTCTGATGTCATTGGACATCCATGATGTCACACCACTCTCATCAGGAGGCATTGCTGCAATGTTACTAGGCAGCACCCTCCCCCAGAGTTTCAGAATGCCACTACCTCTGTAGCATTTTCTAGACTTCCCATGTTCTGGGCTGTGGCTTGGATTTACAGTGTGACTAATGGGTCTCCCTGTAGGCAATATGGCATGCTATCCTCAGCACCACCAGGCTGGGCCATGCTTTCTTCTTTGCCCTACAGGTGGATTGCCATTAGAAGTGTTCCTCCTTCCACATGGAGAACATTCCCAGTGCCCTACATATGTGTGATGTATGCCACTGCAGTTTTGTTGCCAGATTGAACTGTTACTGTCTTGTTTGTCATCATCCTGGAGTGGGCTTTCCAAGTATTTAGACCTGCTCTGGTCTTGAGAACACTGATTCAGATTGTTTTGTCCATCCAGTCCAACTGCCTTGTGTTGTCACGTCCTCCAGAATGCCCTCTAACCTTTCAGGCAATCGTCTGTCTAAAGAAATAGCTGTAGATACCACAAAATAACTTCTTTTATGAGACTGTCCTTCTTCAGCCACCATTGGAGACCCAATCTCACTCATTTTTGGAAAGGCACTGAGACTGTCTCTAGATGAAGATCCCGACCACTTTTATTTAATTAACAATCTTTGAAGTTGCATGCAATGAACTGATGCCTATAGAATAAAATCCAAGCAGGGCACTCTTTTGCTTAAGGTCTATGAACACAAGGTACACAATGCTCTCTTGTATTTTAATTATTTTATGGTTGACAGTGGCACCAGCCAGGATCAGATGTCTGATCCTACAGAATTCCGCAGAATATTGCAGAATTCTGCAGGAAACAATGTAATTCATTCAGAGTTGTCAGGTAGGAAACTGAAACGCACTGTTTCACTGCATCCAACCCTGGCAGACTCAAAGTATTTACCTAGGATAGCCTAGCTGTAATGTAATATCTCATTTTCAGTAGGGTCCTGCTTCTGGCCATTACTACAGCTGCACAGATTGAAGGACTGAGAGGGTACATGACTTGTCCAAGGTCACACAATAAGTATGTGGCTCTGATGAGCTTTTATCTTGTGATCTCCCAGGCCAGTTCCCAAGACTCTGCTGTAACCACCAGTCCTTATGGTCCTCTTGGTGTAAATAAATTGTTCTTGACAGATCTAAAGGCTCTGTATTCTATTCTGCTCTATGTCAGGAACCCCAGCCTTATATCTGTGCAGAACATCTTCTCAAGTGCACCAGTGGCTGAGATGAACTATGGAGATTTTTACCTAGTTGAACAAAAACCCATGTGTTTGGGAAGACTTTCACGGCTCTGTTTACCTTGCTAGCTGCAGCCTCCTCTGACATGGACTGAACAAGCCAGTCATCCAGATATGGGTGGATGAACACCTTGTTCCAATAGAAAAGTTGCCATGACTGCCATAATTTTGGAAAACACCCCTGGAGCAGAGGCTATCCCAAATAGAAGTGCTTGTTACTGACAGTATTTGCCAACATCATGAATCTTCACTATTTCCAGTGCTGGGGACACAATCAGAATGTAAATGTATGTCTCCTTTAAGTCTATGAACATGAAAGAGGCATATTTCTGGTATTATAGATACTGTAACTCTGCAATTGGACTGCTTTAATTACTGACTTCAGCATTTCTATTCTGACGTGAACTTGGTAAATTCTTTGGCAAAAGACTTCACGCTTCCCTTCAGGGAGACTGTCTTGCAGCCCACTGGCTGATTTTCAAAACCTGTTTCATCCTCTATACCTACTCCTAGAAAGACCTGCCTGGTGTAGAAAGCATGATGATAGAAGCATTGAGGATCTAGGGTCTTGAAAAGGATGAATGGATCTTGGGACATCGTCAGCATTGTGGCACCTAAAAAGATGACTTCATACTCTCCAAGCCCTTTTTTTCTTTCAGAGTTTCTTCTAAAATGCACCTGGACAACAGTCTCAGTTCCGAGTCAAATGTCGTGCCTAGCCAAAACAGAGTAGGAGACTGCCCTGCAAGACAGTGCAATCAAATCAAAGGCCGAATCAAACACAAATGAAGTAGGTATATCAACATTTTCTTACCTTTTCTTAGTTGGTCTCTTTCTTCCTTTTTTTTTTTTTCTTGTCCAGATAAGGAGTCCAGTCTTTCAGTCAGGGCAAAGTTGCACTCACCACATACGCCAAATAAACGGCAGCACAGAGGGACACAGATCACAAGGCTTGGGATATCCTCAGTAGAGATTCAAATCTCTTTCTTTAGGACTCCTACTTGGAACTACGCAAGTCAAGTTACATGTCTGAGACATGTATACTGTTCTACGCAAGGTTTTGTCAAAGTGTATGAAATGAGTTATAAGTGCATGGTACAATACATATCTTACTAAGTAATGTGTGGAACAAAACACTGCTGTTAAATGCTTGTTTCACTATACACAGGGTTCATAAGGTCATACACCAAGAACCATATGACTGTGTTAAGAGATGCGCATGTGAACTAGCACAGCCCTGTAGCAGGGATCAGGAGTGACCAATCACATTTCCATAGTTTCTGAGACAGTGAAGTGGTAACTTACTTTGCACAGGAACTGTGAGCACACTGACATATCAACTGTTACTACTGCTACTACTACCTCTTCATCACCAGTTCATTCAGCAGAAATGAATCAGTGAAGCAGAGTGGTTGGTTGCTGGCTGCTGTGGCGGGGAATGGTTTTCTCTATAACCAGACTTCGTTCCATATTGTACCCTTTCACTGATGAGGGGGGAGGATTCTTGGTGTCAGTGGGTGTGCAGAGTGAAGGTTTGCTATGTGAATTGCACAGGCTGGGTGGTGGTGGTTGGAATATGGAAACAATCAGTATCAGTACTAAGGTGAGGGAAGAGTTTTATTACAGTCTGACAATATTTAAGGACAGTCACTGGGACACTGGGGAGACAAGGGGGGGGCTGCAGGTACCAGATCAGGGGGAGGGGCCATTGGATGATATGTTTACCGTGTGTGTCTAGGGTGTCTCTGCACTTCAGTGCACACCTCTTTGCTGCAGCATACAGGGATGCCTCTGTTATATGCAGTTTAGTGCGTACATGGGAATGCCTCACTGTGTGCATGCAAACAGTGCCTGCTCTGGTGCAAAGTCATCCATTATGCTGCCCCTAGTGTGTCTTGTCTATCTCTCCCCCATGAACACCAAAGTGTCACTTTAGCTTTTAAATGTTTAATAAGTTACATTACTGTGACAGAGTGGTGAACCAGAGGACTTCTCGGGGAACACTCTATGATAGAACACTCCACTAGTTTAGATTAAAAGAAAGGCAGCTTTACTTCAGCAATAACAGCAGCAAAAAACAACCAACCAACCAGCTTACATCCAGCCTTATACAGGGCTCTTGCAGTTCAGTCTCTGGCTACAGCAAGCCCTCTCAGCTTCCTCTTTCTCTCTCTCTCTCTCTCTCTCCCTTTATTGGGCCTAGTTGTTACTTGTTAATGCTCCCCCTCCTCCTGAGGGCCAGCAAATAACCTGAGCATGAAGTACAGCGAGGTCTTAAAGGGCCACCTTAAAAGCAAAAGGGGTTTGATTCAGCTGTCTGCTCAGTACCCATCAAAACCTGTGTTGCCTGTGTTGTAGGGTTGTGATGGGGTTTACAGGTGTAGGGAGTGTGACAGACAGACACTTCACACCTTAAAGCAGGGCCCCTTTTCGGAACGGCACTTACATCAAGGTTTCTGTGGCAGGGACTCTAAGCTTCTGCAGCAGCAATTGATCATTCCTGCAGCATGACTTATCCATTTCTGGGGCAGAATGCAGTCCTGCCATTGGCTACAATATCATATATTGTTATCAATTACATCACCTGCTGAATATAAAGAAGGGGCTTCAGGATAAACAAGGAGGAAAAGGAAGCCAGGTGCTGTGAAAAGAAACAACAATATATTTGAATTAAAAATCACCAACAGTAATGAATTCTGTAATACTACATATATTCTGTGGTATGATGTGAATCTGGTGGAAAATTCCATGGCCATGGAAATGTAGAATCCCAGGGGCTTGCCTTAAAGTTTCTTTTTTCCTATAGAACATTAATATGAAAACCAACTATTGCATGTTTCAGCTATTGTTTTTTGGTGAACTGAGCATATGCAAACAATAAATTGTTAGCAAATTAACATTTTTCACCAAACCACCAAAAGAACCTATTCCTCCATAACATCTAACAAACCTAAACATTTCCTAAGTTAACTTTATGTATTTTATTTTTGTTGACCGGCTAAGTGCAATAGACAAATTCTGCCTATTTTCAGGCATGACCCGGGGGAGAAGGATACAGATGAATGCCAACTGACCTTGAGACAGATTAAGCTGTCTGTGGTACTTTTGTGATGGAGAGAAATTTGGCCATGGCACAGGGGAAATTCCCCTACTCTTTTTGAGAACTGCCATGAGATCTTTAACATCCAACTGAACTACTGTACCACCAGAACAGGCAGATGGGACCTCGGTTTAATGTCTCATCCAAAAGACGGCACCTCAGGAGTGCAGCACCCCCCCTCATGCTGTACTACAGTGTCAGTATTGGGATATTAACCCAAGTGCCTGGTGTGGGGATAGAACCCACAGCCTTCTGATCTCCCGACCTCAGAGGCGAGCGTGTTACCTGCTGAGCCACTGACACTGACACAGCTTAATGTTTTGTTGTTTTTTTTCTCTGACTGTTGGCAACAATCTTGGCTGCAAATGAGCAACAAATATATAAATTCGACCATCTAACTCTAAAACAAACCAAAAAACATTTATTTTTCCATAGGTGATTTGCAAATTTTTTTTATGTTTTTTTCTCCCCAGTCCCCGAGCCCTTGCGTCCCTGACATGACGCATGCGTGTGGAGGCACTCACATGTCACACCCTATGGGACGCCCCCAGGACACCCCACCCTAGTAGTTGCTCCGTTGCCACCTATGCCTGCCACTAGACCTCCATCCAGTGATGGCGGGACTATGTGCAGGCGATCCACCCACCAGGAGAGGAGAGCCAATGCTCGATCCTGCTCCCACCCTCCCCCCATGCTGGCACCCCGATATCCTGAAGTCGTTCCCAAACCTGGGTTGCTGGTGCAGTGCGAGGCAAGGCATCCAGTGCCTCTGCTCTCAGCGCCAATGGGCCAGCTCCAAAAAACATTTCTATAGAACTTTCCACATTAGAAGTCCCCAGGACTGAAATCATGCATGCTGAATTTTGCAGTCCTATGATCAAAGACGGCCAAGTTATAAGTATTTGAAAAAAGGGGTTTAAATGTAAACCAACACAGCCCTAATATGGCATGCCTATACATATCAAGGTTGTTTTTTGCTTTTTAGACATCTACTGTGAAAATATAACTTTAAAATATTTCACTGTTAAAGGATATCTAAACAACATTTTGACAACAAACTATAGAAAAATCTGACTTCATATGGGACTTAAGGAAAGGCTGCTGCATTCATTGATGCTACCACTGCATTTATATAATTTACTTAAATGCAGTTCCAAAGCAGTTGAAAGATGTAAAATCAGCTTTCCAATTTAAAAAAAAAACTGCCTTACCTGCTTCTTAAAATGGCTGCCAAATGTATTAAGTGATGACATACTTGGAGCCAGAGTCAGCGAGCTATTTGGCTCTCTATAGTGCTAACTAGTTATTTTTTCCCTTTGTTTAGAATTGTTTCACCAAAATGGTTAAAAATATGTGCATTATTTTGATCAATACACATGTTAGGCTATGGTTCTGTTCATTTGGTTTACTTTAACATGCTGAAATTGTGTTTTAATCCAACCGATTTTCTCTTTGGCAAACCACAGTGCAGTACAAATCTTGAATAACCTGGCGGTCTAGTGGTTATGGCAGATCCAGGATGTTACAATAGGGGGTGCTGGAATGGTGTGCATACTTGATATGCACTTTTTAAAATTTTTATTAAACCTTTATATTGTCTGCTATTATTCTTTTTTAGTACGTTTTTGACAGAACTTGCAAATGTAATCCATAGTTTTGAATGTAAACATTTGTACAATCAATAAATCAGACTTTAACAAAGTGAAATGCAGCAGCAGTAAGCAAGTAAGTTACAATGGGGGGAGGGTGTGTTCAGCTGCACCCTTCACCACCCCCTAGATCTGCCACTTGTTTGTAGCAAAGTTCTTGTGTAGTCCAATGGAAGAGTTCATACTTTCTCAGAAATCAAAATATGCTTGTCTTTTTCCACGGTAAATAATAATAAGAAGAATCAGCATTTATATAGTGCTTTTCAAATACATTGTATCCCAAAGTGCTTTACAAGCAATGCTAAACTGGTAGTGAAGTGACCGAACATGTAGTGGCAGCCATTTAACATATTAATACTCTCACACAGCCTTGGACAATTGCATGAACTGGTTTTATGGGAAGGGGAATGTTGGCCAGGACAATAGGGTCAGGTAGTGATCATGGTGCTGGCAGCCCCACATCTTATTTCTCACAGTGATCTGCTCATATTTCTCCCCTTCTGTCTTCCCCCTTCCTTAAATAAAGCAGCACCTTGCAGGAGTGGCCTTCTCAGTCCCCCCTCTGATATTCATTCTCACTCTCCCCACACCAAAAACTGGTGAGCTCATCCCCCTAGTGCATCATGAATGTAAGTATACAGTCCCCAGGTTTTTTGACATATCAAAAATAAACAAATCTTTACAGTAAGTCAGGCTGATAGCAGCAGGGCACGAGGGGAAAGATTAACTTTTCTATCCTTAATATAGCTAGGCTACCTTTCATTAGGCACTATTAAAAGACAGGTGTGCGCATCATTATGCACGCCATTTAATAGTGCCTAATCATAGGTGGCTTAGATCTTATATGGGTAGGAAAGCCCATTTTTCCCCTTGTGCCCTGCTGCTATCAGCCTGGCTTACCAGAAGATCATGTTTATTATTAATATGTAAAAATAACATGGGAGACTGTACTAACCACATTCATGATGCAGAACGGTAGTGAGCGCACCAGTTTTTGGTGTGGGGAGCAGGTGAGAAGAATGAATACCAGAGAGGTACTGAAGAGGCCAGTCCAGCAGGGTACAGCTATATTCAGGTTAAAGGAAGACAGAAAGGGGGAAGTTGAGCAGATCATTGTGCGATCTGAGATGTGGTGCTGCCAGTACTGTGATCACTATCTGACTGTGGATGAGAGCAGCCAGCAATGACAAATACTCAGAGTGGCAGTGTTGCACCTAAATTGTTACTTGAATTCAGTGTAGGAAGATTACCCTCAGGTGGGGGGGATGTTGACGTTTGTCGGGACAGCATCAAGGGAGCTGCAGATAGCTCATTCAAGATTCGGAAGGGTGGTAGCCAGCCAACTTGCAGTGTGGAGTAGGTCACAGAAGCATACAGGGGAAGAATTGATGGGAACTGTCCTGTGGAGTTCTTCTGATCACAGGTAAAGGAGCAGACCGACACTGGAAGGCGAGTGGATTCGCTCAAGGCATTAGTATGCCTCTCCGGCTAATAATATTGTTATCCATAGTAAGTGCAGCCCTTATGAGGGTATAAACAACAGGTTTTCTGGTGAGTCCTGATCCTATTGCTTGGCCCTCCAGGAAGACCTAGTTGTTGTTTAATAGGCGAGAAAAAAAACACAACAGGGGGACTGTACATACTGTCTTCACTGTGCAGAAGGGTGGTGATCCACTCAATGTTTACTGTGGGAGCAGAAATCAAACACTGAGAAAGTGGATTGGAGAGTGATTTGGGAGGCATTTTTAACAGTGCCAGCTGATGAAGCATCTCAGTATAGGTGTGCACAACCCTCTGAGGTGCAAGATTGCAATCTGAGGTGTTATAATTTTCCTGTATGAGACCACAAGCTCATATGCAGCCCCAGGCAGTACTAAGGACAGGGTATGAATGGTGGGGTGTTCAACAGAATGCAGGATAGGTGCAGGGGGTTCAAGTGGAAAAAGACTGCAAGAGAAGTTTATTTGTAGATTACCAAGAAAGCATGAGCTTTGGAATTGGACCCGACCAGTACTACGCTACAAATTTCAGGGCATCACACAACCACTAGATCACCAGGTATTTGAAGTGTTGTGCTGCAGTGCTGTTTGCCAAAGAGAAAGTCAGCTGGATTACAAAATATTTTCAGCAAGTGAAAGTAAACAAAATGAACAAAACCATAGCCTAACATGTGTACTGATCAAACAAATCCACATGTTAACACATGGTGTTGATCATTCTGGTGAAACAGTTCAAAACAAAGGGGGAAAGAAGAACTAGTTAGCACTATAGGGAGCCATGTGAGTCTCTGTCTCTGGCTCCAAAGAAGTCATCACTTAATACACTTGGCAGACATTTTAAGAAGCAAACAAGGCTGTTTTTTGAAGCTGAAAGGCTGATGTTTACATTTTTCAAAAGCTATGAAACTGCATTTTTGTTATTTACATACATGCAGTTTTAGCATAGATGTAAACAGCAGCCCTTATCCCGCAATGAAGCCAGATTTTGGACTTTGCAGTTTTAAAAAAAACCTGCTTGTTTAGGTACCCTTAAATGGATTTTAGAAAAAAAGATCACAGAAAATGGAATGAGTTTAAGGGTCTTCCAGATTCCTGTCTTTTTGATGTGCCTTATAGCATCCTTTAAAAAAGGTCAACGATGCATGGCTGCACAACAGCAGCAGTAGCAGTTTCAAAAGACAGATTCCCAAAAGCTCCAGATTATTAGGAAGGAAACTATCATTGTTCTTCAAATGATGCTGCACTTTTATCTAGTTATCTATCAGGGGCTGTTAAATGAAACAATCAAAATAGTTTTGACGTGGCTGATGAAGCCATCTGACCCTGCAGCCCTTAGTGCTGGCTGAGAGGCCACTCCATTGTAATGTAAGATGACAGCATGAAAGCATCTCTATGAGAATGAATTGCTCTTCCTTCACTCTGAATTTTGCCAAAATAATTTCTGAGAAGTAATCTAAGACTGATTTTCTTCAACTCAATTCAGCACCCTGGCTTGTGATAACTTTCACAAAGCCTCCTTGTATGCATTATTCATAGGCAATATAATGGGTTATAAAAACTAAATTCATGGTCTAACCTTTCGAAATGAACATGGGAAATGTTTTCAGAGGAATGTATGTGTTTAGCATCAGTTTGTAAATTGCATGGGTGGAAACATACCTGATGTAATCACTGTAAACAGTTCTTCCTTTATAAGGGCTAAACCAAAAAGATACGTCTGTCTGCTATACAGTATGCAAGCCATGACTGTCTGCTTTAATTGGGCAGCCTCTAATGATAAAATTTCACCTTAGGTCGTTTACATCCTCACCCTAGTTGTTTGGTCTTCTGATGTTCCGCATAGCTCCTAAAAGTCCATTTAACAAACATTTCCAATTAAAAATGAAACACAAAAAGGTTTGAGCACAGGTACAATGTACCTGTAATAGGTAAAATAAAAACAAATGGTGATTTTAATTATGTCTACTTAATGATGGCATTGGTTCTATTTTCTCATTTGTTTCTGACTCAGATGTTCCCACTATCCCTGGCATGACTTCTCACAACAGCACATCACAAAGCATGACTACCAGCCCATGCATCTGCTAGACAACTAAGGGTGAACATGGTTTTAAATATCTAACGATCAATTTTTGAAATTAAACAAAAAAAAAATGAGAGCCAGGTCTGCTGGTGCTGGTGGTGGGGGATCATGTTGTGGTCCCTTGTAGGAGACTGTGGCTCATGGCACAAATTCCACTCCCAGCCCAAGATTAGAGGAGTCTTAGCAGCACTGACAGTGTTCTTGGATCCTGGAGGAGGGTGTTACTCTTCCCAGTGCAACAGCATCTCCTTGGCCTGGGTATGGGGGTGGTCTGATAACATGATTTCCCAACAATGACCACACTTCCTTTGCAAGGAGGGAACGACAAGCATAGGCGGAGGAGAGGTTCAAAAACTGGGGGGTCAGAATGAATGATATAATGATATGACAGTTTCACAGTCTTGGAATTCATGTTATCGAGTACTGTGAGAGGGACATTCTATCATCAATGCTTCATGGTATACCACTGTTTTCTGGTCTTTTAACTAGTTCAGAGGGGTGTTTTTTCATCTGTGCCATCTCTCCCTTAATATAGTAATAAGAAATATATACCTTCATTTGCCAGGCCCATAACTTCTGTGTATGAGCCGCACGGCCGTAGAGTGCTGCAGCCCAGTCCGTAAAATACATTTAATGATAACACAAACTTGGGAAGGGGTTTGCAGGCACTCTATGTAGAAACGTATTAATAGGGATAGTGGGGGTGGAGGGGGGCTGTCTAAACCTAACTGCATTACTTTTGCTGGCAGTTCTACATGTATAGTGTTAATTATAGAACCATACTTATGGAACTTTCCGCAAAAGTAATGCACCTACATTTAGAGAGTTTCCCTCCCCATATATCCTATTAATATCTACATAGAGCACCTGCAGCCCGTTCCTTACTTTGTGTCCTTGTTAAACTTATTGTAGGGGCAGGGCTGCTGCAGTGCTCAACAGTCGTTTGGCATGTACATGGAAGTTACAAGTCAGGCAACTTACGGTACCTATTTCTTTTAAAGCCTTGCCCTCGCTGACTTCCAGTGAATGTGTGTGGTGTGTGCCAGACTTAAGACAACACTTACAGGCTAGTAAATCCTGTATCAGAAGTGAGGGGTCACAATGTACATTCTGAACCTTACTTTTGAAAGTGAAGGGTCGGCTAACCTCTCTGATCCCCCAGCTCCACTGCCTATGATGGCAAAGGCAGATCTGTTGGTGGTATGAGGGGTGAAACATGTGAATAACTGTCAGTGCCAGCCATAGGACGTCAGCCCCAGCACTCTTCAGCCATGTTGGCAGTCAGATTGTCTGTTGTTGGGTCTGGCAGTTTGCCAGAAAGACTGCCAGCTGGTGATAGCCGAGCAGGGAAGCATAAGCACCCCTATAAAAATACGATGTGGGTTTTCTGAAGAGGGAGAAAGATCTGGAGCCTGTCAGAACCACCACACTAGTTTTAAATTGCTCAAAAACATTTAGGATTCTTTTACTACAAAATATGATTCAGTTTCCTATTGTTTTTAACTATGATCAGAAGCTAAAGATAATGGGCTGGATATTCAAAAGGGCTGCGCAATGCGCAGTGGGGTTATAGCTTGGCAGAAGGCACCAGGAGAAAGGACTGCTGTGTGACTGAACTTCTCTGCTGGGACTAAAGTAGAAGAACTTTTGTATTTGGACCTTTAATTTAGGGTAAAAAAACTAACATACAAAAAAAAGTGTGTGTTTGGGTTAACTGAACTGAATGGGTATCTGAAGAGTTATCTAGGTGTAAATCTCAGGTGATTGAAAGGACTTAACTGCTGTGAGGTTTAAATTACTTGTAGAAAGATCTGGTAAATAGGGGGAGTGGCTTAGCTAGAAGGAAGCTACATTTAAAGACTGTCTTAGAAAGTTTCAGCTAATAGCTTGGCAGAAGGCACCAGGAGAAAGGACTGCTGTGTGACTGAACTTCTCTGCTGGGACTATATTGCCCTCCTTCCCTCCCCTCCACCCCCGCACCCAAAGCTAGTTCTATTTTTATAGGCACAGGATCTGACTGACAACAGGAACTTCCTGTTTAGGGGCAGGAAGTGAGTGATCACAGAACCACCAAGGACCCACCATCCTAGAAGGGCAAGAGTAGCTCTCCGGCCCCCTCTAGCTGCTGGAGGTCTGCCTCTGAGCAAGTAAGTGGTCTACTGAGAAATATAGGATATTCTTGTCTCAGAACAGGACAATCAGGAGCTTAAAGGGCACACAGGCAGAAAGTAAGGAGAGTGAGAGAAAAAAAAAACAGAGGAAAGAGTAAGGATTGCAAACAGTTAAGGGGCCAGAAATAAGACATGATTGGAGTGGTGCAGTGCAGTGGCTGTGGAGCAGCAGTCTTCCGGGAGATGTTCTGGAGGATGCGGTGTTGTCCCATCTGCAGGCACCTCTCTGGGCTGAGGGAGGAGGTTGCTCATCTCCAGGCTGAGTTGGCCAGGATGATCTCTTCTTCCATCCAGGTACCACCAGTGCCACTGCTGTTGCCTCAGAGGTTGCCAAGAAAGAGGAGCAGTTGGACCACAGTGGGCTCAGGGAGGGTGAGGATGGTGGAACAGAGGCACATCCCTCCAGTTGTACCTGTCCACAATTCCTATGCCATTCTGGCAAAGTGTGGTTCCTCTATGGAGGCATCCACAGTGGAGACCAAGGAGGATGCTGGGAACCTCCACAAAGGAGACCCACAGGAGGGTGGCAGGGGACCCTGCAGGGGAAGGAAACAACTCCTGGTGGGGGACTCCATTGTTAGGAAGGTAGAACTGGGGGAGGAAGGGGAGAGGGAGGTAAGGTGCCTGCCTGGCGCCATGGCTTGGAGGGACAGGGAGCGAATCCTCAGGATTGCCGTGAGCAGCTGCACAGTGGAGGGAGCTGGATGTCATTGTCCACCTAGGGACAAATGACCTGGCCAAGAAAGGGATTAGAGAAGTGCAGAAAGAGTTTGTGGAATTGGGGAGGTGCCTTAGTCAAGTAGCACGCACGGTAACCTTCTCGGAGGTGCTACCCATCTATGGCATAGGAGAGGCTAGGTGTTCTGCACCAGGGGATTCAATCAGTGGTTGAAAAACTGGTGTGGAGCTCAGGGATTTGGCTTCATTGGGGACTGGGGGTCCACCTGGAGTGATGCAAGCCTATACTGGCATGATGGGCTGCATCTGTCCGGGAGGGGAACCAGGATCCTAGGTGATAGGTTTAAATGCTTCATTGGCAGGCTTTTAAACTAGCCAAGGGGGGAGGCACTGGAAAGGAGCAGGAAAATCCTAGCCCCCCCCCAAATAATCATGGTAGTAAGTGCAGCAAACACCAACATAGAGGTGTCGATAGGGATAAGAGCAGGGGTAAATGGAGAAAGTGACAAAGGCAAGCAGGACAGGGATGGGGCAAAAGGGAGTAAGGCCATCAGGAAACGGAGGGTAATGAGTACCAATGCCCGTAGTCTGGGCAACAAGCTTCCTGAGCTGATGGCCTTAATGGAAGAGGGATGCCTGGATATCGTAGCAGTCACAGAAACATGGTACACAGAGAACCATGACTGGGATGTTAACATACCAGGGTACATAACCTACAGGAGAGACAGGCAGAGGGAGAAGAGGGAGGAGTAGTTCTCATGTAAAGGAAGGGATAAAAGCAACTGAACAAAAGAGTAAACAGGGAGGAGAGGAGGCACTGTGGGTCACCTTGGAGACTGGAAAGGGCACCACAATCCGCACAGGAGTTGTGTACAGACCCCCATGTCAGGGGGAAGGAATGGACAAGAATATGATAGAAGGCATTCTTAGAATGGCAGAGAAAGGGGAGATACTGTTGATGGAATACCTGAATATGCCAGATGTTAACTGGAGCACATTTGCTGCAGCCACATCCAAGAGCTGGGCCATTCTTGATGCCCTACAGGTGGCAGGCATTAGACAGCTAGTTTCGGAACCCACTGTGAGGGAGCAATCTTAGACCTCATACTTTCAAACGGGGCAGTGAGAGGATCTCAGATCTAGAAGTGGGTTGCCATCTGGGACAAGTGACCATCAAACAGTGTGGTTCACGTTAAACTCAGCTACAAGTCAAGCCATACAAAAAGTGAGGGTACTGGACTTTAGGAGGGCTGACTTTGGCAAGATGGGAGAGTGCCTCAGAAAAGCACTAGCAAACAGGCTAGAAGGAGTGTGGAGCAACAATGGGGAATTATCAAAACTGCCATCACAGAGGCACAAAAAGCCTTTGTGTGAAGCAAATAAACAAATCAAAATGAAAGAAAAAGCCACTATGGTTCTCAAAAGAGGTGGCTGTGAAAGTCAGGAAGAAAAGATAGCATTCCAGAAGTATAAGGAAACACAGAAGGAGCAGGACAGACAGCTGTACCAGTTAAGGCAGAAGGAAGCAGGAGGAAGTCAGAATAGCAAAGGCCCAAACTGAGGAAAAGATAGCCAACTCAGTTAAGAAGGGATAAAACCTTTATAGGTACATCAGCGAGCGAGAAAGACAAAGGGAGGATAGTGAGGCTCAATAGAATGAACGGTGGGTGGGCAGAGGGGACAGTGAAAGCAGGAATACTGAACGAATATTTCTGCTCAGTATTCACAAAAGAGGAGGGAAGTGCCTCATCCAATTAACAGAAGCACTCTTGATAGGGGGTTGATCCCAGTCCTTTACAGAAGAAAGGGTTCTGCAAGAACTCCTAAAACTGAAGGTGGACAAAGCAGTGGTCCTGATGGAATTCACCCAGAATTCTAAAAGAATTAAGGGAGGAACTAGTGAAACCACTGGCTACTCTTTTTAATAAATCATGGGAGGATGGTGTGGTACCCGAGGACTGGAGGAAGGCGGATGTGATTCCCCTTCACAAAAGCGGGACCAAGACAGAGGCAGGAAACTACAGACCTGTCAGTCTGATCTCTGCAGTAGGGAAAGTGATGGAGTCACTTCTGAAGGAAAGAATAGTTGAGTACCTAGAGGCCAGTGGAGCACAGGACCCAAGGTAGCATGGGTTCACAGCGGGAAGGTCATGTCAGACGAATCTAATAGATTTCTTTGACTGGTGACCAAAGTAGTAGACCAGGGAGGGGCTGTGGACATGGCCTACCTAGACTTTAGCAAGGCGTTTGACACAGTCCCACACAAAAGATTAATAGTCAAATTAATTAGTTTGGGAGTGGGACCCAGGGTGGTAGCCTGGGTAAAACATTGGCTGAACAACAGGACACAGAAGGTAATTGTAAATGGATTCCACTCTGAAGAAAGGGGGTTACTAGTGGGGTACCGCAGGGTTCAGTATTGGGTCCAGTCCTTTTTAATGTCTTCATCAGTGACATTGCAGAGGGACTGGAAGGAAAAGTATGCCTTTTTGCAGATGACACAAAGATCTGCAACAGGGTTGATACACAAGGAGGCGTGGAAAGGATGAAAAGGGACTTGGCAAGGTTGGAGGAATGGTCAGAAGTATGGCAGCTAGGATTCAATGCAAAGAAGTGCAAAATAATGCACCTGGGAAACAAGAACCCAGGGGAAGGATACACAATGGGTGGGGAGGTAGTAACAACAACAAAAAAGGAAAGGGACCTGGGGGTAATCATATCAGACGACCTTAAGGTTAGCAAGCAATGTGAGAAGGCAGTAGGGAGGGCTGGGGTATACTGGGATGTATAGAGAGGCACCATCAGCAGAAAACAGGAAGTTGTTATCCTCTGTACAGACAGTTGGTGAGACCCCATCTGGAGTACTGTGTCCAGTTCTGGAGACCCCATCTCCACAAGGACATAGACTGGATAGAGGCAGTCCAGAGGAGGGCAACTAAAATGGTGCAGGGTCTGCAAGAGAAGCCATATGAGGAGAGACTAAAGGAGCTTAACATGTATACCCTTGAGGAAAGAAGGGAGAGGGGGGACATGATAGAAACTTTTAAGTACCTCAGTGGAATCAACAAAGTCCAAGAGGGTAGCATCTTTCAGAAAAAGAGACTTGCAAGAACAAGGGGACACAATTTAAAGATAGAAGGAGGGTGGTTCAGGGGCAATGTGAGGAAGTATTATTTCACAGAGAGGGTAGTGGGTGCATGGAACAGCCTTCCTGAGGAGGTTGTGGGGTCTAAAACTGTGGGAGAATTCAAGAATGCATGGGACAGATATAAGGCAATTCTTGTGGGGGTAGGAAGAAATAGGCTGTTGGTTAACTAGGATCTGCGGCCTATCCTGTTGGTAGGGAAATGGGCAGACTAGATGGGCCTAGCGGTCCTTATCTGCCGTCAAAGTCTATGTTTCTATGTTTCTATGTTGCACCAGCGCAGGTCAGAAAATGCGCCATTCTGCGATATTCAGCAGGATGCAGTTGCGCCACTGAAAACATGCTGAGCAACAGTGCAATGATAATGAAGGCATGCGCAACCGAAGGGGGTGGAACCATGCATAAAGCGCACAGTGTGATGTTCAAAGACTTGCGCAATGCACAACAGTGGAGCAGGCGGAAGTTGCGCCATAGTGGAAATGAGCCAAAATAAAAAGGAGCAAGGAAGAGGTGCAAGAACGCTACAGGGAAGCCACATGAGACAGAGGCAGAGACAGGCACAGGGAAACAGGGAGAAAGAGGCAGGCCAGGGAAACCACACCACACAAGGGGGCAAGGGAAGGTGTGTGGGGCCACAGAGAGCAGAGGCCAGTAGGTGTACCCGGTGCAGGGAGGTAGCAGTCAGGACAGCGGGGGGAACAAAGCAACATCAGCTGGGCGGGGAACGCAAGCCAGGGACATGGACAGTGCCACCTTCCACATGGATGCCGTAATGGGGGGGGGTGAGAAGGCATGCTGCAGGGGAACATGGCCGTGGAAGGGTCCATTGGCGGTATGCCCCCAACAGGCAGTACCGAGCACGCACCAGCTTTGAGCTGTACACAGATGTTGAGATTGTGGGCCGGTACCACCTGAACAGGGCAATATTGAGGTGGCTCTTGTGAGCTGTGCAGTGATGTGATGCAGGCACCCACACGACGGAGTCATGCTCTGTCAGTGGAGACAAAGGTAACAACCTGCATGTGTTTGCTCACCACGGGTGACCTTCCAGACCAACAGGGGATACCACAGGCATAACACAGTCGGCCATGTCACGCATCCTCACCCACCCTCAGCGATTGCCGGCCATGATGCTGCGGTTAACATCCATTTCCCCAGCGCTGTGGTGGAGGCACAGCAACATACAAGAGTTCCACAGGGCACTATGCCTGGCATGCTAGAGGCGATAGACTGCACTCATGTGGCCATATGCATACCCACCTGGCCCTGATGGGGCCGCCACATGAATCGTCGGGATATGCCAGTAGTCAAATCGCCAGATGGTGTGTGATGCCAGTGGGCGCATCATCAATGTCTGTGCCACGCACCCTGGGGTAGCACATGATTCCTTCATCTGGCACCAGTCAGCACTGTGCCACCGATTCAAGAGTGGGGACATCCCCACAGGTCATCTAGTGGGTGAGTATGTATGTAGAACTGACATATCGTGGGCAAGGGGGGTAAGCCAGAGGTGCCATGGGTGTGGCCCACAGGGCTTGGGGCAGTCTGAGCCTGAACAAGACACTAACCTCCACTATCTCCACACAGGTGACAGTGGATACCCATTCCGTCCCTGGCTGCTCACACCCTACCAGTGGCCCACGACCCCATTGCAGCAACGCTTTAATGAGGCACATGCCACCACACGCAGTATCATTGAGCGGGTGTTTGGGATGCTGAAGGTGCGTTTCTGTTGCCTGGACACCTCTGGTGGTGCCCTACAGTATAGCCCCTCAAAGGCCTGTGGGATATTCCTGGCCTGTTGCATCCTGCACAACATGGCCAAAGACTGTGGGATAGCCGTACAGGTCAAAGAGGTGGACAGCGATGGGGACAACAGTGACGCTGCTAACGATGGGGATGGGCAGCCCCCCCTTGGCTGACAGGACCCCCGACTGATCCAGCTGGTACAGCTGCACCGGGACGCCATCACAGAGGAGCACTTCAGCCAGCACAGGTAAGTCATGGTGCCATGTGCAACCACCAATGGCTAGGGCACAACCCACATACATGCATGGAAACACACCAGGAGTGCACGTTGGCAAGGGATGTGGCAGGGCACAGAAGCACACACATACAACCAGGGAGGGGTGAACAGTAACACGCCACATGGACGGACACACACACACGCACTCACAGTAGGCACAAAGTGCATAGGGGTCAAGTGCAAAACAGAGTCAGAACACAAACACTAGCAACACACATGTCCACAGGCCACCACATCCACTGACTGTCTATGTGCGTGTGGCAGATGCTGGGCACCATCGCACTTTGGTGTACAGCGCAATGCAGGCATCATCATGCACACATACCTGTGGACAGCAGTCAGGAGGGTGTGCAGGTGGACCGTGTGTCTGCGTGCAGGGCCAGGCACCCACCCATGCACTGCCCACCGAAACACACAATGCACACAGGGCAGCACCAGACAGTGCCCGCACTGGGAGACAGGTCAGTATTGTGGCACAGTGCCACGTCCACCTTGGATGCATGGGTGACCCCACCGAGACCCAGCAGCACTGGCAGGCTGACCACGGGCCTCATGGAGTGGCACCGATAGTCCACCAGGGGTTCCACTGTGCAAACGTGGCCATGCCTGCACAGGGGTCTGCAGCACACCGAACATACCTGCACCTGGAGTGCTCGGGATGCCCACAGCTGAACTCGGCATTGACAGGGTGGGTGTCGCATGACACCGGGAACAGGGAGTGGATAGCGAACTGCGTGGTGTGAGCAACACATGGGCACCTGACTGTGTGCCCATTGTGGCCATGACAGCGATGAATGCCTGCGTTTGCCTGTCAATGGCAGCGGTCACATCCTCCTGCAAATGGTCAATCTGTGACAGGATCCTATTGGTGTCCCTGCTGTGTCGCTCCTCGACCCACTCCAGAGCCACACACAGTGCCTCCACAGACGTTGCAAGCTGCATCTGCTGCTGTACTGATGCCTGCAGTAGGTGGGTGTGCTCGTCAAAGAGGTCGTCTGCCACCTTGGCATCCCGTCCATCAGGGTATGGAAGGGCCTGATGTTCAGCACCCCTTGAAGGTGGGCGGTGCTCACCAGGACCAGATATGGGCAAGTCCACAGGCAGTGCACAGATGCCACCACTGAACCCTGAACCCCCAGTCCCGGTGGACGACTGCTGCTGCTGTCCCTCCACCTGCTGTGCCCAAGGGATCAGTTGTTCCTCTGCTGTGGCCACAACAGTCCCACTGTCCTGACCAGCCACCGGTGCTGCCCCACTAGTGCTGACAGGCACAGCCTGGGACTGTGCTGACACATTGGCAAACACGTCAGAACCAGCCAGAGGTCCATGGGCGTGAGCTGGCCTGCTGTGTGTCCATTCCGTCGCACACACATGTCACTGCCCGTGATGGTCATGTCTTCATCATTGGTGCAGGTCTCTGCCACAGCCACAGCGTGGCATCCTTGGATGCCAGAATGCTGAGACACAGGAAGGGCCTCCCCCACACCTGTCTCAACGACATCAGTGTGGACAGCAAGGCGGACCCACTGTTGCAATGCTCGCTGGATACCTGTGGAGGTGGATGGTTTCTCCTCCAACTCCAGATGACTGTCCGCAGTGGACAGGCCCCCCACCGCTGACCCCTGCAGACGCGGAGGATCTGTAACAGAAAGTAAGGTCACGTTAGTGCATGTGATCTACCCTCCCCCCCGACTGACCATGACTTACCATGCAGTGATGGGCTACCACCTGTCTGGAAGCCACCTCCTGGAATGCCCTCTATGGCACTGCACTGCATGCTTGCAGTGAGCCTGTCCTCTGCCAGTGTCAGCTGCACCACCTCTGGCTAGCCCCCGCCTGTTGCAGCACGTGCCACCCTGATGGCAGCCACCTTCTCCTTCACCCTCCTCCTGTCGGTACCCATCTTCTTCTTACATTCCTGCACGGAGCGCTGGTGGCTGCCATGCAGGTTGACGGCATGTGCCACCCCCTCCCATGCAGCAGCACGGGCCTGAGGGGTGCCCCGCCATCCACTGAGCAGTGGCTCCTGATCGAGGTAGGCCTCGAAGAGTGCCTCTGTCTCAGTCTTGGTGAAATTGGGCCTCCTCTTCCACCCACTATCGTAGTCCTCCTCACCCAGTCCTCACTCGGTCATTATTCAGTCTGTATGGATGACAGTGGTTACCTGTAACTGTGCAGTACAAAGCAAGTCCCTGATACCACAGTCCAGAACCTCACACAGCATGCAACTCACCAATAAACTGCAGTAACCAAATATGGCCACTGCAGAACAGTGTCGCAGTTTTATAGCGCAATCCATGCAAATTAGGTGAGGAGCAACTTTAATGAGATGCAAATCGCACTGCTGCACCATTGCATGGCTGATCGGATGATTAGCATATGAAAGCTGAATATCACGCTTTTGCGCTTTGCGCAGTTGGGTTGAACGTGATGAGCCAATGGCGCAGTTCTGTGGCATGTGTAGTACACCTCATTGCGTATGCCAAGGTAGCTTACGCAGGCATCTGCTGCGCTGATGACGTGCTGTGCATGGTAGTCATTGCAGGGCATGGCCACCATTGTGCCAGTGGTGCTATAGCAAGGGTCACTACATGGCGCTCTGGCACAACTGCGCGATAGTTCATTGTGCCGCTGGCACACAGGCAACCAATCGCGCTAGATGCATAGACGTCCAATGGCGCTGTGTGTGGTCTTGTGCCAGAGACCCATGACCCTATGCCCGACCTTTGCCCCCTTGGCGCTATACGTCTGGCATGGCTGCACCTCTATCGCGCTGTTCGGTTACAGTGCAATAGGGAATGGCGGCGCTGTACCGTGCAGGAGTTCCACGTGGGGTGCCATGCTGCAGAGCACCATATTGCCTACTATAGTGGTTGAGATGGCACGCAGGAGAGCCCCTCAATGGAGTGCCCTTGAGCTGGCCAACCTTGTGGCCATTGTGGAGCCACACTATGGCCCACTCTTTGGCGAAGAGGCACTGGACAGGGCCAGGACCCAGGTTTGGCAGGAGGTGGCCACTGACCTGGAGGTGGCCACTGGGCACAGGAGGACAGCGGAGCAGTGCAGGGACCATTACAGGGACCTTAGGAGGAGGGAGCCGGAGCTACTTGCCCATTTGCGGTCGAGTGCCAGGAGGGGCATGGTGCCTTGTTCAGGTGGGTAATACGTCCAATACACTTGTAATACACTTGCAATACACTTGTATCGTCCATATGGGTAACACTGTCTAATGTGTCCAGCACATAGGGAAGGGATAGTCTAGGGTTGGCTGTGGCGATGTTTACAGGGTATGGGGTGGCTGGGTCTGGCTGGGTGGGTGGGCACACACATTGGGGCAGGGGGACTTTGCTTTGGCTTTGTACTGATGTTTTTCTCTCCTTTTTTCTCCCACAGGCGTGGTCGAGCAGCGGCGGATGGTGGAGCGGCAGCAGAGGGAGGAGGACGCTGCACAGAGGTGTGTCGGGGACCAACACCAATGACAACAATATCCCAATGAGGGTGAGTGCCATGACATCATGATTACTATTGCATGCTGTATAACAGGGTGGGAAGCAGGGCATGGCCACCATCCATGGACACCACTGCCATGAATGTGACATGTGACAGTCAGCACTGTCCAGTGGCACTGCATGTCTGGGAGTGCGTCAATGGTGGTCCATGCATGCACTGGGCACATGGCTGTGGCACTGCCTGCACACCGCATAGCCATGTTACTGTACGGCCTTGATTGTGCTGTGCTGGACATGGGCGGTGGGTGTGTGCAGTGGTACACATGGCTGTTGCTGCCTGGTTGGGCATGTCTTGTGGACACAGTCACTGTTGGTGGGCGCACACCATCACAGGAGCGTGGCACATGGCTGTATGCCATGCATAATGGGTGGGCTGCAGGGGGATGGACAGTCACACCTAGTGACTCTGATCCCTTGTCCTAGGTGAATGGATACTCCTGCAGATCCAGCAGGCTGTTCGGGAACTGCTGCAGGTGGCATGGGAGTCCCTGACCATACTGAGGGACATACAGCAGCATGGGGTCAGGAGGAGGAGGAGACGGCCCAGGCGACAGCCCCAGGCAGAGGAGGACCAGGCTGGATGATAATGTCTGCAAGACCTGCCTGCAACTTCCCCCTTTTGACCAACCCTCACACCCCATCTTCCCTCTGCCATATGTTCACCCCTGCCCCTTACCCACCCCCACCTTGTTTCTGTCCCTCCCCCCCATTTGTACATAGTTTACTGTATATAGTTGTGTTTTATATTTTACAATAGACATATTTTGATATGAATACTGTGGTGGCTCTGATTTGCAGCTGGCTATAGGTGCTCAGCTCCAGTGGTGTGCATGGCATCTGGGGGTGGTCAGTCATGGGTATGTGTGTGTGTGTGCGTGGGGAAGTGTCTCTGGAGTGGGAGTGGCTATCAGTCGGTGTCTGTGGTGTGTGTGTTGTTCCCTGTGCATTGCATTACTGTGTGCAGTGGTCCATGGTGCATGCTCTGTGTCCATTGTGCCCCTGTCAACCCATCCTTGGCCTGTGCAGCTGACACCCTTGCATGTCTGTGGCCTGCAAGGTCTGCTGCCTTGGCAGTGGTGGCTGTCCCTGCAAGTCATCCACTGTGACCATCACAATGCTGGGTTGTCTTCTGTCACTGGTGTGGTGCATGTTTGCCTCAGGTGACACTGTGGTCTCCGCAGTTGCTGTCCCACCTCCATGCTGTGGCTTGTGCGTGTTGCAGGGGCTGTGCACCACTGTCTGTGACTTGTGCTCCAGGCATATGATGGTGGTGTACAGGACCACAGTGCATGCACAGGGTGGGTGTCACCCCTGTGCCATGGAGGACTGCAGGCTGTGTGTGCTCAGTTTTCATGGGCCCACACTGGGGCTTGCTTGCTACACTGTCAGTCCCTGTGTTATTGTCCCCATGGGTATGGGGTGTGTTGCCCTGCACTGTGTTGCATCCGTGTGATGCATGCTTCCATGCACCACTGTGGGTGTCTGTGCTGGCTGCTGTGGCTAGTGGAGTCGGGCTGTGACACTTGTCTACTGTGCAGGGTGCTGTCTCAATGGTGGTGGTGTCAGGGGCACACCCTTTCCCATGTGGGGTACCTCTTGTGCCGACACATGGTCAGTCTCTCAGCTGTGCCTCAGGGGGATTGTGCGTGTTGGCACTGTGTCTGCTGTTGTTGCATTGCCGTAAGCTGCCATCCACTGCTGGGTACTCATGGTGGGGCTGGCTTGTATGGTTCTGTGGTACACGAATTTGCAGTGTGACAGTGGGGGTGGTGGTATGCATGGGGACTCCTGCAGTGGTGGTCACTGCTCATGGGGGGTTTCTGGGGGTCATAGTGCAGGGTGTGCTGTGCACTGGGGGGGCTGGTGTGGCATGGGGTGGTCCGCCCTCTTTGTGTGGCAGTCTCAGCTTGCCAGTGGGTGTGCTGGGGCACCATGGCCCAGCTGTGCTTTGTTTGCTTGTCCTCATGGGCCAGTGGATATTCCAGCCCTCCCCCAGTTGTGCTGTGCTTAGGGTGTGGGGGCGCATTGTCAGTTCTGCTGTGTGTTCCTGTGCCCATCTGTGGCATGGGTGGTGGGTCCCTACCTACCTACCTCCCTGGTTGTGCAGTTACATTTCTCTGCTGTTGGGGGGCTCCCTGCTTGTGCTATGGCACCTCTGGACTGCTCAACTGGGCAGCCCTTGTTGCACCATAGCGCATTGTATCTGCTCAGCTTCCCCTTCCTAGTTGCGCTATGGCGCAGGCTGTGCGATATTCAGACGTTAGCTGTTGGCACAATTTGGCTTGCTCCTTTTTTGAATATCGCATCTATTGCACATGGGTGCAATGGACTTGTGCTTGCTTCTGCTATTGCACACTTTTTGGGAGCAGTTTGAATATCCAGCCCAGTATATATATATATATATATATAAAATATAATCACACATGCCCCCACAATGCAAAGCATCATGGGCTGCATATGCAAATCACCACAGAATGTTATGCTGGTCCAACTTTAAGCAGAATTGCATGGTGATTCTGCTTAAAGTTGGACCAACATAACATTCTGTGGTGATTTGCATATGCAGCCCATGATGCTTTGCATTGTGGAGGCATGTGTGATTTTGTATTTTCTTGAAACTTGGCTTCCCAGCCATATGCCCTTTGGGGTAACCCTTGCCTCAGTGTTTGTGCACAGAGGTTCTTTGTCTTTTATATCTATATATACAGTATATATATATACTTTGCAAAAAAACTGCATTAATGCATCAGTTAGGGTTCAACTTAATGCAAAAAAAGTAGGAAAATGTGGTGTTACTGTTTTTAAACCTAATTCCTCCCCCCCAGAACATTGAAAGGTCAACACTGCCAAGCAACCACAGACAGCCATCATTGGGTAAGATAAACAGCATACAACTATTTCCAGATGACACAAATGCAGTAGCACTGATGTGCTACAGTACCTTCATGGATTTGTATTTGTGTCATGCACACCACAAGACATACACACTCATTTGTTGCAGCAGGTACAAATCCACCGTGCTTAAATCACGACACTGCTTTTATAGTACATGGAGAAGCAGAGGCTGCTGTAGCCACAGATACAAATCTACAATAACCAAATTACAAGAGTTCTTTTGTCTGTAGAAGTGCACACCCCTATGTGGGTAGAACTTCTGTAGCCTCTCAGGTACTTATGCACCCTGCAAGACATATATACACTTGATGGGCCTGTGCTTCTGCAGCCACAGGTGTAAGACATACACACTGACCTCTGGCTGCAGAAGCACATGCACCACAAAACCCATGATACCAAGATTGCAACACTACTTCTGTCTGCAGAATTGCAGACCCATGAGGGGCCTGCACCTCTTCAGCCACGGGTGTAAAACATACACTCCAGCTTCTGGCTTCAGAAGGCAGGGCCCTATGGGGCCTGCAATTATCCAGACAAATGTATTGTTACAGTATGGGTATAATGGTTTCAGGAGCAGATCTAGAAATTGTTCATGGGGGTAGCAATTTTTCAGTTATGCAGAGGCATATAAAAAAGCATGCACTAATGGATCATACTGTCTAGTAAGGAACCTTGTACAGCATGCATGAGTACTGTGGAACCAGCTATGATACACCGTAGTAACTTGTGGTAGATGACATGTCACAAAATACTGCAGTAAAAAAGTACTTAATTGCCATTGAATTACACTGTACCCTGCAGCATACTGCAGCATTGTTATGATACAGTGCAGCATTACTGTGTTGCATCCTGGCTGATACTGCTGTACCTCCCACTGCAGGGGCACAGGCCCCATGGGGCTTTCTGTCTAGAGAACCAGTGTGTGTGTATGTCATACTGCATGCATAAGTCAGTATGTGTGGCTGCAAAAGTGCAGGCCCCTATGGGGTATGTGCTTTTGCAGCTGCAGATACAAATCCACAAAGGTAGCACATCCATCCTACTGCATTTGTGTCATCTGAAAACAGTTGTATGATGTTTGTCTTACCTGATGATGGCATCATTCATGCTGGTCCCTTTGGGACCTATGTAAACAGATGCTAATGTAGAGGACCTTCTGGGCCCTGCACAAAGGGAGGCTCTGTCCATCTATGAAAGTGCAGGGCCCTGCAGTTCCTGCACTTCTGTTCAGCAGTGTATGTCAAGAATTCATGGGACTGTCTGGTGGGCTGCAGAAGCACAGGGCCCTCTGGCCCCTGTGCTTCCATGTGGCCTATGATATAAATGCTCAGAGCAAATAGTCCATCTCTCAGCAAATGCACAGGGGCCTCTGCCACCCATGGGTGCAAATGTGCAGGGCCCTAAGCCAAGAGAAAAGTTGTCTTCACTATATGGTACTTAGGCCCATGCAAACAACCCTGCACCTTTTCTTCCATGGCTGGGGGGTGTCAAATAACAGTGTCATCCCCCACCCTCACCCCATCCAGCTGGCTGACTGAGTTTGCTCCCAAACTCACCTCACCAGCACAGCATCAGAAAGTACTATCCACTGGAGTAAAATCTGGCACTACAAGCAACACTTCTTAATAATTTTCCCTTTTTTTCCTCCAAATTCTCCAGATTGTCATGTTATGACTCTCCTTATAAAAATGACATGTGGTAATTATTGAATAGTGGCTAAAACATCACTTTGTACCACAAGTATGAAAACGCATCTTATTCAGGATTTGAAAACTTACGCCTGTCCTGTTCATGAGGTGATGTGAAAAAAATTATATGATGAAAGTTTGGAGAAAAATATTAACAATTACTGAAGTTGTGCGTGAATGTTGAAATGTTTCAAGAATCACTCAAAATGTGATTATTTTACCATATTTCTACACCAAATTTTCAACATAACCTTCTTATTACCCCACCTCATGAACTCAGTAGGTGAAAATTTTCAAATCCACAATGAACCATAATTTCATGCCACTAACACAGAAACATAATTCGGAAATGGCAGCTTTTACATTCACGAGGTGCTGTGAAAATATGGCCATATTGAACATTTGGAGTCATAATATTGAAAATTACCAAAGTTGTGAGCGAGTGTAGAAAATCTTCAACATATGCTCATAATTTTGTTGTTTCTTAATATTTTTACCCCAAATTTCCAACATAGCATTCTTATGACCCCACCTCATGAACCTGGTAGAGAAAGATGTTCAAATCCCAGCTGAAACATCATTTTGCCCCAGAAGTGTGAAAACACCTTTCCAACAGGATTAAAAAAATGACAGCATCCATGTTCTTAAGGCGGTGTAAAAAAATGTCTATGTTGAAAATTTGGGGTCAAAATATTGAAAATGATCCATGTCATGTGCAAGCATAGAAAAATGTTCCATGTACGCTCAAAACTTTGTTATTTTTTAATATTTTTTACCCCACATTTTTAAAATAGCCTTCTTATAATCCCACCTCATGAACAAGGGCAGTGAAAATGTTCCAAATCCTGCCTGAAAGGTGATTTCACATAGTGACCACAAGATCTCCTTTCAGGATGGATTCGAAGAATTTCACCACCCTTGTTCATGAGGTGAGGTCCCCAAAAATTCCATGTTGAAAATTTGCTGTAAAAATATTGAAAAATGACAACATTATGAATAAAAAGTTTAAACCACATTGAAATACATTAAACTGGACTTACCTTATTTTCTCATATTGCAGCTGCTGGTTTCAGCAGCAAGATGTGTCTTTGATCAGAGAGTGGCTGTATGTTGAGGCACATGTTCAGGTGAGTAATGGTGTGTGGGGTGGTGAGTGCTGAGTGAACTGGGTGGGAGTCTGGGTGAGTCAGATTGCTGATGGATTGTTTTCTTTTTTATGGTAAAACTTAAAAAAAAAATGATGGGGAAGGGATTTCTTTATTTTAGGGGGACCCAAGCCATCGCTAGGGATTGGGCCTTCCAGTTTGAAATGATCTTTGGAGGCACCACGGTGCTCTCATGTATATTATGAGAAGGGTTGGTGACCTGGAGGGGTGGGGGATCAAGAGAAGTGGTACCGGAGGTGGTAACCCAAGTCTATATATACAGTATATATATATATATATATACTGTATATATGTATTCATTGCAAAAAAACTCCATTAATGCATCAATTAGGGTTCCTATTATAGTGACAAAAGTATGGAAATTCAGCATTAGAGTTCCCAACCCTTCCCCCACCCCATCCTCCCACACCAAAAGCCATTGAGGTGTGCCTTGAGAATCACTATTTCTTCTCACCCCATTCCATGTGTAAACAAGCAGACATGATACAGTACAGGAGAATGGGGTGAGAGTTAGGCCCAGCGACCCCAAGGCACACCTCTCTGGCTGTTGGTGTGTGAAGGGTGGGGGATTGGGAGTCATACTTTTCTTAATGTAACAGGAACCCTAACTGATGCATTAACAGAGTTTTTTGCAATGAATTTCTGTTCTTTTTGAGATAGTATAATAGTATTCATATTTTACTGCGGGAGCGCAGAGTCTACAATCCCTTCATAGATGCGCATATGTATATAGGCATGGAGGGCCCTGCACTTCCATGTGTTGAACAACAGTGACAAAATTGTCAGCATAGCCATCTTATTACCCCACCTCATGTAACCCGGTACAGAGAAAATTGTGAAATGCAAGGCAAAATGTAATTATGCGCAACTGCAACACCATTCTGTGTCACAAGTGCAAAATTGCATTTTGGGCAGGATGTGAAAATTGACAGCTGTACTGTTCATGAGGTGGTGTGAAAAAATGGCTATGTTGAAAATTTGACGTCATAAGATTGAAAAGTAGCAAAGTTATGCACGTGCATAGAATAAATTCAACAGATGTATGTAACTCTGGCATTTTCAGGAATGTTTGAACAAATTTTCAACATGTACTTTTGAGGATCCCACCTCATGAACAGTGGTACTGTCATTTCATTACTCTGTCCCAAAAGTTGATTTTGCACAGCAACCACACCATTCAGTGCCACAGGTGCGAAAACATATTTTGGGCAGGTTGTGAAAACTGACAGCTGTACTGTTCATGAAGAGGTATGAAAAAAAGCCAATGTTGCAAATTTGAAGTAAAAATATTAAAAACTGGTGACGTTACAAGCTTGTGTAGGGCATTTCTCAACATTTTGCACCAAATTTTGAACATGGAAGCTTTTTCCTCTCACATAACACTGGCACTGTCATTGCGCTTATTTCTTGGTCCCGAAGGTATCTCCATGCAGCGACTGCAAAATCACCTTATGGGTCCAATTAACAGGATGACAGTGACTGTGTTCATGAGGTGGGTCCCAAAAGCCTATGTTGAAAATTTGGTGAAAAGTGTTGAAAATGGCCGAGATATCAACTTAAGTTCAAAATCCCATAGACTGCCATTATACAGCACTTACCTCTGATTCTTCAGTTCACAGTTTGACTTTGAAGAGTGCAGATGTGTCCCAGTCCACAGAAGATGACAGCGCCCAACCTCCAGAGGTAAGTATGGGGTAAGGGGGGGTGCACAGATGGAGGGTGGGGATGGGGGAGAGGGACAGGGACAGGGGAGATGATGAGGGACCATTTTCTTCTTTCCAGGTATTATAAAAAAAAGACATCGGGGACAGTTTTCTTATTTAAGGTCTTCACAAAACAAAACATTTCGGGACACTGGGAGTGGGCTACCCAGTGTCCCTGAGTACTGGGGGGGTTACGAATGCCGACACAGGGATTGGGCACCCCGATGTTGGCAAATTACATTTTAAAATGGGCTGGTGCGGGGGGAATCGGCAACAAAGGGTGGAAGGTGGTACACTGCACAGAGGGAGGGAGCGGGAGGGTTCTGTGTCAATGTGGGATGAGGACAGGGATGGGGAGACAATGAGGGGCCATTTTCTTTTTTCGCAGGATAAAAAAAGAATTCTGGGGATTTTCTTTGTTTCAGGTATAGAACAAAAAAACATTTTGTAACACTGGGAATGGGCTCCCCAGTGTTATTCATTACTGGCAGCTGTGTGTGTGGGGGGGATAATATAACTGGACACTGGGAGTGGGCTACCCACTGTCCCATCTTGGAGGGGGTTGCCTGCCGATGAGGGGATTGGGCACCCCTTTTGGTAAATATGGGGACATTTTGTTCTGCTGGGGGACACTGGGAGTGGGCTCCCCAGTGTCCCATACTGGTGTGCAGACATCTAGTGCTGACATTGGGAATGGGCACCCCCCATGTCGGCATTAACAGTTCTTTTCGGCATTTTCATGATACGAAGTAGGATCTTACTTCATATCTCGTTATATGAAGTAAGATTCTACTTCATATTATGTAGATGCAAATGAAGAACGGAAATAATGTATACATTTAAAACAATTGTAGGAAATCTTTACAAGCAGTAAAATGCAGAATGCACTTAGGGGGTCACAATAATCAAGTTACATGTGTTGGTTCCTCCCCTGAATATCATTTTGGGAGGTTTCCACATTTAAATTGCAAGAAAAACTGTAAACATGATGGCATCCATACGAAGTACGAATTTTTCCATACAAACCAGGATTCCTACTTTGTTTCATACAGCTATATTACATTGCCTACAGGGCATACTCAGAAATGATTTTTCTAAATTTTTTAATTGCAATAACCTTAAAACGGCTTATCATTTTTTCTCAAGGCTAGCAAAAGCCACATCTGTGAGGTAGTCCCTTTCTGCTCTCAAAATTTCAGACCGAAAAAAACAAAGCAACTGGACTATAGGCAAGTTCAAAGAAAAATCCGAGCAAAGTCAATGAGAGAAAACATGTGTTTTTTCACTTCCCCATAACTCAGAAACCGCATATCCGACTGGAATGTAACTTGCCAAATCAAGAGATCTACCACACAGGAAGGCACATAACACATTTTGTGCAAATCCGTTGAACGGTTGCAAAGTTATTAAAGTGCACAATTTTGAGTTTAACATTGAAGTGCCTACTCAACCTTAACAATAGGGGTAACTGCACCCCTGCAATATATATATACTGTGTATATATATATATATACTGTGTATATATATATATACTGTGTATATATATATATATATATATATATATGTATATATTATGGTAGCACGGTAGTGCTACCATAGTTAGGTTGAGGACATTTCATGTTGGAACCTCAAATTTTGCACTTTAATAACTTTGCAACCATTACACGGATTTGCCTGAAATTTGGAATACATGATCAAGAACCATAGGCCTTGGGATCTGCCAAGTTTTGTACTGCTCGGATATACGGCTGCAGAGTTATTAAGCGTGATCTGTGCGCGCGTTTACGCTTTTCTGGAATTCTACGGTCGCGTCTACAGGTCGTACGGTTTGCACGACCAGTCCAAAATCTTCAGGGAGTGTGCAGCCGGGGTCCCCGATGTGCCTTTTGAAGATTTCGTGAAAAAATATTAAACGGTTCAAAAGTTATTCAAAAAACTGTTTCCCATCATAAGTCAATGGGAAAAGTTAACAAAAAGTTCGACAGTGTCACAAATGCACTTTTTAGTGTCGCAAATGGCCCCGTTAGTGTCACAAATCTGCCATCTTGTTTTCAGTTGGTGATCAGAAAAATGGTTGGCATTTAAAATTGAGACCTTCTAGCAACCTAATTCTTTTTGTATTCACCTAGTCGGGCCCTGAAGATGCTAGCCATGTCTTTATTTTGGGGTAAAACACCCCAGAAATATGTTTTTCAAATTTCTGGAAAAGTAATTATCATGAAAATGTAGTGTCGCACTTATGAAAATTAACCATAATTTTTAAAGCTTTCGCAAATCACGACACTACTTTGCGACACTATGCCCAAAATAACAGTAATTCTTTGGCACTCCGCTGCAAAAGAACGGTTGGGAGTTTTAGGCTGAAATTTGGAAGGAACGCAGAAGACATCTCACAGATGTGCCTTTCAGTGTTGTTTTGAAAAAATATTACATGGCGGCAAAGTTGCGGCACTCCAAAGTTGACAGTTTTTCCCATAGGATAACATTACGGCGCCCAACGCATTGCAGAAATCCTTTGGCACCCTGCTGCAAAATAACGGTTTGGTCTTTTTTCCTGAAATTTGGAGGGAAGACAGCCAACAGCCCACAACAAATGTGCCTTTCAGTGGTTTGGTGAAAAAACATTACAGGGAGGCAAAGTTATGGCGCTCCAAACTTTTCTTTTTTTCCCATAGGATAACATTACAGCATTCGCCGCGCCGTTCAGGGCCCGTATCTCGGAAACGGTGTGAGATACGGACTTTCATCGAAAAATTCTAGCCCCCAAGGCTAAGATTCAAATTAGCTAGGACAGTTGTAAATAATATGACTTTTAAATTTTTTTCACGCTATACGGTTCCTGAGATATAATGTATTTAGTATTCCAAGATCTCATTTTCTGCGCTGATACTCATTATTATGCATACATTATTTGTACTCACTGTCTTTCTCTATGCAGGTTTTGGGGAAACCAGCCTGTGCGCTACATTACTGTTACTGTTGCCTTTCCGCTTGTGGTTCTGTACCGTTCACTTACCATTGACGCTCACGCCACCATGCGCTATCCTTTGTGCTTACTTGCGCTTGCTTTCTGTTATTTTTTGCCATTTCTGTCTACAGTACTGTTTCTCTTTCTGTTTCACTTTGCGTCACCATGCCCATTGACATTTCCGTTTGCAGGCACCACGTTACTATGTGACAACGCATCACGTGGCAGACCATTACTGTCTACGCCACCATGTGCGTTACCCTTTCTGTTCTCATTCGCACTTGTGTTACCATGTGCGCCACTGTTAGCATTTCTGTTTGCATTGCTGTCCCTGTTAGTATGCCACAACACATCATGTGGGGGGAGCGCCACCACATTATGCGGTGGGCCCCGCGCTCCTGCCGCTGCATTACATTCACTATTTCTCGTTATCATTCTCAAAAATAAGGGAAATTAGAGGCAAAAAACTCCATTTAATGCATTAGTTAGGGTTGTTCCACAGTGACAAAAGTGAGAAAATTCGCTGTTAGGGTTGAAAACCCCCCTTGCACCCCCCACCCACCTCCCCAACCGGCATTGTGGTGTGCATTTGGATCGTGGGTCCTAACTCTCACCCCCATTTTCCTATACTTCTGCTGCTTTACACATGTCATGGGGTGAGAGTTAGGGCTGATGATCCCAATGCACACCCCAATGCCACCACGTGCGCATCCTTTATGCTTATTTGCGCTATGCTTCGTTACTTTTTGCCATTTGTGTGTACCGTACTGTTTCTTTCTGTTTCACTTTGCGTCACCATGCCCATTGACATTTCCATTTACAGGCACCATGTTACTATGTGACAAGACATCACGTGGCACACCGCTCCCGTCTATGCCACCGCGTGCGCTACTCTTTCTGTTCTGATTCACACTTGTGTTACCATGTGTGCCACTGTTACTTGTTCTGTTTCGTTGCTGCTCCTGTTAGTATGCCACAAGACATCATGTGGCCGGGAGCACGAGAGCCACTGGGCCCGTGCTCCCTCCTGTCCATTCACTATTTCTCATTATCATTCTCAAAAGAAGGAAATTAGAGGCAAAACTCTGTTTAATGCATTAGTTAGGGTTGTTCCAGAGCGACAAAGTGTAGGAAATTCGCTGTTAGGTTTAAAATCCTAACTCCGAATTCCCCCCCACCAGCACCACACACACACAGACACACACACACATTCAAGTATGGGGGAGGACCAAGTCAACACAACCAATGACAGACATCCAGCAGCAGGTGACAGAAATAACAAACAATTGTCTAAATGTACTACGAGACATCCCCACCCACCTGACCAGGTACTGCATGCTCAGTGGAGATCAACAGCAAAACTGAGGCCATGTACACCAAACGTACATATCCCTGATTGCAGCTGCACACAACGTACCACACTTAGTAGTTGCATGGCCTTACCTACCGATGCCCCACACCAGACCACACCACTTGTGGTGGGCCACCTGAGCAATAGAGTTCAGCAAAACCAAGGAGTTGTACAGGTATAATATCTCTAATTATAACAAGGGTTTGAGAAATGCAGCTTTCTAATTGACTGTAAACGTTGTAACAGCCTTATGTTTAGTTTTTATTAAGATACATGTACAGCCTAACCATATGATGAACATGGTTTAATGTTGTTTAAAAAACAGTTTTATTATGATAGCAATAAGCCACTCCCAGGTATTATGTCAATGGTCAGTTTATCACTGTCTAGCGACATGTGGCACTCGGCTATGCCTCATTCAACATTAAACCCCTACAAGGTGATTAACAGACCATTTAACATAACTGTTGGTCATGCCTTATTGCTTAATTGTCTTTATGAGTAGATACTCTCCCTCTGCTAGGCACTGCAGCAGCTTTGCAACACAGTGTCCCACCCAGTTACACCATACACTGGCTAGTTACTGGAGAATGGCTGTGAATATGAACTCATGAAGATGAACAGTGTAACTTGATCATTACAGTCATCTAAACCCTAGTGTGATTATAACTGACAGAGTCAGTGATAGAGGATAACCCCTGCTGTCCTAGTACACTTACCCCATTGTGAGTTAAATCAATACTAAAAGACATTCTGTTTATATCTACACCATACCTACTTGATTCCTGTTGTACCACAATTAACATAGTTATCACTTTGATAGCATCAGTGACAGAAGTGTGGCAAACCCAAACAGTAGGCATACAGCCTGAGTATGAAACAACTGTTAAAAAAATCACACTGTGTCCATAAGTGGCATAGATCACTCATTGCAACAATTGTAAATGTATTACTATTTGAATAAGTTAGTCATCACAGATGCAATGAGATTGTCTTTATCAGGTACAACATACTCAGTAAGTGGCTACAGGAAAATTTATCCTATATACATCGACGATACAGGTACATCATTGTTGGCTCAGTAGTGCTATGATATTTAGAAGTTGCTTGGCCTGATCCATGCAATTACAATGTTTCTTACAAAGAATACTTACTGCATCTTTAGTATTGAAACACACTGAAGGTCTATGTATGTACATCAGCAGTACACCTTCATCAGTAAGAATGCATGTGATACTGGCAGTACGAATTTCACAGCGTTGAACAGGCAATGTTTTTCCATACGTTTACATCAGCCTCTCTATGTTGAGTAAACCATTGCAGTAAATATACTACTATGTAAATCACCTACTAAATGTATCACTACTTTTATCTTGAGCATGCTAGTGTCTTGTAGTTAATTTATGTGCTTCTCTTAATTAATGTATACTCACTCAGTGTTAAACCTTTCTACAACTGTCATCATGCACCTTCAGCATTTATATTGAATAACGGCACAGTACCAGTTGTGGTGTGGTGTGGGCATCGGTAGGTAAGGCCATGCAACTGCTAAGTGTGGTACGTTGTGTGCAGCTGCAATCAGGATGTGTACGTTTGGTGTACATGGCCTCAGTTTTGCTGTTGATCTCCACTGAGCATGCAGTACCTGGTCAGGTGGGTGGGGATGTCTCGTAGTACATTTAGACAATTGTTTGTTATTTCTGTCACCTGCTGCTGGATGTCTGTCATTGGTTATGTTGACTTGGTCCTCCCCCATACTTGAATGTGTGTGTGTCTGTGTGTGTGGTGCTGGGGGGGTGAATTCGGAGTTAGGGTTTTCAACCCTAACAGCGAATTTCCTCACTTTTGTCACTGTGGAACAACCCTAACTAATGCATTAAGCGGAGTTTTTGCCTCTTATATATATATATATATATATATATATATATATATACACACACACAGTATATATATATATATATTTCATTGCAAAAAGCTTCATTAATGCATCAGTTAGGGTTGAAGCGACAAAAATAGGGAAATGAGGCATTAGGGTTGAGACCCTAATCCCCCCACCCTACCACCCAACCTACACCCATCCTCCTCAGACCAACAGGGCATGGGGTGTACCCTAGGGTCTTCAGCCCTGACTCTCACCTCATTCCATGTGCAAGAAAGCTGACATAGTAAAGTATAGGAGAATGGGGTGAGAGTTAGGCCTGAAGATGCCAAAGTACACCCCATGCCCTGTTGGTCTGTGGAGGGTGGAGATGGAGTGGGGTGGTAGGGTGAGGGGGGGTTAAAGTCTCAACCCTAACACCTCAGTTCACTACTTTTGCTACTTCAGCACTAACTGATGCATTAACAAAGTTTTTTGCAATGAATTTCCTTACTTTTTGAGAAAGTGTAATCTTATCTTTATATAGTTTTGGGAGAGCAGGGTCCTGTGCTTCCATTATTGAATAAGGGATGGTCCATTAGTCCCATTACTGCATCATTTTATCCATATGTGGGCATGCAGGGCCCACGCTCTGCACTCACACCTACCTATAATTATAGAGATTTAGTGCAGGCCTAGACACATTCCAAGTAACCCCTATGCTGCAAATGGTGCAATATCTCAGTAACCAGCAGTATAGCCTAGAGGGTAGAGGAACGAGGTGTGAACGAGCTTGGTACATTCAGCAGACCAGACCTGAGTTTGATTCTCACAGCCTCCACTTTTTTTTATTTTATTTTATTAAAATAATCAGTTTTACAACCTTTGAGTCAGAGACTCGTTTACAAAGGTACCTCGTCGCAGGGAGGGTGGACAACAAATAAGTGAAGTTTAGACAGAGGTTACATACAGGTGAGATACATACATACAGGTGAGTTACATACATCGTTAAACAAACACAGTTGTTACAGTTATTCATGAGGAGTCATACTCAGGCCTAGAAACCAGTACTTAGTCATCCGTGGAACCCAGTGAAGACTTGGGGGGACTAGTCTAGACAGAGACACGTTCCACTACAGGCAGTTACATCATCGACTGTCAATAATGTGTTTACGGAGGGCTATTTTGAACAGGCCAAACCTGGGAATTTTTGTGATTCCCTCTGAGAGGGAGTTATACCAAGCCGGGGCTTTATGATGAAAGGACCTTTGGCAGAGAGAGGTCCTAGCTCTGGGTACTAGGAAGGTGGCTTTAGTGGAGTTATGGGTTAGCACAGGCTGTACGGCTGGTTGCAGGGATACGGAGACCCCTGGGGGGCATAGCCCAGACAGGGACTTTTTAGCCAGCAAGCAGGTGTGGTATTTCAGCAGTTCCTCAAGTGTGAGTATGTTTGTGGCAGATTATAGCAGGCATGTGTGAGTTCTGCTATGGGCGCCAGTCAGGAGCCTACAGGCTTTGTTACTAGAGGTCTGGACTTTAGAGAGGGCGGTGGGGTCTGCAGCTGCGTAGATTGGAAGTCCGTAGTCAGCCAGTGACAACATGGATGAGGTGATAACCAGTTTTAAGGCAAATTCTGGGAGGCAGTCTTTATGGCGGTAGAGGGGCCCAATCCTGGAGTTCATGGCTGATGACAAGGTTTTTAGATGGGTGTGGAAGGTAAAGCCTGCGTCAAAAGTGATGCCCAGGTACTTACATGTTGTTACCTGTTCAAGTGGGTGGAGTGTGCTAGGGGTGATGAGCTGGGGAGTATCCTTAGCGCTGTTTCGCTGATGTGCAAAAAGCACTGACTTTGTTTTTTTCAGGTTTAGGACTAGCCGATGGTTACTGAACCATTTTTCTGCTTGGAGGAAGGTGCTTTGCAGTGCGCTTTGGAGTAGGAGTGGGTCCGAATGTGATGCTATGATCACTGCATCATCTGCATAGAAAAGTATTTTGTTGGAGCAGGAGCTTGGGAGGGTGTTTAGGAAGAGACTGAAAAGGGTGGGTCCAAGGATGGAGCCTTGCGGGACCCCTGAGCGTACCGGTAGGTTGGTGGACAAGGTCCTATTTAGCTTAACTCTTTGGGATCTGTTGTGTAGGTAGCTTGAGAACCAGTTCAGAGGGCCAGATGAGAATCCCAGTTGGCTAAGGGAGTTTAACAGCAGGGGGTGACACACAGTGTCAAAAGCCTTGAATAGGTCGATGAATACTGCCCCTGCAAGTTGTCCATCATCAAGCGCAGAGTGTATATGGTGGGAGAATTCCAGAAGGGCTGTGGATGTGCTGTGGCCCGGGAAAAACCCATGTTGCTCAGGACATACAGTAGGATGTCGTATTTAGATAGATATTCTATGAGCTGTGTAGATACTATTTTTTCCAAGGCTTTGGAGAGGGGGAGGAGGATGGAGATGGGCCTGTAGTTATTTGGTAGTGTTCGGTCCCCAGACTTATGGATGGGGGTGATTTCAGTCTGTTTCCATGCTTCCAGGAATTGGCCAAGGCATAGGGATCTGTTAATGACATTCGTGAGGGGGATTAGCATGACATCCAGTGTGAGGCAGAGTATCCTGGAGTCAAGAGGGTCACTACTTGGGTTGTGCGAGGCGAGTGCTTTTAGTAGAAAAGGTTTGGCATCATGGGGTGAGATCGTTCGGAAGTGGAATAGAGGCTGGGAGATGGGGGTGTGGGTGGGCATGGGGACACGGTCAAAGAATTGGGCAGGGAGAACTGCACTTAGGTCCGAGAAAGTTTTGTTAAGGCAGTCTGCAATACATGTTTGGTCTGTCAAGACTGCCCCATTGGTAAGAATCTGAGACGGAGGAGGGGAGCGGGTTTTGCCGTTCAGTTCTTTTATATTGTCCCAGAAGGCTCGGGCAGAGCCCCAGGAGGATGTCAAAGCAGCCTGATAGTGTCTAGCTTTTGCTTGTTTGATGGCCCAGGTGCATTGGTTGCGGGCTGCCCTATAGGCTTGCCTGTCCGCCACTCTACCAGAGTCAATTGCTATGTGCCAAAGATTGTCCCTCTGTTTTAGTTGCTGGATCAGTGCAGGGGATATCCATGCAGCAGCCCATTTTTTTGGACTAGATGTGGTGATGGGAGCAAATAAGTCACAGGCATTGCTGAAGGCCCTAGTGAGATATGTTAGGGCAGTATTTATGTCAGATGCAAGGGTGATTGGGGTCCAGTCGACTTGTGCGAGGTGATGCTTGAGGTTATCAAGGCCCCTGGGGAGAAATCTATGTCGAGGAGTGCTGCAGTACTCAGGGCTGAGTGTGGGGGAGGACCAGAAGCAGAGGACAGGGGAGTGATCCCTAATTGAGTCCGCTAGGACTTTTACAGATTCCAACTTGTGTGGCCGATTAGAGAGAACGATGTCTAGGAGGGAGCTAGTTCCTTTCGCTTGGTTAAGTCTGGTGGGCTGAGTGACCAGTTGAGACAGGTCAAGAGCTGCAAGCTTGTCCTTTATATTATCAGATGAGGGACTGAGCCAGTTGGTGTTTAGGTCTCCCAAGATTAGTTGTTCAGCCTTTTGAGGTAAGGTGGATAGATAGTCTATGAGGGAGTTGATTGCTATATTTTTCGTATGTGGGGGTATGTAGGCCGTGGTTAGGTATAGGGGGCCACAACCAGGGTATGGGGTGATTTTTAGAGTAATGGCTTGTGCCCCATGGTTGAGCTCAGGGATTGGGAGTACATGGCCTAGAACGGAGTTACGCAAGAAGATTGCGCACCCCCCTCCACGCTTGCCCATCTGATCAGCCCTGAACAGGGAGAAACCTGGGAGGGAGACAGCTGAGTCGGGTGTAAGCTGGGAGAGCCAGGTTTCCACTAGCATAAGAATATCTGGGAAATGTTGTGCAATCCAGCATTGGAATGCTGCAGTTTTCTTAAGGAGACTACATATGTTCATAAATGCAATTCAGAGATCTTTGCCAGGGGTGGGCCGAGGCGGGGCAGAATTGCCTGGCCTAGGGTTTGGGTGCACATTTCCTGAGAGCAGGAGAAGTAGGGTAATTAGACGCCTCATAGGGCTGTGGTTGCTGTAGGTGGGACACTTTTGCAGTTGCCATGACCTTAGATGGGTGGTGCACGGGATGGAGAGTGAGATTAGTGCTGGTGAAGCTAGAGAGGAGAGTGACCATCGGTGATAGAGTTCATGGTACAGAGGGTTGTGCATTGGCGGTGGGTGGTGGGGCAGTGTGGTAGTCCAGTGTTCGGGATGGGTTAGGGGAGATGGGCTGATAGGTGGATGGGCTGTGGGTTGTGTGGTAAAAGGGATACTGTGTGTGGAGGGGCTGAGGGTCAGGCAGGGGCATGTCTGTGGATGATATAAAGGGATCCAAGGTGGAAGGTGGGTGCTGTAGCAAGAGGAGTGCCAGCATAGCAAGGATCATGGTTATGTGTGATTTTACAGCAGAGAACATTGGTTTAGAGTGCAGACTCCCTCTAGTGCTACAGAGATATAACCTGCAAATGAAAAAGTTGGCTGATTGGTTCTGGCACCCCATTTGACTATATGCTATATAAAGGAGTGCCGACCAAGGGTTGTGGTGGGGGCGGTGGGGAGCCAAACGCATAGAGTTCGGTGGGCCTAAACCTAGGCTAGCTCCACAGGGACCAATGGTCGCGACTGCAGCAGGGAGTTTTTTTTTACCTAGGCAGCAGCTTCGGGGCTTGTCTGTGGCAGGGAGGGCTTCATCAAGCAGCCCTTGCAACCTCCAGCTCCTCGGGGGAGGAGGGTTCGATCTGCAGGAGAGAGAGAGAGAGAGCGCGGTTAAATAGGCAGGTAGGGGGAGATCAGATTAGCGTTGGGGGGTGGGCAGGCTCAGGGAAGAGGTACTGAACAGTGATTAGCTTAGGGCTTAGCTGTGGAACAAATTATTAAATAACAGCCCTTGGACAGGTTAAATCAGGCTCACTCTGTTTTACAGGGTTAATTCTGCATACATCCTACACATACAATACACTTTTCTGTAAAATTCTACACTTCTGGTTAGACAGTATTAAAATTGTTTCTGTCCCCACTTAAGCACCGAGAGAGATCACTTTTTGGTTCCTTTTTGCTTCCCGGACAGTGCTACAAGCAAGAAAAAAGGTGCCAGAAGCAGGATTCAAACTGTCCTCAGCCTAGGCTAGTGCCACAGGGACCAACTTGCATACTGTGTGACTCTGAGCAAGTCACTTAACCGCCCAGTGCTCCCAGGTCACCCCTGAAAAGAGGCACTTGTGCTTAGTGGGCCTTACCCGGTTACCAAAGACTAAAACAAAACAAAACAAAAAAAAATGTAGCAACCCTGGAAAAAATTCCACTGCAGCAGTAATCATGGACTGGTAACCTGCACACATGCTTAGCTGCATTTAGCAAAAATTCTGTATCTTGAAGCGTTTTCGAGATATAGGCACCAAAAGGTGCCATGTTCACCACAAAGTTATCCTACTGGAAATTTCTCAAATTTGGAATGGCATAACTATGGAACCAATGCAAACCTTTACACCAAACCAGCATAAGTCACATCTGTGGGACACCCCCTTTGTATCCTGCAAATTTCAAGCCAAAAGACCTAACCGTTTCTTAGCAGTAAACTGGGAAAGTTTTAAAATCCCTTGTTCGTGAGGTGTCAAAATCCCCTTTCACAAGCCAAATCCCCATTTGTGAGCTGTCAAAATCCCCGTTCATGAGAAATCCATGTTCATGAGATTTTGGTCATCTGGTCCTGGTCTCATGAGCAAGGATTTTGACAGCTCACCAACAAGGATTTCTCATGAACAAGGATTTTGACAACTCACGAACAAGGATCGGAAGTGAGTGATGAACAAGGATTTTTGAAATAAAAAACTGACTTTCTTGACAAAAGTAAACCAAACCAAGGTAATGGGTTTGTAGAGGGCATCACCCTGAACAAAACCCATACTTCAATCTACTCAGAAGACATCCATGTGGCAAGTTACATTTTGTTTTTGAAGAAAATTGGAAACAAAATGGCGGCTCGTGAACAAGGATTTTTCATATGAATGGGGATCCCCGTTCATGAGTTGTCAAAATCCCCGTTTGTGAGGCAAATCCATGTTCGCAAAAAATACACCTATCCAAAAGACTGAGCTGAGCATGTTTAGAACTAAACATTTCAAAACTGAATAACTTTGGAAAAGATTGATATTTGTTCACCAAACCAGCACTGGCCTGCTCCTTAGGATAACCTCTTTCTACCCTACAGGCCAAAATTCCAAATGGTGTGGCCACAGTGGGATGGACAAAAATCAGCAAAAACTGGCAAAAAAAAGAAAAAAAAAAAACACTTTTTCAGTATACGCTGCACGAAAACCACACACCCGATTGAAACAAAACTGGGCTTGTCAGGAAATCTGTCCCGCAGGACCTTGCATACCAAATTTTGGAACGATTGTAAAGTTATTAAAGTGCAAAATTTGGGGTTTAACAATAAACTGTTTACTTAACCCTAACTACAGAGGCACGACTGTGCGTTTATTATTCATATATATATATAAAATAACTGGAGAGCATTTTTACCAGAAGAGAAACCCAGTTATAATTCACCATTATAACCTGTGTGTTATAACAGCGAACACGCACCAGGTTTCTCTTGCTCTGACCATGCGCAGCCACCTCTCCTTCACTCCTTGGTGCCAGTCCCATTCCCCAGCTCTACACAGTTGAGTGCACTCAGAGTCAGCAGTGGTAAGTCTTTAAAATTCGAAACAATTGGGTAACATTTTTTTTTCATCAGTAGGCTAAGAAAAAAATAAATAAACTGAAAAAAAACAAAACTCGAGCAATGCATTTTTATCAGGAGCCATGGACCGCACTGAAACCTGACTGGTCCGTAGCTCCATAGAAATATCTTTATTTTATATAGTTGTTGTGATGAGAAAATATTCCCCAGCAATTATATAAAATAAAGACTGGGTAGGAGGGTGTAAAACTTGAATTTTACACACGACCACAGGGTAGGATGCCTTAATAAACCCCTTAAGCTTCACTCTCAGGGTTTATGTGGCATCCCACCCCTCAGGGGGTGTAAAATCTCATTATAACCCCCTACCCAGCCATTATTCTATATATAATAAACATTGGGAAGGGGGACGGGCGACCTGGAAGGGGAGAAAGAAGCAGTACTGAGAGTAGGCACCCTGGTCCACTTAAATATGAAATGGATAGATAGATAGACAGACAGACAGACAGAGATCAAGATAAATAGACAGACAGAGATCAAAGGATCGGAGGCTCACTGCTCCAATTGAAGTTGGCAGCACAACTCTAAATGTGGCTCAATAGTCAACAGAGTCCACTTGTTTTCCCAAAAGAACAATACAAAAGAACTATAGTTCTTTTGTACTGTTCTTTTGTATGAGCCCTCGCTTAGCCCATCACTTCACTGCTCCAACTGAAGCAGGCAGCATGACTCCAGCTGTGGCTTCACAATTCAAGAAAGTCCGTCTGACAAAGAAATCCTAGGTGAAAGGCTTAATGAGGGCCCCTGATTCTTCTTTCATGAGCCAAAATTCTTCTTTTGCACAAAAGAAGAACTGTGGCTCACAAAAGAAGAAGGTGGTACTTTTTTTCTCACAGTTTTGTCATGAGATCATACAAAAGAATCACTGAAGAACGTGAAACAAAAACCACAACCCCACTGGGTGTCAGATGCCTATCTGTGAACTGGTGTGGTTCACTTCACTGCCTAGCTCACTGTTAGGGAAGGGTTACCCTGAAGAATCTGAAGAAAGTAGGTGAAAAGAAGTTCCTTAGCTGACTACACCATTCTTGTTCTGAGAACCAGACTCAATTTTGTCGGGATGTAGTTGGATGAAACGGTCTCTGGATCATGAAGGAAAAATCGTTGACATATAATGGACAGAAATAAAGCTGAGTCTACAAATCATACCGTCTCTTTATTTGGGGGATGCTGGTTTGGGCAGTCTTTGGATCATGCAGCTATTACAAGGCAATTCAAGAACATGCAGGGAAATTTGAGAACATGCTGGGTGAATAAGAATTTTTTTTGAGAAGAGCAATTTATTTTGAGAGGGTTCACAAAATGCAAGGCAATATCTCAATCTGGGTGCATGCAATGACCGTACAGGAGTACTGAGGGCAATTTAAAATCGTTTTGGAGCCAAACAAGGCAACACTGGGGCAAATAGGACAAAATATGAACATTTGAAAAAGTCAGCAGAAGGTCTATTGATCTCTCGTGTCTGCTCAGTAACTGATACAGGGCTGCATCAAATGGATGCATGTATGGCAGTCTCACAGTCTTGAAGCATGCATTTACTTTGGGCACTGTCCTTTTAAATTGGCAGTCCTGGAACAGAACAGTTCTTGCCCTTCTAGTATGTTTGGATGCAATTCAGCACTGTCACTTTAAATACACTGACATTTTGCACTTTAACATTTTCGTTCATGATTCAACAGTCAATTTTAATAACAGTTGCACTTGCACTTTGAAATGTTTGTTTGATAACCAGGGGCACTGCACCTGGGCAGACACTAAGTAAGGGGAAACCTGAATTGTATGGCTGAGATATACCTAGCTACAGCACAGACCAAAGGCTATGCCCTCCCTCCCAGAGGCATACACTTAAGCTATGCTATAAAACAGAAGTCCTGCCCTCTTGGCATAGGGCCAATTATCTATGGCCTGTTTGCTGGAGATCCAACGCTATCTGCTCCTCCCTTGCTAGGGGCTCGGGGTACAGTTAAACACTTTTAAAGTTTACTAGCCATTGGCCAGAACCGTGACGACTATGCTGCTGGGTGGCTAACTGGGGCCTATCTGCTCCCTTCCTCCTGTTCCTGACTGGAGCTGGTGTGCACAGGTCACTAAAATTACTATTTAAATATTTAACACTAGTCCTTGGCTTGGTTACTGGTGTCCCTGGGCTATTAGCCACTTTGCTGCTACCCATTTACTATTTAATTAAAATGAGGCTTGCCCTGCCATCTAACACATTTGGGCATCTTTATTAAACAAGCATTTGTCAATGCTGAATGTTTGCTTGCTGGTATTAGCACTGGAAATGCAGGAGTTAGACAGATGCAGAATAGGAATGGCAGTTAGGTATTAATCTTCATGCCAACCCCACCTCCATCCTGTAGAGATGGACAGGCATCGGGGTAAGTGTTTGGGTCGTTGCCCATGACGTTCATGCTATGTCATCTCACCCTATTCTGCAGACACTGACGTGTTGAGGTGTGCCTTGGGGTGTTTGGCTTTACAGTCACCCCAATTCCATAAGGACATACGCTGAAATGGGTGCAGCATAGGAGAATGGGGTAAACTCTGGGGCCAAAGATTCCAAGGTACACCTCAATGCCTGTCACTGGCTGGGGGTGGGATGGCATGAGCAATTCAGTCAGCAATCCAAAGGCACACCCCTATGCCTTTCAGTCTGTACAGGGTCCGACATTATGGTTAGAAACCCTAATGCCCCAGGCATTTGGTGGTATTTGCACTACAAATTTTCAACATGGCCTTTTTGTTATCCCACCTCATGAAAGCATTTAGGACCTCTTCTCATGAAGAGTGGTAGTGTGATTTTGTCAACGTGTCCTGAACTTTGAGTTCCAACAGCGACCGTGCCATTCTGTACCACATGTACAAAAACACAGATTGGGCAGGATGTGAAGAATGACAGCTGTACCATCCATAGGGATGTGTGAAGAGATGGCAATGTTGAAAATCTGTAGTGGAAATATTAAAAATGCTTACACTTCTGAGCATACGTAGAAACTGCACAATGCATGCAAGTAACACAGTCATTTTTTGGACTTTCGTCACCAAATTTTTAACTTAGGCATTTTAGGACCTCTGCTCATGAACAGTGTCACTGTGATTTTCTTAATGTGTCCCGAACAATGATTTCCACAATGACTGCACTTATTCTGCCGGAAGTGCAAAACACATTTTGGCCAAGATGTGAAAAATGGCAGCTATACTGTTCATAAGGAGGTATGGAAAATGGCAATGTTGAAAATTTGGAGGAAATATTGGCACCGCAGCACAGCCAATGAACCGCGCAGTGCATGCTCACAGAAAACAGTAATTTTTGGATTTTTCCACCAAATTTGCAACACAGACTTTTTGAAAGCCTACCTCATGAACACTGACACTGTCATTTTGTTAATCTGTCCCAAAAGGTGATTCTGCACAGTGACGGTGAAATCACCTTTCGGGACCGAATAATGCCATGATAGTGGCTGAATTCATGAGGAGGGGTCCCAATAACCCCATGTTGAAAATTTGGTGCCAAAAGTCCCAAAATTGCCTGAGATATGTACCAAAGTTGAAAAAATCCTATTTATGCCATTATACAGTTTACCGGCATTTCTTCAGTTCGCGGTCGACTTTGAAGAGTGCAGATGTGTTCCCGGTCCACCAAAGATCCGGTAAGTATGGGGTGAGGGAGTGTGGGTAGCGGGTTGCGCAGAGGTGGGCACGGGTGGGGATGGGCTGCCGGACTTGATGAGGGACCATTTTCAGTTTTACAGGTTAAAAAAAAAAAAAACATTCGGGACTTTTTTTTAACAGGGACATTTTGACACGCTGGGTGGGCTCCCAGCATGCCACCCTAGTGTTTTTCTTTGGGGGCAGTAGCCGATGGGGACGGGCACCTGCTGGCACACAATGAGGAAAGAACCGAGGGGATTGGGCACCCCCTCGGAACAAAATAAAGTGTTTTTGGCAGGGAACATAATGCCAATGGGGAGTGGGCTCCCCCATTGGCAAGCTAAACTGGGAAGGTTGGGATTGAAGCCGATGGGAATTGGGGCCCCCGTCGGCAAACAAAGGATTTTTTTTGGTGAGGGCACATGATGCCATGGGGATTGGGCACCACTTCGACACTGGGGGCTGATAACATTGTTTGTAAACATGGCGGTGGCTTACTGCCGCATTCACGAACCATATTACACTAGGCATGGTACCGCACTGCAATGATGGGTCACTCCCTCATTGCAGCGGAATGTCTGACGCTGCAATGACGAGGTGGCCCCTGACTGCTGCAGCAAAAACTTTACAAGTTGGTGGCACTTTCAGAAGCCAGTGTCATCAGCACACTGTGCCTCCATTGGTCCACCAGTGACAAGCCCCCAAATGCAATGCCTCCATTGGCTCGCATAGTGCCACACCTCCATAACCCGCTTCTCTCCTAAGCTGCCACATAATGTTTCTTGTGCACGCGCGTAAGCAAACATAAAAAATATATGGACCTAGTCTGCCCTCTTCTTGCAGTTAAATCCCACCGCCTAAACCATTCACAGCTGCTCACAACACAAAGAAAGCCCCACAAACAACGTAAAAAAACATTGTACACAGATGTTAGACCCTAAAACACAGTAAAAATGCAGCAAACAAAATATGTATTGAAGTGCACATTCTAAAACCAGTAAAAGTCCAAACGTTCTACAAAACCTAATTTACTCTAAGAAGCCTATCACTAACCAAACACCTCTTTCTATACAGTTTTCCACCTCACTCATTCACTAAATACTCATGTCCTTCAATGCTGTTCCAGCCCTCTTTCACCAAATGCTTGGCTCAATGCTGCTGGCAAGCTTCTTAGCCACCCTTCATGCTGCTGCACCATGCTGCCTTTTCAGATGCACAGAGCAAAACCCCATGACTGGCCCACCCCTTTAATGCCATCACCAATGGGGATACTCAGAGCATCCTTCAGGACTGTATACATGCACAAACTTCACTGTGCACAGGCAGCAGTTTAGCATGGTCATATATGTGCAAAATATACAACGTGTTGCCACAAATGATCACAGTTGCTATCAAAAGTAAAATACACCATCCAAACGTATTATAACCAACAAACAATGAGAAGTGCTGTTTACTTGGAAATAATACCATCTCAAGGGCTAACAAGATAAAGCCACTTGCCCCTTGGGCCAGACCTATAGCTTGAAACAGCAGACCCATGAGGCATGGTCCTGGACCTGCAGCTGGCCTTGGCTCATGAGGGTATGGGATTGGAGAGAGTGGTGAAACCCCTGGCCCACTCTCTTTCAACCCGTTTTCCTCGTGCATGTTCTCCACTGAGACCGTTCAATACTGGCTCACTCAGCATCTGGCTTAGAATGTATGGTATGTCTTTATTCTGTAATTTAATAACCAGTTTCAGTTGCTTCCTTAATCCACAGATAATCTGCAGACACTTTAATTTATGTTCCTAGAGTGAATTTAAATTGCTTGGTCCCTTCAATTTAAAATGAATCACCTGCTCCCTAAGATTATCTTAGCCCTTTTTCTGCCCCTAAAGTAAATTATTTATCTTGGTCCACACACTGACTTGTCTCTGGCTCAATTTAAAGTCACACCTATTCTTAGATTACACACCAGTTGCTTGGTTAAATTTCTGCTTGTCTATGGAATTTTGTAATTCACTGCAGACTCACTGGCCAACACCCGGTCTTCTACACATTGACACCTTTTTACCTTTTTAATGCTGTTTTATATCAAAGAGATGTCAACTTTAGATGTTGCATACTTATTTACATGATGCCTTTTGTTATGGAAAAGAACTGTTTGATGTTTATTTAATAGTAGAGGAAATGCTATATGATGGACTCAAAAACCTTGAAGTTATATAGTGTGACATGAAACATATGTCACTATCGAGGCCAGAGTCTAGAGTATTAAAGATATTCATCAGCTTGAATTCCCAGGCCCTGCAATCTGCCTGCAATTTAAAGTTCCCCTTAAGAACTGTCACTCTCATGTCCTCCGAAGTATGTTCTGCACTGGAGAAATGCACACTCACCAGTGTGTCTGCGACATGATATCTGATGCTGTAGCAGTGCAGACTCATTCCCTTTTCTTAGTAGCTGCATAAGACTGTTGTATACAGACTGCATGGAAGTATTACAGGATTTGTCTGTTTATTCCCAGTGCTTACGTCACTGCTGACTATATTTGGTTGTTACATTACTATTAATATTATTGCAGACTGTGCTGGGTTTCGATTTTATCTCCATTGCCCTAGGCTATTTGGATCTGAATCATATTTCTTCCTCCTTCCCTGTGGTGAAATATGTTACTTCTGCTCCTTTGTTCTACCTTATTTCTTTGATCTGTAACACTACATGTAGTTTGACATACCGGCTGCCACCTCTCTGTGTTGCTGCTGCACACCCTGAGGCTTTACTCCTTTATTCCATCTGCTGCTCCTTATATAGTATATGTGGTTTACAGGTTGCTCGTGTTTTCTGCCCTCATTAATCCCTCTGCTGTTGACTTTCATTTGAGCCTTGAAACTCTGTAACCACAACTTCTCACATTTCCTTCACTTCAGACTTTCCGCATCCCAATCTTAAGTTCTGACTTTTCTCCCAGCTCTCAGTCTCCTCACATCGTACGCTTTGTGTTCTTACTCTTCCTCTTTCCCATAAGGTGCCATGAATCAGAATCTGAGGTCAGATTTTCCTATTTTGCATAGAATTTGTGGGCTTTCAGAAAACTGAGTCATGCTGGTAAAGATTAAGTACAATGCAATGCCTTTCCTGAAAGGGTGTATTAATAGCATGTTCGGGTTTCACTTGGTTTTAAATGGTCAGCTTTACTCTGAATCTTTCTAAGCCTGTTCACCATAAGAGAACAAGGGGAACAGACTGCCTAATGAAGTAAGCAATGCTTAAACAGTGGTGAGCGTCTAACAAGAATGAGACACTAATATGCGGTTGGTAAGGAACACTGGAGGAGGGGGGGAGGTCTGGAGGCAGGATGACTGAGGATCAGTATGATCCACAGATCATACTTAACTCTAGCTAGATAACTGGGCAGACTGGGCAGACCACTAGACTTTCTTCTGCCATCATTATTTTCTAAGTTTCTGTTCTGCAGATGGCATAAGTGATCTTTCTAACTGATTTTTCTGTTGAAGCCAGGGATTGGATATTATGGGAAAATGGTGTTTAATTTAGTTCTCTTCCACCCTATCCCCTTGTGGATAAAACTGACATTAACAGGACACAATTTTATTTTAGAAATATTGAAGTGGAGATAGTCTACAAACTTCTTTCAGGTATAAGGGTTGGTAAAGCAAAGGACATTTATAAATGTGATTATTTTCTTTTAAAGGTTGGAGTCAAGGTGGTATCCTATTCTTTCCCATTTTTATTCAACCTGTCCCTTTCTTCTAAACATTTTTCAGTTGAGTAGAAATGAGCTATAGTCATTCCAGTTCACAAGGGTGGTTCTCTATAAAGCGCTGTATAAATTCTTCTTCTTCCTCTGATTCTTCTTCTTCTGCCAGCTTTGAAAGAGCAGATGCCGAAATGTGTTACTACATCACTGATCAGAGGTACTTGCATAAGATAAAGGAAGGTAGTGGGTGAATGTGATCAGTTATTGGGGTTCACCTGGAGAGGAATGTCTCAGCAACTGGCTGGGGTTCAGTGAAGTGCCAGTGCCTTGTACTTAGCCTGCGGGATGTTTCCGATCCTAGAATTTTACTACTTGCTGCCCTGCTATTTGTTGTTTTCCTGCTCAGGGCTGTTAACTACATATGCTCCTTCACTGTCTCCCCCAATGTTTCTGAGCTAGGACCCAGAAATCATCCTGGCCTATTTGTATTTGTCTCCTCTGCCTTGTGGATACCCTATGGAGCACTGTGGAGATCCCTTGCTCCCTATGATCTTCATTTCTCCCACTGTGCTTGCCCCATACATAAGAAATTGAATCCTACCAAGGAAAAGTGTGTACTCCGCTTCTCCTAGTAGATGACACAGAAGCTAACCCTAGTCCCTCACATGACTGTGCCAGTACCCAATCTCTCCCTAAAGGACTTAAAATCATCCATTAAAATGCAAGAGGTCTCCTGCTTAAAATCAATTAGCTGAGAGGCTCTTAGCTGATGATGTGGGCCCTTTGGGTAAAACCAAATGTGCCTTATGTGACAGAATCCAGGCTTTTGCTTAAAGTAACCAATAGTGATAGTACCATATCTAGATACACAGGCAGGACCACTGCAACAAAAGTTAGAAGAGTTTAATTCTGTATGCACAACTGTCTAAACTTTGACATAGCACTAAATACTGCTGCACCAAAATCATATGAGCTGCTACTGGACAAAATGGCTATCCCTCTTTCCTTTCCAGTTTTTACCTCTGGAATCTACTGCTACTCCAGCAATCAGTCAGCTCACCGCTGGACATCCTGTCCACCTTCATCTCCTTGGCTGCCTCTGGGGAACTTCTCTTTATTAGTTGACTAGTTGACATGACCCCATCTTAAAGAAATACATCCAAAAGGTTGAGGTCCTTCACCTCACCTAATTAATCTCTGATCTCAGGCATGTCAACCATAATTCTCATAAACATTCCTTTATTGACCAGATCCTCACCACTGAACCAAGGCAAGGCACGGCAGGGCAAGGCAGATTTTATTTTTAAAGTGCTCTTTTCAGGGGAAAAAAAAGTGCCCTCTCCCATAGGCTCAGGGTGTTGTACATATAATAATAAAATAAAATCATACAACACAACAATAAGATCGTAAAATAACATCAGGATACATAAATAACACTTTCTATATAATTGCTACACTGCACAATTGAGAGTGGCACCCTATCAGTGATATTTAGCATTACCCAGGTGATATACTATGTTCACAAGATCCGTAGTCCTAGTCTCCCCTCAGCCTGAAGGTAATCACCACAAGGTTTCAGTGTAGGCAGATCCTATGAGGAGCACCTCAAGGCACTAAATATCTACTCATATGGAGACCAGAAGGGAATGGGGAGATATGATAGAGACATTCAATTTCCTTAATGGAATTAACAAAGTGAACTGCGGGGGACTATTAAGGCTGAATGTCAATTCGTGGTCATGTGGACATGAACGGAAATTAACAGGAGGTAGGTTCAGGAGAGATGTGAGGAAGTACTACTTTATGGAAAGGGTGGGGGAACCTTAGAACAGTCTGTCAGCTTAAGCGATGGGAGTGGAAATAGGTGATTCAAGCAGGGCTGGGACATTATGAAGGGAATAGTGGTTACCGAGGGTGAAAGGACCAAGAAGGAGAATAGAGAAAGGATTGAGAGGGTTAGTACCCTGAAGGAACAGTAGGTTCCAGGGATTATAGGGAACTTAGGCAGACTGGACGGACCTATGGTCTTTTTCTGCCACCATTGTCTATGTCTCTATGTAACCTACAGTGCATAGGCTGGTCCCTTTTGCTTTTATTTTTATTAATTTGAAAGTTATAGATTTGTAGGATAGGTTCCATGGGTAGCACGTGCCAATGGTGACTGCACCTGAGCACTTTCAAAAAGGGAGACTCAATCACTGCACCTCTCCACAGGGCTACCAGGCAAGGAGGGTGACCAAATGGAGGGGGTCCACGAATATAGTGACAGGATGTCGTTATATGTACATGCATGTGTAGGGGGTAGCAAGCATGCCAAGCAACCGGTGGAAGGGGAGGAGGGTTTGTGAGGCATAGTGCAGCAGTGGGCTGCTGAGCTAGCCTCATGGTGTGGTGGGTTAGTGGCAGGCTAGGGTTGGAAGGGTGCCGGGTTCGGGTCCGGGAGCATGTTCATTTTGTTACACCCAGCCGTGAAATAATTTTTTCTGGTTTTGCACCCCACTCCCCACATGCACTCCCTGGAGTTGAGAATCGTTTAGCAGGGGGCATGGGGCATGGTCCCCAGCACTCTTTGTTGTAGTGACCGAGTGTACATAGTCGAATTAATTTTCGCCGATGTACACTTCAGAACAGCCATCACCTTCATTTATCGCTGTTATGACATGGAACTGTTCCATGAGCACAAGACTCATTTGCAGAATGTCCCAAGTCAAAATAATACTAATACATGACAAAATTTATAGACATACATAGTAACACATAGACACTTACACATGATCAAATAAATAGAATACAACACAGCAAATAATCAACATGAGTTACTCATGAAAAACAGTTACAAATGGATTGTTCCTGTAGAAGCAAACTACGACTACATTCCAGGGATAGTAGCCATGCTCTAAATTATATTTGAGTGGGTTTCCTGGAGGTAAGTGACCTCACCTGAGCCTCATTAAAGCTAGAGTTGAAGGTTATCACCTCCCTTGGGTATCCAGGGAGTTCTATGCCATGCTGAAATCTTATGGTTTCAGTTGGCTCTAACTTAAGTTATTTAGTGCTCCAGCTGATTTTGTCACCTACCGAAAGCTTTAGACTTACTGCACCAATATGCTGAGAGCAGGGAAAGATAGCCACTTGGCATCAAATTTTGAGAACAACTTCAGTAAATCTTCATGGTTCTGGAAGGTGGTGCATAAAATCTTCAGCTCTCTGTTGCACAACCAACCCCCACCTGAAAAAAAATGATCATATCTTTTATGATCCTGTCAAAGTTACTCCCCTATTTAAGGATTTCTTTACAAACTGTGATAAAACCCTCCAGACCTGTCCTCCTCTCTTCCCTTTGTTTTCTCACTGATAACCTCAGTCCCTGGTTTGTAAATACTCCCTCTTCTTCTGTTTAGTAAAAAGCCTCAGCCCTGATGGACTTGACCCTCTCCATCTCAGCTTGGTAGCTCCAGCCATACGCTCACACATTACTGGTCTGATCAACCTCTCCCTCCTACCCAGCAGATGACAGTGTAGTTGGAAAGTGGCAAGGGTCATTCCCCTTCATAAGGGGGATACTCTACTACCTGGTAACTATCAGTCTACTTCCCTGCTTCCACCTTGGCCAAGCTACTTGAACACATTTTTCAGGCCCAACTTTTGGCATTCCTTAAAGTCTTAAATTTCCTCAACCCCTTCCAGTTGAGTCTCAGAGAGAAACACTCTATGGTCCCATCCGCTTGAGAATCACTAACCATATCCATAAAAGACTATGGATCCAGAAGACATCACTGCTACTATTTTTACAGATCTTGCCAAATCTTTTAATGTTATAGCGCATTTACTTTTACATGCTATATTAGCCAAAAGAGGCTCATCATTTCATCAGGTGTTACACTGGTTGAAGTCCTACCTTTCTGAACACTTTCAGTCTGTCCACCTTTTTTAAGCTATAGCCTCTCCTCTCCTCTTCTGACTTGAGATGTGAGTCCATCGAGGCTCCATCATGGGACCTGTTTTAATTTTGGTCTTTCTGAAAAAACACCCACTGTCTGTGCCTCAGCATATATTCACATGTATGTTGATGACAGTCATCTTCTCATCTAGCACACAGAAACATAGAAGTTGCCGGCAGATAAGGACCACTTGGCCCACCTAGTCTGCCCTAAATTCCCTATGTATAGTGCCACTGGATACCCTATTTGGACTCCAGCTTACACCCCTTCTTGCTTCTACCACCACAAATCTAGTCGGCCACTAGCAGCCTGTCAGGAGATCATCTCTAAAATAGTACTACCCATCATTGACTATGACCTGCTTTGCCCTTGACAGTCATTCCCATACTCACTACTGTTCTCTGCATAGTTGTGTAAACTGTTTGACTTGAGAGCAGCGTAAACTGCATGGGACCACTTTTCTCTTCAAATTCTGATTTGTCAAATTCGCCTGCTACCTTCAGTCCCTGCTATCCTTGGTGACTCAGTCTTTCTGTGCTATTATACATCAGATCCATCAATCGTTTCCAACCCCTAAATGCTCTAAAGCTATTGCTCAAGCTGAGTTCTCCTACAAGCTCCCTAACCTCAGGAACAACCTTTCTGTTGAAATACTCTGCACCACCTCATGTGATGTACTGCACTCAAACCGCTGCTACAGGATCTGGTTAACCCAAGAGGTAATTGTGCCTAGTTTTAATAGTGTGAATTGAAATACATTGTCTGCGCTCACTGCGCTTCATACAGTATTTGCTCTTTGGCTTTGCAGTGCTTTGAATTGTCTCTCTTTAAGCAGTAGTATCTGTTAGTTGGTAAAACATTTCATTATATATTTTTGGGGGGCAAAAATGTATTTCTGACATCCTTATATTCATGCTCAGTCAATTTTTAGTTTTCTCATATACCGTTAAAACAGCTTTTACAACAAATGTTGTAATTAATGACTCACGTCATTAAAGATGGCTGACACTCGCAATTTTTAAAAATCTCTTCTGATGAAGTTGGCAGACGGATATACATTCTGGATTCCTAATGTGGATGTATTTGAGTGGTGTTGCCACATGTTTCTGATGGTAAACAGCACAACACTGTATCAAGATATTTAATTTTATCATGGCGGGCATGGCACAGGAATGGGAACTTTTAAAAACTTCAGAATCCCATATCTTGGTTCAGGAAAACAACAACAAAAAATATGATATCTTGATATTTTTGCCAGACAAATATTGCTGATAAAAGAGGCACAGTCTCTAATGGATACTGCTGCTTTAATGCCTTTAACATATCAGTGCTGTATTTATCACCATGATGCTCCTGCAGTTGGTGTCCAGCCACGCTGATGTTATATATTGTGTCAATTATTCTGTTTGCATGAAACTGCTATAGCACCTTACAAAGCCTTGGACAGACCCCAGACAGTGTACTGTGTGCACATCTGGGCTCCTCAATAAAAAAAGGACATTGAGACTGTCGAGAGGGTACAATGCAGGGCCACCAGAATTATGAGAAGAATGGAGGACAAAAGCTATAGGGAGAGGCTGAAAGCCCTTAACATGTTTATCTGAGAGAAAGGGTAACTGGGGGGGGGGGCGGCATGATATCAGTCTTCAGCATACGCAGTGGTACAGATGAGATCAGACAGTGGAAATGGTGGATCTGGTATGCTATAGCAGAATTTGGGGACGTACCCTAAAGCTCAGAGGTGGAAAATACAGAGGTACAATTAGGAGACACTTCTCCCAGAATGGTACTTATAGTGACGCCATGGAAAAACCTACCAGCAGAGATACTGAATTTTTTTTTCTACATTTTCTTTACCTCCCAGTTCTCTCCGGTGGCCTCCATCTGATCGATGCCCCCAGCCCTGTCACCCAGGACCTCCAGGGCTTACCTTGACTGTCATCCTAAGTCACAGGACTGTGGTTGTGCCTGGCCACCAGTGTGGAGCCTGCAGGGGGTCATTTATCACCCTGCCACCTAGTGTGTTTTTCCACCATTTTCACCCTTTCCCCCTGTTGCATGGGAGTAACACATCAGTGCGCACATGTGAAAGTGTATGCACACTGCAGAGTCCCACAGCACCCCCCCTTCATTGGTGTCCCCAACCCATTCCACCTTCAGGCCTCCACCTAGGGTCAGTCATTCGGCGGGACTATCAAGCTACCCTCCTCAAGAAAGGAGAACTGTCCTCTGAACACTCAGTCTTCTCCCTCTCTGGCTGACCCTCAGCAACCCGCGCCACCGAACATGGGTTGCCAGTGTGACAGGAGTTAAAGCGCAATCCCTCAGCCCTCCACGCCACTGGACTGGCCTGAGATAGTGAATTTGAAGACATTACAGATAGCTGTCTGCTTAACCAGGTAATTACAGTGTATTTCTACTTGAGGGTCACTCAAGTGATTCAGGCAGTGCACACAGCACTCCACAACTCAGTTCATACTGTCAAACAGCATGGCATCGTGCCCCAGCAGGAGCAAAATAAAGAAAGTTTAGAGCAGGCTTATGTTGAAAACATTCAGTTTGGGTGTGAAACTTCAGATGAGCCTGGGGCTGCGATGATATTCAGTTGCACTGCCTGAATCAAGTTTAATAAAGATGTGTATTCTTCAATGTATGTCAACTTAAGACTTTATGAACATAATTACAGGGTACTCTGGGTAGCAGAATGGATGAAGTATCACTATAAACTAATACTTGTTTGTACTGTATGCTTATGAATCTCTGATTATATATGGGGGAAGGGTATGATGGACCTAGACTCTCTTCTGTCCTTAAATTTATATACTATGATGTTATGCTATGTTATAATCCTCACTCCCCCTTCTCTTAGGACATATCTGGAAACAAGTTAGTGTTTTCAGCTCAGTATGTCTTCCTGGTGAAACATTTTAAATAAATAAATTCCACAAGTGGGATTATAGAAGCCCACCCTGACTGGATGCCTAGAATTGTTTCCCGAGCTACAGTAAGTATCTTAGCACTTGAAGAGCTCCAGAAGCTACAACTTGAGTGACTTATATTAAGGTAATAGGGTCTCTGATGGGTGTCTCTCATAAGGTTTTGGCAGACAGAACCAATTAGCTTCACTTTGAAGTCCTGCTGCCCAACCTCATGCTCGTAGTCTATTATATGAGATACCCCGTGGAGGCCCTATAAACTTATAAAAAACATTGACTTGTATGGAGCACTCCCCCATATTTCCCAAACTATTCCATCACAAAATGCTGGAGTGTGGGACAGTAAGTGCTTACACCAGGAACGGAAAGGGACTGGGTGGCTGGCTCCTCAGAGCCAAATAAGGATCTCTTCACATGCACAATGGCTAAAAAATCCTTGGCTTTTGGGCATACTGCCAAGAACCAGTATATGTTTTATCAGCTGTAGTGGGACAACAGGTAGAAGGGGCAGAAAAAAAAGGATAAGGGCCAGGAGGCTCACCCAGGCCACCAGTGCATGGTTATATGGTTTATTTAATTTTATTACTTAATTATTCTTTTTTTTTTACTTACTGAGTATTAATACCATGAAACACTGGATACTATTCATTATTCAGTTCTGACAAACAAACAATCCATTATTCATGGTATTCAGGAAAATATATTCATTACTCACACATCCCTAGTGAAGGGAGGTTATGAAGGACAGGGGTGAGGCATTCATATTTTGGAGGGTTTATGAGATGAAGGTCTAGATTACAAATGCACAGATTTCACATATTAGACTTGAGGCAACTCCATCTGCTGAGACCTACTGCCCTGTCTCAAAAATCCAAATATTATTTTTCAAACATTATCTGCTCATCATGCCACCTTGGCTCCTCCCAGTTGATAACTCTTCCATGTGGCTATTGGGAAGGTATTAAGAAACAAAGAAATATGTCTGGTCAGTTTGAAACACCAGAAGAATATATTTTTAATAGTGCAACTAGAAGAATAACTAGATTAAAATAACCTGGACCCTTCTGAAAAATTCTCCGTAACTGGGATGACCATTGTTAAAGGAAATGTTTCAGAAATCAGTTCATTGTAAATCTAAATCTTTGTTTCCTTGACGAGGAGCCTTTGTAAATGAGTCCTTGACTCCAAAGTTTGCAATTCTGATTCTATTAAATAAATAAAAAATAAATAAATCCATCCTAATTTGCTAAACTCTAATTACTGATACAAACTAAGCACAAACACGAGAGAAACACAGCATTATGCTTCCCCATGCAAGAAAGCGTCAAAGTCATTTCAGGAGTCTTTGGTCCTATAGATTCCAGTTGAGTTTCTGGTTAAGCTCAGCATCCCATCAAGGGACTAAATTAACTGATTCCTAACTCTGCTTGTCTGTAAGACCCAGATATTTTGTTTCAAACATTAATTGTTCAGACAGGGTCTCACCTATGCTTCACCCAGTGGTTAAGACAACTTCTGCGAAGGTGATCAAGAAACAAAAGGCATGGGCCTAGCTAGTTTGAAATAAAGTGTATCTTTCTAGTAATATGATAAAAAAAATAACCAGATTAATACAACCTGGACCACAGGTAAGGGGAATTTTCAGAAAAGGCTTCAACACAAGGTTGATTAAGGCCCTATCTCCATTTCCATACTTTTATCGCTTTCTTTCAAATCTAAAAATCAAGACAGAATCCTCATCAGCCCTAGCCATGGCAAAACTATAACCTGAAAAGTACAAAATCCGAGTGTGGCCTCCCAACCCAGAAAAATGAAAACATGAGGGAGAAGTGTGTTTTAAAAACAGTCTACCCTAATCCTACAAAGTGTTTTAGAAACTGAGAAACTCAACTGAGCAGATGGTACAGAATATGATAATCTAAATTTTAATTACAGTACAGGATAAAATCCGAGCTCTGTATGCACACCACAATCTCATGGCCTGACTATGCCGTTTCATCAGGGTGTACAAGTGCTTATTCCCTATTACGAACAGTTGATTTTTGAGTGCCTAAATACAGAGTAAGTTCCATTAAATACCCTTAAAGAGGAGTTAGCTTTCACCCAGCTTGAGGGTGTTTACATGGCTAGGGGGAGCCTACCTTTCTCAGTTTGGGTGGGTGAAAGTTGACTCCACTTTTGTGACCATTTAATGGCTGCTACATTGGATGAAATGATGATGCACTTACAGGACCGTGAGCTTATCCTGTACTGCAATTAAAATATTCATTAGATCACACACTAGCTGCTAAGTTGAATCTCATTTCCAAAACACTTTGTAAAACCATAACTCACCCTACCCTTGTTTTGCCTAACTCTGCTTTCTGTAAAAAAAACAAAAGCACTTAAACGTTTTGAGTACAAGTAGAATAAAAAACGTTGAAATGCATATTGCCTTTTGTTCATCACCAACTTCCTTTCTTCTGTGCCAGTGAATTTTTTCATTGGAAACTGATTTTCTATTGTAAAACAGATGGACTAAGTACCTGCCAGTGCAGTGGGGGTGGGGATGTGGGGATGTGGGGGTGGGGACTGGTGGATGTGATTCCTGCCTGTCTTCTGCTCAACAAACCACCCCAGCCCTCCACAAACTACTGAAAATTGCTTGTGGGGCATTCTACTGTTAAGCATGGTGCCTTCCCTCTTGGTCCGTGCATGCAGTACCCAAGTTTACTCATTTGGGAATAATGCAGAAGCCCTGGAGGTGTATACACATTTCAACAAGATTCATGCTTCAAGATCTCCTTTGATTTTTTTATAGACAGGTCCCAAACAGCGCTAGTGCATTGCACAGAGAAATACCTATCAAAAAATGAAGATATTGTACACAGAGGTATATGAAGTCTATATTTTGCATTGGTAGGTTGGTTCTTGGCATTTATAAATAGTTGAGAAAATTGCTACTTAGAATTGACTGCAGTGTCATTGCTAATCATTTTCAATCAACATCAATAGCTTTTGGTATTCAGTAATGCCCTATTCTCCTAGCTAACTCCCCTGTCTTATTTCCTTTTTAGGAGCCCTTGGCAGGGCTGCCTGATCCACTTTCACTGGCGGTCATGGCTGGGAAAGCCAGCCGGCCGCACGCTCTCTCCTCTGCCCGGGAAAAACATCCTCCTGACTGGGGTAAGCCTGCCTTCTCTCTCCGGGGACAGTCCAGAAACACCAATGGCTGCTGATCTTTCAGCTGGCTCCCGATTGGCTACACTGTGCTACGACTTTTCCGGTGATTGGCCCGAGCTCCCAGCTGCTTCTCTGGTTGCAGCTTTTGGACTTTGGGCTTTCCTTGCTACGGAGCTGTATGACTTGTTATTTTTGATTTATAATTTAAGGATTTAAGCTTAATTTGTTTTAGCTGTTGAGAAACGAAGTGCATGTACAGTTTAGCTGCTGGGGCCAAAAGTAAAGCTACAAACTGTCTTTTTCTGCTTGCTTGCTCTTCCCCTTCTTACACCCCTCTGCCTTTCCACTTCCCTTCCCCTCCCTGAATCTTCTTGCTAAAATCCCCACTTGCTAATTCTATCATTCAGTGGTGCCTGAACTAGCTGAGCTGTCTGGTATTCCCCCCCGAAACCACTTAACTTTTTAACTGCTGCTCTTTCTCCCCACCCACCAATTTCCTTAATCGGACGGCTTTTGTTCCCTGCCCTATTCTCCTAGCTAACTCCCCTCTCTTATTTCCTTTTTAGGAGCCCTTGGCAGGGCTGCTCGATCCACTTTCACTGGCAGTCACGGCTGGGAAAGCCAGCTGGTCACGTGCTCTTTCCTCTGCCGGGAAAAACCTCCTCCTGACTGGGGTAAACCTGCCTTCTCTCTCTGGGGACAATCCAGAAATGCCATTGGCTGCTGATCCTTCAGCTGGCTCATGATTGGCTACACTCTGCTATGGCTTTTCCGGTGATTGGCCCGTGCTCTCAGCTGCTTCTCTGGCTGCGGCTTTTGGACTTTGGTCTTTCCTTGCTACGGGGCTGTATGACTTGTTATTTTAGGTTTATAATTTGTCCCACACCGTCCACCCTGACTCCAGCCTCTATTAAATACATCTCTGACTCCACCCATCACCTTCACATTGGCTAGTTACTGTCATACTAGCACTCTGACTGCTGTTAACTCCCCCTCCATAAACTAGAACTCTCTCTCCTCTGCTGCACCCTGCTCCTAGTGTACTGTCTTTTTCCTCCCTCCCTCTCTAAGCCTATTCCTTGTCACTCTCTCATCTCTTACCTCTCACTCTCATTTGCTGCTTGTGATATTGTTTCCCTTGCTGGGTCTGTCCATCCTATCTATTCTTGCCTCTCCCTCCTCATCCTCTGGGTACATTTTACTTGTAGCGGCTCGCCTGCTCCCAATAATGAGCACTCTCTCGTGGCTAATGATTCTATCATTCCTCGTTCTCATCTGTTGCTGTGCGGATAGTCTAATAGCAGTGTCCCTGCACCACCCAACTGGCAATAGCTCTCCCCCACCACCCTGCTATATCAGACCTGACTCTTCTCCGGCATTACTCTGCATCCCCTGTGCTCCCAAGTGTGAAGCCGCACTGCTGGGATTCTGACTCCATAAACACCTTTGTACACTGAATGTTTCGCATCTCCTTGATATGTTCTTCTCCTGTGCCCTAACCTGGTCTCATACTACCGTCCTTCTCCTTTTGGTCCAGGCCGGGGATATAGAACTCAACCCTGGGCCTGCCTATCACATCACCCTCTACCACACTTCTTTATCCATACCCACGATTAAAGGCTTAAAAATTACCCACATGAATATTCACAGTTTGTGCCCTAAAATGGCTGAACTTCAAGCCTGGACTATTCAAAAGTCTCCTGACATCCTGTGCATTTCAGAAACCTGGCTAAAACCTGCCATTAAACAACATGCGGTATCTATACCCAGTTATAGCATCCTTAGAAATGACAGACTAGGAAGAAGGAGGGGAGGCATATCAATCTGCTGTAAGGCTGATCTGGACGTAGCTGAACTTCATATATCAGACCCGGCCCCCTCTCCTGCTGAGTCTCTCTTCATCTCCGTTACACTAGGAAATGTCAAGAAACTCATCATTGGATGTGTTTACTTACCTCCTTGCCATGCCTCTGCCAGTCTGCCATTTCTCCTAGCCTCCCTTGCCTGCCTTCCATGCCATTATCTAATACTTTGTGGAGACTTTGACATCGATTGGTTGCACCCTGATGTAGAAAAAATGCATGCTTCACTTGCTGACTCAAATCTTACCCAACTCCTCCAAGATCCTACTCATATTAACCCCAAATCTGGAAAACATACCCTGCTCAATTGGATGATCACCAATTTCCCGCAGAAGATCAAATCGGCGGGTATACCTCCTGACTGTATAAGTGATTATTCTCCCACCTTTTGTGTGTGGAGAAACAACCATCCCAACCCACCTCCTAAAATCTCACTTATTCGGGACATGTCCAGGTTTGACACTGACAGCTTTATCTCCTCTCTTAATAACACTGACTGGACCCCTATCAGCACACTCCCTGATATAAATCAGGCCCTAGACTTCCTAATTGATACTTTTTCACAGATAGTAAACCAACATGCCTCCTTGAAAAAATGCAGATCCAAGGGTGTCAAGGCCCCATGGATTACTAAAGAGATTAGGATGCAAATGTTCCTTTGGGACAAAGCCTGGTACACATACAAAAATGGTGGAACTATCCCTAACTGGCAGACTTACAGACAACTCCATAACAGTTGCAAAAATGCACTCCAAAAAGCTTGGTGCCTCCATTTCAAATCTCTTCAAGCAGAACACCTTAGTAATCCCAAGGAATTCTGGAAGCAAATGAATTCACTAGAAAAAGGTAAAACCGTGGTAATCCCAAGTAATGTCACTATCAATGGATCTACCCTTGATGACTCTGCATCCACTGCTGCTAGTTTTAATCACTTCTTTACCGACCTTTATAAATACATCTCTCTCTTTCATAACTCCACCTCACAAACCTCTGCTCCCCCCACTACTATAAGGGAGCGTCCTGAGTTCCATTTGAAGTTAGCCACACTCAAAGAGGTGTGACAGCTTCTCTCCAACTTGAAACTGGATAGCTCTCCAGGACACGACACACTAGAACCAAAATTTCTCAAATTGGGTGCCCCCACCCAACCCGTTCATGACCTCTTTAACTGGTCCTTCCTCTCTAACTCCGTTCCTGATAAATGGAAGGTAGCAGTAGTTGTCCCAGTGCATAAGAGAGGTACCAACTCCATTGCAGACAACTATCATCCTATCTCTCTCCTCTGCCCATTGGCCAAAGTCCAAGAATGCATAGTCTATAACCACCTCCAGGAATGCCTTGAGTTTCACAACATTCTCTCCTCTTATCAGCATGGCTTTAGAAGGAAACATAGTACTCTCACCATCATGTTAAAGGTTACATCCAACATATTTCATGCCATGGACAAAGGAATCGCTACAGGTGCCATCTTTGTTGATCTCACTAAGGCATTTGATCTAGGGAATCATGATCTCCTTCTCCACCAGCTTCTTCTTGTCAGTATGGACAACAGTGCCCTGCAATGGGTCAAAAGTTATCTGACTGGGCAATCACAGACAGTGAAGTGGGATGGCTCCCTCTCCGACCTCCATCCAGTTACCCATGGGGTACCACAAGGATCCATTCTGGGCCCCATACTATTCTCCCTCTTCATTAATGAACTCCCCTGGTTTTGTGGTGGTGCCTCTGTACATCTTTATGCAGATGGCGCAATACTATACTGCTCCTCTCGTCACACAGACATCATTAACCGTGACCTTGCCTCTGACTTTGCGTCCCATGAAAGTTGATTCCTTCGCAGTCATCTTGTCCTTAATGCTAATAAAACTAAGTGTATGCTCTTCTCACATCATTCTATTCCTAATCTTCATCCCCCACCCCTTCACATCTCAACCCTTAGGGGTGAGACCTTGAAGGTAGTGCACTCATTTAAATATCTGGGATTAACACTGGACCCCATGCTCTCCTTCATCTCCCATGCCTCAGTCATTGCCAAATCTCTTAATCAGAAACTAGGTCTCCTCTACCGTATTCTTCCGCTTTTCACATCTGCATCATGCCAGAAAATTGCCTCCTCCTCCCTTCTACCTCTCTTAACCTATTGTGCTCCCCTGCTTCTCTCTACTAACTCTGCCTCCACGTCCCTCCTCTCTCAGGCATACCATAGGATTGGAAGGTTTGCCTTGGAGGTCAAAGCCCACTCGCACTACTGTAATGTCCTCTCCTCACTAGGCTGGTTTACTTACATTGATAAATTAAGATACTCCTCCTTGAGCCTCATATTCAGGCTCGTCCATGACTTTACACCTTCTTGCCTTGACAAACTCACGAGTCTCCAGCATGCACCGTGCACCCTTCACTCCGCCTCACTTCCCCTTCTTGTCATACCGAAACTACATCTGTCCACCTCCAGGAGATCCTTCTCATTCACTGCTCTCTCGGATTGGAACTCTCTTTCTCCAACTGTCTTGTCTTGCTCCTCTCTTAAGCTGTTCCAGTCTAAGTTATCTGCCTCGTTATCCACCTCTTCACCCTGTTCTTGCTTCACCTGAATATGTCCCCCTTATTCCCCCTTCCTTCCAAATCTACCCCTGATGTTCACTTCACTACTTAATGGTTTGTTGAAGTTATTATCTTGTGCCAATGCCTAACCCTGTTTTTACTTACAAACCTTGCTCAAGTATTTAATCATTGCTTTGTTTTAGTGTTCTTCTATATGTCAAATGTTTTACCACTCTGTTAATTTACACTGTTACTGTATGTCCAATGTTTTACCACTCTGTTAATTTGCCCCTGAAAGAGGGACTGTATTGTCTCAGTGGAGTTACCCGCTCACCAAAACTCAAATAAATAATAAATAAATATTAATTCTGTATGTAGAGATTCTCAGCAACAGCTCTTGTCAATTAAATACACATTACAGATGGCTTGGATTACTTATATTTAGTAGCTAGAGCTGCACCATTTTTTACCTCTGTCAAAAATAACGATTTTCTTTTACCACACCATTCTAACTTTTGGCTCTAAGTCAGTGAAAGTTTATTTTCTCATTCAGTTTACATGAAAGTTAAAAGCAATATTCTCTAAGGTGTTTGTGTGTATATATATATATGTGTGTGTGTGTGTGTGTGTGTGTGTGTGCACGCAAGACAGAGAGAGAGAGAGAAAGAGAGAGAGAGTGAGAGTAGAGAGTGTGTGTGTCTGTGTGTAGCTCTATGGTACAGTGAATTAGCTGCAGGGTACGGAGCTTTTCACCCCTAGGTTATTAATTCAAATCTGGAGAACTTGGGTGTCCTCCTTCCCAAGCCCATGCTCTAACCAATACTTCTTACTACATCTCTGGGTCTGAACCAATGAGCTCTGATAATGAGACATAAGTAGCACTTATGCCTGTCCTGATGTCCTGATTCTCTGCTTGTGACATCACATTGATTCTGTGACAACAGTTTGTAATGTCAAAAGCAGGAGATTTTAACTTCATGGCTTATGGCAGGTATAAGCAGTGGAAACAGATAAATTCTGAGAAAAAAATATCCTGCTTTAATGAAAATGTCTTAAGTAATAGTAAATGAAAGCCCAGAAATTAAAATTTTGGAGTAATTTTGTGTAACAATTCTGCTAATGATTTATTTAATTTATTAATGTTAGGTACAGGCTATGTTCGGTGAGTCTTAAATAGTCTCATTTAAACAAATGTCCTGAACAAGGTATACTGTAGAGTTGCATATTTTCAGTGTGGTTTTATTTTTGCTGTGTTCATGGAAGACCCTCAGTGAAAATAAATAAATAAATAATAAAGTTACAATGACTATTATATGGTGCCATATATTACACTGCATGAAAATAGTAAATGCAGATGTCAGCCTACTTCTCAATTAGCTTTAGATTTTACATCTGATCTGCCTTTTGGAACCCCCCCCAAAAAAAACATACACACATCCCTCAAGAAGAACAGAACAGTGGCAACAAAACAGTTAAATTTGCACTACTGATTTTTATGTCTCCTGCTCATTATCATTGGCTCTGCAGTTTTCACCTCTAACTTGAGATCCTGCTCATCTTTGCTGAAGACATGAGTATGGGACCGAGAAGTTCAAAGCTACTGTGGAGAGTGCTTCTTAGTCACATCAAAGGATCCCTGGCTACTGTTTGTTGCAGCTTTATTATAAATTGCATACCTAATTTCAGCCAATCAGTGCACACAGCCACTGTAGCCCTTATCCTGCATACTGTAGTCTCTCATGCAGGAACATTACGAGTAGAGCATTCCTCTTCACAGACAGAGAGAAGGTGGCTTCATTTAACGTTTGAAAATAAATTATAATACTTAAAACATAAATCATTCTAGCTGACCTAAGTGTTTTATAATTAGTTAATAGGGCCTCCTTAGGGTGTCTTTTATGGTATAAGAGACTCCTCTTGTGATGCTTGGGCAGCTGGAAACATTGCGCTTTGCTTAGTGGTCTCTTGTTCATACCTCATATTCAAAGTATCTTATACTAAAGGAGACACCCTCCATATGCCCTACTAATGTAAAATATAGGAGACAGAGAATAACGTTTGGGGGAGGGGAACATGGCCATCAGAGATACCGATATGGGGACAACGTCAGGTAAAACATATGATATCATTCACTGATGCCAAAATATGGCAATCTGTTTTCAGTTGGCCTCTACCAACCCAGGGAGGCAAGAGTACTATAAGGTAAGGTAACTGACTGACTCCAGTAAATATGGCAAATTGACTAGCAAGTTCAAGATCAAATAACTAAATATAAAACTGAACAAACACAATACTGGGTTAAAAATAATGTTGCGCTGAGAACAGAAAGGAAAGCAGCAAAACATTCTACCCATAACATTAATAGAAATTATGTAGGTAAGCAATAAGAGACTGCAAGAAAGAGACCAAGCTGAAGTAATTCCAAACAATTGGGTCTAAAGCATTCCAAGATGCTAGCTGTGCAAAGGAGAAGGAAGATTCATCTATATCTGAATTCACCCGAGATGGGTAAAACGTCCTATTAGGTTTCATAGTGTAAAGTATACTAATGTGAGACCTTGTGAGATTTACAGTGCATGTGAGACAAGGAGCAACAAGTTGATTGACAGATTTATATATCAGTTTGTTTCAGCTTAGTTCTCTTCTTGCTTCCAGAGAAAGTGAACCACACTTCTACAGCATTATGCAATGATATATAGTATATTGATATCACAATAAAAAAAAATCTTACTAATCTAATAAACACTTTGCTCAAAAGAGTAAGAGCAGAAGTAGCAGCATGGTGATGCATGATGTCATCGTAATGTAAACTGGGAATAGCCGGCTTGTCAATTCAGGCTCTATCAACCTGAAGAAGAGGCAGTGTGCCCTCAGTATGTAGGGGAATCAATCTACTAGGGTTGTTGGCATTTTTTTTGTGTTGTACTACACCTTGTATTGCATTTATGCACTTTCACCATCATCTTCATCATCATCATCATCATCAATTTTATTTTTTTAAAAGCACCCTTCCATTGCTCAGGGTGCTCTTACATTAAAAGTACACATAAGCCACAGTTAAATCGACAATATTGCACATCTTATCCATTAAACTAAATTAAAACACTTTGGGACAGATATTCAAAAGGGTTGCGCCATGCACAATAGGGTTGCTCCAGCGCAAGTCCGAAAATGCGCCATTCTGCGATATTCAGCGGGAGGCAGATGCACCTCCCAAATCACGCTGAGCAAGAGAACAATGATAATGAATGCATGTGCAACTGAAGGGGGAGGAACCATGCATAAATGGCGCAGTGTGATATTCAGCAACATGCGCCATGCGCAATAGGGGAGCAAGCAGAAGTTGCGTGATAGCAGAAATGAGCCAAAATAAAAAGGAACAAGGGAGAGGTGCAGGAACGCTACAGGGAAGGCACATGTGTCTGAATTCTAGGCAGACACACTGGACAGGACAGACACACAGGGCAGGACAGGGAAAGGTACCCTGAACCCACAGGCACAGGGAAGGTGTGGGGAGCCACAGCCAAACATAGTGCAGAAGGGGGAAGTGCCACACAGTACTGAGGCCACCAGAGGAAGGCATTCCCAGTGCAGGGGAAGTAGCAGCCAGGACAGCGGGGGAACACAGAAACAGCTGCTGGGGGGGGACACAAGCCAGGGACATGGCCAGTGCCACCATCCAGATGGAGGCAGTACTGAGGGGGGTGAGAAGGCAGGCAGCAGGGGGGCATGGCCACGGAAGGGCCCGTCGGTGGTATGCCCCCAACAGGCAGTACCGAGTTCGCACCAGCTTCGAGCTGTACAGCGATACCAAGATCGTGGGCTGGTACCACCTGAATAGAGCAATTCTGAGGTGGCTCTGTGAGCTGTGCAGTGATGTGATGCAGGCATCCACATGACAGAGCAATGCTCTGTCAGTGGAGACAAAAGTGACAGCTTGCATGTGCCTGCTCGCCATGGGTACCTTCCAGAGACCAACAGGGAACACCACAGGCATAATCCAGTTGGTCGTGTCATGCCACCTCACCCAATTCCTCAGTGCACTACTGCCACATGCTGCGGAGTACATCCATTTCCCCAGCACACTGGCGGAGCACACATCAGACATACAGGAGTTCCACAGGGTAGCACGTATGCCTGGCATGTTAGGGGCAATAGACTGCACCCATGTGGCCATCCGCACACCATCTGGCCCCGAAGGGGCCGCATATATCAATCGGAAGGGCTATGCAAGCATCAACTGCCAGGTGGTGTGGGCTGCAAGGGGGCGCATAATCAATGTCTGTACCAAGCACCCTGGGGGAGCACATGATGTCTTCATCTGGCACCAGTCGGCACTGTGCCACAGATTCAAGAGTGGGGACATCCCCACTGGCCACTTAGTGGGTGAGTATGCAAGCCACATGGAAAAACATACAGCTTGGGAGGGACATGGTCAGAGGTGACATGGGTATTGGCCTAGATGGCCCAAGGCAGGGCGACGCTGATCATCAAACTAACCTCCACCCTCTACACACAGGTGACAGTGGATACCCACTCCGTCCCTGGCTGCTCACACCATACCGGTGGCCCGCGACCCCATCGCAGCAATGCTACAATGAGGCACATGCCACCACATGTAATGTCATCAAGCGGGTATTCGGATGCTGAAGGCACATTTCCGTTGCCTGGACACGTCTGGCGGTGCCCTACAGTACAGCCCCTCAAAGGCCTGTGGGCTATTCCTGGCCTGTTGCATCCTGCACAACATGGCCAATGACTGTGGGATAGCTGTACAGGTCGAAGAGGGGACAGCAATAGTGCGATGAGGACACTGGTGAAGATGGTGATGGGCAGCCCCTTGGGCAACGAGACCCCGACTGCTCCGGCTGGCACAGCTGCACCTGGACACCATCACAGAGGAGCACTTTAGCCAACCCAGGTAAGTCATGGGGCCATGTGCAACCACCAATGGCAAAGGCACAACCCACAAACACACATGGACACACACTGGGGGAGCATGCTGTCAAGGGAAGTGGCCGAGCATGGAACCGCACACACCGCCAGGGATGGGCAAGGTCTAACATGGCACATGGTCATACACACACACACACACACACACACACACACACACCTCACAAGACATACACAAAGGGTAGGAGACACGATGACCCAGACAGCCACCCCTAGCCACACACACGTCCACAGACCACCGCGCCCACTGCCTGTCATTGTGCATGTGTCACCATTGTACAGTGGCATACAGCACAACACAGGCATCATCATACACACACCATAGCGGACAGCAGCCGGGAGGGTGTGCAGATGGAACATGTGTGTGGGTGCAGGGCCGGGTACCCCACCCGTGCATTTTCCGCTGAATGACACAATGCACACAGGGCAGCATCAGACAGTAGCCATGCTGGGAGACAGGTCAGTCATGCGCCACAGTGCCACGGCTGCCACGGATGCGTGGGTGGCCCCACTGAGACCCGCCAGCAGTGACAGGCTGACCACTGGCCTCATGGTGTGGCACCAATGGTCCCCCAAGGGTTCCACTGCGTGAACGCGACTGTGCTTGCGCGGGGTCTGCAACACACCAAACATGCCTGTGCCAGGCATGCTCGGGATACCCACAGCTGAACCGGTGTTGACAAGGATGATGTCGCACGATGCCGGGAATAGGGGGTGGACATTGCACTGCGCGGTGTCTGTGATGCATGGGCAAATAACTGTGTGCCCATTGTGGCCATGACAGCTGTGAATGCCTATGTCTGCCTGTCAATGGCAGCGGTCACATCCTCCTGCAACCGGTCCATCCCTGCTAGGAGCAGAGCAGTGTCTCTGCTGTGCCGCTTCTCTGCCTGGCGTGGAGCCGCACTCAGTGCATCCACTGCCATCACAAGCCACATCTGCTGATTGACTGATGCTTGCAGTATGTGGGTGTACTCATCTAAGAGGTCATCTGCCTGATCAGCATGCTGCCCTCATGGTGTTCGCAACCCTGATGGTCATCACCCCTTGAGGGTGGGCACTGCACACCAGGGCCAGGCTTGGGCATGTCCACAGGTGGTGCACTGATGCCACCTCCTGACACTGTACCCCCATGGCCATTGGCCGACTGCTGTTACTGCCCCTCCGGCTGCTGCTCTCCAGGGCTCAATGGTGCCGCCGCAGCAGCCGCAGCAGTCCCACTATCCTGGACACACACCAGTGCTGCCCCACTGGTGCAGACAGGCACAGGCTGGGACTGTGATGTTATGCAGGCCTCCACGGTGGCACCACCCACAGCCATGGCCGCGATGTCACCTGCTGTGTGGCCATCCTGTGGCCCACACATCTCACTGCCCAAGACGTTAGCTCCATCATCATCGGTGATGGATCTGGCACCAGCCCAAGTCTCTGCATGCTGGCATCCATGGATGCTGGCACGCTGGGACATGGGCAGGGCCTCCACCGCACCTGCTCCACCAATATCAGTCCAGATGTCCAGGCAGGCCCACTGTCGCCCTGACCCCCATATGCTTGTGGAGGTGGATGGGCCCTCCTCCATCTCCATGCTACTGCCCTCAGTGGAGAAGCCCACCACCGCTGACCCATGTAGATGCTCAGGAGCTGTAAGGGAAAAACAGTAGCATTACTGCATGTGACCTACCCTGACCCCCCCCCAATCTACAGACCATGACCTACCATGCAGGGACGGACTACCACCCGTCTGGAATCCACCACTCAGAACACCCTCAATGGCACAACACTGCATGCTGCCAGCAACCCGCTCTTGTGGGGTCAGGCGTTGCACCTCCGGCTGTCCCCCAACGGTCACAGACTGTGCTGCCCTGATGGCAGCCACCTTCTCTTTAATTCTCCGCCTGTCCGTGCCATCTTCTTTTTGCACTCCTACACAGAGCGCTGGTGGCTGCCATGCAGGTTAACAGCACATGTCACCTCCTCCCATGCAGCAGCATGGGCCTGTGGTGTTCCCTGGCATCCGCTGTGCAGTGGCTCCTGGTCGAGGTAGGCCTCAAACAGGGCATCTGTCTCTGCCTTTGTGAAGTTTGGCCTCCTCATCCACCCACGACTCTGTTCCTCTTCTCCACCACACGATCGATCATGATTCATCCTGTGAGAATGACAGGTGTTACCTGTGACTGTGCAGTCCCATGCATGTCCCAAACACCACAGTGCACACTCCCAAACAGCATGCAACTCACCGCAATAGACTGCAGTAACCGACTATGGCCAGTGCAGCCCAATGTCACATTTTTATAGCACAACCCATGCAAATGAGGCAAGGCTCATCTTTAAGTGGATGCAAATGCAATGACTGTGCCATTGAATGGCTGATTAGATGATCTGCATATGCCGGCTGAATATTGCGCTGTTGTGCTTTGTGCAATTGTGTTGAACGTGCTGAGCCAAGGGTGCAGTTCTGTGACATTCGCAGTACACACCTAACTGCGCATGCCCAGGTTGATGACGCAGGCATCTGCCATGCTGCTGATGTGCTGTGCACAGGAGGCAATGCAGGGCATGGCCACCATTGTGCCAGTGGCACTACAGTGCTGTTCACATATATGGCGCTGTGGCACTGGGGCGTCGTAGGCACACTGGGGCAACAGCAGGTAGGCCGCTACAGGAGGTGGCACACAGGCACCCAATCACGCTGCACACATTGGGTTCCAATCACGCTGTGGCTGTCCATGCGCCAGAGACCCTTGACCCTGTGCCCGACCTTTGCCCCCTAGGTGCCATGCGTCAGGCATGGGTGCACCACTATCGCGCTGTTCGGTGACAGCACAATAGGGAATGGCAGCGCTGTACTGCGCCGCATCTGCATGTGGCAGGACCGTGCTGCCAAGCACCATTTTGATTCCACCACACTGAAGAGATAGCGTGGAGGCGTGCGGTAATGTGGAGCCAGGTTAAGCAAGCCAACCTGGTGGCAATAGTTGAGCCCCATGCTGGGACTTTGTATGGAGATGCACCCCTGGACAGGGCCAGGAGTGTGGTGTGGCAGGAGGTGGCCGATGCCCTGTAGGAGGCCACCGGTATGGGGCACACTGCGGAGCAGTGTCACCATCATTACAGGGACCTGAGGTGCAGGGAACCAGACCTGCTTGCCCGCCTGCGGGCACGTGCCAGGAGGGGCATGGTGCCACGGCCAGGTAGGTGCCACATCCATACACTGTTATCGTCCATACGGGTATCATGGTTGCATGTGTCGGGCACATGGGTGGGGGCGTCCGGTGTTGGCCGTGGTGGAGGTATCGGAGTGTGGGGTTGATGGGTATGGCCGTGTGGGATTTCACACACATGGGGGCAGGAGGACTTTGCTACCAGATTGCACTGATGTTCCTCTCTCCATGTTTGCACCTTAGGGCCCGAAGAACGCCAGCAGGCCAGAGACTGGAGGTGCTGCCTGGAGGAGAAGCAGGCCAGGAGGGATAATGGTGGTCAGCGGCATGTGGACCAGCTTGATGATGGTGAGTGCCTTACATCCATGATTACTACTGCATGCTGTATAACTGGGCGGGCAGTGGGGCACGGCCACCATCCATTAACACCACTGCCATGCATGCAACTTGTTACAGTCAGCACTGTCCAGTGGCACTGCATGTCTGGGAGTGTGTCAATGATGGTCCATGCGTGCACCAGGCACATGGGTGTGGCACTGCCCTCACACCACACAGCCAAGCAACTGTACTGCCATGGTGGTGCTGTGCAGGACATGGGCGGTGGGTGTGTGCAGTGGTCCACATGGCTGTGGCTGCCTGGGTAGGCAGGCCTTGTGGACACAGCCACCATGGGTGGTTGCACACCATCACAGGGGTGTGGCACATGGCCGCATGCCATGCACAATGGGTGGGCTGCAGGGGGCTGGACAGTTACACTTATTGACTCTGCTCCCTTGTCCTAGGTGGATGGTGACTCCAGGTGATAGAGAGGGGTGTTGGTGAGCTGCTCCAGGTGGCAAGGGAGACACTGGAGCTGCTTCAGAGGATCCACCACCATGGGGTGAGGAGGAGGAGGAGGAGGAGGAGCTGCAGACATCAGCACCATGTTGAGGAGGACCGGGGTGCACATTAATGTCCCCATGCCCCTACTACCACCTTCCCCCCTTTGACCCACCCTCACACTCCTTCTTCCCTCTCCCATATGTCCACCCCTGCCCCTTACCTGCCCCCACCTGTTATGTGGCCCTTCCCCCCTCTTGTAAATAGTTGTATATAGGTTTTGTTACTTCTTTTAAATATAAGCGTTTTGTTATGACAACTGTGGTGGTCTCTGATTTGCAGCAGGATACAGGTGCTCAGCTGCAGTGATGTGCATGGCATCAAGGGTGGTGCACGCATGGGTGTGTGTGTGTGTGTGTGCAGAGGTGAACCACCTATGGTGTGGGCAGGGGGATCAGTCACTGTCTGTGGTTTGTGTGTTGTACTCTGTGCACTGGATGCCTGTGTGCAGTGCTCCACGGGACCTGCACTGTGTGCATGGCACCCCTGTCTGACCGTCCATGGCCTGTGCAGCTGACACCCTTGCATGTCTGTGATATGCACGGTCTGCTGGCATGTCAGTGGTGGCTGTCCATGCTGGATAACAACTGTACCCGGCACAATGCCAGGTTGCCTTCCATCACCAGTATGGTGCACTTCTGCCTCCGGTGGCACTGTGGCCTCCGCTGTTGTTGTCCCCCTCCATGCTGTTGCTTGTGTCTGTTGCAGGGGATGTGCTCCAGTGTCTGTCACCTGTGCTCTGGCAGCATGCTAATGGCATACAGCTTCATGGTGCCTGCGCAGGGTGGCTGGCACACCTGTGCAATGTAGGGGTGCTGGCCATGTGTACACGTCAGCAGTGGCCACACGCCAGTGGCTTGGTTGACCTGCTACTGTGTCCCTGTGTTGGTGTGCCCTTGGGTATGGGTGGGTGTTTGTCCATGCACTGTGTTGCATCCTGTGTGGTGCATGCTTCCATGCTACACTGTGCGTGTCTGTTCTGGCTGTTGTGGCCAGTGCTGGGATGAGATGTGTACTTGGGAGGGTGTGCAGGGTGCTGTACCGTTGGAGGTGGGGTCCGGGGCATGCCCTGTCACATGTGGGGTACCTCGTGTGGCAACGCATGGTCGGTCTCTCAGCTGTACCTCGGGGGGGGACATGCAGGGTGGCACTGTGTATGCTGTTGTTGCACTGCTGTCTGCTGCCGCCTGCAGCAGGGTGCACATGGTGTGGATGCCTTGCATGGCTCCGTGGTGCACAGGGTTGCTTGTCACAGTGGGGGTGGTGGCATGCATAGGGTGTCCTGCACTGTTGGGCGCTATTCCTGGGAAGGCTGTATAGTGATTGTGATGCAGGGTGTGCTTTGCATTGGTGGGATGGGGTGCCATGGGGTGGTCTGACCTCCTTGTGTGCTGGTCACAGCTTGCCAGGGGGTTTGCTGGGGCACCATGGCCCATCTGTGGGTTGGTTGCTGGTATCCATGGGCCGGTGGTTATTCCAGCTCTCACCCAGTTGTGTAGTGCATGGGGTGTGGGGGACGATGTCTGTTCTGCTGTGTGCTCCTCTGTCCATCTGTGGCATGGGTGGTGGGCCCCTGCATCCCTGGTTGTGCTGTTGCATTGCTGCCCTGCTTCAGGGAGCATCCCTGGTTGCACTATGGTGCATCTGGACTGCTCCGCTGAGCATTCCTTGTTGCGCTATGGCACATCAGATATGCTCAGCTTCACATCCCTAGTTGTGCTATGGCACAGGTGGTGTGATATTCAGTCATCGGCCATAGGCGCATCTTGGCCTGCGCAGTTTTTGAATATCGCGCTTCTTGCGCATGGGCGCAGTGGACTTGCACCTGCTCCTGCTGTTGTGCACTTTTTGGGTGCAGTTTGAATATCTGAGCCTTTGAGTAAAACCTTTAGGTAATCTACGAGCCCAGTGTGTGTGCCTTTTTCTTTTTTGTACTTTTCTGTCAACCAGAGAAAAGCATTCTCTGGCCAAACACCCAAGGCACATCCACACTTTTTGAATGCAATATGAAAATTAAATGTTAGAGTAAGATCTAGGATTATGCCTAGATATTTAAAGCTCTAATGGGGTATTGGAAGCAGGAATTAAAGGAGGAGAAGATAAGTGAGTGAAAGCGAAAAATGATCCAAAAATAATTTGTTTTTTTTTTCAACTGTGTCATGAAATTCTATAAGAATGGTTTCTATGGAATGCAGTAGTTGAAACTCAGACTGGTACAGAGAAAGAATGTTATTGTATGTTTGGTCAGAAAAATCATTATCTGACCATGCACCATATGCTCTAAGGTTTTGAAGATGAGAGACAAGGGATATTTTATGGTAATTATCCACCATGTTCCAATCACGTCCTCTTTCTTAAAGAACAACTAAGGCTAATGCCATTAGTTACTGTTTTGCAGGAAACTGAAAAACCTCTTAAGTGTCAGTTCTCATGTTCACTTATTAAGTCTCTTGTTTCAGTAATTTTGGAGATACCTCACACTACAGTGGTATGAAAAAAAAAATCAGGCTTTGACACTGGACGGCTGCTCCAGATCATAAGTCAACTTTCAAGCATGCCGTGCACCTCTAGGTTTTGGTCAAAAAGTATAAAATGTATAGACCTGGATGCCCTACAGACCCTCATGCACACCACTACATACACCATTGCAGCATAAGGTACATCTGTATTTACTCAGGCTTGCTATTATGCGCTTAGAAATCATTATCCAGCATGATAATTTAGTAGTGCTTGTGTGCTACCTACAGCTTTTTGCCATGATGCAATGATCAGCATATGTTATGAATTGTTGTATTGTTACCACAAAGTAGCCTCAGTCAGCTCACTCTTATCAGTGTGTATGTGCAAAATCTAACTGTCCTAAGTGCTAACTGCCCACTACTGTCCACCAACAGAATTGCTGTATTCTGCTATTCTGCCTTTTCGGGAGAGTCCGCTATCTAGTAACGCACTTTCTTATCTACAGTGTAAGAATGTCTGTAAGACTGTTTTTCACTGAGTTTGCATGACAACCTTGCGGTGTTTGGAGGTTTCCATACTCCCAGCAGGTAATGCTGTTTTTCTACATATTTTGGAATAAACTTATCTCTGTGATATCTGGGCTTATGTGTTGTGTTTTGCCAACTGGTCTAGAATCCTGCCAGCTAACAAATTGGTCACTGTGGTAGGACCTATTTGGACAGAACCAAACCAGTACGCCAGTAGGTACACAAGTGAACGGGATTGGGAATCACAAAGGCAGTTGAACCTACATTCCCCTGTTCAACTTTACTGGAAGCTCTTAGGGCTCCCCGCATCCAGAATAGACTTGTGGCTCTGGGCCACTCGGACTTTCAACCCAGAATATGTGGTTGTCTAGTTGTTTGGGTCGAGGTGAACCAGTATGCCTCGGGCTCTCAGTTAGTGCAGAAAAGGGGAACCACCAACAATGGCCATTAGTACTGAGCTAAAACTAGACATCTTAAATTTTCTGACCCCCACAGAGGTTGGAGCAATTTCACGTTGGACGTGCAATCGCAGGCTAATCCGGTACAGTTTGTCGGCGAGCTGTGCATGGAGGCAAAGTCCGCAGCAAAAAAACATGACCAGAAAGGTGTTATGGTTGCTGCCCTGTATGCTTTACTCCAAGCAATGGAATTGGAGATCCTGGCTCTGAAAAAAAGGAACTGGGCTCCAAGTCTAGGGAAGCGGGAGAGCAACGGAAAGATTTGGAAAGAGAAATTGAAAAGCTTAGGAATGAGACTCAGAATGAACTTGAGACTGTGGTACAGGAAAAAGATATGGAAATTGTTAGGCTGAAGGAAGACAATGAAAGGCTGCAGCAGGATAAGAAACATGTGTTACAGTTGCATGACTTGCTTACAAGTATGAATGATTCATTGGGAAACGAGTATGAGAAATGTCAGAATGCACTGGAAATGGAGCTTGGGGAAAATCATGAAGTGAGCGCCACCTACAGAGTTTTGCAGGATCATGTCAGTAAGGGACAGTTTCAAGGCAGAGCAAATCATTCGATGCGTAGAATTAAGATGAAAAAATTATGTCAGTAGTTGGCAATACTCAGAGGTCATGCGACAGCTATGCCATTTGCCCTGCCTAATCATGTTGTCATCATTGGAAGATGATGACAGCGATGACGATGGCAGCCAAGATCTCCTTGGGACTCCGGAGCGTTAAGGCCTCACCCACCGGTAGCCGCATTGAATAAAAAGGATAAGGAAGAGGTAGAAGCCTAATTCAGAAGGCGATATGACACAATATATCAGTTGGGGGTAAGGATATAGCATGCACCAAGCAGGAAAGGGATCTTGGGGTTGTCATCTGTGATGACCTCAAGGTAGAGAAACAGTGTGACAAGGCAGCAGGTAAAGCAAATAGGATGCTGGGATGTATAGGCAGGGGCATCACCAGCAGGAAAAGGGAGGTCATAATTCCGCTATACAAGACACTAGTGAGGCCCCACCTGGAGTACAGTGTACAGTTCTGGAGACCATACCTACGTAAGGACATAGACAGGGTAGAGAAGGTTCAGAGGAGGGCAACAAAGATGGTGCATGGATTGCATCACAAGTCCTATGAAGACAGGTTGAAGGAACTGAACATGTACTCCCTGGAGGAGAGGAGGGAGAGGGGATATGATAGAGACATACAAGTATCTTACAGGAGGAACAGGGTGCAGGAAAACACACTATTTTTAAGTGAAAAAGATGTTCCAGGACTAGAGGCATGGGATGAAGTTGGAGGAGGATGATTCAGAGGAAACATGAGAAAGAATTTCTTCACAGAACGGGTGGTGGACAAGTGGAACACCCTGCCAGAGGAAGTGGTGGGGGCTGAAACAATCACGGGATTTAAGAATGCATGGGATAGACAAAGGAATTCTGGAGGTCAGGGGTAAGGGGCAACAGACTTCTAGGAAAACAAACTGAACTTACAAGCTCAAATGGGCAGACTGGGTGGACCATAGGCCATTATCTGCCGACACTGTCTATGTATCTATGTATCTATGTATCTATGATCTCAAAAGCTGGGATCACCAACTCTCAGGCAAAAGTGCTGAAACAAACAGTCAGCCATATAATGAAGCAGGAGGTGGAGAAACAGACTCTCCTTCAGGGTGTGGCTAACACCATAGCCAAAGAGGTCTCTAAAACCATCACCGGACATAGAGCAGGCCCCAAGTGCCCTGCGGTCTGCTTAAGCCATCCAAAACATTGTGGACAAAACTGGCCACACGTTCTCTGGTGACAGTCTTAGTTGCCATTTGGAAAAAGTGCAGAACCACTGCTGAATGCTCAGCCTTGCGGCTGAGCACCAAGTATAGGTTTTGAATCAAACTGTGGATCATACGTTACAGCCCCCTTTGACACAGTTGCGACTCACCTCTTGGTGGCACATGAACCTAACATGGTCAGGGTAATGCTATCAACCCAGGTGAAGCAGCATGCCAAAGAAACTCTAGCCCAATACAAGAGCCACCTGTGGCTCACGTACAGTGCAGGCAAATAGTAGGCCTGTGAGCAGCCAGACAAAAACTTGAGTACAAATGCATGTTTTTGAAAAACTTCCATCCGTCCGGCTGTGAAAAGGTAGAAGACACTGTATTCCCTTGATGGGACCACCTACGTGACAACATGGAGCAGGTGGAGTGTGTGTACCAGGCCCTCACAAAGGTCCATGGTTCGGGCTCTAAGCCCAAGGTAGCCACCATGCAAAGTTGCAGGATTCCTCCACCCAGTACATGGTGGAAGGGAAATTGAAAGACTCCCAACAAGATAAATCCTCATACCAAAACAGAGGAGGATACAACAACAAAAAACAAAAATATTGACCAAAGTTGAACCAGTCAAATATGAAGGGCAACAATGGACAAAAACAATGATCCAGACCCTCGCATAAGGAATTGACAGAAGAAGTCGAGCAACTTCTGGAATACAAGGCCAAAGCCCAATCACTTACATCAAAATCCTCCACTAAAGTAGTGGCAGCCATTCCTTCCACTTCCCCTCTGGTGGAAGACTCTGATGGGGGCGGCAGTCAAAGTCCCCATACACTGACGCAGTACAGATGCTCCGGGAAGTGGAATCCAAAGTATACGGTACACCTCGCAAGAACAAAACAGATCAGACTGATAGTGTCAGAACCTGGTTCAAATTCTCACTTCCCTAGTTACTGATGATTCCAGATGCCCATGTGTAGAAGTGCTGGTTGGGGGTCGCCAGCCTGAACTACTATGGACACAGGTGCAGCTGTCTCAGTGCTACATCACGATGATCCTGAGCATTGTCACTGGTTGATAGGGAAGACCACTTCCACCCAGACCTTTGAGGGGACCACAGTTATGACCTATTGGTCCAAACCAATACCTTTCATCATCGGTACTTTGGAAGTGAAACATCGTTTTGACCTCATGGTTCTCCATCATCACAAGAGCACCCTGGGTATAGATTTTCTCTCTCAATATGGATGCATCTTGGAATTGACCAACAAGCTATTACACCAAATACTTGGCCAACGCTACCTGCTCCTCATTTTGGACTCACATGTCATGGCAGCAGTGAAAGCCAATGACATGGAATATGACGTCATCATCATGTTTCAGCACCATTCTCTCTTGCCTCAACTGAGTCCCATTTTAGAAAAACACCAGGATGCCTTTGCCAAACATAAATATGACTGTGGCAGAATGAATATTTTCATACAGATTACTGGTGCGGACCCACCATGCCAAAGACAGTACTCTTTTCCAACAGAGGTGAGCCTCTTTCTCAGGGCCACAATAGAATCCCTTCAGAAACAAGAGGTTATCAGACCCTGTGTCTCCACAGTAAACTACCCAATTTGGCCTGTGAAAAAGTCCAGCAACATTTGGAGGCTGACCATTGACTACAAGAAGCTCAACCAGGTCACTCCAAGCTGTGCACCCACCATGGCATCTACTCCAGATGTGCTGAAGCTCCTCAAACATCAACAGAAATGATTCATAACCCTGGACATATCCAGTGGTTTCTGGTCACTACCATTGCCCCCGAGAGCCAATACAAGTTTGCTTTCACCTTTGAAGGATGTCAGTACATGTGGAACTGCCTCCCCCAAGGGTTTCATAACAGGCCCACCCTTTTCCACATCCACATGAGGGATGCCATACAGGACTTCTCCTCTCCTGACTGCCTCTTGAGCAGTATGTGGATGATCTAATCTTGGCTACAGCAGACCTAGAGAAACATCTGAGCTCCTCACACTCTTACAAAAGGCAGGCCTCAAGTGCAACCCTGCTAAGGTACAGCTTTGTCTCCCAGAAGTCTCCTTTCTAGGCCTGCACATTACTACAGAAGGCAGAATCCCCACCTTGGACAAGGTCCAGGGTACCCATGTCTACCGGTGTCTCCACCCTTAGGTGCTTCCTGGGCATGATTAACTATGCCAGAGATTTTATCTGTAATTTTGCACAGAAGGCCGAACTGCTGTACAACTTACTGAACTAGGATGTTCCCTGGCAATGGGGACCAGAACATACACCTGCTATTACCTCCCTAAAACAGGCATTGGCCTCAGCATCAGCTTTGGTCAATCCGAACCCAGTACTACCATTTCATTTGGAAACCGTTACTTCTGACACTGCAGTGTCTGCAGTTTTGGTACAACAGGTTAATGGGAAACTCAGGCACATTGCCTACACCTCCACGGTTCTGTCCCCATTGGAACAAACATATGCTTTATGTGAGAGGAATCTTCTTGCCACATTCTGGGCTATATAACACTTTATCTAGAGTATAGGTTTTTCTCCCATTGTGCTACACACCAACTACACACCCACCAATTTTCCGCTATCAGATAGAATCAAGGATAATAATGTCTCAAACACCAGACTTACCCACTGGTCTTTCCTCCTGCTGGACATAGATATTACTGTGCATCCAACAAAGATGCCATCTATTCTGGCACATGGGCTCCTGTACCAAGGAGACCAACACAAATGTGGCCTGTAGACACCTACTCTGCCAGAAACAGGCCCTTTCTGCCCCATCACTAAACACATTCTCAATAATCCTGTTTTTTACCGTATCTTTATGGATGGGTTCTCCTCTTATCAAGATGGAGAACAAGAGGTTGGGTTTGGGGTTCTGAGTTTTTGTTCAGGAGGTCACAGCTTTGAGATATCCAGACAGTGTACCATTAGATCCACACAATATGCAGAATTGGCAGCCATTGCCTATGCCTTGGAAATAATCCAGGACAAAGAGGAAGAGGATATCATAATTTTCTCTGACTCATCTTGGGTATGTAATTCTCTTACAGAATTTCTCCCTTTTTGGAAGACACATGACCATGCTTCCTCAGAGGGGAAACCAGTCAAATACAGAAGCCTAGTCAGGTACATTGACAGCCTAGCTGAGCATTTTATCTTTAGGCTTTACATACACAAAGTCAAGGCTCACTCCAAAACTGAACCCAATCATGAGTACAATGATTGAGCAGACACCTTGACCAAGGCAGGTGCTTGAGATGGGGGGGGAGTATGGGTGATGCCACCCGAGACTGAGGCCCACTCAGTGGCCACAAAGAGAAGGACCTCAGTGGCCTCATGGGATCTGGCTACAGTACAAATGGCAGATCCTGAGATAAAAGAGGTATATGACTATCTCTCCAGGGAGACAGAAAAATAAATGTTTGGAAGAAATCCTTTCAAGAGACATTCTGAAAATCTTCTGCTCTCTGCAGACCAGGATTGGTCCTATACCACTCTGGTGACATGAAACTATGGGTGGCTCCCAAGGAGCTCCAATCAGAGTTCATCCACCAGGTACATGATACACCCACAGGTGGACATCAGGGTGTAGACAAGACTTTACAGAGACTGAAAACTGTGGGTTGGTAGCCTGGCCAGCCAACTGATGTCCAGTACTATATGGACAACTACGTCACCTGTACCCAGAGCAACCCTATTCCTGGTAAGAAAAATGTCAAACTACACCCCAGAAGCAATCTGACCTATGGAGTGTAATACAAATTGAATTAATTGGACTGTTGCCTAAGACCAGCAAAAGCAACAAGTATGCACTCGTGATCACAGACCTCTTCTCTAAAAGGATGGAAGCTTTTCCATGTAGAACAAACATGGCAAAAGCCACTGCCAAAATTCTGGTGGAACAGGTATTCACCAGATGGGGCTTACCTCTCAAGGTAGACTCTGACAAGGGGAAAAGCTTCACAGGGGAACTGATGCAAGAATGTTTGGAGTTGTTAGGAGTCCAACAAAGGTTACACATACAGTAGGTTACCATCCTCAGTCTTCTGGACAGGTAGAGAGGGCCAACAGACAGATTAAGTTGATGCTGTGCAAGTATGCAAATGAAAATGCCCAAAATTGGGATACCCTGTTGCCCTTACTCCTAATGGCGATCAGAGCTACCCGTGCTGCAGCAACCTAGTGTACACCCTTTGAGGTGATGACAAGCTGGCAGATGATACTGCCAGAACATTTTAGAATAGTTCTCAACACCCCAACCATGGACAGAGTGTCGGCTGACACTTAAGTGGAACAGCTGATGGACAATCTAGTATAAACCCATCTTTTCACCGCTCAAAACCTGGACAAGGCCCAACAGAAGTCCAAAATGTACTTTGACAGAAATGTCAAAGAAGTCAATTGGCAAGTAGGTGACTGAGTAATGGTACTAAAATTTGCTATACCAGTCCATCCTCGGATGAGCAAATGGGCTGGCCCCTACGACATTGGTACCATGCCAACCGATTTTAACTGTATGAAGGTGATTAATGCTCCTTCCCCTGGATGGGGGGGGTTGTGTTCTTACCTTTTTCTGTATTGTTCTTTCAGAATGTCACCATTTGCCATTTACCTCCTGCTGTGTGCACCAGCGAGTGTCTCGGTACCAACCACAAGAAATCTCCAGATACTCTTTTGTCACCTAGATCCTGTGCATTCTAAGGCCCACCTCTCTGCATCTCCCAATGGAGGAGTGGCCATTTGTCTCCATCTACCTATGTGACTGTATGTGAAGGAAAAGATTCTTATCTTAATGCCATGGTGGTATCGTCAGACAACTCTATTGTGCAAACTGAGTGGAAAACTGGTAATTCTACACAACAGGGCCTTCCAGTGGCCCGTCTCACCAAAGGAACTTTCCAAGGTTGGCCCAATACCTGCATTTGCCTCAATGGAACTTTGTGCATATGCCAAGTTAACCAGCGTCATACTGGGCCATACAACATTACAGCAATGCTGGGACCAGACTTTTGCAGCCAATATTCTAGCACCACCGTGCACCATAACTATTTAACCAAATCAATTGCAGCTGCTGTTCTTTTCTTACAGTCATACCAGCTTCATCAGATGAACCTCTACAGTACCCACTGATGGAACAAGGTCCACCCAGTGGCCTGGCAGCAACTTCCATTCCTGGGACACTTATTAACAATGTTCAATTTATGCACGTTCCAGTTGCTTTGAACCTCACACACTGGAACATGGCTGAAATTGGCCATTGTGCCAGTACTAATGTTTCTAAGTTTCATGCTACTATGTTACTAGATATCATTGCCACATATCAAGCACATGCACATGACCCTAAAGCTGGGCAACACACTAGTGAACACTAAGGAGTGTTACGCTCCAAATGCCCTAGGTGGAATTTGGGCGTATCAGATGTAACCGGAATAGCTAGTGCTGTTACAGGTATGTTTGGTTCCGGTATGTCAATTTGAAACAGAGCTGATTTAGCAAACGTTCACTGTCATATTAAATATTTTAATAGTAAACTAGTGCAAAATGTGATACAGCCCATGCTACATGGTATTACTGGTTTATCTCAGAAGGAAAGATTCACGATGTATAACATGCACAATATTACACTTTTGTTTAATGAGACAGAAAACAAAATCAATGAATTGATCAACTATAACAAAGAAGCTAGAAAGCAACATATAGACAGGGAAATCATTTGTTCAGCTTATGGTTGCTATGCCATAAACACTATCACCAATCTCTAACAAGATCTGGAGTCAGGCGGATTCCGGATTTGATCCATGATAAATGTATGGCTAAATGATATTGCCCATATTGTAAAACCTTGACATGTACTGCCAAATGCATGGCCAGGACTGTGTCCTTTTCATTGGCCACAGCAAGGAACTTGGGTTGTGTCACACCACATCCAAATCAAGGACCCTGCTACACAACAGTCCAGTGTGCCATGAGGGATACCATGTACGTCACCTTCACCGTGTCCCTACCAATCTTTGACAAGAATTCTTCAGTCTTTGACAAGCTTGCTAAAGTCCATTCCGTGGGCCATCTTGAGGGCAGCATCTATTGAGAATGCACCAATCTGCCTCCTCTGCTGGTGTTTCATACTCAATTGGATGCCGGAGTAGCCCAATTTACTGACTGCTGTGCCATACAGGGTTACCACTATTTGTGTCAATGTGACGTCTTTGATGTAACCATGCCAGTGTGTGGTTACTTGACAAACTCTATAGACTGGTCATATACTTTTAATGATGACCTCTTTGACAATGTCTCTGTTTCTGATAATGTCACATCACCTACTTGAATGCCAAATGCAACACGCATACAACAGATAGTACAGTGCTTCACCAGCCAGATGACAAATGCCTCCATTACCTGCCTGGTACAACTCACAAAATGGTGATTTTCTCAAGTTTGAGTTAGCTACAACAGCGATGGAGAATACTGGGTTGTGACCAACCATAAGACCTTCTCCTATGGACCTCTCACCTGTGGTGTTGACATGCCCAACTCCTGTTTCGTACCACACGAGTGCACTATCATTAGCCATACTGTTATCACCCCTGTGCCAACCCCAGAACTTGATTACATTGATAGTGTCCCCAACTATGTCAATGCTATCGAACAGTGTCTACCAGTTTTTAATGTGCATATCGACTCACTCACCCTGAATCTCAAATCCTTATTAGAACGAAAGGATACCCATCTTATTCACATTAGTAATAATATTACTAAAGCAGGCAATTCGCTCGATGACTTATTTCATGATGGTGATTTAAGTACTGCCTTGTTCAACACTTTGTTGGAACTTACATTCAAAGGTTTTGTTGTAATTTAAATTTTCTTGATTTTTTTTTCATTATTACCTTATGCTGCTTAAGCCACATTCTCCAACATCAAGCACAATTATGCTTTCTTTATGCCACCCAGTCAGCCAAGCTTTACTTGCTGTGCTATCTCTTTAGTGTTGCCTCTTTATCAGGAAACAAGGGGGGGAATATGTAGACCTGGATGCCCTATAAACCCTCATGTGTACCACTACATACACCACTGCAGCATAAGGTACATCTGTATTTACTCAGGCTTGCTATTATGTGCTTAGGAACTGTTATTCAGCATGATTATTTGGTAGTGCTTATGCGCTACCTACAGCTTTTTGCCATGATGCAATGATCAGCATATGTTATGAATTGCTGTATTGTTACCACAAAGTAGCCTCAGTCAGCTCACTCTTATCAGTGTGTATGTGCAAAATCTAACTATCCTAAGTGTTAACTGCCCACCACTACCCACCAATAGAATTGCTGTATTCTGCTATTCTGCCTTTTCAGGAGAGTACATTACCTAGTAATGCACTTTCTTAACTGCAGTATAAAAAAGTCTGTAATGCTGTTTTTCACTGAGTTTGCTTGACAACATTGCAGTATTCGGAGGTTTCTGTACTCCCAGAAGGTAATGCTGTTTTTCTACATGTTTTGTAATAAACTTGTCTCTGTGATAGCTGGGCTTCTGTGTTGTGTTTTGCCAAGTTTCTATGTCATAATGGCAAAAGTCTAAAGGCAATCGCCGTTATGCAGAAGTCAAGAGTGCCAAAAATTTATTTCAGTACTCTAACACCCCGGCGCACAGCAAAAGGGTGCTAGGGACTTCATTTTTTAATGTTTTCTGCAGGGGGCAGTGCCCCCATGCCCCCCCATGGGGGGCTACTCCCTCCACACACCCCTACTACAGGATTCTCAACTCCAGGAGGGTGCATGTGGGGGGGTGAAAGCATTTAAAAAAAAAAAGTTTGGGCCAGGCACAACAAAAACACACCAGTGCCCAGACCCAAACCCAGTACCCTGCCAACCGATGCTGGCAACCCACCCACCATGCCACAGGGTCAGTTTGGCAACCCACTGCATCACCACCCCTCACATCCCTCACTGTGCATGCTCACTCCCGCCCCCCCTTAATGTGTACTTATGGCGACATCCTGCCACTATAGTTGCCCACCACCCCCATCCGGCTGCCCTACCCTCCCGTAGCTGCCCCTGAAATGTGCTGGGGAATGGGTCACTGTTATTGTAGGTGCTCATTCCCCAGCGCTCTTATCATGAGATATCTTTGCCAACAGGTCTAGAAACCTGCCCACTAACAAATACCATTGTGAAACAGTATTACTGTATCTCTGTCAGCTGACTATGAAAGTGATGTGTCTACTCTGTACAATGTCTTTTAAAATTGTATTCCTCCCTTTTCATGATCACATCCAGCAATACAATTTTCCTAGCTCAATGGGCCTCTTTAGTACAGGTCACACACTTCTTCTGCATCTGTTCAGATTTACTAGGTGCCAGTTACTAGAAGAGGACAGGCAGGCCAAGCAATTATCAGTTAAACAAACAATGATCAGTAACAGAGGAAAATGCATGACACAAAAATGTGCAGACATGGCCCAGTTCAAAACATTTAAAGGATACCTAAACCCTCAAATTTCACAGATCTGGTTTTAAAAAATGACTCTACAGACCTTTAAAGAAATATAAATGCATCCTTTTTGCATTCAAAAATCCTGCCATGTCCAGAACCAAAAATGGCTGCTGACATGCAGTGTGACGATGTCAGTGAAAGCTCACAACTCAGCAGCCTTAACATTTACAGAAGAACACTGTTCCACAATGCTTTAATTTTTTGCCATTTGTGAAAAAAACACATAAATCATCAGTTACACAAATACACAAGTGATGATTTGTAACCTGTCAAAAGCCACCTTGACTAAAATCAAGTGATGAAATGTCATGACATCTGCTGCCATGAATGCACTGCTGCATGTGCTGCCCTTCATCACAAGTAGTTTGTTCTATTCACCCACCCCAAATTATCCAAATCCCCCTAAAAAGAATACATGGTGCTCCAGTGGGGCAAATTTGGTTTCCTTGAAGTTCCGGTCCTATGTACTATAGATCAAAGTACCCCCTCCCAAATGGTGCTTTAACAAGCTACTGTCCTAATGAATCCACTGGGTCCCAATCCTTCACCCCCTGAAAAAATACCAGGTGGTCCTGTGGGGCAAGTGTAGGTCCCTTGAAGATCCTGTCCTCATTAAATATAGGTACCCCCCCATGATGACTGCCAACTGCCCTTTCATTTTAACTTCAGGTACAGTTTCCCCAACAAGTGTGAATCAAGTTGTGATCTGATCCCATAAAAAGAAAAGGATACATGGTGGTTCTGGTGTTGGAGATGCATGGTCTTGGAAGATCCAAGTCCTGCGCAGATTCTGTACTGAAGTGTGCCAGCTACTAAAACAGCATCATCTACAAAATACATGATGTGTGTATGACTGAGTTCAGTTGGCACGGCAGTTGCCATTTGGGTAGTGAGGAGGGTTTTTTGGAGTGACAGCACTTCAGTACAAAATCAAAGTGGGATCAGGATCTTCTGAGATCACGTTACCACCACCAGTATCATCATGTACACTCTTCTTTTTATGGGACCAGATCGCAACTTGATTCACACTCACCAGGGCAATTGTACTTGAAGTTAAAAGGAAGGGACAGGTAGTGATCACCATGGGGGAGTGTACCTATATCTATGTTGGACCAGATCTTGGAGGGACCCACACTTTGCCCACTGGGCCACCAGGTATATTTTCGGGGGGGGATTGGGACACATTCAGTGGGGCAACTGGGACAGAAGCTAGGAAAGTGAACAGTAGCCTGTGGTTGTAATTTTGGAGGGGTACCTTGATCTACGGTATGTAGGATTACAACTTTGAGGGACGTAAATTTACCCCACTGGACCACCAGGTTGTCTTTTTGGGGGATTTATATAATTCAGGGTGGGTGAAGCGAACAAACTGCCGGTGATGAAAAGCAGCATACTGCATGCAGCAGTGCACTGTGGTTGCAGATGTCAAGCCGTCTCACCATTTTATTTTAGTCAAGATTATTTTGACAAGTTCCAAATCACTTATTTATTTGTGTAAATAATATACAGATTAAGTGATGACTTTTGTGTTTTTTATCACTTAGGGCAAAACATTAAATGATTGTGCAGCAGTGTCCTACTGTAAATGTTAAGGCTACTGAGTTATAAGCTCTTGCCTGATTGACATCATCACGCTGCATGTTGGCAGCCATGTAAGGGTTTGAACACGGCAGGATAGTTGAAAGCAGAAAAGCTTTGTTTACATTTTTCAAAGTCTAAGAAACTGCATTTATCCTACGTATATGCAATTTCAGCATTCATGCAAACATCAGCCTCTCCCTTAAAGGTCAACGGAGTCATTTTTTTAAACTAGCTCTGTAAAAAGTAAGAGTTTTGGTATCCTTTGACATGCAGTTTGGTGCTTTCAGAAACTTTTAAAACACATTTTTGTTTGGCTGAAAAATGGAAAAGCAGAGTCTCCAGGGACATTAAAATAACCTATATCTCTTGTACATTCTAATGTTGCCCATGTAACGTCTGGGCAGACAGCAACCAATTTGTGTGTTCATCCGTCACACCTGGTCCCAGACATTCTCCAAAAGGCTATAGAAATGTAGGAAAAGAAAAGCCTGCCTATTGTGCTGATTAACTGGGGAAAGCAGGCCCAAATCAATATGCTGAATGCCTGGCATGCAGGGCTTCTGTTGTCCTGGTGTTATAAAACATGGTGAACAATGCCCAGGGGAAACTTGCACCACGACATATGTCAGTAATTACAAACACCCTCGTGATTGTACCCACACCGATGCAGGAGAGATGTCTGTATCTTGATAATTTAGGCAACCTTTTCTTATTTTTCAGCAACATGACATAAAAATCTGTACTAAGAACTGCTTCTTCAAAACAAGGGAAGCATAGGGAGAGACACTGAATGCAAACCTATAAAGAATACAGTCCTAGGGTCTTTATGTCAAAGCCACCTCATTACAGTCTCTCAGTAATTGTTTTCTGCCTTACTCTCTTTAATTCCTTATTCCCACAGCTGAGCTTTAGCATGACTGATCTCCTTTTGTTCCATTTTGTTCCATTTCACACTATTTGTGCTTGAGAGAAAGTAGTTTATTCATTCTGTATACTGAACTGAAGAGAAAGACCTTTTTACCTGCAGCATCACCAGAGTCAGGAAATCCTATCATAAGGACAGCTCCAACCATCTTTGTGTGCCTTTGTGCTGTCATGACAGATTTTCCATGCACTCCTCTGACTGATAATACCTGTCAAGTCACCGTTTCACCAGACCTTGCCATTGTCACACACCATTACTTTTTTAAACATGACTGTATCTCATGACATTCATTATTTTACATTGATCTACCTTTCATGGTAAATAAAAAAAACTGTGTGTGTAGGAGGGGACCTTCAAGACCACTGGAATGCATCTACATTATTTTTATATGGAAACTGAGAAGACGTTAGTGAGTGGGTACCACTCCCTAATTATCAACTTCAGTACTTCTGGAGATACCTCGTACTGGTATCACAAAGTCAGGCTTTCACATGGGAAGGTTGCTCCAGCCTTACTTGACAAGGGATACAGTCTCTGTATAATAAGCGGGCAAAAACATGACAGGGTACACATTCACTGGGAGATATAGGCACTTCTTAGATGTGAGTGGCAGAACTAGGCTGCAGGTTGAGTGCTTTTTAACAAACACTGGAGGAGTGTCTATATCTCCCAATAAATACAGCAGCCTGAAGTATGTTACTATTGCACTTTTAAAATGGCCTAGTATTAAATATTTTGGCTTAGAAAATGCAGCACCATGCATATGTGACTATGCATATCCACAGCATGTGACATAGTTCACCAATTCAGAAAACAGTATTCTTGGCAGCCATCTTGACCCAGTTTATAACTGATAGCAAAAGACTGTGGTACTCAAACAATCATAGAATTAATAACTGTTGCACATCCAATAAAATGATCTTGTTGCACACCAGTAGTTTTAATCTAATCAATACATAAATTGATAGAAACCTGTCCATCAGCAGCTTCGATGCTATGGGAGACATTTCCATTTTGTAGAAGCCTGGGGGAATCCCTTGGTGGTGTCACTTCAACTTCCACGTTCGCACTGTTTGGGAGCTCAATTTTCTCTGAAACAACATTTAAAAGCAATAAAAGATGATAAGCTGGGAGAATTTGATGCAGATGGAGGCAGAATTATTTTAAATAACTGTATAGCTGTCTGAATATGCTTAGCATTGCTGAGAGATTTCAGTCACCCTCATGGCCTACAGCTGCAATAGGTTCACAGCACATTGACCTGGATTTCCAAATTTGCATCCAAAGTTCCTACTGCATATGGTAATAACTAGGGCAAATAAAAAGGAAGATTGCATGGAAAAAAAATCCTGCCACTAATTTATATCTTTCACATGAATTCAAAAGTGCTAAGGAGCACCGAGCCCACCTTGTTTAAATGCTTAAGTAAATACCTAATGAATGATTCTTCCTGTCAACGTACCTCTTGATTGCTGCTTTGCTACTGTAGTAATGCCTCAGTCGTTGAACCACAGATGATGTCTCTCACTCTGTAATCAATTTATCTCAATGTATCTTAACTTTCTGTACACTTGCCACTTCAGTGGCCTGGGATGTACCTGCAAAAGGACCACTCCTCCAATGCACTTACCCAGTCACCAAATAAATAACTAAACGTCAAGGGAGTCTTTATCTCTGTTCTTTACCTATTGTAGTTATTACAGATACACTTTAATTTACAAATGAACAGCTTCATATGTTCAAACTGATAAAATGGTTATCCATCAAAACATTGTCACAAGTCAAAAATGGCATGTGTGAACAAGATGGGCAGTTCAGCACATGTAATTACTCCATCTGCTGGAACAGCACTTTTGTTTTCCCCTTCTGGGACCATAATGTAAGCCCCCCAAATGGGTTTACCTTTGAAACCCCACAGCTCCGTAGCTCCCCGCGGTGCTGTGCCCTGTCTGGTGGGAGTCGTGTCTGGAGACCACCCCCGATGGTGCACTTGCAGCTTCATCCATTTACCTTGTGGCTTGGCTTGCTGTGGGGGCTGGACCAAGTGTCGGGATGTTGCTGCACCTCTGTGCATTGGGAGTTGGTGGTTTTGGGCTGGTTTTCTGGCTGGCTGAGCTCGGGACCACTCCAGTGATGTAAATAAAATAAATGTAAATAAAAATGCTGGATCCACGCTCACTGAGCATGCATGGCCACCGGGAGTACAAAATGTAAAGGAGCAGCTGCTCATTTTGGGGCTGAGTAGTTTCTGTGCCGGCTGGCACCGTGGGGCCAAAGTGTGAATAGTTATGTCTGGGACTACATGTCCCAGGGGCATCAGGAGGACAGTGTTTTTGGCAACAATGAGCTAGTCCATGATTAGACCGGGGGGGGGGTTGGCACCTAAGTATTGAGGGCATAAAAGGGCAAGCAATTTGGGAGAAAGAGAGAGAGAAGGAGGAGGTTGAGTGGAGCGCTGGCTCAGCCATAAGGCCAGCTGTTTTTTTTTTTTGATGGGCTGCGTGAGTCTGTCAGGGTGCAGGACGTGGTGGTGGCCATTGATCTGTGGGCCCTGCTTAGGTCTAGTCTGCAGTTTGGTTCCTTTAAATGAGAGAGAGAGAGAGAAAAGGAGGCTGTCTGCAAGTGAGCACGTTGAGACAGAGACGTGAGTTCAGGGGGTGCATTAGGGGGCCAGGGGTCCTGGACATCCTCTGGTCCTAGTCTACCCCTATTGCTGGGACTGTGTATCTGTGCCCTGAAGGAGCCCACACTGAGGGTGGCTGTGGGTCTGGGCAGCCACCCCCTCAGAAGGTAGACTCACTGGAAGTGGAGGGAGGGAGGAGCAGATGAAGAGGATGGCCTTTTCATGGTCAGCCATCCCCTTGAGGGCCATGCTCCTTGTTGGGAGTTGGGAAGAGAGATCAGAAGGAATGAAAGTTGTGTTTCTGCCAGCATGCAAGAGGCCTGATACAGCCACATGTTTTGTTGCCTGCATTTGGACTGTAGCTACCTAGGCTATGGGTAGCCGCCCGCACTAATTTGCTGACATTTGTCACCTCCATGGTCCAGGACACCACTAGCTTCAATGTGACTTGCTCGGTCCTAAGCAACCTAATTATGTTTTATTGCTCCATGGAGTGACTGTTCCTGTTTTATCATCTGTTCATTGAATGGGATACTCTGTTTTCTGCAGTTCTGGTGTTTGCCTCCTGCTTTTGGATGAACTGTTTTGCTGCTAAAAGAAGTTTGCCTCCACAGCCAGTTCCCAATGTGTGTTCCAGGGTGTGATCCCAGAGAACAAGCACATCATCAAGGAAGACATTGAGAGGCCAGCCTGGTGTAGATAGCTTGCAAAGACCTGCGGGCAAAGTTGGCAAGGCCAGGCAGGTGAAGGTCAGCGTCATCCCTCCAGTGTTCCAGTTCATTACCCAGAAGGTCCTGGGGCAGCCCAATGGAGCCAATCCATCACCTGCACCACCTGAGGGAATCCAGGTACTGTTGTCCTGTTTTTTTTATTTCTGGGCTATGTTTCTTGACCGTACAGTGCCCGCCTCCCTCTTTGTACCATCTGGATACCCCTAGACACCAGGAGGGGGGCTTACAGTAACAATCACATTTACAAAAAGCTTCATGGGAATGAATCTTTCTGACAGATTTAGCCAAATGAAATTTCACATTTTGTATAGTCACTTGTAGGCAGAAGGTATCCATTTATTCAATTCAATTTAATGTTTATTTTACCAGGAAAATACACTATTGAGAGAACTCATTTACAAGGTGGTCCTGGAAGGACTGAAACAAAGATAAGGAAAACAATCAAACAAGTACATAATAAAAAGCAATACATTAAATAGTACAGGATGTAAGCCAAAACGCTAAACGATAAGTACACAGTCTTTACACACAATATGTTCTGCCAGCAGCAGTCAAATCAAGTAAAAAACGGCAGGCAAAGGTTCAGATAATAGTAGGGAATGCAGACCAGAGATGACGGGGAGGGGGAAGGGTATAATAGAATGTAATGGAGGAAAGGAAGAAGATAAAAAGATAAGGGAATAGATGAAATAGGTAATTTATAAGGGTATCCGATTACCTGGTTACAGCAGTCATAAGAACTGAGTTATTATTTGTGCATGTTTGAAGGGGAATATATTTGCTTTGATTTGGTACCTTCAGTAAAAGCATACATTTTGTGGGAGCAAAATATATCATACCAACAAGAGAAAATACATTGTATGGAGTGCTTCCTTTGGTCCAGATCTGGCACACTATACAATCGCTGTTAATAACAGGCCACTGTAGACTGAGGTGGGGTGTACAATGTTGCACAGTAGACACCATTTGCAACCCACAGATGACATGAAATAGGAAAAAGATTGCTGCCGATGCGCATTTTAATCAGATGAGGAGGAGGCCAGAAGGACTGCTGGCAATAATGGACATCTCAGAAATGTTGGCATCTTATGAGACTCTCTCGGAGGGGACGGTGGTGGCCTATAAGAGGGTTATCACTAAAGCCTTCAAGTCAGCAGCACCTACTCTTATAGGACCCCAGATTTCATAATTGTGCTCCCTATGGTTTGATGGAGAGGTTAAGGAGCTGAAAACCAGGGGTTGGAGGTTAGAGTGCTGTTGGAGGAGGGTCAGCGCTCAAGAGAACAAACTGGCTTTAAAATTCTTTATGATGAATATCAAAGGGCAATCTCCTCTAAGAAGGCAATATTTCTGTCCAGGGAGATGGTGGCTGGGAGGAATCGACCAGCTCAGCTCTTTCACACTGTGGATAGGCCATTAAATCTGACCAGTCTACAGCTGTTTAGGTCTGGTTCATCTGCTTAGTTGAAAGGGTTCGCTAGATTCTTCTCTGACAGAGTATCCTCGATTCAGGCTGGGATCTTGCAGGCAGGCTGTTACCACCCAGCAGGGTGGAGCCTACACTTTTAAGATGTGCTCAGCTGTCTTGCGAAGAGTTTAGGCCAGTCACAATGGAGGAGGTTTGTGAGAAGTTTTGGAGCTATGGACCATTTAATGTGACCTAGACCTACGCCCAACAGAATTACTAGTGAGTTGTGTGGGGTTGCTGGGTCCAATGTTCATGGGAATTGTCCGGTGCTCCTTATCCGAGGGGGTCTTTCCAGTAGCATTGAAAAGTACCCCAGTTTGGCCCCTCCTGAAGAAACTGTCTTTGTATCTACATGTTCAGGTGATTTATTGTCCTGTCTCTAACCTGCCATTTTTAGAAAGGTTTTTGAGAAGATGGTGTCATTGCAGTTTGAGGCACAACTGACAGCCTGTAACGTCTATGAATCCCTCCAGTTTGGTTTCAAATCTAGGCACAGTACTGAGCAGTACTGTTGAAGTGTGCACAATGACCTACTCAGGGTGAGAGGCTGAGGAGAATGGTCAGTTATTCTCCTTAATCTTTCATCAGCGTTTGATACTGTGGACTGTGCATAGTTGTTGGATGGTCTGAAGCAGTATGGAGGTTTCAGTGGCACAGTCATCTGCTGGTTTGAATCCTATCACAGGGATAGAATGCAGAGAGGGGTAGTGATGGGAACTTTCTCATCATCCCCAATGCCCCTGTTTGTGGTGTGCCCAAGGGTCAGTCCTCTCACCGATGTTATTTGCAGTATACATGCTGCTACAGGAAAGATCATCAGGCGATACAGCATGAATTTTTTTCTGTTATGCAGATGATACCCAGCTGTACCTGCCATTTGCAACTGGGACGCTGGATGCCATTGAGGTGCTAAATTTTTACCTGTTGAGATTCAACATTGGATGGCATCTAGCTGGCTGAGACTTAACCTGGACAAGACTGAGGATCTAGTGATTGAGCCAGGTCATGCAGGGCTGCAGCGGTAGCCAAAAACATGATAGAGCTTTGGCTTGGGTCCTTTAAGCTGCTGGTTGCTGCCAAGGTGAAATATCTGGGGGTCATTCTGGATAAGAAGCTGACATTTGAGGATCAGGTGTTGGCTGTAGTCTGGAGTGGCTTTTACCATTTAGGAACATTAGCCATTTTAAGTCCATTTCCCCTCCAAGGATCAGCTGACACTGGTTTATGCATTCCTGATGTCCAGACTGGACTACTGTAATGTGCTCTACATTAGGGACAGTAAAGGTACTTCATGGCACTTGCAGCTGGAGCAGAACACAGTAGCCAGTTTGCTGACTGGCCTTCCAAAGTCATTTCAGGTAATCCCAGTCCAGCATGAACTGCACTGGCTGTTGGTGAAGTGACATGTGACCTTCAAGGTTGGTTTGCTAACCTACAAGGCCCTACATGGGTTGGGCCCTACCTACCTGCTGGAACTCCTGAATCCCCATCAGTCCTCAAGCCCTCTCTGCTACTCAGTCCCTATGGCCAGGTTGAAGTCCTCTGGGGATTATGCATTTGAGGTGGCTGGCCCTGTGATTTGGAATGCACTGCTTAGAGCATTGAGGGAGGCCCCCATAGTGGAAACCTTTAAAAGGGGGCTAAATAACATACCTATTTAGTCAGGCCTTTGGAGACTCAGGGCTGGCCTGCTTAACAATCCCATGTATGTTGATGCTGTGATATTAATATTTTATATATTTATGTATTTGTTTTGTGAGAGATCCTTTTGAGTTACTGTTCACTGATGTTTCATTCTTTTTTTTCACGAATTACGAAGGCCCTAATTGTTACTGTCTTCAATGTTTTGTGCACCATCCTGAGCCCCCAGGAAAAAGCACTTGAGAAATAAATCGACTAATCTACTGCTAGGAAACTGGGGAACCCGTCACTCAGCTATGCATACCTAAACTAGCCCAGTGTGGTGCAAACATGCTTTCTAATGTAAATTTAATTACTTTGGTGCCAAAACATTTTTTTTACTCGTTTTCAAAATACTTTTTGGATGCCTGTCTACTTCTCTAAATTGAGTAAGTTTCCAAAAAGTGTCATTGAAAAATGGAACCACAGAAAGCTTTTAAGTTGGACCTTATAAGTAGGGCTGTAATTTTTTCACAGCAAAAATTGGGTGATTTCATGGCACTTCATGGTCCTAAAAACAGAAATGTATTGAACTGAAAAATTGCGAATAGAAATTCTCCCAACTGATCTTTTGAAAGGGAGCGATAAATCGATTGTGACTAGGAGGTTAGTGCAATCTGCTCTTGAGGCCCAACCCCCTTCCCCAAACCCCAACGGTGTACCTCCCTGAGGGTGTTCCCAGTAGCGGGGAAAAAGCAGTGACAGCGGGTCTTGGTATGAAAGCATGCGGCAGAATTGTGACCTTCTGCCACTGTGAGAAAAGAAAGATGGCACGTCTGTGTGGATGCTGTGCGCTAGAAACCCGAATGGCTCCTCTGACCGAGTCCACATATGGGAGACACAAATGGCATTTCTTAAATAAATAATGGTGTCCCTCCCTGACGGTGTTCCCAATAGCATGGAGAAAGCAGTGACAGCGGATCTCGGTATGAAGGCGGCAGTATTGTGACCTGCTGTCACTGTGAAAAAAGAGAGAGGGCACGTCTGTGTGGATGCTGTGCACTAGAAACCCGACTGGCTCCTCTAAAATAATAATGTCCCTCCCTGTTGGTGTTCCAAGTAGCAGGGAGAATGTAGTGACAGCAAGAACTAAGGAGGACTTAGTATTAATTTGGAATAGGAGCATTTTCATGGGGGACTACCGATTTCACGGTAATCGTGAAATCAGTGACCCCCGTGAAAAACTTACAGCCATACTTATAAGCAATTGCTCTTATTTATTTGAACTTTGCAATAAACAGATGACGGGATGGCCCTGTAAGATACAATAACTAATTTTAGGGGGGTGGGGTGAAAAATGGCTTGCTTTAGTACAGCAGAGTACAAAGGACTTAGTTTGTAGTGCAGTTTAATAAGACAGAGAAATGCCAGTTCCAAACAGATTCACAAGTGCATGGGAATAGTTGCAGCAACAGTAGGGGACAAGTACTCGTACAGCAGATAAAAAGGAGGACAACCACTCTCAGTAGCCACTGATGCTCAGGGTTGCCCCGCGATGCACACAGACAGTACTGAGAGCTGAAAGGGAGGTGGGTGCTAATATTCCATGCAAATTAATAAATAGTGTGAGGGGGGATAAAGGGGGCTTCATGTGGGAGGAGGGCATCTTCATGAATTTTTAAGCTGCTCAATCCGCAGTCTTCAGAAAGTGGGAAGGTTAGCAAATTGTCAAAGGAGGGGGGGCTAATGGGCTGTTCCAATCTGCCTGGCCCTAGAAGGAGAAGGCCAGCCTGCTGAAGTATTTTTGATATTTGGGTACTATCCAGCTAGTTGGGTGTAGGCATCGGGTCAAGAAATGTAAGGCATGTAGGGGCTGGAAAATGGATGAATTTATGAGCTGAATGTATTCCAGTGGCAGTCTGTGTGAGTACTGGGGCTTGACCTGAGAAGTTGGCTTAGGTGGATCCAGGCAGTTTATATCATTCCTTCACCTCCTTCCCCAAGTTCCATCCTTCACATACACACCATTTTGTAAAGTTGCACCTACTATAAAACAAAGGAGGTACTTAATCTAAGAAATGATAAAATGGTAGACCTGAGAACAGTGGTGGCATGTGATACAGAAGGAGTGATTTACATGGCTGTTCATTAATGTGGTGTCCACTATGTGGGTAAAACAACACTCCAGGTCAGACTTTGTATAGGAGAACATGTAAGGGCTATCAGGGATGCAAAGAGACAGAATATACTACAGCACTACACATTGCTGACAGCACTGATAAAAACTACTGTAGTTTTTACATTGTTGGTCTAGAAAAGGTACTGAAGAGATCACGAGGAGGTGACTACAATAACCTGAGGTTAAAAAAGGAATGTTTTTGGATTTGCTCTACAGGGGCCCATACATGGCCGGGATTGCATGGAGAGTTAGATCTGGCACCCTTTCTGAAGGAGTAATTGTCATGTATATGCCTCACAGAGACAAGGAAAACTTTAGGGAACTCCCAGTGTTATAATTTTGCCATGTTTCTTCTTTTGACTTCTCTGACTCTCTAATAACCTCAATTTCCCTGTCCCCCCCCACACTGTCCTAAGAACAGCTGTGAAGAATCTTCTTGTTACCTATCTGATAATAAGAAGATGGCAAAAGCGTAGAGGAAAAAATAGTTTTTGGATAATGTGTGCTTCACATTAAATATGCATTTTGCTCTTCTTATAAGCATACTCAGCGCATCTTTACAAGAAGTATAAAGGGGCTGATATGTTGCCTGAGTTCAACAGCTTACCAAGCCGAGCCTTTTGAAACCTGTTCCTCTGTATTTATTGCACCTTGCTTGTTTTGCATGGCTGTTTGCACTGCTGGTTTGCATAGCTTTACACATAGATTGTTTGCACTTTATGTCAGGCTGGTCATTGCGCCCCTTAACCTGTCTGTATCTGCCCCTTATGAGCACTATAAAAGTAGCCAGGTACAATGGGGCAGTATCTTTTATAAAGCATAGAGTTCATTATGCAAAATGTTAGGTTTGCCTGACATGGCCCGCCAGCATGTCTCGTCTTTGCACCATGTTATGAGTTCTAATAAATATGCTTATTTTCTGCTGATGGTGGTGGTGATAGGTTGGACAAGATGCACTCTAAGTGTTTCTATCATTATAGACTGAGGGAGTGTTCCCGACCAATTGAAGCACTCCTTTCCTTTCTTATTTTGTGAACAGTGTCTCAAGCGCAACTGTCCTAGAAATGGGCATGTTTGGGTAAGGTTTTATAAAAAAATTATTGATCGAGCTTGATCAATAATATATTGTATTAATACCACCACCAAGACCATTCTTAAAAGTGGCAGTTCATGGTTTTGATACCCTAAGAATGCACGTGAGACCACACTTACAACTATAAACGTGGTCTCAGTGAGGGTTAATATGCACCACAATACTATGTTACTAAGTTAGAATGCCAAAAACCTAAATTTGGTATTCTGCCTCCTAGTGCAGTATTCTGGCTGGTGCAAGGAAGCAGTGCTGGGCCTCAGCTGAAGATAAGCATTACAGCGCACAGTATTCACACTAGATCCACAACCCAGAGAAAATAAGTTCCTACCCTGAAGACAGTACCGGGTCAATACCGTGTGTAAGACAGTGCGGTATTGAATGCACCCTGTAGAGCGTGACTGACTTTACAGCAACAGGGGTATAACAGCAGTAGGGAATTACCGCTACCCCTGACACTGTATGCTATTTACATGCAGTGCTCACGCTGCTGTGTGCTGGGTGCCTGGTCAAGCTACTGTCATGGTGGAGTGGCTAAGGCACCAGCACAGGGCGGAATCAGGAGACCTGGGACCATGGTTCAGCTCCCCCCAGGTCTCCCCCACTACTACTTTTGTGTTTTGTTTTTTTTTAAACCAGTTTCCCCCTCCTGATTTTCTCCCCATCCCCCAAGTCCACCCCCGCCGGAGTTTGTTATACTAAGTCCGTGGGGTGTGGGGGGCCCCTGCAAAAACACAAGAAATCCTATTGTTGACAAGGACGTGCACAGTTTGTGTTCTGTCATTATTTTACCCAACGTTATTGCAGCACACGCCCTTTTGCTTGTGGCATTGGTTGCTGTGTGGTTTTTGTTTTAGGCAACATGATACTGTGCCCCTAAAGACTAATACTATAAACACAATGGATTGGGGTACTCCACTGAGTATCTGAAATCAGATCTATAACTGTAGTTCTATAGTCCTTCACTCATTCATTTCTTCTGAAGATGCAATGATCACTCCATGCAAAGCTCTCTGTTACACTTCAGTTTCTGATATAAGGCTGCAATATCTTTGAGCCTCAAGAAAAAAACATTTCACTGTAACACCTACAACAGCTCGGCTGCAATGAACAGCCTTACATGGAAGATTAGTTCTAAGACGTTTTATATAATGGATAATCTGCTTCTTTTTATTTATTTATTTTTTTGGGGGGTAAATAGAATTCAAAACTAATTACAGGCCCGTCTGTAACTGTTATGTGACTGTTGCATAGTTTAAAGTACCATTCAACATGTACTGTAGCTGACTAGCATCTAATACAGCGGGAATGGCTGAAGCAGGCAGCGCAGCAGTGTTCTACGGATACATTATTAACCACTAAGATGCAAGACCTGTCTTCTTTAATTGTTATAAATGAGAAAAACATTTTGTGCCATAGCTAAATGATTCTTGCTTTCTCATCCCATCAAGTACAATTAAAATATTCACTGTAATGTCTGTCTTTGAACATTAATGGCATGAAAAGAGATTTTCATTCATTAACAATATAACGAATAATGCATGACCACTTGTAAGTTATGTTGATTTCCACATCGGTTAGAAGAATAATGCACAAGGCAAAAGCAAACACATTAATCAACTTGAGTATCTGCAAATGTGTTAGACCTCAGGCATAGAGTGGACAAGCAGGAATTTATGCATGCTAAGTAGCTGTGAGGTTAAGGAAGAGGACTTTAACAGATTAACTTTTTTTTTAGAGTGGGGATGGGGAGGGGGCCTTGAAACGCTGGTCTTATATCAGATAAGAATGGACCCACCTATTAGTATGCAAGTTGCATATAATAAATATTCAAATTATGCTAATCAGTGCCCTATTTGTATTTAAAGACAAGCAAACTATTTTTGATGAAAAGCTTCATTTTATTTATTGGTTTATTTTTGATTTATTGATTGATTGTATTCATTTATTTACGGTATTTACTTGTTTGATTTCTGTTTGAGTACACTGGGCCAGAGATCTGTTTTTTCAGGTTCGAACTGAGCCAAATAAACACAGGAACATGGTTTAATACTTTAGAGGTAGGAAAACATATAGTTAAGCAATAACAACTGAGAAGCCAGTCATTTACAAGGGATTACCAACCAGTTGGTAGCACAGGTTGCCCAAGGTGCAGCTGAGGGCTACCTCCCTCCATTCAGCCAGTCATTAATTCAAGGAAATAACCAGCTTCAAGGTTGTTATTGCGATTATAAGTCTAATCGCAATAACAAGTTTCTTTTTTCTCATTCATTTTTAACTTTCTTAAGGTTTTAAGCTGAGTGACGTGAGCCGTGCATGCCACACAGCATCAACTGGCAGCTGGACTGGTAATTTCTAAGACCTTAATGACTGATCCATTAGCCAATCAGGAGTCTTGTTAGACTCATGAATAATTAATTAGACTTCTAATGTATAGTTACATTCAGACTTAAGTGACAGTTTCGTAACAAAGTAACAAGTGCAACAGAGTAAATAAAGCAACGTGTCATACTCTGATCAACATTTTATTGGACTGAAATTTTGGATTGGAACTTTTGAACCAGCATCCGTCAGGAGGTTCAGATTCTTCATGGACTGGTTTCCCATGCCTGATTTGGAGTTGTTTGTTCTGGAGAGGACTGTGATGTCTCAGCAGGTTTCCTTTCCTCACATCAACAGTCTGGTTCGAAGGCACTCAGTTTATTTGTAATTTTTTACCCTTGAGCATTTTGTTCCCTTCTGGTATGGAACCAATTAGTGTGGATCAGCTTCTGGGATGATCCCCCCTCCCAGTCCCAAAATAAGCACAGAAATGCACTAAATACACAAACCTGATGGGACTACAATCCAAGAACTCACCACATTATGTAAACAGTAACACATGACAGAGTATGCACTTACTTGGTAATTACTGCAGCCCCCAACTCCTTGGGTTGAAGGCACAAGGAGTTAGCCGAGTGCCTTTCAACCATGGGATGGGGGTGAAGTGCGATAACAGCAACCCTGAAGTGTGTTATTGCATTTATAAAATGACACTAAAATAATAAAAAACAAAGTACTTGATAAGTCTTTAAATCAAGAATAAATACGTCTTCATCATTGGTAAATCGATTCTCACACCAAACAACTAGGTGTGCCCCTTCAAAGAAGTCAGATTGGCTGGTAGGTAAGTCACTCTTTGTTAGTTGAACCTTTTTTGTTTTCCCAGCTGTCCCAGTTGCTGAGAATTTGGAAGCAGTGTAGTTCCAAGATTTGCAAAGCACTTTCCAGACCCATGCGGTTATTAGTCAATGAATTTATTTATTTTTATTTTGCAACTTTTGGCCAGGAAAGACACACTGAGCTGAGGCTTGTTTCCAGCTGTGTCCTAGGAACACAGGGACATTAAGTGACTTGCTCATGGTTACACAGTATGCAAGTGGTGGCTGTGGGATTCAAACCCTGTTCTCCACGTTTGCAGTTCAGTTCTCTTAACCACTACGCTACACTGCCTCCCAAAATTACCATACAGGTCTGGATGGCAATTGACCAATGAGATTTCTGGATTTTTTTGCCCATTTTTTAAGGTAGTTTAACACAGAAACATAGAATTTGATGGCAGCTTAGGGCCGCTTGGTCCACCCAGTCTGCCCTTTTTTCCCTACCTACATTATTACTGCAGACCATACTTGATCTACCGCTCTTCCCCCCTCCCTTCCTTTCCACTATGATTCCCTTGTGTCTATCCCATGCATTCTTGAACCAAGCCACTGTCTTTGTCCCCACCACCTCCACTGGAATATTGCTCCAGGCATCCACCGCTCTTTCTGTGAAGAAGTACTTCCTAACATCTCTCCTGAATCTACCCCTCTCCAGCTTCGTAGCATGCCCCCTTGTTCTTGAGCACCTTTTCTTCTGAAAAAAAATGCAAATTTAGGTATTCAGTCCACAAATCTGAAATACCCCCAGGGCTAAATACAATTGTTTGTTTTACAAATTATATAGCCTGTATTGCCCACCTGAAATGCAACATCTCATGTCCAGTGGGGTCCTGCTTCAATTATTTTCTGCAGCTCAGTGGAGAAGAGCAATGGGAGGTTAAGTGACAAGCCCAAGGTCACCCAGTGAGTGTTTTACTCTAGTCAGGTTTGAACCTGTGATCTCCCACTTCCCAAGCTGATGTTGTCACCACTAGACTGCACTGCCACAGCAAATTTACTAAAGTGCCTTAGGTTCTTTACTTCCACCTGAACAACACCAGGATGGGTAGAAGGGACCTCAGTTTAACATCTTATCCAAAGGATAGCACACCCCAACAATACAGCACCCCCCTAATACTACACTCGTGTGCCAGCATTTAGGTGTAAGCTCAATCCCGGGGTGGGGGGACTAGAACCCATAGCCTTCTGGCCCAGAGGTGGATGTGCTACCAACTGAGACATGCTGACACCTCTAGCTGAGCCATACTGACACCAAAATCTTATTGTCTGGACACAACTCTATAGACCAGGGTCATCATGCCCATAGAGAGCATGTGCCTCCCCCCAATTCCGATCCAAGTATTGCATTTTTTGCAGAAGAAGGGCCATAAAAGTGTAACTGTGTGCCCTCTTTTGATTAATTTTTAATTTGTATTCCCCTTCAAAAACAGTTTTGGCTTACCATCCCTGCTGCAGACAGTAGAATACTTATGCTCTACTGCAGGATGACTCAGCATGAATTAGGTCAAGTAAGCTACCATGCCAACCCACAGCCTTCTAGTTTGTAGAAGGAGAATGCCCCATCCTTTGGTGTGGGGCTACTCCTCAGTTAAAGGAATGATTTACTTACATTGCTGACTTGCAAATTATGTTTCTTTGATTAATCCTGTTGCCCCCTGCTCTGATAGCAAGTAAATTTGGCCACTCCCTTATCCCAGAATTCTTTGCCACAGACATCAGTGTTGGTGATCAGTCACAGGAAATCTCAATATGTGAAAATGCTTTTTGGAGCCTTTAAAAGCTGTACCACACTAAGGTCGACTGGTAATCTTAGCCTAAATACAGGCCCCCCCAGGGAATGTCAGTCATGGGGCGATTTTGGTATGCTGTCAGAGCGGTTGTGTTTGCATGCTATTGGAGCAGGAAATAGCAGGATCAACACGATAAAAATGATTATGAGCCAGTAATATGAACTGAACAAATGACTGCTAGGAAAGTGCAAACATGGGCTTCCTCGTGCCATAGGCATGGGAATATGAAGGTAGCCCCACAGAAGAGTTGAGGTAGCCAAAGAAGAAGAGCAGTGCTGTATACTGGAGTCTGGACTTTTGAAAAGACAAACAGTGACACAAATGTGATCTCCATAAGCATCTGCAGTCACCAGGCTGCATCAGAACTGCCTCACCAGTATTGTCCCTGAAGTCCCTGAAGCCCCTCATATGGAGCTACTCCCCCACAGAGCATCGCTGGACAAGGAGCCTGCACAAACAAGGCTCAGTCCCTGAAGTCCCTCACACGGAGCTTCTCCTCATGGAGCATTGCTGGACAAGGAACCTGCACAAACAAGGTGACTGGAAAACTACTGCTCTTCCCTCCCAGGGTGCTGTTGTGCACCTGTGTAGGCAAAAGAACTTTTAGTTACAGTACTTTAATCTGTTTTTGGTTGGCAGAGCACCACTGATTGAATTTTTCTGTGCTAATTATTTGTTTTATGCTCTGCCGACTTCATGCTTTGCCGAGTGTACTTTAATTAATTTAGCAAGCTACAGCCGATTGTTACTTTGAGAGCTGTGCTTTCATTTGTTGGTAGAAGTGCAGTGGATTCCAGAGTGCTTACCTGGCATCCAGTTAGGGTAAATTTGGATTGAGTTAAGGCTCCTCCATCTTGTCTGCTTCAGACTTAAGCATGTAGAGTTGATTCCTCCCCCCTCAGCCCATCCCGCGCAACTTGAATTCTTTTGTTCTGCTGGCCTATTAACCTGCACTTCTTCCCCCACAGCTCAGTCCCTGAAGCCCCTCACATGGAGCTACTCCCCCACAGAGCATCACTGGACAAGGAGCCTGCACAAACAAGGTGAATGAAAAACTACTGCTCTTCCCTCCCAGGGTGCTGTTGTGTACCTGTGTTAACCCATCGTCAATTCATGACTGCCCCCAACCCACCCATCCTGGTCTCCCCAATTTATACCTGAAGGAGGTCACGTGACTAGTCACGAACTATCAGCCCACTTTCCCATTGGAATCTTATACCTACTGCCCACTAGGTGTCACTGTGGAGCTCCCTATCTTCCTTTCTCAGTCGATATTTTTTGCTCCTTTCCTCCTTACTATTCCCTCTCCTTCACCTTCTCCTACACCTGTACCCTGCACTGCACCCCACATCTCTCCAGTAGATCATCCTGGGATTTGAACCCCCGACCCTCACCCCCAAAGGTGGCACTCCTACCACTACGCCACTGAAGCCACATACTCTCACTAAGATCTCAGCCACCCTTAACCTGAGTTTACAACACTCCAACTCCATAGACCTCCCTGTCACTGGCTAAAGGCTACCTCTAGACAGGATGTTCTCCGACCCTTCTCTCCATCTCTCTTAGTCTTACTCTCTCTCCTCTGCCCCCACTACCACTTACAGTCCCTCCCTCCCTCCCTCACCTCAGCCCCTTCCCCTCCCCTTGCAGGCATCTTTACCCCACCTCCTCAACCTCACCACCCCAACAGCATCAGGCTCTTTCCCCACTCCCAGCCTCCCTCCTCTCAGTCACTTCCTCCTCTCTGGGCACTCAAACCCAGGCCACACCCCCATGGCTCACATAGAAAAAAAAACTCCCTAAATTCCTAATCCCTACCTTTTACTTCTCCTACTCACTGGAGATATTGAACTGAACCCTGGGTCTGACCCTACTGCCCCCCCCCCCATCAAATGGGCTGGGCATCTACCACATAAATGCAAGGAGCCTACTGCCCAAACTAGATCACATCAAGGCCTGGACAATACATTGCTCTCTTGACATCCTCTGTGTCACAGAGACATGGCTATCCACTAAAGTCCCAGAACTCCTTAGTAGCTATCCCAGGGTACTCCATTTTCCACCAGGATAGAGGCAAACGCAGCGGTGGTGTCATCACCTACTTCCACGAGTCCCTCCAGACCTCTACGGTCCTCCAGGAGATCATCCCAAAATTGCACAAACTGTTCCTCTCTAAGCTGGCATTCCCTTCTTCCTCACCCCTCTTTGTCACAACTTGCTACTTCTCCCCCAACCCATCCCCCACATCCATAGTCTCAAACTCACCTCCCTTATTTCCCTTTCTGTCTCCAGCGAGCTCCTCGTCCTGGGTGATTTTAACCTGTACTGGTCAGCCCCGCTAGCTTGACCAACCACACAGGAGATAGAGGCCCTCAACCTAATGCAACTAATATCCAACCCCACTAGGCTTAACCCCCGCTCCAACAACCACTCACTAATTGACTGGATTTTAATGACACATCCTCACAAATACTCCTTGGCTGGTACTCTCCCAGACGCTTTCGGTGACCAAGGTATCACACACTGCTTCAGAAAGTCCCGTCCTCCTCCAGCCCCTCATAAGTACATGTGGTTCAGGCCTCCAATATCCCTGAACCAATAGTCCCTGTTAGCTGTCCTATGCCTCGCTGACTGGTCTGGAGTCTTCACTTCCCTGGATATAGACACCGTACTGGCAGCCTTCAATTCTACCTTCCTGAATATCTGGAACTCCCATGCCCCCTTCAAAAGGTTGAGACTATGGTGCAGGCACCTTCCATGGATCTCTTCTCACCTGGTTATGCTCTTCAAAAACAGATTGAGCATGGAAAGTCTACAAGGCTCCCTCAGATACCTCTGACCTCCAAAAACACAGAACTCTAAGGAATGCCTACACTAAGGCAATGCGAACCGCTAAAGATAATTTCTTTAAAGCCCAGCTTGACGACTACCACTCCACTCCAGCTGCTTTCTGGAAGACTGTCCACTTCCTGCTAGGCTCCTCCTCTCAGCCCCCTCCTCCCAGCTCTCAGTCCCTGGATGGCACCAGCGATGCTGCCTCTTCCATAAACCAGTACTTCACCACCTGTGCTCTACAATCGGAGAATTTCCCCCCCATCTCCCCGTACTCATCGATCTGTCCCCCAACCAGCACCCAACAACACTCACTGGCACTCCCTGTCTCACCACGCACACTCTTCCTTCCCCTCACCCAACCATACCTTCTCCCCCACTATCCCTCTTGAGGTACTCTGTGCCCTCAAGTCTCTAAACTCCCCCAAACAGAGCCCAGACAGTATCAATCCCAAACTTTTGAAAATTTCAGCTCCAGACATTGTCCCTCTTGATGAAGATGTGGCCTTGAAGCGCTGGGCTGTTTGCACTTCATTTGTATGTGAACCATTATAATATGTACTGTAACATGTAATTTGTTTGTTACTTTTTGCTTCTTTTTAAATATATATGTAAAAAAATATTTAAATGCTAATCTGGAGTGCTGTGTATTTTTGTTAATTGTTCCTCCTATCACCCATCTTTTCAATCTTTCTCTCTCTGATCAGGTTCCTTACCTAAGGCCTGGAAACTGGCCACGATCATCCCCCTATACACAGGGGGTGATCTCTCTAATCCCAGCAACTACAGGCCTTTCTCCCCCCCCCCAAGATACTGGAAACCCTCATCTCCAAAATATTAAACTCTTTCCTGTCCTCCAATGACATTTTGACCCTATATCAATCCAGCTTTCGATGACACCACTCCACTTCCTCATCCCTTCTCTGTCTTACTAACCATATTCACTCGCCCATGGACAAGGGTCACCTGACATTGGCTATCTTCGTAGTCTTAGCCAAAGCGTTTGACTCCATTGCCTGTAAAATTCTTAGAGGATCTCACATCTATAGGCCTTTCACCCCCCCCCCATTGATGGGTTCAAGGCCTACCTCTCGAACAGGTTTCAATTCATACAGTTGGGTGAAATAAAATCCCCTTCCCTCTTCATCCTATCTGGAGTTCCACAGGGGTTGATCCTTGGCCCCAACCTTTTCTCTGTCTTCATAAATAGCCTCCCATCTGCCTACCCTGCCTCCCAGGTTCAAATGTATGCCAATGACTCAGAGATCTTTGCATCTGGCCCCTCCATAGCTCAACTTGAATCCATCTTCCAGGCTGATTTCAAGAACATGCTGCATTAGTTTGATGTAAAATCTCTCAAATGTAATACCAAAAAAACAGTCGCCATGACATTTGGTTCTGCACAGAAGTGGGCAAAACTCACCGCCCCTCCCTCCCTCCTTCCATGCCCTAGATGGGTCCAAAATCTTAGCAGTTGACAGCTACAAGTACCTAGGAGTATGGCTTGACCCCAAACTGCATTTCTTGCTACACCTTGACTCCATGCTTAACAAGCTCCTCCCAAAACTAGGCATGTTGCATAGGCACATAAACTGTCTCTTCTTACCCATCAGGAAAGAAATATTATCTAAGTTAATCCTCCCCTCCTTCGACTACACCAGTGTGGTCTTTAGTTCAGCCCCACAATCCTCCCTCGCCAAGTCTGACCAACTGTTACATGCCTTCTGCCACTCCGCCACTAATCTCCCTTATCACACGCACCATTGCCTCCTTTATCATACTGTCTCCATCCCTTCTAGTGAATCACTGGCTTGCACACTGTGTTTCCTTCATCACCAAGTTCTGGTTCAGTATTCTCCCCTCCTACCTCTCCTCCCTCTTAGCCCCAGCCATCTGCCCCAGCTATGCACTGCGTTCCCATGACAAGCGCTCCTTCTCACTAGCAACTCCACATTCCCTTGGTGGGAAACAAGGCTTTACCCACCGACTCCCCACCCTGTGGAATTCATTACCCCTCACCGTTCATAGTTTTCCAACTGTTATGTCCATCAAAAACTACTTCAGGCGTCTCCCTCTTCCCCCCTATCTCTGCCACCCCCCCACTTAACCCTTTGCCCCTCGTCCTCCCTGTTTTTCTCCCCTTCGCTCCCCTACTCATCTATTACTCCTTGCCAATGTAAGCTCTTATTGTTGTGTACAAGTACTTTAGCTATGAATTAACCTCTACTCCCTTTTGCTACATGCTTCATGTACTTGCCTCCATGTCCTCTGTATTACTGTTCTTATTCACGCATCATTGCTTCACTGTGTTGTTATTGTCTTGTGAACTGTATGTGTAACCAATTTCAAACTGTTATAATTCTCACGTCCTCTGATTTACTGTGCATATTCATGCATCATTACATCACCGTATGGTTATTGCCCTGTGATCTGTACCTGTACCAAACTGTTGTTCGTTACTCTAGCGGTCTTGTACCAATTTTAACCATCATGCACTACTCTTGTATCAATTGTAAACTGTACCAGTTTTAACTGTCGTGTACTATTCTTGTATCAGCTGTAAACTGTACCCTTGCCCTTGCCCTGGGTCACACCTGGAATCAAGCCTTGGCTCAGTGTACACTTCCTGGTTATCAACTTTTTAAATAAATGAATAAATAAATGCATTTTCAAAAAATCTATGCCTTTTGGGGATTGCTTCATCCTCTATTGAAAGGATATTTATTTAAAAGAAATAACTTGCATTGCTTGCCAGTGCATGTCCCGGCCATCCATTGTAAAGAGGAGGGTTGGGCACATGCTAGCATTTTTCCCTAGAGGTGCTCCTGGCCCTGGAATCTAAAATTGCCCTGGTGGGAAGGCTGCCATGACTCGAGCCACGTGTAACATGGCCACATCTCTGACATACCACCCCAACCTGGCTTCCCATGGTGCTATACAGAATGGCCCAGATTAGATTAAGTGATACACAACACCCCTGGGGGTGTTGTTCACTAACATGATGACCTCCTTTGTTCTCCTTCATTTGGCAAGCATGCTTAACTTTACCTACAGTATGTGCTCCTTCTAAGCAGCATGCAGGCTTTTTAATCAAATCTTAAATGCTATTCCTTCTCATTTTTAATCAAAGGTATAGCCAGAAGTCTTACAGTCCATTTGGCATTCTTTTTCCTTCTTTCCACTGTAAGTCCCATGTGTCATGAATGACTTGGTGTAACACCTTAAGGAATGGGAAGCAGCTCTGTGGCTCGACAGCAGCTGCAGTATAGCAGATTCAGGTCAAGTAGCAACTCTCCCTTACCCCAGGCAACCAAACAGTAAATGCGTTATGTAAGATATCTGTTCAGTCTCTGAGGGAAAGGCATAGTATGCATTGCTAAATCAGCCCCCCCAGCAGCCAGTTTACAAATGGGACCCAGCATCACCTTCAGGGGAAGCTACTCGCCTGCACAGCTTTCAGCAAGGGTTGGTGCTGGTGACACAGCAAGTTACAAGAAAATGGAACAGAATGAGATTTGGGGAGAGCAGTAATAACAAGAAGGAAGATGACTGGCCAAATGGCAGCATGCTGAGTTCCCATGCCAAAGATCCGGGTTTGGGCTTCATTTTGGATCTCTTACTGATCGGGCTCTGTAAATTGTCTCAACCTGTATCATGTTGTCCTATGTACTTTGAATCTGTAATTCCTGTACTTTCCTGGGTCGTACATGAAAATAGGCAATTATCTTGTCTAGTGTACTTACCTGGTCAACAAAAGCTAAATAAATAAATAAAGTGGTGTGTCATGGAACTGAAGTGCTTTCCTCTATAGCATTCATTTGAGCTGTGTTATGTGTAGGACTTGGCAGAGTTTTGGAGACAACCCCTGTGCCCATATCTTGCTTTCAGAATGTCTAAGAGGACAGCAGTTGTAGAATTACACATTATATTCCATACACAGTACAGGTATTTTACAACATTATTCCACTATCCTTTATTCTAGTTGTACAAACCTACTTTGCATCTACTGGAAATACATACTGTAGAAAACTATGGCACACAAAAAATAAGCAGGCTATTGCAAGATATTACATTTCCTATGTAATAACAAAGGACTGCACTCACCAATGTGGTGAGCTACACCATTGGGCCTTTCACTGTCTTCTACCAGGCATTTCTTCTTGGCAATCTTATGAAGAATTGAGGCCTTTTCTCGAAACTTTCCTGGAAGTAAGAGACTGATGTTAAAAATCACAGGCTTCTTTTGAGTACAAGAAGTTATTTTCTCTAATTTTTGAGACTACACATGGCAGCCAGGGACAGCTTTAGGCACCCTCATTTCATGGGGGGCCCAGATGGGGTTGATGTGAGACATCAGTCTTTGTAATTTATATTTGTTTCTCAAACTGTGCCATGCTGAAACAACACATAGTGGGCATTATTAGGATGGACAGAAATGAACAAAAAATAGCATCATAATGTGATTAGATTACCTGCCACAGTCTGTGCTACTGATTAGAAGCTGAAGGTTCAAATGTGTAGGGGCCCCGTGACTGACTTTGCTGCACCCCAAAAAACATATGGCTACCCCTCATGGCAGCAATATCAGCTGTGTTCAGAGGAGAAATCAAGGAATGTGATGATCCTTACAGCCCAGTCAGCTCCCAGGGCTTGGATTCTGCAAGCTCTGCTGGTGAATTCTATGCATGAGTGGGCAATCATACAACTGAAGAAGCTGGGGAAAACTACCAACTACCACTGCAGTCACCATACTGGTGTGTTATAGGCACAGCTTCTGCTCGACACCTGGAAGTATTTAAAAGGATTGTGGACTATGTCCAATATTATCACTTCAAATGTTAGTACAGCCGTTAAGCAACTGGGTTGAAAGGTTTGAGTCAGTGATGTCTTCAGTAAAGCATAGCAATATGTATGTCGCATAGCATAAGTGTGGTCGGAGATATCATTTTGTAGATAAGCAGAAAAGTGGTTGTGATCATGTCTCGACCTCATCAGCTCTAACACGGTGCAGTGTAGCAGGTGAGAATATACTGCTTGGCTGATATGAATTATATTTAATTGTGAGGAAAAGCAGAACAAAAAGAAAATCCATAGTTTTTTCACAGTGCAACAGAAGGATCCCTAGCAGCATGAACAGTTCATTCTCTGCACACACAGACACACACACACACACACACACACACACACACACACACACACACACAGCCTAGGCTTTAATTTACATAGAAATATAGTAATTTAAGGTGAGAAAGAACACTAGGTCCATCAAGTCAGCTCCCCATTTCATAAATGGGACCAAGTACACTGTGCAAACATGTACAGTTTTATAGCATGTAATGTACAAATTTGTAGGATCTCATTTATGGTTATATAACTTTATCACACTATTCCTGTTCATAAATTAGATGCCTCCATAATAATATTACAATTTAAAGAGTATTTTTCTCTAGTAGATATGGATTCCATCACACAGCTACTACATCCCTAAGAAAAAGTCTGAAAAAAATTGTTACTTTTATATGGTAGACCAGAATGTTATTTTTGTTTTTAATTTTTGGGGTGAGTTTCTTTTCTTTAGCCATTTTGAAATAGTCTAACTGGCAGGAAATGGTATGATATGCAAAGCATTAGTTTACCTGGAGGCTGACATATCTTATGTTATCCCACTCATTCTCATCAGTGCTATGACCGCACTGACAGTCACTCAAAATTGACAAATTAATAGAGATTTATTTTTCTGCCTGATTTTCAGTGTTGGAAATGGTGGAGAACCCAGAGGAACTCAGTGCCAGGAGTAAAATAATGAGCTCAACTCAGTCCCAGGTGTAAAATGAGAAAGGACAGCTCCTGTGGAACAGTTACACATTAAAAGCCGTACAACTGAATAAATAACATGTCAAACATGCAACATGTAATGAGGAAATGTGTCCCCAGACTTATGTCAGGTATGTTCAGTCTTACATGAAAGGTGAATTGTGTCCATTCCCAGCGCTGCTGATTGCTGACTTATCATGTCACAGTTTATGAGGGTACAGTGCTGAAGAGGCAATGAAAGGAACAGCCCTACACACTGTAGGTCATTCTTTGGGTAAGATACTTTTGTACACTTCAGGACTAGTTTAATCAAGCACAAAGTCTTCAAAATTATAAAAGACAGAAGGGAAAGTCATAACTTGCTAGTTTTAAAAAGCAGTGCCACTTATAGTTTGCCATTTGAGGATGTATTGGCTCTTTATGAATGTCAACAGCGTGCTGAACACAATATAATGACTGCTAATGTTGTTACCCCCAGGAAAGGGTGGGATCCCGTCCCCTATGGAGAACTAGAGATACAGTACAGTATGGGTGATTTAATTTTTAGAAAGTTTGTTTTTTATCCAGCTTTTCTAGCCTTATCCCAGCTGACCGTTCTCTTATTCCTCTGTGGTTTGCCCCTACACAGGCTTCCCTGGTTTCGGGTGTCCACCATTGGCCTCACAATGGGAGTCAGACCTTCATCCTTATGACTGAGTCACATTTTTCATTATGACCCTGCTCAGTAATGTGCCGAAGTGTCACTGTGCTCTCTGATGCCATCTGACCTTCCCTCCGTCCCTGCAACACTGCCCACAGCCACTTACAATTTTCCTGTACACATGCACACAGGGCTAGAAACATAGAAATATAGACTTTGATGGCAGATAAGGACTGCTTGGCCCACCTAGTCTGCCCATTTTCCTACCTAGAGGATAAGCTGCAGATCCTATTTAACCAACAGCCTATTTCTTCCTACCCCCCACAAAAATTGCCTTGTGTCTGTCCCATGCATTCTTGAATTCTCCCACAGTTTTAGACCCCACAACCTCCTCAGGAAGGCAGTTCCATGCATCCACCACCCTCTCTGTGAAAAAAATACTTCCTCACATTGCCCCTGAGCCGTCCCCCCTCTATCTTCAAATTGTGTCCCCTTGTTCTTGCACATCTCTTTTTCTGAAAGATGCTACCCTCTTGGACTTTGTTGATTCCACTGAGGTACTTAAACATTTCTATCATGTCCCCCCTCCCTCCTTTCCTCAAGGGTATACATATTAAGCTCCTTTAGTCTCTCCTCATATGGCTTCTCTTGCAGACCCTGCACCATTTTAGTTGCCCTCCTCTGAACTGCCTCCATCCTGTCTATGTCCTTGCGGAGATGGGTTCTCCAGAACTGGATGCAGTACTCCAGATGGGGTCTCACCAACTGTCTGTACAGGGGGATAACAACTTCCTGTTTTCTGCTGGTGATGCTTCTACCTATACATCCCAGTATCTCCCCAGCCCTTCCTACCACCTTCTCACATTGCTTGCCAACCTTAAGGTCATCTGATATGATTACCCCCAGGTCCCTTTCCATTTTTGTTCTTATTATTACCTCCCCCCACTGTGTAATCTTCCCCTGGGTTTTTGTTTCTCAGGTGCATTATTTTGCACTTCTTTGCATTAAATTCAAGCTGCCATACTTCTGACCATTCCTCCAACCTTTCCAAGTTCCTTCTTATCCTTTCCACACCTCCTTGTGTATCAACCCTGTTGCAGATCTTTGTGTCATCTGCAAAGAGGCATACTTTTCCTTCCAGTCCCTCTGCAATGTCACTTATAAAGACATAAAAAAGGACTGGACCCAGTACTGAAACCGGCAGTACCCCACTAGTAACCCCTCTTTCTTCAAAGTGGACTCCATTTGCAATTACTTTCTGTGTCCTGTTGTCCAGCCAGTGTTTTACCCAGGCTATCACCCTGGGACCCACTCCCAGGCTGGTTAATTTGACTATTAATCTTTTGTGTGGGACTGTGTCAAATGCCTTGCTAAAGTCTAGGTAGGCCACGTCCACAGCCCCTCCCTGGTCTACTACTTTGGTCACCGAGTCAAAGAAATCAATTAGATTTGTCTGACATGACTAGATGGCTAGGCGCCAGTCCTTCACCAAAACCTATCTCCCCAGTTCACAGTGAGGGCCACTGCACTACCTCACAGCAGTGACAGCCCAATCTGAGCTGTGACAATTTTCCATGGGCAACTTTCTTCCCAACTCTGGCAATCTGACTGCAGGGGCCTGAAGTCCACTCTGGAACATGGGTCGCCTACATGGAAGAGTATCATGCTTTCTCTGTGCCACTGGGGACCCTTTAAAAAAACTGATGACTTAGCATGTGCTAAATAAGATAATGAATGGTGACTAAAATGACAGCACTGTACAGCTTTTGAAAACTATAAATTTTTTAGATAATTGTGAAGCAGGCATATTTTTATTTTCCTGTGGAAAAAGTCATTTGGACTCTTTTCCTCACAGAATTGTGAGACTGGAACACAAGAATACACAAATGTAGGAAAGGAAGAAGACCGCAGACCCATCAAGATCTACCCCCCACCAACAACAACTCAGGGGGGAAACCTTTGTCACCCCATTTTCAAGGTATTTATCTAGTGTATGCTTGAATGTAGAAACTGTGTCGGCTGATGACTTTTCTTGGAAGTTCATTGCAAATGTCCACACTCATTTTGGAAAGTAGTTATTTTTGATATTTCACTTGAATCCTCGCCCTTTTGATAACATTGGGTGTCCCTTGTCCTCTTATCCTTCTGCACCCAGATGAGCTGCATTTGGTCGGATGGTGTTTTCCCTTTCAGATATTACAATGCCACAACCACGCCACAGTCTGGGTCTTCTCTTTTCCATGCAGAACAGTGCCAGTTCTACCAGTCTGTTCTCATAACCCATGTTGTCCAAACCTTCAACCACCTTGGTTGCTCTCAGCTACACATTCTCAGTTCTGTTGCTATCCTTCCTCAGATATGGGGATAACTGTACACTATACTCAAGATGGGGACTGACCAGTAATCTATACAGGGCATTGCAATCTCTTTTCATCTGCTTAAAAAGTTTCTCTTAAACATGATCGGACATGTTTAATTGTAATGATTTATCAATAAATAATTATGTCCACATTTCTCTTTAGTAGTGATCTACTTTTTATGTTTTTTTTTGAGGAGGGGGTTAAAGTTTGCATAGTCATTTTATTTTTGTACAAAAGTAATCACTATCTCCATTTTTCGTTTCAGCTCTGCGGCCGAGGCTTAAGCAACTGGTTCTAAAAAATGACCTCAACAATTCCTTGAATCTTACACTGCCACCGTCCACATAGAACAGCAGAATTTGACAGTTCATGGAATTTTTTAGATAAAATTTCATCTTCATTTTTTTTTTAAAAGAGTTATTGATTCCTGCAACCTGTGGTGATACTGCTGCTTAGAGGGGAAAAAAAGATGTTACATGTACTGAGCTGTCACGGTAATGTGACAGTTTGACTCAGTGTCATCTTTTTACTGTGCAAAGCTGTTCAAATGTTTCAGATCATAGTCAGTTCATTGTTAGTTTTAACATGTGTAATATAGTCCCAATTAAATCAGACAGCTAAACTTGAAGTAATGTTTCAGTAATTACAGATGGGAAATTCATTGATCCTGACATGTGAACTTCTATTCTTTTTCCCCACAGGAGTATGATCATGATGTTGGATTGTTTTTAAACTATTACAAGAATACATCTGTAGTATCCTAATGTTTGTATCCTTATTTTCTATTACCAGTGGATACTGTTTAGTGTAATGAGTATTACTGAATGTAAACCATATTAATAACATCTTGAGAAATAGTCTTCCAATTATGCTGCTTGTGTAACGAAAATGAAGTACTGTAATAAAAAGCATTAAACTTTGATTTTCCTTTGTCATATGTAGGTTCTTTTGTCAATGTCTGCACCATTTATTTTGTGCTGTTCTGGTTTGTGTGCCAGATTGCCCTAGGGGATTGGAGATTGGTAGTTTTGGTTTGAGTTCTACACAGAAAATGTACAAATAAGGGCCCCACATTCCTATTGTTTGACTTAATAGGATATAAGGAGCTGTAAATGAGAGTGAGATGTTTTTCCTTTATTCTGTAACACTCCGGTAATGCCCAAAATGCACAAGCTCATTTTTTTTCGGTTTTTCATGGATGACCAGACTGAACTAAGTAATCTGCACACAGGAATACAATATGCAGTTGGATGATGTAGGAACCAAACCCAAGCCTGCAGGGTGTACCACTCTAATTCACAGCCATTTACTATGTCATTAGACTATACAAGTAGTAAATGATGAGGTCATTAATTAGAAGATAAAAATTATACTTTTCTATTGAAACTCCATATACATTTCCTATGTAGAACTTGGGCTGAAACTACTGACTTCCAATCCCCAAGATTTTATCTCCAATGTTTTAACACTCTCTCGAACGTTCAAGTAAAAATCTATAGATTTCATTCATGCAATAAATAACTCCATTGATGAACAGTACAAATTATGTTTCTACTTTTTAATTAAAAACATCAGTCACACTACACTTATAACAGAGAACCCCCTCTCCCCTCATTCCAATTAACCACCGATAGCTGGCATTCATATTCTGCTTGCAGTAACACTTTGTACCGCATTAAAGGACAACTATAGTAGGTACACAAAGTTCATGAGGTTCACTTTCAGTAGCATGCATTAATTTGATCTTGGCTGTCTGATTTAATTGGAAATACATTTCACATGGTAAAACTCACAATGAACTGGCTGTGATCTGAAACATTTGAACAGCTTTGCACAGTAAAAATATGACACTGTCAAACTGTCACATTACCAAGACAGCAAAATACACATACCTATTTTTCCCCTCTAAGAATTGTTCCTTCACAGCATGCAGGAACCAATAACTGTTAAAAAAATCAAGATGACATTTTATCTAAAAAATTCCATGAAGTGTCAAATTCTGCTGTTGTGTGTGTGGACGGTGGCAGCGTGGAGTTCAAGAAGTTACTGAATTCACTTTTTAGAACTAGATGCTCGAGCCTTGGCCACAGAGCTGAAATGAAAAATGGAGACTGTGATTACTTTTGTACACATATAAAATGACTATACAAACTTTAACCCCATCCCCCAAAAAACAGTAAAAAGTAGCTCACTACTAAAGGGAAATCTAGACATGATTACTTGTTGATAAATTATTATAATTAAACATTTCCCATCAACTTTAATGCATGCCATGATTTTATTTACTTTTCTGTTTGTTGCCCTACACCATTAGCCCCCATTTAAATTGTTGCTGACTATTGCCCTCTAGGTCATTTCCCAGCTGAGTTTTTATGTAAATACTGCCACTGAGACCATGTTTACAGCTGTAAGAGTGGTCTCATAGGCATTCTTAGGGTATGAGAATTGCAAACCGAAGGTGAGCGGTTCTGATATTCTAAGACTGTAAGTGAAGCACTCATACAACTGTAAGCATGGTCTCAGTGGTGGCACTAATATATTATTGATCAAACTGTCAGTGGCTCAGTAGGTAGCACACTTGCCTCTGAGGCTGGGAGATCAGAGGGCTGTGGGTTCAGTTCCCACATCTGGCACTTGGGTTAATGTCCCAGTACTGACACTGTAGTGCAGCATGAGAGGGGTGCTGCACTTCTGAGGTGCCGTCTTTTGGAAGAGACGTTAAACCAAGGTCCCATCTGCCTGGATAGGTGGTAGTTCAGGTGGATGTTAAAGATCCCATGGCACTTATCGAAAAGAGCAAGGGAATTTCCCCGGTGTCCTGGCCAAATTTCCCTCATTCACTAAAAAAAATACCACCAACAGCTTAATCTGGTTCAAGGTCAGTTGGCATTCATCTGTATCCTCCCTCCCCCAGGTAGTGCCTGAAAATAGGCAGGATTTGTCTAGTGCACTTACCCGGTCAACAAAATCTAAATAAATAAAATAAAATAAATAATATATTATTTTTTTAAGAGCCTTACCCAAACTTGCTCATTTACTAGGGCAGCTGCATGTGAGACACTCTTCACAGAATAAGAGTGATTCACATGTAGAGGAAGGGAGTGCCAATTGATCAGGAGTGCTCCTTGATCTATAATCAACAGCCTCTGTGTTGGTTACATAGTATTTTGCTTTTCTAGTCTTCCTGGATGCATCAACATTGAAGTTCATTGGCCATTTTTCTGCACACTTTCTGGGCATGTCTAAGTCCCTCTGTATATCATCAACCTCCAGCTGAGATGCAGCTACCCCTTTGGTGTCATTTACAATCTTGGTTTTATCAGCAAACTTGTAAACCCTGCTACTGGTGCCAACCTCTGGATCGCTTATAAACACGTTGAACAATGTTGGACCCAGCATATCACCTTGCAGAACTCCATAGGTCACTTGTTTACCATTTACTACTGTATAATCTTTTTTATACAATGAACAAGATGGCAAAACCACCCAGATAAAAGCACTATCCCTCCTGATTATGAACCCGACTCATAAGATAGCAATGATTTCTTATGAATTGAGTTCATCACACCTGCTATCTCCATACTCCAGTTTGTCATAATCACAGGCCAACTGAGGAATAAACCAGATCTAATTGTATGCCCATCTTTCTTCATCTGATCTGTCAAAATCACAGCTTAAAGGTACAAGTAACACTGAGCCACGCTGATGCTGACTCACGCTACATCAGGCCCATAGCTTCAGTCATAAATAAAAAAAAAAAAACTTTCACTCACTTGTGTTGAACAAACAAATTAAAAAAAGACAAAAAAAATTTTTTATCAGAATCACAACTCAAGGGTACAAGTAAGAGTGAACCACGCTGATGCTAAGTCATACTACATCAGGCCCATGACTTCAGCCACAACTGTAAAAGAAAAAAAAAATTTCACTCACTTGTGCTGAATAAACAAATTAAAAAAACAACTGATAAACATCTCACTGATCTTGATGGTTTTGACAACATGCTCATTGTATAAACCGGACATGGTATTTGTGAATGTATCATACAGTTTATATCTTCATTTGAGCAATGTGACTTCTCGTAAAGATAAAAACCATATGACACGCTCACACATACCATATCCCCTATGTAGCCTGTCCTACAACTAGTTTCTGATCCATTGCATTACATGGTAGTAGTAGTAGTAGTAGTAGTAGTAAAAATGTTATTGTTTGGCAAGTCTTTAAAATTAAAAACCTATATAAATAAGTATACAAATACATACATTATTCTACACCACTTAGTCTGTACAGAGACATACTCAAATGACCATATAATGTTCAATCCATCTTTAAATAGACTCTGTCCTATCATAAGTATAAAAAAAACAGCTAGCATATTAAAAAGGACACGACAGTACATGTGCAAACCTTGTTTAAGTAGTCATAAGGACAGTAAATTAGAGTTAGGAGAAACTGGGAAGACTTGAACAGCAACTAATCCTTCAGTAGAGCAACAACTACATACAGACAGCATTTTGACCAAGTTCATTACATGGACATTTACTCCAGGGTTCTCATTTTATGAACTAGTCTCCTGAGTGGCACTATGTAGATGGTTTTGCTGGAGTGATGAGCATGGTCCGGCATGATTTCCTCTTATAGAATGCACATTGAGCCCAAGACTCTAAGTTATTGTTATCTTCTGATGCTTTACCAGGTAATTCCCAGGCAAGATCTGCATATGCAAGGAAGAGGAGGTTTACATGACGGGTCTGGGGTGGGGTGGAAATGCTTGCAGTGCAGCTAAGGGCATAAGGAGAATGCATACTGGGTTGCAGACTACACTGTTCCTAATTAAATAAGGAAAAAATCAGAAAAGGGAAAACATTTGTTTTTACATTTTATTAAAAACATCCCATTGTTTGCATATGGTATGTACATAAAATTATTATATTGATATACTTAAAAAATTTATATATATATAACAATATAAGGAAATAGCCTAAATGTCAAATTATCAATGTCACAAAACATATTTAAAAACTACCCTATAAAATGCAAAAATATGTATCGGTATATATGTTTTTTATTATATCATTATGAAAAGATGTCTATCAACATATGACAACTGCATTGCTATTACCAATTCATATCAAACTAAATCCAAGCTTTCATTTTGGAAAACAAAATGTCATTTGTAGCCCTAGCAGTACAAAAGTTAGACCTTTCAAAAGATAATTTCTTTTAAATGGGCTAACCTTGAAACTGTTATGCTTAGGAACTTGATGTTTCTTAAACAAAACCTTGGAGTCAGCTGTTATGATATATTAATATACAGTACCATGTTGCAGCACATTACTTTTATCAATATATAAAAACATTAACTATTTTTTTACTCCGGTTGATAATAATCAGAAGATTCTAACATTTGTTCTGCAACAGAATAAATGTTCTTTGTTCTAGTTCTGTAAGTGCTCAACAGTTCTGTTCCTTATTACTGTCAAGCAGCTTTTCTGGTGTTGATGTTAAACTGACTAACTCATTGCTCCCAGGTTCAGCCCCCCCCCCCCCAGAGCCTTTATGGAATATTGACCTCCTCCAAGCACAGATCGGGGTGGGGGAAGGGACACACACAGACAAACAAGAATGTCTCTGTGGAAAGGTGGTGGTGGGGGAAGGGCAGGAGATGACTGGGTGTGAGTAGGGGTGGCACAGGACTAGCACTGCCCACCTAGGGAAGGCAAGAAGTTATTTAATTTTTTTCCACTTATATTTGGGGATGACTATTGGACCACTGAGTATCTGGGTGCAGAGTTTTAATCCTTGCTGAGTACTGGAAAAAAGGTACTTCCACATCCCTAGTTAGATCACAGGTTTGGAAACCAGTAGATCAAGGATCAAACATCTCCAAAGCCAGATACTGTACAGGTCTCACTGTGTGACTACAGAACTGCTTCAGTCCACCCAGCTGTAAAAAATCTATACAGTTGTGCCAGGTTGCCCTGAGCAACATAATTGTATAACAAAAAAAATCCTCAGTAAAGTGTTTTTTTCACTCTTTGACACTCAACATCAAACTAAACCACTAGAGATGAAGATGTTTACACATTTGTGCTATAGGTTTCTTTTTTCAATTCTTTTTGTCAAATGTTTTTCTAAGAAAAAATATTATGGTAACAGTAGAGCATATATCACTTTACTACATTCAAGATGCTGGCTTTTGAAAGTTATCTATATCTACATTGTTTCAAGTAGCAAAGAAACAAAGTACACATCATATATCTAAATTATTTTCATCTCTGCTGGAGAAACATACATGGTATATCATCATGAACTTATCTGTGAAAAGGGACTGTGTGCTGTGTATGCACTACATTAAAGGTAGGCAACTGTTTTAAAGAACTATGCAGTGGAAATCAATAGGCCCACAGTATGCAATGATATCAGTCAAATATAACTGGCCTGCAACCTTTGCAGAACCGACAACCACATGTTCACCTATTGGGACAGTCTGATCACCAGACAGCCATATGAATATATACATAGCAGATGTCTTTTGTAATGCATAATTTTATGTAAGTTCATCACAAAATACTATTTGAAAAAAATGTATAGTGTATGGTGGAACGTCATTCTCCACTGAAATGCGTCACTGGAACGAGTGTGTTGTGCTGTCTTGACTACGTAATGATCTTGTTGTGCTGTCCTGACTATGTAACGATACTGTTGTGCTGCACCGAGTACATCACTAGTGCAGCACAACAAGATTGAATGTAGTTATGCATGCGTGATGGAGGGACTACGGCAGAGAGAGCTGGCTGGGAAGTGAACGGCCCCTAACGAACTGCACTTCAGTAAGTTATTTTCCATCTGTGTCCAGGACACTGGAGGCGTATAATGATTACCTATACACTATACAAGACTGTGCATGAGTGATCATATACAGACAAGGCAGTTTTAGGATCTTGACGTTTCTGTGGTAACGGACCTCTCGAGCTGAACTCTCGAGGTCACAGGTTACCACGGAAACCTCTCGATCCTACAACTGCCTTGTTGTGTATGATTACTCATACACAATCCTCTACATATTATTTCATTGAAACACTAATGACTGGTGAACACTAAACAAAGCAAACTAAAAACGAGTGTCATTTATCATTTGTTCTCAACAATAGTAGTTGATTTTTCATCCAATGCAAAAGTGCAAAAGGTTCAACCAACAGGATGTGCAGCTGTACAAATTACAGTGTTCCCCAAAAGGTTGTTGTATAGGGAGCAAAATACAGTCCCACTCTGGTATGAGCTATTATGACAGAAGAGTAGTCTACATAGAGACCATCAAGATCATCTGAGGATAGCTGCTCCTTCTCCAAACCCTCCCTTAAAGATTGAAGCGGTCCCAGCCATGATTCTGTAGCTTCAAGGGAATAATGATTAGATTCTCGACGTTAATTCCTAATACACACAGAACAGACCACTAATGTCAGTTGTGCTGTGTCCTGGATAACCATGAAGTCATCAAGCACAAGAGAAACATATTGAGCTGATCTACAGTAATATCAAAACAAAGCTAAGAATCCATATTCCACATAATTTACCATGCATGGCCATTCATTCTCTTAGGTAGACAAAAGCAAGTCCTGAATCTGGCACACAATATAATTTTGTTCTGTGTCTTGAAATCTGCATTCAAATATGGTACCATTTTCAAAACTGCATCTTTCACAAACTCACCACCTTTGAACTGTTTGCCTGCACAAGGAAACTGCAAGTGAAACTAGTTAGATACAGACCATGAAGACAAAGCAATGTTTTGTTTACCCAGTTCATTTCCAAACTCAGACATGACTTCCCCCATGCTTCACTTTCATATTTACTGGCACATTTAGAATGTTTGCTAGTGACATGCCTGTGAAATTTGACTTTCTGTTTCTTGCAAAGACTTTCCCTGCAAGTTACATGGGACCATATTTCCATTCATCCTGATAAAGCTAAAAGTTTCCTTGTTTTCTATAACAGCACTGTCCTTAGCTACAATTTTTCCTTTATTTGCTTGATGTCCCATTTTTATCTTAAAAAAACACTTATGATGGATTCCCTTATACTAGGGCTATATTAATAATGTGGGACAGATGTGTTAACATCACAATTTCTTGCAGTTGTATGTCCTTGTATGGCTTGACTGGAACCTCCTTCCATGTCCATAGTCTTCTTTGCTACCTAAGTAACCCTTGCCACCCCTCATACTCCAACCTCTACATCACATACTAATACACTTGTGTTTCCACCACCACCACAAACACACACACACACAGACACACACACACACTGGGACATCTGATATGGGTCTAGAGCCCAAGAAAGAATATAGTGCACTCAGCATCTAAGGGGCAGAGGGCAATGACAGAATCACTGGCTGGATCAGATGGCTGGGTGGAAGGTGGGACATGGTTCCTTCCACTTGGTGCACAAAGTCTCAATAAGGCATGCCCATTCACCAAGCCCAGCTGCTCTACAAATGCACACCTAACTGAGTGTCAGGGATGCTTGTGCACCATATGGCAGGCATTATGAACCCTGCAGACATCTGGCAACATACTCTGCACTGCAGATACATTGGGCCAGAGTGTCAATTATTAGAATTGCTGTAAGCCCTGGGTGCACCAAAGATATGGCGCACGGGGTTCCAGCAATCTAAAGGAATTTTCAGTAGCACATCAATATAGCAAACCAAAGTGAGCAACTCAGAAATGAATGCTTCAATCTGGTCACTTTCAGGACTGGCGATGAGGAATGGATAGCAAGGGGAGGAAATAGCAAGAGAGTACAGGAAAAACAGCAAGGGAATAGCGATGGAAGGGGGAGGAAGACGGATGGGCTAAATGGGAACGTGGAGTGTGATGCCACCAAGCTACCTGCCTAGCATAGTGGGTAGGGACACTCTCTGCAGTGCTGGTGGTCCTGGGTTCAGGACTGCATACAGGTATGTTTTGTTTCTTTTGCAGGTGTTTTTTTGTATTTAAACTTATTGCCATCATCAGTCCCTCTTCTTTCCTCCAGTGTCCACCCCCCTGGAGATGATTATATAAGTATGGGGAAGGGGCTCACCTCAATAAAGGGAGGGGCAGTCTCAGACAAACATTATTTAACATGTGTGCCGACTTGGTGTTCGGTGTTTATTGTGATGTGCCAAATTGATTTTCAGTAGGGTGCACTAGCTGTTTTGCGAGTCACTCAAAAATATTTGCTGTTATGGCATGGAACCGGATTTTCTATCCCTTTCATCAGAGTGATGCTCGCTAGACTATTTTGTTTTTGTCTTGTGTCTGAACTGAGGACCCTTTACATGCAGCTTGCATCTGAGGTTTAGTGCAAGCTGCCGTAAATTGGGTAAGTTGTTGCAGCTGTGCCCAAGATTATGAAATTGATTGCAGTTGTTAAAATTATTAGTTCTGCAACTGCATTGGCACTAGGTTTGACACAGGGTTTGATGGAAGCTCTGCATCAACCTTCTAAAATCTGGCCTGATCGCTCCCCTTGGGCCACCCAGGGATCAGTCAATCAGAAACGGGAGGCATCCAAAGCAGATTTTTGTTGCTGCTTGATGAGCAGTATTCCAGGCTTTGGCACCAACCTGGTTTGCTGACTTGGTATGCAGGAACACTTACTATTAGAACATCAGGAAGCCCTGCAGCAAGCTTTTAAAAATTCACTGATTTGCCTTTCACTGGCTAAGGTCTACGACACTGTTGGTGACACTAATATTGACTTACAAAATGGAGCACATTGCTGTGCCAATGGTTGAGCTTATCTAGCCATACTTGACTGACTCTTATTGGCCCAGCATTGTAGACATCAGTGTGTACTTAATGCTGTGTGTTGCATGACCTTTAAAACATGGCCCTACGTAGAAGAAGTGCCACAAAAGGCAGTGCTCAGTGTTCCAAGTCTCCTTATTACAAAGCCCAGTAGGACGGATTCTGAAAAGAACTAATATAGCACCTTTAAGAGATAAAGACCATCTAAGCTGCATGGACACAGGGAAAGAGCTGCATGTGACTCTGGAATATCACAGTGCAGACCTTTGACCTACAAGGATGCTGTTCATTTGCAAGATGTCCATGTAGACTCCGAGGAAGTATTTATCTTCCTATCAAAAAATGGCTGCAGAAAATGATGCTTCTGGAGTGGTCAGCTGGTGTGTATAAATTCTCCAATGACAGAACACCTAAACCATAAACCAGAACTATTCTGTCTCTTTTTTTAAAAAAGAAACCTGTTTTATAAGTATAACACACGCCAACTAATCTTCTGTCATGTAAAACGACTAATGCACCCTCCAGTGGTTTGACGTTTTCTACTTTTGTTGGACTTTGTGGTGAAAAGTTCTGGAATCCCCAGAAGGCTGACACTGGTTTCTCTGATTGCTGCAATTTCAGCCATGAACCACAAATTGTACATTACAAAACTGTTTGAGTAACTCTGCAAAATGAGTCACATCATCGGTAGTGGGTTTCTGGCAGAAGAACACAAAGGGTCCTGTTTTCAAAAGGGGTTCTTGTACTGTGTATACCAGTTTAGCACAAATACTCTGAAAAAAATTATCTAAACTTCTGAGACCAGAGAGCTTAAATGCTTTACTTTAAATGACTTAAAAAGCATTAGCAGTGACATAAAGGAAAAAAAGGGAGGTGGCTGGTGTAGGAGTTTGTTGCATAAAGTGAGAGATTATGTATTTTTTATAATCTTTGTTTCTTGGAGGAAATGCTAGTGGGTGGATATAACAGTTAGCCAGCTGCACAAGCAATGTCACCCACAGCAATCCCTGCCTGGCGTTAACACCCACAAACAACCCCTTGCAACAGCAGTAATACCTGCTCCACTGATCCCAGCCTGACTCGAACTCCCACAGCAAACCCCTACACCGCTGGCCGCAGTCTATAACCTCAGCAACAGTAGCACTGCCAGCCTCAGTGAGCTCAACCTGAACTGAACCCTCACAAGTAACCCCTGCAATGTTATCCTCAGTGGTCCCAGTCTTAGTCAACAATCCCAGCAACAGCAGCCTGGCCACCTCCCTGGTAACCATGGTCCAAGCTACATGATTTCAAAGAGTCTCAGCTATTTCATTACTATCAATGAATAAATATTATACAATGGCAAGAGAAAATCCTTGTCCCCGATTGGTCAGACTGGGACAGTAACCGGGATGTTATCCCAGCATAACATCCCGACTCTACTCCCAGTGCACTGATGACCGCATTCCAAGTAAACAAAATATCACTCCACTATCGTCCCAAGCAGCAGCTACAGCAGTTCTTCTGTGTCGGAATCGGGTTTCCCGCCCTGCTTAACAACTGTGCTCCGTGTCACACGCCACCCTGGTAACCATGCTGCCACAACGTTAACATTCCCAACTCAGACAGTTTAAAAATACATAAACAAATGGAAGCCCCGAAGTCCACTCACTCTGCAGCTACGATAGTTGAACACGTCCAATTTTGAAATATGCTGCGCTCGCTTCCTACCTCAAAAACCGCAATCCTCGACTCAGTAAAGCACAAACTGTCAACAGTCACGGACTGACAGTTTTTCTCCAGCGTTCCCCGATCCCAGCTCACCTCGTAATCTCCAAAACTAATCCTCCCTACATCCTGCCATGTACTGTCACAGACTTCCGTACTGTCACAGCCTTCTGTTCACAGTGCTAAAACCGGGAGTCTCACAGAACAGTGACACGCTGGCAGCTCCGATCAAATTGTAATCCACACTGATACTGTCCCGGTACATTAAGCAAACTGTACCGAGAGAACTGCAAACAAGATACAGTTGTTTGTGTGTGGGGGCAGACACATTCAAAAACACATCAATTTGTTTAGCAGCAGCACCTACTGGCCAAAACAGAACTACTTTTCTCTTCAGTACACTTCCACATTGAAAATCAAACACAAATGTATTTAAAATGCATTTTTCCTCATCTTTCTGTCTTTAAAATTAACGAGCCATTGTATAATAGAATAATGCCCTCAGGGTGGGTGTTATGCTGGGATAACATCCGCCTGGTGTGGACACCGGCCGCTGGCCTCGGCCCAACCACCCAAGGTGTGGATGTTATCCCAGCATAACACCCACCCTGTCGGGCATTATTCCTTTATTTTACCACAGTCCAGTGCAAACCTACAGTCAGTATTACCCAGCCACAATGACAGAAAGAGAATTAAAACTAACTTAAAATGTGTCATAGAATTTATTAATTTATGAGCGACCCCAAAGAGTTTTAGTCAAATTGAACATTTGTGAGTCTCCATATACTACCAGATGACCGTTACTTGACATTACAGTTAGCAACTGCTCTGTTGCATTCTGCCCTGAGGAAGACATCAGTAGGGCATTGAAAATTCATCTGCTGTGCTCTGCAGAAAGTGAAATCAACAGGAAGTGAGGACTGCTATACTGGATCATTACATTCCTGCACTGATGATATCCATTTGGACTTCAGCATGGACATTTTGCATCATAGATTTGCATGATGGAGATGGTCCAGAGGAGGGCTACGAAGATGACTGTGAGGCAGCAGGGTAAATCATATGAGGAGAGACTGAGGGTGCTAAACATGTACTCCCTGGAGGACAGGAGGGAGAGGGGAGACATGACTGAGATCTTCAAGTACTTGAAAGGGATTAAAAAGGTAAACAGGGAGGGTCTTTTCCGACCAAGCTGCAGCAAAACTACAAGGGAAACAGCTTAAAGTTGGGTGGGTGGGTTAAGAGGGAAGTTAGAAGATACTTCATAGAAAAGGTGGTAAGCAAATGGAATGTGCTGCCAGAAGAGGTGATCCAGTTAAGGATGGTGGGCAGTTTCAAGAGAGACTGGGATAGATACAGGGGGAAGATAAAGGTCATGGAAGGGGGGAGGAAAGGGATGGAAAGGTAGGGGAAGGGAGCAGGGATAACAGCCTGAGCTGAGAACCCTGCACAACAAGTAGACTGGATAGATCAAAAGGCCCAATTCTGCTGGCCTCTTCATATGTTCCTATGATTAAATACACTACAGTCAGCATTAAACTTTAAAATTAGCTCAGTAACATGGAGCTGTTATTTGGTTTAATAAACCCATTTTCAATGAGCTGCAAACTCTAAATTTGGAAATTTCTTAGCCAGTATGCAGTGACGTGCAAACCAGCTGTGAACTCTGTGATGTAATAAATAATATCAGAAACAGAGAAAACTAATTAACAACTGGTTAACAACTGATTAAACTTTACTTATTTATCAAACAACCTGTATTAGAAACCACTAAGCAACTGAAAATCAACTCGTTCTCAAACTAGCTAACAATGCATTTCAATTCAAGTAATTTTCTATGGTTTGCCATAACAAATGGGAGTAGTAACCTGTAGGAGTTGTAAATCAATCTCCTACCATTCAAACTGCCAAAAGTGCTGTTTTCCATGGAAAAAATGTTTTTATTTCTGTGGTCTACATCATTTGCATAACCCTGCCCTTTTCTTTTCTCAGTACTGCAACCCCCAACCATGACATCATGCAAGGGAAACAAAGTTTTGAAACAGAGACCTCTGTTGGTTAATCTTGGTAATGCAGGCATCCTTTTTCTTTCACAATTTTGGACTCCTAGCATAAGCTTGACACCAAAGTAAAAGAAAAGCATTTTGATCCATAATTATGCTCCTGAACTACCTACAGTCATTCAGGCCCTATAACATAAACATAGAAACGTATCATCATGCTCCCACATTCTGACAGGAGCTGTTACTTCAGACCTGTCACTTCACCAGCAGTTAGTAAAAGTCAAACATCTACATAGACTGGTAAATTATCTTTTTGGCCTACCTGCATCACAAAAACATTTTCCAAAAACTTTTTCACAGACTGTACTGCTGTAAACACTATCAAAATAGACTGCACTTTGATTAGGTAGACATAAAAATCAGCTATTTCTGTGGTCACTACAGAAACAGGAGATTACATCTCTCAGTAAAGAAATGTTGTCAGCTAGAACCTATATGCACACTGCCTTGTTTTGAAAATAAACATATGAGAGCTTTCATTGTTGAAGCCACTACAGAAATGTGAGTCTGCATCTAAACTGGAAAACAACTTCTTATTGTACCCACAATGCCTTGCTACATATGTGCCTACTGTGTACCCCTTTCCCTTCTACCCCAGAACGCATCTGGAAATGAGATTATTTGCTCAGTATATCTTTTCTGGTGAAACGTGTGTTCAATATATCTTTTCTGGTGAAACTTTTAAATAAATAAATATTTCTACATATTAAGTGCTATACTGCAGTCACCACTACCAAAATAAGGGACTGCACCTCTGAGTAACAAACATTTAAGCCAATTTAAAATTTACTCAGAATTCCTTGTTGTTGTATGTAAAACACTGCTAGTTTCCTTCCATGACATCATTCTGGGTGTGTGGCTACACACAGAAAATTGAAGGGCGGGCAGAAACAAAGTGCTGCTAAAACATACAATAAAATGACAAGGACAGATTTTTTTACAAAACAAATTGCAGCTTCAGCATCTGAAGCATGGGCGGCAATGGCATACCATGTGAAAAAGGCATCTGCAAAACCTTAGAAAATCACTTTAAAGTTAAATGCTGACTGTACTGTAGATTTATGCTCTGAGTGGACAAGGAGGTTATGCCTAGTTACTTAAAGAGTTGTCATTGATTCTAGCTGGCAGTGGTTGCCTTCATTTAAGGGGCCTATACAAAATATAATTTTCCTAATCCACTCTGTTTAGGGGACAAGGCACCCTGTCTGCTAGCAACAAAAAAGAAGATTCCCACTCAGGACAGCACAGTGGCACTGATACCCAGATGTAAACACACTCATATTCAGACAGGAGCAGGGAAATGGCACACGCTCACAAAGGCAATCAATTCAAATACAAAAATGCATTTTATTTACAAATACAAAATACTCTGCCAACCCCTATGTGCAGGCAGGCAGACGCCCCCAATTTTTTGCCAGAACACAGTGGCTTCCCATTTTTAATGCTCTTGTTGTCCACTCTGACTATTAAAATGTTCTAGTCACAGAGTGTGACTCTGATAGTACACAGTGCAGTGTGTTGGGGTGGAGGCTTTAGTTAATAATTGCTGTATAAAATTCTTTAAATTAAATTTACATAATGCATGCAACATGTCATAGATACTCAGAATAAATTTGCAAAGTCCTCAGTGTTTGAAGCAGAGAACTTCTTTCACATGTACTTATATTCAGGAAAAGTCCTGAAGTGAGTTGGATGGGACCTGCAGCTTCATCCCTCTGGTCTGGTGGCCGCCACCAAGGTGAAAAATCTGGGTGTCATTCTGGACGAGGAGATGACTATGGAGGCTCAAGTGTCAACACTAGTCTGAAATGGCTTTTTCTACTTGCAGAACATCAGCTAGATTAGGTCCCTTATCCCACCTGGTGACTTGGCCACACTCAAGACTCAAGTACTGCAACACTCTTTACATTGGGATCAGTGGAGATCTACTACAATGCCTACAGCTGCTGCAGAATGCAGTGACCCAGTTACTGATAGGTCTTACAAGATCATGCCATATTTCACCAGCACTGCATGATCTACATTGGCTGCCAGTCAAATGGTGCATCTGTTTTAAACTGGGTCTTCTGACCTATAAGGCCCTACATGGATTGGGCCTGGGCTGCCTGGCTGGGCTCCTGCATTTTTATTTGCCCACTTACCCACTCCACTCCACTGAGGAGTGCCTCCTGGTAGTGCCAAGGTCAAGGCTGAAGACTTCAGGGGACCAGGAATTCTAAGGCCTGGTCCTTTGGAACTCCCTATCTGATTCTTTGAGAGAGGCCCCCATGGTAGAGGCCTTTAAAAGGGTCCTGAAAACGTATTTATTCCAGCAGACATTCAGGATGGATTTGTAACATCTTTACCCTTTTTTAAGCGTCTATTAAGTGTTTAAGCTTTTATTGTGGTCATTATTTATTTTAGTATATTTTATTCATGCTATTTAGAATGTCCAAATAGTACATTGACTAAAGTTAGGTCTTGTATTATGTAATGGCACCCTAAGAATCTGTAGAAGGGTGCCACAAATAAACGAACACTACTACTACTACTACTACTACTGCTATTATTACTGCAGAAGGCAACAAAGGAAAAGCAAAATTAGAATTCATACAAATTTGGATATGCTTCAGGTATTATCTCCCATTTCATTATAGACAGGTGTACCGGCCTAATCTTTTGATTTATGATGCAGAGGTTTTTATCTCTGCATATTTCTGTGTAGATAGACCTCACCTTTCAGAATTTGCCTGTTACCCCAGAGAAAATTGGTGGATGGCCCTTCGGGGCCTATTTCTGATTTTGGACATTGCGGGCCCTCCGGGCTCCATAGCTCGGCCTAGGAATGCCCGATTTACAATGCCAAGGTGTAATTTTCTACATTTATTGCCATGCTAAGTTGATTTACAAAATCCAAAATGGCCACCAAAATCCAATATGACCACCATATCACTAGTAAATACTTGATTCGCTAATAATTTCCAAATCCCTAGCTTCCAAGATACCGATTATCAATGATTCATGAATGGGGAGTTTATTATTATTACGTTTAATATAAACACATATTAAATTAATATAATAGAACATAAATATAAATAAATAATGCATAATGCATAATGCATCAGTCTGCTTGTTTGTGCCGTTTGCCCAAAATTGGGTCCACTCTGTGAGAATTTGCCACTTTGTTCACAGGATTGCGTGGCATGTTCATGTATGTTGTATGCCTGTTTAGTTTGTATTTCTAGTTTCTAGTTTTTAATTTTAGTTTCATTTTCTGTTTCAGAAACATGGATAGCCCTCTAGCTGTACCTGTTGGATTGGTTAATCCATCTGATTTGCCTTCCTGTGTTCTTTGTGAGAACCAAATTAGAGATATGGAAATGCAACAAATATTAGGGGAGAATGGGCTGAATACCATCAAGGCTTTTGCAGAGAAATGGTCAGTCACAAAACCAACTTCCTAGTATGCCAGAAACTTCAGCCTCATATGGAATAAAATTCATGACCAACTTCCCACCAGCCCTGGAGAAACAGGCCAACCTGTTCATACAGGGTGTCACCAAAATTTCACCAGTGAAAGGAAATTAAACACCAACTCAATGAAACAACTTTCTTCTGATCAGTCTTCTGAAGCTGAATTCTCCAGCATATCTGACCCACAGATGTCCAGTAGTAGTGAAGTGGTCCATGTAACTCGATGTAAAAGGAAATTGTTGGAATTTAAGAAAGATGAGACCTGCTTAATCTGTGATAAGAAAAGGAAAAAGAGGAAATGAGGAAGAAAAACTCCAAAGAGTTGAACTTGAAGATGGAAAGATTACATTGCACAAAAGCATGTTACGCAATGAAAATTCCGATGATGCTCTTTTGTCTGGTGCAGCCAAACATTTGAAGGTCGCTACCGCCAATGTTGATGTCTTTGTTGTGGACATCAAATACCATCAAAGTTGTTACAACACTTTCGTCTACATTGGCAAATGAGAGAGAAACACCAGGCGGATTGGAAAGCGTTCACACAAAGAGTGCTGAAACGGAGTTTCTTCAAATCGTGAGAAGAAAGGCTGTTGAGCAGAAATGTTGTTCTTTACTCCCAGAGTTACTGGAGGATCTTAACAATCTCTACAAGTTCCATGGATTCAAACAAGATGCTGGAATAAATCACACATTTCAGTTGAAATATCTTATCAGTAATGAATTCGGAGATGAGATAGGTTTTACTGTGGGAAAGGGGATAGACGGGAATCCTCTAATTCTTCACTTGACAAAAGTAAACCCACTTGATTACTCTTTGGCAACCTTGAGAGGAGCTGGGCTCAGAGATTGTGACATCACCAAGGCATTTGCAAAGATGATCAATTGGAAATTAAAAGACAGACAAATTGAGTCACCGCAGTTTCCTATGGCATACAAAGACTTGCTTTCTGAGCTTGATAATTATGAACCCATTCTGGAAATCTTCAATGTGATAGCTCTCTCTCTATAAGCCCTTCTAAGAATATTAATGCTCTAGGTCATGCGACCATCCCAACAGAAATTCAAGCTACCAAGATATGGTCCATTGCAAGTGACTGGCAATGCCTCATTACCGGAGAACATTCTCCAAAGTCGATAGTTGGTCATTCACGTCTCACCGGAAGTAAAGAACCAGTCAGTCTTCTACATTGTTTGGGGACTGGTGTTTCTTACACAGACATCAGAAGACAAAACATAAAACTAGCCCATGATAGTAAATCTGAGAGAAAAAAAAGCACTGCACACAATTTCACCTGGACAGCCAACTCATGTCACAATTGATAACTCAAATGGTAAGCAACAGACAGTAACAGGAGTCTCAACAACACATGACACTAACTCAGTGATTTACATACCCCAAATTTCATGTCCTGCTGTCATCTGTGATTTGCCAGTACAAGAATAGAACATTCTAAGCAGCTCAACAAGAGAAGTCCAGGAAACCTTTGAGAGTTCGAACCTATTGACTATGGGGATTATAAAACAGGAAAGAGAAAACCCCCACTGATCGTCCCCACATCCTACGATGAGGATGAAAGAAGAACTGAGCTTGATCTTTGAGCAAAGATTGTATTTGGCTCTGGCAGCGAGCATAGTATCTTCCAGCGAAGGCGAACCTCTTCCAGTCCTAGGATCATGGACAGCTTTCAATAAATAAGCAACATCAACCACTACCTTCAAATCTGAAACTGATTTCCTGCCCATTATACCACATGAGCTAGATGATGCAGTTTGCAAATATTACCTTGACTTTCTCATGGATCTAACGGATGTCCTACAAATTGACCACATCTTCAGCCATAGCGATCATGCAGTTTTCTACAAGATTGCACAACTAATGTGGAAAGAAGAAAAATATACAAAAGTGGTGAATTTGATGGGAGGATTTCATGAACTGGTGGTGAGGCAGAAGATCCTCCACAAGTGATACAGTGCTATGGGACTTCGTGACTGGTGGGTTCAGGTGGGGATAATAGCGGATGGATCTGTTGAACTGGCCTTAGAAGGATGCCACTATTTTAGATCAATAAACAGTCCCTCGAGGCTCTCCCACGATTCATGGGATCCAAGATTCATGGCTCACTAACTGATGGACTATGAGAAAAGCTCATCAAAATGAGAAGATCTGTATTGGCAGAATCCCTGAATCTTGTCCTCTTGGATGAATCTTTCCCTAAAGTGCAGTCATGAATGCTGGAAACCTCTGGCACCATGGGACAGTGGGTGACAGGCTACATTGGTGACAACAGCTCTCTTCTTGCCCAGGTCGCCGCATATAGAGACAAGAATCTGAACTTGCATCTGTAGGCTCAATGAGATATTGTACCTTTACTGTTTGCATTCAACCATCAAAACTACTCTTGGTATTTGATGTGGCATCATGTAGATCTCATTAATCTGAAAACCATCAATGAGAATGCATACAATGAACTGCAGGAATATGGCATTTGGGCTAGTCTGTCCAGTAAGGCATTCTCCATGATATCTGGTGACCAAGTGACTAAGGTCTCAATCAACAGAGAAGTCAAGGTGAGGGGTGGACCCATGAAAGGCAGTTACAGTATGCCTGAGGAAACTGCTGCCAACTTTGTTTGGAATTCCTACAAGCTCACTAAAATTCATTTGTCGCTGAAAGAGAAGATACTTCTGAAAACATTGGCCACACACAATGAGTTGACATATGGTGCCATGAAGAAACATGATGGTCAAGTGGAAGAGCCAGTGAAGAAACTTTACGCATATTCAGATCCATGTCAGGGTATAGCATGATACATCACAATGGGCATTGAAATACCGTCAGCAATAGTAGAGGGCTTTTTGAAGGCAAGGGCTACAGGGGAAGTTACGTTGAGTGTATTTATAAATGACCACCTCCTATCAAGGAAAGTTGGTTTCTTTGAGTCCATTAAACACAGTGGAATTTCCATGGGAATGGACAAGAAGAAAAAGAAACCCAAAGCAGAATCAGTCTTGAAAGAAGACCATCAGGCTCTCGGTATCATTGTTGCAAAGTGCCCCAACAAGAAAGATGCATTTTCCCATCCACTCACAACATATCATCTTGCAATAGCAACTCTGGATGGAAATCTCTACAAACCTAATACCAAACATGTCTTAAGAAATTATCTTATCGATGAAGCAGAAGCTCAAAGTTCTTCCCCTCCTCTGTTATGCTCAGTGTACATATATGACACTATGGCAATGGTCAGAGCAGTTCCTACACAGCGTACATGGGACAGCCTTTGGAAAGCACTTCTTGTCACATTCACACCTCCATCTACAGCAAACCCAGTGGAAGTCATTGTCATTTTTGATAATTATAAGGATGATCAGGAGTTCTCGGTGAAACAGCAAGAATGAACTAGCGAGTGGTAGGAAAAGGAGGAATACGAATTCACATGGGATCAGATTTGCAAGAGATGCCACAGGGAAAGGAGTATCAGCAGTACCTTCACAACAATGACAACAAAACAGATCTCATACAGCACTTCAATGAGTATGCTAGACAAGAGGATGTTAGAAGAAACTTATGATACCCACTTACTATCAGCAATGGCAGAAGCACGTATACTGTATACCCAGATTCAGAAGAATTACTGTTTACCTGCAACCATGAGGTGGCAGATACAAGGATAGTGCTGTATTGTGCTTTTGCAAAAGGCCCAGTTGTCGTCCGAGCCGAAGATACAGACATCATCCTCCTCCTGGTGGGTTACATTTTTACAAAGGCCCTTCCAGATTCACCATGGATGCTCCAAATCAACCCTTATGTATTTGTAAACATAGGATCTATATACAGTTACACTGGACACGCTGCAAGTCTCAATTTGCCAGCATATCATGCTATCTCTGGATGCGATGCAGCGAGTTACTTCAACAAGGTATCAAATAAATTAGTCTTTCAACATTCGCACAGGGTTGAAGAAAGAATAAATCTCCTTTCAGGGCTTTGGGAAAGCACATATGCTTCACAAGACACTGAAGAAAACATCAAGACCTTCGTTCAACACTGCTTGTACAAGGATACAGTAGGAGAAGATCTGGTAGACACACGAGTAAGGCAATACGATAGCCTGAAAGAGAAGACTACACAAATGATTCTACCATACCAAGTGAGCCTATGTCAGCACATTAAGAGAGCAAATCTCATAGCCTACTATTGGTGACACTGCACAGAGCTGGAAACCCCAAAAGCTGACCCTTGTTTGTCAGGATGGAAACAAGAGGATGAAACACTGAAATCTGTGTGGTTCACTGGGTTTCAGTTACCTGATGTCCTACGTCATAGAAGAAAGAGTGGAAGGTTACCCGGCCGACGATGTGCAGCTGACGGAGATGAGGCAGACGATGAAGGTGAGTCAACACCTCAAAGACACACACAGAAGATCAAACAAAAACCTTCGACCACAGCATCAATGACTGATTGTACAGGAGATGATGACACTGAAAACGACACATCGGCTGCCAATGAACAAACTTCTGCAGATGTATCTTCAAGCTTCAGGAGTGAATGTGACAGTTCAGATCCAGAGTGGACTCCAACATAATGACTTCAAAACTGGACATTACAACCAAGGTGTACTGTTGACCCCAAATATTGATAGTGTTGGGTCAAATCGTTGATAAAATAACTTAATTCTAAACAACAAATCAGCACATACAACATTTAGATTTTAAACATTACTGTATGTACTTCAAACTATTTTATCAGTAAATTGCCTCATGAATTCAATTGTTTTATATAGCATTAATGTGTGCATTTGGTTCTGTGTCTAACATGGAGCCTCAAAGCAATATATATATGTCATAAATATTCATGAATAAATGTTCAATATACAGATGTTCATGAATCATTGATAATCAGTATCTTGGTAGCTAGGGATTTGGAAATTCTTATTGAATCAAGTATTTACAAGCGATACGGTGGCCATTTTGGATTTTCTAAGTTGTTCCATCCAACCTGGCATGGCAATAAATGTAGAAAATGACACATTGGAATTGTAAATCGGGCATTCCTAGGCTGAGCTATGGTGTCTGGAGGGCCCACAACATTCAAAATCAGAAATAGGCCCCCTGAGGGGCCATCCACCAATTTTCTTGGGGGTAACAAGCAAATTCTGAAAGGTGAGGTCTATCTACACAGGAATCTGCAGAGATACCAACCTCTGCATCGTAAATCAAAAGATTAGGCCAGTACATCTGTCTATTACTCTGAAAACTGCAACAGCTTACATGAGTAACACCAACTGCTTGACTGGCATTTCAGGGAGTGCTTTGCTTTATCTTAAAGGGACACTGTCAGGTTTGAGGCTGATTTCATGAGTGCGCACCTCTTTTGTGTACTGTAAACAGTGTTAGCATAGAAAACAATCATTGCAAGCAATTTGTAAATTGTCCCCAGATATTTCTTGTTTTTGCCTGAAATGCATTGCAGGTGGTCCGCTTAAGATGCCCGAGGTGCGTGTCCACAAGCAGGCCCGGAAGCACAACTGCAACTTTTATAAAGAAAATAAATCAGGATAGAGCACTCAGTTTTCTATAAGAATCACTTAGATGGGATCACTGAAGTTCACAGTAGGGTCTTCAGACATTTACCAGCATATGGCCCAAAATCACGAACTTGTTCATGAACGAGCTCACCCACGGTTCGGCGCCATTCCTGCTTGTGGGCATGTTAAGTGGACCGCCTGCAATGTACTTTCAGGCAAAAATAAGAAATACCTGGGGACAATTTACAAATTGCTTGCAATGATTGTTTTCTATGCTGTTTACAGTACACAAAAGAGGCGCACACTCATGAAATCAGCCTCAAACCTGACAGTTCCTTTAAAGAGTAAATAACCACTAAAATAAATGGATTAAACTTATACAGTATATTTACAGCAACTTATGTTTAACTTCAACATTTTCAATTATTTACCTTTCCTTCTTATTCCTCTTCTGAATATTTCAAGTAATGCAGTGCATTTTTACAGTACCTTTCAAAATGCATCTGGCTGTCTAAACCTCAAAACTGCTGTTTTTGTGACATCAAAATGTTATTGTCATTGGAACAAACAATCTTGACATAAAAAGACCATTGATCCATCCAGTTTGCCCTGTTTTACCCTATCCTGTGCCAGGAACTATTAACTAGATGGGGATTTTGCCCTCACCTACCCTCCTTGCTCCCTACTTCACTGTTACCCCCCAAGTAATGGGTAAATCCCATACTCTATCCCTGCTGTGCTTGAACCCATGCATGGTTTTGCATCCACAACCACTGCTGGTAGGTTGTTCCACAGCTCAAGTGCTGTCTCCGTAAAGTAGAACTTTCTCACATCACTCCTAAATCCCCCAAAGCTTCAACTCAGGTCCCCTTGAATTTGATCCACCCTTCCTGCTGAATAAGTCCCTGCAGTTTACCTTGTTTATTCCTTTCAGGAATATGAAAGTCTCTAGCATGTCTCCCCCTCCCTTCCGGTTTCCAGTGAGTATGTGTTCAGTGCCCTAAGACAGTTCTCATAGGATCTGCCCTGTTGCTCCTGAGTCAGTTTAGTTGCCTTGTGCTGCACTATTTCCAGTCTGTCTCTGTCTTTCCTTAGGTGGAGACTCCAGAACTGGGCACAGTTTTCCAGATGGGGTCTCATCAGTGATCTACAGAGAGATACAATAGTATCACTTCTGTCCTCCTGCTATTGAACCCCTTCCCAATACACCCCAACATTCTGGTTGCCTTGCTGTAGGCTTTATTGCATTGGCTGGTTTGTTTTAGTAAGTCACTTATGATGACTACCTGAGGTCCCTTTCCTTTGATGTAGTGCCTAACTTAACCCCTGGGGTCCTTGCTCCCTATGTGCATCACCTTGCACTTTTTGGCTTGCACGTTTTGACATGGTTAGCAATATGATGTCATGAACAAAGGCACTATGATGTCAGTTGGTGAAAGTCAAATATGTTTAATGCAAGCTTTTGGGGTAGGCTACTAAGATGTGCTATAATTCCTGGAAAGGAAAATTAAAAATGGAAAATATCTACTCTCTTGTGAACAGTAACAACTGAAATAGAGTGTCTGTGAAAATACATACAGTAATGCATGGCTGCTCTTTGAGATTACTGAAGTACAGTATTTTCTTTCACCATACAGTGATCCCCTTGTGTATATATGCAGGGTACAAAAATCAGTCTAAACCACAAAATGTTACACACTCAAAGGAAGAGGGACAGTGCAGCCAACATGGCAAACATTACACAAAACCCAAATGAGTGGCTTACAATTGTAACTAATTTTAAAGTGCTGTAACCCAAAATCCACCTACTGTACCTTTAGCCTACTGTGTGCTACCCTGTCTTGAACCTTGTGGAAGATGGATATCTTCAGGTAGACATATTTATGTATCACATTGGCAACCACAGAGATATTAGGCATGTCACATGGGGCTACCAAGTCAACAGAAGCATAGCAATGTAAATTGAGCTTATTTACCCTCTCTGACTTTTTAGTAAATCCTCTATTTCTCTTCCTATGCACCAACCTCTCCTATCCAGCCCAATCCTCCCAGAGTTATTACATGCCTTCCCTGGGACTTACTAACTCTTCCTGTCTTCCATGGCTTGCCCTTGTGGTGGGGCAGTTGAGGCTGGTTCAGGATCCTGTGCCAGTGGGCACCCATTAGGTGATATGGGGCCTGTGGAGAACTAGACCATCATTTAGCCAGTCTAATTTTCTCCCCAGGTATGCTTGCTTGCAATTATGTGCATGTACAGATGCAGAGCATGCTCATCATCTGCCAGCATCCCTCCTCAGTCTGGTCACCCCGTCTAAGCTTCCACCTAGCTTCCACTATGTGACAGGTGTGCTGCAAGACACACTCTTCCTTCTCTTTGAAGGAGAGCTGTCCCTGTACTGTATCATCTGGTAATGGTAAATATGATTGCTTCAGGTAATGCAGGTTAATGTAGCCCCCCTCAGACAGTGAACAAACCACCTGTGAGATGTGGATCAGCTCCTGAAACCCACAGAGTGGATGCATCAGCTCTGATATGCATGCCAGCCGCTTAAACTCATAGACTGAATGTCTCATCGCTGAGATATATGCCAGCCCTCCCACAATTGAGTAAATACATCATCTCTGAGATGCATGCCAGCCCCCCACTCAGACAGTGGACATATTATTTCAGAAATATATCCCCCCCCCAGACTCACAGAGTGAATACATCAGCTCTGAGATGTATGCCAGCCACTCAAACCCAGAGTAAACACATCATCTCAGACAGTGAACACATCAGCTCTGAAATGTATGGACCTCCCCCCAAGTCAGACAGTGACACATTTCTGAACTGTGTGCCAGTCGCCAACCCATCAGAGAGTGCTTGCACCCACCTCCACAGTCACTCCCAAACCTCTGTCTTCTGGACTGCACAAACACACAGACAGCGAGTCTGTGAGCAGGCATCATGCCAGATTTCAGTGTTTTATTAAGATGAACAAAATTGGTGATTTTATACCTTTTATTGGACCAACAAGAGATTTACAAAACACAAACTTTCAGGCTACACAGATCTCTTCATCAGCTACTGTGTAGCCTGAAAGCTTGACATCTCAGAGATGGTGTCTTCACTATACGTCCTTTTGTACAAGGACCAATATGGTTATAAACAATTCTCTAAAGTGTTTTTTTTTATTTGATTCCTTGTAAACATTTTGGAGGAAGAAAAACAAACAAACAAGTTGCTGTTGGCAGACAACTTTATGAAGAATACGTGATAAATGGGAAACTGGGAGCTGTGATGGCTTTTTACAATCACCATATACATACTGTAGTATACAATATATACACAGTACTATACAGGTATGCTTTTACAGCACAAAGCAATGGCTAAAGGAGAAAATGAATTAATGGATACACCATTTAATAAGAACAGCAAACAACATTTGGTACCATTCCCAGAACTGTAAATGGGAAGATAAGAGAGTCTACACTTTAATGATCTATTTTTTTCTTTGCTGATGTGACAAATTGTCAATCCAAAGTTATTAAAGGCAAGAATGTTTCAAAAGATCTATTTAGCTGCACTAATGCAACTAGAACAGCAGTATGGTTTAAATCAATGTAATCTAGCAGTGCTGTTGTGAAGCCTTTGTATTACAACCTGTGCTGCCACCGCACATAAACACAATTTATTGGATTTCGTTATATAAGCTCGTGGTGAAAGAGTTATTTATATCCAACAGCTAAAGCTATTCAACTAAATAACAACAACACTTCATTTTATGTCTGCTTTGTGAAAATGGCTCCTTCAAACACATATACCATATATATATACATACACACACAAATGTCTTAACTTGTCTATGTGTGTATGTTGTCTGACAGTTTGCCCTCCAACTGCAAAATAATTAATTAATTCACTACCTCAAATCTCATCTCAAATTATTAACAGACCAAGAAAAGAGAAAATTGACTACAAGTCACAGATTGCAAACATTTAAAGGTAATTTTCTGATGGCAAGGTCAGATAAATCAAATTCAACCAGTCCTCAGTGTGGCTGTGGATCAGGACATACTGAAGAGAGTAAGCATGTAAAATTGCCTAGGAAAATATTGGCTTGGTGACATAATACCAACATCATTTATTGTACCTGAACAAACTATTACTATGTTTCTGACCAGTAGGTCATATTAATTTTGACCAGATTAACAAATTCTTTATTTGAAATTGCAAAGGCCCACAGAAGATATTATGATTTTGAAAAGGGCTGGATCAAATACTTTTAAAGAGGTGGTCTACCAAAAATACTCAATTGCAGAATTAGTATCAGCATAGCTATAATAAGCCTCAAGCCAAAAAGGATATTAAAGGACAAAGAACCTCAGCACAAAAGCATTGAGGCAAAGGTTACCCAGAAAGGGCATTGACAATAAAGCCAGATTCTAAAGAAATACAAAATCACACAAAGCATAATTGGATGCATATGCAAATGATCATGACATAATTTAGACTAGTTCTGCTTTAAGCATGAGTACATGGTACTGAATAGCCTCTTACACACACTGCAAAGGTTGAAAACAGAAGATGCAGACACAAGTTTTGTTCTTCTCAAGACTCATCAGTGTGCCTTATCTGTACGTCAATGCGGGGAAAACGAACCAGCCCTTATAATGGTCTTATAGATTTGGGTCACGGTGAGCTCAAAATACCAAAAAAAGATCTCTAAGTGTAATATTTGTTGTACATTTATCATATTCATAATGTTGAAGAGATAGATTCAACAGATGTAAAACAGTCTCAAATAAAATATACAATGTGCCATCAAGTAACAAAAAATGGGCAACATTATTAAAACTAATGCCATTAGACAATTTGTGTTACTATATATAATGATTGCTGGCAATGTACACCCCGACCCTGGCTCTGTTACAGCTACAGCTATGTATAAAGGGCATCCTGATGTTGTACATTTGAATATTGGTGGTCTGCTTGCAAAGGCTGATTATTTTGTGCAGTGGGTACAAAGTAATCAATCTGATGTTGTGGCTGTAACAGATCATAAATAAAATCACATTAAAAATAGAGAAATTGAAACAGCACCATACAATTTGTTTAGAGAAGATAGGTTAGTTAAGAAGGGATGGGTTGTTTAATGTATGTTAAATCCTATTTAAAGGTGACCAAAATTGAGTTCAATAAATCAGATCTTTCCTGCAAGATCTTTATCTTGAATTTAAAACTTGGAAATAATGGAGAGAAAGTTGAAATCTTAGAACTATTTATAGCCCTTTGACAACGTCTTACGTGATATCGACTATTTTCTGGATCTATTAAATTCTCAGGAGTCCAATCATGAAATGATACCATTAGAAGATGTTAAATGTAATTAGTTAACTACCAATAATAGGACTATTAAGGATAAATTAGTTAATGCCTGTCTTAGACAGGTGATCACTAAATCTCCTTGTGTTACTTATAAAACTGGGAATACCACTTTAATCAATTGGATATTGCTGAGTCACTGTAACAGAGTGATTTATTCTGTTGTTTTACCTGATTTCCTATGTGACCACTCACCTGTTGTTTGCAGATGGATTGCAACACAAGGGAAATGTGAACTTACCAAATTTACTATGTTTGTCTTTCATATGAAAAATCTTTCATATTTTGAAAATCTCCAAAAGCAATTTTTTAGCAAAACTATGAATGTGACCTTGGCACATGGTTATTTTTTAAAATGATCTATCAGTGTATGTGATACCATTGCTCCCATTAAGGAGACAGTTACGTGTAATAAGGGAAGAACACAAGTCTGGTTTGCCCCGACTGAAAGAGAAAAAAATAGGGCTTGAGTCCTATTTTGGAAATTATATAGAAACTCGGGTTATAAGAAGTATTTTCGAAAATATAAAGAATTAAAAAAAATTGTTACAAATATTCATTTTGCAAAGTCTAAGCTTTCTAAACCACAACAAAGGGACTTGCTAAATGGTCCTAAGAAATTATGGGATAATCTTAACTCAGTGTTGGGGAACTCAAAAAATCTTTGACTCCTGTTTTAAAAATTGATAGTGTTAATGCCACCGGGAATGAAGAAATTGCCAATGGCTTCAACAATGTGTTTTGTAACATGACTGACTATCTACAAAAAGAAAAAAAATAAGTACTGTATACTCCTGATGTGACAGAAGATGGCAATGTGGAGGGAGGTATACTAAGTGTTTATTTAAAACAACTTACATTGTCAGATAGTTACTGTTCAGTTACTTGAAGAAGCTAACATTAAAGACAAGGTTGGGTATCAACTGTATTGCAATGAAATTGTTAAAATTAAGACTACAAGAAATGACAACCAATTCTGATTTTTTTTAACTTATCTTTAATATTTCTGAAGATCGTGGATGTGTGGAAGAAAGCCTGTGTCGCTATTTTTGATCTGTTATCCCCTGGTTTACAGTCTGAATTCAATTTTACTGAAAATAAACATATAATTAGGAATATGACTCATGGAACCTTTCAACTTCCTTTTAGAAGAACATTGCTTGGTCTGACTTCATTCTTAATTAGGTTTACTGGATACTGTAATGGGTCTTCTGAACAACTGTTAAGATATGAATGTGTAATGCTTTAAGGAAAAGTAAACTATTGAACAATCCTTATTATTGAAACGTAAATGTTTTTAAATCATGTGTTTTTGTACAAGGTATCTTTACACTGCTTCTATTCTATATTGTTCACTGTTGACTCTGGAAGGCACGCTGAAGTCCAGGTAGGATTTGGGGAGACAGAATGGGCAGGGAAGATCTGGGCAGACTGGGTGGGTCAAGCAGCCATTTTCAGCTGACAATGCCTATGTTTCTATGTTTCTATGAACCTTTAAAAATGTGGTCTGCCTAACAAATCCTATGCACAAAAAATATGAAAAATGAAATAAAAATGCAGTTACTTTGCTAAAAAGTTACAAGCCATTTTGTAATAACCCTGATTTCACTGCCTGTTCAAAAAGAAGTTTCAGTAAAGTGCTACTGATGATGTCAGCTACAGAAATCACAGTGTTGTCCTCCCTGAAATAAAACTGTAGTAATCATTTGGAAAAAAAAAACTGACCTGGGTTGGGTGTCGTGCATGCATTTACAGAATAAAAGATATATTTCAGCATTCATTCTTAATATGGTCATTTTACCATATATTTTTACACCAAATTTTCAACATACTCTTTTTATGACACCACTTCATGAACCAAGTAGGTTAACATTTTCAAATCTTGCCTGAAATTTAATTTTGTGGAGTGACCATGAAAAGTTGTACCGCAGGAAGGTAAGTCCGTTTAATGTATTTTAATGCATTTTGAGCATTTACTCATAAGTTTGTCATTTTTAAATATTTTTGCATCAAATTTTCAGCATGATATTTTGTTGGGACCCCACCTCATGAACATAGTATGTAAAAACTTTGTAATTTTTCAAATTCACCCCAAAAGGTGAATTCACAGTTGCTCCATGAAGTCACCTTTCAGGTGGGATTTGAAAATGTTCACTTGCCAGATTCGTGAGGTGGGGTCACAAGAAGATTATGTTGAAAGTTTGGTGGAAAAATATGGTAAAATGATCAAGTCATATTTCAATGTTCACTCATAACTTCAATAATTTTCAATATTTTTCCACCAAACTTTCAACGTGGCTTTTTGAGACCCCATCTCATGAACAAGACAGATGCAATTTTTCAAATCTGGATCAAATGGTGATTTTGCAATTGCTCCACAAAAATCACATTTCTGGTAGGATTCCAACATTTTCATCTACTATGTTCATGAAATGGGGCTATAAGAAGTCTGGATTCAAAATTTGGGGTCAAAATGGTAAAAAACAACAAAGTTATGAATGCACATTGAAATGTATCCATGTTTGCTCATAACTTTGGTTATTTTCAATGTTTTGACTTCACACTTGCAACATAGCCATTGTTTCACACCACCTCATAAACATGACAGGTTTTATTTTTCAAATCCTGGCCGAAACATGTTTTCACACTTGTGGCGTGAAATTATGTTTTGGCCAGTATTCTATAATGTCACATTTCATGTTTATAAGGGGGAGCCATAAAATGACTATGTTACTAATTAGGGACCGAAATAAAAAAAAAAGAAAATTAAGAAACGTGTGTAGCAACTGCCTTTGGCTAAGCAGGTAGTGCTTTCTGATCCCGTGCCAGTAAGCTGAGTTTGGGAGTAAGCTCAATGAACCAGCTAGATGGGAAGAGGCTCGGGGGATGGTACTGTCATGTGGCACCATCCCCCATTCTGGGAAGGAAAAAAGCAAGGATGGTTGCATGGGCTCAAGTACCATATAGTAAAGAGAACTCTTCTCTTGGCATAGGGCCCTGCACCTCTGCACCTGTGTCTGCCAAAAGGCCCTGTGCTTTGGCTGATGGACTCTTTGTCCTGGGCATCTCAGTCTGTAGACACATGGAAGAGCAGTGCCCAGAAGGCCCTGTACTTCTGCAGCACACCAGATAGCCTCACAAATTATTTGCATTCATTGCCACAGCAAAGTGCAGGGCCCAGCCCTGCACTTCAGCAGGTTGACAGACTCTTCTCTTGGCACAGGGAAAAACAAAAGTCAGGGGAACACACAAAAACAACTCCACCCAGTCAGTCATGTCCTTCAGTTCTCCACCACAATAATTCTCCAGCACAATGCTGAATAAAAAACAGTCATATGAACACATAAAAAAGAAAGACTCCCCCCCATTTTACTCAACAAACAGCAATGTCCCAAAATGCTGCTCTCCTATCCACAGCTATTAAACCCTTCATTCTCCTTCCAACAGGTTCCCTGATGTGCCGCTGTATCCTGAGCTGCAATGCCCTCCACAGTGCAGCCACTATCACTAATGACCCCACACTGTTCCTCTCAAATTCCACTGGCCCTGACAATAGATGCTACTCATGACTGCTGATGCCATGCACATCACATGCAAGTTACTTCTGACTGCAGACTATGCTCCCAACTGCAAAACTGCTGCACACTGAGTCCACCAATTAATTAACAGACAACTAACTGCTGACACTCTTCCTTTTAAAGGGGAACACTGCAAAATGGAAACACACAAGGGCCTAAACAGTGCCCTTCACCAAAATGGCATTACACTGCAGAAACACCTAGGAGTCACAAACAAGATAGCAAAGCTAAAAATAGAACCAACCAGGCACAAACCCAGTAAAAAAAGCTGAAAGGAACTATACCCATGTATTATATAATAAACTCCTGTACACATAGAAACATAGAAACACAGAAGTTGACAGCAGATAAGGACCGCAAGGCCCATCCAGCTTGCCCATTTTGTTTACCTTATGAATGTGCCATAGGCCTTTACTCTGTCAATGACCTATCTATTCATACTCATCTGTATTGCTTCCTTATGCCTATCCCATGCCTGTTTGAAGCCCTGCACTGTATTCATATCCATCACTTTCTGAGCTAGGCCGTTCCATGCATCCACCACCCTTTCTGTGAAAAAGAACTTCCTCACATTACCCCTTAATTGGCCTTCCTCTAATCTCATGCTGCGTCCTCTTGTCCTGCTATTTTTCTTATATTGAAACATGTTAGACTCTTTCCCCTTGTTAATGCCCTTAAGATGTTTGAATGTTTCAATCATGTCACCTCTCTCCTTCCTCTGCTCTAGGGTATATATCCTCGTATGTTTTCTGACGCAGCCCTGCACCATTTTGGTTGCCCTTCTCTGGACTGCCTCCATTTTGTTAATTTTCCTTGTGCAGGTGTGGCCTCCAGTACTGCATGCAGTACTCCAGATGGGGCCTAACCAGTGTCTTGTAAAGAGGGATTATTACCTCCCTCTTATGACTTGTGATAGCCCTAGTAATACATCCCAACATCCCTCTAGCCTTACCTACTGCTTTAGTGGTCTGCTTAGATGATTTTAGGTCATCTGTGATGATGATGCCCAAGTCTCTTTCTTCCCTTGTGATTGCCAGCAACTCCCCTCCCAACCTATAGGTGGCTTCAGGATTTCTCTTCCCTATGTGCATGATGTTGCACTTCTTTGTGTTAAACCCAAGTTGCCACTCTATAGACCATTTTGCCAGTTTATCCAAATCTCTTCTCATTCTGCCCACCCCATCTGGATCATCTACTCTGTTGCAGATCTTGATGTCATCTGCAAACAGACAAACCGTATCCTCCAGTCCATCTGCAATGTCACTGATGAAGATATTGAAGATGACTGGCCCCAGGACTGATCCCTGAGGTACCCCACTTGTGACTTGCATCTCTTCTAACTGTTTACCTTTTACCATCACTATCTGTTTTCTGCCCGCCAACCATTTTTCCACCCAGTTGATCAACTTCTGACCCAACCAAGCCTACCTAGCTTATTAATCAATCTTCTATGTGGAACAGTATTGAAAGCTTTGCTGAAGTCAAGGTAGGTAACATCAACTGCAATCCCTTGGTCCACCATTCTGGTTACCCAGTCAAAGAAATCTATGAGATTTGTTTGACAGGACCTTCCTGTTGTAAACCCATGCTTTCTTGGATTCTGTGCTCCTATGGATTCCAGGTGTTCAGTGTCCTTTCCTTCAGGAGTGCCTCCATAATATTGCCCACTACTGAGGTAAGAGTGACTGGTCTGTAGTTCCCTGCCTCCTCTCTGCTACAACTCTTGTAGATCTGGATCACATGAGCCTTCTCCAGTCTTCTGGGACCTCTCCTGTGCTCAGAGACTCACTAAACAGTTCTGACAATGACTCTGCTAGTTCCATCCTTAGTTCCTTTAGTACCCTGGGATGTATGCCATCAGGTCCTATTGCCTTGTCCACCTTAAATGAGCTCTTGTAGGACCCTTTCTTTTGTGAAGGGACTTGTGCACACCTCCACCCCCCACCCCGTGTCCATGGTGCTGAGTTGTGGGCCCTGCCCTACCTTCTCCTCAGTAAATACTGAGCAGAAGTATCTATTTAGGATAGATGCTTTTTCTTGGTCCTCCTCCTCCACACACTTCCCCATATCCCCTTTGATCTTAGCAATACCCCCTCTGGAGTTTCTTCATTCACTTATATGTCTATAGAAAGTCTTGTCCCCTTCTTTTATTGTTCACGCTAGTGTTTCCTTGGTTTGGACCTTTGCCTGCCTTACTGCCTTCCCTGCTTCCCTTAGGGAAGTTTGGTATGCCTCCCTATCTTCGTCCTACTGCAGCATGCACTCAGAAGTATACCCATCTTGGGGGCTAGAAAAACTAGATTAACGCATGTACTGGTATTGCAAAAACAGAAAGCGGATACAGTAAGGAAATCAAAAAATTACAGTTCAAAGTCTTGTGAGTCTAGGCAAATTCATGGTCTGGTGTTCCTAATTTTTTTTTTAACCCTAATGCCCACCTCCTTACCCAGCCCCTAGTTTTGTATGTACATTACACGATTCCACCATGTCGGTTCAACACCCATATTGGCGACTGACAGTTCAGTGACCAAAAATGCCGATGGCACCCATGCTATGTGGCAGTTGTGCCCGGCCAACCTCCATTGCACCCAAAGCACCAAGGCACATTCTGGCTGTTTGTGAAGTGACGCTTGTCAGGATTAAACCCAATTCTGCAGCATTCTGCAGCAGAGTTACTGCAGTAAACAATGTAATTTCAATGGGAATTAGTCACTTTTGTCACGCAGGAAAGTGTGACACTGTCAGGATGAAGCATAGTGCCACAGTTTCCTGCATGACAAAAGGGACTAATTCCCATTGAAATGATATTGTTTACTGCAGTAACTCTGTTGCAGTGTGCTGCAGAATGCTGCAAAATCACATTTAATCCTGGCAAGCTTTGAACTTGCTTCAAGCAGATCCCAGGGCCTGTGCAAAGCAAGACACACAAGGTCCTTCATGCCCTGTGTGAAGCAAGATGTGCAGGGCATTTTGGGCCCTGTTTGAATCAGGAACCAAGTCCTAATTTGCTCAGGCCCTTAACAAATGAGGAGGTAAGTCCTTATTTGCTTAGCATGGGAAGGATGCACATGGCCCTTTGGCCCTGTACAAAAATAGAGCTGTGCACTAACTTGCTTTGTTCAGGACCCTATGGGACCTGCACAATACAGGATACATAGAGCCCTGTGCGAAATACAGCATATGCTGTATCTTGGTTTCCTGATGCATGTTTTAGGACTCTGAACATATTAGTAGGCCATTTTTCTATTTTAAACATTTTCTTAATGTTGGACTTAGAACGTGTTTATCAATGATTTTTATTTGCTGTCAAAATCAAAGTGCAGAAATATGTCTACAGCTCCTGCTTCTGGACTTAGTTTATTTTTGTCAGTTTTTTTACTTTTAGCTATAACTTTGACTTTTATGGGCCAACTGACCACAAATCTTCAGGTTGGCCATATCACCACTCCACCTTACAAACACATGTCTTGTTGTTAACACACCCCAAAATGTAAAAGTCACATTTTCAGATGTGGTTTATTTTTGGCATTTTTCTTCTATTGAAGGCAGAAGAGCATAGAAAGGGACATTGAGTAATCACCATGAGGGATAGAGGAGCTGGATGTGGGATACAGGATGTGTGCCAGTGCAGAAGGAGGGTGGCATGGGCACTACAGGGTGAGTGAGGGGGTTATTTCACCCAATGGACAGCTGAGCAGGAGTGGGGTACTAGAAAGGCTCATCTTCTTGAAGGTAGAAGCTGCTTGGAAACAACTGGGAGCTGGGGAGGAAACACAATATTGAGCTTGGAATCTGCAGAAAAGCACACTCTTGCTCAGCTCTGAGGGAGGTGTACCTTACTTTAAATGTTACACTTTTTAGTGTTCTTTTGTTTGAATCAAGAAGGGGGTTTGCAATACTGCTTATGTGCTTGTAGTTTGGGAGTTTAAATCCAGTGGGATTGAAATACTACATATATATTTTTTCCCTTGTGGACAGCTGGCTTGTTGTTTGTTAGTATTTTAGTGACATTTTGCATCAAACTATTTTTAGCACAATGAAGTATTCACTGGTGGCTGAGGATTTTTCATTGTAAGTCCTGCAATTTAGTGCAGGTTAGTGGAGTTATGTATTTGACCCAGACAGTGCCTCGGTTGGTTGAAACTGGTTTGTTCTGATTGCCTTCAGAGCACAGACCACCAGGTTGTATAAGGTTGGGTCAGGGGATACTTACCTCATAGGTATAGGGTTCAAATGATTTATTATTCTCTGATTGAAATTGTTTTCTGCAGGGTATATTTTCTGTTAAATTGTTGTGCAGGTTGTCTTGCTGACAGAAAGGAAAGCATTCACTGGGGTGGTGGGTCAGAGCTGTAGCTGATTGTTTCTGGAAGGCATGAATTTGGTCCATTCACCCTGCCCCTCACCCCACCAGCCCCAAGGGCATCATTTCCTTTATACCAGGGGTTCTAACATCACTTCCCCAAAACAGCAAAGGACATACACCTGTCATATCCTTCACAGCCCTGCACACTGCGTAGGAGGTAAATGCACACACACACTCTCATACACACCAACAATAAAGAAAAAAAGAACCAAATTTTAAACAGGGAGAGGGAGAGAGACATGTGAGGAGTGGTGCAATGCACTGGCTGTGGGGAAGCAGTCTTCTGGGAGTCATTTTGGAGGCTGCAATGCTGCCCTATTTGCAGGCAACTCTCTGCTCTGAGGCAGGAGGTTGCCCGTCTCCAGGCCGAACTGGCAAGGAGTAGGAAAACCTCCTCCCCCATCCAGGGACTACTAGGGCTGCCACTGTTGCCTCAGAGGTTGCCAAGAAAGAGAAGCAGTTGGACCATGGTGGGCTCAGGAAGGGTGAGGGGGTGGAACACAGGCACATCCCTCCAGATGTACCTCTCCACAATTCATGTGCCATTCTGTGCAGGAGGAGTTTGTGGAGTTGGGGAGAGGCATTAGACAAGTAGCACACACAGTAACCTTCTTGGAGGTCCTACCTGTCTATGGCATGGGTGAGGCTAGGGCACCCCACACCATGGGATTCAATGAATGGTTGAAAGACCAGTGTGGAGCATGGGGTTTTGGCTTCATTGGCAACTGGGGTTCCACCTGGAGGGATACAGGCCTATACTGGCATGATGGTCTGCATCTGTCCAGGAGGAGAACCAGGATCCTAGGTGATAGGTTTAAATGCTTCATTGGCAAGCTTTTAAACTAGCCAAGGGGGGAAGCACTGAAAAGGAGTAGGGAATTCCCAGCCTCCCCCCACAAAACAGGGTAGTTGGCAAGGTAACCACCAAGGTAGAGAGGTTGATAGGGAGTAGGACAGAGATAAATGGATAAAAAGGCAAAGACAGTAAGGACAGGGATGGGGCTAAAAGGGGTAAGGCCATCAGAAAATGGAGGGAGATGGGTACTAATGCCCATAATCTAGGTAACAAGCTTCCTGAGCTAGTGGCCTTGATGGAAGAGAGACACCTGGATATCATGGCAGTCATAGAAACATGATACACAGAGAACCATGACAGGGATGTCAACATACAGGGTACACAATCTACAGGCGGGACATGAAGGGTAAAAGAGAAGAAGGAGTAGCTCTCTACATATGGGAAGAGATCAAAGCAACACAACTAAAGGGTAAACAAGGAGGAGTGGAGGCATTGTGGGTCACCTTGGAGACAGGAAATGAAACCACAACCCACATGGGGGTTGTATACAGACCCCCATCTCAGGGGGAGGAAATGGACAAGGAAATGATAGAAGGCATTCTTAGAATGGCAGAAAAAGGGGAGATATTGTTGATGGGGGACCTGAATATGCTAGATGTTAACTGAAGCAACATTTGCTGCAGCCACATCCAAGAGCAGGGTCATTCTCAATGCCCTACAATGGGGCATGCCTCAGACAGCTAGTGTTGGAACCTACTCAGGAGGGAGCAATCTTAGACCTAGCATACTCAAATGGGGATAGAGAGAGGATCTCGGATTTAGAAGCGGGTAGCCATCTGGGAACAAACAATCACTAAACAGTGTGGTTCATGATAAACACAGCTATAGAGTCAAGCCATACAAAAGTGAGGGCACTGGACTTTAGGAGGGTGGACCTTGGCAAAATGAGAGCATGCCTAAGGATTGCACTAACAATTGGGCAGGAAGGAGGGGTGGAGGAACAATGGGGAACAATCAAAACTTCCATCACAGAGGCAACGAGCCTTTGTGTGAAGCAAATAAACAAAACAAAGGAAAAACCATTATGGTTCTCAAAAGATGTGGCGGGAAAGTTTAGGGAGACAAAGATAACATTCAGGAAGCATAAGGAATCACAGAAGGAGCAGGACAGAGAACTGTATCAGTTGAAGTAGAAGGAAGCGGGGAAGGCAGTCAGAATAGCAAAGGCCCAAACTGAGGAAAAGATGTCAACTTAGTTAAGAAGGGGGATAAAACCTTTTATAGGTACATTAGGGAGCAAAGAAAGACTAAGGGAGCAATAGTGAGGCTTAATAAAGGTGAGGGGGTGGGCAGAGGGTGAAAGTGAAAAGGCAGAAATACTGAATGAATACTTTTGCTCAGTATTTACAAAAGAAGAGGAGGAGGAGAGACCTAAACCAAACAATAGAAGCATTCTGGAGAGGGTGGGTTGATACCAGTCCACTCATAGAAGAAATGGTCCTGAAAGAACTCTTAAAACTCAAGGTGGACAAAGCAATGGGGCCTGACAGGATTCACCCAAGAATTCTAAAAGAACTAAGGGTAGAACTAGTGACACCACTAACTAACCTGTTTAACAAATCATGGGAGGATGGTGTGGTACCCTGAGGACTGGAGGAAGGCGGATGTGATTCCCCTTCACAAAAGTGGGAGCAAGGCAGAGGCAGGAAACTACAGACCTGTTAGTTTGACCTCAGTGATAGGGAAAATGATGGAATCACTTCTGAAAGATAGAATTGTTGAGTACTTAGAGGCCAGCAGGGCACAGGACCAAGGCAGCATGGATTCACAGCAAGAAGGTCATGTCAGACGAATCTAACAGATTTCTTTAACTGGGTGACCAAAGCAGTTGACCAGGGAGGGGCTGTGCACATGGTCTACCTAGACTTTAGCAAGACATTTAACACAGTCCCACACAAAAGATTAATAAACACATTAGCCAGCCTGGGAGTGGGTCCCATGGTGGTAGCCAGGATAAAAAACTGGCTAGACAACAGGACACACAGGGTAATAGTAAGCAGAGTCCACTCCAAAGAAAGGAGGGTTACTAGCAGGGTACCTCAGGGTTCAGTACTGGGACCAATCCTCTTTAATGTCTTTATAGGTGGCATCGTGGAGTGACTGGAAGGAAAAGTATGCCTCTTTGCAGATGGCACAAAGATCTGCAACAGGGTTGATACACGAGGGGTGGAAAAGGGAAGGGACTTGGGGTTGGAGGAATGGTCAAAATGTATGGAAGCTTAGATTCAATACAAAGAAGTACAAAGTAATGCACCTGGGAAACAAAAGCCCAAGGGAAGAGTACACATGTGGGGGTTACTAACAACAACAAAAATGGAAAGAGACTTCAGAGAAGTCATATCAGATGACCTAAAGATAGGTAGGCAGTGTGAGAAGGCAGTAAGGAGGGCTAGGGATGCTGGGATTCATAGGGAGAGGCATTACCAGTAGAAAACAGGAAGTTGTTATCCCTCTGTACAGACAGTTGGTGAGACCATATCTGGAGTACTGTTTGCAGTTCTGGAGACCCCATCTCCACAAGGACATAGACAGGATGGAGGCAGTCCAAAGGAGGGCAACTAAAATGGTGCAGGGTCTGCTCCAGAAGCCATATGAAGCAAGTCTAAAGTATACCCTCAAGGAAAGAAGGGAGAGGGGGGACATGATAGAAACTTTCAAGTACCTCAGAGTAATCAACAAAGTCCAAGAGGATAGCATCTTTCAGAAAAAGAGATGTGCAAGAACAAGGGGACGCAATTTGAAGATGGATGGGATGGCTCAGGGGAAGTGTGAGGAAATATTCTTTTACAGAGAGGGTGGTGGACACATGGAACAGCCTTCCTGAGGAGGTAGTGGAGTCAAAAACAATGGTGGAATTCAAGAATGCATGGGACTGACATGAGGCAATTCTTGTGTGGGGTAGGAGAAAGTAGGCTGTTGGTTAACTAGGATCTGCTGCTTATCCAATATGTAGGGAAATGCCATCAAAGTCTATGTTTCTATGTTAGTGGTAGGATTGGCACCTGCCATCAGTAAATTACAACAAAGGCAAACAACTGATTGGATGGAATAATGAGACTGGCTGTCAGACTGGGCACCCATTGCCTTTATTTTTGGCATTTGTTTTCATTGCTAGTACAGCAGCTTGTCAAGGGACATTGAGGAATTGCCACTGAGGGACAGAGGAGCCCCAACAAGGGATACAAGGTGTGTACTGTTAGGGAAGGAGAATGACCTGGGTGCTAGATGGTGGGCAAGGGTGGGGGGTTAGGGCAGGAGGGGGATACCAGTTGTGGGATTAGGCACACACTGAAGATAAGTTAAAGCAAAAGTAAACAGCTGACCGGGCTGGAGGGGGACAGTTGAGGAATTGGGCACCTGCTGCCAGTAAGTGTAAAAAACTCAGTTGTTTATGTAGGAGGGCAGACACTGGCAGTGGGATTGGATATCTGCCATTAGTAAGTTTAAAAAAGACAAACAGCTGATCATACAGAAGGGTATACTGATAGCGAGACTGGGCACTTGCAGCTATTGCAATCAGCTGGGAAGTGTGGGTTGTTTCTGTTGCTCAAAACTGTTGGTGTGAGCTGTTTTCTCTCATGTCAACAGTTTCAAATGATAAAAGTGATAAATTACTGTTGTCGCAAAAAACACTTTATAAACAGGATGTTGAAAAAGGATTCTGCACATGCTTTGTAGCTGTGTTTCCTTTCTTAAGTAATGTTAACATTTTTCACGGAGACCACTTATTAAATGCACCTAATTGGGCCATCTTGTGAGGAACCTGAAATTTTTAGCTTTCAATTGGCAGCTGTTCTTGAGCTATTGCTGAGTAAAAAAGCTTAATTTAGATATTTTCTATGTATTTTCAATCTTTTAGAACTTTGCTGAAGTGATCGGTACCACAATTATAGAATCCCAGGGTCCTGCCACAGACTTAGTGTATGACAAATTCCAAGCAAATCAGTGAGACAATGATCAAGTAATTAATGTGCAAAAATGAGGGTTTAACACTTAACTGTGTAGTCAGCTCTAATATACAGGCACTACCATGCCAGTATAATGTGCATTCACTTAAAATTGTAGAAAACTACGCTAATCCAGACATTAGGGTTGACGAATGTGAAGCACGCAAATTAAGGAAATGAAATAAAATAGTGTTTGAAGTCTCAGGAGCCTTGGCAAATTGGTGCTGTGGTGTTCCTTGGAGTTTTTCACCTTAATGCCTACCCTCTCCCCAGAGCCTAGTCTCATAACCTATTCTATATATGTTAAACATATTATATAATAGACAAATTATACTAACATACTAACTGCCAGCAGATTTATTTATTTATTTTATTTATTTATTTTTATTTAGTTTTTATTGACCAGGTAAGTGCACTAGACAAATCCTGCCTATTTTCAGGCACGACCCAGGGGAGGGGGATACAGATGAATGCCAACTGACTTTAAACCAGATTAAGCTGTTGGTGGTATTTTTTAGTGAATGAGGAAATTTGGCCAGGACAGGAGAAATTCCCTGCTCTTTTCGATAAGTGCCATGGGATCTTTAACATCCACCTGAACTACCACCAATCCAGGCAGATGGGACCTCGGTTTAATGTCTCATCCGAAAGGCGGCACCTCAGAAGTGCAGCACCCCTCTCATGCTGCACTACAGTGTCAGTACTGGGATATTAACCCAAGTGCCAGATGTGGGAACTGAACCCACAGCCCTCTGATCTCTCCGGCCTCAGAGTGCGAGATTAGGCCTTATGGTCTATCGAGTCTGCTCGAACCTCAGATCTCATGTTGGGAAACGAGGGCCTCCGCCCCCCCTTGTGTACCAGAAACCCCTGTCATCCCTCCCCACCCCTCTGGGACAGGCCCTCATCTGATACATACCCTTTCTGTATCTGTCCCACCCTACTTTGTCCCACCATATTTTGTATGTGTTTGTATTACCATACTTTGTTGTCACTTGTGACTACAATTGCTTATAAAATTAGGCACATGTGTCCATAGGCCTTCGTTAAACAATAAAATGAAATGAAATCAGTTGGAGCAGAAATATTTTTGGACCATTTCAAATCTTGCAAGATGATCATCCCTAACAAGGGAACCTCTGTTTTCCTATTGACTCAAAATTCCATTTAAATGAATTGGGGGAAAAATACATCCACCCTTGCTTGCAGTGAAACATATTTCATTAGTTTAATAATCATACCATTTTCCCGAGTCCAAGCAGATAACTTCCAACAAATACTGCCTATTACTAACATTTTTTATTTGACATATTTCCACCACAGTGGTGTTGTCCACATATTTTAGAAGATCACAATCTTCAGGGGTTGGTTGCACAAAACTTGGCTTCTAATTAGCCTAAATATATGCTCTTAGGACTTAAAAGTGGTCTTGTCTAAGTCCTGGAGGTAAGACCATTGCACAACCAAAAAACTGTCTTGACTTACATAAGACAGGTCTTAGCCTGATGTTGCCTGGCAACATACATAGAACTTAACAACTGGACTTACAATACACTGCTGAAGGAAAAAATGGCTACCAAGAGCAAGAATAGAGCGGTATGTTGATACAGTTGTAAGCGTATTAAACAACACAACAGAAGAAACTGTTATTGTGCAATGCACTGCTGGTGATAAATGTTTTTAAACCTTTTTTATTTACCACCTATTTTGATCTTTGGACTCATACAAACAGGAACACAGAATTTGACATCAGATAAGGACCAATTGACCCATCCTGTCTGCCCATTTCTCTCTGCCTACACTATTACTGCAGATCTTGCCTGATCTACAGCTGCTACTCCCCCCCCCTTCCTTTCCACTTTGATTCCCTTATGCTTATCCCATGCATTCTTGAACCCCACCACTATTTTTGCCCCACCACCTTTGCTGGAATGCTGCTAAAGGAATCCACCACTCTTTCTGTGAAGTACTTATTCACATCTCTCTTGAATCTACCCCCTTCAGCTTCATATCACGTCCTCTTGTTCTTGAGCACCTTTTCTTCTGAAAAATACTTCCCTCCTGTACCTTATTTATCCTGTGAGGTATTAAAAGTTCTTTATAATACCCCCCTTCCTCCTCTGTTCCAGGATATACATATTGAGGTCCTTTAGTCTCTCCTCATAGGGTTTTTGATGGAGACCCAGTACCATTTTAGTTGTTCTCCTCTGGACCACTTCCACTCTGTCTATGTCCTTCTGGAGATGTGGTCTGCAGAACTGGACACAGTATTCTAGGTGGCGTCTTACCAGTGGTCAATACAGAGGCAACATCACCTCCCTCTTTCTCCTGGTGATACTCCTCGCTATGTACCCCCAGCATCCCACCAGCCTTTCCTACCACCTTGTCACACTGCCTGCCCACCTTTAGGTGGTAGCATATCAGGACAACCCCACAACAGTGAAATACCACCACAGCGACAAATCTCGGCTGGTCGAGATATTTCACTGTGGTAGTCTGCTGTGACCCAACACTGCAACTCCTGGTGTTGCACCCCCAACCTGAACCAACTCCAACTCGGAGTTGGTTATATAAAGAAGGAGGCTGTGGGGGGCACAGCACCCCACAGAAAAACACTTTGCCTTGTTGGGAACAATGCTGACTGTCGGCATTGTTCCTGTTGATGTCCGGGCCATTGATATCGACAGTGTCGATATCATGACATGGAACCCTTTAGGTCATCTGATATGATTACCCCCCAGGTCGCTTTCCTGCTTGGTGGTTGTCATTACCACTTCACCCATTTTGTACTCTGCCCATGGGTTTCTGTGCCCAAAATACATTATTTTGCACTTTTTTGCATTGAAATCCAGCTGCCACACTCATGACCACTCCTGTAGTTTTGTCAGGTCTCTGCTAATCCTTTCCACCCCCGAAGTGTACATGCTGTTTCAGATTTTGGTATCATCCACAAAGAGGCAGACCTTTCTTGCCAACTCCTCTGCAATGTCACTTATAAAGACAATAAAGGGGATTGGGCCCAGCACTGATCCCTGAGGCACCCAGCTGGTCACCCTCCCTTCCTCAGAGCAAACACTGTTTACCCCCACCCTCTGTTGCCTATCTCCTGACCAATTTCTTATCCAGTTTATCATCTTTGGACCCACTCCTTAGCTACCCAACTAGCTTACTAAACTTCTATGTGGAATGGTGTCGAACGTCTTACTGAAATCTAGGTAGGCCACATCCACCACTTCACCCTGATCTAAATCCTTTGTCACTGAGTCAAACAAATCTATTAGATTCATTTAACATGTCCTCCCCCCATATGAAACCAAGCTGTCTTGGGTCTTGTAACCCACTGGATTCAAGATATTCCACAATCCTTTCCTTCAGCAGTGATTCCATTAACTTTCCCACCACTGATGTCAGGCTAACTGCCTATAATTGTCAGCCTCCTCCCTGCTACCACTTTTGTGTTGTGGGACTATATTCACCCTAGTCCAATCCTCAGGTGCCATTCTTGTTTCTAGTGAGCTGTTAAACAGGAATGTCAGAGGTGCAGCCAGTATTTCCCTGAGCACCCTTGGATGCACCCCACCTGGCTCCATTCATTTGTCCACTTTCAGATTAACAAGTCCCTTAAGTACTCTCACCTCCAATAAAGGACTAGTGTCCACCTCCCTCCCTCCAAAGGTTTATTTGCTTTTTTGTGGCCCCTCCCAGTCTCCTTCCTCTGTGAACACTGAACAAAAGTATTTGTTCAGGATGTCTGCATTTTCCTGGTCCCCCTCTGCACATCCCCCTCCTTCCCTTTTTAGGGCTGCAGTGGGCAGAGCCCTGCAGACCTAGTGCATTCAGAAAATGACTCCCACATTCCTTGCGAACCAACAACATGTTGGAGTGTTAACACAGTCACTTCTGCATCTGTGTAGCACTCTTTATAGGCAGTCGTGCCATCATGTGACTGTGGATTAAATAAATCCACACTTCCCTCCTACAGGAAAGAAAACAGAGAGAATCACTGAAGTGTGAGACAGTGAGAGTGGAGATGCAGCTGTACAGTGGCTGTCAGGCACCTATACCACCCCCACCTACCTGCCAAGAACACAGAATCTCCCCCCAGTGAGAGAGACAGAGCTGAAATAGCTCACCACAGCCTATCCCAGACCCAGACTGCTGTCTTCCCTTCCCTCCCCAACAGATCCCAGTAGCAGCCACCAGCACTCGTTCCCTTCTGCAGAAAGCAAAACACAGAGGCTGCCATTTGAAATCCCTGAAGTAGGAGAGAGAGAGAGAGATCTGTTTGTGATGCCCCTTCCGTCACCTCCCAAATCATCCCTGAAAGCACAGTTCTTATTTTGTGTATGTGGGATGGACAAGGAAGAAAAAAGAAAGTCCATTCCTCCGTCTTTGTCTCTCTCTCTCTCTCTCCCTTCTGTGATCTGTCTTCATTCCATTCTCTCTCACCTCCTTGCCAAGAACACATAATCTCCCCCAAATGAGAGAGACAGAGCTGAAATAGCTTACTACAGCCTGTCCCAGACCCAGACTGCCGCTCCCCCTCACCAACAGATACCAGTAGCAACCGTCGGCACTTGTCCCCTTCTGCTGAAAGTAAAAAACAGAGGCTGCCATTTGAAATCCCTGAAGTAGGGGAGAGAGAGAGAGAGATCTGACTGCTTGTGTTGCCCCTCCCGTCACCTCCCAAGCCATTCTTGAAAGCACAGTTCTTGTTTTGTGTATGTGGGACTGACAAGAAAGAAAAAACAAAGTCTGTTCCTTTGTCTCTGTCTCTCTTCGCATTCCTTTTTCTGTCACTCTCGATCTCTTGCTCAACTGGCTAAATTATGTGCCTGTGTTTTAGAGGTGCTCAAAGTGGGACACAATGCTTGGAAATGGGATCAACTGGGGGAAGGCTCTTTATGGAGAAAAGATGAAAGGAAAGCCGAGTTGTAGCAGTGTGGGTTTTCTGTGAGGGATCGTTCGTTATCACATTGACCCGGACTTTTTATACTAAATAGCTCAAAAGCATAGCTAAAAGCTGATCCCCTGAGGCAGTGAAACAATTACATCCAGCATATAAATCAGAACTACCTACCCCCATAATTCTGTGTAGCTCTTTTCGGCATTGCATTCCAGCATGATTACATTCCTTCGAGGCTGGAGGTTGTAATACAATATCTTCCGATATGAGCCACACTCATGCCTTGAGAAAAAAGCCACAAAAATGACATGGACAGTGACCGACACATGTATCTTGTTTATCAGGACCCAGTCAGCTGCATTTTGCACTTAACTGTTAATGCCCTTGAAATGTTCTTTTTTTAAGATGACAAAGCTTTCTATGTGTCTCGTGATATGAAAAAAAATCTTTTTTTACATCACAAGTCACAAAAAAAGCATTATCATCTTAAAACAAAAAAAAACATTTCAAGGGCATTTATCCAACACTTAAGTGCAGAATCCAGCTAACAGCCTCCCAATAAGCAAGATACACATGTTGATCGCTCTCTGTACTCCTAGCTGAAATGCATTGAAAAACGGAAATCCACTGAGGCACTTCAACATTCTTCCAACATTATTGCTCTCTATGAGAATGCCAACTGTGGGCTTAGGTCCAGACTTCTTCAGAATATTGTCCATTCTGATATTTAGGCCTCCTAATTTTGCAGCAGAGAAGCAGAAAACCATTATATTTATTCTATCATTTTACAGATAGAAGAATCCATATAATGGATAGTCAAGTGTCTGATTACAATTTTTTGAATCACCTGCTGACTACTGTTGTGACTAGATTGAGCGATATTGCCTGACTCATTAAGTCCCATTGCAAATTGTTAATTTTTCTGAGCTGGAATTTCTTCACATAGTACCTCAAACCTGTTTTGAGTTTGTATTGGGTGGGATTCAAGCCTTTCTGCCCTCCTACTTCTCCTACTCTTCTGTGAGGTTTATATAGTGCACCAGATACTACCTTCTAAATCTCTGTTTTCAAGTTCAGTTTCTGCCCTCCCTCTTTTATTTTGTTTATTTATTTACTTACTTATATCTAGGATTACAATGCCTTTGAGTCAAGACTCGTTTACAAAGATTCTGGGTCAGAAACAAACAAAACACAATTAAGGACACAATTAAACCAACAGCAAACATCCAGTAAAGGTTAACAAATGCATGCAATACAACATTTTCACAATCAAGTTAAAAGTGACAGTTGCACTAGATAAAGGGAAAATGGAGAGAACCAATAGAAGAGGGTTGTAGAGGGTGCAGTCCAAGGACTGACATTGTCTGAAATTGGCAAAGTAGTGGGGAGGGAAGGGGTATGGTGTAAGAGAAAAAGAAAGCTGCCAGTAATCGACACTGTCAGTGTTAGTAGTAGTCGAGGGAAAGGGGCAATGAGAAGATAGGAGGGGGTGAACATAGGTATTGGGTGGTACAAACAATGGGCAGCGTGTGAAGCAAGGGGGGGAGGCTAAGTGTGACTCACAACAGCTGGGGGCCGCATGGTGTTGTCTGAGCCTGTGTTTGAAAGGGTCTAGCGTAGGTTCACTAAGAATGTTCTAGGGTAGCTTGTTTCGCTAGCTAGGGTTATGGAACCTCAAGGACCATTGGGCCAGAGTTGTCCGACAAAAAGGGACTTGATAAACAAGCCTTGAGGCACTCCTGGTGCTGCGCAGGTTGAGGTGTGGGTGAGAAAATGTAGGATGTTATTCCTCCTAGTTTCATTCTAATGAGTGCTAGTAAAATTATGCTCCTCTCTAGCTATTTTTTTTAATTAGTTAATTTGCTTCATTTGAAACACCATCTAAGATATTTTGATTTTCTGCTCTAATGTGTTCTCCATCTGGCTTATTTCATTAGTTATGTCAAGTTCTTCTTTAAGTCTATCTATTTCTACAACCAACATTGCATTTAGTATGCATTTCTCACAAACAAAAATTGTTTGACTGAGGTTAACATATTTGTATGCAGTACTCCTATCTAACTAATGCTGTCAGAGGTCTGATAAAAAAAAAGTGCTATAACACATACACTCACACACAGACTGGACTGTTTAAAACAAGGAGTGTGATATGCAAGCCTGTTTCACAAGTACCACACTCAGTTTTTATCATTTTTCTAGGATTTGAGCTGCTTGCAACTATAATAAATGCATGAAGTTAGGTACTCAGCACCTCTTAAAAGACAGACGCCATAGCTCCAGAAAATAAAGCTCCGTTGTATATTTTGTTATGACAATTCAGCATATTAACAAGAACAGACATAAAAATGCCCACCTGATGCATTCCGGACTGGCTGATCCTTTATTGAAGCCTTTGATAAAGGACCAACTGGTCCAAAATGCTTCAGGTGGGCATTTTTATATCTGTTCTTGTAAATATGCTGGTTTGTCATTAATAAATGTAGTAGTAGTAGTAGTCAATCTTTTTTATTCAGCAGAATAAGGGAAAAAAAACATTCAATTGAGCATTGCTCATTTTCAATGAAGTCCCATGTGTTAACAGCAGCAAACTTCAGTTACAGTATAAAAAGAAAAAAAAAAGAAAAAAAATTAGAAAATTACACCTAACATACCAAAAAAACCCCCACAAAACTACAAATTACAAGCATCAAAATACACAATAAATAATAATCGACAAACATCAAATACAGTACATTGAGAGAGGCTATTAGACCAGCATAAACACCAGTCATTCAAATAAGAAATGCATATAGTTCGGTTTGATTCACGTAGCCCTACTGGAATTTTTTTCCACAATACAGTTCCCCTATGGGAGACAGATGACCTACCTATATTTAAGTTACATTTATTAATAAAATATTGTAAACCATGAGCTATCCTCAAATTCTCTTTTTACCGTTCTTATGAGAAACATCTCAAGGATGTAAAAGGGAACCACATGTTTCTGGATTTTATACATAAATTTAAGAAGATGTAAATTCCTGCGGGCCAAGGGTTTAGGCCAGTTTAAACTATTATATAACAAGAATCTATGTGTTCTGTGGGGTACCTCCAGAACAAAACATGCCATTCTGTGGAACATTATATCCATCTTATTCAAATATTGTGCCAGAGGCTCCTCCATATAAAATATCCCCATAGTCTTGGACAGGCAATAATAGAGAATTGACTACATTTAGTCGAATGTCCCTAGACATGAAATATTTGAATCTATAAAGAGCCCACAGCTTCCTGTTCAGTCCCAATAGCATATTTTCTATGTGATAAGACCAGGTCAGATTACAATCTAACCACAGCCCTAAATATTTATATTGGGCTACTTCCTTTATATCTAGACCATCTAAGGTCTGGATATTCAGACCTGAATTTAATTCTTTCATATATTTGTTTCTGAACAGGAGAACCTGAGTTTTCTTGGGATTCAAGATCAATGTTCATAAAATTTTTTTTGAACATAATCAAAAGCCAACTGAAGTATAAATCCAACTTGATCCAAAGTCTGGCCCTCAACATACAATATAGTATCATCAGTGCACATTTGGGCCAGAATATTCAAAGGGGTTGCTCATGGCACAACAGTGTTGCACCATGCGAAACCCACTGATGCACCCCGGTGCAATATTCAAAAGGGGATGTTGTGCTGCACAAATCCTGATGCACCGGGGCACCAGTAATGTATGCAGTGCAAGTGTAGGGGGTGTGCCCATGCATATTCGGCACATCCCGATATTCAGCCCAGGATGTTCGGCACATATGCATGCACACACCCACCTTGCGCCACACAGGGGGGGCGCAAAGATCCACTGAGAAAAAAAAGGAGCAAGGCCTGGCCACCCACAGGTGAGCTGCCATATTGCAGGGTGCAACACGGCAGCCACCAGCTGTGGGTGGCCACCTGACCTCCAGAGCCACAGTCCGTCGTCGTCACTCCCCCCCATGGGCTCCAGTAAGAAGAAACTCCCTGGTGGCCAGTGAACCTGCTCCCCAGCCCAATCGCGGGCTCTGTAATAATATATACATCCCTGGTGATCCAGTGGACCTGCCCCCAGCCCGATCGAGGACTCTGTAATAATATATATATCCCTGGTGGTCCAGTGGACCTGCACCCCAGCCTGATCGTGGGCTTTGTAATAATAATTTTATCCCTGGTGGTCCAGTGGACCTGCTCCCAAGCCCGATTGTGGGCTTTGTAATAATAATTTTACCCCTGGTGGTCCAGTGGACCCACTCCCAAGCCCAATCATGGGCTTTGTAATAATAATTTTGTCCCTGGTGGTCCAGTGGACCACTCCCAAGCCCGATCGTGGGCTTTGTAAATTAAAACTCCTGGTGGTCCAGAGGTACCCCTCCCCACCGCCCAGGCAGTCCTGCCACCCTTCCCCCATCTGCGGCGGGCGGCAGCTCCCACCTAGCCACCCAGCCACCCACCGACTGACAGCGTACTGATGCGGCTGTGCGCCCATTGGTCCCACAGTGTCGGCCAATGGGTGAGACAACCGTGCTGTCATAGTCCCGATATGAATGAATTTCCATTCACACATCGGGACTGGTGTAGTTCAGTATGGTTCGAATGCTCATTGGCCCACGCTGTGGACCAATGGGCGTACGGCTGTAACTTTAAGTTCATTATTATAGATATTAACTAGGCCCTAAAATCAACCCTTGCGGGACACCAGAAGAAATATTAATTAATTTAGACTTAAAGGGACCAATTTCTATGAATTGCTTTCTTGAATTCAGATAAGAAGAAACTCAGTTTACAGCCTGGGTGGACAAACCTATCCAGCTGGACAGGAATACCCGGTGGTTGAGGGTATCAAATGCCTTAGAAAGATCTATAAACATGGCTCCAACCATGGCCCTCCTGTCCAGGCTCAGCTGGAGATCATTGACCACTCTAGCTAAAGCAGTATGAGTGCTATGTAAAGGCCAGAAACAAGACTGATACATGGACATCTTCCTGCCTGAATCCAAGAACTCTCTTAACTGATTAGAGATCATTCTCTCAAAAATCTTAGAAATCTGTGGTAGGAGCGAGATGGGCCTATAATTGCCCAGCTCACTTCTATCACCAGGCTAACAAATAGGTTTTACTCTTGCAACCTTCCAACCCTCAGGAAATTCACTACAGGAACAGGACAGATTCAAAATATAAGCTAAATGTTCAGCTCTACAGGGAGCAGCATACCTTAGTAACCCGGCAGGGATCCCATCAAAACCAATTGCCTTGGCTATATTCATCCCCAACAACCCAGTTCTCACCTCCTCATGTGTGATGTGTTTGAAGCTGAATGTGCCAAGACACCCATACTCAGAAGCCCCATTTTCCTCATTTATTATATGGCCAGGGAGAACATCTAAGTCTACCATAAAAGATGTATAATCAACCATTTAAGATTTCTCCAATATAGTTTGTGACCTGATTTAGGGACATTAATATTAGCTCTGGTAGCATAAATGATTCGATGATCAGAAAATTATTCGGGCAAGACCCCATAAGCCAAAAAATGTTGAGGAGAGTTAGTAAACATAAGATCTAAAATCGTAGATTTCTTAGGGTCATAATGATTTATTCTCGTATGTTCTGTAATTAATTGGGTCAGTCCCAAATCAATAGACAAGGGAGCTTAATTTTCTGGAGCTACAGTGTCCATTTTTAAGAGGTGGTGAGTGCTCAACTTTTTGCTTTTACTGTTGTACTGTTTGTCCTGGTGCACCATCAATCCAGTGCAAACTTTTTTGGATTAGTAGCTTTTTGCAACTATTGTACTAAGCTGTTTCCTGCAGTTTTGACTATATAATCAACAATACCTGTTAACCTGAGATCTAAAATCAACTGCAGCACAAGGTACACTGAATGTAAACTTCAGCCCAAAGTCATTATTATTTTGCAAATCAGAAAAACGATTAATGGTTTCAATGGAGCCCCTCCATGTGATCAATACATCACGCAAATAGTGATGCCATGAAAGTATTTGATCAATGGAGGGGTACTTGCCCCAGAAAATTTAATTATTCTCAACCCAGCCCAGTACTAAATTAGCATATGATGGGGCACAAGCTGCACCCATCGCTGTGCCCTGACTCTGAGATGATAGTATTTGTTATCAGTTAGAAAATGGGCAAAGTGTAATCTTGATCCTGACTGGCTAAATGTACCAATCAGTCAGTCCGGTATGAGACAACAGAGACTGGGAAATAACGAGTCCCAGTCTCTGTTGCCTCATTTTGTTCCAATAGTACTGTGCCAGTGGAATGTTTTAAAACAAAAATACTACCATGTTTTCTTTGTCCCTTAGTGAGCCCCCCCATCTCAAAGTGTCACTCACAACACATTCACAGTGCTGATCGACTGACTGGGTTTACATTAGCAAGTTTTTTTTTTTTTGTTACAACAAAAGTGAACTGCTTTTTTTGTAGCCCACCTTGTTACAACAAAGGAGCTGTGCTCATTAGAGAAAACAGCTAAACTCACCAGCAGTCACGCACATCCACAGCAATGCCCACGCAAACCACAATTATTTAAATCAAAAACAGTTGTGTAAAGAAGCAGTTGCACTTTTGGACAGGGAGAAAGAAGTTAAAGCATTTTCCCTGCAGTGGCACAGTGCTTGTGCTTCATGTCATATCCATTACAAACAGCTTCCTGGCTCACCCATCACCACCACCACTATCTCTGGCTGTTTTACAAAACAATAACAAAAGTATAGTCCACTATTCTTCACTCATCAGAATCACACACCTTTTTGTTTGCCACTGCTAGATCATCGACACCATGCCATATCTAAGCATTACTCTTACTTCTGATCCCATTTCCCAATCAGACTACAACATCCGAGTGCACTGTATCATCTCCTAATAGTGCTACCGTGAAAATAATAATAATAATAAAAAAATACTGCTACTCCAGTTGTGTGGCAGGAGGGGGGAGTGTAAAAAAAATACCTTTAGCTTTGCTTAAGGATTGCAAAATACAATGGGAGACATTTACAAAACTTCTTAAAGGTGATTTCTGGAGCAAGGGAAAGTGGGTCTAACAACAAGAATGACCGGCAGAAGGGCACTTCAACAGAAAGGCATAACACAGAGCTCAAAAGTGCCTTCAGTGCCAATGAAAGAAGAACAGTGCCTACTTTACTAAAAATATGTTTATTCATTTAAATTATTTCCAGTAATGTTTTTAATTTTTTCAACTTTTTTCTCATATTTAGCCTAAATCCCATTTTCTAAGCATAATAATACCCTCCGGGGTGGGCAGTATTGGGCTACACCTGACCTTTCAGGGGCTATAAGGCTCTGGGTGGTCCAATATAGCTCAATACTGCTCACCTGTTGGGTATTATTTCTTACCTGTAAAGAAGTAATCTGGGGCCAACCCAGTGGCACTGAGGGATGAGGCGCTGGATGCCTTACCTCGTGCTACGTTGTTGACCCATGTTCGGGAACCAGCATGGGCCACTGGGGGTTGGCAAGGTTGGACAAGGAATGAGCATCCGAGGGACTGCTCTCCTTCTCTGGGGAGGGGGAATGCTAGTGGTTTGTGCTCAACTGGCCCCTAGCGGAGGCTTGGGGGCAGTGCAGCAACACTGCAGAAGAGGGGTGGAGATAGGGCAGATGCCTGGAGGAGTGCATGCAGACACGTACACACTCCCTCCACTGGCATCATTGCACGCCCCTCTCTGCAGGGGAGAAAATGGAAAAAACAGGAGTCCTCACTGTGGATAACGATTGTCCCCCTTGTAGCACTGCTGGGAGGGCATCTCCCTGAACTGGATCTGGTGTGGTGGGTTGAGGGTCTCCCCACCCCCCCATCATGAGGTATAAGTCATGGGGGCTGAAGGGGAGGTGGTCTCATACCTGGTCAGCACGGGGGGGGGGCATCAGATGGCAGGGCAGGGACTCCAGAAACAACACCAAAAAAAAAAAAAAAGAAGTAATCTTTAAATACAAACTCTGTGCTGTGTTGTACAAATTCTGGGCTGATGACACCAGTCAAGACAAAATCCCACAGCATGCTTGCCATCGCCATAAGATCAAATTCATGATTTATTGAACTGTTCTGCAATTCCACATCAATCATAATCCACATAAAGTCAGCATCCCAAGTCACCTCTTTAACTCTCCCCAGTACATCCATCATGTCCCTTACATAGGAAGGCAATTGTTGTGCCAAATCCTTAAGGAAAAAAATCCAAATGTGAATTTTCTGTTACTGAAGTACAGCCAACACAATTGAATGTCTTGAGAGACAGGTCTAATTTTTATAAAGTTTTGGAATGATACAGAAGGTAGGAAAAACAAGATTAGTGATCATCATGAATTCCATTTCTTTTTTGCTGATCCATCCCAATCTCAAAGACATAGCAAGAAAGTCATTCATTGTTTTAACTCATTATAAATAAATCATAAATCAGGGCACAGGAGCAAGTCCCAACATTGTGCAGCTGATAGTGATGCACAGATGATTGTGTGCATGACAATTACTGATACCCTGGGTCCCAGTGTGCCTTTTGACATAGAGGCAACTTTCTGTTATAGGCATAGGCATTAGAAAAAACTAGAATGGGGGACCCTAGTCAATCCAAAAGCCATGCCTGTTCCTCTCATTATGACACACTAAACACCTATGCTCTGGAGATACAGGGACACTCCCTGGTGTAGGTAGCAAAATTAGAGGAAGTTACACTATTAAACATGAAAGACTGTAGAAATTCTATGGTGAATATTTCATTTAGTTGTAAATTGGTGTCCTGGAAAGGGTTGCAGAAGAGATACTGGCAAAATCAAACAATACAGGTAGAATTTAAACAGTTGAAAAAACCTATAAAGATTATAATTTAGGATAAGGTGAAAAAATGGGGATAAAGAAAAAAACAAATCCACATGAGGCAAAAATATTAAATACATAAAATACATTATAAGACACAAGGAACACTAACCCTAAGCTGCAAAGTAATGAATAAAGGTGAGCTGTAGCAAAAAAAGCATAGGAATCTGATCGAATCAAGATGAGGGAGAGGCAGAGAAGGACTGGTGGAGAGCCAAAAGGAGCAAGGGATTTTACCTCTGCAAGCACTAAGACTGGTTGAATTTTGTGCAGACCCTGTACCACTTTAGTTGCCCTTCTCTGGACTGCTTCCACTCTATGTCCTTCTAGAGATGTGGTCGCCAGAACAGGACACGATACTCAAGGTGGGGTCTTACCAGTGATCTATAGAGGGAGCAACACCCCCTCTCTCTTTTGGCTGACGATACTCCTCTCTATGCACCCCAGCTTCCTACTAGCCCTCCCAACTGCCTTGCTGCACTGCCTGGCCACCTTTAGGTAATTGAATATGTTCACCCCTAGATCTTTTTCCTGCTTAGTTGTTGTCAATGCCACACCACCCATTTTGTACTCTGCCCCACTGTTTCTCTGCCCAAAGTGCATTATTTTGCAGTTTTTTCACATTGAAACTCAGCTGTCATACCCTTGACCATTCATTGGATTTTCTCAGATCTCTGTTCATTCTATCCACTAACCGGAGTGTCCACCCATTTGCATATTGTGGTGTCATCCACAAAGAGGCAAACAGTCCCATTCAGCTTCTCTGTAATGTCACTCATAAAGCTAACTGCACACTCGTGCAGACTTGATATACTATAAGGTCTTTATCTGCTGGCAAATTCGTACATTCGTATGTTCGTATAAAGGCATTAAAGAGGACAGGTCCCAGCACTGATCCCTGAGGCACCCCGCTGGTGACACCATCCTCTGTTGCTTATCCCCTAACCAATTTCTTACCCAGTTTACCAACTTGGAACCTACTTATAATAGATATAGAGATACATAGAATTTGTCAACAGATAAGGACCACCTGGCCCATCTAGTCTGCCCATTTTTTCTACCTTTAACTTATTCTGCAGACTGTAGTTGATCTGTGGCATTCCTACTTTTCCTTTTTCTAGGGCTCCCTTGTGTGTGTCCCATGCATGTTTGAATTCCTCCACTGTTTTTTCCCCTACCACCCCAGTGGGGAGGCTGTTTCAAACATCCACCATCTTCTACTTCCTTACATTACCCCTGATTCTTCCTCCCTCCAACTTCATCTCATGTCCCCTAGTTCTTGTCCATCTTCTTTTATGAAGGATTCTACCATCCTGTACCATAGTGATCCCTTTAAGGTATTTATACATCTCTATCATGTCTCCCCTTTCTCTTCACATCTCTGGAAAATACATATTGAGGTCTTTCAGCCTCTCCTCATATGACTTCGGGTGCAGCCACTGTACCATTTTGTAGCCCATCTTTGGACCACCTCCATGCCGTCTATGTCCTTCCTGAGATGTGGCCTCCAAAACTGAACACTGTATTCCAGATGAGGTCTCACCAATGATCTGTATAGTGGCATCACCACCTCCTCTTTTATGCTTGTGATGCCTCTTCCTATGCATCAAAACATCCTGCTGGCCCTTCTAACCACCTTCTCACACTGTCCAGCCACCTTTTGGTTCTCAGATATATTTATTACTAGATCCCTGTCCTGTTGTGTGGCCAACAGTACCCCCCCCCATTTAGTACTCCTCTCTTGGGTTCCCGTGATCTAAGTGCATACTTTTGAATTTCTTTGTGTTGAATCTCAACTGCCATACATTTAACCAATCCTTCAGCTTGCCCAGGTCCCTTCTCATTCTTTCCATACCACCCCCCCCCCGTGTGTCTTCCCTATTGCAGATCTTTGAGTCATCTGCAAAGAGATACCCCTTCCCCTACAGCCCCTCTGCAATGTTACTTATGAAGACATTAATGAGGACTGAGCCTAGTACCAATCCCTGAGGCACCACGCTGGTCACTTCCCTTTCTATGGACTGAACTCCATTCACTACCACCCTTTGTGTTCTACCACTCAGCCAATTCTGAACCCAGTTAACGACCCCAGATCCAACTCCCGGACTGCTCAATTTGTTTATTAGCCTTTTATGCAGTACAGTATTGAAGGCCTTGCTAAAATCCAGGTAGGCCACATCTACTGCCCTTCCCTGATCAATCTCCCTTGTCACCCAGCTGAAGAAATCTGTCAGGTTTGTTTGCCAAGACCTGCCTGCCATGAAACTATGCTGTCTTGGATCCTGCAGTCTGCTAGATTCAAGATATGTTATATTCCTTTCCTTGAGTAACGATTCCATCAATTTTCCTTCCACTGAGGTTAGTCTGACTGGCCTATAGTTAGTTACCAGCCTCCTACTTGCTCCTGCTGTTATGGAGAGCGACAACATTCACCCTCTTCCAGTCTGCTGAAACCACACTCATTTCTAATGATTTGTTGAACAAGGCTGTCAGTGGTCCTGCTAGCTCTTTTCTTAGTGCCTTTAGACTTCTGGGATGTATTCCATCTGGCCCCATTGGCTTATCTATTTTCAGTTTTTCTGATTCCTTTAGGACTCCCTGTACTGTGAAAGGACTGGTATTTATTTATTTATTTGAACTTTGATAACTGAGGAAGTCCACTGAGACAATAGCAGTCCTTTTTTCAGGGACGACCCAGGACAGCAACAAGAGAAGTACAGTACAGAACAATTTCAACAATTTCACAGAAAGAAAATTCCAAATACAGTGCATTTTCACAGAAAGATAATTACAGCAGAAACAGAAATCATAGTAGAAGAATAATTGTCATCAAGCACAGCAAAATGCAGCAATGGTTATGACATAAAATAAATAGTAGGCTAGGCATATAAAATATTACAGATTATACATAATCACGTTAAAGTCAAACTATTAGTACAGGTGCAGGACAGTACAAAGATGAGTCAGTGTAGAGGGCAGGGAGTGAAGCATAGATAGAGAGTCAGGCAGAAGAGAGCGGAGTGAAAACAGCAGGGTAGGAGTAGGATAGGCATCATTGGAAGCAGGAGCATGTAGCAGCAGCAGAGAGAGTGGTGAGCAAATTGGATTGCAATGTGGGAAGAGAGAGGCAACATAGAATGGAAGGAGGAAGGGAGTTCCAATCAGACACTGATGAAAAAGCGAATGACATACGAGTTGTAGCTAACCACAAGTTAGGCCGCATGAGAAGGGGGAGGGAGGCAGATCTGAGAGCTCAAGGGGCTTGTCTATGGTGGACAATCTCACTGAGGCAGGGCGGAGTAAATTTATGGACCAACTTATGCATGAGACTCAGGTTGGTATACCTCAGTGTTGATTCATATGGTAGCCAACCTAAGGAAGAAGGGATGTCACAGTAATGGTGATGGGCATTGACCTCCAGGGCAAATCTACCTACTCTATGATATGCCTGAGCCAGGCGAGACAGGGTAGTGACATTGGTAGATAGTAATAGAGGAGCACCATAGGTTCGGAGAGGGAGAACGGATGAGGAAGCAATTTTAAAACAAGAGGCAGAGTTGAGGAAGGGACGGATGCGATAGAGGAGATCTAACCTTTGGTTCATGGATTTAACTATAGTAGAGGGAAGGATATTAAAGGAAAGTGAGGAATCAAGGGTGATGCCCAGGTATTTAAAGGTGTGGACAGATTCAAGGGCATCCCCAGTCAGAGAGGTGATATTAAGTGGGGGGTTGGTACTAGGAGACGAGGATGGGTGTGAGAATAACATACTTTTAGTTTGTTTTTTGTGTTAGGGATGAGATGATTACACCTGAACCAGCCTTCTAGGTTGGAGAAGTCAGAGGCAAGGTCACTGTTTATTTGATTAACATCAGAATATAAGTGGTATATGATTGAATTGTCTGCATAGAGATGCACAGATGCACCACCACAGTTACTGAGTAAGTCATTCATAAACAGGGAGAACAATATAAGCCCAAGAATAGAGCCCTGCGGCACCCCATCAGTTATGGGTCTAAGGGTGGATTGGGCACCAGCCCACTTAACCCTTTGCGATTGGCAGGACACATAGCTGTGGACCCAACCCAGGGCACTGTTATCAAGACCAAGCTCGAGAAGCCGTTGTAGCAGAAGACCATGATTTACCAGTCAAACGCTTTTGTCAGGTCAACAAAGATAGCACCCATTGCAGAACCTTGATCCATGGCCTGGATTATGTCTGTAGTTACTCTAATCAAGGCTGTGAGGGTGCTATGATTCTTTTTGAATCCATGCTGGTAGGGAGAGAGTAGATTGTGGTGTTCCAGATAACTCTGCAGATGATTATAAACAATACTTTCCTGCATTTTAGTCATGGGGCACAGGATGGATATTGGTCTAAAGTTTTCAGCTACTGGGTTGGGTCCCCCCCTTATGCACAGGTATGACTACCGCTACATTCCACTTGTCAGGGACAGTACTTGATATGAAGGAGCGATTAAAAAGGTCACGTACCAGGCGAGCAAGGGCAGGTGCACCTAGTTTGAGGAACTTTGGTTTAAGGGTGTTATGACCAGGTGAGCTCTCAGCCTTCAAATTAGCAAGAAGTCTCTGGACCTCCTTGGTGGTTGCCAGCTTCAGGTGGAAAGAAGGATGAGATCCTAGGTAGTTGGGGGTGACTGAGGCTGAGGGGGGCAATGGGGAGTAATTAAAGAGTGAGGTGTATCTGTCAAGGTCAGTGGAGAATTCATTGAATCCAGTAGTGATCGATGGGTGGTCAGTACGGGTAGTGCCCTGGGCAGTGAGGGAACTCAGATGCTCAGTAGCTTTCCCTTTGACTAAGGAATTGATCTGCCTCCCAGAATGCTTTAGGACTGCAGAGGTGTTCATTTTGCAGTGATTTGCAGTGGTGGCATTTTGCTTTATGTAGGGAGTTTTTGCATTTATTTCTGAGTTGCCTGCAAAGTTGCCAGTCAGACGGCAGATCACTTTTTTTGTAGGCCCACCAAGCATGGTCACGAGAGAACACAAGCATGCTGAGGTCCTTATTGAGCCATGGGGCCTTGACACTCTTAGACTTGCATGTTTTCAGAGGAGCATGCATATCTACAATTTGAGTAAAGGTGGAAATAAAGTAATCCAGAGCTTGGTTGATATCAGAGAGAGTTTTGATAGGTCCCTAGTCAGTATTAGAAATAGTACTAATAAAGTTGTTAGTATCAAGTCTGGACATGTCACAGACAAGTGAGATCTTGGTGGTGGTGGTGGGGGGGGGGTGTTGGGGCAATTATTCCTCCAGACACAAAGAGTGGGAGAATGATCACTTATACAATTAGAATGTATGCGTACAGCTTTTATCTTCAGAGGGAAGTTAGTGATCACCCAGTCAAGCAAAGAACATTTGCTGGTTTTGGTATTGATGCGATTTGGGTCTAGGATGAGTTGAAATAGGTTAGAGTCAGCTAGTTATGAATACAGTTTGTCAGCAGCGGGGCCAAGCCAGTCAGTATGAAAGTCACCACAAAGCACACAGTCATGATGAGGGAGTTTGGTAAGGGAAGCAATGAAGGATGGGAGGCCTAGGGAAGCCTTGTTGGACAGAAGATAGGCACATCCACTGATAAGCTTCTTGACATTACCCAGGGTCAGGGAGAGGAATAGGGACGCCATGGCTAGAGATCCAGAGTCAGGTTCAGGGAGCTCAGTGACATCCAGATCAGACTGAGTGTAGGTAAGGATACCACCACCCCTTTTGCTCAGCCTATCCCTCCTAAAACAGTTATAGCCTAGCAGTGCCACCTCATGTTGTTTGATAGTGGGCTTCAGCCAGGATTCAGAGATACAGAGTACATAGCAAGGACTTTGTAGAACTGGGGAGAGGCCTAAGACAAGTAGCACACACAGTATCCTTCTCAGAGGTGCTGCCTGTAAATGGCATGAGTGAGGCAAGGGTACTTTGCACCATGCAGTTTAATGAGTGGTTGAAAAAATGGTGTGGAGCACAGGGGTTTGGCTTCATTGGGGACTGGGGTTCCACCTAGAGGGACACCAACCTATACAGGCAGGATGGTCTGCATCTGTCCAGGAAGGGAACAAGTCTTTTGAGCAATCGGTTTAAATGCTTCATTGGCAAGCTTTTAAACTAGTCAAGGGGGGAGGCACTGATAAGCAGCAGAAAAATCCCAGCCTCTCCTACAAAACAGAGTACTAAATGGGAAAAGACCGAGGCAGAAAGGTCAGTGGGGATGCTGCAACAGTAAAGCCATCAAAAATGGAGAGCAATGAGTACCAATGCCCGTAGTCCGAGTAACAAGCTTCCTGAATTAGTGGCCTTGATGGAGGAGGAACATCTGATATCGTGGCAGTCACAGAAACATGGTACACATAAAACCATGACTGGGATGTAAACATACCAGGATACACTATCTACAGGAGGGACAGGGAGGGTAAAGAGGAGGAGGTAGCTCTTTACATAAGGGAAGGAATCAAAGAAACAGAACAAAAGGGTAAACAGGGAGGAGAAGAAGCACTGTGGGTAAATTTGGAGACCGGCAATGGCACCACAATCCGCACAGGGGTTGTATACAGACCCCTTCTCAGGGGGAGGAAATGGACAAGGAAATGATAGAAAGTATACTTAGTATGGCAGAAAAAGGGGAGATATTGCTGATGGGTGATCTGAATATGCCAGATGTTAACTGGAGTGCAGTTGCAGCAGCCACTTCTAAGAGTGGGGTTATTCTAGATGCCCTACAGGGGCATGCCTTAGACAACTGAATTGGAGCCCACTCAGAGAGGAACAATCTTAGACCTGGTTCTCTCAAATGGAGATGAGGAGAGGATCACAGATGTAGAAGTGGGTAGCCATCTGGGAACTAGCGACCATCAAACAGTATGTTCACAATAAACACAGCAATAGAGTCAAGCCATACAAAGACAAAGGTACTGGATTTTAGGAGGGCTGACTTTGTCAAAATGGGTGAGTGCCTAAGGAATGCACTAGCAAATGGGCAGGAAGGAGGGTGGAAGAACAATGGGGAATAATAAAAACTGCCATCACAGAGGTAACAAGCCTTTGTGTAAAGCAAATAAACAAAATGAAACGAGGTAAGAAACCACTATGGTTCTCAAAGGAAGTGGCAGTGAAGGTTCAAGAGAAAAAGAAAGCATTCAGGAAGTACAAGGAATCACAGAAGGAGCAGGACAGAGAACTGTATCAGTTAAAGCAAAAGGAAGCTGGGAAGGCAGTCAGAACAGCAAAGGCCCAAACCGAGGAAAAGATAGCCAACTCAGTTAAGAAGGGGGATAAAACCTTTATAGGTACATCAGGGCAGAGTAAGACCAAGGGAGGGATAGTGAGGCTTAGTAAAGGGAGGGAGGGTGGGCAGAGGGTGACTGTGAAAAGGCAGAGATACTAAACAAATACTTTTGCTTAGTATTTACAAAGGAAGAGGGGAGTACCATAAACAAACAGTAGAAACACTCTGGATACAGTAGTTGATACCAGCCCATTTACAGAAGAAAGGGTTCTGAAAGAACTCTTAAAACTGAAGGTGGACAAAGCAATTGGGCCTGATGGGATTCATCCCAGAATTCTAAAGAACTAAGGGTAGAACTAGTGACACCACTGACTACCCTCTTTAACAAATCATGGGAGGATGGGGTGGTACCCGAGGACTGGAGGAGGGCAGATGTGATTCCCCTTCACAAAAGTGGGAGCAAGGCAGAAGCAGGAAACTACAGACCTGTTAGTTTAACCTCAGTGGTAGGGAAAATGATGGAATCACTTCTGAAGGAAAGAACTGTCGAGTATCTAGAGGCCAGAGGGGCACAGGACCCAAGGCAGCATGGATTCACAGCGGGAAGGTCATGCCAGACAAATCTGATAGATTTCTTTGACTGGGTGACCAAAGTAGTTGATCAGGGAGGGGCTGTGGACATGGCCTACCTAGACTTTAGCAAGGCATTTGACACAGTCCACACAAAAGATTAATATACAAGTTAGCCAGCCTGGGAGTGGGTCCCAAGATGACAGCCTGGGTAAAGAATTGGCTGGAGAATAGGACACAGAGAGTAATAGTAAATGGAGTCCACTCTGAAAAAAGGGGGTTAGTAGTGGGGTACCGCAGGGTTCAGTATTAGGACCGGTCCTCTTCAATGTCTTTATAAGAGACATTGCAGAGGGACTGGAAGGAAAAGTACGTCTCTTTGCAGATGACACAAAGATCTGCAACAGAGTTGATGCACAAGGTGGAGTGGAAAGGATGAGAAGGGACTTGGCAAGGTTAGAGGAATGGTCAAATGTATGGCAGCTTAGATTCAATGCTAAGAAGTGCAAGGTAATGCACCTGGGAAACAAAAACCCAGGGGAAGAGTACACAATGGGGGGTGAGATACTAACAACAACAAAAATGGAAAGGGACCTGGGGGTAGTCATATCAGATGACCTAAAGGTGGGAAAGCAATGTGAGAGGGCAGCAAGGAGGGCTGGGGGTATACTTGGATGCATAGGAAGAGGCATCACCAGTAGAAAACAGGAAGTTATTATTCCTCTGTACAGACAGCTAGTGAGACCCCATCTGGAGTACTGCGTGCAGTTCTGGAGACCCAATCTCCTCAAAGACATAGACAGGATGGAAGCTGTCCAGAGAGGGCAACTAAAATGGTGCAGGGTCTGCACCGGAAGACATATGAAGAGAGACTTAAGGAGCTTAATATGTATAGCCTCGAGGAAAGGAGGGAGAGGAGACATGATAGAAACTTTCAAGTACCTTCATGGAATCAACAACGCTCGAAGAGGGTAGCATCTTTCAAAAAGAGGTGTGCAGAACAAGGCACAATTTGAAGATAGAAGGGGCAGCTCAGAGGTAATTTAAGGAAGTATTTTTTCACAGAGAGGGTTGTGGATGTATGGAACGGCCTTCCAGAGGAGGTTGTGGAGTCAAAAACAGTGGTGGAATTCAAGCATGCATGGGACAGTCATAAGGCAATTCTAGGGGTGGGGTAGGAAGAAGTAGGCTGCTGGTTAACTAGGACCTGCAGCTTATCCATCAGGTAGGGAAATGGGCAGACTGGGTGGGCCAAGCGGTCCTTATCTGCCGTCAAATTCTATGTTTCTATGTTTCTATGTCTGGGGTCTTATGGACAATCTATGCTTCCAACTCAGCCATTTTTGGGTGAAGGCTACGAATGTTCATATGTGCAGTCTTCAGGCCTTTGGGGTAAGATTGTCTCATAGACATTTGAGTAGGAGTAGGGCAGAAAGGTCAGAGATTGAGCTTAATGTCCCCTGCAATGACTAACAGGAAGAGGATGGACATACATACCCAGAATGAGACATTAGGTGGTACACTTGCAAGGACAGCTGATGTGGAGGGAAAGCGCAAGCACCTACAGAGCCAGAGCCCTAGGAGTGCAGTGTCAGGCTTCGGTAGACATTTGATATATAAAAGCACCCAGGGTGAGTCAGGCCAGGTGTAACATGACGGGGGAGGGTTAAAGTCCTGGGGAAGGTCACTTAAGGATAGGGCAATAAACTGGTCAGCACAGCAAAAAAGGATCAGGCAGGATAAGTTAAGTAGCCAGCCAGAGCTACCCATTTTGAAGCAGTCTAAAGTAATTGGCCACCAAGAAGCAAATGAGTATAATGATCCTAGAGAACAGGAAAGAAGACCCAGAGAAAAAAGAATAGAAATCAAGTAGCCAGTATTGGCAAAACTAAAGGTATAGCAGGAAAAAAAAAACAGGTCAAATGAGCAGGGAGTGGAAAGGCAATAAGAGATAAGCTGAGGGAATAAGCTATCTGCAGCTTTAAGACTCAGGGTGCAGATTACTGGCCTCCAATAGAGAGATATTTAAGGGGAAGCAGATGGGACCAAGACATATTTAATTAAGACCGGGGGTGGGGGAGGGCGGACAGGCCAAAATATCCCCAAAGTAAGCAGCAGGAGAGCAGAGAGTAATATAATTTTGGCTAGGAAAGCTGAGAAAGTCCAAAAATAAGGCACAGACAATCAGGACAAAAGCCATAAGGACTTCAGCCAAGGGAAAACAGCCTGGCCAAGCCAATGTCAATTGGAGCTGCAAAGCATATTACCGGTGAAAGCTTGCAGTCTTACCCAGCGAGGAGAGCTTGCCAGCAGGCTGGCAGGGTGGAGCGGCTGGCTGACAGATTCCAGCCATGGCCCCTTTGCATAGCGCCCTGATCAGGGCTAGCCTGAAGGGAGAGAACAGAGTCAGGGGGTTAAATTAAATAGAGTTAGAAAACATTCAGAGGGCTAAATCGGGGGGGGGGGCATGGAAAGGAACAGAGAGCACAATAGAAGGGAGCAGTTAAGCAAGGAAGGAGGGGGTGGGCACCTAGACAGTGATAATGGGGCCAATTTCTAATTGTGCCACACTACCCGAGAGCAAAGCTACAGAGTACAAAAAAAAATAAGAAGAAATAAAATGATTTTGAGTATGGAGCCAGGTACAGGGTAAAGTGAGGGCAGGAAGAGGATTTTAGTGTAAGGAGCTTGGTACAGGGGAGAGCGAGGGCAGAGAGAGAGAAAAAAAAGGATAAGTTCAGAGCAGGGAGCTAGGAGCAAGAGACAGGAAGTGAGGAGGCACAGGCAACTACTTGATAAAATTCAAGCAATTCTCTAGGCTAAGCAATACAGTTAAAATACATTAATAACAATAGTGCTTCTACAACAATTCGACCCCCAGACACAAACTAACCCCAAAGTAAGCAGCAGGAGAGCAGAGAGTAATATAATTTTGGCTAGGAAAGCTGAGAAAGTCCAAAAATAAGGCACAGACAATCAGGACAAAAGCCATAAGGACTTCAGCCAAGGGAAAACAGCCTGGCCAAGCCAATGTCAATTGGAGCTGCAAAGCGTATTACCGGTGAAAGCTTGCAGTCTTACCCAGCGAGGAGAGCTTGCCAGCAGGCTGGCAGGGTGGAGCGGCTGGCTGACAGATTCCAGCCATGGCCCCCTTGCAGCATAGCGCCTGATCAGGGGCTAGCCTGAAGGGAGAGAACAGAGTCAGGGGGTTAAATTAAATAGAGTTAGAAAACATTCAGAGGCTAAATCGGGGGCATGGAAAGGAACAGAGAGCACAATAGAAGGAGCAGTTAAGCAAGGAAGGAGGGGTGGGCACCTAGACAGTGATAATGGGGCCAATTTCTAATTGTGCCACACTACCCGAGAGCAAAGCTACAGAGTACAAAAAAATAGAAGAAATAAAATGATTTTGAGTATGGAACCAGGTACAGGGTAAAGTGAGGGCAGGAAGAGGATTTTAGTGTAAGGAGCTTGGTACAGGGAGAGCAGGGCAGAGAGAGAGAAAAAAGGATAAGTTCAGAGCAGGGAGCTAGGAGCAAGAGACAGGAAGTGAGGAGGCACAGGCAACTACTTGATAAAATTCAAGCAATTCTCTAGGCTAAGCAATACAGTTAAAATACATTAATAACAATAGTGCTTCTACAACAATTCGACCCCCAGACACAAACTAACCCCAAAGTAAGCAGCAGGAGAGCAGAGAGTAATATAATTTTGGCTAGAAAAGCCAAGAAAGTATAAAAATAAGGCACAGCCAATCAGGACAAAAGCCGTAAGGACTTCAGCCAATAGAATGGCAGCCTGGCCGAGCTGTAGCCAATCGGAGCCCCACAGTGTCTTCCCGGTGAAAACTTGCATTCTTACCCAGCGAGGAGAGCTTGCCAACAGGCTGGAAGGGTGGAGTGGCCGTCTGACAGATTCCAGCCGCAACTGCTTGCAGCATAGCATCCGATCAAGGGCTAGCCCAGTGAGGAGAGCTTGCCGGCGGGCTGGTATTTATACTCCTCCCTTTGGTACTCCTTGCACCTAGCTGTGGTCCCTCCCTGTCCCCTTCTACACTGAACACTGAACAAAAACATTTGTTGATGATTTCTGCTTTTTCTTGGTCCCCTTCTGCTAACCCTTCCCTTCCTTTTTTAGTCTCACAGTCTCAACCATGGTTTTTCTCTTCTCTCTAATGTTTCTAAAAAAATGTATTGTCTCCTTTTTTAATTGCCTTGGCTATTCTTTCCTCTGTCTGTGCCTTTGCCTTTCTGATTGCTTTTCTCACCTCCTTTAGCTTTTCCAGACACATTCCTCTATCTTCTTCCCTCTGTGTTTCCTTGAATTTTCAGAATGCTGTCTTTTTTTCCTTCACCCACCCTGCCACCTCCTGTGAAAACCAGAGTGGTTTATTCTTCCTCTTTGTTTTACTTATTTGCCGAATGCAAATGCTCATGGCTTCCATTATGGCTCCCTTATGATGAGCCCATTGTTCCTCTACATCGCCTCTACCACATAGGACTTTCTTCAGATAAACCTCCATCTTTGCAAAATCAACCCTTCTGAAATCCAGGACCCTTGCCTTTGTGTGGCTGAATTCCACTACTTTCCTCATGTTAAACCATACTGTACTGTAATCGCTGGACCTTAGGTAACTCCCCACTTCTACATCTATCACCCTTTCTACATTGGTGAGCACCAAGTCCAATATTGCCTCCTCATGGGTGCGTTCTATCTCCAGCTGTCTAAGTTCCACACCCTGAAGAGCTTCCAGAATTGTTCTGCTCCTTGCTGTGGCTGCAGTATGGGTGCAGCAATTGATATCTAGCAAACTGAAGTCTCCCATTAGCAATATCTTCCCATTTGCTGCCATTTTGTGGATTACTCAGTATGTAAGAGCAGAAGAAGGCACTAGGCCCATCAGGACCACTCTCTCCACACAGGTGGGGTGGATTAAATTGAAGTTCCCAATAACAATTTGTCTAGTTATTTTTTGAATTTATCAAAGACACTGATGTCAACCATGTATTGGGGCAGAAAATTCCATAACACACTAGCCCTTATGGTAAAGTAAAATTTACGTTTATTAGAGTTACATCTAGGGATATAAATTTGTTTGTTATGGCATCTTAGATTGATATAATTTTCTTTGAACTTAATACCAGATTCATTCAGGAGTAAACTGTTGCCTAGAATATTGTAAAGTAATAGTAGGTCTCCACAGTCCCTTCTAAGCTGCAGCTCATACAGGCCGAGAGCTTCTATTCTCTCTTCGTAGGGTAAATGTTTGACCCTGGGAATTAACTTGGTGGTCCTCCTTTGCATACTCTCAATCAGAATTTTATTTATTTTAAAATACGGAGCCAAAAGGAAGCAGCACAATCAGTGTGTGGTTGAATATATGTTTTATATAGGGCAATAAAAGGGTTTTTGGCCCCCAAATAAATTGCGGAGCATTTGTGTACATTAAAGGACATTTCATTGTCTATTGCCCATCTTTCCACAATTGAGAGATCATTTTTTAGTGTTATTATCTTAGAAATGGTGTTAACTTTGGATGATAATTTTGTGTCATCTGCAAATTTAGATATGGGACAAGATATTCCTTGATGGAGATCAGAAATAAATATCCCAAAAAGTATGGGTCCCAGGACGGACCCCTGTGGGACCCCACTAGTGACTTCTATATTCTGAGAGACAGTGTCAAATATTCTAACAGTCTGGGTTCTGTTTTCCAACCATTTCTTGATCCACTTAATAGTCTAACTATTAAAGCCTAATTGTATCATTTTGTTAACCAGTAGATAATGGGAAACTTTATCAAAAGCCTTTTCAAAGTCAAAATAAATGACATCTGCAGGACATTGGTTGTCCATGCTTCTGCTAATGTTCTCATAGAAGCATATAAGGTTTGTGGTGCAAGAATAACCCCTGTGAAAAAAATGCTGGGTGTTGTCTTGCAATCCATTTGTATTAATTTCTATTTTGATTCTCTTTTTTAGGATTTTCTCCATAATCTTGCACATAGTTGATGTAAGTCTGATGGGTCAGTAGTTACATGTTAGGGGCTTAGTGCCTTTTTTATGAATAGGTATCACTGTGGCAATATGCCAGTCATCTGGAACTATACCGTTGAAGTAGGATTTATTATAAATAGTAGTCAGCTGGCCTAGGAGTTTATTTATTGTTTGTTTAATGAAATAGTTCAGTTTGTCAGGTCCCGAGGAACTGTTATTTTTTTAAAGAAAGAATAGCTGTTTTTACCTCATCAGATGTTATCTTTCCGAAGTTTTGCTTATGTGGGTTGTCATGTTGTAGTGTTTTTATTTTTGTTGGAGAACAAACCAAAGTAATCATTGAAACGATTACTTATTTCTTTCCTGTCATTGATTACGTATCCATCTTTTAGTAATGAAGTTATTGTGTGATCATAATTTTTGTTTTGGTTAATATAAGAGAAGAAGGCTTTGGTATTGTTTTTTTGTCACAGAAAGTTTAAATTCAATGTTCATTTTTTTAATTAGATCCTTGGTTATTTTTAATTCCTTTTTATAGTTTATTAAGTTTTCCTCAGTATTTTTGTTTTTCAATTTTTTAAATGCTCTTTCCTTTTTGGGTATTTGTTTCATTATTTTCGGTGTGAGCCAAGGCAGTAACTTTCCCTTGTTATTTCTAGTTTTTTTCCAATGGGATGTGTAGTTGCTCCAGCTCCTGAATAGTAGTTTTTAAAATGTACCAGCAATCATTAGTTCTTAAATTTGCAAATATTGCATTCCAATTGAATGATTTAAGTGAGACCTTAATTTTGTTGTTGTCACCTTTAGGATAGTTAAATTTATATGTATTAAGTCTAATGGTGTTCTTATGTTTGTTTAGAGTAAAAGTGACTGAGAAATGGTCACTGTTCCCAATAGGTTCCGCAATATCAATATTAGTAACAACTTTGGGTATATTGGTTAGAAGTAAGTCGAGTATATTGTAATTCTAGTGGGTTCCACCACCATTTGCTCAAGTCCTAGGGGTATAAAGGAATCTAAGAACATGATATAATTAGCCAATGTGGTTGTTAAATTGTCCCAATCAACACGGGGTAAGTGAAAGTCACCCATGATTATGACAGCTATATTGTTGGTGAGTTCTGAAATTATATTAATTAATTTCTTATTATAAGCAGTATCTGCAGAAGGTGGCCTAGAGAAATTTGCCATGGTAATCTTTTTCCCATTTTGTTGTTCAGTTTATATGATACTTCCTTCAATGAGTGATCCTTTGTTGTTAGGGATGGGAATTTCCACTACCAGTATTGTGTTTTTTACATAGAAGCAAACACCCCCTCCTCTTTTTTCTCTCCTATTTTTATTGAATATGGTATAACCAGAGACAGCATTTTGCCATTCTGAGGCACTGTCCCACCATGTTTCAGATGTAGCAGCTATATCAATATTTTTATGCTGCATAATACATGCGAGTTCAGTAATCTGACTTATATTTAGGCTACTTGCATTACCTAGTAGAATTTTATAGACATTATTCCTGTTAGTTGGATTAATTATACTATTTTCCCTCATTTGCCCCTGGTCTATCAGTTTAAATGTTTATTTATTTCGATGGCAATAGTTTTTCCCCAACAAATAGATCCTCTATTTGCTTAAGTGCAGACCATCCCAACTGAAAAGACTGTAATCTGTGCTGAATTTCTCCCAATGAGTTATGCAGATAATTTTCTTTTTGAGGGTCCATTTTTGTAACCATTCATTACTTTTTTTGATTTTGTTTAAATTTGTCCATTGTGGCCCATGGTACTGGTAGGATCTCAGATAGGCAGATATCACAGCCCCGGGATTCAAGAGATTGTACTAATGAAATGTAGCTGTTCTGAATAGCTTCAGGTATAAATTTATTTATATCATTAGTGCCAGCATGCACTATTACTAAGGGGTTGTGCCCAGCATTTTTGAGAGCATCAGGGATAGCTGTCTCGATATCCCTAATCCATGCACCCCTATAGCTACAGCAGGTCCTGTTCAGTTTTTCCTGCTTACAAATCTGTCCATCAGCATACTTTATTATAGAGTCTCCCAGTACTATATCCTGTCTAGGTGATTGATCCAAGTTTCCTGCATTATTATTGCTATGGGTTGGTCCAGTATCCATGTTATCAGTAGTATTGTTGTCAGGGCTGGGTAATTCCTCTATAATATCCCAATTATTTTTATCAGTAGGGGTATCTGGTTTCCCTTGCCGTGACATATGTATTCCTACTGGGGTAGTAAAGGGTGAATTGCCTGAGGTAGACCCATCCTGATGAACTTGAGTCACAATAACATGTGCTTTAGGGTTAGCTATTTGATTGTAAGGATTTTTTTCCTGTACAACCATTGCATTAATAGGGACAGTAATGTCTGCAGCCGGGGGTTCATTGTTACTTATAGAAGGAATTTCCCCATTTGCCAAGGGTTTGAAGGGGTTATGCATGGGGATGGTAAACCCCATTGCCCCCCCTTCCCTTTTTCTTTTGATTTTTAGTGCGCACTGTGCTCCATTCAGAAGCCTCATCATCACTTTCTTCCTCTCTACCTGTTTTAAGGCTTTCTTCTGGTTTGTTATTGGGAATATTTAGATTGGTATTACTGGTTGTAGGTTTATTCTTTTGTGGGTTTAGCAAGTCATATTTCGTTTGTAGTTCTTTAATGGCAACCTCTAATTCCCTAATTTTTTTTTTTTGTTCACCATTCTCAATGCATTGATTGCATTTTAAGCTCTCAAAACCTTTGCAAGTCTCCAAACTGAAATTATTACATAGACTGCATGTCATAGCAATTTCTTCTATTAATAACATTACAATTCCCTCATTTATGTCTATGTTTGTTAACAATTTATATTTAGGTATAGACAATAAGTGACCGTACCTTAATTAGGGATCCAGATGGTTATGCCATCTCCTCCATCACCCCGGCGAACGGTCCCACACATGGCCCAAACACGGTCACCCTGCTCACTAATGACTGTGGTGACTGAACCTCTGGCTATCTGGCTATCCTGTTTAGCCGATCACTGGAAACAGGGGAGGTACCCAAAGACTGGAGGACAGTAGATGTAGTCTCCTTATACAAAAGTGGGAACAAAGAGGAAGCAGGGAACTACAGACCAGTCAGCCTCACCTCGGTAGTGGGGAAGATCATGGAAGCACTACTGAAGGAGAGATTGGTGGAACATCTGGTTGTCAATGGACTACAGGACCCAAGGCAGCATGGTTTCACCAGGGGGAGGTCATGTCAGACCAACCTGGTTGAATTTTTGACTGGGTGACTAGGGAGGTGGATCAGGGGAGGCAGTGGACATGGCCTAACTGGACTTCAGCAAGGCCTTGACACTGTGCCACATAGAAGACTATTACACAAACTGGGGAATATGGGTGTGGGCAGGACAGTAGTGTGGTGGGTAGGTAATTGGCTGGGTGGCAGGACACAGAGGGTGGTGGTAAATGGCTGTCACTCCACAGAGGGAAGAGTGACCAGTGGGGTACCACAGGGATCAGTGCTGGGACGGTCCTATTCAACATCTTCATCAGTGACATTGTGCAGGACCTAGAAGGCAGAATTTCACTGTTCGCTGATGACACAAAGCTCTGTAACAGAGTAGACACACCAGAGGGTGTAGACAGAATGAGAAGGGACCTGCAGAAACTTGAAGAATGGTCAGGGGTTTGCCAGTTGAAATTCAATACTAGGAAGTGCAAGATAATGCATATGGGGCACAAAAACCCTGTCACAATATATCAGTTGGGGGGTGAGGATATAGCAAGCACCAAGCAGGAAAGGGATCATGGGGTTATCATCTCTGATGACCTCAAGGTAGGGAAACAGTGTGACAAGGCAGCAGGTAAAGCAAATAGGATGCTGTGATGTATAGGCAGGGGCATCACCAGCAGGAAAAGGGAGGTCATAATTCCATTATACAAGACACTAGTGAGGCCCCACCTGGAGTACAGTGTACAGTTCTGGAGACCATACCTATGTAAGGACATAGGTAGAGAAGGTTCAGAGGAGGGCAAAAAAGATGGTGCATGGATTGCATCACAAGTCCTATGAAGACAGGTTGAAGGAACTGAACATGTACTCCATGGAGGAGAGGAGGGAGAGAGGGGATATGATAGAGACATACAAGTATCTTACAGGGAGAAACAGGGTGCAGGAATACACTATTTCTAAGTGAAAAAGATGTTCCAGGACTAGAGGGCATGGGATGAAGTTGGAGGGAGGACGATTCAGAGGAAACATGAGGAAGAATTTCTTCACAGAACAGGTGGTGGACAAGTGGAACACCCTGCCAGAGGAAGTGGTGGGGGCTGAAACAATCACGGGATTTAAGAATGCATGGGATAGACATAAAGGAATTCTGGAGGTCAGGGGTAAAGGGCAACAGACTTCTAGGAAAACATAAACTGAACTTACAAGCTCAAATGGGCAGACTGGGTGGGCCATAGGCCCTTATCTGCTGACACTGTCTATGTATCTATGTATCTATGCAGTGGGTCTAAAATAGCGCAGAAACTGGACGCTTCACAACTTCCTCATTCTGGTTTCCAGCACAGCACTGATGCCTTACCAAATGCTTATAGTATGTTTAAATAGCTCTGTTTTTTAGGAGAGATCCCCTGGGAATAAGCTCTGTGCACTAGATGTTTAGGACAAGAGCCCTGCACAGATTAAGCAAAGATTTTAACACACTGAAACCTTGGACAGCCCACTTGTGTCCCAGAGTTCCCTGCAATTCAACAAGTAGGAAGGTCAGGAGATATACCTACTCCATACCCTGACCAGAATGGCATATAATAAAATCTCATAAAATGAGCAGATACAGTGTGTGTTATATATATATATATATATATATATATATATATATATATATGTATGTATACAAAATCGCATTTAAAAGGCCTTTACTGATTATACCACCTCTCTCCAGAGGCATGCGCACTCCAATCAGTGCAAACTAAGGCCCTGCTCACTACAGCAGGTCTAAAATAGCACCGAAACTGGAAGTTTTACAACTTCCTCATTTCAGTTTTGAGCACTGCACTGATGTCTTACCAAACGCTTATAGTATGTTTAAATAGCCTCATTTTATAGAAGCAATCCCCTAGGAATAAGTTCTGTGCACTAGATGTTCAGGTGGGTACTGCCCGTACCCGGGCCGGAGGTGATCTCCCTGGGCCGATGAGCCCGGGAGCCCAGGCGTTGGGCTGGAGCTCTGGCTCTGGAAGCCAGGAATGAGGTCAAATCTGCCCCCCTCGGGCCGAGCAGAGTTCCAGGAGGTCGGGCTCAGGGTGCGCCCTGGTCACCCAGAAGGGGCGAAGGGGACTTTGGGCACAACACTGGCGTGACGCAGGGCCGGGAGATGAATATATATGTATATACACACACACACATATATACACACACACATATATATATATATATATATAGTCTTTAGAAAGGCCTTTACCGATTATACCACCTCCCTCCAGAGGCACGTGCACTCCAATCAGTGCAAACTGATTATTTCCACTAGTACATAGTCCAACTCCTCCCCCTGTGCTGGAGGTCTGTAGATCACACCTACTCAAATGGCAGTACTATTCCACATTTCCAGCATGACCCATAGTGCCTCCCCTACCTTCCTTATGCACTGTACTTCTGCAGATTTTATTTCCTCCCTAACATAGATAGCCACTCCCCCCTCCCTTTCTTCCTACCCTACCTTTTTGGAACAGAGTGTACCCTGGCACAGCTATATCCCAGTCATGGTTCCCTGTGTACCAACTCTCGGTCACAACAACAATGTCCTGGTCAGACTCTGACATATAAGCTACCAAACTTGCTTACTAGACTCCTATATAGAATGGTGTCAAAGGCCTTACTAAAATCTAAGTAGGCCACATCCACTGCTGCATCCTCATCTAATCCCCTGGTCACTCAGTCAAAGAAATCTATTAGATTCATGTGACATGACCTAACCCCGTAAATCAATGCTGCCTCAGGTCTGGTAACCTGCTGGATTCAAGATACTCCACAATCCTTTCCTTCAACAGTGTTTCCATTAATTTACTCACCACCAATGTCAAGCTGACTGGCCTATAATTTCCAGCCTCCTGCCTGCTACCACTTTTGTGAAGTAGGACTACATCTGCCCTCCTGCAGTCCTCCGAAACCACTCCTGTTTCTTGTTTTATTAATTATGGCTATCTCTCCAGCCCTCCCTCTCAGCACCCCCAGAAGCATAAGAATGACACTTGGGTGCCCAATCGCCAGTGTCATGATTGGGAATCCTCATTTTTTGTTTGTTTTTCATCTATAAAAAGGAAACCATCCATTGATGTATTTTATGGCCATTCCTTACGCCTGCAAAAAGGAAACGTCCATTAATGTATTTTGCGGCCATTCCTTAGACTCCACCTGACCCTCCTACTTAGCACCCACCACCCTGCAACCCCCCCAAGACCTTACTTACCCATTGAGTTTCCAATGCTGTAATGATCTCTGGACCACAGACACATCATCACTCTTCAAAGCCAGACCGCAAACTGAAGAAACAGGTATGCAGTTCAATGTATTTCAATGGGAATTTGAACTTAGTGGCATAACTTAGGTATTTTTGTACATTTTTGGCCCTCATTTTCAACTTGCCTTTTTTGGGACCCTGCCTCATGAATAATTGCACTGACATTAGGCAACTCTGTCCTGAAAAGTGATTTTGTGATCCCTATGCGAAATCACCTTTTGGGCAGGTGTTGAACATTTTCTCAGCCCTTATTCATGAGGTGGGCTCATTAAAAGGCAATTTTTAAAATTTGGTGCAAAAATATTAAAAAACATAGAGAATAATGTACGACCAACCATACCCAACAAGGCTGTGTTTCCATCAATGGACTGAGATGACAGCGTATGAACCTTGAGAGCAAAGCTCAAGAGGTCCATGCTGTCATGTCAACCCTGAGATGGAAATACATGCCAAGTTGCGTGTGGTTATCCATATTTATTTTTTTATAGTATGTGTATTTTTTACACCAGACTGACAGACCTCCTCCCATTGAAGTGAAAACAACAAATCTTGCCATTTATTTGTTCTGTTCTATGATCAAAATCAAATTTACAGACTTCTGAAAGTTAAAAGGTACAAGTTTGGGCAGTGGATGGTTAGTAAGTAACTAGGTATGGAATAAATGAAAAATTTAAAATTGTATGACTTTTAAACAACTATTCAGGGTACACACAACACCACTTTGGAATAAGCAGAATGGTTTAGAATGTGCATAACAAGGTTTTTGAGCAGGCTGATTTTTATACATAACAAAGGTTAACCATATACTATAATAAAGTTATGAGTCTACATTGAATTTTGTGAATGCAGGCTTGTAACTTTGGTAATTTTCAATATTTTACCCCAAATTTACAACATAGCCATATCTTTACAGCACCTCATGAATGTGACAGCTATCATTTTTCTGATCCTGGCCAAAACGTATTTTTCTTTACATCCCAAGAGGTGATTTTGTGGTCTCTATGTGAAATCACCTTTCAGACAGGAGTTGAACATTTTATCTGCCCTTGTTCATGAGATGGGGTCATAAGAAGGCTATGTTGAAAATTTGTTGTACAAATATAAAAAAAAATTAAATATTTTTACTCCAAATTCATTGGCTGCAGCCCTATCAACTCTGGCCAGAGTTTATTAACCTTACAATCACACTCCTGGTCTTCTTTTCACTTACATACCTAAAAATGTTTTGTTCACATTTGTTATCTCCTGGGCTATTCTCTCTCAGTTTGTTCCACTGCACGCCTTGTTTCTTTCCCTCCTTCCCTCTGTTTCCCCTGATACACCTCCCTATCCTCCTCACTCTGCATCTCCGTATGCCTTCTGAATGCTACCCTTTTAGTCTTTACCTTTTCAGCCACTTCTTTTGAGAACCATAGCAGTCTCTTTTTTCCTCTTGCTTTTGCTCAGTTGTTTGACACAGAGTTGTATTACCTTTACTATGCTCCTTTTTATCTTTGCCCACTGTTCCTCCACCCCACCCAAGCCATCCCCAGGACATTCCTGAGGCATTTACCCATCTTTATAAAGTCTTCTCTCCTGAAGTCCAGGACCCTCTCCCTTGTGTGGCTCAATATCACAGCCATCCTTATATTGAACTACACCGTTCAGTGATCACTGGTCTCCAAGTGGCCTCCAACCTTGACGTCTGCAGCACTACTCCTGTTAGTGAGTACCAGGTCCCATATTCCCCCATCATGAGTGGGTTCACTGTCATTGTTATATGTTGATTGTTTCCTTTTCTGAAGTTGTTCGCAACACAGAGGCTGACCAAGATCACCTCAGGGATGTTGCCCAGATGCAGCTGCTCATGGTGTGGCTTTAATATGGGCCCTCCCTGCCCTGTGTAGCACTCTGCCCCCTTCTGTCTCATACTCAGCCCACCTCATACTCAGTGCCTCCATACTCAGTCCCCCTCATTCAGAGTTCATCCTCACATATTCATTTCCCCTCAAACTCAGTCCCCCCATCATACCCACACATTGTACATTTTCATTTGTATTTATTGCATATATGGTTTGCATTTGCAATATTCTTGTACTTTATAATATATATTTTGAAAAACATCCTGTATTTTATTGTACCTTTTTCTATGCAGTCACCTCTGAATTCTTGTTGCATTTTCTCCACTTCTCCCTCCACAGGTTGCACCTGGAAATGAGCTCTGGCTCAGTGTGCATTTTCTGGTTACCAATTTTTAAAATAAATAAATACCCAACCCCCACATTCTCATACTTAGAACCCCATGTTGCTCATACTCACTCCCCTGGGCCTGGGACCAACAGTCAGATGGAATACTGCTTCTCTTGTTGCTCCCCTTGAGAACTTTAACAGTCATGAGTGCAGCTTGCTATAGGGCAGCTCCCTGCTGACTATTCTGTTTCCAAGCCTAATTACATTTGCCACCAGAGCAGTGACTTGGGTAACTGAAGGGAGGCCTCACACTGGCTCCCTACACCTCCAGATGAGCTCCTGTTCCCCCCATCTCCCTCCCACATGGAGCAGAGCATTAATTAAAATTAGAATACTGTAAGTAGGGACCCTAATTTAGTACACTGGGGACACCCCCTTAATTATGCCACACTCAGAAAAGCTCCCCAGTTTTAACAAGCTGTATGTGTTTTCTTAAAAATTTTATTACCCAGTTAACTAGCACAGGATGACAATCATATTCAATGATTTTCTGAACTAAATTCATGTGATTAACAAGGTCAAAGGTGTTTGAAAAATCAGTGAGGGTGGACCTGTGGGTATAGCCCTCTTCTACAGCACTGTACCCTAAATGCAAAAATTTTACAAGAACATGACCTATGGAACTATCCCCAACTGATTCAAATTGATTAGGGTAGACCAAATTCTTAAAATGCACCCAAAGCCAGGTATGCACAAAGCTTTCATGTACCTTGGCAATGGTTGATATAAGGGAAATTGTCCTAATGTCTTTTGATACATCAGTAGAAGATAAGAAACCAGGAACTGCAAAAGCAATGGCTGCTTTCCATGCTGGAGGAACTTTGCCCTCCAACATGGAAGCATTAAAATCAGAGCAAGGGCTAAAAATGTGTACCCCTTCATTTAAACTTCACTTAGGGATTCCTTCAGGTCTACCAGGCTTATTTGCGTGTTTACTCCTTAGACCAGTTTCCACCTGCTCAATAAAAACAAGATATTTACCTGGACTCAAAGTATAACCCCCCCCCTACCAATTTGGGGCTTATCTTAGGTGTCTTCCTGGGCTCTATTCATGCCCACTGCCAGGCAGATGTCCTGTTCAGATAGTAAATCCATAGTCATTTGTTTAATCCTGTTGATTTGCATGAGATGCCATGATGTGTGTCTAAAACATTTTCCTAGTGTGAGCTGTGTACCAGCATCTAGGAAGACTGTGTTGCTCTGTGAAATATTTAGCTTAAATGAAATTTGTGCTTGTGCATAACATTATACGTGAGTAGCTGGAGCCCTGTAATTGTATTGCAGGAGGAGGAGCTGTAGTCTTGTCCTTGCCTCGTGGACTACAACTCAGATCCCAGAATATATTTTTGTGTTTGGGATAAGCCCTCTGTGTTTTTTAAACACATTTTGACCCTTTTCAGGGCATCCTTTAACATTTTATTTAATTTTTAAACTGTTTGTAAGCAAGGAACATCCCATGACCCAGGAGACCACTTCCAGGTTACTCTGAGCATATTTATTCCTGACTTTATCGAGCAAGGTGAGCAAGATCAGGGTGAGCGTGTGGATCCATGCATGAAGACGCATGCATGTCTAGCAGGATAGTGGGATACAGTGGCACAGGAAAAGTGCAAGGTAAGCCTGTTGATTCTTTAGATCTACAACAAGTTTCTGAGATTGAGCTGTTAGGATAATGTTCTTTCCCCCATTAATGTGGTTTTAGTTGATTCCTATAGTACATAAATCACATAGCAGAGTCTCATAAATTCCTGCTTGTAGCACATATAATAAATCTTAAGAGTGGAGGAAACAGTTATTATTGATGATGATACTGGCTACTTATGTGTGGAATGTGCTATGTACATGATTGCTCAGACAATAGCTATGGACCCCTTTACTTGTAATAAATGTAGGCATAATCTTGAGTTACAGATTAAAATAAATGTGTTCTCTTTGAGACTCAAAACTATTGACTAGGCACAACTACAAATGGCACAAAAATTAAGCATGAATATTGACACTCCTTGTCCCACCAGTACTCCTATGGATCCAACTATATCACTAAACAAGGGTGATAGTAGTGTGAAAAAGAAAGTTTCTAAAACAAGTATTAAGAAGGGGAAAGAGGCTTCACACAAAATAATAGCTGGAAAAGGACCTTAAACACTGCGTTATCAGGGACTGGTGACATATCACCTAAACAACAAACAACATCTAATAATACAACTATAAAAAAAAAAAAAGGATGAGAGAAATTGAACACTCTGTTGATAATGAAACTTATAATGACAATGAATGGTTTGAAGTCCAAGCTAATAAAGTGGCAAAAAGAGGTAGAAGGGCAGACCACTTTGAGCTTCCCCTATTAAATCACTTTGACCCACTAGTTGTACTGGAGAACCCTGATGTAACTAACATGACCCATGAATCTGAAATACTTATACAGGTGATACCCAATGATAATAATAAGGAACAACTTAATAGTGTATTATTGAAAAAAGGGAGTACACTGCCAAGAAATGAACTGTTGCTAGATCTCAATAGTGAGGGCAATCAGGTAACTATACTCATGGAGATTGAGGAAGTACCATTAAATAGGGGGGGTGTTAGTTGTAGGTGATTTAATTACTAAAAATGATGATAGTTTAATTTGTAACATTGATAAATCTACTAGAACCATTTCAAGTTTCAGTGGAGCTAGATTAAGTGACATCACTGAAATGATAGACAATATATTGCAAAGCACAGGTACTAATCCCCTGGTCATTATTCACACAGGTTCCAATGATACATGGCAAGCACCAATGCAAAAAATGAAACAAGATTTTGTATCATTTACAAATAAATGTATTGATAAAGGCGGTGAGGTGATTGTTTCAGAAATCCTCCCTATTCCATGAGCATCAAATAAAACTCAGAGACATTAATAACTGGCTCCGTAATTGGTGTATGAAACAGAGTATTAAATGTGTTACACATTGGGAAGAATTTTATGGAGTATCCAATTTGTACTCTTATGATTGTCTACACTTAAGTAGAAGGGGTAACAAAGTCTTGGGAACACAGCTCAATGAAATTATTAATAAAAGTTTAAACTAAAGGACTGGGGGGAGAGGTGTCCTAGGAACATCGCTCTTAAAAAATAAGAATAATATAAATTCATCTAATAACACACTACCGTTAAAAGACAGTAATAACATGGAAAATAATCATGACCAGAGTTTAGATATGTTGCTACTGAATGCTAGAAGTTTACACTCCAAAATAGATGAATTACAACATTCTCTCAAGGAGGATAATATAATCATGTGTGGTATTACTGAGACTTGGGGCACAGATGATGCTTGGAATATGGACATTAGTGGCTACAACAGAGTTTATAAAAACAGGAAAAATTGTTCAGGAGGTGGTGTAGCCTCATATGTAAGAGATGACATCAAATCCTTTGAGATTTTCAACACTGAGGATAATGAAAATGAATGTGAATGTATATGGGTTAAATTGCTGTTTAACAATAATAATTTGACTGTGGGCTTGGTCTACCACCCTCCAAACTTAACTACTAAACAAAACAATAACCTTTTACAAATTATTGAAACTAGGAACGTTATAGGTGATTATGTGCTCATGGGGGATTTTAACCTACGTCACATTTATTGGACCTCATTGGATAGTAAGGTAGAATTAAAAAAAAGTATTGATCTATTTATTCAGTTAAACCTTGAACAATTGGTTCATTTACCAACTAGGGGACATAACACGCTAGATTTAATTTTAACAAATTGTGATGAAAAAGATAATAATATTCAACTGCATCCACCACTTGGTGATTCTGATCATAATATGGTAACTGCTTACTATAAAAATAATATTGAATACACTAAAGGAAAAACAGTCGTAACAGACGTCCACAAAGCCGACTATCAGAAAATGAGGTACCAACTGGGTAAATGGGAATGGGAAAAATATCTTATAGGTAAAGATCTTGAACTCATCTGGGAACTAATTAAACTACAGCTTATGGATTGTACTGAGGACTATGTGTGGAACAGAGTTAAATACAATAAAAATAGACGTATGGTGGAATAATAAAATTAAGAAACAGATTCACTAAAAGAAAAAAAAAATTCCAGAAATTTAAGAAATCAAATACTACAGAGCTAGTCAACAAACTGAAATTGGGTAACAAAAACATAAAAGGAATGATAAAAAGAGCTAAAAAAATGGGATTAAAGTTAGCATCTGGGGTTAAGGACAATAAAAAACAGTTTTGTAATTACATTGGTACATTAAAAGGCAATCAACATACCATAGGGCCCCTTAAAATGGATAAACGCATAATAACAGGTGAAGGGAAGATAGCAGAAATCTTAAATAAGTATTTCCTCAGTGTATTTGAAAAATAAAAAGACTCTTGGATCCAACAGATAGATTTGACTAACTCATATTTATCTAGTATCAGTAGCTCAGAAGTCTATGATATAATACAATCACTGAAAACTAGTAGTTCACCTGGACCTGATGGTATATCTCCGAGACTTATCCAAGAATTAGCCCCAGTAATAATTGAACCACTTACTTAGCTCTGCAACAAATCTATACAGGATGGTGAAGCATTGAACAATTGGCATATAGCAACTGTGACTGCAGTTCACAAGGGAGGCAAAACAGATGAACCCAATAACTATAGACCAATTAGCCTGACATCTGTGGTTGGAAAATAATGGAAAAATTACTACAAAGGTGAATTATTGAACATTTGATAAAGAAGGGATTAATAGATCAAAATCAGCATGGATTTGTTCCTGGGAGATCATGCTTGACTAATCAACTCAACTTCTTTGAGCCCATAAGTCAAGCACTTAATAAGGGTATTCCCAGTGATGTAATTTATCTCGATTTCACAAAAAGCATTTGACAAAGTATCTCACCACATATTAATAAAATAACTATTGAAGATTGAATTATCACCCAATATTGTATGCTGGATCAGCTCCTGGTTAAATAATATACACCAAAAGGTTGCAGTCAAAGGGAACTACTCCTCTTGGGGTAGTGTAACTAGCAGCGTCCCTCAGGGATCAGTTTTGGGACCATCCCTTTTTTAATATTTTAGTCACAACTATGCCAATTTCGGACAGAGTATGGTTAGCCAAATATGCAGATGACTGCAAGTTGGAGGGGGGGGACTTGTAACTGCCATAATAGATAAGATTAATATACAAAAACAGCTAGATCTACTTATGGAGTGGGGGCAAACTATGCATATGCAATTTAACTTAGAAAAATGCAAAGTTATGCATATTGAGAGAACAATCCATGTTATAGCTACAACCTAGGATATTCCTTACTGCAGTCTGCATCTGATGAGAAAGACCTTGGCACTATAATAACTAATGATCTCAACTTTGAAAAAAACACTACTTTTTAGGTTAAGAAGTGCCATAAAATAATAGGTTCCATTTTGGCAAATATAAAAAATAAGGAGGTATTAATGCCATTATATTCTAGTCTGGTGCAACCACATCTTGAGTACTGCTCCCAGTTTAATAAATCTCATTCTATAAGAAGATGTAGACTGGTTGAAGGTGTCCTGAGAAAATATATAAAAAAGATAAGAAATCAAGGGAAACTGGACTATAGTACAAGATTAACAAACTTACAACTATACTCTGCAGGTTATAGACAAATTGGTGGGGACCTATGCTTCACATATAAAGCACTAAAAGATAGTTATTTAGGAGTAGCTATAGGTCTGACACTGAGTGATACTATAGCCAGTACAAGAAATAATGAACTTAAAATCACAGGGGAATTCATAAAAACTACTAAAAGAAGTACATTTTTCACTCAGAGGGTTTTCAGCATATGTAATAGTCTGCCAGCACACGTAGTATCCAGTCCGAACATGGACACTTTTAAAATTAGACTAGATCTACACGGGGAACAGAAAATACATATACCGCCTATAATAAGGTGGCGAGTTCTTTAAAAGGCATCAAGCCTATTGAATTTGTATACATTCTCTGAATCTCTGAATGTGCCTCTGCACCTGCCCCTTTAAATCATTAAGCAGCGCGTGTATAGTAAATGGTCTGGGCTGGGTCTGAGTGTTTCAAAGCTTGCGACTGGCCAGATGCCACTTTATTTTGCTCCCTTCTGCTCTCAATAGTAAAGCTGAGGGAGCTTTAACCAGCACTGTAAGTATTTACTTCTAACTTGCTATTCTATTTGAATTAAAGTGTTTGTTTAACTTGCCTTCTTGCTGCTTAGTCTTCCAAAGGGGAGCCACCATGTTTGGTCTTGGATTTCCAGAATTTGGACTAATGGGACACAGTAGACCTTGAGGGGTCCTTAGTTTAAGTGCCTCGTGGGAAGGAAAATTGTAGTTCTTGTAGTTTTGAAGGTTGGCACCTAAAGTAACAAATGGGAAAACTGGAACTGTGACTGGCAGCTCCCCCGGCAAACTGGATAGCTAGAAAACCAAACAAGTTTAAAAACTGATAGAGGACGATGGTTCCATTGGGGTTAGAGTTTGAAAAGTGAGCAGCTCAAGCTATAGAAAGGCTGCTCTAGGGAAGGAGCATAGGAGAATCTGCAGAGAGAGGCCTGACTTGCCTTCCTGTTGTGGTTCTTATATTTGGGACTGCCTTACTGCAGTAATCAGACTTTTCTGAATAGTGATTTTCCACTGTGGCAGAAAGCTCCAAAACATTTAGAAGTGCAGCTTTATTTTGGACTGAAGAGAAGCTCATGTGAAGCATTCAGCCAAGAGTTGTGTGAGAGCCTGTTTCTGATGATCGGGAGGTTTGCTCAGTGAACTGACTGCAATAGCAACCGGCCTATATACTAAATTGAGAGAAAAATCAATACTGTTCCTGTTAAGTGTGCTGAATGTTTATTGTGTGTTGTGGCCTGTTTTGTCAGTGACTGAACTGTTAGCCAGCTGGAGGCTTTACCAGCAAAGAAACTGAACTTTGCCAGAAGTGTTATTCAGCCATGGGCCTATGCCAACTTTGGCCCAAGCTGACTATTCCTGCACCAGCGACTGCTTTCTCAGTGAGAGACCAGTTTGGGGATCCAGGCCCTGTGCAGCAAGAAATCGTGGGTTGCGGCCACATGGAGGGAAAACCCATGAAGCGGAGGTGTGTCGTACTGGCCCAGCCTTTCCATGCTCTTTGGTGATCTGCAGAAGGTCTTCATTTCACCAGGCCAAGTACAGCCAGCTGGTATCGTGAGTAAACTCAGGGTAGCTCCCTGCAACAACTCCTTTAATTATTTTGTGGTACCATCTGATTGCTTCAGTGAATTACAGGGTTGCAAAAGACTGGGCCAACCAGCCAGGATTACAAATATCTAATGTCTTGTTTGTGCATGTTAACTGCCATTTCTTTCCATCAAGGGCCCCAATAACAGCTGCAATGCCGGCCACCCCCAGGCACCAATTCCTGCCAACCAGTAGAACCATTCTGGGTACCCAGTGTTGTCAGCCTGTTTACTTTTGGGACTAATAAGCATGCATAGTAACCTGAATCAAATCAGTAAAGTAATCATTCATCTAGATTCATGGCCTCTTCCTCGCTCATGACCCTTAATAAATCTGATTTGCTGTTTCACATTAACCCTGGCTTATGATCATATTCTTAGTTGGTGTACAGTATTTAAAGTGTATGCTTGCCTTGCTAACATTGTCTTTACAGGGGTCTCAGGGAATTTGCTGAAGGCCAGACCCTGGTGGTAAGTGCAAAGAGAGTGTGCATATTATTAATGTTTATTGCCAACTGTGTGTTAACTGCTGCAAAGGGTTATTTCTTGCTACAAGGTATTGGGTCACTAGGTGGGCTTGTGGGTGGTTATAGCTTCCGGGGGGCTATACCAGGTTAGGCATATCCTCCCACTATTGTTACTCTGGGTGGAGGCACCATAATATCGAACCCAGGCCCCTCAACCTGTGGTCAGAAGTACAGCAGAGGTAGCAACCTTAGGGATAGCGCCGCCTAGGATTTAGAAAAGGAACCTCACTTTCTACCTCTTCCAGTCCTGGTAAATTTTTAGATATTGACAAAAACTGCTGACTGACTTCGGTTAAATCAGACATACACAACACATTTTTTTCAATCAACATGAAGGAAAACAGTTCTTGCAGATTCTTTGATTTCCCCAAAATGGAATTTATTGATTCTGGTTCTATGATGCCGGTTCCACAACACTTTCATCAACTGGCATCACAGCGATGGGATTTATGTCAAATGCAAGTTGCGGCTGACATATATCCCAATTGTCTCCTGGTCCATTTTTTTGATGGGGGGCTTCGCCTACCGAACCCCACACGCTGGGGGCTCTTTCCCCGCACCCCCGTACTAATGATGTTGATGTCGGTATTGATTCGGGAGGGTGCAGGACCATGAGACAGTGTGTCCCTGTCTCATGCGCACCAACACAGCGATCTGTCGATTTTGTCGACAGTGAGGTAGGTCGCTGTGTTGGTGTCGCCATCAGGGAGGCATATCATTGATTCTCACCATTTCCAAAGACCCATCTGTCTTACATTATTATCCCTGCCATATACTGTACCAACATTGTGTGTCTGTGATATATTCTGAAAATGTGTATCCTTACCACATTCCTTGGTGGTGCAGCTGGTAGTGCAGCTGGAATGGTATTCCAGGTGTCCTGGGTTCAAATACCTGCTAAGGCAAGTATTTCTTTCTCTCTTGTGCTTGTTTAGATTCCATATATGTGCACACCGCTCCTTGTGTATGAACATGTTCTAAAACTGCATGGCACCACCACACTTCAAAATTGTTTATCTCCCTCATATTCCAAAACTGTGTGCCTCTGCCATATTCCAAAATGGTATATCTGTCACTTTCCAAAAATTCCAGGGCTGGATTTTCGAAGCCCCAGGAATGCTGCAAGCCCCTGGTGCACCAAACATATGATGCATGCATCTTGTGGCATTCCCCTGTCAGCGATCAGGATTTTCCATCCCTTGTGCCGATCGCTGCACCTAAGACCACTGCTTTGTGGTCTAGCGTGCACCACCCCCGGGAGTCAAACTAATCGTGCTTGTGCCAGAGCATTGACGCAAGCTGACGTAAATTAAGGAAACTGTCGCAACTGCACCAGAGATTTGAAATTCAGGTGCAGTTGTGGCAAAGGGGCTTGGTGCACCACAGATTACTAAGTCCTGTGGTACAGGGCTAAATGCAAGCCTTGTGCCCCCATTTGAAAATCCGGCCTCATATTCCCACCATGATCTTAACACTGTGCATCCCCAGCAAATTCTGAAAATTCAGATCCTGCCACATTATGAAATTTTGCACCACTGCCCCATTCCAGAATTGGGTCACCACCACATTCCAAAACTATGAGTCCCCATCACATTCAGAGGATGCACATCCCCGCTAGAGTCTGAAATTCTGTATCTACATCACATTAAAAAATTGCATGTCACCATCACAATCTCAGTGCGCTTAGGCCTTGCATTTCCACCTGTACCCCTCTACACTTAGGTACTACTGGGGAGAGGCCTGCCATCCTTCGATCCCCCCACAGGGGCATGTCATACAGATGAAAAGAAGGCAGGTTGGAGTGACAACACTAGATAGTTTCCAGGGGTTGACAGCAGGGCACTAACAGGAGGACAAAAATACAGGTTAACAAAACAAAGGAAGTCCTACCATATACATTCCTGTGCTTGCTATGTGTTTTTTCCCTAATGTAATTATTATGCGGTAGCATTTTTTTAACTACTGGAGCTAAGCCGTACTGTTGCCTTTGCTGTCCTCCAAGTTCCCCATGAAAAATGAGGTGCTGCCTCTCATCCTGCTGGGAGAGATTTTAAAATTATTAAATAAATAAATAATGACTGATTGACTGACACATAAGGATGTTACAAATGTGTTTGTGTGTATAAGGGGCTGACAGTTTGCCTTCTTAACATAAAAATAAATAAACTGCTCGTTTACTTGCAACTAAGAAGTTCAGGTGGTTTTTCTCAGTCCATTTTGAAAACTGACAAGCTCTTCCATACAGTACCTGCTACACCCAAAATACACTTTTTAAATTTAACATCCATATATGCCATGCCACTACCTCAAAGCAACATCCTCAACGCTTCAATGTCAACACCACCAACATGATCTTGTGTAACCTTACCTTATTTTGGGCTTTAGGGTTACACCAAGACATGTTTGCTCTATTGACCCAGACATCCTGAGGAAATGGCTCTGTGGTAACACCATGATGACACAGACATGTTTTAGATTTGCAAAATGTGTTTAGGATGCAGATTTGAAAGAAATACACTCATTTTTTATTACAAGCAACAAAGAGAAGCTACCTGGAGTTCTTTGTTGCAAGTAAGTGTGCCCTTTAACCTTCTTGTCTCTAGTTAGAAGGGGGACGGCTTGTGATTACATAAACCTACACCTTTTTGTACACTAGATTGGATTATTACTGTTTTTTTGTCTGTGGCTTCACATCTTAAAAATCAATACAGTATAACCTGGAAATATCGGGATAATTTTTAATTCTGTATATCTCATTTATTTATTTGATCTTTGCTCCTTATACCTGTCTTGAACTTAAAAACAGTCAAATGATAGATACTATAGGTTTTTCTAACTGCCAGAGTTTATGAGAACTAGTAGGAACTGAGAGTAACTTAGAACAGTGTGCGAAATATGAAGCTTCCTTAAACACATGGACACTTCTTTAGCTTCCTCAGTGTTTAATGTGTAGCTTCTAGAATGTTTAGTTGCAACAATTGACCTGTCCTAATATTTTCTGAAATTTCTGTGATCTCTGTAGACATGCTTCCTGCCTGCCATCAGTGCCACTGCAGGCCACCAGAGTGAATCTCTTTAGAAATATCAAAGAATATCTGGAAATATTTGGACAACTTGAATACTATAATTTGTACAGTAAGACTTAATTTCGGACTTCCGGTGATGTCACCTGGATGATGACTGCCTGAATCAAAAGCTTTTCACCTGGCTCCTTCATAATCCTTGCATACAGGATGATTGCAAATTCTTTTTAAACTTAAAAACATTTGGCGAGATATGGCATTAAGTAAGAACAAAGGAGGAGGCAATAAATTTAGCATTTTGGCACATGAGGGTGAGGGACCTGATCAAGAAATAACTGACTCTGAGGCCTCGGTGATCTCCCTGCCATCTATGCATCCTCGTCTGCTAAGGCCTCCAAATTGAAATTGAAATCACAGTCTAAAAAGACAAACTCTATGGCCACTAGAATTAATAAAATACTTTTGGAGCTCACAGATTTTAAAACCGAATTCTGTATATTTCAGGACTCCCTAACAACTTTCCGATCAGATCTAACTGCCTTGGAAAAAAAGGTGACCACATTGGAGGGGTCTTCTACAGAACATACAACATGCATTACAAAAACACAATCCACCTTGCAACAAGTGATTAAAGTCTGCCAACCTACAACAGACTGTCAGGAGGATGTTGAAAATAGACACTGCAGATGAAATATTAGAATAGATTCGGTGCCAGAGAACAATGAGGGAGTGGACATCTTAGATTTTGTTGAGACTCTGCTATGCTCTTCTCTCATGCTTGACTTGGACTTTCAGATGGAGATCGAAAGGCCACAAACCCAAATGCTTGCTCTAGCTCCATCATAGTCCACTTTCTGAGACACCAAACTAAAGAATTAATTCTCCAGAAAACATGGGCACAAGGAAAGATTTTTTATTGAGCCACCAGGATTTTCTTGGATAATGATTATGCATCAGCTACAATGCAGTGCCAACGGGAGTATATCCCACTGTTTGCAGTGCTCAGACAAAACAAGTTGAAATTTCAGACCCCATACCTAACCCGTTTGGTCATCCAGTACTCAAATGGACAGCAAAGCTATGATACAGCCACAGCGGGACTCGATGGCTCAACAATCCTACTTGAACTCGCTGAAGCAGTTGTAATTACAGTTCATCACTCTGGACACCTGACTTTTTAAGTACATGGAAATCTTTCTCCCAACACAGTGAGTAGCCTGATAAGTTACAGGTGGCCTGGTGTTTGATTCTCCTTTCCCTTTGGGGGGGAGATGGGAGGATGGCAGTGCTGCTCAGACCTGGCCCCAACGTGACCCCTTCGGGCTGTGGTGGTGGGGTGCAGCAGACAACCCCAGTGACATTGTGGTCTCCTGATCAGCTCCCCTAAATAATGTTAAATAATTTTAGATTTTACTTTGGGGTGTGGTGGTGCCTTGGGGGATATGAGACAGACCTGCTGAATAGGTTAAGCAATCTGGCACTGGAGAAGGGGGACAATGGGGTTTTCTGAGGGGGTGAAGGCCCATTAGTTACCCGGATTCTTGCTAAATATGGATACCTCTCTCCTGTCTACTGTACTCTGCAGGGATGACTGAGCCCTGGCTAATTGACAAAATCTCTTGTAGATTGAGGTGGGCGGTGGCATGAGGGGTCCCAGGTCACTGGGACCTCACACATGGGTCCCACTAACCAAGATCACTCATTAAATAGGGAAGACATGGAGCTTGGGTTTAGCCACTTTGCAGAAATGCTTCACCCATGTTTACTTTTTCTACTAGGTGGGGCAGTGGTGGGCAAGATGGACTGGAAGACCTACCTGGCCCACGGTCCTCACCTTGTCAGGATCCTATTAGATAGGGTTCTCCTGGAACTTTTCTGGCTTGTATGCACCTGATTATGGACTGACGGTCCTTGGTCTGGTCTGGGTTCCTCATGGGGAGCTAGCCACCCGCAGTTAATCTGATGAGGGAGGAGACTGATTTGAGAAGACACACACTGATATGAGGGTCAAACTCTGGCAGGTTGTCTGTGCTCTACCAGGGAGGTGTTAGCTTTCCCTCTGTCGCCTTGCTCTGGGGATTGCTGTGGGGCTGGGCAGCGGATGTCACCTTCATAAGAAGAGGCTACATTAGCTTTGCTCCCACTGACTGTCCATCTCTTCTGGCCTCCCGTGGGGGGGGCACTCGGTACTCATGGGCAATGTATGGAGACCTTTGGATGGAAACCACACCCATCTATTCCTTTTTCCTAGTAATAGTCATATTCAGAACCTTTACAAAGGAATCAGATCATACTAGCTTTGCAGTCCACGTTGAGGGAAGTGGGACTGTTTGGAACTTTAAATTGCAATTGGGATTTCTGACCCAGGACAATTTTTATAACTAGGACAACTCCAGTTAATTGGAACATGACCATGTTGCTGGTGGTGGGTCCCCTGGACTGGGGGAGGGCCCATAATGATATCTTGAAAGGACCTCACATGTTAAAATGACACTGGCTGACAGACAAGGCTTTCTTATGGAATTAGTTCTTATATTGCCGGGTAGAGGAGGGAAGGAAATTTTGGTGGTCTGATGGAGATGATGTACCTTTTTTTTCATTAACCCCAGGCCTCCCAATTACCCTTTTCCTCTTCTTTTACTGGTCCTAACCCTAGTTTCTGCATCTTCCCCTTTCTACCCTCTAGTTCAGCATCCTTGATACCCCAAGGGAGCCACTTTCACTATGGGAAGTGCATTTCTCACTAGGTGGACCCTTTCACCACAACTAGGGATGCCTTTGTTTGCAACCTTATGGTTGGAAGTCACAGTTAGATATCCATGGCAATGCATGGAGAGGTGGGGGCCACAACCCATCTACTTCAAGCTGCTTAGTTTTTGGTCCATTTGGCCTATATTTTATTCTTCACATAGAGGCAAGATATATTGCCTGCAGTTACTAGTTATTATCCTAGTTAACAGCTGGTTACATTTTTTTTATTTTTTGTTTATAATGGTACATAGTTATGGCTAATTAATGCAGTCTCATTTGGCATTCTGGAAACTATATTGCAGGTACAAAATATTTTTCTGATTAAATGAACTGGGTGGGCTGGAAGATAGTGGGGAACACAGTTTTTGTTTATATTTAATTTGTGGGGAGGTGGGAGGGCACTGGGGTTGCTATTTTGGTGCAATAAGATAAATGAGTATCCTATTTAGAATAGTATCTCATAATGTAAACGGGCTGACCACACTGATCAAACATCATAGAACATTAATAGCTTTGGAAAAGTTAAAACCTGACCTTTTGATGCTGCAGGAGATGCATCTCTCTACAACTGAAAATCAGAAATTACAGAAATTTGGTTTTTCCCCAAGTGGTGGATTCAGCCTACTGACATGGTAGATGTAGGGGGGCGGTGGTTCTAGTACCCAAGAATTTTCCTTTTGTTGTCACACACCATTATATGGACAAGGAAGGCCAATTAGCCTTGGTTGTGGGCACTGTCCAGGGCCAACAGCTAACAGTGGGCAGTATATATGTCCCACCAGGCAACAATGCATCTTCCATCCAACAACTAATAGATATAATTATTACACACAAGCAGAGTTTATTGGTTTTGGTGGGAGACCTGAACTGTCTACTAAATCCATCATTGGATACTTCAGCTTGTAGGCCTCCATCACTTTCTTCAGGGCAGAATCACCTCAGAAAGTTGCTTAGAGAAGTGGGCCTGGGAGATGCATGACGCCATCTACAGTACATCCATCCCTCAGGCAGTTCTCATTTTACTCATACACCCACAAACATTATTCTCACTTAGATTACTTTTGTGTAAGTGGCAAGTTGTCACATCTCTCACTAGATGCTCTCAGAACGGTTCCAGCTACACTCTTATCAACTGGACATTCACAAATAGGAAATACAGACTTTCCTCCACTGTTGTCCTACCTGACACCATCAGCGACCACTGCCCTGTTTACTGTGTGTGGAATGCCTTCCCCCATCGTGCCCTCCTAAGTTTTATCTTTCTCCAGCTTTTCTGCCCTCATTTCAAATGCTTTCCTCAGTGATCTCTGGATAGTTGACTGGTCCCCCCTCTTCACCATATGCGATGTCAACCAAGCCACTGATTTCTTCATCAATACCCTACTCACCCTACAAAAAAAGCACATTCCTCTTACTAGGTGTAGGGTTAGGGGCACTGCAGCTAAATGGCTTAAGCAACCTCTCTTACATCTGCTCAAGCTATGGGATAAGGCATGGAAGCAATGGAAACTATCCTCCCTTCCATCTGCCTTCTATACATATCGCACCTTGAGGAACACCTGCAAGAAGGAGATTTGCAGCGCTAAGAGTAATTGCTACAAAGAACTACTTCGTTCTTCTGCCAGTAATTCCAAGGGGTACTGGTCATAAATCATTGACATTCTTGGGAGTCATAGACATTGAACTCCAAGTGAAATGATAGTAAACAACGTTAACTGCAACAACTCTTTCACTATCGCCAATTTCCTTTAATTCCCTCTTTACCATGCTTCCCAACATCTCTCCTCCCTTGGCACTCTCCCTGCTGGTGACCCCCCCTTCCCCCTGCTGCTCCTCCTTCCCTGGAGTTAACCCCCTTTACCAGGCAGGATGTCCTACAGCTTCTAAGAAACATCCCACCTCATGGCAGCCTTGGTCCCAAAGGACTTGAACCCAGGATTCTTAGACTAGCAGCATCCCTTCTCACTACCCCGTAACCAGGCTTTTCAACCTATCTATTTGCTCCTCCACTGCGCCCTCAGCCTGGAAGACTGCCAGAATTATTCCTGTATTCAAAAAAGGGGTCTCTAAGACACTAACCACCGCCACATAGCACTTCTCCCCACCCTCAGTAAGTTGCTTAAAAACTAATTCACCATCAGGTAACTAACCATATAATTAAATTTCACCTTCAATCTCCAGTCCGGCATGGTTTCAGATCTGGTCATAGTATCACAACTGCTCTTACACAGTTTACTAGTGAAGTTAAGTCTAATATGGATAATAGTCTACTCACTAGGGCAGTTTTTATCAACCTAACCAAAGCATTCGACTTGGTAAACCACCCCCTGCTTTTATGCAAACTTCAAGCACTTGGGACCTCAGAAGCAACCCTATCCTGATTCAATAGCTATATTGCCAATCAGTCTCAGTCAGTCTCCTGCAAGGTCCTTTCTTCCCCTGCAGCTACTTCTTGTGGTGTCCCCAAGGCTCTATACTTGGCCCCCTACTCTTTTCCCTATTTGTTAATGACATCCCTACCCTTCCCTTTCACTGCCAGACCACCATGCATGTTGATGACTTGGTCCTCTTCACTGTCTCTAGTACTACTGACATCATCAATAACAACCTCTCCCTTTCTCTTCAACAAATCCAAAGCTGGCTCTTCTCAAATGATCTAATCCTTAATATCTCCAAAGCTTGGACCATGTTCTTTGGGTCCCTTAGAAAGTCCCATGCTGAGTCCTCTAAGCTTCTGGTCCTTTGCCTATATGGGTCCACTGTCACTGTAACACACTCCTTTAAGTACCTTGGGATCACATTTGACCCTGTCCTTGACTTTTCCTCCCACATTAATGAGATTTACAGATCTGTTAATTCCAAGACTGGGGTGGCCTACTGTGTTTGTCACTCCCTCACCTCTGCAGCCAGAATTTCTTTTGCTAGAGGTGTTCTGCTACCTGGCCTCAGCTACGCACTTCTGGTCTTTGCCCAAACCAAAGCGGGGTTACTCTTTAAGTGGGACACCACCTATAACAATATTTGCAGGTTTGCCCTGTCTGACCCTCTCCTCGCCCACCACTGCCTGCTCTATTCCACCCTGCAATGGCTACCCCCCCTAGGATCTGCGTTCCTATACCTTTGGGTGTTTCATTAACTCCATTACCCATTGACCTCACCCTGATGCCCTAGGTGTCATGCTCAACCCTATAGTACACTCTCGACCTTTGAGGACTACTGCCTCTGCACTGCTCTCAGTCCCATTCTACTGGACCAAAATGGGTGAACAAGCATTTTCTCCCACTTTGCCCCCAAATTCTGGAATTCCTTACCTCAACAGATCAAAAACTCCGATTCTCACCTCACATTTAAGAAAGCCCTTTTCTCTCACTTAATGGCTCATGGCATCTGTAAATGCACTTGATACTTTTAGTAGTACCTCTGAGCCACTATTGCCACTATTGTAGTAAGGAGCAAAGAAGACCGTGGCCCATGATAGCTCCTATTGGTTTGTGTAATAATTTAGTGTTCCTCTATTATTAATATAGCTATCCAATTTTCTTTTAAAAATGCTTTACTATTACTTTTTACAATTTCTTCAGGAAGTCTATTCCACATATTCACCACCCTCGTGGTGAAAAAAATACTTCCTTAAATTCCCCCTAAATCTAGAACCTTTTACCTGAAGTGGGTGTCATCTTCTTCTGACATGTATGTTACTAAATTATGTTCCTAGTTCTTCTCTTAATTTTTGCCATTGATTATGTCATGGAAGAGCAATAAGTCACCCCTTTTTCTATGAGTTTCTAATGGGAACAGTTTCAAAGTGTTAAGCCTTGCATTATATGACAGGTCTTCAACCCCATATACAATTTTAGTAAAACTGTGCTGAACACATTCCACCCTATGTATATCAACTTTTTTATAAGGGTTTCACAGAGGACTACAATAATCTAAGTGGGGTCTAACATATGATCTACACAGGGGGAGCAGAACATCTAATTTTCTACTTTTTATATTCCTTCTTATATAACTGGACACCCTATTAGCATTTGCAATCACTTTTGTACATTGAGTGTTAAAGTTTAATTTTGAATCAATTTGAATTCCCAAATCTCTGTCTACTTCATTTATTTGTAAAGTTTTATTTCTTAGTACATATTTGCTCCTTTTATTCTTTTTCCTTATATGTAAAACATCACATTTATCTGTGTTAAACATCATCCCCCATCTGTATGCCCAGGTAGTTATATAATCCAAATCTTTTTGAATGGACTGTCTTTCTTCCAATGTTTCACTTGGACCACCCAGTTTTGTATCATCAGCATAATTTTGTTCTTTAAGTTATTACCTAAATCTGCAATGAATAACTGAAATAGCACTGAGCCCTGCGGGACCCCTCTTGACACTCTCCCTTCTGCTCACAGGAATCCATTGATGGATACCCTCTGTGTCCTGCATACCAGCCAGTTATCTATCCAAGCTATGATGTTACCATCTATTTGCAGGTTTTGTAATTTATTTATAATAGCCCAATGGGCAACCTTGTCAAAAGCCCTGCTAAAATCAAGCAGGACCATATCCGCTAATTTACCCTCATCCAAAATTTTACTAATATGACCATAGAACTAATGAGATTTGTTAAACATGATCGTCCTGCCACAAACTCATGCTGCTATTTAGCGATATAGTCATTTTCCATTATATGGGCTATAAGTTTATCTTTAAGTATGGCTTCAAACACCTTTCCTGGAACAGAGGTGAGGCTGATTGGTCTATAATTTATAATATCGTGTTTTCTTCCTTTTCTAAAAATTGCCATAATTTTACCCATTTTCCAATCTGTGGGCACTTCTCCAGTGCGTATGACTTTGTTGAACAATATTTCAAGGGGGATACATATAGTCTCTTTGGTTAACAATAACATTTGGGGGGTAATACCATCAATCCCTGGAGCACTACATTTTTTTAAGTTCTGTATTTTGGTTTTTATCTCTTCTTTTGTACAAAACGTAGTCTGGGTTTTCTTTGTGTTTGTAAAATAAGCCTGCCTAGGTCTGCAGTACACAGAGCAGAAGCAATTAATAAATATATTTGCTATACAGATTGGCTCAGAGATAACTTTATTATCTATGATGGTTAGTTTATTGTTTGATTTTTTTTAAAGAGTTGATGTAACTGAAAAATTACTTGCTATTACTCTTCTTTGCAAATTTTGCCAGCCTAAGTTCAATTTTGGGGGTGATTTGTTTATACCGTTCTTACATATTTTTCTGGGCCACCTTGAATTCTTTCCAGTCATTTTCTTTATCAGTTTTTTTTTGTATATTGCATATTTTTTAATTTTTGTTCCATTAACCTAATAATGTTTTTATTTAACCATTTTGGTTTTATCCCTTGATTATTGTACTTTTTATACGTTTAATATATTTATTACATTTATTCAGAAGCGTGTCTTTTATTAGGTTCCAGCATTCTTCCTTGCTTTTATCATGAAGGGCTTGTTCCCAGTTAATGTTAATAATATCTTCATTTAGTTTGTCAGTGTTAGCTGTATTGTACAGCAAAATTTCTGTACAACCTTTTATTGTTTGGACTAGGCAGTAAATTGAAAAATACGTGGAAGAATGATCGTTGTCACCTAATGGGGCAGCTACTATACAATCAGAAATTTCGATGTTTTCTGTACATAATAGTAAGTCAAGTATGTTCCTTATTCTTGGGGGGAGTGTACATATTGCGTTAGAGTATGTTCTTGTGTGAATAATAAAAACTTTGCACTGAGTGCACTGTTAGTTACTCTGTCTGTCCAGTCTATCTTATTAAAATTAAAGTCCCCCTGTCCAAACCACATCTCCTAATTCCATGGCTTGAGTAGTTTCTTCTATTAATGCATTAAGAATCAATTCATCAGCTGTTGGTGGGTGGTAACAAAGGCCTAATATTAAATTTCTTCCTTGCTGTTGTTGTTTAATTTGAACCCATAGAGTCTCTGTAGCTACATTGTGTAATTTAATGGTTTTTGTTATGTCTATGGATTGTAGGAAGCTAGACACATAGATTGCAATACCTTCACCTTTTTAATGTGTTCTAGCCAGCCTAAATAGTTCAGAACCTGGAATATTTTTGTTCCATGTGTCATCTTCCTTCCACCATGTCTTGATAATGAGGACTATATCTATGTCCTTTGATGATGAAGTAGCCACTAACTCACTATGTTTGTTGTTTAAGCACCTTGCATTACAAGCATACCTTTAATTTTCTTGGAGGTTATTATTTAATTACTTATTTTTGTTTTTTGACCCCTCCTTACAGATATATTTTTACTCTCATTTGGTAGGGCAATGCTGGTGGCTTTTGTCATTTTCAAGGTTTTGGATGGCATTATACCATTTAGGTTTAATGGTTTTGTGACTGGGTTTGTATTTGAACTGGATGCTTCCACTCCTTTTAACCTTATTCCCCTCCTTATAAGTTTAAAGGGACAACTTCCATACTTGTCTTAATTAATCTGAGCTTACTGACTGTTATCTACTGCTAACAATGTTTTAATTGGCTTGTGTCCTGTTGACTTATCCTTGCAGCTATCTTGTATCCCTAGGCAGATGTTATCTATCAATGGTCTGTAACATTCAAATTATCTCTGTGTGGATACCTGCTTTCTCCCTTGTACATTGATCGCATAGGTGACTGTATTGTATGTATTGCTATTATTCTGTACTTCTACTGTTGTTACTTGTACTCTCTCATGTAGTGCCTGAAAATAGGCAGCTCACTGTCTAGTGCACTTACCTGGTTACCAAAAGCAAATAAATAAATCTGGAAACAATTCTTACAGCAGAAATTAAGAACTTTTATATCTCAGACTATGCCCCTATTATCTTAGAACTAGCCATATCAAGAGAAAGGAAAAATATAATCTGGCATTTTAACAACTCTTTATTAAAGGATCATACTTTCAAAGACTTGTTGAAAGCAAAAATTCCAGAAATCTTACAAGATAACTCCTCTACACAGATTTTGCCTAAACTTCTGTGGGACACCCTGAAAACTGTCTTATGGGGCCACATTATTGCATACGCTACTAAAAAGAAATATCAGACTGAGGCGCGACTTCAGGAACTACAAGACAAATTAAAATTTCTTCAGGATGCCTACATGCAGGGGGACCATTCTCTGGTGGGACAGGTTACACATATCCAACAGGAGATACAGCCAATACTAACTAATAAGACAGAACAGGCCTTACTTTGGCTTTTCCAAAAATATTACGGGGGGAATGGGCATCCAGGTTTTTGGCCTATCATCTCCATGAGCAAACTTAGATGGTTTCAATACCAAAAATAAAAGATCCCCAAACGGGTAGTGTCCTCTGTCACGTCTCAGATACTTCAAACATTTAGACAACATTACAAGGACCTATATACAGAGACATCCCCAATCCACATGATATAGAAACATTTCTATTGGGCTTGAAGCTTCCATCCCTAAGACCTCATCACGTTATACAGCCAACTTGACCCATTTTGGATCAAGAATTATGCACTACAATCACAAATCTTAAAAATATGTAAAGCCCAGGCCCAGATTACTATGGAGCCAAGTTTTATAAGAGTGCGTTGGAATTAATAAATGATCCCCTGCTTGTGGACCTCCGGGAGGGTCATACCACAGTGGAATATCCTGTATCATGGATCAGGCTACCATTTCAGCAATACTGAAATCAAATAAACCATCACAGTTGTGTGATTCCTATCGCCCTATTTCAGTATTGAACCAGGATTATATAATTTACATCAATATTTTAGCACACCGTCTAGATGATATTCTCCCACTCCTGGTTCACTAAGACTAGTCATGATTTATTAAGTCTAGACAGACAAATGATAATATTAAGAGAACTTTGTACTTAATCATGCCTGCTATTTTAAATCCCCATTAATGATACTGAGCCTAGACACTCAAAAAGCTTTTGAAAGGGTCTCCTGGTCATTCCTTCAGAGTATCCTTTTGAAGTTTTGGATTCTCCTGAGAATTTTTAAACAATATTAACGCATATACTCCAACCCTGAAGCTTCTGTGAAAGTTAATGGCTCCCAATCCTCCCATTTCCTTTTGTCTCAAGGCACAAGGCAGGGATACCCCTTTTCTCCCTATCTTTTTGCTCTCTATGCAGAGCCAATCGCTCAGCATCTGTATAAAATGCACTAGATTCAGGGCTATTTGGTTGATAGCCATGAACATAAATTGGCATATTATGTGGGTGATCTCCTATTATACATAACTAAAACTGAATCATCTTTGGTGGCCATGGAGCTGAGCCTGGTCTTGGTGGAATGGGTTTTGGGCTATAAAATAAATCCAAGTAAAACAGAGGTATTACTAATACAGGCCCCCCATCTCTGATGCAAAAATACCCTTTCAGAAGGAACCAAACTCATATTAAGTATTTAGACATTCACCTGACCTCAGAACCACAGGAGTTATTGCAACATAACAACATAATTATCATTTTCTGTTTTCCCAGGCCAGGGCAGACTTACAGATCTGGACCCATCATCCAATATTACTTCTCAATAGAGTTCAGTCCATACAAATGAATATTATACCAAGAATATTATATTTACTGCAGAACATCCTATCTCTTTTACCCAGGAAGGAGGGGAATAGATGGAATAGGATGATCTCTGCATATCTCTGGCTAGGGAAGAGACTGAGGGTAGCCCTTGAAAAATTTCAGTTTCCTAAAGAAAGATGAGAATTAGCCCTCCCTAATTTCCATAGTTATGCATTAGCAGCCTAGCTCACTCATGTGATGCACTGATTTTGTCCTCCTTCACAAACTCCGTCATAGGTTTAGGTAGAGCGAGCACATTCTTCATTGCCACTAGATTACACTACGGTGTTCCAACCAGGTAGTGGAGACCCACTGCAAGAGAAATCCCTGTATACACTAGGTCTCATAACCACTGGGCAACTTATTTAAAGAGGCCTGAAAATTTACCGGGGCAAGATGGATAGGCCTACCGGCTTTAGACCACTCTTTTACTCCAGCTTTCTTGGATCATGGGGTTAGGAGCTGGCTTAGAAGGGGCCTGGCCCATGCCTTTCACTTTTGTCATAATGGCATTTTCAAGTCATTCCAACAATTGCAGATGGAATTCTCCCTCCCCCAATGTGATTTTTATAGATATTTACAAATACGCCATTTCTTAGACTCCACTTTAGGTTTAGATCCCACTGCCCTGAAAGTCCCTCTGCCCCTTTCATTACTCCTACAGGCCCAGGGGAAATCCTCCCAAAGACATTTGGTCTCATATTTTTATAAGGCCTTGACCAACTCCCCTACGGCATTGATGGATAGGGAGCATTTTAGCTGGGAAGCAGAATTAATGTCAGATCTATCGCCAGAGGACTGGCTCTGGATTTGGTGTAGACATCATTGGATTACAGGTTCCTACAGCTGGAGGGAATTCAGTTGGAAAGTAGTGGTAAGGTTTTTTTGAATCCCATAAATTACAGCCGAGTGCCTCCCCAGAGGGGATTCTATTTGTTGGAGACAATATGGGTGTGAGGTTTCCATGCACACTCATGTCTTCGGTTTTGCCCAGTGCTTTCCCATTTTTGGGGGAAGGTCAACATAGTGCTGATGGAACTTTCCTAGAATTAGGCCACCTGACACCTGAAATTGCTATACTAATGCATTTCCCTAAACATTTCAAACAGAAACATCAGGCATACCTAGCAAGCATACTCCTGGCAGCAGCTGAAAAGCTTATAACAAGAATGTGGTTACAGGCTGACCCACCCACTGTCCAGAGGTGGGAAGGTACTGTATATGATATTTACAAGATGGAGAATATGACAGCTATATTACAAGATGAAACTCCAGTCCTTATGAATAGACCGACCATATGGTTCACATATATTGCCACACATAGACCAGACTTGGTGTCATAGTGTGGTAGGGAATATTTGAGGTTTGGTCAAGGTCCGGTCGCCCTATATATATATATATATATATATATATATATAGTATTAGGTCCAGAGACCTTGAGTTTTGACCTGGTGCCTCCCCCCATACCTCATTTCTCTTAAGTAACTATATATGAACTTGTTCCCCATCCAGAGACCTCCCCAGACAAATTTAAGTTTCATTTCATTTATTTATCTGCTTTTACATCGGAAAATAGTATCTATGGATGTCACTGTAAAATGTGACTTCATATAATCCTACATGTACCGTATAAAATTCAATAAAAAACTTTTGTTTTAAAAAAAGACAATTTCATTTGCATAGGCACCATCAATAAATATTATTATACAATGGCAAGTAAAAATCCTGGTCTCTGATTGGTCAGTCTTGGGCTGGACCCGTGATGTAAACCAGTACAACATCATGGGTCTAGTCTCAGCCTCACTGTGAACCTGTAGATGAGCTTGAGCTACTTGAGCATCTTGAGCTGGATTGTTTCATCTTCTCTTAAAAAACCAAAATATTTTTCCACACAAAAACATCTTTAAAATGATTTTTTTTATTCTGTATAACAACGAACTATTAGAGCATTAGCACACTTTCAGGGTGTCTCTTGGGATAACGTCATGCCTCAGTCATTGGATGCACTCGGCCTGTGGCCTCATGCCCAACCACCTGAGGCGTGATGTTATCCCAGCATGACACACACCTTGTCGGGCATTACTGCTTAATTGAATTGTGTACAACTACAAAGAATTTTATTGGTTGGCATTAGCCATTACAATATAAAAGTGCACTATTAAAACATAGGCTATTTGAGCCACAAGGTTTATAGACATGAAGTCAGATCACAATTATTAAAACTTTGCACAAAATTAAGATTATTACATCAAAAACCTCAGATAACAGATACATTCATGCAATATATTTGTTATAAGGTGCATTTTAAGACAAAAAACCAAAAGTGTTCTAAATATGGATTGTCATTAAAAATCTAGACACTTTTTCTTGAACATCAGGATCTTGTGTGGTAAATGGGTGAGATAATATTTTGTCAGGAGGGAGATCGAGGCCACCCAGCAGCTCCCCTAACCCAAATTTTCATTTTTTTTTCAAACAGTGCACACATACGGACTACATGTTTAAGATCATCATGTGTCTTGGTGCTACATTTACAATAAGGATCCAGTACATTTGGTCTTTTTTGTCTACAGTGAACAAATTGAGCATTATAGATTTCCAATCTAAACCTGGTATAGACTCTATGCATTTTATGATTTTTTAACTTGGTTAAATAATCTTCATAATCCTATTGAGTTTTAAATTGTTTGTAGCAGTCATGCAGTTTTAAAATACATAATTGAGAGAAAAGATAGTGTGTGTCCAGGTCTCTCAACCTTATCTTTACTGAGGAAACTATTTCCTCCCAAGGTCTAAAATATATAGTGTGTAAAAGATGCCCAAGACCTATTGGGAAAAGGGTCTTTTTGATTGGCTAAATGAATGGATGAACATATCTCATAGATAAAAGCCTAATTTCCTCCTCAAGGCACATTCCTGGGTATTGAATGTCTGGAAGAAGAAAAGACTTTAAAATAAATATTATCTGTCTTTCTCTGACTAAGGAAGCCATAGAATACTGTCCTAGTTCAAGTTTAAGAATACAAGATGGTGTCCGGGGGTGTCATGAGAATATACCTGTATAGCTTATTTAGAATAATTTGTAAATTGGCCAGATTATCTGAGCCCCATTCCTCAGAAGCATATAAAATGCTTGCTTTTATTTTTGCATTAACAACTTTCAAAATGCCATTGACAGTAGTTTTTCCCAAATGTCCTTGACAGTAGTTTTTCCCATTTTTGCATTGAAGACTTTAAGGGCATTGGAAACAGTATTCATTTTAATTTGAATCAGTTTTATATGTTTACTCCATGATAAATTTTGCATAAATCTGATGCCCAGATAATCATAATGATCAGAAATTTCAATTTTATCCCTATCCAGCCAGAACGTTGTCATAATTTTGGTTTTAAGTTAATTTCTAATTTTTCATATTTTATACAACATCAAAAAATGTTTCAGTTTTCTTTAAAGTCCCAGTGCTGAAGTGGAGAGTAATACAGTATCATCTGCGTAAGCAAGACTATCAATCCTTTGTTTGAGGATTTTTGGAGCGTGAAAATCAGGACTAACAATGCCTTCCAGAATACTGTTGATATAAATATTAAATAAAGTCAGTGCTAACAAACATCCTTGCCTAACTCCTAAATTCATTTGGAAGGATGAAGTAACATATCCATATTGGTCGTATTGAATTGTTGCCCATGTTTTACCATGCAATCTAATCAGGATATCTAGAAGCACACCATCAAGCCCGAGTCCTTCTAATGTTTGCTAAAGGATTTTCCTGCTTATGCTATTGGAAGTTGCCAAAAAATCGATAAAGCAGCAATATCATTTGCCTTTCTTTATTTTCGTATATTTCCATATTAGGAGATATAAAACATAGCAATGTTGTGTGGTGGATCTATACTTCCTAAAGCCATTTTGAGATTCATTTATGATGGAATGTTCCTCTAGCCAGTCCATGAGTCTACCGAAAATTATTTTAGAAAATATTTTTTGGGTTACATTTGGGTTCTTTTTCATAAATAGGAAACATGACACTACCCTGCCCACTAAAGGGGAATTTCTGGATCTGAACAAAAGCATTAAAACTTTTATGCAGAAGTGGGGTCTACCATTTGGGAAAATATTTTAAGACATTCCCAATGATTTTATCTGGCCCAGGGACCTTACAGGAAGCCAAAGAGCACAGAGCAACACATATTTCCTTTTTCATGATAAACTTGGGGACTGGGAAATCCAAAGGCTCAGTCCTTCTGGATTTTATTTCAAGGATTTCCTTTTCCTCAGAATAATACAATCCCGAGACGTAAGAGACCCATATTTGCAGAGTAATAGAGGATTCTACCCTGGTTTGATATCTGTTATAACCTTGGGTGATGATATTCCAGAATAGTTTTCCATCTCTGCTCAGTACTGACTTCCTCAGTTTTTCCCATAATATTACTGAGTGTTTCCGACGTTTGTTCTCTAGAGTCTTTTTTATATTTTTCTCTTTCCTGTTTTGAAGTTTTAAGATATATTTTATTTTATGGCCCTCCCTTTTTACAGAGTCTAAGTACTTTGTTTAGATTTTGTTTGGCCATCCTACATTTACTGTTGAACCTTGTTTTCCATTGCATTTTAGAATTTAAAGGTATTGGTTGGTTAGTAAAGCAATGGGGTCTCAATAAAGTGCAGATATTATGCCATTTTTCCCATCAAGTCTTGCAAATTAAACTCCTCTAGAATTTGTGTTTATAACTTGTATATTTCCCCAATATTTAGTATCTCTTGAAAGTGAGCAATGTGTTCAGGTCCCCATTTAATTCTTTTTTCATTTATTATCTCAATACCAGTTTCAATGTGTGTATCCATCAAACGTTATGCACTAAATTGCAAAGATCTGAATTGTGTAACTATTTAATCATTTCTGGTAGTCCAGTTATACACTGACAATTGAAGCAGTCATTTTCTATTATACATAGGTGCTACATCACACCCATATATAACAGAACTTTCAAAACATTCTGCAGTCACCATTTTACTTCATGCCATGCTGTGCTGCCCCTTTATGCCATTTCCACAAACTCTTAACATTGTTCAGTATTCACTGCCAACTGGTTTTTGCTTTCAAACTCACAAATATCAGAATCCTGTACATTCAAAAATATAAATCTGTAAGTGGGAATTACAGACCAGACTCCCTAATTAACATAGATTGCAAAATTCTTGCTAACATTATGGCTAACAGGCTAAAGAAGATTATTCAGCACCTGGTACACACTGATCAGGTAGGTTTTGCAGTTGGGTGCCACAGCTCTGACCTGTTCTATAGAATTATTCACATTATTCATGCTTCTAAAACAAATATGCATCAACCTGCTCTGCTTTCGCTAGGTGCTAATAAGGCCTTTGATAGAATTGAATGGGAATATTTAATCAACATTTTAATTAAATACAATTTAGGAGATTATTTTTGCAAATGGATTCAGGTTTTATATGCTGAAGTGTACACCAGGGTAAAAATTAACGGCTTCTCTTTCGATAGGTTTCCTATTTTTCAGGGTACAAGGCAAGGATGTCCCCTCTCTTTCCTTTTACTTATACTGGCATTAGAACCACTTCTCATCAAAATAAGAACATTACCTTATATGGCTGGCATAGTCACAGAGAAAGCTAAAAAAATACTTGCATATGCAGATGATATCTTGTTATCGATCACGCATCCAGCCACATCTGTTCCCTCACTGTTAAAATAGATACTGGAATTCTCAACTTTTTCAGGGCTTAAAATTAATTTAGACAAATCAAAGGTTCTCTTATTAACACATGATAGTGATAAGTCTGTGTACCAACAGAACAGTATCAAAGTTGCAACAGGCAAAATTAGTTTTTTTTAGGAATAGATCTAACCTTGAACATCTTGCAGATGGGCACTCAAAATGTTGACACACTTTTAGAAAATATAGATATTGATCTGATAAGATGAAACAAAATGCTTCTCTCATTCTGGGGTAAAATACAAGCCTTCAACATGATGATTGCACCAAAAGCATATTATTGCATGCAACACTTGCCCCTGCATATACCTCCTCATTACTTTAACAAATTTCAGGTTCTGCTCAAAAAAATTGTTATGGGAAAATAAGCCCCCACAGATCTCGTTGAAAAGCTGTAGCCACCAAGAGACAAAGACAGCTTCAGCTTGCCCAACTTTAGACTAATGCATGAGGCTTTTATTGTGGTGCAGTGTGTAAAGTCTTTATGGTTAAATAATAACCAGGATGTTCCGGGATGGGTACGCTTAAAGTGAGCATTATTAAATGGTCATCATCCCAGAGAGGTCTTATTTTCTGACACCACAAGATCATTTAGTTCAAACCCAGTCTTGAACCAAGTAAACAAACTTGGCAAGAAGTTGCCTCAGCTTTAGAATGAGACCCCTACACATCCCCCACTGCCCTATGGAGTAATCATCTTCTAAGCATTAATGGCAAATACTTTAATTGGGCAATCTGGAAATCAAAGGGTATTGGTTTCCTGGATGATATTACTGATCCTACATCAGTCTCCCTGATGTCTTTTTCACAAATATCCCACACATTCCAACTACCTAGGACAGAGTTCCACAATTACCTTCTACTTAGAGATATTCTTAGGAAAAAAAATAAATAAGGATGTACTCTTCCCACCACTGCAAGTTTTAGACACAGATTGCATGACAAATAATGGACACAAATATCTTTATAAAATGCTTATAAGCTCCATGACCAACCCATTAGAATCTCTGTTAAACAAATGTCAAGATGAATTGCAAGTTGTAATCTCTCCGGAAGAGTGTAGCCAATTGTGACTTATGACCTTGAAAGCCAATAGGGAAGCTAAAGGCAGGCTCATACAATACAAAATTGTTCACAGATGGTATTATACACCATGTAAGTTGATAGATTTAGGCTTATCTACAGAGGGAGTGTGTTGAAGATGTTTAAAGAGCCACTGACGCCTCAAAGAAAAGTTTGAAAAACATAATAATTAGATATAATTCAGCTTGCATTCCATATATATTCTATATATTTCTCTTCCCCATTATTTATTACTAAGTAAATTTGCATGAACACATAATCTTTATCCTTTAGAGTTCCCTTATAGTTCATCTGCCTCTATAGCTTACTCCCTACTTCAAGTAATACTCCTCTGTTGTAACATCACAATCTGTTAGCATGAGAGTAATTGTGATGCCACAAGCAGTGCATTATGACCTCAGGTGGGGAGAAAGTATCAGGAATAGCCAAACTCTTCAGGAACAAAGATTTTGTTTTAAAGCACATGACCTCGGTAGTAAATAATGTGGAGGAGGAATATCGAACTAATGTGACATACAAACTGAACTGTGTCTAAATATTATGTTTTGTTAATGTTGTCCTGAAGGTGTCAGATACTCTCTAACAGAAAGAGATACGCTTTCTCACATATTATGGTCTTGTTCATCTCTAACGTCATTTTGGAGACATGTTGGCAATATGTGAAAAAGTAATTAAGAGGCATATTGTATGCTCAACAAAATTTGCAGTCTTGGGTATTTGCTCAGAATTGACACAGTGTTCTGAATTACAAAACCTGTGGCTGCTTGCTGCCTTCATAACAGCACAGAATGTAATTCTGAGGCATTTGGAGGAACACAGAAGCTCCTGGAGTGCAGGAATGGCTCCAAGATCTTTTTGTTAAAGCTAGTTATGAAACGGTGGCTTACACCAATATTAACAGACTTGATAAATACTATGATATTTGGGAACCGTTTTTAAAAATCACATTATGATACTCAGTTAGTCTAACACTGTGATGATAATTTATTTGTGAAAGTGTTTATGTTTCTATTTACATTTTGCCTCTATATCTATTTAATATGTATAGAATTTTAGTATTCTTTTTTCTTTTTGTTCTTTCCCATTGTTTTCTTTCCTTCCCCTCCCATCTCTTTTTCTTTCTAAGATAGTAGTTTATTGCATTCTTCATAATGTTGCTTATTCTGTGCTTTTTAATAGTGATTGTTTGCTTTCATTGATGTGCATATTCATATTTCTTTGCTGTATATTCTTGAAAGTTTCAATAAAATATGGATTACAAAAAAAAATACAAATCTTATCTAGGACCTTGTCAGTATGTCCCATTATTTTGTTTCCTACAGCCTCTTACAGAGGCTGTGCTCTGCTCATGCCCTCCAGCTGAGTGAAAAAGAGGTTCAACAGCTGATTATTCAGCCCTCAAGTGGGAGTGGGAGTGGAATAAGTGGAAAAGGAGGTTCTGACATCAAGTTTTTGTTTTATGAGCAATTATTTAAAAAATTTATGGACATCGGTGTGTTAATCGATTTACAGAAAAAAACTTGTTACACACTGATAACTATACATTTTATTTTTTTGAGTTTGTTTGCCAGGCAAGCACTCATGAAGCAGGTTCTTTTTACAGGAGTGACCCAGGAGATGCAAAACAGCACAAAACAATCGGACAAATAGAATCATAGAAACATAGAATTTGACGACAGATAAGGACCGCTTGGCCCACCTAGTCTGCCCATTTCCCTACCTAACGGATAAGCTGCAGATCTTAGTTAACCAACAGTCTACTTCCTCCTACCCCCCCTAGAATTGCCTTACATCTGTCCCATGCATTCTTGAATTCCCCCAATGTTTTTGACTCCACTATCTCCTCAGGAAGGCTGTTCCATGTATCCACAACCCTCTCTGTGAAAAAATACTTCCTCACGTTACCTCTGAGCTATCCCCCCCCCTTCAGGTTGTGCCATCCTGTTCTTGCACATCTCTTTTATTGAAAGATGCTACCTTCTTGGACTTTGTTGATTCCCTTGAGGTACTTGAAAGTTTCTGTCATGTCCCCCCTCTCCCTCCTTTCCTCAAGGGTATACATATTAAGCTCCTTTAATCTCTCTTCGTATGTCTTCTGGTGCAGACCCTGCACCATTTTAGTTGCCCTCCTCTGGACAGCCTCCATCCTGTCTATGTCCTTGCAGAGATGGGGTTTCTAGAAATGCACACAGTACTCCAGATGGGGTCTCACCAACTGTCTGTACAGAGGGATAACAACTTCCTATTTTCTATGGGTGATGCCTCTCCCCATGCATCCCAGTATCCTGCCAGCCCTCCTTACTGCCTTCTCACATTGCTTGCCTACCTTTAGGTAATCTGATATGACTACCCCCAGGGCCCTTTCCATTTTTGCTGTCAGTATCTCACCCCACATTGTGTACTCTTCCCCTTGGTTTTTGTTTCCCAGGTGCATTACTTTGCACTTCCTTGCATTGAATCTAAGCTGCCATACATTTGACCATTCATCCAGCTTTGCCAAGTTCCTTCTCATCCTTTCCACCCCACCTTCTGCATCAACCCTGTTGCAGATCTTTTTGTCATCTGCAAAGAGACATACTTCTCCTTCCAGTCCCTCTACAATGTCACTTATAAAGACATTAAAGAGGACCAGTCCCAGTACTGAACCCTGCGTTTCCACGCTAGTAACCCCCTTTCTTCAGAGTGGACTCTGTTTACTATCATCCTCTGTGTCCTGTTGTCCAGCCAATTCTTTACCCAGGATACCACCTTGGGACCCACTACAAGGCTGGCTAACTTGCAAAAAATAATCTTCTGTGTGGGACTGTGTCAAATGCCTTGCTAAAGTCTAGGTAGACCATGTTCACAGCCCCTCCCTGGTCTACTACTTTGGTCACCCAGTCAAAGAAATGTATTAGATTTATCTGACATGACCTTCCCACTGTGAATCCATGCTGCCTTGGGTCCTGTGCCCCATTGGCCTCTAGGAACTCAACAATTCTTTCCTTCAGAAGTGATTCCATCATTTTCCCTACCACTGAGGTCAAACTAACAGGTCCGTAGTTTCCTGCCTTTGTCTTGCTCCCACTTTTGTGAAGGGGAATCACATCTGCCCTTCTCCAGTCCTCAGGTACCACACCATCCTCCCATGATTTGTTAAACAGGTTAGTTAGTGGTGTCACTAGTTCTACCCTTAGTTCTTTTAGAATTCTTGGGTGAATCCCATCAGGCTCCATTGCTTTGTCCACCTCAGTTTTCGGAGTTTTTTTCAGAACCCTTTCTTCTGTGAATGGACTGGTATCAACCCCCCTATCCAGAGTGCTTCTATTCTTTGGTTTAGGTACCTCCCCCTCCCCTTCTTTTGTGAATACTGAGCAGAAATATTCGTTCAGTATCCCTGCTTTTTCACTGTCACCCTCTGCCCACCCTCCCTTCTCTTTATTTCTTTTTTTCCTTTTAACCTGGCAGGTCTTCCATCATACTTCTGCCCTGGTCACAGCCCCCGGTGCTCCCACCAACTGTCAATTGCCGGCTTTCTCCCGGTCACTCCTGGCTTACCCCCGGAGGGTGGGGCCATGGCACCAGTTCCCCAATTCTGGTGCCACGGAACTAGTAACTGCTTGGAAGTGCTGGTGACAGTGGCTAATTAAAGCCTGTGGAGGGCTTCATGGAAACAGAGGACCTGCCCCTCTTAATTTTCTATTTTCCTCTGGGAGGCAGGGATGTGCAATGACATCCAGCATCTGCCCCGCCTCCATTGCGCTCAATCGCCGGCAGCTGTGTGAATCCTGGCCTCTGCCAGGGGTCCATCTCATGCCGGGCACTATCCTGCCCTCCCCTCAGAGAAGAAGAGCAGTCTGTCAGATGCTCTATCCTTTTCCCCCCGGCCGGCTCTCCAGCGACCCAAGTCCATTACTGAACCTGGGTCACCAGCGTCGCAAGTGGAAATCCAACCACTGCACCGATGGGCTGGCTCCTCCCTTTCCTTTAATAAGTCTCACTATCCCTCCCTTGGTCTTTCTTCACTCCCTAGTGTACCTATAAAAGATTTTATCCCCTTTCTTAGCTGAGTTGGCTATGTTTTCCTCAGTTTGGCCCTTTGCTATTCTGACTGCCTTCCCCGCTTCCTTCTGCTTTAACTGGCACAATTCTTTGTCCTGCTCCTTCTGTGTTTCCTTATACTTCCTGAATGCTACCTTTTTCTCCTTAACCTTCCCTGCCACCTCTTTTGAGAACCACAGTGTTTTTTTCCTTCATTTTCTTTTGTTGATTTGCTTCACACACAGGCTTGTTGCCTCTGTGATGGCTGTTTAGATTTTTCCCCATTGTTCCTCCACCCCTCCTTCTTGCCCATTTGCTAGTGCTTTTCTGAGGCACTCTCCCATTTCCCCAAAGTCAACCCTCCTAAAGTCCAGTACTCTTGCTGTTGTATGGCTTGACCCTATGGCTGTGTTTATCGTGAACCACACTGTTTGGCGATCGCTTGTTCCCAGATGGCTACCCACTTCTAAATCCGAGATCCTTTCTCTGTCTTCATTTGACAGTACCAGGTCTAAGGTTGCTCCCTCCCGTGTTGGTTCCATCACTAGCTGTCTGAAGCATGTCCCCTGTAGGGCATCGAGAATAACCTTTCTCTTGGATGTGGTTGCAGCAAAGGTACTCCAGTTAACATCTGGCATATTCAGGTCCCCCATCAACAACAGCACAATATCATCTTAGAAAAATTGGTCAAAGCATTTACATGTGTAATGTTCGAACAAATAATTTTTCAACCTCCTTTTAAACATCAAAAAACTTTCTGTCTGTCTTTGGTGCAGGGAGAAACAGAGTTCCAGAACTCTAATGCATAATATCCAAAGGACCACTGGACCATCTGAGGTCCCTTGATTGGAATGCAGAGCAGAGTTTTAGCAAACAAGTGTAAATTTAGGTGACCACAGTGAGGCGTTAATAACTCAGTTAAACTTGAAGGAGAACTGGTATTCAGTATTCTGTATATCGCCTTACCTAAACTACACTTATTTTGCTTCAGTTTGTAACTAACTAACCAAATATTATTCTATACTGCATCTACTGAAAACAATACTTGAAAGTTTGTTTTGACCAACACTTCTAATAACATCAACCAAAAACACTATCAACTGAAAGGACTTTCTGAATCAGAATGGATTATACTAATCAATGAATATGGATCGTAGTACGTGGCTCCAGACAGTGGGGTGAAATCCTGACTGGCCTGATGCAGGATCATGACATGACACAGTTCCATCATTCGTCCAACTCTGCAAGTGAGTTTTTGTCAGATTCTAGTGGATGGGCTAAGTCCTAGTTCACCTGCATTCTACCTCTTTGACCTGTTCTACTCATGGGAAAAAATAGATTAATGGTGCCTGTTTTGCAACAACACAAGCAATTTTGCACTAATAACCATATCCAATGTGCCTCCTGGTCTGTATTTTCCTAGTTCACCTCTGACTGGCCAGAAAGGCATGGCATGTTATCAGTAATAGTTTAAATACCAAACAGGAAATGGGATGGCAAGGGCAAACACCCAGGATAAGCTCTCAATTCTCTTAAGATATACAGTATGAGCCCAATATTCAAAGTTTAGCATACCCTGTAACCCAGATTTGCACTGGTGCTCCTGTCCGGTGCATATTCAGAAGCCCCAGGAGCAAACCCACAGTGCCAAGTTAGCAATAACCCATGGCAGGGTGTGGGTTTATAGGGATTTAATGTATGCCTGAGGTATGTTGTGAAGCATGAGGCTGCAGGCCGAGTGTCCTCACAGCATCCCAGGCATGCATTAAATGCCTATAAACCCACACCCTGTACTGGGTTATTGCACTTGTAACATGGGTTATGTCAAAAACATGCAAAACCCCACAAAGAGTTTTTTTCCTCCTGTTTAAAGACCAAGAAAGGTACTGTATCCTGCCACCTTACAAAATAGTCCATACCCAAACATACACATGCCTACAACATTTAATTTGCTCCCCCCCACACACACAGACACTCACACTCTCTACCTCTGTGTCACTGTCTGTCAAACACTGATGTTCCCCAACCCTGCTGCTATGATCTCCCCCTGTAAGCAGCCTGCTCTCTGACAACTACATGGAAACCATTGCCCCAACTCCCTCCCACTGTGTGTCTCTTTCCCCCAGCCATGCTTATGCTCTCCTCCCTGTGACAAGCCTCATGAGCAATACTTGGCATCACATAAGGAACCCGCTGGTGAGAGACACGACAGAGAGCAGTCACCAGGATTCAGTGCACTGCTCCCTTTCTCTGTGTGATCTCCTCCCTGTAAGCAACCTGCAGGGAACTGCTTGCTCCAGCTCTCTTCCACCCTGTGTCTCTCTGTACTGGTGTGGGGGGATGATAAGGCACAACCGACACAGACAGAGAGAGAGAGAGAGAGAGAGAGAGAGATACAGTGGGGACACTGCAGGACTCTGGATTTACAGGTCCCAGTCCTGCACTCTCCCTGTCGCTGTTTTTCTCTCTCTTGCACACTCCACAACTCACTGTCGGAGCTACCACTGTGGAGGTCAAATAAGGAATGGAGACATCTTCCCCCTTGTTTTTTAGAGACAGAGTAAAGTGGCCATAGCCACAAGCTGCCATGGTACAATACAGAACAGTGTATATCCTCTGGGGGGGTAGTGGATGGCTAACAGACTGCAATTCCCCGCACTATGGTGAGGTACCCTGCAACACTTGCTCATTGTTGGGGGGGGAGGAATGGGTCCCAGTCCTGCACTTTGCCTGTCACTGTTTCTCTCTCTCTCTCTCTCTCTCTCTCATGCTTCACCACTCACTGTCAGAGCTACCACTGTGGGGAAAAACCTAGGAATGAGCACACCTTTTTTCCCATTTTTTAGAGAGGGAGAGAGACAATAAAGCTAATAGACTGCAATTCCCACCACTACGGGGAGTTACTCTGTGTGGGGGGGATGGGAAGGAATGGGGACATACTAACATGGCTGGTAGGAGACAGGGAGTCACAAGCCACTGCTTGCCTAAATTGTCACTAGCATTCATCTGGGGCACTTACAGCAATGCATGCTGACACGGCATACACAGCAACAGGGAGGAAGACAGTGCTGGGGCTCTCTCACTTCCTTACACTTTTAAATGGCTGCCATTCACATTTCAAAATCAAATGAGTCCTGGCAACACTTTCACTGGATCGATCAATGAAACCATGCATTAGAAAGGGAATTTAATGCATGGCCATGCAAAGCGACTCCACCAATTGGATTGCACATTTTCCACAACCCATGTTATAAAGCACTATAATACCACTGAACCTATGCAAATAAGGGGGTCCCCCAATGCATATTAGTGCCATGGGATCTTCAAAGGTTTACAGTGGTGGTAAACAGCCTCCAAAGTGGCACTATTTACCACCGCTGAAAACCACCTCTTAATGGGTGCCCCATCCCCCCCAAGGCAGAGCAGCTATACTGCAGTTACCCACCCCCAATTACCTGTTTCATTTTATTAGTTCTATCCCTGGTGTCTAGTGGCACTCCCACCCAATCACCTGTTCAGTTTCATTAGATCTAGCCCTGGTGTCTAGTGGCACCCCCAACCTGATCACCTGCTTTGTTTTATTAGATTTATTCATGGTGCCAGGTTGCACCTCCACTCTGATTACCCATTTCATTTTATTGCATCTATCCCTGATGTCTAGTGTCACCTCCTGATCACTGGTTTTGCTTTGTTAGATCTATCCTTAGTGTCCAGTTGCTCTCCCCGCCCCCCAAGCATCCACTGACAAAAGTAAAAAGAATCAGTGGTGGTCCAGTGTCCCTCCACCTGTCCCACACACTCATATACCACCACCCACACCTCTACTTACCCAGGTGTATGACAATCAGCAAAGCCCCATACGGTGACCAGTACAACCCTCCTCTCACCTTCTTGGCTGGTCACCATATGAACTGTCAGTGAGCATGAATACAGTAAAAGTACTGTACACCTGTTCACTGACAGCTCTTACTGTGGCTGGCTGAGGATGTGAGAGGAGGGCTATGCCAGATGCTGTATCAGGCTTTGCTGAGTGCTGGATACTGGGGTAAGTGAGGGGGTGGGTGTGGTGGTACGTGAGCAGGCAGGAGAGTGGAGAGACACTGGACCACCACTGATTCTTTTTACTTTTGTCAATGGGTGCTTGGAGGGAGGGGGACCAATGGACACCAGCACTTACATACTAAATGTAAATAGGCAATCGGGGGATTGGGGGGACCATTGGGCACCACAGTGTACATACTATACGTAAATGGGTGATCAGGAGGAACCAGCGGACAACAGGAATTGATCTAATGAAACAAAATGGGTGATCAGAAGTGAGGGGTTCCACTATACAGCTGGGATAAATCTAATAAATTGAAATGGGTGACTGGGGGTGCCATTAGACACCAGGAAATAAATCGATCACACTGAAGGATAGGTGCTAATGGGCTGCTGCAAACCATACAAATGAGTCCATAATGGGCATGCAAATGGCCTCTTAGTGCCTTTCATGCCCAAAGGGATCATTTGCATGTTGTGGCTGAAGATAGCCTACAGGGGTCTTGGCACTCTCTGTTTCAGGCAACACTATTCCCTGTGGGTTATAAACAGCTCATGCCCATGTCCAGGCAGTGCAATCTCACTTGGCGTTCTGCAGACATGGTCTGCTATTAAACTGGATAGCACCACTCGGTATCTGACTGAATGTAGCAGCCACTGGGTTGGGTGCATCGCAAATAGTTGTGTTGCACTTGTGCTTCCATTTGAATATCGGGACAGTACGCCCTAATATCTTTTCTTTTTAGGCTTTCAAACTTTAGAGTTTGCTGGGACCATTATGTGTGTCAGCAAGTACATTGTTTAGTTTTAAAAATTAGTTGAAGTGAAATTTGATATCTCAAGGTATTTGTAATTGTTTTGTTGTACAACTTGTATAATGTATTTGTATTTTTTGTTGTCCTCTGTAATTTGTATTCCATCTTTGCTATTGCACCCAGGTTAGTCTTCAAAAAGAGCATATTTGTTAAGCGAATTAACCTGATTATCAAATAAATAAATAAATCAAAAATAAAGAAATAAATAACTAAAAAGGTCTTCAATGTCAGGCTACACTCTATTGGTGAGGGGGTGGCATGTGGCTAACAACCTGGTAGTGCTCTGTTAATAACACCACCATGCTCTCCAGGGCCAGTAGCGCTGCCTGGAGCCCTAGCCATTAACCTATACCAATTAGAAAAATTCTGACTGACTCTACTCTAGGATGTGGGTATCTGTGAGCCAGTAGTCACCACTCTAGTAAGTGGATCAAAGGCTTATGGATGAGCCAATGGGTAAAGAGAGAGAGGAAAGAAAGGAAAAAAATATATTTTTATATTACAATGGATATTTATTGGAAAACAAAGCCTGATACTGTTTACCTTCCTGTCCTAAGTGTACTTTTTCTGGCATTTACTTAAAAAAAATAAATAAATAAATTCTTCTTTTCTTTTAGTTAATCCCAGAAAGGCATATGTTGCAGGTGGTACTATGAGGTATACTTCTTTTTTTTAAAATAATAATTGTATTGTTTCATTTTTTTTATCAGCATTGACAACATGGACATACATAAAGTCAGACAAAAAAAAGAAAAATAGACTTTGTTATAAATATCAAATAAAACATAATACCACATATAATAGCCATTAAGTGGACTGAGTTTGATAATTATAAGAAACTCTATCTGGTATTAAAGTCCTTAACCCAAGAGATACCTTGGGCAATATAGTCTGCTGAATCTACAGCCAGCTTATACTTCATACTCAACATGATGCAGTATCTAAACCGCACTTTAATTAACATCACACTACATTTAAAAGATATCTGATTGGTTTACCACTGGCTAAAGGAAAATAAAAAGAGAATTAAAAGAAATTGCAACTGAGTTAGGCATCGGTAATATGAGCACTTATTTAATAAAAAGTTTGGGGTGTAGGGGGCAAACAAAGAAAAACTGGAAACCATAAAAGTCTATATAACTTCATGAGAGTCAGGATCTACTCTCCCTCAATTATATATGATCCAGTGAAATATATCCAATTAAATTATTAAACCAAGCTGACCCATAAGGCCATCCGCCTATATTAGGCATGATTTGCCAGGATGTCCAAAACGTTTCTGTTTTCCCTCTTTGCCAGATAGTGAAAATAAGGCAACTACCTAGTTTTAAATTTCTCTGAGCCTAAACTTAACTTGGCAGTTAACTTTTCCATTTTTAACAAACATAAGCACATGAAGTGCCATGCCTGGAGTGGTAGAGGGGTCTCCGACAACCAGCTCTTAGTAATAGCCTTATGTGCTGATGCCAAAAGAATAAAAAATAGATATTTTTGTGCCAAGGTTTTAAGTTGTGGAGGGGGTAAACCCCATAACCAGATCTCTGGATCCTGGGGGGACTCAAATTGAAAATTCAACCCCACTTGTTGGATTATTTGATCCCAGAAATTCTCCAATTTTAAACAAGCCTCAAGACTATGTGTATGAGTACCAATCTCTCCTCATCTCCTCCAGCATAAATCCGAAGCAGACTTGTAATGTCTAGTAACCTGAGGGGTGCAGAAGTATCTAATTGTCACTTTCCATCTAAACTCTCTCCATGTGGGAGAGGCTGTAGTGGATTGTACTCCTTTCCATACCTGGGCCCATTCCTTGTCTCTCAAGTACATCCCTGATTCCTTAAACCATTGATCCTCCAGTGTTTTCAAAGCCTCTAAATTCCTAGAAGATAAGAAGGTCAAAAATCTGAGAAATCAGACCCCTCTGCACTCCCTGTGTGTTCAACTGAAGGAAAAGCTCCTGAAAGGGGTTTGTCTCCTCTAGACTATGAGATTCAAGATACTTACCCATCAAAAAATGCCACAATTGGAGAAATCTAAAAAAATCCAGCCTGGGAAGATTAAAGTCCTTACATAATTGATGGAATGATTTCAGAATACCCCTTTCATAAAATTGATCTATGTATTGTAACCCCAGTCTCATCCATCTAAGAAAACCCCCATCCATCTGGAGGGGAGCAAAATCAACACATGTCCTCAAGGGGGTCAAGGCTGATAACCTGGGTTGAACTCCCAAATATTTGGTTACTCACAACCAGGTTTGTTTCAAATTCAGGAACCAGGGATTTAGAATAACCAATTTATGTATGGCATCCCTATCCATTAATATAAGATCTGGAGTTTTGACTGCAGTAGCCAAGGGTTTCTCTAGTTTTACCCATTTTGGTGAGTTGGCCTCAGCACCCATAGCCACGAGAGCCTGTAGTTGGGTGGTCCAGAAGTATTTGGTGAAATCCAGAAGGCCCAAACCCCCCACCAAAGTTTGCCATTTAATCCTAGGTGGTTTATTCCTCCACAGAAATTTAGATATAGGAGTTTTTAAACTTCTCCAGAAAGGGGGGGTTGGTCTAAGAGGTAACATACTAAATAAAGAAAGGAAACGAGGAATTACATTCATCCTTACAACTTCAATATGCCCTGAGAGTGAGAGGGGGAGTTTGTTCCAATGATTTAAATCTTCTTGTACCGTGTTTAATAATTTAAGATGGTTAGTTTGATATAAACCACCAATCCTAAAAGGTATCCAAACTCCCAACTATCGAAATCCCTCTTTTGCCCATTTAAATTGACCAATCTGAGGTAGTAGGCCCATTGTGGGTGGATTAATGGGTAGCAGTTCTGCTTTTGTATCATTAATTTTAAATCCAGAAATCACCCCAAACTCCTGCAGGATGGAACCCAACTCCTTCGCCGAATTCACCGGGTCTGCCAAATATAATAAGGTGTCATCAGCATACAACGAGATGCGTAACTCAGTGCCTTCCAACTGAATTCCCCTATAAGTCTCTGATTGTCTGATGAGAACTGCTAAACGCTCCATGCTTAATGCAAAAAGTAGAGGAGAGAGCGGGCAACCCTGTCTAGTACCTCATTCAATACCAAAAAAATCTGATGTTATACTATTTACCTTTACTCTAGCCGTGGGCTTTCTATACATATTCAAAATCCAATCTCCAAACTTTCCCCCAAAACCAAATTTGGCCAAAGTTTGGTCCAAAAATAGCCAATCAAGCCTATCAAAGGCTTTTTCTGCATTTAAGGAAATAACAGCATTAAGAGTATAAGAAGGAGACAGGTTATTAGAGGATAATGTGTTAAGCAGGAGATGTATATTGTCTTGAATGTGTCGTCCTGGGATAAAGCATGATTGGTCTGGGTGGACCAACTCTGAGATGAAGCTCTGAAGCCTGATCCCCACCAGCTTCCAAAAATTTTTGCATCAACGTTAAGAAGCAAGATGGGGCGATAGCTGGTGCAACAGTGTGAGTCCTTTCCAGGTTTAGGAATTTGTGAAATCATGGCTTCCTCCCATGAATCCGGAGTGGCTCCCAGAATATATGCTTCATTACAGACCCGAAGGAAGGTGGGAGTCACCTTTTCCATAAATGTTTTATAAAATTCTACAGTGAAGCTGTCTGGGCCTGGTGCCTTACTGGTATTAAGTGATTTAATTACTGAGTGAATTTCTTCCACAGTAAAATGTCTTTCAAATTCCTTTACTTGAGATTCTGATAGTGAGAGTAGCTTTACCTTCCCTAAAAATTGTGTTATTCTCTGTGCATGGTCTTGGGCTCTCTCTTTAGTATACAATTGTATATAAAAATCTTTGAATTCTGCAGCAATGTCTGAGGGTTTAGTTACCACCAAACCTGGAGACCTCCTAGATTTAATTTTGAAAATATATCGGTCTGCGGCCTGTTTCCTGAGACGAGCGGCTAGCAGTTTGCCCGCCATCTCTCCCCCCTTCATAATATTTCTGGTTAGTAAAGCACATGGAATTAAAAGTGCGATGCTGCATTAAGTCATTGTAAAAATCTCTAGATTCCTTAAGGTTCTGAAAAGTAGGTTTATCCCTATTAACCTTATGTAGCTTTTCCAAAGCCTCAATAGAGGCCAAGGCCTTCACAACTTTGGCCTTATATATTTTATTCTGATAGGCTGAGTGACTGATAAATTTACCTCTCAGTACAGCCTTAAGGCCATCCCAGACAAACTTTAGAGGAGTATATGCCTCCTTATTCTCCTCAAAATAAAATTTAATAGTTTGCTTCAGTGCAGTCACCAGAGCCTTATCTGTTAGTAATCCAACACCCAGTCTCCAACTTCCTTTATTATTAATTGCTTCCCAATCGACCTCCACCTGAAGCATGGCATGACCAAAGAAGGAGACTGGGTGTATGGAGACCTGATGAAAATTGTGTAACTCAGTTTTCCATGTATACATTCTGTTGAGCCTTGAATAGGAGTTTGTAGCTGGTGAATAAAATGTGTAATCCTTCCCATCAGGATTTTGCCAACGCCAAACATCCATTATTCCTAACTCAGAAGTTAATGTCCACAGGAGCTTAGAACTGGATGTCAATCCCCCCCAATCGGAGGGTTCTTGTCCATGGCGCAGCTCTCCACACAATTCCAGTCCCCTATAATAATTAACTGACCCACAGGTAGGGTGGAAATTATCTTAAATAAAGTTCTAAAGGAAGCTCCAGAAGAGGAAGTTGGGGCATAAACCAAAACCATATGGAGGGGCTGGCCCCAAAATTCACCAGAAAGAAGAACCCAATGGCCATTTCCCTCCCTCAGTACTTTTAATATTTTAAATGGGAGTCCCCTTCTAATTAAAATGGCAGTGCCCACCTTAGATGCAGAAGGGTAGGAGTCTAAGAACACTGAGCCAGCCCAGGAGCATCTCAATTTATTGTGTTCCTTCTTGGACAGCTTAGATTCCTGAATACATGCAATATCACATTTCACTCTGTTTAGCTCCTTTAAAATTCTGGCTCTCTTCACTACATTATTTAATCCTTTAACATTAACAGAACATAAATTAAGTGACCTCATTCTTAATTCCTTTAAATATCCTCACATAAATCATTCTGCCTCCTTTCCGTTCACGTACTATGTCAACTCTTACAAAAAAACAGAAACATGCACAACATAAAAACATAAACAACCTGGAAAACTGCATAGGAAAAAGTGAACACATAAGTCCCAACTGGGGACTAACAACAACTGGTGAGAAGAAAAATATACAACTCCCCAACTGGGGGTGAGTTGAGGCACAAAAAAAGTAGAATAGCCTCTAGGGTGTTAATATGTCACACCCTAAGGAGCCCAAACTACCAGAGTGGGCTGGGAGGTAGGCTTATACACCTTCCTCAAATGTGCAAGAAGAGTAAGGCACCCAATGTGCCAAGGGCAGATCCACCAACCTACACCAGTGAATGTGGACCCTCTCTTCTTAGGGATATCCCGGTGATGGGCAGCCCGAACCATTAACTGCCAGCCCGGGGTTTAATTACTTATTATCAAAACTGAAAAAGGTTATACTTCAGTACTTGCCCCCAAATAATAACCCCGACTAGAGGGGAGAAACATACTGAATTACAGTCTCAGACCAACCCATAGGCATGACCTGAAACAGGAGTCCAAAATGCAGCTCCTTCATTAATCCTCTGTAAGGGAAGTACAAATAAAATAAAATAGAATAGAACAGTTGTTCTTCCCATAACAAAGACTATGTTACATTAATTTTAGTGTCAAGGATGTTAGCTGCATAGTAATTATATGCAATCCTGAACTTTGCAAAAGAAAAGGGCAAGAAAAGAAACTGTTTATAAAAGCAAATGATGCAGCAGTATAACGCATTTAAAGCCCTATCTAATTAATAAACATAACTCCATGCTTCAGATTTTCAGCACGCATCTGTATTTGCAATTGGTCTTTGCTGCCTGTGATCATATTACAGTAGGGGCAATCAGTTAAAGAAAAAAGAGTCAAATTAAAAAGTACTTGCTGCCTATTCAGCCCAGTGGGGAACCAGCCGTGATTCAGTGGGGGACACAATTAGGCGAGGTCCCTCTCTCGCAGTCCAATCCCACTTCGGGCTCAGGTTAAATTAAACCTGTTACACAAAGGTTCCAGGTAGGTGTTGTAATGCCCCTCGTGGTATCACTGCTGAGTAGTGTCCGATGATTTAGCAAAATTTCTGGCTTCAGCACTCCTATAGCACCAGACCAAATGACACTGTGCAGAGCCAAATTCTCCTCTCCTGCAAGCCACAGAACAGGTACTCATAGTCCCATGGACCTAGATCAGGTTGCATGTTATTTGGGTGTTATCCATCTAGCTACGTTGGAGTGCAGGGGTAGAAGGGAGTCTACCCTCCTTTGGTGTGTATGATGATTCCCTGGAGTGATGGCCCAAAGTAAGTTATTTCTTGTTGCACTTGTTCTTCTCTGATATCAGGGATCTGTATGCCTTGCACTTCCAGAAATGGGACTGTCTGATAGATAAAAAATCTGTATCCCCTCTTAATTTTGAACCCAGAGCTTGGTGAGGTACCTCAGGAAGGCTTTCATCCCCTTCTCTCTAAGTGCATGTACCACCAGTAGAATATTTTTCCTCTTGGCCATCATAAGTGGGGGATAATCTTGGTCGAAATAAACTTTTTGACCATCCAAACAAAGATGTTTTTTGTTCCAGGCTAAATGTAGGATTTTTTCCTTCACTGGAAAATGTAGAAATTTGATCAGAATCGATCTCGGAGGGGCACTAGGCCTGGGTTTGGGGGCAATGGCTCTATGTGCTCTCTTGATTTCAAGGTGCAAATCCTCCTTGAGTGATAGCTCTTGTTTAAGCCAGCAGTCCAAGTAAGCAACCATGTCTGCTTACTCTAGCCCATCCGGTAACCCAAATACACGGATATTATTTCTTCTAGCCCTTACCTCCGCATCCTCTGCCCTTAGAGTTAACTCCTTTTTCCTTTGATGCAGAAAAACTAGTGATCGGCTGAAGGCCATATGTTCGTTTTGTAACGTGTCCATATTGGCTTCCACTGCCATGGTACGTGATTCTAATTTCTTGAAGTTATTTTGCAGGCCAGTTATTTTTGAATCTATTCGGTGTAAAATTTTCAACATACGTTAGCCGTCCGCCTTTGTAAACATAGTAGTGGACTCTGAACCAGAGTCTTCCTCCTCATCTGCCGACGCAGTCAATACCGAGGATCGTGATGTAGTCGGGCTTATAGGCTGCATGTCTGGCTGCAAGGCGGATCTTCTTGCTGCCATCCCCAAATCTCTTTTCTTAGTTTTCCCCCTATTAGCGCTAGATGAGGATAACGGATGGAGGCAAAGTAGCTTGATGTTTGCAGTAGATGGTATTAGATGTAGCAATTATATGCCCCGGGCTTACAGAGTCATGGATCAAGATGCCAACTAGTGTGTGACGTCAACTGGAAGTCCATGAGGTATACTTTTAATGACTATTACAAAGTGTGAAACTCCAGATTTATTTACCCTTACAGCAATAACTGCATGATCATCCAGCAAGGATCTTTGATTATTAGTTTCTGTGTTAAGTGTATTATATTTCTGAAATGACACCACAGTTTACAAGCATGGGAGACAGAGAGACTGACAGGGCAACCCAATTTTTTGTGGCCTCAAATCAAAGTGATTTATAAAAACAGGACTTAGTAAGTAAACATTTTGTATAAAGCACAATCTTCTCTGCTTTTCTGAAGCTACATATAATATTCTTTGATATTATAAGAACTGTGTAAGCTATAGTTTCCTCACAAATACCCTACTGTTCTGTAAGTAGAGCTGTGTGGAATGACACAATTCTGAATTCATGGAATTCTGTGAAATTCCATTAAAAATTATGTGCTTATTTATTTGGTTATAACTCAGCTGTCTATTGAGCTAAAGATCTGACATTTGACAGGGTTACTTGTTGATATGTGCTCTAATGGACTGCCACATATTACATTAGGATGCACCATCTCAAAATCATAGGTGCTCACAGTCTGTCATTTTAGTTTTTGTGGGAAATTTCATTAAACCTGTTATCTGCATATAACTCAGGTTCCTTTGGAGCTACAAATCTGAAACAAGGTGCATGTATAAATGTATTAATCACCCATACAGTTACTAAATGTTAAAACATTTTGATGACTGTTTTCAAAATTTTACTAAAATAACTAAAATCTAAATTATTACAAAATGTTGGCTACCTATACCACAGCCCCCACTTGAGAATTAAAACTTGGTGCACATACCCATGTTGCACATTTCTCTGAATCCTGAAAATGTGAAAAAACTTGGATAAGAAATTTTAGAATTAGATGGAAATAGCAATTTTAAATTCTGAGAACATGTTTGGCCACCCCTAACTCAGACCCCTTTCAGTTTAGGACTCTGATGTTTGGTGCACTTATGAAAGCCATTAGTACCCATATAGCTGCCAAATGTGGTATTATTTGGATACAAACTTAAAAAACTGCATCAAAATAACTTATATTTAAAAGTTGGTGAAATTCTGTGGAATTTTCTAAATATATTATTGTGGTCATAACTCTGTCATCTATTGAACCAGTGATCTGACATTTGGCATGATTACTTGCTGATAGGTATTCCAATGGTGTGCCACATATCAGGACTTTAAGAGACATCATCTCAAAATTATAGGTGCTCAAAGTCTGTCATTTTATTTTTTGTGGGATATTTCATGAAACCTTTTATCTGCATATACCTCAGGCACCTTTGGATCTAGAAATTGGAAACGAGCAACATATACTGTATAAGTGCAGCAATAACCCATATAACTGCAAAATGTTATAATATTTCAATGAATGCTTTCAAAATTAAACTGAAATGATCAACATTTAATTCAATTAGTACTTTCATAATTAAACTAATATAATGAAAAGCTAAATTTTGGCAAAATGTTTGGCTACCTATACCACAGCCCCCTTTAAAACAAGAGTCTTAAAACTTGGTACACATGGACCTGTTGCACATTTCTCTAAATCCTGGAACTGTGGAGAAACTTGGATAAAAATGTTTAAAATTAGATGGAAATGACTGAAGATTAAATTTTGATTAAATGTTTGTCCACCCATAACTCAGCTCCCTTTCAATCTAGAACTCTGAAAAGTCATTAGTAGCTGTACAGCTGCCAAATTTGGTATCATTTGGATACATACTTTGACAACTAGACCAAAATAACTGACATTTAAAATTTGGCAAAATTCCACAGAATTAGAATGGTAATTCAACTAGCATTTTGCCAGTGGAATTTTATATTTCGAAAAGCTCTACCTTTAAGCCAAATAACAGGACACTGACTCTATAATGACAAGACTGACATTACTGTCTTTGCATAAAAGGATGGTAGCTGCACCTTCTAATATGTATCTTTTCTATGACTGAGTTTAAATCATATATATCTGATTGTATATGGCTTTTTAAAATTTTCTGCTGCTATTAACACCTGGTTCAGGCAACAATTAATGCCTGTATACTATATATTAAAGTGAATTATACATAAATGCATCCTTTCTTCATACAAGAATGCAATTGCATTTTTTTCAAGGGAAGACTGTTCAACAGTTCCACTTAACAACATACTATTTATTTATTTAAAATTTGGTGATTGGGATAGGGACACTGAGCTGGAGTTCATTTCCAGGTGTGATCTTGGGGAGGGGATACAACAGGAAGTGAAACAGAAATAACGAAGTGACAACAATACAGGAGCTGCATGAACATGTGCAACAGCATCACTGTATAATATATAAGAAGCTATATTTGGATGTTCATGCAAAGTCAGTAAACGAACTAAAACAGCAAAGAAGTATTTTATTAATTAAAAGTGTTCTTTATTATTACATCCATGAAGCCACTCTTCTGAGTTAGCTGGGCCTCTCTTGTATAAGCAGGCAGGAAAGACTGAGATAGACAGGTACTGTAAGTACTCCACTTTTTACCCACCATCTGAGGTCAGACTATGGCACGAGTCACACCTGGAAAATCATTAAGGGAGGGCCCAGTGGGAGACACATTCTTATCAATATTCCACTTATATTTGATGCACTAGCTTTCTGTTTGCATCTTAAATTACCTGCAGTGCCCAAATTACCCCATTTAATTAGAAATTGCATGACAAATGTGAAGATTGTCAGAGTTCTTAAGGTGGCCAGGTACCCAAAAGAGGGGGGTCCACCTGGAAATTTCCAGATATTTGGGTGCGCTGGTCAAAATTGCCACCCTACCATAATACTGTACCTTAGTTCATACAACAGAAAATTAATATGAGTGAAACAGATAATGAAGCCTCTACTATCCTCTCTAATAATACTGTGCGGCAAATCAGTTTAGACAGCTTAGAGACCATGTCATCTCTTAGATAGCTGAACAATGACACTCTTTTCCAGCCTACTACTACTTTGGTAACTGCTATAAGTAGACTTAAGGAAGCTTTTACTAAACTAGAAAGGTTGTTCTTAAAAACCAAAATAAGTTTACGGTACAATATTTCATCCCTGGAAGCATATAAGGATAATAATTGGGCCCCAAGGGGTCTTCAACTTGGTAAAACCAAAGATCTAATACATAAATAAAATAAATAAATAAATGCTTATCTTCTAGTCTTGATGACTTCATACATAGGGAGGGGAAAGAACAAACAAATACATCTTCAGCCAATAAAGTTGTTGAAATTTTTCCCTAAAAATCAACTTAAGGAATTATTTTCCAGCCAAGAAATCAGTAGTGTGTGGCTCTGATCCTGTGTCATCTGTGTTCCTTGAGAATGGCCTTTCTAGGGAAGAACTATCATTTCTTATTGAGGAGATTATGAAAGTAGAAAAACAGGATGGAAGAAGGCTTGTTGCCCATGCAGAACACACCCCACACCTTTTAGTGGTAATACCGTGTATTATTTGCTACTCATAAATACATATCTAACCTTTTCTTAAATGTTTCTACTCTTTCAGAGTTCACCAATTTGCTTGGAAGCAAGGTCCAAATTTGCATCAATCTCTGTGATAAATAATACTTCCTCATATCGCCACTTAATATATCCCCATGTAGTTGCTTGTTAAGACTCCTAGTTGTGGATTCATTTTCTTTCTGATATAATCCCAGTTCCAGACACAAATCTAGTTCTTGTAAGAAACCATGTAGAGCAATTAGGTTTATGTTTATTCTCCTCTTCTCATGAATAAACTGGTTTAAAGTACTTCTTCCCATATTTCATTATGTGCTCACCCATCGTCATTCTTGTTGCTCTTCTTTGAACTCTCTCCAATTTGTCCACTTTGTTCTTTCAATATGGAGTCTATAACTGGCAGCAGTACAACACTACAGTTGAGGCCTCATACATGCCCCATATTGAGGGGATATTATTTCTGATGATCTGCTTACAAAGTTCAGCTTTATATAGCTTAGTACCTGAGCTGCTTTCATTGAGGCTGATTCACACAGATCATCCCTAACTCTTTCTTATTCCACCTTCTTTAATTTGGCCCATTTAAAGTGGTTTTATTTATTTATTTTATTTATTTAGTTTTTGTTAACCGGGTTAGGTGTGCTAGCCAAAGTTCACTATTTTCAGGCATGACCCAGGAGAATATATACATAAAATGAGATGAGGTTATACAATACATAGTATATAGTACAGGCACATAGTATATAGTACAGGTAAGTTAGAATACAGATCAAGTCAGACAGTACTCGAGATAATACATATAGCTATGCAGAGATGACAAAAGTGACATTAGTACATGCAAATAACTGAAACTGGGCTAAGTGGCAGCTATAAAGACATCTTATAGCAAAGCTTGTTTAGAACTGCAGCAGTGTCTTGGGCAAAATAGGGTGGTTAGCTGCGAGGCATTAAGTGGGATCAAAGCATGTGCAGGGGTCCTGGGATAGGTGGTGATACAGTTCTTTTTTGAAGATTGGGTTGGAATTAGCCTGCTTTAGGGCAGGAGGGAGGGAGTTCCAGGTGGCTGGGTGGTGCAGTGAAATGCTCCAGAACTTTCTGAAGTAAGACACCTGGGTATGATGAGTAGAAATTTGTTTGCCAAGCGTAGTCTGTGGGCATGTGTCTGTGGTACAAGTAGATCTGCAAGGGAGGAGGGGGTTTGGTTACATATTACAGAGTCTGTGAGGGTTCCTAGGGAGCATAGTCAGTAGGCAGCTGGGGAGAGCCAGCCTAGGTCACTATACAGTGTGCAGTGGTGCTTGAGGCAATGGGAAGAGGAGGCATACCGACATATGTTGTTATATGTGACATCCCATTTATGGAGAGCAGTCTTATGGGCATTAGCAAAAGTGGAGACACCATATATCAGTGCTGGAAGCAGAATACCCTTGGCAATTGCCAATTTGGCAGATGGTGTTAGCAGGAGACAAGTCTTATAGGCGATTCCAAGTTTGGCATTTGTTGCTTTACAGGTTGACTGGATGTGCAGCCTGAAATCAAGGGATTTATCAAGGAGGACTCCCAGGTATTTGAAGGATGTGACACAGTCAATGAGAGACCCCCCAGAGTCATGGACTAGGAGGGGTTCCTTACAGGCCCTGCGTTTGGGGGCAGTGCCAAATAGCATGGCCTGGGTCTTTTTTGTGTTGAGGATGAGCTTATTAGCATTTAGCCATGTTTGTACATTCCTGAAATCCGAGGAGAGGTTTTTGTTAATGATGTTAACTTTGTCAGCGCTGGAGTAGAGGACGAGATCATCAGCGTATAAGATAGCTGAGCAGGAGAGTATGGCATAATCTATGTTGTTGATGTATAGCGAGAAAAGAAGGGGTCCCAGGATGGAGCCCTGGGGTACTCTGATGTCAGTGCTGGTCACATCCAAAAGAGCGGAGTTGAGTTTAACAAGTTGTAATCTGTTTGATAGGTAGTTGTTAAATCAGCCAACTACTGAGGATTAGAAGTTAAGTCTATGCAGAGTTGAGAGAAGAAGGGGATGATCAACAAGATCGAAAGCTTTGGTCAGATCGATAAATACTGCTCCAGTGAGTAGGCCTTTGTCCATGTTGCAGAGTACATCGGTGGAGAATTTGAGAAGAGCAGTTGAGGTACTGTGCCCTTTTCTGAAACCATGCTGAGTGTCTGAGAGAAGGTTGTTCTTTGTGAGATAGTCAATGCTTTGGGTTGCAACAATCTTCTCCAGTAGCTTGCTTAGCACAGAGAGGATGGCTATGGGCCTGTAGTTGTTGATATCCTTTTGGTCTCCTTTTTTAAGGAGAGGCATAACTCGGGCAACCTTCTAGAGATCTGGGACAATGCCAAGAGAGAGAGAGAGAGACGGAGTGAAAATCTAGGCAAGTGGCGAGGCAATCAATGGTGCCACTAGCTTCAGGAGTCATGGCTTGAGTGAATCTGAGCTGGGGCTAGTGTTGTCGGATATGTTTTGCAATAGCCTTTGGACCGCGGATCTAGATATAGCTTTAAAGTGGAAAGGGGGGGTAGTAGTTAGTTGGCAGTGGTCATCACCAGATGCAGATCTCTAGGCTGAGATGCTGTGGGAGGCAAAGCGAAGGACGAGGTGTACTGAGACCGGTCCGTGAATAATCTGTTAAAGGCATTCGCTATAGTGTTTGAGTCATTGCAATGTACACCATTTAGGATCAAATCCCCTGGGGTCGATGACTGGGTAGCCCCAAGAAAGGTCTTGATGTGTGTCCAGAATTTTCTAGGGTCACCAGCAGAGTTTGTGAGCAGTTCCTTGCAGTAGATGCTCTTTGCTGTTCTGATTTGTTTTTTACAGGTGCTCCGAGAGGCCCTGTAGGTATTGTAATCCTCCAGTAGTCTGGACGCTTTATACTTCTTCCAGAGTTTGTCCCGTGTGCGAAGGTTAGCCAGCTGGTCCTTGTGTAGCCAAGATTGTGCAAGATATGGCTATCACTTACACAATCTGGTACCTTAGGTCAGCAAAAGTAAATCCTTGGTATTTGTAGCATTAAATCCAGTGCCTTTATTTAAGTGGAAGGGCTCTCTCTTGCTTCATGTCATTGTGCTGGGTGTGCCAGAATAATCAGGAAGTGGAAGGGATCAGCTGGCCTCCTTGTTGGTGCCAAATTACAATCCCTTCCACTTAAATACAAGTATCAGATTTAATGCAACAAACTTCAAGGATTTACTTTTGCCGACCTAAGGTACGACATTGGGTAAGTGATGGCTACATTGGAAAATGTAATTAAGTCACTTTAATTAACAATTTGCCCTTCTATTTCTGTTTTCCAAATGTAATACTATGCATCACTCTTTGTAAAACATCATACTCTACCTATTTTACCACTCAGATATCCCTTGTATATGTTATTCTGTATACAATTTTTCCCTTCTTCTGTTCCCCCCCACCCACCATTCTGTGTCATCTGCAAACTTCATAACCCAGTTTTCTTTTCTTTCATTTGGCTCCTTAATATATCTGTTAAGTAATATCAGACCCAGCACCAGCACCTGTAATACTGCACTGGTAACTTCCCTTTTCAGTTGATAGCACATCCACTTCTGGGCCAGAAGGACATGGGTTCTGGTCCCACACTGGGATTTGGCTCATACCATTAATGCTAGCACCTGAGTGCAATGCCAGGGGAATGCTGTACCATTGGGGTGTGCTGGCCTATCTGCAAATCTCTTGTACTGTCCTGGTGGGTGTTCAGGTGGAAGTAAAATAATCCAAAGCACTTTTTGCAAGTGCAGGGGAATTTCAACAACAATACAGTGTCAGCATCACCCAAAAATAAACAGAAAATTGCAAAGGAAAAAGGAAAGCTAGTACAGATATAATGAGATGAAGACTAAAGAAAAAAATGATATACCTGTCTTTGCAACATTGTGGGCCTAATTCACAAAGGTCGATGCAAGCTGCACTGAATGCAGCTTGGCCCGACCGTCGGTGTGCCAAGGACCCTGCACTGATTCACAATTGGGTAGGGCCCAGCAGCATAGTCCTGCAGCTTGTGCCAACCCTGGCACTGTGCCAAACATATGGTGCACCCTGAAGGTGTGCCGCAAGCTGCAGGGCAGTCCTGCACCAATAGCACCATGGACAGCAGTCCCTGGGTGCTATGCCCCCCATTCCCAATCCCAATCTATAGATAACTGAATCCCTGGTGGGCTAGTGGACTCCCTCCCAAGCCCCGATCCCCCAATATGTAAAGAAGTATCATTGGTGGTCTAGTGGATCGCCCAATCCCCAATGCCCGGTAACCCATTTTAGTATTTCCGAGTATCCCTGGCGGTTTAGTGGACCTCCACCCTGCATCCCACAGTGCGCTACCACCCCACTTCCCCATCCCATAACCCAGCCGGCGACTGGCACAATCCACCACTCACAACCATGGCCAGTCACCAACTAAACTCTGACTGAGCACGTACTGTATATAGGAGGCACTCAGAGCACCTTCTATATACAGTACATGCTCAGTCAGAGTTTAGTCGGTGGCTGACTGCGGTGGTGAGTGGTGGATTGTGCTAGTCACCAGCTGGGTTATGGGATGGGGAGAGGGGTGGTAGGGCACTGTGGGATGGTGGGTGGGGGTCCACTAAACCACTAGGGATAGTGAGAAGTATTAAAATGAGTTACTGGGCATTGGGGATGGGGCGATCCACTAGACCACCAGGGATATCACTTTTCCAATTGTTGGGGTATCGGGGCTGGGGAGGGGGGTTCGCTAGCCCAGCAGGGCTTTAACATGTATATAGCTGGGGATCAGGGCTGGGATGGGAGTCCTCTAGCCCACCAGGGCTTTCAATGTCTATTGAGGGGGATTGGAGCTGGGGAGGGGGTACCGTGGCACATTGCCACACAGTGCTCAACTGTCTAGGAGGAACATTCTAAGTACCTTTAGACCAGCGCTGGCTGGTCTAAGGGTACTTTGAATATGTCCCTCTGGGGCATGTTTGTGAATCCCCATATAGGGGATATGGCAGCCTCCATCTGCCACAAGAACCCTAGTGCCATGCCTCAGCCACATTTGTGGTGCAAGGCAGACACAGGCCCCCTTTGGTGCAGGCAGCCTGCATTTGTCTCAGGCTGCCTTTGTGAATTGCTCTTGGGGCATTTTTTGGCACAAGTTGCACCTTGCACTATTCGGAGTGGTGCAAGCGGCTTGCGCCATTCCTGGGAGCTTTGTGAATCAGGCCATTGTGTGAATCAATAGTGCTGTGGCATAATTTATTAAAATTGGGAAGCAAAAAGAAGAAAGAGTAATAAGGTTAGAGTAATGAGCTGTGAATGAGCTTGACGCATCCAACAGACCTGGGTTTGAGTCCCAAAACCTCCGCATGCATACTGCGTGACTCTGAACAAGTCACTTAACCTCCACAGTGCTCCCAGGTCATCCCTAAGAACAGGCGCTTATGCCTAGTGGGCCTTACCCAGTTACTAAAGAATAAAAAAGAAAACAAAAGACACAGAGACCAAAATAATAATTTAACATCACTGAAATGATGTTCATTATAGCATATACATAACTACTTTTTAATTAACGGGTCAAGTTTTCCCCATACAAATAGCCGTATATTAAATGCCATAATATACGAGTGTAAATTATGGCATTTAATACACGGCTCTTTGTATTAAAGAATGTGGTGAAAAAACGTAACCCCTCAATTAAATAAAACAAAGTATGGGGTGCAGTGAGTAAACTCAAATTTTATATACATCCTCGTTGGTGGATGGCAGCATAAACTCCTCGGGCTTCGCCCTCAGGGTTTAGATACCATCCAACAGCTTGGGAGTGTGTAAAATTCTCACTGCACACTGCACCCCATATTTTATCCTATATATGTTACACTATCGTCCAGCATTTCCTGCATCCAATGACACTGTCACCAGAACTGCTGAAAGGATGTTTCTGTCATTTGGTTTACCAGTAACCACACTTGGGAGACTTCAGTACCTGGCTATGTATTGTTCAGAAGAGACCGAGGTGCAAAAAGGGGGGGGGAAGTGGCCCTGTATGTTAATGAAAATATCAAAGCTACAGAAATTCAGAATACACATAAGGAGCCAGAAGAACTGTGGGTCACCCTGGAAACAGGAAATGGGACAGCCATAAGAACTGGGGTTGTCTACAGGCCCCCAGACCAGAGGGAGGACATAGACACATTACTGTTAGAAGATATACAAAACATGACAGCTAAAGGGGAGGTTCTGATAATGGGAGACTTCAACATGCCAGATACAGATTGGTCAATACCAGCAGGAACATCTGCCAGAACTAGACTCATAGTGGATTCCAGGGGAGGGGCCTCAAACAACTGGTACAGCAACCCACAAGAGACAGGGCTATCCTAGATCTAGTACTGACTAACAAAGAAGGGATCACAGATCTCCAGGTAGAAGGTCACCTGGGGCCAGTGACCATCACATGGTATGGTTCAATTTGGCTACTACATCTAAATCATCCCATTCCCAGGCAAAATATGGGACTTCAGAGGAGCTGACTTTGATAAGATGGCCAACAGAGTTAAGCTAGCCCTGGCAAAAAGAAACACAGGTGAGGAGGTACAGGCAAAGTGGGCAAGCATTAAGGATACAATACTTGAAGCAACATCCCATTGTGTTAGACAGAAAAGGAAGTGCAAAAGAAGAAGGAAACCACTTTGGTTCTCAAATACAGTAGCAGAAAAGGTCAGAGCCAAAAGGCTGGCCATCAGAAAATATAAGGGAACACAGCGGGATGAAGATAGGGAGGCATACCAAACTGACCTAAGGGAAGCAGGTAAGGCAGTAAGGCAGGCAAAGTCCCAAACTGAGGAAACACTAGCACGAACAGTAAAAGAAGGTGACAAGACTTTCTATAGATACATTAGTGAAAGGAGAAAGTCCAGAGGGGGTATTGCTAAGCTTAATGGAGAAAAGGGAGCATGTGAGGAGGAGGACCCTGTAAAGGCATCTATCCTAAATAGATACTTTTGCTCAGTATTTACTGAAGAGAAGGAGGGCAGGGCCCACAGCTCAACATCATGGACACAGGGGAGGGAGGTGAGCACTACTCCCTTCACAAAAGAAAAGGTCCTACAAGAGCTTGCTAAGCTCAGGGTGGATAAGGCAATGGGACTTGATGGCATAGCATCCCAGGGTACTTAAGGGAGCCAAAGGAGGAACTAGCAGAGCCATTAGCAGAATTGTTTAGTGAGTCTCTGAGCACAGGAGAGGTCCCAGAAGACTGGAGAAGGGCTCATGTGATCCCACTCCACAAGAGTGGTAGCAGGGAGGAGGTGGGGAACTACAGACCGGTCAGTCTTACCTCAGTAGTGGGCAAGATTATGGAGGCACTCCTTAAGGAAAGGATAGTGCAACACCTGGAATCCATAGGGGCACAGGATCCAAGACAGCATGGGTTTACAAAAGGAAGGTCCTGTCAAACTAATCTCATAGATTTCTTTGACTGGGTAACCAGAGTGGTGGACCAAGGGAGCAGTTGATATCGCCTACCTTGACTTCAACAAAGCTTTGACACTATTCCACATAGAAGATTGATAAATAAGCTAAGGTAGGCTCGGGTGGGTCAGAAGTTGGTCAACTGGGTGGCAAACTGGTTGACTGGCAGAAAACAGAGAGTGGTGGTAAATGGTATACAGTCAGAAGAGATGCAAGTCACAAGTGGGTACCTCAGGGATCAGTCCTGGGGCCAGTCCTATTCAACATCTTCATTAGTGACCTTGCAGATGGACTAGAGGGTAAAGCTTGTCTGTTTGCAGATGACACCAAGATCTGCAACAGAGTAGATGATCCAGATGGGGTGGGCAGAATGAGAAGAGATCTGGATAAACTAGCAGAATGGTCAGAAGAGTGGCAACTGATTTAATGCAAAAGTGCAAAATCATGCACATAGGAAGAGAAACCTGAAGCCACTTATAGGCTGGGAGGAGTTGCTAGCAGTCACAAAGGAAGAAAGAGACTTGGGCATCATCATCACTGATGACCTAAAATCATCCAAGCAGACCTCTAAAGCAGTAGGTAAGGCTAGGGGTGTTAGGGTAGTAGTAGGGGTATCACAAGTCGCAAGAGGAGAGGTAATAATCCCTCTGTACAAGACATTGGTTAGGCCCCATCTGAGTACTGCGTGCAGTACTGGAGGCCACATCTTCACAAGGACATTAACCAAATTGAGGCAGTCCAGAGAAGGGCAACAAAATGGTGCAGGGACTGCATCAGAAGACATATGAGGACAGATTAACGGAGCTCAATATGTATACCCTTGAGCAAAGGAGGAGAGGTGATATGATCGAGACATTTAAACACCTTAAGGGCATAAACAAGGTGAAAGAGTCTAACATGTTTAAATATAAGAAAAATAGCAGGACAAGAGGACACAGCATGAGATTAGAGGGAGGCCGATTAAGGGGAATGTGAGGAAATTCTTTTTCACAGAAAGGGTGGTAGATGCATGGAATGGCTTACCACAAAGAAGTAGGTGGCTATGAATACAGTGCAGGGCTTCAAACAGGCATGGGATAGGCATAAGGGAGCAATACAAATGACTATGAATAGATAGGTCACTGACAGAGCAAAGGCCGATGGCACATTTATAAGGTAGAAAAAGAAATGGGCAGACTGGATGGGCCTTGCGGTCCTTATCTGCTGTCAACTTCTATGTTTCTATGTTTCTATGTTTTAAAATTCCTCTCTATATAGACTAAGCATAGATACAGAAACAGTGTGGATAACTTCAACAGGTGAATTTATTTTTTGTTGAGTCATTACAGCACATCTGCTAAGCCACGAGAAGTATTTAATAACAGCTAAGCACACCCTTAGGGTGCTTACATGAGCCTGCTTCCACCCGGGGGGGGGGGGGAATGCCTAGCACTGTTTCTGAATATGTAGCAGTTTCCCATATGGGATCTGCCCACATGTGTAGTAACTTAGCCAAAATTCTGCTGCAAAGGGACAGTAAAAAACAGACAGTTTTGAGTTCCCCCAGTCTGATTACAGGTATGTCTAGGACAAAATCTTTCTTCTAGGGATTTATGTTTTAACGGACACTAAGCTAACCATGGCAGCACAGCCATTGTAGGTCCCACAGGTGGACTAGAATGCTGCTGTCCTGCAGCACAGCCAATGTGGCATCTTTGCTGCCATTAAGGCACAATGGGAAGGTGACTGGCACTGAAATGTTTGTCTCTGTGACTAAATTATACAGTTTCTTTTTGTTTAATATGGAAACTGATTCCATAGGTACCTTTCACTAATGACTGTTACCCAAAGCATCCTTTCCATACAAAGGAGTGTTGTGTATATGGAGCAGGTTCAATGTTTTTGATGGTTCCTATAGCCCAACTGTCTAAATAAGGCTCTACCCAGTCATTTATCATGGGAACCCTTGTTTAATTTGTTTGGTGAAGAAATGGACTTAGATTAGCCTTCAGAAAAATGGACTGAAAAAAAAACCAAAAACACTGGGGGGCCACCATGTTAATTCCCCCTTCCCCACTGGTCTACACGTGATTTCCCACCTTATGGGAATATACCTGCTTTCCCACAAATCCTGGAAAAAATGTTGTAGGGTTTTGCCTCTATTGAGGCTGGGGGATGGAAAACATGACTCAGAAAGAGGAAGCATGGTATCAGCAGAGTTTTGACGAGGAATACACATTTCTGTTTTGAGATTGGCTTGTTTTTCCAGGTCACCACATTTCTAGTGGCTGACAGCATATTTGCTTCACAATTTTTGAGGGCCTTGTCACCCATGCCAAAAATTATACCCAATATAGTCATGTCATTTTTTGTTGCTGTTATTTCTAATCCCCTTGTATTCTGAGCCTTCAGATATTACTTCGAGGAAGGCTCTTGCAGCAGGCCACACCGGTAAGACTAAGCCGTCAGGTGCCAGGACCACACAGAAAATGTCTAGGTAGCAGTCTACCACAGGGTATCACCCACCACTGGCATCAGCTGCTGATGTCAGCCTATCCTATAAAGGTGGGCGGTCCCACACACCTACCTCCAGTTCTTTTCCCACCATCCTTAGAGGATGCTGCAGCTACAGTCAACTGTCAATACCCATTTTTCTGCTCGCTTGATCCCAGGCCTGGAGTTTTCTGGCAAGATGCATTGTCCCTTTCTTGGAAGGGAAGGTTTCTGTATGCCTTTCCTCCCTTCTCACTTCCACAGAGGGTTCTGCTCAAGCTCAGGTTGGAAGAGGCAGAGATGATTCTCATAGCTCCCTTCTGGCTGCATCAGATTTGGTTCCCCTTGCTGCAGCAGCTAGCGGTGAAACCTCCAGTGCCCCTGCCCCTGTGCACAGGCTTGCTGTCTCATGACCAGGGTGCCCTAGTCCATCCAGACCTCAAGTCCCTGCATCACTATGTGTGGCTTATGTGAACCTAGCTATCTCCTGCTTCAGAGTGTCATCTAGGATCCCAAATGTCCTGGTGGCTGCTTGGAAGCCTTTCACTTGTGCTATGAAATGGAAGCATTTCTCCCTTTGGGCTGCTGCTCGCCAATTGGACCCTTTCACCTGCCCAGTGAATCAGGTGTTGGAGTACCTTCTTTCCCTTTTGGACTCCAGCTTGGTGTACTCCTCTCTCAAGGTACATCTTTCCACCATTTCTGCATACCATGCACCTATGGAGGGCAAAGCGATCGACCAACTTGAAGTGTCCTGAACCTTCCTGTGGGGCATCCTGCATCTGACACCTCCCATTCAGGACCTTGTCCTTCCATGGGACCTCAATTTTATGTTGGAGAAACTCACTTTAACTCCCTTTGAACCGACCACGAGTTGTGAGCTGCACTTTCTGTCATGGAAAGCACTCTTTAGTTGCTGTTCCTTCTGCTCAAAGGATTTCCAAGTTCCAGGCTCTTATGTGTAAGGAGCCTTATTTGGTTTTTCACAAAGACAGAGTGACTTTGTGTACTAATCCTAAGTTTCTGCCCATGGTGGTGTCGAAGTTTACTTTGAATCAACCCATCCAGTTTATTTTCCTGAGAATTCTAATCAGGTGGAGGCTTTGCTCCATACTTTGGCTGTACATAGGCTTTTGCAGTACTATATGAACCACACCAAGCATTGAAATCTGACCAGTAGTTTGTTTCATTCACCCCTAAGAGAGAGGTTGTTCCTGTTTCCAAACAGTGATTGTCCAAGTCGTTAGTGAATTGCATTGTTTATTGCTACTGAAAGTACAACAAGGCCCTTCCAGGAGTGGTCAATGGTCATTCTACCAGCGATATGGCCACTTCTATGTCTTCTTTCAGAAATGTGTCTGCTGTGGACATCTGTGCAGCTGCCTCCTAGAGTTCTGTCCACACCTTCACCAAGCATTATAGTCTGGACATCGCCTCTCAGTGCAGGGCCAATTCTGGCCTAGCTGTACTTCAGGGTCTTCTCCCCTGAGCTCTTGGCTGCTGATCTGTCCTCCTCCTGGTGTTGTTCTCCTGGTGATATCTAACACTGCTTGGGACTCAGTCCTACCTGTGTGACCTGCTGCAAGAGCCTTCCTCGAAGTAAGATAGTACAGTTACGTAAGAACTTACTGTAACAGTAGCTCTTTGAGAGAAGCTCTTGCAGCAGGCCCTGCTTTCCCTCTCTCCTTCCCCCTGCTGCTCTTTGTTTCTCTCGCACTGCTTCTGCCCTTCTTTTGGCTCTCGGGAACCTCCTTAGTTCTCCATTTCCTGTCTGTTTGGGGTCTCTGGCAGAAGAACTGAGGTAGATGTGGGGGACCACCTGTCCTTACAGGATAGACTGATGTCAGCAGCTGACATCAGCAGTGGGTGGCCCTCCATTGGTAGACTGCTAGCTAGACATTTTCTGTGTTGTCCTGGCACTTGATGGCTTAGTCCTACTGGCGTGGCCAGCTGCAAGAGCTTCTCTCAAAGACCTACCATTACGGAAAGTTCTTATGTAACTGTACATTTTTAAGGATCAGTGCCCAGACATATACCTTTGCTTTTAGAGATGTTGATTTTAGCTCCAGTTATTTAAGAAAATATTTCCAAGACACGCAATGCCTCAGCCTCATCCTCCACTGAATTAAAGGTCAGGCAGATGTCATCTGCATAGGCAAGTATTTTGGTTGCAGGAGCAGTTGGTAGGGGCTATATTTCAACCAGCTGGGGGCTGTCCTGTATTTTCTGATAACTGGATCCAATAAAAAGCATAATATCGGATGCAATGGACACCCTTGTCTGACCCTAGTAGTAGCCCTAACTTCTTTACCCAGTCAGCCTTCATAAATGGAGTCGCAGTATTTGTTCAGTATAGTAACGCTAACCATTCTACAAATTTTGGGTCAATTCCATACCTTTGTAATACATAAAATATATATATATATATATATATATATATATATGTCTGACTTGACCGCATACTTTTTCTTGGTGTCATGAAATTAAGAAACCTGATAACAAGCCCCTCTGACCCCTTTCTGCCAGTTCCTGAAGAGTAAATCAATTATCATGGATGGAGCTGCCTGGTAGTGTACATTTTTGGTTCTGGGACGTTATCTCCTTTGTAGCCTCAGTCATCCTTTAGTATAATATATGTGACAGTATCTTCTGATCTGTGTTTAACAAATAGAGGGTTCTATAGTTATAAATATCAGCCCTGTCACCTTTGTGGAGTAGAATTAGCAATGCCTATGAAAGTGAAGGGGAAATTTCCCAGCTTGCAAAATCTTGTTAAAAATTAAGACCAAATCTGCACTTATATCAGAGGCAAATAGTGTAGAACACTCTGAGGACAAACCATATGAACTTGTGACAGTGTTGACCTGGAATTGTTTGATAGCCCACTGTACTTCTGAAAGTGTAATTGATCATGTCATTTCATTCAACAATTTAGTGAGTAGTACAGAAACAGAAATCTCATCAAAAAAAAAATCACAATCTGGGCTGGTAGGGCCATGTGCTATGCATATGACTGTAACATGTAAACGATGTCAATAGGGTCCGATACTAGGTTATCACAGGGGAAATGAAGAGATGTCATGACCCTCTTTGTTACCCTATCCTTACAGCTTTTGTACATGTCTCACAACTATTTATCTTGAGTCTCAAAAGTAAATTCTGGTCATAGGGAGTTTGCTCGGTTATATTGGAATTTTCTCATGTCAGATTTGGTGGCATTAATTTGATCTGTTAGCAATGTTTTTGCAGTGATGCTATTCAAAATCAGGCAATGTGTTTCTGTAATTTGAGGTGGGTGAAATATCTATTGTGTTTAATCTTATTTCTCCTTTTTGAAAAAGTGCCTTGAATCCTGGGTAGAATCCCCCCACTATTATATTGAGGAGTCATAAGCACATCATGCAGATTTCATTGCTCAATATAATTCTTTACAGCCCAAAAGGACAGCTTATTTGCTTGACACAGCATTATTTAACCTTCACAGGCGGGTTATAGGCAGAGGGTCATTGCAGGCTCCCATTCTACACACCAGTGCCATGAGAGGTGAGGTTTTTACTGCAGTAGTTGAAGTATGATTACCCTTTCTGAAATAAAAAAACAACAGTCTATTCTGGTAGCTAAGTGCTCCTTGATGTAGGTAGCAGCACCTTGTTTATACAGGACTCTATAGGCATCCTTCAACTATGCAGTTGAAACCATGTCAGAAAAAACACATTTGTATCACTGTACATTTTGTAAGCCTTATTCCCATCCAACTGGAGGGGCATTACACAATTGAACCCCCCTCCCCCCGTATCACAGTCTTACTAGTATGGTGATTTGGTCTGATGTCCATAAAGGGGGACACTCTAGTGGCTTTTGTTTGTGGTACATACAGGCTGATGAGCCAGTATGCAGTGCCATAGTATTCAGTATCACTTAGGAGAGCTCTCTATGGTGATATTTATGCTATTCACTGAACACTGAAATCATAACCTCAGAATAAGATGCACACTCCATCACAGATGTCTATTCCTTTGACCAATAGGAGACCCCAGCTATCCAATGTTTTTGAGCATGGCTTAATACAAACTGTGACTTTAGCCTAGTGTCCCGGATAAAATTGATTTGACCAAGAAGAGAGTCCAGGATAGCAAAAGGTGGTGATTCTTTTTAAAAAATGTTTAATGCTATTCACATTGCAAGAGTCGTGGAATTTTTATTGAAATCAAAAACTATAAAGAACACAGTTTCAAATAAATAACACAGGCACAAACCGTATGCAGGGGAACAAAAGAAAATATGTATAAACAAAGTTACAGCATGACTAAAAAAAGAAAGGAGAACAATCAAATAAAAAAAAAAATTAAAAAATGTATACATCAACCAGAAAAACCAAGTCATAATAAATCAATTCTCATTTCAGAGTGAAAGGATCAGCTCTAGTAACTCAGTTGTACGTGTACCTGCCAGGACTTCTCAGGTGTTAAACACCCAAGGTGTGATTTTCCATCTGTCTCACAGGGTGGGTAATGGCACCTGACTAGTCTCTGCTTGAAATAGGAGTTTTCATTTCTGTTTCAACCCTAGCTAGTAACTCCTGTATTGTGCAATCTTTCTGCTGCAGAGAATACTGGTTCCTAGCTGACCATATGTGCCACTTAAAACAGGTGAACATTACAAATCAGGTGCTCTGATTCCACCTATTCCAGTGCCTTGAAAAGGAACCATGTATTAACACATCATACGTAATGTTACCAATTGCCAGATCATTCCAGAAGTAGTGACATATGACCAACCATGTCTAATAAATGTGTAGGTGAAAAATAAGTGGCCCATGGTTTCAGGCTGTAATCTGCAAGAAACCCTGGAGCAATTCCTTTCCAAAATGATTTTATGCTTTTGGTTTCCTTTGACATTCAAATGAGAGTGACAACAGAGCCACAAGTCCCACATTTGTCCAGGCACCCACTTATCCATTAGTTGCTCCAGAAGAGAGCCTGCCACTTGACTTGGGCTATTTTCAAATAACAGATTCAAAAAAGAATTTATCCATAACAGAAAAACACAAGACCCCATGTATAACCATCAGTAAAGTATCAGTTAATATCCCCCCATCTGCACAGTTTCTGAAACTCATCCCATTTCCTAACAGCTTTCAGTTTGCCTTCTACCCAGGCTGGAATTCATGGGGAGCAAGGGTAGAGGATTTCCCTGGTGCTCTGGCCAGCATTCCCCTTCCCATAAAACTGGTTCATGCAATTGTCAATGGTTGTATGCGGATGCTGATGTGTGACATGGCTGCCACAAGTTTACAGTCACTTCACCAACAGTCTTTCATTGTTTGTTAAGTGATTTTGGGTACAATGGAAAAAAAATCCAAGAAATGACTGTTTTACGGGCATGCTTTTTGCAGTTGCTACGCACGCTCGTAACTTCATGAATTTGCAATATTTTCACTCTAGATTTTCAACATTGCCATTTTTCCACACCTCCTTATGAACAGTACAGCTGTCATTTTTCACATCCTGGCCGAAATGTGTTTTTGCTCTTCCGGCGCAGAATAGTGCAGTCGCTGTGGGAAATCAGTGCTCGGGACAAATTAAGAAAATCACAGTGACACTGTTCATAAGCAGAGGTCCTAAAATGCCTATGTTGAAAATTTTGTGATGAAAGTCCATAAAATGACTGTGTTATGAGTGTGCATTGCGCAGTTTCCATGCACGCTCGTAATGCTGCAAATTTGTAATATTTTCACTCCAGATTTCCTACATTGCCATTTTTCCACACCTCCTTATGAACAGTACAGCTGTCATTTTTCACATCCTGGCCAAAATGTGTTTTTGCCCTTCCGGCACAGAATAGCGTGATCGCTGTGGGAAATCAGTGTTTGGGACACATTAAGAAAATCACAGTGACACTGTTCATAAGCAGAGGTCCTAAAATGCCTAAGTTGAAACTTTGGTGATGAAAGTCCATAAAATGACTGTTTGATGTGCAGTTTCCATGTATGCTTGGAAGTGCAAGCATTTTTAATATTCCCACTATAGATTTTCAACATTGCCATCTCTCCACACCTCCCTATGGATGGTACAGCTGTCATTCTTCACATCCTGCCCGATCTGTGTTTTTGTACATGTGGCTCAGAATGGCATGGTTGCTGTTGGAACTCAAAATTCGGGACACATTGACAAAATCACACCGCCACTCTTCATGAGAAGAGGTCTCAAATGCTTTCATGAGGTGGGGTCAAAATAAGGCCATGTTGAAAATTTGTAGTGCAAATACCAACAAACACCTGGGGCATTAGGGTTTCTAACCATAATGTCCCACTCTGTACAGACTGACAGGCATCGGGGTGTGCCTTTTGATTGCTGACTGTACTGCTCATGCCATCCCATCCCCACCCCAGCCACTGACAGGCATCAAGGTGTACCTTGGACTCTTCGAACCCAGACTTCACCCCATTCTCCTATGCTGTACCCATTTCAGCATATGTCCTTATGGAATGGAGTGACTGTAAAGCCAAAAACCCTGAGGTACACCTCAACACGTGTCGGTGTCTGCAGAATAGGGTGAGGTGACATGGTATGACCGTCATGGGCGACGACCCAAACACTTACCCCAATGCCTGTCCGTCTCTACAGGATGGAGGTGGGGTTGGCATGAAGTTCAATACTTCACTGCCATTCCTATTCTTCATCTGTTTCACTCCTGCATTTCCAATGCTAATACCAGCAAGCAAACAATCGACATTGACAAATGCTTGTTGAATAATGGTTTCATTAAGGCAATCTTCCACTTACCCTGTCTCAAGAAATACATTAACTAATTGAATTGGGGGTCCACTAATTTCCTCAACCAGCTCCTTAACGGAGAATTGCGTTTAATCTAAAAGCCATTTTTTTTAAACACTGGTTCACATTCTGTTATTGCTCTAGCTACCCAAGCTTTTTAATTATCCTGTTGGGTGTTTCTGATTTACATGCTGCTGGTAAGAACCATTTTAGAACTACTGTATATGATGTAATTTATGTCCCTGTTCTACTCTTCTATTGTTGGCACAATGCATACATTTCCTACTGTAGAACTCTGTGGCTAAGAGGGACATAAACTATATCATACAGTTCTAAAATGGTGCTTAGCACCAGATTGTAAAGCAGAAACACCCACCAAGATTGCTAAAAGGCCTGTATACATTAAACAATAACAGAATGTTACCAGTACTTAAAAAACAGCTTCTATTAGGAAAATGACTTACAGGTTCAGCACAGTTCTCCTTTAAAGGAGAATTAAAGTCAAAATTAATGAAAAATATGTTGTGTAGAGTGTTTTGATTTGTAGGTGTACTCCTAGTAAGGTTTTCCCTTTTCTTGCCGAGAGGAGTTTTTTTCTAAATTTGTTTAATGGTTTTATGGCTGCTGGGGATCTCCTTATTAGCATGTCAAATGGCCTTTCTTGTTCCTACAATGACTCCTGTCTATGTGACTGTGATGTGTCCAGGACCACTAATTCCGAGAATAATTACTGCAGCAGCAGCAATCTATTGTTGTGGGCCTGATATTCTGGCTTCAACTAAACAACTCTGTCTAATCCAAACTTTCTTTTTTCTAGATATGTCTCAAGGTCTAGTCAGCAGAAGTGAATGTTATGTTTTTAAAGCCTTTCATTTTATAAAACTACACACAACTATTAAGAAAGCACACAAATCACCCAAGATCACAAATGCTATAATTAGCGAAGAGTCTAATTTTCCTTACAGAATAGCAGTGTATGAGCCAGATAGGGTCATCGGTACCACTCAGGGGGGCAAATGCTCATGTTGTATTTTTAGCAGGCTTTATATGCCTAGATAACAATTATATGCGATAGCATTGTGGACTGAGTAGCTTTATGTGTGTTCTCACACCAAATGTATACCCACCAGTGTTCTGGCCACCCGTCCATCTGTTTGTGTCCATATACTGTACAAACATTTGTTATCTAGGCATATAAAGCTTGTTAAAAAAAACAACATGAGCATTTGTCCCCTGGGTGGTACTGATGACCCTTGCCATGCTGGTATGGCTGGTCTATCCCAAATACCAAACTGTGTATACTAAGCCTTGTGCCACAACAGTTCAAGTGATATTTCGATATGCAGCTGGTAATAGCATTTAGAAACCATCGTATAATGGTTTTAGATATTCCATGGATGGAAGCAAAGCACCCAAACCAGATGCACTCAGTCTATGCATTTCTGTAACAAGTGAATGATTTACATGAAGGTCTATGCCAGGAGAACTTAGACAAACTGTTCAAGCATGAAGATCTGACACATTCGCTGGTACTATGGAATCAGTATCTAAAATATCTGCATCACAGCAATGGGAACTTGTCTGCCTTCTGAGTCTCATACATTGATATGGTTGGTGATATCCTTTTGGGATTGCTCAGAGCATCAAGAGAGGGCAATTGGCATTTGCATATCTTTGCTATTCAGGAGATAATTCCATGTATTTTGCCTATATCGACTAAACTATGCAAGATATCTACCAACTTACTATGCACAGATGAAAAAACTCCCAACAGAGCACCCCAAGTCTACAAGCGCTTTACCAATGGAGGTTTATCTGTACAACTCATAGATGATAACCCAATTTGGATGCATCCCTGTAGATCAGACAACAGAGGTTACTGTTAACAAAGACACAAACAAGTGATGGAACAACAAAATTCACCCAAAAGTCAGGTGCAGTAAACAGGTTCTACTTGACAGCTGAATACCGCAGTGCTTTTTTGAGTCAGCTGAGAGATATAATCGAGGTAAACAGATCTGACTTTCATCATGCAGAGCTACAGAAACCTCAGTTTGAGAAGGATGAGAAGGCTGTATCTGCTGTTGTGGAGGTACTCGAGAACTGGATCAATCCATGTGAAGAAAATCAAGAGCTTGTAAGCATCTCAGCAGCCCCAAAAGATGTTATGAAAGACCTAATCCATGCCCGTGCCATAGGAGAGTGGGCATATCAGAGCTTCAAAACAAAGACTTGAATCAAATCCATCAAAAAAAAAAAAATTCCATGATCCAATAAAAAAGAACATGTTGAAAACCTTCATGAGCTTAGGTAAAAAGAAGCAGGTACAGAGCAGTGGGAACACCATCATTCTCAAGACAGATAGATCACTTTTTGGTCAGATGATTGTTATAGCCCAAAGCTGTAACCTTCAGATGAGAGAGGCATTTTCCTGTGCTCTCGGGCCTCTTCCTTGGGCACTGGCTACACCAAAAGGCCTTCCCAGAAAAATCACCAAAGCTGTTTTGGCAACAAGCCTTCAGAAAAGCACAGCACCAATACCAGATAATACAACAATGTTGATTGATGGTATGAGCCTTGCACAGGAGGTGAGAAATGACCAAGCTACATTTGGAGATACTGCAGCCTCCATTCACTCTATGGCTCTTAAAGAAGGATCACAGAGTACCAGAATTGACACTGTTTGATGCCTACCAAGAGATGTTGATTAAGAACATTGAAAGAACACACAGGGAAGAAGACCAAGGATTTCAAAAGATGAACATCACAGAGACACATATTGTCAGACAGTGGAGGCTATTCCTAAAACAAATAAACAATAAAAGCAGTCTGTTGAAATTTCTGGTAAGCGAGTGGCAGAAGACAAAGTGCACAGATAAGCTGATGGGAATGAGTCTTTTTGTCACTCATCTTGAAAAGTGCTGGCAGATAACTGACAAGGGCAGTGAAGAGGTACCTGACTTATTGAGCCAATATGAGGAGGCAGATGGATGCCTACTACTCCATGCTGCTCATGCTAAAGAAGAAGGCTATTCATCAATGGTGATCACCTCAGAGGACACAGATGTTTTCATCCAATGCCTCACATTCAATGATCACATCAGTGCTTCTCTGTACCAGAAATGTGGCACTAAAACCATCACATGTTTGGTTGCTATTGGCAAAGTAGCTGCAGCCATGGGATCCGATGTTTGCAAGGCACTTACAGAGATGCATGCATACACTGGCTGCGATACAGTAAGTGCTTTTGCTGGGAAGGGCAAGCTGCGTGCACTTCAAATTCAAACAAAACAAACAACGATGCCAGGGAAGCTTTCGTAGAGCTTGGAAAAGACTGGCACCTAACTCCATGACTTCATGCCAAGTTGGAGAAATGTATTTGCTACTTTTATGGAGCCAAACCCGGAACAACTGAAATTAATGAGCTGAGATACAATTTGTTTTGTTTGGGAAAAGGAGAACTTGAATCGCACCAGTTACCATTCCCTCAAAGCAAATTACCAACCTGCAATCTGGAAAAGGAGTCTTCAAAATGATCTTGGAACTCCAGATCCACTGGGAAAGGGATGGAAACTGGAAAGACACGAAAGTCAAAGGTATCTATTTATTGACTGGATGGATGGTGCCCCAGCCCCAGAGGCTGTATTGTATCACCTTTCATGCACATGTAGCCACTTCTGCAAGCTGCCCTCTTGCATTTGCTTAGTGAAAGGCCTGAAATGCAGGGACATGTGCAGACTGAGGGACTGTGCCAATTAAGCATGTGATGAGGACAGTGAGTCACAAGTAAATGCAGAAGATGACATCTATGATGATGATGACTATGATTACTAAATATATGTGTGCTTCATGTGAAAATGTGTGAACTCTTGGGAAACAAGTATCTGTTATGCTCTTAATTTTGCAATTTGTTTCCTCAAAATTATATACATTTTCATTTTAGGTCTCTATTATATCCCCCAGCTGTGGCCGTTTGGCCTGAAAAGAAACAATAAAATGCCAAAAATACTATTTGAGCATAAATGGACCCATTTAAAAGTTTTACCCATGTTTTAAGTTGTTTATTAAATCCAAGTTTGTAATAGTGTTCGACAATGCTAACATTATTGATCAATGCACTTAATTATCTCATTCCAGTCACTAAAACAATAGTTTCTATTATAAAAGTTAGTTTTAAAGTCCAGTTTTATAGTCTGTGCCATATCTAGAGTAGATAAGTACTCACAAATGTGTTTTTTGTGATTAAATGTTGTTTTAAATATGATTTATAGTTGGTGCATGCTTAAATACAAACTCCTGGTGCTTGACAAACCTCTCTGGGTGTAGGCATACATTTGGTGCAATAACACACATAAAGCTACTCGATCCACAATGCTATCACATAAATTTGTTATTTGGGATATTAAACTTTCAAAAAATCACAATGAGCATTTGCCCCCCCCCAGAGTGGTACTGATGACCTCTTTTTGGGGACTCTGGCTCGTACCATATAGACTACTCAATTATCCCTCAGGCATTTGCCATGTGTAAATGTGATTTTCATTAGAGCTCCTTGGACAAGGGGAGTCAATTAACATAATAGCTCTCCTACTGTAAACTCTTGCTGAATTAAAGAGTAGGTTTTCAGTACTTACTGTTCTCTCCCCACCTTCCACGTATAGGATGCCTTATCCTCTGGTTAATGGATGCCGCCAAATAGTTTAATATTTCTCCCAGTATATTTTTAGTTATAATACTCGTAAACTTGCTCCATTGTCTTTGTTTTGAAAATGTTTGCATAAGCAGACCCAGAGTCGTATCCCCATGCTTGCACGTTTTGTGACATCAGTACAAGAAAGCACGGGGGCGTGCTCCATAGACTTTAATGGATACACTTTTTACATGGTGTTTTTTTGTACTTTTAAGTGCCGATTTTGAGAAAGGAGGGCCCTGTTCAACTAATAAGGAATTTGTTAGTTAAGCAGTGGCCTTCCTTTCTTAAAATCAGCACCGCAGCAGTCCCTTGGCACCCAGCCCCACCTTACCCCCACATTGTGACAGCCTGTCTCCTGCATACATGCTTCTGGCTCATGGCACCTCTGGTGCAGATGCCATGGCTGTGCCCACCTGGAGCCAGGTCAGTTCCACTCCCTGCCAGCCCTCTCTGGACCGCTAGCCAGTCGAATACCAGTTACTACAACATGCACCCTGGCCAGTTGCCACATCACACTGACCATCCACCATCTCTCCCATGCCCTCTAGGGCACCCCCCACTCCTTCTTGCCCTGCCCCTCCTGCCATGCACAGCCATATACACCCCTTTGTGTCTCCTCTATTGTTGTGCCAGGTGGGGGGGATCCCTGCAGCAATTCTCACAAGTACACTAAATGTTTGATGCTAGACTGCGGTTGTGGCAACTTCTGGGTTTTTGGTGCAGGGCCCCCCTTTTATAAAATTGGGTACAGGGTCCCTGATGTACCCAGAGTTCTCTGCAGCCCCAGAGTGACGCAACTTGTCATACTTCCTACACCGAATACCCACCCTGACTTCCCACAGTGCTACGTAAGTCTCCTCAAATTACAAATCTAGTGCAGGGTCTCCATACAATGACTACTATGGTGCCTATCTAGTTCCCTTTTTTGGGCCACTCTCTGGCAATGTGACAAGCCTCCCAGCTTCCTCCTTTGGCTGCTCTCTGACAGTATTCACAGCTGCCTCATTTGCCTCCATCTTACTCACCTCTGCTCACTGGGAGCAACCTTTTATAGCAGACCTGTTATCCACTTCTTCCCTGCTGGCTGCTTCCTGTTCCCATCAACTGCAGATTTAAAACAAAATTAAAAATGCCAAGAAATCACTCACATCTTAAAATCACTCAAATCTTACAGGAACCCACTTTAACTATTTTGTTTCCTCAAATTTTTTTTTTAACTTGTTTATATACCTTGAACTTCCCCCCTTTTTACCTACACTCCAAAAATATGCCCTCCGCTTCCTATCTAATCTATGGGAACACTCCAGTTGGAACTTTTCACCTCCTACATGGCACTGAGCAGCTTCTATAATTCTGAAAAGTGACCCTCTACTGCCTACTCTATAATTGTGGTGCCTCTACTTTAAATTAGAGGTTTGGAGTTTCTCAAGCACTAACTTAGTTTCTAATCACAAAACTGACTCAAGTAGGTAGATTTTTTTAATACACAGTACTTGCCTCTGCCTCCTTCTCCTCCATTGATCTCAGCTCTTCTTACTGGGGGTAACCTTTATAGTAGACCAGTGACCCTCTTCCTTTCCAGCTGGCAACTTCCTGTTCCCATCAAGTAGATTTAAAGTGAAATTCAAAACAGACAGAAATCCCTCAATCCTTACAGTAATCATTAATAAATATTGTGCAACCTTTTAGAATAGTATTTGTTGTTTACTTTTGTTTGTTTAACTTGAACTTTCACCATTTCTGCCTACACTCCACCAGTATCATCTCTACCTCCTATCTATGGAAACCCACTACAACTCCCACAATGCAATGAACAGGTTCTGTAATGCTGCAAATGGGACCCCTGCTGCTGACTCTAGAACTTTGATTCCTCTACTTTGAAATAGAGGCTTGGAATTTCTCGGGTATAAACTTAGTTCATAGCCACACAACTGCCACAAACAAGTAGGTGGATTTTTTTATTTCAATATACACCGTACTCACCTCTGCCCCATTCACCTCTGCTGAGTTCCACGTGCTTCACAGGAAATTGTACAAACTAGTACTGTAAGTATTCTCCAGGACCCAGAAATGGACACTGATTACTTGGAATTTATAGACATAAGAGATGCTGGAACTATTACAGAGGAATATATTGATAGTAGGGGTTCTTGAACAGCCATTTTGAAATTGGATACCCTGGTTTTTGACCCAAAAGTCAGAACTTAAATTTTTTGGACATCATTGCTAAAAATTTGGAATCATAATTATAGGGATTACAGATCTGATTTGGATTCTGTAAACTGCTGTTTGATCCAGAATCTGAGATTTCCCAGTTCAAAGTTGGTTTAACCCCCACAATGTAAACTGTCATCCACCCATCTCCCCTACCTTGTTGATGTCCCCTTCTCCTGATGCATTAGGCAACCCTTCATCTTACCCACCCTCTAACACTCAACTTCCTTCCTCCCCCAAACCACCCAGCAAAGTTTTCTTTTATAATTATAAGGCATTGTGCAAGTAATACATTGTAAATAAATCCAACCCCCCACCCACACCAAATTACAAACTATTCACCTTCCCTTGCCCCACCATCCAACCCAATCCCTGAGTTTAAAAGACAGACCCTTTATACCCTCTAGCCCCCAGTCTCCCTCCTCCCCACCAAAGCCCCAGATTATAAGGATATTGCCTTAGGTGCACCTAGGGTTCCACAGTGGTGCATTTGTTGTTCTTGTCTTTAGTCACAGTGTCCCAATGAGTGTGAATGAGTGATGACATCCTCTTAAAGTAAAACCTGAGTGACCAATCGGGTGTTACTATAGAAGGATGTCATCACTCATTCATACTAGTTGCCCAACGGACCTACCACACCACTTAGGAATCCTCGCCAACCCCCTCCACAGGATGGAGGCCTCCATAGTAAATGACACCAGGGGAGATGGTCTGCATACACTTGTGAAATGATAGGGAGATCCAGGTTGTCACTCTACAAATATCCTTGGGAATGGCAGTCTATAATTCTATTCACAGCATTGCCATTGCCTGAGTCAAATGAGCCTTCAGATCAGCTGATGCAAGGAGAGCTGATACTTTCCATACCTCTACAATATAGTATCTAATCCATATGGAAATAGTCATTAGATGGGTTCTTACTTTTTGTATGTCCTTAAAAATAGTATAAAGGGTCTATCTAGATGATCTTCTGAATTACATCATTCTTACCAACATATTTTTAAGTCCTATCCTCACATCCATACTGTGAATATGTTTCTTTCTGACAGATTAGGACTGAAGGAAGGTTTTATAACTCCTAGTAGAGGAATTTGGAATATACTCTTGATTAGCATGATGTGAAACTGAGTTTTTTCTAAACACAGTACGAGATCCTGTACTTTTGTAGAAAATACATCTGTTTATCTGACTCTTCTACTAGACCTAATGGCTACCAAAAATGGTACTTTGATGGTGAGGAAGCATATCAATACTGAATTCAAAGGTTCAAATGGAGCTTTCATTGTAGCCCTGAGTAAGACATTCAAACTTCAGTGTGGAACTCAGATCACCATACAGAAATGTTCAAGCATGGGGAAAATACCTAACAAATACTTCTGAATCTATAAAGAATAATGCTTCTAAGGCTCATAGCTGAACCCTTAAAATGTGTTTTTCTTTGATCCCTTTGATTCTTTGATTTCTACTCTCAAATGGGGACGGAGAAAGAATCTCAGATTTAGAAGTGGGTAGCCATTTGGGAACAAGCGACCACCAAACAGTGTGGTTCACGATAAACACAGCCATACAATCAAGCCATACAAAAGCAAGAGTATTGGACTTTCGGAGGGCTGACTTTGGGAAAATGAGAGAGTGCCTCAGAAAAGCACTAGCAAACGGACAAGAAGGAGGAGTGGAGGAACATTGGGGAGTAATCAAAACAGCCATCACAGAGGCAACCAGCCTTTGTGTAAAGCAAATCAACAAAACACAACAAAGAAAAAAACTGCTATGGTTCTCAAAAGAGGTGGCAGGGAAGGTTAAGGAGAAAAGGATAGCATTCAGGAAATATAAGGAAACACAGAAGGAGCAGGAGAGAGAACTTTATCAGTTAAAGCAGAAAGAGGCTGGGAAGGCAATCAGAATAGCAAAGGCCCAAACCGAGAAAAGGATAGCCAAGTCTGTTAAGAAGGGGGATAAGACATTTTATAGGTACATTAGGGAGCAAAGAAAGACCAAAGGAGGGATACTGAGGCAAAATAAAGGGGAAGGAATGTGAGTAGAGGGTGACAGTGAAAAAGCAGGGATACTGAATGAATATTTCTGATCAGTATTCACGAAGGAAGAGGAGGGGGAGGTACCTAAACCAAACAAGTGAAACACTCTGAAGATGGGGGTCGATACCAGTCCATTTAGAGAAGAAAGGGTTCTGAAAGAACTAATAAAATTGAAGGTGGACAAAGCAATGGGGCCTGATGGGATTCACCCCAGAATTCTAAAAGAACTAAGGGTAGAACTAGTGACACAGCTGACTACTCTCTTTAACAAATCATGGGAGGATGGAGTGGTACCTGAGGACTGGAGAAGGGCAGATGTGATTCCTCTTCACAAGAGTGGTAGCAGGACAGAGGCAGGAAACTATAGACCAATTAGTTTGACCTCAGTGGTAGGGAAAATGATGGAATCACTTCTGAAGGAAAGAATTGTTGAGTACCTAGAGGCTAGTGGGGCACAGAACCCAAGGCAGCATGGATTCACGATGGGAAGGTCATGTCAGAAGAATCTAATAGATTTGTTTGACTAGGTGACCAAAGTAGTAGACCAGGGAGGGGCTGTGGACATGGCCTACCTAGATTTTAGCAAGGCATTTGATACAGTCCCACAGAAAAGATTAATACACAAGTTAGCCAGTCTTGGAGTGGGTCCCAAGGTGGTAGTCTGGATAAAAAATTGGCTAGACAACAGGACACAAGAAAAAATTACTCACCTTAGTAATGTTGTTTCTTCTAATGGAGTCTTGCTATATTATAGACATTAGCAGTTTGTTCCAGCTCTAGAACTGCCCTGGAGTGAAATGGTTAAAACCATTCCAAAATAGAATTTTGGCATGAGAGCAGCTCTATCTGTGTCATTTCAAACTTGAACTGTCAGATCTTTACTGAGCCAAACTCACTAAGGTCTGTGTGGAAGCTGTAACCTACACTAGCCAAATGGCTACCTAAATAATAACAACCATTGATGGTCCCAACACCCAAGACTCAAGTCAGGGGACCAGAAATACTAACACCATTCTAATAATATGAAAATGGAACATAAGTATAATAAAACACACACAGCTGCATACACACACCCCAAAAGTCCCAAAGGGGACAAAATGATAACAGGACATAAGTAGTGCCCACACTAGTTGCCCGTACCCACCAAGTACAGGTTCTGAGAGGGCAGGTTGGGAGGTCTATATATAGCAAGACTCCATTAGAAGAAACAACATTACTAAGGTGAGTAATTTTTTCTTCAAACAACATGAAGTCTTGCTATATTATAGACATTAGCAGAATACACAGCAGTACCTCCATGGAGGAGGGCAGAACCTACTTAGGGAATAGGCTCTGAAGAACAGCTGTGCCAAACCAGAGCATCTCTCCTGGCCTGGACATCCAGGGAGTAATGCTTGGTAAAAGTGTATACCGCTTTCCAAGTAGCAGCCTGGCAAATCTCTAATAAAGGATATCTCTGGCAGCAGCTAGAGACGAAGCTGTACCCCTGGTAGAATGAGCCCTCAAACTGGGAGGCTCTGCCCACTTTCTGATAACAAAATTGGATACAAGAGACAATCCACCTGGCTATTGATCTCTTAGTGGCAGGTTTGCCTTTCCCAACTTCACCATAGGTAAGGAAAAGTTGGAGGGATTCGAACCTGTGACCTTTGGCACTCTATATAATAACTAAGAGCTCTCTTAACATCCAGGCTGTGCAACCTCCTCTCACCAAGAGGAGGATCAGTGAAAAATACTGGAAGGGAGATAGATTGATTAAGATGGAAATCTGAAACCACCTTAGGCAAAAACTTCCTATTAGTCCTAAGTACTACCTTATCCCTGTGGAAAGAAATAAAGTCAGTCTCCACTGTCAAGGCTTGCAATTCATTTATGCGTCTGGCAGAAGTGATAGCCACTGAAAAACAGTTTTCCAAGTTAGGAACTTAAGCTCTGCAGAAGACAGAGGTTCAAAAGGGGGTTGCATTAACTGGGCAATGCAAACATTAAGGTCCCAAGCAGGGGCCGGTTCCCGAAAAGGAGGATTAGTATGGAGTAATCCCTAAAAACTTGGAAAACACAGGATGAGAGGAAAGAGGGATGACTTTCCTGCTGGACACAAAAGCAGACACAGCTGCCAAATGAACTCTCAGGGTAGCTGGTCTGAGACCCAAGGAATTAAGATGTACCATGTAATCTAACAAAATGGGCAATTCAGCAGATTCTGGGAAATATTTTTCCCAGCACACCAAATGGAAAACCTTTCCATTTAGAACTATAAGTAGCCCTAGTGGAAGGCTTTCTGGAAGCCTTTAGGATCTCAAGAACACCCTGAGAGAGGTGTAAATCAGCAAACTCTAACTCCTCAAGAGCCAGGCCTTGAGGTTGAGGGATTTGAGGTCCAGATACCAAACCCTTCCCTGGGCACAAGTCAACAGATTGTGATTCCTGGGGAGGCATAGGGAAGATGGACTGTCAGAGACAGAAGGAGTGGGTACCAGGGCTGCCTGACCCAATCCGGGGCAATCAGAATCACCCTGCAAGGCTGAGATCTGATTTTGACTAGTACTTTGAATAGGAGAGGAAAGGGGAAAGCATAGAGGAACTTCCTCCAATCCAGAAGAAGGGCATCCAGGGAACTGAGCCCAGCACTGGAGGCCTGCAACAGAACAGAGGAAGTTTGTGATTGTCTGGGGCTGCAAAAGATCTATCTGAGGGATGCCCACCTGGCAAAACTATCCCCAGCACTTGAGGATCCAGGGACCATTCGTGATGGCCTGGGAAATCCTGCTGAGGGCATCCGCTAGGACATTGTCCTTCCCTGGAAGATGAACTGCTATGAGGAAGTGTTCAGGAATAGGCCAGAGACCACAACTTCATTGCCTCGGTGCACAAGGCCGAAGACCGAGTGCCCCCTGTTTGTTGATGTACCACATTGTTGTGGTGTTGTCTGTTCTGACTTGTATCACCTTGTCATGGACAGATGCAGAAAAAGCTTGAAGAGCTAAAAAGACAGCTCTGAGTTCCAGCAAATTGATGTGGAGCAGAGATTCCTGGGGGGACCAGACTCCCTGAGTGGAAAGGTCGCCCATGTGGGCTCCCCAACCCAGAAGGGAAGCATCTGTAGTGAGTCAAGTCATGAGAAGGTGAAATGAAGGGGACCCCTGCTCTTAAATTGCTCTGATCCTGCCACCACTGGAGAGCTAGGATCAAGGTTCGAGTCACTGGGACCAACTTGGAAAGGGGGTCTCTTCTCTGAGACCAAAAGGTTCTCAAGTGAAACTGAATGTCTCTCATCTGAAATCTGGCTCCCTGCACAACAGCTGTGGATGCAGCCATGTGCCCCAGGCGCTGCAGAAAGTGTCTTGCTGGTCGAGAGACCTGCAGAGTGAAGGAAGAGGCCAGAGCCACTAAATTTCTTACCCTTTCTGGGGGAAGAAAGGCTCTGACTAGCTTTGTGTCCAATTCTGCCCCTATAAAGGTGAGTACCTGGACTGGTTCCAGAACCGACTTTGGTAGGTTTAGCAGAAAACCAGGAGGTGAGAAGCTGCTGGGTGACCTGCAGGTGAGATTTTACCTGTTCTGGAGACTGGCCTACAATGAGCCAGTCATCTAGATAGGGAAAAACAGCAATCCTCTGCCTCCTTAAGTGGGCCACTGCCACTGCTAGACACTTTGTGAATACCCTTGAGCAGAGGTAAGGCGAAAGGCATTGCTCTGAACTGGTAATGACCTGAGGGCAGTTCGAATCTGAGGTACTTTCGATGGGATCTTCTGATTAGGACATGAAAATAGGCATCCCTGAGGTCCAGGGAGGCTAGCCAGTCCCTGGCCTTAGGGAAGGTAAAATCATTGCCAGAGTTACCATTTTGAACTTTGGTTTCAAAAAGATGCTTGTTCGGATATCTGAGATCTAAAATGGGCCGCCATTCTCCTGTCTTTTTGGGGTAAGGAAGTATCTGAATACAGACCCTGCCCTGATGCAGGGAGGAACCCTTCTACTGCTCTGAGAGCTAACAGGGATGAGACCTCTGTTTCCAGAGCGAGGGTCTCTGAAGCACTTGCAGGTAGAAAAAGTCTGCTTCTCAACTTGGGAAACTTTTTGAAGCTGAGAACCAGACCCTGGCTTACTACTTCCAGAACCCACTTGTCTGAGGTTAAAGAAGCCCAATTCTAACTGAAGTAAGCCAGCCTGCCTCCCACTGGTACAGGAGAATCAGCCCTGGGCACCCAATCAGGGTGCCTGTTTCGCAGGAGCTTTAGGCTGGGGGGTGGGAGCAGGTCTGCCCATCCCTCGTCTGCCCCTGCCTCTGAAGAAGCCCCTCTGAGCATAGGCAGAGGAGGCCTGAGTCTGGTAGAAAGGCCTGTGAAAAGGCCTACCCCTACCCCTGGGGGCATGCCTTTGAGGAGTGGCTTGCTGCTCCTTAGCCTGGGCACTCTTGTAAGTAGTCCTATATTCATCCATCTTCTTCATGTAATTCTCTGTCTGCTCTCCAAACAGAGAATTTCCCACCACAGGAAAATCCATAGCCTTAGTCTGGGTATCCTGTGACAAAGTAGTACACCTGAGCCAGGCCAACCTACGAAAAGCTACAGATGTGGCCATGACCCTAGAGGAAACATCATTAACATCCACAGCAGCATGAAACTGAACCTTAGAGGCTTCAATGCCATCAGCAGCCACCTGTTCTAGTTCACTAGCCAGCTGGCCATGGGCCTGTTTGGCCAATTGCATAACAGTATCCCATCTAGATTTCTGATACCTAGCTACATAAGCCATATAATTTGCTTGCCTGAGTCCCAGAGAGGCTGCCATATACTATTTTTTTTTTTTGCCATGGCATCAATCTTCCTGGAATCCTTGTCAGGAGGATGTGAAGCCAATGGAATATTAGCTTTATCACAGGCAGCAGCCTGAACTACCCCAACATGACTGCATTGCTGAGAAAGGAATTCTGTATCAGGGCCTGACAATGTATACCTTCTGTCCATCTTTTTATCTACAGGAGGCACAGAATTAGGAGCTTTTAAAATTGTAATTGTTTGTTTCCTAAAAGACTTATGTAAAGGAATAGACAATCTCCTAGACTCTGGAATATCCATCATTTCTACAAAATCAGGGTTCCTATTGCTCATCCACAGCCTCTTCTAAAGGAAGCTGGAGGATTTCGCAACTTTTTATAAAACATAAATGAGATGGGGACTCAGACAGCATGGGGAGATACTAAAGGTCTGTCTGGGAGATGTCCGGTTCAATGGGCACACCCAGACCCCAGCCACATTCATACTGTTCATAATCCGCCTCCCCTCCTCTGGTTCATAAAATTCCTCAATATCATAACTTGAACCACTGGGACCGGACGAACCGACCTTTTACCAGATAGTGGTGGTTCGACGGACCCTGAGACAGTGACTGGACAATTTGTATGGCTTTTGCTATCTCTGCAGCAGTTGGAGAAGGAATTTTGGACTCCAGACCTGCTGATTTTCTTGTTTTCTTTACTGGAATTGGTTCCTCAGAACCAGCTTTTCTTTGCCAGTCTGGCCCTGGTCGAGAGGCACTCCCTCTGGTTGGTTGGCACCGAACCAGGCTGGCCATCCGGGTCAGTGGACTTTTACCTCATTCCTGAGCCTGCCCAATCTTTTTCCAGGGTGGCTGCAGGGAAATTCTTATACCTGGCAGTCTGACTGGAGGTGGTCAAACCCCAGACAATAAACACATGTGGTGTGTGGGTCAGCCTTGGCAAAGACTTCCCACAAACATCACAGTGTTGAAACCCAGTGGGCCCGGTTTTTATTTTGGGTTTCTCAGACATAATGCCAGCCTAACCAAAAACTTGCCCTTTTAACGGCAGTGCCAGGCAAGACGCCCTTATCGGTTCCTAACCTTGTCACGGGTATTGGAAAAAAACGTAATAAATCCGTTTTTTTTATAACCGATAAGAACCAGGAACCACACTCTAAAATAGTAACTTTTAGTTTTAAATGAGTTTTAAACCCACTGATCGGTTCAAAACCAAACCGATAACTTACAAGTTCCACACAGACAAAACCTTCATTTACTTACGGTTACCACAGATAGAGCTTGAACCGAAATGGTTTTGCGGTTAAAATAAACTATTCTCGGTTAAATCCAACCGAGAAAACATTTTTTAAACTGAGAAATGAACCGAGCAGAAGGAGAAATCTCCAGAGCGACTGTTCACTGAGGTGGAGTAAAGAATCTGACAGTTCAAGTTTGAAATGACACAGATAGAGCTGCTCTCGTGCCAAAATTCTATTTTGGAATGGTTTTAACCATTTCACTCTGGGGCAGTTCTAGAGCTGGAACAAACTGCTAATGTCTATAATATAGCAAGACTTCATGTTGTTTGAAAAGGTAGTAGTAAATGGAGTCCACAGTGAAGAAATGAGGGTTACTAGTGGGGTACCTCAGGGTTCAGTATTGGGACTGGCCCTTTTTAATGTCTTTATAAGTGACATTGCAGAGGAACTGGAAGGAAAAGTATGTCTCTTTGCAGATGACACAAAGATCTGCAACAGGGTTGATACACAAGATGGAGTGGAAAGGATGAGAAGGGACTTGGCAAGGCTGAAGGAATGGTAAGATGTATGGCAGCTCAGATTCAATGCAAAGAAGTGCAAGGTAATGCACCTGGGCAACAAAAACCCAGGGGAAGAGTACACAATGGGGGGTGAGATACTGACAACAGTAAAAATGGAAAGGGACCTGGGGGTAATTATATCAGATGACCTAAAGGTGGGCAAGCAATGTGAGAAGGCAGTAAGGAAGGCTGGGGGATACTGAGATGCATGGGAGAGGCATCAATAGTAGAAAACAGGAAGTTGTTATCCTCTGTACAGACAGTTGGTGAGACCCCATATGGAGTACTGTGTGCAGTTCTGGAGACCCCATCTCCGCAAAGACATAGACAGAGTGGAGGCTGTCCAGAGGAGGGCAACCAAAATGGTGCAGGGTCTGCACCAGAAGACATACAAAGAAAGACTAAAGGAGCTTAATATGTATACCCTTGAGGAAAGAAGGGAGAGAGGGGACATGATAGAAACTTTCAAGTACCTCAAGGGAATCAACAAAGTCCAAGAGGGTAGCATCTTTCAGAATAAGAGATGTGCAAGAACAAGGGGACACAATTTGAAGATAGAGGGGGGACGGCTCAGAGGTAATGTGAGGAAAGGGTTGTGGATGCATGGAACAGCCTTTCTGAGGAGGTCGTAGAGTCAAGAACAGTGGGGAATTCAAGAATGCATGGGACAGACATAAGGCAGTCCTAGTGGGGGGTAGGAGGAAGTAAGCTGTTGGTTAACTAGGATCTGCAGCTTATCTGTTAGGTAGGAAACTAGGCAGACTAGGTGGGCCAAGCGGTCCTTATCTGCCATCAAATTCTATGTTTCTATATTTCTATCCCAACTGAAAACACGGGAAGTACAATGTTGAGAAGTAGAGAGGTGTACATCTAATTTTTTCAAATCCAGCAGTAAACTGTCAATAAAGATACTCTCCCTGATGAGATCATTAGATCTAGTATGACCCATGTACAGCGACACCATTACAGCGATCACGTTGGTGCCGACAACATTGACAGTTCACTGTAATTGTCTGCCCGTGACCATGGCACTCTGTCCCCCAGTCCTGCACCCCCTCCCCTAATCAACTCTGACTCAGAGTTGATCATCTTTAAGTTTGGGGGGTGCGGGGTCTCCTGCCAGATTTATGTCGATCGCAACTTGCGGTCAACATAAATCCATTGATGTGATGTCAGTCAACAACATAGTTGTTGAACTGGTATCGTATAGCCATTCGATCCACTATATCTTATCTCTCTGTCTGTCTGTCTTTCTCTCTGTGTCTCTTTATGTATATATATATATATTCATTGTAAAAGACTTTGTTAATCCACCAGTTAGGGTTAAACCAACAAAAGTAGGGAAATGTGGTGTTAAGGTTTCCCAACCTAATATCCCCACCCCAACCCGCAAACAGCAAAAAAAAAATGTCATGGTTTTGGCTGTCCTGAGTCTTGGCAAATCAGGCCTGGGGTCTTCCTTGGGGTCATCAACCCTAACGCGCCACCCATTCCATCAACAAATAAGCTCAGATTTGCAAACTATATGAGAATGGAGTGAATATTAGGGTTGATAACCAGAGGGAAGATCCCAGGCCTGATTTGCCAAGACTCAGGACAGCCAAAACTGGAAAGTTTTTTCCTTTTGCTGCTTGCAGGGTGGGAGTAGAGTGTAAGGGTTGGAAGCCCTAACACCATATGTCCCTACTTTTGTTATTTTAACCCTAACTGGTGCACTAACAAAGTTTTTGGCAATTAATTTCCTTACTTTTTAAGACAGTAGAATTGTATCATCATTCACGTAGGTCCCAAACACATCCATGTGATTACAGAAGCGCAGGGCCTTTAGGGCCCAGCACTTCTATGCCTCCATTTATCCACACATGTATGTGGCTGTGGAAGTACATTTTTGTTCCTCCAGAAAAGCAATTTATATGCTTCTTTTTAATTTTTTTGAAGGGATGGACCATTTTCAATTTTTATTTCTTAGGGGCTTAGTGTTGTACTAGTCATTAAGACTTATCCTTATTTTTTTTTATACGGCCCCTACATTTTTTTGAGGGGTGTTATGTGTTAGTGTTGCAGTACTTATTAAGACCTTTGTTTAGATGTATAAACTGTGAGTAAAAATCAGGAGATGCTACAGAGGTGGCCGTTGCTCTGTGTTAAACGCAAAAGTAACGCAAAACAAAAAAACACGCACTCAGACTTTCCCAAATAGAGCCTTACGCAGACTCAAATGTTGTAGATCAAAAACCCTTTATTAGATACATATACCTGTAACCACCCAGTCCCCTGGGGTTACTAGAATCCCATTAGTGTTAGACTAGGAAGGTTCCTGGGCAGTCTGTAGGGAGTTGTTAAAAGCTCCTTATAACATGACATCATTGTTTATTCAGATAGCCTGAGCAGAGAATAGATTATGTTATTTAGAATTCTCGCAGCAGCATAAGCTACTTTGGAATCAGCTGCTCTGGGGCAGTTTAGAATGTTCAGATGGGAGTAGTCCATTTTGAGTCAGTAGTAGTTCAGTGTGGAGCTCTGAGTGAGCAGCAGTGCTCAGAGTATGGAGGTGCCTGCCAGTCTGTTCTGAGACAGGGTGAAGGACCTCTGATAGTTTCTCACCCTAGTGTGTGAGCTCCAGCAGTGCCAAAGGAAGTGGTGGAGACCGTTGCCAGCAGGACCCCAGTGGGTCATTTCACAGAGAAGTGATTCAGACTTCAGTTTCTGTTAATCCAAGGGGCAACCCCCTAAAGGTCCTGAAGAGTGTCAGCTGCCCAGAAAGAAAGTGATCTGTGTGAAGCCATGACAAGCTACCTGTGAAGGGAAGAGGTGTTTCTTCCAGCATCCATGTCTGTATCAGTGGGACAAAACTGTGAGTACAATTACATGGGACTGTTTCTTAGGGAGTTGTCTGAGGTGTATGTGTCCAGAGATAAGGCTAGAATATACCTGTCAGGGCCCCTGTATCACCATAAACATTGTGCTGAATGTGAAGTTTTAAAATTGGGAGTCCTTTAGCAATTTGAAGGAATTGAAGGCTCATTTGGTGTAACCCCAATGGAATGGCAGAGACTGGTTGGGGCCAGGGTGGGCAGACCCATCTGAAACTTCAGTCTGGGCTAACTGGTTCATAGAAGGGCACCAGGTTACCCTGGGCATGTTAACAAAAGTTCATCATGTCAGAAGAAAATAATCTGAAATGTTTTTAAGTGTGTGGCAATCCCTACGTAATAAACAGGGAAAAGAAAAGAGAAATGTTGAATTAAAGTGTGTGGGACCCCCCACAAGAGATACACTTTGGGAAGTAAATGTCTAGAGATCCCTAGTCCAGAGGGATGGACAGTTCGATAGTTCTGTGTGGAAAAGAGTGTACTAAATGCCCAAGACAGGTGTTGTTTCTGGAAAGAAAAGTGTATTGCCCTGAAAAGTCAGTTCCAACCTGGGGGACCACCCCAAATCTATGTTTTCCATCTGTTGTCAGAATAAAGTCATACTGCACAATCCCATCTTCAGTAGTGGACAATCAATCTATGCTTCCAGTATAAAATTGTTATTGGTCCCCCTCAGAAGTTAGACCTAGCATAGCCCTACCACCTCTCTCCCAGAACTCAGAGAAAATATAAATGTTATTTTGTAGCCTAACCCCCAACATCTGAAACTGCCAAGTCAGGTCTTTGACCCAGTGCTACGGGTGATGCCTATTGTTTATGCCAGCTTGTGGCCTGCTGCCTTCCCTGTGGCACATGTTTTGGGGCATCTCAGTTGCCAGACGCTGCTCTTGGCCAGGGTACAGATTGCATACCTTTAGCTGCAAGTTGTGTCTTTGTATATATGTGTGTTTTGTTTATATTCTTTTTCCCCCCTCTGTGCCCAGGGCAGGCTGGGCTTCCATTCAGCTCTGCCATGCTGATCTCACACCTTCCAGCATCTCCATAGGACTAACCTTGTGCCAAAGTACCCCCCACAAATTCCCCCTCACGGCGGGGTCAGGAGGGGAGGGCCCTCCTCCCCCCAAAGCACTATCCAGTTCCAGTCCATGATCCTGGAGATGTGGCAAGTGAGAACCAGTGGGTGGGCCTTATGAATGCCTGCCCTGCCATTTTTCCACCAGTTTTGTTCCCCATTCCCCATGCTGGGGTGTGCATGTCACTGTCTGTGTGGAGGCATGTGCAAGCTGCAGTGTCCTGCAGCACCTCCCTGTTACTGCCTTTCTCAGCCAGCACTGCCACTAGGCCTCCACCTGGTGGCAGTCATTCAGTGGAGTGTGCAGTTCTCCTCCCCAGGGCAGGAGAGCATCCTTACGGGAACACAATCCTCTCCCTCCCTCCCTGGCTGACCCCCAGCAATCCACACTCATTCCCAAACAGGGATCACCGGTGTTGCAAGAGGTAAGGAGCTTAAGTGCCCCCTCTGCACCACTGGTCTGGCTGTGTGTGTGTGTGTGTGTGTGTATATATATATATATATATATATATATATATATATATATATACACATATATATGTGTGTACTTTTTTATCTAATAAGAAATTTTTGATCTACAACATTGGAGCCAGCATTAGACTCTGCCTGGGAAGGTCTGACTGCCTGATTTTTGTTTTGCTATATATAGATTGTCCCATAACTGCATATACTGACAGAGATAAGGCTTGTTAAAATTGAAATGTGGAAGAAAAATGAAGTTCAAATTATTTTTTTGTATGAAGGGATCTTTTTCATGAGGTTGTGTCATTCATACAAAAAAAAAAGATTGCTTCATATAAAAAAAAGAATGTGAAAAAAACTAAGTCCAAATTCTTTTTTCATATGAAGGGAATCTTTTCTCATTGGCTCTATTCTTTTTTTTTTATGGCCATACAAAAAAAAGAAATTTGGGTCATGAAAAAAGATTTTAAAATATGTTAAAAACACATTTCTGGGTGATTTTTCAGTAAACTAACTGCAGAATCCACCTAAGGGGGCCCCAATTAGTAAGATACATATGTTGGTGTCTCTGCAGGATATCATTTTTATGACTTTTCAAAAAATGTTTTTTGGGAAAAAAATAATAAGATGGCGGCCATATGAAAAAAAGATTTTTTTTTCATGAAAAAAGATTAGTTTTTTCTTTAAAAAAATTATACCCCATATTAGGTAGAATCTTTTTTCATATGGACCAAATTCTTTTTTCATATGAAACAGCTATCCAAAAAAACTGTACTGAGCATGCTTAGAACTGAAATTTCAAATTCTTATAACTTTGGAAAGGATTAACATGTGTTCACCAAACCAGTGAAAAACACCACTGTGGGCCAAGCCCTTTATACTCTAAAAATTTCAGAGCAGAATTCCAAACTGTCTGGGTGCTAGGTGATGACAAACAAACAACAAAAAAACAACAACAAAAAAATATTTTTTTTCCACTTTTGTGCTAGCTAGATCTTGGACTCCTCACATCCGACCAGAACAAAACTTGTCAAGTCTAGAGATCTTGGTCCAGTGACCATGCATGCAAAAGTTTATGCAAATCTGTTGAACAGTGGCGAAGCTATTAAAGTACAAAGTTACGGGTTTAACATTAAACAGCCTACTCAACCCTAACTATAGTGGCGCTACTGCACCACTGAAAGATATATATATATATATATATATATATATATATATATATATATATATATTCCATGGAAGTGCAAATATATTTAGCAAATAAAAAGTATTAGGCTAGCTCAGAACATAGCTACTAGTAAAAAAACATTTGGAATGCTTGTTATTTTACCTCCAGTTATGTTATTTTACCACTTGCCTTGTCACACAGTGAAGCAGGTTTTCTGAAATCCCATGGTTTACATAGCATATCCCATGATATAGCTCACAATGCTATTGTTATTTGGCATGGTGTGTTGGTTTTATTGTTTCCTTGCATGAGTGGCTTTGCTTTGCTCAGCCACCTGTGCAAGGAAACTATAACACCAACATTCCACACCAAATAACAGTCATATTTTGTGCTTCTTTATGGAATATTACCTATCTATACCACGGGAGTGCAAATAATATTTGGAGAATAAAAGCAGTTATTTTTTACTGGAGAGCTAGCTTCTGTGTAGATGACATCAGTAATCATGTTATTTGTACAGCAGCTATAGTATCTGCATAGTAGATCACAATTGTAGTTTTAGAGTTCTTCTGTATGGAAAATGGTGCCACTTTTATTTGAAATGACATAAACAAGTGTCTACACAGCATCAATACAACAGTAAAACATGACTAGATAAGCTACAAAGTAGACAGTAGTATTTAAAAAAAAAAATTTTTCCTTGCAATAAACAGTTCTCAGTTTGTAAAGCATTCACATACTCTAAGTATAACAGCAAAGGGATTTCATTTGCAGTACAGTACATAAGCAGCATGCTACTAAAAGTAAGCAATAAGCGGAGCAAACAGCAAAGATTTTAAATCTCGCCAGCTAATAATATCACAAAAAACAACATAAAAAGCTAGCCTTTTACAAACCACAGCAAACATGGCTAAGAAATTGCAGCCTGCAGTGCTGAACGTGAGGATGCTGAGAATGACAGTGCCACCGACCAATCGTTATTCCATATTCATAGTGACAGCCAGTGGATTAACAGAAACAATGCACCAATCAGCATTATGTTGGGTGGACAGCTACTATGAAAATGCTGGTCAGCGTAGCACTTGACAAAGAGAAACAAGTGAATGTAATTGCAAGAGTATCATCAGTACCATGTTATCCAAGCAATCTAAACTAAAACTTCAAAATGGTACAGTACTAATTTACTATTTCATGCAGCAGGAAAACATTTTCCACATAGTCCAGTGGCATCTGAATCTGTATTTAAATGTATTAAATAATATCAAATAGCCCCATCACACATTCAACTACTAACAAAAAAGAAAAACACTACTTATTTAAAATGCAACTCTTTATTCTCTCACATCACATTTTTTCTGCACTAAAGTGGGCATAAACAATCAAATAAAGTTGTGGACTCCCATGATATACATCAATTATCTCATGAGGTAGCTTCAAATGTTCATGTTATTTGACTTGAAATGTTGTTATTGACACAGTGCACTTGTGGCTGTGCCACTCATGCAAGTGTGCAATACCAGCAACATTCCAAACCAGATAACACCAGATAACATGCATATTTGAAGCTACCTCATGAGATAATCTCTGTCTTTGTATGGAGATTGTTTCTTGGGAGGGAGAGTGTAACAACCCTCTCCTGCCAGTAGAGGAAGCGGTTAGTTTACTAGATAGCAGACCACGAAGCCTGCTGATTGGCAAAGTCTGTGACTGCCAGTGGGTAGAGCTAGAGGGCCAGAGGGACATATGGGAAAAATTCAGATATACATATGTCAGAATGGCATAGAGATAGGAGGGCACAGGTGCTCCTCTTGGGCACGCCTGCCTCAGGTCACTTGCTAGGTCACCTGAGGAGACAGAGACCTTTCACTTATAGTAGTTGTCTGTGGATGCAGTGTTAGTGAGAACAAAAAAAAACTCATTGTTTGGTCATCTGGTAGCCTCCAGGGACAGACACTGGAACAGCAGGGGAAGAGTACGGGGATTTTGGATTCCAAGGCCATTTAGTACAGATTGCCATTACTTGTGTGGGAATGTAAGGGATCACCAGAAGGTAGGGACAAAATATCCTAAGGGGCAGTCTCCCAAGGGAAGTTCCTGGCAGCCTTGCAGTGCACACAGTCCTCACTGAAGCAGGTGTTACCCTTTGGTAGGTAATTTTGGTCCTATTCCTGAGAAAAGGGACAAGATGTTGCCAGTAATCTTGAGGATGGTGAGCGCTCTGGTGCCAGATGCTCAGCTGCTGATGCAGATAGGAAATATGTCTGCTTTGTTGTGAAACAAATCCCATGTTGAGGAGTGAATTGGAGATACTTCCTCTGGCAGAGGACCTGAGGAGATTGCAAGCCAATGCCAGAGGACAGGCTGAGGTGGATGCTGCAGTACTGCCACCCAGCACACCATCCGGTGAGCGTTAGAGTCTGTTAAGGATAAGATGCACAGAGATGGGATGGCTCTTAGCCAGTGTGTTCTGAATGAATGCCTCTAAACCAGTACTGCCTCTTGCACACTAGCTGCCCTGATGCCACAGTGTCACTGAATGTGTGAAATGTGTATAACCCAAAGTGATTAGCAAGATGGGATATCTAATAAATTCAGATAGCAGATTAGAGAGGCTCTGACCTTTGGTATAACCTTACCCATTGGTGAATTGCAAGAAATAATCGGAGTCCTAGACTCCAGGAGAGTGGGTAAAAAGGGTACAACCTTTTGAGAAAAGTGGCCCTGAGGTTCTGACTTATGTCTGGGTCACAGCCTAGCCTGTCTTAGTAGTGTCAACGAGGAGAACTATTAGGGGACCACATTTCCTCCGTGTAACAACAAATGTGTTAGTAAATGTGACAACAGATCTAACTGCCTTTCAAGTTTTCATTTCCAAAACATATGGGACAGATTTAGGTGAAGAGCACCTAGATACAGAACATACTGCTGGGGCCATGCCCTGCATCCTTGGCTCCTCCTGGCCTTCAGAGAGGGTTAGCATGGGGTGCCACCCTTGGTTGAAAGGAGGAAAATGGTCAGCATTCCTGCAGCTGAGGGGGCTGTCAGGACTGCCTGCCCCTAGTCCGAGTGTGGGGGACCTAGATTGGAAGCGAGAAGTGAAGGATACATGCAACAGCTAAAAAGTGATGTTTTGAGACTAGTTCATCATCAGTGAGGGGAAAAAAAAAACAAGGATCAGAAATTTCTCTTGAGAACCTTCTACCATCTCTGTTTTAGAAACCATTATTTTCCTGGCACAAAATGTGCTATGAGAATCACAAAATCCTTTACCCTAGCTTTTTGTGAAGTAAGGAAATGCACATAAAAGAATACCTGCTTCGTGGAACTGATAACCCAGTCCATACAGCTGCTCTTTTTTTATTATAGCAATGTAAGTTAAATTGAAGACATGGGATTTGGCTGACAGCTGTGCACAGAACTTACAGTACATTATTCTTTGATTACTATGCATGTGCAGCCTAATTACATGCAGCAGGATTTAGTACAAGCCTCAGTTTGGAATGCTCAGGCAGTCATGGAATGTCAGATTTGATAGTGCCTGAGCATTCCACGACACTGACTGCCACTGCTGTGCCCGGAAAGCACAATCACTAAGTAATGTATCTGACTTCTGTTCTTGTATCCCTGGTATTGAATAAATGGTATTTCCTGTATTAAGCAACAAAAAAAAATGTTTGCTAGCGCAATCCCAAAACCACATCATATACATTCACAGATAACTCTAGAAAAAGAAAACACAAACCACATTCTAAAATAAAACACATACGCAGCAGTATTGCTGCAGTTATCATTTTTTTATTAAACAACTCTTAACTTTGCTGTTTTGTTTTTTATTCATTCTCTAGCATTAGCGTCATCATTTGCTCTACAATGCCCTGCTTTGCCACCAAGTCTTCATACCCATAATCCCCTCTGTTTTTCACCCACCCTGTTGTGTAGTTTCATGGCATTGTCAAGCAACCTTTCATAAGGCATCCTGCTGCTTCCAATACAACTGCCATGAAATCAATGTTCTGAGCGTACCATTCACACAGTGCCACGGTCTTGGAGTTCAGCATGCTGCTTAGGCAACAACAGAACTTCCGTTGTCATGGACGTGACTAAATTAGCCTAATCAGAGTGGAGCTAATGACTCACGTAGCACAGCTTTTCCCCGGCTACACCACAGTCAGGCTCGGACAATGTTTGTGCGGTATTCCCTTAATAAATTCAACAAATTATGTGTAGCAAATTCACCAGCTGATGATCACAACACAGACTATGAATGGAAGTGCTGTTACAATTGGAGTATAGAATGTCACATGGCTAGTGTTCCATGCAGAAAATGGCAGAAAGGCTATTTACTGTAGCACCCAGATACAGGGAGCCAGTAATTGTAAATAAATTGTTATCAAATGAATGGATCACCATTAAAAATGTTTCACATTGCTATGAAAGCAATATGGTACACCCAGGGGTTGCATTGGCATTTTCATAGCTGGCATCTTGCACGACATTAAGAACAAGTTTAGTCTTTTTGTGGATGACACCAAGATAGGTGCAGTGGTGGATGACACAGTAGGGTGGCAGGGGCTGCAGGATGATCTGATAAAACTTGAGGACTAGTCAGACACATGGCAGCTGGGGTTCAATGCTAAGAAGTGCAGAGTTATGCACTTGGGAGCAAGGAACCCAAGGAGGTATTATCAGTTGGGAGGGGTGCAGATAGCTGCTACAGAGGAGGAGAAGGATCTTGGGGTGATAATAATGGGGCAATGAATCACTTGGCACAGTGCAGGAAGGCAGCAGCTAAAGCCAAGAAGATGCTGGGGTGTATTGCTAGAGGGATCACCTCCAGGAAGAGGGAGGTGACCCTGCCTCTGTACAGATCATTGGGGAGGCTGCACCTGGAGTACTGCATGCAGTATTGGCACTCATACTTGAAGAAAGATGTTAGACTACTGGAGGGGGTCCAGCACAGAGCAACAAGGATGATCATGAGATTGGAACACAAACCCTACATGGGAGGCTGAGGGAGCATAACATGTACTCCCTGGAGGAGAGGAGGGATAAGGGAGATATGATTGAGACCTTTAAATACATGAAGGGTATAAACAAGACTGGTACAGAGGAGATTTTTAAGTTGGAGAGGGAGAAATATGAGGCGGCATGGTCTGAGATTGGAGGGAGGAAGATTCAGGAGAGAAATGAGAAGGCACTTTTTCACGGAAAGGGTGGCGGCTATGTGGGACATGCTGCCCGAAGAGGTTGTGTCCTGTAAGTCACTGGGCAGTTTTAAAAGGGGTTGGGACAAAGTGAGGGGGAGGATCACTATGACGGGGGAGGGGAACGAGGGGCAGCTGCAGTATAAGGGATTGCTAGCAGCACACTCGAGCAGACTTGATAGACCATATGGCCTGTTCTGCTGGCAGTATCATATGTTCACACATTAAACATATGTTAATGACACCCTGCTGGTATGTGGCACTCGGATTTGCCTTGTGCTACATAACACCCCTATGGTGTGATTAACACATATTTAATGTACCCCCTGGAAGTACATTATTCCTTAATCATTAATTTATTTATCCCAGCTGGATCTTGTCCTTCTGTTAGGTTACCACCCACCTCTATAACCGCCTAGGCCCCACTCCAAGGTCCCCCATGACTTGCCCTCACCCACATGGCAGGACCTGAAGAGAGGTAGGCATCCCAACTTCCCCTACTAGAGCACAGTCATCGTGTGGGAGAGGATCAGTTGGCACAGGGACTGAGTGTGCTGACTACTTCATCCAGATGGCTGCCTTTTTTCTGTCTGATATGTCTTCCTGGAACCCTCCCACAGCACCCAGCATTGCCCTGAGACAACCATGCATGCACACAGCAACATTCCATCTTCCTGTGATGGGACTGGGAATACAAATGGCTGATGTGAGGTCAGTATACCACACCATGCCCAGTGTCCCAGCAATAGCTGTACTTTTTCCTATGGCAACAAGTTTACAGTAGTGCCCATGCCAGAGCCAGATTCAGTGTCACCTTCCTCATGCATTCTCAGTGCCTATGTAGCAGCACTGGACTGTGTTGTGCTGCTTCTTATATGTCTGTTGGGGCCAGTGGGGACAACATAGTCATATAGGATTGGCAAAAGTTAAAGCCATGTACAGGAAGCTGTGACAGCTGGTGTGTTGTTCATATGAGACAGACAGGTGAGGGCTTACCTTTAGATTTTTGGACAGATAATTTCTGGCAGCTCTTGAATGAGGAAGAGGAAAACAGAAGTGTGCTTTTGGATTGCTCAGGGTGGTATCATCACCAGATGCATTGGATCGCTGGCTAGGAAGGCTTTTTGTAGTGGGAATGGATCCAGTGGACCTCTGGGGGCTGATGAACCATAGTTTCTTTGGCCATAGTCCAGTCACTCTGACTCCCAGTCCCATTATGACCATTTCTTTCTCCACCACCGTTAGTTGCAGAACTTGTACTTGGTGGAACTAGCATGGTGGAACCTTTATCCTTATAGTTTCTTTATTCTGCACCCATCTTTCTTCTTGTTGTTTTCCTCATATTTTCTACATGGCTACACATGACAGATTATGACACTATAATGATAAAGCCACCACTGGGTGTTAACTGAAACGGTCCTTAATTCTTCCTGTTGATTTTTATTTATTTATTTTGTTTAACCAGAAGGTGGGCTGAGTCAAAAAATCATTTTCAGTCACACCTAACATCGAATACAGTACAATACCTGTTTATAAAAGGATGATACAATACATTATAATTTACAGCATACAACTTATGGAGTAAAAGCAGTGCCACACAGAAAAAAAAAACACGCTTAGGTGGGGCACAGCAAGAGACAGAGAGAGTACAATGACATTTCAACTGGAAAAGTACATTTTCCTGGATTTTGGACTTAAAATGTGCAAAAGACATTTCAAGGTTTACATCTGAGTGCATGTGGTTGTGTCATTAAAGGAGTACTACAGTCAAAATCTGCAAAAACATATGCTATGCAGAGCATTTTGATCGGTGTGTGTAGTCCTGGTGTGTCCTTCCCTTTGTTTGCTATTAAGAATTTTTTCCTAAATAAGCTTGTTACTTATATGGTAGTTTTAGGGCCCCCTGGGGATCTCCACCTTAGCATGGTTTATTGTTCTTCTTTTCCTACAGTGTCTCCTGTCTCATGTGACAGTGATGCATCTGGGACCACTGATTCAGCAAGTACTAGAGATAGCAGCCTGATGTTCTGGCCTCCACTAAATAGCACTAATTCAATATTTTTGTTTCCTATGTGTGTTTTAGGTCTAGCCAGCAGGAGTAAATGTTTTGCTTTTAAAACTTTTCATCCAACTACACACAGCCATAAAAAAGCACACAAATCACCCCAGATCATCAATGCTATAATTAATAAAGATGCTAAGATAGAGATCCACAGGGGCCATAAAACTACCATATAACCAGCAGGCTCATTTAGAAAAAACTCCTAATAGCAGACAAAGGGAAAGACACACTAGGACTACACACACAGATCAAACCACTCTGTATAACATATAGAATAGTGGATGGTTGACCATCCACAACAAGGCTATGTTTCCATTGAGGGAGTCGATGGTGTCACAGAAACCTCAAGAGCAAAGCTTGAGAGGTTTCTATGACGCCATCGACTCCCGAGATGGAAACACAGCTTTAGTTGTGGATGGTTAACCATCCACTATTTTATATAGTATATGGTTCCTCAACATTTAACAAGGTTCCTACCTTGTGTTCACATTCCCGCATCAAAACTCAGCATTTTGTCATTCTCTGCAGTTCCCTACCTAAAGATTGCAGCCCACCGCGATGTGGTCCTACCCCAAAAGTTACTGGTAACTTCTCCTGACTCCTCGCTGCAAATCCCACTCTGCTTTGGCATCTGTAACTGTGCCAGTAGATTTAAAAAAAGAAAAAAACTGAAAATTGACAGTTTGGGCACACGGAGCTGACAACATAGTCTGTGTCCAAACTGTACTTATGAGCTGCTCGCCAGACCGCTCGCTACGTGATGCCGCCATTTTCTCCTGCGTTTTTTGAATCCCCAGTCTGAATCAGCCAATCAGGTGGTAGGCAAGTCAGAAAAGTTGTTGTACTATAGATGTGATGTCAGAACGATAGTACAACAACTTTTTTGACCTTTGAACTGTCCTACAACAAGATTTTGAAAACCACTAGTCATAATAAGCCCTAACCATATACTATATATGCTTTTACAAATTTTGACTGTAGTAAGCCTTTATGGCCCTATGTATTAAGAGGAGCATTCCCTGGTTTTGGTTTCACAGCACCATTTAATTAATCTGAATGACTGGTTGACAGTCAATAAACAGGAAAACAGATGAGCTAGTTTGTTTAAAAGTATTGTGGACCACTTCCAGCAACTAAACAAAATCTGTTTTTTGGGTGGAAGGCTACACAAATTCTCATATAGAGTACAATGATGGGCCCTGTAGGTGGTTAAAAGGGCAAAAGTACTGTACAGATATTATTAGCAAATCATGCTGTGCACTAGTGAAGTTGACTTAAGAATAAGCAAGGACTGTAGTCTGCAAATCTGTTGAGCAATTGTTTTGCATATATCATGGGTTAGGGAGTCAATGTTATAATACAGGAATTTCAATTTCTGACTGATGTTTTTTAACAGGCTCAATATGTCTATCAAAAGTTATGCTTCTATCTAAATTCATTCCAAGGTATTTAAATGTTTTAACTGTCTCCAAACAATTGCCCTTAACAATAAAAATTGACAGGGCATCTTTAGTTTATGCTGGCTTTTGAGCTGTAGCATAAGTTTGTGATACTGGTGCCCACACGTCAAAAAGGACATTAACCTGCTGGAGAAGGTCCAGAGGAGGGCTACAACGATGATAGCCAGACAGCAGGGTAAAGCATATGGGGAGAGGTTGAGGGCACTGAACATATACTCCCTGGAAGACAGGAGAGAGAGAGAGAGAGAGAGAGGGAGGGGACATGATTGTGACCTTCAAGTACTTGAAAGGGATAAATAAGGTTGATAAGGAGAGTCTCTTTAAGCTGAGTGACAACCATAACACGAGGGGGCACAGTCTTAAGCTGGAGGGTGGGAGGTTTAGGAGGGAGGTCAGGAAGCACTTCTGCACAGAGAAGGTGGTAGACACTTAGAATGCGCTGGCAGAAGAGGTAATCTCATTGAAGAGAGTGGGCAGCTTTAAGAGAAGCTGGAACAGACATGGGGGAGGGTAAGGGTCATGGGTAGGGAGGATGGGAGGAGTGGGGAGGAGGGAGGGCAGGGACATTAGCTTTGATAGACAAAATGGCCTTTTCTGCTGGTCTTTGTATGTTTGTATGTATGTTCATATCTACAAATCAGTTACAGTACATTGAGTGTTATCATTTTCTGATATTTTCTTCTGAATTTCAATGACTGGCATGCCCGAATCAAAGATGACCACGTCATCAGCATAAATGATCATGTTTATATTTTCACAGGAAGTAAACCAGTTCTTCCTGAACACTGAGTCTAGAATAGGGCCCAGGACTTATCCCTGAGGGACTGCAATCACAAGAGGGAGAAGACCCGAAAACTTATCTCCTATGTTTATTCATTGATACCAAGGTAGTTTCTAAACCAGTTCAGTTTATAAAGATCTATTCAATGTCAGCCAGTTTCAGGAGCAAGATTTCATGACTCACTACATCGAAAGTCTTCGCGAGGTCCGCGAACATGGCAGAGCCCTCTTAAGTCAGGGATACTAGGGCAGAATGGGTACTACGGTTCTTCCTAAATCCATGCTGTAAAGACATTAGAAGTTCATAGTTCTCTAAATATGAACTGAGTTGAGAAAAAATATATTTTGGGTTACTTTTTGCTAATACTGGCAGTACAGAAATAGGTCTGTAATTCATCACTGTCACCTGATTTAAATATGGAAGATATAGTAGCTGCTTTCCATAATGTAGGAACCATATTTGTGAGCAGTGATTGATTAAATAGTTGCCTAACATAAATGTGGCCATTTAAGCAACAAAACAAGATTTAAATGAAAGCTGTTATCTTTAGAATCTCCCCCCCCCCAAAGCCATATCCCCCGATTAGCCATTTCGCAATGAAAACATCTTTGTTTCACTGTTTTGACTCACTTTATTTTATTGTTGAAAAGTCTGGGTTTCTGTAACATGGCAGAAGCTGCAGACCAGAAAGTACTATGACTTGAATCCTTGTGCTAGTTTTTCTGGAACTGACTCAATCACATTCAGTGCTAGGAGCTGTTGTACTGCATTCCATAGTGCTGAGAGTGACTCCAACAAGACCTTCTAGAGTTACACAGGACCAACATAGGGGTGGAGTCTTGAATTCCAGAGACAGCCTTGAGGTTACCCTTTTCAGGACCCATCTCTCTGCTGTGACTGTGGACCACTGCTGGAGGCAGTGAGAGAGTTAGCTTCTGACTGGGAACTGTAGCCAGAACTGTCGCAGCAAGAAAATGAGGACCCTCATTTTTTCAATTTCTGCCTTTGGAGACAGACCCAGAAGCCTAGCCCTCACCATCTTTACAATGGTCCTGTCCAGAGTTTCTGCTGAAGTACTTGGCCAGGTGGTATTACTGGTGCTGCTTCCTCTGTTTCTACTGTGGCTGGTGCTGACATTGGGGTCTGCAAAAGGAACCACTAAAGGAGACTATACTCTGCAGGTGCTGCTAACCTAACGCAGGATAACATTGGTCTTCCCATTCCTCGTCAGGTGCCCTTTGACCCCCCAACCCCAACAGATCTGTTCCTGTAAAGGGGAGGTCAGTCAACCTCTGTTGAGTTTCTTGCGTAAAGGGTGAATGATGTAGCCACACTCCGCATTTTATGGAGACCAATACTGCAAAGGCCCTAACTGACATATTGGCAGGATCCAGCTGGGGTTTTCCCAGTGAGAACCCCATGCCCTGAATGTTCATATGATCATGCTGGCTACCATCTGGTAACAGTGGCCACAGTTTTGAGAGTTGTTCAAATTACTAATTACAATACATAACCATCAGGGCTACAAAGGTATCTGCTAGATGTCCAATGATGCCATTGTATTTATTAATGTATTTATTTCATTTTTGTTGACTGGGAAGGAGGACTAGGCAAATCTGCCCATTTTTTTAGCCTCATCTCCGATGAGTGGGGATACAATTGGAAACCAACTCACACTGAACCAGATTAAGCTGTTGGTGGTATTTTTTGTGAATATGTACACCCTGTGGCCTAAGTGGCCCAGTGTCTTTAATTTATTGTTCTGGTGCATATCAGACTTTACCTGCATCTTGGCACTGTAGAACGCAGAGTCTGCCACCAAACCTTCTCGAAGTGGGTGCTCAAAAAACCTCAACATCCCTTCAGTGGGCACCTCATATTTGTGGTCCATCCAGTCAGGTGGACCCTGGCAAGAAGCTGGGTGCAGCAGATGCTGAAGATGAGACCCAATATATCAGGTGCTATGGGAAAGATTAACCCAGATAAAGAATTCCATTTCAGGATATCTGGCAGTGAATGGGTTTCCCTTTTCCAAACCTCCTCTGAAGGAGTGTCCAGTGACATAGACATTCTTTCCAAAAGTGAGGAAAAGGAAATATTGTCCCCAGGAAGACCCAACAGTTGAGAGACTGACATCCAGAAATTGGAAAATTGAGTAGACTGACAATGACTCATCTGAGTCTGGGTAGATCAATGTACATGATGGGAGTAGACTCTTGTTTGGTTGGGATTAACCAGCCGAATATGGGGGTAGTCATCTTAGGCCTAGAATCCATGGCTGGTGCTCCATCGGCAGCTGCAATAATGGAGGCTGGGGTGAGCGAGGTCACTGAAGTGTCACTGATAAGGCTGGGAATAACAGATGGGTGAGCAACACAGTTCAGTACCAGGAATGGCACCCTTGACCTGATTGGTACAACAGATTGCATCAGTCACCCACAACCCTGGACATACGCTCCATAAGCCCATTGCTGCCAGACAGCCTTCTTCCATCTGTGGAAAGCTTGGCATTAATGTTAGGATCCTAATGATAATGAGGATGAACTGGATGGCATTCACCATCAACGATGATGTTGGAGTGACTCTGAGATCAAGAACATGACTGGTATCTCAATCTGAAATGCCAATGATCTTGTCAGCAGGGCCCTGATTCCATCAGCATTAGAATCCTCCTCCCCATGGGTGTGGCCAGCACCAAACAAACTAGTGTCAGTGCCAGTGTCAGGATATCAATCAAAGTCTGCATGGGAGTCAGCACAGTTGGGAGCTTGGTTGAACCTGACCCCATCAGCCTGGACAGGACCATCAGCAGCACCAGGGCCCATAAGAGAGTAGACTCTTTTTCATCAGTGGCATCATTACCATCCAGACCCAATGACTTGGCCAATTCATGGACCACTACTGAGGCCTCAAGTTGTCTTGAGGGAATCTGTTCAGGCAGACTGACTGGCTCCATGGGTGACTGGACCTCCATAGAGGGTGACTGACCATGAAGGCCTTCTTGATGGGGAGACCATTAATGGCCGCATGACTGACAGGGCTCCTGTGATTGGCATGGACTTTTCTTTGTCTTGTAGTTGTGATCCCTAGGAGGAGATGGACACTCTTTATGGAGGCCCTGACCTACCCTTAATCACCCTCAGTTAATGGTTTTTGACCACCTGAAGGCACATGGTCTGGGATTACTGGCAGTTGTCTACTATGGGAAATACCCAGAAAATGAATACAGGCATTATGGCCATCAGTGGCAGACACAGCAAACTTGAGAACCATGCATATCTTAAATCCTAGTTTCCTCTTCTGTTGCATGATGACATTCAATTGTGCTGTGAGCCAAAGTCAAGGTAGACATAAAAAGACAACAAAGAATCAAAAACTTTGAAAATTAAAAAAAAAGCCTGTAAAGCTTGCAAAATCCAAATTCTCAAGATGCAGGTATGAAGAAGACCTGTTCTTTCCAGTGGAAGAAAATATCTGAGAGCAGTGTGGGCACAGCCATTGGACCACATGGTTAGGTGGCAGGAGAAGTCAACATTAAAGACGGTTCCAGTGAGGGAACATGCTTAGTGGAAGACTGCCTTGGTGTGGAGAGTGTGGATAGTGAACTGCATCTAGGTAATAAGAAAGGCAATTATTTTGCAAAATGAGAATAAGAAGTTGAAACAAAATGATTAGGTAAAGGCTCAAAGCTAGAGAAAAAGACAGAGTTTGAGATGAAATTTAAAGAACAGAATTAAATGAATTAGACAAAGAAATAGATTTATGAAGTCTATTCCAGATTGCGGATGTAGTGGAGGAAAATAATCTACAACCCAAAATAGATAGTTTTGAAGTGGGAACTTTGAGCAACAGTCGGATGAGAGATGAACATGATTCAGAGAGTATGGACGAATGAGTTCTACAAGAAGGTTGGATGCACTGCTTTGTAGGACTTTGAATACAAAAATGCAATTTTAAAATATATTCTGAAATGAACCAGTAACCAGAGTAAATCTTTGAAAATGGGAGTGATAGGTTCATACTGTATTTCCTGGATTAACTGGGGGAGATGGGCAGCAACATTTTCGACATACTGAAGTTTAGCAAGTTGAGTTTTGGGAGAGCAAATAAAATATAGTTACAATAATCATGGTGGGAAGAGATGAAAAGGAATGACACATGGGGCTTGAGGGATTCTGTTGGTGGGGATCGGGATTTTCTATCCTGCGCACAAAATTACCACAAGTTAGGCCACCTTTTTTGGTCTAGCTCATGGCAATCCCGAGGGCTGTTTTTACATAGCTTGAGCCAGACATTTGGAACAAGCTGCCATAAATGGTGGAAACTGTTCGATTGTAAAATCAGGTGCAGTTGCGGCGAAGGGGTTTGGCGCACCACTCAAACCTAAGGATTGTATTAAAACCTAAGTATTACTTTCAAATGGGGACGGAGAAAGAATCTCAGATTTAGAAGTGGGTAGCCATCTGGGAACAAGTGACCACCAAACAGTGTGGTTCACGATAAACACAGCCATACAATCAAGCCATACAAAAGCAAGAGTATTGGACTTTAGGAGGGCTGACACTGGGAAAATGAGAAAGTGCCTCAGGAAAGCACTAGCAAACAGGCAAGAAGGAGGGGTGGAGGAACAATGGGGAGTAATCAAAACAGCCATCACAGAGGCAACAAGCCTTTGTGTAAAGCAAATCAACAAAACACAATGAAGGAAAAAGCCGTGATGGTTCTCAAAAGAGGTGGCAGGGAATGTTAAGGAAAAAATGATAGCATTCAGGAAATATAAGGAAACACAGAAGGAGCAGGACAGAGAACATTATCAGTTAAAGCAGAAAGAGGCTGGGAAGGCAATCAGAATAGCAAAGGCCCAAACCAAGGAAAGGATAGCCAACTCTGTTAAGAAGGGGGATAAGACCTTTTATAGGTACATTAGGGAGTGATGAAAGACCAAAGAAGGGATACTGAGGCTTAATAAAGGGGACGGAATGTGGGCAGAGGGTGACAGTGAAAAAGCAGGGATACTGAACGAATATTTCTGCTCAGCATTCACAAAGGAAGAGGAGGGGAGGTACGTGAACCAAACAGGAGAAACACTCTGAAGACGGGGGTCAGTACCAGTCCATTTACAGAAGAAAGAGTTCTGAAACAACTAATAAAATTGAAGGTGGACAAAGCAATGGGACCTGATGGGATTCACCCAAGAATTTTAAAAGAACTAAGGGTAGAACTAGTGACACCGCAGACTACTCTCTTTAACAAATCAAGGGAGGATGGGGTGACACCTGAGGACTGGAGTAGGGTGGATGTGATTCTTCTTCACAAAAGTGGGAGCAGGACAGAGGCAGGAAACTACAGACCAGTTAGTTTGACCTCAGTGGTAGGGAAAATGATGGAATCACTTCTGAAGGAAAGAATTGTTGAGTACCTAGAGGCCAATGGGACACAGGACCCAAGGCAGCATGGATTCACGGTGGGAAGGTCATGTCAGATGAATCTAATAGATTTCTTTGACTGGCTGACCAAAGTAGTAGACCAGGGAGGGGCTGTGGACATGGCCTACCTAGATTTTAGCAAGGCATTTGATACAGTCCCACGCAAAAGGTTAATACACAAGTTAGCCAGTCTTGGAGTGGATCCCAAGGTGGTAGCCTGGATAAAAAATTGGCTAGACAACAGGACGCAAAGGCTAGTAGTAAATGGAGTCCACGGTGAAGAAAGGAGGGTTATTAGTGGGGTACCGCAGGGTTCAGTACTGGGGGAGCGCGTCAATTCGCTCCCCAAAAATCCGCTCCTGACAGTATGCTCCTGTTGTTTTCACTCCCTACTACCTTTTGCTCCGCGTCTTTTCGCTCCCGAAAGCAAAAGGGAAAATCATTGGTGTTGGTAAATATGCAGTCGCCCCTATGAAAACATTTTTATAATGATAGATATAAAACCAAAAGATCAATATTCAGTAATGAAATAGTAGGACACATAGTAATGGGCTAAGTCTTACAAGGGAGCTCAGACTTCTGAGGCACAGTAAGTCCAGGAAGACAAACTGAGCAAATGTACACTGGATTCCCCGCTCCTTCAGAATTTTCAATAAAGTAAGTCTAGGAAGACAAACTAAGCAAATGTTCATCCTAGAGAGTGCTTTCAAAATAAAATACCTGCAGCTCTGCAGCAGAGAATCCTTACAGCCAAGTAAATCAGCATTAGAGCCAGTCCTTAGCGCTACGTTTGTGAAGGTGCATTATCCTTGGTGCAGACCTGTTTTTTCAAAAGTGTTGGCACTTGCTTCAGTACTTCTGAGGGTGACACATTAAAGGTCTGGCACAGGCAAACCCTTCTCCTTCATGGCACTCCAGGTGGCTTTCAGCGGTTATGTACAGTTTAGGACCATCCTCCCCGTGGATTCGAAGGCACACAGGGTATGGAGTCTGAAAATGGATTCCCGCTCCTTCAGAATTTTCAATAAAGGCTGTCTCCAATTGCTGTTGTTGCATTTCGGGGAATAGTCCTGATCCATAAAAAGATGGTTCCTAAGGTATATTAATTCTTTTTTAGCCCAAGTATTACAGAGAAATTCTGTAATGGGAGCGAAACTGACAGGAGCGTGTAGTACAGGAGCTAATTGAGTCGGGAGCGAGTTGTCGGGAGCGAGTTGACGCGGAGCGAATAGACGGGAGCGAGTTGACATTGACCCCAGTACTGGGACCGGTCATTTTTAATGTCTTTATAAGTGACATTGCAGAGGAACTGGAAAGAAAAGTATGTCTCTTTGCAGACGACACAAAGATCTGCAACAGGGTTGATACATAAGATGGAGTGGAAAGAATGAGAAGGGACTTGGCAAGGTTGGAGGAATGGTCAAATGTATGGCAGCTCAGATTCAATGCGAAGTAATGCACCTGGGAAACAAAAACCCAAGGGAAGAGTACACAATTGGGGGTGAGATACTGACAACAGTAGAAATGGAAAGGGACCTGGGGGTAATTATATCAGATGAGCTAAAGGTGGGCAAGCAATGTGAGAAGTCAGTAAGGAAGGCTGGGGGGATACTGGGATGCATAGGGAGAGGCATCAGTAGTAGAAAACAGGAAGTTGTTATCCCTCTGTACAGACAGTTGGTGAGACCCCATCTGGAATACTGTGTGCAGTTCTGGAGACCACATCTCCACAAAGACATAGACACAGTAGAGGCTGTCCAGAGGAGGGCAACCAAAATGATGCAGGGTCTGCACCAGAAGACATACGAAGAAAGACTAAAGTAGCTTAGTATGTATACCCTTGAGAAAAGAAGGGAGAGGGGACATGATAGAAACTTTCAAGTACCTCAAGGGAATCAACAAAGTCCAAGAGGGCAGCATCTTTCAGAAAAAGAGATGTGCAAGAACAAGGGGGCACAATTTGAAGATAGAGGGGGGATGGCTCAGATGTAATGTGAGGAAGTATTTTTTCACAGAGAGGGTTGTGGATGCATAGAACAGCCTCCCTGATGAGGTCGTGAAGTCAAGAACAGTGGGGGAATTCAAGAATGCATGGGACAGACATAAGGCAGTCCTGGGGGGTAGGAGGAAGTAAGCTGTTGGTTAACTAGGATCTGCAGCTTATCTGTTAGGTAGGAAAATGGGCAGACTAGGTGGGCCAAGCGGTCCTTATCTGCCATCAAATTCTATTTTCTATGTAGTACAGGTCTTGATGTAAGCACTGCACCATACTTTGAAAATCTAGCCCATGGACTACAAGTGGACATCATTTATTTGGGCACCTTTATAGCAGCCAATCACCTGTCATGTAGCAAACCTTTAGGACTGCCCATCCTGAGTGACAGATCATGTGGAGCTATTGGTTTTGCTGTTGCCCCTGTCAAGTGCAGGAGTGAGCTGCCATCAAGTCAGATCTCCAGTAGATCATATGCAGGCAATATCACTGTCCGGAAGTGTCAGAGATGTACTTTGACAGATTGTGCATCTGCAGGGATGAACCAAGTGTTACAAGCAGATTTCTTGCTCAATTAAAAGGAGGCCTTCTTATGTTAGCCAGCACACCATCCATGCTGGGCACTGCCAGCACTGAGCCAGAAAGATAGGGGAAAGAACTGCCACCCATGATTGCTGTGGGGTCCAGCAATGGTACCATAGTCTGGTTCCCAGCTATTACTGGCCAAGGATCTGGATGCCTCATCACAGGGGTCAGTGTGAATTCACCATGGCCTGACTGAATAGAGCATAGCTGCACCTCTACCTGGCAGAAGTGGCAGTGGAAGTGGGAGTCTGATCGGCTAATTGTTGAGGGGGATTGCTGACATTGGAGCCATTCATAGCAAAGGAGATTTCAGTACAACAGAACTGTGAATGAAACATGCTAGCCCCTGCAGCAGGGATACTGTGTTAATTCTTGGGAAAACATTTATTTGGATTCAGGCTGCTGACCAAGGATTTACAGATACTTACATGTGAAGTTTTGCGTTTACTGCTCAAAACTGCATGGTCTTTGGGTTTGAGGAAACGCTATTCCACCAAATTGCTAATTATTAATTTGAAGTGTACTACCACCAGCCACCTATCTGCAACAATAGTGGGCCTACACTGATTCAGTGACTGGGTACCCACTGATGTTTGGCAGCTTCCTTTAAGTTCGTTAATGGAAAAGCACTGGCACCAGTATGGAGAAGGTAGCACCTTCAGTACAGGAACGTATATCTCTCAAACTTTTTGCATTGAAATGAGGGACATGGAAACTCAAAATGAAGGACAATTAGGGACATTACCCTTCATAATCAGGGACACATCCTCAAACATGGATATACAAGCTCAGAACACTGTAGAAACCATTGTGCTTAGTTGTACAAAGTTTATTTTTGATTTAGCATCTTAAAATATTATGAATTTCTGCTGTTAAGTCTGAATTTACAGTATATTCTCTGTGTGAGCAGCATCTTTTCCATGAGGGGCAGATGAGGGATAGAGTCATTTTGAGGGGTAAAATTATGGACATCTCTCATAATCAGGGATAGCTGAGAGATATTCTGTATTCTGCACTGTGGTGTAGGAGTATACTGAGTTGGAGGGCTGTGCCTGGAAGGTCCTTTTAGTTACAAACCAGGAAATCATTTTTTTGGCTGTAACTGTGCAGAATAAGTGAAGAGTGATCATACAAGTTATACCAGCTGCGCTTGAGTAATTAAATATCCTTTTGCAAAAAGGACATTCATCGAAAAAAAAAACTGCTACATTTCGGCAACATTTAGGTTAAAGCAAAAAGCCTCAGAAGTAGGGAAATGCAAAGTTAGAGTAAAAAAGTCCCCTGACTGAATTATGGCATGGTGTGTGGTTCCTTGGGATTTGAACAATTGCTTAACGCACCATTGGTGTACCCTAGTTTTTGCTTCCTCTCTCAAAGCATTGCGGTGTAAGTTAATTCCTATGCCTTGAAAGACAGTGCCAAAGTGAGAAACACACTGAACACAGAAACACAGACAAAGATGACAGAAAAAGACCAAAGGTCCATCCCGTCTGCTTGAGTTCCCTATTTAGCCCTGGGGCCTACTGTTCCTCCAGGATCCTAGCCCTCCCCATCCCCCTCCATTCTCCTCCCTGATTCTGATTCCCTGACCATTCATTCTGTCCCAGCTATGCTTAAAACCACTAAAGGTTTTTTACACCCACCACCTTGGCTGGCAGCCCGTTAAATGACTCCACTACCCTTACCTTACTGTAAAATAGCATTTCCTCATGTCCCCCCTGAACCTCCCTCCTGTTAGCTTACACTCATGACCACATGACCGCCATCTGGTATTCAAGTTAAATAGTTCACCGCAGTTCACCCTGTTAATTCCTTTTAGGAATTTTACAGTCTCTGTCATATCTTCCCCTCTCCTGTCTGGTCTCCAGTAAGTACATGTTCAGTGTCTTGAGGCACTCCTCATAGGACATTCCCTGTTGGCCCTGAATAATTTTTCTTACCCTGCACTGCACCGTCTCAAGCTTATCCCTATCCTTCCTGTGGTAAGGACCCCAGAATTGGGGGCAGTGCTCCAGGTGTGGCCTCACCAAGGATTTATACAGGGGAAGTATTTTCTGCTATCAGTACTCCTCCCAATACATCCAAGCATCCTATCTATTGCTATAAACTTTGTTGCACTGGCTCAATTGCGTTAGAGGGTCACTGATGATAAGTCCAAGCTCTAGTTCCTCGGCCTTAGTACTTAGTCTCACCTCTGTTATACGATGCTCCATTCTGGGGTTCTTGTTCCCTAGGTGCATCACCTTACACTTTTTGGTATTGAATTTCAACTGCCAAATCCCTGAGCACCCCTCCAGCTTTTGCAAGTCTCTCTGCATTTGCTCTATTCCCTCATCACTGTCTACCCTCCCACACAGCTTAGAATCATCTATGAAGAAACAAAGCCTTTCTTGGATCCCCTCACAAATGTTGCTAATGAACATGTTGAAGAGCACTGGACCCAGAACAGATCCCTATGAAACCACGCTCATAACCTCCCTCTTGTCTGATTTAACCCCATCGATCACTACCCTCTGCTGCCTCTCCTTTAGTCAGTGACCTCCCCAGTTTATTATGACCTTAGCCACACCCAGATCCTCCATCTTCTTCAGCAAGCGTCTGTGGGGTAGAAAGTCAAAAGTCTTCCTGAAGCTGAAGTACAGCACATCCACAGCATGGCCCCTATCAAATTCCTTCATCACCCAGTTAAAGAAAACTATCAGGTTAGTCTGACAAGACCTCCCTGCAATGAATCCATGCTGCTTACTATCCTGGAGACCTTTGCTCTCCAAGTAGTCCACGAGGTCCTCTTTGACCAGTGACTCCTTCAATTTTCCTACAATAGAAGAAACAAGCATTTGTCAATGCTGAATGTTGTCTTGCTGGCATTGGTAGTGCAGGAGTTAGAGATGCATAATAGGAATGGCAGTGAAGTATTGAACTGATGCCAATCCCACCCCCACCCTGCAGAGACTGACAGGTGTTGGGATGTGCCTTTGGGTCATCAGCTATAACGCTCATGCCATTTTACCTTACCCTACCCTGTACCCTGTACTGACAAGTGTCGTGGTGTGCTTTGGGGTCTTTGGGCCTTATACTTACTCCATTACATAAGAAAATACACTGAGATGGGTGCAGTAGAGGAGAATGGGGTGAACTTTAGGGCTGAATACTCCAAGGCACACCTCAATGCCTGTCAGTGGCTGAAGAGTGGGGGGGGTTGGGGTAGAATGGCGTGAGCATTACAGCCAATGATCCCAAGTCACACCCCTGACACCTGTCAGTCTCTATAGGGTGGGATGTTACAGTTGGAAACCCTAATGCCATAGGCATTTGTTGGCATTTTCACTCTAAATTTTCAACATGGGCTTTCTGTAACACCAGCTCATGAAGAGCGGCACTATCAGTTTGTTAGCCGAAAGGTGGTTTTGCACAGTGACTATGCCATTTGGTGACACAGGCATGAAAACACAGTTTGGGCAGGATGTGAAAAATGAAAACAGTATTGTTCATGAGGAGGTGTAAAAAAATGACAATGTTGAAAATATGGAGCAAAAATATGAAAAATTGGTGATGTCATGAGCAGGCATAGAAACTGCACAACACACGTCTGTAACCCAATTATTTTTGGGATTATTTTAACCACATTTTCAACATAGGCATTTTGGGACCTCCCCTCAGGAACAGTGGCACTGTGATTTTGTTAATCTGTCCCAAAAGTTGATTTCCCACAGTGACCACGCCATTGTGCGCCACAGGTGTGAAAACACATTTTGGGCAGGATGTGAAAAATTACAGCTGTACTGTTCATAAGGAGATGTGAAAAAATGCCAGTGTTGAAAATCTGGCATGAAAATATTGCAAATTTGCGAAGTTACAAGGGTGCATGGAAACTGTGCAACACACGATTGTAACACAGCCATTTTATGGACTTTCATCACTAAATTTTCAACATAGGCATTTTAGGACCTCTGCTCATGAACAGTGTCACCATCATTTTCTTAAACTGTCCTGAAAACTGATTTCGCACAGTGACCACGCTATTCTGTGTCATACGTGCGAAAACAAATTTCAGCCAGGATATGTAAAATGACAGCTGTACTGTACATAAGAAGGTGTAGAAAAATGTAAATCTTTAAAATCTGGAGTAAAAATATTACAAATGCAGAAAGTTATGAGCCTGCGTGGAAACCGAGCAACGCATGCTCGTAAAACAGCCATTTTTTTGATTTTTTCACCAAATTTGCAATATAGGCTTTTTGAGAGCCCCCCCATGAACAGTGGCACTTTCATTTCATTAATTGGTCCCAAAAGGTGATTCCACAGAGTGACTGCAAAATCAGATTTCGGGACCAAATAATGACATGACAGTAACTGAATTCATTAGGATGGGTCCCAATAACCCCATGTTGAAAATGTGGTGCCAAAATACCCAAAAATGCCCGAGATATGTACCAAAGTTGAAAAAACCCTATTTATGCCATTATACAGCTTACCGGCATTTCTTCAGTTCGCGGTCGGCTTTGAAGAGTGCAGACGTGTTCCCGGTCCACCAAAGATCATCGCGCCATGCTCCAGAGGTAAATATGGGGTGAGGGGTGTGGGGAGGCAGGTGTACACAGAGGGTGAAGCGCGGGTTGAGGGCAGGAGCCACGGGCAGCAAAGGGACTGTTTTCTGCTTTGCAGAGTTTAAAAAAATTACTTGGATGGTTTTTCTTTTACAGAGACATTTGGCATGCTGGGTGGGCTCCCAGTGTGCCATCTGATGTTTTTGGGGGTCTGTAGCCGACAGGGGACTGGGCACCCCCATCATCACACAACAAATGGGGGGGACATTATGCTGATGGGGAGTGGGCTCCCCCATCAGCAAATTAAACTGGGAAGGGGGACATGATGTTGAGGGGGATTGGGCACTCCCTCGGCACACACTTTAAGTGGGAGGGGGCGGTTGCATTATGCCGATGGGGAATGGGCCCCCCGTTGGAAAATGAAGTTGGTTGGGGTACTCTTGTGGTGGTATGCCACCATGTTTTGTAAACTGGTTCACCGGGAAAGGTGCACCGCTGCATGAGAAGCTTGACTCTCATTGCAGTGGACCTTTTCTTTGATCTGGTGGCCAGTTTACGTGTTGCTGGTGTCTGCACCTGCAGCTGCCTTATTGGGGAATGAGGGACGCACCTACTGATGAATGCCCTGCATTCACCCACAGTGACTGCACCTCCAAATCTGCTACTAATGCAATATGTTGGCTGCACAAGCGTGAGCCAACATAAAAATGACAGGTGTGTAGTTCCCTGCTTGTTCCTTGCCCATCACCCCTTATGGAGCAGAACTATATTCACCACCCTCCAATCCTCAGGAACCACCCCTGTTCCTAGAGAGCTAATGAATAGACCTACCAGGGGATCAAGTCAGTTCCACTGCCATTTCCCTGATTAACCGCGGATGCAACTCCCCGTACACAGCTGTGTAGAAAAATTCCTGCACTGGCGAAAATGCTATTTTCAGCATTTTCTGTTCAAGTGCATCATTTTCTGACATTTGCACAATAACAACTTGCACAAGTTGCCATAAATAGGTAAAAAGGTTGCAAAAGCAGTTTTTTGAACTATAAATGGATCAGAATTTGCATTTGCACAAGGAAGCATTCTTTTGCGAACATTGGGGTTTTTTTTGCTTTTTTTTTTCTGCACATGAACAATTTCTTCAGTTTTGGAAATTCTACCAATGGCTTCCAAGAGAGTTACAGCATTGGCAGTCATGACTTCATTCTCTGGTGGGCTGCACAAAAAGACGAATGGTACACTGAACTGCATCAGGAACTTGTTTTTCAGCTAGCTAGTTAGTTACAGTATGACAGTGGCCAGGTGTTACTAATTGGTTGGTCAGTGAAAAAGTCCATAACAAGTATGAAGCAATAAGGGATGCAAGAAAGTTTTACTTTACCAAGAGTGGCGGAGCCATGGAACAGCCTGCCAGCAGAGGAGGTGGGTGCAAAAAGCATTAATGAGTTCAAGCACAACTGCGATAGAGTAAAGGGCTTAATAGTAGAAGTAAGGCAGGAAGTGAGGAGAGAGGAGGGGGAAAACCCCATCTGGACATTAGGTCACAGGGTAGAGTAGGGTAAAACAGGGCAGACTGGATGAGCCAGCAGCATTTTTTGATCAGCATTGTCTATTTTTCTCTGTAAGTAAATTGTGTTATTGAAAAAGCCTTTGCCATACAGTATCAAGTAGTGACTTAAAACACAACTGTGGAGCCTCTGTCCATAACTTGGAATTGTATCACTGTAGGCAACTTGGCTGTTTTTACTGGGGCCACGTTCCTGAAGCATTAGTGATACATTCCCAATTTTTCTGAATATGCTAGCAGCTAAACAAATACATTGGTTGTTGAATCTGGGTCAAAGTTATGTTATCTTTGAGGTACTCTGCTGTTGGGATCCTGTGGACTGGATTCCTAGTTGTAAACTCAAAGCTACCAGCACTAACTTATCAGCCAAAGTTTCGCAGTATCCATACAGCAGTAAAGCTTAAGTCAGACACTGTAAAGGTTACTTAGGTCAATTACTCCAATGAAGTTAGAAGGGTGGCTCTGCAAAGGACTTGATATCAGTTTCAGTAGAAGGCTGGCTTGTATAATATACTCATCCACAATATCAGCACCATCCTCAGTCTGGGTGTTTCTGTCTTGCCATCTAAAATGCCCCCAAATTCCACCTGTAGATCTTCCCCACTGAAGAATCTGATGTGCTTCATTTCCCCAAGAACCCTTAGCATAGTCCTCCCTGATACTGCTCCCATTTTTGTGGACTTCCCTTTGGATCTTTTCCAAATGTTGTCTTTTTCCCTGGATTTGCTGTGTCTCAAGGAACCTCTTCTGGACCATTTACACTTTCACTGCCCTGGTTCAGAATTTTGCTTGGTTTCTGAAACCTCTCAGTCAGCTTCTCCAGGCTCCCTCCGACACTTACATGCATCGTGTAGGGCTTCTCAGATATCTAATGTATTATCTACAATGAAGAGGCACCTGAGGCAGGAACTTGTCTTGCAAGCCACAAGAATCAGAAAATCCGGAAAGCTAGTCAACACATACAGTACTTGCAATGTCTTCCCATATGGCACAGTATCCACAAAAATAAGTAACTGAATGTGTGTTATATTGTTGAAGCATTCTGTGTTGATACCAGCACTGATCAATTTTATTGGCTCTGTGAACATTTTATGAACTTAAACATGAGGCTGCTGTGCTGTAATGGAATACAGTAGCGTCCAACATACTGCCCAACTGCTATGAATTCTGCATAGTGCCATGACTTTTACACACAAATTTACCCTTGCTCTGCCAAGGTTTACTGATGTTCCTCAAAATGTCAGTTATTTTTGGACACATAAACTATTAAAACATCGAACTAACTTGACAGAAGCATTTCTTAACACTAAACATTTGGGGCCAACTATTCTTTGGCATATTATTCTCTAAAGTAAGAAAGTGCTACACATTCTGGCAATTTGCTCTACATTTTGAAGGCCAATGATATGCATTTTAATGCTGAGAGGTAGAGAGGTATGGTGCCCAGTGTCAGGTTCCCCTATGCAAATCATTATCGTGAGTTAAGAACAGTTGAGAAGAGACAAGGCCCTCACGTTGCACTTGCCTGTCTTCTTACAATTTTTCAGCTGACTACTAGAGCTCATGATTTAAAGGGTTGTGGATACAACAGATGTGCAGCAATGCTTCTCTACAATGCCACCTGCTGACTCTTGAACAACCCTACTGATAATGATATATATTTTAATCATTTAAAAATAATGACACCAAACAGTACAACTACTGTACTTGTGACTGAGGACATTGTGAAGTAGTATTTAGATATCTTAACTTGTAAGAGAACCTGACGCTGGGCACCACAGTACCCTACATATACAATGACGCCCACCAGGATTAAGCACTCTGTGAGAGCTGTCACAGTTTACTGTGTGACAAATTGAAGAAATTGCATTTGGATTACATTGTGTTCCTGCATTATCCTGCAAGGTATGCCAACTGGAGGTTGACACCGTGACCACGAAGACCAGCACAGATGAAGATTTTGCCCAAAATCGTCCTGTCACTGTGCTGGTCCCTGCAGACACCGGAGGTGCATCTCCTGGTGTTACATCCCCTTCCCGAGACAACTCCGACTTGGAATTGTATATCTAGAGACCAGGGGGTTTAAGGGGCAGTGCCCCCCCATGAGGGGTTGGGGGGTGCAGCTCCCTGAAGAAAACACACTGGCATCCCCAACAGTACAATGCCGACACTTGGCATTGTGTCTGTCGCTGTCGGGGGTGTCGGCATCAGCGATGTCACAACACTATAGTAAAACCATCCTGCAAGATATCACAGCAGAAACTGTGAGAAGGGCCCTTAGTCCTGCCAGGTGCCATGTAATGTGATGACTTACTTTTTTATCCATAGGTTACTCAATGTGCTTGTAACTTACCTGCAGTTTTTTTTTCTTTGGGAATGGTAAGTGCTCACACTTGATTCCTGTTTTCCCTTCTAGACAAACACTCAGTTCAAACCTATGACTCCAAAGTAACTGCTCTATTACATTACCTTCTCTTATATCTGAGCAGGCTTTGAACATTTCTTGCCAAATCTCTGCCTTTGTTCTAACTTTAGGATGCGTGTATCTCACACACATCTCTTGCTGGAGATATTCTATGTCTTATTGGCCCACTTTATCTGTTTCTGCTTATTTAAACAAAATCGGTGACAAGCTGAACCTCCTTTAGTGCAAGATAGGCATCTTTCCTGATCCAGTATACTGTCTTCTCAGCTGCTTCCTGGACAGTATGCAATTCCTCTTGGGGCATTGCTTGGCTTGGACATACTTCTCTTTTGCTACTTCCTGACTTAGGCATTGTTTCTCTTGGGTCACTGCTCAGCTGAACATTTGTTTGGACTGTTTCTTGACTTTGGTGCATCTCTTTTTGAATGGTTTCTTGGGTTTAATATATATTTTCTGATTCTTCTGACTCTAATGCAGCTCATCTCAAGGGCATGCTTGGTTTCGCTGGCTCTTACCTTACTATGTTCGGTCTCAAAGCATCTGTTTCCAGCTCTGCTAAAGTTTTTCTTTAAGACTGTACTCAAAGCATTGATATAATCTCTCTCTCTCTCTCTCTCTCTCTCTTTGAGCAAGTGGTGCTGGTATTCTGCTGCTTCTTCCATCTGATATACTGCAGTTGTTTTGCTGTCATGTGATTCTCTTTTCAACATCATTCTAAGAGTTGGTACAGTTAGCCTGCTTCTTATTAAAGCTATTCTTGGAGGTTCACTTGGATTAGAGGTACCGTACAGTAGGTACTCAAGACTGAAGAATACATTTTCCAGGCAGGGTTAAAATGTCACTTCATTTAAAAGCCACAGTGGTAGAACAGAAAAAGCTTACCTTGTCTTTAAATCATTAACATGTGAGAAATCAAGCTTTGGCATTACAGAAATTACAGAAATAAGGCTAATGTTACAGAAAATAATTATCACAGTACTAGTTCTTCACATCTACTCTAAAGCACTGTTTATTTTCTCTATCCTATTCTGAAAGACAACCTTTCCCACCTATTCAGGGGTGTTGGGCCTGAGCCATCATTTATATATCTGCCCTTTATACACAGCCTATGGCATGCGTACCTCAGAATCAGCTGTTGTTTAAAAAATAGCATTTAGTAAACATAGTTATAAGAAATAAATGTCATGCACCGTCTTCCCAAAATAGAATGAAAGGACTAAAATTCATTTTAAAATATTGAAAATGTACTAAAATAGCACAGTGCTGCTTTATTATTTTAAAAAACCAAAATATTTTACTCCTCTATACAATTTTCTGCGTTATTTCTTTTTCACTATACTCGTTAAAAACACAGTAAAAGTGCGGAACCATGTTTGCTTTGTTTTATGGATAAAAATGGGAAGCGATTGTGCTTATGTTGTACTCCAGTGGAATCATGCACACATGAAATAAGTGCAAAAAAAAAAGTAACTTGAAAAGTGCAACTGAAAAGTGCAACTCAAAAGCGCAACTGAAAAATTATGAAGGAGCAAAAGCTTGACGTAAGCAAGTCATAAAAATCTTACCTTCTTCTGTCATTGAGTCATAATATTTTAGTTTTCCATATGTTCCAAGCTCTACAACATCATAGTAAAAGACAGAAATGTCAGGGAACAGTAGACACTGAAAAATGTGCATATCTTGGCACACGTGCATAAAATGTTCACAGTCTCTGTGCAAAAATATGCACACCAATTCCTGAAATTTAATACAATTATAATTGAAAAAACTAGCACTGTGGTTTGGATGCTACATAGATACATAGATACATAGACAGTGTCGGCAGATAAGGGCCTATGGCTCACCCAGTCTGCCCATTTGAGCTTGTAAGTTTACTTTATGTTTTCGTAGAAGTCTGTTGCCCCTTAACCCTGTCCTCCAGAATTCCTTTATGTCTATCCCATGATTGTTTCAGCTCCCACCACTTCCTCTGGCAGGGTGTTCCACTTGTCCACCACCCATTCTGTAAAGAAATTCTTCCTCATGTTTCCACTGAATGTCCTCCCTCCAACTTCATCCCATGCCCTCTAGTCCTAGAACATATTTTTAGCTTAAAAATAGTGTATTCCTGCACCCTGTTCCTCCCTGTAAGATACTTGCATGTCTCTATCATATCCCCCCCTCTCCCTCCTCTCCTCCAGGGTGTACATATTCAGTTCCTTCAACCTGTCCTCACAGGACTTGTGATGTAATCCTTGTACCATCTTTGTTGCCCTCCTCTGAACCTTCTCTACGTAAGTAAGGTCTCCAGAACTGTACACTGTACTCTGTACTCCAGGTGGGGCCTCACTAGTGTCTTGTATAGTGGAATTATGACCTCCTTTTTCCTGTTGGTGATGCACCTGCCTATGAATCCCAGCATCCTATTTGCTTTGCCTGCTGCCTTGTCACACTGTTTTCCTACCTTGAGGCCATCAGAGATGATAACCCCAAGATCCCTTTCCTGCTTGGTGCATGCTACATTCTCACCCCCCAACTGATATATTGTGCCAGGGTTTTTGTGCCCCATATGCATTATCTTGCACTTCTTTGTATTGAATTTCAACTGCCAAACCCCTGACCATTCTTCAAGTTTCTGCAGGTCCCTTCTCATTCTGTCTACACCCTCTGGTGTGTCTACTCTGTTACAGAGCTTTGTGCCATCAGCAAACAGGGAAATTCTGCTTTCTAGGTCCTGCGAAATGTCATTGATAAAGATGCTGAATAGGACCGGTCCCAGCACTGATCCCTGTGGTGCCCCCCTGGTCACTCTTCCCTCTGTGGAGTGACAGCCATTTACCACCACCCTCTGTGTCCTGCCACCCAGCCAGTTACCTGCCCACTGCACTACTGTCCTGCCTACACCCATATTCCCCAGTTTGTGTAATAGTCTTCTATGTGGCACAGTGTCAAAGGCCTTGCTGAAGTCCAGATAGTCCATGTCCACTGCCCTCCCCGATCCACCTCCCTAGTCACCCAGTCAAAAAATTCAATGAGGTGGGTCTGACATGACCTCCCCTAGTGAAACCATGCTGCCTTGGGTCCTGTAGTCCATTGACAACTAGATGTTCCACCAATCTCTCCTTTAGTAGTGCTTCCATAATCTTCCCCACTACTGAGGTGAGGCTGACTGGTCTGTAGTTCCCCGCTTCCTCTTTGTTCCCACTTTTGTATAAGAGGACTACATCTGCTGTCCTCCAGTCTTTGGGTACCTCCCCTGTTTCCAGTGATCGGCTAAACAGGATTGCCAGAGGCTCAGCCACTGCCTCTCTTAGTTCTTTAAGGACCCTGGGGTGCACCCCATCTGGCTCCATTGCTTTATGAATTCTTATTACTTCCAGTTCCTTCTTGACCCTTTCTTGTGTTTAAAGGGACATGTGTCCATTTCTGCACCATTCCCACCCCTTGTACTCCCTTCAGACCCATTACCCTCCTCTTGCTCAGTAAAGACTGAGCAGGAATACCTGTTCAATATGTCAGCTTTACTGTTGTCATCCTCCACCTGGCCCCCATCCTCCCCCTTCATTCTCACTATCCCTCCCTTTGCCTTTCTTTTTTCACTTATGTACCTATAAAAAGGTTTTGTCCCCTCTACCCACTGATTTTGCAATGTACTTTTCTGTCTGAGCTTTAGCTTCCCTTATTGACCTTCCTGCCTCCCTTTGCTTCTCCTGGTACTTCTCCCTATCCCCTTCTGCCTGTGTCTTTTTGTATTGCCTGAATGCAGTCTTTTTGGTTTTTACTTTCTCTGCTACCTCCTTGGAAAACCATAATGGCCTCCTCTTCCTTTGCCCCTTGCTAACCTGCTTAATGCATAATTCTGTTGTTCTTGTAATCCCCATTTTAAATACTGCCCACTGTTCCTCAACCCCTGATTCCTGCCCCATTCCCCTTAATGCCTCTTTCAAGCATCTCCCCATTTTCCCAAAGTCTGTCCCCCTAAAATCCAGGATACGTGTTTTTGTGTGGTTCGGTTCTGCTCGTTCTGTGATTTCAAACCACAATGACTGGTGGTCACTGTTCCCCAGGTGCTCCCCCACTGTTATGCCATCACACTGTTCCTGTTTGTAAGCACAAGGTCCAGTATTGCCTTCTGCCGAGTTGGTTCCATGACCAGTTGCTTGAGGAAGGTACCCTGAAGGGAGTTCAGGATAAATCTGCTACTAGTTGATGCTGCTGTTGGGATGCTCCAGTCCACGTCTGGAATATTGAGGTCTCCAACCAGCACTACCTCACCCTTGTCTGCCATCCTTGTGATGGCTAGCATCAGCTCCCTATCTGTTTCTTCCTCCTGGGCTGGTGGCCTATAGACCACACCTGTGCGGATGGCAGGCCCCATTTTCCTTTCCAGCTTAACCCACAGTATCTCTCCCCCATGTTGTTCCTCCTGGATCTCTGTGGCCTTTATGTCATTTTTTACATACAGTGCCACTCCTCCTCCCTTCCTACCTGCCTTGTCTCTTCTGAATATGTTGTAGCCAGGTATGGCCATCTCCCAGTCATGGTTATCATTGCTCCAGGTTTCTGTGATGGCCACAATGTCCAGGTCTGACTGCACCATGACAGCCTCCAGATCCTCCATCTTTTTGCTAAGGCTCCTGGCATTGGCACACAAGGCTTTCCATGATTTGACCTCCCTAGACTGCTTAGCTGTTCTACTCCAGCCCCTTCCCTGGCTGTCCTTTATCCCTGGTTCTCCTTGCTGTCTGCCCTTCTGTTGAATTTTGCCCCTTTTCTGCCTATCCACCTCTTGGGTACTTATCTCCATCTTTTTGCACACACTGCTTTGTTGGAGATATCCACTCCTTCAGTTCACTGGTTCCACTGCTAGCTGTGGGAGGTGGGCAATTAGGTACCCTCCTTGCTGGCCTGCCACCTCCCTTGGCTAGTTTAAATGCTTGTCAATGTAGCATTTAAACTTATCATTGGGTGCTTGGCTTCCCCTCCAGGATACATGCAGGCCATCAGGCTTGGACAAGCCTCCATCCCTCCAGATGGGTCCCCAGTCGCCAATGAATCCAAACCCTTCCTCACAGCACCAGTTCTTCAATCATGAGTTAAAGTTCCTGGTACATGCACCTCTATGCTCTCCCATGCCTCTCGCAGGTAGTACTTCCGAGAAGGTGACAGAAGTAGCTACTTGCTTGAGACCCCCACCCAATTTCCTAAACTCTTCCTGAACTTCCTTTGGCTCCCCATTTGCCAAGTCATTAGTACCTAGGTGGATAATGACATCCAGCTCATCTTCCTGTCTTACCTTCCCAGTGATCCCCAGGATCTTCCTTCCATCCCTCCATGCCGTGGCACCTGGTAGTCACCTCACCTCCCTGTCCTCCCCTCCTGTGTTCCTAGCTGAATCCCTCTTATGATGGAGTCCCCCACCAGGATTCGCTTCCTCCTCCTCCTCTGGGGTCCACTGCTCTCCCCACTGAGGGCACCTCCTTGGGAACCTCCACATCCTTCCCTTCCACTTCTCTGGGTAACTCTATTTGGTTGTCCTCATTTGCCAGTGTGGCATATGAGTTCTTGAGAGGAATAGGATCTGTGATGTGCCTCTGCTTGACCTCCCTAACCCTCCCTGAGCCCACTGTCATCCATGCTCATAAACGTTAAACTAGAAAAGTTATGTATACTATGGTCATATCTCATCCAGGACTTAAAATAATGTAGATTTAGTTTGCATCCTGTGTTACAGATTCTGAAGCTGCTGTTACTTTCAAACAATGTATTTAACAATTGACATTTTTGTTTTAGTGTGGCAGTTTCAAAAGGCAGTTTGCATTGGGATGGCTGGTAAAATGTACAATTAACCAAATGATGATGATTCGCAATCAGTTATCAACATATGTTTGTTGCCTTTTGTGAAAACAACAGTATTCAAGGCATTAGTATGAGTCGTATGGACTTATTAAAGTCATGGTGGGGGGGACTTTGCTGCTTCATAGTCTTACACAGTTTGTTAATATGTACCTCAGAGCTGCTCATTGTAGTATATAATCAAGGCTAGTGGCATGTTGCTTTGCCACAAAGTGACCACTATGGTAGATCATAGCAGTGTGCAGCAGGACACAATTAAAAGAACAAAAGGACCATTGTTGTCCTTTTGATATTTTAATTGCTTGCTGCATCACTTGTGACATGATCTACCAACTGGCTATGCAGCACAAAGCAACATGCAGCTGACCTTGCCTGTAAGTGGTTTCGTGACATTTGTTGGGTGAGAAAAGAATGAAGGAAATATGATCTGTTCTGTCAACTAACAGACTGAAGTGAAACTCCTCTTCTACTACAACAAGTGGCTCAGAAGAAGGCATTAACCCTTAGGCTGCCAACAGAATTAGAACATTTAGGAATTCTGGACTGATATATCAGTCCGTGGCACAGCAAGGGTTAAAATATTAAAGGCTTATGGTGGGGGGGGTCTTCATTTTTTAAACAAATAAAAATATTTAACAGTAGCTGCTCCAAACGTGTCTATTTCCAGGGCAGCTGCATGTTGGACACTTGCTCTGACTAAGGGTGCCTCATGTGGATGTTAATGGAGCTCTGTGATTGGTCAACAGTGCTCTCTCAACCTATCATAGTTGTAAGAGAATCACGGTCAATCCCATCTGACTGTGTGCAGCATCACCATCAATGCAGTTTCATTTTACTTTTTAAATTAAACAGATAAGACTACAAAAGACACTGGAATGGAGCTACTGGCATTCCATTATAAGGCAGACTTTCCATTCAGAAAGTGACATGGATAACTGGAGTGATCTGATTGGTCGAACAGTGTAGTAAGATTTCACACTTCAGATCCTGATTTCCAGTCAGATTGAACTTATCCATAATCACTTGCTCTGATAATTGTACAGAGGACAATGAAGATTTGTAGAAAAAAGAAATAATAAGCTATCTAATTACTATTTCATGCCTGCTTTATTTCACACCCCTCCCAAGATTTTCCTGAAAACGTCTCCACAAAAAACACTTATTTCTGAAATTTCCACTAGACACTTCTCCAAAAATATCTAGCCACTCTTCAAAAAAAAGTGCATTCCATACCTCTCCAAAACATTTACCTCAACCACTTTTGAAATGTACACTTTACCTACCACAACCCAAACCCTCCCAAAACTATACTCACTGTCTTAAAATTCACCCACCATCTACCTCTGAACTGTACTCCTTGCCCACCCAAAAATTAAGTCCCATGCCTGTACCACAGCTCAGTCATCTGCTCTGAGTTCCTCACATCTCTATTAAAATCTAGTCCCCCATCCATCTAAAATTCAAACTTCGCCACCTCTCTCTCCCCAAAACAATGACATGTTCCTTATCTGTGACACATTCTGACTTTGCCAACTACTGTAACTGCCTTTTAACTTACACAATGTTACTACTGAAGGAAATGAGCTGTCAGGTGTGCATGAAAAACACATCTAAAATCTATAGTATCTGGGGCCAGTAGCATTATTTTTCATGGACAATATTAGTCAAAGTACTGTGGTCCCCCTTTTTAATCTAAAAATGCAGTATTTTATTTGTTTACTGCACATTTTGTAAGCACAATATAATAAGTCTTATTTAACTTCTCAGAAGATTGGTGGCAGAGGGTGCATGCATCCAGTGCATGTGACAAGATTTGTCTTACTGCACACCCTGTTTTTTTTTCTAATTATTTATTTTCACAATAATTTTTTATTGAACATCTGCTAAAGGCTCTGAACCTCAGATCTGGAGACCTGGGTTTGAATCCCACAGCCACCTAGGTGCATACTGTGTAATCCTGAGCAAGTCACTTAACTTCCTTGTGCTCCCAGGTCGCATCTGGAAACAAGCTTTGGCTTAGTGTGCTACTCTTGGTTAAACAGTGTTCCCTTCCCTTCCCTTCCTTCCCTTCATGGATTAGCACCACAGAACATATGTCTAATACCGATTTAGAAAATAAGTATTGCAATTACTGCAAACATAGAAATTCAGAGTTTTTCATTAAGGACAATCAGACTGTTGGTGAACTGCAAATACTCTGAGAGGACTCATAAACAAGTATTGCTGTGCAACGTGTTCTCCTTTTTAGAATAAAGTGTAGCATGGTACAACCAGAATGTATAGTATTTATATACTGATTCAATATATATAAGACTGTAGATTGCATTTGTTGAATTTGTTTTATATTTACTAGTCTATAAGCATTCAGGTGCTACAGCATAATTTGTACAAGTATAGTTTTGGTTTTACATTCATTATTAGCACAAGAAACCACAACTAAGTGCTGAAGCTGGAGGAGGCAGTGTAGCGCAATGGTTTAAGGCTCTGAGCTGCAAACTTGAGATGTGGGTTTGAATCTCACAGCCCCCACTTGCATATTGTGTGACTCTGCTCAAGTCACTTAACTTCGTTGTGCTCCCAGGTCACACCTGTAAATGAACTTTCAGCTTAGTGTGTCTCTCCTGGTTAAAAACAAAAAAAATAAGCTACAAGTCAGCAAAAGGGTACAAGTCTGGCTAGGAACGTGCCTGTTCAGGGCAGGCTAGTACTTGCAGGATCTACCAATTAATGCATGAAGTGCTGTTTATGTGTTTATTTCCCCATAGAAAACAATGCAATGTGCCACTGGGCAGGTCAAACATTACAACCAGGAGGGCTGCCTCAGAAGTAGCCTCTGTTAAAGAAAATAAATGACAGTATAGTTTGTTGAGCATGTGTTTCCTATTCCCTACATAGGAGCTAATGCTCCTGAAAGAAGGCCTCATGTCTAAAACCATAGTACAAGTTATTGTGGAAGTGGCCTAGTTGTGGGTTGAAATGGAAGGGATTCCATGAACCAACCAACCAACTAACCAAGCAACACCTGAGTGTAACACTTGTACACGAGGAAAAAGAGCCTATATAGAACGTTTTCTTACTAATATTCTAAGTTTCTATGGACATTATTGTACAAATTGCAAAGGCTTTCCAGTAAGATGATGGTACATGTGTTCTTTTTAAACAAATTTCCAGGACAGCCCAGTTAAGATGAGACATCTAATTTACAGTCAGATCCTGCTTCTACCACATTTTACAGCTGTGAGGGACCAGTGTACGGGAAAAGATACCCTTCACAGTTCAGAAACCCTGGACTGTATAAAGACGACATTTTGTCGAAATCACATACAGTTGCTGTCATAATTATGTCAGTTTTGACAAAACACCTGTATGTCCTAAATCAGTTATACATATCAGTAGAGCACACTGATAAGTTCAATGCTGAACTGGTTTAAATCCACACTGACAAAGATTTGAAAAGGTTCTCAATTACAAACCTCTTTCAAGTAAGAGAGCAAAGGACATGTTCATGTTTGCTTTCCCACTTGTTTTCCTAGGATAGCCAAAGTGAGATGCAGCACCTCATTTACTGTGGGGTCCTGTCATCCATTAATTTTATCCAGTCAGGGTATTTTTTATTAATTAAAAAATTGCCATGTATTATTAGGATACTAGGCACTGATACTAGTCACTTAAAGGAGAACTGCACTGAAACTGTATGTCATATTCCCCGTGTTCTATTGTTGTTGTTCCATCTACACAGCCCTATTAATAACCTTGGTGAATGTTCCTGGTATACACTCTGCATTAAGAACCATTTTAGAACTACATTATATGATATAGTTTATGTCCCTCTCAACAACATAGTTCTATAGTAGAACATGGGGGGATTGTACCAACAGTGAAACAGCTAGCTGAGCAAGGAACATCAACTACATAATACAGTACAGTTCTGAAATGATACTTACTACCTGTGTGTAAATCAGGAACACCCACTAGGATAATTAAACTGCCTGCATAGATGGAACAATAATAGAACAGGAACCAGTACTTAAAAATCAGCCTCTACAGGTAAAATTGACTTACAGGTTCAGTGCAGTTTTTCTGTAACATCCTAGGTTAGCAAAGTTAGTTTTGAGTAGGGCCCTGCATACCTAGGTAATACATTTATGATTTATCTGAAATACAGTACCAGTTGAGACACTGTTATAAAAGTAACACAATATAACCACAAGGACAGAGTAATACATGCAATTTAACATACCTATTATTCTCCTTTACTCATATCAAAAGTGTATGCTCTCTAACTTCACCATTCTCCTTGTTTTCTTGTAGTATTAAATTCATACTATGAAAGACAAAACCCAGTTTTGCAACTGGATAGACTAGAGCACAAGAAATGAAAAATAATTTGATCACGGTTACACAGTGACCCAATGGTTGTGATGGGACACAGACGTGCAATCTCCTGTTTCATAGTTCAGTGTTCTAAACTACAACATATAAATTGCATATAATAAAGTAACTTTATGCACGCCACTTAAGTTGCATATTGAACCTGCCCAATAATTTTAAGGGGAGAAGTAATTTCATTTAAAGCTTTAGAAATGGCTAGATTCACTAGAACTCAATTTTGTTTACTTAGACTGTTTTGTAGATGCATAATGAGCAATCTAGAAGGTAGAGTGGATGACGCGATACTTTGGGCATGGTAGGAGAGCAGCCAGAGCAATAATGAAGCATCTCTTCTAATGCTAAGATTAATCAAACATAAGCAGCTGGTTAAAAAGGTAGGAATACTTAAAGAATTCTAAAAGGTTCAACTTTAAAACATAAACCCTGTTTTTTCCTTTTGGAAAGAGCCTTTGAAAACTGCCAGGTGTGTGAATTCTCCATGGTTATAATCTTTGCAGGAAAAGTCTCTAAAAACAAGGATTATGAGAGGTTACTAGATGGAAGACAAAGATGTTCACAATACAACTAAAGGCATACAATGACTACGTAGTAGGCTGGAAACTAGACAATTCCTAATGCCATAAGGTGTAATATTTTCACCTTCAGAAAAAGTTAATAATTAAAAAATGTTTTACACCATCTTACTTTTTATGTTGGCTCACACATGCGCAGCCAACATATTGCGGTAGTAGCAGATTTGAAGGCGCGGTAACTGTTAGGGTGAATGCAGGGCACACATCAGTAGGTGCGTCCCTCATTCCCCAATCAGCCAGCATCCAGGTGCTGCACCAGCAATTTGGAATGTGGCCATGAGATCTAAGAAAAGGTCTGCTGCAATGAGAAGCAAGCTTCTCATTGCAGCGGCACAATAACACGCATCCCACATAAACATGGCAGCACTGACTGCCGCCGCACAAAGCATGCCTCACCCCACTTCATTTGCAGATGGGGGAGCCCACTCCCCGTCAGCATCATAACCCTTCAGTGCATGCTGAGGGGGTGCCCAATCCCCCTTGACATCATGCACTCCCCTCAACAGTCTTTCTTTGCCGACGGGGGGCCCAAACCCCGTCAGCCTCAATCCCCCTTCCCTGTTTATTTTGCAGATGGGGGAGCCCACTCCCCATTGGCATAATGTCTCCTCCCTATCTGTTATGTGCCAACGGAGGTGCCCAATCTCCCATCGGCTACAGCTCCCCCCCCAAAAAAAATCAGGTGACATGCTGGGAGCCCACCCTAGTGTGCCAAATGTTCCTGCAATTAAAAAACCATCCTGCGAGATTCCCTTTTTTTTTTACACCCTGTAAAAAAGAAAATGGTCCCTGGTGGTTTTCCTGCCCCCTCCTACAACCCACACCCACCCACTGCACAACCTACCTCCCCACACCCCTCCCTCACTCACCCCATACTTACCTCCAGAGCCTGGCACGACGATCTTTGGTGGACCAGGAACACGTCTGCACTCTTCAAAGCGGACCACAAACTGAAGAAATGCCAGTAAGCTATATAATGGCATAAATAGTTTTTATTTTTCAACTTTGGTGCATACAGTATCTCGGGCATTTTTGGGAATTTTTACACCAAATTTTCAACATGGGGTTATTGGGACCTCTCCTCATGAATTCTGTTGCTATCATGGCGTTATTTGGTCCCGAAATGTGATTCCGCAGTCACTGCACAGAATGACCTTTCAGGACTGAATAATGAAACGACAGTGCCACTGTTCATGAGGGGGGGCTCTCAAAAAGTCTGTGTTGCAAATTTGGTGGAAAAAATCCAAAAAATGGCTGTTTTACGAGAGTGCGTTGCGCAGTTTCCATGCATGCTCATAACTTTTCCAATTTGTAATATTTCTACTCCAGATTTTCAACACTGGCATTTTTCCATACCTCCTTATGAGCAGTACAGCTGTCATTTTACATATCCTGGCCAAAATGTGTTTTCGCACATCCGGCACAGAATAGCAAGGCCGCTGCGTGAAATCAGTTTTTGGGACAGTTTGAGGACATGACGGTGCCACTATTCATGAGCAGAGGTCCTAAAATGCCTATGTTGAAAATCTGGTGATGAAAATCTATAAAATGACTGCGTTGCAAGCGTGCATTGTGCAGTTCCCATGCAACCTTGTAACTTCGCAAATTTGCAACATTTTCATGCCACATTTTCAACACTGGCATTTTTTCACACCTCTTTATGAACAGTACAGCTGTCATTTTTCACATCCTGCCGAAAATGTGTTTTCACACCTGTGGCACACAATGGTGTGGTTGCTGTGAGAAATCAACTTTTGGGACAAATTAACAAAAATCAGAGTGCCGCTGTTCATGAGGGGAGGTTCTAAAATGCCTATGTTGAAAATGTGCTTAAAAAAATTCCAAAAATAATTGGGTTATGGACGTGTGTTGCACAGTTTCTATGCATGCTCATGACTTCACTAATTTTCTATATTTTCACTCCAGATTTTCAACGTTGCCATTTTTTTACACCTTCTCATGAACAATACAGTTCTCATTTTTTACATACTGCCCAAAATGTGTTTCCAGACCTGTGTCGCCAAATGGCACAGCTGCTGTGCAAAACCACCTTTCACCTAACAAACTGATAGTGACGCTCTTCATGACGTGGGGTCACAAAAAGCCCATGTTGAAAATTTGGAGTGAAAATACCAACACATGCCTGCAGCGTTAGGGTTTCCAACTGTAACACCCCACCCTGTGCAGACTGACAGGTGTCAGAGGTGTGACTTGGGATCATCAGCTGTAATGTTTCCTATTCCACCCCCACCCCCACCCTGCAGCCAGTGACACACATTGTGGTGTGCCTTACAGTGTTTGGCTACAAAGTTCACCCCATTCTCCTATACCGCATCCACCTCAGTGTATTTCCTTATGGAATGAGATGCGTATAATGCCCAAACCCCCAAGCACACCATGACACTATCACTGTCTACAGGGTAGGGTGAGGTGAAATGCATGAGCGTTATAGCTGATGACTCCAAAGGCACACCCTAATGCCTGTCGGTCTCTACAGGGTGTGGGTGGGGTTGTCGTCACTTCAATACTTCACTGCCGTTCCTATTATGTGTCTCTAACTCTGGCACTACCAATGACAAAGCCAGTGAGACAACATTCGGCATTGACAAATGCTTGTTTATATTGATACAGTAAAAAAATTGTGACATTATATGTATATTGATATATAAGGGATATGCAAGAGTGACCTGTGTGATATCTGATTTATGTATACAAGTACTGTTTGACCTCGGTTAACCTCACGAGTGGTGTGAGTCACGACTGAGGTGTCTGAGGTCAAACAGCATGGGGATAGATAAATCAGATATCACACAAGGTTACCCCTGTATTTTTCAATATGCACTGACCTTGTGTAATTCCTTTTTATATTTAAATCTTTTTTAGATTACTTTTGTGGAAGGTTTTTTTTGTGAAGCACTGGTCTTGCATGCTCAGGCAATGCTCCCTATATCCATTGTCATGGATTTGGCATTTGGATGCCACATCAGCATATGTGCATTGCTGTTGATTGGTGGAAAAATTGCTTTTTGCAAAAAAGTGAAGGCAAGATGGCGATGTCCCTTAGCGAGAGTGCCAGGGGACATGAGCTGTCTGAGGATTTTTCCTTGAATGGGATTGTAGTCTAAAAGGATTCATAATTGGTGCTACAAGTAAGCATTAATCTCCGAGACAGGAGGCATTTCCCAAGGATTAATGCATGGTGGCTTCCTACCACCCAACCATGCATTAATTCCTGGGAAATGCCTCCTGTTGAGGGGATTAATGCACTTGTAAAATGGCAAGTGCAATGGCAGTATTGTTTTACTGCCGTTTAATTTATTATTAAAATAATATCTGCAGAAACAATTCTGTGATTTGTTAAAAGATTGTTCACTTGCAAGGTGTATGTGTTTGTTACATTGTGTATGCACACTGGACAATGCACATGCATTAATATCGTGCCTACTAATACCTGTTGCATAAATAAATTACATATCGATATTTGAAAAAGGCCTAAAGTTCACACTAGCAATATGAAAATACATATATTGATATTACCTTTGAAATGTAAAAAAAAGTATTGATATTCTTGTTTACTACCAGCATATTATATCAACATGTACTGATGTACATTCACACATTAAAATCATTATCAATATGATTTATTCATAAAAAAATTATTCTAAACTTTAATTAAAAAAATTGTGTCCAGCTCTAATTGTTCAAATGTTAGACCATTCAGAAGGTAATACCCTAGCTATTCAAAGCTTTAGTATCATGCAAAACAACTTTGCAAGCCGGCCCGGTGGCGCTGAGGGTTGAGGCGTTAGATGCCACACCTCGCGCTGCACTGGCGACCGGGTTCTAGAACAGACTCCGGGTGGCCAGGGTCGAGCAGGGGAGGAGGATCAAGCATCCCAGCGGATGCTCTCCTCCCTCAGGGTGGGAGTTACCAAGAAGCGCTTGCGCTCTGCATTCCTTCCATAGCCGGTGGAAGCACCGGCAGAGGGGAAGGGTGGGCGCTTTGCCTGTCGGAGCGGGGAGGGGCGTCTCGGCGCGCGGAGGTCTGCGTGCGTAAGCACACTACCACTCGGGGACGTACGTCCCTAGCGCAAGGCGTCCTGGGGGAGTGGGGACGTCAGGGGAGAAAACCGGAAATACCCTCCGGCAGCCCTAGATGAAGTCCGCCCTAAGTCCACCCGGACCACCTACAGGACAGACCCCAATGTGCGAGGAGAGGAGGATGGGCACTCTAGGTGCAGATCCCTAAGGTAGGTACCGGGGGACATGAGCGGATGGAAGGAGGGGGCACCGGAGGCAGTAAGGAGGGATAAAGATGAAAATAAAAAAAAAAATAAAAAACAACTTTGCACTGTGCCTGCTAAGGTTTTTGCCTTGAGTCTGGGATGTACTGTAGTGCAAGTGTTTCCTGTATTTGAAGCATGAGTTTGTGTGGTGCAAATTCAATTGCATGGTGACTCGAAGTTAGGAACTGGGCACATGCAAATTAGTGTGTGGGTGGGAGGGGCCTGCTTACAGGGCACTAAGCTGTTTTCAATACATTGTGAAAGCCCTAAGGGTAGTTTTGCTCTGTGCACATTATCACATTTAAATGGCATGTTTTAACTCTGCGCACAGTACAAAGAGCAGTTTCAAACAGCGTAAATGTGTCTTCTAAAGCTCAGGATGCATGGAAAGTATAGACTTGAGGGGGTATGTGATACTCCTTACTGCAAGTAGGATGTTTGTGTGAGTGGGATTCAGAAAAAATATTTTGCATGTTCTGATATGCACACGTCATGGGGATATGATACCACAAACTCATGCTATATGTAATGATAAACCTTAAGGATTCAAAGGCATGAACTGCACTCTGATCACAGCATATAAGTACCCTTGTAACATGGCATTAATAGAAAGAGTAGAAATAAGCAATATGATTAGTCAAAATGCATCAGGTGACACATTTTCAACCATGCATTAATTCCTCAGATATGCACGGTTGAGCAGTACCACAATGAACCACACAAAGCAGTCACATACACAAATAATAGAGAAACCCACCCAGTGGACAGTGAAGAGAGGACAGAATTAGAAATAAATAGTACTGAGAAAGAAAATGGAGAACTGCATAACAACATTTTGTATTTGTGGAGTAGAATGAATTGAAAAGTATGTGTGAAAATCATTTGAGAAGAACTTAGCAAACTCTAAGGATTGTGCAGTACAGCAGTGGTGGCAAGAGAATGAAGAAGAAGAGTTCAGTGAAAAGGTCAGGCGCCCAGAATACAAGAAGCTGAAGTGCATATTTGAAAATGTGGAGTGTCGTGCTGTCAAAAAGAAACAGAAACTAACAGTTGTGAAGTGGCAGGCAAAGAAGTAAAAGCAGGAAAAGGAGGTAGGCATACTAAAATGTCAAAGCAGCAACTAGATGAATTGGAGAGAAAGAAATCTGAACCCAACACACATAAAACAACAGCGCAGTGTTGTAATGTTTTTTCAGACTGGCTTATAGCAAATGATCGTAGTGTAAGCAGTTGTGCAGCACCACCTATAGGTCAGAAACACTGAGCACCCATTACAAGGAGAATCCAGCACTCCTTAATGACAACAGTTCCTCAGCGCCACCTATAGGTCAGAAACAGTGAACAGTTCTTACAAGCAAAATGGTGATTTTTTTCTCTTTGTCTCTTACATACCGCGCGTTCCCAGTCTCTATACTATGCAGTTCAGGGTTGCTTTCACAATCCACAACGTAGCCATACATATCTAGAGAATTAATGCACGGCTACGTTTTGATCATCTGATGTGTTTCCTCCAATTACTTTTTCCGATTTCTACTGTTCTATTACTGCCATGTTACAAATGCTTGTAAATAATGAACACAAGGCTTAGTTTTAGTTGAATCTATGAAATAGGTTAATGGATATTCAATAAGGAAGGATATGAAACCTGAGGCAGCTATTGGCACATAAATGTCAAGGATATATAGAAGAAAACAGATTTAGATGTATTAGGATAAACACCTTAATAAGATGTATAACATAATATATATGTTAATACAATAGCTATTGTAACATGGCAGTAATAGAACAGTAGAAATCGGAAAAAGTAATTGGAGGAAACACATCAGATGATCACAACGTAGCAGTGCATTAATTGCCTAGATATGCATGGCTACATTGTGGACTGTGAAAAGTAACCCTGAACTGCATAGTATAGAGATCGGGAATGTGTGGTATGTAAGAGACAAAGAGAAAAAAATTACCGTTCTGCTTGTAAGAAGTGCTCAGTGTTTCTGACCTATAGGTGGCACTGGGGAAATATTGTGGTTAAGGAGTGCTGAATTCTCCTTGTAATGGGTGCTCAGTGTTTCTGACCTATAGGTGGCACTGCGAAAATATTCCGATTTATGAGTAATGCAAGTTGTAGTGTCAGTAGGTGAAGAACGCTGACCAACAAGTGAAGTGAGCCATCAGTGGTAAAAAAGTCTGAGAAGTTAATACAGCAACCATCCATTGAGCAATAATGTGTGGCTAGTATAATAATCACAAAAGGTTAGTACATTGGACATAAAGCACAGGAAAATGTTATTGTGTGCAACCTAGGAAGGGTAGGAAGACCATATGAATTGTGTAAAAAGCAGAATATGTGGACAGCAGAAAGACACCAGTAATTGAAAGTAGTAACTGCGCCACACATCAGTCATAGTGAAATACAGTTGTTTCACACCCACCCACCCGGTTGAGAGTGTTGTAATTGCTTCAGAAGTCCATTCACTGGAAAATAGCAGTAGTTGACGCACAGCAATGTGTTGTAAGAGAAAGTGAGATGGTAGGCTTTGATACAATGTGTGTGGTGCGCTACCTATTAGTCAGAATGCCAGAGATATATTGCTGAAGCACAACAATCTGATACATACTGTATGTCCCACAATGCAGTAGTGAAACACAGAAAAACAACGCATGAACGACAGAACATTAAACAAGCTGAACGAAAAAAAAACATAGAAAGTGTAATCAGTATATCATCTATATGTGCCCACAAAATACACACTTCTCAAAAATTATAAATTAGTAGTCACGATATTAATACATGTGCATTGTCAAACGTGCATGCACAATGTAACAAACACATATACTTTACAAGTGAACCATCTTTTAACAATCACAAAATTGTTTCTGCAGATATTATTTTAATAATAAATTAAATGGCAGTAAAACAATACTGTCATTGCACTTGCCATTTTACAAGTGCAATAATCCCCTCAACAGAAGGCATTTCCCAGGAATTAATGCATGGTTGGGTGGTGGGAAGCCTTTGGCCTTGGGTACCCTCCCCCCAACCATGCATTAATTCCTGGGAAATGCCTCCTGTCTGGGTGATTAATGCTTACATGGTGCTTGGGCTGCCTGTTCTCTGCCTAGTGTCATACCCTTTATTGGCCAGTGGGGTGTTGTGCTTTGTGACTACAAAAACCTGTTAGTTCCTTGCTTTGTGCTGCACTCTGGCGCAATATACGTACATGCTTTGTGTACTTGCAGTGTGCTCTGCAATTGTAAAAATATATTATATTTTGCACAATGCACACAATAGACTTTGTGCGACGCTAACCTCAGTCTTCATACATAGGGCTCAGTGTCTTTAAAGATAGTGAACTTTGCAACCATTAGGGCTAGGAACTTATTTTTGTAAATAAAAGCACGGAATTAGCTATGAATGATACACTGTCATATCATATTGCTGTAACCATCAATATTAAAGCATATCATAGTTAAAAATATAACAATATTGTTGATATATTGATATATCATGTTGCTTTAACCTTCTCTGTATCGATATATAGAAGTGTGACATGGTTTCATAGAAATTTAAAATACTGTCAATGAGGTAAGGTAAGGTAAGGTAAGGAAACCAAACAGGACAGACTGGAAGGACCAATGGTCTTTTTCTGGTGACAATATCTATATTTCTATTGGAACTAGAATAGACTAGTGTTTGTTTTGTATAATGGAAATAAACATTGTTCTAGTTCATAAGAAATATTAGACTGGCATAATTAGAGGGTAGCTCACTGAGCCGATAAAAATACAATAAGTGTGATGAGTTGTCTTAGTTCCAATCTGGATTTAAATGTGGTTACTCTACAGAAACGGAATTGTTAGAATTTAATTTTGAACCATGGCATTGGGAAAGGAAGAATATCTGGGGCTAATTTTATAGATCAATCAGTCATTTTTATTTATTTATTGGATACAGAAATACCTTTGAGTCATAGACTCCTTTACAAAGGTTCCATGTCATACAGATTAGGAACAGACACACATTACAAATGACCGAACAGTGCTACAGTTCAGCTTTGTTACAAGGAACAGCTAAGGCTAACATTCAAAAGCTAGGGTTACTTAGTACAGGTCTTACACAATACAGGTCGAACTCGGATATGACAGACTCAGGTTAGGCTCAAAAGCAGGGGGGAAGAGGAGAATCAGGCCAGTGGCCATTGTCGGTGGAGAAGGAAGGAGGGAAGAGGGCAGAGTTCACTTGCAGTCACAGGCATTTGATGTCAGGAGGTGGACCCTAAGATGGGTTTTGAATGGGCCAAGTCTTAGTTCGTTTACAAGAGAGGTGGGTAGGCTGTTCATCCACGAGGGGGCCCTGTAGCTGAAGGACCATTGGAATTGGGAGGTACAGCAGGAGGGAACCGAGAAGAAGTGCTTGTCTGAGCTACAGGTGTGCTTAACCTTAAGGGCTGGGTGGACTAAAGGGGCGAGCCCAGGGGGAGAGAGGCCAAGGGCAATTTTTTTAGCCATGAGGCAGGTGTGAAATCTGATTCTATTGTCGAGATTAAGCCAGTTGGTAGCGTTATAAAGTGAGCAGGTATGGGTGAGATGGTCACATCCCAGGAGGAGGCAGCACGCTTTATTTAGGGAGAGACGGAGTCTAACTAGGGCTGAGGTGTTAACTGCACCATAAACAAGTAAGCCATAATCGAGCAGAGAGAGGACCGAGGAGGAGACAGCAAGTCTGAGGGTGTCTGTGGTAAGACAGTGTTTGAAGCGGTGCAACAGCCCCAACCTAACATTGAGGGCCTTAGATAGGTGGTGGATATGTTGGTGGAAGTTAAGTGCAGGGTCCAGGGTGATGCCCAGATATTTAAAGGAGTCCACTTGCTGCAAAGGGGTCTGATTAGAAGTTAGTACTTGGGGGCAGTGCTCCTTCCAGGTGTTCAGAGGGTGTGAGAATAGCATAACTTTGTTTTTTTTTTATGGTTGAGAATAAGGCACTGTGTGGAGAACCAGCTTTCAGCACAGCTAACGGAGGATTGGAAGGAATGGTGGAGTTGAAAGGGGTCAGAGTTGGAGGAAAAGAGGACAGCATCGTCCGCGTATAGTAATAGGTTGCTGGGGCAGGGCTTGGGCAGGGAGTTGAGGAAGAGGCTGAAAAGTAGAGGTCCAAGAATGGACCCCTGTGGGACACCAGAGGGAACAGGCAGTCTACTAGATAAGGTGTTACCAATTTTGACCTGCTGGAACCGGTTTGAGAGGTAGTCAAAGAACCACCCTAGAGCGTCCCAAGAGAAATCCAAGTTGGCCAAGGTGGTTGGTAGGAGGGAGTGGTTGATGGTGTTGAATGCCTTTATGAGGTCAATGAAGACAACACCAGTGATATGACCCTTGTCCAGAGCAGAGTGGACATGTGTGGTAAACTTCAGAAGGACAGTGGTAGTACTGTGCCCTTTGCGGAAACCATGTTGCTGTTTGCAGAGTAGATTGTATTTGCTGAGGTGATCAGTGAGCTGATCAGATACAATCTGCTCTAAGGCCTTGGAAAGGGGTGGGAGAATGGAGATGGAGCAGTAGTTATTGGTAATGGATCGGCCCCCACTTTTAAATATGGGGGAGATGGAGGCAGATTTCCACCTAGCGGGGAAGTTACCTTGCAATAGGGAGCAGTTTTAAATGTGGGTAGGGGAGTAGAGTACTGCGTGAAGGGTGAGCCAAAGTAGCTTCAGATCTAGGGAGTCACTACTGTAGGAGGAGTGGCTTAGGACTTTTTTAAGGTATGGCTCCACAGACTTGGGAGTAATTTGGCGCAGGTGAAGGGGGGGCTTCTTGGGGGGAATGTAGGTGGGTCAAAGAAATTAGGAGGAAGAACATGGTTTTGATTTAGTGAATCAAAACCTTGTTGCTTAATAGGCTGCTAGAATTGCAGTTTGCTATGGCATGCTAGTAGTACAGCAGCCTGTTTCTGGTCATACAGTGGTAGTCAGAAAAGTTTTGCAGTACTGAGGTATACTTGGGTATACTGAGGCAGAATGTAGCAGGATCACATTACAGTCAATGCAAATTACCTCAGTAGTACCTCAGTGGTACCTCGACGTAGGAAACTGTGCATGTACCAGACAGACTTCAGTTTGGTAGCCTGAGAAACATTCACTTACTCCAATGCCAGTTGTGTGTGGGGTCCTACTGGGATCTGTTGAATTTCTTGCTTGTGTCAATGTTTATTAACCAACTACCATAGTGTTCCAGTCAAAGCTGATGTAGGGATGCATGCAGTTGTTGATTTTTCTATCAGGGCTCTTTACAGCATGGTAAAGGCTTCACGTTTATTATTTATTTACCATTATTTCTTCTCAAACAAATTGATATTGAACACTACAAAGACCAAGATTAGCATGTTAATTTCTCAAGGAATTCTGCCTGACCTTTCTGCATATTAATACTTTTGACAACATTTGGTTTGAGCAGGCTGACAACTTTAAATACTGTATAATGGAAAACAAAAGGTCACTCTGAAGGGACCATGGTGCCTTGATTACAATTAGATCAGAGAAAAACGCAAAATCATGCACTTGCACACCAGCACATGAACAATTAAGATGCAAAAGAGAGATTTTGCAGTGCATTTTATTTACATAAGTGCACAAGGTGACAGTAAGATGGCAGGCCATCCTATATTCTGGTACCTATGCTCACATCCATTATGAAGTCCAGCTGGTAGTATTTGATGGCCCTACAGTAATTCATTTATCCTAAACCCAAAACATGTAAAGCACACTCTCTGCTCCTGCAACTCTTTACACGGAGTGGCCTCTCAGGATTGGGTCTCCCTATGGGATGACTATCCTGTCACATGTTAGCATGCCCTAGCAGGTAGTTAGACAACAACATTAAGTAAAGACATGCTCAGCACCACTAACAAGTGGCCAGAGGCATCCTTTTGTCAGTATGGAAAAAACAACATTCATTACCAGGGTTAATAACAAGAAAAGACATGTAGACACACGACGTGGAGAGAGAATGGGAAAAAAATTCACACACTTGCATCCTAATATAATTGCTATTAGACTGCAGCATCGCCTAGATCTCTAGCCTGACAGGGAATCAACATAAGGTCCAGCAAACCATAAAAGAATAGCAAAACAGAATTGTTGTAGGGCTTGGTGGTGCCTATCTTTAATACACGAATTGAAGGTGTTACAGCAAACAATGTTTCACATGACGATTACAAACTCTTGTTAGCAGAAAATGAATGCACATGAAGCACTCCCTCCCAAATGCAATCATACATTCCTGATTACTGGTCCACCCCAAGATATTTCTCCACATGTTCAGGTTATGCAAAATAAACACAGGACTCTGGAAAAAAAGATGGTGTTGACAGGTTACAGTCCCCAAATGAGCACTGCTGAACAGGTGCTTTCTTTAGCAGACTAAAATGGTGAATTCTTCCTAGGCAATTAGGCTAAATACCATGAAAGCACAAGAGTCTTCAATCTACTGACAGGTTCAAGTGGCAGGTTTACTCTTCTTCTCTTTTCATTTTTCAGTAGAGGAAAGTAATTTGATTGTATATTTTGCTTTTTATGCTAACTGCACCTCAAAGTGCTTTACAATTCAAGAGAGGGACATAAGAGACTAATGCTGCCATTAGGCAGCATAGAAACATAGAAACATAGAAGTTGATGGCTGATAAGGACCGTAAGGGGTAGGGAGAGACAGAGGAGTTTATGTAAGCATTAAGCCACGACGAAGGTGGCATCTAATGCTGGATTAATGCATGGTTGGGAGGGTTGTGGCCCGAGGCCGCAGGCCGAGGATGTACAACAGCCCAACCATGCATTAACAGCATTAGATGCCACCTTCGGGAGTGACTTAATGCACTTGTAACATGGCAAGTGTTCATTTACCACTGTTTACATTCACAATAATATGCCACATACATCAACAGCTACTATTTACATGGTTTAATACAGTATTTTCTGTTGCTCAACCCTGTACTTTCTTAGTAGACATCCATCTCCTGGGAGCACGTGCACATTCACAATGCAGTATCTATTTATATTGTGATTGCTCTTTCCTGCACGTTTACAACAATTGACTAAAAGCACTTTGCCGCTAGATCTAACGTGCCATGCTACCTTTCCTTGCTATCTAGACGGCTATTTTCACTCATTTATTGTGTTACCTTTTATCATTCAGTACAGGATTGTGGGAACATACCTAATATTTAGTTTTCTCGCCTTTCAGTTCATTCAACATAGCGAGGTATGCAAATATTGTTTATTTTCCCAGAATGCACTCATTTCTGCAGGTTTCTGCTCCTAACAACTGATCGCGCTCACAGTACCAGTATCGCTGTCACGGACCTTTTCTGCGCTTCCTTGCTCTTCAAGCACTAGATCGCCTTTCTCATATTGCTCCAGGGATGTGACCTACTTGCTGCGGTGCCATTCCATTACGATCCTCGGCAGGATAGATGAATATCCCACTTGCTCCCCCTTGGTTTATTCCATATCGCCTACACATGCGCTCCACCTTTCTGGGGCTCGTGCACAGCAGTAGCACTCCTGTAATGATTTCCTCTGCGTTTTCCCTTCAATACCAACACGGCATATATCGTGGATTAATCCCCGCTTGGTGTTATATCAGCTGACGCGATTGAGCCAATTGGCTTCCTTGTTTGTGGTCCTCTTATTTTTACCATGTTACAATATCAATTGTCTGCACTAGTATAGATTGTCAGGTACTCTGCCTGATTATCTGTTGAGTTAAGCTGTACAAGACAGTGGTCAGAGCTCTTGCATGAGTACCGAGTTTGGCAGTACTATGGGATGCTCAGCACATGATCCTGCATGAATACCAGCTGAATGCATTGTTATGGGTTTTTAATTAGGACAGCTGTCTAAATATCAGTTGCCTGCACTGAAAGGGATTTACTTTTTGACAGCACTAACATAGGTTAGTAGTCAGAGCTCTGTCTGATTATCAATTGTCTGCACTGGTGTGGGATGGTAGTCAGACCTAATGCTCCATTATTAATTGGCCCCTCTAGCATGTGTTGGTAGGCGGAAATTCTGCCAGATTACCAGTTAACTAAACTAGTAGCCACTACCTGATTACCACATGACTGTAGTATGGGCTGATAATCAGGCTCCAACCTTACTACTAGTTGACTGTACTAGGATAGGGTAATAGAGCACCAGATTACCATTTGTCTGCACTAGTACAGGTTGGTAGTCAAGACTACTGCCCAATTATCAATTGTCTACACTAGACTAGGTTGGTACTAGGTAATAAGGGATTCTGCCCGATTACCAGTTGTCTGCTCTGGTATGGGGTTGTAGTCAGAGAAAGCGACTTATTACCAGTCACCTGCACTTTTAGAGGTTTCAAGTCAAGATGTCTGCCTGAAGTGCGTCCGCTGATATCCTGCAAAAGCCACCTTCAGTTTTATTTATTTAAGACTTCTGCAGCAGACAGATTGGATTTCCACTGTCATTGTTTACAGCTGTGAACGTCCATGCATACACAGGCTGGTAAATGTCAAGGCACAAGCACCCCATTATAGACTGGGGTGTGAGTACATATAATGGCCCTAACAGCTTTCAAAAATTGTGTCCTGTGCATTCAGCTGGTGTAATGTATTGTGGCTTATTAGTGTGTTGTATACATCTGAAATGCATAGATAATCAGCATGATTTACAGTTAATACAGTGGTAGTTATTAATATTTTCTAGTACTGTACTTGGAGATTGTTATTAACTTTGATCGATAATAAAAACATCTTGAAGGTTTTATTGACAGTTATCAAAGTACAGCTCCAATATCCATCTGGTAAAGATGGCTACATTAAAAATATACATGGTAAGTGAATGTGACCAGATGTGTAAGGCCAGATTAAATCTGAAGCTGTTTATTAAAGCGACACTGCCCCCTCCCTCTCTCTTTTCTCTTCTCCCCCTTCCTTCTTTCCTTCCTTCCTTCCTTCCTTCCTTCCTTCCTTCCTTCCTTCCTTCCTTCCTTCCTTCCTTCCTTCCTTCCTCTTCAAAAGGGATAACCCCATGTGATACATCATTTCATTTTCATGGGGTCTCAGAGAAGGACAGCAGCAGTCAACAGTTTAACACAGTCCTGCAGGAATACTTTCATACAGGCTAAAATATGTAAGGCAAAAAGCAAAATGTAAACATAAGTACATTCAAACCGTAAACAATGCAAGTTAACAAATTGGAGCCACAGCCAATAAAGACTATGGGCATTGCAATGCAATGTGATCATGGTGGGGAGGGGGGCTGAACCAAAACAGATAAAGGGGTTCTAAGGTGACTAGACAGACTGCACTTGAACTTTTGCTAAAAGCATTCCTCAGCTGGAGTAGATGTTTGTTCCTGGTGTCTGGTGTTACAAATGCAAAGTCCTTTGTGCCAAATTCATGCTTCATCCTGGAAACTGACAAGACAAGTACCACTGCTTAGTGGAGTCATTAGGCACTGCCTGACTTCTGGCTTTAACATAATCAGGGGCTTTCCCTCCTGTAAAGCTGCGCAGCAAAGTCAGTGGTAGAGTGGTAGTCATGCTTGCTTGAGTAACTTGGTCAGTTAAGCTGGCATGCATCAGGCAATGATAGGTACACCATACACAGTTAGGGATGAACCCACTTGTTGTACCAAGGATTTACTTGCAGCAAAGTGGTTTTGTTTGCACAGGTATATGATTTCTCCACTGTCAACAGAAGGAAACAGAAAGTGAAGGACCACTTGCTTTTCAAGTAAGCACTAAAACAGTATTTGAACCTGCAGAGAACGTTGAGCTTGAGCCCTATGGCTGTTAAGATGTTACTAATGTGACTATTGTCCCTACTTATGGCAGATGGCAGGCGGATGAGGTGGTGTGTGGAGGGCTGTGTCGCTCGCTGTTGCTGCACCAGAGCACTGCTAGTCAGGTATGGGAGACCACGGGGTGAGGGTTGTTGGTGCTGCAGGAGGGAGGGGGGACACTAGACACTAGTGGGGGGGAATGGACTAAGGTGGGGTTTGGGGGACCAGTACTCAGGGATTGGGCTGTGTTGTTATAGGGCGATTCATTGCACCAATATCACCGGTACAGGAACAGAGCTCGGATGGGGGAGTGACCACTGGACATCAGGGAAAATATTCTTTAGACAGAAATTTGGGCACTCACCAGCTCGATTAAAATGCAACACCAACTGCAGTCTCAGGCTCCATTGTAAAACACCCAAGTCTGCCTGCCTGATGCATTTCAGACTGAAATCCTTTACTAAATATTCTTTTAGTAATCAGGCAGAGCACCTGGTGGAGGGACTACTAGACACCAGGGAATATGATGTAATGTACCGGGCAAGGGATCGGGTGAGGGGATGGACCACTAGACACCAGGCACAGAACTATAGTACATTGGGCATGGGTGCGGGTTGGGGACGGACTGCCAGACACAAGGGAAAAGTGTATATTGTTCTGGATGAGGGATTGGTTAGGGGGAAGGATCACTGGACACCAGGGACACTGTTTTGATGGATTGGAACTGGCACGGGGGGGAGGCCACTGCACTTCCTCCACCAACCATTAGGGTTGCGCAGGAGTAAGTCATGGTCTCTGTCAGGGATATTTGTACTGTGCAAGGGGACCATGCAAAGCACCCTTGTGCAGTGCAGATACTCTGAATATTGGACTGCACCAATATTCAGGTCCCCGCCCCTCCATTTGCATTGCACCTGCCTCCACAGTTTGCCTGGGCACAGACCAGGCTTTTGAATGTAGGAAATCCGTGCAAAGCCCGATTTGTGCTGCAAACCAGGATTTGCACCTGGGCAAAGTTTTGAATATCTGGCCCCAGATGCCTCATTGCTTACTTATAGGACTTGTAAGAAAAATTACTTGCCCTGATTTTTCTTACACATATTATAAGCAAAATAAAACACTCAAGGGATATGTGATTATGGTCAATAATCACACTTCTTTCTCAGGTGTTTAAAGGCACTCAGTGCAAGTGCCTCATGCCTAACACCCTCTAGAGGCATGTGATTATTGACACATAATCACACACCCTCTCATGCCTTATTGCATATGTAATTGCAATTCTCAGGTGAATGTTATCACACTTGGCGGCATCTCATGCCTAACAATACACCTGAGGCGTGCGATTATATCACCATAATGCACACCCTGTCATTTCTTATTGCTTACTTATTTGTTAACATTCTGACAGTGTCATGGCAACCAGGACAAACAACAACAATAGATCAATGTACTGAAAAAGGTAGTAGTACACTGAAGAAGCACAAACAGCACTATGCAAAACATTACAAAATAAAAAAATTAACATACATCTAGCTCTAATAAAGATTATACAGGCACCAGGACACAAACAATGAAAGATGAAGACTATTAAATACATATAATATGTCATGCTGCATGGAAAATATCAGGTTTATTTCCATTTGTGCTTTCAGAATCCACTGACCTCACTTGTGGCTGTGGCCCTCAGAAGGTCATCAGGTTCTGAAAGCACTCAGGAAAATAAATATGATGCATGTGTAACCCTTTGTTACCCGGGGTTACTAGAATCCCAGTAAGACCTAGTGGTAGGCAGGGAAGGCAGCTTGTGAAACTCCAGTTAAATGGGTTTCACACTGTATCACTCTATTCTCAGTCTCAGCTGAGACTGAGAGATGACATCACCAATAGAACTGTCGCAGCTGCAAAAGCCACATTGGAATCTGCAGCAGAGGGAGTGAGATAGAACGCTGGGAGTTTTCAAAGTCAGTCTCCTGCTTGCCCTCAAGCAGGAAGGGAGTTCCTGTTTACCTTCTGTGGGAGAAGGAGTGAGTGTCCAGTGTTCAAGTGGTGGAGACCGCTGTCCAGGTCTCAGTGCCCCCCTCCCTCTGGGGGGGGAGAGAAAGTAAAGTATCCCCATGTAGATTCCAGGGGCAATCCCCTAATTTCTGCAAAAGAAAGAAAGCTGCCTTTTACAGTTTCGGTTTGTGCTTGAAGAGTGGAAAAAGTTGTACTTCGCCTGTGGGGCACCTGCAACGAAAGGGTGAGTGTTTGCTCTAATATGAGAGGGCAAAAATGTGTTTCGTCAGCCTGGGAAATGTGAAGAAATCTGGGATTTGAACTACTGTTTGGGAGGCCTATAGTACTAGGACAAACAAATGGAGTAGTGTCAAAAGCTAAAGTGCTGTGTGGATTCAAGTAATGTTGTAGAGGGGGTGTGACAGTTCATCCACCGTTTAATCTACATTTCGAAGTTTCAGTTTGTCCAGAGAAATGGCCAGGTATGGGCTGTGGGAGCTGAAGGTGGGAACACCCCCCATCTTTAGTAACCAGGTCCACCTCTACGGATTTCTGCTGTGATTGCTACTTACCTCATGCACTTGGCCAGTGATGAGGAAGTACCCAGATATTAATTAAGCAAATGGTAAAATCTCTCTGAGGGTAGACTCTAAGTAGATGTGGGCAGCCACAACATAGGTAAAGAATTTCTCTTTGTGAGATGGGAGGCAGAAGAAGCAAATGGGAAATCTCTCTAAGGGTCACAGACTCTAAGTGGTGTGGGGAGCCACAACAAGTAAAATGGGTTCATTCTTCCAATGAACCGCCAGTCAAGTGGCCAGCAGGGGAGCCGGGCCAGTCGGGCTGTGTACCCAGTGCGCGTGCAAGTCTGGGCTGTGTGCCTGGTGGGTCCAGAGCCTGAAAACAGTAGAATTGGTCCATTCTTCAAGTGGACCACCTTGTAGTCTCTAATCTGCATTATCAGTAAACGTAGCTCCATGGGGGTCCATCTATGCTTTGTTGTGTTCAGCTAGTTGTGAAGAAAAGCCACACTGAAAAATCCCAATCCTGGTTCTGGACATTACAGTTATTGCTTCCTGTGTTCGGATTTACTTGGGTGCCCCTGTGCAGAGTAGCCAAACCTAGGTCCCCTTGTGCCGAGTAACCTCATCCTCCCCGAACCCAGGTCCCCACCAGGTATTGCTGACAGCGCCAACAGCATGCCACCTGTCATTTTGGCAAAAAGGCAGGGGTGGGGGTTACACCTGGAAAATAGAGAATAATGCATGGGCACCCATGTACAACATGGTTGTGTTTTCATTGAGGGGTTCTGAAGACATCATAGGGACCTTGAGAAACGAAGCTCAAGAGATCTTGGATGTCATCAGAACTCCAAGATGGAAACACAGCCAAGTTGTTCATGATTGCCCTTGTGTTATTTTGTATAGTATATGGTTTGAAACATAAAATAAAAACATTCTGCTTTTTTTTCTTGCCAAGAAATCATGGGCTTAATCTTTTATTATTTAAAAAAGCTTACCCAGCTGCTTAGAACCCACACTGATATGGGGTATGTTTATGTTTTTTGTTTTGTTTTTTTAAAGATGAAATAAGAGAAGAGTTTCTTTAAGGAGAATGTATGTGTGCTGTTTATGTGAGGAAATAAAAGAGAAGCAGCAGGTGGCACACGCTTCCATTCTAATTAAATATGTTGTTGCGCCACAGAAGGGTACAACAGCATTCTATGACCTTTGAACTATGGTGCAAGATCTTTTTAGCTAAGATGGAAATCCATGCACAACAAGGGGTAACCATATACTATATGCCTTTTGTGCTGCAGTAGTGACATTGTTATGCTGTTGTGCTGCAGTAGTGATGTCACTACTGCAATACAACTAAGAATGTTGCTACACAGCTGCTTCCCTCTATCCAGTCAAGCTGCAAGCTGTTTTTTTTTAAACTTGAACTTACCGAAAAAGCTGCAGCACTCTGAATCAATAATTTGAGCTTGCCACCATCCCTCAAGAGTCTCTCCCCCAACCCCCAGTTCACTCAAAGGAAGAGGAGTGGCTGAAATGGGCATGGATGTCCATACACTATAAAAGATAATGTGTGTGCATCCATATACAAACAAGCCTGTGCCTTCATCTTGAGTTTTCTGTGGCAATCAAGGAAACTCTTGAGATTCGTGGTTGCCACAGAATCCTCCCAATGCAGACACAGATCTGTTGTGTATGGTTTCTAACATGTTACCATATAAACAGCATATATAATGATTGATTGCACAAAAATTATGTTACTGCACCAGTTAGAGTTCAACTTAATGCTACAAAAGTAGGGAAATGTGGTGTTAAAGTTTCCAACCCTAACCCCCCCCCACAAGCAAAATGACAAGACCACACAAGCAACCACAGACAGCCATCATTAGGTAAGACAAACAACATATAACTGTTTCCAGATGACACAAATGCAATAGACATGATGTGCTATCATCATAGATTTGTATCTGTGGTATGCACCTCAAGACATACACACTAACATCTGGATGCAGATAGAAATCCATGATACTGAAATCACAACACTAATTCTGTCTGCAGAAGTACAGGCCCCTGCAGCCACAAATACAAATCCATGATACCCAAATTACACAAGTTCTTTTGTCTTCAATAGTGCAGATCCCTATAGGGCCAGTGCTTCTGTAACCACTGGTACTCATGCACACTGTAAGACATACACATACTTCTGGCTACAAAAGTGCAGGTTCTTATGGGGCCTGCATCTCTGCAGCCACAAGTGCAAGATATACACACTGACCTTTGGCTGCAGAAGTGCAGACTCCACAAAATCCATGATACCCAAATTGTAACATTACTTCTGTCTGCAGAAGCACAGGTCCCTGTGGTCCCAGTACTTCTGTAGGCACAGGTACTCATGCACAATGAAAGACAGGCACACACATCTGACTGCAGAAGCACAGGCCCCCAAGGGGCCTGCCCATCCACAGCCACAGGTACAGTGAAGCCCACCAGGATGAAACCCAATTCTGCAGCAGAATTACTGCAAGAAGCAATGCAATTTCAATGGGAGTTAATCCCTTTTGTCATCCAGGAAACTGTTATACTGCACTTCATCCTGGTGGGCTTCACTGTATAAGACTTACACATGACTTCTGCAGCCACAGAGAGAAATCCATTATACTCAAATTGCAGCATTACTTCTGTCTGCAGAAGCGCAGGCCACTGATGGGCCTCTGCTTCTGCAGCCACAGGTATAGGACATACGTACTGATGCCTGGCTGCTGAAGCACAGGCCCCAGTGGGGCATGTACATCTGCAACTCCATATAGAAATCTATGATACCTGAATTGTTACAGTACTTTTGTGTGCAAAAACACAGGCCCCTGTGAAGATGGTGGTTGCTGAGTAGGGGGTTGAGGTGAGGGTGTGGTGTGTGTGTTGGGCATCAGAGATCACTGATGGAGGAATTTTGTTCTTTTCAGATGTTTGAAAGACAGGGTCTTAGGGAAGAGGAAGCCAGGAAGGGGGAAGGGACAAAAGCAGAGACAAGGGATGGTCACATTGGGGCAGTAAAAGGTGAAAGAGAGGAAGGGATGGAGCAGGAGGATCCTGTGGGGGCAACACATGAGGGCAGCAGCAGGAAGGGGTAGATGGTATTGAGGAAAGTGGGGCCACTTGGGGGGAGAGGAAGGTAGCAAGGGTGGGGTAACTGGAGGGATGGAAAGTGGGCCAAAGATAGAGGCAGCTAATGTTGAATGCAGGGAGAAGGGGAAAGCTGGTAAGGGAGTGAAGGAGGGGTCATGGGATGAAATGAGGGTGACAAGGGGACTTGGGCAGCAGGGAGGCAAAAGTGAGGGGGCATGCAAAGGAGATGGGAAGGCTATTATCTTGGGCAATTCAAATGGTGAGGAGGTGAGATGGGGAGGTAAGGGAGCTGGGGCACGCCATAGATGGGTGTGGTGTATGCCAGGCATGATGGCAGGGAGAGTGGGGTATTACATGGCAAAATGCATTGACAAGGTAAGGGAAAAACCTCACATTATACGAACATACAAAAGAAGCCGGCAGATACAGGCCAAAACAGTCTATCTCATCTGCTCGAAATTCAGCATGGTTTATTCTACTTCTGCCACACCCCCACCCCCCACCCCCACCCCTGTTTATTTTTCTCATCTGGGATCAGCGCTTCCCTTCAGTCAAGCCACTACCTACAGTTATTTTGCCTTTGATTCTATCCCAACCCTTTTTGAAGCTGTCCACTGTCTTCTGAGAGACCAGTTCCTCAGGGGGTAAATTCCATGCTGCCATCACTCGCTCAGAGAAGTAGTACCTCCTCATCTACCTTCTGAACCTCCCTACCTCCAGTTTCATACTGTGCCCCCTTGTGACCCCTCCCTTTTTAGCCAGAACATGTCCTTTGTACCTGCAGTATTTATGCCTCTTAGGTATTTAAAGCTCTCAGTCATATCCCCCTGTCCCGTCTGTCTTCCAGGAAGCACATGTTAAGCTCACTCAGCCTATATTCATCAGTCTTCTCCTTCATCCCATTAATCATTTTGGTTGCCCTTCTCTGGACCCCCTCTAGGAGTTTGATGACCATCTTCAAATAGAGATGCCAAAACTGCACATAGTACTCCAAGTGTGGTCTCACCAGTGATCTGTACAGTGGCAGGATCACTTACTCACTCCTTGAGGTGATTCCTTTTGCTATACACTCCAACAACTTGTTTGCATTAGCAGCCACCCTTCTGCACTGAACTGTGTGATTAATGTTTCCTGTCACCATTATCCCAAGATCCTTCTCTTCCTTGGTGACCTTCAACCTTTTGCCACCTAAATGGTAGCAGTACCTGGGGTTCTTTGACCCTAAGTGCATGCCTTTGCACTTTCCCACATTAAATCCCAGCTGCCATGTTTTTGACCACTTTTCCAGCGTGTCATCTATGTACAAATGACCTTGCAGAGTGTGAGGTAGAAGTGGTAAAGGAGAGGTTTAAGAAGATAGGAAAGGTTTGCAGTGAAGCAGGGAGGTCAGTAGCCTTCTCAGAGGTATTCCCAGTCCCCAGAGCTAGTACTGCAAGAAAGCAGAGGACAGAGGAATTCAACAGTTGGATAGAAACATATACACACAGAAGCTGTCAGCAGAAAAGGACCTTTTTGCCCACCTAGTCTGCCCTAAAGTCCCTACCTACTATGTTACCATAGACCCTAACTGATCTCCGTCCTTACCTGGGGTGGTGTGAGTCAAGTAGATATGGACTGATAGGGAACTGGGGTAGAACATGGGACAACAAAGACCTGTATGTGCCAGATAGGCTACATTTAAACAGGGAGGGAACGAGGGTCTTAAAGAATAAGCTGGAGGAATTCATGTCAACGAATCTAAATTTAAGCCAAAGTAGGGGACAGGGGGTGCTGCATCAATAGGCATTTAGAGTGGGAGGTCAAACCCCCCTAAAGTAGACAACAGAAGGGAGCAAGCAAAATGAGCAGAGGGGAAAAGCGAGCGGGAGGGATGGGGAAGGGCAAACTGGGCCAGGCAGTAGTAGTAGAGTACAGAAGGCATGATGGAAGGTAGTGTTCTTAAACATAAGAAGCTTGGCAAACAAGATGGTGGATCTGCAGGCACTGACAGCTGAGAGGGAGGTGGACATAGCAGCTATCATGGAAAAGTGGACCACCACACACCATAAATGGAACCTCGTGATCCAACAGCACACCGAGAGAAATATCAGTTGCTTTATCTTTGCAAATAGCCACTTTGCCAGTTATTGCACTTTCAGCACCTTATAAATGTGACCTTATTGGACTTTCATCTGGTCAGTGTGGTTTGGTCGGTGTTATGGGTGCTATGGATTTTGTTTGAATATTGTCTTGTTTGCTAACAGCACCATAACCTACCATCCTGGTGCTCAGTCTAGTTTTAGTGTGTTAACAGAGAAGGCATCTTCAACATCAGGGGAAATGGGAAAATGAGGGGACACAATCTTAAATTGGAGGAAGGAAAACTTAAAAGGGCAATAAGGAGGAACTTTTTCACCGAAAGAGTGGTGTTCGGGTGGAACGGGCTCCCAGAGGGGGTGATATCATTGCAGACAGTAGACAGGCTTAATAGGGGATGAAACAAGGTGAAATGGAGGATTGTAATGGGGGAGGACTAGTGGGGAGTTGAGAGGAGGAGGAGGAGGAGGAGAGGAGGAAGAATCCAAGGAGATGGGGGAGGGGCAGCTCTAGTATCCGCAACACAGAGCTGCACATTCAAGCAGACTTGATAAACCGAAATGGCCTATATCTGCTGGCAGTTTCATATGTTCATAAAAAAAGATCCGCAAGAGACAGTTTTGTTTTTGGCAGTGGGACCAGACCAAAACTGGGGATTGGGCACCCCAATGTTGGCATACTCTTTGGTGGCACCGAGGTTGGGCACCCTGGTGTTGCCAGGTATCTTTTTTTTGGGGGGGTGGATGGCTGATCTGGAGGGGGAGATGGGTTGTATCATTCAGCAGTACCAGGCATGGGCATACGGTCTGCTTCTAACTTAAAGGGGGGCAGCAACTTGTTAAATGCACTTTAAGCTGTTAACTTCTTGCATTAAGCATAGACTCCCCCACTACCCTCAGAGCACTGTTCGACTCCGTTAGACAATTAACTTACATTGTCTTGCCAAACAGCTTGTTTCTTGTTTGCTTTCCCAAAACAAGCTGAAAAACAGAGAAACCTGATTCAAGCATGGTAAGCTGTGGGTTACGAGTTTCAGGCTCCAGGAAGGAAGGAGGAAGGGCTGGTGGCGGCAAGTAGTGAAGCACTGTTACTGACCAGACTTACTTAAATAAGCATTTGTCAATGCCGAATGTTGTCTTGCTGGCATTGGCATTCGTAGTGTAGTAGTTAGAGAGATGCATAATAGGAATGGCAGTGAAGTATTGACTGACAGGCATTGGGATGTGCCTTTGGGTCGTCGGTCGTAATGCTCATGCCATTTCACCTCACCCTACCCTGCAGATACCGACAAGTGTTGCGTTGTGCCTTGGGGTCTTCAGGCACTTACCCCATTCCATAAGGAAATACACTGAGATGGGTGCAGTACAGGAGAATGGGGTGAACTTTGGGGCTGAACAGTCCAAGGCACACCTCAATGCCTGTCACTGGCTGCAGGGTGGGGGTGGAATGGCATGAGCATTACAGCCAACAATCCCAAGTCACACCTCTGACACCTGTCAGTCTCTACAGGGAGGGGTGTTACGGTTGGAAACCCTAACGCCCCAGGCATTTGTTGGTATTTTCACTCCAAATTTTCAACAATTGGTTTTTTGTGACCTCACCTCATGAACAGTGGCACTATCTGTCCATTAGCTGAAAGGTGATTTTGCACAGGGACTGTGTCATTTGGAGCCACAGGTGCGAAAACACATTTTGGGCAGGATGTAAAAAAATGACAGCTGTACTGTTCATGAGAAGGTGTAAAAAAATGGCAATGTGGAAAATCTGGAGTGAAAATATGAAAAATTGATGACGTCACGAGTGTGCATAGAAACTGTGTAATGCACGCCCATAATGCAATTATTTTGGGGATTTTTTTAACCAGATTTTCAACATAGGCCTTTTGGGACCTCTACTCATGAACAGTGCCACTGTGATTTTGTTAATCTGTCTCAAAGGTTGATTTCCCACGATGACCCCGCCATTGTGCACCACGTGTGAAAACACATTTTGGGCAGGATGTGAAAAATGACAGCAGTACTGTACATAAGGAGGTGTAAAAAAATGGCAATGTTGAAAATCTGGAATGAAAATATGAAAAATTGGTGCAGTCACAAGCGTGTGTAGAAACTGCGCAACACACACCTGTAACACAAATATTTTGGGGATATTTTTAACCAAATTTTCAACATAGGTAGTTTGGGCCCTCTGCTCATGAACAGTGTCACTGTGATTTTGTTAATCTGTCCCGAAAATTGATTTCCCACAGCAACTGCGCCATTGTGCGCCACATGTGTGAAAACACATTTTGGGCAGGATATGAAAATGACAGCTATACTGTTCATAAGGAGGTGTGAAAAATTTCAATGTTGAAAATCTGGAGTAAAAATAGAAAATTGTTGAAGTTATGAGTGTGCATGGAAACTGCGCAATGCACACTCGTAACAGTCATGTTTTGGAATTTTTTCATCAAATTTGCAACATAGGCTTTTTGGGACCCCACTTCTTGAACAATGGCACTGTCATTTCATTAATCGGTCCCAAAAGGCGATTCCACGCAGTGACCGCGAAATGACCTTTCAGGACCGAATAATGAGATGACAGTGCATGTATTCATGAGGTGAGGTCCCAATAACCCCATGTTGAAAATTTGGAGCCAAAATTCAAATAAATGGCTGAGCTATCTACTTAGATTGAAGTGCCTCCATTTATGCCATTATACAGCTTACTGGCATTTCTTCATTTTGCAGTTCGGCTTTGAAGAGTCCAGATGTGCTCCTGCTCCACCGAAGATCGCAGAGCCCAAACTCCAGAAGTAAGTATGGGGCGAGGGGGGTGTGGGGAGGTGAGATGCACAGAGGGTGGGTGCAGGTCAGGGGAGAGGGCACTGTGGACAATGAGAGACCATTTCCTTTTTTTCAGGTACAGAAAAAAAAATGGACATCGCGGGACTGTTTTCTTTCTTTACAGGTGAAATAAAACAAATGTTGGGCACACTGAGGTGGGCCCCCCGTGTTCCACATGACTTTTGGGGGTGATGCTGGCCACACTGGGGTGGGCTCCCAGTGTGCCACACAATGGGAGTGGGGCCAGGAACATGCCAACATGATAGGCTTTCTGTGAGCAGCAGCACACGGGGGATGCTCCCAATGTGCCACACAATGTGGGGGGTGGTGGACACGCCGACATGGGATTGCACCCCCGATGTCAGCTTTCTTTTGGGATTGTGTGGTGGTGGCAGGAGCCACCGCCTTATTTATTGAAATGTTTCACCAGGAAAGGCATGTACGGGAGGCGTGTCATCGGTGCCACTGCATGACGAGCTTGTAATTGATTACAGCAGCACATTTCTTACAAGTTGTGTCCACTTCACATAATTCTTGTGTCAGCGCTAGCATGCTGGCTAATTGAGGAATGAGGGATGCACCTACTAAAGCGTACCCTACATTTGCCAACACTGACACACCTCTGCATTTCTCCTACTACCACAACATGTTGCTTGCACAAGCACAAGACAACATAAAAAGGAACATGTCCCCTGTGTTCGGCATTTACTCCTACTCCAGTTTGCAGAAACAGACTCCAGCTGATTCTTGGTGAACTGTGGGTTTTGGGCTATAAGAAGGAGAGTGGGTGGGTGTATTCTATTTATATACACTACTGCTGTGTTTCAGAACTGAGCATCAGGTTGTACTGATCATTGCCTACTTTTGGGGAAGGTGGCTTAAGTTCCATATTAAGCGACACTTATGCTTATATGTTATCTTTCCATGTGTTCACACATGTAAGTATGTTTACTAGCAAAATCATAAATAAAAAAAGAAAACAAAGCACGGATAATCAATGACTGAAATTCTTTTAGAAGTATTTTGTGTACAAGTTGAAAATTCACCTGCGACAAGGGAATTCTTCACTCACAACCTGAAAAACATCCCCCGTTGCTAAGCTTTTTTTTTGTCACAATGTGAAAAACACTAATTTTGTAAAAGGAAAATGCTCACAAAAGCAACACTTTGGTGTTGTATCAGAGGGTTATCCTAAAACCCTACTGAGCATGCTTTGAAGCCAAATTTCAAAACCGTATTACTCTGGAACCACTTAATATTTTTTCATGAAACCTTCGAAAGGCTCACACCCCTTCTGCTCTGAAAGTTTAAGAACAAAATTCCATTCTGTCTAGGCTGTAGTTGGGTGCAAAAATATGGCAAAATTGTCAAAACATGTTGCTTTTTCTGTAAATGAGACGCATCCGGATCTCAGAAGCTGGACAAGTTCCCGTTACAAAACTTCCCATGTCTCAAGAACACGCCACCTGGCCAACAAAGGTCAAATTTGGGACAATTTCATTAAGCACTACCAAATTTAGTAAGGTATAAAAATAGGGTTTAACATTAAACACTGTACTCAACCGTAACTATATTTGTGTTACATGCAAGTATGATACATAGGTAGGAAGGTAGACAGACAGACAGACAGACATAGACAGAAAGACAGACATACATACAGACATAGAGACAGCGACAGATAGACAGAGATAGATAGATAGATAGATAGATAGATAGATAGATAGATAGATAGATAGATAGATAGATAGAGACAGACAGATAGATAGATGGAAAATTAGTGGGTGGATCTTAGGAAAAAAGTGACAAAATAGTCAAGCTAAAACAGAAGCTGGTAAACAAAATAGTGTGGATAGGGAAGGGGCAGAAATAAATTAAGAGTGTACCAGTGAAAGAGCTGATGAGTCATCAGGTAATTTTAATAAGCTGATAATGTTAGAAGGCTGAATGGTGACAAGTGTGGGGGAAGGAGTCTGAAAAATGAGAGAGAATGATATATGAATATGCACTCATTGCACAAATTCCAATATGAGTATGTCTGCACATACCCTGAATAAACATATGTGTAGGCATACCCTCGCATACACCCATACTGTACAATGCATGCATGAATGCAAATATATCAGAAGGGTGACAGGAAAGAATTATGTTCAGTGGTAAAACATGAGGTGGCTGGCAGATGTTTTAGTAGAAAATACACCTGTCATTCAGTTCAGAAGACTGCTGGGAACCTAAGTGGATGATTTGCCTGGTGTCTATGGTTTTTCACTGGACAACATTATGGAATCCCTGCTGAAGGACACAAGCAGAAAGATAATTGAAATGGTGGTAGTGGTGAGAGGGGGGCTGAATGCACAACAGAGGGGAAGGACCTAAGGTCAAAACTATGAGAAAACTTAAAATTCCACAGTACACTGTAACAAAGCCGTGGGAAAGGCAAACAGGATGATGGGATGCATTGGGAGTGGGATCTGCAGCAGAAGCCAAGACATAATCCTCCCACTAAACACGTTGTTGGTGAGACCACGTCTGCAGTACTGTGCAAGGTAGTGGAGTTCACACCCAAGGCAAGACTGTGATAAAGTGGAAGAAGTACAATGGAGGGCAACCAAAATGGTCCTGGGTCTAGACATACATGGAAAGGGTGAAAGACATGAACGTGTACACCCTCAAGAGGAGAAGGGAAAGGGGTGACATGAAAGAAATGCACAAGTACATGCACAGGATAAAAAGAGGCATCGAGGTCATTTTTTTCCTTGGGCTGTGGTACAGAATGAAGGAAAATTCGCTCATACTAACAGAAGGGAAATTCAAGAAAGATGTCTGCAAACACTTTTTCAAGGAAAGAGTGGTGGACAAGAGGAACAAGCTACCAGAAGAAGTGATAAGGGCCACATTGGTAAGCCAATCCCGGGGGGCGGAACAGACAAGTGGGCTTAGTCAGAGGAGGGGCAGAAACTAAAGGGCAGGACAGCCACTAGGGCCAGAGCAGAATATTCAGATAGGGTTGCAGACTAAATGGATCAGTAGGCCTTAATCTGCCATATGTATGTATGCATGTAAGTATGTATGTATGTATGTTTGTATGAATGTATGTATGTATGTATGTATCTTTGTATTAACATTATGGCTGTTAGAGGTAAAGTGGGATACAGTGTCCATTTCTGATAGCTCTATAGTGTTTTAGAAACCAGTCAGGCAGGTGTCTGCCAGTCTCTCTGATGTAAATAGCTGGCAACTTCCAGCATTGAATACAATATATTGTGCAGGGATGCCCAGTTAACATATAGTCTACATACCAAATGCAAGTAAATGTATTCTTTTATTACAATTATTATTTTAGCAGATATTTATTGAAGAGGCTTCTGAAAACTACTACATGGCAAAATTGGTGCAGAGCTAAATTTTTCCTTTGACAGGTTGATTCTTTTAATGGATCTGAAAATCATTATACTCTTCTATTCTGGAATTAGCTCTTTTATTTATTTAATAGGTGAAAAATGCCAGTAGGACCTTGGGTTTCAGTGACACCACAGATGAATTTACAGGCGTAACAGCATTTTGTTTTTTTACATGCCTTGGTACCTGGTAGCATAAAAAGGTTAGGAGTGTGAATGCATTTATTTACTGGGGACTGAAATGGTTGGGTGGGTTGGGATACCAGGGAATATGTGGTTCTGTAAAGGAAGCTTGGATGTTAGTGTCAGTTTGCAGAAAAGGGAAGTTCCTTGTAATCCTCCTATGGAAAGAAAGGGTATTAGAAGGTGGACTACTGTATGTTGTTGTTGCTGCATTAGAGTACCTTTCTTGGAAGGGGCTAGGCTACAGGTCATGTAGCTCACCTTGGAGAGGGCTCTCTCCACTATGCTTTCTGCATAACTGCTGCATAAGAGACAGTTTGGCCTAGTGGCTAGAGCACAGAGCTGTAGATCTAGAGACCTTAGTTTGAATCCCGTAACTGTAACATATCTTTTGCTGATAACACTCTATCGGTCAGTGTTGCCATCTGTGAGTTACCAACGACTGCTGTGAACTACAATTTCACAGCCTGCAAGCCTGTGAGTGAAACCTGAATTGCTGTGTTTGACCTGTTTTACCCCCCTTCCCCTTAACTCGTAGACTGATTTTAACTTTAATCACATTGAAGCTGCTACAGGACCTGAAGTGTGCTGCATAGACTGCTGTTTGAGTCTGCACATGAGTCATCTGTTGTTGAGAACTGTATATGCTAAAGTTCTGTGGAGCTGTGACTGATTTGGGTTGCTAGGTAATAGCATAGTACCTGACCTGCTTGCAGCATTATTGCCATCACCTGCTTTCATTGAATTCTGTACTGGTCTCCACATTTTTCCAGATGGTGGCAGCTCTGGGAAGTGGAGGGGGGGCGATTTTAATATAAAGGCTGCCTTCTACACAGCGGCAGCGTCAAAGCAGCAGCAGCTAAGTGGGACGGCAAAGTGAAGAGAGGAGTCTGACCGGAGTCAGACCGGGGACGGACTGGGCTACTAGAGTTTGTAATATCTTGCTTAGAGTTAATCATTTCTTTTGGGTTTGTACCTATAGATTAGTTATGATTAACAGAGGGATATTGTTGTGTGTAGCCTATACACTTTGTGTTTTGTGTACTGATGGGTTATTTTGTTCTATGTGTGTTAATAATGACTTTAGAACGATGAAAATAATCAGATTCTGGAGTTCCAGACTCAACTGTTTATTCCTAATTATAGTCATTTATTTGGTGTAAAGTTAAATACATGTGTTATAATTTGGGTTACAGTGTTAGGAAATATAAGACACGGAAATGTGTCTGCCTGTTTGCATAAGAACCTGGTTACATTGCTTTCTTTGCTAATTCGATCTGGCAATGTTGAAAGCAACCCTGGTCCTTTAGCAAACGATATGGCAGATAGTAATTTTTTTGCAGCATTCATATGGCCTCAAAATTATGCATTTTAATGTATTAGCTTAACATCTAAATTTCATGAGGTGGAGTCATGGATTAGTTTATATAATCCGATGTTCTGGCACTGACTGAAACCTGATTAACCTTACCTGTTCTTGATACTGAACTTTGTATACCTGCTTATAAACTTTTAGAAAGGATCATGTCACTGGTAGAGGGGTGGGGTTTTGTTTTATGTTAAGGAATATTTAATGGTAAATGAGACCACTATATTTAAGTAATTTGGAATATTGTGAACATATTACTATTCAGTTATTGTTGGGATTTGTCAAAAATTAACTATTTGTTGTGTATATCTTCCACCTAATGGTAGCAAATCAGGCTTACAAGAACTTGTAAATGCTTTGAATACTGGGGTTTCTACAGAGTTAATACTACTGGGGGATTTTAATTTAAATTGATGGGTTCAGATATAACAAAGTTAAATACGGTCTTGTCTCAGTCTGGTTTTACAACAAATTATTACTTTGCCCACTCGACACAATAATAGATCAGGAAATCACACATTGCTGGACTGATATTAACAAATAGACCTATTCATATTATAAAATGTGGTTTGACCTCTGATTCGTTATGATCATCATCCAGTCTTCTGTATTTGGAAACATGGGGACTGAAGAAGTCTAAGCCAATTATAAGGATTTTGAGATCTTTTCTAAATTTGATGTACATTCTTTTGTACAGAGTTGGGTAAAATAGATTGGTCTTTTTATATTCTATCCCTGATGTGGGATTCTGCATTGCATTTTTTCATTACTGAGTTTACACATGTTTTGGACCAGTTAGCCCCTTGTTAAAAGAAGGGTCCGAGGGAAAACTTATGGGTGGTTAACACCTCCTTTGATTAAACTCATGAGACAATGAGACAAGGCCTGAAAACATATAAAATGAACCATTCTGCTTCTGGTTATCATGCGATAGGACTTTTAGGAACCAATGTAAGGCTAAGATAAGGAAGGCTAAAACAGACTATATTCGCCATAAACAATGTGAAGGGTTATCTAACGCTACTACTTTTGGAAAACAATTAACAATTTTATAAGACCTAATGTTTGTCAACCAGGTTCAATGAGGTTGAACGGTGACTTGTTGTCTTGTCCATTGAAGATAGCTAACGAAGTTTAATTTGAAATTTACTGCATTGCCTGCTTCCTTTAGTGACCAGTCCAAGGTGAACTACTTGGGATTGACTGAAGATTTTACAGTTAATCCTAAACTGTACTTAAGGACTACTACTCCAAGGAGGTAGAGAAGTTGTTGCATTGTATTAAGAGGGACAGCCAGCTGGTTCTGATGGCTTATGTCCTAGTTTATTGGCGGATGCTGCCTCAGTTATAGCACTTCCAGTTAGTATTATTTTCAATTTGTCTTTGTTACAGGCACTATACCTAATATATGGAAACATACTTTGGTCTTCTATATTTAAATCTGGTTCACAACATGAGTTTTGTAACTACAGACCTATTTCTATCTTGTCTGCTTTAGCTAAAGTTCAGGAAAGAATAGTTTATAATCAGTTGATTGGGTATGTGGATCGCTTTGATTATTGTCTAGAACCAACATGGTTTTAGAAAGGAAGGAGTACTGAGACTGCCTTGGTCAGAGTTCACTGACACGGTGTACTTAATAGCATGGATAAAGGGGTGTCGCCGGTGCCGTGTTCGTGGACTTGACCAAGGCATTCGACCAGTTGATCACCAATTGTTGATTTCTAGACTTGAGTCATTGGGAGTTGGTGAGTCTTTCTTGACTGGACGAGGGATTATTTAACAAATAGGTTTCAAAGGGTTAAATATAGGGTGCTGTATCAGACTCTGTAATGGTTAAGTGTGGGTTCCACAAGGTTCTATTTTGGGGCCACTTTTGTTTTCTTTTGTTTTTGATCAGCTAGTAAGTGTGATTAATAATGCTTCTAACACTTTATGCTGACGATGCAGTAATTTATACGAGGGTTTGTCTGTTGGTGATCTAGGTGTTTCTTTAACAGAGGAAATGTGCAATTTTCAGTCTTCACTTATGGCCTGTAAATTACTCTTAAACAAATCTAAGACAAAGGTGATGGTTTTGGTACCCCACCTAGACTGAGATCTGAGGTTGGTACTTTGGAAGTTAAATCTCTTGATGGATTACTGTTTGACTATGTTGATACATTTCAATATCTTGGGGTATTACTAGATTCTCATCTAGTTATGAATCTCATTTTTTGAGGGTTACCTCAAGAATACATTGTGGATTAGGTTCTTTGTACAGAATCCGTTCATTTCTTATTCATGAGTCTAGGCTGGTTATTTCAAATTGCTGCTTACTTCCTATTGTGAACTATGCAGCTATGATTACTGACACTGCTTCTGCGACAGTGATTTCAAAGAAATCCACTTTACTTCACTTGATAGCTAAGTTTGCTTTAAATTGTTCTAAGTCATCTCATCATTGTGTGATTTTGAAAGAAATGGGCTGGTTACCGGTTTCATTAAATTTCCAGTACTGTGGCCAAGTTCATATGTAAGTTATGGACTCTGGAATTCCACATAGTATTTCAAAGTTTTGAGACCATATATTGATGGTCATTATTCTAGACATAGGTCAGACAGTAGGTTTCTCGAGATTCCTTTTATGAAATCTAAAGTGGACAAAGATCCTTTGCTTATATTGCTCCATTTATTTGGAATGAAATTCTCAAAATATTAGGTGGTTGTGTTCTGTCAAAAGTTTGCGATGCATTAAGGATGTATTTCAATCTCAATTTAATTGTAACTGTTTTTATGAATTTTTTTTTATGAATTTTATATGTAACAAAGACATTTTTGTCTGCAATTTGCTGCATTGTATATGTATGTTTGATTATGTATTGTCTGTATGCAATATATGTGGGTCGCACCTGTAAAAGGAACTTGTTTCCAGTGTGCTTACCCGTTAAGCGAATAAACAAACAAACATACTCACTATGTGACCCAAGGCCCTTTACCTCCTACGCTTATCCTCTCTGTAATCTCTATCTAATCTATCCCAGTCAGACAGGATCTCTGACAACTGTGCAAACCCATACTACTGCTACTACTATAGGCAATTGGTAATTGAGCAGTACAGTAGCCCTGACTACCAACCTGTATAACTGTGGGAAACTGGGACTCTCTCACATGAGTTTTGATTACCAACCCATACTAGTGTAGACCATTAGTAACCAGTCAGGAGTCCTGACTCTGAACATATAGCAGTTGAAGTTGTATTTATATTTAAACAGGATGTGGTACTCGACAAAACCTGTTTTCAGGACCAGTCTGCTCTGCCAATTGGAGCATCCCAGCAACTGCTTGCACCAGGGAGAGGATCCTCCTGGAAGCATTCCAGGACGGCTTCCTTACCTAGAGGTTAATGGAGCCAATGAGGGAAGGAGGGAAATATACTAGACCTGGTGCTGGAAGATAGGAAACAGGTCAGGGATGTAAGGGTGGAGGAACCTCTGGCAAGCAGTAACCACTGCACAGTGTGGTTCTCAATCAATCTGGGTAGGGAAGTAGCCACTACAAAAACTAGGGTCCTGGACCTCAAAAGGGCGGACTTTGGCAGGATGGGACACATATTGGAAAGTCATATGGCAAGCATCCACCCAGAAATGGATATGGAACAACAATGGGCAGTCATCAAGGCAGGACTGGCTGAAGCCACTAAAACTTGTGTCAAGAGCTAGAGCAAGAAAGCCAGGACCAAGAACCAAGTTGGATGAGTAGAGAGACTGTGGAGAAGGTGAGGGAAAAGAAAAACGCATTTTGGACCTACAAGAGATCCAGCAGGGCAGAAGACAGAGAAGAATATGTGAAGAAATCCAGAGAAGTGAGCAGAGTGGTAAGGGCAGCAAAGGCAGCTACAGAATGGAGGTTAGCGCAGAGGATCAAAGAAGGAGAAAAGGATTTCTTCAGATATATCAGAAAGAAGAGGAAGAGCAAGGATCAAATTGTTAGGATCAGGAGGGGAAGTGGGTGGGTAGAAAAGGGGGCTAAGCAGGCAGAAGTATTTAATGAATACTTCTTTTCAGTTTTCACCATGGAGAGGGATGGGCCTGTACCTGAGAGGAAGGGGGCGAGGTGAGAGGGTGGGGGAGAAGCTACCATGGATGGGGAAATCACAGTGGAAAGGGTGAGGGAGGGCTTTAAGTCCCTGAAAGTGGACAAGGCACCTGGCGCAGATGGAGTCCACCCCAGGGTGCTGAAAGACAGTTGGCAGAGGTACTGGCAGGGCCATTGTCAGACCTGTTCAATAATTCTCTGAACATGGAGTGCATGCCCAGGGACTGGAGGGAAGCACATGTGGTACCTCTCCATAAGAGTGGGCCCAAGGACGAACCGGGGAACTACAGACCGGTAAGCTTTACTGAAATTGTGGGAAAACTGATGGGAGACAATCCTCAAGGAAAGACTGGTGCAATTTCTTGAGGATAACAGTCTCCATGACAGCAGGCAGCACGGGTTTGTCTTGGGCAGATCCTGCCAGATGAATTTGGTTGATTTTTATGACTGGATTACGAGGGCACTGGTCAGGGAACATTCAGTGGATGTCCTCTACCTGGATTTCAGCAAGGCCTTTGACTCACTGCTACATGGTAGACTGACCTGCAAGTTGAAGACAGTCTGGGAGCAGGGAGGAAACTGGTCAGATGGGTCGAGAACTGGCTGCAGGGTAGACAGCAGAAGGTAGTAGTGTGGGCGGGGGGCATCTGAACCCAGGGCAGTAACAAGTGGTGTACCACAGGGCTCAGGGCTCAGCGCTGGGACCAGTTCTGCTTAACATTTTCATAGCTGACATTGCAGTAGGGATTAAGAGCAAGATCAGTCTCTTCACAGATGACACAAAGATTTGTGATGAGGTAGATGGGGGGGGCAGCAAGGGTACTTCAGGAGGATTTGGCAAAACTGGAGGAATGGTCTCATACCTGGCAGTTTGGTTTCAATGCCAAGAAGTGCAAAGTGATGCATTTAGGAGGCAAGAACCCCAGGACAGAATTATTAGCTGAAGGATGTCCCTTTAACAAAATCCAAGAAGGAGAAGGATCTGGGAGTGCTGGTAACCAGGGAGGTGAACCACTCTGCTCAGTGCAGGAAGGCAACAGTGAAGGCAAACAGGATGCTAGGGTGCATAGCAAGGGGGATTACTTCTGGGACTGGGGAGGTCATCTTGCCCCTGTACAGGTCCCTGGTGAGACCGCACCTAGAGTACTGCGTGCAATTCTGGCACCCCTACTTGAAAAGCAAAATCAAACTACTGGAGGGGGTACAGCACAAGACAACAAAAATGATCCTGGGGTTGGGGGACAGACCATATGAGGAGAGACTGAGAGAGCTCAATATGTATACCCTGGAGGAAAGAAGGGAGAGAGGGGATATGATCGAGACCTTCAAGTAGCTGAAGGGTTTGAACGGAGTAGACACCAGATATATGTTCAGTCTAAAGGGTGGAAGGGAAACCAGGAGACACTCTATGAAACTGGAAGGGGGCAGGTTCAAGAGGGAACTGAGGAGGCACTATTTTACAGAGAGGGTGGCAGGGTGGAACGCTCTGCCAGAGGAAGTCGTATTGCTGCAGAGTGTTGGCTTCAAGAGGGGTGGTACAGATTCAAGGGAGGGTACAAACCAGGAGGGGGTGGAGGATGGGGGGGAGGGCATTTGAGGGAAGAGGGGCAGCTGCAGTCTAATGGACTGAAGTACTACACGCTCAAGCAGACTAGATAGACTGAAAGGCCTGTATCTCTGGCAATTTCCTATGCTCGTATGTTCGTATTAATATAATAGCTATCCTGAGTAACAGCCATAGGCAATGAACAGAGGCAGTAAGCCAAATGGAATCCTGAATATCAACCCATAACAGTGCAGGTAGGAGCCCAAACTACAGTCCCATACTGACACAGACTATTGGAGATCAGCCAGGAGCCCTGATTACCAACCCATACCAGTGCAGGCAATTAGTTATTAGACAGGTGCTCCGACTACCAGCACATGCAGTAGCAGTGTAGGCAAACAGTAATCGGACAGGAACCCAGCCTATCAACATTTAGACCACTAGACTGTCAAATAAAGAGCATTTGTTACAAATATCAAATTATGTACTTTACTAAAAATGATTGTTGGCAAGAGTCTGCCAGTGGGGTCATGGAGATTAATAGACCTCAGAGACAAAGGCTCATTGCTTGCAGTAGACCAAAAATCAATTTCACATTACAACACCATTCTCCAGTAAAACAAAAAAATTGTCTGCGCCTGTCATGTTGAACTGATGGGAGAACTATCTGTACACATATTTTGTAAGAAAATGAAGCTATAATGTAAAATTGATTTTTGGCCCATTATACTTGTATGTACAGTATAGTGACTTTACTAGAAAATAGCTACCACCCAGCACACATATAGAAACATTAGAATTTGCTGGCAGAAAAGGACAGCATGGCCCACCCAGTCTGCCCAGATGGTTCCTGACTAGTTTGCTTCCATAGACCCCAACTGGTCTCAGGTGGCCCCTCCTTCTCCCTGCCTATTCGCTAATATTCCCTTATGTCTATTCCACACATGCTTGAAGCCCTCATCCGGTTTTGCATCCACCACTTCTACTGGCAGTCTATTCCTGGTTTCTACCACTCTTTCAGTGAAGTAGTGCTTTCTCACATCCCTCTTTAAACCCCCCCAGCTTCATTGCATGCCCTCTGATCCTTGTGCTCTTTCTCCTTTAACAGAGACTTCCCTTCTGCCCCCTGCTTACCTCCATGAGGTGTTTGTAGGTCTGCATCATGTCCCCTCTCACTCTCCTTTCTTCCATGTGGAGATCCCTTAGTGTCTCTTTGTAGGGCATTTGGTGCAATACCTGCATCATTTTAGTTTCCTTTCTCTAGACTATCTCTACCCTGTTTATGTCCTTTCTAGGGTGTGGACTCTAGAACTGGACACAACACTCCAGGTGGGATGCTCCTCCATCCTATACTCATTTCCTAAGTTCCTGTTGCCTAGGTGCATCATTTTGGTCTTTTTAGCATTGAACCTCAACTGACATGTTTTTGACTACTCCTCAAGTTTCGCAAGACCCCTACGCATTCTTTCCACATAGAAACATAGAAGTTGACAGCAGATAAGGACCACAAGGCCCATCCAGTCTGCCCGTTTCTTTTTCTACCTTTTGAATGTGCCATTGGCCTTTGCTCTGTCAATGGCCTATCTAGTCATACTCATCTGTATTGCTCCCTTATGCCTATCTCGTGTCTGTTTGAAGCCCTGCACTCACTGTATTCATAGCCACCACTTCCTGAGGTAGGCAGTTCCATGCATCCACCACCCTTTCTTTTTAGTTGTTTAACCAGGAGTAGCACACTAAGTTGAAACCTTTTTTACAGGTGTGACCTGGGAGCACAGGGAAGTTAAGTGTTTTGCTCAGGGTCACACAGTATGTAAGTGGAAGCTGTGGGATTCAAACCCAGGTCTGGTCTGCTGGATGTCGCCAGATTTGCAGCTCTGAGCCTTAAACCATTGCGCTATACTGCCTCCCTCTTTTCTGTGAAAAAGAACTTCCTCACATTACCCCTTAATCGGGCTCCCTCTAATCTCATGCTGTGCCCTCTTGTCCTGCTATTTTTTTTATACTGAAACATGTTAGACTCTTTCACCTTGTTAATGACATTAAGGTGTTTGAATGTTTCAATCATATCACCTCTCTCCCTCCTTTGCTCTAGGGTATACATATTGAGTTCAGTTAATCTGTCCTCATGTTTTCTGATGCAGTCCCTGTACCATTTTGGTTGCCCTTCTGTGAACTGCCTCAATTTGGTTAATGTCCTTGTGAAAGTGGGGCCTCCAGTACTGCACACAGTACTCCAGATGGGGCCTAACCAGTGTCTTGTAAAGAGGGATTATTACCTCCCTCCTCCGACTTGTGATACCGTTACTAATGCACCCCAACATCCCTCTAGCCTTACCTACTGCTTCAGTGGTCTGCTTGGATGATTTCAGGTCATCGGTGATGATGACGCCCAAGTCTGTTTCTTCCCTTGTGACTGCCAGCAACTCCCTTCTCAGCCTATAGGTGGCTTCAGGGTTTCTCTTCCCTATGTGCATGATCTTGCACTTCTTTGTGTTAAACCCCAGTTGCCACTCTTCTGACCATTTTGCTAGTTTATCCAGATCTCTTCTCATTCTACCCACCCCATCTGGATCATCTACTCTGTTGCAGATCTTGGAGTTATCTGCAAACAGACAAACATTACCCTCCAGTCCATCTGCAATGTCACTGATGAAGATATTGAAGACGACTGGCCCCAGGACTGATCCCTGAGGTACCCCACTTGTGACCTGCATCTCTTCTGACTGTATACTGTTTACCACCACTCTCTGTTTTCTGCCCGTCAACCAGTTTGCCACCCAGTTGACCAACGTCTGACCCACCCTGAGCCTACCCAGCTTATTAATCAATCTTCTATGTGGAACAGTATCGAAAGCTTTGCTGAAGTCCAGGTAGGTGGCATCAACTGCTCCCCCTTGGTCCACCACTCTGGTTACCCAGTCAAAGAAATCTATAAGATTAGTTTGACAGGACCTTCCTTTTGTAAACCCATGCCGTCTTGGATCCTGTGCTCCTATGGATTCCAGGTGTTGCACTATTCTTTCCTTAAGGAGTGTCTCCATAATCTTGCCCACTACTGAGGTAAGACTAACTGGTCTGTAGTTCCCTGGCTCCTCCCTGCTACCACTCTTGTACAGCAGGATCACATGAGCCCTTCTTCAGTCTTCTGGGACCTCTCCTGTGCTCAGAGATTCACTGAACAGTTTTGATAATGGCTCTGCTAGTTCCACCCTTAGCTCCTTTAGTACCCTGGGATGTACAGTATGCCATCAGGTCCCATTGCCTTGTCCACCCTGAGCTTATCGAGCTCTTGTAGGACCCTTTCTTTTGTGAAGGGACTAGTGCACACCTCCCTTCCCGTGTCCATTGTGCTGCGCTCTGGGCCCTGCCCTACCTTCTCTTCAGTAAATACTGAGCAGAAGTATCTATTTAGGATAGATGCTTTTACATGGTCCTCCGCCTCACTCGCCCCCTTATACCCTTTGATTTTAGCAATACCCCCTCTGGACTTTCTCCTTTCATTAATGTATCTATAGAAAGTCTTGTCACCTTCTTTTACTGTTTATTTATTTATTTAGTTTTTGTTGACCCGGTAAGTGCACTAGACAAATCCTGCCTATTTTCAGGCACGATCCGGAGGAGGTGGATACAGATGAATGCCAACTGACCTTGAACCAGATTAAGCTGTTGTGCTAGTGTTTCCTTGGTTTGGGCCTTTGCCTGCCTTACTGCCTTCCCTGCTTCCCTTAGGGAAGTTTGGTATGCCTCTCTATCTTCATCCTTCTGCGTTCCCTTATATTTCCTGAAGGCCAGACTTTTGGCTCTGACCTTTTCTGCTTCTGCGCTTGAAAACCAAAGTGGTTTCCTTCTTCTTTTGCACCTCCTTTTCTCACTAACACAATTGGATGTTGCTTCAAGTATTGCATCTTTAATGCTTGCCCACTTTGCCTGTACCCCCTCACCTGTATTTCTTTTTGCCAGGGCTAGCTTAACTTTGTTGGCCATCTTATCAAAGTCTGCACCTCTGAAATCCCATATTTCTGCCTTGGAATGGGATGATTTTGTTCTAGTGGCCAAATGGAACCATACCATGTGATGGTCACTGGCACCCAGGTAACCTTCTATCTGGAGATCTGTGATCCTTTTCCTGTTAGTCAGTACTAGATCTGGGATAGCCCTGTCTCTTGTGGGTTGTTGTACCAGTTATTTGAGGCCCTCCCCCAGCAGGGAATCCACTATGTGTCCAGTTCTGGCAGATGTTCCTACTGGTATTGACCAATCTGTATCTGGCATGTTGAAGTCTTCCATTATCAGACCCCCCCCCCTTCCAGATTATCCACCCTACTACAGATTTTGGCATTATCTGTAAAAGGCATGCTTCCTTTACAGTTCATCAGCAATGTCACTTATGAAGACACTGAAGAGGACCAGTCCCAGCACTGAGCCCTGCAGCACCCCCCTGGTCATTCTTCCATCCTTAGAGTAAGTACCATTAACCACCGCCCTCTGTCTCCTACCCTTTAACCAATTTCTAATGCAATCCACCACTTTGAATCCCACCACTAGGCTGCTCAGTTTCTTAGTCTCCTGTGTGACACAGTGTTGAAGGGCTTGCTGAAGTCCAGATAGGTCATGTCCACTGCCCCTCCAATCTATTCCTCTGGTCGTCCAGTCAAAGAAATGAATCAGGTTCATCAAGCATGACCTCCCCCATGCTGCCTCTGGTATTGCAACCTATTTGATTCAAGATACTTCACTAATCTCTTTGTTAACAGTGTTTACATTAATATCCCCACCACTGAGGTGAGGCTCTCCTGCCTATAGTTGCTAGCCTCTTCACTGTTGCTGCTTGTATGTAAAGAGACCACATTCACTCCCCTTCAGTCCTCTGGAATAACACCCAATCCTGAACATACATGCTAGTGGTGTATGTGTAACTTGTATACTTTCTGAGATATTTACATTTGTTTGGCATTACTTCTAATGTGTTTGCTCAGAGAGAAAAAAAGGAAGCTGTTTGGAAGCACAGTAGGAGTCATATTAACATACTAAGAAGCCAGGAGAAGAAGACCATTTGGTCTATCTAGTCTGCTTGTATTGCAGGGTCCAGATCTTGAGCTACTGTCCCTGCAGCCCTCCCCACGCCTCCCAGGCTCCCTACCCATGATGCTTACTTTCCCCCTGTGCCTATCCCAGCCTCTCTTGAAGCTGCCCACTGTGTTCACAGAGATCATCTCTTCTGGCAGTGCATTCCAAGTGTCTACCACCCTTCTCTGTGAAGAAGTACTTCCTGATCACCCTTTTAAACCTCCCACCCTCCATCTTTAGACTCTGTCCCCTTGCGTGGTGGTTGCCACTCAGTTAAAAGAGACCCTTCTTATCCACCTTATTTATACCTTTAAAGTACTTGAAGTCCCAACCATGTCCCCCCTCTCTCTCTCTCTCTTGTCCTCCATGGAGTACATGCTCAGTGCCCGCAATCTTTCCTCATATACCTTGTCCCACTGACCTGCTGTCCTCTTTGTAGTCCTCCTCTGTACCTTCTCCAGCAGGTTAATGTCCTTTTTGAGGTGTGGGCACCAGTACTAAATGCCATACTCTAGATGTGGCCTGACCAGTGACCTGTACAATGGCAGTATAACCTCCTCTCTCCTACTACTGATCCCCCCATCTATGCATCCCAGCATCTTGTTTGCCTTTGCTGCTGCTTTCTTGCACTGTGTGGAGTGCTTCAGGTCACTAGTGATCATCACTCCCAGGTCCCTCTCCTCCTCTAATGCAGATACCAGGACTCCACCCAGGCAGTACTCTGTCTTGGGATTCTTGGTTCCAATATGCAGAACTTTGCATTTATTGGCATTGAAGCCAAGCTGCCAGATCCTGGACCACCTCACCAATCTTTTACAAGTCATCATATAGGTCCTGTATCCCTTCAGCTGTGTCCACTCTCCTGCAGAGCTTGGTGTCATCAGTGAATAGGCACATTTTGCCCTTTATACCATCTCCAATGTCATTGATGAAGACATTGAACAACACTGGCCCCAGCACTGAGCCCTATAATACACCACTGGTGACCTTTCTGGTGTCAGATACCTCTTCCCCCACAACCACCCTCTGGACTCTGTCCCTCAGCCAGTTTTCCACCTATCTGGCCATCTTATCTCCAACCAAAAGATCCACCAACTTCCTGATCTACCTTTTGTAGGGCCCAGAGTCTAAGGTGCTTGCTGAAATCCAGATGGAGAATGTCTACCACTTGGCCCTGTCTACTGTCTTAGTGACACATTCAAAGAAGTCATTCAGGTTTGTTTTACACAATCCACCCCCCCATGAACCCATGCTGCCTTGAATCTATACTCCTCTAGATATTCCACCAACCTTTCCTTTAGTATGGTCTCCATGAGCTTGCCCACAATTGAGATCAGACTGATTGGTCTATAATTCCCTGGGTCATTCTTGGAACCGCTTATGTGAAGGGGTACCACATGTTCTGTTCTCCAATCCTGCGGTACCATACCTGACTTTAGTGAACTATTAAATAGGTCTGTCAGTGGCCCTGCTAGCTCCTTGGCCAGTTCCCTTAGTACCCTTGAATGTACTCTGTCCAGGCCTGGTGATTTGTCCACCTTTAAAGCTAGCAGCCTATTCCTCACTCTATCCTCCTCTATCACTACTTCTATGTTCCCCTCTCCCCCTGCTCCTCTTCTCCCTCCTGAAGGCACTAGTCCATCCTTCTACCTGGTGAAGATGGAACAGAAGTATTCATTTAGTACCTCTGCTTTTCACCATTATCCTGCGCCCACTTCTTCTATCTGCAGCTCCCTCTGTGCTTTAGCTTGCAGGACTTACTTACTTGCCTCACTAGCCAATCTTAGGTAATTTTCCCTATCCACCTCTATCTTGGTCTTCCTGAATTTTCTATAGGCCAGCCTCTTTTCTGTTACTGCCTGGGAAACCCCAGAACTGAACCAGCTAGGCACTTTGGCCCTTGTGTTTTTACCCCTCAGCCTAACACACTCCTCTGTGGCAACCAGTATTCCTTTCTTAATGATGAGCTACCTTTGGTCCACCCCTGAATCTGCTCTGATGCTCGCCAGGAGGCTCCTTAGTACTTCACCCATATTCCTGAAGTCTGACCTTCTAATATCCAAGATTTTTGTCTTAGTCAGGATGTATTCTCTTCCATTTCTAACTGGAACCACACTGTGCAATGGTCACTCCCACCCAATGGCTCCCAGACTGTTATTGCTTGTACATGCTCCCTGTTTGTGAGCACAAGATCAAGCATTGCCTTTGCTTTTGTTGGTTCTGTGACACCTGAGTCAGGAACCCACTCTGCAGTCCTTTCAGGATCACTTGACTCCTAGCACATGTTTTTGATAGTATTTTGTAGTCCACCTTGTGCAGGTTGAAATCCCCACAATTACCACCTCTCCTTCCTCGCAGCTTCCAATATTTGTGAACTCAGTTCTCTGTCCCTCTCCTCATCCTGGTTGGGTGGTCTGTACACTACCACCAATCTCACCTTTCTACCTCTATTGGACCTTAATTGAACCCATAATGCCTCCACCTCCCTCCCTTCCTCTGACTCCTCCCTCATGCAAGTTATTCCCTCCCTGTTATAAATTGCCACCCCTCACCCCTTCCTGACTACTCTGTCCCTTCTGTATTGTTTATATCCAGGGATCAAAAGGTCCCAGTCATGGTGTAGTGATGCCCAAGTCTTGGTTACTGGCACTATGTCCACCCATTATCCTCCACCCACTCCACCCCTTTCTTAAGCCTAACAATCTCTTCCTTCTTGTCTCTTTTTTCACTTATATAGTGAAAGAAAGACTTCTCCCCTTCTTACTTCTTCAGCTATCTGCAGCTCCTTCTGTGCTTTAGTTTGGTGGACTACCTTACTTGCCTAACTAGCCAACCTTAGATAATTTTCCCTATCCACCTCTCTTTTGGTCTTCCTGAATTTTCTATAGGCAAGCCTTTTTTCCTTACTGCCTGGGCAACCCCAGAGCTGAACCAGCTGGGTGCTTTGGCTCTTGTGGTCTTAGCCCTAAGCCTAACATACTGCTGTGTGGCAACCGGTATTCCTTCCTTAATGATGAACCACCTTTGGTCCACCCCCATATCTGGTCTGATGCCTGCCAGGTGCCTCTTTAGTACTTCACCCATTTTCTGAGGTCCATCCTTCTAAAATCCAAGATTTTGGTCTTGGTCAGGATGCTTTCCCTGCCCATATCTAATTGGAACTATGCTGTGCAGTGGTCACTCCTATCCAATGTCTCCCTGACCATTATTTCCTGTACATGCTCCCCATTTGTGAGCACAAGTGTACTTTGGTAGGCATAATCCATGCACAGAATACTCGATGGTAGGAAATTAGACTGCCCACTTCCATAGATTATAAAAATATGTGGGCCATAATCAGTGACTCCCTGCAGCAAACAAGTCAGTGCAGTAAAGCATAAAAAAAGGCACTGAAGATGATGGGTTTTATAGGGACTGGTTTTCACAGTAGGCAAAGCAAGGTGATTCTGTTACTGCATAGATCCCTAGTGAGGCTTCTCCTGGAGTGATATGACCAGCTCTGGAGACCTCACCTGAGGAAAGACCTAGACAGACTATGACTCTAAACATCTATTCACTGTAATCCAGAAGGGAGTGTGGGTACATGATTGAAACATACAAGTTTCTCTGTGATATAAAGAAGGTAAACTGTTATGTCCTATTTGTACAAAATAGGGATGCAGTCACTAGTAGCATGAGTGGTGGTTGCTAGGATGCAAATTCCCTACAAGGGTTTAAATGGGACTAGGACAAAGCAAGAGGAATCATAGTCCCCAAGAGGGGCAGAAAGGGTTTGAGGTGTGGTAGTGGGGGGAAGGGGTACAGTACAACAGCACAGTAGGCCAGTGGAGTGAATTAGTATTGCAAGGGCAGAGTAGATAGATATTCAGTCTCCCTTTAGTCAAGTTCTGTGTTTCTATATTTCCTCTCAGCCATGCACAATAACACACCGTTACTAAAAACCTTTATATGGATACATATCAATGTGCTTCAACAAATTACTAGACATCGCAGTGTCCTGCACACATACTGTACACAGAGTTATACCATGGCCTTTCACCCATGCACAGTCATGTAGCAGTAACCCACAGTCATACAAAGATATTTAACTGTGTTCTGCACTATAATAACCAGGCATAAGTGTGCTTTGCCCATGTGCACATTAGTACCATTGCCTTCCACCCATAAACACACATAACAGTACCCTGCATCAGTACAAAGATATGCAACCATGACCTGAACTAAAATAACAGTACATACTGTAAGTGCCCTGCACACATATGCACATTTTTTACCACTGCCTTGCACCTGTACACACCCCTATAATAATGATGTGCACCCATGCAGACATTCATAAGAATGCTGGGCACAAAGATCAGTGCAGATAACAGTGTCCTGCAACTTTACACATGTGTACTATTGCCATTCTCCAATACACTCCTCCATAACAAAATACTTCAACCATAAAGATATATTAAGGAGCAGTGCACTATAAACCAGGCATAACTGTCATGCACTCATATCGCCATATCATTCACCCATACACACCGACGTAAGAGTAGTGAACCACTGACTTTGAAAAGTGATCTAAAAGTACCCTGCAACAACACAGAGACATGTAAGAGCAGTCACAGAAATCCATGCACATAATAACATACTGCAAACATACACACCTACGTAATATTAACCAGCAAAAGCAGACAGTAATGCACACATTTGTAACACTATCATGAACCCATAAACACAGATACTACATTGCCAGTAACAGTAAAATAAATACCTGTCTCTTTCAGCCACTTTTACAGACACACTGTTAGCATTCAGCATCAATTCAGATATGACAGTTATAATATGGCTTATCATATTTATCACTTGCCTCAATCCTTTTCCTATTCTGAATGACATTACTCTGGCATTTTGGTTTTTCCTGTTTAAATGAAAAAAAAAGTGGTGGGACATGCATCTGGCTTCAGCAACACTGACAGAGTAATACCAATAGTATCTAAAAGAGTTTGTGAAATTGTAAGTTGAGCTTCTGTAAAGTGGCCAGCACATAAAACACTGTGATCAGTTAGTTCCTAACAGGCACATTTAACGCCAAGTGCCCACTGCTTGCACCGAGGTTATCTTTAGGAAAGTGATAGAAACAGTGCACATACCCTTTCCCATTCTTGTAATCACTGGCACAGCAGTGCTTCATATCAGCAAAAAATTAAAACAGGAAACAACAAAACTGAACAAAAAGTAAACACACTGACAGACATTAAAGTCAGTTAAAAATAAAATATACTGTAACAAATTTTCTTAACAAGTTGATAGCATTATAAAAGCAGGGAAATAAAATGATTATATTGGTAAATAGGGCAGTAGAACTCACACTGTTTGTTGCAAAGCCACTGTTAGAAGTACTATTTAAACTGTCAGGAAACACAATAAATTTTGAGAGTAGGTCAAACACTGGCACAGGCCACTCCAGTACTCAGATTACATTCAAACACTGCAATGATAGACTGTTAGACACATAAATCTGACAACTTAAAAGAAATTATGAAGGACTCAGTATAAGGATAAGGAGAGTGTGTTAAATCAAACCAAAATGCCCTGACTGCAGCCCGTTGCTGACCAGGAAATATTAAGTTGGAACAGCATCTCTGACAGATGCCAATGCTCACAGACCACCCACTGACATCATGACACTGCAGATGCTGGCAAACCAGCTTAGCAGAGCATCAGGAACAAATTACAGCAGTCAGAGGAAAATGGAGCTATGAAAATGAAAGCAAAATTACAGTATTTGTTAAACAGAGGGGTATAAAAAACTACTAGGGCACTGCTTTAAAGGCATTTCTTTATTAACACTACCATTTGAAGTAAAAAATAAAGTGTTGCACATGATCTTTAAACAGAAAGAAAGGATTATTTAATTAAAATGCCATAGTGATTTGTATTAGTGGAAGGATACACTGAAAAGTCAAAAACACACGTTGCACGATAAGCCATTTTCCAGCAGAGTATCAACAAGATGGCTGTAGGCTCCACCCACAGCCATAAAAAGGAGGTGGTGATGTCACTATACAGATCATTAATGAGACCTCATCTGGAGTCCAATGTCCAGTTTTGGAGGCCGCATCTCAGGAAGGACATAGACAGAGTGGAGGCACTCCAAAGAAGGGCAACAAAAATGGTACAGAGGCTGCACCAGAAGTCATATGAGGAAAGACTGAAAAACCTCAATATGTATTCTTTAGAGATGCAAAGAGAGAGGGGGAACATGATAGAGAAGTATAAATACCTTAAAGGGTTCAATAAGGTACAGGAGGGTAGCATCTTCCAGAAAAGAAGATGGATAAGAACTAGGGGACATGAGATGAAGTTGGAGTGAGGAAGAATCAGGGGTAGCATGAAGAAGTATCTCTTTACAGAGAGGGTGGTGGATGCTTGGAACAGCCTCCCTGCAGGGTTGGTAGGAGCAAAAACAGTGGAGGAGTTCAAAAATGCATCAGACACACACAAGGGAACCCTAGAAAAAGGGAAGAGTAGTAAAGTCACAGATCAACTACAGTCTGCAGCATAAGTTAAAGCTAGAAATAAATGTACAAACTAGATGGGCCAGACGGTCCTTATCTGCCAACAAATTCTATGTATCTATGTAATTTAATCAGTTTGCTGATGATATGATCATTGGAAGGGTAGTTGTATCTCAACAGGAGGTAAGTGAAGTGCAAGGTAACTTAGACAGACTGAAGAACTGGGTAGAAAAATGCCAAAACAACTTAAATTTTTGACAAAATGCATCTTAGTAAGAAAATACGAAGTCAAAATATTATGTAAACAATATATAGATTGCAGAAAGTCAGCAGAAAACAACCAGAGTATAATGATCACCACCAGCATTAAATGAGGACAACAGTGTGTGGCAATTGCTAGCAAGGCAAATAAAACCATGGCAAGCATGGAGTGAAACTTTGTAAGCAGAGTGAAATATTGTGTTATTTCCCTGTATGAGCACTCCACAGTCTCACTCACTGGTCAAACCTGTCTGAAGTAGAGCAGACAGTTATGTTCCTCAGATCTAAGGAAAGATAGCAACATGACTGAGAAAGTGCAAAGAAGAGTGATAAAAGTGTTTAAGGGATTGGAAAACATGGCCGATAAGGATCAATGACAGAACTGGGGCTATTCTTCTTTCAAAAGAGAAGATTCAAAGGAGACATGATTACAGTATTCAAATATCTAAAAAGAATAATAACATCCTACTGAATGCAGCTCTTAAGGATGTACACAAATGAAAGAGCACTCAATTTCTTTAAACTATACTGTAGAATAATATATGGGTGGGTGGGTGTAACCAGAATTTTACACACACACCCGAGGTGTGGGATGCTACATAAATCCTGAGGGCAAAGCCCGGTGGGTTTATAAAAGCATCCCATACTGAGGGTGTGTGTAAAATTTCTGGTCACACACACCCACCCATGTTTTATTTTATTTAATGACTGGTCATCATTTTTGGCTACACTTAGCACAAGCTCACAGTCAACCTTGATTCCATTTTTTTTCTCAGGATGGCACTTTTGTTACAATTTTTTTTACTATGGGAGTTGAACTGGCAGTACTGTGAACAGTTCTGTGGGCTTGTGCTAAGTGTAGTGCGAGCTAGATTGACAGGTACTGATTATAACCACACGGTTATAACACAAAATATTAACCGGGCAGTTGTAACCCAGAATAAAAGTACTGTTATCTGTGTATAAAACATGATGGCCAGTAATTAAAAGAGGATAATGCAAGAGAAATGTCAGACAGAACTACTTTACTGAACAAGTAATGAATACTTAGAATAAACTCCAAGATCACGAAATGTTAGCCAGCACTGGTTCTTTCTTCAGACTAAAACTAGATAAATACTTTGAAGAAAATGGGGGGACAAGGTATTTCCACAGCGTTGTTGTGGGGAAAAATGTGATGAGCCAATGGTCTTTTCTTCCTCAGTTTGTATGTTCATACATTCAACTTTGCATCCATTTTTCAATGCAAAGTTTCAGTAATCCAGGACACCACTTCTATTAACCTCATCTACTTCTTTCCCTCCCACCCTTCCACATCCCTTTCTTAAACCCATACCATTTCCATGATCATCACTGTATTGTCCTCCCTCTCAGAGACAAATAGGTTTTATAGATCCTATCCCCTCCTTCATTGTCTCTTTCTTTCTCCCTACCCTTGCCTGATATGTTACAGCCACTGTCAACCACTCCATTTCTGGTATCCTCTCTGGCTCCCTTAAAATTGTTACCAAGGCAGGCCCACTGACTATAAAGCAGTACAAAGCTATGAGAAGATGCTGCATTCAGAAGTGACACTGCTCACTCTGCACCAGAGCAGGCATGCCACATATATGGAAGGAAGGGAGGGTTTAAGAGTGGGAACGGGTAGGGCCATTAAGAAGACTACTGCACCCACACCCCTAACAGCAGAGTTTTTTTGCTCTGCTGCATTCTGTAAGCACTTGGGAAGGGGAGCAGGGGACAGGGAGAAAAGCAGGAAAAATACCATCTGGTTACAAATTAACGTTGCTATAAACAGTCTCCTTAATAAACTCTTCCTTCACTGTTACTTTCCATCATATTTCCAACCTTCTTATTATAACACTTGAGAAGGTGACCTTTGTTCGATCCTTCCGCTACCCTACAAACAAGACCATTTCATATCTGAATCTCACTCCACTCAACACACTGAGACCACTCTCATCCATGTGATCAATGACCCCGTCCTTTCTGCTGCAGATGGTTTCTCCTTTCTCCATGTTCTTACTGAGTTCAGTGCAGACATCAACACTGCTGAGCACTCCACAGTCTCACTCACTATCAGGAACCACCATCAGCACTATGCTGGCGCCTATGATCTTGGTCTCCTACTTTTTTTCTTTTCCATCTACTGCCTCCCTGCTGGACACATTGAGCTAGATATTCATAAGCCCTTAGGCTTGTGGCAATTGTGCCATAAGCTTCGAGAAAGGCCATACATTTTGGACCTAAGAAGAGCAATTCTAAAGAACCTTTTTACCTCCTTTCTGCCATAGCTGTAGTGCCATTTATCACATGTGTGAGTAATTGTTCTGCATGGAGTCAAAAGTGTGTGTGTGTGTGTGTGTGTGTATACATGTTTTTTTTTCTGAATTCTAGATCTTACATATGGCTGAACCAGATCTGCCATTTAGAGCTCTGTTGTATTTTATGTTTTGTTTTGGACTGTGGAAAAAAGAGAAAATGGCAGACATAAATTCTTGTGTGGACAAAATTGAGTCAATCTCTTAATTCCTTTTAAAATAGCTAAATCAGTATTTGGCCTGAGTGCACCAGATTTGTGCAGAAATATATTCCTTTTACTAGCAGCTCTTTATTTTTTTTATTTTCTGTTTTTGCCCCTCACTACTGACCGCCATACATCAGCCCACGTCACGGACCCCCGAGCTTCCACCTCCAGGCATTATGGCTTTCTCCAGTACCCCTGGCTTACCCCCCAGAGGGCAGGGTCACAGCACTGAAGATGCCACATTACAATTATCTATCCGGAGGAGCCAGCCCTAGAGGCTAATCAAAGCCGAGGGCAGGCTTCATTAATGCGGCCAACAGTGAGGCATTTTTCTGATTAATGTCTCCAGGGCTGGGAACGTGCAATGATGTCCAGCATCCACTCTGCCCCTCTTGAGAACTGGCACCAGTAGCTTGTGAGACTGCTAGCCTCTGCCAGGGGTCCGTCAAGTGCCAGATACACTCCCCACCCTCCCCCAGAGAAGGATAGCAGTCCTTAGGATGCTCCCTCCTTCTCCCCCTAGCCTGCCCTCCAGTGACCTGGGTCCATTTGCGAACCTGGGTCACCAGCATCGCAAGCGGAAAGCTCTAACTTCCCCATGGTGTTCATTTCTACATTACTGACAGCCAGTTTTATTATCTTTCAACTCACTCAAAGCCTAATACCTGCTCACCTGGACTGCATGTATTGACCATGCCAACCATCGACTCTGTCGCATCTTCTTTCTTCTGAATGGAGCAGTTTTATATGCCAGTATCCTGGTTGTGCACCTTTTTGTTTGAAGTTTTATTCATTGGCTGCTATGTATTGTTGTGACTGTGCCATCTGGCTTTAAATTTGCACAATAAATGGGCCTATGAACACGTGTTGCTTAAAATTCATTTTCATGGTGAGCCTGGATTTATTCAAACCCCCTGGGTTAGAGCTCCAAATCTTTCCAAGGCTGGTATTTAAAAGGGTTAGCTGCCCATAGTGAGAGCTCAAGCCAAGCACCTAGTGTGTAAATCATTAGTTTTTTGTTGCATGGTATTGAAATTTAGACATCTGTTCAAATGCTAGTAGGAAGCCAAACAAGTTCTGGTCAGAGACAAAATGGCTGTGGAGAGCTTTTGGGATGCTTTTGACCATTATTTCTTTTTTTTTTTTTTTACTCCCCCTCTCCCCTGTGGTCCCCCTCTCTTCGGGAGTCACTTTTACGGCCTTTTCATCCCTCGCTCACCTGCCTGTAGACCAGAGCAGTCCATCCCCCACGGAGCCTTGGTTTACCCCCCAGGTGGGATACGGGGTGGGGGCCCTATACACCCTGAGACTACGAAATTTTCGTCGGGATGCTGTCTCTGGGCAGGCAGGGGCATTGAGGGTGAGGCCTGGTGCTCAGTCTGCGGGGAGACCGCCAAGGTGCTTTTCAGTGTTCTTTCTGTGACGTGCCATGTCCCCTAGCGTCAAGGCGCTGGCGCTGGCGTCTGGCCACGTCGCCCCCTTCTCTCTCTGCCATCGGCCTTGCTGCACCTCGGGTCTCCACCGAGGTCAGTCAAACCCGGGCTCTGGTTCCCCCTCCCCGGAGAGGGGCGAGGCAGTCCCTAGGATGTTCAAGCCCTCTGCCTGCCCGGCGCCTCCAGCTTCCCGGGCTCGTTTCCAAACCCAGGTCGCTACGTCGCAAGCGGAAATCCAACCGCTCCGCCGGCGGGCCGGCCCATTGACCATTATTTCTAATGAATTTGCACAATGCAGATATGCTGAGAGGCAGTTTCAATGTGATCTTCCTTTTACACATCTTTACATTGTGTTTTCCTAGAATATGCCTGCTGATTACTATATATTTAGCCTGGATAATTTACAGAAGATATGGCATCTTATTTTCAGTTGGTAGGTACATCTACACAATATTATGCTGCATTGCATAAAATCAAAACACACTGAAAACAATATTTTACATCTGGACTAGGCAACCCTGAATAAATATATTATAAAAATGATGAAATCATGACCCCCAGGAAAACAAGATATTGCATCTAATCTGGGACATCCTGAGTAAATACAGAGCAAAAATATGTAAATGAAGATCCCTGTGATAATGAGATGTAGCATCTCCCCTGCGCTATCCAAGATACAAAATATAGGATAAGAAATATTTAAAGGAAATCTACTGTAAACAGAACTTCACTGTGTTCACTGACATAAACAGTTTCATTATTGTTTTATAACGTATTAGATTGCAGTATTTATTTTTAATGTTGCAGTCATGAGGATAGTGTGTACAGTGTGTGTGTATGTGTGTGTGTGTGTTTGCTTTAGCTCAATATATTTTTGCCCAAAAGGCATAGTAAAAAATGCCTGCTGATTGCTATATATTTATCCTGGTTAGTTCACAGAAGACCTGCCATATGTCTGAGACAGTGCTTATCAGATAGTGTCTTACGAGGTTAGAAAAACAGTGTAAATCTTTTTTGGAGATTCCTTGCTGAAAAAGGGTGACATTTATGAGGTATGAATCTTTCTTGAAAGAGAATACATGCTCAACTGAAGCTAGTAGCAAGAAAACATTTAAATGCTAAGTATTTAAATGTACAAGTTGTTGCATTTCGAAGGGGGTAAACAAATATCCAGTTTAATAGGCAATCAATATTTAACAAGCTGTTTCAGTTTCCTAACGTCCATCTGATAAGCAGCTTGGAGTTATGTCTTCAACAGTTCATTTGTCTTATTGATTTGTAGATGTGGAAGGATATATTGAAAACTCCAAAAATGTGCTCCACTATCCTCCATTTTTCCAGCTACAGACAGCAAGATGGCTATAGGCTCCACCCACAGCTATAAAAATGTGAGATTCTTGTAAAACACTTGATTTTACTACTGCTCAATTTGGCAGCTCATTGCAACACTGTCTTGGACTCCAGATGGAGTAAAAGTGTTGAGTACTAGCAGTTTGGCTATATTTTTTCCAACTGATCTGATACTTTCATGACTTCAGTTTGGACATCTACCTGTTTCTCCAATATCACATTTGTTTTATCCAGGGTATTTATCTGAGTGATGTATTGTTTTATCCTTTTATTTATATTAAGTAGGGTAGTATTTATCTGTCTGATGATTTGAGCATTGATTTTAGCCACAGTTTTCACTTTGCCAGATTTGTTAAACCCCAGAGGCATGAGATTGTTTTGCCTTTCATCAGTGATTGCATTTTTCACATCTCCTGCAGCATGCAAGATGTCCTGTCTGGTAAAGTGAGATAGTGAATAGAACACTGCTCCAATTGGGGTACTTACAGGTTGAGCGATCCTCTGTATTTGATGTCAGACTGCTCTTATATAGATAAATAGTGTATCACACAGATCCCCATTGCATATCCCCTATTTGCTAAACATGTTCCCACGTGAAATTGGTATAAAAGTTGGTTAAAGAAGCCATCCTGGTGGTGCAGTGATGGCACTACCACTCACTACACTTGTGACTCAGGTTTGGAAGTGAGCATGGGTTGTTGGGGGTCAGTGGAGAGAAAAAGAATCAAGCATTCCAAAGGGTGCTGTCTTCCTTCATAGAGGGAGAGTTGTAATCTCCTCAACACTAACACCACCTGGGTGTTCTTGGGTGGTGGTGGTGGTGGTGGTGGTGCAGCAGAAGACACTAAGAAATGAGGATGCTGCATATAAGTGCATGCATACCCTGGAACAGTGGAAGCAGCAACCCAGGTCATGGGAGAAAACCAGGAGGAAGAAAAAGAGCTTATCCACAACATGATAATGCCTGCCTCCCCTGCAGATCCCACATTGCTGTGCATAGCTCTTATCTATCCTGGCGTCTGGACCCTGGAAAGAGGAATGAGGAATGAGTCCTTGTCGGGGGTGGACACTATCTACTGATGGTGGTAAGTACTAAAGAAGGCAAGGGAGGTGGCCTGGAGGGGCAGCACTGAAGGAAGCGGGCCGGCCTTGGAGATGAATACCTAAATAAAAACCAAAAATCAAGAACCCTGACCAGCCTCCTCACTGAAGTGGAATAGCATCCTGAGGACCCCAATTTAAACACTTTCTTCTCCAAATCAAAGAGGTCTAATAGGGACTTAGCACACCAAGAGTTCAACAAGGTTACAAACCTATACTCATAAGACAGGGAAAAACTTATTGGTGTTAACTGTGAAAGTAAAATTATGGCAACTAAATAATTTCTTTACTGCACTTTCCATTAGTAATAGGAAGTCCGGCAAGATGGCTGCCATGAGCATTTATAGTAAAAAAATGTAAATCTGAGACAGAGAAAGAAATTATTCTTGTTTGTGTCACATATATCCTAGCAAACTACAATCCTTTGTAAAAATGTGTAACATTCAATTATAAGTATTAAATATAGGGGCCCAGATATTCAAAAGAGTTGAGCCATGCGCAATAGGGATGCACCTGAGCAAGTCTGAAATTGCGCCATTCTGTGATATTCAGCAGGAGACAGTTGCACCCCCAAAATCATGCTGACCAACAGCGCAATGATAATGAAGGCATGCGCAACCGAAGGGGGAGGAACCATGCATAAATGGCGCAGTGCGATATTCAACTACTTGGGCCATGCGCAATATGGGAGCAAGCGGAAGTTGCGCCATAGCGGAAATGAGCCAAAATAAAAAGGAGCATGGGAGAGGCACAGGCACAAGAACGCTACAGGGAAGCCACATGAGGCAGAACACTAGCCAGACAAACAGGGCAGGAGGCACAAACAGTGCAGGCCAGGGAAAGGGCACTCTGAACAGCCAGGCACAGGAAAGGTGTGGGGAGCAACACAGCACAGAAGCCAGCACAGGCAGGTGTACCTGGTGCAGGGGAAGTAGCAGCCAGGACAGCGGGGAATACAGCAACAGCTGCCGGGGGGTGAACACAAGCCAGGGACATGGCAAGTGCCACCTTCAAAATGGAGGCCATTATCAGGGGGGTGAGAAAGTGGGCAGCAGGGGGGCATGGCCGTGGAAGGGCCCATCAGCAGTATGCCCCCAACAGGCAGTACCGAGCCTGCACCAGCTTTGATCTGTACACTGATACTGAGATTGTGGGCCGGTACTGCCTGAATAGGGCAATTCTGAGGCAGCTCTGTGAGCTGTGCAGTGATGTGATGCAGGCACCCACACGACGGAGCCATGCCCTGTCATTGGAGAATAAGGTAACAGCCTGCATGTGCTTGCTCACCACGGGTACCTTCCAGAGACCAAATGGGGACACCACAGGCATAACCCAGTCGGCCATGTCACGCCACCTCACCCAATTCCTCAGCGCACTGCTGCCACATGCTGCGGAGTACATCCATTTCCCTAGCACAGTGGCGGAGCGCACAGCAAACATACAGGAGTTCCACAGGGTAGCATGTATGCCTGGCATGCGGAGGCAATAGACTGCACCCATGTGGCCATACGCACACCACCTGGCGAGGGGCCTCCTTGCAGCATCAATCACAAGGGCTATGCCAGCATCAACTGCCAGGTGGTGTGCGATGCCAGGGGGCGCATAATCAATGTCTGTGCCACGCACCCTGGGGGAGCACACGATTCTTTCATCTGGCACCAGTCGGCACTGTGCCACAGATTCGAGAGTGGGGACATCCCCACTGGACACCTAGTGGGTGAGTATGCAAACCACATGGACAATCATAGGGCATGGGGGCATGGCCAGAGGTGGCATGGGTAGTGGCCTACATGGCCTGGGGCAGGGCAATGCTGATCACAAAACTAACCTCCACCCTCTACACACAGGTGACAGTGGATACCCACTCCGACCCTGGCTGCTCACATTCTACCGGCTGCCCGTGACCCCATCGCAGCAACGCTACAATGAGGCACGCGCCACCACATGTAATGTCATCGAGTGGGTGTTCGGGATGCTGAAGGCACGTTTCTGTTGCCTGGACACCTCTGGCGGTGCCCTACAGTACAGCCCCTCAAAGGCCTGCAGGCTATTCCTGGCCTGTTGCATCCTGCACAACATGGCCAACGAATGTGGGACAGCCGTACAGGTCAAAGAGGGGGACAGTGATGGGGACGAGGGGGACACCGGAGATGATGGTGATGGGCAGCCCCCCGGCCGACGGGACCCCCAACTGATCCAGCTGGCACAGCTGCACTGGGACACCATCATGGAGGAGCACTTCAGCCAACCCAGGTAAGTCATGGGGCCATGTGCAACCACCAGCGGCTAAGGCACAACCCACAAACATGCATGGACACACACCAGGGGTGCATGCCATCAAGGGAAGTGGCAGGGCACAGAAGCACACACACAACCAGGGATGGGTGAGGATTAACATGCCACATGGATGTACACACACACACGCACACACACAGTGCAACAAATGTGCACAGAGGGCAGGAGGCACACCGACCCAGAACGCCAACCCTAGCAAGACACATGTCCACAGGCCACCATGCCCACTACCTGTCCATGTGCATGTGTCAGATGCTGAGCACCATTGCACATTGGTGTACAGCGCAATGCAGGCATCATCATGCACATGAAACTGTGGACAGCAGCCGGGAGGGTGTGCAGGTGGACTGTGTGCCCGCGTGCAGGGCCGGGTACCCACCCGTGCACTGCTCACTGAAACACACAATGCACACAGGGCAGCACTAGACAGTAGCCGTGCTGGGAGACAGGTCAGTCACGTGACACATGCCCTGGCCACCACGGATGCGTGGGCAGCCCCGCTGAGACCCACCAGCAATGACAGGCTGACCACTGGCCTCATGGGGTGGCACTGATGGTCCCCCAAGGGTTCCACTACGTGAACACGACCGTGCTCGCGCAGGGGTCTGCAACACACCAAACATGCCTGCGCCAGGAGTGCTCGGGATGCCCACAGCCGAACCCAGCGTCGACAGGGTGGGAGTCACATGATGCCGGGAACAGGGGGGTGGATAGTGCACTGCGTGGTGTCTGCGATGCATGGGCACCTGACTGTGTTCCCATTGTGGCCATGACAGCAATGAATGCCTGTGCATGTCTGTCAATGGCAGCGGTCACATCCTCCCGCAAACGGTCCATCCCTGCCAGGATCAGTGCAGTGTCCCTGCTGCAACGCTCCTCTGCCCACTCCAGAGCCACACGCAGTGCATCCACGGATGTCACAAGCCACATTTGCTGCTGGATCAATGCTTGCAGTAGGCGGCTGTGCTCGTCCAAGAGGTCATCAGCCTCCTCAGCATCCTGTCCCTCAGGGTGTGCACAGCCCAGATGATCAGCACCCCTTGAGGGTGGGTGCTGTGCACCAGGACCAGGTCTGGGCATGTCCACAGGCAGTGCACAGACGTCGCCGCTGAACCCTGTACCCCCAAGCCCATTGGGCGACTGCTGATGCTGCCCCTCCAGCTGCCGCTCCCCAGGGCTCAGTGGTGCCACCGCAGTGGCCACAACAGTCCCACTGTCCTGAACAGACACCAGTGCTGCCCCACTGGTGAGTGCTGCCTCACTGGTGCTGACAGGCACAGGCTGGGACTGTGCTGACATGCAGGCCTCCATGGCAGCACCACCCACAGCCATGGGCGCGAATTGCCCTGCTGTGTGGCCATCCTGTGGCACACACGTGTCACTACCCATGACGGTAGTGTCATCATCACCGGTGACGGACTCTGCACCGGCCACAGTCACAGCATGCTGGCATCCGTGGATGCCAACACACTGGAACACAGGCAGGGCTTCCTCCACACCTGTTACAACGTCTTCCATGTGGACAGCCAGGCGGCCCCACTGTCGCAATGCTCCACATATACCTGTGGAGGTGGATGGTCCCTCCTCCAACTCCAGCTGACTGTCCACAGTGGACAGGCCCACCACCACTGACACATGCAGATGCACAGGATCTGGAAGGGAAAGCAAAGTCGCGTTACTGCATGTGACCTACCCTGCCCCCCCATAGACAGACCATGACTTACCATGCAGTGATGGGCCAGCACCCGTCTGGAAGCCACCACCCAGAACACCCTCAATGGCACTGCGCTGCATGCTTTCAGCAAGCCTCTCCTCCTGTGGGGTCAGCTGTACCACCTCCGGCTGTCCCCCACCTGTTGCAGCATGTGCTGCCCTGATGGCAGCCACCTTCTCCTTTATCCTCCTCCTGACCGTGCCCATCTTTTTCTTACACTCCTGCACGGAGCACTAGTGGCTGCCATGCAGGTTCACAGCACATGCCACCTCCTCCCATGCAGCAGCACGGGCTTGTGGTGTTCCCCACTGTCCACTGAGAAGTGGCTCCTGATCCAGGTAGGCCTTGAACAGGGCCTCGGTTTTGGCCTTTGTAAAGTTAGGCCTCCTCCGCCTCCCACCACTGTGTTCCTCCTCTCCAACAACCTGCTCAGTCATAATGTAGCCTGTAAGAATGGCAGTTGTTACCTGTGACTGTGCAGTCCCATGCATGTCCCTGAATTCACAGTCCACACTCCCAAACAGCATGCAACTCACCAATAGATTGCAGTAACTGACTATGGCCACTGCAGCACAATGTCGCACTTTTATAGCGCAACCCATGCAAATGAGGTGAGAAGCAACTTTAAGTAGATGCAAATTGCAGTGCTGCGCCATTGAATGGCTGATTAGATGATTTGCATATGACGGCTGAATATCGCTGTTGCACTTGCGCAAATTGTGTTGAAGCGTGCTGAGCCAATGGCGCAGTTCTGTGACATTTACGTACATCACCTGCATGCCCAGGTTGCTGACGCAGGCGTCTGCCATACTGATGATGTGCTGTGCACGGTAGGCAATGCAGGGCATGGCCACCATTGTGCCAGTGGCACTATAGCGATGATCACTACATGGCGCTGTGGCACTGGGCCATTATAGGCGCAATGGGCCAACTGCGTGGTAGGCCACTATGGCGCTGGCACACAGGTAGCCAATCGCGCTACATGCATTGTGTTCCAATGGCGCTGTGCGTGGCCATGCACCAGAGAACCTTGACCCTGTGCCTGATCTTTGCCCTCTAGGCACCATGCGTCAGGCATGGGTGCACCTCTATCACGCTGTTCATTAACAGCGCGATAGGGAATGGCAGCACTGTACCGCGCTGCACCTGCATGTGGGGAGCCGTACTGCAGAGTGCCATACTACCAACTATTACTGAGAGAATGGCATGCAGACAGGCGGCGCAGTGGTCTGCAATAGAATTAGCCAATCTGGTGGCAATTGTAGAGCCACACCATGGGCCTCCCTTCGGGGAGGTGCCCCTTGACAGGGCCAGGACCCAGGTGTGGCAGGAGGTGGCCACTGCCCTGGAGGAGGCCACTGGATGGGGGAGGAGTGTGGAGCAGTGCAGGCACCGCTATGGGGACCTGTGGAGGAGGGAGCCAGAGCTACTGGCACGACTGTGCGCATGTGCCAGGAGGGGCACGGTGCCACGGCCAGGTAGGGGTTCCGTCAACACACTTTTATCGTCCATATGGGTAACAGTGTCGTATGTGTCCAGCACATAGGGGAAGGACCGTCTGGGGTTGGCTGTGGTGGTGTTCACAGGGTGTGGGGTAGGTGAGTCTGGCTGGGTGAAAGGGCACACACCTGGGGGCAGGGGGACTTTGCTTCGGGATTGTATTGATGTTCTTCTCTCCTTGTTTGCCCCACAGGCCCAGAAGAACGCCGCCGTGCGAGGGAGGAGCAGCGGAGGGAGGAGGACGGTGCAGCCAAGTGGGGCGAGGGCCATCACCGCCCAACTGACCGGCCCGATGAGGGTGAATGCCAGACATCCATGATTACTACTGCATGCTGTGTGACAGGGTGGGCAGCGTGGCATGGCCACCATACAGCGACACCACTGCCATGCACGCAACTTGTTACAGTCAACACTGTCCAGTGGCAATGCATGTCTGGGAGTGCATCAATGGTGGTCCATGCGTGCACCAGGTACATGGTTGTGCAACTGCCTTTGCACCACATAGCCATGTCACTAAATGGCCATGGTGGTGCTGTGCGTGACTTGGCTGGTGGATGTGTGCAGCGTTCTGCATGGCTGTATGCATCTGGGTGGGCAGGTCCTGTGGATGTGATCACTGCGGCTGGTCACACACCATCACAGTGGTATGTCCCATGGCCGTATGCCATGCACAGTGGGTGGTCTGTATGGGGTTGTGCATTCACACCTATTGACTGTGCTCCCTTGTCCTAGGTACCCACCACCTTCGAGAGATATAGGAGGCACTGCGGGAGATCCTGGTGGTTGCACGGGCATCGCTGGACATCCTGCGATGGTTGGATGAGACCGGAGTTCTGAGGAGGCACAGGGCCCGGAGGAGCCAGAGCAGGGAGAGGCGCTCCTGCTAGTGTGGATGGCTGGCAGTATTCCCCTACCCCCCGGACCCACCCTCACGCCCCTCCTTCCCCGTCCCATTTGTCCACCCCTGCTCTTTACCCACCCCCACCTTGTTTGTGGCCCCCCAACCTTGTATATAGTTCCAATGTTTTATTGTATATAGTTTGTATTATTGTAATAGTTGATGGTTATATATTTTTTCAATAGGTTTAATTTTGATATGAATACTGTTGTGGTCTCTGATTTGCAGCGGGCTATAGGTGCTCAGCTGCAGTGGTGTGCATGGCGTCAGGGGTGGTGCGGTCATGGGTGTGTGTGTGTGTGTGTGTGTGTCAGTGTGGAGGTGACTATGGTGTGGGGGTAGCTATCAGTCAGTGTCTGTGGTGTGTGTGTTGTTCCCTGTGCACTGGCAGACTGTGTGCAGTGGGCCATGGTGCATGCTCTGTGTCCATGGCGCACCCATTGGCCCATCCACGGCCTGTGCAGCTGACACACATGCATGTCTGTGACCTGCACGGTCTGCTGGCATGTCAGTGGTGGCAGTCCCTGCAGGGAAGCCACTGTACCCGTCACTTTGCTGGGTTGCCTCCTGTCACTGGTGTGGTGCATGCCTGGCTCAGGTGGCACTGTGGGCACCACAATCGTTGTCCCACCTCCATGTTGTACCTTGTGTGTGTTGCAGGGGATGTGCCCCACTGTCTGTGACTTGTGCTCCGGGTGACTGCTGGTGGTGTACGGGTCCACAGTGCCTGCGCAGGGTGGCTGGCACTCCAGTGCCATGGAGGACTGTGGGTTGTGTGTACACAGTTTCCATGGGCCCACACTGGGGGCTTGGTTGCCCCACCACTGCGTCCCTGTGTTGTTGTGCCCTTGGGTATGGGTGGGTGTCTGTCCATACACTGTGTGGCATCCGGTGTGGTGCATGCTTCCACACACTACTGTGGGTGGCTGTGCTGGCTGTTGTGGCAAGTGGTGGGTCGGGGTGTGTCACTGGACTACTGTGCAGGGTGCTGTACCACTGGTGGTGGTGTCAAGGGCACGCCCTGTCCCATGTGGGGTACGTCTTGTGCCGATGCATGGTTGGTCTCTCAGAAGTACCTCGGGCGGACTGTGCATGGTGGCACTGTGTCTGCCATTGTTGCATTGCTGTGTGCTGCCACCCGCTGATGGGTGCTCGTGGTGGGGCTGGCTTGCATGGTTCTGTGGTGCACAGGGTTGTAGTGTCGCAGTGGGGGTGGTGGCATGCATGGGGTTTCCTGCAGTGGTGGTCACTGCTCATGGGGGGGTCTGGGGGTCACGGTGTAGGGTGTGCTCTGCATTGGGGGGGATGGTGTGGCACAGGGTGGTCAGCCCTCCTTGTGTGCCAGTCACAGTTTGCCAGTGGGTGTGATGGGGCACCGTGGCCCGGCTGTGGGTTGTTTGCTTGTCTCCATGGGCCAGTGGTTATTCTGGCCCTTCCCCAGTTGTGCAGTGCATGGGGGGTTGGGGGACGATGTCTGTTCTGCTGTGTGTTCCTGTGCCCATCTGTGGCATGGGTGGCAGGCCACTACCTCCCTGGTTATGCAGTTACAGTGCTCTGCTGCTGGGGGGGGCGTCCCTGGTTGCGCTATGGCGCCTCTGGACTGCTTAGCTGCACATCCCTAGTTGCGCTATGGTGCAGGTGCTGCGATATTCAGTCGTCGGCTGTAGGTGCAGTTTGGCCTGCTCCGGTTTTGAATATCAAGTCTCTTGCGCATGGGCGCAATAGACTTGCGCTTGCTCCTGCTATTGCGCACTTTTTGGGCGCAGTTTGAATATCTGGGCCATGGAATGTAAATGTATCTTTACAAGTTATATTTTGTTTGTAAATTTGAAAAAGCAGCATGTTTGATAATTACTTGCTGTTGTTTAGTTAGTCAACTGTATCAGCTTCATTATGCGCTGGCTTTTATTAAAAAGGATTGAGCATTAGTGTAGCCACATGCCTAATTTGTAGGGATGCACCAAATTTGCACGTTATGTGCAAAATCATCATTCTTATATAAGTACAGTTGCATAATTAACTTTTTTCTAGTTGGTCCAGCTAGCTGGCAAATCTCTGTAAGCTACTCGGGCAGTATCCCAGAATCCACCATGACTGCCGAAAGTAAAAGGAGCAGCCATTCATGTCACCCACAATTAAAAGTCCAGCAACGCTACCTGTACTTGTCCTAGGGAATAGCAGAAGACCAGTGACTGACATTTCTGAACAGCCACCGGCCAAGTGGCAAGCCCTCGAGGTCCAGGGAGCGGAGGGGCTCCGAGCTGCTAGCGGGTCTGCGGCACCTGTGCAGCCGACCAAGGGTTCCAGGAGGCCGGGAGAAGCAGGCAGAAAGAAGGCGCAGCCCTCGAGGTCCAGGGAGCAGAGGGGCTCTGAGCTGCCAGCAGGTCGGCGGCACCTGTGCAGCCGACCAAGGGTTCCAGGAGGCCGGGAGAAGCAGGTAGAAAGGTACGGGCAAAGCCGCAAACCAATCGGAAAGCGACCGCAGTCTGTGCCTTGCTTCCGATTGGTGCGCCTTCCCCATAGACTTAAACTGGGGTTTGCTGCACTATTCTGGCCGGGATTTCTGCTTTTCTTTAAATTATTTTGAATTCCTCATAAAAAGTGCTGTTTTCTCTTACTTTGTGCCTGATTTATGGGCTGTTTTTCTGTATTTTAAAATAAGTGTTACAGTCTTTTGAAATGCTGTGTGGGCTAGACGCTTAGGCGCCTAACCCCCCCATACCCTCCCAGTCTATTGTTGTGCAAATCTTAAGTTTTAGCACCTTATTGCAGATTACTGCAATAAAGGTACCCTGCTGACTGCCTTCTCCTCTGTCCCCCACCTTGTAGAAGGTGCAGCCCTCGAGGTCCAGGGAGCGGAGGGGCTCCGAGCCGCCAGCGGGTTGGCGGCACCTGTGCAGCTGACCAAGGGTTCCAGGAGGCCGGGAGAAGCAGGCAGAAAGTACGGGCAAAGCCGCAAACCAATCGGAAAGCGACCGCAGTCTGTGCCTTGCTTCCGATTGGTGCGCCTTCCCCATAGACTTAAACTGGGGTTTGCTGCACTATTCTGGCCGGGATTTCTGCTTTCTTTAAATTATTTTGAATTCCTCATAAAAAGTGCTGTTTTCTCTTACTTTGTGCCTAATTTATGGGCTGTTTTTCTGTATTTTAAAATAAGTGTTACAGTCTTTTGAAATGCTGTGTGGGCTGGGCATAGGCCTAACCCCCATACCCTCCCAGTCTATTGTTGTGCAAATCTTAAGTTTTAGCACCTTATTGCAGATTACTGCAATAAAGGTACCCTGCTGACTGCCTTCTCCTCTATCCCCCACCTTGTAGAAGGCGCAGCCCTCGAGGTCCAGGGAGGAGGGGCTCCGAGCCGCCAGCGGGTCGGTGGCACCTGTGCAGCTGACCAAGGGTTCCAGGAGGCCGGGAGAAGCAGGCAAAGAGCGGGCAAAGCCGCAAACCAATCGGAAAGCGACCGCAGTCTGTGCCTTGCTTCCGATTGGTGCGCCTTCCCATAGACTTAAACTGGGGTTTGCTGCACTATTCTGGCCGGGATTTCTGCTTTTCTTTAAATTATTTTGAATTCCTCTTAAAAAGTGCTGTTTTCTTACTTTGTGCCTGATTTATGGGCTGTTTTCTGTATTTTAAAATAAGTGTTACAGTCTTTGAAATGCTGTGTGGGCTAGACGCTTAGGCGCCTAACCCCCCCCATACCCTCCCAGTCTATTGTTGTGCAAATCTTAAGTTTTAGCACCTTATTGCAGATTACTGCAATAAAGGTACCCTGCTGACTGCCTTCTCCTCTGTCCCCCACCTTGTAGAAGGCGCAGCCCTCGAGGTCCAGGGAGCGGAGGGGCTCCGTGCCGCCAGCGGGTTGGCGGCACCTGTGCAGCCGACCAAGGGTTCCAGGAGGCCGGGAGAAGCAGGCAGAAAGGTACGGGCAAAGCCGCAAAATTTTTGCCCGCCCCTCCCCCCTCCTGGTTGATTCCTTTTATACACTTTCTCCCGCCATTTCTTAATCCACGCCCACATCCCTTTCCCTTCCTCCCTTAACCCATACCTAACCTCCACAATGCTACTTTGCTTCCTTTTGCTCCTGAGCCTCGCATCTCACCCAATCCCTTATGATATTAATGTTATGCCCAGTGTCAAGATAAATAACTCAGTTAATACGACCTGCCCACTTCTGCCATCCACAATGGCCAACCACGGATTCTTATTCACCCGAACCACATTTACAATGCAACCTCTGGATATCCCACATAAGGCACCCTAACACCTCAGCACAGCCCTGGCACCTTACTTGTATCATGGCTTTTTTATTAACCCACTATGCCTGTCCATTAAATTATTATGCTATGATAAAATTCGCACCTATATACCAGGACCATCACTATCTCACAGCAGGCACCCAGGATTAGGAGGAAACGCTCTGACCACTCACTATCCCTGTCCCTTGTGCCCTCCTCAAATTAATCTCTACCTTCTGATCTGTTTTGGTACCATTGAAATAAATCCTGGCCCCATTGAAAGTTTATTTTCCCCTGCTGATCTATCCTCTATAAATGGACTAAGCTTCCTACACTTCAATGCCTGCAGCCTCTTAAAAATTCTCTGTAATTCAGGCCTGGGTGGCACATACCTGCCTGACTTTCTGGTCATCTCTGAATCTTGGCTCAGACCTTCGACCAAAGACAGTGTTGTAAACCTTACCAACTATCAGCTCTTCAGAGCAGATCGCCCTTCCAGGGGTGGTGGGATACAACATTAAGGACACCATCTCTACTACCTGCCTCATCAACACATCCGAACCAAAGGAATTTGAATGTTTGTCAATCAAAATATCCCTTCCTAACTTGTCTTCATTTAAATTGATTGGCTGCTATAGGCCCCCCTCAGCAGGCCTCAAATTACTATCTCACCTGGGGTCAATAACCAATCTAGGCCCTGAAGATACCATCATCCTTGGTGATTTGAATTTAAACTGGCTATCTAATGCATCTGCACCATTGGTAACCTTTTGTGACACCTATGGCTTTACACAGCTAATTAAAGACCCAACCAGGGTTAACCTAAAAGATTCTAGCAACAGCTCACTCCTGGATATTATGTTGGTAAACAAGCCTCACTTATATACTACCGAATGATGTAAGTGACCATTGTCCCATAGCTGGCATAAGATCTTCACCCAAACCACCCAACCCTGCTGAATTTGTCCTCAAAAGGTCAAAAAGAAGTTCAACATACCAGGATACCTCTATGACCTGAGTAACACAATATATTGGCAAGATTTCTACCTTACAACCTCAGTGGAAACAGCTCTCCAGATCTTAAAGGACATTATCACTAATGCTCTCAATATTCATGCACCATTCACCAATATCAGAACTAAAGCAAGGTCCTGCCCTGGTTCACCACTGATCTTAAAACAGCCTTGCTAGCCAGAGACAAACTGTGGAAAAAGGCAAGAAAACTAAGGATTCCAGAGACTGGCTAAATTTCAGAAAAGCAAGAAATTCATGTACAACACAAATAAGATCTGCCAAAGCTGCCTATTATAGAGCTGAATTGGATGCCTCCTACAATAACCCAACCAGGCTCTGGGGAACTATAAAGGTATCTTGGGCCAAACTCTACTCCTGCCTTAACCTGCAAACTGCTACTAAATAACACAGAAATTACGGACAAACAAGAAATCCTAAATACCTTCAATGACCACTTCACCACAGCTGGACTAGCATTTGACTCTTCACCTGCAAATCTCCTGAGAGCTTCCTTGAACCTTCAATCCACCTTGGTCAAAGGCTACATCAACCTTCTCCTTCAACCCAATATCCTTGAAAGAAGTGGAAGATCTCCTCTCCAATTTAGATACTTCAAAAGTGCAGGTACAGACTCCCTGGACCCCTACTTCCTCAAGATTGCATCTCAAGTCTTATCTGCCCCCCTCACTCATCTCTTCAATCTTTCCCTCACCACTGGATCCATTCCCTCCACTTGGAAAACAGCTCAAGTAGTTCCTTTACTCAAATCTGGTGATGCCATGGACCTCAATAATTACAGGCCCATTTCCATCCTATCAGTTCTATCCAAGATGCTCGAAAAGTTAGTAAACTCACAATTAAGGGACTACCTGGATAACAATAACCTCCTAAATACAGCACAATCAGGATTTAGATCAAGGCATAGCACCATTTTGGCCCTAGCCAAAGTAACCAACGACTGGCAGATTGCTATGGATAAGAAGAACAGTACCTGTGCTGTGTTCCTGGATTTGAGCAAAGCATTTGACACAGTGGATCATGAATCATTAATCACCTCCCTTGGCTCACTAGGTTGGATTCCCTTCACCAATTGGTTCAAGTGCTATCTATCAGATAGGTCACAACTGGTAAAAGATGGAAACTACCTATCCACCTTAAAACCACTGTTAAGAGGTGTACCGCGAGGCTCTATTCTTGGCCCCATCCTCTTTGCCATCTATATTAATAATACTGATGCTAACCTCACTCAATCCAACATCCATCTGTTTGCTGATGATACTGTATTATATGTTAGCAATCCTTCATTATCTAAAGCCTGTGAACTGCTACAATCTGAATTTTCCATCCTACAACACAACCTACTGGATAAAAACTACTTCTAAATGCAAAAACAAAAGCTATGTTCTTTACCTCAAAGAGTTGCTCTGCCACTACCCCACCATCCACCACCCTACAACTAACCACCTTACTTGAGAGAAGCTGGAATTCGTTGATAACTTCAAATACCTTGGAGTCTGGATTGATAACAAGCTTGACTATTCTGTCCATATTGAGGAGCTACTAAAGAAACTGAGACAAAGGCTTGGTTTATTTTTAGAATAAAGCACTACCTCAACAGAGACTCCAAAAAGATTAATCCAGGCTTCATTCCTATCCCTCATTGACTATGCTGACTTTCTGTATGACATTGTTCACTCCTCTCTTAAATAAACTGGACACCCTATACCACAGGTCCATCAGATTCATTACTGACCTTCCATTCAGCACCCATCATTGCTCCCTTTATAAGGCAGTTAACTGGACATCATTACAACACAGAAGAAATAGGAATGCTGCAATTTGGATATTCAAAGCCTTATCAGGCAAGCTACCTACCTATATCTCAGACTGTTTTACTCAAATTACTTCTAGGCCATACAACCTAAGGATCAGCAAAATTATCATTCTTAAGGTCCCCAATGTCTGCACCCAGTTTGGGAGGGCTGCTATCAGCAACTCACTAGCAATTGTTTGGAATTCACTCCAAAAAACCATGAAGCTAAATAACCTCCTACCCTTAATATCCTTCAAAAGATTATTCACCACCCTATTCCCAGAACTCTGCAACTGCTTCCACAAGGCCTAAACCCCAGCCCTACCTACCCCCCTTTTTTTTTGTGTTCCTATATGATAAAACTCCGTTTCCAGTCCCAAGATTCACCCTCAAAATGCCTGCTAGGTCCTATAATCTACATATTACTCCTGATGTGCCCATTGCCTTCTGTCTCACAGATTAAAAGTTTTAATGTGCCGTATACATATGTATATTGTTATATATTAGCACTTATGTCATTGTATTACTGTTTATGTTACCCCTGTCATTATATTACTGTTTATGCTACCCTTGTCAATGTAATAACACTTGCACTTCTTGACTACTCAGGTCCATCTTGTAAATGAGCTATGCTCAATGATGTTCGCCTGATTAAATAAAGATTTTGATTGATTGATTGATTGAAGGGAGTTGATGACTACTAACAGCCTGACAGGAAGAACTGAGAAAGCAATAATCAGCATTGATAAACTCTGATTCAGTTAGTATCAAGCTGTTCAAAATTTTATTTTGCTTCACCAGTGGGTGCCAGACAGTTGCAAATGTTAATCATGCATGTTGCAGTTATCAATATGCTGCAGACAGGTTACAAAAATATCTGACGATTGATGTCACCCTGGTGGATTACTGTAAAGTAAATGGATAAAGGAGCCAAGAAAAAGATTAAACTTTAGAGTAGCTTATGAACAGAACACTTAGGAAATGAAAACTGCTTTGGAACAAACTTTTCTAACTGTAAATAATGCATTTTATGATGTGACAAGCCAATAGAGGACAATCAAGAAAAAAAATGAATAGCAGAGGAATTCTGGGACAAAGCTCGAGCATCAGAACAGAGATTTATCTCACAGCAAGAACTGCTGTGTATACAATCTATACAATTAAGTCTGTGCACAAAGACTAGCCTTTTTTTCTGTGGAACAATGGGAATGTACATTCAACACAAGTCCTTATCTTGTCCTATTTCTCAGTGCTGTAAGAACACTTCTGGGGGTTATGGAAGTCCCTTGTGCTTTGATGAGGTCAGTAAGCCATCTATCTGATGTGGGAAATGTATGTGTTGGAGGCGTTGGTATCATGGTGGACTCGTATAAAAGAGTTCTATCGGATACCATTGACTCCCTCACACCTGTCTGTGTACGACCCAAGTCCTCATACCTGAGGTTCCCTTGGTTTGATGGGGACCTCAGGAGATGAAGAGAAAGGGTTGGAGGTTAGAGTGCTGCTGGAGGAAGTCCGGCCTGCATGCGGACAAACTGGCCCTGTGTGTGCATTATAATGCATACCAGGGGGCAATCAACCATAAGAAGGTAGTGTTCCTGTCCAGAGAGATTGCTGCCAGGAAGAACCCACCAGCTATACTTTTTCAGACAATGGACAGGCTACTCCATCCTGCCTGTCTGCAGCTGAACAAGGTTTTTTCAAATACTGAATGTGAAGAGTTTGCTCGGTTCTTCTCAGACAGTGTCCGGTATCAGGCAAGGAGTTTCTCCAGTCAGCAATGTTATAGCTGGCAGCGGTCACCAGAGGTGTACTAAGTGCACTCCACCTGGTTGGGGGGCGTTTAAACAAGTGGATGCAAGTGAGGTTATTGGGGTGGCAACCAATATGAGGTACACCTTTTGTGAACTGGATCTGGTGCTGATGCATTTCTTGATGAGATGTATCAACATCGTTGGCCCAGTGTTTGCTCTGATTGTCCGGTGTTCCTTGTCTGAGGGGGTCTTTCCCGATGCCTTGAAGGAGGCACTGGTGAGACCACTCTTAAAGAAACAATCCTTGGACCCGGAGGTCAGGGCAAATTACATGACCTATCTCCAATCTTCCCCTTTTAGCGAGGGTTGTGGAGAAGTTAGTGGCGCTTCATTTGGAGGAGCACCTCATGACCCATGAGCTGTATGAACAGTTTCAGTCAGGGTTTCAGGCAAGGCATAGCACAGAAACCATGCTTGTTTGGGTGCAGAATGACCTCCTCTGGGCTAGAGATCCAGGAGAAAGGACAATTCTTGTTCTCCTTGACTTCTCTTCAGCTTTTGACACTGTGGACCATTGTTTGTTGCTTGACCATCTCTGGGAACTCTGCGGACTCACCGGCACTCTCATCTGCTGGTTTGAGTCCTTTTTAACCAATAGGAGGCAATGGGTTGTGATGGGGAATTTCTCCTCCTCCCCTAGCCTCCTTTCCAGCGGAGTACCTCAGGGTTCAGTTTTTGGTTCTCAGTGTATATGCTGCCCGCGGGGGGCGGGGGGAGTCATTAGGAAGTATGGCTTGGGTCTTCATTGCTATGCTGATGATACCCAGCTATACTTATCCTTTGCCCCAGGAACATCCAATGCGGTGGATGCGTTAAATCAATGACTGGATGGCATCTAGCTGATTGTGACTGAACCCCGATAAGATGGAGGTATTGGTGGTGGAGTCGAACAGAGTGCATGATCGGTTGGCCTCTGATTCAGAGACTGGACTTGTTTTGGGCTCTGTTTCATTGAAGGCCTCCTCAAAGGTGTGAAATCTTGGCATTATTCTTGATAGGAGCTTGACTATGGAGGCATAAATTTAATCCGTTCCTGTTTTTTCCATCTTAGAAAATATCACCAGGATAAAGCCCCTTGTTCTGCCTCTGAACCTCCCCACTTTGATTCATGCCTTGGTTACATCGAGGCTTGACTACTGTAATGCGCTCTATCTCAGGGTCATGGGAGGATCTCTCTGCAGACTGCAGCTAGTGCAGAACACAGCTGCCCAGTTACTTACTGGGCAGCTGAAGTTTTGCCGTATCACACCGGTGTTGTGTGAGCTGCACTGGCTACCAGTCAGGTGGAGGATCCTCTTTAAGGTGGGGCTTCTCACCTATAAGGCCCTACACGGTCAGGGTCCTGGTTACCTGTTAGACCTTCTGGTTCCTGCTGTCTTGTCTTGCTCTCTACATTCCTCCTGTGGAGGCCCTCTAGCGGTTCCCAGGTCGAGGCTGAAATCGGTTGGTGATAGGGCATTCAGTATCGCCGCCCCCATCCTGTGGAACTCGTTTCCCTCAAGGGTTAAGGGGCCCCCACTTTGGAGGTATTCAAGGCCCGCCTTAAGGCCCTCCTATTCACCCAGGCATTTTTAGATTAAGTTACTGATTTGTGAGCTCTGATCTGAGTAGTGTAGTTGATGATTTGTCAAGTCATTTAATGTTTTTATGAAATATATATGTGTTTATAATTATTTTTTATATTCTTTTATTGATGTATTTTGAACATGTGTTTATTTACCTGTACGACACCCAGAGCCTCTGGGAATTGGTGTCTTTAAATAAATTTTACCTCATCTTACCTTACCTAGATGGCCTGTTGGTGCTTTTAGAGTAATTAGATTAGGGATAGACAGAAGATGAGAGGTTTGAACATGGCTAATGGTTGTAATACCAAACCAGTAACCCTATATACATATATGTATGTATATATTTATGACATGGTCTGATTGAAGATATCATATTTATCTTCATTACAGGCCAATAATATTACGAAAGCTCATGAGTGACGAAGCCATGAGAAAGATTTCTTAATATCATTGGTTTCAAATGAAGATAAATATGATGGACTCAATTTTCAAAGCTTGAGAATGCCGCAAGTCCCTGGGGCACTGATCATTTGGCGCACGGGGCTTGCGGCATTCTACTGGTTAGCAATTGGGATTTTCAATCCCGAGCAACAGATGCCGCAAGTTAGAACATCTTTTCCCTGGTCTAACTTGTGCCATTTGGGGGACCCTTTTTATGGGGTTTGTGCCAAATCTTTGGCACAGTCTGCCGTAAAATGTGGAAAGTGCCGCAACAGTGCCTGATGTACTAAAATCGGGTACAGTTGCGTCAAATGAGTATGGCACAGCTGCACCAATAAAATGAGTGTGATGCAAGACTTGATGCATGTGTCATCCTTTGAAAATTGAGCCCAATATCTTCAGTCAGGCCATGTCACGTTCGATTTATGCAGACATGTGTGTTTTGAAGTGTTAATTAAAAATATCTCTGACAGCTGTAAGAAGCTAAGAGCATAAAAGTACTAATTGCTATAACCTTTCAAAAGTACCTTTAAAGGCTATTCTTTTAAATTTCTCATCCAGCAACCAGTATATGATCTGTAAATATTGTGAAATGGTACTGCAGACATTTAATATTTACTAGTCTTTTGTAGCTGTGTCAGTTTTCCTGGTTCTTGATTTTCCCTGTGTGGTTTTGGGGCAATTCGATCTGCCCATATTGTGCAAATGCCACCCCCCAACTGCTCAAGTAGTTGCTGTTCTGATTAAGCATTTTTTTTATTAATATTAGTACTGTATTGTGATTTTGTTTTTAGAGAGTGAGATGCTGAGCTTGGTTAGAAAGACACAATTACTTTTTTTTTGGGGGGGTGGCTCTGCTAAAATGCAGAGAAGTTTATCCGCACCAATAATTAAGGCTGTGCAGCTATTTCATTAACCAAAAGGATTTTTTTTAGTAAGGTGTCGATGGAATGATGCTCATAGAGGGGCACAAATGGATAGCTGCCGGTAATCGAAAGACCAGACACACGGTGTCCATGTATAATTCCTGGATATTGTGAAAGAAAAGGAGAGTGGACAACAAAGGCACATTTGGAATAGGCAATTGATCTGCGAAATTTGGAGCATAGCTGAAGTCAGTAAAGAGACTGACATCCACTCAACAGAATAGTAAGAGTATCCTTATACTATCTAAATATGCCTTAAGTCACATGTAAAATGGCAACAGTGCATAGATGGAACCTGCCTTACTAAAATATATCCTTTTGGTTAATGAAATAGGTGCACAGCCTTGATTATTAGTGCAGCACCAATACCTTTAGATCTATTTCAGACTTTAGAGCACAACAATGAGAATTGTGTGACTGTTTCGACACAATTACTTTTGACAACTGCTGTGACATTGAGAGTGCTTGGTCTGTGCACTCTCAGCTACCGGCAGTGCTACAGTGTGGGACACAGAAGCGTTGCAGCAACATGCAAGTGCCCTGTGCCTTGGCCAGCAGTATTTTACAAGTTACGGTGTCAACTGTTTACAAAAATTATTTTAAAGTAAGGAAAAAAAGAGGCATTGATTAAATAGGAAAATTGCTAGTGTTGCGGTTCAGAAGATATGATCCGACAGCCATTCCATTTTATGGGTGGGCAGGCACAGGAACAACAAATGCGACTTCATTGTACCCAGCAGCCACCGATACATGTTTAGCAGTGGTTCTGCCATGGTAGAAAGTAAGTGAATTAAATAAAAAAAACAAATCAGATGATTTCAAAGAAGTGTAGTACCATTAGAACAAGTGTTACTGATTATGGGTCAGTTCTGAGAGCCACATGGTTCTGTTGATAATTTTCACTTTCAGCTGCCGAAGTCATTCTTGTATCTATGGCATATAGGAACAGCCAAAGACAGAGGAATGACATATAGGAACAGCCAAAGACAGAGGAATGACATATAGGAACAAAGAAGGATAATAATAGCTTTAACAGTAGCCCAGGATATCACAGTTTATCTTGGCAATTTTCCTGACACATATGTTGTATAAATGCATATCCCTATCCCAGTGGTCTTAGGGCACAACACAGTAAACAGCACAGTATATAGCATATATCATAATAAATATTTCCATAATGAATAGTAAATTACAAAATACAGAACTAACTAAATTAAGCAGTAGGTTATTAGAGATGAAGACTCACAGTTGAAGTAAGACAATCTGAAATTCCCACAATGTACAGTAACTGAGATGCCTGCTAAAAAGAAGGGTTGTCAGCCCTGTTTAAATGCCTCCACTGAGGGGACAGATTGAAGGATGATGGGGAGGGTATTCCAGATCAATGGGACAACCATGAACCTTTTAAATACTTATAGGGGAGACTTGCCTTAGGGCCTTTGAAATCACCTCTGTACCTCACTCATTAATGGTGTTTACTGTTTGCAGTCATTCATTTAACTGGTAAGGAAAAGAAGATGGTAAACAAAAGGTTGTATGAAACCACAACTACGGGCTAACTTGCTCAGAATCCCAGTCATACTGTACTTTAAAGCAGCAGCAGTACTCTGATATTTTATTGTGTTTTGAAATCCTTCCTTTGCCTAATCCTGGAAATGTAAAAATTATTAGTGACCCATCATAATTATAAACTGTAAAGATTAACAATTTTACAATTCACTCACCAAGGAATAGGATACCCCAGCTGAGATGCAACATCTCATTTATAATGGGGTCCTTTCTTGGGAGGTTAAGTGACTTGCCCATGGTTACCCAGTGAGCATTTTGGCTCTGTCAGGGTCTGAACGTAGGTCTTCTGTTTCCCAAGCTGGTGCACCGATTGCAAGATCACACAGTTTTCTAATAATACTACAAATAATAATAATTGGAAGATGTCATCAAGCTTTTTAGAACTAAAAAGAACATATTTATTATTTGCAAAAAGCAGAGCAAATGTTGATATATTAGATGAACTATGGTACTGAAAAATATCACAATGTGACGTATGTTAACTTCTCCTAAAGTCTTCTCACAAACAGTTAAGAGCTAAAATACATCAAATAGCAACAAATCATTATAAAATGACGCAGTTCCAAATGTATTTGGATCCATTGGTGCGTGCCCTAACGATGGCAAAATTAAAGGATGCTTAAGCTCTATGATTAAACCCTCACAAATCAGAAGCACTCAGTACACTGAGTCATCACTTACACTGAGTGTTCTGTCTCCCACAATAGCTACTGTCTAAAACAAAGGGCTACTGGGATTTCATGTGATAACATTTAACCTGACTCACTGCTTACCTGGTGGCAGACAGCAATCTCAGTCAAATGATACAAACAATTGTCAAATGACATAAAAATGCACGTCTTCATGTACTGAAACTTAAATGTTAGAGCTTATTCTGGTTAAAATATGTCTACTTAGCCACTGTCAGCTTTTCAGTGTTAAACGTGTTTTCTTAATCCCTTACAGAAGCAAGTATGAATTTACAGAGCTCATAACATCAGTAGTCAAACCAAGAACAAGTGACGCTATGCAATACAATAAAAAATATGACACAATAGACAAACTATAAAAAATAAAGGCGGGTATGGAGATCCATAGGCCGGCACCCAGAGATGTGGGATTGTCACAACTGTATTAGTAAAGTGAGGATGGGAGACCAGAAAGTGAGAGATAGGCACACAGTGGTTTGGGGGGGAGGTTCCATGGGGAAGGTACAGGGTTAAACGTGAGCAGTTGAGGTTGAGTAGGCAGTGGGGAAAAGGAAGTAGAAAGAGGAGGCTGATGGCAGGGAGATGAGGGGGATGTAAAAGGGTCATGCACTGTCTGTCTTAATGAACTTAAAAGTTATTAAACCATACATATCTCTAAAACCTCTACTAGAATCAAACAGAGCAGTATTCGGATCTGTAACTTTCATGCATAAAGTACAGTGATAGCAATTACAAGATGTAGTAATCTGGAAATATCACAGAAATCCAATTGAAATAAATGGGAAATTCCTTTAATATATCATGTTATATCTGAATATGCTGCATTATATCATACTTTGCAAAATGATGAACTTTATATTTGTCGTGAAGTAACTACCCTATACACTGTACACAAACTAAGAGCTCTACTCATTACTGGGGACCAACACACGTGCTTTTGGTGCACTGCTGGCCCATGGAGCTAGGTGCAATTACATTGCTTAAAGTGTTTGGTTCAATGGCAGCATTCACAGACCCCAGTTATCCCTTACAACTGTGTAGCACACCTTAAAGTGAGCTGGTAGGACCAGGGGACAGAACTGTGCCAGACACCAGTCTTCAGAACTGTCCCAGGCCAGACTGGATGGGCCTTGGGCCTTTTTGTGTCCTCATCATGTTATGTTGCTCTGCTTACAACAGGAAGCAGGTCCACTCACAACACAGATTCCCTGTTGGTGGCAGCAGGGTATCACTGTGTATGGCAGTTTGGCGAAAGGACTGTACAGCTGTGCCCATGTCCCCTAACCAGCCCTGGCAAGGAACCCAAATGATGCTATATGGGAAGGGGGTAGGACCATATGGCAGAGAACACCTTGTTATAAGGGCAGCACACATCTGGTTAATAACAGCCACATGGACGTGGCTTGAGGAACAACTCATATCATGGCTGTTTCCCAACACACCACTGACACGTCCCTGACTCGACCGACTGCAACATGGGTTCACAGGGGGTGGTCTTATCAGACAAACCTGATCAAGTTCTTTGACTGGGTGACCAGGGAAGTGGATCAGGGAGGCGTGGTAGATGTGGCATACCTGGATTTCAGTAAGGCCTTCGACACTGGTCCACATAGAAGACTGGCGAGCAAGCTGGGCAACCTAGGAGTAGGTCCAAAAGTAGTAAAATGGGTAAGAGGTTGGCTAAGTAATAGGAGTCAGAGGGTGATGGTAAATGGGGTCCACTCTGGAGAAGACAAGGTGACAAGCAAGATGCCAAAGGGGTTAATACTAGGCCTGCTCCTCTTCAGTGTCTTTATTAGCAAGATTACAGAAGGGCTGGAAGGGAAAGTATGTCTGTTTGCAGATGACACAAAAATCTACAACAGAGTGGACACATGGGGGGGGAGAACGAGGGATGATCTAAAAAAGCTAGAAAAATGGTCAAGGGAATGGCAACTGGGTTTTAATGCAAAAGAGTGTAAAATCGTGCACTTGGGGCACAGAAACCCAGGGCAATGTACCAATTGAGCGAGGAGGTATTAACAACCACAAAACAGGAAACGGACCTGAGGCAATAATTTCTGATGACCTGAAGGTAGCCAAACAGTGTGATAAGGCAGTGGGAAAGGCTAGCAGCATGTTTGCATGCATAGGGAGGGGCATCACCAGCAGAAAGAGGGAGACAGTATTATTCCTATATGAATCACTTGTAAGGCTTCACCTCGAGTACGGTGTCCAGTTCTGGAAGCCCTACCTCTGGAAGGACATAGGGTGGAGGCAGTACAAAGGAGGGCCAACAAAATGGTGCAGGGCCTGCATCAAAAGCCCTATGAGGAAAGACTCAAAGAACTAAATATGTGCTCTCTAGAGGAAAGAAGGAAAAGAGGGGAAATGTTAGAATGGTTCAAATGCCTCACATATACTAACACAGTACAGCAAAGTAGCATTTTCCATAGAAAAAGATGCTCGAAGACAAGGGGTCATGCTATGAAGCTGGTGGGGGGGGAGCTCAGAGGAGATGTGAGGAAATACTTCTTCATGGACAGGGTGGTGGATGTCTGGAACAGCCTCCCAGTAGAAAGTGGTGGGTGCTATAATGGTAACAGGATTCAAGCGTGCATGAGATAGACGCAAGGGGATCTTAGAACTAAGGCAAGGTGGGGGAGAAGACTGGAGCTCGAGTAGGATCTGCGGTGGCACAGTAGGTAGGATATAGGGCAGACTAGGTGGGCCAAGAGATCCTTATCTGCTGACAACTTCTATGTTTCTATGTTATGCAAAATTATGCAAAAAAGCTAAGCTCAGGTCATGAAAGGTACATAATACCAGACAGGAGTGGGTCATGAATGCCATAGGGCCATCCCTTGTTTACTTAATATGACAACTAGGCATAAATATACTTACTTACTGCATGGAAATAGTGTTCAAAGCAAGTAGCTTTTATGAGCTCAGTAACATTACACACAAAGCATAATATACACAGTCATCCCCCATGATGATGGTCTGACAGCTTTGCAGCATTTCTTGAATAAGCGAGAAGTCCAGCAGCCACCCACACACACACTAACTCGTCAGGCAGAACTTGTTCTTACACTCAATGTTTTTTCTTTTAATAACAGTTTTTTTTTCAGCAGGTCAGTGGAGTTGTCATGGGTACCAAGATGGGTCCCAGCTTTGCTAATCTGTTTGTGGGTTGGGTGGAGGAACTATTTTTCTGTCATTCACAGGGACTGTGCCTGAATTCTACAAACGCTACATAGATGACTGTGTGGGGGCCACCTCCTGCTCCAGGGAGACCCTCCAAGTCTTCTTTGACAAGCTTACCATGGCCCATCCTTCCCTTCAATATACTGTTGAAGTATCCTCCTCTACACTGCCTTTTCTGGATATCCAACTGTCAGTACAAAACACTGGTCTGAAGACATCTGTTTATTACAAACCCACTGACTCTCACAGTTTCCTCCTCCACAGCTCCTTCCATCCTAAACATGTCAAGAATGGCCTGCCTTATTCACAGTTTCTTAGACTTCGCAGGTTATGCAGTGAAGAGGATGATTTTGCTGAGCAGACCCAAATAATGCACAGTTTTCTTATCAACAGGGGATACCCTAAAAGCACAGTGGACAGAGCACTCTCCCGGGTCAGTAACATGTCCCGTAACCTTGACCCCCGCAGAAAGGATAGTGTCACACAAGAACAATGACAAATTCCACTAGTGCTTCATTTCCATCAGAGCACACCTTCTCTTCACAGGATCATCACCAGTAATTTTCCAATTTTGCAAACTGATCCTAACATTGGTGCTTCCTTTATAGAACCACCTATTGCCTCCTACCACTGGTCACCTAACCTATGGAATCTCCTGATTAAAAGCAGCCTACCTATTCCAAACAGTTCCTCCCTACCAGGTACCAAACCTTGCAACCGGACTCGTTCCTACACCTGCAAATTTGTGTCCAGTGTGACTGAAATTCGGGGGCCTACAGGTGTTTTTCCCATCACCAAGGAGTTCTCATGCACCTCCACTAATGTGGCATATTGTATTCTTTGCAGGAAGTGTACAGCTATTTACATCAGAGAGACTGGTAGGTGCCTTGCTGACCATTTCAGGGAACATTACAGAGCAGTCAGGAATGGTGACACTGCTAAACCCATTGTATCCCACTTTACCTCCGGGGACCACAGTGTCAATGACCTTTCTGTTTGTGTCCTTCAGCAGGGCTTTTGGGATTCTGACCATAGAAAAAACATGGAAGCCAAGCTGATCATCCGCCTTGGCTCCCAGCAGCCCTCTGGTTTAAATGATAGACTTATTTTCCACTAACATCTTTCAGCCACCCCTTGTTTTCCATAAAGTCTGTTTGTATCTGTACACATTTAATTTCTTTTTCATTTTCACCATAAGTCTCATCTCTGTCTCCTTCCCCCATATTTGTCACCTTTCAGCCTTCTTACTAGGCCCTGTTAATTAGTCCCCACCTGGGAACTTCTCTAGCTCTTTCACTTCTATTTTGCTTTATCTTTCCCATCATCACCTTTTTGTTTCATAGATTCTCTCTTAATCTTGCCATTTATCACTTCTTTTCCTTGAGCCTCCCCTTTTTTCCTTCCCCGCATATATGTATATATATATACTGTATATATATATATATTTATAGATATCCCTCATTTTACCTCCCCGCTACACTAACTTCGTATTTTTCTCTTTTAGATATTTCCTGAAGAAGACCTAAGGTAGAAATGCAGATTCTTAACTCTGTTTTCTATTTTCAGCGTGCATTTAATATAACCCTTTTGTTTTGCTTTTAGACAACATGCTGACGCAGAGACTTGTTTTTGGTTTTACATAATATAGCATAGATTAGAGCCTTTTGTTATCGTGGTAATATTTGTCAGGACACGGAAAACATCCCTAACTCTGTCCATGCAGTCAACAGTTTAGTTACTTGTCCACATATCATTTGTAATATGTATTTTGGGGGCCAAGGTCTGCATTAAACATGATTAACTTATTAGCAGTATAGAGATGGTGCACTCACCACCAGAAAAAGAACACTTGGAGATATTCAAAAGATTTCCTCTTTATTCTAGTTCCATCATCAGCAGTGAAATCAGAACAAGCAGCTTGCAAGCACTCTGTATCTGCTTGTTCTGATTTCACTGCTGGTGATGGAACTGGAATAAAGGAGTAAATCTTTGAATATCTAAGTGTTCTTTCTGGTGGTAAGTGCACCATCTCTGGGTCGTGTCTAAAAATAAGCAGGGTTATTGCCTAATGCACTTACCCGGTCAACAAAAGCTAATAAATGAATAATAAATAAATCTCTATATTGCTAGTGACTGTTCTAATAGATAGTTGCACCATCTTCCAGTGCTCCCCACACCTGTTTGACATGATTACCTTATTCTTGCAGCTCATGATTCATAGTTGGCATTCCTTTTCTGGAAAAAAAAGAATCAAGATGGCTCCTAGTAGCAGGACAAAGCAGTGTGTGTCAGATGCTGAAAGCCAATAGCCTCTACTTGTGAGAAGGGACAGAAATCTAATGCTATCATTGTTGCAATTGCTTTGGTTTACTTTTGCACCACTGGATGCTTAACTATTTTTGGCCTTCTGTGTGAGGGGTACATCTCCTCTATGCTATCCAAGGGGGATAGTTGAGGCAGGATGGAGGTAGGTAGCTGATGGAGGGGCAGGGTCCAGCAAACCTAGCCACCTAGGGGATTCCAGAGGGAGTCTGGGCAATGTAGAGTAGGGGACATGAACACAGAAAAAAAATATATACACATATATAAATAACAAGCATTTGTCAATGCCAAAAGTTCACCGTTGGTATTGCTATTGTACTGGGTGGGGCAAGACTACAGTTCCCAGCAGCCTTGGATGCTGGCTTATTTACATGCGCTTTTTAGCAGTTTTAGAAAAACAAATGTTGCAGTCCCAGGTCCCCCTTTCATGTCTCTGGTCCCTGATTAGGTAATCTGGGGGTCCAAGAGCATGGGGGAATCTCTGTGTTTCTGCAGGAGTAGCTTTACAACAAACATGTGCTTCTCTGCGCTCTCATCCCTCCATAGATGTGTATGTGTACAGTATGTAGCTGTGGGAGCACTGGGGCCTTATGGGACAACAGTGACCAGATTTTCAGCATAGACACTGTATAACCCTACGTCATGTACCCTGTACAGAACATTTTCGAATAATCGCCAAAACATAATTCTGTGCAACTCAACACCATTTCACGCCACAGGTGCGGAAACACATTTTGGCTAGGATTTGAAAAATAACAGCTGTGACATACATGAGGTGGACTAATACTAAGGATATGTTGAAATTATGGGGCCAAAATATTTAACATTGCCAAAGTTACGAGTGGGCGTAGTGAAATTGCAACAAATGGCCATAACTTTAGCATTTTTACATATTTTGACCCCAATTTTCAATATAGTCTTCTTATGACCCCACTTCATAAATCCTGTAGGTGAAAAGTTTCAATTCCATCCCAAAATGCCATTCTGCACCACATGTGCGAAAACCCATTTTGGAGAGGATGTGAAAAATGACAGCTGTAGTGTTCATGAGGTTGTGTGAAAAAATGCTTGTGTTGAAAATTTGGAGTCAAAATATTGAAATTTACCAAAGTTAGCCAGCCCGTCGGCGCAGCAGTTGGATTTCTACTTGCGACACCGGCGACCCGGGTTCGGAAACGGACCTGAATCGTCGGAAGTCCGGCTGGGGGAGAAGGATGGAACATCCCATGGATGACTCTCTTTCTCCCGGGGGGGTAGTGTCTGGCGCAAGGAGGACCCCTGGTGGAGGCCAGGAGTCTCTCAAGCTACCGGCGCTTGAAACGTAAGGGAGGTGGGGTGGACGCTGGCATCATTGCACGGCCCCACCTCTGAAACAGAAAACTGGAAAAAGAGGTAGGCAGGTGGGTCCACTGTCTAGGTGAAGCCCCTCCCTGGGGCATCAATTAGCCACCATTGCCATCACTCCCCTAACCAGTCACTAGTTCCATGGCTCAGATACGTGGGTCCGATGCCACGGCCTCACCCTCCGGGGGTAAGATGGGGGTAACTGGGGGAAAACGTCCATAGATGGTGGTGGAAGTCCCAGGGGCTGTGACCAGGGCTGAGGGTCGACAGTAGGGACCCACCAGAATAAAGAATAAAAAAAAAAGAAATTTACCAAAGTTATACGCCTGTGTAGAAATATTTAAATGAACGTGTGTAACTCGGCCATGTTTTTAAATTTTTACACCAACTTTTCAACATGGCCTTTTTGGGACCCCATCTCATGAACACTGGTGGTGAAATTTCATTGTTCATTCCTGAAAGGTCATTTCGCACAGCGACCATGACATCACCTTCTGGGCCCAATTAATGAAACAACAGTCACAGTGTTCATCAGGTGGGGTCCCAAAAAAGCTATGTTAAAAATTTTGTGAAAAAATTCAAACAAATGGCAAATATATCAACATTAGTTAAAAATGCCATTGAAATACATTATATGGAACTTACCTTTATTCCTCAGTTCACGGTTCGAATTTGAAGAGTGCAGACTTGTCCCAATCCACAGAAGATGACATCCTACAACCTCCACTGGTGAGTATAGGGTGAGGGGCATGAGGGGTGCTGGGTGCTTAGTAGGAGGATCAGGATGGGGGAGGGGGATGGCAGTGACAATGAAGGACCATTTTCTTTTTTTCAGGTAAACAAAAAAAGACATCGGGGGACTGATTCCTTTTTTCATCGGACAGATACTTAAAATAAATATTTTGGGACACTGGTGGTGGGCTCTCCAGTGTTCCACACTACTGGGGGGGGGCTTATGAAGCCAACACAGGGGTTGGGCACCCCGATGTCGGCAGCATATAATAAACAATGGGCTGCTGGGTTGGGGGTGGAGGATGAGGATGAGGGACAGCTGGTGATCAGAGGATAGGAGTGCTACAATACACCAGGGACAATGATTGGATGGTGGGGGTGCCTCATTGGCAGCCAAAGTCAGAAGACTGTCAGAGGCCATACTGTCAGTGGCAGTGCCACTGAAACTGAAAGTGATGACGTCAGTCTCATTACGACACCGATCAGCTGTTTGCCGAGCAGTTACCTGTAGATCAAAGAAAAAAGCTGCCATATTATTGGTTTGGCTTTTTCTTTTGATCTCCACGGTTTCCACACACCAAGGCAAAACTGCAATGAGCATTAGCCTCGCTGATGACTGATCTGGCACTGTCCCACCTACTGCAGACCACACTGCACTGGACAGACAGTGTCACACCCATCTCAAAGCCACTTGTAGGAAGACGTTCGTGTGCGTAGCGAACTTAAAAAAGAGATTGTAAATGGCTCAGACTATCTGGCTCATTATCACTAAGTGCATTTTCAATTTTAGTAACGGTAACAGCACTTTTCTCAGTCTCTAATCTATCTTCTTCTCATTCTTATGGTCATCATTGTTATCAGTATTGCTGCTAGTACTGCTTGTGGAATCATCATCAACATTAAAAACGTTTTTCTTACATGCGTGGCCATTCTTTCAATATCACTGTAAGTAGGGCTTGGCAAAATTAGCAAATTCAGATTTAATGGAACTTTCATGAAATTCTGTAAATTTTGCAAAATTCTGTGAAATAATGTGGACTTTTCCAAACTTTTTAAATTGGTTATAACTTGGTCAGTCTTATAGTTACAGATCTGAAATTTTGCATGTGTACTGTTTGGGAGACTCCCTAAAAGATTCCAAGGTCCACAATATTTGGATGAGGAGCAGGAAAGTTATAGGGGCTCATAATTTGGCAATTTATTATTCATGTGAACATTTCTGAAAATATTTCTGCTTCCAACATAGCACCTCTGGAGCTAGATGACTGAAAATGAATATGCATACATTCTTAGAAGAGTCATAGAAGCTGCTAAATAGAGTTGTACTTGATTACATAACGTGTAAGTTAAAAGAGTTTAACATTTCACAATGTAATTATTTGTTAAAATGTGTGAACATTTTCAGAATATTTGGCTGCTTATAGCTCCACTGCTATTGCTGGTATACACTCAAGATTTGGCATGCATACCAAAGCACACATGTCCTGGAATCGAATTAAGCAGGATAAATGTAGTTTAGTAGGTCAAAATTTATTGTGGGTACTTTAGAAATTACTAATTGCCAAAATTTGCTCAAAAATTCATGGATGCATAATAGGTAGTGCCAGTAGAATTCCACTTGTGGAATTTTGCTTTCATAAAGCACTTATCACCACTGAATCACATTGTGCACCTGCATTAGCATCATGACCTTGCAATACCCCTCCAACACTCCTGTGACAGTGATGCCCAACATCATGCTCCGTCATGACTAATGTTACAGTGGCCTAAGTCACAATTAATTGTAAGGCTTTCTGTCACTCGGTGCCACTGTTTTCAAATAGTAAAAATATACATTGTTATCTATAGGGTTGTTAAATAGTCAGCAGGTGGCATGGTACAGAAACAATGCAGCACGTGCATGTGCTTCCATAAGTCATTGAGTCAGAGCGCTCTAGTGGTTAGCTGGCATATTGCAAGAAGACAGGCTAGTGCACAGTGATGTCCATGGCTATTCTTCATGGTTCATCACTCAAGATAGCGATCTGACACTTGGCATCACTATGCTTTCACTATGGAATGTCTTATGAATGCTGCTTCATTACCTCTTTACCTAGCCTTTACCTTTTTCTACAATGGCAACTCAAGTGTACGACTGGGTAAAATGTATGGATATGGCTTCAACAAAAGTATCACAACGTTCCACAGTTGCACAAAAGCTCATGAAATTCAGCTTTACTGATGTTATTTTGGAATCTTTGACTTTGGCTGCTTATAACGTGGCTAGCCTTTGAGCAAGAGATCAGACCTGACACACAAACAGCCTCTTATTTTTCATATTGTTTTTCTCCCAGCCAGCAGCTCATCTATCAGGGATATACGCTGTTCACCGGCATATACAATGTTCAAGCTGAACCCAGTCATCATTCAGTTGGCTACCAGGTTTTTCCTCCCACATGTTCCCCCTCCCACCTCTCCTGGTGGTGGCAATGTCTTGCAGAGCCTCACACAACCACAGCTTCCCCTGAAGCAGAAGGAAGCTCCCTGGCCCTACCATAGGGGTCACTGTGTTGATGGAACCATTTGCCAACCTTTCCAACTGAGATGCACTACTGAGCGGCAGCTGTTTCAGCCGTGGCCTGCCTCCCAATGTGACTTTTCAGGCTTGCTTCTGATCCAGGGTTATCAGCATGGCGGCATGAAGCTCTGCTGCTGAGTCATGGGCATGGCCTCACAGCCCAGTATTTAGGGTCAAAGAACCTAACACAATTGGTGATATTCAGTTTTTCTAGTGTTAAAGTTTTGGGGACTTAAAGAGCTACTGATGCCTTTAAGAAAACCTTAAAAAACATAATAATTAGGTACAATTCTGTTTGCATTCCATTTATTTTTTATATATTTCTCCTCCTCATAATTTATTACTAAAGACATGTGTATGGATATATGATTATTGTCCCATATAGTTCATTTTGAGTTCATCTGCCTGTGTAGCTTACTCCCTACTTCAAGTCATTCATAATTCTCTGATGTGACATCACAATCTGTTGCCATGGGAGTAACTGTGAGGTCACAAGCAGTGTTCTGTGGCTTAGGGTAGGGAGAAAGCAGCAGAAATAGATAAAACTCTTCAGGACCAAAGATTCTGTTTTCATGCAGATGTTCTCACTACTAAATAATGGGGGGGAAGAATACAGAACTAATGGGAAATACAAGCTGGACAGTGCCTAAATATTACATTTTGCTAAAGTTCTCCTGAACTTAGATACATAGACAGTGTCAGCAGATAAGAGCCTATGGCACACCCAGTCTGCCCATTTGAGCTTGTAAGTTCAGTTTATGTTTTCCTAGAAGTCTGTTGCCCCTTACCCCTGACCTCCAGAATTCCTTTATGTCTATCCCATGCATTCTTAAATCCCGTGATTGTTCACTTCACCACTTCCTCTGGCAGGGTGTTCCACTTGTCCACCACCCGTTCTGTGAAGAAATTCTTCCTCACATTTCCTCTGAATCGTTCTCCCTCCAACTTCATCCCATGCCCTCTAGTCCTGGAACATCTTTTCGCTTAAAAATAGTGTATTCCTGCACCCTGTTCCTCCTGTAAGATACTTATATGTCTCTATCATGTCCCTCTCTCCTCCTCTCCTCCAGGGAGTACATATTCAATTCCTTCAACCTGTCCTCATAGGACTTGTGATGCAATCCATGTACCATCTTTGTTGCCCTCCTCTGAACCATCTCTACCCTGTCTATGCCCTTACGTAGGTAAGGTCTCCCAAATCCTGTCCAAAAGGTGCTTTCGTGGTCGACTGGCAAAATCACCTTTTGGGCCGGATTTCAAAATTTTCACCATACTTGTTCATGGGGTGGGATCAAAAGAAGGATATGTTGAAAATTTAGGGTCAAAATGTGTTAAATGGCAAAGTTCTGCGCATCTGTTAACATGTTGTTACGCGCGTTCCTAACTTTTGTAATTTTCATTATTTTCACCCCAAATTTTCAACATAGCCATTTCTTTACATCACCTAATGAACATGGCAGCTGTAAGCTTTCAGTTCCTGGCCAAAATGTGTTTTATCACTTGTGGCCTGGAATAACTAGTGGTGGAGTGGAATGACGTTTCAGCGGACATTTGAAAATTCTCAGCCCAGCGTTCACAATAACAAGGCTATGCTGACAATTTGGTTGCTGTTTTGGCTGAAATGCTTGCACAGCAACATACATGCATGGAACTATGGAGGGATCTCTGGGACCTGCACTCCCATAAGCAAAGAAGGCAACGATTATACTTTCTCAAAAAGTAAGAACATTTTTGGTAAAAAAACTTTGTTAATGCACTGGTTAGGGTTCCAGTGACAAAAGTAGGGAAATGTGCTGTTACAGTTTACAACCCCAACACCCCATTCCCACCTTGCAGGCAGCAACAGGCATGGGGGTGTGCCTTGGGGTTTTCAATCCTAACACTCATCCCATTCTCCTATACTGTACCCATCTCAGCTTACTTACACATGGAATGGGGTGAGTATTAAGGTTGATAACCCCAAGGCACACCCCCATGCATGTTGCTGCCTGCAGGATGGGGTGTTAGAGTTGGAAACTATCATCATTAAATAAGCTGAGATGTTTAGAGTACATGAGAATGGGGTGAGCGTTAAGATTGACAACTCCAAGGCCCCCTACACCTGATTTGTGAAGATGCAGGACAGGGCAAACCATAATGGTTTCTCCTGTTGCTGTTGGAAGGTGGGGATGGGGTGTTAGGGTTGGAAACCCTAATGCCACATTTTCTTAGTTTTATTGGTAACCCTAACTGGTGCATTAACAAAGTATTTTGCAATGGATTTCCTTACTTGTTGGGATAGTATAATCAAATCCTCATTTGCTGTGGGAGCCATAGATGTGTACATGTATGTTGCTGTGGAAGCGCAGGGCCCGGAGTGCATTTGTAGCAAAACCTCAACCAAATTGTCTGCTTAGTCTTCTTATTACCCCACCTCATGAACCCGGTACTGAAAATGTTCAAATCCTCACCAAAACGTCATTCTGCATCACCACAAAGACATTCCACACCACAGGTGTAAAAAGACAGTTTGACCAGGATTTGAAAACTGACAACTATAATGTTCACAAGGCGGTGTAAAAAAATGGCTATGTTGAAAATCTGGGGTAAAAATATATAAAATTACCAAAGTTACAAACAAGCGTAACAAAATTTCAAGGGATGTACATAACATAGCCACTTATTTACACATTTTGACCCTGAATTCTCAACATACCCTTCTTATGACCCCACCTCATGAACAAGGGTGGTGAACATTTTCAAATTCTGCCCAAAAGATGATTTCACCAAGTGACTTCAAAATTGTATTTTGGGCCTGATTAGCGTAATTCCACCACCATTGGTCTTGAAGAGAGGTCTTAAAAAAGCATATTGAAAATTTGGTGTAAAATGTGCAAAAATGGCAAACTTATGCATCAAACTTGAAAACCCCATTGAAATACATTGAACCACACTTATCTGACTTTGTCATATTGCAGTCGGCGGTTCCAGCAGCAAGATGTGTCTTCTTCCAGAGAGTGCATCTTCACCCTGGAACCTGTTCAGGTGAGTGAGGGGGTGGGGGATGCGGGGCTGTGGGTGCTCAGTGGGAGGTCAAGGGACCCTTTTCTTTTTTATAGGTTTAAAATAAAAAGACATTGAAGGACAGTTTCCTCTATTTAAAACAGGATGGTGATTGGAGGGTGGGGTGTATCACTAGACACCATGGAGATACAAAAATTAAAATGGGACATTGATCAGAGGATGAGGGAGCCTTTAGACACCAAGGAAAGATTTCATCATTATGGGGATTGGAAAGTGGGGGTGCACTAGACACCGGGGAAAATCACAATAATTATGGAGATGGTGATCATAGCGTGGGGGGGTACCACTAGACATCAGTGAAAGATTTCATCATTATGGGAACAGCATTCAGAGGGTGGGGGCACCACTAGACACCAGGGAAAAATACAGTAATTATGGGGATGGCAATCAGAGGGTAGGGGGTGCCACTAGACACCAAGGCAAAATAACATAAAAATAGCACATGGAAATTTTCATATGAACGTAAATATCAAACAAAAATTTTCATATGAACAAAAATATAATACGAAAATTGTTGTTTGAATGAAAATATACAAACATTTTTGTAAGAATGAAAAACTCATGCAAACATTTTCATCTGAACGAAAATATATAAAGATTTTCATATGAAACAAAAATATCATACACAAATCTTCATATGAATGAAAATATCAAAATCCTTTTTTGTTTCAGCCATACAAGAAAGTGGAAGAAAGTCACGAAAAAGGATGTAAAAATAAAAAAAACACTGTTATGGGTAATTTTCCAACAGTTATGTGCAGAATCCACCTAATGGGGTCCCGATGACCAATGTACATATGTTGGTCTCTTTCTACAATGTCATTTTTGTGGGTTTTGAAATTTTTTTGGCGAAACAGAAAACAAGATGGCAGCAAATGAAAAGGGATTTTTTTCTGTCATGAAAAGGATGGACCCCATACGAAAAAGTATTTTTTCATTTCATACAGCTATCTTGAAGTGTTTACTGAGCTTGCTAAGAACCCAAAATTTTAAAATTAAATAACTTTGGAAGGAATAATATTTTTTCACCAAACAGGACAAAGGCACATTTGTGGGGCAGACCCTTTGCACCCTGAAAATGTCAAACCAAAATTCGAGACTGTCTGGGTGCTACAGCCCATCCAAAAAATGCACTTTTTTCACTATCCGGATCTCGGAATCCACACATCTGACTGGAACAAAAATTAACACTTCAAGGTACCTGCTCCATAAGATGCCACATGCAAATGATCGTGCAAATCCATTGAACAGTTGCAAATTTATTAAAGTACAAACTTTGGGGTATAACATTAAAGTAAATGTTCTCTCCAGCTTGCCCCCTCTTCTTTAAATCTGTGTTGCTACAAAGAAATATAATAAAATGAAGTACCTTTTTGCACCAGATACAAGTCTCCAAGCAATTTACCTAGCTTTACACTTAATACAAGGAGGTTCTGTGAATAGCCTGTGCTGGCAACAATTTTTTACTCTCTGTTTTGTACTGCAACCAATTTGTGCACATAGGTGGATTTGGGGGGGCTAAGGGTGCTATAGCTCCCCCATCATTGACATACATGTGATATGTCCAACTTGCTTAAGAGGGAGATTTGGGTCAAGTTAGTAGGGAGATTGGCCTACTAGTAGGGAGATACCATAACGTCATGAGTTTGTCCTTATATGGCATCAAAAAATAAGAATAAAAGCATTTAATACATTTCATTTTGTCAAGAATAAGCACTAAAATGAATCAACAACTAGTTGTACAATGTTATTACTTACACTGTTCATCACTAATTTACTTTTTATGTGTCTTTATCTACCAAAAACAAAATGAATGGATATTTTGGACATAATTTTACTTAAGCAGGAGATTTTGTTTCTGGGAGGGAGAGAGGGAGTTCAGTCAAAAAACAGGAGTCTCCTGCGCAAAGAGGGAGATATCACATGTATGCATTGAGCTCCTCTATTAGTAACACACTGTGCTGCATTCTTTATCAGTATGCACTAATGCCTCCATGAAAGCTGCCTGAGCAACACAGGTCTCATCTGTCCACCAGCAGAGCTGGCCTTAGCTAGGTGCAAACTGTGCCCCTGCACCTTGGGGGCCCATGCTTTTTTCCTGAAGAAAAAAAATAATTTAAAATATTTAAAAATGCCTGGATGTTGTTAGAGATGAAAATGTTTACCAGCAAATGAAAGTGGAAGGGATGGGATATCTACAAAGCAAGGCACAAAGGGGATAGAAGCGGCAGGGAGTGGGATCAGAGGAGCAACAGAAATGGAGCAAAAGGGAGGGAAAGGTACCCCAGGGGTGTCACATCTGGATAAGGATAAAAAGACCAGTAAGGTGGAGGGGACAGATGATGCCATCCCCACCAAAAGGGTGTGGTTTGCCCTCAAGGCCCTAAAGAAAGACAAATCTCCTGGGCCGGATGAGAGTACTATGGGAATTGGCGGACATACTGGCTGCACCCCTGGCGGAGCTTTTCAACAGGTCACTTGAGACAGGGAGGGTACCTAGGGATTGGCGAGAGGCACATGTGGTACCAATCCATAAAGGGGGGTCGAAGGAAGTACCAGGAAACTATAGACCCATCAGTTTAACCTCGGTGGTGGGAAAATTAATGGAAAGTATACTAAAGGAACGATTGGGGGTTTACTTGGGGAGGTGGGAGGTCTGGATAAGTCGGCAGCATGGGTTTGTGCCAGGTAGATCATGTCAAACCAACCTTGTGGAGTTCTAGGAATGGGTAACATCAGAACTGGACAGGGTTAAGCCTGTGGATGTATTATTCTTGGACTTCAGCAAGGCGTTTGACTCTGTCCCCCACAATGGTCTGGTGGAGAAACTGATGGGGTTAGGAGTAGGCCCTTGATGGTCAGATGGATTGAAAACTGGATAGCTGGACTACTCCAGAGAGTAGTGGTCTGTGGGAGCTCTCGAACCCTACAGAGGTTGGTAGTGGGTACCACAGGGCTCGGTCCTGGGTCCAATCCTGTTTAATGCATACATATCAGACATCAGGGATGGTATAGGGTGTGAAATGAGTCTCTTCGCGGATGACTCCAAGATGGGAGCAGTAGTTGAGGGAAGAGGGAGGTTGGCCTGCAGGGGACCTGGACACCCTGGAAAGCTGGGCTCACACATGGAAATTAAATTTCAATATCACCAAGTGCAAGGTGTTGCATCTTGGTCGGGAAACCCTAAACACAGGTACACCCTGGGAGGAGGTGCTGGAAGCCTCAACAGGGAAAAGACCTAGGGGTCATGGTGGATACATGTATGAATAACTCTGAGCAGTGCAGGAGAGCAGCTAGCAAGGCAAACAGGATGTTGGGATGCATCAGGGGATCACCTCAAGGAGCATGGAAGTGATTCTGCGCTGTACAATGGACTGGTTAGACCACACCTTGAGTACTGTGTACAGTACTGGAGACCACACTTGAAGAGGGACATACAGCTCCTGGAGAGGGTACAGAGGAGGGCAACAAAGATGATACGAGGGCTAGGGATTTGACTTACGAGGACAGACTTGAGGAGCTCTGCCTGTTTTCATTGGAGGAGAGGAGAGACAGGGGACATGATTGAGGTCTCAAGTACCTCAAGGGAATAAATAGGGTAAACATGGAGGGATCTTAGACTAAAGCAGGAGGCATCACCAGAGGGCATGGTTTGAAGTTGGAAGGTGGAAGGTGAGGGGGAAAAGAGGAGGAGGTTTTTCACTGAGAGGGTGGTGGACCCTTGGAATGCTCTGCCTGGTGAGCTGGTTCAGAGATCCACAGTGGAGGGCTTTAAGAGAGGTGGGACAGACATAGAAAGTGGATGTATCAGATGATGGCCTGTCCGGGGGTGGGATGGATGATAGGGGTTTCTGGAGCACAAGGGATGGGAGGGTCTCTGCACCCAACTAAGGATCTAGGTTCGAGCAGACTTGATAGACCATAAGGCCTAATCTGCTGGCAAATAGTATGTTAGTATGTAAGACAACTGGCTCTGTTACTGTTATAAAAGGTGGGGACAGCTTTGCTGCAGTGGAAAAGATTAGGTTAAGTAAGTGCTAATGGTGTTAATGGCCATACTTACACCTCTCAGGTTGACTACTTTCACAAACAAAGGGCTATATTGACAAAGGAACTTGTCTGTAACCTGGACATGTAGGTGAAACAATGAATGCTATGACAAAATATGTTTCAAAAGTATGTGAGCACTCAAAATGGTTTAAAAACCTGACCAGCACAGAGCAAAACTGGATTTCCTGATAGGGACCCTGAAAACCTGATCGCCAGGTAAAAAAACTGACAGGTGGCAATCTTACTGGTATCCCATGATAATCCTCTCTATTCTCTCTCACTCACACCTCCAGAAAAGTAAAGTTGTTTAACTTGTTTGCAAATCAGAGTATCTGAGGTGTGAGTGTCCAGTGACGATGTTCCTGTCCTTGCAGAAATGAATACAGTAGTAGCACCGTACTTACTTAAGTTCTTGCTCCAGGCTCAGTGAGATTAATTTCCAATGGTGAAGTCAAATAATTCAGTGCAGTCAATGGCACTAATTAAAAGATGCTGGTTAAACTAGCTGGAGGCAGCTTCTGGGATGGGACAGGACATTAGTGTTCCATCAAACTGGGTGTGTAATAAATGTAGTACTAGTGTTATTAATTTCTAGCATGGGGAGCTTAAATCCATGACATTAAAATTGTTTAAGGTCACTGCTAATTTTGTCCTATATGGCAATTTGATTTTGGTGCAGATTTGCAGGAGAGGGAGTTGGAGAGTAGTGCCCTCCTGTACCATGCTAGGAATGGTACAAACTAATGCTGGGGCAGGTCTGGTCTCAGCGACAGCATGAACCAGGACAGGCAGAAACTGGTACACGAGACCTTTGGACTGAGGTAAAAACTTCAGCATGTACTGTGTGTCTAATCTGTGTGGTATTTTCAGTTGTGGTTGTACAGTGTGAATGAGTACAGAGGGAATTAATAGACATAGGGACTTTGAAGGTGTTCTGCTGTATATTATGGCATGTGCAGGAGTTTCTGCATGCTTGGAGAGCAAAACTGCCAACAGAAGTCATAAGACCTTGATTGGCTCATTTGACACAGGCAGTTACAAAACTGGAAAAAAAAGTGATAGAATCAAACATTTAGTTTATGTAGTTCTATGTGTTGAATGGGGGGGGGAGTTGTGATGTACCCAAGCAAGTGCTGTTGCTAATAAAAAAAATGTCTTTTTATATTTGTTTAAAAACTGTTTTCTGTCTGCTTACTGACTTCTTGGGCCTATCATAAAAATGAGATACCTCATACCATGGGGTTATCCCAGTAAAGGACATTTTAAAACAATAAAAAATATTTTATTTATTTAAAAATGTATTTTCTTTGGAACAAATTGTTCTAGAGAATAAAATATGTTTTGCAAAAATAGCAAGCAGACTTGAAATGATATATTCAGAAACTAGATAGCAAAGTGACTTTGTTCCCATATTTCTATAGTTATTGTATTTTTTTTTTACTGAGATAAGGTTGGGGGATACATTACTCTGTACTGCAGGACAAACTGGGATGGGTTGGCTTTATGGTAATGTCGTAATGTGCTTGAGTAAGTGACATTTGTGAATTTGTTTACTTGGATTGTCATTTAATTTGTCTGCAATTTGTCTTTATCACCAAGTCTCTTTCAACTATTCTCATTTTTATGTGTTTCGGATGTGCTGCTGCCCAGCTGCAGTCTTTTGGTATTTTGGGGGTGGGAGGGTATTTGGGGCAACGTACTGTCATGTGGACTGTGGGGACTCTGGGGATGGTGCTAGGGTGCAACTAACAAAGCATGGGGAGGGAGGAAATAAGTAGAAATTGCATTAGAAATACCCTCCAAAATGCACCAGAATGCAACAAAATGTTAAAAAATTTCCGTGGGCCTAGGCAGCCCACCAGACCCCCAGACTATTATTTTTTATCTGACTTGAGCTCCCCCATCTATAGGACTTCTGCGTGCATGGTATTCCCAGGTGCTACCCCATGAACAGGCTCTAAATTATAACATTAAAGTGCCTACACAACCCTAACTATAGGGGCGTGACAACACCCCTATAATATACGGTATACATATATATATATATATATATATATATAGCTATACAGTATATCTATCTATATCTATGTATCTATCTATATCTATATCTATATATGTACAGTATTTGCATTGCTAACCTTTTTCTTTCTCCAGAACACTGATCCTGCTTCCCTCTAATCAGCTCCCTGTTCTTTGTTTTTATTTGTGTTATGAGCATAGTACAGTATTTGTAATGTGAGAAACTACTGAATTTTTCATAAACCGTTACTGCATTGCGTATGAGTTTGGAGTTGGGTTGGGTGTGCCAGTATGCATGACAGTGGATTGGAACAGGGTCCTAAGAGGTAGTATTAGTTTGTTATCTAGCTGACCTTATTGTCCCTGGGTGGAGACACGCAGAACTTTTTTTTTTTATCTTAACATCTTTGGGAAACAAATCCTCACAAGAGTTAACAACCTAACCCCCACAGCCTTATTTGAGTCAAACTGGCAAGGGTTGTGCACTGAACACATTTGGTGACCTAGTTTGTACAGCATTAAGAATAAAAATCTTTTAACTTTTCTGCTTTGACAATGTCAATCCAAGATGTGGTCTGTTTTATGATATATGATGATTTTAGAGAAGAAATAGTATTATTATAGCACTAGATATATGTAACCCCCCTGTCCAGGGGGATTATCTGTCTGACCCACTGTGGCTCCCGTTTTGCCTTGGGGTCTGTTTCCACCCCCATTTCTTTTTTCCTTGTTTCCTGCTGGTCCTTTGAGTGTACCAGTCCTGGAAGTTTCCTCTCTGTAGCTCCCTGATCCTCTTGCCTTCCCTGTATTAATAATCTGAGACAGCAGGGCCTGGGGAGCTGGAAATGCAGAGCTGTCACCCGTGAATGGCACTCCAGTGCTGGGTGAACTCCGTGTATGTGCACTTGTGCATTCTTGTTCAGCCATTCGCGTCCATTTTTAAGTGTCTTACCACCGGTCCCAGTCCCTGTGTTAAAGAAAAGGGGGACCGGAGACTCAGGGGAGACTGGAGAGGCAACTGTGAAGGAGGAAAAGTAATTTTTGTGTGCGCCAATCATGATCAGGGGATCTGGGAGCCACCTCAGAAATATTAGTGAGGTGGCTCATGAATACTGATGAGCCAGAGCTTGTCTAGCACTGGGGCAAGTGTTTAGCGCTAGCGACAGGCATGAAAAATAAATATAAATATTAAAGAGTGTACTGGTGTGCAAAGGCCAGGAGATGGCTCTCAAGTTTGGGAGATTTGAAAAATAAAACTGTACATGTTGGCTGAAATAGGGGTATAACATGGGAAAGTGTGTAAATGTTAATGGGACTTTGTGTTGGCTGCTTAGAGACCTAGTAAAATAGCAGAAGCAACTGCAAGAGGGTTATATAGCTGTATTAGAGAGTGCAGTTGCTTTGATGGGCACAGGGGTGGCTACCAATCTGTGGGGAAACAATTCAAAGTACATGGTTCAGCTGCACAGGGACACTTAAATTGGTGCACTGTGTAATTTGTAGTGGGACTGTTTTCTAGCCACCATGTTTTCTGACCAATCACAGGGCCAGGACTTACCAGGAGGATTATGGGGCTTGTGAAAAGACTCTTGGGGGATTATTCTGGAGCCATTTTGAACAACCAATGATGCATCGAGGGAGCTTCACACATACTAATTTTTCTTGAGGACAGTGGCTCCAGCCAATGGGGAGATGCCAAAAAGCTCCCAAAAGGACAGAACTGTTGGATTCTGAGTCAGTCTGGGGAGAGCCCCTCCACAAAAAGGGGCCCCTGCCCCTGTGAGAAAATGGGGATGTAAGGTTGGGAGAGGGCCTGCCTGGGGGCTGCCAGCAATCTGTCCCACAGGGTCTGGGTGTTTGCCTTCCCCCATCCGAGAAGAATTGGAGGAGGATGTGCAGGCAGCTCTGTAGAGAAGAAGAGCTTCAGGAGTTCTGAAGCTGAGGACAGAAGTTGCACCACAGTGGTTGGTGAGATGATTAAGATGAAGGAAAAGGTTGTGTCCTAAGCCTGAAAAAAGACAAAGGCTGTGTCCTGAGCCTGGAGAAAGGACAAAGATGGTGCCTAAGCCTGGGAAAAAATTGGTACTTCTGTCTGCACCTGATTGGTGAGGAAAATGTGAGAAAAAGAAAAGGAGTGAATTGTGAAGAGAGAAAGCCTCTTCAGACTGCAGAATTACTATGCACCTGCATGGTGAGAAAAGGAACTTTCAGAATGTTTTCTGAGACAGAGTTCTGAAACTGTGTGAGTGAACCAGAGCAAGAATGCAGCTGTGTTAAAGTTGAGAGACTGTGAAAGCAAAAGGATGGATAGGTGCTTGTCGGGGTCAGGTACCTGCTGTCTGCTCCTGAGATACAGCAAGAAAAGAGACTGTTGAGGTAACCTTGGATTCTCAGACTCTCCACTCCCTGGAGTCTGGGATACTGGGAAGGTAACAGAGACTGCTAGGCTACACACCATAGCTGGTATTGAGAGGATGATGACCATGATTTAAAGTTCATCCTGAATCCAGGGCCAAGTGGGGAACACGCTAACCCCCATCAAGTGGGGCATGCCGGCCACAGGGGATCACAGGTCCTGTACCAGAGTGCTAGGGCACTCTGACCTGTGAGTGAGCTGGGCCATGGGCCACTCCATAGGTCTGGGTCCCCTGTGGTTGGGGGCTCTGTGCCAGTGCCCTGCAACAGGCCCATAATAGGCTGAAGAGGACAAGCTGCAAGATCTCCAAGCAAGCTGAAGATACAAGCTGCAGCCTCTATGCCCTTTCCAGTTGTGATAAAGCATCGTGACTGGATCTGCAAGTGCCATTTCCATCTACCCCCCCCCAGACTCCAGTCAACTGTGCCACCCAAGGACTGAGCCTGCAAAACCATGAGTAACAGCAGGAATTGTCCTGCAGCTTCCTGGGGACTGTATATAGTTATTGTGCAAGTATGCTCACTGGCATAGGAAGCCAGTACAGTAAGGTAAGAAAGAGAATTGTACAAAGTTGTTTAAATTTGCTTCAGCAAGCATGGCAATGCTGGCAGACCAGCTGCACCTCAGGCCTGCAACTATAAGATCTGGGTACCCAGGGACAGAATTTGGGGTGGTATTCTGGACTGGTACCATTGGGTCTGGGGCATTGGTAAAACCTGTGACAATTAGATAGCGAGATAGGGGTGGCTGTAATGATTAAAAATGTGGGTTTAGTCAAGAGGGAAATGACTGTGGGAATTGTCAAATCTTTGAAAATGCAAAATCAAAAGTGTGCTTGAACTCTATTTCACTTACCCCATCCTAACCCTCCCTGTGTAAATAAATGAAGATGTTGTTGTTTCAGAAAGAGCTGTCCAAAAGCCTGATTTTAGCAAGCATGTTATTTGATGAAATGGAAACTGAAATGTTGGATGGTGGGGAAGTTTGAATCCTGTTAAGTCCATGTTTGGGGAGGTGGGTTGGTATGACATCACAGGGGGTTGTACTATAGAGATCATGCCCACTTAAATATACTCTGGGTGGAGGCACTGCCATTTCTATTTGTAACCTTGGGAAAGGACCCCCATGTAACAGCTAATAGGAACCCAGATCCTGGCCCTTAATCTGGCTAGTGGCCAACCAGGCAGGGGTAGTGTCCCTCTCTAGGATGGCAGCAGAGAGGGGCTATAGAAGTGGAGGTACCACTGGGATCTCCTGTGCCAGTCATGCCCAGCATGGACTCTCCCAGCTCACTAAAATTTGGGGACCCTTAAAAATGTAGAAAAGTTATGTAAAGGTATGGGAAATATTGGAGAAGTAATTTTGGTGCCAAAATTGTCTTGGGCTGACTTCATTGCTCTTCAATAAAAAAACTGTAGGGGTAACGTCCCCTAGTGGTCAAAAGTAGAAAATTGCACCAAAAATTTGTGCACCTGGAAAATTTTAATGCCAAGGGTCACCAAGGAGGGATCACACCTTTTGAAGCTCTGAGTCTATGGGAGAGTGTGTTAAAAGCTAGAAGTAGGGGTGATTGTATAAAATGAGATGTGATCTAATACTGTTTGTTAGAATAGGTAATTATATGTACAGGACAGGATGTTACATGTTTGATGTGGTAAATGTTTACTGATGGTAATGGATAAATGCTTATAGAAGGAGCCAAGTTATGTTTTAGGCTTGGCAGGGACACAAAGCATTTAAGGGGATTTACCAGTCTGCCCCCTATGGGGCTCCCATTTTGCCCCGGGGTCTGTTTCCGCCTCTCATTTCTTTCTCCCCATTTCTTGCTGGTCCCTTGAGTGTCCTGGTCCTGGCAGTTTCCCCTCTGTAGACCCCTGATCCTCTCGCTGGCCCCTGCATTAATATTCTGAGAGAGCGGGGCTGGGGGAGCTGGAGATGTGAGCTGCCACCCAGAATGGCACTCAGTGCCAGGCAGGCTCAGCAGTCACGCACTTGTGCATTCTCTATCTCGGCCTTTCATGGTCATTTTAAAGAGTCTCGCCACCGGTCCCTGTGTCAAAGAAAAAGGGGGACCAGAGACTCTGGGGAGACCGAAGCGGCAACTGTGAAGGAGGAGAAGTGATTTCTGTGAGCGCCAATCATGCTCATGGGATCAAGGAGCCACCTCATGAATATTAATGAGTCAGCTCATGAATATCGATGAGCCAGAGCCTGTCTAGCGCTGGGGCAAGTGTTTAGCGCTAGCAACAGGCAGGTAAGATAAATATAAATATTAAAGAGTGTACTGGTGTGCAAAGGCCAGGGGATGGCTCTCAAGTTTGGGAGATTTGAAAAATAAAACTGTACATGTTTGCTGAAATAGGGGTATAACATGGGAAAGTGTGGAAATGTTAATGGGACTTTGTGTTGGCTGCTTGGGGACCTATTAAAATTGCAGAAGAGACTGCAACAGGGTTAAATAAATGTATTAGAGAGTGGAGTCACTTTGATGGACACAGGGATGGCTACCAATCTGTGGGGAAACAATTAATTAAACGTACGCGGCTTGGCTGCACAAGGACACTTACAGTGAAGCCAACCATTATGAAGCGCAGCACTGCAGAATTCTGCAGTAGAGTTACTGCAGCAAACAATGTAATTTCAATGGGAGTTAATCCCTTTTGTCATACAGTAAACCCGTGACACTGCGCTTCACCCTGGCGGGCTTCACTGTAAGTTGGGGCACTGTGTAATCTGTAGTAGGACTGTTTTTCAGCCACCATGTTTTGTAGGCATGTGGCATCTGCCAGCCAACCACAGGGCCAGGACTTACCAGGAGGATTATGGGGCTCGTGAAAAGACTCTTGGGGAAAAATACTGGAGATTATTCTGGCACTGTTTTAAACACCATCGAGGGAGGCTCATGCATATTAATTCTTTTAAGGACAGTGGGTCCAGCCAATGGGGAACTGCCAAAAAGCTCCCAAAAGTACAGAACTTTTGGATTCTGAGTCAGTCTGGGGAAAGCCCCTCCACAGGGAGGGGGGGCTCCTGCCCCTGTGAGAGAATGAGGATGTAAGGTTGGGAGAGGGTCTGCCAGGGGGTTGCCAGCAATCTGTCCCCCAGGGGCTGGGTGTTTTCCTTCCCCATCTAAGAATTGGAGGAGGATGTTCAGGCAGCTCTGCAGAGAAGGAAAGCTTCAGGAGTTCTGAAGTTGCACCACAGCAGTGAGATAACTGAGATGAAGGAAAAGGTTGTGTCCTGAGCCTGGAAAAAGGACAAAGGTTGCATCCAAGCCAGGGAAAAGATAGGTACTTTTGTCTGTACCCCGTCAGTGAGGAAAGTGTGAGAAAAGGAAAAGGAGTGAATTGTGAAGAGAGAAAGCCTCTTCAGACTGAAGAATTGCTGTTCACCTGCACAGTGAGAAGAGTGACTTTCAGAATGCTTTCTGAGGGCCTTCAGTTTGATGGATCATAATCTCCTGATTAACAAACTGCAGGCCTTGGGCATTGGGAGAGTAGCCAGTGAATGGCTTGAGTGTTATTTGGAGGACTGAATATAGAGAGCTAAAATAGGGAACAGCTTGTCAGACACACAAACTGTCTGCCAGAGTATTCCCGGGGGGATCAGTCCTGGGCCCATTATTACTCTCAATATTTGTGAATGATCAGCTTGAGGCAATTGCAAGAGTACAGTCATCCTCAGTTCGGCTGCAACTTTCTCATCGTAGATACAAACTGATTTGCAACAGAGTTATAAGAATTTAGCTGTGTGACTGATAAAAACAATTTAAAACAGAATGAATGAAAAACTAAAATTATGCTATTCAGATCACTGCAGGTATGTAACCAAATCGGGGACGATCTTGCCATCCATGGAAATTTGGATAGCGTATTAAATATTGAGCATGGTTTTAGATATCTGGGCATTATACTTTACTGTGAGCTGTATCACACATATAAATACTGTTTCAAAGAAAACTAATCAGAAATTGAGGTTCCTGTATAGGATAACAAAAGATCATTATTTAAGGTTGCTAGGTTTTTGACAGCAAAGCAGGCAGTCCTGCTCACTCTGGATTATGGCAGTGTGCTTTCCCCTTCTGTCTGCCCAGTGTGTTTCTAGATACTAGTCTACTTTAAACAGCGTTTGTTGTTTTGCTCTGCAAGCACTCCTCTGGGCTTGCCATTGTAAACTGTTTAAAACTTTAGATATTCTCTTGCCAGTTATTAGGATTAATTTTAGTATGGCCTGTTTTGCTCTGAAGATTAATAAAAAAAGCAACTCCTCATGATCGTTTTGAATATTTCAGTTTTAATGAAAGTATATATTTGACTAGAAAGTCCCAGACAGCTCGTTTTAAATCAAGACAAAGTTAAATATGTCTCACAGCTCCTTTTCTAAAGTGAGACCCATACTTCTAAACAATCAGAATGCATTTATCAATATGGACACCTCATCTTCCTGCTCTCAAAGTGCCCACACTCAGTGTTCCATCATTTCACATACTTATAGGCTTTTTTGATATGCCATGACATTGTTGTATATGGTGACATATGTGATATATTTTTTGTATGTGTTATTTGTAATATTGTAATTATTTGTACTGTACTTTTATGTCAGAAATAGCTGAAAAGGGGCACATCCCAGTCTACCACCAACAAATACACAGTTTCAAAACTGTGCCACAAAGTGGTTGCAAGGACCATTTTTTGCACAGTTCAACCTTACAACCCTTTGTGCCATACACAAAGAAGTTGCAAGGCCGTCCCTATTTCAGTGCTCATGGCCGTTGTAGCAGTACGGGAAATAGGTCTGAAGCCAGCATGCTAATGCAATGCTGTGTTATGCATAGTCACGTCCCAGTTCCAAGATCTGCTGCTGCATGCCACAAAGTGGGGCTGCACTGTAGAACTGCCAAATTCGGTTCCACAATGATGCTGTAGGCATGCGGCAGGGGAAAAAAGACACCATCATAGTGGCAATGCAGGACTGAGGTTGGTGAGGGACCAGTTGTGAGTTGCCAACATGTTGGGGAATGAAGATAGGGAGAAGGGTTCCACTGGATTACCAGGGAAGGAATTTAGCTTTATGGATAGTCGGGTGGGGCACTGGACCACCAGGGAAGAACATCAATGGACATGAAAGTTAATTATACAATGGCAAGAAATGTTCCTGGGCTCTGACTGGTCAATGTGTTTTCTGGGACAGTGAGGTTATCTGAGTATAACCTCACTGTATGAAGTCCAGGCACACAGATGGCCACATAACAGGGTGTAAAATCAAGGTACAGCTTTCTGCTTTAATCAGCGCTGTTTCCCCTAAACCAGGCAGCTTTGTATCAGTACACCTAACCCTGCTAAATGACAGAATCACACACACAAAATCTTTTTTCCACATCAGCTAAGATTTCAAGTGTTGTGTAAAAGAGAACTCTTAACTTTCTGGAGCTGCTGAGGTAAAGCAGACGAACCAAACTGCTAATCGGGCAAACAGTGCTCCTGAGTGAAAGTCATGAACAGCAACTACTGCCATGCTTTGCCATGTTCCTGTAATACTGAACAGGGAAAACTGATGTACACCAGATGAATAGAAATCATGTAATCACAATTCCGTTCCCTCTCGGCACCCCCATGAACATGCCCCATGAGCACTTCACCACCATGCTCCCTCCATTTACTCATCAGTTCGGTGTCCGCAGTTAAAAAAAACATGTCAGTGTTTTAAAGTAAACTGTCGGGAGGGGGCACTGATGTGAATTATAACTGTACAGTAACTGAACAGAAATAGTCTTGGCTTTCAGCACACAGCCAAGCACGTGCCACTTACACATGCTTTCCTTTACAGACTTCCTCTCCCGGTACGCAGTCAACTGAACTGAGAGAAGTCTGTCTCACATGGACAAATGGAAACCAGAAGGACTGGGCAAATTTCCAGTCCATAAACGTCAAAGAAAATCATGTATTAGGGGGCACCCAAATGAAGATACAGAGCCACTCCTGTACTGTACCAGCAGCACCACCTACTGGCCAAAAGGGAACTATTTTTTTCCTCTGTGTACCTCCACATTCATAAATGAACTGAAAATCTGCTAAAAAATGCTTTTAAAATATTTTTTTTAAACAAAAATGAGTCACTGTATAATAGCAATAATGCACTCCAGGTTGTGGGTCATGCTGGGATAACCTCACTTCTCGGGTGTTGGACGCACTCGGCCTGTGGCCTCCTACCCAACCACCCAAAGTGAGAGGTTATCCCAGCACGACCCACACCCTGTCATGCATTATTGCTTAAATATAACCTCAGTGCAGAAGGGAGCCAAACGGTACAGGGTTGGGTGAATGACTGAGGCAATAATGCTTCAAGTCCTGGACATTAAAACATGGCAGCCTGCCAAGTGACTGCTGCAGTGTCATGCCCAACTGTCTGTGTGTGCTGCATGGCCAGTGCTTGTGATCTTAAACCACAAACATCTGGTGGCTCTGAGTTGCACTGTGACTTATCTGTCAGGGGAGGCTTCTCCATTGATAACTAAGTGCCTTTGTGTATGGCACTTTTCGGGGGTGGCGGTATAGGGAGCCCTTCTATGTCCCCAGAGCTTGCCACACCTGACTACGACTGTGAATAGGGCTCCTGCTTTTTTAACAACATCTGAGTAAATGTGATGGGCCAGTCTAAGTACTGTATCATAGAAAACCATGTGGTGCCATCAACTGAGATGAATAATTATAACTAATGTTATTTATTTTTCTATTTATTTTATTACAATTTGTATTTACTGTTAATTATAAGTAGAATAAAGTATGGGTTGGTGTGTGTAACGAGATGTTTACAGATCCCCGAGGTGTTAGATGCTACATAAACACCGAAAGCAAAGCTCGAGGGGTTTATTAAAGCATCTAACACGGGTGGGGGGGTGTAAACTTCAAGTTTACACACACCACCCCATATTTTATTTTATATATTTGTTGGGTCTACCCTTTTTTGCCACAGCAATTATATAAAATATACGCTCTTCCCCTACATGTTCCGGTGCTGTTGCGCTCTGGTTCGTTTTTTTGGCGGTACCCACATTTTGAATCTGGCAGGTTTTTCAGTGTTTAACTGTTTTATTTGCCCCCTATATTTGGAAAAATCACTTTTTTAAAGAAATTATTCACCGCCAAGTTCCTCTGGCACAGCGACTGAGTTTTACCCGAGAAGGAAGTGGTGAGCGGCGAGCAGCGTGAAGAGACAGACTGTTGCGGGTACATGAGCAGACTGAGGGAAACCATGCATGTATTTGTCTAATTGCCATTATTAATGCTCCTTTATAATGGCAAATTACGGCACGGTCTCCAAATGGGAAAAAGGGGAGAGCCATTAATTATAAAAAGAATATCATAGTTGAAGGAAAAATCAGATAATGTCACTAAATTCGGAACGAGGGTACAGCAAGGACTCTGTAGATTCCTATGTATGTAATTTGCATGATATCTCACCAAATAAAGACTAGCGGTTCATTAAGATTAACTAATTCTTTATTCCTAACATTGTTCTTTTTTTTCCATAATCTATTTATCTCGTGTGTCATCTCCAGCAGCCCCCTTCCACCAGTGACCCTCAGCCGCATCACCCAGTGCCCCGGGGTGCTCCACTGCTTACTTACCTCCATGGGTGAGTGGGTCCCAGTAGGTGGTACAGGGCCTTCCGGGTCACTGATTTCCTGCAGCTGGTGGGTTTTTCCGTCACTTTTCTCTCTTCCCATCAGGGCTGGCATGCATGCCATGGTGCACACACAGCATTAAGATTCTTTAGATCTCAGTGCCTGCACCCTGCACTTGCTGTGCCATCCAGCTGCTGCAGGGTGGCAGCTTAGCAGTTTTTGGATGCTCAATCCTCCATTCTCTGGCCGGCCCCCGAGCGACCCTGGTCTGTTCCCAAACCCAGGTCGCTGGCATGGTGGGAGCTGTGGCATGCAGTGCCTCAACCTTCAGCACCACTGGGCCGACTACTTCATTCTTTTTCTTCTTTTTTTTTTTTTCACTTTTTATTTAATTTTCCAAAGTACAGAAAATCAAACACAGGGTGCACTGAACTGCTTACAGTCAGATTCTACATTATATACAAGTAATCTAGGGTAATTACCAGTAGTCTAAAATTAATTTTGATAGCTAGCGTTTTACTCTTCCTGCTTAGGTTTTCCATTGGGTAACCTCCCAACCCCATCTTCCACTTGCCCCCAGCCTCTGTCCTCCACAGCTTTGCCCCCTGTGACCGGGGAGCCACTAGTTCTCCCTGTAGGCTGAGGAAATCTATGGTCATGGAACCCCAAGAGCACCATCCATCATTTAGTAGTAAGCAGTAAAATTGTATATTCTGTATTTCCAGACAAGACTAGCCCAACTGAGTTGAGGCTCATTTACAATGGGGTCCCAGGTACCAAGGAACAGTTTCACAATTTAAAACACTAATTACAAACATACAGGACAATATAAAAATAAGACAATGAATTACATCACACAAACTATTCACAAGTTTTTGGTAACACAGCATTATTTATGAACCATGTTTCTAAAGAACTCCAAGGTATTGTTCCCTTTCTGGGTCTTCTTATGTGGCTTGAGAAGGTGTTCCACAGTATAGGGTCTGTACATAGAAATATGGAAACTACCCTTAAAGGTTTTCATGACTGGTACACTGAATAGAATTCATATTCATCTGGACCTGAACAGGCACTTGGCAGCATGCATTTACCCCTGATGAGGGAGCAGGCTCATTGACACACCTCCAGGGGCTGATATGGTGGCAGACAGTGGCACCAACCCTCCTGAGCTGGGATGTATTACTAGGTGTTACCACTCCTCCCAGCCTGGTCGCCTGATTACAAGCAATCAAGTCACCTGCATGGAAGTGTTCCTGTGGGACATAAGTGATCCAGTACTAGTCCAAAATTCTTAATACAAATAACCATGGTAAGAATCATTAACTTCATTTGAAGGCAAAAGGCACATGTTTGTTGGAGGTTTCCGTATGTATGTCATTCACTCTGACCTCCCACAATATCCCTAGAGTACACAGCCTGTATTCCCAGAATCCCTGGGCTCTTCAAGGAGACAGAACTCCGTTTTCAACTTTGGTTTGTCAAATAGAGAACAAAAGTACTTTAGCTGCTTCCATTTTTCAGATAATGTAGCACCTGAAAAAAAGACTTGATCTCGGGCCCTCACGAACTGCACTCTAGCTGATCTCTACATTGCGACGCCTTCTAAAATCCATCTGTAATAGTTGTACAGTACATGCAGGGAGTGTCGCAAAACTCTACGACCACCTGTGCAAAGGATGCATGCCTTGTGCATGGCCCTGCAGGCCATTTGCATGCTGACACCTACACTTTTCCTGCACTGTTACAATGTCATCAGTGACCATGCAAGAAAAGACTTTAAAGCCCAATGTGCTTGTTGGTTATGAAGGACTGACCCCAAGTGGCCACTGCAACCATGTAGTGACAGTCCCTTGTGACTGTGTATGGGGCCCCTTGTCTCTGTAATGTGGTCAACCCTCAGCAGGCCCCAGTGTAAGGATTTTGGAGAAAACCTATGAACCTTGTTTCCTAGGTGGCAGTAAAAAGTGCAAAAAAGCACACATTCTAGTGCACACATGGAGTTATTGTGAAAATGCAAGCGCCTGGAGAGTCAGCAGGTCTCCATTCTGTCAAAATAAAGTACAGGGCAGGAATTTCTATTGGGCTGGATGTAGCACTTGTCCATATTTTGGGTGCATGCCACATCCTCGCAGATGCGTTTGCATGTCTGCATCTTATTCACAGACATCTGGATGCATTTGCGATATTTCCCATAGTGTATGGTAATTTTTGCCTGAACTGTGGAACTCACGTCCATTTTTCGGATGCAAATGCAGAATTCCATCTGGGAAGTTAGACCAACTTTTTTTGGTCCAACTTCCCAGGTGAATTTCTATACTTGTGTTCGAGCAACAGGCACGAGGCTTTGAAAATGTCACCCTTTGCATTTTCACTATAACTCTACATGTGCCCTGCAATTTGTATGATGATTTTTCCCTATTTCAGGGCATTGCAGGATCACCAGGTGTTTGCTGGGGTAGTAAAAAGTGCACCTACTCCCCCACTGGGCCAGCCTCGCTTTCATTATCTTTATCAGAACATCTTTAATGAAAATCTAACTGGGTCACTTTCTCACTTGGACATGACACTGTGGTTTCCTACTCTGGGATTGCTTTTATTACCCCCTTTCCCCATTTCTCATCCTGAAAAAATTTTCCACTGGCCAGGCAGGTTGACAAGCAACTAATACCATCGCTATTGTATAGCTGGCCAGCCAGTGTCCGTGTACACAGGCTATTCACACTCTCCCTCCCTAAAAGCTGAATATCTCATCTTTGTTATTCTCTTGGACCCATAGCCAGCCCTAATGTGGACTTTTAGGGCTTGCACACACACAAGCTGATTTTGTAGGTGGCAATGGAAAGAGGCGCTGCAATGCACTAGTCGGCCAATCTGCTACACTTATCTTGATTGCATTTGTATTTACAACCCTTCTTTTTTACGTAGAAAAGAAAAAGGGTGTTAAACTCCAGTGCATTCATCTGGGGAGACATTTTTAAATAAATACAATGAAACAAATTATGTCTCCTATTAAGTGTGGCATCCCGTGTGAAAATGGTAATACACAGGATTCCTAGCTTACATTCCCAAAGAAGTATTAGTCTCAGTAAGTGTGAAGGTAATACAGTCTTATGTTTTGAAGGTTTGCTCCATATTTGAAAGAGAAAACATATTTCAACACAGTTTTATTACTGGCTCACCAGTACTAAAATCAATTTGACTGAATGTCCCACATTCAGTGTCAAAACATAAAACTGCCTGCATAGCTTCAAAATGCAGTTTCTCACAAATGGGATTTCTATAAAAGCTCAGCACTCGCTAGATTCCAAAATGAGATCTGTCCCTAAAATAATATGGCATAAAAGAGTTGCAATTCAATTTTCCAATCTCTCTTTGCTGCTTTGAATCAAAATGCTGCTCCCAGATTCCCCAAGGGGGGGTGTCTCTTCAGCTTCCCTTTGCTGCCTCTATGACAGTTTATGACTATACTATTCAACCCATCTTCATCAGTGCATTGTTTTTGATGTCTTTTCTTGGCTGAGAGACACTTGAATTTACTTTGACAAATGCAACATCTTAGAGTTCCACACGAGTTTTGGTCAACTGGTTCCACAACACACTGGGGAAGAAAAACTTACAGTAGGTTTCATAATTAGTCTCCTTTTACATTAAACTGAATTATTCCTGCTGCAATACATAATCCATTATTTTTGGAGTTTCCACTGACTCAAAATTGTATTTTAGCCTTCTGACATTTCCTTTTGTTGCTATGACATCAAACTGGAAAATCCTCCAAGAATCATAGGATAATGCATGTGACTGTGAGCAACACAGAGATAATATGATTAAGTGAAGCCGCTCCCAGCTTCATGGGATCAAATTATAACCACACTATTCACAGGCAACCATTTTTGCCCCTTCAGAAGTGATGATAAGTAGCATATTCTGAACTACTGTAGGCCATTGTGTAACCAATTTCAGCAATGTGTTTTATAAATAAAATAAATAAATAAATAAATTGTAACGTTTTTACATTGGTTCTTTATGTGAAGATTTAACTATTTCTGCTTGATATCACTGCTCTATTTTGAGGGCAGTAGACACCATTGTAATATTGTCATACATACAGTACTCTAGTTCAAGCTGTTCTTCAATGGGTGTTTCTTTGTGACTCATCTCAAAGTGAAGATAAATGCTCCCAAATGAAGGTAAATGAAGGCAGTATAGCGCAGTGGTTTAAGACTCTGAGCTGCAAATCTGGAGACCTGGGTTTGAATCCCACAGCCCCCACTTAGATACTGTGTGACCTTGAGCAAGTCACTTAAGTTCCCTGTGCTCCCAGGTCACACCTGTAAACAAGCTTTCAGCTTAGTGTGTTACTCCTGGTAAAACAATTGGAAAAAAAAATCTTCATTTAGAATTCTTCAGTGGCTAAAATAAATCATTTATGCATTAAGAACTGACTCTCACATTTTATAATTAAGCAATAATCTACAACAGGGTGTGGTACAACATGAGATATCATCACATCTTGAGTGCGTTGTGAGGCACAAGGCCACAGACCGAGTGTCTCATGTACTCACGAAGTGATGACACCCCATGATATACCCCATCCTGGAGTGTATTATTGCTGTTATGAACTGGGTTAAAACTGGATTGAAATTTGTATAAATAAAAACTTAAAAGCAGCTTTTTACAGAATTTTGGTCATTTTTATGTTTGCTTGCACACATGCGCAAGCACTATTTTGTGGCATCTTGTGGTAGTAGCAGGTTTCAGAGGTGTAGCAGTGTTGTGGCCAGTGCCACCACTGCTTTTTTGGGGCTCATCTGTTTGGCACCAATGAATGAGCATGGCTGTCTATGACAGCAGTTTTGAAATGTGCCACCAACTTGAAAGAAATTCACCGCTGCAATCCGGGAGTGTCCCATCATTGCTGGGCATAGCCACCGATATGCCTGGCACACCATGGTGTGCAGCAGACCAGCAGAGGGGTAGTAGGAGCCAGGTGGCATGTGCGCAAATTCCCTTTGTTCTGTTTTTTTTTTTTCCGAGCTGTAAAACTTTCTAAAATTTCTAGGGGGAGGATCTCACCAGTGAAATGCACACCCACGGCCTTGTGGACCTGATTGAGACTGTATTCTGCATTCTCAATCAGGTTCACTTGTGAGAAAAAGAGGCATGGCTGGCAAGGGGCAGACAGGTGGAGAGCTACTGGGTGGTGGAAGCCAGGGAAGAAAGCTGTTGCCACTACTGTGCTGGGAATTGGATCATCAGTCTTGTTTTCTTAGATGCTGTGGTTGCCCTAAGAACTTGCCCCTCACAAACTTGCCCACCACCACCCTACCTCCTTCACTGACCTCACTTCCGTCCCGCAGAATTGAGCAATGACACCAAGTAGCAGGTCTGGTTGTAATCGACTGACTGTACCCAGTGGCTGGGGCCATGGAGCGTGCAATGTAAGAAAGAGTAAGTGACAGACAACCATGTCTAGTGGGAACCCATTCTGGACTAGCAGTGAGTCACAACATCCTCCTTCTCATTGTCACATTTGTGAACCCAATCTGCACCCCCTACCCAACCTCCCGTTGCTGCTGCAACCATGAAGACCTGAAGGGACCACAAAGCATCTTGGCACAGAAAGTAAGGCAGTGGGAGGGGCTGTATTTGTAATAGTAGACAGTGCTGCTGATGGAGCTCTCTACCCTTGTTGATGTGTCTTGCATGGCCCTCAGTTCAGTGCTTAAACTCTTTCTGATGGAGACATTTTGGGTTTTGCATTGAGCAGCCCCCCTCCCACATTCAAGTGCAACAAGGAGAAAATCAGATTGCATCAATTAATTTATTCTTAGGAAATTTTTTTTAATGCTGGGTCTTGTGCACAGAGCTGCACTCGAGACACCCATCAAGTCTGATGGTATTTATATAAAACAGCCTGAGGCTACGATTTGGTGGAGTGAACGAGGTTTGTGCTTTAATTTCTTCTACTTTTTTTTTAAACATTAGTTTCCATTGTGCTGTGTGGAAAGAAGACAGTTGCACATGTATTTTTGGGTGATGTGAAAGTCAAAAACTCTTGGAGTTAAAACAGATCGGGTCGCCATATACTATTAGTTACTATGTTGAGATTTTTTTTTAATGAGGGTTTTGGATGGGGCTTTCTCATGTTGGTGAAATTAAAACTTCTTGGAAAGTTTTGTTTAATTAAAATTCAGACAGTTTTTTTTATTTTCAAAATGTGTGGTGATTTGTAACATTTATGAGCCCACACGTTGACAGTCCCCTAAATCATGGCAGTTCGAGAAGGGAAAACAGGATGGACTCAAAATCCTTGTTATATCTCAAGTTCAGATCTTTCTTTTTTTTTTCACTAAAACCATGTGATTAAAATATGGCAATTTCTGGAGGATTTGCTGTACATATTTACTAGGGATAGCACAGCTGTGATGCAGGTATCTCGTTCTTAGTGGAGGTCTGCTTTTATTCATTTTTACAGCCAGGTGGAGTGAAGTATAGGGAGGTTAAATGGCTTGCTCAGGGTCACACCACATGCAAATGGCTGTGTGGGAATTGAACCTGGGAATCCTGGTTCCCATGCCCTTGCTGCAACTACTGTTGGAGTGTGTTGCCTTTTTAAATAATTTGTTTTTTTAATTAGTTCAGAATGAAGGAAAATATGGAGTGCATTTGGTTTGTATGAATACACAGAATGTTATTTGTCTTGCATACACTTTGTGCTCTGCTTGGGCTGTGTGTGTTAGTGTGTGGTTGGGAAATCCAGTTGGTATCTGTAAGTGGAAATATTGTGAGGCTGAAATCTGAAGGACCCTTGTTGTGTGTGCGTTTGTGGTGTTTTTCAGCACATCATTCTCCTGTCTTGAAACACAGTATCATAACACTGTGGTGCCAGAAAGACTGACAGGCATCGGAGGTGTGGCTTGGGATCATCGGCCATAATGTTCATGCCATTTAACCTCCACCCCAACCTTGCAGCCACTGACAGACATCAAGGTGTGCCTTGGGGTGTTCAGCCCTAACGTTCACCCCATTCTCCTCTACTGCACCCATCTCAGCTTATTTCCTTATGGAATGGGGTGAACATAAGTGCCAAAGACCCCAAGGCACACTGTGACACCTGTCTGCAGGTGGGGGTGAGGTGGAATGGCATGAACGTTATGACCAATGACCCAAAGGCATACCCCGCCTGTCAGTCTCTGCAGGGTGGGGGTGTGGGTTGACGTTAGTTCAATACTTCACTGCCATTCCTATTATTCATCTCTCTAACTCATGCAATACCAATGCCAATACCAGCAAGCAAACATTCGGCATTGACAAATGCTTGTTTTATGTGAATCTGTACATTTAAAAAAAAGTTCCTACTGGATGCAGTTTGGGGTGACCAGTAGGCGGTGCTGTTGCTTGTGGCTAGGAGGTAACAGTAGTAAACTGAGGTCTCTTTTGTGCTTTTCCTGAACCGGTTTTTTTTTTCGTTTGTTTTGTTTTTGTTAAGGCAAGACATTGGGTACTGTAGATGGGTACAGTATTTGTATTTTAAACTGCTTACTGGCATTTGGAAAACTGCCATAGTTCTGGCCACAGTTGCTGGCAGTGGCTGCTCTGTCCCACCCGATAGTGCAGACACTGCCACTTGTTCCCTGCACCCAGCGGACAACATTCTTTTTCTGGTGCTGGTGGGGTGTGTGTGTGTGTGGGGGAGCTATGAACAGACAGACACCAACTTATTTGAAAAATAACAAAAAACAAAAATGGACTTTTCAGTAGGTTTCATGGTATTGTTTTGCTTGATGCTGCCACCAGTCACTGCTAGCGAAATGTATGAGTGGAGTGAATACAAGGTTAGAGTGTCAGCACTTTAGCGGTGCATGAGTTTGTTTTTAGTTGGTGGGAGGGTGTTTCATTGTAAATTGTGCAGCAGCCTAAGTAAAATCCACTGACCCACCCACTGTTGCCACTGACCGAGACTTCAGCCCTGCTGTCCCGATGCTGAAATGTGCAAGTAGGTGGATCTGCAACAGGTAAAACAATCTGTTGGATGGCATCTTTTCTTACCTGTGATTATGTTGTGGATTTCAATCATGAGTAAGAAGAGAGGTCAGTCATCCAGGTTAATGGATTTTTGGTACGCAGCTCATAATATTGGTTATATTACATGACTTTCCAGGCAGCTACAGTATGAACCTTTTATAGTTTCTCCACCCAGGTGAATTCACATCTTCACCAGGACATTTCAAACCCAAGAAACACCTATGTCTGACGGATTTAGTTAAGACCACAGAAGACTCCTTATATTTTGGCTCTTAAACAATGTGAAATGGACCGTCTACACCAAGGAGCCCAAATACCTTATTTTTTACATTAAAAATGTGGTGCCCAATTAACATCTTTTAAAATAATTTAGCATCTATTATCCAGCATTAATCCTCTTAACCTTTTTTCCTTAGAAAAAAAGGTTTGATCATGTCTTGATCATCATTCTTTACCCACTTCTGAAAACTATTACTGCAGGAGTGTAAACCCTTTCACCTACCTTGGACATTCATTCTGCATACTGTGAAAGTTGCTACTATAGCTTCCAAAAAGAATATTCCACCTCATAATATCAAAATCTTGGGAATATGGAATTCAACTTATGAGTCATACATTCAGGTTCCAATTAATAAACTTTCCCTTGCCCTTAACCCTCAGGCTGTTGACAGAATTAGAATGTATTGGAATTATGGACTGATATCAGTCCATGCCACAGCTAGGGTTAATATGCCCTCCTACAAATCACATGCCTGGACGGAAACAGCCCAACTCATGGATCCCCAGTAGTGTCCACCAGTTTTCCTGTACTCTGTGTGAAGTGTATATAATTCTACGAGTTGGAGGAGGCCAAGCCTGGCAGTGTTACACATCCCCATTTTGGGAGGATTGAACCCAGTATAGATTCCTTGAGTCATAGTATTTCTCCTAGTACCACCTCTTCAGAGGGAGGAATCTACTGTATTTCTGATTACCAGCCAAAGCTTCATTTTACAAGCATAAGCACTTCAAACATACTTCAGCTGTCTCAGGGAATCAGATGGCTGGCATGAGGTTCTGTGGGTCTGCAAGCCATGCTTCTCTTACCAGTTCTCTTATTTAAAGTCCAGCTTCCTTCACTTCAGGGCCATAGCTGCAATTTGCTTCATCCCTCCCCTTCCTCCTTCTCCAGTACTCTCTATGGGTACAATGGGATTGAACCTGGTTCTTTAACACATAGGGCTCCTTCCTGTGATACCTCTTCAGAAGGTGGCATCTATGGAGAGTATCAGCCACAGCTACATTTCACAAGCATAAACACATCACATATACTTTTAGTGGTCCCAGTGAATCATTTGTAGTCTTGAAAAAGTTGACTTCTACTGCAGTGTATCTTAAAGTACCTTGAAGTAATTGAATCAGATTACCATTGATAATGGCGTTTATGCAATGTGCATACCTCAATTACTGCAGATTGCTGCAGTATTTCAGGACAAACTCTGGCCAGAGCCTGTAGGGCTATAGCTGAGGAATTTGAGGTAAAAATATTGAACATTTGTTTTTTAATATTTTTATACCAAATTTTTAACATAACCTTGTTATGATCCTGCCTCATGAAGAAGGGCAGAGAAAATGTTCAACTCCTGGCCTAAAGGTGATTTTGCACAGGGACTGCAAAACCAGCATTCAGGATGCAAAAACACGATTTGGCCAGGAGTTAAAAAATGACAGCTGTCACGTTCATGAGGTGCTGTAAAGAAATGGTTGTGTTGTACATTTGAGGTAAAAATATAGAGCATTTCCACAGTTATGAGCCTGCACTCACAAAATTCAATGTAGGTTCATAACTTTCTTGTTTTTTAATATTTTTACACTGAATTTTGAACATAGCCTTCTTATGAACACACCTCATGAACAAGGGCAGAGAAAATTTTCCAACTCCTGCCTGAAAGGTGATTTTGCACAGGGACTGCAAAATCACCTTTTGGGACATATTTGCCTAATGTCAGGGCAATTATTCATGAGGTGGGGTCCCAAGAAAGGCATGTTAAAAATTTGGGCCAAAAATATGCAAAAATGGTCAAGTTATGCCACTAAGTTCAAAACCCCATTGAAATGTATTGAACCATATACCTGCTTCTTCAGTTCGCAGTCTGGCTTTGAAGAGAGAAGACGTGTCTATGGTCCAGAGAGGATTACGGTTGGACCCCAGATTGCTATGTAAGGGCTTGGGGGGGTGCTGAGTGGGAGGGTCAGGTGGAGAGTAAGGAATGAACAAAAAAGACACCGATGGATGGTTTTCTTTTCACAGGTGAAAAAAAAAATGATGGAGGATTCCCGAGAGCGACATGGGGGATTGGGCACCCCCAGTGTCACTGTTATGTTTCAGGGGGGAGTGCTAAGAGGGAAGATTAGGTGGGGGAGAAAAATATATATATTTGAAAAAAGGTCCAGTGGACACTGGGGGATTGGGCACCCCCAGTGTCATTGTTATGTTTCAGGGATGTGTGTGGGGTGGTGGGTGCTGAGAGGGAGGGTCAGGTGTGGGGAGAAAAAGATATATATATAAAAAAAAAAAACAGAACATGATTGCGACACTGGGGATGGCACCCCCAGTGTCATTGTTATATTTTGGGGAGAAGAGTGGGTGCTGAGTGGGAGGTTGGGTGGGTGGATAGCTATAATAAAAAAAAGAAAGTGGCAGTCATGGCAGAACACAGCGCAATCTGCCATGACCAAGATGGCTGCCGCACTGTATTGTGCATGTGCTAGTAGTCACGCACACGCAATGCAGTTTGGTACCATCTTGGATACGGCGGAGTGTGCCATGTTACACCATGACCGCTGACAGAGTAAGAAATAGTGCAGTGTGACTGACAATGGAGACAGTGAGCAAAGTGTTTTAGGGTTGCGGAGGCAACTGTGTTGAAGCCCAACATGTTATTAAGTCGGAAGGAATGTGCTGCCTGCTTTTTTGATAGCAAGATGTCGGTAGGGCTATGCCCACTGCAACCCTAAAAAGGGCAACTACGGTCATAATTTACAAAAAAAAATTTTCTTTTGAGTGTTTGGATTTATACTGTATGTGTAGTCCTAGTGCGTTCGCTCCTTTGTTTGCAGTTAGGATTTTTTCTAAATTTGTCTACTTGTTTAATGGCCCCTGGAGATCTTCTTGTCTTTATCTTTTACTGATTTTCCTTTTTCCACTATGCCTTCTGTCCCATGTGACAATGATGCAACAGAGACCATTGATTCAATGACTGTTGACTTTCTGTCCTGTCTGCAGCAGCAGAACAGTTATTTAAGTGCCTCTCCATATCCAAAAGGACTAACAAAGACTACATTTACAGGCTGGCAAACACCTGAGGGATAACTGAGTCTGATATTCTTTAAAGGGACATTGTCAACTACATGGGGCCTCAAAGTGTCTCTAGTTTAAAAACACATACTATTATCAGTTACATTCTGTTGAGACATCTGATGTAGCTGGCAGTTCTATTCTGATTTCTTTTTTTCCTTTTCAAAGTGAAAAACAGGCTACCCCCAAAATACTGTTGCCACACAAAAACATGTTTTTTACTGTCTTTGGTCAACACCCACCACATCTTTCCTGGACTTGGGAACACCCCCAACATAGTCTAGCCACTCAAGATGCAGTGGAAGGAGAAGAGACTATAGCATCATGAGTGGCTTCACTTTCTGGAGGTGTTCCTAATGTTCAGGAAGTTTGCAACAAGAGTGGATCAAGGACTTGAAACAAAACAAAGTTGGGTATAATTATTACTGGCCCTTTGTATGAATGGGCACAAAATACATTCAATATGTGTGTAACCCACCCATGCAGCTCTGTACTATCACCAGCCACCTGTCTGCAGCTCTGACCTCCCAGCATACAGCTACACTTTGCTGGCTCAGGGCTGCATGGGGTCAGAGTGCAGGATGCAGGTGGGCATCCAATCAGATGCCTGTCCTGGGTCCCAGAGCAGATCCCTTCCTCATCCATGCGGGAGCTCCTGGGAAGGCACGCAACCCCACAGCTGTAAAGGACCACCATTGGCTCCTAGGAGCAGTACCGGCATGAAGATGTCCATTGCGACTGGTAGTGCTAACACAGCAGTGCTGAAATGCATGGGTGTATGGAGCCATCCCACTGCACTGGCACGATTTGTTTGGGGGACAGCACATGCCATGCCATACAGGTGGTATCACACTGCCAATGGGTGGATGTGCAAACAGTGGCTGTGGGACATACACGGCCCACCTGCCCGATAAGTATGTGTATGCCTACCCCACGTCACCATGCGCTGCAAGGAGTGTAGCCAGACAATACAAACTATGCACACCAGGACCAACTACTGGATGCTGTACAGTGCTCCTTCAGACACCCACATATCATCTAATGCTGTTACTGGTTGTATGATCCTTGGGGTGCAAGGGCACTTTCAGTGGCCATCCCTTCTAGTTGTGGTTACCAGGACTGTTATAACAGATAGGAGTAGCTGGTTCTGTGTTGGGTTTCAGGTCTCTATAGAAGCTGTACTGAGCCATGATGTGCCCCCCAAAATGTATATTATAGCCCATGGGGTACATGGGGTATGTCTGCCTACATCTATGCACACTGCCCTACACCATCTGACCTTAGGGATGGTCAGTCTCCCACTCTGCTAGGGACGCTACGGACCCATGTCTCCAAGGTGTCTGTGGGAATGCAATGGTAAGGGATGTTACCCACTGGTGGACTACAAACTAATTTTTTTGAACTAAGGAATTCAGTAATTCCCTTTTGAGTTTAGAAGAAAGCAGTGATTATGTATTATACATCTTATGGTGTTTTGTTGATGCTGATCTATAGCACTGTCACCCCCCCAAGGGACAGTCATGCGGTAGTATTTTAGAGCTTTTTTCATCATGCTACAATACATTAGCAGAGATTCCTCCCATAAGTTAGTCATTAGCAGGTTTGTCATCTTTCCACCCACATGATCCAGTTATTTAAGTAATTACATTTTAGCAAAATTATGAATTTATAGTTGATAAAACAGATCAGCAAACTAGCAATAATGTGGATGTAATTGCTTTGGTTTTAAACTTTTTCATGCACATCACATGTATTTTATGTATAATTGTATAATAATTTGCAGTTTGTTTCACGTTTCATTTATTAAGGCTTCTGATAGCTGTAGCACCTCTCTTTATCATTTTCTCTCCAAATTCATGGAGAAGCAAACTGGATACAGATCCTTGAACTTGACTGTGGTAGTCAGCGGGGTGTGCTTGAGCTCTACAAGCATGCTTAATTAAATAGATTTTATGCAAATTATGCACTCCTGAGACATCTGTATAAGTATAGATTGTGTTGTGTGGGTAGCCATGCCCCCATGAGGAAGAGGTGGTATACCTTGAAGTGCTGGGGCTCGTCAGGCAGTGGGTTTGTCTGGTTCATATTTTTATATACTTTGGCCCAGATATTCAAACTGCACCAGGCTGTGGCGCAAGCTTGGGCGCAGTGCAACTTGGCTGCTTAGGGGTGTGGACTGGGCGATATTCAATGGAGCTGCGCCATGGCACAGCATCATTGAATAGTGCACTCTAGCCACCAGGTGTACATGGCATGATGGCACTGCACCAGCACAGAGTGGCAGAGTGGAGCATGGCGATGCGCTAGCGCAAGTTCCGTGCGCTATGCACAGCAACATGATATTCAAAACTTGACATACAAATGGGGCCACATAATGTGAGAGCTGCGTGGGGCCATTGCGTATCATTATGTATTGCATGCAGGTGCGCGATCCCCAACCACTTACACCTGGCGCCCTGCCAGGTAGCAGCCATCGGGGACCGATGCCCCCTGCAACCGGCAATGTGCTTCATAGCCCGATCGCAGGCTGCAGTAAAAAACAGGAAAAGCATAAATCCCTGGTGGTCCAGTGGACTGCTGTGTGCCCGATCGCGGACATTAGTAATAAATAAATAAATATGTCCAATATCCCTGGTGGTCCAGTGGACCCCTGTGTGCCCAATCGCGGGCATTAGTAATAAATAAATAAATATGTCCAACATCCCTGGTGGTCCAGTGGACCTGCAAGCCCGATCGCGGGCTAAGTAAAGAAATAAACTGCATCAATATCCCTGGTGGTCCAGTGGACCTGCAAGCCCAATCATGGGCTAAGTAAAGAAATGAAACCCATCAATATCCCTGGTGGTCCAGTGGACCCCACCCCACCACGCCCACTGAATCCCACGCCCGCTCCCGGTCAGCGGTGGGCGCCAGCACCCACCTGCCAGCTGCCCCGCTGCCCACTGACTGACACTATTGGTAAGAACTATGCGCCCATTGGTCCTAGCGTGAGCCAATGGGCATGCAGCCCGTACTGTACTACACATTCCAGATATGTGATCCATTACATCACTTTAAGCATTCAATATCCACATGCCCCAGACAATGGTAAAAGCTGTCTTACAGAGAGACTGAAGGGATGACAGCCAACCAGGACTCCAAGGATGAATCATTGTTGGTACTATACTCACTACTATTCCATGAGATGCTAACAAATGATGTTATAAAACAATGGTTGGAAACAGAGCAGTCAAGTTGGGTGACTGAATTCCAATAGGTTATTTTAAGGACCTAAGGAAACCCTCATTGATAATGAAATGAACAGAATTTAAATGATAAATTGCCTTTAACCAGCAATCCTGCATTTTTTTTATAGAGACTGTGTTTTAAATCCTGGTTTACATTCTGTTTTATACTATAGAATTGCCTGGTTACAAAGAACATAAACTACAATGTGCAGTTCTAAAGTGACCCCCCATATTCATTAATAAATTTCCTGGGCTCCAGTGGCACCCCCACCCCCGTATCTTTCATCAATTCCATGGTTCATATGGTACTCCCTCCCTCTCCTCATACCCATGTTCTAGTTCCCTCATGTTCAGTGGTGCCATCCACCACCAGAGCACCCCAACCCCCCTGGATCAGCACTGATGGCTGGGACAAACCCTCCTCTCACCTCCTTGACTGAATACTGCCTGATTCATCCATCTACTCTATCGGTATACCAGCAGGTATAGTAATATAGTGGTTGATATAATTTTTTAGAGACATCTTGCAATCACTATATTGCTATACCTACTGTTATATTGATAGAGTAGATGAGTGAGTCAGAAGGTACCTGGCTGAGGCGGTGAGAGGAGGGTTTGTACTGACCATCATCATGGGATCAGGGGAAGTAGGATGCAATGGGGAGGTAAAGGGGTGACACCAAACACCAGGACATAGGACATGGGCAAATACAGTGAGAGGGAGCTGCCTCTGAACATTTGAGACACAGGACATAAGTATAGGGAGGGGATGCCACCAAGCAACAGGTAACTGATAAATGGGTATGGGGAGAGGGTGCCACCAGACACAAGGGAATTAATAAATGAGTATGGGGTAGAGATGTTAAGTAATGAATAGCATTTCCCAAATAACACCAATAATGCACTATTTGTTATTCTGATATGAATAATGAAAAGTGGTGCTATTCATGCCTATTCCTATTCAGAAAATACCATTTGTAAAAAAAAAAAAAAGACAGACACAGCCCCTACCCTCCTCTACAGCCCAATCATTTAAAATACACCCCCATTCCCCCATACAACCTCCTGTCCCTCCATCATTTGTGACAATCCCACCCTCCCTATGGTACCCAAAATTTCATGTTTTTAAACAAAAATAAAATTCTCACGATGGGCAACCGGCACAACCCGCCTGCCTCCACTGCTGGTCGCCATCTTTAACACTTTTTAATTATCAAAACAATAACCCATCCTCCCCACTCTGGCAGTGCACAACTCCCCCCCCCCAGTACCCTATATTTTCTTTTAAAATAGAAGGCCCTCAGCAACTGAAAACAAAGGTGACTGATGTGGCATGCTACCCACTGCTATTCCTTTGTAGATATAATCCTGTTGTATATATGTTTTTTTATGTAATTCTATGTGTATGTACATGCCAGTGTTAATGCAGGAGTCAGAGAAAGACTGGATTTTTTTAAAAAGGTTTTGACCTTCCTTTAACCTGCAGACCCACTTGCTTTCCAGGAATCTGACAAGTTACTGTCAAAGGCTGTGGGGATAGCTGATCAAAGAGTATCCCTCTAAGTTAACTACCAAGGGTAACAGAAATATGCCAAAATCCATTTTCCTGTCATGGACCATACACTTCAAAGGCTGAATGCTTGGTCCCAGGAAGCTATTATAGTATATCACACTTTATGAGGTAACAGGAAAGAACACATCTTTCTAGCATACCTGTGTAAAATTCAACTTACAGGAGTTATGATTGTAAAACCTGGGTTAACTATGGGAATCTGACCCATACATGGTTATTGGGAAAATAACATTTTGGAAACAGCACAACAGTGCCATCTTCTGACCTTTAGCAGTGTCAGTGGCTCAGCAGGTAGCACACTTGCCTCTGAGGCCGGGAGATCAGAGGGTTGTGGGTTCAGTTCCCACATCTGACACTTGGGTTAATATCCCAGTACTGACACTGCAGTGCAGCATGAGAGGGGTGCTGCACTACTGAGGTGCCGTCTTTCGGATGAGACGTTAAACCGAGGTCCCATCTGCCTGGATTGGTGGTAGTTCAGGTGGATGTTAAAGATCCCATGGCACTTATCGAAAAGAGTAGGGGAATTTCCCTGGTGTCCTGGACAAATTTCCCTCATTCACTAAAAATACCACCAACAGCTTAATCTGGTTCAAGGTCAGTTGGCATTCTTCTGTATCCCCCTCCCCTGGGTCGTGCCTGAAAATAGGCAGGATTTGTCTAGTGCACTTACCCAGTCAACAAAAGCTAAATAAATAAATAAATAAAAGAGACATCTCCTGGCCAAACAGAGTACAGTAGTTGCTCTGAATTGGAAAACAATTGATGACACTGCAGATGACAAGAGTATTTAAAGCCTTAGCTCAGGGTATGTGAACACACACATTTCATCTGGACACTCTGCTTGACATACACCAGGAACAAAACTTCTGAGACCCAGCGTGGCTGCTAAGGACAAAAGGAAACTGAAACCCTGCATCCACTATTTCTGGTCTTCAATTCACTGCAATTTAATGGTAGAGTTTTAGCTAACAGTGTTAGAGCATTTACATGTATATATTTGTCCCATTTTGTTTCTGCATACTGTATCTCAAATTAGTGTATGTTCTTTTTAGTTGTAACTGTATTTATTTAAGTATTTTAGCAAAACTTTTATTTACTAAAGAATTTCTTATATTGTTTGTGTGACCGTAGAAGGTGTATTACTAATCTGTGACAACAGTTAATTACTTAGAGGGGTCACCATAAGCAACCAAACAGAAAAGGGTTAGTAAAGGATCTGGAAGGATAAAGGGATGAGTCTTCAGGGATTTTGAACCAGGCTGTTGCATGTCCTGTAGGGAGAAGGACAAATCAGGCTTACACTGCTATCCCCAAAGACAGTGTGATGCCTGGGTCTTCCTCCTTTGTGTAATAGCCAAGGAAGGGTTCATATGGCCACAAGACTCAAGACTGGTATTGCACCCTTATCCAAAGTCAGAGGGATGCCCATGGTCCTCATGGCAGAAGTGCAGTCATGATCCCAGCGAGCATTCTAAAAGCAAGAGGAAAGTATACCTGTTCCCCCTGTCATGGATTGCTGTTAAGGGTGGGCACCATGAACTCAGTGGATCTGACCCCAGGAGTGGGTTTGTGACAGATCTGTTGTGCAGCATTGGAATCTGAGAGATTTGGTTGCAAGGTGTTGTGATTCGAGAGATATTGGTGGCACAGGCATAACAGTTGGATTCGAGCCCAGTGTATCAGATTGATAAACTGTAAACAGTCCACACACAAATGAAGCAGAGATTTTAAAAAATATAATTTGGTTACAGTATAAAGGTCCCTATCTGTTTTTGGTTTTTTCTTGGTGTAAAGCTAGTGTAGATGTAGTTAGGAAAGAAGATGTCTTCCATCTACAGCAAATACACTGCAGAATACCTAAAGCAGTTGTGTCAAAAAAGAGGGGTCCAGTGCAAGGGGTGAACCAAAATCATCTCATGGAGGCTCTTGCGGTAGCTGATGAGCAAGTGATTGCCCAGGACCTCGAGTAACATACGGTAACTGAAAAGGACTGGACCGTGGGCATGGGGTGCCAAGGGACATCACAGTCCAGTCCCAGGGAGGAGGACTGCAAGACTAGAGGGAACCCAGAGCCACAGCACCAGAGGAGAGTCACCACAATGCTGGAGCCAGAAGAGATCAGGCTACAGCCAGAGTTGAAGAGACTGGAGCTGGAATTCAAGTAGAAGAAGTTCCAGATGGAGCTGGAGATGCAGGAAAAAGAAAGGTAGCCTCAAAGAGCACCAGAGGGAAGTCAAACTGGTGAAGCTAAGCCTCCAATGACCGGCGTCAGAGGACGTAAGTGGCAGGGGTGAACCTGGAACCCCAGGACTGGGGTACAAATTAAATTCTAAATTAACAGCTGAATTTAAAGAGGGGAGGATATGAATGCATTTTTTAATTTGTCTGAAAAGGTCTGTATCCAGGCTAAAGTACCCAGGGAGTCCTGGAGCTTCCAGCTATCAATGCTGCTTACTGGGAAAAGATGTGAGGCACTAGGCTAAATGGACAATCTGGATAGTAGTAATTATGAGAAACTTAAAGCTGCATTGCTTAAAAAGTATGAATTAATGCCTGAAGCATACAGGGCCAAGTTCCGTATGCTCCAGAGAAGCCCTACATGATTTATGAGGAACTCACCACAAAGCAATGTTAGTTTTTGAAACATTGGTGGGAGGGAGTGGAAGCAAACTCTGCAGAGAAAATTGAGGAGGTTGTACTTCTGGAGGAATTCTTTGGGCTTGCCCAGCAGAGCTAAAAACCTGGTTAACATAGAAACATAGAAGTTGACTGCAGATAAGGACCGCAAGGCCCATCCAGTCTGCCCATTTCTTTTTCTACCTTATAAATGTGCCATCGGCCTTTGCTCTGTCAGTGGCCTATCTATTCATAGTCATTTGTATTGCTCCCTTATGCCTATCCCATGCCTATTTGAAGCCCTGCACTGTATTCATAGCCACCAATTCTTGTGGTAAGCCATTCCATGCATCCACCACCCTTTCTGTGAAAAAGAATTTCCTCACATTCCCCCTTAATCGGCCTCCCTCTAATCTCATGCTGTGTCCTCTTGTCCTGCTATTTTTCTTATATTTAAACATGTTAGACTCTTTCACCTTGTTTATGCCCTTAAGGTGTTTGAATGCCTCAATCATATCACCTCTCTCCCTCCTTTGCTCAAGGGCATACATATTGAGCTCCGTTAATCTGTCCTCATATGTCTTCTGATGCAGTCCCTGCACCATTTTGGTTGCCCTTCTCTGGACTGCCTCAATTTGGTTAATGTCCTTGTGAAGGTGTGGCCTCCAATACTGCACGCAGTACTCCAGATGGGGCCTAACCAGTGTCTTGTAAAGAGGGATTATTACCTCCCTCTTATGACTTGTGATACCCCTACTAATACACCCTAACACCCCCCTAGCCTTACCTACTGCTTTAGAGGTCTGCTTGGATGATTTTAGGTCATCAGTGATGATGATGCCCAAGTCTCTTTCTTCCTTTGTGACTGCTAGCAACTCCCCTCCCAGCCTATAGGTGGCTTCAGGGTTTCTCTTCCCTATGTGTATGATTTTGCACTTCTTTGCATTAAATCCCAGTTGCCACTCTTCTGACCATTCTGCTAGTTTATCCAGATCTCTTCTCATTCTGCCCACCCCATCTGGATCATCTACTCTGTTGCAGATCTTGGTGTCATCTGCAAACAGACAAGCCTTACCCTCTAGTCCATCTGCAAGGTCACTAATGAAGATGTTGAAGAGGACTGGCCCAGGACTGATCCCTGAGGTACCCCACTTGTGACTTGCATCTCTTCTGACTGTATACCATTTACCACCTCTCTGTTTTCTGCCCGTCAACCAGTTTGCCACCCAGTTGACCAACTTCTGACCCACCCCTGAGCCTACCCAGCTTATTTATCAATCTTCTATGTGAACAGTGTCAAAGCTTTGCTGAAGTCAAGGTAGGCGACATCAACTGCTCCCCTTGGTCCACCACTCTGGTTACCCAGTCAAAGAAATCTATGACATTAGTTTGACAGGACCTTCCTTTGTAAACCCATGCTGTCTTGGATCCTGTGCCCTATGGATTCCAGGTGTTGCACTATCCTTTCCTAGAGTGCCTCCATAATCTTGCCCACTACTGAGGTAAGACTGACCGGTCTGTAGTTCCCCGCCTCCTCCTGCCTACACTCTTGTGGAGCGGGATCACATGAGCCTTCCAGTCTTCTGGGACCTCTCCTGTGCTCAGAGACTCACTAAACAATTCTGCTAATGGCTCTGCTAGTTCCTCCTTTAGCTCCTTAAGTACCCTGGGATGTATGCCATCAGGTCCCATTGCCTTATCCACCCTGAGCTTAGCAAGCTCTTGTAGGACCCTTTCTTTTGTGAAGGAGTAGTGCTCACCTCCCTCCCCTGTGTCCATGATGCTGAGCTGTGAGCCCTGCCTACCTTCTCTTCAGTAAATACTGAGCAAAGTATCTATTTAGGATAGATGCCTTTACAGGGTCCTCCTCCTCACATGCTCCCTTTTCTCCATTAAGCTTAGCAATACCCCTCTGGACTTTCTCCTTTCACTAATGTATCTATAGAAAGTCTTGTCACCTTCTTTTACTGTTCGTGCTAGTGTTTCCTCAGTTTGGGACTTTGCCTGCCTTACTGCCTTACCTGCTTCCCTTAGGGCAGTTTGGTATGCCTCCCTATCTTCATCCCGCTGTGTTCCCTTATATTTCCTGAAGGCCAGCCTTTTGGCTCTGACCTTTTCTGCTGCTGTATTTGAGAACCAAAGTGGTTTCCTTCTTCTTTTGCACTTCCTTTTCTCTCTAACACAATGGGATGTTGCTTCAAGTATTGCATCCTTAATGCTTGCCCACTTTGCCTGTACCCCCTCACCTGTGTTTCTTTTTGCCAGGGCTAGCTTAACTCTGTTGGCCATCTTATCAAAGTCAGCTCCTCTGAAGTCCCATATTTTGCCTTGGAATGGGATGATTTAGATGTAGTAGCCAAATTGAACCATACCATGTGATGGTCACTGGCCCCAGGTGACCTTCTACCTGGAGATCTGTGATCCCTTCTTTGTTAGTCAGTACTAGATCTAGGATAGCCCTGTCTCTTGTGGGTTGCTGTACCAGTTGTTTGAGGCCCTCCCCTGCAGGGAATCCACTATGAGTCTAGTTCTGGCAGATGTTCCTGCTGGTATTGACCAATCTGTATCCGGCATGTTGAAGTCTCCCATTATCAGAACCTCCCTTTAGCTGTCATGTTTTGTATATCTTCTAACAGTAATGTGTCTATGTCCTCCTCTGGTCTGGGGGCCTGTAGACAACCCCAGTTCTTATGGCTGTCCCATTTCCTGTTTCCAGGGTGACCCACAGTTCTTCTGGCTCCTTATGTGTATTCTGAATTTCTGTAGCTTTGATATTTTCATTAACATACAGGGCCACTCCTCCCCTTTGCACCTCGGTCTCTTCTGAACAATACATAGCCAGGTACTGAAGTCTCCCAAGTGTGGTTACTGGTAAACCACGTCTCACTAATGCTACTATGTCCAGTTTAGCCTCTGACATTATTGCCTGCAGGTCTGGGATCTTATTCCCAGGCTGTGAGCATTTGTACATGATTTTCCATTGGCCAGATTTTGGTGTGTTAGTTGTTGGGTGAAGTTTGGCATTACCCTGTGCGTCGTATGGGGAGACAAACCTTTTTCTTACCTGGTGATGCAAATGAGCAGGCAAACATGCTGAATTCCTGTTTGACCACTAGCTGAAGGGGGAGGGGTGTTCTTCCCATTCGACGTATGGGGTGCTGCACCCCTCTCCCCATTTGCTAGTTTAAATATTCTGCAAAGACGTCAAACTTCTGCCCCAATGCACTGACTCCCTCTTTAGTCAGATGCAGTCCATCAAATTTAAAGAACTTTCGCTCCCAGAACTGTTGCCAGTTCCCTACAAATATGTGTCCTTTTTCCTGGCACCAGCCCTTGAGCCACGTGTTTAGCTCCCCTATCTGGTTGAAGGACCGGGACCCCAAAACAGTGCAACAGGCTGCCAAACTCTTGGACCGCTATGCCAGGAACAGGCCTGCTCTGAAAGGGAGTGGGACAGCATGGCAGCACAGAAGGGAAAAAGCTGTAGCTAAAACCCTCACTTTCTCCACAAAAAGGGGGAAGCCCCAGATTACAAAAAAAGGATTTATCGGATGAAAGAAATTATGATTGTTGGTTTTGTAAACAGCCAGGGCATCTTGCTAGACAGTGTCCTAAAAAGGCATGGAGTGGACAAAGTGGTGCTCAAACAGAGTTGGGTGCACTGTGTATCCCTGAAAGCATGCCTATAAACATGAGAGAGCACAAACACCCAGTTATTGTAAATGGGATACACACCCATGGGTTAAGGGACATGGGGGCATCTCTTACCTTAGTAAAAGGGGATTTGGTTGAGCCTGAACAGCTTATACCTAATCAGTTCATAACAGTAAGGGGATTCACTGAGGAGGAAAACACTGTGCCACTAGCTAGTGTTCTCTTGGACTGGGGTGAGACAGGAGAGAGGGTGCAAAAAGTGGCAGTGGCAGACAACCTCGCTCTGGATGTGATTCTAGGGAACAATCTCCAGAAGGGGGTGGTGTGTGTGGTCACCCACAGTCAGATGGTAAAGGCTGATTGTAGTTCCCTGGACCTCATAGAGGCCCTTGTGGAAAACAATGGGAGGCTGGTTCCCCAGCCTATGTCTCCTAAAATGGAGAGTAGGAAAAGGGAGGTAGGACTTCCCCGAGTAGCAATTCACAAAACAGCTATAGAAGGTTACTCTGAGGAGGGAGGGGTAACCAATGGTCAGAAGGTTAGGGATGGCAGTGATCCTGAATGCCCTGATGCTAGAGCTATGGACCCCAGCTTAGGAACTGAAGGGGATATGTCCCATACCTTGAGAAAGTGTGAAGAATTTTCAGAAGCTCAGAGGACTGATCCTAGTTTGGCGATGCTGAGGGCTTGTTTAGAATCTGACAGTACACAGGGAGATGACATGAGACATAGAGTATTTTGGGACAATGGACTGTTGTATACACAAGACGTAAGGACAGAGGAAGGGGTGATGGGCAGGCAGCTTGTCATTTCCCAGGAGTACCATGAGTGGTTGCTCAAGATCGCTCATGATATCTCCATGTCCGGACCTCTGGGAATTGTGCGCACCCCGCAGCAATTGGCCCAGAATTTCTATTGGCCAAACTTCACTCAGCAGGTAAAGGAATAATGCAGGTCTTGTCACTGCTGCCAACAAATAGGGAAGGCAGGTAGTAAAACCAAAGGATCATAATAAGGATCATATTAAGGACTATCGAGGAGCAAGGAGGCAAACGATGCCCATAGGTGCTCCCATCAAATTAATAAATGTAGTATTGCAATGAGCCCCCAGTTGTTAGATAATGATCAAGTTGTTTTTTGAATTCAGTTTTTGATTTACTAATTATTTTGAGTGGTAGATTGTTCCACAGATTAACCACTCTTAGGGTAAAGAAATATATCATATTTTTGGGGTTAAATTGTTGACCTATATGTTGTAGAGGGTGTCCTCTAGTATTGTGGGTTGTATCCTTAAATGTAATACCCAGTTCAGTCATTAAATATGTGTCATGAAAGACATCAAAAAGTAACAATAAATCCCCTCTCAGTTTACGTGTCTCAAGGGACATTAAATTAAGAGAACTCAGTCTGTTGTTTTAAGGCAGATCATGGAGACCATGAATTTATTTTGTAAATTTATGCTGTACCCTTTCAAGTTGAATGCAATTCGATTTTCAATAAGGGCACCAGAGCTGAAAGGCATATTCTAAATGAGTCCTAACATGTGATCTGAATAGTGGCATTAGAACGTTTTCATTCTTGGATTGAATATTGTGACTAATTGAGCTGATAACCCCATTAGATTTTCTAATGGCTTCATTAATTTGATTTGAATTATCAAGATTGTTAGAGATGACGATGCACAAGTCTTTTTCAGTGGAGGTATTAAGTACTGATGAACCACAAAGCATACAGGAAAAATGGGGGTTGTGTTGTCCCAGATACATAACCTTGCATTTGTCTGCACTCAATTTCTTTTCTTTTTTTTTTTGAAATTACTGTTTATCTGCCTTCCAGCCTGCCATCCCCAACCCTTCAGGAGCCCCAAGGTAGACATCCCTCTACCTTCCACCCTGCGTGTATGACACCCCTGGATCCCCATGGAGCTTCAGTTTACCCCCGAGCGGGGAAGGGGCAGATCCCTCTTACCCTATCAATCAACTTTCGCTGGTCCAGGGGCCATCGGGCGGGCAAAGGCACATCGAGGGCACGTCTCTGGAGGCTCCGTCTTCCTGGTGATGGCAGGCATTTTCACTTTTTCTCCCACGCCTACAGAGTAGGACCCCTGATGTCAAGGTGTAGAGCACCATCGTGCTGTATAGCGGCCGCCCTCCCCTTAACATTAGGGGCTTGCAGTACTCTGAGCCTCCACTCGGAGTCAAACGAGTGTTTGGGCTATGGCCTCAACCCTCCCCGGACGTGGGACACTCAAGCCTAACTCCCCCCAGCCGACCCACCAGTGACTCAAGTCTGCTCCTGAACCCGGGTTGCCAGCGTGGAGCAAGATGTGGCATCCAGCGCCTCAACCCTCAGCACCACCGGGCCAGCTGCACTCAGTTTCATCTCCCATTTCTTAACCCAGTTGGAGATGATATTTAAATATTTTTGAAGAATATCAACTTGTTGAATTCAAGTGCAGGTGTTACCTAATTTTACATCATCTGCAAATTTAACAGTGATAGACTCAGTGCTGAAAGTAAGATCAGATATAAATGCTTGAAACAGAATGGGGCTCAGAACTGAACCCTGGGGTACACCACTAGTAACGTTACCTGAACTGGACAGATGACCATTAATCATAACTTTCTGCAGATGGGAAGTTAACCGATTAGCAATCCACTTGATGATGGTAATATGTAAACCCAATCTGGAAAGTTTTTCAACTAAGGCCCAATGAGGCACGATATCAAATGTCTTACTAAAATCGATAAACACTATATCGCACGAAATGTTTTTATCTAGGTTAGCACTTATGTGTTTGTAAAAACATATAAGGTTAGTATAGCAACTTCTTACATGCTTAAAGCTATGTTGTTCAGTATCACTGTTGTTAGGTACAGGGGTGATGATATCTTTAAGCAAGTTTTCCAACAATTTACAGACTGGAGAGGTAAAATTAATGGGTCTATAGTTTTCCCAGTTAGATCTTGACCCTTTTTAATGCAGCAGGTATTGTGCCTCCCAAGCCCCCGGTGTTTTCTGTGGGGGGGCTACGCCCCCACACCCCCCATGTGGGATGCTCTGCTCCCTGCACTCCCTGGACTTTAGGATTCTCAACTCCAGATCGGAGTTGGGCCGGGGAGGGGGCAGGACACTGGGGGAAAGTGAAACAAAGAAATGGACCATTACAGTGACTGTCATTGTAGTGGTCATTTTCCGTGTTTTTCATCATCGGGGTGTCGGGCCAAAGGGGGCCACCCATCAGTTTTAGATAAGTGATTTTTTTTATTTTGGTTAGGTTGGCTTTGTTATATAAAAATATTTTAGTTTGCCCAGCGTTGAAAAGTAAGTCCCTAGAGTGCACAAAGCAGACTGTGTTGTGATCACTAGTACCAATAGGGAGCATTGCAATACAGTTTTGTATAACTAGATGATCAGAACATAAGACCAAGTCCAGAATTCTGTCTCCTCTTATGGGTGTATTGACCCATTGCTTTAACTGCAGCTGATTACAAAGTGAAATTAATTTGTTTCTTTTAAAAGTGGCAGCTGTATTAGATACCCAGTTGATGTCTCACAGGTTAAAATCCCCCATTACAAGAATATCTCCATTGTCAACAGCATTTTCCATTTCAGATAATAATGCGTTCAGTACATCGGAATTACAGTCAGGAGGGAAATAGCAGGTGCCTAATATAATAGACTCAGATGCATTAAAAATGAGATTAATCCAAATAGATTAAGTATTAAACTTATGGGTCTTTATTTGATCAGTTATGTTAATAGAAGAGCTGTTACTGTTAATTAATATAGCCACACCCCCATCTTTTCTATCATGATGATTATGAGTGTACACATTGTACCCAGGAATACAGAAATCCCAAGATGTTTTTTCATCACACCAAGTTTCTGTTATAGAAATAATGTCAATATTATCCTGAAATGCCCTAATTTTAAGTTAATCAATTCTGTTAATTATTGATCTAGTGTTGAAAGACAAGAATTTAAGCTCTGTATGTTTGAATTAAAGCCACTCTAATTCCCTTGTCCACTGTGGAGGAGCCATTCCAAAGAGTAGGAATGGATATTGTGGGACCTCTGAGTACCCCAAGCTCCTCCGGGAAGAGGTTTATCCTGCCGGAGGTGGATTATGCTACCCAATACCCAGAGGCAGTTGCCTTTTCCTCACTTAGGACAGACAAAGTGGCAGATGCCTTGCTAGGGATTTTCTCCCATGTCGGGTTTCCTCAGGAGGTTATCACTGATCAAGGGGGTACCTTCATGTCATACCTCATGAAGTGTTGTGGGAGAAGTGTGGGGTGGTACACAGATGCATGACACCTTATCACCCGCAAGCCAATGAGCTTGTGGAAAGATTTATTGGTACCCTAAAATTGATGCTCCAAGCATTTGCTGAACAGCATGTGAGGGACTGGGAGAAATATCTTCCCCACCTGTTGTTCGCATACTGGGAGGTACCCCAACAGTTAACAGGGTTTTCCCCCTTCGAACTCTTATATGGGCGTAGGGTGCATGGGCCCCTCGACTTGATCTGAGAAGACTGGGAAGGCAAGCATGCCATCCAGGGAACTCCCATAGTGGAGTATGTCCTAAAGTTTAGGGAAAAGCTGAAGGAGCTTATGGGAGCAGCCCAGAGCAACTTATCAGCCACCCAGCAGAAGCAAAAGTCTGGTACAACCGCAGAGCTTGCTCATACAGTGTAGGTCAGGAAGTCATGGTCCTAATCCCAGTCTGGAAGGACAAGTTGCAGGCTGAGTGGGCAGGACCATACAAGGTAGTCCGACAGGTAAATGATGTGAACTATATTGTAGAACTGTCTGACAGGAGACATACCTATAGAATGTACCATTTCAATGTGATGACACCATATGCAAATAGGGCAGACATGGTATTTGCAGTGTGTAGTCCTGGGAGGGGGACTGACAAAGAAGACCCCATACTGGACTTGCTGAAGGAAAGCAAGCAGTAGTCCACTGTGGAGGCAATCAAACTGCCACACCAGCTGACCCCAGAGCAGACCCAGGAAGTGAGGGAGGTTTTAGCAGACTTTATCCCTTTGTTTACGGCCAAGCCTGGACTAACCTCCTTAGTGACACACGATGAAGACACAGGGACACAACTGCCCATATGGCAGACAGCCTACCGGGTGTCTGAGGCCATCCTAAAGGACATTAGGAAGGAAGTGGAGGAAATGCTGGATTTAGGGGTAATCCAGAAATACCACACTCCCTGGGCCTCACCTGTAGTCCTCATTCCCAAGCTGGATGGCTCTACTCACTTTTGTGTGGACTATCATTGGACTCAACGTAGTCACAAAGTCTGATGCCCACCCAATGCCACGGACAGACAAACTACTGAACAAGTTGGGACGGGCAACATACCTTATCACAATTGACTTGACAAAAGGGTATTGGCAGATGGAGTTAACTGCCAGAGCTAGGGAGAGGTCGGCCTTCATTACTCCAGTAGGATTCTTTGAGTTCAGGGTAATGTCTTTTGGAATGAAGAATGCCCCTGCCACCTTCCAAAGGTTGGTCAACCAGGTGTTACATGGCACTGAAGAGTACGCAGTCATGCATCTGGATGATATTGCTATCTTCAGTACCAGTTGGAAGGAACACCTGTCCCACCTGAAGGAAGTGTTGGGCAAGATACAGAGGGCTAGGCTCACTGTCAAGGCTGAAAAGTGCTAGGTGGCCATGGCAGAGGTCGCATACCTAGGACATGTACTAGAGCGGGGACAGATCTGTCCCAATCAAGCTAAGATTGAGGTGATAGAGGTGTGGCCCTGGCCTGAAACCCTGAAGCAGGTTCAGAGTTTCCTAGGGACTGCCAGGTACTACCGAAAGTTTGTACCAAATTACAGTACCCTGGCAGCTCCCCTCTCTAGCCTGCTAAAGAAAAGAATGCCCAAAGGGTAAAACGGGAGCCAGCCTGTGAACTAGCCTTCACACAGCTAAAGGAGGCACTGTGCAGTGCCCCTGTGTTGACCAGTCCAGACTACAATAAGCCTTTTGTAGTCCAGACAGATGCTTCACATGTAGGGATTGCTCAGTCAGACCTCTAACCAAGGGAAAGATCATCCACTAGTGTACCTTAGCAAAAGGTTACTTCCCCAGGAGCAGACATATTCTACTGTTGAAAAGGAATGCCTTGAGCTGGTATGGGCCCTGAAGAAATTAGAGTCGTACCTCTATGGGAAGCACTTCGAGGTACAGCCTGATCATAACCCCCTGGTGTGGTTGACACAGATGGGTAAAACAAATGGTTGTCTCTTAAGATGGAGTATTGCCTTACAGGACTACGGTATGACCACTACCCACAGAGCTGGAGCAGCTAGTGCTAACACAGATGGGCTATTTTGCCAGTTACAGAAGTGAACCGAATTTGTGAAAATCATACCATGCATAGGGATGGATTCCCACAAATTCAGTCTAGGAGGGAGGGATGTGGTGAGCAACCTATTGTTAGTCCTTTGTAGATATAATTCTGTTATATACATGTTGTTTATGTAATTCTATGTGTATGTACATGCCAGTGTTAATTCAACGGACAGAGAAAGACTGGATTAAAAAAAAAGTTTTGACCTTCCTTTAACCTGAAGGCCCACTTGTTTACCAGGAATCTGACACGTTATTGTCAAAGGTTGTGGAGATAGCTGATCAAAAAGTATCCCTCTAAGTTAACTACCAAGGGTAACAGATATATGCCAAAATCCATTTTCCTGTCATGGACCATACACTTCAAAGGTCGAATGCTTGGTCCCAGGGAACTATTATAGTATATCACACTTTATGATGTAACAGGAAAGAATACATCCTTCTAGCATACCTGTGTGAAATTCAACTTACAGGTGTTATGATTGTAAACCCTGGGTTAACTATGGGAATCTGACCCATATAAGGTTATCAGGAAAATAAAATTTTGGAAACAGTGCAACAGTGCCATTTTCTGGCCTAAAAGAGACATCTCCTGATCAAACAGAGTAGAGTAGTTGCTCTGAACTGGAAAAAATTGATGACACTGAAGATGACAAAGAGTATTTAAAGCCCCAGCTCAGGGCATGTGGATACACACACATTTCATCTGGACACTCTGCTTGACACACACCAGGAACAAAACTGCTGAGACCCAGTGTGGCTGCCAAGGACAAAAGGAAACTGAAACCCTTCATCCACTATTTCTGGTCTTCAATTCACAGCAATTTCATGGTAAACTTTTAGCTAACAGTGTTAGAACATTTACATGTATATATTTGTCTCATTTTGTTTCTGCATACTGTAACTCAAATTAGTGTATGTTCTTTTTAGGTGTAACTGTATTTATTTACAGTAAGTATTTTAGTAAAACATTTGTTTTCTAAAGAATATCTGCCTGAGCAAGAATTTCTTATATTGTATGTGCTACTGTAGAAGGTTTATTAATAATCTGTGACAACTGCTAATTACTTAGAGGGGCCACCATAAGCAATCAAATTGAGAAAAGGATCTGTAAGGGATCTGGAAGGATAGGGAGAATACCAAAGTCTCAGGGATGAGTCTGCAGGGATTCTGAACCAGACTGTTGCATGTTCTGTAGGGAGAAAGCTAAATCAGACTTACACTGCTACCCCAAAGAGAGTGTGCTGCCTGAGTCTTCCTCCCTTGTATAATAGCGAAGGAAGGGTTCATATTTGGCCACAAGACTCAAGACTGGTATTGTGCCTTTATCCAGAGCTAGGGGGACACACTTGGTCCTCATGGCAAAAGTGCAGTCGTGACCTCAGTGAGCATTCTAAAAGGACAAGGAGGGTATCCCTGCCCCCCCATCATGGATTGCACTTAAGGGTGGGCATTGTGAGCTCAGTGGGCCTAACCCCCCAGAAGTGGGTTTGTGACAACTGACACACCCTGCCCTCCTCCATGGCTGGTTGCCTTCTATTGAATGAAAGTGTGCCTGCGCTTGCTTGCATAATAAAACAGCTGATCACATGATGAGTTGTGGGGGAGTGCTTATATTCAATAGAAGGTGGCCAGCTTTGGAATAGGGCAGACTGTGTCAGTCACTTTTGTTTTCACTTGCTGAGGGCCTTCTCTTTTAAAAGAAAAATAGGGCGCTGGAAGGAGGGTGGGAATTGGGTGCTGCTGGGGTGGAGGTGGGTATTGTTTTAATAATTGAAAAGTGCCAAAGATGGCAGCAGGCTTTGGAGGTGGACACATTGTGCTGGTCAACCTTCATGGGACATTTTTTCTTTTTGGAAACACAACATTGTGGGTGCTGGAGGGAAGTGGGTGGGATTGAGATCATAGCAGAGGGTGGGTGGGGGACAAGGGTTCTATTTTAAAGGACTGGGCTGGGGAGGAGCATGGAGAACTGTTTCTTTTTCTTTCTTTTTTTTCCACAGGTACATGAATAATGAATATGAATACGTGAATGGTTGAGGCCTCAAATACAAATGGGAAAGGGAACATTGTTTAACCAGGAATAGCACACTAAGACAAAGCTTGTTTCCAGATGCGACCTGGGAGCACAAGGAAGTTAAGTGACTTGCTCAGGATCACACAGTATGCACCTAGGCAGCTGCAAATATTTGGTGAATATTGAAAATAAGGTATTTGCACACCTCTGGTATGGGGAGAAGGTGCCACTAAACACCAGTGAATTGATAAGAGGTATGGGGAGATGAAGGAGGTAGTCAGCAGCTTCAATCAACTGCCTGGAGTAATGACATGTAGACTGACAGAGTTTAAGGTCTTAGGATCTTGCATGTTGAGTTGGGTTAGTAACATTTTATGGACAAATACTGTAGTTCACCACTTCAGCACTAGGGGGTATATGCCTTGCAAACTGCCCAGTTTGTTTTCTGTAAAGAGGTGCTTAGCATGTGTGCTCACTCCAGAGGTTTGGGCTCACACAGTGATTCTAGTATTGCTTTGCCTAGCACTCCTAGAGGTATGGTGGAAACCTGTTAGTGCAGCACAGGGTTTTAATGCTTAGTTTTGAATATACCGCCTCGTGTGCCATGCATAAACTAGTGTGAGCAGAAATCCCTTAGTGCAACACTTTATATGCAGTTTGAATATAGGGACCTCAACAGTAATAATTAAAAAAGCTTCTGTATCTGTAAGGTTCTAATCTGCACTGACATATTAAATTTACTGTTACCAGGGTAGCCAAACTAAGATGCAAGATGTCTACTTCAGTGCAATATGTCAGCTTCACAATTTATTAGCATTGCTTTCCATTTGCATAAATACTCCAGAGTAAGACAGAACAATACCCATATAAAATACTAGTCATTCTCAATGTCCTAATGACCAGAGGTATGTAAAAAAAATATTGATTGAAATGTACAGTACAAACAACCAGTATACTCAAAGAACTATATGAACATATAAGAATACACTAATGCTTAACTAGTGGCAACCAAAATAAATACATGTTTATTAACAGAACACAAATCATGAAGACATCTCTGTGCTCTGAATAAAATGTTAAGACAAAAAAAGGACATATAGAATCAAAGACAAATGACACATACTAATTAAATAATGCACACAAGAATTTAATTTTCAGTTGCTAAAACATACTTTATTGGTAATGTTTTAAAAAGGAATAATATATTTTAGCACAGCTTCTAGGCTCTAGGGATTATGAAGTCTAAAAGGTAAATAGCCAGAAGGGAATTTGGTGATGACCACCAAGTGTCATGTAAACAGCTGTGGACTGTGAAGCGGGTGGGGTGGGGGTTGAGTCTGGCTAATTACAGCCCTCCTGGGCTAGCAAAATCCCATATATCTGTAAACTCAAATCCTTATCATGGGAAAAGAAATAGATAACTATAAGATGCTTCATCACCCTAGCCATCATGGGATGACTGATTCAAATCAGTTTCTGATGAACTTTTGGGCCTCCAATTCCAGGAAGTCTTAACATTATCTAACACTATCTAATCACAAAAAAAAAAATGGTGTTGAATAAAATTGCACTTTATTGTGGTAAAATCTCCATTCAGTGGTAGCCAGTGACATGATGAAAAAAATCCAGATTTACACAACATAGCCACATAGGTGAGAATGAAACCTTCTTGACAAATTATCAGAGAGCTGGGCGGAAACTGAATTCCAATTTCACAATAACTTCATGACATTTTGCAAATTTCTCAAACTTTTCCAAAATTAAGACTTTGGCGAAATCCAAATCCTTCAAATGTGTTATGCAACTTTTCAAACCATACAGCAAAATGTTCTGTGTGAATTATGGAATGATATACATGAACTGCAGAATAACAGTTCTGCGGAATTCCATTCAGCAACTTAATATGTCAATCCACATTGATACATTCATTCTGCTGCTTATGCATTTTGAAATTTTGCAGGAATGAAATTCCAACTTTTGCCATAATTTCACTGGGGTAATTTTATTTTCACACAGCATTGTCTATTTCTATGGCCTGAAGACCTAAAATGATAACGGATCATTTATTTATTTATGAATCATTTATTATCATTCTCGGTGGGTCATCATCATTTATCATCACTTTGGGTTGGTCACAAAGGAGCTGTTAACCAATGGGAGAGCAGCTTGAACAATGGCTGATGACATCACAATAACCTGTATTGCACCCAGAGCAGTGAAATCATACAGAAACAGTTAAATCCTCATTAAAATAACTCTTCTGAAGGCTCTTCAGTGTAAACTACATTGTATAGATTAGACACAAGATAGCCTCACTCAGAATACGCCATTTATCATCACTTGTCAGGAGGCAGGTCTTTCATGACTCACTTGTGGCTCTGTTGCTCATCATGAGTTATGGTCCTGCCCCTCACTCATGAAGATAAATGGCATATTCTAAGGCAGGCCATTGTGTATCCCACATAGATCATAATATATCACAGGAAATACCCATTAATTTAGTTTGGATTTCAATAATATTTCCTCATATATATAAATATATAATGCATCTTGCCATTGGCTGCCACTGAATATACACAAATACTTTCATAATCACATTAAAAAACAAGCCCATATGTTTATATGATTAGGAACATATCAAACTTAGATGAATTTAGAAATTTTTAAGCTGTGCTTGTGAATGCTATTAATTTATTTCAGATCTCGGATTAACCATTCGAGCTCAGAGCTCTTTACATAGGTTCCACATTAGTACATTTAGAACAAGTAGGTGATGATACAGAGGATTGAGACAAACAAGGCAATAGAATTAGAATGAGAACATTTAGGTACATTTGGTCTTTAAACAAAGGAATGCAAAAAATACAGTGAAAACTAAAACTATAATAAGTAAACACAGTCAGATACATACAGGAACAGACTAAATAACTGTGCCCAATAGGGAGCCTGTTAGTTGTCAGCAACATGAGGGGGTTAGCACATAGAAGTGCTGGAGAGACGGGTTAGGGGGTTGAGCCCCAAGTGCAGGATTTCCGAGAAAGAGAGAGAGATCTGTTTGGCAGAAGGGCAGATGGTAGGAGATGCCTTTGCTAGGTGCTAGCGATGGCAGACACATTGAGATTCCTGTACTAAATGGTTCTTTAGGTTCTTTTTGAAGGTCCACAGAGTGGGCAGGCTAATAATGTTGTCACCTTTATGTTACTATCCCAATGTGTTGAAACCCAAGTCCTAAGGTATCAATCTATTTTATAATTGTATAGGTAGTTGTTGAAAATAGGGTCTCACCCTAACAAACTGTATCCAGTATTAAACATCTTATCATCATCAATTCAAGCTTACACTGGACTGTAGTTGAGGACTGCAGCCTTTCTGTTTCAGTGGACTTGTGCTTCTGCCAAACTGTACAGCTGGGAGAAGTGAAACATGTGTGTGTGTGGGGGTGGTGAATGACTTGCTTAAGGTCACACAGGGAGTCAGTTGCTGTAGTGGGAACAACACCTGGGATCTCCGGGTTTGCAGTTCCACAGAACAATTCCTTCAGCCTGAAGGGCAACTAGTGGGTGAGCGCAGTAAGAAGGAAGTGAACACTGAATTACACTAGCAATTCACTGTCACAACCAGTTAGATATTCTAAATGACTGACTAGCATTCAAGAGTCTTATGTAACATCAGGCTGAGCAAAAGCAACATCTGTGGCACAAGCTCCACTTGTCTGCAAAGTGCTCACTGACTGCTGTATGAATGCTGCGCTGCTCTCTGGGACTGAAGTAAACCTGCAAGATATGAGCACCTCTACATTTTACACTGCAAAGCCCGTAACGGCAACGTGATATATTTTTTTTAAGTCTAGGAATCACCTCAGTGTGTCACGAAACAAAGCAGTTTGATTACCTTAAAACAAAATATTCTTTGAATATCTAAGACACATGACAGACATTGAAGATCAATACTATATGCAAAATGGCCTAAACGGAGCAGATTATAAAGCGGGATAGCAATTCAAGCACAGTACATGAGCCACTCAGAATTTATAAAGTGAAGGGCACAGCTACTTAAGACTCTCAACACAGTTTGGCAACTGCCATGAGTGCATTTCTAAATAAGCAACCTTTGTTATTTTACCTTGAAATACTTCTGTTACATAATGATTGGAATAAGCTTATCAAGTATGTTACATTAGAAGGGTAACAGGAATGTCCTCAGTGAACTATAAAGCACGACTTCAACCAACAATTCTACACCAAGGTTTTATTTGTTAAGGTGGAACCTCTTAAACCCACAATCTTAGGACTAAAGTTTCCATAAATATTTATAGAAGTGGCAAGTTTGGGTTGCACAATCAGCAGTAAACTTTTAGCAGCATACAAATATTCAACTTTTGAAGTATTATGAGTCTATGACTATGAACATCTAACTTATTAAATGAAATTTAAATTAGCACATGGGCTTTATAATCCATTACCTTAGTGCACCACTAGTCATTTCGAGCATAAATTGATTTTTTTTTTTTTTCAAAATCCATTTCTGGAGGGAAGGTATTATAAATCAAGCTAATGCAATGGCCAGTCAATCCCTTCCTCTTCCCAGTCTGCCAGCCACACTCCAGTACTCAGGCCTTTTATGACGTCTAACCTTGGAGAGCACAGGAACGTGCCCCATTGCAATTTGGAGGGGGGGCATTTTCAAAACTTTTTTTATATGTTAAAGCAATATTTCATGTCAATGAAAGCCACTGCTCAACTAATAGAACCCTTATTAGTTGAGCAGTGGCTTTCATTTACATAAGATGTCGCTTTAACATTTAAAAAAAAAAGTTTTGAAAATGCCCCCATGGACTACAACGGTGCATGTCCCCGTGCTCTCCCTGGTTAGACATCATAAAATTTCTGAGCTCAGTGGCATGGCCAGCAGAGTAGGAAGTGGAAGGGAACAGTTGGCCATTGGGTCAGCCCGATTTACAGTATGGTCCCTTCCTTCCTGAAATGGACTTTGACAAAAATTTCAATTTATGCCAGCAATAACTAGCACTGCATTAAGGTAATGAACTATAAAACCCATATGCAATTAAAATAAACTTTGAACTTTACTTTAGGAAGTCTGGTAAGAATAAAAATGCTGTGTGTAAGTTCTGTGAATGTGGGTACAATTTAAGAGCAATAAGAGAAAGCTGTAAGTTCATTCACTGTGTCTTTTACAGAAAAAGTAACTTAAAAAAAGTCAAGGTACCCCACTCTACCTGAAATATGGATTAAGTCATTTTCTGGATTAAATGTTTAAGACATGACTTTAGCAAGTGCTATGAGTGGCAGCCAGGAGTCAAAGGCCAGTTAAATGGTGGTAGTAGAACTTGATGGTAGTGCACAAATTTTGTATGTGGTTGCATGGAGGTGTGGGGGCAAATGCACAGTGATTAATTCAAGCAGAAATCATTTACGTAGATTAATCTTATTTTACAGCTACAGTCTGCATAAAGACAAAAAGCTCATCCCTAAAGAGGATATTTGCCATTAAAGACTGAAGCATCAGTTGGTATGCTCATGCTGTGTTGAATTACATTAATTCCCCCCCCCAAAAAAAGCCATGTATAAGGCAGTGAAACATCGGGGCAACATAAGAATAAAAGAAGATGCACAGTAAGACTGAATTGATGTTTGGGCTTTTATTGGCCTAGAATGCCTTCCCCCATGCTTTCTTTGGAACTATAGGCAAGGGACGGCTCCACAAAGTGACTCTTTACATTGTGATTTCCAGTTGGGACCTTTAGTTTGTGACTGAAGTAAAATTATTCACCTCCACTTAGGCATGTCTTCAGCATTCTCTGTCAGAATGCATGCTGTCTCACATTTGTTTTCTCTTTTTTTTTTCACTCCCAATCTGCTGATATGTCCCCTTCAGTCCTCGCGGCTCCCACAACCTCATCACCACCTATCTCTGGGACTTACGGGGGGGTACCAAGTGCTCCACAGATTGTCCCCCGTGGTGGGGCCATGGAGGGGTCCCCAAAACCCCCTTCTGGTGTTGTGCTGAGATTGGTGGTCCTTGTGCCCAGTAGGCAGTATGGGGGCTATGAGGCTCCATGGGGTGGCATCCTTCCACCAGCAGTGATTTCCACTATTCTTGTTCCCCAACTCATAGACACGCCACGGAGGCAAAAGCTGGATGTGTGCACATTGAAGGACATGCTTACCTCTTCTGCCAGGGAGTGTACCCCCAACCGGAACTGCCACTTTGGACCACATCGCCACCCATGGTCACCTAGGTGGTGATGTTGCAGTGGAGCAGTCTGCTCTCTCTCCCCCTAGAGGAGGAGACCGTCTGCTGGGATGCTCAATCTTCCTCCCACTGGCTGACCCCTAAGTGGTCCAGGGTTGTTCCTGAACCCAGGTCACCGGCGTAATGGCAGATGAGACATTAGTGCCTCAGTCCTCCATGCCACTGGGCCGGACCACCTTTATTTTCCATGATCTACAGGTGCAATGGTTATCAAAGTAACAACTGAATTTTGTATATTGAATTTATATAAATATTTTTTAAACATATTTTTTATTGACTTCCTTGTCGTGACTCTCCACTTTCTCCACTTCCGCATGGCTCCCCTAGTGTATCTCCAACAGGGCCCCGATTTTTCTGCGGCACATCTGAGCAAAGTTCTGTGGCAGGGTTCTCATTTGCCCCAGAACTTCTGCAACACTCAACACCATTCTCTCTGACAATTCTGCGGCACATTTTACCATAATTTTTTCCTTTTTGTTTTTGCCATATCTGACACAATGCCGCTTCGTAACACAGTCATTTTATGGGTGTTTGTCACCAAATTTTCAACATAGCCAGTTTAAGACCTCTGCTCATGAACAGTATCACTGTGATTTTATTAATCTGTCCGGAACATTGATTTCGCACACTGACTGCGCCATTCTGCGCTACAAGGGTGGAAACACATTTTGGGTGAGATGTGAAAAATGACAGCTGTACTACTCATAAGACAGTGTGGTGAAATGGCAATGTTGAAACTCTGGAGTGAAAATATTGAAATTTTGCGAACTTACGAGCCTGCGTAGGAACTGCGCAACGCACGCTCGTTAAACAGTCATTTTTTGGAATTTTTTCACCAAATTTTCAACATAGCCATTTCAAGACCTCTGCTCATGAACAGTGTCACTGTGATTTTCTTAATCTGTCCAGAACATTGATTTACGTTCGACTGCGCCATTCTGCGCTACAAGGGTGGAAACACATTTTGGGTGAGATGTGAAAAATGACAGCTATACTACCATAAGACAGTGTGGTGAAATGGCAATGTTGAAAACTCTGGAGTGAAAATATTGAAATTTCGCGAACTTACGAGCCTGTGTGGGAACTGCATTATGCCTTTCGTTAAACAGTCATTTTTGAATTTTGGCACTAAATTTTCAACATGGGGGTTTTGGGCCCCCTTCTCATGAATGATGTCACTGTCATGGCGGTATTCAGTCCCGAAGGGTGATTTTGCAGTCACTGCGCAGTCACTGCGCAAAATCACTCTTCGAGCCTGAATAACACCATGACAGTGACATCATTCATGAGAAGGGGTCCCAAAAACCCCATGTTGAAAATTTGGTGCAAAAATTCCCAAAAATGCCTGAGATATGCAATCAAGTTGAACCCCTCCTATCTAGCCCATTATACAGCTTACCGGCATTTCCTCAGTTCGCGGTCGCCTTTGAAGAGTGCAGACGTGTTCCCGGTCCACCGAAGATCGTCGCCAGAGTCTGGAGGTAAGTATGGGGTGGGGGCTGTGGGGAGGCTGGAGTGCGCAGTGGGTGGGTGCAGGATGTGAGGAGGGGCTCGGGAGGCGCGTGGGACAGTTTTTGTTTGGGGAAAAAAAAGATGTCGGCGGGACCGCTTGCCACGCTGGTGGGCTCCCAGCATGGCACAACGACTTTGGGGAGACGTTCAGCGGCCGAAGTTGGGCACCCCGTTGGCAAAAAAACCTATTGTACGTTTGCCACATGGGTGGGCTCCCAGCGTGGCACAAGGCTGCTGGGGAGGCGTTCAGCCGATGGGGGATTGGGCACCCCGTTGGCAAAATCGTGATTGCCATGCTGGTGGGCTCCCAGCGTAGCATGCTCTTTGTTGGAGGACAGTGAAGCCGACTGCGGATTGGGCACCCGTCGCGCAAATGAAGCGGACGTTTGTTCAGGGCGGCCATGAATTCCGCGGGTGATGGCAAATTCCGCGGATATTTCCGAGGTTTGCCGCATCCACGGAATCGCGGAAAACTCAGGGCCCTGATCTCCAATCCACCAAGTGTGATAGTTTAGATTACCCCCTGTTAGAAATAAGGCAATGTCATTTTTCTTTGTACCCCTACAGTCTACTGCGGTAGCATTCCTTAAACTTTTCTGTATAACTAAACTTTCATTTTTCTTCTACTATGGGTGTGCCACCCATAATAGTACCTCTCCTCCCTTGGCTATTCCCTCTTTGTATTCCTTTTCCTCCCCTGCCATATGCCGTTATGAGAACATGTACTAAGGAAAGTGTCCTGAGTGAAAGCTAGTGTCCCCTTTGAAAAGCTGCACTCCATTTCAAGAAATGTATAGCAGCTGATTGTTTTTATGTCCTTTTCGGTCTGCAAGGGTAGCATTAAGGGAGCACTGTGGTCTTGCTTCCTAGCAGCAGTGTAGGAGGTACAGCAACTGGTTGCAGCTGACGGGTGTGTTGAATACAAACATGGGATTTGTCTTTTTAAAGCAATTTGTAAATAGACACCCTAAAGAAGACATAACTAATGTGCAGAAACTAAATATAGGAGTGTTTCCTTTAGTATTTTATGCAGAGAGTGCTCTTACCTGAGCTAAGTCTTCTTGGAAACAAAAATGTACTTCTAGGAGCTAGCAGCTCCATGATTAGGCTGTTATATAAGAAACTTCCCAGCTGTCACTCAGCAGAAAAGGAGCTACGTTTTCTTGTTTACAGGTAATTAAGAAGTCTTTCTGAACAGCTTCAGTGATAGAGGCAGAATGAAAAAAACTCCTTATGATTGTGTTTTCCCTCTGTATATACAGTCAATCTGATCCCCCATATGTTTGTACTAGCCAGAATATTCCCCTGTATTAAAAAAGGGGCAGATCTGCTGACACTAGTGTCATAGGAGGACTGCACTGTAAAAGCTGCCACTGAGCTAAGGTTAGTCAGATCATCCTGGGAGTGTGTCCCGAGAGGTTGGGCTGAGAGCACAGAAGTTGGTAGAAAATTGTACTTGTTAAAGTATTCTACACTGTGGCAGAATCACTGGAGGGAAGTGATTCTGAAGCTTGAGGAGAGTTTATTGTAACCGGCCCTGCCCAGGAATCGAAAGCCAATTAGCAGGTAGTAGGGCGAGGGCCTCGTTAGGTTGTTCATCTCAATGGCCAGGTGACTGACCTGAATTTAACCACAGGCCAATCAGCGCCAGCAACTGGAAGGTTTAGAGAGAGCCAGAATAAAGCAGAGGCTCTGTTCCCCTACGTGGGTACCACTGGGTGATCAACAGAATGAGACAGACACAAGAGAGTCAGTTTCAACAAGAGTTTACTGAAATTCAAATAGAACACTAATAAACATGGGGAGGTAAGGAAGGTACCTATACTTAAACAGGAAGGGAAGGGAAGACAAAATACTGAGTATAAGGAAAATTAGAGTTTCATCAAGGTCCACAAGAATAGAAAGAGTATCAAGGTTGGCGACCAGAACAAAGTAGCATGCCAATGGCACTGGGACCGCTGAATTATTGATCCAGAAGCCAAGACTGTATTCGATGGGGCAAATGCCCTGTTCTGGCCACCATCGATGGCCGCAACTTGTCCCCGGCGTGACTTCCTTTCTGCACTGGGGCAAACTGCTACAGCATCGGCCCTCTTCTGGCCACCCTTGATGACCACAACTTGTCCCCGGTGTGACTGTCTGCATTGGAGCAAACTGCTATGGCACCGACCCTCTTCTGGTCACCCTTGATGGCAGCATCTTGTCCCCAATATCAAGGTTCTGGATTTCAGTAATCATCCCTCAGCCTAGGGCCATGGAGTCTAAAGTGTCGGGACACTAGCCCTGTGGCTACAGACCTCTGGACCTCTGGCCTAGATCTCTGGACCTCCAGCTCTCTGGCACTGGACCTCTGGACTTCCAGGACTGGACCTCTGGCAATGGACCTCTGGACCCCCTGAAACTCCGGCACTGGACCTCTGGACTTCAGGTTTTGGACCCCTGGACCTCTGGCACTGGACCTCCAATGTCCTGACACTTGACCCTCAGACCTCTGACCTTGGAACATAATCATAGATCTCCAACCCTGCATTTCTGATGCTGCATCTCTGGGCTCCCAGCAGTTCCATTGTTAGTAGCAGTAATAGCCATGCCAATACAGTCTTATTTCTTGTCTCAATGGTTCAAAGATCAGTTCCAAAGTTCAGACCACAGTAAATGTACAGGCAATACACTTTGATAGTTGAATCCTAACACTGATGGACCTAACTCTAATGGGGTCTCGTCTAGCAAAATTGAGTTCTTCTGTTACTGTGGAAATGCTAAAGTGGGGAAATAGGTTATCTGGAAAGCTATACAAAAGATGAGCCCCTTTAACATGAGAGGGCTTACGTGGCTAGCTAGGCTCCTATGCCACTATGGGGTGACTAATGCTACTGGGTCCGCCTAACACCTGTGGAGTCTAAATGGCTAGCCGTGGACCTAAACTTGCCCCTTAACATATCAATGACCTTTCCCTGGAATGGGCCCCTTCAAATAACTGTGAGCTTAAGTGTGTCCTTGCTTTAGCACTGTAGGGCCTGGTACCCTAATTACCACGGGCCTGATGCCCTTTACTTTGCTGGGCCTCGTGATGCCCTTTACTTTGCTGGGCCTCGTGCCCCACTTACTACGGGCCTGGCTACCCCTTTACTGTGCTGGGCCTCGAGCCCAAAATTCTACCAGGCCTGGCTACCCCTTACTTTGCTGGGCCTCATGCCCTATTTACTACGGGCCTGGCTGCTCCTTACTGTGCTGGTCCTCATGCTCTATTTACTACCAGGTGTGGCTGCCCTTTTACTCTGCTAAGCCTCATGCCCCAGTTACTACCAGGTGTGGCTGCCCTTTATTCTGCTAGGCCTCGTGCCCTACTTACTACGGGCCTGGCTACCCTCTCTGAAATGGGCCTCGTGCTCTTTACTTAACTGGGCCAGGCTGCCCCACTTGAACTGGGCCTGACTACCCCCACTTGAACTGGGCCTGATGCCCTTTACTTCACTGGGCCTGGCTGCCCCACTTGAACTGGGCCTGATGCCCTCTCGACTCTGGGCTGAGCGTTGCCCTTTTAATTCTGTGGCAGGGCCCCTTTAAATCTTGGGCTCAGAGAGCCTGCTGTCACTCATTTTTACTGGCCCTGTCTTCCCCACCTCCCTCATGCATAAACATAGGACTTTTCCATGGCCTAGCTTTGATGGCCCCTCCCCATGGGCGTCGCTACCTTCCCCGGCCCTCCTGAATAATTAAATTTAGGGTCCTCAGACCCGATTACACTGTGGCGCTCAGCCACTCCTGTTGCATCTACTGCACTTTTTCTTTTTAAATAAAAGGCAGTCCTGGCAAAGAAGGTGGCGGTCAGCACATTAGGATGTGCTGCCATCGACTCACCGCTCCTATGGACACCGGAGGCTGAATAGGGAGGTGGGAGGCACGCTGGCAAAGGGAGGGTACTAGCAGGCAATGTGGCGGATGTCTTGGGGCCTCTGGAAGGCTGACAACACAAATGGTGATGTGGCACTGGCAAGCCGCCGATGAGGGACTGGGGAGTTCTTTTAAAATAAAATTAGGGCTAAAATAACAAAACGATGGGGCTCACAGCCCAAAACAAACACTGCGGCTGCTTTCTTTGCTTTTCAGTGCCCTGATGGCACCACAGACTGCACCGGAGCTCTTCTGATGTCTTCAACAGCTGGAGGTGGAGCAGGCATGCAAGCAAGCCTGGAGGGCCGGCTTCAACACCAGGTAAGCCTTTTTCTAGTCCCCCAGACCTGCTGCATCCTCTCCTCTCCCCTCCACAGCCACACGGATCTCTCCTCAATGGTAACTCTCCCCCGCTCCCAACTGTCTTCCTCTCGAATTTCCCCTACTCCCGAGTTCCAAACCAACAGGTCACGAGCCTACCGATTTAAAAAAAAAAAATTCCCGTTCGACTTCTCTCGCGCTGGGGAACCCAGCCACGTTCCCCGCGCGCCCACCCAGAGCTCATGCAACACAGCATAAAAATAAAACATTTAACAGGGAAGGGAAACGTAAGGGAAATTGCTGACAAATTTCCTGTTACATTATTTATTTCTTTATTTTATTTCTTTGTTTATAGTCTGAAGTTTAAGACAGGATTACTGTATTATTGATTATTTTTATTTTTGTATTGCATGATTTGCTCTATAGTATTTTTACAAAAATAAACATCACACAGAATTTGTGTGTTGAACAAATCTCTGAGTACCGTATATGCTTTCATTACCCTACCCCACGAACCCTACCAAGCCAAGCCTGTCATTAGAAACACAAGCCGCTTCCTTTCCCAGCTATAGATTCACCCACTACCTACTGGAATGCAACCCCATGGCATAAAGCCACTCCCCTTGGCCCAATTCAGAGGTAGATGTCTTGAGCAATGTAATTCCTCTTCACAAGAGTGGTAGCAGGGAGGAGGCCAGTAACTATAGGCCAGTCAGCCTCACTTCAGTACTGGGTAAGATTATGGAGGTACTGCTTAAGGAAAGGATAGTAGATCACTTGGAAACCACAGGGGTACAGGATCCAAGGCAGCATGGATTCACAGCAGGAAGGTCATGTCAAACAAATCTGATAAACTTTTTTATGATGAAAGAGGTGGATCAGGGCGGAGCGGTTGATATCGCCTACCTGAATTTCAGCAAGGTCTTCGACACCATACCCCACAGAAGACTGGTGAACAATCTAGGTAACCTAGAGGTGGGCCACAAAGTGGAAAACTGGGTTAGAAACCGGTTGAGGGACAGGAAGCATAGGGTGATACTATAGTAAATGGGATCAGGTCCAAGGAAAGAAGGGTGACCAGTGGGGTACCTCAGAGATCAGTCCTGGGGCCAGTCCTTTTTAATGTCTTCATCAGTGACATTGCCAAAGGGCTGGAGGAGAAGGTTTGCCTATTTGTAGATGATACCAAGATCTGCAACAGAGTAGACACTCCAGAGAGGGTAGAAAGAAGGAGAAGTGATCTGGGAAAGCTGGAAAAATAGTTGCAAGTATGGCAATTAAAATTTAATGCAAAGAAGTGCAAAATCAAGCACCTGGGGCGAGGAAACATGGCAGAGGACTACAGGATGTGGGAGGGGGGTGGAATTGCTGACAGTCTCCAGAGAAGAGAGGGATTTAGGGATAATCATCTCAGATGACCTAAAGGTGGCCAAACAGTGTAACAAGGCAGTTGGGAGGGCTAGTGGGATATTGCTAGTGCATAGGGAGGTGTATCACCAGCAGAAGAAGGGAGATGGTGATGCCATTGTAAAAAATGTTGGTCAGGTCTTTCCTGGAATACAGTCTTCATTTTGAAGGCTGTATCTTTGCAAGGACATAGACAAGCTGGAGGCGGTCCAGAAAAGGGAGACCAAGATAGTGCAAGGTTTGCATCAGAAGCCATAGGAAGTCAGATTGAGGGACTTCAATATGTATACACTTGAAGAGTGGAGAGAACTGGAGGATATGATAGAGACCTTCAGATATCTTAAAGGTTTGAACAAAGTGCAGGGAGGTGACATCTTTCAGTACAAGAGTTGTACAAAGACAAGAGGGCACAATATGAGATTGGAGGGGGAAGGATAAGGGGTAATGTGAGGAAATGTTTCTTCACTGAAAAGGTGGTCAATGCTTGGAATCGTCTACCCCAGGATGTGGTGGGGCCAAACACAGTGGGGGGATTCAAACATGCATGGGATAGGCATAAGAGAACCCTGGATGTGGGAAAGGGCGGTAAAAGCCAATGATCAAATAGGGTCAGCGGCCACTGATACAGGCAGGGAAAACAGGCAGACTAGGTGGATGTAGCGGTCCTTTTCTGCCGTCAACTGCTATGTTACTATTTTTGCAGCCCAGACAGCAAGGAGCCAGGAGATGAGCACTCTGGGGCCAAGGAGTGGGAAATTCTTCTGGTATCACATCTTAAGCTGAAGTTTATTTTTCTCTTTCATAGGCCTTCCCACCATCCACTGAACCAATCAACCACCCCACTGGCCTCGGATGGGGAGGCAGGATGCCATATGGCCACCTGCAGTGCTCCATACCATTTCCAGGTCCCTGCAAGAGGCACTGCTGCTGTGCGGAGGCTACCTCCCTACCCTCCAGTGGCTGAAAATGGTGCCTCCACTTCACTCCCAGGCTCCACAGGCCCAGGCCTTTGAAATTAGACTTGGTAAAAACCCAAATCTCCCACACTGAAACTCAACATGCTCTCCTGGTGCCACTGGACTGGGCCTACATATTGAAATCTTAAAGCCCCTAGAGAAAAATAGAACTATTTACCAGTAATTTCTCTTTCTTTAAGTCAAGTCGATTACTGTTGCTAGGAAGTCTAAGTTCTATTGGCTAAGAGGGAAAAGCAGCTCCTGAACAAATAGAAAATATGTGGACATGCATGTTTTTTGAATTAAAAAGTGTGACTTAATGACCATGCTGACACAAGTAGCAGGTATTCAGAGTTCATTCCTCCTCAGATGCTTTGAATTGTTCAAAGTAAGCACTGTAATGATATGCACAGGCAGGTATACTTGTTTGAACAGCTTAACTAAATATTGCCAGCTGATGTACTTAGGTACATACACATGCAGGTTTAGTGTAATTCTGGTGGGTTATAGCTCGCCAAGCCATATTTATAGTACACATTCAATTGTAATGACGTCACACGTGTGTGTCATAATATTAATTTCCTTATATCTCCCCCTTTAGCACAACCTCCCAAAAACATTAACGTTAAACATAAATTCTACTTTGCTATATTGAGTCCTTTACTGGTTCAGCACAATTAAATCCGATTTCGCCTGTATCTTGCAGGCTTCCATATCTGGTGTCTGCTCACTTGGCTTACACTAGTTGGGCTTTCGGTCTAGCTGCACATGCTCAGTGGGGTGGCCGACATCACTACTGGCATCATTGGTGGTGGCTCCTCAATCGGGTCTGAAGTTGCTGTGTCGCCATAGCTGCGTCTCTCACTTCGTGCCTCTGTCTCTCCACCGCTGCTGACTTGGCTGCTCCTTTTCTCTTTCCACCAAGTGAAATGTTCTGCAGTCTCTGTGGCAGACTGGACTGTGGCTCTGGAGTTCCCAGGATGTCCCTTTGGTTTTGCCGATACTGCTTTCCATTAGCTTCAACCACATATGAACAAGGGGTTTAGGCCGGTGACTACTGCTGGGGTCCATTCATGCTCAACAGTGCGCAGATGTACCGGTTGTCCTGGAGTCAGGTCAGGAAGTGGCTGCGCATTTTGATTATAATAAAGCTTGTTTTCTCTGAGTTCTCTCCAATGCAGCTCGAATATCAGCCTCTATTAATTTTGGCTTTAACAAATCATGCCTTAATAGAATCAGTGTTCTGGTTCAGCTTCCCATTAAAGGTTGTGCCAGTGACCCCAGGCCTTCCATAGGGGTATTTCTTAACTCAGGCAGTGCAAGATAGGGATCTTTATGGTCCTGTTTTTTTTTTTTCAGCAGATTATTGATTGTTTGAATGGCTCATTCTTCCATACCATTGCTCTAGGGATACCTGGGTGATGAAGTGATATGCTGAAACTTGTACATTTTTGCAAAACTTTCAAATTCTGTACTAGCAAACTGAGGGCCATCATCAGTAATGAATATTTACAGTATGCCATGTCTTGCATATTGTGATTTAATATGGTTGATCACAGTCTCACCAGTCATATTTTGTAATCTAGAAATCTCAATAAACTTTGAGTAATAATCGACCATCGCACAACAGTTTTCTTTATTAAATTCAAATACATGAGCTCCCATCTTTTGCCAAGGCCTCTCAGCAATTTCATGGGGTTTTTAAAGGCTCTTTTGGCTGAGCTCTCTGATAACTGGTACAGATGCCACACTTGGTTACTAAGTCACTGATCTGGCTATTCATGCCAGGCCAAAACTGGATATCTGTTGGTTTTGATCACATGGGTGCAGCTTGCATAATTATGGAACACATACAAACAGAGGAGAGAAAGAAGTAAGTGCCTCAGTTGAGATTTGAACCCAGGCCACCTGGAATACCATTCCGGTCACGCTAACCAGCTGCGCCACCAAGGCAACTGGAACCTAGGCTGTCCCAGAGCACACATTACTCATTCTCTGATGCCTCTGGGTTGCCTGGGTTCAAGTCCCAGCTGAGGCACTTACTTCTTTCTCTCCTCTATTTGCATGTGTTCCATAATTATGCAAGATGCACCCATGTGACTGAAAATGAAGCAGTTATTTGTTCAGCATCAGGCTATGCATCACAGCAGAATAATGTGTGCTCTGGGACAGCCCAGGTTTCAGTTGCATTGGTGGTGCAGCTGGTTAGAGCGACTGAATTGGTATTCTGCATGGCCTGGGTTCAAGTCCCAGTTGAGGCACTTACTTCTTTCTCTCCCCTGTATGTGTTCCATCAATATGCACACCCAACCCATGTGATTGAAAATGAAGTAAGTATTTGTGCAGTACCAGGCTGTGCATCAGAGAAAGAGCAATGTGTGCTCCATGACAGCCAGTTGCACTGGTGGCACAGCTGGTTAGCATGACTGGATCGGTATTCCAGGTGGCCTTGGTTCAAATCCCGGCTGAGGCACTTACTTCTTTCTCTCCTCTGTATGTATGTGTCCCATAAATATGCACGCCACAGTCATGTGATTGAAAATGAAGTAATTATTTGTGCAGCACCAGGTTGTTCATCAGAAAAAAAGCAATGCATGCTCTGGGACAGTTCAGGTTCCAGTTGCCTTGGTGGCGCAGCTGATTAGCGTGACTGGAACAGTATTCTGGGCAGCCTGGGTTCAAGTACCAGCTGAGGCACTTACTTCTTTCCCTCCTCTGTTTGAATGTTCAGGATATCTCTTGCTCTTCTCTTGCGCGTCTCTGTACCTAAGTGACTGTTATGTGTTTTTGTAAGCATTTCCTTTCTGAGTGAGGTAGTTACAAGAAGTCTGTCTCCCTTTAATAGTAATCCTCCTTCAGTGGTAATTTCCTCTTGGAATAGTCAATATTTTCTGACGTTAGGGTCAACTTGGGATCTCTCAAAGGGACAGCCTTGTGACACAGTCTTCTAATTTTTGCAGCACTGGGTCCCTTAGTGTGTCTGCTTGAAACAATTTAATTTCTCATCACTGATTGGAATCTTGGCAATCATGTGCACCTCATATTTATCAATGTAATTTTCAGGTAGTGCACCTTTCTGGACTGCCCTGCTTAGGGTGTCAGCAATATAAAGTTCATGTACCGCTTTATACTTCACTTGCAAATCATATTTTTGTTCTTTGAGCATCATCTGCTGAATTCGAGGTGGGGCTGTGTACAGTGATTTCTTAAACAGGCTCTCTAAAGGTTTGTGGTCAGTTTCTACTAGCATTCTAAAAATAATAATACAGACTGCCCTAGTCTTTTAAACAAATATTTATGTGTTGGGTTATCCACTGGCACCAAAGAACTGATAAACAAAATATATGAAAGAATGAACTCCACTGAAAAACAACTGTCTTGAATTAATCTTCTTTTATTTTCTCGACACAAATAGTTAGGGGCGACAGTTTCATGGCCTTGCAACTTCCTCAGGCCCTGCTGTGTTTCTAGTATTAAAGAAATATATTTTAGTATCTTGTGTATATATATATATATATATATATATATATATATATACTATTGTTCTTTTTCTTTTACAGTTTAGTGCACACCACCACCTAAACCACATTTTTTTATATTTACATATCACTATTAATATTATTATTAAAAAAAGATGGTGATATATACTTCTAAATCATTGTCAATCTTTTACTAAACTTTTCTTTCTCATTCTGAGAACCTAAGAACATATGCCAAGCAAATCCTTAATTCCTTAACATAGATAGCAATTTTAGGCAAATAATCATCATCTATTCTTAAAATATACAATAATAAACATTTTAGGGTGGAACTAATGCTTCATAGTAACCATTCCAACGATCATTTTATAACACAGCTAACCACCTTTTTCCCATGTAAAGTGGTCATGCTTACCATTAGTTTCTAGCTGCTTTATTCTATCCAGGTTGTACCGGGAGACAAACAACCTGTTGCTCAGTGTGCATTCCTAGTGAAACATTTCAATAAATAAATAAATTATTGTGCTTGAATACTTTCCCTCTATTGCATATCTCTCTATGTCTGTAGGACAAAAAAAAATTATTTCTTTTTTTATTGAGATAATAAGACAGTTTACCAATGCCCATGATATTTTTATACTAAAAGTTTCAATATCATTTTTGTCTATCACCATTAATCCAATACAAATAATAAAGCATCCTCTGTGCTAATCTTTTGTTTATGGCCTGCTTTTTTCTACCTGTCCTAGGAATCATTAATAAGGTTATGTAACATCCAAAATTAATCTGCTATTATTTAAAATATTCCTTTTAAGTCAATGCTATTCACTTTCTTACTTTGCCAGATTTTGTTTACTGTGTTCCTCATGAACCTCCATTTCTTTATTGCCTGGCTTGATTCCTAAAATAATGCAGAGTGAGAGCATTCCAATATTTAAAAGTGTTAAACCCGTGTTCATTCACTTTAACATGCTAAATCAGTTTACATTTATGCCCTTTAGTTCAAAACTATTTGTGTTCTTACTTTGCCAAATCTTGTTTTTTTTATTTTATCTGGGTTCCTCATGAACCTCTGTTTCCTTATTGCTTGGTTTGTCTCCTAGAGTGGTACAGAACAAAAGCATTTTACTGTTTAAAAATGTTGAACTCATGCTTACTCACTTACAAGCTCCATGAATAAACTTGAAGTAATTTACTTACTCTGTTAGAGCTGCACCATAGCGTCTGCCATATCCCTGTGCCTGAGGAGCAGCTGCATCACAGTTTAAATCCCGCAGGAAGTGGGGGGTAAAGGACATCATGGATGGCATTTCACTGACTCTGTGCCTCAGTGTTGCTGAATCCTGCCCAGATCAGCAGATTAATTTGCTCCCTTGTGGCTCAGGTGGTAATGATGGAAAACGGAGAGCCTGAGCCAAGGAGCCTACCATCAGTGGTTCGCCCCCCCTCCCACCTTGGGACTGATTCCCCAAATTGTTTAAAATTATTTAAATTACTACATTTCCATATATTTTTAAATTGTAATCTAGATATAACAATTCTGAGTTATTCTTTTTTGTTTTAATTCTTAGGTATATTCTATATTGTGGGAATGGTCGGAGGCTCAGGGAGGAAATAGTAGGGGAAGATGGGCCAGTTTCTCAACATTTAAAACATTATTATGGACGTTTAAGAAAAAATCCTATATTTTTCTCCTTGGGGAATAATTTCCATAACTTTTCCAAAATATCAGCCTATTACCATATTTATCTAATTTACTTCCTAGCTTTTGTAATCTGACATTAATTTTTTTGTATGTGTAATGATTAGGACATAGATATAATATTGATGTAAATCATGTTATAAGATGTTTGTTATGCCTATAATTGTCTTTATAATTACCAGGTAGCGCTTTTTCCCATAGGGAAACCCAGTTATAATTTGGCGTTATAACCAGCCTGGTTTCCCTTGGAACAGCCATCCCTCAGTCGCTGTTCTCCGACGTTCACGTTCCATGATGGAATCCCATGGTGTAGCACACTTCCTGCTCCCTCGTATTCGGGAAACAAACTTTTTATAAAAAAAAAAATTAAAAACTCTTTTCCTCAAGTAAACCACTTAAAAACAGAAACAAATAAGTATTTTCCCATCAGCCTGACACCACAGCCGAGTCCATGTCACAGACTGCCCCTGCGAAGCCCGGAAGGATGCTGCAACCGCCGCTCGACGGTAAGTTTATATTAAAACTAAAATCTAAGTTTCTACAATTTTTTTTAAATAAAATATATTCTTCCTTTTTTCTCCAACAAGTGCAGTCGTATAATTAGGAAGACTGCAGACCGCGCAAAATCAAGACTGGTCCGCAGCTTCCTGAACACTAATCTGTTAGCTTATTTAATTTTTATAATTGCTGAAGCGCACACTCCTGCAATTATAAAAATAAAATATGGGGTGGTGTGTGTAAAACTTGATTTACACACCTCGCCAATAGGATGCTTTTATAAACCCTCGGCTCGCTCAGGTTTATGTAGCATCCCACAACTCGGGTGTGTGTAAAATCTCGTTAAACACACCACCCCATATATTATTCTCTATGTATTCTATGTTATACTGCTAAGAATAGGAACATCTGTAATATAGGACTTTTCCTAAAGATGTTTTATACCAGCTTGTCCTGTATAAAAATAAAGATTTTTACTACTTACTACTACTATTTCACCTTACATAAACAAAATGTTTATACAATATGTTCATGTTAAAATACATGATCAAATACTTTCAAGTGTCCAGTCAAGCAAATGGTTAGTGAGGGAACTAATAATATAAATTCTACTCACATTCTTCGTTTAGTCCCACACAAGGATCCAAACAATTCAATGAGAATATCCAAAATACTTATCTTTTTCTAATTGCAGTGTCTCAGAAAGCTTCCCCGCTCACTGGTACAGGGACCTGTTTGAGGCCCCAAAAGCAAAGTGAAGTTGCAGAATATCCTGCTTCCATATAATGTCTTGCTACTGCAGATTGTTCATCCTTTAAATGTATGTCACTTTTGTATTCACTTATTCTGTCCCTGAGTTCTCTGGTAGTCTTGCCCACATACAATTTATCACAAGGACATTGAAGGAGATACACCACATGGTCACATTTACGGTTTATAGGTTACTTAATTTGAAATTTTCTGTTAGTGTAAGGATCTTCAAAAAACATCCTGTTGCTTGTATTTCCGCAGTGGAAACAGTGCCCACAAGGGACACTGCCTGGTGCCAGTGGACCCAACAAAAGTTGTTTTTGTGGTGTCTGTACTTTATAATGTTGTGTGTACAAGTTTGTCCTTTATTTTTTGATTTTACCTTGATGTAATTAAAGGTTTTTTATTAAATTTGATATTCCTCATGGTCCCTGTCTGTAATACATAGCAATGGTCATTGACAACTTTTTAAATTTTCCAGTTTAAATGACTATATGGTGTTGAAAAGACTATCCTGTCTCCGGCGTCTTCCTTTTGTGTTTGTGTGAAATATCTTTGCCTAGGTTGTGATGAAATCTCCTGTTCAGTGTCCTCACAAGGTTATAGTTGTAACCTCTTTGTATAAAGTGGTCTTTTATGCCTTCAATAATTTTCTTACATTCTGTAGGTTCACTGCAATTTCTCCTAGCACATATGAATTGAGATTTCGGTATACTATTCTTTAGTTTTGGATCCTGATAACGTGAATTATGAAGCAAGGTATTTCTTGCTGAGTCTTTCTGTACAAACTAGTTTCTAGTTTGTTTTGTCCTTTATTGACATATAAATCTAAAAATGGTCGGCTGGATATTCAAAAGGGTTGCGCCATGCTGCAATAGAAGGCTCCTGCCTGCAAGTCGAGAATAGCCATTCTGCCATATTCAGCAGGAGGCAGTTTGCGCCCCAAGTCATGCTGAGCAACAGCGCAATGCTAATGAAGGCATGCTCAGCCGGAGGAGGAACCATGCATAAACTGCACAGCCGATATTCAGCGGGCTGTGCAGGTGTCTGGCGCAACCCCAACCTCGCGCACACTTTGAGCAAAAAAAAAAAAGAGTAAGCCAAGGGCCACTCACAGGTGAGCTGCCGCGCGCGCGGGGTGCAACACAGCAGCTGCCACCTGTGGGTGGCCCTCAACTACTCCTGTGCCCTCCTGCAGCCCAATCGTAGGCATAATAGTAACCCCCGACTGGCTTCATCAAGGGCATAACTAGAAATCCCTCCCCTGACTGGCCCGATCGCGGCCTAACTGTAGAAATCCCCACCCCTGACTGGCCCAATCGCGGGCAAAACCATAGTAACCCCCTCCCCCACTAGCCCGATCTTGGGCAGAACAGAGTTCAACCGCCCCAAGAACAATATCCCTGGTGGTCCAGTGGACTGTGAGCCCGATCGCGGACATTACAGTCCACCCCCAAGGTCCAAGTAGCCTGGTGATCTAGTGGCCCCACCCACCCACCAATGGAGCCCCACAACCGCTCCCCGTCAGCCGGCGGGTGGCAGCACCACCACCTGCGCCCGCTGCCCATTGACTGACTGCTCGGTAGGGCTGCGCCCATTGGTTCAGAGCAAGAGCCAATGGGCGTGCAGCCCTATGTACAAGGCAGTTCAGATATGTGAATGAATTCATTCATTCACATATCTGGACTGCTTACCGTGTAAACTCTGCGCCCATTGGTTCTTGCTCGAACACAAGGCGTGCAACCTACTGTCGGACAATGAGCGGCAGGCGGGTGGAGTGCCCGCCCGCCCGGCTGATGGGGAGGCGGGGTGAGTGGAGCTCGTGGAGTAAGGGTGGGGGCCACTAGATCACCAGGCTACTTGGACCTTGGGGGGACTCTAATGCCAGCGATCGGGCTTCACGGTCCACTGGACCACCAGGGATATTGTTCTTGGGGGTGGACTCTAGTGCCTCGATTGGGCCAGTCGGTGGGTGGGGGATTTTTACAGTTATGCCCGCGATTGGGCTGCAGGGGGCATGATCCCACGGCTGCTGTCTGGCAGGGCACCAGGCACAAGTCGTCGGGGATCGGCACACCTGCATGCTAATGGCATGCAAATGGGACCATAAGTAGATGCAAATGGCCCCCCCTGCGCCTTGCATGAATTATGGCCCCATTTGCATGTCACCTTTTGAATATCGGAAATTTGCGCATGGCACAATGGAACTTGCACCACTGCATCTTGAATGCTCCACTCTGACCACTTGCGGTGGCACAGGTTCCACTGCGCCATGCACAGTGGCTGTGGCCGGGGGGGTGATATTCAAAGGAGTTGCTCAATAGTGCAACTCTGTTGAATGTCGCCCCAGCCACACCCCAGCGCAACTATTTTGAGCAGCACAAGGGCTTGCACCACAGAATGGCACAGTTTGAATATCCAGCCCAGTATTTTTTGAATGTCCCATGTAATCGTAAATGTCAAATTTCTATTGCGACTATTAAGATAGTCATGGAACCTATGTAGTTCCACTTCACTGCTTTCCCAAATCATGACAATATCATCAATATAGTGTTTCAATATTGTAATTTTCTCAAAGAATAGATTGATATCTGGATGTAAGATGTGTGTGTCTGTTCAAAATTCCACATGTAGAGGTTGGCATATGAGAGAGCCATAGTACTCCCCATAGCTGTACCTCTGACTTGTAGATAGAAATTAGGGTTGCCACCTGTCAGTTTTTTTACCTGGTGATCAGGTTTTCAGGGTCCCTATCAGGTAATCTGGTTTTGCTCTGTGCTGGTCAGGTTTTTGAGCCATTTTGAGTGCTCACACACTTTAGAAACAAGTTCATTCATTGTTTCAGCTACATGTCCAGGTTACAAACAAGTTCTGTTGTCAGTGTAGCCTTTTGTTTGTGAATGCAGTCACCCTGGGAAGTGTAAAGTATGGCCATTAACACCATTAACACCTACTTAACCTAATCTTTCCACTGCATCTTAAAGTAGCATAGCAGCACAGCTTCCCACCCCCCCCCACACACCTTTTGTAACAGCAACAGAGCCAGTTGTCCTCCATTTTCATTTGCTGGTAAACATTTTCATCTCTAACATAATTTAGGCATTTTTAAATGCTTTAAATTATTTTTTTTCCTCAAGAAAAAAGCATGGTCACTTCTTTGGCTTTGAAATTATACTGTGGACAAGAACAGGAAATTGAGCCAGAAAAAAAGATATAAAGTATGTATACTATTGTATGCTATTTACAGTATTTCCCTTGTCTCCCCCCAGATCATATCTGTAAATGAGATTTCTTTTCTCTCTGTATGTTTATCTGGTTAACCAATGTCAATAAATAAAAAAATAAATAAGTACATAAGTAAATAAATAACTAGGAAGATCCTGGGAAAGTAACTTTAACAGGCACAGTACAGTATCATAACATTTTTATTTAACTGCTGCCTTGAGTGTTGTTTTTATTGATATAACAAATGGACATCTAGGAGGAACAATGCATGATGAGTCATGAAAAGGTGTGGGGCTAGGGGCGGAGCTTAGGATCCATATTTTGCCGCAACCAAAGGTGGCAACCCTAATAGAAATCTGTCTCAAACTTGAAAAAATTTTGTTTCATAACTATTTCTGCCAGGTGCCACAGAAATTCACTTGGTGGGTGTGAATCCTGTCTTCCCCTTAATGCCTTCAATAATAATTCTAGGCCTTCCTTGTGAGCTATGCTGGTATATACAGTAAGTCCTTTATGTCAAATGATACTAGAAGTTTGTTCTCCCATTGTATTCCAGCATTATTTAATGCTGATATAATGTCTATTACATGATTTGCATCCCTCACAAATGTCCCTTCTTGGAAACTTCACTATTAATGTGAAAATCAAGGTATTTCAACAACGGCTCTAAATAAAATTCTAGTATCATTTGACATAAAGGACGTATACACCAGCATAGACCATGAGGAAGGCCTAGAATCATTACTGAAGGCATTAAGGGGAAGACAGGATCCACACTCACCAAGTGAAGTTCTGTGCTGCCTGGCAGAAATAGGTCGATGGTGGACGCTATGGTGCAGTTCTATCAGAGTAAGTAAATCACTTCATGTTTATTCATGGAGCTTGTAAGCAAGTAAGCATGAGTTCAACATTTTTAAACACTAAAATGCTTGTGTTTTGTACCACTCTGGGAGACAAACCAAGCAACAAGGAAACAGAGGTTTGTGAGGAACCCAGACAAAATTAAAGAAACAACATTTGACAAAGTAAGAACACAAATAGTTTTGAACGAAAGGGCATAAATGTAAACTGACTTACCATGTTAACGTGAATGAACATGGGTTTAACACTTTTAAATATGGAAATGCTGTTGCTCTACATTACGTTAGTAATCAAGTCATGCCGTAAAGAAAGTTTTTGTGAGGAAACAGTAAAAAAAATCTGGCAAAGTAAGAAAGTGAATAGCATTGACTTAAAAGGAATATTTGAAACAATATCAGATTGATTTTGGATGTTACATAACCTTATTATTGATTCCTGTGCCAGGAAGAAAAAAGCAGGCCATAATCAGAAGATTAGCACAGAGGATGCTTTATTATTCGTATTGTATTAATGGTGATAGACAAAAATGATATTGAAACTTTGTCTAAAAATCTCATGGGAATTTGTAAACTGTCTATTATCTCAGTAAGAAAAGAAATACATTTTTTGTCCTACAGACGTAGAGAGATATGCAATAGAGGGAAAGCATTCAAACACAATAATTTATTTATTTATTGAGATGTTTCACCAGGAATGCACACTGAGCAACAGGTTGCTTGTCTCCCGGTACAACCTGGATAGAATAAAGCAGCTAGAAACTAATGGTAAGCATGACCACTTTACATAGGAAAAAGGTGGTTAACTGCGTTATGAAATGATAGTTGGAATGGTTACTGTGAAGCATTTGTTCCACCATAAAATGTTTATAAAAGTATATTTTAAGAATAGATGATGATTATTTGTCTAAAATTGCTATCAATATTAAGGAATCAATGATTTGCTTGGCAAATGTTTTCAGGTTCTCAGAATGAGAAAGAAAAGTTTCGCAAAAGATTGACAATGATTTAGAAGTATACATCACAGTCTTTTTTGAATAATAATATTAATAGCAATATGTAAATATAAAAGAATGTGGTTTAGGTGGTGGTGTGCACTAAACTGTAATATATACATATACATATATTATGGTAGCCCGGTAGTGCTACCTAGTTAGGGTTGAGGAGCCATTTCTATGTTAAACCCCAAAACTTTGCACCTTAATAACTTTGCAATCATTTGACAGATTTGGCTGAAATTTAGAACACACGATCAAGAACCATAGGCCTTGACATTTGCCAAGTTTTGTACTAGTCAGATACACGGCTGCGGAGTTATTAAGCATAGTTGCACACACACATTTACGCTTTTTCTGAAATTCTACGGTCACGCGTACAGGTCGCACGGTTTGCCTGACTGTTAAAATCTTCAGGGAACATGCGGCGGGGTCCCCGATGTGCCTTTTGAAGATTTGGTGAAAAAATATTAAACGGTTCAAAAGTTATTCAAAAAACAATTTCCCATTATAAGTCAATGGGAAAAGTTAACAAAAAGTTCAACACTTTCGCAAATGCATTTTTACTTTCGCAAATGGGCCTGTTACTTTCGCAAATCGGCCATTTTGTTTTCAGTTGGTGATTAGAAAAATGCTTGGCATTTAAATTTGGGACCCTCTAGCAACCTAATTATTTTTGTATTCACCTAGTCGGACCCTGAGGATGCTAGCCATGTCTTTATTTTGGGGTAAAACACCCCAGAAATATGTTTTTCAGATTTCTGGAAAAAGTACTTTCGCAAAGTACTTTCATGCTCACGAAAGTGTTGCAAATGTTTGCGAAAGCTTTCGCAAATTGCGACAGTAATTTTCTAGTCTGTGGGAAAATGACAGCAATTCTTTGGCACTGCACTGCAAAAGAACGGTTGGGAGTTTTGGGCTGAAATTTGGAGGGAACACAGCCAACATCTCACAGATGTGCCTTTCAGTATTGTATTGAAAAAGTATTACATGGCAGCAAAGTTACAGCACTCCAAAGTTGACGGTTTTTCCCATAGGATAACATTACGGCGCCCGATGCATTACAGGAATCCTTTGGCACCCTGCTACAAAATAACGGTTTGGTCTTTTTTCCTGAAATTTGGAGGGAAGACAGCCAACAGCCCACAGATGTGCCTTTCAGTGGTTTGGTGAAAAAATATTACAGGAAGGCAAAGTTATGGTGCTCTGAACTTCTCTTTTTTTCCCATAGGATAACATTACGGCGTTCGCCGCGCCTTTCAGGGCCCGTATCTCGGAAACGGTGCGAGATGCGGACTTTTCGTTGAAAAAACTCTTAGCCCCCATAAAAAACTAGCCAGGACAGTCATAAATCATACGACTTTAAAAATTTTTTCTACGTCGTACGGTTCCTGAGATATAACCTATTTAGTATTCCAAGTCCTCATTTTCTGCTCCGATACCCATTATTATGCATACATTCTTTGTACTCACTGTCTTTCTCTATTCAGCTTTTGGGGAAAACCAGCCTGTGCGCACATTACTGTTATCATTGCCCTTTCCGCTTAAGGTTCCATACCCGTTTCACTTACGTTGGCGTCTCGCCACCACGTGCGTCATCCTTTGCGTTTTCATTTGTGCTTGCGTTTCTGTTATTTTTTGCCATTTGTGTCTACCGTACTGTTACTCTTTCTGTTTCACTTTGCGTCACCATGCCCATTGACATTTCCGTTTGCAGGCACCATGTTACTATGTGACAAGACATCACGTGGCACACCGTTCCCGTCTACGCCACCTTGTTCATTACCTTTTCTGTTCTCATTCGCTTGCGTTACCTTGCGCCACTGTTAGCGCTTCTGTTTGCATTACTGTTCCTGTTACTATGCCACAAGACATCGCCATGGTAGGGAATCTGGGACCAACTCCGCTGCTGCATTACGTGCGGAGTGTGGGCCCTATGTGTTATCCTTTGACGCTTTCATTTGCGCTTGTGTTTCTGTTATTTTTTGCCATTTGTGTCTACAGTACTGTTTCTCTTTCTGTTTCACTTTGCGTCACCATGCCCATTGACATTTCCGTTTGCAGGCACCATGTTACTATGTGACAAGACATCACGTGGCACACCGTTTCCGTCTACGCCACCGTGTTCGTTACCCTTTCTGTTCTCATTCGCACTTGCGTTACCTTGTGCGCCACTGTTAGCGCTTCTGTTTGCGTTGCTGTTCCTGTTACTATGCCACAAGACATCATGTGGTGGGTGCTGCCACATTACATTCACTTTTTCTCATTATCATTCTCAAAAAGAAGGGAAATTAGAGGCAAAATACTCTGTTTAATGCATTAGTTAGGGTTGTTCCACAGCGACAAAAGTGAGGAAATTCGCTGTTAGGGTTGAAAACCCTAACTCCGAATTCACCCCCAGCACCACACACACACAGACACACACATGCAAGTATGGGGGAGGACCAAGTCAACACAACCAATGACAGACATCCAGCAGCAGGTGACAGAAATAACAATTGTCTAAATGTACTACGAGACATCCCCACCCACCTGACCAGGTACTGCATGCTCAGTGGAGATCAACAGCAAAACTGAGGCCATGTACACCAAACGTACACATCCCTGATTGCAGCTGCACACAACGTACCACACTTAGTAGTTGCATGGCCTTACCTACCGATGCCCCACACCACACCACAACTGGTACTGTGCCGTTAGTCAATATAAATGCTGAAGGTGCATGATGACAGTTGTAGAAAGGTTTTTAACACTAGTGAGTGTACATTAATTAAGAGAAGTACATAAATTAAGTACAAGACACTAGCATGCTCAAGATAAACGTAGTGTTACATTTAGTATGTGATTTACATAGCAGTACATTTACTGCAACGGTTTACTCAAGATAGAGAGGCTGATGTAAACGTATGGAAAAGCATTGCCTGTTCAACGCTGTGAAATTCGTACCTGCCAGTATCAGATGCATTCTTACTGATGAAGGTGTACATCCATAGACCTTCAGTGTGTTTCAATACTAAAGATGCAGTAAGTATTCTTTGTAAGAAACAGTGTAATTGCATGGATCAGGCCAAGGAACTTCTAAATATCATAGCACTACTGAGCCAACAATGACGTACCTGTATCGGAGATGTATATAGGATAGATTTTCCTGTAGGCACTTACTGAGTATGTTGTACCTGATAAAGACAATCTCATTGCATCTGTGATGACTAACTTTTTCAAATAGTAATACATTTACTATTATTGCAATGAGTGATCTATGCCACTTATGGAAACAGTGTAATTTTTTTTAACAGTTGTTTCATACTCAGGCTGTATGCCTAGTGTTTGGGTTTGCCACACTTCTGTCACTGATGCTATCAAAGTGATAACTATGTTAATTGTGGTACAACAGGAATCAAGTAGGTATGGTGTAGATATAAACAGAATGTCTTTTAGTATTGATTTAACTCACAGTGGGGTAAGTGTACTAGGACAGCAGGGGTTATTCTCTATCACTGACTCTGTCAGTTATAATCACACTAAGGTTTCGATGACTGTAATGATCAAGTTACGCTGTTCATCTTCATGAGTTCATATTCAAAGCCATTCTCCAGTAACTAGACAGTGTATGGTGTAACTGGGTGGGACACTGTGTTGCAAAGCTGCTGCAGTGCCTAGCAGAGGGAGAGTATCTACTCATAAAGACAATTAAGCAATAAGGCATGACCAACAGTTATGCTAAATGGTCTGTAAATCACCCTGTAGGGGTTTAATGTTGAATGAGGCATAGCCGAGTGCCACATGTCGCTAGACAGTGATAAACTGACCATTAACATAATACCTGGGAGTGGCTTATTGCTATCATAACTGTTTTTAAACAACATTAAACCATGTTCATCATATGGTTAGGCTCTACATGTATGTTAATAAAACTAAACATAAGGCTGTTACAATGTTTACAGTCAATTAGAAAGCTACATTTCTCAAACCCTTGTTATAATCAGAGATATTATACCTGTACAACTCCTTGGTTTTGCTGAACTCTATTGCTCAGGTGGCCCACCACATGTGGTGTGGTCTGGTGTGGGGCATCGGTAGGTAAGGCCATGCAACTACTAAGTGTGGTATGTTGTGTACAGCTGCAATTAGGGATGTGTACGTTTGGTGTACATGGCCTCAGTTTTGCTGTTGATCTCCACTGAGCATGCAGTACCTGGTCAGGTGGGTGGGGATGTCTCGTAGTACATTTAGACAATTGTTTGTTATTTCTGTCACCTGCTGCTGGATGTCTATCATTGGTTGTGTTGACTTGGTCCTCCCCCATACTTGCATGTGTGTGTGTGTGTGTGTCTGTGTGTGTGTGGTACTGGGGGGGTGAATTCGGAGTTAGGGTTTTCAACCCTAACAGTGAATTTCCTCACTTTTGTCGCTGTGGAACAACCCTAACTAATGCATTAAACGGAGTTTTTTGCCTCTAATATATATATATATATATATAGACACACAAGATACTAAAAGATATTTCTTTGATACTAGAAACATAATGGGGTCTGAGGAAGTTGCAAGGCCACAAAACTGTCGACCCCAACTATCTGTGTCGAGAAAATAAAAGAAGATTGATTCAAGACAGTTGTTTTTCATTGGAGTTCATCATTTCACATATTTTGCTTATCAGTTTCTATTAGCACCCTTTGGACCTGGTTTTTCAGAAATGGGGACTCAGGGCATGCGGCTAACCCTGTGACCCCGCAATGTTTGCCGCACCTGCGGCCAAGGGTTTGCCGCAAGTTGTGCTCAGTTTTAGAACCCAGGATGCAGGTTGTGAAAGTACCCTCAAATTAGAGCAGCTTGCACCAAACCTGTACTGCAAGCCTCGGAAACCGGCCCCCCTACAGATGCAAAGATTCGTAATTTGGGACCTGGCATAACAGTGCAGTGGGGATGCAGATACTTGTGTAGAGGTTGTTTCGGTGCCATAGTTCCAAAATTACACCAACCCCCTTATTTGACACAAGTCACCATTTGTGTCATAATCCCAGCTGCAGGTTCCATGCATCCCTCTAAGTACCTTTGAAAATCAGGCCCTTTGTCTCCCATAAATATATTGGTGAAACTTAGTGTAGCCAAATACGATGGCTAACATGTTCTTCTCCATTTGGGCATAGTTTTTCTCTGCTTTACTTGATGATCTGGAGGCAAATGCAACAGGTTTGCTTGCTTGCAACAGGCACATTCCCAACCCTTCAGTGGAGGCATCCACAGAAATACCACAGGCGTGTGCAGGTCATAGATGAGCACTGCAGGGTGTGTCATGATTCTTTTAAGTTTTTTAAATACTTGGTCATATCTGGTTTCCCAGTGCCATGCTGTTTCTTTCTCCAGCAGTTCTCTCAGGGGCTTATTGATAGTAGAAAGATTAGGTATAAATTTGGCTAGGTAATTGACCATCCCCATGAACCTTTGTAAATCAGTTACATACTTGGGAGTGGACATGTCGACAACTGCCATCATTTTTTCAGGGTCAGCTACCAGCCATTCAGTGCTCAGTTTATGTCCAATATAGGGGACTTCAGTCAGTCCTATTTTGTTATTTTCAAAGTCAAAGTAAGGTGGCACTCTCATGCTCTCCGCAGGAATCTCTTCAGTCTCTCATTTTGCTTTTGCAAGTCCGAGCCCCATATTAGTATATTATCCATATATGTCTCCACACCCTCTAAACCTTCAGATATTTGTGATATCTTTCCTTGTAAAACTTCAGCAGCTGAGCAAATTCCAAATGGCATGCACTTGAGTTTGTAGAACCCCAACAGTATGTTAAAAGTCACTAATTTTGAACTGGGCTCATCCAAGCTTGATTTGCCAAAAGGCTTGACCAGTGTTTAGAACAGAGAAGATTCTGGTGCTTGCAATCTTGGCTGCTACTTCTTCCATAGTTTTCATAACGCTCTCTCTCTTAACTGCTTTGTTCAGATCCCTTGGGTCAATGCAAATTCTCACCTTATTAGGCTTCTCAATCACCACTCTTGAATTAACCCAGCTGGTGGGCCTCTCTACCTTTTCAATGACAACCAGCTTCTCCATTTTGACAAGTTCAGCTCTAACTTTGTCTTTTAACCCTTAGGATGCTGACAGAATTAGAACGCATAGGAATTTTGGACTGATATATAGTCCGCGGCTCTGCAAGGGTTAAGGCAAATGGAATTTTTCTAGGTGTGTAAATGACAGGGCACATGGATGTGTCTATTTTGATGTGATGTTCTCCTTCTAAACACGCGAACTCTTGAAATACGTCATCAAAACTGGATAATATCTCTTCAGTTGTGTCCATTTCAGTATTTACAGAAAACTTTCTCTACAAATCTAATTTCCAGTCAAGTAGGCAATCCCAGTACTGGAGTAACATTAGCATCCACCACTTGAAATGTGATGAGGTGCTACTGGTTTTTGAAATCTGTGACTAATGTGACTTTCCTGCACACATTTAGCTGATACCCAGAATAAGAAATCAGTCTTGCTTTTGATTTCTGGAGGCGCTCTCTTGATACAGCCTGGTACATTTTCAAAGGCATTACGTCACACTGAGCTCCAGTATCCAACTTGAAAGTCACATTTTTGCCATCTGTATTCAAGGTCACCTTCCAGTCAGTGTCCACTGTGTTATCGGTTAGCGCCTCAATACCGAATGTATTCTCACTTTCACAACTGGCCTCTTCTCTAACAGCATGAACTCTTGTGCCTTCTTCAGCGTAACACATTTTGGCAAAGTGATTTTTTCTGTTGCAGAGTCTACACTTTTGTCCAAACGCTGGGTATCAATTTGGCTCGTGCTCTCTACCATACTTCCCACATCTGTGCACTGTTGACTCTCTTGCTGGCAAACTCTCTCTAATTTTGCTTACATTTTCTCATTCTCCCTCTTTTTTGAGAACTACAGCATGGACTGAGTTTTCCTCCCCAGTAGTCTCACTCAAACTCTTAATATATCTCTCACTTAGTTCAGTCGCTCTACATATATCAATAACCTTAACAAGGGTTAAATATACCTCCTATAGCAGTCAGCGTCGCACATGCTCATTAAGTATGCCACACATAATTCTGTCTCTGATCAGAGAATCACGCAGGCTGCCAGACTCACAAGATTTAGCTCTCTTTAGTGGAACTCTGTAACATAGGCATCAATAGATTCACCTAGATTTTGATTCCTGGTATTAAACAAATGCTTTTCGTATGTAAGGTTCTTGCATGAGTTGCAGTACCTCTTAAATTGCTCCATAACTTTTGACAAGTTCTCCTTGTCTTCCTCTTTCACCCATTTGAAAGTATTGTACACCTCCAGAGCCGGAGGACCAGCCACATGCAGAAAAGTCATAGCCTGTATCTTCTGGGATTTCATAAAAAAGTCATAGCCTGTATCTTCTGGGATTTCATAAAAAAGTCATAGCCTGTATCTTCTGGGATTTCATAGCAACGCCCATGGCAATGAAGTAGATTTCAACCTGTTGCTTGAAGCAATGCCAGTTTTCAGCTGAATGTTCTTGTAGATCAAGTGAGGAGGGTGGCGATAACTGCTCCATCTTCTAACAGCATGTAATGTTATGCGGAAGCAGGTATACTCTTTTGACCAGCTTTACTAAACTATGCGTGCATCATTCATATTCATTTCCTTACAGGCCCCACTCTCTGCACCTTCAACCACTTGGGGGGTAGATAGAACTCAGTTGAATACAGGTTTTGTCCACAGTTGTCAACATAGAGGATTGTCCCTGTACTGAAGCAAGGAAATCCCAAACTACCTGACAATTATCGACCGATTGCCATTCTCCCAACCCTTAGCAAGCTCCTTGAAAAGGTAGTGGCTGAGCAGCTTTCAGAATATATCCAATCTCATGAACTTCTGTCCCCAGCCCAGCACAGCTTTCATAAGTGACACAACACCACCACAGCCTTAATCTCGGTTACATCAAGTATCCAGACAGCCATGGACCAGGGCAAACTCTCTGGTGCAATATTTATCGACCTGTCCAAAGCCTTTGACCTCGTTGACCGCAAACTGCTTGGTGCACAGTTGTGGTCACTTGGCCTCTCCCCCCATGCCATGAAATGGCTAATGGGTTTTCTACATGGCAGAAAGCAGCATACCTGCTTCAATAAAGTCCTCTCCGAGCCCCTACCGGTGACCTCTGGAGTGCCTCAAGGCTCAGTACTAGGTCCTCTCCTCTTCTCTCTCTTCATCAATCAACTACCCATGGTTACTACCAGCTGTAGCGCCACCATGTATGCAGATGATCTGGTAATCCTGGCTCACTCCCAGAATGCCACTACCCTAAACCAGAACCTGACCGATGACTTTAACAGGGTATTGTCATGGGTTACTAGTCACAAGCTAGTCCTGAACCTGAAAAGACACAGGCTATGCTCTTTGGCTCAATGGCTAAATCAAAGCCTCATCGGCCTGCTTACACGTCACCAGCGCAGATGGATCCTCACTACCATAGTGAGCTCCATCAAATATCTGGGGTAACACCTGACCCAACTTGACATGGGTAATCATATCCTTAACATCTGCAGGGCGGCAAACTGCAAACTGGGTCTGGCCTATAGGGCCAAGTATAACATACACCGGCAGCCAGGCTTGCCCTAGCGAAGGGTGTGCTCCTTCCCTCCCTCAGCTGTAGGCTGCACCTATTTGCTCGCTCTCCAAAGACACATCTCACCCGGTGGTACACTGCTTACAATAACATTTGTCGTTTTGCCTTGGCTGCCCCCGACTCACCCACCGTTGTGAGCTATATGAGAAACTCTGCTGGCTCTCACCAGCTAGATACCTTGATTTTGGTTTGGGATGCCTCTCTGGGAAAGTGATCAAAACTAGCACCCCCCAAGGGCTGGCCCGGCTTCTGCCTAAGCTGAATCCCACCCCCTACCAACTTAGGTCTCTCATATCAGTGATGCTCAAAGTCCCTCTTACCCGGACCCTCATGGGGGATCGGGACTTTGCCATAAGTGCGTCCAGACTCTGGAATTCACTGCCTGTGGATATCTGAGCTGCACCCTCCTATCTGAGTTTTCAAAATTCCCTGTGGGGTTTCCTAAAACTAGCATCAGAGTGTGACTGCCCCAAACCTCCCTAGAGTAAAGTGTCAAATTGTTTTGTCTGAACCTCCCCAGGGTGTCTCCATTGAATTCCTGGAGATATTTTCCCCACTGTATCAATGACTTCTGACCACTTCTGCCTAAAAAGCCTTGGGCATTTTTACACCCATTATTGCTCCACGGTCATAGGCTAACCATGGCATATTGCACCTTGGTCACTTGGTAGAAACTTGTAGTACCAAGTGTTTCTGTTTCTGTCTAACATGTGCATATTTAGAAAAATGTGATGAGCTGTATATACCTGTCCACGATCCAACTAGCCTAGGGGGTGTATACGACAATCTTATAAGTTATATTATGACCAATCCAGTCCTTGAGCTATGCTCCACTCCTATGTATGATGACCTGTATATATCTGTCAGTTGAACTAGGTAGTCTAGAGTGTATAATCTGAAATGTGCTTACTACTGTATGTTTCCCCTAGCGTCAGATGATGTATTTCCCACATGTTTGTTTACTGTGACAAAAAACTGTACTCTCTTTGCCATGTCTCCTTGACTGTTGTTCCTCATGTTGTACTCTCCCGGTTCGTTCCTGAAAATAGGCATAATACTTGTCTAGTGTACTTACCCAGTAAACAAAAGCTAAATAAATAAATAAATAAGACACCTTCTCTCAGTCCCGGTCTCTGGCTTCATTTGATGTCAGGTTTGCATTTCATGATGGAACTGCTGTATTTATTTGTAACATGAGGTTTTAGAGTAGCCCAGCTCTAGCCAGGAAACTCCATAAACAATGGCTGTACCGCAAGTGGTCCTTCCTAGTTGGATCATTTTTAAATAAGTACTAACATACTAACATACTAATTGCCAGCAGATTAGACCTTACGGTCCATTGAGTCTGCTCAAACCTCAGATCCCTAGTTGGGTGCCGAGGCCCTCCCCTTGTGTTCCAGAAACCCCTATCATCCATCCCCACCCTCCTGGGACAGGCCATCATCTGATACATCCACTTTCTGTGTCTGTCCCACCCTCTCTTGAAGCCCTCCACTGTGGATCTCTGAACCAGCTCGCCAGGCAGTGCATTCCAAGGGTCCACCACCCTCTCAGTGAAAAACCTCCTCCTCTTTTCCCCCCTCACCCTTCCACCTTCCAACTTCAAACCATGCCCTCTGGTGATACCTCCCTACTCTAGTCTAAAGATCCCCTCCATGTTTACCCTATTTATTCCCTTGAGGTACTTGAAGACCTCAATCATGTCCCCCCTGTCTCTCCTCTCCTCCAATGAAAACAGGCAGAGCTCCTCAAGTCTGTCCTCATACGTCAAATCCCCTAGTCCTCGTAGTACTGTATGTCTATCTTTTATTACCATAATGGCCCGTGATACAGTGCTTTAAAAGTGCATTTAAAGCAGCAGTGCATGCTAGTGGTAACAATTTTGACCTATACTATTTTATTCTGTTTCAGATTGCCCCCTACTTCCTGCCTTGCATGATGCTCCCTCATGTTGAGTCCGCTTTAGTACTTTTTCACGTTTGAAATAATAAAAGAAGCACTCCTTTTAATGTGACAACGACGAGGTTTCCATCAGTATTCTCCACTGTTTTTGTGCACCTGTTGTGCCAGAAGCTCATGGAGTAGTGAGTGCTGCATGCTGTGTTATTATAATCACATGACAAGTGATGATCTCCAACAGTGGGTGTTCAAAAACAATAGGGAATTCTGATGAAAATCTGGTCCATGAGCCGTAGTAATAGAAGTGATCATTTCATTATTTCAACTGTCAAAAACTATGGTAAAGAAGATTCAAAATGTGGGAAAACAGGTATCATACAAGTTAGAAGAAATGTAGCAATCTAAAATAAAATTAAATAGGATCGGCCAAAATTTTCATCGTTGTCATGTACTGCTGTGTTAACAGGTGGGACCCATTATGAAACAACACACATAATGCCTGCAGTTAGGGACTCAGGCCAGCAGGCACAGCAGAAATTAATGGAGATTTAAAAAGTCATGGGGATGAGCAAATACAAGACACGCAAAGGCAGCTGTGTAGATTGCCCAAATGACAACATGCAGTCAGTGCTGGGTAAAAGAAACATTGTATAGTTAACACAAAGATGTCTCTCTCTCTCTCTCTCTCGATGAAAGACAGCCAAGAGGTATGCACATCTTCTAATAATGCAATTAGAAGAAGAAGAAGAATCAGTATTTATATAGCGCTTTTCATACATCCAAAGCACTTTACAAGCAATGCTAGACTGGTAGTGAAGTGACTGAATGTGTGGTGGCGGCCATATCGCACATCATCACCCACACACAGCCTGGATAATTGCATGAACCGGTTTATGGGAAGGGGAATGTTGGCCAGGACACTGGGAATGTTCCCTACTCTTTGCGAAGAGTGCCCTGGGTTCTTTTACTTCCACCTGGACACCCACCAGGACAACACCAGGATGGGTAAAAGGGACCTCGGTTTAACGTCTTATCCGAAGGACAGCACACCCCAGCAGTACAGCACCCCCCAATACTGCACTCGGATGCCAGCGATTTTTAGGTGCAAGTCCAATCCCGGTGTGGGACGAGAACCCACGACCTTCTGGTCCAGAGGCGGATGTGCTACCAACTGAGCCACGCTGACACCCTGTATATATCACCCAATATATATTTTTTTCCCCATTTCTGTTCAGTTTCTTTCCATCCTGACTCCAAAGCTTGCATTGTCACAGCTGCCCCATCCCCTGGTCTGAAGGGGGAGAGAGTGACTGCATTCATAGTCGAGTTCAATGTTGTTCCTTGGTGAGCCAGTGGGGGGGTTGGGGATATCACAAAGTGGCCTACGTTTGCCCACTCTCTCTCCCTCCGTGTGAGCAGTGCACCTCACCTCTATGGTGTTTGCCCCTCCCACCAATCAGCCTCAGTGCGGGATTGTGGAGCTTGACTGCAAACCCATGACTCCATGGTTGTAGTGCAGTTTGCTGCCCCCATGCCACTAAGCCATTGCTAAATAATGTAATTCCAGTAGGTTTTCCTCTTCAGAAGGGGGGCAGGTCATTTTTAGTTTCCTTTTGGAACACATCATAGTACCCAAAGAATTTTGAGCAATCCCATTGCTGTGATCCAAGTTCTAATGTTTATTGAATGTTTCCTTTGTTTCTTAGAGTATGATATTGCTTTTCAGAAGTATCTGACTCATACATGATAAAATGTTCAATTGAAGAAAACACAAAGAAAGTAAAAGAAAAGGTGGCCGCATTCCAGATATACTACAATTTCACCACCTGAACTCTTTCAGGAAATGAATGTTTAACTTTTCTTCACTGAAATCGGATCACTATGTTTCTTTATTTTTAGTGGCAGGGCTAGGTTTTCAGAAATGTTGATTTGCAGGCTGTAGGCCTGAGAATCTTGATTTCTTTTTCTAACTGCATATTGCCCCATATATTTAACTGGGGTGTTTGGGGTAGTGATCTGTTGGGCCTTCTGACAGCCCAGCTGTAGCGTAACGTACTGTGACAGCAACCTGGGTTTGACAGTGGATCCAGGGTGGTGGTCCCAAGTACTGCGTACCTCATCACTGGTGATATTCAGAAACTACAGTGTTATCCAGGGCTTGCCCACCTCGGATGCCTGTCACACTGTGTCCCTGATGGTCCAGTGGCTCACCCATACCCAGTCCAGCAGTCAATGTCATTCAGTGGAGATCCTCCCAAGCCCTGTTGTCCCATGTGGTTCCTTCTGTTGCATTTTAGAATGATCTCTGTTCCCACCAGTTCTTGTCTGCACTATCTCAGGTTTGTTATACTCCTACCACCTGCCTGTAGCAATTATGCAGGCAGAAAGTGCTGCAGAACTCTGAGAAGGTTTACAAAGGTCACCATGCTTTGGAAATAGCCTTGGGGGTCATTTGCATGGTGAATGCTGCCCCCTTCTCATCCAAATGTATTTAGTGACCACACAAGGAAGAATTGCATCCCCATTGCATAGCACAATGGGGTGTATGACCAGGGACTACTTAGTGGCAGCCCTTGTGACTGTGTGTGGGGCCTGTTTTACTTAGCTAAACCATTTTAACAAGTTTTGGGGTGAACATTCCTGGACAGCCCATCAGCACAGAGGTATGTAGCGTTACCAATTGCAATGCAGTTGACCTGGGGTTAGGGATGAGCCTGGATTGTCAGGGGGAGGCAATGAGGAGAAATAGAAAATGTCTCAGAGGTTGTTCTCTTCCTCCAGGGAGGGGAGGCAGTGGTTCCACAATGTGATCACCACCTGGGGATCCACAGGAGGATAGCAGCAGAAACTGCTCTTTGGGGGGGGGGCAGTGCTTGGCAGTGGTGCGGGCACACAGCTGCATGTGCAGGCACAGTCCTGACCAATATGTGATGTCCCAGGGATGTCAGAAAATGTGACGGAAAAACCACAGCCATACCACAATGATACCAACTTCCCTTGAAGACCATGCAATACTGAGTGAGGATCTGTCCATCTGGATCCTTCTCAGGAGGGGATTGAAGACCCCCTTTGACCCCAGACAGGAGACAAAGTCTATGTGGAAAAAACTAAAATGGGAAGAAGGAGGTTACAATTATCAAAATAAAAGGTTTTCACTAATGTAAAAGCTAGATTTGCAAACTGCAACAACTTTTTGGTCAAAATGGTTTTGAAAATAAACCATTTGCAATTGTATGTAATAGTCATCTGCATAAATGGCTGCAACCATCAATTTAGCAGCAGTAGAAGGGAAGAGGATTTCTGGGAACAGCTACACATCCTTCCATTTGCAGTTATGGCACATTGCACTTAGAAAGCTTTGGATGTCTCTCTTGCAGGTAGGCTTGTCCCACCTGGGGAGAAGGGTGTGTGTCTGAGACTGAATACCCTGTGGGGGAATGATAGTTGGTTTCTGTGGGCAGTGGTGATTGCACCAATAGGCATTGGCTCCAGGGCTTGTTGAGCTGAAGGATAGCCTGGCCCACCATGTAAGAGCTGAGAATTAGAAATTGAAAAAAAAAATCGAAAAGCTGGTCAATTGGTGGTGGTAGCACTCCCACACGCAGCACCAGCAGCTCAGGTTCAGGAGCAAGCCTGAGTTATTGGAGGGCAAGCCACGGGAGGAGGACTGAGCATCCCAGAGAATGCTCTCCTTCTTTAGGGCAGGGTTATTGTTTCCATTGCAACACCACCACCTGGTTGAGCAGAGGTTTCGTGGCAGTTGGAACTTGAAACTGTCGCTGTAAAAGGGAGGCAACGTTCACAGATACCCGTATGTGTGTGCATGCATATCCTCAGCCTTTGCATTTAGTGTCCCTGAGGGATGGTGAGGAGTAGAACAAGGGAAATACCCCGCTGGCACGTGGATGAAGTCTCCAGCATTCTTAGGCCCCCAAAGCATTGCCTGGCCACTTATTTCTGGAACTGAGTAGTTTGGGGGAAGGGAATCTGGCCATCTTCCCCACTGATCGCATACCAGAGGGGGAAGTCTGGAGTAAGAGTAAGCAGGTAAGCACCAACAGAAGGCATGGTTGAGGCTTGGAGGCCATGTAAGGGATTGTATGGGGGCTGCATGGGTGAGAAAGGGCAAAATAAATTGATAAGCAGTTATATACTAGACTTTGCGTATTGTGTCAAACTGTTGAAGCAAAGAGCAAAGAAATAGGCACTTACACTGACATTTTTAGTTGTTTATCTATTTTTGTGATTATTCTGTTTATTCTCCCCCCCTTATTGCCAGTCATGCTCCTATGGCCAACATCCCCAGCCCTGTCACACAACTTCACTTGGGCTTACCACAATGGCTTGGCCCCCATGGCTTAGCCCCTGTGGTGGGGGCAGCAGGGCTCCCTTAACTCCCACTGCAGTTCTGGATCCAGATCTGGAAGAGGGGTCAAATCACCAGTAAAGGGCCTGCAGGAGAAAGGATAGTCACCCTGTGCTGTCTGGGTCTTTTCTGCTTTTTCTGTCCCCTTCCCTCAAGTTGCTGGTGGCTAGGGCACACATGCAGGCATGCAGGCATACATAGAACAGCACCAGCTAGCATCCCCTTCCCTACAAAGCTGATCCAACTTCACTGCCAGCTCTAGTTACCTAGGTGGCAGTTTTGCAGTGGAGACAGCTGTTTTCCCTCCTGGAGGAGGAGGACAGTGCTCTCCGGGACACTTAATTTTCCTTCCCTCGATGGGCCCCTGATGACCCAGATTCATTCCAGAACCCAGGTCACCTGCATCACAAGCGATGGCCCTACAGCTGTGCTGAAGGCCTGGCTGCACACTGGCATTTTCACAACAGAGGGCCAACTTTGCCTGTCTACACCTGACCTCCACTTGCAAGAATAATTCATAACAGGTGTACTTTCTAAAATTCTGGCCCCAAAATATCTGCCTTGGGAACCATCCAATCCCTTTGAAAAGGGTCATGGAATCCATAACCCCCACCTAGAAAGCTTTTAGAGATGAAAAACAAAAGGGCTCATAGTTTAGCAACTTGTCTGAAGGACAGTGTCTTTGATAGTGCAATGGCTTCCTAGTACTTCACTACGCTGCCAGTATAGGGGTATAAGTCCAAGTTCATGCTGGTAGAAAAACTGTTTTTGTGCCTACAATGCCTCCACTGTGGATGGAGTCTTGGTCTGATGATGTACCTACAGCCTGTATGACAAAATGAGCCTTACTCTGTGGCTTTTCCAACAATGATGTGTCATGAAACCCCAGGGAGAAGTAACAGCCTCAAAGGAGACTGAAATGCTTGTCAAAATGTGTAACTCTTTTCTGTTATAGTTCATAGGTTGCATGACACATGCAACACACAGTAACAGCATCCATTTGCAGCAGGCTGCTTGGAGCTTTGGAAGAGTCTGAGAAGGGTGCGCACACTTAGGTTAATCATATCATGTCCATTATTGCTAGGAGTACAAGACTGAATCCTGGCATTGTTGGACAATTCCACTTCTGAGCCAGACAGGATGAGTTCTGGGACCTTAACCATGTGGGACAACACATTCGGCCTCTGTGTGGAAGCTGCAGTTTCCTTAAGTAAGGGACAATAGCAATATTGGCATTTACAGAAATCTTAGCAAGACTTACATGACTAAGGTAATGACCACTGTATCAAGGATAGATGGTGGCCCTGGCTTTAGTAACCCTAGTGACATCCCAAATTGGAGTTAGTCGAGGGACTGGACTGAGCAACCAAACTTAAAGAACTAATTCATAAACAATATATAGGCAGGGATCCAAAAATTAAATGGCACAAGTCAGTGAGGCATAGTAAGTTGCATGCACAGTAATAGTTAAGTAATTAGTATCTGCTCCCACTGAGACATATTATACCATGTTTTCTACTGATGTCACCATTCTAACAGTGTTCTATATAATGAATAGCTAGTGCATCTTTTGTGGGGAATGGAGGCAGCACACATCTCTGTCCTGCTATTACAATTAGAAATTGTGCCACAGACATAAACAACACCAACCCTTCAAGTGGAGCATACTAACATTTTACATACACTCAAGAGAAACAAGATCCCTACCACAGAGCCATTTCAACTTTTAAAAGCTAAGCCACTGTAGTACTGTAATTAGTTTTGCTCTTGCTGATAAATGACAACGGTGCAGACATGATTACCTTCTGCGAGGGGATCCAGTGTGTGAATCATAAGGTGAAAGATGCTGTTTCTCATCAGACTGTTATGTAGCGATGCAGAACTTCCACCTCGCTGCAGTCGGGGCTTGGCCTATTCATCAAAGCAACAACAACAAAAAAAAAACACAGTTAACACACACGGGCTGCACTGTCCCCCTTGAACCTGCAATAAATGAACAGTGACTAAAGGAGGGCTGGGGAACCCCCACAAATTCAGGCTGATTTGGGATTGATTTTGAACCTCTGAAGGTTTGGATTTATATATGGATACATAGACAGTGCCAGCAGAAAAAGGATAATGGTCCCTCCAGTCTGCCTGTGGTTCCCTATCTATACTCAGGACCTACTTTTTTTTCCAATTATTTAACCAGGTGAGACACACTAAGCTGAAAGCTTGTTTACAGGTGCAACCTGGGAGCACAACGAAGTTAAGTGACTTTCTCAAGGTCACATAGTATGCAAGTGGGGGCTGTGGGATTCAAACCCAGGTCTCCAGATTTGCAGCTCAGAGCCTTAAACCACTGCACCATAGTTGACCTACTTATCATCTGGGTACTAGCCCTCACTATCCTCCCCCCATTCTCCTCTCTGCTACTATTGCCCTGAGTAGCCATTATAGCCTTCACTCTGTCCCAGCCATGTTTGAAATCATTTCACTGCAGCTATGTTCATTGATCTGTCCAAAGCATTGCTCGCTGTCCCACCCACTCCTCCTGAACAAGCTGAGCTCTGCTGACCTATCAGCTTCTGCTGTTGACTGGTTCCCTGCGTACCTCTCAGGCCTTCAACAGTCAGTATAGGTGGGAGGCATCCTGTCCCTCCTCCCATCCTAGCAGGGGTCCCACAGAGCTCCATCATGGGTCTTATCCTGTTCTCAATTTTCCTTAATGACCTGTCCTCTGCTTATGCCTCTCTGCATATCCATATGTATGCAGATGACACCGTCATTAACACCTCTGGCACCTCAACTTTGCCTAAGGTAAGACCACTCTAGCATGACTTCCACAATGTTCTGTGCTGGTTCCAGGCAAACCAATTTAGGACTAACACCAAGAAGACATTGTCCATGACCTTTGGCACCAGCCAGAAACTAGCCAGACTCTCACCCTCACCTGTCTTCCCCACACTGGATGGCACCTCATTAGAAGTTGTCTCTGCCTTCAAGTACCTTGGTGTGTGGCTTGATAGCAGGCTCGACTTCTCAGCCCACATCGATGCCATCCATGCCAAATTCCACCCTAAGCTCAGTGCCCTTTACTGCAACAAGGACTGCCTTTCCCTCCAGGTCCACTGGGAGCTGGTCACCAACAGGGATTTCCTGGTCTTCGACTATGTGGATGCGGTCTATGGCACCAATCCCTCCTCTTCCATTACCAGACTGGATACCCTCTGCAATGCCACCACTGCACACTCTACTCCTCCCTCCCTCCATCTCCATCCTCCCACTACCTTCCTGCTGCCAGTCCCACTTGGCATCCCTCATTGCTAAATACTGTTTTAGATCCCTTCCCTTTTACCTCTCCTGCTTCCTCTCCCATGTCCCCTCCTCCTCTCTCTCTCTCTCTCTCTCTCTCTCTCTCTAGAGATTCCCATACTGTCTCCATTCCCCACCTGTACTTCTCTTATTGACATGTTTCCTTCTCCTACACCCTCCCTTCCCTCTGGAACCTGCTCCCCTCACCCTTCCACTTGTCCTATTCTCTCCTGGCCCTTAGATGCCGCTAAGGCACCTTCCTTTTCCCTCCTGCCCATCAACCCTACCCTTGACTCTTCCTCTGCTTCTCCTGACTCCCATTCCTGCCAAGGACCCTCTCAATATAAGGCTAATTGAGAATACACCACCAGTCTGAGTCATACCCCAAATCATTGTCACCTTCCATGGCAGGCACGGCACACTTCATTAGACTTTTGTATTCTGATCATTGTCCTCTTTTCAGTGCAATGAACGAAGCTGCTGTTATGCCTACTTGGCCATCATATTACTCTTGCACTTGTAATGTTGATCAAGTATCCGTACTTTAATAGGTTGAAATGTTATAGCTTTTTTACTCCCTTTCCCCTCTCCCCCAGATTGCACCTGGAAATAAGCCTCAGCTCAGTGTGCCTTTCCTGTTTACCAGTTTTCAAATAGATAACAAATAAATTCATGGTTTTGGCTCTTACCACCTGAGCTAGCAGAGTTCTCCAAGGTTTCACCACTCTTTCCATAAAATAATACTTCTTATCCTTCTTGAACATTCCTCCTGTCAGTTTCCACTCCTGCCCCCATGACCACAGACTTGTGCTTATGGTAAAAAACTCCTTGCAGGACACCTTATTTATTCTTTTCAGGAATCTGAAGGTGTCTATCATATCACCCCCTCTCCCATCTGTTCTCAAGTGAGTACATGTTTAGTGCCTTGAGTTGATCCTCGTATGATCTGCTCTGCCGGCCCTGTATCATCCCTGTCACCCTTCATTGTATGACCTTTAACCTGTCCTTATCTTTCCTGAGGTGAAGACTCCAGAACTGGGTGTAGCACTCCCAGTGTGGCCTTACCACTGATCTATAAAGCATTAATATTACTCCTTTTCTTCTACTGTTAATACCCCTCTCGATACATTTTAACATCCTATTTAGCTTACTAAAGGCCTTATTGCTTTGACTTGTTTGAGAGTGTCGCTAATGATGACTCTTAGGCAGTGTTGGGTAAGTTACTTTTTCTATTACTTTCTATTACTTTTGGAAACTTGTTCCAGAAAGCTCTGTGCAGTCACTAGCAAGGATGGAGAAGTACTGGATAAAGTAATACACCTTACAGTTACAATTATGTATGTCTTTTTATACAAAAGAAATACGTAACTGTAACTGATTACATTTATTTGAAAGTAACTAGTAACTAACCTATTACTTTCAAAAAATGTAATCTGTTATAGTTATTTATTTTGTATTGTTTTTGTATAAAAAGAAATAAGAAACTATAATTGTAAGGTGTATTACTTTTTCTAGTACTTCTCCATCCTTGCTAGTGACTGCACATAGCTTCCTGGAACAAGTTTCCAAATGTAATAGAAAATAATAGAAAACGTAACTCACCCAACACTGCTCTTAGGTCCCTTTCCTCAGTCGTACCGCTCAGTTTAACCCCTCCCATCCAGTACTATGGCCTGGGGTTCTTGCTCCCTATGTGCATCACCTTGCCCTTTTTAGTGTTGAATTTCAACTTCCAGACCTTAGATCACCTCTCCAGTCTATGCAGGTCACTCTACATCTCCCCAGTTCCCTCGGCATTGTCCACCCTCTCACAGAGTTTTGTGTCATCTTTGAAGAGACACAACCTGCCCTGGATTCCTTCTCCAATGTCACTGATGATCATATTGAAGAGGACAGATCCCTGTGAAACCCCACTTGTGACCTCCCTCTCTTCCAATTTGACTCTATTTACCATGAGTCTCTGCTGCCTCCCCCTCAGCAAATTTCCTAGCCATCATACAATGTCCCTTGCCACCCCCAGATCCTCCATCTTTTTTAGCAATTACCTGTAAGACCACTGAGTCCAAGGCCCTGTTGAAATTGAAATAGAGTAAATCCGTGGCATGGCCCCCATCGAATGTCCTCATCACCCAGTCAAAGAAAACTATTGGGTTAGTCTGCCAAGATCTCTCTGCCATGCACCCATGCTGTTTACTATCCTGGAGGCCACTGCTTTCCAGGTAATCCATTAGGTCCTTCTTGACTAGTGACTCCATCAGTTTCCCTACAACTGAGGTAAGACTGGCAGGTCTGTAGTTCCCTGCTTGCTCCTTGTCTCCCCAGACCTTCTGGGCTTCCTTAGCCACTGTTAATGCTACTTTTTCTTAAGCACCATCTCATCTGACAATTTTGTGTCATGAGGTAGGATGTTGTGTTGCGTATTGTAATTCACAATGTCTGATGTGATGACATTCAGCTGCCAAAGCCAGAGAAGTCCCACATCCATCCTTCCTCAAGACAGAGGCCTTGGATATGTTTTGACAGACCTTAAAAGCACCCCATTCTATCCAGATTCAAGTGGGTGCTCTCTGAAATGGTTTGTATACGAATAAAGGGGTTTGCACAATAACATTTGGAACCAGTCACAGATATTTGTTGCTGTTTACAGGGAAGAGAAAATTCAAGGGCTGAACTCTGGCCTTTAGATGTGTGAGCTCCTTACAGAGAGGCTTGTGGATGACAGTGTGAGAATGAGGAGGATTGGGCATTTTTCATAGCTTTCTTCATAAGAAAGAGTTTAAACATTTGATGAGTGGAGGTGGGATAGTCTAACATTTACTTTAAAATGTGGCAGATTATCATGAAATTTTAAACTGCAACCTTTATTGAGCTGAATTCTGGCAGGCTGAAGGGCAAACAGGAATAAATCAAACCAGCCCTATCAGGCTTTCCATTTATTATGTTATGTACCAAACAACGGTACAGCACTTACAGGTCACAAGTGTAATCCAAGAACTAAAATAAATAAAAAGTGGTTCAAGTGCTATGATATACTTATTGGGCAATCAGCATAAACTTGCATATTAATTGTATAAACATTACATGCTAGCTACCCATTATAAACCAGAACCTTCTCAAACATTTTCTGGTTTGAATTTAAACTGGAAATGGTTGATCCATTATAAACAGTACTTATAAACACAGAAATAAATTTGAAGACCTATTAAGAGATCCTTAGAATCAGAAAGTCTCATAAATACTAGAATGTTTCAAATGTTTAAAGATCTGCAATAATCCACATTTTCTTTGTGCAAGAGCAATACAGAGTCCTGGTAAAGTAACATACGAAATTACAGACATACAAAACTGCCAGCAGATACAGGCCATAAGATCCATCAAGTCTGCTCGAGTGTGCAGCTAGCAATTCCTTATACTGCAGCTGCCCCTCCCCCTCACTTTGTCCCATCTCCCTTTAAAACGGCCTTCTGTCTTACAGGACACAGCTCCTCAGGCAGCGCATTCCACACAGACACCACCCTTTCCAAGAAAAAGTGCCTTCTTATTTCCCTCCTGAATCTACCCCCCTCCAATCTCGGACCATGCCCCCTCACGTCCCCCCAATTTAAAAATCCCCTCTGCACCTGTCTTGTTTATACTCTTCATGTATTTAGAGGTCTCAATCATATCCCCCCATCTCTCCTCTCCTCCAGGGAGTACATGATGAGTGCCCTCAGCTTCTCCTTGTAGGATTTGTCCTCCAACCCCATGATCATCCTTGTTGCTCTGCCCTGGACCCCCTCCAGTAATCTAACATCTTTCTTCAAGAATGGGCGGCAGTACTGTACGCAGTACTCCAGGTGTAGCCTCATCAACAACCTGTATAGAGGCAGGCTCACCTCCTCCCTCCTGGAGGTGATTCCTCTAGCAATATACCCCAGCATCTTGTTGGCTTTAGCTGCTGCTTTCCTGCACTGTGCTGAGTGGTTCATTTGCTCAGTTATCAACACCCCAAGATCCTTCTCCTCCTCTGTAGCAGCTATCTGCAGCCCTCCCAACTGTTAACTACTTGGATTCCGTGCTCTCAAATGCATGACTTTCCACTTCTTAGCATTAAATCCTAGCTGCCATGTGTCTGACCAGTCCTCAAGTTTTGTCAGATCCTCCTACAGCCTCTGCCACACTACTGTGTCATCCACGACTGCACCTATCTTAGTTTCATCCACAAAAAGACTAATCTTGTTCTTAATGCCATGCGAGATGTAGCTGTGAAAATACCAAACAACACCAGGCCCAGTACTGAACCCTGCGATACCCATTACAGCCCTTGGAGCCGAGAGTTCTCCTCCTACCACTGTCCTCTGCTGCCTCCTTTGCAGCCAGTTCTTGATCCAATTCATCATCCTTGTCCCTGCACCCTGGTACCCCATCTTGCCAACCAGCCTCCCATGTGGCACCCAGTCATGACCCTTGTCCAGTTCCTCAGTCATCCAGTCATAACAGTCGACCAGCTTAGTCTGGCAGGATCTGCCAGTGACAAACCCATGTTGCTTTCCGTCCTGGAGACCATTACCTTCCAGAAAGGTTACTAACCTCTCTTTAAAGATTCTCTCCATTAGCTTTCCCACAATGGATATGAGGCTTACATTACTGGTTTATAATTGCCCTCTTCAACCTTGGGTCTGCTGTCGTAGAGGAGTGCCATGTGGGCCATCCTCCAGTCCTGTGGTACGCATCCTGATTCCAGAGAGGTATTGAACAAGTCTGCCGATGGCTCTGCCAATTCCTTCAGTACCTGGGGGTGTATGTCATCTGGTCCTGGCACCTTGTCCACCCTCAGTGCCCTTAAACCTTCTAGTACCCTGGCCACTGTGATTTCCCCATCTGTTACCCCCTCCCCCCCCGTGCCTACCCTCCCTATCCACAGACGCAGCGACCAATCCTTCTCCTTGGTGAATACAAAACAGAAGTACTCAATCAGTGCCTCTGCATGCTCTGCCCCTTTCTCTGCCCATCCCACCCTTCCTGATCCTCATTATTTGATCTTTGCAGATCCTTCTCTCTCTCTTATGTACCTGCAGAAGTCATTTTCACCATCCTCGATGCCCTGTGCCAGCCTAAGCTCTCTGGAAGCCTTGGCTGCCCTGACTGCTCTGGTCATCTCTCTAGATTTCTTCAGGTACTCCTCTCTATCCTCCCCCTGTCTAGATCTCTTGAACCTCTTGAAGGCTGCCCTTTTTACCCTCACCTTCTCCAACACCTCCCTGCTTAACCAACTTGGTTTCTTGGCCCTAACCTTCTTGCTTTGTGACTTAGTACAGGGTCTAGTGGCCTCCTTGAGCCCTATCTTGATGACTTCCTATTTCTGGCAAGCATCCATTTGCAGGTGGATTGTGGCTAGGTGCCTGGCCACTATGTCAGCCATCCTTCCAAAGTCGGCTAGCCTAAAGTCCAACACCCTGGTTCCTGTTCCTGCAGCCTCCTTGCCCATGCTGAGTGAGAACCACACTGTGTTGTGGTCACTCCCTGCCAGTGGGTCCTCCATCCCAAGCTCCCTGACAAACTCCCTGTTAGACTGCATGAGGTCCAGAGTGTTGCCTAACCTGGTTGGCTCATTTACTGTCTGCACCAAAAAACTGTTCTGAAAACCCTTGAGGAGGACTTGTCCCCTAGTGCTCAAGGTGGCTAGGTTGCTCCAATCCACCCCGGGCAGATTGAAGTCCCCCATGATCACAGTGTTCCCCTTTTCACTGACCCTCCTTATCAGCTCTGCTAGTTCCTTGTCCAAGTCCTCTGCCTGAGATGGTGGCCTATACACCACCCGCATCCTAAGTGTCCTGTTTCTTGAATCTTGGAATTGTATCCATAATGCTTCAGTTCTACACTCCTCCCCTTCCTCCCTGGCACACCTTATCTCCTCCCTCACATAGATTGCAACCCTACCCCCTTTCCATTTTTCTCTATCCCTGCGGTATATTCTGTACCCCAGGATTGCCAGGTCCCAGTCCTGGTACTGGGTGGCCCAAGTTTCGGTGATGGCAGCTATGCCCAACTCACCCTCTGCCATGAGATCCTGTAACCCTGAAGTTGTGTTCTCCAGGCTCCTTTCATTCAAGGAGACCACCCTCCAATATGTGCCCTTCCCGTCCTTCACCCTTTGAACACTATCATTAGCAGCACTGTATGTTTCATTCCTTATTCCATCCTTACTGGTGTGGGGGGTTAGCCCGTTTTGCTCCCCTACCTGGAGACCTTGTTTGATTTCCACCCTACTGCCTCCCCCCACACCTAGTTTAAATCCACCCTGGTTGCAATGTACTCCCCCAGTCTCTATTTTAATACCCCCGAGCCCTCCTTGCTTAAGTGTAACCTGTCCTGGGCATACAGGGTGCTGCTATCAAAAGTTCTACCCCATCATCCCACCAGCCTGTACCCTTTGGTCTGACACCAGGTTCCCAGCCAAGTATTGAACTCCTCTAGTCTCACTTTTCTTACGGCAGTCACTTTGGGTACTTGGAGTACTTCTGAGAAAGTCACTGAGACCCCTGCTTCCTCACACAACTTCCCCAGCTCCAGGAATCTCTCCTGTACCTCCTTGACTGTGTTCTCCACCAAATCATTCATGCCCAAGTGCACCTCGATATGAGGTGTCATTCTCCCCCTCTTCGTGCACTTAAGAATAGACTGTCCCACCCTCCCTGCTGTCATTCCTGGTATGCATTCCACCCATATTTGACTATGCCATTCCCTTTACTTCCCCATCTCACCCCTTTTAGAATCGAGTCTCCCAGCACTAAGACCCCATCCTCTTGTCCATATTGTAATCGCTGCCTCATCCCCTTTTCCTGGCCCCAGTTCTGAATCTTTACCCCATCTTGCATTGCCCGACTCCCCCTGCCTCCTCACCAGCCTGTACCCTCCTCCTGCCTCTCCCCACTGCTTTCCTTAGCTGACCCACCCTCCACTTCCCCTAGCACCCCCGCCTCATACCCATCATTCACACTTACCCCTTGCTTCCCTTCCCCCTCTGACATTTTAGTCCCCCTGCCTGCCCTCCTACCCATATTCCTCTTTCCATTACCCATCATATCCTTGCCCTTTCCATCTGCTCTGCTTGTCAGAGCCCCCCATTCTTTCTGCCCCATCCACTAGTTCATCCCCCTCATTATACTCCATTGTAGCCAGCACTGAGAACCTACTGTTTGAAACCCTTACTCTGCCCTGTGTGTCCCCTGGCAAACTGTTCCGAGCCTTCCTATTGCTGACTGCTCTTGGCAAATTACTACCCCTATTCCCAGTCCTCTTCCAGACCCCTGGTTCTGTTCCCCATGGCTCCTGAGGAGGTGGCAATGTTGGTCCTTTTTTCCCCCCTCCCCTTTGTCTAGGGTATCTGACAATGTCTGGAGCACTCCTATGTGCCCCAGCTCTGGCTGGTTTCCCACACAGCCCTCTTCCCTTTCCTTATCTCTATCCTTAACCAACTAATCTTATCTCTAAGCTACTCAAACTGCCTGCACACCAAGCACCCTCCACTGTCCATACCACCCCTAAAAAGATAGCTGCCCCACAGCTGTTGCAGCATACCACCCTCCCCTTATCTCTATTAGCCACCCGGCTCCCCCCCTGCACCCCTAGCTGAAGGTTGTCCACCCCATCTCCTAGGCTCCTCCCACCTTCTAGGTGTATCCATGTTCTTTATTCAACCCTACTCTCTTCCTCCCTGATATCTACCTCTATCCACTGTATTGGATTATGTTTTGCCCCCTTTGACACGTAGAGATAAGCAGGACATGTTAGTGGATGCACCTGGTCATGCTAACCATCCATTTAGGCTGGACACTCCAATTAATGTGACAAATAACTTCCCAGTAACAGTTTGTAGGTTACTATAATACCATAAGCTAGATCTCTCCTGACCAATTTCTGGCTGAAATGCAAAATGGATGCTAAAAAATGCAATAGTTATGGATTTGTGCCAGAAGAGGGCGCTTAACAAAGGATTCTCAGTGGCCATGAATTTCAGTTCTATTCTAGCCGAGATCTTTTCAGAGTCTCCTGTGCTGATGGTACCCCATTGGAGGTGGTAAACTCCTTTAAATACCTGGGAGTCCTACTTGATGAAACCCTTAGTTATAACCCCCATATTACCACCACATGTAAGGCTGTCAATGCTAAACTGGGGTTAGGCTACAAAACAAGCCATAGCCTAACCCCATCTGCACAGTTGCCCATTGCCAGAGGAATCCTACTCCCGTTACTCACATACAGAGCTGTAATCTACAGCAATGCATCAAAGGCTTCACTTCACAGATGGGACACAGCATACAATAATATATGTCATTATGTCTCTGCATCCTCTAGGCTAAAACATCACTGCCTGCTATACGCAGACCTAAACTGGCCCTCTCCAACGGTCCACTGACTCCTCTCTCAGGAATCTTCTGGACAGTATACTGAGGTCCAATATGCCTAGCTCCTTTGCCTCTGCACTAACCCTTCAGTCCACCTCCTACAGCCTCCGATCTGCTGACCTTTCCTTGCTCAACATTCCCAGATGTAAAGCATCCAAAGGTAAATCAGGATTCTCACACATAGCCCCCAGTTACTGGAATTCACTGCCCCTCGACATATACTTGGCCCCTAGTCATACCACATTTAAGAAGAGGCATCACTCCTTCCTTGCTGGGCGTGCCCAGTGCACCTGTTTTAACCCACCCTAGGTCATGGCTCCCTGTACTATGCTGCTCCGTAGTTTCCTCTTGTGTTAATGTCACCCTGCTTCTAACTGCTTCCCCCACCTGTCTAACCTGCCTCCTTTCCCCATCTCCCCCCTCTCTCTCTCTCCCTTCTCTCTCTCCATGCTATATCCTACAGTTCTAATTTCCCTGCCTCTTGCGCCTCTTCCCTTAGAATGTTGTATGTAGCTAGCTGATTGTATGACGTAGTCAATGCTCAAACTTTACTCTTTGGCACTTCTGCACTGTAAATTGTCTACTACTCTAACTGTAAACACGGGCACTTACCATGTGCTTGCATAAGATCCTTATTGTGCCTTGGTACTGCAACTATTAAACTGTTATCCACTCCTCCAGTACTTCCTATATGTGATATGTTGTATATTTTTGACACTGTATTTGCCTTGTACCTGTACCTCCCTATGTTTTGACCTCCCGGGTCATGCCTGGAAATAGTCACTTTTGTATCTATTGCAGCTACCCAGTTATCAAAAAATAAATAAATAAATGCATTCTTTATTATTATTCATAATTCTCTGCTTGTGACATCACAGTCATGTACACAACTGTATCTGATGCCACAAGCGGAAGATTTTGAACAGTGTACTTACATAGAATAAAGTGACATGAAATTAAAATTTCTTTGGGGGGGCAGGGGAATGTTGCACAACTTCTCCCCTTCAAGCTGCAAATTTTTTGTGTGGATCCCAAGTACTGTAAGAGCAAGTGTGCATCTCATGTGCACAAACATACTTTTGACCTATTACGAAAGCAGGCTTCAAGTGATTTCTTTAATTCTATTGATTCAGTAACAGCAACAGTCTCTCCTGAGTAGGAAAACTGCAACAGTTTAGAAGCTTTACTTGGCTTAATCTTTGACTTCTATATCTACAATAAGTCAAAAAAAAAATCAGTGTACAAGGTACAGTATATTCTTTTAATAGCAGCATACGATTGCTTGCTACCATAAAATGACATTTGTAGCAAACTCAGCCTACCAAAATCTGAATTTCAAGGATATTAAGGCTCAAACCAGTCTATTCCCAAACCAAACCCAGCCCCCATATATGTTCTGTTGACAGCTCTTTCCCACTTGTACACTCATAAGATGAGCTCCTTTTTTATCATTCTAAACCATCAATTCACTATTTTGGGGCAGTGGATTCCTTACAGCTGTCTGGGGGGATTCCTTGCTGTTGTCTAGGTGGGATTCCTTGCTATTTTGTTTTTAAATGTATTTCAACTTGAAACATCTGAGGCACATGATGTTAGAAAATGCCCCAAATCCTAGATATTCCAAGATGGCTATGCCCATTTGGTCCATAGTAAAATGGTCCTAATCCATGTCAAGTTCTCTTTTCACAGTTTATGTATCTTCAGGGGTGTCCTGCTTGGGTCTATGTGATAACAGCAATCGCGGAAAGGCGATTGCTGTTAGGGCTAATGTACATCGGCGAAAATCCATTTTGTCGATGTACACTCCTCGCTGACTGCAAAAGGGCACTGGGAACTTGAATTTTTTGTTTATGCGGACCCCCTACTAAAGATTCTCAACTCCAGGGGTGGCATGTCGGGGGAACAAAAATAAAAAATTAAAATCCTTGAACCGTGCAAAAATCCTGATGTGCCCAGCACCACCCTGGCACCCTACCAACCATAGTCTGCCATGAACCCACCGCCACACAGCCAGCTCGGCAATTCACCATCATATTACACCTCACAAACCCTCCCTCCTCCCTTCCAGCCCATCGCATGGCGTGCTTTCGCTCCCCTCGCACGTATATACATATAGCAACAGGATATCACTACAACCGCAGTTGCCCCTTCCCCATCCAATAGCCCTGAGAACAGGTGCCACTGTTGAGTCGCCCTTTTTGCAAGCGCTCAGTAGCAGTCACCCTTTTCATGGGATACCATCCTGCTCCCATCCTACTTTTACCCATGTTTAAAGCTGGGTAAACTGAATCTCAGGAAGATTAACTTGTTCAGTGTCATGCAATCAGTCAGTGGCAGTGGTGAGATTTGAAAGGGTCTCCTGTTTTACAGCTCTAGTCCCTTACTGCTGGACCACACTGCTTTCACATGATGTAAACAGTTCAGATCTAGTTCCCTGGTGTATGATGAGCTCAGTATATGATGTCTGCTATGTACAGTATATGGCTAAGGAAATTTAAGTGCTCACAAGTTCAACCATGAGTCTATACTAAACCTCTACATTTTTATCAAGGCTTTTAAGAGTGTTGTGTGCTTTTTAATTATATTCCCATATCAGGTTCAGGCAGTAGGATTGACCTTTTTCCAATGCTGCAGGCATGCATGGGCTTGACAGGGAAGAGTGGATCTTAAATGAAAAGGTTAATTGGGAAGCCAGCATTCCCATTCCATGCTGACACCATTAACTATTGTTTCTTACTTATGTTTTGAGAAGTAACGAACCTGAGGTCATATTCTGTTTGTATTTGGATCCTCTGTGTATCTCAGGTTGATGATTGAAGCAGCTACACACTCTGACCATATTTTTGTTTGTTTTACCATAAGGCAGCTTCCAGTTTAATTTAGTTGTATAAGAAAATGACCAGCGAGGTCCTTTCTGCAAGATTCTGCGCTGAGGCCAATACTGTTCAGCATCTTCATAAGTAACAGAGTTGGCCACCATTGGCTGGGTATCTAGGTTTTCTGATGACATCAACTTGGGAAGGGGGTTGTATTTCAAAAGAAGGTAAACAAAATGCAATTAAATGACATGCAGATGGACCTGGCCAGGTTTGGGAAGTGGGCAGACAAATGTTAGATGAACTGCCTCTAAGTAAGATGGCTATACAGAAGGCTATAAAGCCACTATTCTACCCAGGCCAAATGGAGATTACTGAGACACAGAAGGAATGGCACCTTGGGGGTAATGATCAGCAACACCTTCAAATTGAGATGACAGTAAAGGACAGCAGTTAGCAAAGCAAATACAATTATGTGTAATTATTTATTTATTTGAATTTTGGTAACCAGGCGACCTGGAAGTACAAAGCATGAAAGTGCAATGCAATGACATAGAAGAGGTAGTTACAATAGAATATGCTTACAATAAAGTTTTGCTTACAACAATGAAGATTAACACCATTATGATACATACTGATACACTTGCAAGTTAGAGCAAGACATACAGATGGGCAACACTGTAGTGAGACAAGTACACAGTTCACACATGGTCAGCAAAATGCATCATTCAGTTGTTTTCAAATGACAGTAAATACAAAAGAATAAACTAATGGTAGTAGGGTGTGCTAGTAAGATGCAGAGAGCAGGGGAAAGCATCCAAGTCATGGACAGAGCAAGGACAAGGTAAGAAGAAGTGTTTGGAAGATGAATTATAATTCAGTGGAAGCAAGTACAAGGAGGAGAGGACAAGAAGGACATCAACACGGATTGAAACTGAGACAGCATGATACAGGACAAGATAGAGGGAGGTAGGGAGTTCCAGTCGGAAGCTGCCGAGTATGAGAATGATCTACGGGTCACAGCTAACCTTGCTTTGGGCATTATGAGCATGGGGAGGGAGGAGGACCGTAGAGCCCATCATGGTTGTTTTAGTTGAATAATCTCACTAAGGCACAGATGAGTAAACTTGTGGACAATTTGTGTACAAGACTCAGAGTGGCAAAACGTAACCTAGATTCATACGGCAACCATCCCAGTGAACAGAGGACATCACAGTGGTGTTGACGGGCATTGACTCACAGAGCAAACCTGCCCACCCTGTGGTAAGCCTGTTTGAGGTGAGATAAGACTGTAGTGTTGGTTGTGAGCAAGAGTGGAGCACTATAAGTTAGCAGTGGAAGGAGAGTGGCTGCTGCGATCTTATGGTAAGAGACTGAGGTAAGGAAGGGACAGATACCATAAAGAAGGCCCATCTTCTGGTTCAGCAATTTGGTTATAAGGGAAACTTGGGCATCCAGTGTGAGTGAGGTGTCCAAGGTGACCCCCAAGTATTTGAAGGTATGAACTGACTCAAGGGCATCACCATTGTGTGAGATAATTACAAGAGGAGGAAGGTCACTAGAAGAAGAAGAAGAAGGTGGATGGGAGAACAACATGCTTTTTGTTTTCTTGGTATTAAGTACAAGCTGATTTTGTAGAAACCAGTTTTCAAGGGCACTGAAGTCAGATACTAATTTCTTATTGATCCACCCAACATCAGATGAGTAACAATAGAAAATGGCATCATCCACATAAAGGTGCACAGAGGCCCTTCCACAGTCATTAGGTAGATCACTAATAAAAAAGGAGACCAGCAGTGAGCCCAGAATGGAATCCTGTGGGACACCATGGGTTATAGGTCTGTGGTCCGAGAGAGAACCAGCCCACTTGACCCATTGCGTATGGCAGGACAGATAACTTTGGACCCAAGACAAGGCACTAGCATCAAGGCCAAGGACTTGTAACTTACGGAGCTGGAGACCATGGCTGACCAAGTCAAAGGACTTTGTCAGATCAAAAAAAATAGCTCCAGTGGCAAATCCTTGGTCCATAGCATGGAACAGATCAGAGGTAATGTTTATTAAGGCAGTAAGGGTGCTATGGTTCCTTCTGAACCAATGCTGGTAGGGGGAGAGGAGGTTGTGATGGTCCAGGTAATTCTGTAGGTGGTCATAGATAATGCGCTCCTAGATTTTTGACAGTGGGCAGAGGATTGAGATGGGTCTAAAATTCGCTGTAGAAGTGGAAGGACCACCCTTATGAACTGGAACAACAATGGCTACCTTCCATTTATTGGAAACAGTACCCGACAGGAAGGACCAGCTGAACAAGTCCCAAACAGGGTGGGAGAGGGCTGCAGCCCCCAACTTGAGAAAGTTTGGCTCAAGAGTGTCAAAACCTGGGGAACTATCAGTTTTCAGTCTAGCTAGGAGCCAACAGACTTCCGTAAGAGTTACCAGTTTCAGGTGAAAAGTGTCAGGCCACAGTGTCCTCCGAAACAGGGGTCAGAGGGTGGGTGGGAGAGCTGGAAAAGAGCAAAGTGTATTTAGGAAGATCAGGAAGAATTCATTGAAGCCAGCAGCGATGGGGGGGGGGGGATGGTTCTGTGAGGAAGGTGCCCTGGACAGAGAGGTAGCAAGGGAGTTCAACAGATTTCCCCTTGATCAGAGAATTAACCTGCTGCAGAATTCCTTTGGATTGCAAAGATGCTCAGATTACAATGTCCTGAAGTGAAGGCATTTGGCTTTCTGGATGGAGTTTTTATACTTATTCCTGAGCTGCCTCTAAGCTTGCCAGTCGGAGGGTAACCCACTACATTTGAAGGTCCGCTAGGCACGATCCCAGGAGGACATGAGCTTTGTGGGATTGGCACTGGTGTCTTATAAGCACTCCTCATTGTGCAGCAAAATAAATCATGGTGTGCATCATGGTATGCATCAAGAAAAGGTCCATAAGCATATCAAGAGAGATTAATGTCCCTACCCAGATAATTAATTAGATCCCATCTTGAATATCATTTACAATGCTGGGCAGATGGTACAAAAGTGACAAGTCCGATTTTAGGATTGAGTTTTGGGCTTCAACTAACCATTAGGTCTTATTATAAGTACTAGTTTGCACAAAATAAATTTACAGTAAGATCGCGCATAGATAGCCTTACATTTTTTTTTATTTCTCTTTATTAAGAAATTGTTTATTAAAAAGACAACAATACAGTGATAAAAACAAATTTTAACACTGGCATCTCAAGTTGTTGAGTAGTCTGTTTCAGTAACTAAAACAGACATTGAGGAAGGAATATTTTTAGAACATTACATTACATGTTTTTTGTTTATTTATTGAAATGTTTCACCGAGGCACTCTGAACAACAAGTTGTTGACTAACGTCTGAAGAGCCTGGGGGGGGACAAAGAGGGTGGAAACCTGAGACTCTTACCATTTAACAGAAAACAACGGTTACATTTGGTATACAAACTAATGAACAGTGGTAAACAGTTACATACAATAATACAGAAACAGAATGTTGTATTTGGTAAACAGATAGTTAGCAGGTAGACAGCCTAGTTATTAGAAATCAGTAGGAATGCAGGGGGAAGGGAACAAGGGGACAAAGATAACAGGCATTCCAGTAAGGAGGTAAGATGCAATACAGCAGCTAAGAGTAACTGGACAGTTGGACTAAATACAAATAGTACAGACAGGACAATGTAGCACAGCACAACTGAATGAATTATTTCAAAAAGGTTACAAGTGCTAAATGGCTCAAAGGTAAAATAATCTAAGTGCGAGGGAAGGGGGGATGGTAGGCAAGTGCTATAAATTGCTGAGAAAATGGGGGTTGTTGTGAACCCTGCAAGAAGGTGCGAAGCTGGCTTGTTGGAGGGAGGTAAGTCTATGCCCCCTCTGGATGATTGCGAACCCTACAAGGAAACAAGGGAGAAGGCCAGATTAGAGGAGAGAGAGGAGGTGAGGGGAAGAGATAGAAGGAAGGGGGAACAGGAGAACTAGAGGGTGGGCAGCAAAAAGGGGGGAAAATGGGAAGTGGTGAGGGAAAGGTGGAAATAGTGTAGGAGAAAATTTAAAATAGGAATAGGATTATAGTAGACAGTTGGGAGTTCAAAGGAAGGAAAGAAAAAAACATATAGGCAGCCAGAACCTGTTCCCCCTCAGGATGCTGTGAACCCTGCAAGGGGACCAGGAGCAGACCACTAGGTGTAGAGGGAAAGGAAAAAGTAGGCAGCCAAAGCCTGTCCCCCCTTCCCCCACCAGAATGTTGTTAAACCCTGCAAGGGGATTAGGTGCCTGCCAGTTAGTTGAGAGACAGAGGAAGGAAGGAAGGAAGGAAGGGGGAAGGGTAGAGAGAAGGGACAGAAGGTGTATTAGAGGGAGGGCAGTGGACGGGAAGGAAAGAGAGAAAAGGAGGGGAGTGGTGAGAGAAAGGTGAGCTTGCTGAGATGGAATTAAAATAGGGACAGGATTAAGGAAGGAAGTTGGGAAGAAGTTATAACAGGAACAGTTAGAGGAGAGAGAGAGAGTAATGAGGGCCATGCAGAGGGAGAATTAGAGGAGGAGGAGTGAATTAATGGAAGGGGAAGGGGTTCCTGATTTTAGGAAGACGATCGAAGTGGTGATTGAAACAGGAACCGGATTATAGATGGAAGTTAGGGAGGTAGTGACAGGAACCGGAGTGAAAATAGGAAGTTAAGGAGGGATGTAACAGGAACAGTTAGAGTTGAGAGTTATGTAGGGCAGTGCTGATGGAGTATGTGGAGGAAGAGTGATGTATTTGAGGGGGAGGGAGTCCAGATTTTAGGGAAGTGGTGGGAAAAGCTAGACTGACCAATGAGTGCAGTGCGATGGGGGATCATCAACATGTTCTAGTGGTAACATCCAAACTGTTTAAAACCATAATAACTATTGCACAAACTGGGGAATATGGGTGTGGGCAGGACAGTAGTGTGGTGGGTAGGTAACTGGCTGGGCAGCAGGACACAGAGGGTGGTGGTAAATGGCTGTCACTTCACAGAGGGAAGAGTGACCAGTGGGGTACCACAGGGATCAGTGCTGGGACCGGTACTATTCAATATCTTCATCAGTGACATTGCGCAGGACCTAGAAGACAGAATTTCACTGTTCGCTGATGACACAAAGCTCTGTAACAGAGTAGACACACCAGAGGGTGTAGACAGAATGAGAAGGGACCTGCAGAAACTTGAAGAATGGTCAGGGGTTTGGCAGTTGAAATTCAATGCAAGGAAGTGCAAGATAATGCATATGGGACACAAAAACCCTGGCACAATATATCAGTTGGGGGGGTGAGGATATAGCATGCACCAAGCAGGAAAGGGATCTTGGGGTAATCATCTCTGATGACCTCAAGGCAGGAAACAGTGTGACAAGGCAGCAGGTAAAGCAAATAGGATGCTGGGATGCATAGGCAGGGCATCACCAGCAGGAAAAGGAGGTCATAATTCCACCATACAAGACACTAGTGAGGCCGCACCTGGAGTACACTGTGCAGTTCTGGAGACCTTACCTACATAAGGACATAGACAGGGTAGAGAAGGTTCAGAGGAGGGCAACAAAGATGGTGCATGGATTGCATCACAAGTCCTATGAGGACAGGTTGAAGGCACTGAACATGTACTCCTTGGAGGAGAGGAGGGAGAGAGGGGATATGATAGAGACATACAAGTATCTTACAGGGAGGAACAGGGTGCAGGAATGCACTATTTTTAAGCGAAAAAGATGTTCCAGGACTAGAGGACATGGGATGAAGTTGGAGGGAGGACGATTCAGAGGAAACGTGAGGAAGAATTTCTTCACAGAACGGGTGGTGGACAAGTGGAACACCCTGCCAGAGGAAGTGGTGGGGGCTGAAACAATCACGGGATTTAAGAATGCATGGGATAGACATAAAGGAATTCTGGAGGTCAGGGGTAAGGGGCAACAGACTTCTTGGAAAACATAAACTGAACTTAGAAACTTAAATGGGCAGACTGGGTGGGCCATAGGCCCTTATCTGCCGACACTGTTTATGTATCTATGAATATATCATAGTTTTGAACAGTTTAGCTGTGATCACTACAATATATTGAGGGATAGTTATGGTAAAATGTAACCCCTACCTCCACTCACCCACCTGTCCACCTAAATAGTTCCTAACTATTAACATTTTAAAACAAGTGAGACAAACTCACTAAGAGTAGAACATTGCAAGTTTCTGGAATAGATTAAAAGAGTGTGCAATATAATAATCAGGCTGTGTCTTTTCCCATAGGGAAAGCCAGTTATAATTTGCCTTTATAGCATGCTTATTATAGTGGTATTCACCTGCCAGCTTCCCCTCAAAGAGCACACGCATGGTGCTGCAGCTCAGCATGATTGCTGCGAAACTGAAACTGCCAGGTGCCACTTTCATCTCCCAGCTCTATGGAGCTCAGGTGGTGGCCTACTCAATGCAGGCGGTAGAAGGGGTGTTATATGAGTGTCGGGTGGTGAAGGAGGCTATGTATAGAGTGCCTCCCTTCACTGTCCTGATCTACCCCTCCTGTGGATAAGTTTAAGTTCCCTGTGGGCCTTAATTGTCAGGCAGCAGAGCAAGTGCTACTGGAGCTGCAAACTTAAAGCCTTTTGGGGCAAAAAACACACATCCCAACAATTATTTAAAACAAAACATGGGGTGGTGTGTAAAACTCTAATTTTATACACATCCTCAGTGTGGGATGCTTTTATAAACCCCACAAGCTTCACTCTCAGGGTTTATTTGGCATCCCACACCTCAGTGTATATACAATTCTCATCATGCACACCACCCCATGCATTATTCTATATGTATTGTGGAATAAGGGGGTACAATTTATAAGCAGGTATTGGAAGTATATTTTAATGAAAGGATGTATATTGTATGAGGAGGAAGATTCTGTGAGGGTTAAAGATACATATCAGAAGCAGTTATTGCTGTAAATTTCAGAGGAGGTGCAGAGTATCAATTCTAGACTGGATGCTGTGTCAATACTGAAGAATGGCAAATGGGGTTAAATGTGAGAGTGGTGAGGGAACACATTTTGGAAGGGGTTGGAAAAAAAATGTTGTGCATGGGCTAATAGTACACATTTCTGAAATGGCTAAGGTAGCAGATTTTGAAAGGGTAAATGTGACAAGGGGCACTATGTTTTCAAGGTTGATTGGGTCAGATTTCTTGCTGGACAAGGGGTAGAAATCATAGCAGGGGTGAGGGTGCACGTTTTGGAAAGGGTAAAGTGAACAGATTTTAGGAATGCTAAGTGGTATGTATTTCAGGAGGATCCAGTAGTGCAGATTTGGGAGAAGGTGTAATTTTGGGAATAGTGGAGGCACAAATTTCAAGAATGGTTAAGAGTCACACATTGTGGAAGACATGATGGTGCAAATGTCAAGAGGGGTGAAAGAACATATTTTGGAGGCGGGGATATGAGTACATTTTGGAGAGGGTACTAAATTGGGAGTTTTGAGAGGGTGGAACTTTGGGGAATGATGAGGGGTGTATATTATGGGAATGATACTGGGTACAATGTTTGAGAATGATGAGGTGTATACATTTCAGAAGGGTGAGGGGTAAACATTTTGGGAGGAGTGATAGTTGCAAATGTGTTGAGAAGGGTAAGGAGACACATTTTGGGAGGGGTAAGGTGAAATTTAGGAGGAGATGCAATTTGGAAAATGGATGGCGAGAGTCACAAATTTTAGAAGGGCTATGGGGCACAATGCTTAAGAGTGGTGAGGGGTACAAATTTCGAGAATGCTGAGGAGTGTAAATACCAGAACAGTAAGTGACATAAATCTGTAGAGGTAAAAGGAGTACGAAATCTGAAAGGGGTCAGAGGTACAAATTTCTTTGTATGTTTATTGATTTATGTTTTTTGTTGACTGGGAAGGCACATTGGAGAAATATGTTCCCCAATTTCAGGCACAACCTGAGTGTGTACACTAAATAAAGAGCAATACAGTAATGGTACAACATCTACCAAATAACAAGCACAGTAACAGTTTACAACAAACATTATCTTTAGTTCTTGCTAAAAACTACAGTAAAGCATCAGTTACGGTTGAATATTAAGGTCACAAAAGTAAGGAAATGCAACATTAGGGTAAAAAGTTCCCTGATCGGTGGTGAATCTGTGGCTTGATGTTCCTCCCGGTTTGAACGATCATGTCACACAGCCTTAGTGCTGCCCTAACTTCAGCATCCAGTCTCTCAGCCTTGCTGTGTTAGTATTTTTGTGTGCCATGGCAGATAGTGCTGAAGTTAAGCAATGCCAGTATTTCACCATGTGATTGCCTAAACCCCATGGAATGCCAGGCCACATATTTCCTATAGCTCAATGGACTTTTATCCTTAATGTTTCATTTCCTTACTTATCTGGCTTTAATCTTTAGCCCTCACTGATGCTTTAACATGTGTTTTGCAACAAATTACCTTCCTGTTTAAAAAAAGGTATATGACGTACAGGTCCCCGGGCCTATTGTATGCTTTGTGAGTAGCCCTGTGTGGGCTGCATGTGAAGCAGCTGGCACGTTGGGCACAGCTCTGGACCTATAGAATGCTTTGAGCAGGATCTTGCGGGCTCTTTGTGAAGCAATAGATTGACTGGGCATAGTGCTGGACCTGTAGCTTTCTCTTCACATTACAAAGTAGCAGACCCATCAGGCAGGTGTAAAAGTCGCTACTTGGGCGGCCATTAGGGGTGGTAACAACCCAGTCCCTCAAATCTGGTTAAATAAACTAAGTCCCAATAAAGCAAACTGCACATTGCCATGGACTTAGGTATTTTTGCATCTTTTTTAGGGGTTAGTTTTTTCATAAGTCTCCAAAAAAGACACAAAAAACCCTTAGTTTGAATGCATGTGTGGATCACTTTTTTGAGGGTGGGGGTGCCTTTTCTGTCACCCATAAATCTTTTAATTTTTAACATTTTTTTAAACTACTTGAGTGACAGGAATCCTACCCCCCATGACCACCCAACTGGCACTTTTTTATTTGTCCCCAAAATCCGTTTGTGAGGAAACCAATTTGGCTAGTCACCCACTATGGGACCATATTAAAATGCATATACTTGGGTGAACAAGGGGGGAGTTGGAATGGGTGACAATGGGTGGTTGAGGTTCATTTATAGCATGGGATGGGTGGGGAAAGAGGGTGGGGAGACTTTTGGTGCAGTGGGGAGGATGGTTATGAACTATTTAAGTTCGACACCATGGTTGAACACCTATAGTCTGAATGGGGGGGTGGGCAGTGGCACCAAGGTTGGACTCCCAGTGAATGCTTGTTTTTTTGTTTACTGTCCATCACAAAGGCAACATGCATCAGAAGGAGGAGTGGCTGGCAGCACTAGATTTGGGTTAGGGCAGTTTCAGGGTTTCAGCCTGAAGCCAGATTCATGTGTCTGTGACTACTATGTGCATGTCAGAGGCAGTGGCACTTTAGACCAAAACATACCTCTAATGCCCTCATTCTTTGTGCCCCCACATGCCCCCACTGTCCTACTCCTTTGGGCCCCTACATGCCCCTTGCACTTCACGTTTTTGGGCTCCCACATATCCCCCAGTTCTCCACTCCTTTGGGCCCCCATATTCCCCCAATGCCCTACTCATTTAGGCCAAAATATGCCTCTGGTACCCCCCTCTTTGGGCCCCCACATACTCCTCAGTGCTTGACTCCTTTGGGCCCCCACAAAACCCCAGTGACCCACTCCTTTGGGCTCCCACATGCCCCCAAGTGCCCCAGTTTTTTGGGATCTGCTTGCCCCTCAGTGCCCACCTCTTTGGGCCTCCACATATTCCTGGTGCCCCACTCCTTTGGGCCTCTACATACCCCTCAGGTCCCTTACTCCTCTGGACTCCAACATACCTCTGGTGCCCCACTCCTTTGGGCCTCAATGTATCCCTCAGTGCCCCACTCTGTGGGCATCCACATGCCCCTTGGTGTCCCACACCTTTGGCCACCCACATTCCCACCAGTGCCCCACTCCTTTGGGCCCCCACATACCCCTTGATGCCCCACTCCTTTGGGCCTCCAAGTACCCCCTCAGTGCCCCACTCCTTTGGGCCTCCACATACCCCTCAATGCCCCACTGCTACCACACTCCTTTGGGTCTCCACATGCCCCACTGATGCCCCATTCTTTAGGCCCCCCACGTGCCCTCAGTGACCCACTTCTTTCAGCCATCACATGCCCCCTTGTACTCAAACCCTTGAGCCCCTTAAATGCCCTGCTGCCTACTGGAGTCACTTGACATTGTCAATCAGCTGCATCCAGACTCTTGAGGTTGCTCCATCTCCTCCAAGGGAGAGTGGTACAAATTTTGAGAGGGATTTGTGGTACAAGTTTTAGGAATCATGAAGGTACACATTTTGAAAAGGGTGAGGAGTGCACGTTGGAAGAGGATGCAATTTTAGGAATGATGGTGAGAGTCACAAATTGCAGGAGGGGCTTGGGTCACAATGTTTGGGAGAGGTGAGGTGTGTAAGTATCAGAAGGGTAAGTGTGTAAATTCTGAGAGGGGCGAAGGGTTAAAATTTCAAGAGGGGTACAAGGTACAAGTTTTAGGAATGATGAGGGTACACATTGTGCACAGTATGATGAGTGAAATTTGGAAGGGGTACAGTTGGGAATGGATGGTAGGAGTCATACATTTTTGGAGTAGTATGAGGCACAATGTTTGGGTGAGGTGAGGGGTACAAATTTCAGGAGGGGCAAGAGGCTGACATTTCAGAATGGGTATGAGGGAGTACATATTTTGATAGAGGTGAGGAGAGTAAGAGGGGTACTTATTTTGGGAGGTGTGGTGATACATGTTTTGGGAATGTTTAGATGTACAAATGGTGGGAAGGGTGATTGGTGAAAATTTTGAGAGTGATGATGGGTGTACATTTTGGGTGGTGTAAGAGGTGTACATTTTGGGAGGGGAGAGGTGTGCAAGTTTTAGGAATGTGGGGGTGCACATTTTGACAATAATGAGAGGCACATATTTTAGGAGGGGCAAATGGTGCTAATTTTAGGAGCGGAAAAAGGTATAAATCGCAGGAAGGGTGAGGGGGTACATATTTTGGAAGAGGTCAGGGGAGTAACAGAGGTGCTAATTTGGGTGCTTCTTTTTGGGATAGTGAGATGGAACCTATGGTAAGAGTGATGGGTGCAAATTTCAAGAATGGCAAGGTGCCTAAGTTTTTGGTAGGTTACACTACACATATTTTGTCAGAGAAGTTTTACAAATGGTGAGCGATGCCCATAGAACCTAGAAAATAGGAGGCTGGACCTGACATCTACTACTATAAAGATAGTATGGTCTAGTGATTAGAGCACTGGCTTGGATACTAGGAGGGAACAGGTTAAAACCTTACTAAAGTCAAATACTCACTGTCTGATCATGGGTAAGGCACTTAATCTTTCAGTGCTCCAGTCTATCCAGCTGCAGAAATCGGTAGAGGCAGGACCACACTGGAAATTAAATACTGTAACTCTTTTGGTCTATTCTGGGTAAATATATTGGGATCTATGATGCCGGTTTGACAACATGTTTATCGAATGCCAGTGATGGGATTTATGTCGACCGCAAGTTGCAGTAGACATAAATCCCAAATGCTTCCGGTCCTGCTCTATCGGGGTGCTGGTGGCTCTGCCCCCCACATCCCCTGTACTATAGATTGTCAACTCCAGTCGAAGTTGACTCGGGGAAGGGATGCAGGACCAGGAGACGATGTGCCCCTGTCTTGGGCGCACTAACACAGTGAGCTGTCGGCAAAATATTGATTTTGCTGATAGTGAGGTATGACGCTGTGTTGGTGTCACCTTCAGGTCAGCATACCAATATGAAGTAATAAACATATTTATATCTATCTATGTAATCTAACCATCTATATTTATGTGTTCTTCCCAGTGTATGTTAGGGATGGGCAAACCACTTCAATTCTAATTTGAACTGGCTGTTACGTAAACCCAAAAGGAGTTTTAAAATGTTTCTGATTTCAGGCCTCTTTTTCTTTAATAACCTAGCATTTTTGCATATTCATTATATGCTGATGACAAAGTTACTCATTTGAATTTTGAACTCCTTAAACTGTTTAACTAGTTTGCCTGTCCATAATGTATGTTCACCTACAGTAGTCTAATATAAAGAGACTATCACACTCCTCTCTGTTCACATAAAAAGTCATATATGACTTTTGGTTGTAGTGGGACAATGACATGCTTCTTATAAATTGGCAAACTGAGGTACTCATGAAAGTGAGCCTGCTTGTGCTGAAAGTCATATTTTTGTTGCAGGGCTAGTTAACGTCAATCACAACCCTTGAGATTACACAAAGACATAGACAGACAGGTTGATCCCTACCGTTAGTTTGTTTTCGTCCTTGTCCCCAGCACCACCACTGCCAGATGATGACTGGTTACTTGTCTTTCCAGAACATGGCAAAACATCCAAAAAAGGAAGGAAGAAAGAAAAGAAAAAAAAAGCACACAATCAAATGGAAATGAACATGTAAATTATTTCAGACATTAATTGCAAAGAAACTGGAAAGGCAAATAAGACAAATTCAGGCTAACAGAATCTGACACTACTGCACATGCAACATAAATCTTAGTGAGCAGAAAGAAAATTACAAGAAAAAAAAATCACTGTAATTATTAAGGTAACCTGAAATTGGAAACTGAGCAGAAATATAGATCAACAGTAGGAAGAAAAGCCATCATTGCAATTAAAAATACAAGACAGCATCATGCAGTTAATTAACACATGTAAATGATTAAGGAAACAAAATGAATTTCTGATTTAAAACATGGACACCATTGTTCATAATTCCTACTACAGTACCCCTCAGGTATGAAGCAAAATGGCAGTAGGTCAAAATAAACAACTTGTTCTAAAAATAATTACCCTGTCAAATTTTCCATTTCGTAATTTATCATTTTTTTTATTTAGGTCCGACCATAGTTCTCAGATCAATGGACTTAATCCAAGGTGTATGTGTGCTTCAGCTCACTCTCAGACTCTACTGTTTCATTAAATTATCCCATCCTGGGGTCTGTTCATGATGAATAAAGACCTTTTTATGAATGAATACCCCCCCCCTTTGACCATGCACTTCATGTGTCACTCTGTTTAAAGTCGTTGGGCAGCCCCAACTACTCTATAACTTCTATTTTCCTGTTTTAGTAGATACAGTTGGCAGATCCTCTTCTAAACTGACTGAGTTCATAGTTGCCACCAGGGTTTCACCAAGGCACAGCTCAATACCTGCCCGCTGTATGAATAGAAATCACAGAAACTGATAGAGAAACAGTGTGAATTGTATGTTTAAAAACACAAACTGATGCACATTGTCAGATGGAACCCTAAAATGGGCTATTGTATGGGGGGGTAAGGTTGTGGTAGATAACTGAGGAGAAGGACATGGTGGTCATCAATAGTGACAGCCTCAAGTGCATTGGTCTGTCCAACAAAACGTGCAGGATGGCAAACAGAATGCTGGGATGTACGGTATAGGGAGGGGAACTGATTGTATAGTACAAGACAGGAGGTAATACTGCCCCTGTACAGGTCTCTAGCAATGCCACCCCTAGAGTATGGCATACGGTTCTGGAGTCCCAGCAATGGAGGTTGTATAAAGAAAGGTTGGCAGACCTTAACATGTATACACTGGTGGACAGCAGGGCAAGAGGGACTATGATTGAGAGGCACACATTTTTGCAGGGAATCGACAGAGTGGCTTACAAGGACTTGTTCCCAAGGAACAAGGACTCAGTGGCTACAGAATATGACTGGGTGGAGATTGGTGGGGGTGAGATTCAGAAGGGACATGAGGTAGTTCTTCTTCAAGGAAAGGACGGCAGGCAAATGGAATAGACTATTCAAAGAGATCTTTGAAGTCAAGACTATCTCAGGTTTTAAACTTGGGTGGGACCGATATAAGGAAAGCGTGGGACACAAAGGCAGACGAGGGACAGGGGTCTCTGAGGAAGGGGGTGATGATCAGTTACTAGAGCTAACAGATTTTAGGCAGGGAAATGGCCAGACTGGATGCACCTCTATGTCTTTTTCTGCCGACGCTGTTTCCATGTTTCTATTTAAATGGTTAAGTAATCCTGCTCTTAATTTTGGTCTCACACACTTAATTACACTTCCTACGAGTGTGAATATGAATAATCCAACTGCTTTTTCCCCTGTTGCTTAGTTTTGTACTGATAATGATGTCTATGTTGTTTTCTGAGCCCCTGCTGGATCTTTTTAGTGATCACTGCACCATTTATTGCATCAAGCAGGCCTGAAGAATTCACAGACCTCCAAGATTTGTGAAGTACAAAGTCATTTAAAAAGTTTTATTTGATTGTCTTTTGAGACTGATCTGGCACTTATCGAATGGAACAGATTTGAATTAATTACTATTATGCAATAGAAAGAAGAAATCCACTACTTTTATTGGCTTTTACCAGTCACGTGCATATGTGGTGATGTTGCCCACTGCACAATCATCCTGTTATTTAGCCATATAGAATTTGCCAGCAGATAAGGACCGCTTAGCCCACATAGTCTGCCCATTTTCCCTGCCTATGGTATCTTCACAAATCAGTTCACCAGCTCAAACCTGAAAAAAAAAATCTGGCAGCCATTTTTGCGTACTGCTTGCAATTACTGTAGCCTCCTTCCCACCTCCCCCCACCAGCCCGACTGCCTGGTCACCAGATCGCACTGTTATTTAATGAGTACTGTCTCCCACTTTGACAGTATTGCTGTGTTCTGTCTAAAAATACTTTTTCTTAACCACACTTTGAAAGATGCGAGCATGATTGCAAGGCAGGGCAGGGAGGAGGGGTTGTACTATATGCGAGAAAGGAAACAAGGCTATGGAGGTACAGGGGCACCCACAGGAAATGGAAGGACTGGAGGTGCTGTGGGTCATCCTGGAGACAGGCTGTGGGGCCGCATTAACCATAGTGGGGTAGTTTACAGAGCACCAGCACAGGGAGAGGTGTCGGATAAGGCACTTGGGGAATCCATCATCAGAATGGCAAATAAGGGAGAGGTGTTGCTAGTTGGTAACATCAGTCTGGAGTGAAGCCTTCCACCTGTGGCTTTGGCAAGGAGCACGGCCATCCTTGACTCACTACAAGGGGCTTTTCTCAAGCAGCTAACCAAAGAGCCCACTAGGGATGGGCAGTGCCAGACCTGGTACTTATAAAGATGGACAACACTGCAGACATCACAGTGGGCAGTCCCCTAGGTGCCAATGATCACTGTGCATTGTGGTCTAACATAAAGACAGGAGCAGGGGCAAGCACATGAGGAGAAGGGCCCTGGACTTTAGGATGGCAGATTTGACAGAAATGGAAAACTGCCTCAGAAACTGCATTGGGGGGGTTGGGGACTGCCAGGGAAGGGTATGGAACAGTGGGGAAAAATAAGTGAGGGCATAATTAATTAAGGCAACCAACCTCTGCATGAAGGAAGTGAGTAAACCACAAGGGAAATGAGATTGTTTTGGTTATCTAGGGAAGTGGTCAAGGTGGTGAAGGAAAAAATTGTGGCTTACAGAAAGTATAAGGACACAAAGACGAAGAAAGGCAGGGAGGTATGCCAAGTAAAACAGAGGGAAGCAGAAAAGACAGTGAAGGGAGAAAAGCTGCAGACAGTGGAAAGGATAGCTAAAAGGAGGTCACTAAATGGGATAAGACTGTCTTCAGGTATATAAGTGAGAAGAAGAAAGCAAGGGAAAGGATAGTGAGGATTAGAAAGGCAGAAGGGTGAGACTGCACAGAAGAGGACCAAGAGAAAGTTGCCCTCCTGAACAAGGACTTCTGCTCAGTCTTCACAGTGGAGGAAGGGAGATGTACCACCAGGGAGTAGTAGGCACAGGGGGGAGATGGAGACAAGTCCATTTTCAGAGGAAAAAGTCTGGAAGAGACTTGCAGCTGTGAAGGTGGACAAGGCTGTGGGACTGGATGATATATACCCAAGGGTACTAAGGGAACTAAGGGAAGTGCTAGCTGCTCCACTGACAGCCTTATGTAACAGTTCACTGGAAATAGGCAGGGTTCCAGAGTACTAGAGAAAATCTGATGTTTTCCCCTCTACATAAGAGCAGCAGCAGCAGGGAAGAGGCTAGCAACTATAGGCAAGTCAGTCTTCATTCAGTGGTGAAGACATTAATGTAAACCCTGCTAAAGGAAAGACTGGTAGAGTTATCTTGAATCCAATGGGCTGCAAGACCACAGGCAGCATGGATTCCCGGGGGGGGGGTGGGTCAGGGTCATGCCACATGAATGTGACAGACTTCTTTGACTGGGTGACCAGGAAATAGATCAGAGAGGGTAGTGGACATGGCTTATTTCAGCTTTAGCAAGGCCTTTGACACTGTGCCGCACAGGAGACTGATAAATAAATTGAGCAACCTAGAGATGGGATGCAAAGTGGTGAATTGGGCTAGAAAGTGGTTAGGGGACAGAGAGTGGGGATTAATAGCACTTACTCAAATGATGGGAGAGTGATCAGCAGGGTGTCAGAGGGCTCAGAACTGGAGATGAGTTCTCTTCAATGTCTTCATAACTGACATTGTAGAAGGACTGGAACAGAAGGTATATTTTTTTTGTCAGATGTTACCACAATCTGCAATAGGGTAGACACTCAGGAGGGGGGTGGAGGGAATGTGCAGGGATCTTGGAAACCTGAGGTGTGGTCACGAGCATGGCAGTTGGAGTTCAATGCCAAAAATTGCAAAATCGTAAAATCGTGTATCTAGGGTATAGGAACCCAGGAGCTGAATATTGGATGTGGGGGTACTGACAGTCACTAAGCAGGGAAGGGACTTTGGGGTTATCATAACTTATGACCTCAAAATGGCAGGGCAGTGTGACAAAGCAGTGGGTAGGGCTAGTGGGATGCTGGTGTGTATAGGGAGGGGTATCTGTAACAAAAGGAAGGAGGTAGTATTGCCACTGTCTCAGTTGCTAGTGAGACCTCACCTGGAGTAATGTATCCAGTTTTGGAGCCTGCACCTCAGAAAGTATATAGACAGGATGGAGGCAGTCCAGAGCAGGGCAAGTAAAATGGTGCAGGGATTGCTCAAGAAGTCCTGCAAGGAGAGTCTGAGGAATCTCAATATGTACACCCTGGAAGAGAGGAGAGTGAGAATTGACATGGTAGAGATCTACAAGTACCTCATGGGATGAATAGTGTGCAGGAGGAGAGTCTCTTTCAAATGAGAAAGAGCAACACGACCAGGGTGCATGCAATGAAGCTGGAGGAGGAAGTTTGAAAGGAATGTGAGGAAATACTACTTCACTGAAAGGTGGAAGATGCCTGAAACAGACTGTTAGGCAGAAGTGGTGGAAGTGAAAACAGTGGAGGGCTTCAAGTATGCATGGGATAGGACATATGGGACTTCAGATGAGCTGACCTTGATAAGATGGCCAACAGAGTTAACCTAGCCCTGGCAAAAAGAAATACTAGTGAGGGGGTACAGGCAAAGTGGGCAAGCATTAAGCATGCAATACTTGAAGCAACATCCCATTGTGTTAGAGAGAAAAGGAAGTGTAAAAGAAGAAGGAAACCACTTTGGTTCTCAAAAGCAGTAGCAGAACAGGTCACAGCCAAAAGGCTGGCCTTCAGGAAATATAAGGGAACACAGCGGGATGAAGATAGGGAGGCATACCAAACTTCCCTAAGGGAAGCAGGGAAGGCAGTAAGGCAGGCAAAGGCCCAAACCGAGTAAACACTAGCACAAACAGTAAAAGAAGGTGGCAAGACTTTCTATAGATACATTAGTGAAAGGAGAAAGTCCAGAGGGGGTATTGCTAAGATCAAAGGGGATAAGGGGGCATGTGAGGAGGAGGACCACATAAAAGCATCTATCCTAAATAGATACTTCTGCTCAGTATTTACTGAAGAGAAGGTAGGGCAGGGCCCACAGCTCAGCACCATTGACACAGTGGGGAGGGAGGTGTGCACTAGTCCCTTCACAAAAGAAAGGGTCTGACAAGAGCTCGATAAGCTCAAGGTGGACAAGACAATGGGACCTGATGGCATACATCCCAGGGTACTACAGGAGCTAAGGGTGGAACTAGCAGAGCCATTAGCAGAACTGTTTAATGAGTCTCTGAACACAGGAGGGTCCCAGAAGACTGGAGAAGTGCTCATGTGATCCTGCTGCACAAAAGTGGAGCAGGGAGGAGGCAGGAACTACAGACCAGTCAGTCTTACCTCAGTAGTGGGCAAGATTATGGAGGTAATCCTTAAGGAGAGGATCATGCAACACCTGAAATCCATAGGAGCATAGGATTCAAGACAGCATAGGTTTACAAAAGGAAGGTCCTGTCAAACTAATCTCATCGATTTCTTTGACTGGGTAACCAGAGTGATGGACCAAGGGGGAGCAGTTGATGTCACCTACCTTGACTTCAGCAAAGCTTTCGATACTGTTCCACATAGAAGATTGATTAATATGCTGGGTAGGCTCAGGATGGGTCAGAAGTTGGTCAACTGGGTGGCAAACTGGTTGACGGGCAGAAAACAGAGAGTGGTGGTAAATGGTATACAATCAGAATAGATGCAAGTCACAAGTGGGGTACCTCAGGGATCAATCCTGGGGCCAGTCCTCTTCAATATCTTCATCATGACATTGCAGATGGACTGGAGGGTAAGGTTTGTCTGTTTGCAGATGACACCAAGATCTGCAACAGAGTAGATGATCCAGATGGGGTGGGCAGAATGAGAAGAGATCTGGATAAACCAGCAAAATGGTCGGAAGAGTGGCAACTGGGGGTTAATGCAAAAGTGCAAGATCATGCACATAGGGAAGAGAAACCAAAGCCACCAATAGGCTGGGAGGAGTTGCTGGCAGTCACAAGGAAGAAAGAGACTTGGGCATCATCATCACCAGTGACCTGAAATCATCCAAGCAGACCACTAAAGCATTAGGTAAGGCTATGGGGATGTTGGGGTGTATTAGTAGGGATGTCACAAGTCGGAAGAGGGAGGTAATAATCCCTCTTTACAAGACACTGGTTAGGCCCCATCTGGAGTACTGCGAGCAGTACTGGAGGCCACACCTTCACAAGGACATTAACCAAATTGAGGTAGTCCAGAGAAGGGCAACAAAAATGGTGCAGAGACTGCATCAGAAAACATATATGGACAGATTAATGGAGCTCAATATGTATACCCTACAGCAAAAGCGGGAGAGAGGTGATATGATCAAAACTTTCAAACACCTTAAGAGCATTAACAAGGTAAAAGAGTCTAACATGTTTTAATATAAGAAAAATAGCAGGACAAGAGGACACAGCATGAGATTAGAGGGAGGCCGATTAAGGGGTGATATGAGGAAGTTCTTTTTTACAGAAAGGGTGGTGGGTGAATGGAACAGCCTACCTCAGGAAGTGGTTGATATGAATACAGTGCAGGGCTTCAAACAGGAATGGGATAGGCATAAGGGAGCAATACAGATGAGTATGAATAGATAGACCATTGACAGAGCAAAGGCCGATGGCACATTTATAAGGTAGAAAAAGAAATGGGCAGACTGGATGGGCCTTGCGGTCCTTATCTGCCATCAACTTCTATGTTTCTGTTTCTATTAATGAATAGACAGGGAGAAGGGAGGGTCGCCAAAGAACAGTTAGATTCTGTGGAGACAGAACAGGCAAGGAATATCTGGGCAGATTGGGTGGGCCAACCAGTCATTTTCTGCCAACAAATTCTATGTTTCTATGATTCAGACCCTTGCTGTGTGTTGTTGTTAGCATATTGATCATGTCAGGTCCTATTTAATTTCTGAATTGTTATATGTTGGCAACAATCATCTTCCTGTCGTAGAGTTAGAGATCTACCGCTGTTTCATGGTACTCTCCTAGCATTCTAGTTGCTAACAAAAAAAAAGATAGGGTTTGGTCAGCTGCCTGTGTTGCAGATTCACATATGGCTTAGCAACAGTATAGAGCAAAGTGGAATTGATATGTCATTCATTAAGAGAAGCTAAGAAGTCTTACTTTTATGCTCTTTTCTCCAGTTGCACTCATGATTCTGAAAACATCTGGACCAATTTAAGAAATATTGGTCTCTAATTTATCTGTGGTCCCATCAGGGTAATAATTCTTCAGACACATTAAGGAAACTGTTCATTTATTTAGCCAGCACTTCCTGTCATCCAGGGCAATTTATCAGAAAATCAAACCCCACTGTCACTGAATGGTTTGTCCAACCCCCTTGATCTTGCCTGGGCAACTGTCTATATTCCTCCTTTCAACTATGATGGCCCCAAAGAGTAATTTAAAATTTAGGCTTCGTGTACTTAAAAATGCAAATGTTCTCGAGTTATTGTTAAAATTAAAAAACAAAGGAAAGGGTTGGCCAGGTGGTTTGGAACCCAGATTATTGAAATATGTTGCCTTTCAAAATTGTGTTCCATTAACAAATGTTTTTTAAATGTTTCCATTTTGCCTGGCTCTTGTCCTGTGGGTTCAAAGCTTGCTAGAGTCATAAACAAAAGTGGCCCAGAAAAGTTTAATAATTTTCTTCCCATCGCTCTTCTTTTCTAAGCCAGCTAAACTATTTCAGTGTTACGTCACCAGACAGTTGTTTGCTTTTTTTGAATCTCAGGTTCTGCTTGGTGGGCAGCATGGAAGTTTAGACAGTTTCACTCAACTGTCACTGCAGTGCCAGAGGTCTTGAGTGCCATCAGTTTAACAACAGATGGTGGCAGATCCACTAGGGCCATCTTTGTGGTTTTGTCCGAGGCCTCTGACACTGTAGATCATGGTTTGCTATTGGATACACTGGGTGTCTTACATTTTTAATACTGAACTCTGGACTAGTTTTGTAATAATTCACATGGTCTCTCCCAGATTGTTTCTTTATTTTGTCAAGTTCCTACTCCTCTCTCTATATGCAAGGTTATCCCTCAGGGCTCAGTCACTGTTGGCTCTGTTCTTTTTTCCCTTAATATTAATACGATAGCCACTTTTGCGGGCGGACAAGGCACCAGGAACCAGATGGTGTACACCCAAGGGTCCTGAGGGTCCTGAAGGAACTGGCAGAGGTGTTGGTAGGCCCTCTGATGAACCTGTTCAACGCCTCCTAGGAGATGGGGAATGTACCCAGGAACTGGAGGATGGGTCAAGTGGTGCTCCTTCAAAAGAGTGGACTCAAGCACCAACCGGGCAACTGCAAACTGGTGAGCTTGACTTCCATAATGGGGAAGTTGATGGAGACCATTCTGAAGGAGATACTGATAACCTTTCTTGATAGCAATGGTCTGCAGGATGAGAGACAGCATGGGTTTGACATGGGACGATCTTGCCAAACTAACCTGATTGACTTCTTCAACTGGGTCACTAGGGCGGTTGATGAAGGCCATGCTGTGGATGTCCTGTATCTGTACTTCAATAAGGCTTTCAACTTGGTGCCACACAGGAGGTTAATGAACAAGCTGAGGGACATGGGGGTGGGAAAAAACTGGTGGGGTGGGTGGAGAGTTGGCTGAAGGGCAGACAACAGAGGATATTTGTAAGGTGGAAGACATCCAAGCCAAGGCCAGTAACAAGTGGAGTACCGCGGGATTCAGTGATGGGCCTTGTTTTGTTCCATGTCTTTATTGGAGACATTGCAGAGGAGGTTAAGAGTAAGATCAGCCTGTTCGCGGATGACACTAAGATCAGTGCAAAAGTGGACAATGAGGAAGGAAGGCAGGCACTCAGAGAGGATCTAGCTAAACTCAAACACTGGTCTAGGGAGTGGCAGTTGGGGTTTAACACTAAGAAGTGCAAGGTCATGTACCCCGGAGCCAGAAATCCCAGGAACAGCTACTGGCTGGGGGAAGTGCAGGTAACAGCTTCAGAGGAGGAAAGGGACCTGGGGGTAACAGTTACAGGGGACATGAAGGTATCAGCAAAGTGTAGGATGGTGGCAGCAAGGGAAAATAGGATGCTATTGTGCATTGCCAGAGGGATCACCTCTAGAAAGGGGGAGGTCATCCTGCCATTGTATAAATCACTGGCGATGCCACACTTGGAGTACTGTGTACAGTACTGATGCCTATACCTCAAAAAGGATGGGAGATTACTGGAGTAGGTGTAGAGTAGGGCTACAAAAAATTATCATGGGACTAGGAAAGTTGCCATACAAGGAAAGATTGAAGGAGCTCAACATGTACTCGCTGGAAGACAGAAGGAAAGAGGGGACAGATAGAGACTTTTAAGTACCTGAAAGGCATAAACAAAGTCAGGGAGGGAGTAGTGTTCCACTTACAGGGGGGAAGCATCACTAGGGGGCACAGTCTGAATTTGGAAAGGGGAAGGTTTAGGCTGGAGATGAGGAGACACTACTTCACAGAGAGAGTGGTGGTGGGTTGGAACGCACTGATGGAGAAGTTAATCGTTCAAAGGACAGTGAATAGCTTTAAGCGGGGCTGGGATCGAGTCAAGGGTAGGGTTAGTACAAACAAGAACACAAAGGGGGAAGGACCTGAAAAGAGGAGGAAAGGAGGGGTTTGGGTGGTGGTGGGGCAGCTGTAGTGATATGAAACTAAGAGCTGCACAGTTGGGCAGACTTGACAGACCTGTGGGCCTTTTTCTGCTGGCAATTTCGTATGTTTGTATGTTCATATTATATAGGTGGTCACAATGCCATTTGTATGCTGAAGTCACCACAATTTATTTGCCTTCTTCTTTATTAGTCTACAGTATTAATAAACTTCTTCAGTGTAGTTTTCTTGACTGCCAGTCCTTTGTTGAGCATTCTAAACTTGTTTTAAATGCCAAGGAAAACAAGCCAATATATTCTGATACGTCACTAAATTATCTCACCTCATGCGGTGGGCTGGTACTGTCTTGTCAACTGCTGATGGTGTAACTTTAGAAAGCTGTCAGTGCATGTGAATACCTTTATTTCTGTCTGAATTCCACAACCTTTGACGATGTGCGTGAGCGCACACACACACACACACACACACACACACACACACACACACACCATTAATTAAAGTCCATTGCCCCTTATGTTGGATCTACCAAGCCATGGTGAAACAAATTTTGCTGACCTCCCCCACAATGACAGACTGTCGCTGACATCCCAAACACCGCCTAGACCCAGCCACGATCAAAAACACATTGACACCTGGTCGGTGTTAATACAGGGGGGGATTGCCCCCCCCCACAACCCCTGGACATAAGGATTCTCAACTCTGGGGGGGGGGGCAGATGTCAGGGGAAAGCGGCTAACACCAGGTGTCGGTGCATCTGCATATCAATGCAACAACCCGTTTGACACTGTGGATGTCAAACGGTTTGTTGTGGCTGTGCTGGTTTCACTGGGGGGGGGGGGCACAGTAACAATGGTGTATGCCTTAGGGTGACTCCATTTGCAAGAATAAGTATTTTATAATTTCCTGGAGCTGCACACAAGACTTTATCATTCCCTGATATTTTCTTTATTGGACAATATGTATATTTATTATGCCTGTGCATCTAAATCCTCTCATATATATCTCACAAATAAGTATTACTACTACTCTTAACAAAACTGATGTTCTGTTGCCTACTTTTTTTGTGGTACTTCTACGCACCACTGTGTACTTCACCTGGATTAGTTACCACTGACTGATTGATGCCTACTTCATAAACAATATTTGCCTTGTGGGCTGTGCGGGGTAAACATCCTGGGTATCTTTTTTTTCTCCTGTTTCTCTTAGAAATCCCCTTTCAGGGCTGTGCAGTGCTGGTACCCTTGAGATTAATGTCCCACACAAAACAACGTGGAAGGTTGAATAAGCCATTGGCTATTTTTGCCCAGTGAAATGAAATGGCTTACTGACTCATCTACGAGATCACTTGCCTTTTAGCTTAACTCATCTGATGTTCCATAGCTGTTTTTGCCTGTTATGTAATTGGTGTTTCTGATGTTACATAGCTGTTTGTTAAGATCTGAACCTTTAGTTAGACCTTACTGTTATGACATTACTTGAATGTGTTTTGAAGTTATTGTATTGCCTATATCATGTATTGGATACATTGTATTTTGTGTCATATGTTACATGACTGTTTTCCCAGAATTGCAATTTGTAACTCATTTGTTATGCTCTCCTGGAAACCGCTATACATGAGCCTTGGCTCAAAGGGTTTTCCAAAAATAAATGAAATGAAAACATGGGAGTGGTAATTGAGCCTTGTTACGGTCACAACTACCTCCTCCTCCTAAATACCGGCTGCGAGGCATTTACATGTTGAGTTTTTACACCAACCAAGTTTAACATGTGACGACCCCCCCCCCAACCTAAGCTGTTCAATCACCTTGGAATTTTATTTGGTGAGATTAGTTTGGCCTCTTGACAAACAGATAACAGATTAAGGAACAGCACACTTCCTCATTTGTATTGGAATCTGGTCAAAAGCGAAGAATAGGGAGATAGTAACTATTAATGCATGCCCTTTTCTATTTTCCAGTTAGACTTCTCTTTAAGATATTTAAGTCACTCCATGCCTCATCTGCAGAGCGTTCCTAATGAGCAGCTCAGTGCTGTAGGACATAGAGCTGATGAGATCTATAAACACAGCATTAACGTTGCTTATTTTCCTTAAAGTAAAAAGCATATTCATCATAAAAGAGCTACATTTTGCTGGAAGGGTAGAAGCAATGGATGACTTTTGTAAGATTTGTTTGGTTTTCTAAAATGATTATAAATGTGGGAATGGTTATGGTCATGGTCACATTCAAATAAAAACCAGGCTCATGATATTAATGAAAATCCTGACATCAAAATGGAGGCAGCATTTTGTAAAATGCCACTATTATTATAACAGCAGCAATTCTGTGGTGTTCATGCACTGAATTTACTCAGCAATTTCTAGCTTTGCCTGAAATATTATTGCATTGACACATGCACAGGAGTGCAGCATTAGGCAGCTTAAATCATAAATCGTTCATAGTAAGGTTTATATGAAGCTCCTCTCTCTAGAGCCAGTGTGGTCTAGTTGTTAGAGCACCAGCTTGGGAGCCAGTAGATCACAAGTTCAATCCTGACCAGTACCATAAAACTCACTGTGTAACCCTCAGCAAGTCACTTAACCTCTCAGTACTCCAGTCCACCCAGCTTTCGCAAAGGACAGAAGCAAGATCCCACTAAACACAAGATGTTACATCTCAGCTGGGCTGTCCTCTGTAAATAAGTTGTAAAATAAATAATACTTGAACTCGATGTTCACTAGCACCTACTCAGCATGATTGTTCTTTAGAGACGCTGCAGTAGAAACACGGATCCATGTCCAGTTAAAAATACTCTCAGGGTCTACAATATCTAAGGCTTCACCCTTTTGCTGAGTCTGTTAAGCCTTTTCACAAAGTTCAGTATGGAAACATTACATAGCTAAGCTCTTCCTTACAAACTTTCTGGCCGAAGCAACAAGGCAGTTCTGCCTTCTATTGCTTTTCTGTACAATCAGGTTACGAGCCTTCAGCCACCCCCCCACCCCGCAACACACACACAAACACATTTGGACTTCTGAACATATAACATTTCTTGCTTACAAAACAGAGTCTGATATTTTAAGAATCAACACCAGTTAAAGAAAAGGCAACTCTGCCCCAGACAAGGTTCATCCTGGATGATAATTTTCCCATTTGTTAAAGTGCCCCATGAACTGTAAGCATGGGGGGGGTGCTTTGGTGCTGCTGAGTAGCCTGACAGAGGAGGGCTAGCAGTAGTAGGGGTACTGTCATTGCAGTTTGATAGCCAGTCAACTGACCCACCATTGGTGCTACGTGTCATGGTTAATCAACTGATCAATCACAGAGCAATGGTTGCTGTGAGACAACAAAAAGGCTGCTGTGTCCAGTGAGCACACTGCTCCCCAGTTGTGCCAAGCTAATAGGCTGTGTGCGAAAAGCACAGTATCTTGGTGCTTGAAAAGCCTACTGGTGACTAGGGAGAAGATGTATTTATGGATGGTAATTTTGAAAAGGATTCTTCAATGAGCTTAGAGTCCTCAGTCTATCTTATCCAAACTTAGTCCCTGATACAGAATATTTTTACAGTGTGGATCATTCGTGGGGTGTGGCTCACGACAGGCCACATTGCAATCCTGGCAGCTACTTGTTTTGACTGTACTGTGTTAGAAAAAGACCAACTAACCCTACTGAAAATGAAATGGCACCCTTTGTGGGCTTATACTAACCTATTAGCTATGTGGCTGTGTGCCCATGCATGAATGCTGCTGGGCAGGACTTAGTTGGTCATCTTAAATGTGTGTGTGTGTGTGTGTGTGTGTGTGTGTATTTATTTACTGAAATTGTTTCACCAGGAAAGGCACACTGAGCAACAAGATGCTTGTCTCCCAGTGCGACTGGGGGGGGGGGTTACAAAGGGATTGGATAACACACAGGTTATCAAGTGAACAATTAACAGAAGCAAATAGCAGCATAAGGATACATTTGCATGAATATACAAGCAGAACACATTGAATACATTGGATATTGTTAGGAGCAAATAACAAATACGTGACATGTAGCAGCAATACAAGGGTAATTTAGCACACAGTAGTACGCAAGTATAGACAACAGAAGATGTAGAACACATGTTGGCACAGGACAAAAGTGCATAGGTTGGGGCTATATTCCAGATTCTGTAGCAAGGCTAAGGCCGCTGGACAGGCAGTGGCTAGGGAAGCAATCAGTGCATGGCAGATTCAGGTACAGGAACAATTTGTAGTGAGGAAGTTAGCTAGGGTAATAGAAAGAGAGTGGGCAGAGGAGGAGTGCCAAATTTGAGGTGAGAGATCGTTCCAGAGCTTGGGTAACCGGTGCGAGAAGGCAGCTTGACCGGCAGTGGTCTTCCGCCTAGGGATTGATAGTTGTCAGGAGTCACAGGATCTAAGATAATGGGAGGGGGAGGGGGCAGCTGAGAGCATGGTGGAGAGGTAGGATAGGATGGTCCCAAGCCATCGGTTAGAGACGTAGTTAGCACAGTGTGAAATGCAGCGGTTTTTGAGGGACAGCAGTGCCATGGCTCAGTAGAGGTCACAGTGGTGGCTAAGGGGTGTATCATTGAGAGCAAAGCAGCAGAAGGCATTAAAAAGTGTGTCCAGTTTAGATAGGGTGGACTTAGGGTCTGCACTGTATACAATATTGCAGTAATCGAAGGAGGAGAGTATCATCTTCTGCACCAGTTCATGTCGGACATGGGGAGGAAGGCTACTGCGGTTTCTATATAGTGCACCAAGCATGGGGCATAGTTTTTTTTTGAAATAGCATAGATGTGGTCAGAGAAGGAGAGACGAATGTTGAGCCATACCACCAAGTATCGGAATGAGGAGACAACTTCAAGTTTTGTCCATCCAGGGTGTGGAAATAGGGAAGAGAGGGGAGTCTGGACAGGCATTGTCATGTGCCGAAGGTCATTGTGACAGTTTTTTTAGCATTTAAGGAGAGCTGGTGAGAGCTTAACCATTGCTGTACTTTGTTGAAGTCAGCTTGGAGGTTAGATTGGACCACTTCTGGGCAGAGCCTGTGGAGAAGAGTACAGTATCATCTGCATTCATGTGGATTGAGGAAGTAGAGCAGATGAGTGGTAGGTCATTTAGGAATATAGAGAACAGTATGGGTTCAAGAACCTACCCTGGGGGATGCCGATAGTTAAGGGAAGGGGTGGAGATAGCATTACAGACGCTAACGGACTGATTTCTGTCAGAGAAGTATGATCTGATCCAGTTGGTGGCAGCAACAGAGAGGCCTGATTCAGTGAGACACAAGAGCAATATGGGGTGGGAGACAGTGTCGAAGGCTTTTACAAGGTCGACGAAGACAGCTGAGGTGATCAGCCCACTGTCCTTGCCAGTCAGGATGGTGTCAGTAAGCCTTATCAGGGAGGAGGTGGTGGAGTGCCCTTTCCTGAAACCTGACTGGTAAGGTGTGAAGAAATTAGAGTCGGTGAGGAAGAAAGTAGCAGGTGAGCACAAGGTGCTCTTGTAGATTTGCTAGAACTGGGAGGAGGGAGATAGCGCAGTAGTTAGAAGGGGGGGTTGGGGCACCTCCTTTAGGCAGGGGGATGATGATGGTGTGATTCCATGCTTGGGGGATGGCAGTGGCAGCAAAGGATTGGTTTAAGAGTTTGGCAAGCAGAGTTGCTATGGCAGGGGTGGAGAGGTAGAGGAGTTTGGGGTCCAAACCATCTGGGGATTTGCCTTTTGAAGGGTTGAGAGAAAGTAGTGAATCTAGGCCATCCACTGCAGAGATGTCTTTGAAGGAAAAGGAGCGAGGCCTAGTCGGGTTCTTTATATCTGTAGAGGGTGCGAGAGGTGCAGGGTTAGGCAGGGAAGAGAGGAGAGTGGCAGCACAAGTGGAGAAATATGCATTGAACTCAGTAGCGACTGCTGTTGGCTCTGTGAAAAGGGAGTTGTTAACATTTAGAATTGGAGTGGGATTGGCAGCTGGTGGGGTAAAGAGGGAGTGAATGACCGTCCAGAATTTTGAGGGGTTAATTAGGTTGGTCTGTAGGGAGCTGCTGAAGTACTTTGCTTTAGCTAGAAGAGTGGCTGTGGTGCACTTGTTTCGGAGCATGCGGTATGTGGAGAGGTCTTGTGGGAGGCCTGAGGATTTATGCATTTTTCAGGCTTTGTCCCGGGCAATTTGACATGCAATCAGTTCTTGGGTGACCCAAGGCAGGTGGTTGCCTTGTACTCTTGTATGACGCAGTGGGGCGTGTATGTCCCAGATGCTGAGGAATGTGTTTTTTAAGTGGAGAAAAACATTGTCAATGGAGTCCATAGGAGAGGCTGGGGACCAGTTTGCTAATGCAAGGTCATCTAACACAGGGGCAAGACTGAGGGATTTGTAGGAGCATTGGACAAGAAATTTAGGGGGGATTTGGGGCAGTGGATTTTGCGCACTAGGAGAGTAACGTAGTGGTCACTGAGGGAGGCAGGAAGAATACCGGCTTTTATGACCTGGTGAGGGTGTGTGGTAAGAGCCCAGTCGAGGAGTGAGTGGTTACCAGATTTTAGGTTAAGCCGGATGGGCTCAGTAATGATTTGTGAGAGGTTTGCTGCAGAAATTTCAGTCCTGGTTTTGTTGAGGGCAGGAGCTATCCAGTTGTGGTTAAGATCACCCATAATGTAAAGTTGCCCTATCGGGGTTAGGCAGGAGATTTACTTGAGGAGGTCAGTGACAGCAGAGGCTGGTGTGCCCGGACGGCAGTATATTCCTGCAATGTAGATTGGTAGTGAGAAGGGGAGTGCCAGCTGAAATAATATTAATTCATAGATTTTTGGTTTGGACTTGGTTAGGACAACTGAATAGTGCAAGTCCAAGTTTACGTAGATGACTACTCCGCCGCCTCTTGAAACTCTGTCCTGGTGGGCCAAAGTGTAGCCTGGGATAGCAACAGAGGAGTCACTGATGTTTTTATTGAGCCAGGTTTCAGACAGGGTGAGGATATCTGGAGCATAGTGGGCAGCAAGTACCTGGAGGGAGTCAAGTTTGTGGACGAGGCTTCTTATATTTAGGTGCAGGAGGCACAGGCCACATGGGAGAGGGTAACCAGGGTGAAGTGAGAAGTGGCCAATGTAGGAGGTGGGGCTTGAAGAGATTGGGGGGTGTAGTTTGGGGGCAGGGTTCAGGTGGATGTCACCTGCGGCAAGGAGCAGGAGAGCAAGAGATAGTGTGGGCGAACGCTGTATGTGACTGGTAGGGAGCAGACGTCTCTTAGTAGAGTTGGGAGATTATTTGGAGCTGGGCGGGGGGGGGGATTAACTGAAAAATAACCCAGGAGAGTGATGGGTTGAAAAGGAATGGGCTGGGATGTGTGGCCGGGTGTGTCCAGGCATGGATGAGTGGGAAAGTGGACGCCAGACTGGAGGAGCCCAGCGAGGTTAGGCAGGAAAGGGGAAGGGGCATGGGAGAGGTGGGTGGCATTTTGGAGAGGAGGGGAGAGAGGGAGAAGAGAACAGGGATGAGCAGTGGCAGGTAGCCTAGTAGTAAGGCCATGGCACAGTTCTAGTGTTTGAGGCCTAACAGCTGTGGCAGCTTAGCGAAGGAGGAGGGTAGATGACTGGGATAAGGGCCAGGGAAATGGGTGGTTCCTGCGGGAGGATAGGAGACCAGTTAAGTTAAGGACTTGATAACCAATGAGGGAGCGAGTGGGACTGAGGGTCTTTGGTAGCCAATTAGGGAGCAAGAGGGGCTGTGAGCCTTACTAACCAATGAGGGAGTGAGTGGAACTGTGGGCAGGCAATAGGTGTGTGTGTGTGTGTGTGTGTGTGTGTGTGTACATGTGTGTGTAGGGGGTAGGGGGAGGAAATGGGATAAGACTCTCTTCAGGTATATAAGTGAGAAGAAGAAAGCAAGGGAAAGGATAGTGAGGATTAGAAAGGCAGAAGGGTGAGACTGCACAGAAGAGGACCAAGAGAAAGTTGCCCTCCTGAACAAGGACTTCTGCTCAGTCTTCACAGTGGAGGAAGGGAGATGTACCACCAGGGAGTAGTAGGCACAGGGGGGAGATGGAGACAAGTCCATTTTCAGAGGAAAAAGTCTGGAAGAGACTTGCAGCTGTGAAGGTGGACAAGGCTGTGGGACTGGATGATATATACCCAAGGGTACTAAGGGAACTAAGGGAAGTGCTAGCTGCTCCACTGACAGCCTTATGTAACAGTTCACTGGAAATAGGCAGGGTTCCAGAGTACTAGAGAAAATCTGATGTTTTCCCCTCTACATAAGAGCAGCAGCAGCAGGGAAGAGGCTAGCAACTATAGGCAAGTCAGTCTTCATTCAGTGGTGAAGACATTAATGTAAACCCTGCTAAAGGAAAGACTGGTAGAGTTATCTTGAATCCAATGGGCTGCAAGACCACAGGCAGCATGGATTCCCGGGGGGGGGTGGGTCAGGGTCATGCCACATGAATGTGACAGACTTCTTTGACTGGGTGACCAGGGAAATAGATCAGAGAGGGTAGTGGACATGGCTTATTTCAGCTTTAGCAAGGCCTTTGACACTGTGCCGCACAGGAGACTGATAAATAAATTGAGCAACCTAGAGATGGGATGCAAAGTGGTGAATTGGGCTAGAAAGTGGTTAGGGGACAGAGAGTGGGGATTAATAGCACTTACTCAAATGATGGGAGAGTGATCAGCAGGGTGTCAGAGGGCTCAGAACTGGAGATGAGTTCTCTTCAATGTCTCTCATAACTGACATTGTAGAAGGACTGGAACAGAAGGTATATTTTTTGTCAGATGTTACCACAATCTGCAATAGGGTGAGACACTCAGGAGGGGTGGAGGAATGTGCAGGGATCTTGGAAACCTGAGGTGTGTCACGAGCATGGCAGTTGGAGTTCAATGCCAAAATTGCAAAATCATGAAATCGTGTATCTAGGGTATAGGAACCCAGGAGCTGAATATTGGATGTGGGGGTACTGACAGTCACTAAGCAGGGAAGGGACTTTGGGGTTATCATAACTTATGACCTCAAAATGGCAGGGCAGTGTGACAAAGCAGTGGGTAGGGCTAGTGGGATGCTGGTGTGTATAGGGAGGGGTATCTGTAACAAAAGGAAGGAGGTAGTATTGCCACTGTCTCAGTTGCTAGTGAGACCTCACCTGGAGTAATGTATCCAGTTTTGGAGCCTGCACCTCAGAAAGTATATAGACAGGATGGAGGCAGTCCAGAGCAGGGCAAGTAAAATGGTGCAGGGATTGCTCAAGAAGTCCTGCAAGGAGAGTCTGAGGAATCTCAATATGTACACCCTGGAAGAGAGGAGAGTGAGAATTGACATGGTAGAGATCTACAAGTACCTCATGGGATGAATAGTGTGCAGGAGGAGAGTCTCTTTCAAATGAGAAAGAGCAACACGACCAGGGTGCATGCAATGAAGCTGGAGGAGGGGAAGTTTGAAAGGAATGTGAGGAAATACTACTTCACTGAAAGGTGGAAGATGCCTGAAGCAGACTGTTAGCGGAAGTGGTGGAAGTGAAAACAGTGGAGGGCTTCAAGTATGCATGGGATAGGACATATGGGACTTCAGATGAGCTGACCTTGATAAGATGGCCAACAGAGTTAACCTAGCCCTGGCAAAAAGAAATACTAGTGAGGGGGTACAGGCAAAGTGGGCAAGCATTAAGCATGCAATACTTGAAGCAACATCCCATTGTGTTAGAGAGAAAAGGAAGTGTAAAAGAAGAAGGAAACCACTTTGGTTCTCAAAAGCAGTAGCAGAACAGGTCACAGCCAAAAGGCTGGCCTTCAGGAAATATAAGGGAACACAGCGGGATGAAGATAGGGAGGCATACCAAACTTCCCTAAGGGAAGCAGGGAAGGCAGTAAGGCAGGCAAAGGCCCAAACCGAGTAAACACTAGCACAAACAGTAAAAGAAGGTGGCAAGACTTTCTATAGATACATTAGTGAAAGGAGAAAGTCCAGAGGGGGTATTGCTAAGATCAAAGGGGATAAGGGGGCATGTGAGGAGGAGGACCACATAAAAGCATCTATCCTAAATAGATACTTCTGCTCAGTATTTACTGAAGAGAAGGTAGGGCAGGGCCCACAGCTCAGCACCATTGACACAGTGGGGAGGGAGGTGTGCACTAGTCCCTTCACAAAAGAAAGGGTCTGACAAGAGCTCGATAAGCTCAAGGTGGACAAGACAATGGGACCTGATGGCATACATCCCAGGGTACTACAGGAGCTAAGGGTGGAACTAGCAGAGCCATTAGCAGAACTGTTTAATGAGTCTCTGAACACAGGAGAGGTCCCAGAAGACTGGAGAAGTGCTCATGTGATCCTGCTGCACAAAAGTGGTAGCAGGGAGGAGGCAGGGAACTACAGACCAGTCAGTCTTACCTCAGTAGTGGGCAAGATTATGGAGGTAATCCTTAAGGAGAGGATCATGCAACACCTGAAATCCATAGGAGCATAGGATTCAAGACAGCATAGGATTACAAAAGGAAGGTCCTGTCAAACTAATCTCATCGATTTCTTTGACTGGGTAACCAGAGTGATGGACCAAGGGGGAGCAGTTGATGTCACCTACCTTGACTTCAGCAAAGCTTTCGATACTGTTCCACATAGAAGATTGATTAATATGCTGGGTAGGCTCAGGATGGGTCAGAAGTTGGTCAACTGGGTGGCAAACTGGTTGACGGGCAGAAAACAGAGAGTGGTGGTAAATGGTATACAATCAGAATAGATGCAAGTCACAAGTGGGGTACCTCAGGGATCAATCCTGGGGCCAGTCCTCTTCAATATCTTCATCATGACATTGCAGATGGACTGGAGGGTAAGGTTTGTCTGTTTGCAGATGACACCAAGATCTGCAACAGAGTAGATGATCCAGATGGGGTGGGCAGAATGAGAAGAGATCTGGATAAACCAGCAAAATGGTCGGAAGAGTGGCAACTGGGGGTTAATGCAAAGAAGTGCAAGATCATGCACATAGGGAAGAGAAACCCTGAAGCCACCAATAGGCTGGGAGGGGAGTTGCTGGCAGTCACAAGGGAAGAAAGAGACTTGGGCATCATCATCACCAGTGACCTGAAATCATCCAAGCAGACCACTAAAGCATTAGGTAAGGCTATGGGGATGTTGGGGTGTATTAGTAGGGATGTCACAAGTCGGAAGAGGGAGGTAATAATCCCTCTTTACAAGACACTGGTTAGGCCCCATCTGGAGTACTGCGAGCAGTACTGGAGGCCACACCTTCACAAGGACATTAACCAAATTGAGGTAGTCCAGAGAAGGGCAACAAAAATGGTGCAGAGACTGCATCAGAAAACATATATGGACAGATTAATGGAGCTCAATATGTATACCCTACAGCAAAAGCGGGAGAGAGGTGATATGATCAAAACTTTCAAACACCTTAAGAGCATTAACAAGGTAAAAGAGTCTAACATGTTTTAATATAAGAAAAATAGCAGGACAAGAGGACACAGCATGAGATTAGAGGGAGGCCGATTAAGGAGTGATATGAGGAAGTTCTTTTTTACAGAAAGGGTGGTGGGTGAATGGAACAGCCTACCTCAGGAAGTGGTTGATATGAATACAGTGCAGGGCTTCAAACAGGAATGGGATAGGCATAAGGGAGCAATACAGATGAGTATGAATAGATAGACCATTGACAGAGCAAAGGCCGATGGCACATTTATAAGGTAGAAAAGAAATGGGCAGACTGGATGGGCCTTTACGGTCCTTATCTGCCATCAACTTCTATGTTTCTGTTTCTATTAATGAATAGACAGGGAGAAGGAGGGTCGCCAAAGAACAGTTAGATTCTGTGGTGACAGAACAGGCAAGGAATATCTGGGCAGATTGGGTGGGCCAACCAGTCATTTTCTGCCAACAAATTCTATGTTTCTATGATTCAGACCCTTGCTGTGTGTTGTTGTTAGCATATTGATCATGTCAGGTCCTATTTAATTTCTGAATTGTTATATGTTGGCAACAATCATCTTCCTGTCGAGAGTTAGAGATCTACCGCTGTTTCATGGTACTCTCTAGCATTCTAGTTGCTAACAAAAAAAAAGATAGGGTTTGGTCAGCTGCCTGTGTTGCAGATTCACATATGGCTTAGCAACAGTATAGAGCAAAGTGGAATTGATATGTCATTCATTAAGAGAAGCTAAGAAGTCTTACTTTTATGCTCTTTTCTCCAGTTGCACTCATGATTCTGAAAACATCTGGACCAATTTAAGAAATATATTGGTCTCTAATTTATCTGTGGTCCCATCAGGGGTAATAATTCTTCAGACACATTAAGGGAAACTGTTCATTTATTTAGCCAGCACTTCCTGTCATCCAGGGCAATTTATCAGAAAATCAAACCCCACTGTCACTGAATGGTTTGTCCAACCCCCTTGATCTTGCCTGGGCAACTGTCTATATTCCTCCTTTCAACTATGATGGCCCCAAAGAGTAATTTAAAATTTAGGCTTCGTGTACTTAAAAATGCAAATGTTCTCGAGTTATTGTTAAAATTAAAAAACAAAGGAAAGGGTTGGCCAGGTGGTTTGGAACCCAGATTATTGAAATATGTTGCCTTTCAAAATTGTGTTCCATTAACAAATGTTTTTTAAATGTTTCCATTTTGCCTGGCTCTTGTCCTGTGGGTTCAAAGCTTGCTAGAGTCATAAACAAAAGTGGCCCAGAAAAGTTTAATAATTTTCTTCCCATCGCTCTTCTTTCTAAGCCAGCTAAACTATTTCAGTGTTACGTCACCAGACAGTTGTTTGCTTTTTTTGAATCTCAGGTTCTGCTTGGTGGGCAGCATGGAAGTTTAGACAGTTTCACTCAACTGTCACTGCAGTGCCAGAGGTCTTGAGTGCCATCAGTTTAACAACAGATGGTGGCAGATCCACTAGGGCCATCTTTGTGGTTTTGTCCGAGGCCTCTGACACTGTAGATCATGGTTTGCTATGGATACACTGGGTGTCTTACATTTTAATACTGAACTCTGGACTAGTTTTGTAATAATTCACATGGTCTCTCCCAGATTGTTTCTTTATTTTGTCAAGTTCCTACTCCTCTCTATATGCAAGGTTATCCCTCAGGGCTCAGTCACTGTTGGCTCTGTTCTTTTCCCTAATTAACAATGGCGCTACTTTGCGGGCGGACAAGGCACCAGGAACCAGATGGTGTACACCAAGGGTCCTGAGGGTCCTGAAGGAACTGGCAGAGGTGTTGGTAGGCCCTCTGATGAACCTGTTCAACGCCTCCTAGGAGATGGGGAATGTACCCAGGAACTGGAGGATGGGTCAAGTGGTGCTCCTTCAAAAGAGTGGACCAAGCACCAACCGGCAACTGCAAACTGGTGAGCTTGACTTCCATAATGGGGAAGTTGATGGAGACCATTCTGAAGGAGATACTGATAACCTTTTGATAGCAATGGTCTGCAGGATGAGAGACAGCATGGGTTTGACATGGGACGATCTTGCCAAACTAACCTGATTGACTTCTTCAGCTGGGTCACTAGGGCGGTTGATGAAGGCCATGCTGTGGATGTCCTGTATCTGTACTTCAATAAGGCTTTCAACTTGGTGCACACAGGAGGTTAATGAACAAGCTGAGGGACATGGGGTGGGAAAACTGGTGGGTGGGTGGAGAGTTGGCTGAAGGGCAGACAACAGAGGATATTTGTAAGGTGGAAGACATCCAAGCCAAGGCCAGTAACAAGTGGAGTACCGCGGGATTCAGTGATGGGCCTTGTTTTGTTCCATGTCTTTATTGGAGACATTGCAGAGGAGGTTAAGAGTAAGATCAGCCTGTTCGCGGATGACACTAAGATCAGTGCAAAAGTGGACAATGAGGAAGGAAGGCAGGCACTCAGAGAGGATCTAGCTAAACTCAAACACTGGTCTAGGGAGTGGCAGTTGGGGTTTAACACTAAGAAGTGCAAGGTCATGTACCCCGGAGCCAGAAATCCCAGGAACAGCTACTGGCTGGGGGAAGTGCAGGTAACAGCTTCAGAGGAGGAAAGGGACCTGGGGGTAACAGTTACAGGGGACATGAAGGTATCAGCAAAGTGTAGGATGGTGGCAGCAAGGGAAAATAGGATGCTATTGTGCATTGCCAGAGGGATCACCTCTAGAAAGGGGGAGGTCATCCTGCCATTGTATAAATCACTGGCGCCACACTTGGAGTACTGTGTACAGTACTGATGCCTATACCTCAAAAAGGATGGGAGATTACTGGAGTAGGTGTAGAGTAGGGCTACAAAAATTATCATGGGACTAGGAAAGTTGCCATACAAGGAAAGATTGAAGGAGCTCAACATGTACTCGCTGGAAGACAGAAGGGAAAGAGGGGACATGATAGAGACTTTTAAGTACCTGAAAGGCATAAACAAAGTCAGGGAGGGAGTAGTGTTCCACTTACAGGGGGGAAGCATCACTAGGGGGCACAGTCTGAATTTGGAAAGGGGAAGGTTTAGGCTGGAGATGAGGAGACACTACTTCACAGAGAGAGTGGTGGTGGGTTGGAACGCACTGATGGAGAAGTTAATCGCTCAAAGGACAGTGAATAGCTTTAAGCGGGCTGGGATCGAGTCAAGGGTAGGGTTAGTACAAACAAGAACACAAAGGGGGAAGGACCTGAAAAGAGGAGGAAAGGAGGGGTTTGGGTGGTGGTGGGGCAGCTGTAGTGATATGAAACTAAGAGCTGCACAGTTGGGCAGACTTGACAGACCTGTGGGCCTTTTTCTGCTGGCAATTTCGTATGTTTGTATGTTCATATTATATAGGTGGTCACAATGCCATTTGTATGCTGAAGTCACCACAATTTATTTGCCTTCTTCTTTATTAGTCTACAGTATTAATAAACTTCTTCAGTGTAGTTTTCTTGACTGCCAGTCCTTTGTTGAGCATTCTAAACTTGTTTTAAATGCCAAGGAAAACAAGCCAATATATTCTGATCGTCTGCTAAATTATCTCACCTCGCCGGTGGGCTGGTACTGTCCTTGTCAACTGCTGATGGTGTAACTTTAAGAAGCTGTCAGTGCATGTGAATACCTTTATTTCTGTCTGAATTCCACAACCTTTGACGATGTGCGTGGGCGCACACACACACACACACACACACACACACACACACACACACCATTAATTAAAGTCCATTGCCCCTTATGTTGGATCTACCAAGCCATGGTGAAACAAATTTTGCTGACCTCCCCCACAATGACAGACTGTCGCTGACATCCCAAACACCGCCTAGACCCAGCCACGATCAAAATACATTGACACCTGGTCGGTGTTAATATAGGGATTGCCTCCCCACACCCCTGGACATAAGGATTCTCAACCTGGGGCAGATGTCAGGGGAAAGCGGCTAACACCAGGTGTCAGTGCATTCAGATATCATCAGAATAAACCGCTTGACACTGTGGATGTCAAACGGTTTGTTGTGGCTGTGCTGGTTTCACTGGGGCACAGTAACAATGGTGTATGCCTTAGGGTGACTCCATTTGCAAGAATAAGTATTTTATAATTTCCTGGAGCTGCACACAAGACTTTATCATTCCCTGATATTTTCTTTATTGGACAATATGTATATTTATTATGCCTGTGCATCTAAATCCTCTCATATATATCTCACAAATAAGTATTACTACTACTCTTAACAAAACTGATGTTCTGTTGCCTACTTTTTTTGTGGTACTTCTACGCACCACTGTGTACTTCACCTGGATTAGTTACCACTGACTGATTGATGCCTACTTCATAAACAATATTTGCCTTGTGGGCTGTGCGGGGTAAACATCCTGGGATCTTTTTTCTCCTGTTTCTCTTAGAAATCCCTTTCAGGGCTGTGCAGTGCTGGTACCCTTGAGATTAATGTCCCACACAAAACAACGTGGAAGGTTGAATAAGCCATTGGCTATTTTTGCCCAGTGAAATGAAATGGCTTACTGACTCATCTACGAGATCACTTGCCTTTTAGCTTAACTCATCTGATGTTCCATAGCTGTTTTTGCCTGTTATGTAATTGGTGTTTCTGATGTTACATAGCTGTTTGTTAAGATCTGAACCTTTAGTTAGACCTTACTGTTATGACATTACTTGAATGTGTTTTGAAGTTATTGTATTGCCTATATCATGTATTGGATACATTGTATTTTGTGTCATATGTTACATGACTGTTTTCCCAGAATTGCAATTTGTAACTCATTTGTTATGCTCTCCTGGAAACCGCTATACATGAGCCTTGGCTCAAAGGGTTTTCCAAAAATAAATGAAATGAAAACATGGGAGTGGTAATTGAGCCTTGTTACGGTCACAACTACCCCTCCTCCTCCTAAATACTGGCTGCGCAGGCATTTACATGTTGAGTTTTTACATCAACCAAGTTTAACATGTGACGACCCCCCCCCAACCTAAGCTGTTCAATCACCTTGGAATTTTATTTGGTGAGATTAGTTTGGCCTCTTGACAAACAGATAACAGATTAAGGAACAGCACACTTCCTCATTTGTATTGGAATCTGGTCAAAAGCGAAGAATAGGGCGATAGCAACTATTAATGCATGCCCTTTTCTATTTTCCAGTTAGACTTCTCTTTAAGATATTTAAGTCACTCCATGCCTCATCTGCAGAGCGTTCCTAATGAGCAGCTCAGTGCTGTAGGACATAGAGCTGATGAGATCTATAAACACAGCATTAACGTTGCTTATTTTCCTTAAAGTAAAAAGCATATTCATCATAAAAGAGCTACATTTTGCTGGAAGGGTAGAAGCAATGGATGACTTTTGTAAGATTTGTTTGGTTTTCTAAAATGATTATAAATGTGGAATGGTTATGGTCATGGTCACATTCAAATAAAAACCAGGCTCATGATATTAATGAAAATCCTGACATCAAAATGGAGGCAGCATTTTGTAAATGCCACTATTATTATAACAGCAGCAATTCTGTGGTGTTCATGCACTGAATTTACTCAGCAATTTCTAGCTTTGCCTGAAATATTATTGCATTGACACATGCACAGGAGTGCAGCATTAGGCAGCTTAAATCATAAATCGTCTCATAGTAAGGTTTATATGAAGCTCTCTCTCTAGAGCCAGTGTGGTCTAGTTGTTAGAGCACCAGCTTGGGAGCCAGTAGATCACAAGTTCAATCCTGACCAGTACCATAAAACTCACTGTGTAACCTCAGCAAGTCACTTAACCTCTCAGTACTCCAGTCCACCCAGCTTTCGCAAGGACAGAAGCAAGATCCCACTAAACACAAGATGTTACATCTCAGCTGGGCTGTCCTCTGTAAATAAGTTGTAAAATAAATAATACTTGAACTCGATGTTCACTAGCACCTACTCAGCATGATTGTTCTTTAGAGACGCTGCAGTAGAAACACGGATCCATGTCCAGTTAAAAATACCTCAGGGTCTACAATATCTAAGGCTTCACCCTTTTGCTGAGTCTGGTAAGCCTTTTCACAAAGTTCAGTATGGAAACATTACATAGCTAAGCTCTTCCTTACAAACTTTCTGGTCAAGCAACAAGGCAGTTCTGCCTTCTATTGCTTTTCTGTACAATCAGGTTACGAGCCTTCAGCCACCCCACCCCAACACACACACAAAACACATTTGGACTTCTGAACATATAACATTTCTTGCTTACAAAACAGAGTCTGATATTTTAAGAATCAACACCAGTTAAAGAAAAGGCAACTCTGCCCCAGACAAGGTTCATCCTGGATGATAATTTTCCCATTTGTTAAAGTGCCCCATGAACTGTAAGCATGGGGGGGGTGCTTTGGTGCTGCTGAGTAGCCTGACAGAGGAGGGCTAGCAGTAGTAGGGGTACTGTCATTGCAGTTTGATAGCCAGTCAACTGACCCACCATTGGTGCTACGTGTCATGGTTAATCAACTGATCAATCACAGAGCAATGGTTGCTGTGAGACAACAAAAAGGCTGCTGTGTCCAGTGAGCACACTGCTCCCCAATTGTGCCAAGCTAATAGGCTGTGTGCGAAAAGCACAGTATCTTGGTGCTTGAAAAGCCTACTGGTGACTAGGGAGAAGATGTATTTATGGATGGTAATTTTGAAAAGGATTCTTCAATGAGCTTAGAGTCCTCAGTCTATCTTATCCAAACTTAGTCCCTGATACAGAATATTTTACAGTGTGGATCATTCGTGGGTGTGGCTCACGACAGGCCACATTGCAATCCTGGCAGCTACTTGTTTTGACTGTACTGTGTTAGAAAAAGACCAACTAACCCTACTGAAAATGAAATGGCACCCTTTGTGGGCTTATACTAACCTATTAGCTATGTGGCTGTGTGCCCATGCATGAATGCTGCTGGGCAGGACTTAGTTGGTCATCTTAAATGTGTGTGTGTGTGTGTGTGTGTGTGTGTGTGTGTGTGTGTATTTATTTACTGAAATTGTTTCACCAGGAAAGGCACACTGAGCAACAAGATGCTTGTCTCCCAGTGCGACTGGGGGGGGGGGTTACAAGGGGATTGGATAACACACAGGTTATCAAGTGAACAATTAACAGAAGCAAATAGCAGCATAAGGATACATTTGCATGAATATACAAGCAGAACACATTGAATACATTGGATATTGTTAGGAGCAAATAACAAATACGTGACATGTAGCAGCAATACAAGGGTAATTTAGCACACAGTAGTACGCAGGTATAGACAACAGAAGATGTAGAACACATGTTGGCACAGGACAAAAGTGCATAGGTTGGGGCTATATTCCAGATTCTGTAGCAAGGCTAAGGCCGCTGGACAGGCAGTGGCTAGGGAAGCAATCAGTGCATGGCAGATTCAGGTACAGGAACAATTTGTAGTGAGGAAGTTAGCTAGGGTAATAGAAAGAGAGTGGGCAGAGGAGGAGTGCCAAATTTGAGGTGAGAGATCGTTCCAGAGCTTGGGTAACCGGTGCGAGAAGGCAGCTTGACCGGCAGTGGTCTTCCGCCTAGGGATTGATAGTTGTCAGGAGTCACAGGATCTAAGATAATGGGAGGGAGGGGGCAGCTGAGAGCATGGTGGAGAGGTAGGATAGGATGGTCCCAAGCCATCGGTTAGAGACGTGTTAGCACAGTGTGAATGCAGCGGTTTTGAGGACAGCAGTGCCATGGCTCAGTAGAGGTCACAGTGGTGGCTAAGGGGTGTATCATTGAGAGCAAAGCAGCAGAAGGCATTAAAAAGTGTGTCCAGTTTAGATAGGGTGGACTTAGGGTCTGCACTGTATACAATATTGCAGTAATCGAAGGAGGGGAGTATCATCTTCTGCACCAGTTCATGTCGGACATGGGGAGGAAGGCTACTGCGGTTTCTATATAGTGCACCAAGCATGGGGCATAGTTTTTTTTGAAATAGCATAGATGTGGTCAGAGAAGGAGAGACGAATGTTGAGCCATACCACCAAGTATCGGAATGAGGAGACAACTTCAAGTTTTGTCCATCCAGGGTGTGGAAATAGGGAAGAGAGGGGAGTCTGGACAGGCGTTGTCATGTGCCGAAGGTCATTGTGACAGTTTTTTTAGCATTTAAGGAGAGCTGGTGAGAGCTTAACCATTGCTGTACTTTGTTGAAGTCAGCTTGGAGGTTAGATTGGACCACTTCTGGGCAGAGCCTGTGGAGAAGAGTACAGTATCATCTGCATTCATGTGGATTGAGGAAGTAGAGCAGATGAGTGGTAGGTCATTTAGGAATATAGAGAACAGTATGGGTTCAAGAACCTACCCCTGGGGGATGCCGATAGTTAAGGGAAGGGGGGTGGAGATAGCATTACAGACGCTAACGGACTGATTTCTGTCAGAGAAGTATGATCTGATCCAGTTGGTGGCAGCAACAGAGAGGCCTGATTCAGTGAGACACAAGAGCAATATGGGGTGGGAGACAGTGTCGAAGGCTTTTACAAGGTCGACGAAGACAGCTGAGGTGATCAGCCCACTGTCCTTGCCAGTCAGGATGGTGTCAGTAAGCCTTATCAGGGAGGAGGTGGTGGAGTGCCCTTTCCTGAAACCTGACTGGTAAGGTGTGAAGAAATTAGAGTCGGTGAGGAAGAAAGTAACTTGAGTGAGCACAAGGTGCTCTTGTAGATTTGCTAGAACTGGGAGGAGGGAGATAGCGCAGTAGTTAGAAGGGGGGGTTGGGGCACCTCCTTTAGGCAGGGGGATGATGATGGTGTGATTCCATGCTTGGGGGATGGCAGTGGCAGCAAAGGATTGGTTTAAGAGTTTGGCAAGCAGAGTTGCTATGGCAGGGGTGGAGAGGTAGAGGAGTTTGGGGTCCAAACCATCTGGGGATTTGCCTTTTGAAGGGTTGAGAGAAAGTAGTGAATCTAGGCCATCCACTGCAGAGATGTCTTTGAAGGAAAGGAGCGAGGCCTAGTCGGGTTCTTTATATCTGTAGAGGTGCAGAGGTGCAGGGTTAGGCAGGGAAGAGAGGAGAGTGGCAGCACAAGTGGAGAAATATGCATTGAATCAGTAGCTACTGCTGTTGGCTCTGTGAAAAGGGAGTTGTTAACATTTAGAATTGGAGTGGATTGGCAGCTGGTGGGGTAAAGAGGGAGTGAATGACCGGCCCAGAATTTTGAGGGGTTAATTAGGTTGGTCTGTAGGGAGAGCTGAAGTACTTTGCTTTAGCTAGAAGAGTGGCTGTGGTGCACTTGTTTCGGAGCATGCGGTATGTGGAGGTCTTGTGGGAGGCCTGAGGATTTATGCATTTTCAGGCTTTGTCCCGGCAATTTGACATGCAATCAGTTCTTGGGTGACCCAAGGCAGGTGGTTGCCTTGTACTTTGTATGACAGTGAGGCGGTATGTCCCAGATGCTGAGGAATGTTTTTAAGTGGAGAAAACATTGTCAATGGAGTCCATAGGAGAGGCTGGGGACCAGTTTGCTAATGCAAGGTCATCTAACACAGGGGCAAGACTGAGGATTTGTAGGAGCATTGGACAAGAAATTTAGGGGATTTGGGGCAGTGGATTTTTAGCACTAGGAGAGTAACGTAGTGGTCACTGAGGGAGGCAGGAAGAATACCGGCTTTTATGACCTGGTGAGGGTGTGGTAAGAGCCCAGTCGAGGAGTGAGTGGTTACCAGATTTTAGGTTAGCCGGATGGGCTCAGTAATGATTTGTGAGAGGTTTGCTGCAGAAATTTCAGTCCTGGTTTTGTTGAGGGCAGGAGCTATCCAGTTGTGGTTAAGATCACCCATAATGTAAAGTTGCCCTATCGGGGTTAGGCAGGAGATTTACTTGAGGAGGTCAGTGACAGCAGAGGCTGGTGTGCCCGGACGGCAGTATATTCCTGCAATGTAGATTGAGTGGAGAAGGGAGTGCCAGCTGAAATAATATTAATTCATAGATTTTTGGTTTGGACTTGGTTGGACAACTGAATAGTGCAAGTCCAAGTTACGAGATGACTACTCCGCCTCTTGAAACTCTGTCCCAGGGCCAAAGTGTAGCCTGGGATAGCAACAGAGGAGTCACTGATGTTTTTATTGAGCCAGGTTTCAGACAGGGTGAGGATATCTGGAGCATAGTGGGCAGCAAGTACCTGGGGGAGTCAAGTTTGTGGGCGAGGCTTCTTATATTTAGGTGCAGGAGGCACAGGCCACATGGGAGAGGGTAACCAGGGTGAAGTGAGGAAGTGGCCAATGTAGGAGGTGGGGCTTGAAGAGATTGGGGGGTGTAGTTTGGGGGCAGGGGTTCAGGTGGATGTCACCTGCTGCAAGGAGCAGGAGAGCAAGAGATAGGTGTGGGCTATAGCAGTATGTGACTGGTAGGAGAGCAGACGTCCTTAGTAGAGTTGGAGATTATTTGAGCTCATGGGGATTAACTGAAAAACAACCCAGGAGAGTGATGGGTTGAAAAGGAATGGGCTGGGATGTGTGGCCGGGTGTGTCCAGGCATGGATGAGTGGGAAAGTGGACGCCAGACTGGAGGAGCCCAGCGAGGTTAGGCAGGAAAGGGGAAGGGGCATGGGAGAGGTGGGTGGCATTTTGGAGAGGAGGGGAGAGAGGGAGAAGAGAACAGGGATGAGCAGTGGCAGGTAGCCTAGTAGTAAGGCCATGGCACAGTTCTAGTGTTTGGAGGCCCCTAACAGCTGTGGCAGCTTAGCGAAGGAGGAGGGTAGATGACTGGGATAAAGGGCCAGGGAAATGGGTGGTTCCTGCGGGAGGATAGGAGACCAGTTAAGTTAAGGACTTGATAACCAATGAGGGAGCGAGTGGGACTGAGGGTCTTTGGTAGCCAATTAGGGAGCAAGAGGGGCTGTGAGCCTTACTAACCAATGAGGGAGTGAGTGGAACTGTGGGCGGGCAATAGTGTGTGTGTGTGTGTGTGTGTGTGTGTATGTGTGTGTAGGGGGTAGGGGGAGGAAATATGTGTAAGAGAAATCCCAAGTGGGCAGGGGAAGGGCTACCCTGGTATATGGCACAGCAGCCAATGCAGGAGATGGAATAATAGCAAGCGTCAGTGGATATGTACACCTGTAATGTTGGCTGTAGGAGACAGAATAATAGCAAGTGTCAGTGGATATGTACACCTGTAATGAAAGCATACTATGGGCCCTATTGTTAAATGTAGGTACAAACTGAGAGAAACTCTTTTTCAAATAGTCTCAGGTTCCCTACTTCATGCCAGATTGGCAACCATTTTGAGGCTAAAATAATGCATATTTCTTTTTAGATTTTCGTGAAAACATGTTGGTACTCTGAAGAAGGTACAGTGATGCCGAAACATCACTATCTGCTAACCTGGGAGAGAATGAGCCCCATGTGTCTGAACAGGTTTGCTCTGCGGTTCAAGACGATGCAGAACTGTTTAGAGGAATAAACTAGAAAAAGTGTTTGCTTGTTCCTTCATGTAACAACAACTAACATCTTCTGGCCTAAACATTTTGTTATGTTGAACATTCATTGCAATTCAATATTTTGGGGGCACTTGTTTAAACAGTGTTATTTCAGCAAGAACATTTGACATGATACACAGTAGACTGTATGGTTTTCAGCAGATCATAAACATATTGTTTTTTACTCTGTCTCCATTTATCGATACATAATATTTTTACTATTTTGTTAGCATTTTATTATGGTTTTTGTGTTTGTCTTGTTTTTTTTATGATCTGTAAGTTTTGGATTAATGTTTTAATGTGTAACTTGTTTGTATTTTGACAAGGAACTTCATTGGAAATGGGCATTGCTCAATTGAATGTATCCTTTATTCTTATGAATAAAAAATGATTTACTACTACTACTACTACACTACCACAATGTATCCATACACTTTTTATATAGCCATACAGTATATGATGTTGGCCTAGTTTCCATACTGTATATCGATATATGAAACTGTGTGATGGTTTAAAAAAAAATCCTATAACCACTATTTTAAAATGTTACTAAATTGTGGTTTGACTTCACCTGTTTAATGAAGAACTGTGCTGGTTTGAACTTTCTAACTCTTAAAGCTAAACCCTTTATGACGTCACAAACATTTCACTCTGCACTCTTTCAAACTCTGTTCTGCTTCATCTGTGAGAGTGTCAGAAGATAATAACAATCATGGTACATAATCAAAAGTAGTGGTGTGACTCAGTCATAGGGGAGCACTGACATCAAAACAATAGCTGGCTGCAGAGAAAGACCCAGTGTGACTGATCATTAAGGGCTGAGAGTCAGTATACGTACAGTATGTTATGATGCTGTAATTAAGAAAGGCAGAGAAGGACCAGATGGCAACCCTGTACTTGTCGCTCATGCATAGGTAAGGGTACGTATTCTCTTTAAAAGAGATGTTAAATAGGTGTTCAGGTTAAACTTCAGTATAGGAGGTTACACTATGTTTTTTACACCTTTAGTTGAGCTTTTTGGCAGTAATACTATACCATATCATATCATATCATATCATATCATATCATATCATTCCATACCATGCAATGCCATACAATACTGTACCATGCCATACCGTTTGTGTTGGGGGAGAGCACAGCTCTGCTGGAGAGGGCAGATCTATGCATATATAGAAATCTAATCCTAGCAAATAATTCAAATCTAGAGGACTGCACCCTGTTTTAGCAAAACATCTTATGCAAAAGCCTTAGACATACAGCATTTCTTAAAAGAACTCAGAAAAAAAAATTGTGAAGGACTGAGTTTCATGTCTGATATTGACACTGCTCGGGCTTACTTTGCAAACTAGTTCAAAACCATCTGTGACAAACTCATACTGACAAACCGTGTCAGAATCTGGGGAAGTCAGTACAAATGGATAACACCCAAATTGCTGCACTGCTTCAGAAATCATGCCAAAGCTTGGTCAGTCTATAAATTTAATTTAACTTATTTTATTTTTTAATTATAGACTTTTTGGCTAGGAAAGGCACACTGAGCTGAAACTTATTTCCAGGGCATGTCCTGAGAGATTGGGACCGAATACTTATCTCAGACACTTACCAGTTACACTCCCAAGAAAAGCTAAAGTTGATTTCTATTCCAAGCATTGGGCGACTTATAGAAAGTCCTCCCCAAAGAACCTCTGGACATACTTCAACTCCCTTCTAGGCAAGGATCAGTATAAGTTCATTGCTCGTCCTTACTACCCTGTAAAACTAGTGACTGATGGTCCTGGCATCACCAGCTCTTTAAATATGCACTTTACCAACCTAAATCTCAGCCTACATTCAACCCCCAACAATCCACTTGGTCTTTATGTAACCAGACCACAGATTCTTGCCAGGAACATACCTCCTACTGTACCTTTTACATCACAGAAATAGAACAGGGTGAAGCTCTTATACTTCTAAAGGATATTAAAGCAACAAACAAGTGCCTGTGCTGACAGGTTCAGACCCAGAACACGAAACCTACTGCAGCTGTCGAATGCATAACTGTTCCCATAAAATCTTTCTATCTCCACACTGGACAAATACCAGCAACCTGGAGAACAGCAAAGGTAACCCTCTTACACAAAGCGGGACCCAGCTCAGAACCAAACAATTACAGACCAATCTCTGTGCTACCCGCCCTCAACAAGTTTCTTAAGAAAAGTGTATTATGCACAGCAAACTAATGAAACATTTCCTGAACTATAGTATACTATCAGATGCCCATTCTAGTTTCTGACCCAGACACTCAACCAACACAGCCCTTCTAACGGTCAAGTGGTTCATCAACTGCTGTTAAGTTAGTAAACTTTACAGAAGCAATTTTCATTAATCTCACAAATGCCTTTGCCCCAGCGAATCATGACACCCTCCTCTCCAAGCTGCCCAAAATGAGGCTATCACAAGAATTTGGGAGGGATGTGAGGAAGTACTTCTTCACTGAAAAAGTGGTAGATGCCTGGAATGATCTTCCAGCAGAAGTACAGTAGTAGGGGCAAAAACAGTGGTAGACATCAAGGATGCATGGGATAGGCACAAGGGAATCTTAGTTGAGAAACGGGGGGGGGCATAGATCAAGTAGTGTTTGCAGTAACAGTATAGGCATGGACAAATGGGCAAACTTATTGTGACAGTATAGACATGGACAAATGGGTAGACTGGGTCAGCCAAGTGATCCTCATCTGCCATGAAATGTTATGTTTCTATATTTCTAGGTAATTACTAACCTAGATAAAAGACTGGCTATCTAACTGAACATAAGACATCAAGGCTTATGGGTGAGACCTCTCCAAATTCATATTATCTTGGTGTATCACAAGGATCTATACAGGGGCCCTTCTCTTCAGCCTATTCATAAATATCATATCATTTCCATTCATTTTGTTTTACTAAAGATAAAACCATAGAGCAGAGCTCATTTGCACAGGTGTCCTCCAATTGTTACATTAAAACTATTGTGTATCAAAGAGTTATCCATAAAACAGAAATTAGAAATTTACAGACAGTAAAAGACAGCAACACGAAATATACAAACAATTAATAACATAATGAACTAGAACTTCATGTGATTACAATAAACACCGGGTAATCCTGCCATAGCAAACTATTGTTATTGTGTAGGCTTGTGGTGTGAACCAGGCTGAAGTCACTGATCTGGATGGAAACTGCAATGAAAGATTGTGAAATCTGGGTCACAGAGCATTAAACGTCCATCCTGCCATCTGTTTCACATCAAGTATCAACATCCATGTCTTAGCTGATGGCACTGTGATTTTTTCTTCACTGTAGCTTCCTCACAGATCTCAACGAGATCCTTCAAATTGCCTTTGAAACAATTCAGACCTGTTTGGAAACATTGACATTTACTTAAAAATTCAAAAACTAAAGCTGTGCATTTCTGTGATATCAAGATGGTTCCCAACTCTCTTCAAATACTGCCATGCACAGGTCTTCTACTTGATGATGTGCAAAATTTTAAATGTCTGGGAATTGGGCTCAAACCAACACTTATAATCAGAGCACATCACCAGAATTGCTAAAACCCCCCAATTGTAAGCTTGGGCTGCTCTACTAAAATAGGACTTGTCTGTTGTTTTACAGTCCTGCTTCTTCTCCATTTCCCAGGTCCACTTTCCCTTGCTGATAGTACTCCCTCCAGCCCTGTCACCTACCTTCTGATGGACTTATTCTAGGTCTTAACCACCACTTACCCAGGACATCTTGTAGTGGGTGGGCTGCCATCTTCTTAGTGCGTTGGCCTACAGCAGCGGGGTGGACCAGTATCATCTGTGATGAACTGGAAGCATTTCTCCACCACTTTTCTCCCCATGGGATTACATCATGCAGTGACACATAGGTGCACACACTAACATGCCACCATGCCAGTATCAGATGGCATCCCTTTCTTTCTGGTGGTCTCAACCGAGGTCTTCGTCTAGCCACTGCTTGGAGATGATTGCACTGTGGGAAACACAACCCTCTTTCCCCTAGGTGGCCCTGATGACCCAAGTCCTCTCCTGAAGTTAGATCACTGATATCATAAACAGAAATGCTACCACTGTGACAGCAGGGCAGGTGAAATAGCAAATGCCTTAAAATTAAATTAATACCAGAAAGTTGCTGCTGCACCAGTCTCTACTAATAGCTTTGCAGTTATGAGTGAAATCTATTGAACCATAAGCTCCTCAATACCAGAAAACACAAGTATAGTCAGTAGCAACACATACAGATTTACAATGGGATGTGACACAAGAGCTCATCACTGCACCGTATATAATGCCCTAGGCCTCCTCTTCCCAGCCAATATGAGTGAGTTTAAAAGGGCATCTCTAATATTTAACTGTATTTACACTCACTAACCTGCATACCTAGCTCACCTGCTGCTACAGTATCTAGGTCCCTCCCACACCACTTACCAAGTGATGTCACAGTGTAAAAAGCTCCTATCGCTACCAAGGACAATAGGGCATGCAAAGTGTTTGGGAAAAAATAATTCTCCATCATAGCTCTAATTATCTGAAACTCCCTCCACAACTATACCATGGATAGCAGTGCTATACATAGATAGATAGATAGATAGATACTTTATTCCTATAGCGTCCCTTTCCGGAGACTCAGAGCGCGTCACAAATAAAAACACAATACAGCAATTTTAAAATATACATATGATATAAAATTAAAACCAATATAGTCCTGTTCAACCATCTCCCCATGTAATGTGAAAGCTGACAATTTTTTACATCTTTGTACATCTTTCTCTCACATGAACTGCTCATCTAACCATACCTCTCAACCTCTCAGTATTAAAGTGCATAGCACTAGCCTTCAAAATTAAGAGAAAATGGCCAGAATGTGTAGCACTTTTTCATTTTAAAAAATAATATATTTAAGACTAGTGGGGCCTATATGTTTAGTGTTGAGGAATATTTATATCAGGTTTGCTTGTTGTTTTAATAGTTTGTGTGTCCAGAAATAACTCTAACATTATGAGGAACATCAGTAAACTTTTGCAGAGCAAGGGTAAATCTGAGTTTAGTAATCATAGTGCTATGCAAAAGTCATAGCAGTTGAGAGGTATGCATCTAACTATTTACTTTACCTAGCCTTGCACATGTAAACAGAGAATTTAGTGTACTATTTGTTTAATTGACTCAATGTTACCATTGTAATTATTGTGCAACTACTCGTTTGCTGCACTGACTGCCCTAGAACGTGCTTGAAAAGCAGATGCTCCACCTCAATGAGGCTATCTTGGTGCACGCAAATTTGAATAAATAAATATATTTGCATTAATAGAGAGCCTCTCATGCAAGCATCTGAATGTGCAGAACAATTAGCACTTCTTGCCATGTCAAACAATCCCTGAAGTGTAGCCCCCTCTAGGGTGGAACATGGCATTCATTCTGTATCAGCACACCACATGAACAGCTTTCCTACTCTTTGTGCCCAGATGCCGACTGATTGCTGTAAAACCAGGTCAAGCATGTGGTTTACTGGGTTAACCAGGTTCACAATTTACTTACTCTGTTTCTTCTCTTTACTCAATAAGCCAGGCACTCCATCAGCTCCCTTCACTAGCCCCGAGTCCAGTGCCAACTGGTACAGTCACCACTGGCCCTCAGTTACCCTATGCCTAGTCCCTCAGTGTAATGGACCTACCCCTCCAGGTGGCTCCAACTGGCTGTGTGATAAGTCAGCTTGAAACTTCCTGGCCAGTGCATGGGCCCAGGGATCGGAAAGCCACAACTGTGTGGGGGAATGTGTGGCAGTGTCATCCATGTGAGAAGCACCAAAGGTTTTGTCTTTTTTGTCTATAAATGTCTCACCCCAGTTCCACTGGGATATGGCCTGAGAGAGATCACCTCCAGGCCAGTCAGAACAAGGGTCGGACCAAGCCCACTACCACACTCCATGTGGCACCTGCCTGCGCGAGTTATACACACATACAGAATAATATATGGGTAACCACACGCAACGAGGCTGTGTTTTTATCATGAAGTTGAGATGACAGCATATGAACCTCAACAGCAAAACTCAAGAGATCCACGCTGTCATCTCAACCCCAAGATGGAAATGCATGCCAAGTTGTCAGTGGCTGCCCATGTTTTATTTTATATAATACATTTGTTTTCATTTTTTCCACAGGAGTCACAGACACCGCACCCTGAAGTGAAAACAAACAAAAAAATTCAATTTCTTTGTTCTGTTCTATGATCAAATTTACAGACTTTTGCAAGGTAAAAGGTGCAACTTAGGGCACTAGTTGGTTAGTAAGCAGTGGAGTGTGGGGTGAATGAGGAATTCCACATTTTATGTCCTTTGAACTATGCAAAACAACTGTTTGTAATGCATACAGTAACACTTTGGAATGCACACAATGGTTCAGAAGGTGCATAACATAAAGGATAATGGATGGGCAACAGTGAGCAACAATGCTGTGTTCACTTCGCGAGGTTGTTATGACAACCAGGTAGACCTCAAGAGCGCAGCTCAAGAGATATATGGTTGTCATAGCAACCTTGAGAAGTGAACCCAGTGGTGTTGTTCACTGTTGCCCATCCATTGTCTTATATAGTGTATGGGCAACTGTGAACAGTTTTTTTTTGTTTGTTTTTTGTTAAGTTGAGTATCCTGACCTCTCCTCATCCTCTTACATCATCGACACCAAAGAAACGGCAGCAACTGCTGCCAGATGCCGAGCCCCTCATAAGTCACGTTAGGATATAATGAGGCACCACATCCTACCTGCCATTACCGTTAGGATATAATGAGGCACCACATCCTATCTGCCGTTAGCTGAGACTGCTGTTTGTTTCAAAAATAATAAATAAAAAAAAAAAAACTGAATTCATATTCTAAGTTCTAAGTTTTTCACCTTAGCAGCGCATGACATCTTCAGCTCCTGAGTGACTTATATTACAATCCCCGCTACCCACGTCTATTCCCTTCCCCGAACTTCAGCTCTGGAAACAAGTTTGATGAGCACTTCTCCCAGACAACTGTCCATAGACTGAATAAAATAGACATAGCAATGTCCTCCTGCTGTGTTTGCCAATCACCACTTTTCTGCACAGCACTGAAAGAAAACAAAATGGTTGGTTCTAGCTCTCTCCCATGCACTATAAGGATTTTGAGCAGGCTGATTTTTTTGTACAGAACAAAGGCTGACCATATACTATAACATTATTGCATCATACATCAAATTTCTGTGTTATGCCTTTAACTGGATTTTCCCTTCCTATCTGGAATCATGTGTTCCTGCCCATGCAACTCCCTCACCTGGGCCACCGGGGTCAACCCTGTAGCAGCAGGAGGCATCTACTCTCCCTGAGGCAGGACGCATCAGAGATTGATACTCAGCACTGCCTCTTCTCCCAAAAGTGTGATGGATGCTAACCCAAATTGTCAGCATGGTAAGCTGTACAACTTGCCATTTGATCACTGGGCACCCTCAAGGTGATTATTTTTTATATGAAACTGGCTTGTGACTAAGCTTTTGACAGGCTTCTTTAGGATGCTGAAAGCCTTGGGCAGGTTTGAAACCCAGGTAACTGTTGTAATGCCAACAGAGCAAAACAAAGCAGAAATGAATGTGGGAAGCAGATACCTATGCGCGTAAAAACACAAGGACTTGCTCCCTTTGTGTGTAATTTTCAAAGGGTTAATCAGGCAGTTCTGTAGCCTGGAGCCTAGCTTTAGTTAAAGTCTGGGAAGTATTTTATATCTACAGAGTGATGAAAATCATTTCAAATTGACGTGGGAGTACACAGTGATCCAGTGGTATGGCGGGCTAAGGCACTGGCCATCTTACCCCCGTAACACCGGAGGGTGGAGAGGTTCAGAAATGAACCAGTGTCATTTGTGGGGGTCGACTTGGGGTGGCTGAGTAACATGAAACATAGACAATGATGGCAGAAAAGACCAAAGGTCCATCTAGCCTTAGTGAGGGAGGTTTGAGCACCCTAAGGACTGTTTTCCTCCCTTGAGCTAAGGGGAATCCTGTGTCCCACTACTTGACTGCCATCTGATGGAGGCTGGGTGGCAGTGAGATCAGGAGCAGAAAGACAGGCTGGGACATCGCAGACATGCTACATCACTGCAAGCTGACATCTCTAGGGAAAGAAACTGGAGAAAAAAGACCCGGACCTTTCAACTTCCACAACAAGCCCCAGGACCCTATGTGGCACATCACCCTGAGAAGGTGGATAATCAGTTAGGTCACTGGATGGCTCTGTGACAGTATCCCATCAAGATCAGGAAGAAAGATCCGTGCGGTCGAAAACCGTATGGTCAAAACAGCACGTGCGCTTCAGAGTTAGTTTACATAATTTTGGTGCAGTTTCTGACCACGTGCTTTTGGGGTTTCAGCACAGTGTGTTTTTTGACACCGCGGCTTGAAGGAGTTGCTGGAATTGAGGGATGAAGGGTAGAATACATAGATAAAAAACTGACATGGGGGAATCATTTTACTTCCATTTTCCATGTTCATAATTTGTGTCTGAGAACTATTTTACTCCCCCCCACCGCCCCCACAACTCCACACAGAGAAACAAAATCTTTGCAATACTTCAGAAATGTTTACCTACGGAATTACTGTACTTCCAAAGAAAACAAAATCTGAAGCCTTCTTTGGAAAAAACAGTAATTTTAGAGAGAAAACAACAGGAATTCAATATCACTGGCATTCCTCTAGCTCTTTGTAGAAACACAGTTTCCTGCTATTAGTTTATAGGGTTTAAGGATACTGTTTCAGGATACATTTGTAGGAACATACACAGCAATGGAAAGCTCTTATCAATTCAGACTAGGTATTAAAAATATGATACACTGAAATAACTTAGTTCTGAGGAAGATCACATTTCCAGAAAGCCTGTCCTAAAATGGAATTTGTTTTTGTCAGTGAATGCCCCACTTGTGACCTTGCAACATTTGCAGCAGACCTCTGAAATACAAGGACAAGTTGCAGTACTTCCTATTGGAAGAAAAGAGCATACATCGGTCTATTTCTTGCTTGCTGAGTTCATTTTTGCTGTTACACAGGATGAAATCTCAACAGAGAACTCACTACCTCAGTAAGGACTGATCATTTTGACACAGAGAGAGCGTACTGCTTTGTTTCACAAAACAAAACCTGATGCTACTAAGGCCATAGCCGAAAAAGAAATGTTGAGGTACCAGCTCCACTACGTCTTATAAAATGTGTATTTTTTCACTCTGAGTTGATTGTGCATGAATATTTATCAGAGTACTGTCTTGTGGGAGGCCATTTGCATGTATCACTGGTATTCCCCTGAATAAAAAGGATGAGCAGTTTTTGTCATATTAACTAACAAAGTTAAGTCTGTGAAGGGAATGAAGGGTACAACGTGCTGCCACTCCAAGAAAATGTGCAAAACACACACACACACACACACACATACATATCAGTCAACTCATTTTTCCTGCCCTAACTGAAAACAAAAATAAAAGACCTTCAGATTTTAAATGATACCCCTGAAGGCTGATCAGTAATGTAGCCAGTTTATGTTGCTCTCTGAGAAACTCACCGGGCTTGTTTTTGGTTTTTCACACATTTCACTTACTGAGGAGTAGCGTGTAGCTAATGGACCGTGTATATTAGAACATGGCGTGATAATAACAGTGTGACAATCAGCATGATTGGTCATTTGATTCAGCAGAAACCACTGATCAGTAATGGAAGCTGACAGCTAGGTGATGGAACGGATTGTCTATCCCTGGCCCTGGATTTACTCTGCTTTATGTGACTGGCAGGCACTACAGAAATAATCCCTCACTTTTGTCTAGGCAATAATTTGGAAGTCTGACTTTTGATTGTCAGAGCTGCTTGACTTTGTGTAGGGAAGTGCTGAATCATCCAATTCTGAAACACAGAATTGCAACTCATGCCTTTTTCTTATAAGTGAGGGTGAGTGAATGTGAAAACTGACAATTTCAGTTTGGTTTTGATTTGGATCACCTGTCTTCAGTAAGGCTTGAACACATCAGCCAAAGGCATTTTAGGTCCTTGTTATGGGGGTCTAGCAGACTAAATATCGGGGGTTTAAACATCGGGGTAAGAGATACCCCTTCACCACCCCTTGCCCATTCCAGTCAATCCTGACCTCTTTCACCATAGAAACACAGAAATTGATGGTAGATAAGGACTGCTAGGCCCATCCAGTCTGCCCATTCTCCCTACCTACTGGAAAAACCGCAGACCATACTTAATCTCTGGCTTTACCTTCTCATTCCTATCACTAAGTTTCCCCTATGCCTGTCACATGACTTTTTGAATTCCTCCACTGTGTTTGCTCCCACCAACTCCACTGGGCGTCTATTCCATGCATCCACCACACTTTCTGTGAAGAAATGCTTCCTCACATTACCCCTTTTCATAGAAACATAGACTTTGATGGCAGAGAAGGACCGCTTTGCCCACCTAGTCTGCCCATTTCCCTACCTACAGGATAAGCTGCAGATCCTAGTTAACCAACAGCCTATTTCTTCCTACCCCCCACAAATATTGCCCTATGTGTGTCCCTTGTATTCTTGAATTCTCCCACAGTTTTAGACCCCACAACCTCCTCAGGAAGGCTGTTCCATGCATCCACCACCCTCTCTGTGAAAAAAATACTTCCTCACATTGCCCCTGAACCGCTCCCCCATCTTCAAATTGTGTCCCCTTGTTCTTGCACATCTCTTTTTCTGAAAGATGCTACCCTCTTGGACTTTGTTGATTCCACTGAGGTACTTAAAAGTTTCCATCATGTCCCCACTCTCCCTCCTTTCCTGAAGGGCATGTCGTATGGCTTCTCTTGCAGACCCTGCACCATTTTATTTGCCCTCCTCTGGACTGCCTTCATCCTGTCTATGTCCTTGGGGAGATGGGATCTCCAGAACTGGATGCAGTACTCCAGATGGGGTCTCACCAACTGTCTGTACAGAGGGATAACAACTTCATGTTTTCTGCTGGTGATGCCTCTCCCTATACATCCCAGTATCACCCCAGTCCTCCCTACTGCCTTCTCACATTGCTTGCTAACCATAAGGTCATCTGATATGATTACCCCCAGGTCCCTTTCCATTTTTGTTGTTGTTACTACCCCCCCTCCCATTGTGTAATCATCCCCTGTTTTTTTTCCCCCAGGGGCATTATTTTGCACTTCTTTGCATTGAATCCAAGCTGCCATACTTCTGACCATTCCTCCAACCTTGCAAAGTCCCTTCTCATCCTTTCCACGCCTCCTTGTGTATCAACCCTGTTGCAGATCTTTGTGTCATCTGCAAAGAGGCATACTTTTCCTTTCAGTCCCTCTGCAATGTCACTTATACAGACATTAAAAAGGACTGGACCCAGTACTGAACCCTGAGGTACCCCGCTAATAACCCCTCTTTCTTCAGAGTGGACTCCATTTACAATTACCTTCTGTGTCCTGTTGTCCAGCCAGTGTTTTACCCAGGCTACCACCATGGGACCCACTCCCAGGCTGGTTAATGTGACTATTAATCTTTTGTATGGATCTGTGTCAAATGCCTTGCAAAAGTCTAGGTAGGCCATATCCACGGCTCCTCCCTGGTCTACTACTTTGGTCACCCAGTCAAAGAAGTCAATTAGATTCATCTGACATGACCTTCCCTCTGTGAATCCATGCTGCCTTGGGTCCTGTGCCCCACTGGCCTCTAGGTACTCAACAATTTTTACCTTCAGAAGTGATTCCATCACTTTCCCTACCACAGAGGTCAAACTGACAAGTCTGTAGTTTCCTGCCTCTGTCTTGCTCCCAGTTTTGTGAAGGGGAACCACATCCGCCTTCCTCCAGTCCTCAGGTACCACACCATCCTCCCATGATTTGTTAGAAAGGGTAGTCAGTGGTTTCACTAGTTCTCCCCTTAATTCTTTTAGAATTCTGGTGTGAATTCCATCAGACCCCATTACTTTGTCCACCTTCAGTTTTAGGAGTTCTTTCAGAACCCTTTCATCTGTGAAAGGACTGGGATCGATCCCCTATCAAGAGTGCTTCTGTTAATTGTATTAGGTACCTTCCCCTCCTCCTCTTTTGCAAATACTGAGCAGAAATATTCATTCAGCATCCCTGCTTTTTCACTGTCCCTCTCTGCCCACCTACCGTCCATTCTATTCAGCCTCACTATCCCTCCCTTTGTCTTTCTATGCTCCCTGATGTACCTATAAAAGGTTTTATCCCCCTTCTTAACCGAGTTGGCTATCTTTTCCTCAGTTTGGGCCTTTACTATTCTGACTTCTCTCCCTGGTTCCTTCTGCCTTAGCTGGTACAGCTCTCTGTCCAGCTACTTCTGTGTTTCCTTATGCTTCCTGAATGCTATATTTTTCTCCCTGACCTTCCCCGCCACCTCTTTTGAGAACCATAATGGCTTTTTCTTTTGTTTTGATTTGTTTGTTTGCTTCACACAAAGGCTTGTTGCCTCTGTGATGGCAGATATGATGTTTCCCCATTGTTGTCCCACCCCTCCTTCTAGCCTGTTTGCTAGTGCTTGTCTAAGGCACTCTCCCATCTTGCCAAAGTCAGCCCCCTGAAGTCCAGTACCCTCACTTTTGTATGGCTTGACTCTGTAGCTGAGTCTACCCCCTTCCAACCTCATGTCATGCCCCCTTATTCCTGAACGTTTCCTTTTCTGAAAGATGCAACCCTCTGGTACCCAATTTATGCCCTTTAGATATCTGTAAGTTTCTATCATATCTCCCCTTTCTCTCCTCTCCTCTCCTCCAGGGTATACATACTGAGGTCTCCCAGTCTCTCCTTGTATGACTTTTGGTGCAGGCCCTGCACTCTTTGTTGCCCTTTTTTGAACTGCCTCTGCTCTGTTTATGTCCTTATGGAGATGCGGCCTCCAGTACCATCTCTCATTTCTACAGTAATTTTTTTTTTTAGTAAAGTCAGCATGTGGCACAGAGCCAGGTATTGGACCCTTTTTTTAAATAAAGAAATGTCTGGGGAGATAAGAGGAGGGAGGCAAGTGAGAGGGAATGGGAAAGGGGTGGCTACATGACTAGTCCAGGCCACCTCAGAAGGGCGAGAGTGTTTTTCTTATTATATGGCTGAAAGGTGAAATGATTTAAAGCGGTCCAAATGTTCAAATGGGCTGAATCAAAGATAAACATGCCAAATTTTGGTACATTCACCCAATACAGATTTGGTATTGGTTCATCCTTGCTGTATTTCCACAGAACCATGATTCTGTGTGTAAGTGTGTGGAAGAGGCATCAAGTGTAATTGATGCAGGTGTATTTTAGTTGTGGATAACACCTGATGCTTGCTAGCTCATGGTGGTTAGGGGAGAGAGTACCTTTTGAAATGTAATAACTTTTGAAATTTAAGTTTAGACTAAAACAGGCCTACAAAGACTTTCCACAATCATCAGTTCTGGGTGGTAGTTTTTTATATTTTCTTCCAGCAAACCAAACATTTATTCTTGAAAGCAGTATTGCTTTAGATCTCATTTCCACGTGTAAGATCAAATCAATCTGTTACAAATCTGAATAGCATTCACCATGGGCTCAGTTCTCATTTGTGTTGGACTGCCACAAGCCCTGGGGGCACCAAATACATGGTACATGGGGCTTGCAGTGGTCCCTGGCCAGCATGCAGGATTCTCGATCCCATGCGCCATATGGAGTGAGTTGGGGACCCTGTTACAGGGTTTGTGCCACATATTTGGTGTGAGCTACCATAAAAGGGGTATATTGTTGCAAATGGACAGACCTTTGAGAATCTGGTGCAGGGGGCATCAGAGTGGTCAGTGCAGTGCAGGGTTTGATGCAGGGCTTCAGCAAGTGCATCAAGCTTTGAGAATCGAGCCCACAGTTTCACTCAAAGCAATTGTACGAGCAATAAAATGCATATTAAATACTTCCTAACAGCACTTTACATGGGAAAGGGTCCTAAAGGAATTGGAAAGAATAAGAGTTGATAAAGCAATGGGGCCAGATGGGGTGCACCCCAGGGTCCTAATGGGACTAAGAGAGGTGGTGACTGAATCTCTGGCAATTCTGTTTAGCCAATCACTGGAAACACGGGAGGTACTCAAAGACAGGAGGACAGCAGATATAGTCCCCTTATATAAAAGCTGGAACAAAGTGGAAGCGGGGAATAACAGACCAGTCAGCCTGACCTCGGTTGTGGAGAAGATCATGGAAGCACTACTGAAGGAGAGATTGGTGACATATCTGGTTGCCAATGAACTACAGGACCCAAGGCAGCATGGTTTCTCCGGTGAGAGATCATGCCAGATCAACCTCAATGAATTTTTCGACTAGGTGACAAGGGAGGTGGATCAGGGGATGGCAGTGGATGTAACCTATCTGGACTTCAGCAAGGCCTTTGACACTGTTCTGCATAGATAGCTGTTAAACAAACTGAGTACTATGGGAGTGGGCAGGACAGTAGTGCAGTTGGTGGGTAACTGGCTGGGTGGCAGGACACAAAGGGTGGTGGTAAATGACTGCTACTCCACAGAGGGAAGAGTGGCCACTGGGGTGCCACAGGGATCAGTGCTGGGATTGGTCCTATTCATCATCTTCATTGGTGACATTGCACAGGACCTAGAAGGCAGAATTTCCCTGTTTGCTGATGACATGAAGCTCTGTAACAGAGAGGACATGCCAAAGGGTGTAGACAGAGTAAGGAGGGACCTGAAAAAGCTTGAAGAATGGTCAAGGGCTTGGCCGTTGAAATCTAATGCAAAAAAGTGCAAAATAATGCATATGGGGCACAAAAACCCTGGAACAACATATCAGTTGTGGGGCGAGGCTATAGCATGCACCAAGCAGGAAAGGGATCTTGGGGTTATCATCTCTGATGACCTCAAGGTAGGGAAACAGTGTGACAAGGCGTCAGGTAAAGCAAATAGGATGCTGGGATGCATAGGCAGGGGCATCACCAGCAGGAAAAGGGAGGTCATAATTTCACTATACAAGACTCTAGTGTGGCCCCACCTGGAGTACAGTGTCCACTTCTGGAGACCTTACCTACATAAGGACATAGACAGGGTGGAGAAAGTACAGAAGAGGACAACAAAGATGGTACAGGGATTGCATCACACGTCCTATGAGGACAGGCTGAATGACTTGCATATGTACTCCCTGGAGGAGAGAAGGGAGAGAGGGGGGATATGATAGAGACAAAGTACCTTACAGGGAGGAACAGGGTGCAGGAAAACACTATTTTCCAGAGAAAAAGATGTTCCAGGACTTTAGGGCATGGGATGAAGTTGGAGGGAGGGTGATTCAGAGGAAATCTGAGGAAGAATTTATTTACACAAAGGGTGGTGGATAAGTGGAACACCCTGCCTGAGGAAGTGTGGGGGCTGAAGCAATCACAGGATTTAAGAATGCATGGGATAGATATAAGGGAATCCTGGAGGTCAGGGGTAAGGGGTAACAGACTTCTAGAAAAACTTAAAGTGATCCTGTGAGCTCAAATAGGCAGACTGGGTGGGCCATAGGCCCTCATCTGCCAACAGTATCTATGTACCAAAAGGTTGTATTAACTTTCTATTTTTTAATAAACTGTGTAGAGAAGAAACATAGAATTTGTTGGCAGAAAAGGACTGACTGGCCCATCCATTCTGCTGCCCAGATGTTCCCTGCCTAGACCCTAACTGGTCTCTGACAAAGCTCCCTCCTCCTTGCATATTTAGTATTATACAATGGCAAGAAAAAATCCTGGACTCTGATTGGTCAGTCTTGGGCTGGACCCGTGATGTTATCCCAGTACAACATCGCTGGTCTACTCTCATCATTATGGCTGCTATATGGCAGCTCTCTTTTTTTGCATCTCCTCTTAGGAAACAAAAATATTTTTCTACACTAATAAAAACATTCTTTTAAACTATTTTTTTATTTTATATATAACAATGAGCCATTGTAGAATAGTAATAATGCCCCCCAGGTTGTGTGTCATTTGGAATAACGTCACGCCTCAGTTGTTGGACACACTCGGCCTGCGGCCTCATGCCCAACCACCTGAGGTGTGACGTTATCACAGCACGACACACACCTTGTCAGGCATTATTGCTTAAACATCCCCCATGTCTAGCCCATGCATGCTAAAGTCTCTTATTGTTTTCACCGCCACTATTTCCATTGGCAGTCTGTGCCAAGCGTTAAACTTGACTTTCAAGAGAAGAAGATCTAATTTATGAGCAGCGGTGTATCTGATATTTTTATTTATTTTATTTATTGAAGGTCTAGGAATTACAACCTTTTGAGTCAGAGACTTATTTGCAAAGGCTCCACATCATACATAGATGAGGACAGGTACAAAGTATAACAGAATACAGAATACAGAGTATCTACCTGGATTGGGTAAGTAATACAAAGATGACTATGAATTTGAAAACAATTGTGGATAAAGTACATTAATAACAATAGCAGGAATTTCCTTGTACAATAAAACTATGTCATAAATATTTTTCTATCAGTTCGATCTTAACATAAGATTTATTATCTTTATTTAATATCTTGACATCAGATATGATGTCTTAAAATGAGACATCATATACTGACATGAGGTTTAGGGCTCAATTTTCAAAGGCCAAAATTTGGCACATGGTGCCTGCATCAAAAGAATTTGATGCAAGTGGCACCTTGCACCAAATGTTGTGGCGATCCCAGTTTTTGAATACAGGGTCTGTCGAAATCAGGATGCCTTGTGCCAAAGCCACCCTGTTCCACCCCTGTGCCAGAAGTGCCAGTGCCCCAGGCTGCAAGCGGGCTTTGGCGAAATGGTGGGGCTGCAGCATCCCCTTATTAGGGATTTTGGAAGCCCTGCCATGGACACAACTCAGCGCTGAGACTAGACTAGCCTTGAGTTGGTCTAACAGCCCTTGTGCCAAGTGTCTAGTGTAAGCTGCATTGGGGAGAGGGTGCTTGGCACAAAGCAGCCGGACTGCTAGGGGTGCCAATACTGGGCAGAATGGGCATGGTGGGGTGTGGGAGGGAACACTGGTGGCAGCAGGGCAGGCGTGCCTGGACTGTGAAAGAGCACTGTGGACTGACAATGTAGATAACCCCCTAGAATGGCGCTATCAGTATAGCACCAGCCAACTGAGTGCTACTCTGGATAGCGTTATCACAGACAGCAAGAGGGAATTTACAGTGCTTGCAGTATGCACTCCCCAGGTCACTGTCCATGGTGCTGACAGTTGGCACCAGAATCCAGAAGGCTGGCTGAGTTGCTTCCTTGGTGTGGTGGGCTGAGGCATAGAGCAGCTTGGCCAGATGGCAGTGGAGATCAGGGTTCTAATCCTGGTCTTCTTAGATTTTGGTGATTGGGACTTTATTTTTTTTTACAAGGGGTCATGGAAACAGTATTCCATGGCCCAACAAATTTCATCTTGCCTAGTGATCCCTCCCCCTAGAGTGAGAATCCTTTAGTCGGGGGTGCCGGGAGCAGAGTCCCCATGTTGGGGGTTGCGGGGGACAGAATCCCCTGCAAAAATGAAAGAGAGATGGCATTTTTGCAGCGTGTTTCTTGACCGCGCTGTTCTTGTCGGCGATGTTCTGACTCTGTGCTCAAAATGTGCAGTATGCTGGCACAGACCATGCTCCAGAACTCTGATGCTTCCAGCCCTGCCAGCTGACTCACAGCATGCACACTCACAGACATTCTGACTGACAGACATTGGGATGGCATCTGCTGACTAGGATGCCAGTCCCACCTCCCATACCTCTTATGGCACCTGTGGCTGTGCTTCAGGGCAGGTGGCGCTGCCCAGGGTACATTCCCCATCGAGTGCAGCACCTCATACCATGCCACCATAGTCTGTCACCCCATGTTGGGGTGGTTGCATGATGTGGACAGCTGCCAGGGCTGGTGGCATCAGGGATCCAGGATACGGTCTGTGCCACCATACTGCCCATTGTGAGTCCCCGGCTCTGTTTCACTGTCCAGGGAATGCCTGCAGCAGTGCCACAAGTGTTCCCCCCCACAGCCTGTTGTGCCTATGCTGCCCACTACTGGCACCCCCACCAATCTGGCTGCTGTGTACAATGCAGCCACCCCTCCCCCCCCATATCGTGGATCTAGGCCAGGTTGTGCCAGGCTTGGGGGCCTTAACAGGACCCTTCATTAAATCACTCTGGTGCACCAAAGGTTTGCTGCAACACTCCAACTGTAGCAACTCTCAGGACTTTGGCACAGGGATCCCCCCTTGTTCTGGAATAGGGCGCAGGGTCCCTGACACACTCAAAGTTTGCCGCAGCTGTGGATCAGTGCATGTGCACCAATCTAGCAGCCCTTTGAAAGTCAGGCCCTAAATATTTTGCAAACATCTTAAAATAGTCTTGATTTAAGATTTAGCACCTTGTTCTGTAAGTTACTTAAATTCTGCAAATAAGATTTATTTTTCTATTTAAAAAAATCATATTAAGATAAGTATCTTGCCCCATTGGCAGATACTTCAACTTGTTTTAAAGATAACATGCTAATTGTTAGATTTTTTCCCCCTCATTTTAACTGTGTCATTTTGTGCAGTGCTCCCTCTGCTGTGTTCACTCTCCTTACCATTGTAGTGCTTCAGCAGCCTGCTGTTGACCCACTCCTCTAGGTCAGCAATAAACATGTTAAGTAGCAGTCCCGTCAATGACTCCTGAGGTACTCCACTCAACACATCCCTCCACTCTGAATGGTGACCTGCCACCACCACTCTCTGCTTCCTACCTGCCTGCCAATTTGCTATAATTCTTCTCTACACTATCTGGACCCTATATTGTACCACTTTCTCCACACATTTTCCATGTTGCACAGTGTCAAAACCTTGTTGAATACCAGATAGACTACATCCACTGTTCTGCCCCTCTCTAGCTCCCTAGTTACCAGTCCAAAAAAGGCAACCAGGTTACTTAGGCAGACTCTACCTTTTGTGAAACCATGCTGTGTGCTAGAACACGGCCCATTTTGATTCATTTCCTAAACCATGATGTGTTTTATGATTGACTCAAACACTTTGTCAAGTATGATGTCACAGGTCAATTTGAAAAAAGACCATTCTTTTCATACAATTCTTCTCAGTAGTAAACGAACATGGGACAATCACTCAGCAGACATACCTGACAGAAGAATTGTCTCTAGGTATTAGGTCCTTACAGTTTTTCCTGAGTTGGCATAAGCGTTTCAATGTTTTTATAGCCCATGCTGCCATTTAAGGTACTATAACTTGTACAGTTGCTGATTCCACTAGAGATGGTTGATCCTTTACCTTAATTAGAATTAACAGTCACTTTATCTGTGGAATTCAGCATTTAATCCTATTGTATATAGGCTTCTCTGTGAAGATAAGCTGCCTGTAGACAGCGATTAGCAGACTTGAACAGAAGTGGAAAGCTTTACCCTCATCAGTTCTGAATGATCATGCTTTCTAGACCTCTTCTTCAGCCCAGTGACGTACTATCAGCAGCATTTAACAGTTTCACTTACCCTCGGGTAGTTCTGGAATCCCGAGATGACTGACTGGATATATTGTTCCATTTGTTGCTGACCTCTACTGCTTTATGTACAAGTCGCAGAAAAAATGTGAAATGCAGATGCAAAGGCCGGCGCAAGACATGGAGGCAGGGAACATGCAAGACATGGAGGCAGGGAACATGCAAGACATGGAGGCAGGGAACATGCAAGGCATGTCGCAGGACACCAATAAGATGCACAAGAGGAAAAAGAACTTTACAAAGGAGGAGACAGACGACCTAATTGAAGAAGTTGAGGCCCAGGCCAGGCTACTTCTGGCAACGGGTGGCAACAAGGAACTGCCCAAAAAAAGAAAAAAAGCCTAGGATGTGGTGGAAACCAGGGTCAATGCTGTAACCAATGCCAGACGCACCATCCATGAGCTGCAAAAATGTTATAACAACATGAACTGCAGGTTGAAGCACAAAGTGACACACAACCGCAGGTGTGCAATGGCCACTGGAGGGGGACCAAGCCAAGAAATACCACTAACAAGCTAGGAGGAGCGAATAGCAGCACACGTCAGCAGCCACACCATACAGGGAGACACAGACCTTTACCCCTTCAGGCAGCAGAGCAACACAGGTAGGCCCGATGTCAATACAGCAATACGAGGTGGTGGGATGTAGGCCAGTATGTGCAACAGTGCTGAGGGGTTGCACGCTGTTCACACTGGTGTGTGTGTGTGTGTGTGTGTGTGTGTGTGTATGTGTGTGTGTGTGTGTGTGTATGTGCGCCGAATAGAGAATCTACAGACCACAATGCCAACAGGGCCATGGGGCATGTCAGGGGCTGGGGTAGGTGGGGGCATGTGGCACAAGGTCCACACACAAGGGAACTAGGTACAATGAACAGCACAAGCTGCCATATAACAGTGAAGCAGCACACAGCCATGTGCTGAACATGCACCTGCCAATGTGTGAGTGTTGTGCAATGTGCGCATGGGGGGGCGTGCCTGCATACCAATGAGATGGGAGACCAGTATGTAACACAGCTGTCTCTGTGAACTGACCTCGATGGCACACAGCACAGTACCATGCTGTGTAACACATGCAGATCCTGTGGGCCACACAATCCAGTGGTATTGTACTGCACGCATATGGGTGCATGTGGATGCAGACATAGCTGTGGAGTATGTTGTGACATCCCTGAGCAGCACGGTGATGTGTGCACATGGAGCATGTGCCAAGGGGTAGGCATGACAGACAGTGGCAGCCATGCCAGGGATGGGCCACATACACAAGTGGCAAACAGACAGATGGGATCCCCCAGGTGGCCAACACAGGCACTGCACACAGACCTGTACATCACAAATAGGTAGTACATGGAGTGGGGAATATGTGGAGCAGTGGCATGGGATGGAACAGTGTAGTGAGGCATGCAGATGAATGGGTGCAGTGTGTAGCATAGATGACGAGTCTCGCACCGTAGGCATGGACATATGCGCAGTACAGGACAAGCTGAATGCACCCATACAGGAGTGTGGGAGATGTGTGTAATATAGGTACACAACAACTGGTTGAGGACATCACCCTCACCTGATTGACTGACACTATGATCCCACCATGGCAGGGAGACAGCACCAACAATGTCGACAAGAAACTGTCTGCCAGCCAGGGTGATATGCAGGGGTCAACAGCCACTGACAGCATAGTGTGAAGCAGAAGCATGACTGCAACATGTACACACACAGAAAAACACAACCAGGTCCCAGGAAAGACTGTGCAGTGATCAGCAGGAATGTCACCTAGGAGGAACACCAGAGACACATACAAGGCCACAAACAATTGAGTACCAATCTGAGATGGCATTGGTCGTGTGGCATCAAGTGATGACAGTGAAATACCCAAGCCCTAGCCCCAGAGGTACTGCACAGAACACCTGCCATGTACCTGGCAACTGAGAACAATCAAGCTGTGGTCCCACGTCAGGCCTCTGTGCCTCGGTCAGCATGCTACTGGAATCCAGAGGACCCATGAAGTACAATATGCCATGGCACCATTATGGGTGGGGGGAACATACCACCATTGGACGCATGCAGAGACTGATGTCCACAATTCCATGGTAAACAGACACACAGTGTGTGGAATGTGCAGAGAGACAGACGACTGACAGGGGAAACATCTGTGTAGGCACTATGACACAGTACTGAGCAGCACGTCATGATATATTATGTGCCTTTGAAAACACATTATGGTGACTGTCCCATGCCAGCTGCCTGTGTGATCATTGTTCAGAAGCGCTAAGATACACCAGGGAAGTGAGTGGTACTAGTTGCCAACTACAATCAGAGTGCAAAAGGCACCCGGCCCTGCCACGTTCCCCGGTACGTACCTGACTGTGGTGGGCACCTACTACCAACAACACCACAGTGTGGCTCATTGCAGAATTGCACAATGCCCATCATGTGTCTGGGTCCTGAAGATTTGCCCCAGAGATATCTGTACCCGATGCATAGTCTCTGCCATGTGAGGCACAGGCCGTGCCACAGAATGGCATGCACCACATCGTATACCAAACACAGCAGGCTAGAACTATACTGTACAGGGCATACAGGGCATGTGCAACATTGCTTCAGTGGAACACTGCATGGCTGACCGAGTGACCAGACTGTGGGCAGGGTGGACAGGCAGCCAGGTGGCACTGCAGTCACAGGCCAAAAAACATGTTGAGGGGCAGAAAGGGTATGATGCGCATACCATCGCCCAGGATGGAGAGCCATAAGTAGTGTCTGCACACCAATGGGGGGTGGGGGAGGAACCACCACATGTAGACCGTGGGTCCAGGAGGAGCAGCCCTGTGTCAACCAGACAACTATGGATATGGTGGGCATATCCTAACATTGGCTGGATATACTGACATGACAAAGTCACATAATGCTGCACCAAACCGCCTGTCAGTGCTGCATCGGTGTGTCAGTATGGCATGTGTAATACGCTACAGGGCTCTGCATCCTGTTTTGACAGATACAAAGTATAATGTTGCAATGGTGGATGCCCTCACTAACCAACACTGTCTCCATCCCCCATAGAAACCCCAGTGGAGGATGATGAGGCTGGAACATCTGGCAGAGGTGGTGATGCAACATGAAAGACAGTCAAGACGATGACGAGGAGGCCAACAGCTGTGCACAAAGTATTGCAGGTAACCAGTCCAAACAGGAGGAGAAGTTGCAGGACACAACATATGTGGATACAGAGATGACAGCTGAAGAAGCCAGCCATCCAGCATCATCCGTGGTGGCAGCCAAAGGCACAGCAGATGACAAGGACCCTGACCCTGTTGCAAGCATACATGACAACATAGCACAAGAACTGAGTCCCATCAGTATGTCAGAACTGGAGGCCAGATTGGAGGAGGCAGCACAAAACCTACAAGAGCAGGCATCGTAACACACAGACTATGCCACATTCTGTCAGTTTGTGGTGGGCAGGCAAGAGGAGCAAACACACGAGCCAGGGTCCATACATGCATGCCTTGAGGAACATCACAGAAAGCTGGATGACCGCCTGTCAGGCATGACAAGTGCCATACTGGAGGGCACATGGTATACCACAGCAGTGATGACCTCCATCGTGGAGGCCCTGCATGGCATACGGGCATGAGTCCAGGGCCAGATGGAGGCAATGGAGTGCCTCACAGTGGCAGTGGCAAGATCGGTGGCACAGCAGCAGCGGTAGACAGAAGCAATGGCATCTGCATTGCTAGCCATCGCAACAACTCTGCAGGCGAGGCTATCATGTACAGTGATATCAAGCGGGGATGCAACACACATGCCATCAACTGGGCAGCAGCCAACTGCTGTGCCAACCCTGCATCTCCACATGCCGCAACACAACAGACTAATGCAGCAGGCATGCCTATGCAGCATCTGTGACGTCCCCACCATGCAGTGCCATACAGGTCCAAAATGAGCAAAACAATGTCCCCTGTACCAGTGGTACTGTCCCACGGATCAACCATCGAGCAGGCAACAACAGCACCACCGCCGCTACAAATACCAACATGGGACCAACAGGGGGCCCAGTGCAGACAGAAGAACCTTGTACATGTGGAGGCCTGCACCATGGTGCCAGCCTGCGGTATGACGGTGGTGACCGGTTTATAGGGTAATCATACTGCAGTGCGGCCACCGGAGGACCAGGCCCAGCAACCACCCCCCAAGAGAAGTGTCCAAAAGCCATGTAATGGCAGCATGTATTACCCTACCACAGCGAGTCAAGCAATGCCACTGTGACTGAAGCAAGAAGAGAAGCAAGGTGCAGAAACGAGACAAGCCAACAACAGCCAGCTGTGTCAGCCCACTAATGTATGGGCAAGAACCAGTCCAGGAGAGACAACCAACAGTGATGACACGACTATGCCGGGACACAGGACACTAACATGTGCACCATGGGTTGGTAGGGCAGACTAATGGGAAACACAGCTAGAGAGGTGACATGGGTGTGGGGTGGGGGTGACACTGACATGTGCACCATGGGAGGGCAGACTAATGGGAAACACAGATAGAGAGGTGACATGGGTGTGGGGTGGGGGTGACACTGACATGTGCACCATGGGGGCAGACTAATGGGAAACACAGCTAGAGCAGTGACATGGGTGTGGGGGTGTGTGATGGTTATTTGACATTAAGACATATGTTGTAACACATGGTTGATTTATACAGTGTATATCACATATAAAGCTGTGTATTAAAGCATTCTAACACAAGACGTGTGTTGGTAGTCCTTCCACAGACAGGGACAGATGCAAGGGATTGTGCCATACATGGCGTGATGGGTGTCACATGTTGGGGTCAGGTGGCATATGGGCAGGAACCGGCACATTTCATGGACAGGTGGTGGGAGAGGTTGACCATGTGTGTGAAGTTAACATGCAAGGCTCACTGTACATTACAGAGTGATTGTGGTACATGATGCAGCACAGTAAACGGTTTCAGCAGTGATATGTGTCCTATACCCATCCCTGTCTACACACACAGCACAGCACATGGCCCCGCACACACTGGCAAGCATGGTGAATCGTGGTGGGTGTGGTAGGGAGCAGACATGACCAGTACTGGGTGTCTGTATGGGAAACAACAGGGTGAGGCTGGTCCACCCCCACATGCCAAGGCCCTATGGTACCATGTGTGCACAATGGCTGTCACCAACAAGGCACACATCCAATGGCACGGTCTTGGTGCAATGTGCATTGTTGTTGGTACAGTATAGTCCACTGGACACAGGCACAGATGGGGTGACCAGTATGTCAACACCACTGTGATATACATGTGTACGCAGTATACAATGGTTGAGCGGACATACATAAGGGCAGTGCAGGTGGTGGCACCAATGCACATCAACACACGTATTGCCAGCAGTATCAGTGTATGTGTATGTGGAACACACAACCATGGTGTGTCACAGGAATGGCCGGCGTGGTGGCTTGCATCTAGAACCATGTCTGCACCCTGCTGCCCATGGAGCCATGAGAGTGCCACACACCTCACACATACATGCCCGTTACACATCCTGGCTGGCCACAGCATGCACCCAGTGGATACATCATGGACTTGTGAAACAGGGCCATATGTGCAGCACAGTTAGACAGTGAAGCCACCACGTGGCAGGGTACATGCAGAACACAAGGGCCTAATGTCACAGACGGGAACCCTGCTGCAGTCATAAGGGAGTAGAGCACACAAGACCAGGCCACACAGAGTAAGGTACATTATAATCAAGGGATTTATTGAATGGAAAGGCTGGGGTACAAAGGGTATAGGGGAGGGCAGAGGATGCTTCTTGAAATAAAACAACTTCAACAACATGTGCGAATGGCAGCATAGTAGCAAACAACCAATGAACATACAAAGCAGCAAACATGATAGGAATAAACAGCAACAGCACAATACAACTGTAGATAAATAAACAACATCACACCACAAAACTATGTACACTGGGCAGGTGCATGACCAGCCTTGGAGCAGCCCACTATTTGAGTACCTAGGTATGCCGTCAGCGGGTGGACACCATCACCCGGTCCCCAAAGGGGGTACTGTGGGCCACGGCTCTATACCCCCCTACATGTCAGTCATGTCATGCATGGTGCACCGCAGGTCACTAATGGAGTCATGTATGTATCCCATGTCCTGCAGGAACATACCAAGAATATGGTCCATGCAGTCCAGGAACTCACACCAGCCAATCTGGGGATGAGCTGCCTGTTCCGGCACCACAAGTACTGCTTGATGTCTGCCATCATCATGGCCGGACACCTGTGGATCCACATTGTGACCCTCCTGGGTATGCCCCTGTGCTAGAACAACAATGTCCTGCACAGTGTCAATGTCCAGGTTTTTGGCCCCCTGCTGTTCTACCTGTCCACCCTCTGGCTCTCCGTCACCACATGTAGTGTCATCTACAGTGTCCATCATGGTGCTGTCTCCGGCGGGCCCTGTCGCAGCAGCAGAGCCCACGTCATCAGGCTGACCCTCGCAGGCCTGGTCCTCCTCCTCATCCAATGTGGGGAGTCATATTGCTGGCTTGTGGTGGAGCCATGTCTGTTGAGCACAAGGGTGTAGGCAGGCACACTCACCGTACACATTTGTGTACAATTTTTTTAGTACCCGTCCCAAACCATATACCTTTTTGTTACCATTATCTTTCTCACCTGGAGTATCTGAGTTAGTATAGACCACTGAGTAGGATCTGCACCTGTTTAAACATCTATTATTTAGGACTTAAATATGTGTATATCCTGTTTAGAGATTAGATGAGACATATAACAATCTGTTTTGTTTTGTATGGGCGCAGCAGTTGGAGAGTGTGTACATTTTTTTTCAATAGGGGCAGCAGATGAATGGAGAGTGTACAGAACAGAATTTCTGGCTACATCTCTGGTTGAGCACAGGCCCTTGCCTCCTCTCTCTTCTGGCACTGCATTGCCCTGACCATGGCCCTGACCCTGGGTGTGTTGCGGTCGCTGGCATTGGCCCCACGTTGGTGGACATCTGTAGTGGAAAGGAATGCACATGTTACAGACCCGTGGTACTGTGTACAGAGTAATCCACTGACAGCATGCATGGTGATGCACGTCTGGGACCATGCAGCGGAGTCCAGCATCCTACTATGGTGGACACGCACACACAAGTAGCAATGGATCTATCCTCTGTGTGCTACTGCACGTTGAGCGCACATGGTTGTCGGTACATGTACATGAGGCATGCAATGGTAGTCCGGAGGCCCCGGACAAACAATCAAGCCAGCCAGTGTTACAACTATGTCTGCAACACTCTGCTGCATGCTGCAGCAGGGGTACTACAGTACACAATGTAAATACTATGGGATGTAGTTCATTCTGTCATGCAGACCACTGCGACACTGTGCAGCATCCTGGCACTGTCACGGTTATCTGTATGACACTGGATACTAACACACAGTGCAATGCCATTGTGTACTGCAGAGACCCTGCTGCAGCATGCTGCATAACTGGGATTAAGCATGTTCTGCTACACTGAATGGTATCAGCCACACCGCATAATGCGGTTAGCATTAGCTATCCTAGGGATGGTGGCCCATGCCAGCATCATCAACATCATGATATCATATGATAAAGCACATGCTGTCCATTGCGCATAAGGCTCTGTACAGGATACAGGTTTTATATAAACAGTTACAATACATATGGTACGTTAAGAGTTCACAGTAGGTGTAACTCACAGGTCAACAAACACAGATTGGAGGAATAGTATGTCATGATATATGTGCCATCTGTACCACTATAATGGCACCCAATGAGGAATGTAATATCAGTGAAGGATGGATGGAGTCACACAGGTATGGTGCTGTACAGGCCAAGGCATGGCCACAACATGTTGATGGACAGGCCCTGGGAATGAGTATACGGCCCCGCCTGTCATATGTAGGGGACGGGATGTGTGTATGGGCCGAAGAGGTCCTGCATGTAGCCAAGCAATGGTCTGTGCAGGGTCTTATAGGTCAGCAATTCCTCCATGAATGTGAACCGCCTCCTAACAGGTGGCCATTACACAGAGCGCATCACAGGTATACTAGAACATGCTACCGGGGTACAATGCATATGCCTGGCCACCGCATGCCGCAGTAGGTGTGAGGACCCCAATAGCCCCAGGTATGCATGACTTCACATGGCAGGGGCAGAGGCACAGAGGACAGTGACCCTGACACTACCTGGTGCATCCTACAAGTGTGGACAGAGTGGATCCTGTTGGGGACTGTACCCGCCAGTCCACAACAGACCCACATGCACCACAGCAGCAGGCCATGGTCCAAACTGTACACCGCAGCCTAGGGATCGGGGGAGGCATCGATGGAACGTATGCCTCCAGCCTTTGCCATAAGGTGTGCAATGAGCAGCCCCACAAGGGCAATCCCCATACTGTACCTATCCCTAATACCCAACTGTAGGGGGATATGGAACTGTGAATTGTAGATACCCATGGCAAAATGTAGACATATGTGGTGGTGTGGTGCACACACTACACACATGACAGGTCACATTGTCCTGCAACTACACAGTATCCACAGGACAATGGCATACACAACACCATGGCAATGCCTGCGGTGGTGTTCCAACTCTGCGGATGGCTGTAGCACCCCCTTCCGGCAGGAGCACACATCCACCTGCCACCATGGCGTGCACCTGTGCTCGACATGCCCCAATTTCACAATCCCATTTGTGCTTGCATGTGTCTTGGGCCTATGGTGAGCGGCAGTATGCAATGGCATGCATGCCATTGGTGATGTATGCCCCGGCCTCCATCACATGCACACCATGTGTACCTGCCATGGCCTACATCATGTGTATGCATACCACAGTCACACTATGCACCGACCAATCCATGGTGGTGATGCATGCAGCTGTGCCATCCCGTGCCGACCACCCAGGGCCCACATCCCAGTCCATGTATGGCTAAAGTGGCAGGCTGTGGCATGTGTCTTCTATCTAGACACACAACCTGTGGGCCTACATGTTGCAATGCTGCACCTGTGCACCTTGTGGTGTACATCACAGCGGGGTCCTTGTGCATGTACCTATGTCTGTGGCACGCTGGTATGTAGAGTGTGTGGCCCCTTACACCACTGCTAATGGCCTACATCCCCGACCGCTGGCATGCTACTGTTGAGGTCATCACTTACCTGAACCACTGTATACCGCTGCTGCTGCCTGGCTTCCACCGCTGCCATGTCCATTTCCTCCGTTGCCACGGTCACCATCCTGACCCCCGTCACAGTCATCTGTGGGAACACAAGCATGGCACACACTGTAAATGCTGGCCCTGACATACAGATACAGGCTATCCATTATGATTGCCTGACATATTACTAGCTACAGTACCTACAGATGTATCAAGCCAGGATGAAGTGCAGAAATGCTGCAGAATATCACAGAATACTGCAGTTTACTGTAGGGGCCATTGTAAGTCAATTGCAATTAAGCCCTTTCATCACGCAGGATTTTCTGACATGTCATTACTGCAAGTTACTGCACTTCATCATGGCTGACACAACTGTACCTTCTGATGCTGTGTGGCCAGTCCTCATAGCAACATCGGCAGTCCTTACTATCCCTTTTAGGCACTCCAGCAGTGTAGGGTCCCTCCTGGCTATGTCTTGCCATCTGTGCTTAAGCTGCCATGCCAATCTTCGGTATCCTGTCAGTCTCTCCAGCCTGGCCCATATCTGGCACCAGATTTGGTCCCTCTCACTGGAGGAGTACTTACGACAGCATGGTGGCAGTAAATATCCCCTCCACTGCTGTACAAGGTTAATGTACAGTGCAATTTCTTTAGGGTTGAAGTTTGGTGCCCTTCCACTGAGTGAGGTCATTTCTAGATTGGCTTTGGCCTAGCTGTGTGCATTGTGCCTTTGCAGCCAACTACAGCTCAGCTAACACTGCTAGAGGCCTGCCTAGCTGTGCTACACATCGCACATGCAGGCTACGTGCAGAGCATACAGGCGGTACTGCACTTCCACGTTGTCATGCTGCATGGTTGCGCCATACACAATTGCATGTTATTTTGCCGCACATTGCAATATGCATGCGGATTTATATCGCACATCAAAATATGCATGTAGATTTATGACACATGTCACAATATATGTTTATTTTTGTGTTGCATATCACACTACATCATACGGCAACAATATCCCCTTGTCTAGTATCAGAGGGAATGAGCAGGTTCTACTTTACGTATCAGGCCTTCTCTGTGTGGGCAGACCCTTTACCATGTGGACATACCTTAGGACTAAGATATTCAAAAGGGTATGAGGAGGGCTATCCTTCTGTTGGGACTGTATTGGGTATCGTTTTGCGGATGGCTGACTCATTGTCCATATTCCCACACCCATTGCCTATGGCCATCAGCAGCCTTCTACACATGGTGTGGGCAATGCCATGCAGCAATGTTTTAAATGTATACCTTCTTGGTCTGGTACAGCAAGTGTGGCATGCATACAGACTAACTGCCCCTTCAGACTATGAGATGCAGTGTCATCACTGGTAGTCTTGAGCTGGCTGGCCACACCCACACACACACAGGCAGCATATAGGCAAGCAGCTCAGGGTCTACTCATTACAGCTAGAATGACAGCAGTGCATATAGGCGATACTATTTGTGGATCAAGTCGCAATATGTTTGTGCTTGCATTGCATGTCACTGCTGGCAACTGCGGCCTGCGTTATTCCAGTTTGCAATTGTCTATATTTGGGGCAGCTTGTGTGTGCAACCTTGGTTTCTGTCTGCACCCTTCCACCCTACCAATGCTTGTCCCTAAGTCCCACCACTGCAGGTCACACCACACGCACTGTCCTCCCATGGTGATCAGTCCCCTCAAGGTTGCCCCATCTGCCGTTGGCCATACCTGCCATCACATGTAGGCATCCCAACTCTGTACAGTAAATGTGCATATCTGATCAGCACGCTGCCATTGCAATGGTCCAATGGCTGCACTTGCATGCATTTGGCCATCACACACACACCCCAGCTGTTGTCAGTTCCTGCACCCTGCTCTTTTGTGTGGGCACAGTACGCCTCTGTACCTCACACCCCAAAGGTGTGTTCTGCTACGGTGCAGATTGTACATTCCCAGTAGCACATCTGTACCCATGCCATGTGCAGTACTCACTGAATGTGGGACAACATGCTACTGTGGTCCCGGTTCACTCACCTGGTAGATGTCAATGGCTGTATGGCCTGCCCCCACAGGCATGTCCCCATTGATTGACCCATGTCACACAGCTGGTCACGGTCACCAGCACAGCCGTGCCATCACCACAACTGCCATTCCAGCACAATGTCCATGAGTGTCATCCTTCTGTGTCCAATGCACCTTGCTGCTGGGGTCTGCCTCACATGTGCTGTTTGTGCCCCTCCTTCTGTCCTACACATCTATAGTTACATGCCAGGGACTTGTCTATTTTCAGCTGCATTTGTGATACATGTGATGTGCTGTCCCACAGGTATGGTACAGGGCCATGACTGCCAGTGGCACTGCACCTGCAACCCCATGCCTTGTGACTGCCACTGATGCACACCAGCATATACCTAATGGATACAGTATTGACCCCAACAGACATTCAGCCTTGGGACTTGTTTCACTTGTGTCTTGCTGGCTGCACTAACCACATATCCCTTGACCCTGTTCCATGATTGTTTGCTACACTTAGTATTACACCCCATCCTCCCAGTGCCAGTCCGTTTATGTCCGGCATGGGTCCTTGATAAGTGGTCCATCACAGCGGTTCAGTTGTCGTTGTTGCCACAATGTGTCACCTTCACAGATACCCTGGTTGTCCGTGCAGTGTCCTCATCTGCCCCTTTCCTCCTCAAAGCACTTGCCTCTCAGTGTGTCTCCCATGGCAGCACCCCATTGGTCATTGCCCTTGCACTGCTGGGTTCTATGTCTGCCAGGTGGTGCTCAACAGCTATGGTCACTGGTTATCACACAGTGCTGCCATTTCTGTTGGTTGGCACCGGGAAGACAGTCAACCTTCTTGCACTGGCATGTTCAGCGTGTAGCTGGAGTCACATTGGTGTTGTGTTGTCCTCCATCAGGGTTGTTTCTGACTGCTGCCAGTGCTACTCTTCAGGTGCTGGTGCCCGTTAGGTGAAGTGTTGTTGTATGAGGTCCTGGCTTGCATGTTGTCCCATGGCACCAGGTCCAGCTCGTGCGTGTGATGGCATGTTGTATTGCTTCATGGTCCCATCCTTGTCATCCTCCTCCACCTGTCTGGCATCCAGATCTGGCATTTACACACACTGTGGGATGGCAAGGTTATGTAATATGCAGCATGCCACAAATTTCTTTCAGACCATCTCTGGGCTGTACTGCAATGCCCCACCGGATTGGTTGAGGCATCTGAAGCGCACCTTCAGGATTCCAAATGTCCTCTCAGTTACGGTCCTTGTGCTGGCCAGGGCCTCACTGTACCTCTCCTCTGCCTCACTCTGTGGATGTCGCACAGGTGTCATCAGCCAGGGCAGTTGTGAGTATCCACTGTTGCCTGTTTGGAGGGGGAACATGTCACATGTTACTGACTCATTCCATTCTGCTGTTCCCCACTCCCTGTGATGCTTTGGGGGACACACACATTGTGACACTCGTAGTTCCCTCTGCTGCAGGTGCTGCTGGCAGGACCCACCCCCAGCCATGGCTTATACACATCCAGCTGTACACGATCCCTTGCTACTGGCCACACTACCTCTCATACTATACTGTCCCACTAGCCATGTCCCCTGTCATGTGGCTGCATCACCAGGGTCTGGACATGTCATCTGCCCATCTTGTGGTGCTGTTGTTCAACACTTTGCAACCATCCTTCGGAACTGTGATTGTGCATGTCCTTCACACATGTGCATGACAGGGCCCCTATTGCATGTTTCTGTGACAATGCCACCTACCTATCAGTCATCCACCTGAAATGTCTCCTCTTTCAAAAGCCTCATGCAGGCCACAGTGGTGGAAGATGTATGCATCATGGCAGGATCCAGGGTACTGGACAACCACATCCAATATGCATCAGTCACTGTCACATACCACCTGGATATTCATTGACTAGTACCCCTTGTGGTTCACGTATGCATCACCCTCTGCTGATGGTGCCCTGATGGCCACATGTGTGCAGTCAATAGCCTCAAGCATGTGGGGAAACTGTGCCAGGGTGTAGAAGGCCTGCTTCACATGCTGCTGCTGCTTTGTGTCCTGTGGGAAGCTGATATACCTGGCGGGTCTGGTGTAGCAGTGCATTGAAGAAGTGCCTCAGGCACTTGGATATAGCAGACTGGGATATTCCCACTGTGACACCTGTGGGAGTCTGGAAGCCCCCAGTGGCAAGGAAGCAGAGCGCTGTACTCACCTTGATCTCCACAGGGATGGCATGTCCCCTCCATGTTGCACTATGCAGGTCCTCCCACAACACCTGGCATCGCATCCTTATGCTGGCCTTATTCAGGTGGTAATGTGTAGTGCACTGCTCCTCTGTGAGGTTCTCAAAGGATAGTCTTGTGAGGATGACACTTGGGACAGTCATCCTACTCACTCTCTGTTCCCTGGATCCTGCCATCCTGATGCCTTGCATCCCTTCATTGCCTTCGTGCTGCCATCAGTATAACCAGTAGGGTTACTGGTGCTGCCATGTCTCTGTTGCTGTGTGGCTGTGTTTGCACACTGCTACCTCCACACTGACTCAACTGTGTGTCTCTCTCTCTCTCCAGGGGTCTTTTTATATGCTCTAGTACGGTTAGACCAGCCCCACCCTGGTCTAACGGGTGCTTGCTTGGATCAGTGCAATGTGCAGGTCTCCAGCTTCTGTAATCCCAAAAAAGAGGTCACTGCTATTTTTTATTGCTGCAAGCCGCAGTGTACGATGGTGCACCACATTTTTTGATGCATCTTGGACATAAGGCTGTTTGGCACAGGCACGCTGACCACTGCCATGGTCTGTCTTTCGGAATTGCAATTGTCGGATTTACTGGTGCAAGTCACTATTTGTGCAATTTCTCATTGATGCATGCTACTTGCGTCATTCTCTGAGCTTTCAGAATTGGGCCCTCCATCTTCAATATCCTGGCTGTTTGCCAAGGTGTTTTTTTTGTCTGTTGTCTGACTTTTTGCTTCTGATTTTTTTTTTTTTGTAATTCTTTGCTAACCTGACAAGGCCCACTAGGCACACATGCTTCTTTTCAGGGGTGACCGGAGAGCACTGGGGAGGTTAAGAGATTTGCTCAGAGTCACATAGTATGCAAGGGAAAGTTGTGAGAATCAAACCCAGGTCTGTTGGATATACCAGGCTCATTCTCAGCATGTTACTATAACCTCTAGACTATACTGCCAGCCCCACAGGGGGTCATCGCTACATTTTTCTTGCTGTTTTTCTTGAAGTATATGCTATTGGACCTGCTGCTGGACAAGAATGGCTGACTTTTTCGTTGATGTACTGTATGTGAGGTAAAAAGAAAAAAAAAATCACTTGCACTGATACCCATGACCACCGCCTTGAGTTTTTGGGCTTTAGACACAATATGAACTTTTGTCCAATCTGGTCAAGTTTCATGAAAATCACAAGTAAGAGCAGGGGAAAGTATTGGCTGAAATATTTCTCAAATGGACGAAAAAGAACAACTGTGCAGTTCCAGGTAAGAAGGTCCCTGTTACTCAAGCCACTTCAAATAAGAAATCACCCTTGAGAGGTTCAGAGTTGCTAGCCAGTGAAAGATTGCTGCCCTGCCATCGTTCTTCCAAATGGAAGCATGAGGGCTCCATGGAAGCAAAGTTGGGGCCATGGTGGCCTGGAGGTAAATTGAACTCAGGACAAAGGCAACACAGATTTACTGGGGTAGGTCTGTGCAGACAGCTCTAATAGGCTTCTTTGACTGAATCTTGAAGGTGTCTGACAAGGGCCAGGCAGTGAATATACTGTACCTGGACTTTAGTAAAGCCATTGGCATGGTCTCACAGGAAAAAATTGTTTAACAACTGGGGGACTTGGAGGCGGGCAGCAGCATAACAGGGTAGGTCAGAAACTGGCTGGGTGGAGAACACAGAGGGTTGTCTTGAATGGAGAATTCTCTGAGGGCAGAGAAGTCACCAGCGGGGTGGCCCATCGATTGGACTTAGACTTGGTTCTTTTTAACATCTTTATTTGTGAAAGGATTCAGGAAAACATTTGCCTCATTCCAGATGACACAGAAGTTTATGTAAGAGTGGCCAGCAAGGAGGGTATAAAGACACTAAGGTAGGATCTGGAATTTAATGCAAGCAAGTGCAAACTCATGCATAGAAGGGTCAGAAACCCCAAGACAGAATACAGGATAGGGGAAGTGGTCATGGAAAGGATGACAGAGGTAAGAAATCTTGGGGTGATAATTGCTGACATGCTGAAGTAATTGGCACAGTGTACCACAGCAGTGGGGATGGTAAATAAAATGCTGTAGTGCTTCAGCAGGGAGGTGATCTCACCCCTGTAGAAATCCCTGGTGCAGCCACATGTGGTCTACTACATGCAATTCTGGAGTCTGCAGATGAGAAGGGACAGAGACAGGGTGGAGGCAGTGCAGAGGAGGGCAACCAGTATGATTCAGGGGCCATAATGAAAGCCCTATATAGAAAGACTTGACCTCAACACACAGCAGAGCCAGCCATGATACAGCGCAGTAACTTACAGTAAGTGACATGTCACAAAATACTGTATGACGGAAGAGTTTAATTATCATTGCATTACATTGTTTCCTGCACTATACTGCAGCATTTTGTGATATACTTCAGCAGTACTGCACTGCATTCTGGCTGGTACCACTGCATACACCATGGAGACCAGCAGGGAGCCGGGTACATGACAAAAATATTCAAATGTCTACATGGGAGAATCAAAGTCTACAAGGCAATTGTTCACAATGAGTGTGAACATGGTCACGAGGTGGAACTCTGTGAAACTGGTGGGAGGGAGATTCAAGAAGGTTGTTAGGAAATATTTCTGTATAAAAAGGGTGGAAGAGAAGTGAAATATACTACAGAGGGACATGGTCTGTGCCACATCAGTACTGGAATTTAAGAATGGGTGGAATAGGCACATGGGCTAGTGGGGGAAGGTAGCAAGGGGGAAGGGGAGTGTATGACCATTAGGGTACACACAATAGATACGATTGGGCAGACTGCAATTAATGGCTACGATTCCGTTTTTCTACAGTATAGTTCACATGAAACCATCACACGAATTAGTTGGCTTGGTATTTTTTTTTTCAAGTTGGCAATGCACTGGCAACTCACACTGTACTGTTTTTCAACACTTAATCAGCTTGAGAGCAACTTTTATGGCAGTGTTTTGCAACTCAGCTGAAATGCACCAGCAGTTCTGTCACAATGAGATGCAAAACTGAGTTCCAATGGATAAACAAGAGTTTTTGCAAAACTCTGTGCTGGATCCAGCAACAAAATGCAACTTGCTGAGAACGGCAAAAGTAGCTGTGGCAACCCCTCCTACCAGTAGGTGGAGGAGGTTGTTCACTGTCCAGACTGAGACTGACATTCTGGACCAGGGCTCACAGCTGAGACCTGTAGCTGGTGGGAGGAGTATAGAAAATAAAAATGCATGAACAGTCTAGCCCTGACTGAGTCAGTTGGGAGCAGGCTGATGCAGCAGCCTGCAAGGCCTGCAGAGATCCCGGGGAGGCCGTTTTTGGTTCTTTCACTGGGGATCACCAGATAAAAGCCAGTAAGTATTGGGACCACCTGGAGGGTGTGGACACCCCAATATTTCCCCTTAAGAGAAAACCTCTTGATGGTTTTCAGGCCAGTGGAGGGTTCTGCCAAAGAAAAATACATGAGATCCTGGAGTAGGGAACAACTCCAGAGGCTGCCCTGTGCAGAGACCATTGAGCATCCCAGAAGCTAGTAAAGCAAGTATTGCTGCTCTGATACAGCAGCTGTAAGGTAGGAGAATGCATCTCCATGAAAGGTGTGGGGAAAGCAAATACCTAAAATCCAGAATGGCACCCACAGCCAGTCTGCCAACCCAGGAGGGTGGGTTGTGGGGTGCCTGTAATGCAATAAGTGATGGTGTGAGGTGATTCCCAGCAACATGGCTGATGCCTTAAGGTGAAGGAGCACTGGGGCCTGGTGAAGGAAGTGCCAGCCTTGTACAGTCTCTTCTGGTACATTGTTCACCTTGAAATCTGGATGCACACCCAGCGTGCTGCATTTGCTAAGGAAAGTGATTGCCATGGGACAGCAGTGTCCATAGATGAAACAGAAAGTTTAGGATTCAGTGTATATTGGAATAAGGAATCATTAGGCAAAGTGTTGCCCAGGAAGTGTGGCTCGGGCAGCCATACTCATTGTTACCCAATGGCAGAAGAGGACACAGAGAATTTGTGACTTTTTTGGTAACAAGTGTGAATTGCTGGGAGTGGGGAAAGAATGCTGTCTGATACAACAGGCAGTTGCCATAGGGCTGGCAGACCATAGGGTTACAGATGTAAAGAAAAAATATGGCTCAAGAAAGGTTTGGAGCTACTGTAATAAACTGTGTACCAGTCAACTGATCGTAGCCCTTGGTCCAGTGACTTGTGCTCTGTACAAATAAACTCTGTCAGAAAGTGCCCTTTGGTAAAGGAGGTCAGGTGCTTGCAGTCCAGTTGTTTGCGTATTTTTTCTACACCTAAAGATGCGCATACACAGTATCTCCTACAAGAAGTTAAGCAACCCTTTTACTGTATGTTGAGTGCAAGGGACTTATGGTGAGTAGACCATCTACACCCCTAGACCCAGGAGTACCCTAGGCCATGCCTGCCCCACCTAGGGCAGCAATGCAGTTTATTCACCACACCACCTGAAGAGGGGCTGCATTGTGGAGGCGTGTCTGGGATTTTGAAAGGAGGAGATTTTGATATGAATTTGAAGGAAGAGGATGTTACATATTGTTGACCTGCAAACATTTCATACAGAGTCATAATGTCGTATGCTTAATAGCATATTACATTATAGCTAACCCGAAATAGCACTGTCTAGGACAGCGAATGGTACAATACCGCGTATACTGCTGTATGCGGTAGTGCACCATTCACACATTTCTAGGCAGAGAATAAGACCTCTGCTGGGAGTGAGTTCACCAAGCAGCTGCCGTGGCTCACTGGACAGAGCCACAGCAGCAGGAACCCAGGCACTGTGTCCAGGACTGGGTTTGATTCCAGGTCCCAGAAATTTAATTTTTAAAGACTTTGTGCACTCCTGAGTTGGACCCCCGGCATTAAGAATCTTTAGTGGGGGTGGGTCCGGGGCACAGCACCCCGCAACGGATGGTGTGGCAGGCAGAGCCCCCCACAGGAAAAAAGAGTTATGCTGCATGGCATAAATCGTGCTGTATTGGTAGTGCGATTTATCCATGCGGCATAATGTCTTGCGGCATTATGACCCCATGCCTAAACATTTGGCACTCTAATGGGGAGTGGACTGGATTCTGATGGATACGCAAAGCCGTGATTTTCATGAGAGACCACTGTTTGCAGAATTTGTGCCCATGCATGTGAAGGACCTAACAAGATGTTTTATTGCATGTGCAAACTGTTTGCAGGATGGTACCAGAAGCCAGATGGCGTCTAAAGAAAAGCATAGGAACAAGCCAGACACTACATGATGGACAGTTTGTCTGCTGGACGCTAGCATATCAGCCAGTTAGTACTATGCCTCAACAAGTGGGGTGTCAGAAGCAGTGTAACAATGTATAGCATCAGGTACTACACAAATCAAATCAAATCAAATCAGCTTTATTTTTATAGCGCCTTTCAAAACCAAGGAGCTGTACATAAAAACAGATACATCAATTATAAATAAAATTGAAAACAGAAACATTAAAACAGATCATCCATAATTAGGGAAGACTAAATTAAATAAATACGTTTTTAACTCGGTTTTAAATCTTCCAACGGTCGGGCATTCTCTTAACCAATGAGGTAGAGAATTCCACAGGGTTGGAGCTGAAAAAGAGAAGGCACAAGAACCAGATGTCTTCAGTTGTATCATAGGAATCTCCAGCAATCCCTCGTCGGCGGATCGGAGAGGATGGAGGGGGCAGTAGGGTACCAGGAGATCTTGCAGGTAACCAGATCCCTGATCATGCAGGGCTTTAAAGGTTAGCAAGCCAACCTTAAAAGCGATCCGCCACTGAACAGGCAGCCAGTGCAGCTCGCGGAGCACAAGCATAATATAACTGGTCCTAGAAATCCCAGTCAAAACCATGGCCACCGCATTCTGCACAAGCTGCAAGCGGCGGATATCAACCCCTGGTAGCCCTAGGTAGAGGGAATTGCAGTAATCAAGACGGGTAGTGAAAAAGGCATGGACCAATGTTGGAAGATCATCTGGAGGAACCAGGTGTTTCACCTGGGTGATATTCCTCAGATGGTAAAAAGAGGATTTGGCGACAGCTAACACCTGAAATTTTAGAGTCAGGCCATCATCAAAAAAAAACACCCAGGTTACACACCTGGTCTAAGGTAGTGAGCGACATACCACCAAGTAACAAGCCTGATGGTTTTCCAGCCCCCAAACCCGCCCCCAGATGACCTGGGTCCACTACCAGCACTTCAGTCTTGTTTGGATTCAGTCTCAGCCAGCTAGAGCTCATCCAGGTTCTGATCTCAGTAAGGCAATTATTTAGCACGGAGAGTGCATCATTCTTCTGGGCAGAAAGGACATATACAGCTGAGTGTCATCTGCACAGCAGTGAAAACTCAGACTGTATCACTTGATGATATCTCCCAATGGCAGCATGTACACTACAAACAACATGGGGGCCAGAATGGAGCCCTACGGCACCCCACAGGGCAGGGAGTGAGCACCAGAGCAATAAATTCCAGTGGCAATTCTCTGAAACCCCTGCCCGTGAGGTGTGAATGGAACCATTTATGGACTGTACCAGACAGCCCACAAAAGAGCCACAGGCACTCCAGCAGCACACCATGGTCTACAGTGTCAAATGCAGCAGAGAGATCAAGAAGGACCACAATAAGTGTCTTTCAATCTCTAGCCATTAGGAGGTCATTCAATACCTGGACAAGAGCAGTCTCCGTGCTATGCTTCTTCCTAAAACCAGACTGGAGAGTATCATAGACATTGTGAGTTGTAAGATGATAATCCAGTTGTAATGCAACCACCTTTTCAATAACCTTACCAACAAATGGCAGGTTAGAGATAGGCCAGTAGTTGGCTAGACAGTCCGGATCCAAGGAGGATTTCTTAAGGAGTGGTTGAACGACCGCCTCCTTGAGGGAGTCAGGAAAGACCCCCCTCTCCAAGGACTTCCAGACAATTTCAGCAAGGATCGGGCAGATAACATCTACATATCCCATTAAAAGTGGTGTAGGGCCCGGATCCAAACTACAACTGGTTGGGTGCAATGTTTGGATGATCTTCACAATGTCCGTGAATTCCGTCCAGCAGAAATCTGACCAGACAGACCGAGTGCATGCCACTTCCTGTCGACCACTACAATCCCTCATAGGAGAAGTCAGACTGATGCCAGACCTGATGCTGGCAACCTTATCTGCAAAGAATTGAGCGAACTCCTCGCATGTCAGCTGAGAAAAAGCTTCTCTGGGCTGGAGACAGATTGGATTGCACAATCTGTCAACAGTCCGGAAAAGCTGAGCCAGTTGATTCTGTGCTGCAGAAATCTTCCTGAACAGAAATTCTGCTTTCTTAAGGGTGATTTCTGATTAATAGCCATCATAATGTGCCATCAACCTAAGCCTGTCAGCATCATGGCTGGACTTCTGCCAGGCTCTCTCCATTCTTCGGGCGACTCGCCTCAACTTCTTCAAGGAGCCATTAAACCAAGGGCTCCTTGGGCGAAGGGTGAGAGACCGAACACAAACAGGAGCAATCTTGTCCAGAGCGTCTCCCACCACCTTATTATAGGCTAGTACGAGATCATTTGGACTTATGCAAAGATGGCCAAGTTTCTCAACACCAGACTGAGTGCTGGAAGAATGGTAATTCTGTTGTCAAGCCCCAACCCTGCCAGTCTGGGAGAGGGGGGCAGATGGACGGAAGGTCAGAGAAGGGGAGATAGGGGAGCTAAACATGTGGCTCAAGGGCTGGTGCCAGGAAAAAGGACACAGATTTGTAGGGAACTGGCAACAGTTCTGGGAGCGAAAGTTCTTTAAATTTGATGGACTGCATCTGACTAAGGAGGGAGTCAGTGCATTGGGGCAGAAGTTTGATGTCTTTGCAGAATATTTAAACTAGCAAATGGGAGAGGGTGCAGCACCCCACCGTCGAATGGGAAGAACAACCCTCCCCTCAGCTAGTGGTCAAAAGGGATTCAGCATGTTTGCAGTTCATTTGCATCACCAGGTAAGAAAAAAGGTTTTGTCTTCCCATATGACGCACAGGGGTAATGCCAAACCTCACCCAACAACTAACACACTGAAATCTGGCCAATGGAAAATCATGTACACAAATGCTCACAGCCTGGGAAATAAGATCCCAGACCTACAGGCAATAATGTCAGAGGCTAAACTGGACATAGGACATAGTAGCAATTAGTGAGACGTGGTTTACCAGTAACCACACTTGGGAGACTTCAGTACCTGGCTATGTATTGTTCAGAAGAGACTGAGGTGCAAAAAGGGGAGGAGGAGTGGCCCTGTATGTCAATGAAAATATCAAAGCTACAGAAATTCAGAATACACATAAGGAGCCAGAAGAACTGTGGGTCACCCTGGAAACAGGAAATGGGACAGCCATAAGAACCGGGGTTGTCTACAGGCCCCAGACCAGGAGGAGACATAGACACATTACTGTTAGAAGATATACAAAACATGACAGCTAAAGGGGAGGTTCTGATAATGGGAGACTTCAACATGCTGGATACAGATTGGTCAATACCAGCAGGAACATCTGCCAGAACTAGACACATAGTGGATTCCCTGCAGGGGGAGGGCCTCAAACAACTGGTACAACAACCCACAAGAGACAGGGCTATCCTAGATCTAGTACTGACTAACAGGGAAGGGATCACAGATCTCCAGGTAGAAGGTCACCTGGGGGCCAGTGACCAACAAATGGTATGGTTCAATTTGGCTACTACATCTAAATCATCCCATTCCAAGGCAAACATATGGGACTTCAGAGGAGCTGACTTTGATAAGATGGCCAACAGAGTTAAGCTAGCCCTGGCAAAAAGGAACACAGGTGAGGGGGTACAGGCAAAGTGGGCAAGCATTAAGGATGCAATACTTGAAGCAACATCCCATTGTGTTAGACAGAAAAGGAAGTGCAAAAGAAGAAGGAAACCACTTTGGTTCTCAAATACAGTAGCAGAAAAGGTCAGAGCCAAAAGGCTGGCCTTCAGGAAATATAAGGGAACACAGTGGGATGAAGATAGGGAGGCATACCAAACTGCCCTAAGGGAAGCAGGGAAGGCAGTAAGGCAGGCAAAGTCCCAAACTGAGGAAACACTAGCACGAACAGTAAAAGAAGGTGACAAGACTTTCTATAGATACATTAGTGAAAGGAGAAAGTCCAGAGGGATATTGCTAAGCTTAATGGAGAAAAGGAGCATGTGAGGAGGAGGACCCTGTAAGCATCTATCCTAAATAGATACTTTTGCTCAGTATTTACTGAAGAGAAGGTAGGCAGGGCCCACAGCTCAGCACCATGGACACAGGGGGGAGGGAGGTGAGCACTACTCCCTTCACAAAAGAAAGGGTCCTACAAGAGCTCGCTAAGCTCAGGGTGGATAAGGCAATGGGACCTGATGGCATACATCCCAGGGTACTTAAGGAGCTAAGGGTGGAACTAGCAGAGCCATTAGCAGAACTGTTTAGTGAGTCTCTGAGCACAGGAGAGGTCCCAGAAGACTGGAGAAGGGCTCGTGTGATCCCGCTCCACAAGAGTGGTAGCAGGGAAGAGGCAGGGAACTACAGACCAGTCAGTCTTACCTCAGTAGTGGGCAAGATTATGGAGGCAATCCTTAAGGAAAGGATAGTGCAACACCTGGAATCCATAGGGGCACAGGATCCAAGACAGCATGGTTTTACAAAAGGAAGGTCCTGTCAAACTATTCTCATAGATTTCTTTGACTGGGTAACCAGAGTGGTGGACCAAAGGGGAGCAGTTGATGTTGCCTACCTTGACTTCTTCAAAGCTTTTGACACTGTTCCACATAGAAGATTGATAAACAAGCTGGGTAGGCTCGGGGTGGGTCAGAAGTTGGTCAACTGGATGGCAAACTGGTTGAAAGGGCAGAAAACAGAGAGTGGTGGTGGTAAATGGTATACAGTCAGAAGAGATGCAAGTCACAAGTGGGGTACCTCAGGGATCAGTCCTGGGGCCAGTCCTCTTCAACATCTTCATTAGTGACCTTGCAGATGGACTAGAGGGTAAGGCTTGTCTGTTTGCAGATGACACCAAGATCTGCAACAGAGTAGATGATCCAGATGGGGTGGGCAGAATGAGAAGAGATCTGGATAAACTAGCAAAATGGTCAGAAGAGTGACAACTGGGATTTAATGCAAAGAAAAGCAAGATCATGCACATAGGGAAGAGAAACCCTGAAGCCACCTATAGGCTGGGAGGAGTTGCTAGCAGTCACAAAGGAAGAAGAGACTTGGGCATCATCATCTGATGACCTGAAATCATCAAGCAGACCTCTAAAGCAGTAGGTAAGGCTAGGGGTGTTAGGGTGTGTATTAATAGGGGGTATCACCAAGTGGTAAGAGGGAGTTAATAATCCCTCTTTACAAGACACTGGTTAGAGCCCCATCTGGAGTACTAGGTGCAGTATTGGAGGCCACACCTTCACAGGACATTAACCAAATTGAGGCAGTCCAGAAAGGGCAACCAAAATGGTGCAGAGACTGCATCAGAAGACATATGAGGACAGATTAACAGAGCTCAATATGTACACCCTTGAGCAAAGGAGGGGAGAGGTGATATGATCTAGGCATTCAAACACCTTAAGGGCATTAACAAGGTGAAAGAGTCTAACTTGTTTAAATATAAGAAAAATAGCAGGACAAGAGGACACAGCATGAAGATTAGGGGGCCAATTAAGGGGAATGTGAGGAAATTCTTTTTCACAGAAAAGGTGGTGGATGCATGGAATGGCCTACCTCAAGAAGTGGTGGCTATGAATACAGTGCAGGGCTTCAAACAGGCATGGGATAGGCATAAGGGAGCAATACAAATGAGTATGAATAGATAGGCCACTGACAGAGCAAAGGCTGATGGCACATTTATAAGGTAGAAAAAGAAATGGGCAGACTGGATGGGCCTTGCGGTCCTTATCTGCTGTCAACTTCTATGTTTCTATGTTTCAACCCAGACAATAAAAGGCCATGACAGAACACCTAGAATTAGTGACACATTGCTGCAGCACATTGCCCGGCCCATTGGTCTATATAAAAAGTTAACTGAATAACGTTTGACATTTGTTTTGCTTAAAACACTTCCCATCATACACTTAAAAATATTGTGGATTTGGGGGAAAGGAAAACAGAACTGAAATTTCATCTCGGGACACTGATGACATTGATTCACTCAAGCTTCACTCTCCTGTTTGTGGTGCCATCAGAAACCCTCAAAAAAACCATAGTTCTGTTGTGCATGTTTTGCCATCCACTATTTTATAGTTTATGCGTAAGTGGACATTTTCCCACAATAGTGGGACTTAAAAACCATTACACTATCATTGCGATTCAAATGCAAGCATTTGTCATGTTAAGCAGAGTTCTGATTAGTTCATCAGTAAACGGAATAATTTCCTTAAATAAACTGACCTGCCTGTATTTAATATTTATAAAGAAGATGAGCATCAGAATCAGCTCAGCTGCTGTTTTGAATGCTATCCACTGGTCCTTTCTTAACGTAGAGGAATTTCCCTTTTTTCATACCTTGTTGTCACTGTTGCTGTTTTTGTCATATCCCTCTACTAACATTATTCACTTACAGTATTTATAAGTATAGTGTGGGGTCTCTCTATTTGAAAAATGATGGCCTCTTGTGCTGTTTTGGTGAGAGGACTGTGAAGCAAAGCTGAGTGGTTCTATTAACCAAAGCAGCATGAGATAATATTTTTTAAGAGACCCCCACTATATACTTACAGACTTATTACATATCACTTTATTAGAGCCAGTTATAGTATAGTTAAGTTGAGATTTTTTTCTATGTTTTAAACATTAAACTTACTGCAGCTCCCACATGCTGCCGAGGTGGAATGTTCCACCTGAAGCCACTGAACGAGACAGCAGTAGTATGCAGGATAAAAGATCCTGCGTCTCTCACAGCTGATTGGCAGAAATCACATACCGGTAATTGATTTATAACGTATCCTGTCAAAACTGTGCCATTCAAAACACTGTGGTCAAAACCGCTCCAAAACTGCTCCGTCGTTTGCTGTTTGTAAAATCTCCATGAAGAGTATAACCTGTCATTTAATGATGTACTATGCACTACTCCCTAAACTGTATATTGGTTTATTTATGAACAACTTTACTTTTCCTTATTTTACAGGGATGTTGCTCTTGTGACGATGCTGGTATTTGACATGATGTCCTTGGTTTCTCAGTTTTGATGTGGAACCATTTACAATATACAAAAAAGTTTAAGTACAATTGTAAAGAAAAACAACCTTGTTGTCAAACATACTGACTTCACTGAAGTGAGAAAAAAATTCTGATGCTGTTGTCACCAAGGAATAAAACATTATACCAACTGAACAATCATGCATTCTCTGTCCCCCCACCCCAAATTTAAATAATGATTTGAATTTTCTGGGAACTGCAGAAACATTGGCAGTTCCAGTTACTATTAAAAGTGTGTTAACTTGTGCTTCCTGAAATATTCAGTGCTGGAACAAACATTCAGTGCTGACATTAAATGTTTAACAGATCTTTTTCCACAAGAACAATATTGCTACCTGCCCGAAGTCAGCTCTATTGGCAGTCCAAGTACTCTTTGGTTTTGTGGTCTTACTTAGGTGACATCTGAGCAGAAACTCTCATATCTACATTTTCTCTGCTATCACTCAGGAGATGATAGTGTGAGCATGATATTCTGAGTACCCTAGCAGCTGTGGCTGGCACCAAACATAGTCCTTAATAGCTTTTCTTTTCTCTCTCGTCTAGATGGCATCAGCATATGACAGAAGACTCCTAATAATTTAGTACATAAGACCTTACTGAACCTTTAAGACAGAATAGTATAACCTTTAAAATAATTGTACAGGAATTCTAAGGCTTGGAAAAGTCACACTATGAAGCTAAGATGGTGCAGTACATAGTACTGCAAAAGCCAGTATCAGTGCAGTAGGATGTTTTGAGGATCTACGATACTGAAATGGTTTGACCCTCATACTGCTCAATAGGTCAGAATTAAAACGTTTGGAAGTGCACAGAATTTTCCAGTCTCATATTCTCAGAGAACAGCGTGTTTTCTTTTGGAAGTGAGACAGGAAGGAAGGGATTATAGGCTTGTAGTTTATTGTCAGGTTCTGACTCATACTTGCAGAACACCACCGAGAAAGTCTGCAGAGGTGTCATGGCTCTGCTGTTACCTGTGTGTGCCTGTTTGTATCTACTTGTGATGGAGGTCTTTCCAGGGGAGAGAAAGACAGAAGAACAGTGGGGAAATGGAAAAGTAATAGATTGTTCAAAAATGCTGGGGGTTGCTAGGAAGGAAAAAAGTGTCACAAAGAACAGATGTGATGTCAGTACAGGGTCAAAACATAAAGTTTGTATCTGCCATGCCTAGCGGAAGCTGATCTTGTGCAGCATAGTCAGCGTTTAAGTAGGAGCTCTTCATCAGAAGTTTTCATCATTCCTTTCAAGCACTGACAAACATAACCCTGCTTTAATGGGCATATGCAACCACAATGTGCAGTGATGCTTGTAAACTTGTTGGTAGTCAAAGGCTAGTTGTATGGCTGGATGCTGATCATCATTTGTAGTTACTTTGGCTATTCATACTCTCTATCCCCTGAGGGACTACCACCTTATTGGGGTACCAGTAAGACAAAGGAACCCTCTTGAGGAGGGTTTCGTCTCTAGGGATGGTGCAGGAATGTGATTCCTTTGGCTAAAGGTACCTTAGGAAGGAGCCCAAGGAAAGAAGCGAGCTCCAGGAGGAGGAGGAGAAGGAGGAGGTGGAGGTGGAGGGGTAGATGGCGGGAGCAAAGAAAGGGAGCTTTCAACTAAGGCTGAGAGAAGCAGATTTGGATAGCACAGGAAAGGGGTTGTGGCTGATTGCTCCACTCCATCAAATGACAGGCTTACCTTTTAACTTAGTGGGAGTATACAAAATCACAATGTGGAGTAATAATTGTGCAACTTGTTGGTAGCTGAAGGCTAGTTGTATGGTTGGATGTTGACTGTCATTTGTAATTACTTTGGCCATTTGCCCTGAGGGACTACCACCCTGTAGGGGTTCCAGGAAGGCAAAGGAACCTTTTTGAGGAGGGTTACATCCCTAGAGGTGCAACCGGAAGATGATTTCTTTTGCTAAAGGCACCGTAGGAAGAAGCCCAAATGGACTGTGTAGCAGGAGCTTCAAACACAGAACAGCAAAGTGATGACAGTGACAGCTGATAGCTGGTGATGAGTGATAGGCTGAGGTGTGACTTCCAGAGGAGAGAAGGAATGGCAGGATTGTAGGAGAAGACACATCACCATCTGACCCCCAACTAACAGTGGAAATTTCTAATACTGGGAAAATGGTACTGGATAGCTACTTTATGGCTTTTGGCACTGAAGAGAGAAAAAAAAACCCAGTGGAGGAAATCTCTGGGGATCCATTGCCTCAGCTGCCATCTCTCCTGGCATGGATACTATCATTAGGTTCACTGTGGAATTCCAATTCAGAGGAAACTTTTGGAGGGTACCTCTTGCTCTAGCCCTCTAATGGTATCATATTGTGGGAGTGCCATGAGTAGATCTTGAAGCCAAACGAGGTACCTCAGGGAAGGAGGCCCCTCTTAAACAAAGTTGACTGAGGAGAAAGAGACTGCTGAAAGGCTAGCACCTGGTCTCAAGACCGTGAGGAGGCCTAACCTTCAATGGAAACTAAAGGAAGGGGATGTGGAATGAGACTAGGTGGGCCTTAGGCAGATGCAGGGAGAACAGCTTTCAGAAGTGCTGCTGATGTGGTCTGCACAGCTAAAGGAACCCATGAGATCTCATGGCCCCAGCCTCTGACATGATTGAAACTTTCAAGTACCTCAAGGGCATAAACAAGGTGCAGGTAGGGGACCTTTCTCAATGTAGAAAAAGTACTAGAACAAAGGGGCACAATATGAAACTGGAAGGGGGTAGATTAAGAGGTAATGAGAGGAAGGTTTTTTACACAGAAAGGGTAGTCGATGCTTGGAATAGTCTGCCACAGGAGGTAGTGGGGGCAAGCACAGTGGCGGGGTTTAAGCATGCTTGGGATAAGCACAAGGGAAGCTTGAGAGGGGGGAAGGAGTGATGAAAAGCCACTGATCACATACAGTCCGTGGCCACATACAATGTATAGGACCTACGTGCAGACTGGATGGGCCTAGTGGTCTTTATCTGCAGACAATTTCTATGTTTCTATGTAAGTCCTAAATTCTACTCTGTGAGGTGCCATCAACCATGCGTCTGCATGGCTGAAGCTTCCCCTGGAGCAGTGGACCTTCTCACCACCCAGTGAGACTGCTAGGAGGTGCTGCGAGAGACAAGTGGCCTGAAAAGGACTGTCACCTGTGATAAGGGACTCATCCTCAAGAAGCAGACTTTGTGGGGAGTGAGTGAGCTTGACTGATAAGGCCAGTAGGAATATATTCATACAGCCTGATGGTATGATGCAGAAATGGACTGACTGACTGGTGAGCAGTATGATGTGACTGACAGGCTGCATGCTTGTGAGCAGTATGATGGCCGACAGGACGATTGCTTGTTAGCAGTATGATGTGGCTGACAGACCGATTATTTGGCTGAAGAAGAACTGGTATGATAGAAACTGAACTGAATAACAAGATACAGAAAAACATGAAAGCATATCAAAGGCCATTATAGTGTATAGTACAGCATTGTTCTGTATAGAATTCTATCCCTTTCAAAATGTTGTTATACTGCAGTTGAAATGTCATGGAATGTGATTGTACCCTTCTATGGTACAACAGTATTCTGAAACCTCTAAAGATTGCACAAGTCAGTTTTGTTCTGAAAGAACCGCTGCATGCACATTTCACATAATACTATACAGTATAAAACATACAGGATGAGCAACTCTATGCACAACTAGTGTGTTCTGCCACTTCGGGGTTCTGATTCCCACCGACCTGTCGAGCTTCACTCTTAAGGTCAGAGGGAATCAGAACCCCTCTGTGGGAGAACACACTGGTAGTGCATAGTTTTCCATCTAGTAGTCTCTGTATCTTAGAAAGCACTAAGCCATCAGCAGACATTGAGGAGCATTAGTAGAACTAGGTCTGTTGGAAAATATTGAAACAGATGGACTGAGAAGGCTGACCGGAAGGGCTGAGTTAAAAGGTTGCAGCTGTTGGCAGAATCACGTGGAGTAACTGAATGCAAAGCATGCAGAGAAAACTGCAGTGAGATGTTTTCAAGTGGTGGTTATGACCAGATGGTAAATTAGTGAACAGGTAGCAAACATTAGGACATGAAAAGCAGGTAAAAGAGACTGAAACAGACATCAAATATTGCAGCATAGCAAAAGGAAGACCATAGGCACACTAAAAACGCATTGCAAGTAAGCACTGAGTTGCATGAGGACAAAGAGCAGCAGGAGTAGCTGCCCTAAAAAGGCAGAAAGTAGAATTCTACAGCCAGAGGGGCAAACAAAATACTAACCGTGAGCCACAGAATGCCATACCCAAAGGGGATGGCCCAAAACAACCAAGAGGAATGCACCAGCCACGGGGGATGTGCATGTAACAAATAGTATTTAATGACTACCACAAATAGTGCACTATCCACATCTATCCTTATTTGGGAAATACTGATACAAAAAAAATGCCCCTGTCATAAGCAACCCCCTCCCTCATACCCCACCCTCTGCAAGAATCCACCCCACCCTCCTCCCCACATCCAGGACTCCACAATTTTAAAAAAATCCAACAACGAATGCTTTCTTTCAGAAGAAGGTGGACAGCCATGGAGGAGGGTGGGTTGTGTGACCAGTCACCATCTTTATACCTTGACTTGGATCAGCTCACCAGTTGCCACTCAAGATGGGAGTCCCCAGATTTTGAGAGCTGGGGGGAGGAGTCGCTGCACCTTGGTGGAGGTAGGAAACATATTAATATATTAATGCAGGATCAGGATTTAGTGCAAATAAGCACTCAAATACAGTGGCCAGCCATGGATGCAGGCTGATTGTGCCAGCTGCCATTGTGGCATTTGTGTTCTAATTGAGGGTGCTAAAGGGTGGGATGGATTCTTACAGTGGGTGGGGGACAAAGGAGGGGGTTATTTATGACAGGGGCTGTTTGTGTTTTTTTTTTTTCACTTTTGCTCCCAAATAATGAAAATGAATACCGAATACCCAAATATTTGGGGTCCCCAATATAATATTTGTCCCAAATATCCGGAATAAGCAGGTCACATGATGCTTGTGCCCTAAAAAGGATGTGTTCGGCTCTACTCTGATGATCGTGGTTATAAACATGGTTATTATCGGCGTCGCACTGTTTTTTTTGTTGGTTTCTTTGAGTGCTTCTAGTGTTCATTCTTTTGGGAGTGCATACTTGGGTGGTGATTTATCATAAATGGCTTTAGAAGCTGCTGTTACTGGGATGGAGATTACTGAGGTGGTCCAGCCTGCGCAACAGCTCTCGCCACGACCACCGCCTGTTAAACATTGACCGGTGTCTGAGTCTGCGGGAGAGGCTGAGCCAGAGGGTCCTTATGAGAGGTTATTTTAGATAGATTCTTTGCTGAGCTTGCATCCATTAATTTGACACTGTCAGAAGTTGCCAAGGATGTCAAGCCATTTAAACCCTCCCTGGAGCAGTTGGCTTACCATATGGGTGACGCAGATTCTAGAATCTGCACTCTGAAGGATTCACATTTATGGGAAGACAAACAGCTTAAAGAGTTGCAATGGAAGGTAGAGAAATTAGAAGACCGTATTGAGGACCAGGAAAATCAGAACTGGTGAAATAATCTGGTCTTTGTGGGTATCCCTGAAAAGACAGAGGGCTCTGATATGTTGAAATGTATGCAGGAGCTCTTACTGGATATTGCTGGACCCTCGCCTCAGGATGACTGGTATTATGTGGAAAGATCACATCATTCTCTCCACCGGATGGCAAGCCCCAGGCTATTATCATTTGGCTCTTGGACTTTCAATAAAAGGTTTACATTCAAAGGAAGACTAGAGAGAAGGGTGCCTTGTACTGGAAAAATCACCAGTTCTATGTTTTTTGTGATGTTACTCCCCAGGTTCGAGACCAGCAGGTGGCCTACAGGGAAGTGAAGCAGGAGCTCCACACAGCTAAGGTGTGGTTCCGTATGTTATATCCTGCATGATTAGTGGCATACAACTTTACTGGCTCTATGAAATTTCAATCAACATCAGCAGCTCAGCAGGATCTACCGCACCTTATTCCTTATTCAGTTTGGCTCAGCGCGATCACAAGGACTTTCGGTATTCCTGATTATGTTGTATGGTGGTTGGGTGATTTGGGGAGCTAATCCATATTTTTCTTTGTCAAGGCCCCCCTTTTTTTTCCTATTACCCTTTTTTCCTTTTGTATTTTTAGGAGTGTTAGTAACAACGTGAACTCTTATTGGTTGGTCGATTGTATGGACTTGGGAGCACCTGGTGAGGTACCAAAAACGATAGCGTAATTAGAGCAGCTCAACAGTGCGAGAGTATGATTATACTTACATTTAGAGGGACTATCTGCTTCTCTTTTGGTCTTTGGATTTGCTACTTCTTCATCTTTGTTGCTCTGCTGTGGATTGTTTAGACCATGGATTCTCAAGTGGAGCCTCACCAGTTTGGACTATCTTTTTTTGTGGTTATATGTAACTTATTGGTTATGGTTTATTATATCCTCCTTGTCTTTGGATTTGGGCTTAGTTTTTTTTGGGTTGGGCTTTTGTCCTCCCCTGTCCGGAAAGATCTTATTGGTCCTGGGTTCTCTGGTTATTGTGGCAGTGCCCCTTTTTAATTTCTTTTCGATTCATCTAATGGTTTTTGATGTTGGTTGGGATTTTCTTTTTACTTTTCTGTGTTCCATTTCTTTTTTGGGGTATGGTTTAGTTATAGTACTTTTCTTGTTTTTATCTTATTTTAGGTCTCTTTATGGTGGTCTGTTGTTTATTTTTCTTTACTATTTATGTATTTTTAGTTTGAAGCATTGTCTTATCTTTTTGTGGCCAAATGCCCCCTTTGGGGCTAGGTAGTTGGCCTGTTTGTTGGTTTTATAGTCATTTTCTTTCTAAGGTGCTTATATTTTTTGCTATTGCTTTTTTATGTAGGTGCTCTATCTTTATCTAAGTCTCTAGCTTTTTGTTTTCTTTTTCTTTTATCTTTTTTCCTTTTCCCCCCAGAGGGCTGCTATCACAGGGTTCTTTTAAGCAGCCAGTAGTGGGGTCCGAAGGTTCCTGGACGCATGTCTCATGGACAGAGTGAGTGTTTTGGGCATGGTGGTGTCCACATTGGCTGGTGCCTGGCCAGCCCCCTGGTTAATTCAGGGAGTGAACTGTGCACATGGCCTGTGACTTTTATCCATTTCACGGGTGCCTTTATTTCAGGGACATATTTGAAGCTGAATGACAGTGCTTCCTTTTGTAAACATGTAATGTAAATAGTTTATCAGAAGGTTGGATTCAGTATTGTTTATTTTTCTTTGTGCCAGTAGAGCCATCTTGGGGTCTTGGGGGCAATGGAAAAGCAGATGTTATTTTTTCACTTTTTCCTATAAGGTATGTCAGCTACTTCACATTTGTTAGCTGGTCGTATTTCTTTAAATTATGGGTGGGCTTACTAATATTGGTGTTATTGAATGTGCTGTGGTGGGGGATTTGTCTTTGGGCTTCGGCACTACGTCACTTCCATCTTTGTATATGGGGTGATATGGTGAACTTTGTATGCTTGTATAATGAGTATTCCTACTCAGCTTACTTCTCAGTATAAGATTGTTACTTGGAATGTCAAGGGTGCCCAAACCCTGGAGAAATGGCATATGATTCTTCAACATTTACATTCTTTAGGGGCTCAAATTGTGCTCCTTCAGGAAATTCACACTAGGACTCAGGATAGGAATCTTTGGAGGTGGACTTGGGTGGGTCAGGCATATACTGTTGGGGTTAGTAAATGTCATACATGAATGGCTATTCTGTTTGCTAGCTCAGTCGCATTTCAGTTAAGTCTGGATTTTGCTGATCCGGATGGCAGATATTTGATATTGCACTGCTTGCTAGGGAACTCTTTAGTCACTCTGGCATCTGTTTATAGTACTAATGGGCACAGCCCCACGTTTACTACTGCCCTACTTCCCCTTTTAACCCCTTTGGCAGAATACGCATTATATTGGGGAGGTGACTAGAATCTTGTTCAGGATACCCTCCTGGATAGATCCCCCCAGCAGTGTGTTGGCCTTTCACCAGCTCAGCATGCACTCTCCGAGTTAAAAACAACTTTGGGCGTGACTGATCCCTGGAGACTGCTTCACCTAGGCCACAGACAATATACTTTTTATTCCCCTGTCCATTCCTTTTTTTCCTGTATTAACTTTTTTTGGTTTCTCATTCTCTGCATAACGCTATTTCTGTTTGTGCTATTGAGCCCAAGGTAGTCTCGGATCATACCCCTGTCACTTCCCTCTGCATTGATTTGGGGCAAAATCTGGTAGGTCAATAATCACTTATTGAAAGATCAAGACTACCTGAAGTGAGTTCAGGAATACACAGATTTCTTTTTTAAGCATAATTTGGGTTCTTTTGGGGACTTTGGTACAATTTGGGGAGCTTACAAGGCGGCAATTAGAGGAGAGCTGATTCACTTAGCCACTGTCCGTAAGAAGGAGTAGCAGCATATTACTCATCAGCTTCTTTGGAAATAAGACAACAAGAGCATATTCTCTTCACTGCCGCCTCAGAGGAAGATTGTCTGGCTTTGACAGTTGCTAGAGAAAAAATATGCAGATCTTCTCTGGGAGGAAGCGGAGAAAGCTATTTTCCAGGCTAGGCTTAGGTATGTTGATCAGGGAGAGAGGTCTGGGAAACTGCTTGCTTTTTGTTTAAAGCAGCAGAATGTGGCAAGGGTCATATTGACAATTCAACGTGCCCCTTACTCTCCACTCTTAACAGACCCTTGTGATATAGCTAATTGTTTTGCTTCCTACTACTCTGAGCTATGTATGGATGAGCCGCCTGCCCCCTCAGAGGAGGTTTCCTCCTTTTTGCAACAGGTTTCTCTTCCTCTGCTTACTGAGTTCAGAAAGAATACCTTAAACAGCCTATAACCGCTGAGGAGGAGGACAGTGTCATCCAAACATTATCAGTTGATAAGGCTCAAGGCCTGGACGGACTGTCACCTAATTTTTATAAGGCCCTCAGGGAACATTCAGTACCTCATCTAACTGCCTTTTTTAATTAAGCATATGCTGCGGGACATCCGTACCCCTCCTTTGAAGAGACTTGTATTACCCTGTTGCCAAAACCTGGAAAAAATGCAGCACTGGTTCCTAACTACAGGTGTATTTTTTTATTAAATACTAATGTAAAACTGTTAATTCAATGTGCTTATGCAACTAGATGAGATGAGATGAGGCTTATTTAACTTGATTTGGTTTGTGGCTTTCCACCTCTCTATCCATGGGATATACCACCTTGTAGGAGTACGAAGCAAGGAACCCTAGAGGAGGGTTCCCCCCCACAGGTGCTGCAGGAATGATTGAGTTGGCTAAAGGTAGGTTAGGAAGAAGCCCACAGGTAAGAGAGATGAGCCACTGAAGGAGAAGGAGGGGTGGATGGTAGTTAAAGAAAAACGAATCCTGGCAGGGTCCAGGATGAGTAACCTTTTAAGCCCGATGGGAGAGTGACGTTGTTGCTCTGCCCATCGAACCTCGGGCTTAAAGCCCTCCCATTCAATGTGCTTACACAACTAGATGAGATGAGATGATGCTTGTGTAACTTGATATGGTTTGTGGCTTTCTGCCTCTCTATCCATGGGATATACCACCCTGTAGGGGTACAATGCAAGGAACCCTAGAGGAGGGTTCCCCCCCTACAGGTGCAGTGGGAATGATTGCGTCAGCTAAAGGTAGGTTAGGAAGAAGCCCAAAAAGAATACCCAAAAGTGTCGAGCGTCGAAGAAGTGAGGATGATGAATGAATGAATTGTGAGAAGATGATAAGGGCTGACTTCTTAAGGAGAGAGGGGAAAGCTGGGGGCCACCATCCACCTCCATCAAACAGCGGAGCCTAACTAATTAACCGAAGACAGCATTAACTCTAACTAATATTATGACCATTGGCATGGAGAAGAAAAACCCCCATTGAGGAGGAAACCGCTGGGGATCCAAGGCCTAGTTCACCTTCCCTTCAGGCTGACAATGTTTGATTTGAGGAAGTATGCTGTTACAGAGAAGGAGTAGTTAATGAGAGGGATATGAGTAGGGAAGATGATGACGGGATGGGGGAAAAAAACACAAAAAGGAAGCACAAATCAAAGAGGGAATATGAGGCAGCAGGGACCCAAGAGGTGAATGCTCGAGTAGGTGATGGGAAGGAGTAGAGCCATATGTAGAAGTCAGAGGAGCAAGGGGTATCTGGATGTGCTCACGAGGATACCGAGGATAATGCAGACTGGCTTGATTGAGCAATGCAAGGGAGTGGACACAGAGGCCAATAAGGCATGCTTGAATATGCGATGTGAACGATTAGACCCTAAGGTCAGAGTTGAAAAGGTAGCATAGGATTCAATGATAGGAAAGCTTGAGTAAGTGATGTAAACAGAGAAACCTAGAGGTAAGGATGAGTGAATGATGACCGGCATCATGAACCTGATATGTGCGGCTGAAGGGCCATGGGTCAATAAGGTGGCATAGGAGTCAGTGGCATAGGAGTCATGATAAGGTCGAGCATAGGAGTCATGATAGGTATGCCCAAAAGAAATATTGGTTGCAGGCCGCGATTGGAGTGAATCCTAGATGGCTGGTACGGAACGCGAATAAGAGGAGACAGGAATGAACTTGAAAATGAACTTGTACGAAGGTGGTCTCCTCGATAGAGTGATGTGAGTAAGTAGGCTCTTCAAAAGGAGGTAGACTCTGAGGCCAAGAAGGCAGGTCAGGACCCAGAGGGTATGCGAACCAGAGGGTACACTCAGGTTGAGCGATCGAGTGAAGCAAAATCGGACGAAGTACGATGAGGAGTGAATTCAGGAGTAAGAATGAAACCATGAATGGAGTGAATCCATGATGGCTGGGATGAGAAAAGGCACTAGGACGAGGAAGGTAAAATAGGAAATGGATGAGGTACAATGATGGATTGAAGCCATGGAGGCTGGTACAGGGAAGTGAGGCATGAAAGGACGAATGACGGTAGGGAGGTCAATGGGGTAGCGTAGGACCCAGCCGGTACGGGATGAGAATTGCAGTAGGGCGAGTTGGAGGAGGTGAATCCCAATGGCCAGCACGAAGTAGGGCATGTGAATGATGAGCCCTTCATCTGGAACTAGATGCTCGAAAGCGAGGAAGTAAGATAAGGGAAGGATGAGGGAAAGATGACCAGAGTCATGAACGTGATACGTGCGGCAAGGGGGCCGTGGGTCGATGAGGCGGCATATGATTAAGTATAGGTATGCCCCCCAAAAATTAGTGAATGCAGGCCAAATGGAGGCAGTTGAGGCATACTGAATGAGCAAATGAAAGAGATGAGCAGTTGAGGTGAGGTATCAGGGATCTGAGAGGGCTAATGATATGGTTGCCCAAAAGAAAGCAAAGATTGGAGGAGGAGGAGGAGGAGGAGGAGGAGAAATGGAGGGCAGAGGGAACAGGAGCAATGGAGGTTGAAGGTAGAAGAGAGTGGGAGTCCAGAAATAGCTGTAGTATGATGAGGAGTAACAGGAGACCAAAGCAGAGAAGGGGAAATGGGAGCCCAAGAACTGAGCACTTGAATGAGAATGAATGAGCGCGAATGTGAGCTCATTCATTCTCATTCATTCAAGTGCTAAGTGGTGCTCAATCGGGCTGCCGGCTGTGGAGGTAAGTGGAGGACTGTGCCGGTGGTCCGATTAGGTTATGGGGGGGAAGGAGCTGAGTGGGTGCTGATCTCTATTGATGGGGTAGGGTTCCACTAGACACCAGGGAATGGAGGGTGATTTATTTACTTTTTTTATAAAATAGACGGAGGCGCAGGGTAAATTGGGTGTGTGTGTGCTTATTTAATATTATAATGTCCAGTGACGGCCGGGAGAGGAGACCACTAGACACCAGGGAGTGGAGGGCATTTTTTTTTTAATAAAACAAATTGGGTGCAGGGTAACTTGTGTGGGGGGGGGCTGAGGGGGGTTCAACTGGACTTGCGGTGGCCAGTGGCAACAGGTGAAATTGCAGGCGAAATTATGAAATTTAGCCACAATTTCACATGCAATTTCACTCGGCTGGCAAAACTTAACTTCACTGCATCTCTAGCTGCACGGTCAGGTTGCCATCTTTTTCAGTTTTTCTCCCTCAGGCAGTGGAGCGTGCAATGCTATCAGGGACATACTGTGCACGCGCATGCCCACCGCACGGCCGACGACAGCTCCTCTGCCTCCCCAGGTAGATTCAACAATGGTGTGCCAGCCCCCAGACACCGCTAGGGGCCAGGCAAACAACGACAACTGGATGACCCCCCAACCCAGAGAAGGAGAGCTGTCCAAGGATGCTTCATCCTTCTCCACCCCTTCCGACCCCCATTGACCTGCACTCACTCCCGAACATGGGTTGTCAGCGTGGTGCAAGGAAAGGCGTCCAGCGCCTCAGCCCTCAGTGCCACTGGGCTGAACGATTTGGACTTCTTAATGTGTAGTAAGCATTTCCAGTTACCTATGCCCTTATGGACATTTCCATTAGGAACGTCCATTAAGGTCTGTCACCAACTGCACAGATTTATGGGTAACATACTAACATACTAAAATGCCAGCAGAATAGGCCTAACGGTCTTTCATGTCTGCACGTTTGGTCAGCCCCCACCCTGGGTGCTGACCTTGCTGTCCCCCTCACCTTCTCTGGCTTCTCCCTTCCCAGTTCCGGATATTCTTGCTGCATTGGATTTTGCTTCAGAACCCTTCCCTGTACCTGTCCCACCCCTCTTGAACCCTCCACTGTCTCCTGCCTCCACCAGCCCCCTAGGCAGTGCATTCCATGGCTCCACCACCTCTCAGTGAAGTAGCACCTCCTCCTTTCTCCCTAGAATCTTCCCCTCCAGCTTCCACCCATGCCTCTAGTGGCCCCTCCTCCTTCCTTGAAGCACCCTGACTGTTCCTCCCTATTTACCCTCTTCATGTACCTGAAGACCTCTATCATGTCCCCAGTCCTTCTCTCTTCCAATGTGTACATATTTAGCTCTTGAGAGCCTCTCCTCATGGTCCAGTCCCCAAGCCCCAAATCATTTTGGTTGCCCTCCTCTGGACCCTCTCCAGGAGGTTAATGTCCCTCTTTAAGTATGGCCTCCAAAACTGCACGCAGTACTCAAGGTGCGGCCTCACCAAGCAGTTATACAGAGGGAGTGTAACTTCCCTCCTTCTGGAGGTGATCCCCCTAGCGATGCATCCCAGCATCCTGTTGGCCTTGGCTGCTGCCCTCCTACAAGTCTCAGAGTTGTTCATCTTGACAGCCACCACCACCCCCAGGTCCCTCTCAGCCATCGAGACTTGTAGCATTCCCCCCCCCCCGGGTGTACACTTGGCCTGGGTTTCTGGCCCCCAGGTGGAGTATCTTGCATTTCCCTGCATTGAACCTCAGCTTCCACTTTCTAGACCATCTTTCCAGAGCCTCCAGGTCCCCTGTGAGGACCACCCTCCCTCCTCCCCATCCACCACCGCCCCAGTTTCGAGTCATCTGCAAAGAGACTCATCTCACCCTGATTCCTGTCCTTATGTCAGATACGTGAGGGCGCTGAACAGAAGGCCCAAGGACTGATCCCTGGGACCCCACTAATGACCCTCCTTGGGATGAGACTATCCCACTAACCATGACCCTCTGGGTCCGGTCCTGGAGCCAATTGCCTATCCATCTGATCATCTGGTTCCCCACCCCCATTTCTGCCAGCTTATCCAACAGGCCCACGTGAGGAACAGAGTCAAATGCCTTGCTGAAGTCTAGAAAGAGGACGTCCACTGGTCTACCCAGGTCCAAGGCACTTGTCACCCAGCCATAGAGCTCCACCAGGTTTGTCTGACATGATTTCCCCGGGATGAATCCATGCTGTCTATCATCCAGGCACCCTGACTTATCCAGGTCCCCCCCTAGCCTCTCCTTGACAATGCCCTCCATCACCTTGCCCACCACCGATGTCAGGCTGACAGGCCTGTGGTTCCCTACCACCTCCCTTGATCCCCCTTGTGATAGGGCACTATATGCACCACCTTCCAGTCTTGGGGCATCCACCCTGTCCTCAGAGAGATGGTGAAAAGCTCCGCCAGGGGTTTAGCCAGGACATCCGCAAGTTCCTTCAGCACTCTGGGATGTAATTTATCCGGCCCTGGTGCTTTCTCCGTCTTAAGGGAGCTGAGGGCTTCCCTCACTCTCTCTGCTGTGATTTCCACTTCCGGTACCTCTTCTCTTTGCTTAGCCCTCCCCCCACCTGCCAGTGATGCCTCCCCCTCTCCCCAGACCCGCCGATCGGTAAGGGTCCCCCTCCTCAGTATCTCTGTCTCCTCCCATGTATGATGAGCACCCTTATTTTCCTTGGTGAAAACTGAGGAAGTACTCATTTAGTACCTCAGCCTGCCCCTGGGTCTTGTGCCCATCTCTTCCCTGATTTAATCCTGCTAATCTGCCCCTTCACCCTTCGTTTTTCTCCAATGTATCTAAAGAACCCTTGTTCCTCTCCCTAATTTCCCTGGCCAGGTTCTGCTCCTTCCTTGCCTTAGCCCCTCACCACTCTAGTGGCCCTTCTAGCCATCAGCTCATACTCCCTCAATCCCTTTCACTCCTTGAGCACTTGAATTGCTTATAGGCTGCTTTCTTTCCCTACCACCTCCTGGACCTCCCCTGGTCCACCAGCAGGAATTTTGGGCCTCACCAATTTTGTCTTACTTGCACAGGTGCTGGTAGCATCCTGCACCCCTCTCCTGATGATTTCCACCTACTATCAGCGTCCATGTCTGACCCAATCTCATCCAAATGTCCTTAAGGATCCTTCCCATTTCCTAAAAATCCCCTGAAGTCGGTTACTTCTGTCTATGTGCAGCCTTTTACCCCTCCTAGGTCCAGGCAGAACCAGACCGTGGCATGGTCACTTCCTGCCAATGGGTCCCTTACCTCAGGCCCCCAATCTGGTCACTGTCTGCCAGGACCACATCCAGTACCAGCGCTCCTGGTGGGTTCCCTCACCTGCTGAATTAGAGCGATCTTGAAGACATCCAACAACCTCTGTTCCCTGGTCACAGGAGGATGTCATAGTCTCCCCAGTCTGTTCCTGGCATGTTTAAGTCCCCAACACCACCACCACGTTCCTCTGCCCAGTCTGCAGTGCCTCCCAGCATCTGCCACCAGACTGTCCTCCAGCTCCTCTGCCAGGGCAGGGGTCTATACACCACTCCTATTTTTACTCTCTTGCCCCCTTGTTATCAAGGTGACCCAAATCGCCTCCACGGTTCCCTCCGCCTCCTCTACTCCCCCTATGCCAATGCAGTTTTTGACTCATTGCCCCCTCCTCCCTGCCCTCCCCTGTCCCTCCTGAACATAGTGTAACCCTCCAGGTTCAGGTCCCAGTCATGTCCTGCAGTGGCCCCAAGTCTCAGTGACCGCTGCCACATCCACTGTCCCTCAGTTAGCATCGCCTGGAGCTCAGGCATTTCATTGCCCAAGCTCCTGGCATTTAGCAGGACTACTTCCACCCCTTTCCCTATAGTTCCATTTCCCTGCTCAGTTCCCATGGGGATTCTGTTTTCCCTGGTCTGCACTTGCCAGTCGGCCTTTCCTGCAATCCTCCTGGTCCCCAGGGGGTGGAGACAGAGTCCCTCCTTTATCGCACCCCTTGACAGCGTTTCTCCCATCCCACCCCTTCACAAGTTAAACCCCACTTATCACCAATGAACCCTCTATTTTCAACTAAGGATTCCCTCCTCCAAATTGAGATGTAGTCTATCTCAGCATACAGCTCCTTATCCTCCCAGGTCTCCCCCAATCCCCCATCAACCCATACCCTCTGGCCTCCACCACTCCCTGAGCCACTGGTTTATCTCCTAATCTTCCTTTTGTGTTCCCACTAGCCCTTGGCACTGGCAGGATTTCTGAGAAGGAAACTGTGCATCCTATGTCATGACAGACCCTGGCGAGCTCCCTGAATCTTGCCTGTATCTCTAGCTCGCTATTTCCTCAATGTCATTTGTACCCAGGTGGACTCAGTATGTCTGGGGAACCTCAGCAATTCTTCTGCCAGCTGATATACCTCGTGCTTAGCCCTGTGCACCATTAGTCCAGGAAGCATCTTGTTCTAACTGGCCAGGCTTCTCCTCCCATCCCATTTGATACCCCTGATCATAGAACCCCAGCAGGAGCACCTGACCACCCTTTTCCTCCATTCCGCCCCTTCCATGTCCCTCATCCTTTCTACCGCCCTCCACCCAGCCGGCCCTTGTTCCTCCTCATCTGGGTGCCCATGCCACCCTCCTTATTTACCATGGCCACCCTCCTCCAATCCTATGCCTCTCCTCCTCCTGAGTATCCTTCTGTACCTTACTAATTCTGCCCTCACTACTCGCAACTGGTCCTTCTCCCCCATCTGCTAAACTAGCCTGGCTCATCCTCCCTTCCTTCCTGTCTCCATTTAGTTCCTCCTTGCTCATTGTGCTCCCCCGGCCTAAACCCTCAGCTCCCTTTACTGAATCCTCCTTGTACCTCTGGTCCTTCTCCTCTACCTTTCCTCCCAACTGGTCCTTCTCCTTGCGCTTTCCTCCCTCTTCCCTGCCCCTCCTGCTCTAATTCACTGCTCCCCCATTCTCCTGCATTCCAGGTCCCCCTGTTCTTCCTACTATCTGCCCTGCCCCTCCTGCCTCCCACCCTTTCCTGTCTCTAACCACCCCTGTCGTGGCTACATCACCCCCTCATCCTCGAGCAGAAGAAGAGAATTGAAGCGGTTATTGAGTGTAAGGTCTAATCCACCTCCCGCCTTGCTTCTTTCTTCTGTCCAGCCCTGGCCATCTGCTCACTTCCTGAGAATGTTGTCCCTCCGTCCCTCCTTTGTGAGGGTCCCTGTTACCTGCCTGCTTCCATGGTAGTGTCCTTTTGGACCCTCTCTGCCAGGGTCCCATGAGACCCTGAGCCTCTCCTGCACTCCTTTCCCCATGCCCCCACCCCCAGTGCTTGGTGCAACCCCTGGAGATTCTCAGTCCCTTCCCCAACCATACCACCCCTCCCCCAGCTTTCTCCTAATCCCAGCAACCTCCTCCCTATGCAGTAGCTGGTAGCACACCGGGCAACCACCGAACTTCCAAGCCCAGTCCAGTATCATGGCTGCTCCACACCCTGTGTACCCCACCACCCCCCAAAGATGCCGCCCCTAATGACGGTGGTTCCATCCCTTCCAAATGGTTTCCTGGGTGAGCCACCAGTTTCCCCTAGTCCAAGATACACCCTACAGCCTAATCAGGTCACCCACTAATCTTAGAGACAGTCCCACTGTACACCAGTAACCCTGTTACTAGGTGCAGTCCAACACATTAAACTTATAAGGGAAATGAACAACTCCCTAAGCTCCTCTCTCCCAGCCTTTAAATCCAACCCCCAGTGGCTAGAACTACATGAGCTGCACCTGCAGCCTTTTCCTCCAATTGCAGGGCAGGTGTTCCCCTATAAATTAGCAGACTTCTGGGGAGGAAGGGGTGGGGGAGGGCGGGTATTGGGCAGACACCTGACTCGAGAGACAGTGTATCAGCCCTGTGTCTCCTCTCCGAGCCCAGCAGCCAAAGAACCAGGCCCAAGCAAATCCCACCAAATAGGTTTTAAATCAGAAGAAATAGGCCTCTACCAGCATGAGCCTGTTACACAGTGAAACATCCACAAAATGAGCCCGACTTACAGCCACCAAATCAGTTTTCAAACATCCAGCAGCCCCCAAAACAATACCCTGCTAGCCCCTTAGAAGTAAGAAAGAAAATAACTAACCTACCAAGTAAAATCCACAAGAACCCTGTGAAAACAACAGCAGCAGCTACTGTCCTGAAACACAACTGATCCTGTCCCTTCCAGTTCTTTCTGAGAAGACAAAGCAGCTAACACCTCAACCTGATTCAGCTCTGCCTCCAGTCAATTAGCTGGTGGAGACCTGGCCAGACCATTACACCCCTCCCCACACTATGCACCAACCTTGCAGCTAGTGAGTCAGCAAAAGGAATCAAAATTCAAGTCAAAGCCCCCAAAATATGTTTGCTGCCAAAGAAAACAGGTCTCCAATCTAATCAGCTTCACTAACAACACATCAAAATAGGCTTGAAATTAACAGATATAGGTCTCCAATTCAAATAACCATCTCCAAGCAAATCCCACCAAATAGGTTTTAAATCAGAAGAAATAGGCCTCTACCAGCGCAGCCTGTTACACAGTGAAACATCCACAAAATGAGCCCCACTTACAGCCACCAAATCAGTTTTCAAACATCCAGCATCCCCCAAAACAATACCCTGTTAGCTCCTTAGAAGTAAGACAGAAAAGAACTAACCTACCAAGTAAAATCCACAAGAACCCTGTGAAAACAACAGCAGCAGCTACTGTCCTGGAACACAACTGATCCTGTCCCCTTCCAGTTCTTTCTCCCACCTACCCTCTTCAGGACTGGGCTCAATCGGTTCGGCACAATTTGAATTTCTGTATTCAGTCTAAACCTATTGGATGTGCCTTTCTTCTGGGTGTAGATTTGGGCTTCCTTGACTGTCTTGTCCTGAATGATAACTTTTTATCATTTACTGTTTTAAGAACCATTTTAATGTGACAAATTGGACCACCTTTTCGTATATGCAGTTACATCATGTCATATATAAGGCACTGGGACATAGAAACATAGACTTTGATGGCAGATAAGGATTGCTTGGCCCACCTAGTCTGCCCATTCCCCTACCTACAGGATAAGCTGCAGATCCTAGTTAACCAACAGTCTATTTCTTCTTACCCCCCACAAGAATTGCCTTATGTCTGCCCCATGTATTCTTGAATTCTCCCACAGTGTTAGACCCCACAACCACCTCAGGAAGGCTATTCCATGTGTCCACCACCCTCTTTGTGAAAAAATACTTCCTCACATTGCCCCTGAACCACCCCCCCTCCCCATTTTAAATAGTGTCCCCTTGTTCTTGCACATCTCTTTTTCTGAAAGATGCTACCCTCTTGGACTTTGTTGATTCCACTGAGGTACTTAAAAGTTTCTATCATGTACCCCCCTCCCTCCTTTTCTCAAGGGTATACATATTAAGCTCCTTTAGTCTCTCCTCGTATGGCTTCTCTTGGAGACCCTGCACCATTTTAGTTGCCCTCCTCTTGACTGCCTCTATCCTGTCTATGTCCTTGCAGAGATGGGGTCTCAGAACTGGACACAGTACTTCAGATGGGGTCTTACCAACTGTCTGTACAGAGGGATAACAACTTCCTGTTTTCTGCTGGTGTGCCTCTCCTATACATCCCAGTATACCCTAAGCCTTCCTACTGCCTTCTCACTTGCTTGCTAACCTTAAGGTCATCTGATATGATTACCCCCAGGTCCTTTTCCATTTCTGTTGTTGTTACTACCTCCCCCATTGTATAATCTTCCCCTGGGTTTTACCCAGGTGCATTATTTTGCACTTCTTTGCATTGAATCCAAGCTGCCATACTTCTGACCATTCCTCCAACCTTGCCAAGTCCCTTCTCATCCTTTCCGCGCCTCCTTATGTATCAACCCTGTTGCAGATCTTTGTGTCATCTGCAAAGAGGCATACTTTTCCTTCCAGTCCCTCTGCAATGTCACTTATAAAATATAGAATCAAGTATGGGTCTGGGTGTGTAACGAGAATTTATACACACCCAAGGGGTTTGATGCTACATAAACTCTGGGAGCGAAGCTCGAGGGGTTTATGTGAAGCATGTAACCCCGACGGTGTGTGTAAATTTGAGTTTAAACACTTCCAGACCAATATTTTATTTTATATAATTGCTGGGTTTCCTTTTTTCACCTCAGCAATTAAATAAAATAAAGAGCTGCCAGTGTATCCTAGGTTCGGTTTTGTTTTCGTCCGGTGCTGAGATTTGCCTTCTTTTAAACTTTTGTTTTCTTTGTGCAGGTCTTTGCATGTTTCCAGGGTATATGTGGAAAAAATAAAAGAAATGGACTTACCACCGAGTTCTTCTGACAGTTGTGTTTCAGGCGAGACAGAAGCAGTGAGCGGTCTCGAATGGTCGCGATGCTGCGTGAGCATGTGCACAGCAAGAGAAATCGTGCGCATGTTTGCCGTTATAAACACTCCTTTATAATGGCAAATTATGCCATGTTTTCCCTATGTGGAAAAAAGGGAAGCCAGTTTAATGACATTAAAAAGGACTGGACCCAGTACTGAACCCTGCGGTACCCCACTAGTAAACCCTCTTTCTTCAGAGTGGACTCCATTTACAATTATCTTCTGTGTCCTGTTGTCCAGCCAATGTTTTACCCAGGCTACCACCCTGGGACCCACTCCCAAGCTGGTTAATTTGACTATTAATCTTTTGTGTGGGACTGTGTCAAATGCCTTGATAAAGTCTAGGTAAGCCATGTCCACAGCCCCTTCCTGGTCTACTACTTTGGTCACCCAGTCAAAGAAATCAATTAGATTCCTCTGACATGACCTTTCCACTGTGAACCCATGCTGCCTTGGGTCCTGTGCCCCACTGGCCTCTAGGTACTCAACAATTCTTTCTTTCAGAAGTGATTCCATCACTTTCCCTACCACAGAGGTCAAACTGACAGGTCTGTAGTTTTCAGCCTTTGTCTTGGTCCCATTTTTGTGAAGCGGAATCACATTTGCATTCCTCCAGTCCTCACGTACCACACCATCCTACCATGATTTGTTAAAAAGGGTAGTCAGTAGTTTCACTAGTTCTCCCCTTAATTCTTTTAGAATTCTGGGGTGAATTCCATCAGGCCCCATTACTTTGTCCACCTTCAGTTTTAGGAGTTCTTTCAGAACCCTTTCTTCTGTGAAAGGACTGGGATTGACTCCCTATCAAGAGTGCTTCTGTTAATTGGATTAGGCACCTCCCCCTCCTCTTTTGTGAATACTGAGCAGAAATATTCATTCAGTATCCCTGCTTTTTCACAGTCTCTCTCTGTCCACCCACCGTCCATTCTATTCAGCCTCACTATCCCTCGCTTTGTCTTTCTACGCTCCCTGATGTACCTATAAAAGGTTTTATGCCCCTTCTTAACCGAGTTGCTATCTTTTCCTCAGTTTGGGCCTTTGCTATTCTGACTTCCCTCCCTGCTTCCTTCTGCCTTGACTGGTACAGCTCTCTGCCCTGCTCCTTCTATGTTTCCTTATACTTCCTGAATGCTGTTTTTCCTCCCTGACTTTCCCTCCACCTCTTTTGAGAACCATAGTGGCTTTTTCTTTCATTTTGATTTGTTTATTTGCATCACACAAAGGCTTGTTGCCTCTGTGATGGCAGTTTTGATGTTCCCCATTGTTGCTCCACCCCTCCTTCTAGCCTGTTTGCTAGTGCTTTTCTAAGGCACTCTCCCATCTTGCCAAAGTCAGCCCTCCTGAAGTCCAGTATCCTCACTTTTGTATGGCTTGACTCTGTAGCTGAGTTTATCGTGAACCACTCTGTTTGATGGTCACTTGTTCCCAGATGGCAACCCACTTCTAGATCTGAAATCCTCTCACTGTCTCCATTACAGAGTATGAGGTCTAAGATTGCTCCCTCACGAGTGGGTTCCAAAACTAGCTATCTGAGGCATGCCACCTGTAGGGCATCGAGAATGGCCCTGCTTTTGGATGTGGTTGCAGCAAATGTGCTCCAGTTAACATCTGGCATATTCAGGTCTCCCATCAACAGTATCTCCCCTTTCTCTGCCATCCTAAGAATGCCTTCTATCATATCCTTGTCCATGCCCTCCCCCTGACATGGGATCCGTATACAATCCCTGTGCGGATTGTGGTGCCATTTCCAGTCTCTAAGGTGACCCACAGTGCCTCCTCTCCTCCCTGTTTACTCTTTTGTTCAGTTGCTTTTATCCCTTCCTTTACATAGAGAGCAACTCCTCCCCCTCTTCTCCCTTCCCTGTCTCTCCTGTAGGTTATGTACCCTGGTATGTTAACATCCCAGCCATGGTTCTCTGTGTACTATGTTTCTGTGACTGCTACGATATCCAGACATCCCTCTTCCATCAAGGCCACCAATTCAGGGAGCTTGTTGCCCAGACTACAGGCATTGGTACTCATTACCCTCCATTTCCAGATGGCATTACTACTTTTTGCCCCATTTCTGTCCTTATTGCCTTCGTCACTTTCTCCATTTACCCCTGCCCTTCTCCCTATCAACATCTCTATCTTGGTGTTTACCTCACTTACTACCCTGACTTTTTTGGGGGGCTAGGATTTCCCTGTTCCTTTCCAGTACCTCCCCCCTAGGCTAGTTTAAATGCTTGCCAATGAAGCATTTAAACCTATCACCTAGGATCCTGGTTCCCCTCCTGGACAGATGCAGCCCATCATGCCAGTATAAGCCTGAATCACTCCAGGTGGACCCCCAGTCCCCAGTGAAGCCAAATCCCTGAGCTCTGCACCAGTTTTTCAACCACTGATTGAATCCCGTGGTGTGGAACACCCTAGCCTCACTGACACCATAGACAGATAGCACCTCTGGGAAGGTTACCGTGCATGCTACTTGTCTAAGGCCCCTCCCCAACTCCACAAACTCTTCCTGCACTACTCTGATCCCTTTCTTAGGCAGGTCATTTGTCCCTAGGTGGACAATAACATCCATCTCCCTTCCCTGTGCAACTGCTCTGGCGATTCTGAGGATTCTCTCCCTGTCCCTGCAAGCCATGGCGCCAGGCAGGCACCTTACCTCCCTCTCCCCTTCCTCCCCCAGTTCTACCTTCCTAACAATGGAGTCCCCCACCAGGAGTTGTTTCCTTCCCCTGTGGGGTCCCATGCCACCCTCCTGTGGGTCTCCCTTGTGAAGGCTCCCGGCATCCTCCTTGGTCTTCACTGTGGGTGCCTCCATAGAGGAACCACACTTTGCCAGAACAGCATAGAGATTGTGGAGAGGTACATCTGGAGGAATGTTCCTCTGTTCCACCACCCTCACCCTCCCTGAGACCACTGTGGTCCAACCGCTCCTCTTTCTTGGCAATCTCTGAGGCAACGGCATTGGCTCTGGTGGTCCCTGGATGGAAGAGGAGGCCCCACAAATCCTGACCAACACAGCCTGGAGATGAGCAACCTCCTCCCTCAGCCCAGAGAGGTGCCTGCAGATCGGACAACACCACATCCTCCAGAACGTCTCCCAGAAGACTGCCGCTCCACAGCCACTGCACTGCACCACTCCCATCATGTCTTACTTCTGGCCCCTTCACTGTTGTTTAGAATCCTTACTCTTTCCTCTGTTTTTTCATAGTTCTATTAGAGAAGACTAGTCACACAGCACTCCTTCCTCCTGGTGTTCTCTGCCAAGCCTCTGGCAGACTCTATCTAGGGCACATTTATATCTAGCTTCCTTCCAGCTAAGCCACTCTCCCTATTTTATAGATCTTTCCATATGTAATTAAATTGGATGGATAACAATCCCCGTTGGCCACCTGAGATTTACACCTAGATAACTGCTCACTTATCTAACTGCTCAGATAATCATTCACTTCAGCTAACTCAGACAAACACACCAACTTCCTCCATGGTCTTCACAGACCTCAGAGATATAGGACAAGCTACATCAAGATTCTGCTCAGGAGGATGTCATCTCTCATTTATTTATTTTTTTGCAATTAAATATACTTTATTGAAGATCAATAACAAGCAAACAAACAAGCAGCAGCAGGAACAGTGAATGTATCTGTGTGATGACATTACCCCTCATAATCTGAACATTAACATCAGGTGACGAAACTCAAAACTAACAAACAAACCAAACCCCTCCCCTTCCCTCTCCCCAACCCAGTCCCCCAAACCCTTATACCCCCCAAGAGCACTACCAAGGGAGCAGACACCCAGGGAAAGAAACTGAGATGGGAGGGAAAGAAGGAAAGGAGAAAAAGAGAGAAAAAATACAGGAGCCAATATCACCCCCCAAACACACACCACCGGAGAAAAGACAGTCCGCAACTCCAAACCAAAGCAGTGCCCCCTAAAGAGCCTGTGCAATGGGTAAAAGAGCTACAGGACATCCCCACTTCCTCTGAAATGCCTCCTGACGGGCCTGCCAGCGAGCAATATGTTTCTCCATTTCCAGGACTTGAAGGACCTCTGATGCTATTCTCTATAAGGTGGGAGTGAATGATCAAGCCATTGTCGGACAATAATTAATTTAGCAACACTTGAAATCAAAGACATAAACACCTTGCAACAATCGACCATGTCCACTGGAAAATAGCCCACCAGGCAGATCTGGAGGGTAAAGTAGGAATCTAAACCCAGAAGTGGGTCCAGGGAGTCTCAAATCGCTTGCCAAAATGGAGCCACCAGTAAACATTCCCAGAGAATATGTTTAAAGAGCAGCTGATGCAATCTGGACAGCTTTAACAAAACACAATAAGACACAATTCAGCTTGTATTTCACATTAGTTCTGTATTTCTCCTCCCCATTATTTATTACTGAGTCCATCTGCATGAAAATGGGATCTTTGCTCCTGAAGAGTTTATCTATTCCTGTTGCTTTCTCCACCTAAGATCATAATGCTCTATTTGTAACATCACAATTACTCACATGGCATCAGATTGTGATGTCACAACACAGGATTATGACATGAAGTAAGGAGTAAGCTAAAGAGGCAGATGAACTCTAAGGGATATAGAGTATGTTTCCATGCAAATGTCTCAGTTATGAGTAATGGGGAGGAGAAATCTATCAAATACGTATAGAACGCAGACTAACTTGTACTGAAATATAGTGTTTTTCGAAGTTTTCTTTGAGGCGTCAGCAACTCTTTAAGCATACCCTCACACACCCACATCGAATACAGGCTGGAAACAATGACCTGTCCATCCAATAGAGCCTAGAGGGGGAAAAATACAAGTTATGTAATACACGAAATTGTAGGAAATGGAGTCTGTACTGCTTGATGTGGTTATATAAGCATTTCCAAATTTGACACCATTCTGCCTCATCCAAGGCAAGCCCCAACCCCTGTTGTCTGTAAAAACAAATCACTGTGGAGCCCCTCGGATCGTTGCACTACAAAATGTTGTAAAATTTAGAGATGAGTGAGGGAGGGATACAGTATCAATTAGCGTCTGCAACAAAGGACTAGAGATCCCGAGTCAAAGCGGAGACTCCAAAAAGGAGGTAATCGCACCAGCCAACTGCATATGTTTAAAGAGATGATATGTAGGAATTGCAAAATGCTCTTGAACTATACCTACTGGGGCAAGCTTGCCCTCATGGAGTAGTGAGGCTACTGTTGTCCCTTGAAGAGGCGGACAAAAGTTAAAGGGAATAAGTAGGTTCGCTATACGAAAGTGTGGATTACCAATAAGCGGTTGAGCAATATCCTTATCACGATTAAGACCAAGGTGGGAATAGATCTGATGAAGGGTTTTGAGAGACCAGTACATGGGGCAGGAACAAAGTGCTGGAGGAAGCTCGGACATCTTAATGTATATTATACAATGGCAAGAAAGAATCTTGGACTGTGATTGGTCAGTTTGGGGCTGGACCCATGGTGTTATCCCAGCATAATGCCACAGGTCTAGTCTCAACACTGTGAATCAATATAGAGGACCATGATGACCATTACTTACTCTTTTTTTTTTTGCATCTCCTCTTAAGAAACAAAAATATTTTTCCACTCTAATAAAAACATTCTTTAAAATATTTTTTTAGTTTATATATAACAACAAGCCATTGTATAATAGGAATAATGCACTCCAGGGTGTGTGTCGTGCTGGGATAACACAATGCCTGGGGCATTGGATGCACTCAGCCTGCGGCCTTATGTCCAACCCCCCCCACAGGCGTGGTGTTATCCCAGCATGACACAAACCCTGTCATGCATTATTCCTTTAGTAAACTACCTAGAGTAAGGCCTTGAAGATGACAGAGCCACTGTTCTAAACAGAGCCATGGGGGTAGTAGGAACCACTGGGGGAATAGCAGTGACAGAGCCCCAACGAAAAAGTTTGCTGCAATGAATGGCACAATAATATAAGAAAAAGTTAGGCACTCTCAGACCCCCACGCTCCTTCTGAACAGTGAGCTTAAAATACACCCTATGAATAGATTTACCTTTCCATATAAAGGCGGAAAGACACCGCTGAAGATGAAAAAAAAAGACTTTTGGAAGAAAGTGTCTCACCATGCCCAATGGGTATAGGATCTGGGGTAATATATTCTTTTTTACTACATTCACACGCCCCCACAAGGAAAGGGGAAGAGAGCTCCACCTGTCATTTCTCATTTATAAAGAAGGTTTCGGTCCCATGCTGCTGCTAAGCTGGACCTTCGTTTACCATATTGAGCCTCGGTTTTGGGGGAACTGGAGGACTGGGCAACTCAGTTAATTTTATGGAGAAAACTGCACAGATTTTTAAAATTTGATGGTCTTAAGTTATCGCAATATAAGCTCCTGTATAATATGTACTATACCCCAGATAAATTAGTTAAATTTCAATTTTTAGATACTGATTTATGTAAGAAGTGTCGGGGGGGTTGGGGAACCCTCAGTTACATTTTTTGAGACTGTGATAAGACTCAATGCTTTTGGCAAAAAATACAGACTCGGATAGACCCGCTGCTGGGCCTCCAGGATGCTTTTACTCTCTTACTTTGTTTGACAGGTCTAGGGCTGGAGTGTCTTGTGGGCCAGCAGTGTTTTCATATGTCTTGATTATGGCAGTAGCCAAGAAGATTATAGCACAGCACTGGACGAAGGACACAGCTCCTACTTAAGAATGGTTAGCCGCTATATGTTTGATGCTTTGCATGTGGAGCATATGTTGGCAAGTATGCAGCATTCTGAAAAGGCTTATCATTCCCAATGGCAAACCCTTCACATACTTTTTTCAAGTTTCATCACACTGACAATTGTGCTTGACTTCGTCAACGCAGTTAGTTTTTTTTTAAAATTTTTTGGGGCCTGGCATACCCTGTGGGCGTCAGGATCTCTCTTTTGTTTTGGGTGGTATTATTATGTTTATGGTTTTGTCATGGGTGGCTCTCCTGGTTAAGGGCCTGTGGGTAGAATTAGTACTGTTTCTAGTTTTGTATATTTTAGTGTTGTAGATTTTTCGGGTTCTAGTTAATACTGTTCTACTTTAGTTTGTATCCTGTGTTTGAGGACTTGTTACTAGGGTTGGTGGTAACATTATTGCAGTACTGGTATCCTATGTACTGTACTTTGACAAGTTTGGCTTGTTGTAGTTGATCGATTGGTTGTGTTTTTGTCAAAAATTGTATTAATAAAGTTTACTCAGTAAAAAAAAAAATATTTGGAATAAGGTATTCGCACACCATTAAGGGGGAGAAAGAAGGTAAGCAGAGCCTCCGGCTGCAGCAAAACAAAAAGAGCTTCCAAATGAGGCTGAAGGAATCTGGTTTATATAGCCCAGGAAGGGGCTGTGGCTGGTTGCTCCTGCCCATCTAGCCACGGGCTTGCCTTTTATTTGTCTTCAGAAATGTCAAAATTAGGAGTGTTCTGACTGGATTAGCTGAGTAGTGGAACAAGATTACAAGAGATGGTGTCTCAGCCCAGTAGCCTGCATCAAGAAACAACCAAACATATATGCAAAAATACACAACAGGGTGTGGGTCATTGTTTGACTTACCTAAACCTTAGATGGAATGGCACAAGGTGAAGCCAAGTGCCTTGAACCACTCAAGAAGTGGGTAACTCCTACAATGATCCCACACCATGGTGTGCCTTACTGTGACTAAGACATGGATTCCAGGTATAAAATATTTAAAAAGAAAAAGGAGGAAAACATCCCTACTAAACAGAATACAATAACAATGCAAGTGTCTAGATCGTGGATCGCTGTAGGATTGATCCAGGTCATGTGATTAGATTCCAACATGCAACATAAACAGTACAGGATCTTCCCAACCCATTTTGTAATTTGTCATGAATTACAACAAACTACCTGTGCTCATACAACACCATAGAGTAGGTAAGCATCAACCTCCTCAACTCAGGTCAGTACCCACTGAGGTGAAAAGATCAAGTTGCATACAGTACTGCAGCTGCAATACTCCTCATCTTTTTACAGTATAAATGATAAATTCACTGCAGGAATTTTTAAAAAGAGATTTTGTTTTGCAGGGTAGCCCAGCTGAGATGGAACATTTTGTTTACAGTGGCCAGGTCCTGCTTCTGCTCAAGTTTACATCCAGAAGGACTAAAGCTGCTAGAGGTCAGGTTACTTGTTCTGGGCTGTACAGTGAGTATGGGACTCTGGTGGGATTTGAACTGAAGTATTTGTTACAGAGGTTTATGCTCTAACCATTAGGCTGCACTGCCACCCAAATAGTTAGATATAGGCAAATGGTAAAAAAGTCATTGATTGAGCACATTGACTCTATTGCTGCCAAAAGGCTGAGAGTTTGAATCCCAGCAGTACTGTAGGGATTTTCAACTTAACCTTCCAGAGAGGAGGGTCATTTCATGGAACATCTGGGATAGGGAGAACAGATGAGTTAGCCCAGAATGCCGGAACCCTACCCACTACTTGCTGTAACATGGAATATCTTGCATCAGTGCTGCGGGCCTAATGTTACCAGTTGGTACCACTGTGGGTGCCAGTGCAAGGGTGCTAAGTATTGGGGGGCAGCGAATATAAATAAGAAAATGGAAACAAGTTCAACTTGGTTACTGTATGTGACGAATTACTTTCAAGAGTCTCTGATTACAGCTGGTAAAGTTATTTTACTGGTTAGCAGCCAATCAGGTATTACTACTAGGATAGATGTCACTCAGCCATTCATTCTGATTTCAAACACTGAAGCGCAAAGATGCTCACTCCACTGCAGGATATTTCTTCTTTACAGCTATTCAAAAATATGAAGCAGGGGTTTGGGGGAGGAGGAGGGATTCATTGGCAAGAGGGTGGGAAAAGGAGGGAGGTTTCTGTAATTACATAACAGGGAGTGGGAAGTGGGGGAATCTTGCTTTTGTGGTAGGAGGACGGTAAATGTATATTGTGTTTATAATAAAAATTTCCCATGCTACAGGGGAGAGGAGGGTAGTGGGGGTCTACTAGAGGGTCAGGCAGGGGGATACTATTACTGATAACATGGTGGGAGTGGGTAGGTTTCAATAACCCTGAGGGTTGGGAGTTTTTTTTAATTAAAAAGCATGCACATTAATCACTCCACTTCACCAAGTACTTTGCTCGCAAAGAACTTAGTAAAGTCACACTCTGCCTTTGGCAAAGTCGAAAAATCTTGCAAAGTATTTAACTGAATCTCATTCGATTATAGCTTTTTGAGGCAGTCTTTGGGAACAAATCTGTGTATTTCTGGTTCAGCCAGTAAAAGTTCACTCTTCCTAGGATTTATGGCTAGCCAGTTAGAGGCAATCCAATCCTGGCTTCCTCAGGATATTTTTCACTGGTACACTTAGAGAAGTCACCCTGATTCTGATCTGGTGAGAAGGAAATACACAGATATCGAACACTGTATTTTCTAATGATCTCCCTAAGGGGTCTCATGTATACTGCAATTATAAAATGAGTTCTAAGAATCTTGCATCCTGAATGGCTGAAATTTGTTCCTACCCATTGGACTGAGACAGCACAATCAATGAGTGTGAAAATATCCCAGTACCAATGCTGCTCAGTGACTACAAATATCAGCGTGCAACACCTTGATGTTGCAGTTCCTAATCCTGGTGTCACCTTCATGTACACTACTACCTTGCTGGTCTACCCAGTCACTGAGCTAAAACACCTGAAGCCAATTATTTCCAGTTCAAACCCACAAAATAAAACAGTATTGCAGCTTTTTGTTTTAATTTAAAGAAAAAAAGTGGAACAAATCTGGGAGGAGCGGCGGACTTCAAGAGGCAGTTCACACAAAAAGCACACACACCATTGTGACTCATACTGGGCAACTCAAGCTAGTACTCTGTAGTGACAGCCCTTCTGTGAAGGGACTGCACCACACAAACCTAGTGGGGCAGGATTTTGAGCAGCCTGGATGCAGCACCTAAGTTCATATTTTGGATGCATGCTGCATCCATGCATATGTGCCCAGATGTCTATGTCCTAGTCACAGACATCTGGATGCATTTCCAAAGATTCCTGCAGTTTATGGCAACTTCTGCCACAACTGCAGGACTTGCACCCATTTTCAGACATAACTGCAGGATTCCATTCCAAAATTTAGACCAACGTTTTGTGATAAACCGTTTCAAGCAGAATTCAACACTTGTGTTTGAAAAATGGACACGTGGCTTTGAAAATCTCACCCCTGATTTTTAAACATTTTTCAAGTTTTATTTTTGATTTTCTCACATTCTTAACATAAAACTCATTTTATAAGCATGATTAGACATGATGGGGTGTTAGTTATGCTGCCGTAACCACTCTTCCAGTTGCTCAAGACACTTGGTCTGCATCCTTGTGCCTTACTACACTCCTTTGCATGTGGTTGAGGCAGCACAACCAACACCCCATTGTGTCTTATTGATTACATAATACAGGGGAGAGTATAGAACCTTGAAGAACACTACAATCAGTGATCACTGGACAGAAAAATACGAGCTCATGGTTACCAACTGTTTCCAGTCTTTAATGAATGACCAAAACCATGATAATGCAGCCTGCCCATTCTCACATAGTCTCCAAGTCTGCCTATCAACAACCCCGGTCCAAAGTATCACAGGCAGATGAAAGGTTGAGTAAGATCAATATAGACTCCTCGGGGGGGGGGGATTTTCAAAGAGATCTGACCAAGATGTGTCTGCTGCTATTTTTAAAGCAGAAATGCATCTAATTGGTGTATTAAATGACCTAACAATGTCCAACATTTGCATCCAAAAATAGACACAATTGCATCTGTTTTTTGCTGCAAATTGTGACTTTTTGTTGTAAACGTATACAGCTTCTGAAAACAGCAGCAGGGCTACCTGGATGCAAGGAAATGGATGCAAATACAGATGCAGCACGCATTTGTGTCTATGTACAACCCTTTTGAAACCCCCTCACCTCTATCTGCAGGAGATCATTACACACCAAGACCATAGCTCTCTCTGTAATATGGTGCTGACTGAAACCTGGCTGAAAGGGTTCAAAGAGATTAAACTGCTCCAACTGATCCTTAAGCTACACCACCACACCTTCTCTACAACTGTAGACACAAATGGCAGGTTGGAGGTAAGCCAATAATTAGCTGGATCATCAGGGTCAAGAGAAAACTTCTTGTGGAGGGGCCTAATGATGGCCATTTTTTATGCCACAGGTTAGAGCCCTTCTCTCAAAGCAGCACTAATGAGTCCAGCTGTGGCTGGGGCTAGTACAACAACCTCAGCTTTGATCAACTGCAATGAAGTTGGGCCCTGCCTAGAGGTGGTGCAGTGCAGCCTTGCAGTCACCCTGGCAATCTCCTCAGACTCAAACTGGTCTAACCCAAACCACAGACACTGACTGCATCGACTCACCACTTCTCTATACCTATTGCTCAGAATGGCAGAAGTGGAGGTGATCCAATCCTGGATGCCAGCAAGCAGGCAGCTGGATGGATCAGGAATCTTTTTCTGTCCATAAACACCTAGGTTTCTATGTAAACTTAGTTTAAAGAACAGATGTAACCATTCACATTTCTCCTCCATATTCTGTAGGTAGGCAGGCAGGACTTAAAAACCTGTCAGCAGGTCAAAAAAGTGTTGTAGGTTGGCCCTTCTACACTGCTATCAGGGGCTGAGATGTACCTAACCCTCTCAGTCTTCATGGCCTTCTAATAACTCTCATAATTTGTCATCAGCACAAGTTTGTCTGTATCCACTCTGGATCTCCTCTACTTGCACTCTAATGTATGCCCCAACAGTTTCATCTGTTAAAGCTCTTTTGAAAACCATGATGTGCTTTGATGTAAAGTTACGGTGCATATACAGATTGGAGCCTTGGAACCGATTGCCACGGTGAGAGCAAAATTGTTTGTCTCCACCATGGCAGTGGATTCCATGGTGAAAGCATTACAAGAGACACATTGCCCAGCAGACTCAGAAACCTATCCAGATCCAAGTCCAGAGCAGCTTGAAAGAAGATAATAGTGGGAAGTGGTAAAATGTTGCTTCAAAGTAGGACTTCATTGTGTAGTGGTCTGATCGAATGACCTGATTCACTAAATGATTCTGTACCTTCAACCCAGCAGTGAACACCAGGTCCAGTCCAGTGTGTGCCCTCTCCTCTTTGTTTTGTTTTTGTATTTTCTGTTTGTGCTCCTTACTCTGGCCAGGCCCTCTTATCCAGTCAGCCATGTCAACCACCCAACGACATCATCTCCTTAGCTATGGCAGCTTTTCCTCCATGAATACATGGTTTCTCTCCTCCCCCCATGGCAGGGGCAGACAGTGCAGACTTTGTCTCTCTGAACTAATTTGTAAAGTGTTAGGAGCATGCACAGAAGCAAGTTCCAGCCTTCATCTTGCACTGTGCCATGGATTTGCCCCTTTGTTTCCCCAGCTCTCTGAACATCTGTGGTGTGGACATCAAGATGAATGTGCACATCAAGTGTACTGACACACTAATGCATGGAGTAGTCCTCCCCCTCTTTGAGTGTCCCCAACTGCACTGCCACCTGTGTCACCCAGATGGCAGTATCACAGGAGGGTACACAAGTCTCCCTCCTTGGGGGAGGAGAATGTCTGCTGGGATGCTCAATCCCCTCCCAGCTGGCCCACAACAACCTGATCTTGTTCATGAACTCAGGCCATTGGCATTATGAGTGACAATTCTTCTGCTACACCAACAGGTCGGCACAATGAGTACGTCTTCTCTTTCATGCATTGATGAGGTAATTACTTGCTTAAGACCCAGTGCTACAGTCATCTGGAGGAGTTTATTAGCAAATAGATCTGAGGGGTCATTGATAACGTGCACTATATTTTCCTAGTGAAAGAATTCTTGAGGATGCCAAAGAAATGCCCGACAACCACACAGCAAACTCCTGCAGGAAGTCTGTCTCACATCAAGGGGGTGGTATAAGAGGATAATCCTATATATTAGACTAGCCACTAATGAAACTACAACACACTTGGAAGATTCTAGCATCTCCACATGTGACACTGTCAGGTTAAACTCAGTTCTAAAATGATTGCATAATCACAGGCATACAGGATATGGGCAGAAAATGTGTTCACACCTGGGAAGCAGAGAATGACAGTAGATGATCACCATTCAGAAGAAGGATCTACTGAGTGAAGTACCATTGGTGCCAGTCCTGTATCTGCTGTTCCTTAACATACTGTACAGTACTTGCCAATAACTTGGAACAGGAAGCAGCCTGCCAAGATTTGCTGATGACACTAACCTTTGCCAGAACAGTAGGTCCAGCAATGAAAAGGGATGTACTGCAGGAGGACCTGCACACAGACTGGGGGAATGGGCTGAAAATGAGTGTTTTTTTTTTTAATGTGCGGAGGTGTAATATACTGCATTTAAAAGTGAAGAATCTAGGTCACACATACAACCCATGTGGAGCAATCTAAGACAGTTTATCTGAGGAACCAGATTTGGGGATAACTGTACATAGATACATAGATACATAGACAGTGTCGGCAGATAAGGGCCTATGGCCCACCTAGTCTGCCCATTTGAGCTTGTAAGTTCAGTTTGTTTTCCTAGAAGTCTGTTTCCCCTTACCCCTGCCCTCTAGAATTCCTTTATGTCTATCCCATGCATTCTTAAATCCCGTGATTGTAGACTGTAAGCTGAAGCCATGTGGGTAATTTTCTGCCCAGTCAAGATAGGGACAGAGACAGAACCTGAGCAATAACTTCTTTCACAAAATCAAAATGTTCAAAGTAAATTAGAAGGAAGGATACCATCACAAAGTGGAAATAAGAATATTCTAAGGTGCATGTATTTAAACTGGTTCCTAATATATCACCCTTTAAACAGTAGTAGCACCATTTTTGTTGGCTTGTAGACAAATACAATTTGCTCAGACAGGATATCACCAAAAGCACTAAACTTGGAATTAGGAATAGCAGATCCCAATAATCATCATGCCAAAATTCAGATTTCTAAGTGACTTTGTTTAAAACATTCCCTACTCCAAATCTGCTGCTGGGCAATCTGCTTTCTCCTCCTGTCTTCTCTGCTTCTAGAACAATCTCTCCCCCACACTTCATATGTTCTCCTCCAATCATTCACTCAAGCATCAGCTCAAACTCCTCTTCACTCCATCTTGTTCTTGCCCTGGCTAGTCTGTCCCATGTCTTCTCCCTTCTCTTGGGTTGTTTGTGACCTCTGTGTACCTTCACCTAATTTATTCATGTGACCTGAAAGCATACCCTGGTTTGGGTAATTCCTAAATACCCTTTATTCACTCTTTCCTGACTACACCACAATTGCTGTATATTGTATTGCTTTTATTACCAGTGCAACCTCACTCATGATAGGATTGGGGTAAGGGGGCCCACCTGGAAGGATGATATAGGGGTCCACCTGGAACATCAATAAGGGGACCTAGGATGACACATTCTTATCACTATGCCACTTCCATTTGATACACTAGCTCTATATTTGCATCTTGACTTTTCCTGCAGTGGCCCCACTACCCCGCTTAATTAGGAAATTGATGACACATGCAAAGTTTTTCAGTGTTCAGAAGGTGGCCAGGTACTCAACTTAGGAGGGCTCATCTGGACATTTCCAGATATCCAGGTGGGCCACTCTGATGCTGACCTCACTGGATACTGTCTGTTAATCTCCCATTGTTTATATTGCCATGAATTACTCATTTTGCCTGCTTTACTTTATTGTATATTTTGTCTGTACCTGCTTACTGTTTGTTTTGGCTTTTAATCATTTGTTTTTGCCAGAACACTGTTTTGTTAATATTGACTAAGCTTTTCCACTGAATCTATTTTTCTCCCTGTAGCCCTCCCACTGGATCACACCAGGAAAGAAGCCTTGGCTCAGTATGCCTTTCCTGGTGACCAATTTTCAATAAATAAACAAACAGTACAAGTCTTTATGTAACTCTTATTTCACTGCTTAATAAAAAGCTGGTATCAGTTAAGAGCTCCTGATGATGTCATGTGATGTTAGCCAGGGAACACACATCAAATCCTCACTGCCAGAACTCCATATAACCACTGTCTCATACAGACTTTCCATCACCAAACAAAAGCACTGCACCTTTCACCCCTCCAGAACTTCATGTCTTGTGACTTTCCAGGCATATTCATCCTACACCCCTTCCCAAATTTGTACTCCTACTCATTCAAAAATTGGGCAGCTGACATTCCTCTCAAAATCTGAATCCCGCAGTCCTCCAAAAATCCTCACCTCAAATACCTCCTGAAATGTGTGCTTCATTCTACTGAACTGTGCACCCTGCATGCCTCCCAAAATCTATGCCCACATGTCTCCTGAATATTGCATACTGCTCCCCTCTTGAATTTGATGCACTGCACCCCAGACCTCTCCCAAAGCTGATGCAGCACACCCCAATGAAACTAGATCCATCCAACCCTGTCAACATTTGTGCCCGCGCCCCCAGCTAAATTGTGTGCCCCTACCCCTCCTGATTTTTCAGCACTCCCATTTACACCTTATACCATTCCCCAAATTTGTGGCCACATACCACCTGAAATCTGTGGCCTGTATGCTTCCTAGCCCCTCCTGAAATATGCACACAGCCCCCTTCCAAATTTGCACCCTATATACCTCCAGCATTTCTACACACACCAATCTTGAAATCTGCATCTTGCACCCCCACCCCTTACACATCACAAAGTCTGCTCCCAGCACACCTTCCAAATTATTCTCCTCATACCACTTTGACAATTTGCATCCATACCCCTCCTAAAATTTGGGTTCTTCACCTCTCCCAAAACTGATGCCTATACTACTACCAAAATTAGTACCCTACCACCAAAATTTGCATATGCACTTCTCCTAAAATTTGTGCCTTGCACCCCACAAAATGTACACCTGTATCCCTCTGAAATGTGTGCCTGCATCTTTTCCTAAATTGTTGCTGTACCTCTTCACAAATTTTCACCCTGCACTGGCCCTTTCCCAGAGTTTGGGAGAGGTATGGGGTGCCTGTTTCGGGGGGTGTACATGATGCAAATTTTATAAGGGCTGTATGTCACATTTATGGAGGGTTGCAGGGTCCACAATTCAGGCATGTTGAGGGGTGCTAAATTCAGGAGGGTTTCTAGGAGCATATATATCAGGAGGGGTATGAGAAGGAAATGTTAGGAAGGGCATGGAGGGTTACAAGGAGGAAATGTTGGGGAGGGTATAGGGCACTGATTTTGAGATTAGAATGGGGTTCAGTATGAGAAAACCAAATAGTTTGCAGTGTGCAAAATTTGGGAGTGATGTAAACACACATCTTGGCAAGGGCATAGGGTGCAGTTTTTGGGAGGGTCATGGGTGCAGAATTCTGAGAGGGTGCAGGGTGCAAAACCCAGGAGTGGTAGGTGGCACAAATTTTAGGAAGTTTATGTAACACCGATGATATTATGCTTCATATTACCCACCCATCTAAATCTATACCTGCTACTTTAAGTATTATTCAGGATTTGGGGTGATTATCCAATTACAAACTGAACCTGTCTAAGACAGAGGTAATGCCCTTAAATAATCAGACTCTAAAAGCAGACATTCAACATCTTGGGCTCTCTTGGATAAGAGACAAGATACAATATCTTGGTATATACTTATCTCAATCTAATTCCAAAATAAAGCAGTATAATTTAGATCAGTTAATAATGAACATTAGGACAGATTTGAACCATTGGGCATTACTCCCTATTTCCCTTTGAGGAAGTTTATGTAAAGCAAATTTTGGGAGTGCCATGAGTCACAAAGTTTTGGAGAGTTGTAAGATGTAAATTTTGTTATAGGTGACGGAAAGTCTGTATGAGCCTGTGATCATACTGTGTTGTTGGGCAATGCGTGCCCTAGCTGACATCATATGATAACATCAGCAGCTTTTTACAGAGTCTAGTTTAATAGGCTGAGTAATCAGGCTACAAACCAGCTTGTTACTTTTAAACAAAGTGACTTAGAAATCCACATTTTGGTGTGAATCATATTGTGGATCTGCTGTTACTAATTTTAAATATATTGCTATTATAAAGGTAGGCGATATCTCCTCTTTAACCAAATGTATTGAGTACCTTTTCAGTGCTATCACATAAACAATGTATTATATATGTTTAAATATGTTTAACTATGCAGTTACTGTATCTCTTACGGTTATGAGTGCATTCTCGAGTTCTCTGGGTGAAAAAGTTGTGAAATAAAGCTGAGCATTTGTAAAACACAATGGATGTGAGAAGAAACTACTAAATTCATTAGAAACATAGGAACAGTACATTGGGCTGGCCCACCAGTGCAGCGGTAGTGTTACCGTTCGAGGTGCCAATGACCTGGGTTTGAAAATGGGTCTGGGACACTTGAGGGCCGGCTGGGGGGAGGAGGCTCGAGCATTCTATGGATTGCTCTCTGCCTCCAGGGGGAAGGGTGGGGAAGGCACCAGTGATGAAGTGCCCCCTTGCGCAACCAGGGCTGCAATAGCTGAAAATGACTACATCTGAGAGGTGTGGCAGATGTATGGCTAGCTGTCTTCATGTCATTGCACACCATGCCTCCTTGGGGAAAAAACAGAAAAAGGAGGTCCGACCGCTGCATGATGACATCCGCCCTCACACCAGTGACCATGCACTGCCAAACGGGCTCTCACTCTTGTCGTGCTATTCAGTCTCCATCAGGGAGAAGGGGGCCCCCATGGCACCTTTGCTGGGGTGTAAGTTGGGGGACCTCAGGAGTGAGGTATGTCCTGGGGTGCGTAGTGGGGCTGAGCCAGTGTGTGTGTGCATACCAATGGGGGCCAGCGAACAAGGAGGGAAAAAGCATACTAAATAAAATTTAAAAAAAAAAAGAACAGCACATTGAAACATATTGTGCTCCGTGCATAATGCATGCCAGGTATGCACGACAGGCAGGTACCTGGGCTGTGTAGCTCTTCACCAGCAGCAGGTGAGCACCGGCCAGTATTCATGACTGGCAGCTGCCTGTCTGCAGGCCCACCCTCCAGTGCACAGCTATGCATGGGCAGAGCAAGGGCACAGGTGGACATCCAATCAGATGTCCATCCTAGGTCCCGAAGTGGATCCCCTGTTGCATGTGAGCAGGGGACCCTGGGAAGGTGTGGGACCCTATATTATGAAAACTACAGGCCAGTGCTTGAATGGCTGCCGCCAGCCCTCCCTGTCAATCTGGTGGGCTGGGGAAGCACTGTGATGTATGTTCCAATCCCGCTGCAGCTGGCAGCTGCCCATTGTGTGGGGTGCATAGTCTTTATGGCAGGGTTCTTCCTGCCGTATCTCATGCCCTGTAGTGCCTGGCACTCCATGTCTAAGTAAATGGTGTGGAGTGCAGGTCTGCTCCTGACACTTCCCCCAGATGTCCAATGGTGTGTAGCTACACAGGTGGCTAGGGGATCAAGTATACAAGGGGCTCATGCACCTGATGTGAATGCTGCCAGGCATCTGCCGAACCCCCATTGCACAGCATTCTGACTTAGGGTTGCCTATGCGCCTCACATACCCAGCGCACAGGCAACCCACACATTACAGCTTAAAGCCAATTGTAAATAATGATGATGATATCAGTTTAAAAAAATGGAACTTATTGAAAACCAAAATATTTTACTGTGGAAAAACTTAAAGAAACTTTTCTGTAAGAAATAAAACCAACAGAATTTATTAGAATTTCAGAATTTTATAAACTGTTTGCATAAGACACCTTTTAATGATTATAAGTACAGTATACATGTAATCTTTGGAAATAAAACAATCCTGATAGGCTAAGAACAATGGACTGCATTCAAGATGTCCCCCACCTACTGCTGCCTGTACTGCATATAAGAGTGCTGCCCATCTAACGTGGTATACAGGCTTCTGGATCCTGGTGGTAGCATGCATCAGTGGGCTGCTTTGCATCTTGTGAACTGCTCAGGAATATGCATGAGCATATACTTTTGCCTGGCATGGCTCTCTGCAGGTGTGGTGCAATCCGTGCGTAGGGGCGGAGAGCAACTGTGTATGTTCATGGAGGGTAATGGAGGGCTTGACCGTTCGACATGGTAGGTAATACACCTATTGAACAGTCGATGTCTGTGGTTTTTGGACCAGTACCACAGGCATCACTGTGTCCATGTATTTGCCATCATTCTGCAGAAGTTTTGAGAAGAAAAAGTTTCCATCTTATGACCTGCCAGTATGTCCGCTGACCAGCCCTGTCCTGCATGCTGAGCGCCAATGCAAAGCACATGCAAATGAGTCCAACAGCCTCGTATGTTACCCTTGCTGCTACCACTGCTGTATTCCAGTTGGCTGGGCTCAGCTCAGGACCGTTACCAGATGCCCCCATGCTGCACTAGACAGACCTTGACTGCCAGTGGTAGGATGAATACCACTTCAAATACCAGCGATACTGCAGCCTAATGTGAAAACAGCTTAATATAATGATTTGTAATTATGTTTAAAATGTGAAAAACTGTTACTGAAATGTAAATAAGAACATAATGGAATTCTTTATTTATGACGAAAGTATTCACCATGTTTCAGTTGAACGGAACCAAAATTGGCTCATTGGAGACTGACAGTATCCCAAAAAGCATCTTAATCTGAATTTTAGCTCTGAAAACAAACCCTCTGATATGAGCTAGCACTGGCACAATAAAAGTATTGGCTGCATCATGCCATGGACAGTTCGTAATTACTCATCAAGAAAAGTACTTGCTGAAATAATTGCTGAAATAATCAGTGATTACCGTATGTTCTTGCTGCAGCTGGTACAACGGGACAACTAAAGCCATAATATTCTGCTCTGCCTAAACATGGAAATGTTTTGGACAATGACAACAAAACAGCTGTTTCTGTGTCCTTTTCAGTTATTTACTACGTAGACAGAGGCACGCAGATCACATGTAATGTGTTGCTAGGCACAGCCATAAGTTATTTATCAATAAAACCTCCTCAGCTGGATTTTTATTGATTGCTTGATTGACACTGAGTTCTTATCATATAGATCCCCTTGAAATTTGGCTCCTGCCCTGGGACAGTACGAACAGCAACTGCATGATATAAGGCAGGTAGGTAAGTAGGTAATATAACATACAGGTTTAAGTAAGCAGCAAGTTATGAGTCACAACCCATTCAAGAACAAACATCAGTATTTAAATAAAAGAGCTGGAAATAAAGACCTCATGGGTGCAGTGCTAGCTGGGTGTCATAATTAAGCGATAACTTCGAACAGGGTGCACATTACAAAAGGAATAAGGCATTACAGGGTAGGAATTATATCATAGTAACATGCTGAGGGTGGATTTACAGCCTGAGCCACAGGCAAGGGTTCTAAATCACCCCAAGGCATCTTACAAGGTAGAATCAGTACTCTGAAAGGGCTTACTCCATATATCAATTTTTTATGATAAATTCATCATGGTGTTTTGAGGAGAGCTCCTATGTAGGAAGTGGTCTTGCATGCTTGGTACTATGGTTGTAAGAGGTAGTGGTCAGAGTAGCTAGCCTTTATGACGGAGTTTATTTCAGGAAGTGATTTTATATATGACCATTGTGTAATGTATTTTTTAGTAGTGAGCGCCTGCCTTGTAGTGAAACAGACTTTGACTTTGATGGCTGATAAGGACCACTTGGCCCACCTAGTCTGCTCATTTCCCAACCTACTGGATAAGATGCAGATCCTAGTTAACCAACAGCTTATTTCTTCCTAACCCCCACAAGAATTGCCTTATGTCTGTCCCATGCATTCTTGAATTCCCCCACAGTTTTAGACCCCACAACCTCCTCAGGAAGGCAGTTCCCTGAAAGTCTTTTCCCCTAAGTATCCTTGTGCCTTCACATCAACTCTTCACAGCTGCAATGAGGGTTAACCCGAAACGTACTTTAACAACCCCTGGTCAGGGTGCATAGCACATCAAATGGATGAATCAAAATAGGTGAGTGCAATAAGGGCAAGGGCAAAAGCATCGAAAACAAAAAAAGGCGACACTAATTGTGGCGATTGCTAAAATGGCAATGATTGCTCCCCCCCCCACAAAGTGCTACGACCTCAGAGTTGGTTAAATTAGTAAGGGAGGTGTGGGGGCAAAGCCCCCCACGTGGAAGCAGTTGTCGCCATTATAGCGATTGCCACAATTACCTTTGCCTTTTTTGTTTTCACCGCTTTTGCCCTCACCCATTTTGATTCACCCAGTTGACATGGAGCCCACAGGGTGATAGAGCAATAGTAGTGTTAGTAGAAACATAGTAATACCATAGAGTTATAGTGGTTATAGAAACGTAGAGATACCGTAGAGTATAGAAAGTTTGCAAGGTATAGTTGTTTCTAAAGTGAAGTACCTCCAGTGTGCCTGTTATTCCTATCTATAGTAATTGGACCCCTTCACTTATCTTAGAATAAACCATTTGCTACATTTGAAGTTGTCATCTGCCTCTCCTTGCATCCCCTTTCCATCTCCATAGAATGAACCCGGAGCACTTGGTAAGTGGTGAAGGTTGGTTACACTACCCTTACATTAGGGAGCAAAGAAAGACAAAGGGAGGAATAGTGAGGCTGAATAGAATGGATGGTGGGTGGGCAGAGAGGGACAGTGAAAAAGCAGGGATACTGAACGGATACTTCTGCTCAGTATTCACAAAAGAGAAGGGGGGAGGTGCCTAATCCAATTAACAGAAGCACCATGGATAGGGGGGTCGATCCCAGTCCTTTCACAGGAGAAAGGGTTCTGAAAGAACTCCTAAAACTGAAGGTGGACAAAGCAATGGGGCCTGATGGAATTCACCCCAGAATTCTAAAAGAATCAAGGGGAGAACTAATGACACCACTGACTATCCTTTTTAGCAAATCATGGGAGGATGATGTGGTACCTGAAGACTGGAGGGAGGCAGATGTGATTCCCCTTCACAAAAGTGGGACCAAGACAGAGGCAGGAAACTACAGACCTGCCAGTTTGACCTCTGTGGTAGGAAAAATGATGGAATCATTTCTGAAGGAAAGAACTGTTGAGTACCTACATGCCAGTGGGGCACAGGACCCAAGGCAACATGGGTTCACAGCGGGAAGGTCATGTCAGACTAATCTAATTGATTTCTTTGACTGGGTAACCAAAGTAGTAGCCCAGGGAGGGGCTGTGGACATGGCTTACCTAGACTTTTTAGCAAGGCATTTGACACAGTCCCACACAAAATATTAATAATCAAATTAACCAGCTTGGAAGTGGGTTCCAGGGTGGTAGCCTGGGTAAAACATTGGCTGGATAACAGGACACAGAAGGTAATTGTAAATGGAGTCCACTCTGAAGAAAGAGGGGTTACTAGTGGGGTACCGCAGGGTTCAGTACTGGGTCCTGTCCTTTTTAATGTCTTTATAAGTGACATTGCAGAGGGACTGGAAGGAAAAGCATGCCTATTTGCAGATGACACAAAGATCTGCAACAGGGTTGATACTCAAGGAGGCAAGGAAAGGATGAGAAGGGACTTGGCAAGTTTGAAGGAATGGTCAGAAGTATAGCCACTTGGATTCAATGCAAAGAAGTGCAAAATAATGTACCTGGGAAACAAAAACCCAGGGGAAGATTACACAATGGGGGGAGGTAGTAACAACAACAAAAATAGAAAGGGACCTGGGGGTAATGATATCAGATGACTTTAAGGTTAGCAAGCAATGTGAGAAGGCGGTAGGGAGGGCTGGGGATACTGGGATGTATAAGAAGAGGCATCACCAGCAGAAAACAGGAAGTTGTTATCCCTCTGTACAGACAGTTGGTGAGACCCCATCTGGAGTACTGCGTCCAGTTCTGGAGACCCCATCTCCGCAAAGACAGAGACAGGATGGAGGTAGTCCAGAGAAGGGCAACTAAAATGGTGCATGGTCTGCAAAGAAGCCATACAAGGAGAGACTAAAAGAGCTTAACATGTATACCCTTGAGAAAAGGAGAGGGGGGGGGACATGATAGAAACTTTTATGTACCTCAGTGGAATCAATAAAGTTCAACAGGATAGCATCTTTCAGAAAAATAGATGTGCAAGAACAAGTGGACACAACTTGAAGATAGAGGGGGGACGGCTCAGGGGCAATGTGAGGAAGTATTTTTTCACAGAGAGGGTGGTGGACGCATGGAACAGCCTTTCTGAGGAGGTTGTGGGGTCTAAAACTGTGGAAGAATTCAATAATGCATAGGACAGACATAAGGCAATTATTGTGGGGGGTAGGAAGAAATAGGTTGTTGGTTAACTAGGATCTGCAGCGTATCCGGTAGGTAGGGAAATGGGCAGACTAGGTGGGCCAAGCGGTCCTTATCTGCTGTCAAAGTCTATGTTTCTATGTTAAAGCTCTATTCGGGGCAATTGCAGGCTATGGAACACAGTTTGGTGTAACTGCAGGCAACAAAACAGTTTGGGGCAACTGCAGGCACTAGAGCTCAATTTGGGGTAATTGCAGGTGCAAGACACAGTTCTGGGGAATTAAAGGCACTGGAGCTCAGTTCAGGACAATTGCAAGGCAATAACACAGTTCAGGGCAATTGCACAATTAACAAGTTCAGTCACCATACAGCTTTATTGCCACTCTAAATTGCCCTTCTTCCATTATACTAACCCTGATGGGGGTTTTGCTACTCTAGCTAGTGCCCAGCCACCTCTCTGTGTGGTCCGCGGTGGGAACCTATAAGGCCCCCTCTCCCACCAATGCAACCTCAGTCACTGACACGATACCCTGGCGCAGGTTACGTATGCAACAATTAAATCAGAGGGCCACTGACACACTTTGGGCTTACTGACACCTAGCCCAACTAGCCCATTTGGGTTCCTTAAGTTAACTGGGGCTTGCCCTGCCCCCTTTAATTTCTCTCTGCCCCCACTGGGCTTCTTAATGTAACTGGGGCTTGCCTTGCCCCTTTGATTTTTCAGGAGACTGCCCTTAATAAATATTTCTTTAATCTTAGTAAGGGTTATTGTCCTGAGTGCCTCCCCTGGGAAGCCTACTCATAAATTTTAAAATCTTTCCCTGTGGGCCTTTAGGCCTGAAGTACCGCCCTCCGGTGTTGCTGTACCTAATGAATATTAATTTATTTAAATATTGAGCTGGTGGCCCACTCCCTCAGCTCTTGGCTGATCCTCAATGCGCCCTAGGTGCTTTAACAATTTTTATTTAATTAATTTTAACAATTCAGGTGGACAGCACCTAGGCACTGGTGCTGCTGCTGTCTCATTGCCCCGACCCGGGGTGAAGGAGACTGGTTTGGGAGGTGGGAGGTCTGGCAGAGGGAGGAACAGTAAGCGGGACCATCAGACAGTGGAGCAGATGACTATGGGGGCCTTGCACTTCTTCTTCAGCTAGGCTGTCCTCAGTGTGGCCACCGCTTGGTCACACTACCATGGGGACTTTACTTTTTTCGTTTTACACAAATGAGCAAAAAATAATAAATGGGGCTGAACTGAGCCAACACCGTGGACAGGGACTGAACCTGGGACCCTCCCCGACACACTCATGAGCACCACACACCACGGTACCTGACACCAGCATGGAGGGACGAGAGGCGGACCACAGGTAAGTTTTTTTAAACACTTTACAAACCTGTGTCCCCCTCTCTCCCTCTTACTACCATGGGCGGACATCTCTTCTTTTCTTCAAAGTGCCTGAAAGCTGTCACCCTGGGCTTTTCCTTGCCCACAGCAACCAGCGGCGAATGGCTATCCTCTTCCATGGCTGCAGCTCAACTGACTCAACTCCCTGCATTCGGGACATCACGTTCCTGGACACCTGGCTTGCTTGCCAAAATCCTGCATGGGCTGGACTTTGAAAGATGCACCCTGGCTCGTGCTGCTTTCCTGAGGGGGGGTTAGAATGGAACAGCAGGTGGCCAGGGGACAGCAAAAGAAAAGAAAACATTTCTGCCCTACTGCCTGGCAATGGGGGGGCACACTGCTAAGGGGCCCCTAAGCTACCCCTCATGCTGCCCACACTGCCCAGGGACCATAAAGGAGCATCTTATTTATCTATTTAATTAAATTACTGTTGGGCCCCATACTTTGGGGCACTACAGTTACCTTCAGAGTTTGAAGAGGATTTGTTTGGCTTACAGAAGTGGAACTTACTTCAGAAAGTGTGTTGACTATGACCATTTCCTGCAGATTTTATCTTAAGGGAGTGATGACTATGGTCACCTGCTTTTTATGTTTCCTTGCACTTTATGTAAGAAACACCTTGGGACAGTACCACATTTGACAGGTGTGTCAGGGACAAGTCCAATGCAGAGCACTGTACAGTGGGCTTGACCCAGATATACCAATGTCCACTGAAGCCAAGTGTGACGGCCATTGGAATTTCATCGCAGGGAGCTGGCTGCACTTGAGAGAAATGAACCGCACCAATGAGAGAGTGCGCTTCATTCTTCTCATCTGCACAGCTGGCATTGCAACTCTGCAAACCCTCCCACTCCCTCCCACTGCTGCAGTCTGCCCCACATCCTCCATTCCTCCAATGGCCCGGCATCTTTCATTAAACCTTCCTGCTCCCTCCCACTGCTGCTGTCCTCCCTGCACCCATCCTAGCTCTGGGGATCTAATCAAACCTTCCTGATCCCTCCTACTGTGTGCTGTCTGCCCCACACCCTCCGTTCCCTGTTCCTGTACTGACATCAGGGTGCCTAATCCCTGTGTCTGCACCATGTACCCCCATAACTCATGTGGCACACTGGGAGCCCACCCCAGTGTGCCCAAATTTGTTTATTTTTTTGTACCTGTAGATAAAGAAAACAGTCCCCTGACCTCTTTTTTTTTTTAACCTGCAAAGAAAACATTGGTCCCTCATTATCTCCTAGTCCCCCCTCTCCCATCCCCACCCTCCCACTGAGCACCCACCTCCCCTTACCCCATACTTACCTCCGGAGGTTGGCACTGTCATCTTCTGAGGACCGTGACATGTCTGCACTCTTCAAAGCCGACCAGCAAACTGAAGAATTTATTTATTTATTGAAATGTTTCACCAGGAAGGCACACTGAGCAACAAGTTGCTTGTTTCATGGTGCAACCTGTGGGGAAGGGGTACAATAGGAGTGAGACATTAAACATTCAAGTTACAAGATCAACAGTAACATACAGTTATAAGGCAGGTGTTACAAGCAGTGTTACAACAGTGTTGCACATAATGGATAGAAAGAGTGGACACTATTAAGTGCCGGGTTAATAAGTAAACAAGTGCTTATGATAAGAAAAGGGGGAAAAGAGAGGGATGGGTGAGGTAGGGGAAGGGAAAGAGTTGTGTTCAAGTTACATTCAAGTTACAAAATCCTCATTGTGATTGGTTGACCATCCATGGCACTCCAGACATTACCTCATGGGTTTTAGCCCACCTGATAGGCTAGTTGATGCACATGACTCTAGGATCAAATTTCTAGTATATCCAGGTCCCAGAAACCCCTGCTCTTCGGTTCAAATCGTGCATCTGATTGGCTACTAGCACACCAGGACTCCCTGCTGCTTTTGTGTTAAGAAGGTAGGCCTCTTCATATTCAGCTAATTGTTCTAATTGTTTAGGACAGGGTTTCTCAAATGGTGAGGCCAGCCTCCCAGGGGATGCCCCAACCTGTTCCAGGGGAGGCTCAAGCAAGCTCTAAAATTTACTATATTTAAATGTCAAGTTTTGGATGCTTTGTGTGAAAGGATGCAGCAAACTGAAAGTGAATAATGGCATGCGTATTTGTGTACAAAATGGTTACCAGGAAAGACATGCTCAACAAACACTTGTTTCCTGGTATGACATGGGGAAAAGCTGTATGGAGAAAATACAATTCTTGGAAACTGCAAAACAAAATGCAAAATAATGCAAATGAATAGGAACAGAGTAACAACTGACCCATTATACTGGCTGCAGAAAAACAAATACAATGGCTAAGAGAGATACTAGGAGCAAGCCCAGGAGGGAGCAAATGGTCCCTGAGAAGGTGTTTAAGAGCAGGGTAAACTGACAAAGAAAACAGTTTGACCTATGGAGGTGTTGCAAATGAGGGGTAAATAGGGTCCAAAAGTCAGAAGTGTGGAGCAAGTAGGCTGACCTGGGGTTATAGAAAGGGAGAATAACAAGTTCAATAAAATGAGAATAAATTCAATGACTCAAATGCACTTCATTGTATTCTTCCTGTAATGTGCAAAGTATGATAGTTGTTCTAACTATGGGGAGGCCCAAAATTATTACTGTAGTAGGGGAGGCTCAGGATCTTTTCCAAGGCTTGGGGGAGGCTCACTAAGACAAAGTGTGAGAACTCCTGGTTTAGGAGAATACATCCTACCACTACATGCATTCGTTTTTTTCTACAACTGATATTGCTAAAATTGTGACTGTAGACCTTTTTTAACAGCAGACTTTTGATTATACTGCTGCACTTAAATAATTAACTGTCCAACCCTGAGATCAGGGACAAAGGATTTAGCTTGGAGCAAGGGACATTTCCTCCTGTTCCCCTCCTACCTAGAGATCAGCACTTGTTTATCTGTATATGCTACCAGAGAATAGCTCTAATTGTAACATATAAAAGAAGATAAAAATGTTTATTTTTTCTCCCAATACTGCTGTTATGTCTACCCAGCCTTATTATTTGCTTTGCTGTTAACTCGCATGTTCATTAATTCAATATGGTACTGAACAAAGTCGCCTTTCATAAGGTTTGCCTCGGGTTTTTTTATAGTGTCTGAAGCGGCCTTTACAAGGCCTAATAGCTACTACGCCCTCGCGAGGGCGGGAACAGAGGTTGCATCATTCAGTGCTTCAGCCTCCCAGCGCTATCATGGGAGACCCACTCCTTGCTTCCTTGCTCGCCTCCTCTGGCGAGTCCCAGGCTTCCACGGCCCTTTGCCGCATCCACACCACGTGGAGAGGCATGCCAGGACCCGTAGGTCTATGGCCTACCAGCGTGGTCCCCCACCCCTGCTCGCTCGCAATCGCAAGCGTCTGAGCAGCTCCTCCAGGGGTATGGGGCACCAGGAGCATCGTGGGATGGAGAGCGGGGCTCACAGGCACAGGATATACCCCTTCTTATTGGCGCTGCAGCAGAGCGCCATTTATCGATTGGCCACGCCACCCCATCTCAGCTGGAGGCTTCTCCCCTTCCCCAGCAGCATGGCCGGCCACACTAACACCTGCAAGCCTAATCCCCCCCCCAGGCAATTTTACCATGCGGTGGACAAACAATTAGGCCGCAAAGCACCCCAAGCGATCACGGGCACATCACCCACGTCTCTGGCCTCCCTCTTCCTCTCCCTCATCTTGCAGGCCACATGGCCACCCAGGCCCAAGGCCTAGCTTGCACAATCAAAGGAGGGGGTTGGGGGTTTCAAATGACCGCACGCGGCTGCACGCCAGGATCGCGACGCAGGGGGATTTTCCTTCTTCAGACCAATAAAGATCACACTCATGCCCTGCATGGGCCATATGCCCTTCATTATTTTTCTGCTTCTCGATTGTCTGCGAGGTCTCGGAGGGGCCACTTTGCTGGAAATACAGCCCTATGTCATATCACTGCATACAGGCCCCACAACTGGGATGCTGTCTCAGGCACTACTTTAACAAGTGCAGCCCAGCTCCTTACCTCCTTATAGGGTCCCTCCCAATAGCGACCCTATACACTGAGGTTACCCTATTCAGGTCCATATGGGTTCCTCCCTATAGCAACCCATATGTCATGTTCTGCTGTGTTGGTGGTCCCTTTCCATAGTGACCTCCACACTGATTGTCACCATGCGGGTCCCTCTCCACAGTGACCCCCATGTGGAGCTAGCCCCCATCACTGCACAAAACAACTAGGTAGCAGATACGGGGCACCCATATAACGGAGGCCCATTGTTACACAAGCCTAATAAAGCACATCCCTCTCTCTGTTTTGTCTTCCTCTCACTAGATGGTCAAGGCCAAGAAATGCACTGTCTGCAGTGCTAACCTCCTGCCCCACGCAACGGGCCCCCTATGCGCCGCTTGCCTACATGATGACGACATATTTCTGGAACAATCTGCTGGCATGGGTCCCAATATTCCAGGCTCCAGTGGTTCCACATGGATGGATCCAGGTGCATTCCTACTCCAGAACCAACAGGCCACCATGGCAATGATGGAGAGCCAACAGAATTTCATGTTGAAGGTGATGGAAAAATTAGAATCCCTCACCCAGCACAGAACACCGACAGCACCACCTCCAGAGCCCGACATCATGGGGAGGCCCAATGAGGACCATCTGGATGATGCGAAACCAGTACCAGACAACCATAAACTGGACTCAGCAGAGGACAAGGACATGCCAGACGAGGAGGACGGGCCTGACAGCGATGACGAGGACATGGAGCCGCAATCCACTCCATCCCTCACATCCAAACTATGCTCTTTCAATATGGTTCCAGGCCTCATGAAAATAGTTAAGGCCACTATGGGTTTCAACGTTGACGAAAACAAACCAGAGTCAAAATTGGACCCCATGATTCAGCAGAAGCCAACCATTAGGGAGACATTCCCGGTATGCCCCGCTATCGAGGACATTGTCAATAAAGAGTGGCAATCCACAGAGCCTAGCAGGATGTCCAACAAAAGGAACTTGGACCACATGTACCCAGTTCAAGAGGACAAGGCCAGTAACTGGTGCACTGCCCCAACCATTGACCCTCAGGTGGCGGCACTCAGTAGGAGGACCATCCTGCCATGCGGGACCATATCACTAAAGGACCCCTCAGACAAGAAGGTGGAAGACATGCTGAAGAAGGCGTTTTAGACTGAAGGAATGGCAGCACAACCGTCTACTACCACCATTTACATGGCACGGGCACAGATACGCTGGCTAGAAGAACTCCTTGAGCAGTCCAACCCCAAGTCTAGAGAGGCGGAACTGCTGGAATGCACTCTCGATGCTGCAAAATATCTAGCAGACATGGCAGTGGACTCACTCAAACTTAACGCAAGGGCCACAGCCATCACCAACCGGGCTCGAAGGACATTGCGGCTTAAACTATGGGAGGCTGACAACGAATCCAAGACACTATTACAAAACTTGCCCACGAAGGGGAAACATATGTTTGGGAAGGGCCTGCAGGAGTACCTGAAACACAAAGAGGAAGGGAAGGAACTCCTCAAAAACAAGAGTAGACAATCCTACCTACCTTCCGCTAAGCGGAGGTTTTGGAAGGGAAACAAATCTTACCACTCACGAAAAGATACCTCATACCCACACAATACTTTTCAAGGCAGAGGTACCCACACCACACACTGCACCCCCTTCACCCACTCCTACTAGCCCTCCTCCTTCAGACCCCGTCGACCACGGTTCGGAGGGAGAGGTAGAAGACAGCGAGGAAGACAATGACTACTCGGTCAGATCTCCTCGCGGGCAGGATCGGTGTCCACCCGTGGGACAATGGCTGTCACTCTTCAGCCACCAGTGGTTTCGTACGACCACAGACAAATGGGTTCAAGAGGTGGTCTCCAGAGGATACTCGATAGAGCTATCCGACTCCCCCGTTACACACAGGTTCATCACCTCCCCGATTGCCACACGGAAGGCTACAGCCCACCAGGTACAACAAATCCTGTGGGACCTGATCCAGAACAGAGCCATACAGCCTGTCCCCCCACACGAACAGAAGCTAGGAGTATACTCCATCTTCTTCCTCGTTCCCAAGAAATCAGGCAAACCCCATCCAATCTTGGACCTCAAGCACCTCAACAAACATGTCATCTCCCAGAGGTTCAAAATGGACACCCTAAAGTCCACACTATGCAGTATCCGCGTAGGAGACTTCCTGACATCCATAGACCTAAAGGACGCATACCTCCATATACCCATCAGAGAAAAACACAGACAATACCTCTGATTCCACATCCTAGGCCAGCACTTCCAGTACCAGACTACTTCCCTTCGGCCTTACCTCGGCACCAAGAGTATTCACCAAGGTGTCAGCCGTGCTAGTGGCCAGACTCCAAGAACAAGGTCTCGACATCATCCCCTATCTAAACGACTGGATAATCCAGGCATGCTCAAGAGAATGCTCCCTCCACCACACTGAGCTCACCCTGAGGGCTCTCGAGGAACACGGATGGGTGGTAAACCAATCCAAGAGTCATCTGGTGCCCACACAACAGATAGAACACCTGGGAGCACACATCAACACACTGCAGGGCTGGGCAAAACCATCCCAGGCAGGGGTGAACAACCTCATCAGGCTGTCACGCCAACTGTGGCAACACCATCACTCCATCATGGGACGCCTAGCTCAGCTACTAGGCTACACGGCATCTTGCATCGACCTGGTCCCTTGGGCCAGGTGGCACATGCGACCCCTACAGACCTACGTCCTCTCACGGGGGTCACCAAACAAATACAATCTACAGGTCATGGTTCCGTTGCCACTACCAGTGAGATAGTCACTGACCTGGTGGACAGTGCGCACCAATCTTAACCGGGGAGTACCGCTGGAGGCGTCCTACCAGGCCTCCATAGAGACAGATGCGAGCCTTCTGGAATGGGGTGCCTGCCTAAGCGACATGACAGCTCAGGACCAATGAACAGCCTCAGAGGCCCAGTTGTCGACCAATGTCCCAGAAATGCGGGCAGTATACCACGCTCTCAGAGCCTTCCAGACCTTCATTGCCGGTCAGTCGGTCCTGATACGTCCCGACAACCAGGTCACGGTGGCGTACATCGCCAAGCAAGGAGGCACCAGAAGCAGAGCTATGCTGAGAGAGATGGCAATGGTCCTCAACTGGGCACAGTCCCAGCTCTCACATCTCGGCGCGGTTCATCTCGCCGGCAAGCTCAACATTCGCGCAGACTGGCTCAGTCGACAACAGGTCCACCCGGGGGAGTGGCACCTACACCCAAACCTCTTCCATCTGATCCAGGATACTTGGGGACTGATATCCATGGACCTCATGGCCACAGTGGAAAATGCACAGGTCAAGAAATATTACTCAAGATACAGGGAACATCGGTCACAGGGGACCGACTTCCTCTCACAACCCTGGTCACAAGATCGGGCATGTGTCTTCCCACCCATTCCCATGTTACCCCAAGTACTAGCCCAGATCAGATCCTCACAGCGGACCATCATTCTAGTGGCACCCTACTGGCCACGGAGAGCATGGTTTGCAACAGTGCTATCAATGACATTATCCAGCCTCCGGCTACCATACCTACCCGACATGTTGACCCAGGGACCGGTACTACACCCGGCACCTCGGACGCTAAAACTCACAGCCTGGCTCCTGAGAGGAAGAGACTGATGAACGCAGGGTATCACAACTCAGTTTTCTCTACTATACTACAGTCCAGACAATCCTCGACCACTACTACCTATGATAGACAATGATCAGTGTTCGTGAGGTGGTGTCAAAGTCAGGACAGGGATCCCGAGCTGGCAGACATGGCCACCATTCTCCTGTTTCTCCAACAAGGGGTAGAGAAAGGGCTGGCCCACTCGTCCCTTAGAGTACAGCTCTCAGCCATCGGGGCAGCCAATGGCCCCATAGGGGGACACTACCCAGGAGCTCACCCGGACACGTTGAGCTTCCTAAAGGCAGTCGAGATACTGAGACCCAGGGTCAGGCCATCCATTGCCCCATGGGATCTCCCCCTGGTGCTACATTCTCTCAGTAGCACCCCCTTCGAACCACTACGGGAGGTAGACCTATTCTGGGCCAGTCTGAAGACCTGCTTCCTTATCGCGATATGCTCCGCCTGAAGGATCAGGGAACTAGGGGTGCTATCCTGCAAAGAACCCTACACGGTGTTCACCCCACAAGGGGTCTGCCTCCGTATTGTTCCCTCCTTCCAACCAAAGGTCTCCACCAACTTTCACAGGGAACAACCCATTGAGTTGCCAACATTTACCGAAAACACTCATCTTGGAGACAACCCTGTCCCACACCACCTGGACGTAGGAAACACCCTATCCACCTACATATCCAGAACTCAACCTCTACGCAAGACTGAGAGGCTGTTCATTGTTACAAGGGGACAAAGACAAGGGAAGGTAGCCTCCAAGACAACCATTTCTGGTTGGCTCAAGAGAACCATTCAGGAGGCTTACAAAGCAAAACAAATGACGGCCCCCCAGGGTATAAAGGCCCATTTCACTAGGGTGGTAGCTACTTACTGGGCAGAAAGGGCTAACGTTTCTGCAGAAGACATCTGAAAAGCAGCAACTTGGACTTCCATCCACACGTTTGCCAGGTATTACAGACTAGAGCACCTATACATGCTACAGCCTACCTTTGCAACACAGGTTCTCTCAGCCGCCAGCTCCTCCTCTCACTCCTAGAACACTCTGTCTCCCTCCCGTGGATACAGTACTGCTTCTTATCTACCCATGAGGTAACGTCTGGAGTGCCATGGATGGTCAACCAATCACAATGGGTGTTTACTCACCTGGTAAAGGTGATTGCGTTGGTTGACATCCATGGCACTCCAAGACCCTCCCGACACAGTGCTCTAGAAGCAAGTCAGGTTATAAGGTAAAATTATCTGAAATTACAGAATCAGATTACAAAATGGACATCCAGGATGTTCACTGGCCGACCACTTTACAGGCTCTAGTTTTAGATTGTACAAAATAGGAAAATAAAAGGAGGGCCGCCGGCCCGCTACTACATGTCGCCTCACTCTGCATTATTTATACAGGATGGTTACTGCTTTGTTACTAGTAGTGGTTGTATTACTAACCTTACTTTCAGCTTGGGAAGATTCAAACTGAAGAGCAAGGGTTTCTGGGACCTGGATATACTAGAAACTTGATCCTAGAGTCATGTGCATCAACTAGTCTATCAGGTTGGCTAAAACCCATGAGGTAATGTCTGGAGTGCCATGGATGTCAATCAACACAATCACCTTTACCAGGTGAGTAAACACCCATTAACATTCATTTGTAAGGCAGGTGTTACAGTGTTAAAACAGTGTTGCACATAATATGTAGAAAGAGTGGACAATAATAAGTGCTGGGTTAATATGTAAAACAAGTGCTTTCGTGAAAGAAAAGGGGGAAAAGGAGAGGAAAGGGTTAGGTGGGGAAGGGGGAAGAGTTGTGTCTCTGGAGATCCCTTCAGGATGCGAGGAACCCTGCAAGGGGACTGGGGGGACCAGAGAGAAGGGTAGAGGCAGTGTCCCAGAGAGACCCCTTCAGGATGTGGGGAACCCTGCAAGGGGGCTAGGGGGCTAGACAGAAAGGGGGATAAGGCTGTAGGTATTTGAAGAGGGAGCAGAAAGAGAAGGAGGAGGTGTGACTTAAATGCTAGGAGGGGGACTAGGACCTAACCCAAGAGAAGGACCCTTCAGGATGTGGGGTACCCTGTCAGGGGGTTGGGGAAGGTTAATAGATAAGGATTAAGAGAGTGACAGGAGAGGGGGAGAGAGAGAGAGAGAATTGAACCCTTGAGGGGGAGAGAATTCTCACCTTTGGAGGGGATGGGGTCCTAATCAATAGTCCATCAGGATGCATGGACCCATGGGGAGCATTCGGGGTCCCTTACATTCTGTGAGAGAACAAGAGAGGCTAGTAAGGGGGAGCAATTTGGGGGAAGGGGAGAAGAGCTAGAAATTTGGGGGGTGTGGGTGCACAGAGTAAAATGAAGGTAATTGTAGAGGGGTAGGGTTTATCCAGGGTTTAGAGGCGGGAATTAGGGAAGGACATGGCAGGAGCAGCCAGGTGCAAGGTAATTATTGAGGGCAGAGCTGATGGAGTAGGCGGAGGATGAGTGCTGGATTTGAGGGGGGAAGGAATTCCAAAATTTTGGGAGGTGGTAAGAGTGACTCGATTGGCCAATTAGGGTGGATCTGCGGGGGACTACCAGGGTGCGGGAGTCAGTTGATCTAAGAGAATGGGAGGATGGGGGGGTTGTTATAAAGGAGGAGGTGAGGTAGGAAGGGATCTCACCTAACCAGTACTTGGAGGTGAATTTAGCACAGTGGGAGAGTTGCCTGTTTGTAAGAGAGGGGAAGGATAGGGCATGATAAAGATCATAGTGGTAGGTGTGAGGGAGGGCATCCAGGGCAAAGCGGCAGAAGAAATTGAAGAGGGTGTCCAGTCTGGCCAGGGAGGACTTAGGGGCAGCACCATAGACTACATCACAGTAGTCAGAAATGGGCAGTATCATCTTCTGAACAAGTTCACGCCTAGCCATTGGAGGGATGCAACTACGGTTCCTGAACAGGGCACCAAGCTTGGGGAGTAGTTTTTTTCTGGATGGCGTCAATATGTCCAGAGAAGTTTAGGTGTTGGTCCAACCAAACACCTAAGTACCTGAAGGAGGATGTGTCCTCAAGTAAAGTCCCATCAAGGGTGTGGAAAGTGGGTAGGGAGGGAAGCCTAGAGAGTCTCTGCCTAGTACCAAAGGTCACGGAGACAGTCTTCTTAGCATTGAGAAAAAGTTGATGGTTAGCAAACCAGAGCTGAATTTTGTTGAAGTCTTGCTGTAACCTGGTTGCAACCACTGCAGGACAGGAGCCAGATGCATACAGGACTGTATCATCGGCATACATATGTATAGCGGAGGAGGGCGAGCAAACAGAGGGAAGGTCATTTAAGAAGATGGAGAATAGGAGGGGCCCTAATACAGAGCCCTGGGGGATGCCAGTGTTAATCGGGAGGGGAGGGGAAGTGGTGTCCAAGATCTTAACTGATTGGGTTCTGCCAATAAGGTAGGCCTTGAACCAGTTTGTGGCGGAGGGAGACAGGCCAGCTGCCGGGAGTGAGTCGAAGAGAAGGGAGTGAGAATAAAGAATCAAAGGTAAGCACCATATAATGGCAGTCATTGGGGTTTTCAACTTCGGTTGATATCCCAACCATTTTTAGGAATTTTGGCCTCAAATTTTCAACATGGGGTTCTTGGGACCCACCTCATGAACACTGTCATTTCATTACTTAGTCCTGAAAGGTGATTTTGCAGCCACTGCACGGAATCACCTTTTGGGACTGATTAATGAAATGACAGTGCCACTGTTCATGAGGTGGGGTCCAAAAAGCCTATTCTGCAAATGTGGTGAAAAAATTCCAAAATGACTACGCTATTTAAGAGTGCATTGGCGCAGTTTCTACTGACGCCCAACTTTGCCAATTTTTAATATTTTCACCCAGATTTTCAACATTGCCATTGTTTCACACCTCCTTATGAACAGTAGAGCTGTCATTTTTCACATCTTGCCCAAAATGTGTTTTTGCACCTGTGGCATAGAATGGCATGGTCGCTCTGCGAAATCACCTTTCGGGATGAGTAAATGAAATGACAGTAGCATTCTTCATGAGGTGGGGTCCCAAAAAAGCCATGTTGAAAACTGGCGAAACAGCTCCAAAAAATGGCCAAGTTACACCCAGTTGTTCAAAAGTTTCTATGCACGCAAATAACTTTGGTTATTTTCAATATTTTCATTCCAAATTTTCAATATAGCTTTTTATCACACCATCTCATGACCAGTACAATCTGTCATTTTTCACATCCTGCCTATAATGTGTTTTCATGCCTGTGGCGTGGAATGCCGTTTTCCCACGGATTTGAAAATCTTCACCTACAGGTTTCATGAGGTGGGGTGATAAGAAAACTATGTTCAACATTTAGGATCAAAATATGAAAAAATTATGAAGATATGCCCACTTGTTGCAATTTCGGTACACATGCTAGTAACTGTGGAAATCTTAAATATCTTCACCCCACATTTTTTTTTAATTATTTGTACTCCTGCTCCACGGCCCTCTCTATTTCGAGGGAGCCCTAGCCTCTTCCCTCGACATCCACCAGCTGACACCAACCGGTTACCTCAAGGGCTTACCCCCCCTGGTGGGGTCGGCCGGGGGCCCACCCCCACCAAGGCCGGATCCAGTATAGGGGTTGGCACCATGATTATTTGGGGCTGAGACCTGCGAGCTCCCTCCATCATCCACCATGAGCTTCTTTCCTCCTGGTTTCTCCCCTTCAGGGGCAGAGTGTGCAAAGACACCAGCGATGGTGCTGCGCATGCTCCCATGCACACACCCCATCAGGCATCAGCCCAGCCTCTGACCCGATGTCTGCAGTGTCAGTGCGCCTGCCCCCAGCCACCGCTAGGGGCCAGGCATGCACTGACAACTGGTCACCCCTCTCCCCAGAGAAGGAGAGTTGTCCTTGGGATGCTCAATCCTTCTCCCCCCCTGCTGACCCCCAGCAGCCTGTGCACACTCCTGAACATGGGTCACCGGCATTGCGTGAGGTGTGGTGTCCAACGCCTCAACCCTCAGCACCACTGGCCCGGTGATGCACCCCACATTTTCAACATAGCCTTAATACCTGAGCTTCTGTATTCAAATACTGTCCAAAATATGACAGCTTGTCAAAACATAGTTCAGGTAGGCTTTTTCTCCCACCAGAAGTTCAACTAACACAATACACACCTGCCACATAAACCATTCGAGGAAACATTCGGCATTGACAAATGCTTGTTTATCTTAACTTTGGGCTAGAAAAGCCTACATTTGCTGTGAGTACCTGTATGGTGTTGCTTTCTTAAATCATTGTTTAAAATGCTCTGTGCTACATGTGTTGGTTTCTGCTCTCAGTCACTGTTTTAGTGATAGTAAGAACCTGGTGTGGAAAAAGTAGTTTTGTAGGAAGCTGTTTTAGTGTTTGAGTGTAGTAGGAGTTTTAGCTGCCCTTTTAGCAGCAAGATGGGTAGTTCTGTTACATTTCTTTCATGTTTCTTGGTTTGCAGGTACAGTTATTTGGTGGCTGCTGTGTTTATGGGTGGGGGTCTTTTAGGTATGTTTTAGGGCTATGGGGAATGTGGAGTTCAACCATCAGAACTGGTGCAGAATAGCAATTCCATTTCGAAAATGCTTTCCAGAATTTCTTTTTAAATTCCACAGAATTCGGAAAAGCATTTCTGCTTGAATCATAGAATAATTTTTTGAGGATCAGATAAACCATAGAATAAACTTCTGCAGACTACAGAAAAAGAATCCTTGGTTAACGTGATCTGAGGCAAATCATTCCAAGACAAGCATTCCACATGTGCAACATCTGAATTTTCCAAAGTTGCATGGAATTCCATTCCATCGGAATGTCAGCACTCCACACAGCCCTAGTATGTTCTCTAGTTTAGGCTGGTTTGGCTTTCTTTCTTAAGATTGCAGGTAAGTGGAATTTTGTGGTTGGTTGCTATTTTTTTGGGGGGGGGTCTTTAGATAGCTTTTCAATTTTAAACTGGTTGGCTTTCTGCTGCAAGTCACTGGAATTGCCAGGTAAGTTTCAGATTTTTAATTTTTTAATCGTTTTGTATTTCACAGTTGCATTTTGTCTTTTTCGGGTGGATTGGACATGCTACCAGAAGCTGGGGGTGGGGGTGGTAGAGTGGGGCTTGTTACAGAGAAAATGTATGATGTGGTGTTGTAATTGCATAATGATCATTTGACCTCTACAGGTTATTTCTCAGTTAACTTGCCTTGAGGTTGTGGAATCCTGAGGATTAGGTAGCCCCACATCAATCAATCAATCAATATCTTTATTTATCCAGGTGGGCACCAATAAGCAAGGTCATTTACAAGGTGGACCTGCAGTCCTACAGTAATACTACAGAAAGACAAGTTACAATAGTACAAACAGTAAAAATAGCTGCTATTATAGTAAAACTGCACATTTACAGGTAATATACATTGAACATAGAACTACAAGGAGTCGTGGATAATGAACTTGTGCTGGATCCAAGCCCAAAAACTGTGCATTTTGTAGTGGGAAATGTTAGGGAGAGGGTAGGCATACCAGATAGAAGATATCAAGTGCATAATGTAGGGAGAGGTGGGGAATAGGGGGGCAAGTGAAGAGGACCCAATTGTTAGAGCAGAGTGAGGAAATGGGAGGGCGGAGGACAGTACGAAAGGCGACAAAGTGATTTTTGCCCCAAAACGTGGCGACATATGGAGGAGAAAAGCTGCCGTTGTACTAAGTGCATATGAGGAATATAGTAGCAGGGGCATAACTGGGAGGGTCCTGGAGGTTGGGGCAGAAGGAGGTGTTGGATGGTTGAGGGACCGAATATTTTTTGGGCGAAAGACGATAATTATCCCCAAGTGCGGTGGCATGTGCTAGAATCAGGCTGCAGCTGTTCAAAGCGTCAAAGAATAGGATATGGGAGTTTGGCAATAAATCCTGTGGATCTGTTGGGCATGCTAGAGGCAGAGGCACACATTTCCATTTCAGCATAATCAGGTTTTGACCAATGAGGTGAGCCATGCTGACAGGTTATTTACAGAATCTTATTTTTATAAAAGGTATCAGCTTTTGTTACAAATGTGGAATATTGTCAGTTCAACAGTACAGCAAAACAACTGTAAGAGACTCCAAACAAAAGAATACGTTTAATTAAAATTCTATCAGTAGATACCGAATCATTCTCCACCCCTACCCCTTATAAGATGTCACCACCATCTACTTATGGAAGGTGTTTCATTCTGTATTTGCTGTCTGGTGGACTACAAAAGATTTCCCATTTCACTATCAAGAAGGTTCATTGTCCCCTGGTTGGATAAACAGGATCTTTTATCATCCAGTACTGGGATAAACAAGTGGTATTAAGACACAAAAGGATGGATTTTCAAAGATCACACAGATTGCTGCAATTTGCAGTGATCTAGGGCTGTGGCTCACTCTGGGTGCATCAGGGACCCTGCGCCTAATTCAGGAAGAACAGAGATCTCTATGCCACAAACCCTGGATCCTGGGAGTTGCTGCACCTACAGGCGAGCACCAAACAATCAGTGCACCTGTGGAAATGCCGTAGGGAACCGGCACCCCCTCCAACACCAGAGGAGCTGGGGTGGTAGGGGGACAGGGGGCTGAAGCAGGTCAGGCAGGAGTGGTCTGAGGGTGGAAGGGGCACGGGGTGCCATAGTGGGTGTTGAAGAGGCTGTGGGCAGTCAGATTAGTGAGGTGGCACCCAGCGGGGTGTCGATTATATAGCAATTACACCAATGACATGGTACCACCAGGGGAGGTCGAGTGACACACACAGTGCCATAGCCCCACGTGGGCACAACCCTGGCAGCAGCCCCACCTTGCTGTAAGTACCCACCACTGAGAACTAAAGTGAGAAGCCTTGCCTTAGGCCCCTCATCAGACATCTCCAGCTCCGGAAGGGTTGCAGCTGTAAAACAGCCCATGTAGTTCGGTCCCCTTGAGCCACCATGGATTAGTCTACCTCTCCTACCTCTCTCTCTCTCTAGAGGCTGAGGGCATCAGGTCTGATTACACAGCAGACTCCTGTTACATGACTGGGACCAAGGAATATTTATAACTACAAATGCACACAAGAATATTGGGTTATGATCAGCTCCCAAGGTACTAGGCCCCAATTTCTGTCTCATAAGGTTGCCTTAAGTGGTTCCTGTTATCATTCACTGTAGCGCCAAGGTTCACATGTTGACACCATTTAGACATTTGTAGTGGACAGAAGTCATCATGCAAGGCTTGTCTCAAAGTCATGCTGGCCTTCACAGAGCTGGTCACAGCCTGCAGCTCCTCTCCCAAGTTACTGACTGTTGTGAGCCCTACAGGGTCACGTTTTGAAGTCAGGTTTGAAACCTGGATTTCTTAACAGTGGGCCTCAGGTTCAAAGTGCATTCAGTTTTTCTGATTACCTTTTTTTTCATTTTATCCTTGCTATTCAAGTCTATCTATGCAGAGACATGAATTTTTCTAAACTGCTTATTTTTCTAATGTCTGTGTTCAGATGTAATACCATCTCAAATTGTAAGAACACCAGATTAAGTGACACTGAACAATTAACAACAATTTATCAATTCTGCATTGTGGTCTTTCAGTCTTATAATGCTGGACAGAAAATGATTTTTCTGTAAAATGTACTGTATAAAATTATGACTGTTGAGAAAGAGAGAGAGACAGAGACAGACAGGAAGGTTGTACTACAAGCTAAGGTATCGATCAATCATTCATGCCTTTCAATACTTACAACAGAACAGAGAGCATGTCTCTGCATTGCGGGAGTTTTCTTTTTCTACAGGTCCAGAACTAAATGTCAGTTTTTTGAGGTGCCTCCGGGTAAGAAGGATGTGAAGGCCAGAGGGGGATGGGTGGGGAGAATTCTCTTTACAGTTGGGGCCAGATCAACAGGGGGAAGCAGGAGAGTTGGTTTTGGCTTGCGGGTGTGGGGGGAAGAGTTTTACTTACATGATCAGCTGATATGTGCAGCTGGGAATGTCACCATTGGGGAGGAGTATTTTTTTCCAAAGCACAGGGTGGTGATGTTGAGAAAATGGAATTGAGGACCTGCTTGGTGTGTGGGGGAGAATAACAACTAAACTGACTATGTGGGTGTGCAAGACTGTTAACAAAAAAGTGAAAAAAAAGAAATAAAACATTTAGTGTAGCTCTTCATGGGTGAAATGTTACTTCACGCAGCTGAAAACAACACAAAATGCCACTTCACTGCCTCTCAGTTGGAAAAGTGACACTTTCCATAGCTTCACCAGGTGAAGTTTGACACTTCGCTAGGTGAAGAATGATGCAAAGTGACACAGCACTTTGTGAATACTGAGCTGCTTTGTGAAATGTTCAATGATAAGAACGTCGATGACAAAGGATGGTAGCCATCTCTGGAGTAAAGCAGTTAACAGAGCCAAAACTGCAGCAGGAGCAATGAAGTGAAGCCTCATGACAACCAGTAGTAGAAAGCTGTTGCTCTGTATTAGGACCCAAGCCATTGCCTACATTTGATCTTGTCACAAAGAGGGAGGGAGCAACAACAAAGGCTGACAAAGCTACCTGAACTTAACCTTATAAGGAACCAATGATGGCTGGGAGTTGGGAAGGAAGGAAGGAAGAACACAAATGGCACAGAGATGAGTATGATGGCATAGTCAGTGAAGAACAGTGCTGCTTAGAGGAATTAGTTGTTACGAAGGGGAGGCCTACAAGGGCTATTGAACTGAAGTGGTGTCCAGGAGCAGGAAGAAGACCATCACCGACATTCACAGAAACATAGATATTGATGGCAGATAAGGACCGCAAGGCCCATCCAGTCTGCCCATTTTGTTTCTACCTTATGAATGTGCCATAGGCCTTTACTCTGTCAATGGCCTATCTATTCATACTCATCTGTATTGCTCCCTTATGCCTATCCCATGCCTGTTTAAAGCCCTGCACTGTATTCATATCCTCCACTTCCTAAAGGTAGGCCTTTCCATGCATCCACTACCCTTTCTGTGAAAAAGAACCTCCTCACATTATCCCTTAATCGGCCTCCCTCTAATCTCATGCTGTGTACTCTTATCCTGTTATTTTTCTTATATTGAAACATGTTAGACTCTTTCATCTTGTTAATGCCTTTAAGGTGTTTGAATGTTTCAATCATATCACCTCTCTCCCTCCTTTGCTCTAGGGCAATAGTTCTCAGACTTTGCCACAGTGAGCCTCCCCAAATCCATGAAAAAGATTTTGAGCCTCCCCCAAAAACTGAAATAATCTTGGGCCTCCCCAAAGAAAAATAACATACTGTACTTTGCACAGTACACCATGAATAAATTGAAACCCCTTTGAGTACTTGGCTCATATTCAGTTCTTTGTCTTATACTGATGTGGAACCTTTGGAAAAAGCTCCTCTGCTCAAAGGCATTATCTGAATAACAAATAAATAAATGTTATGCAGCTTACTGTAACACCTCCCCACAGGCCAGCCGTACTTGCTCCACTATTTTCATTCTTGAACCATTGTTATCCCTTTTGCAGTACCTTCTTGGGTCAGACTACTTTTTCTGTTTCTTTCTATATGAAATAACCTTCCTACATACATTGCCTCTCCCTGTCCTTCCTGCTCCTAAGCAACTTCTCAGGGATTACTTTGCTTCTTCCTGCAATTGCTGTTAGCACTTCTATGTCCAACCCTCGTATTTGGGCTGTTCTGCCATCAGGCTACAAACAGATCAATTACCACCTCTCATTATTAGTTTGTTGTTCATATTTGTTTGCACTATTGTTCATTGTGTATTTCTTGATTGTTTTGTAGTTACCTTTTGAAATGTATTGACTCCCTAACCTTCCCAGAGTACACCTGAAATGAGCCTTGGCTCATTCACCTTCCCTTGTCACCCATGCATAAGATTTACCTACTAATATCCTCTTTCAGTTTGCTTCATCTCTTCACACAAAATATATAAAACTCAAAATTTAAATATAGTACTTTTTCAGACTTGCTTGAGCCTCCCCTTGAATAGGTTGGGGCCTCCCCAAGGAGGCTGGCCTCACCATTTGAGAACCCCTGCTCTAGGGTATACATACTGAGCTCCGTTAATCTGCCCTCATGTGTTTTCTGATGCAGTGCCTGCACCATTTTGGTTGCCCTTCTCTGGACTGCCTCCATTTTGTTAATGTCCTTGTAAAGGTGTGGCCTCCAGTACTGCACGCAGTACTCCAGATGGGGCATAATCAGTGTCTTGTAAAGAGGGATTATTACCTCCCTCCTACGACTTATGATACCCCTACTAATACACCCCAACATCCCCCTAGCCTTAACCACTGCTTTAGTGGTCAACTTATATGATTTCAGGTCATCTGTGATGATGATGTCCAAGTCTCTTTCTTCCCTTGTGATTGCCAGCAACTCTACTCCCAACCTATAGGTGGCTTCAGGGTTTCTCTTCCCTATGTGCATGATCTTGCACTTCTTTGTGTTAAACCCCAGCTGCCACTCTTCTGACCATTTTGCCAGTTTATCCAGATCTCTTCTCATTCTGCCCACCCCATCTGGATCATCTACTCTGTTGCAGATCTTGGCATCATCTGCAAAGAGTCAAATCTTACCCTCCAGTCCATCTGCAATGTCACTGATGAAGATACTGAAGAGGGCTGGCCCCAGGACTGATCCCTGAGGTATCCCACTTGTGACTTGCATCTCTTCTGACTGTATACCATTTACCACCACTCTCTGTTTTCTGCCCTCCACCCAGTTTGCCACCCAGTTGACCACCTTCTGACCCACCCCAAGCCTACGCATCTTATTAATCACTCTTCTATGTGGAACATTATCAAAAGTTTTGCTGAAGTCAAGGCAGGTCACATCAACTGCACCCCCTTGATCCAACACTCTGGTTACCCAGTCAAAGAAATCTATGAGATTAGTTTGACAGTACCTTCCTGTTGTAAACCCATACTGTCTTGGATCCTGTGCGCCTACGGATTCCAGGTGTTGCACTATCCTTTCCTTAAGGAGTGCCTCCATAATCTTGCCCACTACTGAGGTAAGAATGACTGGTCTGTAGTTCCCTGCCTCCTCCCTGCTACCACTCTTGTGAAGCAGGATCACATGAGCCCTTCTCCATTCTTCTGGGACCACTCCTGTGCTCAGAGACTCACTAAACAATTCTGATAATGGCTCTGCTAGTTCCACCCTTAGCTCCTTTAGTACCCTGGGATGTATGCCATCTGGTCCCATTGCCATGTCCACCCTGAGCTTAGCGAGTTCTTGCAGGACTCTTTTTTCTGTGAAGGTACTTGTGCACACCTCCCTCCCCACTGTGTCAATGGTGCTGAGCTGTGGGCCCTGCCCTACCTTCTCCTCAGTAAATGCATGAGCAGAAGTATCTATTTAGGATAGATACTTTCTTGGTCCTCCACACTCTCTTATCTCCTTTGATCTTAGCAATACCCTCTGCACTTTCTCTTTCACCACTGTATCTCATATAAAGTCTTGTCCTCTTCTTTACTGTTCGTGCTAGTGTTTCTCAGTTTGGGCCTTTGCCTGCCTTACTGCCTTCCTGCTTCCCTTAGGGAAGTTTGGTATGCCTCCTTATCTTCGTCCCGCTGCATTCCCTTATATGTCCTGAAGGCCAGCCTTTTGGCTCTGACCTTTTCTGCTACTGTTTTTGAGAACCAAAGTGGTGTCCCCCTTCTTTTGCTCTTGCTTTTCTTCCTAACACAATGGGATGTTGCTTCAAGTATTGCATCCTTAATGCTTGCCCACTTTGTCTATACCCCCTAACCTGTATTTCTTCTTGCCAGGGCTACCTTAACTCTGTTGGCCATCTTATCAAAGTCAGCTCCTCTGAAGTCCCATATGTTTGCATTGGAATGGGATGATTTAGTTCTAGTGGTCAAATTGAACCATACCATGTGATGGTCACTGGCCCCCAGGTAACCTTCTACATGGAGTTCTGTGATCCTTTCCTCGTTAGTCATTACTAGATCTAGGATAGCCCTGTCTCTTGTAGGTTGTTGAACCAGTTATTTGAGGCCCTCCCCAGCAGGGAATCCACTATGTGTCTAGTTCTGGAGGATGTTCCTGCTGGTATTGACCAATCTGTATCTGGCATGTTGAAGTCAACTGCATCTCCCTATGGGTGTAACCAATGTTTAGCAAATAGCACCAGTGCAGAGATTAAAAAGTGACAGTTCGTTTGATTACTATGGTGACAGCAAACTACTTGAACAAACTACCAAACTACTACTACTAAAATATTTCATTGTACAAAACAAAGTCGATAAATGAGAAAAACTTCAGCAATAGAGATTGTTGAAGAGGTTTCAACAATTGAAAGTGGAGTTGCTGGTGAGAGAAAATCAAACTTGAATAGGTATGGGGCCACCCACATTATAGAGGGCCCACCAATGGGCACAGAGGCCTGTCAATGCATGGATGTAGCAAGCCTCATGTTAGGTATTGGCATATAACGTGATAGGGTTGCTTTTGTGGCAGAAATCGTCACAGAGCAATTACCAGAACAAAGGAAACTTTGTCTTTCCCTTTGTTCTGGTAATTGCCTAATGCATTGTCCATGACACAGTCTGCAAAACTGCATTGTCCGTTAACTCATCCCAGTGCTGGCATTAACTGAATACAGTCCCAGCTAGGCAAAAGTTTTTAAATGGCCTTGAAGCTGACAGCTTACATTTCAATATGTGTGGCTCTATGGAGGAAGATATCCTCAAAAATCATAACAATATCTGAAATTATTACATGCCTAGAATTGCAATTTTGTTTCATGGTTTTTACCAGCACAAGCAATATTTTACCACTAAGTTTTTTGGAGACTAGTAAGTGCATGAGGAGTGTGACTTTCATTATCACAATGTCTGTCAGGTATAAACAGATACGTTATCATCTATTGGTGTTTTATGTTTGGCCATATCTATTATTTCCCTGATTATGTATTTTGACTATGTCATGTCTGCCTGTTAGCTGATCATGTATTTTGACAATGTACTGCCCGATTGTTACATGTCATTAATTCCAGATCACCCTTGAAATAGGGACACCTATGTCTCAGTGGGCCTACCCGTTTAAACTAGTAATAAATAATAAATAAATTTACTCTTTCTTTATGTAAATTGCCAATAAAAAGATCCCAGATGCTCTATATAGCGTATGCTACAAAGTTCATTAAAGAGCAACTCTCTATTACAATAAAAAAGCTTAAAAACACTAGATTTACACAAATGATGCTTTAACTTTCTTGTTTTCTTGTTTTTAGTATTTTTTTTTACTTTCCCCTGTCAGTCTACTAAATGTTGTAGTAATGTAGCAATTATTTCACTGAGTCTTTCAAAATGTATCTGACTGTCCCCTGTGAACCACACAATTGCTGTTTGTGACATCACTCTCTGTTGTCATGGTGAGCACTATGATGTCATAAACAAAGGCAATGTGAGGTTAACAGGGGAGCGACAGATGTGTTAAAATATTTTCTATGCAGACTTTTTAGATGCACTACCAAAATGTGCTGTACATCTCAGAAAGGAACCCTACAAATGAAAAAAAAGTGTTCTCTAGTAAATTGTAACAGCTGAAACATTATTTATGAAAGCACATGCTGAAGTGCAGAGTTGCTGTTTAAGACTGAATCATGTAAGGGTCCAATAATCCTACAATAGAAAGATCCCATCATTATCACCACATGAAGTGAACTGAGTTTTGAAATAAAAGTACAGATCCCTGGAACACAGAACGAGATGCATGCACCACTCCATATTTGTATAGAGACAGCTTTCTATGTGCTGTGGAAACATCTAACAGTACTTATAATACACTGTCATTTCATAAACTTCTGAAAAATATGCTCATGTGATTACCAACAGACTCTTAGAATTAATGTTTAGTTTTCCTCAGAATTTATTAAGCAATAAGGCATGACCAAGGGTTAAGTTAATGGTCTGTTAATCACCTTCTAGGGGTGTACTGTGGCACGAGGTGTAACCGAGTGCCACATGCCCCTAGAGGGTGATCAACTGACTATTAACATAATCCCTGGGAGTGCCTTATTGCTAATATAATAAAAAATATTTTTAAACAGTGTTAAACCTTGCTCAGCATATAGTTAAACTCTACATATATGTTAATAAAAGATGAACATAAAGTTGTTAGAATGTTTGCAGCCAATCAGAAAGCTCTATTTCTCAGACCCTTTTTATAATAACCATTAAGCTACATATGATAAATTTATTAACATTATTCTTGTAACTATACTATGTTATAATGCTGAATTTATGCTTCAGACAACTGGTATTCAGTCTTTTTAGGTAATTAGCAAATAACATATATTTAATCACTCTCTGTAATCTTATTAGTCTGATTATAAACTTAAGTAACAATATTTCAGTTGTATACTGTTTGAAAGGCAATATTTGCTGTTAAAATATGAATACTTTTCTAGTTTCAAATTAGGCTTTATAACAGTATGCTTGACTAGATGATGAGAAGCTTAACCAGTATAAACAATCATTACTTTTCTGCTGAGGCAATAAGGGATGGCTAAGATCCTCTTTAGATATGTCCAACAGCTACTGCACAGATAAGTCTCATTTCTATGTTGCTGCTTATCTCTGTTGAAAACAAACTTCTAAACCTTCCATGGATAAAAAAATCTTCTTGGGACTCTAAGCTGTTTGAGGAATGTCTAAATCAAGACAGAGTTGAATGCAGCTCTCCAGGGATCATGCTGGACCCCTACTAGTAGGTCAGTTATGTAACATCAGTACCATACAAAGCATTTGGTGCAGAGCAAAGAAGCATACATTTAGCACTGTCAGTGCCACAGACAAGTTCCTCTCTGTCTCTAAAATGCCTGGTGAAGTATAATATCTGGTCAGCTCTGATCAGTATTTATTTAAGGCAGGTATCTGCCTCAGCATATAACGTAAAAAACATACTCTACTGAATTGCAACGTAGGAAAAAATGAAATGTTGAAATTTCATTTGTCTTTCCCAACTATTGAAGCATGTTTATTTCAGCTTATCCATTAAGTCCATAAAGCAATCTTTTCATAAGAATTTTCTGGCACTTACAATGGCAACACACTCTGATGTCACAAAATAGCATAGATGTTTTGTATCATTAGGGTTTCAGAGCCACAAAAGGAGGGAGATGGTGTTAGCATTTATTCAACCTTAACATAACACCCACCCCAACCCCCCTGTCCCTAGCCTTGTGACCCACGGACACATTACAGAACCGTTACCATGTCCCATGGGTCTGCTGCTTCAAGCTATAGGTCTGGAGTCATGGCCCAGAGGTCTGGTGTTTCACATAGGAGCCACAGCATCAGTCATAAATTCATTTGCATAGGGCCCTATGAACTCTATGTGACTGTGGGCAAAATGAAAAAAAAAAACTACACAGCTCACATAGCGCATAACAAAGTGCATAAATTTGCATAGTAAAATTTGCACAATTGCATGAATTGTGCTACAAGAATTGCCACAGTACACATGCATTATGCACCTTGCTGCAAATGTTACTATGCAAATTGTCACAATTTGTGTCAAAAATTCACTGTAAAGTGTGAATTGTGGCAACTCGCACGGCAAAATTCACCTCAGGTGCTGTGAATTGTGGAATGTGGAATGTGCAAATTATATGCATAGTGGGTAGCAGCCAAATTTGCTGCAATTCTCAGGTGAGCTTTAAATTTGCAACACTCCTAGCTATATGTGAAGCAAAAGATAACTTATAGCTTTTTTATGCAGGTACCTTCCCAAAGCAGATCAGTCGTCATTTTGTTCGTAGAGGTCCCCAGACCTGTTTTTGAAGCAACAAACCTGTCATGGGCAGAGATTGGGGGGGCATGGGGGTGTTGCCCCCCCCAAAATGTATCTCACATTTACATGCTGTCACAAACAAAACTTTTTTTATTTGGTCAGCTATCTTCCATTTTTGTAACTAAGTGCTAAGCACCTTTAAGAAGCCTCTTGTCCCACTGCCCACCATGTGATCACACATGTGGAGCATCCGTTTGTGCACCAGATCGTTGCTACCAGCCGCCGAGACAGAGTATGGCCATTACATGATGATGTAAATGGGAGCCCAGCATGTCCTGATGTACCACATGAAGGTTTCAGGGCTCCCACTTACACATCACATGACACTGTGCTACTGGTTCCTCCTCCTTGGGACTTCGGTGCAAAGCACAGTCCAATGCCAGGTGGCACACTGTTGACGGGCAGCAGGCAGAACGGGACAGACAATTTTTTTTTATTTTTTAATTTTTTATTTAGTTTTTGTTGACCGGGTAAGTGCACTAGACAAATCCTGCCTATTTTCAGGCACAACTCCGGGGGAGTGGGATACAGATGAATGCCAACTGACCTTGAACCTGATTAAGCTATTGGTGGTATTTTTAGTGAATGAGGGAAATTTGGCCAGGACATTGGGGAAATTCCCCTGCTGCACCAGGGGGCTCTTCTTCCCGTGTGCAGGAATGGAGGAGCACAGTTTGAAGCCGGACCGAGGAGGAAGTGCTGATGTGGCAGGAGAGATGACTGACCACAGTTTGGAACAGAACTTTGAGGAGACTATGGAGACAGAGGATATGGATTCAGTCCCTGCATCACAAAGTATGGAGACTTTTATGGATATTTCTGGGTCAGTACAGAAATCTGAGGTGCATGTTAGCCCTACTAAGGGTCTAGAGTATGTGCAGCTTCAATCTACAGAAATGGAGAAATTACCTGGACAGCAGGAGACAGTTGCAGAAGTTTTGAACCCTACTGTATTGGATTTGTTGCAGCGTGAAGAGGAGTGGCATCTACAGCCCGCCAGATACTGCTGGCACAAATGGCTGACGCTTCTGGAAAGGATGCATCGCTATCACAGGCATTAACAGATACGGAGATGAAAACAACAAAGCTGAATACATCTCAGAACCTGCAAAATATTGCTCCCCCAGACTTGGGATTTGAGTGGCAGGTTAGTGACAATGACTGTATGACTAACTCAGTGAAAATGTCTGTGGGGAACAGGTCAGGAATGGCAACCGTAGGTGCGCAACCCAGCCTAAGACAGCCCACAGTAACATCAGATAGCTTATCTGATCTTGATGCACTCGCTGGAGATAAAAATATGCAAGGTACAGAGAAACAAAAAATAGGTTTACAGATTGGTCTTAGTTGGGATGAAGCAGTAACATTAGAAATTGGACAAGATGAAACGTAGTTGGCCGAAAAGGCTTTACTCGCAGCGGTCTGGGAAAGAAACCCTACAAATGGGCAATGGGTCTCGGGGAATTCCCCGATACGAACATTTGAGGATGAGGAGACTAGGCAGGCTGAGGTTCCAGCAATTACTCATCACAGAGAGACCCCTTCACCTCTGAAACTCCCAGAGGAGTTGTTGTTAACCCAAAATCCTATTTTAAACATACCAGGATCATCAACAACTTTGTTGCACATAACCAAACACCGAAACCCTCGCCTGTCACTGGGCCCCAAGCTAGAGTAAATAAAATGTCATATTCTGCGGTTACTTCAAGGACCATCAGTAAACCTAAGGGGTTGCCTCCATGAGCCCCTATGCAGCCAGCTAAATGGCATAATGCGGTTAGACTTCGCTATCTTGGAGGTCTAACAGAAGCCTCAGATAGGCTGTATGTTGCTAGAAAACTACTGAAAGATTCACTGAATTTTTTCACAAATGAAGTGTATGCACTGATTCATGTGTCCGGGGAAATGACATTTGATGTCAGTTTCAAGACGCAGCAAGGGCTGGAATGATTTTGGCTGAAATACCATAAATTACAAAAGACCCCATTATGGACACACTTTTCTGTTCTGCCCCTATCTAGGCCCACCCAGAAGACAAGAACTGTTTTATTTAGAAGTGAGGGAGTCAGTATGAATGACCTGACACACTAGCTTAAAGCACGATGTACTGTACTTTTGGATCCAGAAGCAATTTTTGATTCTAAACAGTTGTGGACTGGGGGATGGAGGGTACGAGTCATGCTCAAAATAACAGACACAGGGTTGGCTCATCTCCCCAATAGTTTCTTTTTGGGTAGGGATAGAGGGGTCCTTTTTTATTCTGGGCAGCCCAAAGCATGCTACCGCTGTTGGTCAGTAGCATATTTAAGTAGTGCATGTGACCAGATAAAATGTACGGTCTGTGGGGAACTGGGGCATTCAGGTTTTCACTGTGTTGAACAGGAAAGATTTAACCTATGTGATGCACTTGGCCATAACTTTCAGTCTTGGCAGTGGGCTGTGCACAATGTGCCTGAGTTGGCTGATGGCACGGAACAAAGGCTATATATAACCCGAGCCCAAGAACAGAGAATCTTTGCCCAGAAGGATCAAGGGGGAGGGGCTGAAGAGAGGGATTTGGCTGAACAGAGAAGGGAGGAGAGGGCTATTCCCGACACACTGGCACTAAATATTCCTGTGACTTCAAACCAGACTCCACAGTTTGATAATTCCAAGGATTTCCACCCCCCTTCCTGTGTCTCAACCAGCAAAACGACGGACAACGGAGTTAGGAGTTTAATTGAAGAAACTCCACAGATAGGAGCCCCTGACTGTGCGAAGGAGCCTCAAACCACAGTGTTGTCTCCTCATGACTTAAGGTTAGCAAAGAAGCCTGGACTGGAAATAATGGGGCCACCCCCTCCACCTCAACTAACAGGATCACGATTTACTACTCTTCGGGTGACCTGTAGCAGAAAATTGCTAGACTCACAGCCACGTCCAGTGGCAGTACCCCTCTTGAACAAATACGAGCTATTACAGTCCATGGGGAGTCTTCAGATGATTCAGATTCCTCATCTGTGCAGTCTTCATACCGGACCAAACTACTGATACTGGAGGCACCAGTGAAAAATTGGAGCTCAGAAAGAAAAGCCAAAACTAAATATAAGGAGTCTGCTACTCGGAAGGGTAGATTAAAGTAATAATGGCATTGTTTTCTTTTTCTATTCTCTTCCTGAATGCTGATCCCAGGACATGTTTTCATACTATTAATGTAAATAGTATCAAGAACCCAACTAAAAGAGATTTAGTTTTTTCTTATTTATTATTGTCTGCTGCCGGTATTATTTTTTTACAAGATGTTAGATTTCACACGTTGCCTGAAGTAATGCAAGCCACTAGGGCATGGTACCCAGGTCCATCTTTTTGGTCAATAGGCCTGGAAGTAGCTTTAGGGGTGGGAATTTTGTTCCACTGTATGAAAATTGTATTAGTGAAATTATATGATATAGTTCTGGGACGGGTTCTTATTCTAGATATTAAATTTCAGCAGGTTTCTTATAGATTCATTAATTATTATGCTCCACAAACTAAAGCGCTTCGGGTTGAGATGATAAAAATGATCCAGCCTTTTTTACACACTTCGCAGTTTGTTATTTTTGGTGGCGACTTTAATTGCGGCTTATCTCTTAAAGACAAAACATATACTTCTAAAACAGTTAAAATATATTCTGATTCCCTTTTTTTTGTCCTCAATGATAAAGACAGCTAAACTCATTGACTCCTATTCATCATATACAGAACAACACACACTGACTCTTTACAAAGGAAACTTAGCCATTAGAATTGATTTTTTGTTTTTATCTTATCAATTATGCATTAAGATGGTTGAAGTGCAGATAGCAGAATTCTCCGATCATAGGAGGGTGTCTTTTGACATTGGCAACACTAGTAATTTTCAGAAAGGACAAAGTACCTGGAAAATGAATACATCCATATTAGTGGATATGAGTTTTAAACTTTTTTTGACTGAATTTGTAGTGGCTAGAAAATCAGTGTTTATTTTATATGAGGATGCAGTACAGTGGTTGCTAGATACCAAAAGGGACCTGGGTTTTTTTCTTGAAACAATATAGTAAAACTGTATGCATGTCCAAATATAAAGAATACTTAGCGATTTGGACTCACCTACAGAGATTATTTACATTGTCTATTACCACTAAACACAATTACACCCCACAGATTCAAATTCTTAAGGAGAAAATGCAACAGTTCCATATGAAAAAAATCCCAATTTATTCAATACCAACAACAGTTTGGTACCACAGGTTCGACTAACTCAGGATGCCCTTTTGAAGCATGTCATTCCTGTATTAGTCATAAAGAAATGTTGTCCTTATATGATGATCAGGGTCAAATAGTACAAACTAAGGATGGGATTATGGCGGTAGTTACTGCCTATACTGGGGACAAGTTTAGTCCAATCGCTTTTGATACTGCACAAACTACTGAGATGTTATCCCACATTGATTTTCCTGCCATTTCTTTACAGGACAGTGCAAATCTGGTTACAGATATACGTCTAGCAGAAGTGGTGGAGGGTATTCAGACTCTGAAAGTGAATACAGCCCCTGGCCCAGGCGGTTTGCCATCTGAGTTATATAAGTTTTTAGTTTCATACTGGGGGGGAGAACTGACCCAAGTTTATAACTGTCTGTTAAAAAGTCCACCTTTGCCGTTACATTTAAATATGGGCTCTCTGATATATCTCTTTAAGAAAGGGGATAAAAGAGTCATAACAAATTGGAGACCAATATGCTTATTAAATACTGATTTTAAAATACTGTCTAAAATATTGGCAAAACGTCTGCTGTTGGTAGCCACAGAAGTAATTTCAGCCAGTCAGACTTCCTCCATTCCTGGACGATGTATTCAAGATAATCTGGTGTTGATAAGAGAAATTTTTGAGAGAGGTCATTCCAATCTTTTAAATGGGTATGTCCTATCCTTAGATCAAAAACAGGCCTTTGACACTGTTCAGCATGATTTTTTATGGCTTGTTTTGGCTAAATTTCAAATTCCAGGAGGTTTTATGCAGTGTCTTAAACTGCTCTATAGAACTGCAACAGTTTTTCCACTGGTTAATGGATGGCGTGGCCCACTGGTTGGGATTAAGAGAGGGGTTAAACAAGGGTGCCCCCAAGCCCCATTTTATATGTCTTTTTTCTGGATCATTTGTTGCGTATGTTACAGTACTCCCAAGCCCTTTCCCCTATTGTTTTATCCTCTGAATTACAAGTAAGCCCAGTTCTGGCTTATGCAGATGACATTTGTTTATTGGTACAAGATAAAGCCTCCATACTGGAGGCCTTGCAGTTATGCTTCACGTTTGGATCAGTGACTGGAGCATGTATTAACCTACACAAATGTGTAGGACAGAAGTTAGGACTGGATAGCCCCACCCTGGTAAATATTGGGGGCATTAAATTTTGAACAGATCCAATTAAAATTTTGGGAATCCATTTTGGAATGGAACGTCCAGACCTTTTTAATTGGGAGGAGAAACTAGAGATAGCGCAATGAAAGGTAAATGGCTGCAATAGATGGAAAATGGGGAAAAAGAAGAGAGTTTATTCAGTTAAAACTTACTTGGTTCCAGTGTTTTTGTTTGTAAGTTATATTTTTCCACCACCAAAAACATTAGAAACAAGATTACTGAGTATTTTTTTCCAGGCTGTATGGGGAAGTCAGCTCAACCCCATTCAACAAAATAAGTTGTATTTACCCATTAATCAAGGGGGATTAAACATGATTCATCCTTTATTTTTTTTCAATAGTATTTTTTTTTATGGCTAATTTACACCTCATTCTAATCCAAATGGGTAAGGGATGGGAACCTTGGGTTTACGAGACAATTCAGATATGGTTTTGGCTGTGGGAAGGGGGAAATTTGAGGGTGGTAAAACAGTTACAAACAGCCCCTGTATATTGGAGAAAGACATTTACCAGACTTAGACAATGGAAGGTGACAACCCTGGGGATTATCTCTGGGCAGAGGAAACATGTGTATGTGGAGCTACAGGGTACAGTCTGCCAGGTACCAGTAGTGTTTGACCGCTGTCCAAAGGATAAGAGAATGAGGACTCTTCAGTTTTTACGAAATCCTACAATCCCCCCTCATATGTGGGATCTGCACTGGCTCAGCTGCCATGGCAAACTCAATGTCAAGGGGAACCAGAAGCACAAACAGCTTTGTGACAGATACTGCAGTCAATTGGACTGTATTACTCAGGTTGAAACTGTAGAACACCTTTTTTTCCAATGTTCTTTCATTGTAGGATTTTGGGATCTTTTGACTAATACATGGCAGGCTCCGACCTTTGCAGTCATATCCCTGGATAACATAATGTATGGTGAGGTATCTGGAACCTGGCAAGCATGGGATGGTGAGGCATTAGAAATAATATTTACTGTATGTAAGTGGCAAATATGAACAGCCCGATGTTTGTTTACTTTACAGCAAAAGCAGACTGCACACCTGGAAATTTTGGGGAAAATAACTAAAGATCTAAAAAGGATTTGCATGACTGAAAGACAATCAATACAGGAAACTATCTGGTTAGCCAAATGGCAAGGCCTACCTTGGATCACGGACTCAGATGCCCCTATTACTTGGAGGACAATTATAGCTGGTAGATACCAGCTGGACTTTTTTTCTTTGTTGTTATTTTCTTTTTTTTATGCAGTCAATTGATGGATAGTTTTTTTTCTTTCTTTCTCCTGCATTAAAGTTGTACTAGCTGTGTTTTGTGATTTATACATAAATCTGTGTTAAGGTGCGACAAATTTTTGTTTTTAGGTATGCTTTTGAAGGTTCCATTAGCATGAGTGATATTTATTTATTGTTTCCCTTAAGTTTTTTCCTTTTCTTTTTCTTCGTGATTTTCTTTTTTGGGGGGGATATAGGGATTTGACGTACATATATATGTGTTTATGTTTACTTTGTATTTAGTTTCTGTTTCTAATAAAAATTTCCCCTACTCTTTTCGATAAGTGCCATGGGATCTTTAACATCCACCTGAACTACCACCAATCCAGGCAGATGGGACCTCGGTTTAACGTCTCATCAGAAAGATGGCACCTCAGAAGTGCAGCACCACTCTCATGCTGCACTACAGTGTCAATACTGGGATATTAACCCAAGTGCCAGATGTGGGAACTGAACCCACAGCCCTCTGATCTCCCTGCCAATGACATCTCACAACATAACTTTAAGTACTGTCCCTTCTTCTGTCCTCACCAGCAGTTGTGTTGTGGCATTGATAAGGAGAGGAGTTTCTACAGTGCTTCTTTTCTGTGTGTGCAGCAAGAGGAGATCAGGGTGTTGACCGGTCATCTGTGATTTTGTACAGCATTTTGTGTGCCTAGAAAACCATTTGATTTGAAACAATCAAACAAAAAAACTCATTATACTTACAAATCCACTCCAGCCCGATGTGTGTGCAGAGCGTAGATGTGGTGTGGCCATGTCAGGCGAAGGGCTCAGGGTGGTCGGGCTGGAACTCAACTTGCTGCTGGCTGCTTTTGTTTTGTAGCTAATTATCTCATGTTATCTATCTACTCTAAAAAATGAAACCACCTCAGAATAGATTTGAATAAAAAAATATAAAAATATAATCATGCTATGATTTTATATAAGTCAACCAAGGAATCCCAGCATGCAGAAAATAGATCAAGCCTAGCCTCGCGAGCAGACGTCCATGGTGACTGTGTTGCAATTGTGGGAGGAAGAAAGGAAGGAAGGAAGGAAGGAAGGAAGGGAAAGAGGGGCTGGAAGTCGCAACTCAGCTGCCCTCAGCTCGCTGCTGTATTTTGCAAATTTTATTTTTGCAGCTATCTCTCCTATTCTCCTCTGTCTTCTTTTCTTGATCAGATATAATAAAAAAACAAAGCAAACAAAAAGAGACAAAAAGTCCTAATCTAAGCTAAGCTTCTATATTTTGTATGTGTTTTATTTATCCAAGAAGTTAAGAACATCCTAATTCAAATCATATTCATTGGAGCATGACTGACTGAGAGAGGAAAATAAATCAGTCTGTGCTGTTGGTGCACCACACAGGTGGGGTCAGGGGCTGGCAGACACCGCTTGCTGCTTTAGCAGAGTACAGATCATACTTTTTTTGTTTGAAAAAAAAAACATTTGCTTCTGTATTAATAACTTTGATTTTTATGTAATAATCATCTAAACAGTCAAGTCTACTTCAGTCTGCCTGTCTGAGAGGAAATCTATATACCTCTAGTTTGGGCAGGGCCTGGGTGCTGGAAGACACAGCTTGCTGTTTTAACAGAGAGCAGATCATATTTTTTTGGTTTCAAAAAAAGTTTGCTTCTGTATTAGTAACTTTGATTTTTATGTAATAATCATCTAAATAATCAAGTCTACTTCACGGTCTGTCTGTCTGAGAGAAAATCTATCTTTTCGGACAGCAGGGGCTGGCAGACACAGCTTGCTGCTTTAGCAGAGAGCAGATCATATTATCCTTGACTTGGTTTTAAAAAAAAAAGTTTGCTTCTGTATAACTTTGATTTATATGTAATCATCTAAACAGTCAAAGTCTACTTCACAGTCTGAGAGGAAAACAGCAGGCTTTATTGAACGTGGGGATAAGGCCCTCACTCAGTTTGTTCATTTATCAGACAGCCAACCAGATCATTACAGAAATTACAGAAAAAAAAATCATAGTCCACTTCTTATATATATTTTCTAATGCATCCATTTTATCAGAGCTACTACTGCGCTAGGAGCAGTAACGCTTAGCTTTAGTGAGCTAACTTTGAATCTCCACTTAAAACGGTTGAAGTTCACGCAGCCTATTGTTGCAAGCTGTAACTCGGCTGAGTCAGCTAAATTGATAATGGACATTCAAAAGGTTTTGATTAAAACAACAAATTGCTCTGAACCACCACCGTCTGATCCACAGCAGCAGCGGCAGGATGTCATAACACTCCAGGTCCAGCAGCATCAGCTTCTGGTAAGCCCTTAGCTGCAGTACGAGCACAGCAAGAGGATCATCTCATATCTTCAGAGTTAGTGACTATGAGTAGGTCTTCTTCTTCTATCACCACAGATACTATGGAAAGAGATGATTTGACCAGCCCAACTGTCCCTATGGATCTCAGAGAAAAATGCAATGGATCTGATCAACCACATTTGCCTAATTTTCCAAAGAGAATGTTTGGGAAACAGAACAGATCATTTTTTGTTTTCCATTACACAGAATTTCCTTGGATTGAATATTCAGTTCAACAACATGCTATATTCTGCTTTCCGTGCCATCACCTTCATACTAAGACAGGCTATGTGGATGATTCATTTATCAAAAAAGGTGTGAGAGATTGGAAAAAACTCAGAAAAGTTGTTTAAACATGCCATTTTGCAAGTTCATGTGAAATGTATGGAATAGTGGCAATGCTTTAAACTTAGTCAAGAAACTGGTTCAGTAGATATGAAGCTTTCAGCAAGCCATAAAACTATTGTTTTTTTGTTTTTTTTATCTCAACTTTCTTTTTCCTCCACACTTGCCGAGCGGTCCCAGCGATCACCCAGCCACCGGCACCCACACCCCTGGACCAGGTCTGGCACGCGAATCACACCCAACCCCACAGGCCAGCCAATAAGCAGGATTCCCCCCCTACAGGGACCTTCAGCACAGACACATGGAGGCTGCACCTCTCATGTCTGGGAGTCCAGGGCACGGCCATCAACCGCTGCAATCACCCCACGGTTTTCCATCAGCTGTTCTTCCATAGGAGCCAGATGTACAATAGTGTCAACACATAGCTGTGTGGGCACCCGCTGTGCTCCTCCCCCTTGCTGAACATGCACTGTAGTACACTTGGTCTCCACCAGGTGCCACTGCAGTGCGATGCTGTTCACCCACCCAACCCAGAGGAAGGAGAGCAGTCATGGGACACTCAATCCTTCCTCTCCCCTGCCAACCCCCAATGGCCTGAGTCCATTCCCGAACCCGGGTCGCCAGCACAGCATGAGGTGTGGTGTCCAGTGCCTGAACCCTCAGCACCACTGGGCTGGTCACATAAAACTATTGTTGAAAGGAACTGTGATTATCTTGCCAAGGTTTGTGACATTGTCAGGTTACTTTTGAAACTTGGTTTACCATTTCGAGGGCACGATGAGGGAACATAATCTATATTTAAAGGAAATTTCCTTGAATTTTGTGATTTCTTTTCAAAGTATGATGAATCTTTCAATAAAATGTGGGAAAGTTATTTTAACTACACAAGCCCTGACTTTCAAACTGAAGTGCTGCCGATTTGTGCAGATTTGGGTTGCAAAGAAATTGTAGGGACCGGGAGTAAGACTGGTTTCTTTACTGTACTTGCAGATGAGGCCAGGTCATTTAAGACAGAGCAGCTTTCTTTTTGCATCAGATATGCAGAAAACCTAGAAGCTAAAGAGAGGTTCTTGTGCTTCATCAATTGCTCAGCTTCCAGAAATGCAAATGGCATATGCAGCGTAATGCCATAAAGAAAGCTTTAGAGACAACCCAACTGCAGAATCTGCCAATAGTTGCACAGTCTTATGATGGTGCATCCCTAATGTCAGGACATGTTACGGGAGTCCAGCAGCGGCTGAAAGAAGACTATCCATTAGCAATGTATGCACATTGTATGGCACACTAGCTCAACCTTGCCCTGGTAGAATGCTGTAAAGTCAATTGTGCTGCTGTGTTTTGTTTTGTTTTGTAATTGAGAAACTGTATTCAGTTTTTGCTGAGCCAACCAATCATCAAGTGTTTCTCGATATGCAGAAAGCTTTGGGTCTAAAGCAACAAGAGATAGTGCAGTTTAACGATACACAGTGGGCATGCAAGTGGAAAAGTGTGTTTGTAGTACAAATGCAATACACTGCCATCATGCAATGCCCGAAACAACTCAATGAACTAGGAGAAACGTGGTCTGTGGAAGCAAGTGGTCTCTATCAGCATTTGAGGGGAGTTCAGTTCATTGCATGCTTAATTATCTTCCAAGATAATCTGAAAGTAGTTCATATCTCTCACAAAGGACTTCAAGGCAGTGATATCATGCTTGCAAAAGCTTCTTGTATAATAGAACACATGAATGTGTATTTTACGAAACGCAGAACTGAAGAAGGCTGGAATGAAATGTTGAAAGAAATTACAGAATTCTGCCAAAAGCATAATATTGCTGTGTCAGATTAAGATACACATCAAGCTCCAAAAAGAAGGGTTGTAAAAACCTTAGCACATCTTAAAGACTTCCTTGTACCAATCACTTTGGGTTAAAGAGAGAGGGTGTAGAAGAGGCTGCAACTGCAAGTGCACCTGAAAAAAAAATGATGGCATCAGCAGTTATATTTACCTGTTTTAGATGCCATGATTGGAGAGTTAGGGAGGCGATTCTTGAAAGACTCGATGGAAATTGCTGGAGCCTGTGATTTAGTGTTAAAGTGTAACAAAAATGGCATTCAGCCACTAGTGCAGCAGTATGCTGACCCACTAAACATAAATCCTCATCTTGCACCTGTAGAAATGGAAATTTTTGCCGGTAGTGAATCTCCTATTACTTTTCAGAGGCTTCAAGAAGAAGTATCTCTTGAGTTGGAGGGACATGGCCCCGGCTGGGGTTTTGTAAAATCTTTAATACACTTTATATTGAAAAAAAAAAAGAAGAAGTATCTCAAACCCTTTACCCAAACTATTACAAACTCATTCAGCTAACTCTCACTTTGCTTGTCTGGACAGCCACATGTGAATGAAGCTTTTCTGCAATGAGATGGATTAGAAACTGGTTGCGTTCAACCACGGGAGAAGAAAGATTTTCCTCAGTGGCTCTCCTACACATAGAAGCAGATTTGACTATAAAGCTGATCCCAGAGAACATCATAGATGTTTGTGATAACTGAAGGGAGAGAAGAATGCAATTACATTAAAGCATTTCTGTATTATGACAATGTAAATGTATCTGCTAAACCACCAGTGAGAGATTAATACAGTTACATGCAACCTATTCAGCTCCTCCTGCCCCGTCCCTGCCCCCCCCCAAATGTCAAAGTCAAATTATGACTATGAGACCTGTGGAGCATTGCCTTGGATCTGTAGCTTGGCTTTGGACCCCAAGGCTAAGGGCTGGGGATTGAAGAAACCCTAATTCCCTATTTCCTTCCTATTGTGGCTTTGGAACCCTAACAATACATTAACTTAGATTTCTGCATGAATTTCCTTACTTTTTGAGAAAGCAGAGTCCTAACTGGGCTCTGTGCAAACTGTCTATGAGTCCTATGACTTTAATTGTGGTACAAAATGGCAAAACAAGACAATTTTATTTTTACGGCGCCCAATCCCAGAGGTCGTGCACACCTTACAAACATAAAAACAGAGTGAAAACATCAGAGCACAGTATCTGTACTGAATTAAAGAGCAAGCGAAACCAAAACAGGCAGACAGGAAAATGATACAAATTTTAAGAAGTAGTCATTTGTAACTTTATTTCTAAAGTATTTTTCTGTTTCATTTTGTTCATTAGAAAATGTTTTATGTGATAATGATGTGTTGTATATGTGGACTAGATCTCAGCCTGGCAGCTGACTTATCTATTTCTAGCCCCCCACTATATCATCAGCATTGTGATCTCACTGACAGTGATATCACAGGTGACTGATCTTGCAGCTACTGAATCACCATTCCTAAGCAGCAGTGATGTCACAGTCAGTGAGGTCACAATGCTGATGGTTTAATGGGAGGAACAGAGCTGGATATGTCAGCTGCCAGGCAGAGTGCTGTTCCACACAGCACACCTGCTAACATCAGGTAAACAATTTTCTATTTAACTAAAGGGAAAAGAAGAGGTACATCAGATGTAAAAGGTAATAGTTGACTGCTTTAAAAAAACTAATATTAATTTCAGGTAGTACACTAGCTCTTTAAATTTAAGCCACCAGATCCATAACAGATGGTAAAAAGATGGGTTTTCAATTGCCTTTTACTGATTGCTGAGGTGCCTCCTCTAACATCTCGGGGTACTGCATTCCAAAGTAGCAGGGGCTGCAATCCCACATGCGTGGTCTCCTGAAGACTTGAGATGCAGCCTCTAGATATAGAGGAGACCCTCCTCAGAGGATGGAAGTGATTGGTTGGGAGCATATGGGACCAGGAGGTCTTTCAGGTAGCCTGGGTCCAGACTATGTAGGGCCTTGTAGGTCAACAAATGCATGTTGGAGTTGATGCATTACTGAATTGTTAGGCAATGTAACTCATGGAGCACAGGAGTGATATGCTCAGACTGGGAAGTTCAAGCAATCAGCTGGGCTGCTGCATTCTGCACAAGCTGTAGGCAATGCACCAGCCTCACAGAGAGCCCTAGGTAAAGAGCATTGCAGTAGTCCAATCTAGATGTGACAAAGGCATGCACCAGTACTGCTAAATCAGTGTTCAGTAGAAAGGGTTTGATCCAGGTGATGTTTCAATGGTGGAACAAGCCACTGCAGACAACAGCTGACATCCGATGTTCTAGAGTCAGCTTGGAATCCATAATGGCCCCAGATTTCTAACCCTATCTACAGCTTGTAGCATGAGGCCATCCAAAAATGGTAAAGTGACACCAATGCAATGCACTGCTGACCCACACTGGCCTGGTTCCACCAGTAGCACTTCCGTCTTTGTGGAATTTTGACTAAGGCAGCTGGCAGTCATTCAGTTTACAATCTCCTTTAGGCAATTACTCAGCCCCATGACCGCAGCATCCCCATCTGGAGGACAAGGCAAGTACAACTGGATATCATTAGCACAGCTGTGAAAAATGAGCCCATACAGTCTAATAATCTCCCTCAATGCCAACATGTACACGACGAATAACGTGGGCACCAGGATCAAGTCTTGAGGCACTCCAAAGTAGAGTATAGCACTATCTGAGATGTAAAATCCCAATGCAACCTGCTGCTCTCTGCTGGACAAGTAGGACTCAAACCACTTCAACACCGTCCCTGAGAAACCTACAAAGTGCCACAGTAGTATCAGCAACACCCCATGGTCCACCGTGACAAATGTTAAAGAAAGCAGGACCAGAATGGAATATTGTCCGCTATCACTCTCCATGAGGAGATCATGGTCACTTTGACAAGAATGGTCTCAGTACTGTCACAAGGCCAGAAGTCAAGACTGGAGAGGTTTATTGGTGTCATACTGTTCCAACCAGTGTTCCAGTTATGCAGCTACCACCTTTTTGATAACTTTCCCTTAAAAGGGAAGGTTTAAAACAGGCCTGTATTTTGCAAGAACATCAAGGTCCAGAGATGTTTTTTTTTGGGGAGGGCCTTCATCACTGCCTTTTTCAGTGCAGTGGGGAAGCCTACTGGGTCAATATGTCTTACGGTTAATAGCGTATGACAAAACCTGGAAACAGAAACAGCGTGGCATAGGACAGCGAGAGGGCGCAATACCACAAATGGGTCTGTGCGCAGTACTGCACCCTTTCACTGTCCCAGGCAGAGGATAAGACCTTTGCTGGGATGGGGTTCCAACGAGCAATTGCTGTGGCTCGACGGAATGAGCCACTGGCAGCAAGGGAGACAAGCAGTGCAATTGGGACCAGGTTCAATTCCCAGTTCCAGATGCATGACATTTTTCATTTTTTTGCACTTCGTGTGATATTTACTTTTACCCCACCTCCCGGAGTTAGTTATTTTAGTTGGGGGGGGTTGGGGGCCCAGACCCCTGTAATGGGGGGTGTGGGGGCAGGGCCCCCTGCAAAGACAAGACTTATGCCACATGCAATGTACTGCACTGTACTGCCAGCATGGTATATTACTGCAGCATAATATCTTGCGACATTATGACCCTGTGCCGTGGGGAAGACACCCTTCTTCAGGGAACACCTGACAATCTCCACAAATATCAGACCCAGTTCTGTCCAGCACACCAACAGACATCTGGTAGCTCTTTGATCCAGTATACAGTAAGTAGTGTACAGTTCCAAGACCATCTGGAAGACTTCTTCTATCAAAACTGGCTTAAACTCCTCCAACCTATACAGAGTGCCTTTGCCCAACATTGAATGGGCACTACTGTCCCATGATAGACTACATAATGAAATCCATGTCTGACTATAGGATACCTTATTCAGGAGAAAAATTAAACTCCTTGTGCTTCTCTGCAGATCAGATTTAGCAATCTGTCCACAGTGTAGAAGAGTTAAGCCCGTTGTTTCTTTTCAGCAACAATCATCCATGACAGGAATGCTGACGTTTTCAGAGTGATTGCCTGCTGATACTCACCATAGTGCATTCTCAGTGCTAATCTACCCTCTTCTGACTTGGACCTCTACCAGGAATTCTCCAACATTTGTCTCTTTGTCTTCCACAGCTGCAGGGCAACATCACACCATGGTGACCAGAGGCAGTGAATCAAAAGATGAACATGGAACAGTTCCAAGGAATCAAAGGCAGGCTATAAGAGCCAGGTTATAGCTCTCTACGGCTTTCTCAGACCTCCATGGCACAAGCCATTACTATGCCTAATATGTTCAGTACTACCTGGATCTTCTTAGGCTCCAGGTTTTGAACTGGGCAGTGTCTGACCATCTCCACCATCGGGGCAATTAATCAGGACAGGCCCTGCAGAGGAACTTTACTTCATGATGATCTGACCAAATGACCAGATCAACTTTGACATCAATAATGTCAAGACCCAACAAGAAGACCAGGTCCAAGGCATGGCCATGCTGGTCGGTACTAGAGGCAACTGCCCACACAAGGCCAGTGATCATCAACTGGAAGAACTGCATTCCAAATAGAGAGGTTTCATCAGCAATCCAGACATTGAAATCACCCAGCACAAAACAGTTTCTGAGTCCACCACCAGGTTGGCCATAAAACCTTCAAGTTCCTGCAGGAAGTCATTTCCAGATCCTAGAGTTCAACATATGAGAATGAACCTGCAACCTGTACCCGGTCCACCTTTCACTGTCTGGTCATACCCATGGGTTATGCTCTCAGTCCCACACAGATCTAAAACAAATGGACACCCTGCCTCAGGCTGCACTCTCACCTAGGATAATGCACCACAGAATAACCTGGTGGAATGGATGCTTGTAGCACCAGTCCAGGGTAGTCCTAAGAAACTCCAAGCCTGTCTGCAGTTCCACTGTGGACCACCAGAGAGAGTCTCTTTAGCTATGTTGTGAAGTATCTGAACATATCTGATATACAGCACATAGGCATTTTACTTCTTCATGCATAGGGCCCATTGTTTGTTGACTTCTTTTGCTGTCAATCATTTACTTTTACTCATCCCCTTACCACGTTGATTTATATGAATAGCCATCCAGCAGCTTTGTTGCAGCTGGAAGAGTCTTAGTGGAAGCCCTCTGAGGTTACCCAAACATAAAAGGCATCCTAAGGTTTGTTGTTATTATTGCTGTGCAGATGCCTGTTTCCTCCTCTGTCTGCCTGATATCGACAGCACTGGTGATCATTGTTTTGCAGGTATGCAGCTGTCAGTCCCCCTCCATGCTGGCAGCACTGGTCATAATTAGTTATGCCACTATGCAGCTGTCTGTTTTCTCCCCTGCCCTCCTGCAGACCTCAGTACTATCAGCAACAGTGATGAGTGATGTTGCTGTTCAGCTGCCTGTTTTCTCCCCTCCCATACTGGTACCATTATTCATAGTTAGCTGCAGGACTCTGAAGGATGTTAAAGAAACCTGCAGTAAAAAAAACAACATTAAGTACATCTGGAGAAAGTACAGGCCAGACTGACTGCCAGGGAGACATGGAGCTCTTAAAGGAATATTACAGTCATTATTTGCAGAAACATATGTTGTGCAGAGTATTTTGATTTGTGTGTGTAGTCTAAGTATGTCCATCCCTTTGTCAGCTATTAGGAGTTTTTTCTAAATTAGCCTGCTAGTTTTATGGTAGTGTATGGCCCCTGGGGATCTCCATCTTAGTATGATTTATTGCTTTTCTTGTTCCTACAATGCCTCCTGTCCCATGTGACAGTGATGTATCTGGGACCATGGATTCCACAGGCACTGGTTTAGAGTCAATTTTATAACAGCAGAGCTGTGATATTAAGTAACTTTCCTTATTAAGTGAGACCTAATGCTACATTTACAGTTTAGCAAATACTTGAGGGCTAACTGAGTGGGTTATTCTGTAAGAAAACGGATAGAATCTTTACTAATTATAGCATTGATGATCTGGTGTGATTTGTTTACTTTTTATGGGTGTGTCTAGTTTGATGAAATGAAAAGTTTTAAAAGTGAAACATTTACTCCTGTTGATTAGACCTGACACATACATGACACATTGATGTACGGTGCCCAGAGCCTCTGGGATGGGCGTCTCTTTTAAATAAAATGTGCCCTGCCTTGCCTTACATAGAAAAATATATATTGAATTAGAACATTTTAAGGGAGGCCAGAATGTCACGTTACTATCTCTAGTGCTTGCTGAATCAGTGATCCCAGATGCATCACTGTCACATGGGACAGGAGGTATTATAGAAAAAAGAAGAACAGTGAACTATGCTAAGATGGAAGTCCCCAGGGGCCATAAAATGACCATATAACTAGCAGGCTAATTTAGAAAAAACTCTTAATAGCAAACAAAGGGAAGGAAACACTAGGACTATACACACAAATCAAAACACTCTGCACAACATACATTTTTGCAAAATGTGACTGTAGTAGTCCTTTAAGGAAGGTAAGCACCAAAGTGTATATAAGTTGCAATCATCACTAGTTTCAGCAGCTGGAAAATGCTTGCAGTTACCAGCTCTTACACAGTAAGCAATTCATAGACAATAAAAAAGAGTCAGTGATCACTGAATTACACGCTCCTCAGTGACAGTTTATTTCATCTGTTGCACTACTGCTATCAAACATAACCAGAGTTAATGCAACATCTGTCCAACCCTGTAAATGTGGTATTCTAGAGGAGGGGAGAACTAAACAAGATGATGCAATTACTGCAGTTAGCATGCAATAACCATTTAATTAATTACAGGTTACATTTATTTTTGCAGTTAAACTTTTTTTATTAATTTTTCATAAGATATACAGACAAACCTCTTACAGTACAGTACAATGTGAGGATTTTTTTTTTGTTTAAAGAAATTGAGGCAGCATATAATAAGAACATTGCTACAATAATACAAGGAGCTTTTGGTTTAAAATATAGTAAACAATACAGGTCATGTAATTAGCATATACTTGACATTTGTAGTGAACTTAAAGCGGATAGTATGATTAGATACGGTTTATATTAAAATGTTACATTAGCAATGTTCTTATTATATGCTGCCTCAATTTCTTTAAAAAAAAATCCTCACATTGTACTATACTGTAAGAGGTTTGTCTGTATATCTTATGAAAAATTAATAAAAAAGTTTAACTGCAAATTAAAATGTTACATAATTATATATGATGCTGCAAAAAGGGAAAAAATACATTCGTAAAAGGATTGTGGAGTAATAAAGAATGATTGAGAACAAAGTATAGGAAAGAAAAGATATATATGAAAGTTGAGAAGGTTACATTTATTAACAAACAAGCAGCCTTTACACCATGTTCTGTTGCCTTTGAACTATAACACTATCTCACTGACATCTTGCTCCTGCTGGACCTGTCAACAGTTTGTCAGCAACTGTGGGGGTTATTTGATTTCTGTTTCTTTGTGGTATATTGATGTTTATGAATCAATATTTTAATATGTCAAAGACTGAAGGTAGACTAGAAAAAGTTGAGATTTTACAGCCAGAATTCAGATATGTTCCATTCAAGCAGTGATGTACTGGCAAATTTTTAACAATCTCCCCAGCCCATGCCCCCTTGGCAATACAGCCCTCCCTTGACAATTCCCCACTCGGCATCGGCCCCTTCCCCTGACTCTAGTGACTAGTCATCATTTTAAAATACATACAGTTTTACATATTTTCTGCTGGCCATACAAACACAATGCATTCACATTTAAATGATCATCTGTGACCTGATAGCATCTATGATGACATGTTCCTAAGATACAAGGTAAACTTTACTGAGCACTGCTTGCAGGTTCCAAGATGACTGACCAACATTTCTCTGTAGTCACTTAATTGGAATGTATGGCTTAGCATTAGTAGGTCAATGTCTGGGCAAAATTATGGAGCCATTTCCTCCTGGTTTATGCCCAAACTTAGAACTCACATCAACACACATGTATTATGAAGTGCAATCATATTTGTAGCCTAGGTAAGGTATTAATACACCAGTACAAATAAATGCATATTAAATTAGTGGGTACATTACATACCATTTTGGGGAGTTGGCTCTGGTGTAAGGCTTACAAAGAGGAAGTTTCAATTTTATCAGCATCGGGACCACCAACTTGAGCCAATCTGTGATATAGGTTTTGCAGAACTTTCAAGGGAAAAAGAAACAGCTCACCTCACAGACTGAGAAGAAGACTCCAACTGCCCGATACAGTCAAGTCAAACACTCCCCAGCTGTTCCTGCAACCCTGAGAGGATGCCTCGCTTTCTGAGTCTAGCTGAATCTCTGACTCAGTTCTCGACTGGTGGGCATTACCACATCCCCTGCTAGATCCGGTGGACTGACAACCAAACTTGTTTGTTCAGTGCTGCTAACAAAACAGTGCTAGGCTGTTAGCATGACTCCCACTCTACTCTCCTGGTTACACAGGTTCATGCTTGATATCAGACAGGATGCTATGCCATGCCAGTCTGGCGGAGGGTCACAGGTGGGTCAGGGCAAGTGGCTCTGTGTCTGTGTAGATACCAACTTGCCACAAGCCAGCAACAATGAGCAAACTGGTCAGAATTCCCACAGACTCGGACACACTATAGTCCAGCATGGCAAGGGGCAAAAGCAGGCAGAAAGTGGGTTTGGGCAGTCAGAAGCTGAGCAGCGACAAAACAAATTGCACAACAAGCGATAGCAATAGGGGATGATCCCTTGGCAATGCACACGGCAGAAAAGAACCACCCCATGACCCACACACCCCCACCACCCAACCTGAGTCACTGAGGGAAGCAGAAGGGAGAACCAAAAAAAATTAAGTGATGTTTGCTTCAGCTGGTGAAACATCTTCAGTGAAATAACCAGTGGCTCAAGTGATCAAGTGCGAGCCACCTCCAGCACATCACTACAGTCATGTACTGTTTATTTTCACATTTTGACCTCCATAGTGCACATTCTGGTAATTAGCCCAGAATTCTTTCTAAAACTATACTACATTATTTGGACATGGTGAACAGCACTGAGTACATTATCCTAAACATGACCTGACTAACTGACTCAAATCATAAATCATTTCAGCACTTATGCTTGCATGCCATAATTGTACTTGGGCATAAATAAGTTAGCACTGATGTGACAGTATCACATAATGCTTTATTCCTTATGGCCTGTCAATATTTGATACCACAGAAGGTCACCTTTCTTAGGGCTTTGGCAGTCAAGCATTTTGCACATCTTGTTCTATAAAGCTCATTACGTTCTTGGCCAAAGTCAAGAGAAACCTAGCCAGCCAGTCAATCAAAAATGCTTATTTGTTGTCAGTGCCAGGACAAAGATCAGTATGGTTCTCAGCTGAAACTTGACTTTGCAAAGGTCAGAGAACGTCAATTGTTCCTATACATTACACAGATCATTCCCATGTATGCCTGTGTTTTGGCTCTCATTAAACATCAGCAGACCTTTATTCTTGTCTTTCAAGGCTCTCATTGACTTTTGTATTAACAAAGGACAGCAGTTCAAGATTCTGTAGTATACACTTAGACTTATCCATGACTTAGCACTGATTTTTTTGTTTGGGGCTTAGTTGTCCCTACATATTAATCCAACATTCACACTCTGATGAGAGTGATCAGATCTGTGTCCTGAGCTACCAAACCTCCTCTTCTGGGTGTCATATGTTCAGCTACATGGCCCCTATTGTATGGAATATATTAGTTAAAGTTCAAGTTCATGTTTATTGACAGGAAAAACTCCATTGAGCAGGCTCATTTACAAGGAGATCCTCAGACAAACAAACACATACATGACATACACAAAAAGATACAACATAAGCAACAGGGAATATACAAATATTTACAATTTATACATAATTCACTGGCAAAAAAGAATGATGTACATTGGTAGTAAATAGCGTAGTCGGAATCTTCAATTGGATAATACTAGGATAAAACATCTGATATGGGTTGGGTGGAAAATAGATAGGGGAGGATGATAAGGGAAGGTGGCTATGGGGCTGAGGTGAGAAGGGAAGGTAGAGGAATAAGGGTGGATGGCAGTAGAAAGGAGAGGATAATAGGGGAAGGTGGGTGGAGGTGAGGATAGGGGTAGGGAAGAGGGGTAGGTGGGTAGTGGTGGAGGACAGACAGGTAAGGGGGTAAGAAATGCAGAGAATGGTGGTGGTGAGGAGTAGAGGGTGGAGGTGAGGAGTGAAGGGTGGCTGTGGATTAGAAAGGAGAGGATAAACAGGGAAGGTGGGTGGGGTGGAGGTAAGGAAAGAGGGTAGGGGATAGGGTGGAGGGTAGGGGGTTAGGGTAGGCCGATGGGAGAGAAAGTGAAGAGTAGGGTGAGTGGAAAAGGAAAGCAATGCAAAAGGAGAGCAGCACAGGGGGTTAGTGGGTGATACATGGGATATTTGAGGGATAGTGTGTGAGTGCCATTTAGCAACAAGTACAGAGCTCATTAAATTTGCTGATGACCAGTTTCTTGAAATTATTTAGGGGGATTAGATTTTGAAGTTTAAGACTAGATTGGGCTGTGTTCCAGACAGCAGGGAGAGCACGGCTTATGGCCATTTTGCCAAAATGGGAGCGGGCTCTTGGAATGTTCTGCATAATGTAGGAGTTTCAACGCAAGGGGTCTAAGCAGGGCAATCTCTGAAAGAGATTAGATATGTAAAGGGAGAGTTTTGACAGGAGAGCTTTGTAGAGCGAGGTAAGAGAGTGGATGAGATGCCTAGTGGTCAAGGAGGTCCAGCCCAAGGAGGCATATTGGTGGCAATAGTGTGTACGGTGGTGGGCATTCAAAATTAATCACATCCCGTATGATAGAGTGTGCCTAGCTGGTGTAACAGGGAGTTTGAGCAGTGACCATATAGAATATTCACGTAGTCGAGGAGAGGGATCAACGTTGTCTGAACCAGCCATAGCCTGGCATCAGTGGTATAAAGCAATTTGTTCCTGTAGAAGAAGCCAATGCTTTGTCACAGTTTCTTTGCAAGAGAGGTGATATGGGCAAAAATGTTAGATGTTGCTCTAGATCACAACCTAAGTATTTAAATTTGTTGACTACCTCAAGGTCATCATCTAGGAGAATTTTGATAGGGGGCAAGGATTCAACCCCCCCCTTCTTCCTGGTCCCCTCCCCCCATTTCCAGATGTATGCTTTTTTTGTATCTACTGTCTATGAAATGTAACAATGTGTATATGAAATGTGTTTAATCTGTGTAAATCTGTATATCAATCAATCTGCAATACTGTATCACTGTTGTCCTCCATGTGACGAGGTACCTTCGTAAATGAGCCTTTGGCTCAAAGGTTGTAAATCCGATTGTAGAAACAAATAAATAAATAAATAAAATGTTTGAGATGGCAGTCAGATGGTTGGGGTAGAAATACATTGCTTATATTAATTGGGCACCTATCTTGAACTTGTTTAGAACCACAATTACAACATACAGTATATGGGTATATAGATAAAGCTCAATCCTCATTTCAATAAGAATATTAGTTTCACACAAGAATGGGGAAATGCCAGTATGGATGCAAAGAAAATCATTAGGAATAGTATATGATTACCCATTCAAAGAAAACTTTCCAAAGCACTGTACAGAAACAAAATGTGTAGATTAACTTAATGTGCATTTTCTCTGATTCACTGCATTTATGCTTATTGTAACACCATTTGACAGTTTTGGATTGTCATTTGTGCTGCAAGAACCTCATTGAAAATGAGTCTCAGTGAGTAATTATTCCTGTAAGACTTTGGATAACTAAATGAATAAACAAACACTGGTAGGCCCACTGTTCTGGTGGCTGTACATTGCCAGCTGGGAAGCCTGGGGTTCACATGCCAGACCCAGAATAGCACACTGGGGCCATTCTTGGGAGAAGTAGAAGAGCATGGGTTGGCCAACCAAGAATCTTCCTTGGTGAAAACTGCAAAGGCAGCTACTCATTACTCTTAACTGGTTGTTCCCCGAGCACCACTGCTTGATCAGTTTTCCCCTTCAAGATCGATTCTTTTGTGCACTTAACTCCTTTTAGTGAGGAGTTACTACTCCAACATCACAGCATCATGGGACATCACTAAAATGAAATGTGTAGGTAAGCAACATTTTGAGATGCTGAGGGGTTCCACCCTTGATCAACAGGTTCTCAATGCACTGCCACAGCCACAAGGTCATTGCAGCTTTTGAGTTGCTTGGTTGTAGGGGCAATCCTCAGGCAAAAGCTTTTGCTCAGAACAGTGCTGACCCAGGAGAATTACTGTGCTTATTCTAGTACGAGGTGAACAATCTGTCAGGACCCCAACTGCCCACCCTCATGGCTGACAGAAATGTTCAGCCATGGTGACACCATCTTCAGAATGGGGATGGGCAGAAACATGGAGGGAAAACTGAGAGAAAACAATTATTACATGGCAATGGATTATAACATTTTAACTTCTAATTAAGATGCAATTTTAGCCAATTAATCTGCAGCTGAGAAGCTCTGGATTTAAGAGTTACTCTACTGTACATGATGAGGTAAAGAGCAACTCATGTACAGTAGCTTAACATGTAGGAGGCTCAGTTATGCTCTACCTTATCAATTACTCTGTAGCAGATCTCACTTGTATGGATGTACCATAGATCCATATGTAATTAGCTGCTGGAAGGTGACCAGTAGTTATTTTATTTATTATCATCTCGGAGTAACACCTTTGAGCCATAGATTCCACAGCAATGAAAATGAATACAATAGATAAACAAGAGAGTACAAATTAGGAAGCTAAGAAGCATAGATTCCACGTCAATACAATAGTACAATTCCAAATTAGGAAACTAAGTAGTTTAGGTTCTGCGTTGAAACAATTGCACAATTACAGTACATAGATAACAATGGGATTCACACAGATTAGTGCAGTAAATACAGAGAGTAGCATACAGAGGAAGTACTGTGATTGTAAATGAACGATATAACAGTATGGACAATGTTAAGTGCATCCAGGTTAAGTGCATCACAAGCTAAGGGAGGAAAAGCAAGAGATAGAGAGAAAAGATGAGGAGGGAGAGATAGAGAGAAGATCCAGGATTAAAGTTGGGACATGGGCAGTAGGGAAAGCAGTCCAGTGAGGTGGTATGGAGGTGGGGGGAGCAGGGTAGAAGGGAATGAAGTCATTAGCGGCCAGATTGGCTTTGTCAAGCAGAATACAGATATTTCTACCAGAGAGGTACCTAGGGTGAGGAGGTTACATCTTAGAGGTTGCAATCTAGATGTTACAGTCACAGCCACTTGTTACAGCAAGGTGTGAGTGCAGTTTAATTTTGAATGGACCAAGTTTTGGATTCATTAGTAGGTCACTTTGGAGTTAGTTTAGCCAGGTTGGTGCCTGGTACGCGAATGTATGCTGTCCTTGAGAAGTACAGCAGAAGGGGACTTTGAGCATCCTGCTGTTGTTTCCTCTTGTCTCCCTAAGGTGCTTGGTTGGTTGGAGAAGCCTCTGAACTCCAGGGGATGTAAGGCCTAGTAATGATTTCTTCATGAGAAGGCATACCTGGTATTGTAGTCTACTTTGAAGGTTTAGCCACCCAATCAAGAATAAAGATCACAGGTATGTGTCAGTTGGTGAGCCCCTGTGACTAGATGACAGGCTTTGCTTAGTGCTAGCCTTATTCTCTTCAGTGCTGTGTCCGTAGCTGCCCCACAAGCAATGAGCCCATTATCGATTATCGATAGGACAGAGCTGTTCACCGCTAATTTTATGGCCTCATCGGTAAGGCAGTGTTTGTAAAGTTGGTCTATTTTGAGGTTGTCGGACTTGGCTACCATGTCAATGTGCTGCATGCATGTGAGGTGGCAGTGAAGGGTGATACCAAGGTATTTGAAACTCTGGACCATTTCTAATGGGTTATTTTAAAAGTTTAATATATTTAAGGGATATAGTCTGTGTCTGTTGTGGGAGGAGGTGGGTTATGAGGAAAGCAGTAAGTACTGTACAACTTAATCAGTTCTGAGGAAGTCTGGATGGGTGTCTAACTGTCAAAGTTACAAGCATGTAATCAGTTTTAAAATGTAACTACTGTGGCTTATAGCAGATTCATCTTTTACAACCTGATATAGTTTCAATATGAACTTTTTTCAGTGTAAGAAACACACTGACAATATGTCTGTAGCACTTACAAAATACATAACCCAGGACCCACTGAAAAAATATTTTGATGGAATGCTTGTTACCTCTTGTGAACTGGATGATATTGTTATCAATCTTCCCCCAGAATCTCCTTGTATGTGACACTTGGTCTCATAAGCTCTTTCTTGGTAAAGCCATTAAAAAAATAATTAAATAAATAAACTGAAGGTATAGTATATAACCCAACATAAAACCTAGTTATAACACGGGTACAAAAAATCCTGTATTCTGATTCACCCAAACAGGTCACTGGACCATTGATTAATCCCCAGTATACCCACTGTTGCCTTGCTGGAGCACAAAATGCTGATTGACAGCAATGTACAGTGACATATCAGATCACTCCCCAGAGAAACATGTAAAAAAACTACAACTACAGCATCCTCATTAGGACAAATCCATCTAGTGAAGAACTACAACTACAGCATCCTCAGAAGGACAAACCCAACAGGCAGAATGATTATTGTATTACAAATGCATGTTCACAGAGATTTATTTTAATATTCCATTAAATAAACCTCTAACATGACATTGCCCATGTTATAAGAGGATTAACCCACTCCAGGGCATGAGTTTACTGAGCATTAATCCATGTCTGGGTAGTGAAGTCACTAAGCCTGTGGCCGAGTGCCTCACAATTTCCCCCCCCAGGCGTGGATTAATGCTCAATACACCCATGCCCTGTTGTGGGTTAATCCCTCCATATTTATCACTAGTACAAAAATATAAGCATTCCCTACTACGAAGTGTTGATGAAACACAGTATTTGTCATCCTCACTAAGTAATCAGCACACTCATTTAGTGAAACTAGAAGTAAACTGGGTGCATAATTTTGGAGTGAGCGTGGCAGAGAATTTTGCACAGACAGCAGCCAGTCACTCTTTTTTGATATGTTGCACTTCAAAATGTAATCATACAATCTCATCACATAGGTTAACCATTCACAAACTATTGAAGGAAATACTTAGACAATTTTTGATATTCCTGGTAAGAATTTAACAATAGCCCCTAGTCAGCCACCATGGATACAATGTGCAACAAAAAGTAATCAACACACCTTTATATAAGGGTTCAGAAAAAAATATTTATTTATTTTATTTAGATTTTGTTAACCAGGTAAGCCCTCTGAGACCAAAGATCCCTTTTTCAGGGGCGACCCGGGGTTGAGTACACCAACCACTTTACATTAGGTACAGTTAGGCAGCTTCAAAATACATATACAGTTTGTCCAGGAGGCATGGCAATAGTAAGACAGTGACAGAGAGCATACAGTAAGTAACAGAGCCAGATCACATGCATTGCCAGTGAGGTACATTAGCCCACAGCCTTCAAAATACATACACAGTTTGTACAGGAGGCAAGGGGATGGTAAGACGGTGTAGGAGCACATTCAGTAAAAAAAAGACAGAGTAGTGTACGTACATTGCCAGTGGGGCATATGTGCTTACAGAGGTAACAGTCTATAGAGGTTAGCTAGTCCATAGGGAGCAAAGAGTTTTGTACGTAGCCATTTTGGTGGGGTGAGGTAGGGTGTATTATCTAGCGGTTGCAGCAACAGTGGCTCAGTTCAAGGAGGTAGACTTTAAGACCAGCCTTGAATGAGGAGAGGGAGGGAGGGTTTGTCAAGCAGGGAAGAGGGGAGCGAGTTCCAGAGGTGTGGGGCAGTGAACTGGAAGGAGCATTTTCCTTGATTGGTATGGATGCGTGGTATATTCAGGAGCCGACTGGAAGTAGACCGAAGGTTACGGAAGGAGACTTAAGGGGTGAGCAGGTCTCTAAGGTGAGGTGGGTGGTGAATGAAGAGGAGTTTGTAGGTAAGGCAGGCAGGGGAAAAGGATAATTTATGCCTGAGTGTTGGCCAGTGAAGGTCCTTGAGAGCCTCACAGTGATGTCTCCTTGGGGAGGAGTGGGTTGCAAAGCGAGCAATGCGGCAGTAGAGGGCGGAGAGCTTGTTTAGCTCGGTCTCTCTAAGGGACTGTAGTAGTGGGGAGCTGTAAAGCAATGAGGGGAGGAGGTTGCAGTTGGCAATGGCTCAACGTGCTTCTCCAGAGAGGGAGTTTCTGAGGCGGTATAGTAGGCCCAGCCTTAGGTGGATGGATTTTGTTAAGACATCTATGTGGGGTTTGAAGGTTAACTCTTGGTCAAGGGTAACCCCAAGATACCTAAACTGGTCAGAGACCTCAACACACTTTCCTTGGGCTGATGATATCTGGAGAAGACCGCTATGGTCATAGCCCAGTCGCCAGGTCCCGAAAAGGACTGCTTTTGTTTTCTCCTCATTTAGTTTTAGGTGGTTGGCAGTGAACCATGTTTCAAGTTTTGCAAGGCAAGCTTGAAGTTTGGCTGCAATGACTGAGGGTTGGGGGTCACTGTGGTAGATTACAGTGTCATCTGCATAGAGTATTAGGTTGCAGGGTGCACAAACCTCTTCAATGTCATTCATAAATAGTGAGAATAGTAGGGGGCCCAGGATGGAGCCCTGGGGTACCCCAGAGGTCACAGGCTTTGGGTTTGATTGGACACCCTGCCAGTGGACTGTTAGCAATTGGTTTGTCAGTAGCTTGTGGTCCAGGAGAGTGAGAGCTGATCCATGCCAAGCCGTTGAAGCTTAGCAAGGAGCAGTTTATGACTGACCAAGTCAAAGGCCTCAGAGAGATCGATGAAGAGTGCACCCATAGGGGTACCTTGGTCCATGGCGTTGAGTATGTCCGATGTCAGTCTGATCAGGGCAGTGTCCATGTCATGGCCTTACCGAAAGCCATGCTGGACTTTGGAGAGGAGTAGTAGGTGTTGTTCCAGGTAGTCTTGTAGTTGATCATAGACTAATCTTTCCTGGATTTTTCCCAGAGGGCAGAGCAGGGAGATGGGCCTGTAGTTCTCCACCCTGTCCCGAGTTCCTTTTTTGTGGACTGGAACAATAGTGGCAACTTTCCATTTACTGGGGACCATCCCTTCTAGGAGGGATCGGTTAATGAGTAGGGCAACGGGTAGGCAATGGCCGGTGCCGCAGCCCTCAGTAGCCGTGGTTCTAGTTGGTTGTTCCCAGTAGATGAGTCAGGGTTAATTTTGCAGAGTAGTGGAAGTACCATGCAGGGGTCCACTAGTTTCAGGTGGAATGATGGGCGAGGAAGCACCATGTCAGGGCAGGTGAGTGGGGGAGGTCCTGGCACTTTTGGGGGGCAGCCGGTGGGGTTTGTAAAGGATGTGCAGAATGCTTCAGCCACTTTGGAGGGTCAATGATGAAGGTGGTTCCCAGCTATGACCGAGACATCATGTTCCTGTGCGGCCTTTTAGGAGGGAGTTTATATGGCCCCAGAATTTCTTTGGGTCTCTTAGGTTGCCTGTTTGGAGTTCCCTGAGGTATTTTGATTTGGCCTGTTTTGTGGCTTGTTTACACTTGTTCCTCAGGCACCGATACTTCTCCCAGTCTGAATTGGTGCCAGAGGATTTGTACAGCCCCCGTGCCTTTTCTCGGAGCCGCATGGTGTGTTTTAGCTCAGGGTTTAGCCATTTGTGGCACTTTCCCTGAACCCTGAGTTTTTTCCAGGGGACATGTTGGTTAGCTATGCCCAGGAACGTCTGGGTGAAATATTCAAAAGCCGCGTCTATAGTGGGAAGGGAGACAATGGGACCCCATTCTGCCTTTAGGAGGTCAGCACAGAGGCCTGCTGGTTCGAATCTGCTGTAATTTCTTGCAACGATCACTCTGGCGACCAGCCTAGGGGGTTTATTGGACCAGATACAGTAGATTGGGCAGTGGTCACTCAAGGAGTCCGACATGATCCCAGCGGTCAGTATCCGAGAAGGGTTCGTGGTAAGTGCCAGGTCAAGAAGTGAGTGGTTGCCGGTTTTGGCGTTGTGCCTGGTTGGCATGTCAATCACTTGGGTGAGTGATGCATCTAGTATCAGGTTCTTGATTTGGGAGGAGTTAGGGTCAAGCCAGTTGAGGTTGAAGTCCCCTAGGAGGATTTTCTCCCTCAGGGGGAGCTTGAGTATGGCATTAGCGAGAGATTCGAGGGAGGGGGTGGTGGTTTGGGGTGGGAAATAGGCGCACCCGATATAGAGAGGCTTAGTACCTCCGAGGAGAAAATTTGACCAAAAACAATTGAGCTGTTGGAGGAATTACATCAATGAGACTTAAAAATGAGATACTGTAGCTGTTAGTCATGAATCTCTAATTCATTGTGTACCACAATGGAATCAACATATTCTGATACGCAAACTGACGCTTTTGTTAAATTTGAAGAAAATCAGTTGAGTCAGTTTTAAATAATTCATACATGCATCTATCAGTCATCTTTGATCTGAAATGTAAAAAATGTAATTGGTAACATTTTATATGGGGGTTAATCATTTAGTAAAATATGAAACAAATCCATTTAGTCCATTTTGTAGAAATTGCAACAATGAGGATTTATATTTAAGAAAGATGGCAAACTGTCGACCATTGTTGCTCCAATGAATTCCAATATGTAATTGGCTCAGCTCTGTATCAAGGTTAATCCTTCAGTGATTTCTAACAAAATAAATGTAGCCATTTTTTGCACAACTGCAGTGATGAGAGATTAATAAAGATAGCAGCTAGTCAAATGTCTTTGATTCAACAAGTGCTAAATGTATCTCAGCATATTAGCATATCACTGTATAAAACTGAAGAATTCCTACATATAGCAGAAAATGAGTGAAGCAGTTCTGGAGCAATTATGATAAGGAAAGTTTAACAAATATGGCTGACAGTTGCCAGTCTTTGAATAGATACAGTGGAACCCACCAGGATGCACCATAGGACACTATAGAATTCTCTAGAGTTGCTGCAGAAAACTACAATATCCAGAAGAACAGGTCAGGGAGAAAAGGTGAGGGGTTGTTTTACACTATATGTGAAGGAGGGTATGAGGGCCACTTAGATACAGGGGCAACAGGAGAACAATGAAGGGCTGGAGGTACTATGGGTCAGTCTAGAGATGGGGTTTGGGTCTATTACATACACAGGGTAGTGTACAGGCCTCCAACATAGGGGTGGGGGTGGGATTTAGATGGAGCCCAGGGGGAAGCCATTAGCAAAATGGCAAACTAGGAGAAAGTTTTGATTATGGGGGAGTTTTATCTGCTGGATGTAAATTGAAGCATTCTGGCTGCAGCTACATCAAGAAGCAGGGCCAGCCTCGACTCCATACAAAGGGCATTTCCCAGGTAGCTGGTTTTGGAACCCACTAGGGACAGGGCAGTGCTGGACTTGGTACTTAAAAATTGAGACAGCATTGATTACATCACAGCGGGTAGTCCCCTGGGTACAAGTGATCACCATGCTGTGTGGTTTCGCATACAGATAAGACTGGAAAACAAAACATACTAAGATGAAGATCCTAGACTTCAGAAGGGCAGATTTTAAGAAATGGGAAACTGCCTCAGAGAATGCCTCAAGGGAAAAAGGAAGCGAGGGAGCGGAGGCTCAATGTCAAACGATTAAAGAGGGTGTAGCCCAGGCAATGGCATGCTGTTTGAAGGATGTGAGCAAGGGAAAGAGGAAGAGGCCACAATGGTTCTCTAAGGAGGTGGCAAGGCAGTGAAGGAGAAGAAAACAGCATTTAGAAAGTACAAGGAGACCCAGAAGGATGAAGACTGGGAGGTATATCTGGCAAAATAAAGGGAGGATGGAAGGAGGGTGAGGGCAGCAAAAGCTCTAACAGAGGAGAGGATAGCTAAGGGGTCAAAAAGGGGAACAAGATCTTTTTCAGATAGGTGAGGGAAAAGAGGAAGACAAGGGGAAGGATAGTGAGAATCAGGAGGGTGGGTGAGGGACTGTGCAGTGCAACATAAATAAAAAGTGGAAATACTATGATTATTTCTGCTTGGTCTTCATGGTAGAGGCAGGGGGATGAGCCAGCATGCTGCAGTAGGCATCGGAGGGGAGTTGAAACTTGTCCATTCTCGGTGGGGATTGGAAACCTTAAAGGAGAATAAGGTGATGGGTCTGGATGGGATTCATTGAAGAGACCTAAAGGAACTGAGCACAGTGCTTGCCGCCCCTCTGGCAATGCCTTTTAGCACCTCAGTGGAGATAGAGGATGTTCCAGAGGCATAGAGGAGAGCTGATTTGGTCCCTCTGCACAAAAGTGGCAGTGGGGAGGATGATAGCAACTACAGACCAGTCAGTGTCACATCAGTGGTGGGGAAGTTAATGGAGACACTACTGAGGGAGATGCCAGTGGAGTTCCTGGAGACAAAATGGCTGCAGAACTACCGGTAGCACAGTTTCACAGTGGGGGGTCATGTGAAACTAATTACATAGATATCTTTGACTGGGTTACCAGAGAGGTGGATCATGGGAGAGTAGTGGCCATGGCCTATCTGAACTTCAGTAGGGCTTACGACACTGTGCCATGAAGGAGGTTAGTTAAGAAGCTAAGCAGCCTGGGGGTGGGGGAGAAAGTGATGAGCTGGGTATCAAACTGGTTAAGGTACAGCAAGCAAAGGGTGGTGATAAATGGTAGTCACTCATGAAATAGAAGACTGACTAGTGGGGTGCCACAGGGTCTGGAGCTGGGACTGGTTCTCTTCGATGTCTTCAAAAGTGACATTGCAAAGGAACTTGAGGGGAAGGACTATTCCCTTGTGGATGATACAAAAATCTGCAACTCTGCTGACACTCAGGAAGATGTGGAGAAAGAATGCAAAGGGATCTAAGGAAATTAGAGGAATGGTCTAGGGACTGGCCACTGGGCTTCGATGCCAAAAAGTGCACGGTTATGCACTTGGGGCTGTGTGTAAGATGAGGGGAAGGAATGGAGCTCACAGTCACCAAGCAAAAGTGAGATTTAGGGATCATCATACCTGATGACCCCAAGGTTGCTGGGCAGCGTAACAAAGCAGTGGGAAAGGCAAAAAGGATGCTGGGGTGCATTAGAAGAGGGATTTCTATTAGGAGAAGGGAGGTGGTGCTTCTGTTGTATCGCTCACTGGTGAGGCCCCCACCTGGAGTAATGTGTCCAGTTCTGAAGGACACACCTCTACAAGGACATTGAAAGGGTGGAAGCAGTCAAGAGGAGAGCAACCAAAATGGTGAGGGGGCTGCACAAGAAGCCATATGAGTAAAGGCTGCAGGAATGCGATGTACTCCCTGGCAGAGAGGAGAGTGAGAGGGGACATGATTGAAGCCTACAATTACCTCACAGGAGTGAACGAGGTGCAAGTAGAGGGTCAATTTCAGAGAAAGGAAGGCATTAGAAAAAGGGGGTATGCAATGAAGCTGATGGGGTGACATTTAGGAGAGATGTGTGGAAATATGTCTTCACAGAAATGTGGTGGATGACTGGAACTGCCTGCCAGAGGAGGTAATAGGGGCAAAGACTGTAAGGGGCTTCAAGCATGCATGGGCTAGGCAAAAGGGGATATTAGGTAGAGGAACAGTGGGAGAGAGTGACACCTATAACTAGAGACCCATGTTTTTCTTAAATAAGAAATAACAAGAAACGCAAGGTATAAAAAGAAATTAAAGAAAAACAAACACATGAAAATGTTAAAAAATTGATTGTTTTTTGGCAAAAACTAAATGAATGCTTCCCAGCAGTTGCTGTTCAAGCTCTGTTGCTCTGTTGTTACCACAGAGATAATCCACAAGGAAGCAGCAGTGGAACTGTCTCATTCATAAAACCTTTCAAGACCGTAGCATAATGCTGCTTAATACAATGCAGTATACTAGGAATGTGATTACTACTATGTATAAGGTCATTTTGAGGTATTTTTTTTGACGTAAATGTGATAAAAAGAAATAAAACTATGTTTTCAATGAATAAAAAGAAATAACATGAAATTCCAGAAAAATAAAAAGAAAAATTATAAAAGATAAAAACAATTTCACGGGACTCTACCTCTGGCCAACTAGGGTCTGTGGTGACAGATCCGTCACAAAGAAACAGCAGCTCCAGTACTTGTTGTGCACAGACCAAATATTTTATGAATCCAAAATAAGCCAGCACCAACACCGATTTGTGAATTTTCAAAAGTGTATTTAACACATACTATGCATGTAGCTCCTCTTGGCAAAAACAAAGTGAGGTACCTCCTTTCAGCCTCGACCGGTTTCGAGCATGCGCGCTGCCTCAGGAAACCAGTATGGGCTAAGAGGAGGTACCTCACTTTGTTGTTTTTGCTAAGAGGAGCTACACACATAGTATGTGCTAAATAAACTTTTGAAACTTCATGAATCGGCGTTGGTGCTGGCTTAGTTTGGATTGAGTGGTAACAGAACAGGCAGGGAGAACGGGCAGACTGGATGGGCCTAAAGGTCTTTTTCTGCTTACAAAATCTATGTTTCTGTGTCAATGATAGTTTAATCCCATTTGTTATGCAGGAATTTGTGACACTGCATTGCATCTTGGTGGGCTCCACTGTATATACCAAACTCTAACCACCGCAATGTTACATAATGGTTTCCCCTCAATGAAATGCATTTAGACTCTTGAAGGTATTATGGTAATCAGTGCTTCTAGTTCGCATATAAATTAAGCCACCAACTGATCCTATCAGATTTATCCCTCCTCAAATGCAGCCATCTGTACATCTTCACATACAAAAGTAGTAATTTCTTAAAGTCTAATAGAAATCCATTTACTGCAAGTGTCTCAGAGGGATGGCAGTAAAAATGTATAGAAGGTTGCAACCACCCAGCCATCTTTGAGCCAATCAGATCTGACAGCTACTCAGCACATCTTATGTAAATAGTAATGGAAATTACTAGTGTTGTGCAAATACAGTACCTATTCCCAAATATTCAGCCAAAAATTCAATATTCAGCAGCCAAATATTCAGATATTCATTACTTATTATTCGGGCATTTGACCTCTTTAGAACAACATCCCTCACCCTCATAGCACCTTCCCGCCTATCCTTGAACATTTAGATAAACCCCCCCCACTTCCCACCACCATTGTGGCACCCAATCCACCCTTTTCCATGCATCACAACCTTGAGGACATTTGAATAGGAATAAAACCAACCCCCCCCCGGACAAGTGCGGATCCACGCTTCTACCTGTCCTAAACCTGGTAAATAAAATGTCCTTCATTCCCCACCCTCTAAGCAGCACCCTGAGCCCACTCTCTTCCCTCCCAGTAGGTCCTGCAGTGGATGACCAGTACAAGTCACCCATCCACCTCCATGGCTGGCTCTCTCTAATAAGCACTTACCCTAAGTACAAAATACAGCTGATCCTTAACCCCATAAATAAAATATCACCTCACCATCTAAGCAGCCACCCCCATTTAGCAATTCGTTAGGTCCCATGGTGGGCAACAGGCATACCTCACCTAACTTTATGGCTGGCTGCCATCCAATGAATAAAAGCACTTGAGCACTAGCTCTAAGTATAGTACTACCAGTTGATCAGCTGGTTTTACTATAATTAAAGGAAGCATATGAGTGCTTTCATTTATTAGATGGTGGCCAGCCATTGAGGTGGGAAGGTTGTGCTGGCTACCCACTATAGGACCTAAAACATTATTACATACAAAAACCCCAGCAGAAACAGGCCTCATGGTCTATTGAGTCTGCTCAATTGTGCAGTTAGCCCCTCAGTTCACAGCTGCACCACCCACCCCTTCCCTCCTTATTATTACCCCACCTCTGACTCTGTCCCATCTCCCAAAACTGTATACCATGCTACAGGTTATTACCTCCTCCTGCAGAGTATTCCACATATTCACCACCCCCTCAGTGAAATAGGGTCTCCTTACTTCCCTCCTGAATCTTCCCTCCTCCAATCTCATCTGGTGCCTCCTCGTGACCCTCCCCCTTCTAATCTGGAAAATCCCTTCTGTACTAGTCTTGTTAATCCCATTTAAATAGTTAAAGGTTTCAATCATGTCCCCCCTATACCTCCTCTCCTCCAGGGAATACATGTTCAGCTCACCCAGCCTCTCCTCATAGGAGTGTCCCTCTAATCACCGGATCATCTTTGTCGCACTCCTCTGTACACCCTCCACCAATCTGATGTCCTTCTTCAGGAATGGGCACCATTATAGCATACAGTATTCCAGGTGTGGCCTCACCAGTGACCTGTAGAGGGGCAGGATCACCTCCCTATTTCTGGAGGAGATTCCCCTCACTATACACCCCAGCATCCTATTATCTTTTCTTGCCACCTTCCTGCACTGAGCTGAGTTGTTCATACTCCCCATTATAAGCACCCCTAGATCCTTTTCCTCCTCAGTGCATTCCAGCTGTACTCCCCCAGCTGATAGCTCCTCCCCTGGTTGTTAGCCCCGAAGTGCAAAACCTTGCACTTTTTGGCATTAAACCCCAACTGCCATGCATCTGACCACTCCTGTAGATTGGTCAGGTCCTCCTGCAGCCCCCTCCACCCTTCGATGTCATCTACCACAGCTCCCATCTTCATGTCATCCATGAAGAGACTGATCTTACTCCGGACCCTGTGGGAGATATCAGCTATGTGTAACCACCCAGTTCCCTGGGGTTACTAGAATCCCCTCAGAATCAGTGCTAGGCAGGGAGAGGAAGCTGGTGACTAACTAGTTATATGGGTTTTTCACCTGTTCACTCTTCTGTTTACTTGGCTTCAGCTGAGATGGAAGTGATGAGCTCATTTGGAACTCTCGCAGCAGCATAAACCTTGGTCAGCTGTGAGAAAGGAGTTAGAATGTTGAGACAGGAGTCAGTGTTCGAGTGAGTAGTTGGGAGTTGCAGTTTGAAGTTGGAGGAGTGAGAACTGCTCGGGTGAGGGCTCTGAGTTGAGGGCCCTGCATTCTCACCCAAGTCCTGGTAATTCTCCAGCTTGCCAAGAGAAGTGGTGGAAACCAATGTCTACAGCAGGATCTTCTGATTTTCATCCCTGGAGGGGTGAACAGGACTGCTAGTGGATAGATTCAAGGGGCAATCCCCTTTTTTGATCCAGGATGTTTTGAAGCTGCCTGAAATATCTAACAGTGAGTAGGATCTGACTTTTGCTGCATATAGCAAGTACCTGTGCCATTGTGTTCTCTGGCTAAAAGGGAAGGCACATCTTTTCTGTGAATTCAGAAGTGTGAGACTGTTCTAATTTAAAGTTGGCTGAAGTGTGTGATGTCCAGAGGTATGACTATATCACAATGCTCAGGACTTTAGTTTTTTCACTACCCGGATACTGATTCAAATACTGGATACCAAGTTACATTCCATAAGCATTTTCCAAAGTGTGTTTGTGAATGTTTAAGGTGTAATTCTAAAAGAATGGCTGAGTATGAATTTGGGAGCAAAGGGTGGGCAGACCCCCACCTGGAGTAACCAGTTCAGAACTAACAGGTTCAGTAAGGGTGCGTGGTTACTTTAGACAAAGGGCCAATGTCTGAAGACAATTTTATCCACTGAAGTGAGTTACAGTTTCTTCTCTGGTGAAGAAGAATGGTGCTAGTCTTAGCAAAATGTGTGTAACCCCCTTGTTAGCCGGGGGTTACTAGAATCCCAGTAAGACCTAGTGGTAGGCAGGGAAGGCAGCTTGTGAAACTCCAGTTAGATGGGTTTCACACTGTCTCACTCTGTTCTCAGTCACAGCTGAGACTTGAGAGATGACATCACCATAGAACTGTCGCAGCTGCATAAGCCACATTGGAATCTGCAGCACAGGGAGTGAGTTAGAACTTTGGGAGTTTTCAAAGTCAGTCTTCTGTTTGTCTTAAAGCAAGAAGGAAGTTGTCTGTTTACCTCCAAGCAGGAAGGAAGTGTGTTCCTGTTTACCTTTTGAAAGTGGTGGAGACTGCTGTCCAGGTCTCAGTACCCCCTCCCTCCGGCGGGGGGTGGAAGTAAAGTCCCTCTGTGGATTCCAGGGGCAATCCTCTATAGAAGAAAGCTGCCTGTTTACAGTTTCTGTTCTTATATAACAGTGAAAGAAGTGGTACTTCGCTTGTGGGGCACCTGCAATGAAAGGGTGAGTGTTTTGCTCCATTTGAAGGGGCAAACAAATTGTTTCATCAGTTTGGAAATATAAAGAAAGTTGGGATGTGGACTGCTATTTGGGAGGACTATTTTACTAGGACAAACAAATGGAGCAGTCAAAAAGTCTAAAGTTTTAATAGATTTCAAGTAATGCTGTAGAGGGGGTGCTTCAGGTCATCCACCGTTTAATCTACATTTTCAAAGTTTAAGTTTCTGTTTGTCCAGAGAAATGGCGGGTATGGGCTGTGGAGCTGGAGGTGGAACACCCCCCCATCTTTAGTAACCAGGTCCACTCTCACAATTTCTTCTGTGATTTGCTACTTGCCTCATGCGCCTGGCCAGTGATGAGGTGGGTACCAGATTTGGCCTGAATTTGAAAATCTCTAGAGCCGTGTGGACCTAAGTGGTGTGGGGAGCCACAGTTTGGAAAATATACTCCTTGTTTGATGGGGAGTCCAAAGGAAGTAAGAAATTAAATTCTAGGAGTCGCAGACTAAGTGGTGGGGAGCCACAGGATGGGAAAATATACTCCTTGTTTGATGGGAGTCTCTCCAAGTAAAGTTTGGGTTCATTCTTCAAATGGACCATCAGTCAAGTGGCCGGCAGGGGAGCCGGGCCAGTCGGGCTGTGTATCCAAAGCGCATGCAAGTCCGGGCTGAGTGCCTGGTGGGTCCAGAGCCAGACAATAATAAAAATGGGTTCAATCTTCAAGTGGACCGCCTTGTAATCTCTATCTGCATATACAGTGAACGTAGCCCCTTGGGGGACCATCAATGCTTTGTCATGTTTCAGCTAGTTTTGAATAAAGCCACACTGAAAAATCCCAATCCTGGTTCTGGACATTACAGTTATTGCTTCCTGTATTTGGATTTACTTGGGTGCCCCTGTGCAGAGTAGCCAAACCTAGGTCCCTTGTGCCAGGTAACCTCATCCTCCCCGAACCCAGGTCCCCACCAGGTATTGCTGCCAACGCCAACAGCATGCCACCTGTCGTTTTAGTAAAAAAGACAGGGGTGAGGGGTTACATGTGTTCAGTTGTGGCCAGCACCTCTGGAAGCGATGTTCCATGTCCTACGACATGTGGGATTACAAAGTGAAAGTGTCCTATGTCCTATGCAATGTGGAAATACAAGTCCAATATGTTCTATGTCCTACTGAGGTGGAAATACAAAGAGTTTCTGTCAGATACAGTCGATTTTGTTGTTCTGCATGTTCCAAGTACAATGATGTGTAAACCTTGGGTGCCCACCTTTGATTTAGAGAACATCTTTTGGAATAAAGTCACACTCTAGAACCCCAACTATGGTTTGGAGAGTTACGCTATTGCTTCCTGTGTGGAGTTACAGGGTACCCCTGTAGAAGATAGGTCTAGCATATGCCTAGCAAAACATTCTCCCCCCAGGACCTGGATTTGTAAATACTGTACCAAATAGGTTATACTGCTTTTGTACACCCTCACCCCTGGATCTCTAGAAGAATGAGCCTGGTATACATTCCCAAAGCTAGGGGTGGTACCAATTGTCTAAATGTTTCTGAAGTATGCCCAGTATGGGTGCCAGGGGTAGCTAACTGTGTAAAGTAGTGGGGGGTTACAAAAAATTGGGGCTCATCTGGCCATGTTTGATTTGGGGAGAGAACCAGAATTGTTTGCTGAGGGTATGTCTAGTATCTTTCTGTTTGGCAGCGGTGTAGTCCAAAATGAAAAAGAAGCTTTGGACAAGGATTTGTGCCCAGTAATATGTTACTCAAATGTGCCTTCCATTACAATAAAGGAAGAAGGTGCTGCTTGTGTCTTTTCAGCTTGTTAATAGACAATAAAGCATTGAAATGTGTGTCTTGGTCTCTGCATCTGAAAGTGCTTAAAGAATTTTTAAAATGCTATTTTCAAATGCCAAAAGTATTGTGGACTTTGAGGAACAGACTCAGATATGTGGCCTGAAAGTTTCATGTGCTTAGTGGGCAAATTAGGGGAGTCACTAGAGAAAATGTCCAGAAACTGTGGTAAAAATGGTTAAAACAGTGCTCCCACCACTGAAAATTGCAGCCATGGAAAAAAGTTAGTTTGCAGTTTAAATTTGCTCCTGCTTGATGATCACCGTGAAGGAAGAGCAAGTGAGGAGAGAGAGGCTCATTTGCATGGCATCAAGTGACTGGTGCGGCTGGATCCAGTTCCACCCCCTGGCCAGCATCTCCGTGTTGCAGTGTGTTCATAGAGGAGAGAGCAAGTGGCTTGTAAGCTGGTTAGATCAGGATCAACGATTGAGGAGCTTGTGAGCATTCTAAACTTTAGTAAACAGACTAGTACAGTGTCATTTCGGGCTCAACCCATCATCCGACTGACTTTAGAGTGATTGAGGCAATTGTAGCTACTATTGGCAGGACCGCCAGTCCATTTCACTGCAGAGGCCTTCCTAGAATCGGCAACAGGCCAAAATTTTCCATCGGAGGGAACCAGCTACTGAATTCAGTGAGTAAACAAGTAAACTGTGCAAACAAACTGTGTGAATGCAAAGCCAGATAAACCTGTGTGCAAGCAGTGTGATTTATGTGCAAAGAAGGATTGTGCATTGTAAAAGCAGGTGCAACAAACAGTAAATTCTGAGCAACAGACTGTGAACAATGAGAAATGGGTTTCAGTAACAGTAAATTTCTAAGAAGCAGGACTGTGAGTTGTATAGGAGGGATGCAGCATTCTGTGCAAAGAAAGACTGTAGGGCTTACAAGTGACTTTGAGCAATTGTAGATACGTAAATAGAATTTTTCTGAACCATGTTGATCGCAAAGTCAAGTTACCAGTTTTAAATCAGTATAGATGTGCTGAGAAGTACCAGCAGAGACAATAATTTGCAGTTTAAAATAATTTCAGTAGGCAGAAAGGTCGGAAACACAGTTTTTGAGCAAGTTGAACAGACTTTGATGCAAGAGAAAAGTTACAGATGCCATGACAGGGTGGGGTCAGCAATTTAAAAACAGCAGCAGGGAACCATTTTGTGAGACAATATGTGAGTAGTGAGCAATTCAGTAGCGAAAGGTTTGTGTTTTTGCTTTCAGACATGGCTTTGGGAAGACCCCGATACCCAGATCATGCCCGAGCTATGATCGCTGAGGACGTGGCGGGACTGAGAGAGGTAGAGGGAGCCTACTATGGTGACAGGTTACCTCCGGATACAGCAAATCCTAGCTATCCAGTGAGACTATGCATTGTGCGACTAAAGGCTGTAAGGGATGTATTTTTGATACCCCATTGCTCGGACTGCCTTGCAAAGTTTGGAATGAGCAAGGGTATAGCTCCAGAGAAGGCAACAAGGATTTGATTGGCTTCCACGTGGACCTGGGCAGAGGACCCTGCCAGCAGCAGTAGCAGCACGCAGAACCAGGCTGAACCTGTTAGGGAAAGTTCTTCAGAGCGTGTTACAGGAAGAGAAAGTAAAATTGATGTTGATCCACTGCAAGGACAGGAACAGAGAGAGGTTTTCATGCCTGTGTCCCAGATGGACAGTGCAACAGAGGGGTCAGCAGACCCATGAAATCAGAGTCCGAGTCCTAGCCCAGTGGGGGAGGATGAATTACAAAAGACATTGAATTGGGAGGTGTCTACCTCTGCACTCATTGAGGAGTGGAATGTCTCAAGAGTGAGGACATTTGCTCACTCTTGGGCACAGATCATGATTGAGGAAGAGAAGGATGAGGAAGTGTATCTTCATGTTGAGGGCAACTGTGAGTCACCCCAAGCTCTTGCCTTAGAGGAGCCAGAGACAGTTGGAGAAGGCTCTAGCAACTTGTCCGTAGAGGTAAAGGGGACAATTTATTTTGTTCTTCGAGTTTGAAACACTGGCTCAATCAGGACTGGCCACCCCCAAGCCAGGCCACGGGCCACAGACTAGTAAACAGTAGTAAATAGGAGAGACTGATACGAGGAGGGCTGATGCCACATATGGGAAGTCCTTTCCTACCTTTCCTCGCAGAGGCGGGGAGGAAATTGAACAGAACAGGCAATCCTGGCTAATGGAAGAGGCAAGTAAGAATTTGCACCCAGGTGCAGCAGAATGTGTAAGGGAAAAAATCATTAGTGAGCTCCTTAGATTCTGGAAACTAGGCAGGACTGTGTTTATGGACACTATGAGAATTGTGGATGGGGCTGGGCAGGAGACATTTCATAACATCAACTTGGAATGCCCAGACGGGGTCATAGTCCTCGCCCCCACACCCTGAGTGGTACTACCCTTAATTGTGCCACTCCCTGTGAATATGCCCAGCATACCTAAAGGAAGCGAGCAGTGGCAGGCCAAATGCTGTCATCTGAAGCAGCACTATCAATGGAGGAAGATGCAGCTCTTCTGGTATTCTAGGATTTCTTCAGGTGTATCCCGATTCATCCCCCCAGCAGTTTTCTTGTTCCATCGTCTGGCCTTCCAGAGGACATCACCCAGCAGTTTTCCTGTTTCATCGTTTGTTTTTCCAGAGGATATCAACTCAGCAGTATCTGAAGATGCCATCTGGTCTGAAGGGGGAAGGTCCCCAGCTTGCAGAATAAGAGAAAATATGTTTCGTTCTTCAAGGAGCTGGTAAGAAAACTTTTTTTATTTACATTAACTGACTTTGTACAACAAATCCTACATTTGAAGACTATGTAAGGAACTTTCATTTTCATCAAATACTCTCCCCATGGATTGCAATGCTATACAGGCCCTATCCTGTCCAAGAACTGTTGCTCAGCAGGCTTCGGCCTAGGAGATGCTCTTTAATGGACAATGCCCATGAGCAACAGTGACATTGACCCCTCGTTTGGGACATTTTAGGGAACTCCATCCCCGAATGTGTTGTATAAATGTCTTCTTTCAATGTTTTTTTTACATTTATACTTTTATAAAAAATGTTTTTTTGGGTTCTGTAGTGTTAGGTGGAGGTTTAGGCACTGTGTGGAATGCAGAATGTGTTTTGTGTTCTTTCTTCTCTTGCAGGTGTTCCTGAAGGAGAAAAGAAGAGGATGTCTGGAACTCATTCAAGTTCCCCTTTTCTTGGTGTTTTTAGAATTGTGTTTGGTTAACAGGGTGTTAACATGTTTTCTTCAGAGGTGTGGATTTTTTAGGAAACTTAATGCAATGTTGTGTATGTTTTCCTTTGGTTGTTCACAGCTACCCTGGGAAGTGTTGGGGGCTAGGTTTTCCCCAGTAGGTAGTCTAAGTTAGATAGATTTTCCCTAGAGGGCTAGATGGGATAGGCAGGCTGGTGGTCCTGAGCTGGATAGGGGTAACCAGTGCTGTCTATTAGAGCATGATTCAAGCAGCTTTCTTGGTGCCACTGAGCATCCATTGATAGATTGTAGGATAGGTGCTGAAGTTTCATCAGTCAGCCTCTGTTCCTGTAATGTTATCTGCCTGTGCCTAGCACATGTTAGGCGAGAACTTGCACAACCTCCCAGTAAGTAACACGGAGGGTAGGATGGCTTAATACCAGATGGAGATATGACTGCGGGCAGTCATTCATTTGGTTGCGGTGAGTGTAACCACTCAGTCTCCTGGGATTACTAGAATCCCCTCAGTATCAGTGCAAAGCAGGGAGAGGCAGCTGGTGACTAACTGGTTAAATGGGTTTTTCACCTGCTCACTCTTCTGTTTACTTGGCTTCAGCTGAGATGGAAGTGATGAGCTCACTTGGAACTCTCGCAGCAGCATAAACCTTGGCCAGCTGTGAGAAGGGAGTTAGAATGTTGAGACAGGAGTCAGTGTGTAAGTGAATAGTTCGGAGTTGCAGTTTGAAGTTGGAGGAGTGAGAACTGCTCAGCTGAAGGCACTGATTTGAGGTCTCTGCATTCCCACCCTATTCCTGGTAATTCTCCAGTTTGCCAAGAGAAATTGTGGAAACTGTTGTCTACAGCAGAATCTCCTGATTTTCATCCCTGGAGGGGTGAAAAGGACTGCTAGTGGATGGCTCCAATGGGGCAATCCCCTTTTTGATCCAGGATGTTTTAAAGCTGCCTGAAATGTCTAACAGTGAGTTGGATCTGACTTTTGCTGAAGAAAGCAAGTACCTGTGCTGTTGTGTTCTCTAATTAAACAGGAAGGCACAACTCTTCTGTGAATTCAGAAGTGTTAGACTATTCAAATTTAAAGTTGGCTGAAGTGTGTGATGTCCAGAGGTATGACTATATCACATTGTTCGAGACTTTAGTTTTTCCACTACCAGTGTAGTGATTCGCATGCTGGATGCCAAGTTTCATTCCATAAGCATTTTCCAAAGTGTGTTCCCAAATGTTTAAGGTGTAACTCTGAAAGAATGGCTGAATATGGATTTGAGAGCAAAGGGTGGGCAGACCCCCATCTGGAGTAACCAGCTCAGGACTAACAGGTTCAGTAAGGGCTCCTGGTTACTTTAGACAATGTCTGAAGAGAATTTTGCCCCCTGAAGTGGGTTGCAGTTTCTTCTCTGGTTATGAAGAATGGTACTAGTCGTAGTAAAATGTGTGTTCAGTTGTGGCCAGTGCCACCGGAAGCAATGTTCAATGTCCTACGACATGTGGGATTACAAAGTGAAAGTGTCCTATGTCCTACGCTATGTGGAAATATAAGTCCAAGATGTTCTATGTCCTACTGAGGTGGGAATACAAAGAGTTTCTGTCAGATACAGTCGATTTTGTTGTTCTGCAAGTTCCTAGTGCCACGATGTGTTAACTTTGGGGGTACACCCTTGCTTTAGAGAACATCTTTTAGAATAAAGTCATACTCTAGAACCCCAACTATGATTTGGACAGTTAAGTTATTGCTTCCTGTGTGGAGTTACAGGGTACCCCTCCAGAAGATAGGTCTAGCATATGCCTAGCAAAATGTGCTCCCCAGGACCTGTTTTTTGTAAATATCAATTAGGTTATATTGCTTCTGTATACCCCCACCCCTTGACCTCTAGAAGAATGAGCCTGGTATATGTTCCCAAAGCTAGGGGGTACCAATTGTCTAAATGTTTCTGAAGTCTGTGCCCAGTATAGGTGCTAGGGATAGCTAACTGTATAAAGTAGCGGGGGGGGTTACATATGAACATCCAGAACAACACCAGTCCCGGTAGTGATCCCTGTGGCACCCTGCATTAAATGTGGGAGCTGGGAGGGAGGGAGGAGGGCAGGATTGGGGTGCTGCTAAGAGGGTGAGGGATGGAACAGCTTTTTATTTACTGAGTTCAGAATCAACTTTTATTTACTTATTCAAGTGAGCAATAATTAGATTGCAGCTGGCAGTAGTGGAAGGTGAGTTGTGCCAGTCACCTGCCTTAGGACCTAAAATGAGTAAATATAAGTGCTGGGGAGAGGAGGGTGGGATAGGGGTGCTACTTAGGTGGTGGGATGGGATGACATTTAATTTACCACCTTTGGACCTGAGAGGAGTGTGTATTGGGACATATACAATGGTGGGGGAAGGACTTTTCTAGACATCCCTGGAGTTGGGATGTGGGGAGCAGGGTGGGTTGGATTCAAGGAAGGTGATGGTGGGCATGCTTGCAGGGGCCTCTTGCAGTTTGAATCTCTATAAAAATACAGATGTCCTCTCACCTGCTACCAGTTCAACCTGTGCCCACTAATGGAAAGAATTCCCAGAACTTACATAATAAATTAGATGACATGTGGGTCACCATGCACAGATACTCTATGTCAAGTCTGATAACCTAAATGCACTCAATATAAAGAGGCCACCATCATCTACTACACTCCAGACCATCTACATAGTATTGGTAAACAAGTTTCTGACACCTGCACGGGATGACTGCTGATGGGGGCTCCCTTAAAGGATACCTAAACAATATTATGACAACAAACTATTCAAAACTCTGACTCCATAGGTGACTAAAGGAAAGGCTGCTGTTTTCATTAAGGCTAAAACTACATATATATAATTTAGCTAAATGTGGTTCCAGAGTATTTGAATATTGTAATATCAGCCTTTTGATTTAAAAAAAAAACTGTCTTACCTGCTTCCTAAAATGGCCACCAAATGTGTTATGTGATTACATCATTTGAGCCAAAGTCAGAAAGATATATGGCTCTCTATAGTGCTAACTAGTTATTTCTTCCCTTTGTATAGAATTGTTTCACCAAAAAGGTCAAAACCATGTGCATTATTTTGTATAATACACATGTTAGGCTATGGTTCTGTTCATTTTGTTTATTTTAACATGCTGAAATTGTATTTTAAACCAATCAACTTTCTCTGTAGCAAACCACAGTGCAGTACAAATCTTGAATAACCTGGTAGTCTAGTGGTTATGGTGGATCCAAGATGCTACAGTGGGGGTGCTGGGGTGGTGTGTATGCTTAATATGCACTTTTTAACATTTTTATTAAACCTTTATATTTTCTGCTATTCTTTTCTAGTATGTTTTTGACAGAACCTACAAATGTAATCCATAGTTTGAATGTAAACATTTGTACAATCAATAAATCAAACTTCTTCAACAAAGTGAAATGCAGCAGCAGCATGCAAGTACATTACTATGTGTGTGTGTGGTGGGGCGGCAGCCACACCCTTCACCACCCCCTAGAGCCACCACTTTTTTGTAGCAAAGTTCTTGTTCAGTCCAATGTTAGAGTTCATACTTTCTCGAAACTCAAATATATGCTTGTCTTGTCTTCTTTTTCCATGGGAAATAATAATAAGAAGAATCAGCATTTATATAGTGGTTTTCATACACATTGTATCCCAAAGTGCTTTACATGCAATACTAGACTGGTAGTGAAGTGATTGAACATGTAGTGGCAGCCATTTCATACATTAATATCCACACACAGCTTTGGACAATTGCATGAACTGGTTTTATGGGAATGTTGGCCAGGACAACGGGGTCAGGTAGTGATCAAGGTGCTGGCAGCCCACATCTTATTTCTCACAGTAATCTGCTCATATTTCTCTCCTTCTGTTTTCCCCCTTCCCTGAATATAGCAGTACCTTGCAAGAGTGACCTTCTCAGCCCCCCTCTAGTATCTATTCATCACTATTCCTCCTCACACCGAAAACTGGTGAGCTCATCACCCTTCTGCATCATGAATACAAGTAGTAGAGTCCCCATTTTATTTTGACATATCAAATATAAACATGTCTTTCCAGTAAGTCAGGCTGATAGCATCAAGGGACAAGGGGAATGATAGGTTTTCCTATCCTTAAAAGATCTAGGCTACCTTTGATTAGGCATTGCTAAATGATGGGTGTGCACATCATTATGCACGTCATTTAATAGTGCCTAATCACAGGTGGTTTAGATCTTACATGGGTAGGAAAGCCTATTTTTCCACTTCTGCAATGCAGCTATCAGCCTGGCCTACCAGAAGATCAGGTTTATTATTAATACGTAAAAATAACATGGGAGACTGTACTAACCACATTCATGATGCAGAAGAGTAGTGAACTCACCAGTTTTTGGTGTGGGGTGCAGGTGAGAAGAATGAATGCCAGAGAGGGACTGAAGAGGCCATTCCAGCAGGGTATAGCTATATTCAGGTTAGTTGAAGACATGAAGGAGGATGTTGAGCAGATCACTGTGAGATCTGAAATGTGGGGCTGCCAACATCGTGATCACTACCTGATTGTGGATGAGAGTAGCCAGCAATGACAAAGTCTCTGAGTGGCAGGGCTGCACCTAAACTGTTACTTGAATTCAGTGTAGGGAGAGCACCCTCAGGTGGGGTGGGGGGGTTGTTGACGTTTGTTAGGACAGTATTGAGGGAGTTGTGTATAGCTCATTCAAGATTTGGAAGGGTGGTAGCCAGCCAACTCAAATTGTGGAGTACAGCACAGAAAAGTACTGGAGAAGAATTGCTGGGAACTGTCCTGTGGGGTTCTACAGATCACAGGTAAAGGAGTAGACTGACAATGGAAGTCGGGTGGATTTGCTCAAGGTATTAGTATGCCTCTCCTGCTAATAAAATCATTACCCATTCTAAGTGCAGCCCTCATGAGGGCATAAACAACAGTTTTTCTGGTGGGTCATGATGCTTATTGCTTGGCCCTCCAGGAAGACCTAGTTGTTGGTTAATGAGGTGGGAAAAAAAACAACAGGGGAACTGTACATACTACTGTCACTGTACAGAAGGGTGGTGATCCACTCAATGTTTACTGTGGGAGCAGAAGTTAAACACTAAGAATGTGGACTGGAGAGTGATTTGTGAGGCATTTTTTAACAGTGCCAGCTGATGATGCATATTGGTATAGGTGTGCACAACTCTCTGAGGTACAAGATTACAATCTGAGGTGTGATAATTCTCTTCATGAGACCGTAAGTACATATGCAGCACCAGGCAGTACTAAGGACATGGTATAGATGGTGAGGTGTTCAACAGAAGGCAGGCTAGATGCAGGGGGTTCACATGGAAAAAGAAAGCCTTATTTGTGGATTAACAAGAGAGCATAGGCTTTGGAACGTGAACCAGGCCAGTACTTTGCTCTGTGACCCTGAGTAAGTCATTACACTTCCTTGTGTTCCCAGGCGACACCTGTAAACAAGCTTTCAGCTTAGTGTCTCTCTCCTGGCTAACACAAAATAAAATTCAGTGCATCACATGACCACTAGATCATTAGGTAATTCAAGTGTTGTACTGTAATGCAGTTTGGCAAGGAAAAAGTCAGCTGGATTGCAAAACAATTTCCACAAGTTAAAGTAAACTAAATGAGCAAAATCATAGCCTAACATGTGTACTGATCAAAATAAACCACGAGTTAATACATGGTGTTGATCATTCTGGTACAACAATTCAAAACAAAAAGGGAAAGAAGAACTAGTAAGCACTATAGAAATATATGTGGGTCTCTGTTTTTGGCTCAGATGATGTCATCATGACTCATTACTTAACAGACTTGGCAGCCATCTTAGGAAAGAAACCAAGGCTGTTTTTTGAAAGTGAAAGGCTGATGTTCACATTTTTCAAAAGCTTTGAAACTGCATTTATATTATTTACATAAATGCAGTTTTAGCATAAATGTAAACAGCAGCCTGTACTTTACCTTGTTATGAAGCCAGAGTTTGGAGTTTGCAGTTTTAAAAAACTGCTTGTTTAGGTACCCTTTAAGCATGCAATAAAGTCCAGCCATTATGGAGGAAGGCACAAAATAGGTGAAATCCTCCAGTAGGCCTACAAGATGTTTTCACACCTGCAAAGATGCCTACTTGGAGTAGGAAGAGACCAGCTGGCAGAAGCCCAAAGGTAGCATTTCGCACTTGTAGCAGCCATGGAAAAATAAGTTATTTTGTAACACTGGCTGGACATTGAAATTCCCACTTCTACATAATGATATCAGGCTGGGCTTGAAGCATTGACAATGGAGAACATAATGGCATTCATTAAAGCAATTTTCCAGTATCCAGGATAATTTTAAATAACTTTCAGACACAACTCAGCTGATATTTCATTAATGTTTGGCATTTATCTCCCCATCCATTATTATTGAGGTCATTTGCAACAAAACATAATCATGTCTCCGATTTTATCTGTTCCTCCAGGTTTCCTCTTGCTGAAGGTCATAGTCATTTCCACAGCAAACAACTTGTGATGTCACAAACAAGTAATCATGACCTTAGTGGAGGAAAAGGCAGACAGAGCAGATGAAATCAGAAGGATAGACATATCATTTTCATGCATATATCCTCAGTAATTAGCAATACCTGGCCAAAGCCTTTGACTTGGTGTCCCCCCCCAACGAACTGTGCTTCGACGGCCTCTCAGCCGACACTGTTGACTGGTTCCATTCATACCTCTCAGGCCATCAACAGTTGGTACAGGTGGAGGTGTCCTGCCCCCCCATCCTAGCCGGAGTCCCACAGGGCTGCATTATGGGTCCTGTCCTCTTCTCAATTTTCCTCAGTGACCTCCCCACTGCATGTGTCTCCTCACACATCCACATGAATGTGAATGATACAGTTATCTACACTTCCAGTCTCATGGCCTCTGCCATGGTTGGGCCACTCCAGCAGGACTTTCACAACGTACTATGCTGGTTCCATGATAACCAGCTCAAGGTCAGCACCTTCGGTACCTGTCAGAAATTGGCCAAGCTCTATCTCCTCTCGCTCGCAACACCCTAAATGACATCCCATTAGAAGTGATCACTGCTTTCAAGTACCTTGGTGTGTAACTTGAGAGCAAGCTTGATTTCTCTGTTCACATAAATGATATCCATGCCAAACTCCATCCCAAACTAGGCACCCTGTACTGCAGTAAAGACTGCCTCTCCCTCCAGGTCTGTAGGGAACTAGTAACAAAACTGGTTCTCCCAGTCTTTGATTATGTGGACATTGTCTATGGCATTGCCCCCTCCTCCTCCCCCCTTGCCTGACTGGATGCCTTCTGCAGTTTTACCACCAGTGCTCCCTTCTGTACCCATCACTGCTCCCTCTACTCTTCCCTCTCCATCCTCCCCTTGCTGTCACATCACCAGGCCCACTGCACTGCCTTCATCACCAGACACTGGTTTGGGTCCCTCTGCTCCAACCATTCTTCCCTGATCTGCCCTACTCCCTACTTTTTCTACTCACTTTGGTCCAGGGTTTCCCGCACCTTCTCCATTCCTCACCCTCACTCTTCAGCTGGCCAAGCTGCCTTCTCCTACCACCTCCCCTCCCTCTGGACCCTGCTCCCTTCCCCCTTCCACCTTTCCCCTTCTCTCCCAGCCTTCAGACACTACATAAGACAACTTTCTGCACTCTTCTGTTCCTCTCTACCCCTTCCTTAACCCCATATACTCTCCTTTGTTCCTCTCCTGCTCAGCCCCCTGCCTTTCATCATATTACCCCTACCCAAAACACACTGTGCACTATGCCTCACACGTGATTGTTTACTGTTCACTGCTGTATAAGAGCCGTTATTAAATTATGGTAGCATGTATACTGCTGTCTCTGTAGGTATACATTATACTGTAATGTAATGCTGTATCTGTATTTGTTTTGTAAGTTGTGACTCCCCACAACCCTTCCCAAGCTTGCTCCTGGAAATGAGCCTTGGCTCAGAGTGCCTTTCCTGGTTACCAACTTTCAAATACTGTACATATAATCAGTAATTAAAACATAGGCTGAATTGCATGTGAATATTACATTTCAGAAGTTTTGCTGTATACTGGAAAATCAACTAAAAGTAAAACTTTCCCCAAAGAAAACATTAGGGATTTCCTGTTCCCTGAGGAACTGATGAGGGATTGAACATGCTAAATATTTATTGTGTGAAAGATAACAATAGTAGACATGGTTTGCAATCACAAATTGAGAATTCTGCAGTCTAAATGGCTATAAAAATAAGCTACACACCTATAGATTTCTGATTTGCAACAAAAATGTAAAAGTAGCACTACAGCTGCAATTCCATAGTTGCAGGAAAGATACCAGCTATAGGGCCTGCTAGGGTCAACCAGAATATAAAGGGTACTGACAAACAAGACCATCATGAGTCAGCACAACTCAAACATGAAGTGACAGTCTCAGCAGCACTGAATGAGATCTGAATGCATGACTGCATCAGCTGATGACATCCTAATGTATCACTGTCTCAGTTAACAAGCTTTAAATATTTGACAGCTTCAGCTGATGATGAAAGCCATTCAGAGCTGGGATTTTTTTTCATGCCTATATTAAGCTATCAAAATGGCTGCAGCTCATCCCAAGTCCTTAAGGCATCAGTGAGCAATGGAAATACAGGGACTCTGTAATAGAATCAGAATGATTACAGGAAACATACAGCTGCTAATCAACTATCACTCAATTACTTCAACAAAACATGTCAAAAGATTGTCTGTTGCCATATTGGTCCTTGCACAAGAAGGTGCACAAAATAGGTGATTCAATACCTTTTATTGGACCAATAGAGATTTACTGAAAAACTTTAAGCTTTCGAATCTACAGAGTTCTTCATCAAAAAGGGAATACCAGGTTTTCTTAAAAAGAGCTCATAAAACCATAAGCAATAAAAGGGATACACCACAGTGAGATGTAACAGTATGGACTGTATGTTTAATATGGCTCCAAATGCACTGCAGGTTGTCGACTGTCAGCATTGGAAGATGGTGGAAATCCCTGTCATCTTATTCGTTTATCCTGCATTTAGTGTACTGTAGGTAGATGTATACCAGATGGGCAGTTTGCAGTAAAAGCCATGTGTAAGATCCATAATGGACGTAAGGAGAGAGTACACATCCAAAGTGTTTCATTTCTGTGTGTCAATGCATACATTCTTTACATGCCTTTAGAGTGTCTGCATCTGGTTTGGAGAAACAAAAATACACACACACATACAACAATTCATCCAATTTGTTTATTAGAAAGCACTTTCTTTAAATAGCTAACATGAAGAGCTGTATACTAGTTACAGTTACAAACACTATTTAGTATACAGCAATAGGCAGGTACAGTATTACATTTTAAATGCTAAATCAAAATTATGCATTTAAGACAAGCTAGAAATGCCTCTAAAGATTCATAATCAGATGGCACTTTTGGAAGAACACTGTAGAGGCTGTGTGCACATAAAGAGAATGTACAGCCAACAATCAATTTCAGTTTAACAGTGGAGATCAGTTATAGGAGTGAAGGACAAGAAGAACAGTAGTCTGACAAAAGTTCAAACCAATAAGGAGGGTTCTGGTTGTACAACACTTGAAAACTCAACAATGAAACCTTGCTGTATAACAGCAGAGTTTTGTACTTGCTGGACTCCGGCAGAAAAGGAATCAGCCATATAATTCTCAGATGTGGCTAGATGTGCAATTTATCACTACAGACATCCATTAAGTTTAACTTTATGGAACTGCAACAAGATGCCTCAGTTGGTTTTATTTCTAAGTGAAATATTATAACAGCAGCAACTGTGCCTTTTCTTAAAATGTTCCCTAACCAGCAGATAAGAGAGCCAGGGCACTTCTGTAATTTTGTATACAGATTATTTATTGTGGGCAGGATGGAATCATACTTTGGCTCAATGGAGCTAACAACCTAATCACTTTCACTTCCCAATATGCTACCCACTCCTTTGTTCAAGCGTTTTGTGATGTCTATTCAATAGGGCATCTGTCTGGGTTATCATTTTAATATTAAGAATGTCATTTTTTTAATCTAAGACACTGTTCGCTTAACATGGCCCTTGGTACTTGAACAGTAGGTTCGATTTGCAAATAAAAATTACATTTAAAAAACATTAAAACTACAGAAGATATGTTGTTTCATGTTGAGACAGACACGTTCACTGTAACTTTAAACAAGAAGGCAGTTTATAATGTAAAATTTATGGATTTAATCATCTACAGACATGCCTGTGGTGTCACAATCACAAGAACACAACCACTGGGAAGCATTTAAAACTATAATATGAAAACAAGTGACAAATACTTGAACCGAATACAATGACTACTGTTCTCTAACAGACTGCAGAAGAGAGCACTGCATCATTAGAAGCTGACATTGTATCAATTCAGGTTTCTGTCAGAGCTATGTGAGTAATGAATAGTAATTCCCCCAAACCATGAATCATAAAGTATGTGTGACTGAATGGCAATTAGTTTTCATTATTCTGGATATTTGGCCTTGGGAACTAAAATATTTAAAATAAAGAAAATGAAGAAAAAACTCTTACTTTCACCAGGTGGCCAGGACTGGGACTAGTCCTGTTGCCATTCCATTCCCCAACTCCAGCATATTTACAGTTTAAAAATAAAGGAAAAATTAAGCTGAGCGCGTGCACTCCTGCTGTCAGCTGACAATCTGATTTACAGACATCATGCTGCAGGTTAGAGAGGGTGTACTGCTGGCCAGCCTGAATTAGACAACTACAGGCCCTCTCCCAAATGATGGGTCAGGAGGGGGGCCCACTTGTGATAAGTGGCCCTTTTCGACAGCAGGGGTTGACTGGTGGGGCTCACTGAAATGACAATATCATTAGGAGACTTAACATTTTTTATAAATCACTGTGTGAAAAGATAGGGGTGGCCACAAGACTAGTTATGACTTCTTGGGAAGGGTTAGGGAATTTTCTTTACTTTTTTCCCCTAATTTGCGAGCCAGATAATGAAAAATCAATAGCCAGAGCTCTGGGGTGCCAAGTACCCACTTGTGAAAAAGTAGTCACACACCCCTAGTCTATATTCTAACATCACAACTTCCACATTGTATCAATGCAGTTTTAATAATAGTTATGACATTCTCCACATCCACACTACCCATGTTTGCTTGCATCTAACCCTCATTCCTACCCCCACCCCCTGCTTTTATCCACTCTTCTTATTCATCACAGCTTCTCTTAATACTGGTCTTGCCTCCTGCCAGCTTTTCTCCTGACCACTGGTTATTCAGTTATGATGTATAGTGTGGAGTTGTTTAACATGGAAAATCATGCTACATTAAAAGTCTTTCTGTTGTAGTAGTGACATTTGTAATGAAGCAGAACAACTCTTCATTCTGCTGCAGTACATATGTCATACAACAATGTTGCTGAACAGCTGATTATCACTCATTCTATCGCCAGTAGTGCTCTAGCAAAGTGTATGGTATCTACACTTAAAGACTAACAGACATCTGTTGATCAGATCTGCATATTCGAACAACCTGTGCCACTGACAGGCTGTGCAGGTTTTCATTTTTCTTGCAGGAAGACTTAACAGGAGAGCTTAAATTGAAGTCATAGCATGGAGTTTTCAACCAAAGTTGTTTGAATGAATTCTTGAACATGTTTGATGTGAAAGGGGCTGAAGAATGTTTCAATGCATGTTTTACAGTATTGTAAGTAAAGATTGATTAAACAAATGTGTTTAGTGGGTTTTTCACTATACACTAAACAAAATAATGTATGGGAGCCCCAATACACAACAAGGCTGTTTTTTCACCTCATGGTTACAATGATGACAGACTGACCTCTCGAGCTTCGCTTTCATGGTTCCCGCCATCATGGCAATCACTTGGTGAAAAAACAGCCTTGATGCATATAGGCTGCCATACATTATTCTATATGTGAAATATTGGATTTGGCAGTGTTCTAATGTGTGTCATTAACAGCTGTGTTCTAACACCATGCTCCTGTATTTACTGTTGTCTGTACTACCCATTACTCTTTCCCCAGGGTGCATCTGGAAACAAGTTGTTGTCAGATGAGTGTGCCCTCCTGGGAAAATATTCAAACTGAAAAAGAATGTGTTTCTTCTTAAACAAAACTCCCTCCCCACCCCAATATTGTCTGGCCATTTCAAAAAAAAATCGTGATAGTTTATAATGCTCAAAATTATATTTTAAAAGCTGTAATGTTTTAACTGTTAGACTTAGAAAAGAAAGTATTTTTTGAAAGCTTGTAGACCAATTAACATGAATAGAACATAAGGATACAGTTATCTTGTGTTGATACATGCTTATGCATGTCAGTATGATATAGTAAATGTTTTTAACCATGTTATGTTTTTATATACTGATGCACGGAAGATGAAGCAACTTCATATATCAATATATAAAATTAGCTGGCTTAAAGCTTTTTTTAAAAAAATATAGCGTTTATTCATTTTCTGAGCCAAATACAATACAGAAAACAATGTGTTCCATCACTGACTACATTCAACTTAGGTTGTTAACAGTACAGTGGCTTTGTGTAAACTATGTTTGAGACAGAAATTTACTACAGTCTTTGATGACTGGTAATAAGCGCATACAGTCTTGTTTCTGGTCAAAAAAGGTTCTTCATTATTATGCAGAATGGTGGAAAAGCGAAACTTTGACTTACCTTATGTCAGGGGAACCTATCTAAACCTGTTGCTTCATTCATGTCATATATGGTCAGCACTGACAACAGTATGTGAACTAAAAAAAAACCTTAAAACTGGCAGGAGTCCAAAAATTTTAGTGTGTGATATAGATCTACAAATGCTATCAAACTCAAATGAGAGGGGGAAGAGACCCCAGGGGTAAGCCTAAGCACAGAAAACAGCACCCACAGAATCTATTACGGATTATGTGAATTATCTATCTTCATAATGTAAAGGGCACAATGTGACCAGTTCCAGAGGAAGTTAGGCTGAGCATGCTGTAAATTTGTAGTTATCTTTTCCATTTGGTTAATACATGGCCTGCCATTGTGCAAGGGTAGGAAGAGCTATAGATATCCATAGCGTCATTATAACTTTGTGAACTTCACCCAGAAAAATGCCTAGTAAATATAGATTTGAATGGTAAATCTCCTCGGAATATAGTAACAACATTAAGTTGAAATAGGGAGGTTTTTAGTTCCGAGGGAATTCCCCAAAGCTCCTCTTGGAACAATTGCCAAAATTGTGATAACAGAGGGCAGGATATAACAATAAGTGAATTTGTGGAATTCACTTCACTACACAACTTCCAACAAGCGGCTGTTTCCATTGCACTCTGCTTTCCTTGGATCATCGGGCTACGAAAATAGCAAACATTCATTTTACATACATAATCAGGCCAAAAAAAGTAAAAAAGTGGGCATGAACCGTACCCCAGGAACTTTCCCATTCTTCTCCCATGGACATTATCTCCAATTCCCATTCCCACCTCTCTTTAATATACAAAGTATTATGAGGGAAAAGCATCATCAGTTTCTATAAAGCTGAGATATTAAATGTGAGCAGTTTGCTTCCCACCTCTAAAATATGATGTATGTAATTGAGAAACTGAGTTCTAATGAATCCATAAGGGACTGAGAAACTGATGTCGTAGATACTGTATCTATAAAAGCTGGCCACTGCTAAACCATACTTTTCTTTCAGCTTGGAAAATGGTAAATTTTTTCTTTAAGTTGGGAAAAAGGCAAAATCACAGAATCTTTAAATAATTTAAAATAAGGGGTAAGCCCTACCTTAATCCAGTGATGATATCTATGCTTGATCACTGCAGGAGGAAAGCGATATCAAAATCTATAGCATATAAAGGCCCCATTGTCCTCCTAACTTCCTGCCTTCCCACAATATTATTTCACCAAAATAATATATGTTCCAACTACAGATTGGTGACAATGGAATCTATCAGATGCAGTGGATGAACAAATAAAGAACAAGTCGGGGAAGAATAGGATCATGTACCAATTCCACCATCTTCAAATGGGCTTATAACCTTCTATAAGCCAATCACAAAGGATATGTAAATAAGCAACTTAAAAACAGACATGAAAATTAGGAAGTCCAAGCTCCCCCGCCTGCTGGGAAATTGTAAAACTTGATACTGTATTGTAGGCCTAGTTCCTGCCCATAAAAAACAAACAATGTGTTTGTTCCAGGATGTAAATTCTCCTGATGAATGAGCCACTGGTAGCCTCTGAAACATACAGAGCAGCTGTGAAAGTATATTCATTCGATTCACTTAAACTTTCTGTAAGAGATTCAAAGGTAATAATGCCTAGCACTGTAAATTTTCCTCTATAGTTTTGGGGGGTTAACTTGGCTAAGCTGAGCCAGATCCCTGGGTATTCTAACCTCCAGAAACTTAACATTTGGACACTCCAAGATAAAATTGATTAAATCCTGGTATATCATTTAAAGGGTCTGTGTTACAAACTATTACTTCAGTGATCTGTCAATTTAGTTTGTATCCTGCCAAATCTCCAGAAGGGTCTAGAAGAGCATATAGATGTGGTATCGGTTTCAACATGGTCAGCTAAATAAACAATCATCTGCAGAAAGTACCAGTTGCTATTCCCTGTCTCCCATCTATACTCCCTGAAAGTTTAGATCTCTCAATAAACAGAGGCTCTATATAAAGAGCAAATAATATGGGTGAAAAGGCCAACCCTGTTGTGTGCCCAAAAGGAAGAGACAGCATTCCATTTATTTTACAAAGCTTGGGTGTCAAATAAATAGAATTAAGCAAGACCATAAGCTCAGATGGGAAATCAAAAGCACAAAGAGTAGACTGCAAGAACTCTTAGGAAAACCCTGTTGAACACCTTCACTGCATCCAAACTTAGAAAGAGAAAAGATTTCCAACCTCATATGACTTCATGTAAAACATGAAGTGTCCCCTTCACATTATCTGGCATTTGGTGAGAGCTCTTAAAAGTGGTCTGATCTGTATCTATAATAAGGGGAAGAAATTGTTCAGTTGTTAAAGCATTATGGATGTATAAAATGTATAATTGGAATCAAGAATAGAGATGTGCCTATATGATGCTGGATATAATGGGTCCCTTCCTGGCTTGACTTGAAGCATTCATTTAGAAAAATATATATATTATCCAGTTACCAAAGAATAGACATATATTTCTGGCCCTGACAATTCCAAAGGTATCTCATATTAAAGAAATTATCTTTTGTAAGTTCTAGTTTTGGAACTCTTAGAGATAAAAAATTATTTTTTTTTAAAGAAAGTTTGGAGTCAATTAATTAAGAATTAGTCCTATTACTACAGTTCAGTTCACTTCAACATTTTGTGTTTGACTTTTTCAGTCTTTACAAAAGTTCAAACAAACAAACACATAATATAATGTATAAAAACATTACGTGCACATTTATACATTAATACATAAAAAAATAATAGAAGCATAGGTTTCAAAATGTTAAGTCCCTTCGTTCTTTCTTATGAGGTTGCGGCCTCTAAAAACGTTGCCACATTTTGCATTGTAGTATAGTCTTCAGTTATCAAGAGTATTTAAATGATTTCTTCTTCTGTAATATTTTGACAAGTAATTATGTTTGAAACATGAATTTCTTGAATCCAAAAACAATGAAATATTACATGCAATGAATCCTTTATTTGGTTCAAACCACAATAACATTCTGTGTTTTGTGCTGGATTTTTACCATATCTTAAATCTGTTATTTTTCATTTATAGAGGCATATTTTGTACTTTGCCATAGCATACCCAAGAGAAGGTTCTTCAATGGGTAGCAACTATTCCTCACATTTATGTATTAATTTAATTCTGGGGTATCATTCGGATATTTCAGATTTTTTGATAATATAAATATCGAATTATTTGTCAATGTCTTTAATCTCATTTTAAAGAGTTGAGAATATTTACTACAAACGATTACACCTTTTTGTTGAAGTTCCCATAAATAGGATAAACCAATTTGATTCAAGGATGAGATAATCATTTCTAACCAAAACTGATGTAAAGTGCTTTGTTTTGAAGTAAACCTTTTCCTTGAGACATAAAGCTGGCAATGTCTGTGAATTAATGTTAGATATTTTAATCCAGTAATTTAGAACTTTAGATGTAATAGATACTAATAACCTGTTCTGACCTAATTCAGTCATTACAAAGGATGATGGCATTGAGGGGGATATCCCAAGAAGTTTTTGTAAATATGTAGTAAGATGGTTTCAAATGAATCGTAAGTGTTGGACCCCCGAATTTCAGCACCATTGGACAGAACTGGTGACGATGTGCTCTCTATTGCTATAAAAAGGGGGAAAAAGAATATCCCCCAAACCTGTGATGAAATCTGATAAAATCCTTTTATAGCTGTTTATTCTAAGTATTTCCAATGACCATTTGCCATTTCAGGAGCATACCAGTCCTAGACAAATTAATTATTTGACTTGTTCAATAAGCTGGATGTGCCAGATGTATTTTGTATTCTTTCTCCAAAAAAAATCAGGTTTTATGTGTCACTGTCATTCTAGATGTGTTAACATGATTTTTGAATCTATTTTTTGAGTGTATTATTGATAGATGTTTTTTTAGATGCGACACATCCAATAAACTGCAAACACACTGTATTAACACTATTTTTGTATCAACAGAATGTATCAATCCAACCTTTTCATATTGATACATAAAATGGCATGATGGTTTAACTTTTCTTCTTTACTTTTTCTCAATTTTGGTAATGCTGCACATCATTTAAGTAGAAACTTTGTAATTTTAAACCTAATTTTCAGTTATCTTATGCCTTTAATTGTGTTGTGAACATTTCACTCTCCCCTCTAGCAACCCCTACTCTTCCTTGCTTGTGAAAGTGTCAAATGATAATAAATACATTTTTTAATGAATGAAAAAAAAACCTTAATGATATACTACAATGTTACTAAATAATTTTAACCACATCTTATGCCTCTTATAGCATCACATACATTTCACTACATTTCGCCACAAACCTTCTTCTAGACCAATTAGACTGTACAGTATGTACTGTACAATTGTACTGTATATTCAGTACTCTTTTAAATCAATTACAGTATACGGTATATACAGCACTACATGTACAGTACTTGAAACCAATTCTACTGTATACACTATACAATTCTACTGTATAGCCAATACTCCTTTAAACCAATTATACAGTATATACAGTACTGTATATACAGTACTTTAAACCAATTATTCTGTATATATTATACAATTATTCTGTATATCCAGTACTCCTTTAAACCAATTATATGTTATATACAGTATATGTCGTGCTTTTGTCTTTAGATGCTCCAAGTTAAATAATAAGGACAGGTATACATACTATGCATTTAAAGATTAACAATTGTCCTGTGTTATCTAAGGGTGTATGCCTGTAAATGTTTTATATATGTGCAACTGGACAGTGTGATCTTTTCAAGGTATGCTGATGCTCACCGCTCAGTTTGTCTACTTAAAATAACCTACAATGTATTTATTTCCCCTGTACAATCCCTTAGAGGATCAGTGTTTATGCAGGGTTTCATTTTAACTTAACCGAGCACAGGTAATCTTATACTGTATATAGAGTCATGTCTAGTTTGCAAGAATCATTTCCCGCAATTGATTTAATTCTGCAAGTGGGAGTGAAACTTGGCAAATTGTTATTAATGAAAGTAGTCTGGGGTGAGAGTGCTATAACCTACAAGTTTATATTTCTTGTCTTTTTCTCCTGCTTACTTAAGGGGGTGGAGGGACTGTATTTGAGCAATATGTTATACTGCATTGTCCTCTAAAGAAAATGCTGAGCAGATATTTTGCCTCTGCTCAGTGAATGCATTTGTACCTTGAATGTATGTACATTTTGCTACTTTGTCATATGATACTCCATAAATAAAAGTGAAAAAATATACAGTACTGTATGTACAGTACAGTACTTTACACCAATTATACTGTATATGCCTTGCAAAACAACTTTGTTAATGCATCCGTTAGGGTAACTTAATGCCACAAAAGTAGGGAAATGTGGCATTAGGGTTTCCAACTCTAACTCCCAACCATCAAGCAGCAAAAGGAAAAAATATTAGGGTTTGGGCCTCCAGAGTTTTGGGGAATTAGTGGTAGGGTCTTCCTTGAGGTTGTCAACTCTAATGTTCATCCACTCCCTGAACAAACAATGTCAAACATGATCTCCTTCCTGCAGGGCCCTGTGTGAAGAAAACTAAAACAAATTGTGTTGGCAACATGTGGTGACAGATACTTCTCTACCTTTAAAGAATGCATTACTGTGAGGCACTGCCTTGAACATGTACTTTGTGCTTCAGACTGGAGGCTACAGGCTGTCAGGAGGGGTGAGCATTATGGTTGTCAACCCCATGAATGACCCCACCACTGATTCATCAAGACTCCAGAGACGCAAAACTCTAAAATGTTTTCCTTTTGTTGCTTCTGGGGTTGGGGTTAGGAGTTAGGGTTGGAAACCCTAACACCACATTTCCCTAATTTCGTATTGTTAAGTTACACTAACTGGTGCATTAACAAAGTGGTTTTTGCAGAAAGTTTCCTTTCTGAGACAGTAGAATCATATCCTCATTCATGCAGATCACTTAGGACCTATGTGAATACGTACAGATGTGCAAGACCCTTTGGGCTGTGAACTGTGGGAAGACTCTGTTCTCCTATGGAACTGCAGGGCATGACACATTCACTCTGTACACATTTACTCTTCACAGATTCAGTACACAGTCACTCTTCACACATTCACTCTTTATACATTCATTACATAGTCACTCTTCAGACAGTCACTTTTTACACATTCACTCTTTTTTTAATGTTGACTCCAAATTTTCAAGATAGCCATTTTATGACTGCTTATAAACATGACGTGTCATTTATAGCATATTGACTGAAATACCTCTTCACACCACAAGTGCAAAAACACATTTGATCCAGGATTTAAGAAATTACACCTGTCACATTTGTGAGGTGGTGTGGAAAAATTGGCATGTTGAAAATTTGGAGACATTATATTGAAAGTTAGCAAACTTACGAGTGAATGTTAAAATACTAGAACATTCAGTCATAACCTGGGCATTTTACCATATTTGTACACCAAATTACCATATTTGTACACCAACTTTCCAGCACACCTTCTTATCACCCCACCTCATGAACCTGGTAGGTAAAAATTTTTGAATGCACACAGAAACGTCATTCCACACCACCAAAATGTCATTCTGCACCACAGGTGTGAAAACAAATTTTGGCAAGGATCTAAAAAATGACAGCTGTTATGTTCATGAGATGGTATGAAAAAATGGCTACATTGAAAATTTGGAGTCAAAATATTTAAAACTACCAAAGTTATGAGCGAATGCAGACAAATTTCAACATACATGCATGACGTTGCCATTTTTACATATTTTGACCCCAAATTTTCAACATAGCCTTCTTATAACCCCACCTCATGAGCAAGGGCAATGTAAATTTGCAAATCCTGCTTGAAAAATGATTTCAACAAGTGACCATGAAATCATCTTTCGGGCCTGATTTGCATAATTTTACTGCCATTGCTGATGAGGTGGGGTCCCAATAAGGGCATGTTGAAAATTTGGGGACAAGGTACAGTATACAAAAATGACAAAGTTATGCAACAAAGTTCAAAACCCTATTGAAATATATTGAACTGCACTTACCTTAGTTTCTGATACTGCAGTTGATGGTTTCAGCAAGACATGTCTTGGATCGGAGAGTGGACCTTTGCTATGGGGCATGTTCAGGTCAGGGAGGGTGTGTGGGGGATGTCTGGAGTGGTGGGTGCTGAGTGGGAGGTCAGGTGTGGGGGTCAGATCAGTGAGGTACCATTTTATTTGTTTACAGGAGAAAAAACATTGAGGGATGGGCTTCTTTATTTCAGCTTATTCTGATACTAGGGTTTGGGCACCCTGGTGTTGGGCTACAGTTTGGGGACCAGGTGCAGGTGACCTGGAAGGGAGGGGGATCCCGAGAAGCAGTACCAGGGTGGGCACCCTGGTCCACTTATAATTTAAAAAAACTGGGAATGGGAGGGGGCAACCTAGAGGGGAGGGTGGAGAAAGAAGCGGTACCGGGGGTGGGTTCCCTGGTTCATTAAATCAATCAGTCAGTCAGTCAGTCAATCAATCAATCATTCATTAGATAGATAGATAGATAGATAGATAGATAGACAGGCAGACAGAAAGACAGACAGATTAATAGACAGACAGGCAGAAACACAGACAGACACAGAGAAAGCAGACAGAAAAGGGGATCGGTGGCTCACTCCTGTCACTGAAGCCCAAAGCACAAATTCCAACTATGGCTGCAAATGTCAAGAAAGTCTCGCTGTTCTCATACAGAGAACGTGGTTGAGCAGCTCCTCTCACTAACCTGGACAAGCAGGATTTTGAGGTGCACAGAAATGTATTTCTGACTACTTTTTAAAAAACAAACAATAGAATCTAGCTAAATGGGTCCTGTTTTGCTAGGTTCAGGTGTTTGTTTTAAAAAAGGATTGTTTTTTGTACATATTAATGTTTTTAAGTTTAAAATGATGAACAAAATGGCAGCCAACACGATCAGTATTTCTGTCAGCCGGGCCATAAATTCTGAAAATAAGCGGTTGGGCTCATTTTTTTCTTTGCTGTTTGCAAGGTAAATCATAAAATAAGTAAATAAGCAATCACAATCTTTTTTTTTTTTTTACGGTTCGTGTCAGGACCTGAACTCTTAAATCATTATACCTCTGGAACCATATAATATTTTTTCACAAAACCTTCCAAAGGCACACCCTTGGCATGGCCCCCTTCACCTCTGAAAATTTTATGAAAAAATTCCACACCATCTAGGGTGTAGGTGACAGCAAAACATACCCAATGTTAAGCACTATATAAGAAAATCAAATGTGTTTTTCCCCCAATTTTGGTGCTCTGTATCTCAAAAACCAAACAAGATGCCATCACAAAACTTTTCAATTCTTTAGACTCTGGCAGCCTGACAGTGCATGCCAACATTTGGGCTATTTCATCAAATGGTGCCAAAATTGTTAGGGTGCAAAGCTGGGGTTTAATATTAAACAGCCTACTCAACACTAACTATAGGGGCACTACCATACCACTATAACACAGTATACATTTAATATCATCAAGGTTTTTTTTAATCATTCTATTGATGTTCCCCACAGGCTTGCCTGTCAAATCCCAGGCAACCTCCAAAACCTGACAATCTTTTACCTTCACCACAGCTTCCATTGCCTGACCCACTGGTGGGACATTCAGGACACAGAAATCTAGCACTAGCAAAGGGAGCAGGTCGAGTTAGAGAGTACTGACCAACATCCCAAGGCCTGCCAATTTTTTCACCATTGGTTTTCTTCCCTCCCACCTCAGAGGAAGATACCACTTGCTGATCTACAAGTCTGTGAATTCAGTAGTGAGTTGTTGTGGGATCAGCAGATGTCTCCTCCACCCTTGATGAAGGTATTCAATGACTGCACTGTTTCCTGGGACACAAGTTAACAATACAGTAGTCACTCACTGTAAGGAATGAGTTATGAGCTATAATGACTGTTTGTTATAGTAACTCATTCATTAAATCAAGGAATGCTAAATTAAACAGCAGAACACAGAGTACAGCATTATCTGCATTAACATCCCACTCAATAATGATTTGCCAGCTAATTTTCTCCAGCTGCTTTCTGTACTTGATAAAAAAAAAGTTGTTATTTATTTTATCAGTTTGGATTTAAAGATTGGACTACAATACAGTACTTTAGAAAAGCTGTAATCTGTGATATCTACCTTCTCCTGCCATTGCTCCCCACCCCGACACCTCCTACTCACCGGCTGCCTCCCACTCTCCCCTACAATATCAGTTTATTTGCTTTTTTAAAAAAAATAGAAACCTTAGACTTTATAAACAAAAACACAGATTTCAGGCTTAGGCCTATATCGGGACTCATGCCCCATTTCCGTGCTTCATCTAATCGCATATACAACCAGCCCACTCATACTCATACTCATGCTATCACATCTGCTTCCATTCAGTTCTACCATCGCAGCACCAGTTTAGTCGTTTTTATTATTTACTGTAGTTTTATTATTTTAGGGGTTTTTTCCTGACTTTCCCAAACTTACTAGAAGCTCATGAATGAGCGAGGATCTGCCATTCTAACAGACTGTGGTGAGCTGAGGTGAGCCAGGGGGCTGGGCCAGGTCAGAAGGAATCAGCTACAGCTGCAGCAATAGGTAATACAGTACTGCACTGTATTGTGTTTGGTGAGATGGAGGAGACTGTGTACGGCTGTGCAAGGGAGCACTTTCGGCAAATTGAAAACAGAGGCTCTTGGGAGCCATGATGAGCATTCGTTATAGCCGAATGTTCGCTATAATGAAATTCATTATAGTGAGAGGCTACTGTAATGTGTCAGGCCTGTTGCCAGGCAACCTTCACTGAAAGCTGAGAGTATTCATGCAGACATTACGACAGCCTCCTGCAGTGATGACCAAGGTTTGGAGCAAGAATTAAAGTTTTCGGCATGGCTAGTGGTTCCCCAGCCGTTGCGCTAGTGGGGTGCCCATCTTTTAGGTTTTAGAGTTTCTCCCATTATTGTTATTTACATATTTGAGTATAATTGTTAATCTGAGCATGTGTGAAGTCTGTTTAATAACTTCATTAATATTGTTTTGTGTGTCTACTTTGAATTTGTCTTATTTGTTCCTTATTTTAGGTCCCTAGTTAATGTTGCTGTTCCCTCCATCCAGTGTTTATTTTTTAATTATATATGAGTTCTGGAACCCAGTGACATTAGTTGGGCTGAAGCCTACATTATAAGTCTAATTAATTATTCAAGAGCTAACGTAGCTCACTGATTGGCTGCTGTGCCGGTCTGAAATCCCTAAGAAGTGCCTGGCACAGCAGCCACACTACACCTGACAGCAGCAGTGGAAAAACAAGTGTTTTCGCCACTGCTGTCACTGTACCTTAACACATAGTAAGGTGCTGTAGTGACAGAATGTGTCCTCATTAAAATAATAAAACAAGAAGAAACAGTTTTTCTTAAACCCCTGCCCTTCAACATTGGTCCCGGCAGTTACAGCAGCAATAGTGTTGTCACTGAAGCTTCCTCAATAAAATAAAATAATATTTTTCTTACCCTTCCCTGTAAACTCCCACCCAACAACATCGCTCCCAGCATGAGTGGCACAGGTTCCCAGACACAACTGAAGGGTGAGCATGCACTGCCTCAGAAAAAAAACAAAACAACAAAATAAAACACCTGGGGGAAAAAAGATCATTATTGTGATTAGACTTATAATCGCAATAATGACCTCATAGCTGGTCATTTCCTAATGATTAATGACTGGCTCAGCTGAGCCTCGAGCCATCCTTCTCCCCCAACTGGTCATTAATCTCTAGGAAATGACTGGATCTTTGGTCATTATTGCTTAAATGAAACTTTCCATGCAGGGTTTCCACTCAACTGATGTCACTGGGTTCCAACTTCCAGAATGGCTAACTAATTAAAAACAAAGTTTGGGTGAGGCAAAAGGCTGCAATAAAATGGGACTCTACATAAGGACAAAATAGAACTTTTCCAAAACAAACACACAAAACAAATTTAGTAAATATCAAGGGAAGAGGAAACACTAGCTGATCCCACAACAAAACACCGCTGTGGGAAAAAGGTTGCATTAAAAAGGGAACATAGAGTAAATAAGAAAAAAAAGAGACTATTTTAAAAACAAACACACAAAACAAACTGTGACTGTTAAACAGACTTCTCACACACCTAAATGTACAGTTATATTAAAAAGTAAACAACTGGAGTCATGTTCCCTGTAAAGAGTTACTAACACCTTAGAGAAAACTAAGGATATCATAATATGCATCTTAACCCTGGATTGTTGTTCCTTGTTTGTTCACTAAATCTATCATCAATGCACCTGTTGCTTTGCTCATGGATGCTGCATATTTAAACTGTATTTTTTAGTCCTTGCACAGCAACTGCAACTTGAAATTTATTTATTGCACCCTGTCAAATTGTTCTCTGCTCTCCCTTTCCCCCCAGGATGCATCTGGAAATAATGTTTTACCAGTTCAATATGTTTTTCCTGGTAAAACTTTTGAAACAAAGAAATATTATTTTGATATAGTTCACCTTGTACCACATAGCTATATAACACCAGTGGTGATAAATTTTCCCGGATAATTTTATCACTCTATCTAATCTCCAGATAAAACATTTATCTAGAGTTTAAATATACCACAATCAGGTCCTTGACCTTTACACAGAACAGACCCAATCAGAGACCAGCAATCACAACACTGATGGTGGCGCTACCAGCTACGCCACCAAGGCAACTGGAACCTGGCCTGTCCTAGAGCACATTATTCTTTTTCCAATTTATGACCTGGCGCTCACAGGCAATTACATTTACAATCACAAGAGTGTTGTGTGCATATCTGTGGAACACATGCAAACAGAAGAGAGAAAGAAGTAAGTGCCTCAGTTGGGACTTGAACCCAGACTGCCCGGGCACTTACTTGTTTCTCTGTTCTGTTTGTATATGTTCAGAGATATACACACCTCAATCATGTGATTGTAAATGTAATTATCTATCAGCACCAGGTTGTGCCTGGAGAAGAATAATATGCCTGGGGTCAGGTCAGGTCGTTGGTGCACAGCTGGTAGCACAACTACAATGGTATTCCGGGTGGCCTGGGTTCAAGTCCCTAGCTGAAGCACTTACTTCTTTCTTTTTCTGTTTGTATGTGTTCCATACATATGCACACCACACTCTTCTGATTGTAGATGTAACTATCTGTGAAGCACCAGGCTGTGCACTGGAGAAATAATAATGTGCTTTGGCAAAGGCCAGTTTCCAGTTGCCTTGGTGGCACAGCTGGTAGCGCAACTGGAATGGTATTCTGGATGGCCAGGGTTCAAGTCCCAGCTGAGGCTCTTATTTTTTTCTTTCTTCTGTTTGCATGTATGCATCAGACTCTGGGCTGTAAGCTATGTGCTCTAAGAACACAAAAGAAAAACCATACCAATTGATGCAAAGATGCCTTATCTCCTGGTAATCCTGCAACCAAATGAAATTTTCAGTTGGAAGGGAAGAGTGAGAGGAAGCCACAGGTCACAGCTGTTTCAAATGCCTCACTCTCCTCTTCCAGCCAGATGCCTCTGCCCTTTGGGGTGGCCCTAATGGTTTCTCCCTTGGGGGGGTGCCAGGGCATCTCCCCATATCTATGGGCAGAACCCTATCTTCCTGCCTGGAGGCCAGATTTCAGGAGGAGGGGCTGAAGACAGTGGGTCCTCTGCAGCAGGGCTTTGTGGACTGTTTATAATTTTCAGTTTGGGACATCACAATATGTTGCCGTGGAAACGATCATAATGTCAGAGGCAGAGGATTAGATTGTGTATAGTCAGGCAGCAGTAGCTGATGAACTCCAAGGGACAAAGATGCTATTGGCAGGCTCATTTCTCTAGAGTAAAGAATTAAGTAGAGAAAAATAGGTTTCTCAGGTGTCAGCAGTACATTAGATATTTATAATAAACTGATATTTACTCATTTGTGTGTTTAAGGAACTAGTGATTGTCAACAGCTGACCTCATATTTGCTGTTTGACTTGATTGCCTTGGAAAGCAGTGTGCTGTCACAAATAAGCATAACATGAAGTCACAAAATCCTTGTGAAAGTTATCATACAACCTGCAAGGCTACTGTGGTAAAACTGAGTAGTGAGCCTAGGAGGTAAAACTAATGACGAATGGAAAAAGCATTCCCTAGTAAATTGTAATAGGTGAATACATTATTACATCTTGAACTATAAACCTGCTGTTTAAGAAATCAAGCAGCTGCTGATTCCATTTCCTGTACTGTGACTTTTCAAGTGTTGATTGGTGTGATAACAGTTGCAAAAAATTAGGAAAAGGGGTCAAATAATTATCTCCATCAGTGTGACCAAATCAGAACAAATTCATGTGCATCAAACTGCAATCTAATGAGAATGAAAGGAGAAAAGAGGCCTGTTTCCATGGCAAATTGCAACTATTAGAAAGAATGGCAGAGATCCTCTAAACAGAGAGGGGCACCTCAGAAAAGGGTCCAATGATACGTGAGAGTTCAGTTTTACATTTAGATTACTGTTGCTCATTCACGTTTTTCCTTTAATGAATTTAGTGTTTGGGAAATGTAAGGGATTAATATTATTTGCAATGTACTTCACCCTCAATTTATCCAAAATCCACTATGCCAGTCATAGTGATTTAGGGTATGGTTCAGACTGCCCCACACAACATTATTCTTACCTGGCAGGATTGTGGATTCCTAATATAGAGGATAATTCATTACATTAAGTTCATTCAGTGCTAGTCGGCAAATGTTAAAAAAAGAGTTAAGAGTATGTCATCATCAGTCATTATCATATCCAATTCTGTGTATTGAAAAATCAAGAAAATGCAACCCCATGAGGCTACCACACCTTTAAGACTCCCTTTGCATTTGCATATCAAAGGGATCAGCCTCCGCTTGATGAAACCAGACCACAGTGTTAGCAACAGAATTGGGAATCACCTAATTGTTACACCATCAGAACCAGACATGAGCTTGCACCCATGAAGGACTGGTTGGGGATGTGGATTTCTGTGCAAACTTAAATATTTGTGTAAAAAGAGCAGTTGCAGTAAACTCTCTTTGAACAGCTTAACACATTTTCATCACCTCTAACCATCTCTACCACAGCAACAGGGTCAGAGGATGACTCTGGCCTATCAATTAGGAGAAGCTGCCTGAGGAGAGAGCCACATGGCCTCCCAGATTTGTGATGGACCTTATTAATTCATGTGCCTTTGCAACAGTCAAATGCCTGCCAAGTGGATGACCTCCAGAACTGACTCAATTATCTGACAACTCAACCGACCAATTGGAGCTTCTGATGCCTCCTTGAACAGCAGTGGCTGAGGGGAACCCAAGACAGATCTGCATGAGATCACAAGGGGAGCAGTCTACATTCATCTTCAGAACAGCCTAGGAGCTGAGTTCTGCTGACAGCTTGCACTGCAGAAACAGACTGCATATCTTAGATGAAAGTGAACTGAGAAGCTGACCCACTGCTTAGAAAACAAACTCTGGCCAGAGCCAATAGGGCTGCAGGTGAGGAATTTGGTGTAAAAATATTGAAAATTACCAAAGTTACGAGCCTTCGTTAGCAAAATGTATTGTATGCTCATAAATTTGTTGTTTTTGTAATATTACTAGACCAAATTTTCAACATAGCCTTGTTATGACCCTGCCTCATGAAGAATGGTAGAGCAAATGTTCAAATACTGCCTGAGCTGGCCCACCAGTGCATCAGTAGCACGTTCGTTCACAACACCGGCAACCTGGGTTTGGGAATGAGTCTGGGGAGCCAGAGGACTGGCCGGGGGAGGAGGCTTGAGCATCTCAGGGACCACTCACCTTCTCCAGGGGAGGAGGGATCAGGGCTCGGTGCTTGGCTAACCTTGGGCGGAGGCACAAGTAACAGCAAGCACAGCCACTCATGGGGGAGCTGCGTGACAGACATTGGCTCTTAGCACCTTGACATCAGGGTGCACGTCACATGGCACAGAAAACAGAAAAATGGCTCATGGCACTCCTGGTAGATGGAGTGCTAGGCCCAGATCCGCAATGCCCCTACCTGTCCTGGAGTAAGGCATCCTGATGAAACTCAGGAACTCAGGGTGTACAGGCCCCACATTGACCCCACCTGGGGGGCAAACCACAGCTCCATGGGGGATCAACCACTCTGGGATCCAGGTAAGAGGATGAGGACTTGAAGGCCATAGGAGACTCCCAAAGGTAGTGGGAGTGCCACAGGTGGGGAAAGCATAAACAGCAAGTCAAATCCTGCCCGAAAGGTGATTTCATGCAGGTACTACGAAATCAATGTTTGGGGTTCAAATACACATTTTGGGCTGGAGTTGAAAAATGACAGCTGCCACATTCATGAGGTGCTGTAAAGAAATGGCTATGTTGAAAATTCCGGTTAAAAATATTGAATATTACCAAACTTACAAGCCTGCATTTGCAAAATTCAACATACAGTTGCCTGATAACTTTTTTGGTTTTAAATATTTTTACACCTGATTGAGAATATAGCCTTCTTATTACCACATCTCATGAGGAAGAGCAGAGAAAATGTCCAACTCCTGTTGGAAAGGTGATTTCACACAGGGACCACAAAATCACCTTTTGGGATGTGAAAAAAAACATTTTGTCCAGGATTTGAAAAATGACAGCTGTCACACTCATGAGGTGCTCTAAAGATACGGTTATGTTGTGAATGTAGGGGGAATATATTGAAAATTACCAAAGTTACAAGCCTGAGTTTGCAAAATTCAAAGTAGGCTCTTAACTTAGTTGTTTTTTAATATTCTTACACCAAATGTTCAGCATAGCCTTCTTATGATCCCACCTCATGAACAAGGGCAGAGAAAATGTTCAACTCTTGCCGAAAAGGTGATTTTGCACAGGGACAGTGAAATCACCTTTCGGGACAGATCTGCCTAAATGACAGTTCAATTGTTCATGAGGTAGGGTTCCAAAGAAGGCATGTTGAAAATTTGGGCCAAAAATATGCAAAAATGCCCAAGCTATGCCACTAAGTTCAAAACCCCATTGAAATACTGTACATAGATTTTTACACCTATTTTTTCAATTCGCAGTCCGGCTTTGAAGAGTGAAGATTTTTATTTTTTTTTGTTAGTTGTTTAACCAGGACTAGCACACTAAGCTGAAAGCTTTTTTACAGGTGCAACCTGGGAGCACAGGGAAGTTAAGTGATTTGCTCAGGGTCACACAGTCTGCAAGTGGAAGCTGTGGGAGTCAAACCCAGGTCTGGTCTGCTGGATGTCACCAGATTTGCAGCTCAGAGCCTTAAACCACTGCACTAAACTGCCTCCCTGTGTCTTACCGCAGATGTGTCTGTGGTCCAGAGAGGATTATGGCATTGGACTTCATATCAGTAAGTAAGGGCTTGGGGGTGGGTGGGTTGATTGGTGCCGAGTGGAAAGGTCGGGTGGGGGATTTAACACCCACAAAAATACAATGATGGACTGAATCACATGTTTTGGCTTCAGAACCCTAAGGCCAATGGCTGCCCAACATCTATCTGTATTTCTTGCTTCAGGACCTAGATCAGCAGTCCTAGATTTCAGTTTCTTACTCCATGCTGTCTCTTTAGCATCAACACTCATGCTGGCTTGCACACAGCTGTCATTATCTTCCTCTCAGGAACTCAGTTGCTTCCTCCACAGGATGGTTTCAAGGCAGATGGCCCAACATGGCATAAATTGACCATTGGTTCCATCAGGAGGTTATATTCCACCAAAATCTCTCTCTGCTTTGCCAGCCTCTAGTGCAGTCTCCTTTATCAGCACACTTTGGAGTTAGCTCGTATTGGTTCACACTGCTGTCATTCCAAATCCGGAATGCCCTATAGATTCGAGAAAAGGCACTGAATTTAAACCTTTACCTCTTTCAGAGGTCTCAAGAAGATTGCTGTGAGCCATCAGCCCTTTAATTGGCTGTTTCATGGGTCATGTCCATGCTATCAGAGACACTGGCCTCACAGTGGTAGCTCCAGAGAGCTCCTACCCCTTTTTTGCTTGTCCACCCTCCTGGATCAGGTTGCAGAGGTGGATGGAGAAATCTAATGGTGTTGGGACAGTTACCAGAGCTCCCAGGTAAGCCCCATTTTGAGAGGAGGCTACATTTTTCCTCATCTGAATAAATGGCTGCCTTCAGCCCAGGGCCCAGGGCCCAGGAGGACAGACTGACTTTGAGTACTCACTATGGTGAGTATGAAAAGGGCAATCCCCCTTAAGAAAGCATGGTTCCTGTCCAGAGAGATTGCTGCTGGGAGGAATTGACTGGCTCAGCTCTTTGGACTGTGAACAGGCTTTTTCATCCAGCCTGTTTGGAGCCCATGACAGATTTTTCATCCACAAAATGTGAAGATTTTGTGCAATTCTTCTCAGAGAGGGTGTCCTCTATTCAGGCCTGAATCTTGCCAAGTGGGCTGTTACAGCCAAAAGGGTTGAGTTGATGAAACTCAGAGGCAATCAGTGGGCATGGGAAGAGGATAGACTAGTGGTGATTGATGAGGTAAGTGGGATGATCTCGGAGCTGTGGCCAACATTTTATGAACTGGAACCAGGCCCGATATGTCTACTAGTGAGTTGTGTTAGGCAGCTGGGCCCAGTGTTCACAGAGATTCTCCAGTACTACTTGTCAGAGGGGATGTTCCCAGTTGTATTGAAAATGCACTGGTGAAGCCCCTCTTGAAAAAGTCATCATTGGATGCCGACATCCTGACAAATTACTGACCTGTCTCTAACCTGCCCTTTCTTGGTTAAGGTTATTGATAAGGTGATTGTGCTACACCTCACTGCCTTTGATATCTATGAGCCTCTCCAGTCTGGTTTTAGGTTACAGCATAGCACAGAGACCACACTGGTCAAGATGCATAATGACCTGCTCTGGGTGAGAGATAAAGTACAGTGGTCAGTTCTCATTCTTGTTCTCCTTGATTTCTCCTCAGTTTTTGACACTGTGGACAATGGGCTGTTATTGGACTGTCTCAGGGAGTATATATGACTCACCAGCAAAGACACATGCTGGTTTGAGTCCCATCTCAAAGCAGAACACAGAGGCTGATGTTGGGCAGTTTCTCTTCACTCCCGAGAGCCCTGCCCTGTGGTGTGTGCCAGGGCTCTGTCCTTTCACCCATGTTGTTTGCGGTATTCATGCTGACTCTCAGTAGGATCATTAGACAGTATGGACTTGGGTTTCACTGCTATGCAGATGATATGCAGCTCTATATGTCTTTTGCACCCGGGACACCGGGTGCTGTGGATATGCTGAATAAATGCCTAGCTGAGATCCAAAACTGGATGGCATGAAGCTGGTTAAGACTTAACGCTGACAGAACTGAGCTACTAGTGGTTGAATCAGGTGGTGGTGATGGTGGGGAGTAGTAGCTACTGTGAGGGAGAATGGGCTCCGGGTTGGCTCCTCTGGACTTTTGCTACAAAGGTGAGAAGGAGTCATTCTGTATGAGGAGCTGACATTTGAGACTCAGGTGTCGTTTCCGCTCAATATAAGTCCTTCCTGTTCAAACTAAGTGTTCCCTTACCAAGATTACTCCCCCCTCCCTCAGTCCATTCCAGTCCCACCGGTACTACCGGTTCACTTCAGTCCATTCCAGACCCACCGGTACTACGTACTCATAGAAACTCACTGCAACACATCCTCCATCGCCCACTCTTATGCCCTGATACCACCTGCTTAGTATCCCAAAATCTTTCTGCCAGCATCCCTGCCTCCTACGCATGCACTTTTCCATATCCCAGGGACCCCTTTATAGGCTATGAACATGTTATTGATGAATAGGATTATAAAGGCATCTCTGTATATACTGTATTATTTACCTTTATTTCTACACTGTATATATTTTGTTGTATACGTCTTGCTACTGTTGTTTTATGTATATTTTACTTGTACTCTATTCTGTACCCTCGTCCTTGCAAACTGCAGGTCCACCTTGTAAATGAGCCTGCTCAATGGTGATCGCCTGGGTAAATAAAGATTTTGATTGATTGATTGATTGAGGTGTCCGCAGTAGTCCAGAATGGCTTTTACCATGTAAGGAACATCACCAGATTAAATCCCTTCTCCCCTGTAATGACTTGGCTATGCTGATGCTTGCTTTTGTGACTTTGAGGCTTGACTGCTGTAATGCTGTATACCTCAGCATCAGCGAAGGTACTCTATGACACCTGCAGCTAGTGCAGAACCCAACTGGTAGGCTGCTCACTGACCTTTCAAGGATAAGTCATATCTCCCCAAGCTGTGTGATCTGCACTGGCTGCAGGTAAAGTGGTGTATCTCCTTCAGAGTTAGTTTAATAACTTATAAGGCCCTACATGAGCTGAGCCAAGGATACCTGTCTGATCTCCTGAATCCTTACCTGTCCTTGTAGCCTCTCTGCTCTATTGAGGTGGGAGTATTTGTTGTCTCCAGGGCAAGGCTTAAAACCTCGGGGGGGGCTGAAACTTTGAGGTGGAGGGTCTGATCCTGTAGAATTTTCTCTTGAGGGCCCTGAGAAAGGCCACCTCAGTGAAGGCCTTTAAATGACAAAACCAACCTTCCCTGCCATACACATCACTGTTACCTTCTCTCCACTGCCTCTCTTCTCTCTCTGGACCAGCATACAAAACTCCTTGCTTTGGTCTTTTTACAGAAGGTGGCTCTAGAACTACCCTAAAAAGTATTCCGGAAAACTTTCCAGAACTGGTTCAGAACAGGACCACAAGATCATCTGGTGGTCATGATTTTTTCACTTCAAGGATGAATAACAACCTTGGTTTGAGACCTCTGAACTACAGAGCCACGTGCTGGTACAACAAGTTGAATTCCTCCTTAACTGATCTAACATCCATTCCCAGTTTTAAAACAGCTTGTTCACAGTATCTATTGTCTCAATCTTCTTGTAACTGTTTCTGACATATTTGTATCTGTTCACCTGCACTGTGTTTTTCCTTTGTGATGCTCTGGGCACTGACAGACATGTTTGTATCTATTCACCTGCACTACATTGTTTGTTTGCGATGTACTGGGTACTTATTAAAAAGGGCCCTTGCTCATTAAGGTTTTCCAGTGTAATAAATAAAAGTGAAACGAAATTAAATTAAATTAAATGGGATTTTATGGGATGTTTGCTCTAGCTTTAGGGGGGATCATTGGCCCCTTATCGTGCTGATCCCCAGTATTTATTTATTAGTTGTTTACATTAACTTATTTTTTTATGTACTGATGTTTTATTCTAGGTCTCCTACCTGTTTATTTTTGTAATGGCACCCTGAGCCTCTGGGTAAGGGTGCTAGAAAAAAATAAAGTGGCTAGTACTACTACTGTTAAAACCCAAAACAGTCCACACCAATAGCAACAATGTATTTACAGCAATGGCTAGGTTAGATTGCTGATTCCTTGCCCAGAGCATTTTTCAACATTTGCTACCTAGACAAATGATTCCTGGCTAACAGCATCTAGTCAATATTGCCCCAAACATTTCCACATCCAACTTTTCTTGGGCCACCTCTAAATTGAATATGAGGATGGGACCTGGGCATGGTATATCCTTATTTGAGCACCACAAGAGGGGCATATCAGTGAGAGCACCTGGGACATCATAAATGAGCTTTAGTATTGGCTTCACAGGCCAGGCTGAATGTCTCACAGTGGCAGATACTTCATCCTCAACCTCTGAGGCCTTAGCCTCTAAGGGTTAAGGTCCACTGTCCACCTATGACAGTTCGGGTTCCCGTCAGGCTCCTGAGCCTTAGTATCCTCTTCCACATTTGAAAGTTCTTGTTCCTTTTCAGGCTGTTGAGCATAATGTTCATCTCCACAGGTAGCTCCTCTTTCCTGATCGCACTGGGTGGAAAGTCAGCTGGCTTGAAAGATTCTTTTGAGGATCCAAAGCAACCCCATTTGGACAGTTGTGCATCAGGCATATTAGCTGGGAACAGACTGGGGATGCCACTGAATGAATAGTACCTGATCACTTGAGCTTCCTCATCTGAGAAGTCACATACCAATTGCTCTAGGTCAGGTTGGGGTGCATCACCTCTTTATCTGCACTGGGCGCATGTCTCTGGCCTTCTGGGCAATTTGGGTGCCTCAGTGTCCCAGGAAATGTCCTTGCACTCAACTGGTAGTAGATGATTCCTTTGCATTGTTTTGACTTTTCCTGGCTCCCCCCTCCAGATGTATAAGGTACACCAGCAAGCTCTGAAGTTGCTCCTTCACAATGAAACAGGTGCTACCCCAATGGTCAGCCAACATATGCTTGCCAGGTAGGGCCGTATTGTGCACCAAAACTCATTCCCCAAGTTGGAGGTAATTTGCTGTCACGTTTCACTTGTACTATGTCTTGTTAGCCACATTTTTCTTTCCAGGTATCTCAGCTGCCAAGTGATTAACAGTATCCAGTGGATCACTGAGCCTGTGTGCATATCACAAACATGTTTCAGGGTAAGCTCCATCAGCAGAAACTCCACAGCACAAGACAATCAGCAGCCTGGCTTTTTGGCAGAATATCAGGTAGTATAGAGAAGACCCAATGGCATCACTCTCAGTGCAGTTGAAGGCGTGCACTGATGCTCTAAGTTGTTGGATCCACTTGGCTTTGTCTTTTAGATACATGGGTCCAGTATGTTCAGTAAGGTCTGGTTAAAAAAATTTAGGCTGGAGATCACATTGAGGGTGATATATAGTGCTTTGTGATTTCCTCATTCCCCACAGAGACATATTTTCTCTTATCAAGCAGTTTTCCAAGTCTTGTCCCTTATCTGAGTATGTTTGCATATGCACGATGTAGTGGATGATGTATTTGTCCATGACTGTGTGAGAAAAAGTGGTGTCTATCTGAACTTTTGTCAGATATGCTTGGACACAGTGAGATAAATGGCCCATGTCCATCAGGATATTTTATAAAATAGTTTTGGAGTTAGGCTCCAGGCTTAAGAAATCAATATAGACCAGGTCAATAGTTGTACTGGTTTTAAAGTTCACTAACGGGGTCATGCTCTTCAGAAAAGTCTTTTGTTAAACAGAGTGCCTACATTGCTGACAGTGCTCCTCAGTTTCACTCCCCATTTTAGGCCAATAGAACTTTGGTAGGGCCAAGTCCAGGGTCTGTTCCACTTCCAGATGCCACACCTGACCATGTAGTGCCTTCATGACCATTTGATGAAATCTGAAAGTCTGCAACAGGTGTCATCTGGGAAATCCATGCAGGCCTTGCATCTCACAGTACAGCAAGTTGTCATTTATGTTCAGCTTGGGTCACTCCTTCATTAGCAGTCAGGGGCTCTTACTTTCAAGCACAACATTTGAGACATCCTCCCCTCTCTCTAGACACACATTATGCCTTTCAACACAGGTTCTTGTCTCTTTTCTGCCTGGAGACTAAAGTGAGTCAGATGGAGCAAAGATGTTTTCTGTAGAGATTATAGATCAAGGGAGTGCTTCCAACTAATAGGAGCACCTCTTTCCTCTGCATGTGGGGCACTCTTATTCTATAAAGAGTGTCTCACGCACAGCTGCCCTGAAAATGGGCACAAAGTTAAGGTTGCTTCAAAAATATATTACTGATCAAGGTCAATCAATAATATATTAATACCACCACCAAGACCCCTTGTATGGTTGTAAGAGTGGTCTTACTTACTTTCTTAGAATACTCAAACTGCTCCCCTTCAGTTTGCAGTTCTCATATTCTAAGAACGCAAGTGAAACCACACTTACAACCATAACAGTGGTCTTGGTGGCGGTATTAACATACCTGAGAGTATAAAATATGCTTGTGTTAAACAGTCACTAGGTGACCCAAGTTGTTCACAAAGTGATTTGCATTTACAGGAAAGGGTTGCTCATCCATGTCAAATCTTTAGCACAGAGTTCTCACAGTAGATTCAGAAATTTTTACTCAGTTTGAGTCAATGGGCTCATGGCCCAATGGGTACAGAGACAAAGCATTCACATCCACTTGACTCAGACCCAGATGATACTCCACAGAGTAATTGTAGTTAGCAAAGTAGGCCTTCAGCGATGCACTACTGTATCCAACTTTGCCATGATTTGCACATACGTTAGTGGATTATTGCTGGATTTGGTGGTGATCTTAGCCCCATGCAGATACAGCAGTTGTGGTATTGATCAATAGTGGCCCATTTGAAGGCCAAAAATTCCAACTTGTGCACTGGGTAGTTTCTAACTTGGTATCAGAGCCAGTTGGTAAAGATGACCGACTTTAAACCTTCCAGTGAGTCTTGGTACAAACTGACTCCTAGACTGTGTAGGCTAGCATCTGTGTGCAGAAACAGGGATTTTCTGGATCAGTGTGGGCAAGTACAGTTGAACTGGTTAAGCAGTAAATTATTTATTTGAATGCCTCATCACAAGCAGCATCCCATCTGGCCCCAAAACATTTATGAACTTTGAAGTAGGTAGAAGTTTCCTTTCCTTCTTTGAGTACCAGCTTCTAGACCTTGTTTGTAAGGTAATTTAAGTTCAAGAGTGTTCACAGTACTGAGCGATAGTATTCAACAAACTACCTATAGTATTCCCAGAAGTCCAGGAACTATTGCAGAGCTTTGAGGTTCCAGGAACAGGGCCAGGTAGTCAGGGCATCGATCTAATGGAATCTATTTGAATTCCATCCGCAGACTCAATATGTGCCACACATTTCATAGAAATTTTCTCAATCAAACTTAGCCAAGAGGATCTGATCATAGCTACTGCACAAGTCAATCACAGAGAATTAACAGCTACCACGAAGGCAGTCCAGTGCATCTTGGATCTGAGGCATGGTCTATACTGATCTGATATTGTACACTTGTTGAGAGGCCTGTAGTCCAAACAAAGTCATACTACACTGTTCTTTTTCTGGACCGCAACAAGGGGGGTGACATAGGGACTCCTTGATTCTTGTATAATTCTAGCCGCCTATAACTTCTGAAGATATCACTGTACATCATCAGTGTCAGCTGGCACCAGACGCTGAGACCAGTCCCTGAATGGCCATTGGTTGTACATATAAATCCGATGCTCCTTTCCCATGATGCACCCTACGTCCCACTCATGAGCAGAGAATACTTGCGTTCATGTGACCAACTTCTGACAAATTTGGGTCCAACATTTCTCTGGAAAGGCAAACTGCCAACATTGAAATTTTCAGGTTCAGTCACTTTAAAGGCCCATTTCTTCTGGTTTTCTGCAGTATGGAAATATCTGCATAGTACAATTTAGCCACCGTCTTTCCATTTCTAATGGTTATGTGGACACTCCATTACATTTATTTGTAAAAATAGGAAGAAAAAACAGGGAGCAATATGGGAGTTTCAGCATTTTCCTAGAGGTGGAATACAATTTATTTTTGCATAGCATCTCTCATCAAGGGTACCATAAAATGCTTCACAGAAGCTTGGCTGTCAGTGTAGTAGCATAGGTGCTGCTCACCATACCAGCTACTTGGGTTTAGGAAAATGTTTCTGTCATGAGGGCCAGCCGGGGGGGGAGGAATCAATCATCCAAGAAGACATTCTCCTTCTCAAGGGTTAGTAGATGGATTATGTCTCCTGCTGCACTACTGCCACCTGGGTAGCCACAGGTGGCAGTGCAGCAGGGAATCGTAAAGCATGTCTGGATGGGAGCACACGTGGACACTCAGTTGTGTCATGAGTGTGTGTGTGTTGTCTGGGGATGGAAGAAAAAACAATAGGAAAAAGGCAACCAGTTGGCTGATTAAGCCACACTGATACCCACTGCCATCATGGACCCAGCTCTGCCAATGTTTGGTCTAAGGTCTCAAGGTCCCAAAATAACTGCCCAGAAATGAAGGATTTTGCTTTCCAATGAACTGATAGGCAGGTCCCCACCTCAAGGACATCCTGTAAGGGGTCACAGAGCTGTGCTGATGGGATTAGGCAGGACATATGGCAAGTAAGGGTCTCTGTAGCTGCCTTATGCCCTGTTGGAAGTAAACTCAGTTTGACATGACTAAAAGAGGGCAAAGTGTGCTACAAGAAATGATTTAAAGTGCCCCCCCAACAGGATACAGAGAATACAGAATGTAGGAAAAACAAAATTTTAAACAGGACAAAATATAAGAATGTGTACAGCAGGGAGACTCTTCACATTAGGTACAGCACCAGACACTTGTTGGCTAAGGTAGCAGCATATGCAGGCAGTACCAGCTGAAATAGTTGTCAGTTATGAAGCCAAAATAAACAACCAAAAAAAAAGGAAAAGAAATGGGGACAGTAGAAGGACATATAGTACTAGGAATCATAGGCAAGGGAGATGGTGGCTAGGCAAACAAAGATATGTTCCAGATGGCTGGGGCAGCAGAAGAGAAGGCCATACCTCTAACACCTGAAAGGTCGAAAGGTGAGACAGAGAGGATGCCAATATTAGTGGAGTGAAGAGAGGGGAGACCTGATCAGTGAGATAGGTGGCCCATCAAAGATCTTGAAAACAAGGAAAGCAATTTAAAATCAAATCCCTAAAAAGCTAATAACATCACTAGGAAAATATGAGAAATATAATATTTAGAACAAAAAGACACAGCACAAACACTTCCAAAAATATGTTGTATTGTGCGTTTTAACTGATAGCATCACAATACAGAAACGCCATGCAGGACAAAACAGTTTAAACAGACAAAAGGTCCAATATAATATTTAGACATCATTCAGCTTGTTTTTCATAAACCTTCAATGTGTTGCCTCCCTGTAATTAATCCCTGAGGAAATCTATATGCACACAGGATCTTTAGCCCTTATAGTTAATCTTGTCCTGTGACTTATCCCACACTTAATAATCCTCTGTTGTAACATTACAGTCTGTTGCCAAGTGAATGACTGTGATGTCATAAGCAGGGTATTATGGCATCAGGTGGGGAATAAACAACAGCAGAAGATGAACTCTGATGGAACAAAAATCCAGTTTTCATGCCAATGACATCAGTAATAAAAAAATAGGGAGAAGACATGTAGAACTAATTAGAAATACAGTATAAGGTAACTTGTATCTAAATAGTATCTTTTTCATAGCAACATTTAAACATAAAAGTTGATGGTAGGGACTCGTATAATGTACAGGATAATGTCATTAATGACTTTGAGGAGGGCAGTTTCAGTGTTGCTCCCAGTGCATAGACCAGACACAAAGGGGTGCAGGATGTTATCAGCAAGGTGGGTGGTAAGATGAGTGAAAGCCACTTTTTCATGGATGTCACTCAGAAAGGGAATGCTAGAGATACAAGGGTCACTGTAGTTGGAGAGAGAGTTAGGGTATGGGAAGGTATTTTTAAGTAGGGGTGATAACAGCAGTTTTAATACTGTCAGAAAATGTGCCTGATGAGATGGAGTGGTTAGCAACAGCTACAATGTTGGGGGAATAATATTGAGAAAAAAGGTAGTACTGTACTCTGTCACTTGCAGGTAAAATAGGGGCATGGGTTGCTTTTTGAATTGAAGGGGCACAAAGTTTTATGAAACTCTTGTTTGCTATGAGAAATACCAAACACTTTGACTGGGGGTTGCTGCCATTTTTGAGCAGAGAAGAGAGGGAGAGTGCATTCTTTAAAGAAGAAGCCATGAGACATGTAACATGAGATGGCACCATGCAGCACCCACCATGTTGCTTGATCATGGAGTTTACAAAAATAAAATAAAGTAAGTTTAAACACTCGAAAAAAGGTTTTTTCTTGCAGAAAGCCTAATTAGGCAGTAAGGCTTTCGGGGTTAGGGAGTTTCAGTAAACGAGTTCTGATTGAATTAGTTTTCACTGATTGTTTTTTCTGTGTATTGCTTGTACACTGTGAGGTGCCTTGAATCTTAGGCACCAGATGCATAAATGTTACCTTACCTTACTTTCCAGTGCTTCAGTCTGTAACAGCTTAAAGGAATACTGTTAGGAGACCGAGAGGCTTCTGCAGTGGAGTGGTGGTGGTGCTGGAGGGAGGGGTTGGGAATAGGGAAAGAATCCAAATATCTTGAAACATCTACCAGGAGAACTAACTGATTACTATAAATAGCAAATGGGTTACAAATGAAATACATAAGGGATACGCAACCCCCCTTGTAGTCGATATTTTTTGTGTGAATGCCAATCGACCCAATAACATCATAAGTGGTGATGCCATGAGTGATGTCATCAGGTCAGTCATCATGAGAACAAAAATATTGACAATATTTCCAGTAGGGGGGTTGCATATTCCATTTATGCCATACCTCCAAAAAAGTGAAAAAAGTTTAATTTCTTGCCATTTTTTGCTGATTGTAAAAAATCTAATGTATCTGTAAATGAAACACCACTCATTTTGTAGATATTTTTGTTCTGATCAACTTTTGTGTTCAAAGTACCATGGTATCAATTTTCGATTTAAGGTTATGTGCATTTGTTTGTGCAAAACGTGAACAAACTTTGAATTTTCTGCTGTCTCTTGCTAATCATAAAAAAATACCTAAACGGTATCTGTAAATGAAACACTACTGATTTTGTAGATATTTTTGTGCTGAACAAATTTTGTGCTCACAGTACCTTGCTATCATTTTTCATTTTAAAATTATTCACATTTGTGTGTTGAAAAAGTGAAACAAATTGCATTTTTTGCTGTTCTTTTGCTAGTTATAAAAAAAGGTAGCTATAAATGAAACACCAGTCATTTTGTAGATATTTTTGTGATGAACAACTTTGTGTCACAGTACCATGCTATCATTTTTCATTTTAAAGTTATTAGCATTTGAATATGGTTAGTACTGCTACTGAGGCCAAACATTCAAATGAGTTCTGAATGAGCTAATCATGACCTTCTGTACTATATGTATATTTTGGACCTAGAGTGAGGGTATTGGACCTAGAGTGAGGATTTTTTGACATTCTCACTCTAGGTCCCCATGAAACAAAAATATCACTGATACCTGCCCTAAAATATACTCACATGTGTGGCATTAATGGAAATAATTCTGTAAGGTTCTGAAGGATGGATCAATCCCTCAGTCAACACTTTAATATTTATTATTTCTCCGGAACATGCAATGGAACTATTTCCTTAAAACACATCAGTACCCATATAATATTCCATGTGATATTATAGTCTTCTTTCAATATCTTCAGTGCTGCACCATAGTACCGTAAAGATAATAGAAAACTGCTTTTACACCTCTAGATGCCCTCCAGTTGTTCTTTAATTGTCTACCTACTATTCTGATATATTTTGACCTTTTTTGGTAAATTAATAATCTAATTTTGTTGACCATTTAACTACCCGAATCCCTCTCTGCTCAGCAGTTGCTGCTGTCTCTTTTCATACTGCCTGAACATTCTATGACATTAATAACACCACTGCAGGCCAGTCAGATGACTAGCAGGGAGTATGAGTTATTGATGTCATGGAATGTCTTAGAAATATGAAAAGAAAAAGCAATAGATGCTGATGCTAGTGGAATACTATGCAGATTTGAGGGCACCCCAAAGCTAGATGATCTATCAAAAAATCGTCAAAGTAAATCAGAATACATAAATGGCATGGAAAGGAAAATGGAAGGGCAGTTAACTATGTAAAAATCAGTTCCAATTTCCTTTGAGCCAACTTTACTGACTTTTTGTTTCTATCTGATAAGAAGAAAAAGAACACTTAGTCAGCTGATGACCTTGGCAGTCCCAACAGGGATGGACACATGTATTTTAGGAAGGCTTTTATTGATTGCATTTCTTCATAAATTCTGCATAAAAACTAATGCACTCTAAATTTACATTGCCAGTGAACATAATACTGCAAAGGAATAGCTGTCATGTCTACTGACTAATAACGTATTCCATTGAAATACATGAGGATTTTATGTTAACCTCAAGAATATAGATTTCCCTTGGCAAACAGGTCCTGCACATTTCATTTCTCAAGGGTAGGAGAAAGCCATCTGAAACCTGACAATGTTTGTTCTATGAATTATGTAATTATTTTTTATGAAAATACTTACAATATTTCACAGAAAGGCCCATGAAAGTTAATACAAAAATACTGTTTCCCCAAATCAGTGAAATTAGATAGAATATACTGAGATTTTGCTGGTGGAAACTGGCAATAAATGAAGATGAAAATGATTGTATTTTAATTTGGATCTTTAACAAATTAAATCACAATGCAGTATTAGTAGTATTAGTAATAGTATTAGTAGTAGTAGTACTATAGTGGTAGCAGTAGTAAATTATATACTGTGGGCCAGATATTCAGACTGCACCAGGCAGTGGCACAAGCCTGGGCGCAGCGCAACTGGGCTGCACCGGGACCAGGACCAGGCGATATTCAAAAGTGATGCACCATGGCTCAACACCATTAAATATAGCACGGAGGGCGCAAACACTGCACGTGGTGCAGTGGCATTGCGCCAGTGCAAGACACAGACAGGGAGCATGGGGATGCACCAGCGTAGGTGCATTTGAGCTAGGTGCATCCCTCGTGATAGTCAGCCTGGGGCATGCAAATGAGGCAAAAATGCATGCAAGGTGCAAATGGGGCCATTTGCATGTCATTATGGCTCCATCTGCATGCAATGCGCTGGGTCCTGGTGAATTGTGCCTGGCACCCTGCCAAGCTGCTGCCATTGGGGATCAACACCCTGGGCTATTGCAGTCCCCCTGCTCTCATATGCCCAATCGTGGGCATCAGTATACAGCACAGTAATCCTTGGTGGTCTAGCAGTCTCCCCCCCGGATGCCCAATTGTGGGCTGCTGTGGAAATACAGAATTACCTGGTGGTCCAGTGGTACCCCGTCCCCACCCACCCAGATCATTCAAACACATGGTGCCCAAATTTGCTTCTTCATCCACCTGCATTGAAAATCTGTCCCTTAGATTTTTAGAAGAAAAACAGTGCAAGATGCCAAGCTGTGCTTTGTGCTGAGATTTCTCCAAGAGTTGCAATTTTCAGTGACCTACCTGATTTCTGGATCTCCAATATTCATTTGATAAGGAAACACACACATACCTACACACAAGCAAACACACACACATGCAAACACGCACACATGCTCCCCCCCACACAGTATATAATTTCATTACAATAAAATAGCATACATTATAGAGGTACTAAACTGAGAATTAATTACCATATACTTTATCTACTACATGAGTAGACCACTATCCCCACATTGAAACAGAGCAGAAAAAAAAACTTGATTGCTAGTAAAGCAGCTATGACATCATCAACAAAATAATAGTAACTTTATTAATCATATCATTAACAATAAAATAACAAATCAGTTTGTGACATCAAAATGAAACTCCCAAAACTAACAAGTCAATTGTTACTTTATGAAAAATAAAACTTTTATTTTAATTCTTTTTTACGTTCCTCTCTTGGGTCAGCCCTCTTTCCCCAATAGCGACCCAGTCCTATCCCCTGGCATTCCTGCCATTTGCCTCAGTTGTTTTCAACCCCCTGAGCTTTCTCCCCAGTAATGGTATCTGGCCATGTCAGATCCCATCTCCCACCTCCTCCAATGAATAGAGGTAGGAGTTCCTGGGGAACTGCATGAGTGGATAGTGACCGCAATTGGGGCCTGAGCATGCCTGGAAGCATCCTGCAGGAGTCAGGCATTTCTACTTTCTAAATACTCACCCCACTGGGATGCCAGCACTCTTGGGGCTCCATGCTTGTACATCCTGAGTATACCTGAGTGTAGTCCGGCCAGTATTCCATATCCCACTGCACCCCCAGTGCAATACCACCTGTGATCACCCAGGTGGCAGTGTTGATGCAGCAGCAGTTACCCTCCCTCCCCGAAGGAAGAGAGAATCCTCTGAGATGCTTAATATACGTTTCCCCAGCTAACCCTGACAGTCTGAGCTCATTCTCAAACTCCAGTCACTGGCATCCCAGGCGGTAGCCCTATTGCTGTACCAATGGGGCCAGCATATAAACAATTTTTAAAACTCTTCTACCTTACCCACAAGCCATACTTTGTTAAAAAAAAGTACATTCTCATCATTTTCGTTTCCATCCAACAAAGCTAAAAACACAAACATCTGCACACATAGAAACATAGAAGTTGACGGCAGATAAGGACTGCTTGGCCCACTTAGTGTGCCCATTTTCCTACCTAACAGATAAGCTGCAGATCCTAGTTAACCAACAGCTTACTTCGTCCTACCCCCCACTAGGACTGTCTTGTGTCTGTCCCGTGCATTCTTGAATTCCCCCACTGTTCTTGACTCCACGACCTCCTCAGGGAGGCTGTTCCATGCATCCACAACCCTCTCTGTGAAAAAATACTTCCTCACATTACCTCTGAGCCATCCCCCCTCTATCTTCAAATTGTGCCCCCTTGTTCTTGCACATCTCTTTTTCTGAAAGATACTACCCTCTTGGACTTTGTTGATTTCCTTGAGGTACTTGAAAGTTTCTATAATGTCCCCCCTCTCCCTTCTTTCCTCAAGGGTATACATACTGTATTAAGCTCCTTTAGTCTTTCTTCATATGTCTTCTGGTGCAGACCCTGCAATGATTTGGTTGCCCTCCTCTGGACAGCCTCCACTCTGTCTATGTCTTTGTGGAGATGGGGTCTCCAGAACTGCACACAGTACTTCAGATGGGGTCTCACCAGCTGTCTGTACAAAGGGATAACAACTTCCTGTTTTCTACTATTGATGCCTCTCCCTATGCATTCCAGTATCCCACCAGCCTTCCTTACTGCCTTCTCACATTACTTGTCCACCTTTAGGTCATCTGATATAATTACTCCCAGGTCCCTTTCCATTTTCACTGTTGTCAATATCTCACCCCCCCACCGAGTACTCTTCCCCTGGGTTTTTGTTTCCCATGTGCATTACCTTGCACTTCTTTGCATTGAATTGCACACAAATTGTTTTACTCCAAAATATGTATTGCGTGACCATCAGCATCCAGTGCTGCAGTACATAGAATGGAATAAATGGGTCAAAACCAGGGGCACAATAGCAGTAAAATCTGCATCACAGCTGGAGGAAGGCAGCAGAGCATAGTGGTTAAGAGCACTGAGCTGCAAACTTGGAGAAATGGGTTTGAATCCCACAGCCACCACTTGCATTCTGGGCGACCATAAGCAACTCAGTTAACTTCCCTGTGCTCCCAGGATGCACCTAGAAAGAAGCCTCGGCTTGGTGTACCTTTCCTAGCCAAAAATTGTAAGAAAAAACAAAACAAAATCTAAACTTCAAAACTAAATTTTTAGAAAACAAAACATAACATTTAACTGACATTTGAAATTCAAGCCCCACCCTCCAAGCCAATGAAATGCTATGCAAAAAAGAACACATAAATACAGCACTGATACTGATTGCAGTCATGGCCACACTTTAAAAATATATAATTTAAGCGCTCGCCACCCCAAAAAACAAAACATATCCACACTGAAATGAGAAACTATTTACCACAGCAATTGCTGAAATACAGTCAGAAATGCAACTTCAAACACATTCAGAAATACAGGACAAAGCAATTTCAATCCTGTACTGTACATGCTTATAGAGCTCCATTTTTCAAATATTTTGTTCACAAACAACATATAACAAATAGAAAGTACTCCGAAAGAAACATAGAAAAACCTTACTTTCAAACTGTGATCAGAGAACTCAAAGCTACAGCTTCCTTTCAGAGACATATCTAGTTTCAGCAAGCTCTGAGAGGCCAATTCCAACCCATCACACACAACACACACACACACACACACACACACACACACACACACACACACACGTATTCAATCTGGAAAGCAAATGAAATCACTGATACCTCATTTAGTCTTTAACTTCTGAAAACTGTTTTCAAATTCAGAAAAGTTAAAACCTAGTCATTTTTGGCTACCAAAATATATGATTCAAAACAAACAATACAGCAGGTTTGCAATAACTTTAAAACAATTAGATAATTGGATTGTAGGGGTGTAATAAGGTAATAATAACTGAGGAGTGCTTTCTCCCGTAGGGAAATCCAGTTATAATTTCCCTGTTATAACCTGTGGGTTATGACAGGGAACACGTGCCGGGTTTCCCTCACTCTGAGCATGCGCAGTCACCACTTCTCCATTCTTCAGTGCCCGTCTCCATTTCCCCACCACTGCACAGCTTCGTTGCCAGTTGGAATTAGCGGTAAGTTAATTAAAAAAAAAAAAAAAAATGTTTACGGACCCAAACTGCCTAAAAAAAAAGAATAAACATTTTTAACAGGAGCCAGGTTTTTAATGTGAGCTGCAGACTGAGCTGAAACCCAACCAAGTCTGTAGCTCCATAGGGATCTTTTTATTTCATATAATTACTGTGGTGAAAAAATGATCCCCAGCAATTATACAAAATAAAGGATGGGTAGGGGCAAAACTCAGATTTTGCACACACTCTCAGGGTGGGATGCCTTAATAAACCCCTCGAGCTTTGCACTTGGGGTTTATGTGGCATCCCACCACTTGGGGGGTGTAAAATCCTCGTTATAACCTCTACCCATCCAGTGTTCTCTATATAATGCTACTCAGTCTCTCACATCATGGATTATTACTTCATTACACCCCCTTAATGCAATTGTTTTGTTGTATACAGTCCTGTGCAGTAATTTATTTTACTCGTATCTTGCAACATTATCTGCACTCATGCTATGCAAAGCAATAAGTTAAATATGTTATGTTTTGTAAATATCTAATACTGTGTAATTTACTACATTTTCCAATTTTATTTTCATGCTTATTGCTTATTATAAATCTTTGTAGTATGTCAGGGGGTATTAACAGTTTTCCATTTGGGAAAACCACATCCCCTTTCTAGTTTTCAGTACTGATGCATACAAGGGTCATTGGCAGTGTATTTAAAGAAAATAACTAAATAACTGAAATATTTATGCCTGGTTAAATAAAGTGATTGATTGATTGATTGATTTACAATGGCTGGCTTGTTCTGTACATTAAATCTTGTAAAATTATGAAGAAAAGAACTTGTGCCATTATTCCATGAGAGGATTTCTTAAATCAGCTCCACTTTTATTTGTTAAATGTTTCTTGGCAAACATTCCCGGGCACCACATGATTAAGCAATAAGGCACGACAGGGTGTGCGTTATCGTGTAATAACGTCACTCCTGGGGTGGGTTGAAGCACGAGGCAAAGCCGAGTGCTTCCACCACCCCAGGAGTGATGTTATTACACGATAACACACATCCCTGAAGTGCTTTATTGCTATTATACAATGGATCATTTTTTTATGATAGAAGAAAAAAAGAAAAATATATATTTTTGGGGCTTTTTTGATCATTTTTCGTGTGTGGAAGTACATGTTTTAAAAAAAATCCACAGTTTCTGTTTTGCCCAGTAGATGGTGCTGTGAGCATATGCTGCCTTCAGTTTGCCTGTCTACAGGTTTCTTTCCGTTATCACACACACCGTTGTGTTGTCATAGTGGCAAATCGTGGCTCCAGCTTGTCACTTTGCCACTTTTAATATTTTTTAAATCTGTTGGAAATGAAGCATTTTTACAGTGGGGGCATTTATTTTGTTGAGTACAAAGAGTGGACGCCGAGCCGATCGGCGAATGCAGCGGACCTCCAGCACATTCGGGAATGCAGCTGCTCGGGGCTCTGCTGTATGTGAAAAAAGCTGATTGCAGGTATGGCTTTGTATTTGTTTTATTTTAGTTTTTTTTTTTAATTTGTAATGCTGTGTAAAACATAGATGCCACACAGTCAAGGAACGAGGTCGGCCAGAAAAAGTAATGCGTGGTAAAACGGGCTCCAATTATGAGTGTGTGAAAAGCCAATTGCAGGTACTGCTTTGTATTTGTTTTATTTTCATTTTTTTTTCATTTATAATGCTGTGTAAAACACAGATGTGGCCGTCACAGTCAAGGAACGAGCGTCAGCTGTAGTGTACACGTGGTAAAACGGCCCCAATTATGAGTGAGCTGTGACGCTTCAAGGTACTGTCACTTTCCCGGTGGCTTGCGTGGGGAGGGAAGGGGGATTTCTGTCACTGTTCTATGGTCACTTGTGTGCCTGGACTTCATACAGTGATGTTATTGTTCAATAACATCACTGTCCAAGCCACACACTGACCAATCAGGGAGCAAGAAATGTTATTGCCATTGTATAATTACACATAATAAGACCCCTACATAAAGGAGGAAGCAAATATCAATGCAAGTTTAGAAGCAAAAAACAGAAATATGTTTCAATTAATCTTTTAGAATCCTGAGGATAGGAAACCTATCTAACATGCAGGAGAAAAGAATGCCCATAGATAGGTAAGGGGCCACAACAGTTAAAAAGCTCTTTCCAATGCTATTTCAAAATGTATCAAAACCACTAATGGCCCTCTCTCAGAGGGTTTGGGGCATACAGGAGCTTGGAGAACAAAGTGCATATACCAAAGGAAGCACATTAAAATTGACCTGCCAGTTAGCTGAAAGCTACTGCAAATATAATCACATTGTCAAAAATCTCAAGATGCAGTATCCTTACACCAGCTACAAGCAGCACAGATCAACTTTATGGAAAAGCTCACTTTGAGCACATTGCAGTAATCCAACCCTCATGTGACAAATGCATGCACACAGGTTGCAGAGTCATCAGATGGGAGACAGGGTGTTGTCTGGCTACATTTCTAAGAAGACAAAACATACGTTTGACCATGGCAGAACCTGAGCCTTCTGGGGACTAGTTAGCCATGGTATAACGAGAGGCATGAGGCTAAATGAAGGATGGAAAGGTTCAGATTAACAGGTAATAAACATATTTTCATAACAGGGTTAACATATTTTGGAGCTGCTTACCAGAGGGACTAGTGGCGAGCAGATAGCATTGTTGCATTCAAGAAATGATGAGATGAGTTCTTGATTGAGCATGGATTGCTGGCTTTAACCACTGAGTGAATGGGAGGGGCATATACGGTGAGCAATGATTCCTTCTGTCTTAATCAGCAGAGTGTACAGTAATGTTAAAACAGTGCTACCAGGCTGAGCACTAGCTCAACACTCCCAGAAACTACTCATGAAAGCCAGAAAACTTCAGATAAAACTCAGTCTCCTGTGTTTTATCACTAGTACCCAACAAGAATACCTTACTTGCAAGCAGTTCACTAGCATCTAGTTCTGAATCTTTTTCAGGTAGACACACAGATTTACATGGGCAGATGGAACCGAAAGGCAACAGCTGGATATCATCTGCATAGCCTTTAAAATACACTCATATTTGAAACCCCACACTACACCTACCAGTAATCTCCGGCAGAGGCAGCATACATTATTCAAATATTTTTTTCTTTTTTTATGTAGTATCTGTGAATATATTTACAGGCATAGACCACTGATATTTTTGCTCACTCCAGACCCAGAGTGAAAATATCAAATGGCACAAATCAAATGTACCATAGTCCGATGGGAATATGCCTGATATTTTCCTGCATGCATCTTGACATTTGACATCGAGTGTGGCTTCACCACTTGTGATGTCACAAGGTCAAGCTGTGCTTGGGAAAAATATCAGTCGTATTCCCATAGTGACTGTGGCATATCATATATATATATATATATATATATATATATTCTTTACAAAAAAATGCATTAATGCAACAGTTAGGGTTTTTTACAGCAACAAAAGTGAAGAAATTCGCCGTTAGGTTTACCAGCCCTTGCACCCCATGATCACCCCGTCCCCATCAACAGGCATTGGGGTGTACGTTGGGGTCATTGTCCCTAACTCTCACCCCATTCCATGTGTAAATAAGCTGAGGTGGTGCAGAATAGGAGAATGGGGTGAGAGTTAGGACCAGCGATTCAATGCACACCCTATATGCCTGTTGGTGGGGGTGGGAGTTTTAAATGGGGTAAGAATTGTTAACCTAGCGCGAATTTCACTTTTGTCACTGTAAAATCCTAACTGTTCATTAACACAGTTTTTGCAAAGAATTTCTTACTTTGAGAAAGGATAGTAAGTACAATGTCGTACAAGTTGATGGGCCACCAACTTGCAAATTTCTACCTAATATAACAGTACAAGTATTGACTATTACATGTATTAGTGGGAGTGTGTATTGGTGGGAGCGTGGGGCTCCCACCAACTTGAAACTAACCAAATTTTCATTCGTCGGAGTGGCATAATTCTGCACCTGTTTACATTTTACACACCAAACCACTGAAAATTACCTCCGTGGCAGTAAGGCTAGGTACCCTATAAATGTCAAGCCACTACCACAATGCAGAACACTATCCGCAAAATGTAAACTGCATCATGCAATATCTCTGCAGCGAATTAATTTTCTGACACCTAAACACCATAATTCACATCTACAGGACATCCCCTCAACACCCTACAAATTTCAAGTTAAAAAACAAACTGTTTCTAAGATATTTATTTTTAAAGTTTTAGATTTTCATTCATTGGAGTGGCATAATTCCACACCTGTTTACATTTTAAACACCTAACCACTGAAAAGTACCTCTGTGGCATTAAGGCTAACTACCCTATAAATTTCAAGCCACTACCACAATTCAGAACACTATCCACAAAACATAAACTGTGTCACACAATATCTATGCAGCAGATTAATTTTCCGACACCTAAACCCCACAATTCACTTCTATAGGGCATCCCCTCACCTCCCTACAACTGTCAAGTTAAAAGACCAAACCATTTCTGAAATATTTAATTTTGAAGTTTTTGCACCTTTAAAAATTATTTGATTGCGAGAATCGGCCGCGACCTCACAATCAAAGATCATCTTTGATCGTGAGGGGACATCTGGTCATGAAATTTGGGCTTTCTGGTTCCTCCCAGAGATATCTGGTCTAGCAAAAAATCTGGCCATCTCATCCCACCCTCAAAAACAAAGCTTGCGATCAAAGAAATCCTGCGACCAAAGAATTTGCAAGCTCACGATCAAAGAATTAAAAAATGTTAAAACTCCATTTTTTGACACAACTACATTAAACCACAGGCATGGCTCGACAGAGGGAACCCCCTGAGCAAAACCTATCCTAGTTTTACTTCATAAGTCACCCCTAGGCTGAGATATTTTTTTTTTCCAGCCCCAAAATCTGGTCATCTTGTCCCTCCCTCGCGAATGAAGATGCAATCAAAGAATTTGCAGGCTTGTGATCAAAGATCATTAGCAAGCCGCAATCAAAGAATTTAAAAGTTTAAAACTCCATTTTTTGACACAACTACTTTAAACCACAGGCATGGCTCGATAGAGTGAAACTCCCTGAACAAAACCTATACAAGTTTTACTTCAGAAGTCGCACGGGGTCATAATATCATAAGACATGCTGCATGGCAAAATTGCACTGCCAATACAGCACAATATTGCCATGCGGCATAAGCCTTTTTTCTGTGGGGGGGGCTCTGCCCCCACACACCCTGTTATGGGGGCTGCACCACCAGAACCACCCCCACTAAGGATTCTCAACTCCGGGGGGGGGGAGTTTACCTCGGGGAGTGCACAATTCGTGGATAAAAATAAAATGTCTGGGACTGGGAATCAAACCTCATAGATTTATAATGGGAGCTAAAAAGTTTAATAACTTTTGAATGGATTACTATTTTTTCACCAAACAACAAGTGGCATGTGCCTTGTCCCAAGCTCTTTCTACATGCCAGGTTTCAGGCAGGCATGCCACATGGTGGCCACGTAGCGCCACAGACAAAATATGAAAAACCGCCCTCAAAACTGGTGAAACATGCATTTTTCAGCGATTCACTGCACAAAAACCGTAAGTCTGACTGCAATGTAATGTAGCAAATCAAGAGATCCATCATCCCCCTCCACATATACAAAATTTCATGCAAATCCATTGAACAGGTCCACACACACCCCACCATCCACAAACCAACATGCACCGGGCAAATTGCAGCCCAAAAGTCCAAACAATGTAGTGGCAGTGAGGTGGCGAAGAAATAGTAATTTGGGGGGCAATAGTGCTGCAAATTGTGACACTTTCAGCAAATATTGTGAAAGATTGGTGCAAAACATTTGCAAATTGTGAAAGTATAGCACCATTCTTTTGCAATTAGTGAAAGTATGGTGGGGCAAATTGTGGAAAAGGTATTTCTGGGGCTTATTTTCCAAAACTAATGGCAGCATTGTGTTCCTCTGGCCCCGATTAGGTAAACACAAGTGTCAGTGTTTACCAAGGAGCTGTAAAATTTGAATTACAGCAGTTTTTCTCCATTGCTAACTAAAATAAGATGGCTGTGCCTTGACTGTACAGAGGGCATGTGTAACAGAAACAGGTGCTTTCACGGACAAATCTGTCAATGTCGCACGGAACATATATTTTTTCCCCATAGGATATAATGGGAAACTTTAATAACTTTTGCATGGATTAATATGTTTTCACCAAATCTTCAAAAGACACATCCTTGACGTAGTCCCCATATACCCTGAAAATGTCAGACCAGACGGACAAAGCGTTCGGGCTGTGGAGAAGAGAAAAGAATTTACAAAATTAAGGATTTTTCACATGTTTTGATACGCTGCAGCTCCAAATTGCACATCATACTGGAACAAAAATTTCCAGATACAGAGATCCATGGTACAACAACGAGCATGCCAAATTTCAGGCAAATCAGACACACGGTTGCAAAGTTATTAAAGTGCAAATGTTTAGGTTTAACATGGAAGTGGCCATGCAACCTTAACTACACCTGCCCTACTAGGGCATACACAATGGTCTGTGTTAAAATATGCCATTTATTTTCATGAGTGAGAGTGTGGGATCATAACTCATGTGTGGCAAAGCCATGCGTGAGTTATGAAAATCCCACAGCCTCACAAATGGGAATCAATGGCACATTGTAACACAGACCATTTTATGTTCTGAGTATACAAGGTCCTGTGCTCACAGGCTGCACCCCTTCCCACTGCAAGTGCTATGCAGGATTTTTAATGCCATGTTCCCACCCCCATCCATCAAAAAGTCCTTTCCCACTGCAAGTGCTGTGCAGAATGTTTAATACCACATGCCCCCCACCAAGCCCATCCAAAAGTCCCTTCCCACTGCAAGTGCTGTGCAGGATGTTTAATACCACATGCCCCCCGACACACACCCATTCAAAAGTCCCTTCCCACTGCAGGTGCTGTGCAAGATGTCTAATACCACATTCCCCCCCCATCCACCCATCCAAAAGTCCCTTCCCGCTGCAAGTGCTGTGCAGGATGTTTAATACCACATGCTTTCCCTTACCCCCCAACCCGACTGATCCAAAAGTACTGTGACTTCTCAAAGTGCTGTGCAGGCTGGATTTCCCTCAGATAGTACTGTTTTCCAGGAAAAATAGTGACATTGTACCTTTTTGTTCTTCAGCGTGAGGTACAGTACAAAGCTAGTGAGTGTGAACAGCAGCAGTTTTTGATTGGCGAGCAGCTGAGTGAGAGCAAATGGCAGTCAGTCATTCTTTTTTTAAAACTAGCGAGTGAGAGTTGTGATTGGTGGCCAGATGGCCATGTGATGAAGGAAATCCCAGCACTGGGAAGAGAAAACTAGGTGTAGTGCCAAAATAGCAGGGCAAAAATGTTAAAAGTTGGAGAAGCAGGGAAATAAAATGGTGACAGGAGCAGGGCTTTTATTTTTGCACTTCGATCTCTACTGGCTGCAACTAGGGGGGTGATTCATTATGCAATTGACTGGAATAATGTGTCATTCAAGTTGATTGACATTTGATTGAATTGATGGCCTAGGCAGGTGAAAAACAAATGCTGTTATTGACCCACTGGGTCAATAGCAGTATTTAATTTTCACTTGGGACAGACTGTTTGTACAATACCTGATTTATATAGGAACCCTTTCCTCATGAAAAAGGCCATAATTTATTTCTGTGTATACCTATGACTAATCTATCAATTAAATGTATGAACCTGCACTAATCAAACAATTACTGCTATATACCTACACTAATTAAAGCTATATACCTACATTACTTTAATACTACATACAACCCTGTTGCATCACTCCAATTAAACCTAATTAACACATCGATTAAACAATTTACACTCTCCCCATTTTTCACAAGCAGCCATGTCACTTGAAGTTGTTGCTGTCTCTCTTTCCTAAGACATCACACCCTCCATGTTGTTGTCGCCTTGTTCACGCAAATGCTCTCAACCACAGATACCTCTTCCAAAATAAAAAAAAGTCTCTACCAACCACAAATGCACACCACTCATCTTGACTGCAACCACACACAGCTCCTAACTGCAACTGCATGCCACTGCCGGCCACATTTCAAAACTAAGGGAGGGGCTGGCCTAGCCACCCTTCCTTGTACAGGAGCACCCTGCATTACAGAAAACAACCTGGAACAAGAATCAAAAACAGCAAACCCAAAAATGATTACAAATGTGATCACAGTATAATAACCATCCTAGTGTATTATACTCAAAAACAGTGGGTAAGAGTGGCACGCTCACAAGTATACCCATCTTGGGAACTAATATCCCCCTCAATGGTACACATTCTTGAATACCACCCTTATGAATTATTTATGTTATATCTATATCTATATCTATATCTATATCTATATCTATATTATGGTAGCACGGTAGTGCTACCATAGTTAGAGTTGAGGAGCCATTTCTATGTTAAACCCCAAAACTTTGTACCTTAATAACTTTGCAACCGTTTGACAGATTTGCCTGAAATTTGGAATACATGATCAAGAACCATAGGCCTTGGGATCTACCAAGTTTCGTACTGCTCGGATATACAGCTGTGGGTTATTAAGCATGATCTATGCGGCATTTAAGCTACAAATTCTCGGTCGCACTACAGGTTGTAACGGTTTATGCTGACCGTCCGAAATCTTCAGGGAGCATGTGGCTGGAGTCCCCAATGTGCCTTTCAAAGATTTCGTGAAAAAATATTAAACGGTTCAAAAGTTATTCAAAAAACAGTTTCCCATTATAAGTCAATGGGAAAAGTTAACAAAAAGTTCGACAGTGTCGCAAATGCACTTTTTAGTGTCACAAATGGCCCTGTTAGTGTCGCAAATCCACCATCTTGTTTTCAGTTGGTGATCAGAAAAATGGTTGGCATTTAAAATTGAGGCCATCTAGCAACCTAATTCTTTTTGTAGTCACCTAGTCGGGCCCTGAGGATGCTAGCCATGTCTTTATTTTGGGGTAAAACACCCCAGAAATATGTTTTTCAAATTTCTGGAAAAAGTAGTGTCACTAAGTAGTGTCGCACTTGCGAAAGTGTCGCAAATTTTTGCAAAAGCTTTTGCAAATCACGACACTACTTTGCATACACTTGCTTCCAATAACAGTAATTCTTTGGCACTCGCTGCAAAAGAGCAGGTTGGGAGTTTTAGGCTGAAATTTGGAGGAGCATGAAGACATCTCACAGATGTGCCTTTCAGTGTTGTTTTGAAAAAATATTACATGGCGGCAAAGTTGCAGCACTCCAAAGTTGACGGTTTTTCCCATAGGATAACATTACGGCACCCAACGCATTGCAGAAATCCTTTGGCACCCTGCTGCAAAATAACGGTTTGGTCTTTTTTTCCTGAAATTTGGAGAGAAGACAGCCAACAGCCCACAGATGTGCCTTTCAGTGGTTTGGTGAAAAAACATTACAGGGAGGCAAAGTTATGGAGCTCCAAAGTTTTCTTTTTTTCCCATAGGATAACATTACGGCATTCGCCACGCCTTTCAGGGCCCGTATCTCGAAAACGGTGTGAGATACGGACTTTTCGTAAGAAAACTTCTTGGGGGCTAAAATCTAAATTAGCCAGGACAGTTGTAAATAATATGACTTTTAAATTTTTTTTCTACGTCATACGGTTCCTGAGATATAATGTATTTAGTATTCCAAGATCTCATTTTCTGCGTCGATACTCATTATTATGCATACATTATTTGTACTCACTGTCTTTCTCTATGCAGGTTTTGGGGAAAACCAGCCTGTGCGCTTACATTACTGTTACTGTTGCCCTTTCCACTTGTGGTTCTGTACCCGTTTCACTTACCATTGACGTCTATGCCACCATGTGCGTTATCCTTTGCGTTTTCATTTGCGCTTGCGTTTCTGTTATTTTTTGCCATTTCTGTCTACAGTACTGTTTCTCTTTCTGTTTCACTTTGCATCACCATGCCCATTGACATTTCCGTTTGCAGGCACCATGTTACTATGTGACAACACATCACGTGGCAGACCATTCCCGTCTATGCCACCATGTGCGTTACCCTTTCTGTTCTCATTCGCGCTTGTGTTACCATGTGCGCCACTGTTAGCATTTCTGTTTGCATTGCTGTCCCTGTTAGTATGCCACAACACATCATGTGGGGAGCGCGGGCCCGCTCCCGCCACCGCATTATGCGGTGGGCCCCGCGCTCCTGCCGCTGCATTACATTAACTATTTCTTGTTATCATTCTCAAAAATAAGGGAAATTAGAGGCAAAAAACTCCATTTAATGCATTAGTTAGTGTTTTCCACAGTGACAAAAGTGAGAAAATTTGCTGTTAGGGTTGAAACCGCCCCTTGCACCCCCCCAACCACCTCCCCAACCGGCATTGTGGTGTGCATTTGGATCGTGGGTCCTAACTCTCACCCCCATTTTCCTATACTTCTGCTGCTTTACACATGTCATGGGGTGAGAGTTAGGGCTGATGATCCCAATGCACACCCCAATGCCACCACGTGCGTCATCCTTTGCGTTTTCATTTGCGCTTGCGTTTCTGTTACTTTTTTGCCAATTGTGTGTACCGTACTGTTCCTCTTTCTGTTTCACTTTGCGTCACCATGCCCATTGACATTTCCATTTACAGGCACCATGTTACTATGTGACAAGACATCACATGGCACACGTTCCCGTCACATACACCGTGTCGTTACCTTTCTGTTCTCATTGAGCTGTGTTACCATGTGTACCACTGTTAGCATTTCTGTTGCGTTGCTGCTCCTGTTACTATGCCACAAGACATCATGTGGCGGGCCCGCTCGCCACCGTATTACATTCACTATTTCTCATTATCATTCTCAAAAGAAGGGAAATTAGGGCAAAAACTCCGTTTAATGCATTAGTTGAGGTTGTTCCACAGCGACAAAAGTGAGGAATTAGCTGTTGGGGTTGAAAACCCTAACTCAGAATTCACCCCAGCACCACACACACACAGACACACACACACATTCGAAGTGGGGAGGACCAAGTCAACACAACCAATGACAGACATCCAGCAGCAGGTGACAGAAATAACAAACAATTGTCTAAATGTACTATGAGACATCCCCACCCACCTGACCAGGTACTGCATGCTCAGTGGAGATCAACAGCAAAACTGAGGCCATGTACCAAAGCGTACACATCCCTGATTGCAGCTGCACAGCGTACCACACTTGGCTAGTTGCATGGCCTTACCTACCGATCACTGAACACGCAGACCACCCACATGTGGTGGGCCACCTGAGCAATAGAGTTCAGCAAAACCAAGGAGTTGTACAGGAATAATATCTCTGATTATAACAAGGGTTTGAGAAATGTAGCTTTCTAATTGACTGTAAACATTGTAACAGCCTTATGTTTACTTTTTATTAACATACATGTAGAGCCTAACCATATGATGAACATGGTTTAATGTTGTTTAAAAAACAGTTTTATTATCATAGCAATAAGCCACTCCCAGGTATTATGTTAATGGTCAGTTTATCATTGTCTTGCGACATGTGGCACTCGGCTATGCCTCATTCAAAATTAAACCATTAACAGACCATTTAACATAACTGTTGGTCATGCCTTATTGCTTAATTGTCTTTATGAGTAGATACTCTCCCTGTGCTAGGCACTGTAGCAGCTTTGCAACACAGTGTCCCACCCAGTTACACCATACACTGTCTAGTTAATGGAGAATGGCTGTGAATATGAACTCATGAAGATGAACAGTGTAACTTGATCATAACAGTCATCGAAACCCTAGTGTGCTTATAACTGACAGAGTCAGTGATAAAGGATAACCCCTGCTGTCCTACTACACTTACCCCATTGTGAGTGAAATCAATACTAAAAGTCATTCTGTTTATATCTACACCATACCTACTTGATTCCTGTTGTACCACAATTAACATAGTTATCACTTTGATAGCATCAGTGACAGAAGTGTGGCAAACCCAAACAGTAGTCATACAGCCTGAGTATGAAACAACTGTTAAAACAAATTACACTGTGTCCATAAGTGGCATAGATCACTAATTGCAACAATAGTAAATGTATTACTATTTGAATAAGTTAGTCATCACAGATGCAATGAGATTGTCTTAATCAGGTACAACATACTCAGAAAGTCCCTACAGGAAAATCTATCCTATATACGTCTCGATACAGGTACATCATTGTTGGCTCAGTAGTGCTATGATATTTAGATGTTGCTTGGCCTGATCAATGCAATTACAATGTTCTTACAAAGAATACTTACTGCATCTTTAGTATTGAAACACACTGAAGGTCTATGTATGTACATCAGCAGTACACCTTCATCAGTAAGAATGCATGTGATACTGGCAGTACGAATTTCACAGCGTTGAACAGGCAATGCTTTTTCATACGTTTACATCAGGCTCCTTATGTTGAGTAAACCATTGCAGTAAATGTACTACTATGTAAATCACCTACTAAATGTATCACTACTTTGAGCATGCTAGTGTCTTGTAGTTAATTTATGTGGTTCTCTTAATTAATGTATACTCACTAGTGTTAAAACCTTTCTACAACTGTCATCATGCACATTCAGCATTTATATTGAATAACGGCACAGTACCAGTTGTGGTGTGGTGTGGGGCATCGGTAGGTAAGGCCATGCAACTACTAAGTGTGGTACGTTGTGTGCAGCTGCAATCAGGGATGTGTACGTTTGGTGTACATGGCCTCAGTTTTGCTGTTGATCTCCACTGAGCATGCAGTACCTGGTCAGGTGGGTGGGGATGTCTCGTAGTACATTTAGACAATTGTTTGTTATTTCTGTCACCTGCTGCTGGATGTCTGTCATTGGTTGTGTTGACTTGGTCCTCCCCATACTTGAATGTGTGTGTGTGTCTGTGTGTGTGTGTGGTGTGCTGGGGGAATTCGGAGTTAGGGTTTTCTCAACCCTAACATGAATTTCCCTCACTTTTGTCGCTATGGAACAACCCTAACTAATGCATTAAACGGAGTTTTTGCCTCTAATATATATATATATATATATATATATACACATATATTCATACTCTTGCAAAAAACTTCATTGATGCACCAATTAGGGTAACTTAATGTCATAAAAGTAGGGAAATGTGGCATTAGGGTTTCCAACACTAACACCCCACTCCCAAGCAGCAAAAGGGAAAAACAATTGGGGGGTTGGGTCTCTGGAGTCTTAGCAAGCCAGTGGTGGGGTATTCCTTGGGGTTGTTAACTCTAATGCACCCCCAGCCCATAGCCTCTAGTCCAAAGCACAAGGTACAGCATCAAGCCAATGCTTCATAGTGATACACTCTTCAGAAGTAGAGAAGTATGTGTCACTACATATTGCCAACACAGTTTGTTGTAGCTTTCTTCATGCACTGCCCTGCAGGTCCTATGTGAAGAAAGGACATCACATATAATGTTGTTTGCTCAGGGAACAGGGTGGGCATTAGGGCTGACAACCCCGAGAAAGACCCCAACGCTGATTCTTCAAGACTTCAGAGACCCCAAACCCACATGTTTTTTTCCTTTTGCTGCTTGGGAGCAGGGGTGGGTAGTTAGGGTTGGAAACCCTAACACCACATTTCCCTACTTTTGTGGTGTTAATTTACGCTAACTGGTGCATTAACAAAGTTTTTTGCAAAAAATTTCCTTTCTTTTTGAGATAGTGGAATTGTATCTTCATTCACTCAGGTCCCTTTGGGACCTGCATGAACAGATACAGTTGCCCTGTGCAAGGGAAGATTCCATCTGTTACAGAAGTGAAGATTTCATGGGGCTGTCTGGCGGTCTGTGGAAGCACTGGGCCTTGTGGTCCCGGCACTTCTATGTGGCTGCAGATACAGATGCACATGGCAAAGAATGCATCTATCAGCCAGTGCACATGGCCCTCTGCCACCCATGTGTGGAGAGGTGCAGGGCTCTATGCCAAGAGGTTAGCTGTCTTCATTATATGGTACTGGGGCCTGTGCAGACAACCCTGCACCTTTCATTCCCTGGCTAGGGGGTGTCACATAAGAGCACCATTCCTCCCCATCCAGCTAGATCACTATGCTTACCATCAAACACAGCTCACTGACACAGCATCACAAAGCATACCCACTCAAGGACAAGACTGGCACTACACACAAAGTTTGTTAACAATCATGTAATTTTTTAAATTTTTGACCCCAAATTTTCAAGATAGTAATTTTATTCATCCACCTTATAAACATGACATGTACCATTTATAGCATATTTGATGAACTTACCAAAGTTATGAGCACCAGAAGTGTGAAAACACATCTCTTCCAGGATTTAAAAAAATGGCACATGTCACGTTCATGAGGTGGTGTGAAAAAATGACTATGTTGAAAGTTTGGTATCAAAATATTGAAAATTAGCAAAGTTATAAGTGAATGTTGAAACACTACAATGCTCACTCATAACCTGAGCATTTTACTGTATTTGTACACCAACTTTTCAGCATAGCCTTCTTATTACACCACCTCATGAACCTGGTAGGTGAACATCTTTATATCACCACTAAAATGTCATTCTGTGTCACCGAAATGTCATTCGACACCACATGTGTGAAAACACATTTAGGATTTGAAAAACGACCACTGTCACATTTGTGAATTGGTGTGAAAAATGGCTGTGTTGAAAATTTGGGGTCAAAATATTTTGAATTACCAAAGTTATGAGTGAGCAGCGAAAAATGTCAACATACATGCATAACTTTGCCATTTTTACATATTTTGACCCCAAATTTTCAGCATAGCCTTCTCATGACCCCACCTTATGAACAAGTGTGGTAACAATTTTCAAATGTGGCCCAAATGTTGATTGCACCAAGTGACCACAAAATCACCTTTTTGGCCTGACTTGGATAATTCCACAGCCATTAGTCATGAGGTGGGGTCCCAAAAAGACCATGTTGAAAATTTGGGGCCAAAATGTGCAAAAATTACGAAGTTATGCATCAAAGTTCAAAACCCACTGAAATACATTGAACCACACTTAACCTTAGTGTCTCATATTGCAGTCAGCGGTTCCAGCAGCAAGACATGTCTTTGATTGAAGAGCGGATCTTCACTGTAGGGGTGTGTGAGGGGTGTGGGGTGGTGGTTGCTAAGTGGGAGGTTGGAGTGTGGTTGGTGGGGTTTGTGTGTGGGGGGATCAGATTGATAAGGGATTGTTTTCTTTTTTTACAGGGTCAAAAAAATTATCATGGGTTGATTTTCTTTATTTCAGCTGAGCTTCTGGCACTGGGATTGGGCACCCCAGTGTCAGGCAACACTTCAGGGAATGGAGTGGGCAACCTGGAGGGGAGGAAGTCCAGAGGAGTGGTACATGAGCTGGGAACCCTGCTCCGCTTATATAATAAATAAAAATAAACACTGGGAAGGGTGGGTAACCTGGAGGTGAGGGAAGAGATGAAGCGGTACTGGGGGTGGGCACTGTGGTTTACTTAATTGAAAAATAAATTAAAGCAATGGAGAGATAGACAGACAGACAGACAGACTGACAGAAAGAACAAACAAGGGATTGGTGGGTCACTGCTCTCACTGCAGCCCACAGCACTTTTTCATTTTCAGCTGCAGATGTCAAGAAAGTCCCACTGTTCTCATGCAGAGAACATGGCTGTATGGCTTTGCTCACTAAACTCGGTACCCTGGATTTTAGGGTACCCAGAAAAGGTGTTTCTGGCAACTTTACACAAACAAACAGACAGCAGAATCTAGCTAAATGGGTCCCTTTTAGCTAGCTTCAGGTATTTGTTTTTTAAAAGAGATAAGTTTTATATAATTTCAATGTTTGTGAGTTTAACATGGTCTACCATCAGATGTCATATATCATGACTTTAAAAAAGCTTTTGATGTGGTGCTACACACTGGGTTGACAAATAAATTAATGGAGTTTAAAATTCAACACAAAGTGATAAACTAGATTGAAAATTGGCTGAATAAAAGAGAACAAAGGGTTAGAGTGCATGGTTATGAATCACCATTTGTCAAGGTGACCAGCGGTGTACCACAGGGTTATATATTGGGTCCTGTTTTATTCAAATTGTAATTTTAGATATCAGGAAAGAATTATCATCTGAGTTTTGTGTCTTTGCAGATGACACCAAGTTAGGTGAAAGAGTTGATACTGTTGAAAACCATAAAACATTGCAGAGGGACCTGGACCGACTGGCAATGTGGGCCGAGGAGTGGGGAATGACTTTCAACACCTCAAAATGCAAGGTTATGCATTCTGCCAAAACCAATCCTGGTGACAAATACTATTTACACAAGGTGTTATTAGAGAAAACAACTAAAGAGAGGGACTTATAGTAGCTAACGATCTCAAAATGTGTAATCAATGTACAGAAGTGTTTAGGAAAACCAATTATTTGATAAAAATGATAAACAGGAAATTTGTTAGCAAATCGAAGGAATTGTGACTACCATTATATAATGCACATGTTAGACCTCAACTAGATTGCTGCTCACAGTTCTGGGGGGCATTACACATTACTGACAGAAACAAAATAGAGCGTATACAGAGGAAGGCTACAAGATAAATCAAGGGGCTGGAATATATATCATATGATGCCCGATTGAGAGTCCTCCGATTAAATATTATCCACAATAGACATATTAGGGAAGATTTGCTTTTGATGTATAACATTTTTGATAAGAAGGATCTTATGGAAGGACTAAGCTTGAAATACAGAACACCGCAAAATATAAGGGGGCATGAAAAACAAATCCAGTCTAATACTTTTAAAACAGATAAGAGAAAGAAGTACTACACACAAAGGATAGTGGGCATCTGGAATAGACTGCCTCCCGAGGTTGTGAACAGCAGTAACTTTATCAACTATAAGAATAGAATAGATAAATACTTGGGAGAGAAGGGATTAGAAGACTACTACTGTACAACTAAAATGGACAGCTTATATGGGTTTCTTGCCTTCTGCTGTCTCTACAATTCAAAGTGAATCAAAGTGAAAAGGAGAAAAAAGGCAGCTGTCATGATAGGCTTTTTTGTGTAGCAGGAGAGGTAAATTATGAAAATAAGCACTTGCAAAAGTTTGTTTTTACCAGTCGAACTTGAACAGTAACTCAAAAACTGTTATAACTTTAAAATGGTATAATATTTTTCACCAAACCTTTGAAAGGCACACCCTTGGCATAGGCCCCTTCAAACCCGAAAATCTCTTAAAAAAATTCCACACTGTCTAGTCCGTAAGTGAGAACAGTATATATATATATATTTTTTTTGCCTTTTGGTGCTCCATATCTCAAAAACCATACAAGATGCCATCACAAAACTTTTCACTTCTTAAGACTCTGACAGTCTGACTGCGCAAGCCAAATTTTGTGTTATTTCATCAAGCGATGGCAAAGTTATTAAGGTGTAAACATTTTTAACAATGAACTGCCTACTCAACCCTAACTATAGGGGCACTACCACACCCCTGTAATGCATATCTTTATTCTATATACACACATATATATACTTCTTTGCAAAAAAAACTGCAATAATTCACCAGTTATGGTTCAACTTAATGCCAAAGAAGTAGGGAAATATGGTGTTAGGGTTTTCAACTCCAACTCCCTATCCCCACCCCTCAAGCAGCAAAAGGACAAGATCACACAAGCAACAACAGACAACCATCATCAGGTAAGAGAAATGACATACAACAGTTTCCAGATGACACAAATGCAGTAGCACTGATGTGCTACCTTAGTGGATTTGTATCTGTGGCATGCACACAAGACATACACACTTAGTTCTGGCTGCAGATAGAAATCCATAATACTTAAATCACAGCATTGATTCTGTGTGCAGAAGCACTGGCCCCTGCAGCCACAGATACAAATCCATGATACCCAATGGCAAAACTTATTTTGCCTGCAGAAGCATTGGCCCCTATAGGGCCATCACTTCTGTAGCCACAGGTACTCACCCACTCTGTAAGAAATACACACAGTTCAGTCTGCAAAAGCACAGCCACTGATGTGCCTGTGCTTCTGTAACCATAGATGTAGAAACATACACACTGACCTATGTCTGCAGAAGTGCAGGCATCACAAAATCCATGATACCAAAATTGGGACACCTACCAAAGAGGAACAGTCCCCCCCAAAAAACAAACAAACAAACTAAAATAAAATCCCCTCAAAAAACAAATATGCTATCTTTTGACTGCTCATGGAGATATAATTTGAAGCAGTCCAGACTGTTTTAGCCATCCCATCAAATAACCCCTACATAGTGGGTAAGCCCCTAATGATCTATAGAAAATGCTGCTGAAAGACTTAGTAGTGGTATGTACAGGTGACCATTTGTCCATGGCTAGCGAGACAGCAGTACTCTGCATACATCTGCATCTTACAAACAAGACTTTAAATTACATCAACTATTGCAGATTTGGAGTATTCTTTTGTACAAGTGCCGAGGTACGGTACTTTAACATATTTTCAGTCATATTGTTTCTTGCTAATGACTGAGTGATGCATATCTGGCTGTCTAGTCATCTTCATACGAGTGTGAATATTGCAGTACATTATGTATGTTTTTGTTTTCATTTTTGGAACCACTGTGAAGCATCAAATAGCTGATGTATGGGGCCTGGAGAGTCTAAAAAATGTGTAATTTAAACTGGAATCAAACAGTATGATGAACCCATGAGATGCAGCATTTTATGTTCCATGGGGTTCCTTGACCCTTGTCAGAAGAGTTAGGGAAGCCAAGAAGAGAGGCATAGAAATCTAGCAAAGCAAGACTGTGATAATAAAATTGTGTGTGTGTGTGTGTGTGTGTGTGTATTTGTGTATTTGTGTGTGTCTGTACACGTGTGCATGTGTGTGTGTCAGTGAGAAGAGTGTGAGAAAGAGAGTGTGAGGGGCAAATGAGAGAGACACAAGACAAAGTCTGTGTGGGAAATTTGCGAACAATTACAGAAGAATTGAAATCATTTTATACAGTAATGTCCACGGCCACTGGCTTTTGTCTTTTACCAGAAAACCCAGTACAGTTCTAGAATTTAGACTGCCTGCACACAAGTAAAAATAAAGGGCAGAATTCTCTAGCCATGGCGCAGGGCTTGCTTCCAGCCCCACACCATGGCACTTGGGTTCTGGCGGTGTGCCAAATCCTTCGCTGCAACTGTACCTGATTTTACAATCTCGAGTGCAGCTGCAACAGTTTCCACCAATTATGGCAGCTTGCACCAAATATCTGGCACAAGCTCCGTAAAACGACCCCCAGGATTGCTGCAAGGCAAACCAGAAAAAGATGGTCTAACTTGTGGCAACTGCCACATGGGACAGAACATCCTGTTAGAGTGCCACAAGCTCCATGCGCCATATGGTCAGTGCACTGGGGCTTTCGGCGATCTAAGGCATTAGAAAATCCTGCCCAAAGAATTTCACAGAATTTGGCATTTTAGACCAGATCAGTATGTCTACAGAATTTGTGTTCTTCTTATAATTGTTTCCTGTACTATTTTCAGTTTGTTTCATTTAATGTTCTGTATATTAAGCCTTCTTTTATTCTTATTATTTATACACATACTAAAGGAATGACAGCAAAATCACAGTAAAATCCAGAAATTAGAATAACAATCACTGGTGCAGTTCCCAGAATTAAGTCTGGAAAACAGAATTTCATTATTTTAATCACTGTGGTAATTCCACATGCTACTTTTCTGAAGAACATTATTTTATCTAAGAAGGTGACTCAGGGAAGGGTGACTCAGTTGTAAGAGTAAGGGGCAGGAGCAAATGTAAGTTAGGGCTGGGGGGTGAATCACAGAAGAAAGGTGGTTAATATGTTTTCATTCAATCTAAAGTGATGTATTTGTGTACGGAAGTTCTGCATGACCCTTTTTTATGCTGATCCTACATGCAAAAGTAATATGTATAATTGTTTTTACATAAAAGTAACAAAAATGTCAACCCCCCCCCACACACACACACACACACACACAAAACTGGGTCAGATCAGTTGTGACCCAGTTCTGACCTGATGGATCAGACTGGGTAATATGATGCCAGTGGATATCTCTGATGCAGCCCACTGCACACACTTGTTATACAAACCTAATTTCAAGCCATAGGAGATCCATGGTGGCTAGACTTTTTATTTGGTACTTTTTTGTTCCAGTGTATTTCTATATGCTGTTCTTGCACAACATGTGCTGGTAAAGTAGCACAGCTGCAGAATAATTCTAATGACTTACAGGTTCTGCAAGCAAGGACAGGTTCGCTCCTCACAGTCTTGTGCTGCAGACACAACACAAGAATCAGACAAGGGTCTGAGAGTCCAGAACCAAGAACCTCAATTACCCAAACTTGATTGTGCTAAAAAAAAAAAAAAAAAGATTTACTGAAAGCACATTATCAGAGCCCTGAGTTACTACAACCAGTCAACCAATGTTTCATGCCAGAACTTGACACTTTATTAGGTACCTTGATAAATTGCCAAGTTCCAGCATGAAACGTTGGTGGAATAGTTGGAGTAACTCATAGCTCTGATAATGTGCATTCAATAAATCCTGTGTTGCACAATCAAGTTTGTGCATTTGTGGTTTCTGGTGCCAGACTCTCTGGCCTTTGACTTATAGGTGCTCTATTGATTGCTGGCACTGGAATGCAATTCTGTGAGTTTACAAATTTCTTTGGGGATGGACTAGGTTGCTATCATAATGTAACACATTGCACTGAGGTGAAACAGAAGAATTGTACAGGGACATGCAGTTCTGCCTAAATTCACAGAACTGTTTCCATTAAGAGCTAACATGAATCATTTGATAAGGAATCCAACTCCTTGAATATTGTGCAGGAGAAGAATACAGCAAGCATCTGTCAGGTTAAAACAGATCAAACATTCAGATTAAAACTGATGCTTGAACACAAAAACTGACGAATGTCATTACAATCTATGCATCCTGATATGGATGGAAGTTTAGTGCAATAAATGAACTGTTTAGTGTCTGATAAGTAACTTCATTTCTTTGAGGTATAGTCATCAAGATAAACCATTACCCAAATTCTGCCTCTGTAATACCACATGACCAAAGACTGAACATGAATTAGTGGAAACAGTGGAGTGTATACAATGCAGAACATTCAGGGTCCCTCTTTCCAAAAGATGGTCACATGCAACTTAGTTCCAGTCAAAGCCTCTTGCAGTAAAATGGCAGTTCAAAATCTCCAGGGTAATTACCCACATTTATAACACTTGTAAAACACAGTGATAACACTGGCAATCCTGGACATGCATTTCTCTACTAGAAATGTCAGGCTTCAAACATGCTTGGGACAGAAACAAAGGAATAATAGAGGAAGAAAAAGCTAAAGCCAGTGACTGGACAGAGTCACTGCACGTTTTGTTAGGCAGCTTAAACAGGCAGACTGGATGGGCCTAGAAGTCCTTATCTGCCAACAGCATCCATGTATCTATGTAAATAGTGTCTGAACATTTGCATGCACAACAACATTGCACATTCAAACCTAAAATGAGACCCCACAGTGTAAAAACGATAATTTTTGCCAGTTTTCTTTAAATGAGTGGAAAATACCTTCCTAAACAATGTAACAAAGTTTAGGAAAAACAAGTGGCAGCATGGTTAATGCTAGACACGACAAGATAAAATCCCTTCTCTTAATGGGTGCAAATTATATATAGAAAAATGTATAGGCAACCATACACAATGAGGCTGTGTTTCCATGAAGGGGTTGAGATGACAGCATAGGGGCATCAAGGGCAAAGTTTGAGAGGTTCCTCATGTAAGCTCAAATCACCGAGATGGAAACACATGCTGAGTGGTGTTTCAGTTGGCCATAAATTATTTTTTATAGTATATGGGTTTTATAGGTGCTGCTGGTGGGGGACTTCAATCTACCAGACGTGGATTGGAGCCTACCAACTGCAGCAACAGTCAGAAGCAGGGACATTCTGGACTTCCTGCAAGGGGTGTTCCTCAGGCAACTAGTTAAGAAGCCCACTGGTGGGGGTGATACTGGACCTGATACTGATTAACAGCAACAGTGTTGCTGACGTCACAGTGAGTGACAACCTGGGGTCCAGCAATCACCATACAGTGTGATTCAATATAAGGATTGAGTTAGAACTGAGCCGCACTAAGATGAGAGTCCTGGACTTCAGGCTAATTTCAGGAAAATTGGAGATGCCTCAGGGACACCCTGGCAGGGATTGTGAATCTGTAGGGAATTGAGGAACTATGGGCAACAATAAAGGGGGGCATTGAAAAAGCAACAAATCTCTGTCAGGCAGGTTAACAAGGGCAAGAGAAATAGGAAACTGCTATGGTTCTCTAAAGACATAGCAGAAAAAGTAAGAGCAAAACAACTAGCATTTAGAAAGTACAAAAAGACACAGAAGTAGGAAGATAAGGAAAACTACTGGGACAAACAAAGGGAGGCAGGGAAGGCAGTTATATGCACAATGGTACAAACAGAGAAGAATATTGCCCAATCAGTAACAGAAGGGGATAAAACTGTTTTAGCTATATAAGTGAGAAGATGTAGACCAAAGGGGGAATAGTAAGGATAAAAGGGGAAGAAGGGATTTGCGAGGAGGAGGACCAAAAGAAGGCAGACATAGGAACATAGAAACATAGACTTTGATGGCAAATATGGACTGCTTGGACCACCTAGTCTGCCCATTTCCCTTCCTATTGGATAAGCTGCAGATCCTAGTTAACCAACAGCCTACTTCTTCCTACCCCCCACCAGAATTGCCTTATGTCTGTCCCATTAATTCTTTAATTCCCCCACTGTTTTTGACCCCATAACCTCCTCCGGAAGGCCGTCCATGTATCCACCACCCTCTCTGTGCCCCTAAGCCATCCCCCATCTTCAAATTCTGACCCCTTGTTCTTGCACATTTCTTTTTCTGAAAGATGCTACCCTCTTGGACTTTGTTGATTTCCTTGAGGTACTTGAAAGTTTCTATAATGTCCCCCCCCCCTTTTCTCAAGGGTATACATATTAAGCTCCTTTAGTCTCTCTTTGTATGGCTTCTGTTGCAGACCCTGCACCATTTTAGTTGCCCTCCTTTGGACTGCCTCCATCCTGTCTATGTCCTTATGGAGACGGGGTCTCCAGAACTGCACACAGTACTCCAGATGGGGTCTCACTGTCTGTACAGAGGGATAACAACTTCCTGTTTTCTACTGGTAATGCCTCTCCCTGTATATCCCAGTATCCCCCCAGCCATCCTTACTGCCTTCTCACATTGCTTGCTTGCTTACATTTAGGTCATCTGCTATGACTAACCCAAGGCCCCTTTCCATTTTTGTTGTTGTTACTACCTCTCCCCCCCACTGTGTACTCTTCCCCTTGGTTGTTGTTTCCCAGATGCAATGCTTTGCACTTCTTTGCATTGAATCTAAGGTGCCATAATTCTGACCATTCCTCCAACCTTGCCAAGTCCCTTCTCATCCTTTCCACACACACCCTTGTGTATCAACCCTGTTGCAGATCTTTGTGTTGTCTGCAAAGAGGCATACTTTTCCTTCCAGTATCTCTGCAATGTCACTTATAAAGACATTAAAAAGGACTGGACCCACTACTGAACACCGCGGTAAATACTTTTGTTCAATATTTAAAGAAGAAGGGGTAGGTGATGGGTCAAAGATAAGGGAAAAGGGCATACTGTAAATGGTATGGAGGTGGACACCAGTCCTTTTACAGAGGAGAAAATCCACAAGAAACTAGCACAATTAAAAGTAGATGAGGCAATGGGACCTGATGGGATGCACCCCAGGATACTGAGGGAGCTCAAAGAGGTGCTGGCTGCATTTCTGTGACAACTCTGTTCAACTTATCATTAGAAACACAGGAGGTTCTGAGGAACTGGAGGAGGACAGATGTGATCCCACTTCACAAAAGTGGGAACAGGGAGGAGGCAGGAAATTACAGACCTGTCAGTCTGACTTCGGTAGTGGGCAAAGTAATGGAAACACTACTGAAGGAAAGGACAGTAGAATACCTTGTAACCAGTGGATTAAAGAATCCATTTTAATATGGTTTCACCTGGGGGGAGGTCTTGCCAGAAAAACCTAACCAAGTTCTTCGACTGGGTGACATGGGTAGTGGATCAGGGAGGAGTGATAGATGTGGCCTACCTGGATTTCAGTAAGGCCTTCAACACCATTCCACATAGAAGACTGGTGAACAAGCTGGCCTGTCTGGGAGTGTGTCAAAAAGTTATAAACTGGGAAAGAAGTTGGTTAAGCTACAGGAGTAAGAAGGTGGTGGTAAATGGTGTCCACTCTGGAGAAAACAAGGTGACCAGCAGGGTGCCTCAAGGCTCAGTACAAGGCCCGGTCCTCTTTAATGTCTATATTAGCGACATTACTCAAGGGCTAGAAGGGAAAGTATGTGGATGACACAAAAATGTGGATGACACAAAAATGTGCAACAGAGTAGACACACCAGGGGGTGAAGAAATGAGGGATAATTTGAAAAAGTTGGAAGGATGGTCAAGGGTTTGGCAGCTGGGTTTCAATGCAACAAAGTGCAAGATGATGCACTTGGGGTGCAGAAACACAGGGGCTACGTACCAACTGTGAGGAGACGTAGTGGCAACCACCAAGCAAGAAAGGGACCTGGGAGTAATCATTTCTGATGACCTGAAGGAAGCCAAGCAGTGTGATAAGGCTAGCTGGATGCTTGGGTGCATTGGGAGGGGTATCGCCAGTAAGAAGGAGGTAATATTACGCCTGTACAGATCACTCCTAAGACCCCACCTCAAGTACTGTGTTCAGTCCTGGAGGCCCCACCTCTGGAAAGATATTGATAAGGTGGAGGCAGTACAAAAGAGGGCTACCAAAATGGTGCAGGGCCTGCATCACAAGTCCTATGAGGAGAGAGTCAAGGAACTAAACATGTACTCTCTGGAGGAGAGGAGAGAAAGGGGGCATATGATAGAAACATTCAAATATCTAAGAGGTATTAATAAGGTACAGGAAGGTATCATTTTCCATAGAAAAAAGCTCCAGGACAAGGGGTCACACTGTGAAGTTGGAGAGGTCAGAGGAAATGTGAGAAAATAATTCTTCACAGAGAGGGTGGTGGATGCCTGGAACAGCCTTCCATCGGAGGTGGTGGGTGCCAAAATGAGGATGGGATTCAAGCAAGCATGAGACAGATACAAGGGGACCTTGGTAGTAAAGCAATGGGATGAGATGACCAGAGATCGAGTAGGGTCTGCAGTGGCACAGTAGGCAGGGAATACTGGGCAGACTAGGTGTACCAAGAGGTCTTTATCTGTCAAGAACTTCTATGTTTCTATAGTATAAAAGGAAATAAAAGGGCATTGACTGTAATACACTCTCTCTCTGTGAAGAATTATTTTCTCACATTTCCTCTGACCTCTCCAACTTCACAGTGTGACCCCTTGTCCTGGAGCTTAGTTCTTACTAAAAATAAGGAAAAAATTACTTTTAAAATTTACAATGTAAAATATGAATGGCAGGCTTTTGTGTTGGGTGAGAGTGAGGGGGTGCAGGGGAGCCTCATGATGGGACACTTTTGGGAAAAATTTTAAAGGGAAACATTTATCGTAGTACAGTAGTGATGTCACTACTATACTACAACTTTTTTTGTAACCTTTGAACTTTACTACTGTTCTATTGATGACCTTTGAACTGTCCTACAACAAGAAAATTGTGTGTATAGAAATTCATACACAATAGTGGCTGACCATCTACTTTACACCTGTATTAGTATTTAAAATAAATCCACTATAGTTAATAATTGTTAGATTAATATAACGCAAAGTTCAAGGAGTAAGCTGTTGTTTGAAGCAATGTGTTCTGGTGGTTAGAGCACTGGACTGGGAGATCACAAGTTTGAACTGTAGCTAAACCAAATGGTCCCACTGTGATCTTTGGCAAGCTACTTAGCTTCCCAGTGCTTCTAGTGCTCCAGTCCACACATTTGCAGAAAGGGGTAGATGCAAGGCCCCAATTAAAATGAGATGTTGCATCTTAGCTGGGATATCCCAGGTAAACAAATTATAAAAAGCAACAATAAAGACAATGAAGGTTGTACCAGAATGTATTTGTTATCTTTCGATGAGGAAGAACGTGAAATGCTAACCATGCAATTTAATGTCTAAGATGAATGTTTATGAGTATTACACTTATATAGATACCAACTAAATTATGGGGACTAATGCCAAAATTCAGAAAAAATGCAAAAAATAATTTTTTAATTTTATTTTTTAAAACCATCTCAAAATATTCTCCGTCTATATTAAAAAAGTATATCAATATATGTTATCATTATGGAAAACGTATATTAATACCACTTATTTTACAAAAAAACATGTTCTGTCATGATGTAAATATGTATACTGATATAGCTAGAGCAAACTGCATGTTTTTAATAGAAGTAATTTCATTACTACTGTTACCTAATAACAATATAACACCAACATCATTTCTGAATGGGTGGACTCTAAGCTTTCATTTAAAACAGCAATTAAGTTTATAGCCCCAACAGTTCCACCGTTAGACCTTTCAAAAATATTTTCTTTAACATATGATAGCTTTGGAACCATTAGGGCTACAGATTTATTTTTTTAATAAAAGGTTGGAGTCATCTAAGTAGTTGTATTCTTAATATATCCCTATGGTGACCATATATAGATATAAAAAACATAAAATGGTTATTACATTTTTAAATTCCTGTCATTTTTGCCACATTATATTGACACGTATGTGCATGTAGCAACACAGGAGAACATTATTAACTGTTCAAATGCTACAGCTTTCAAAATGTAGTTTCAAGCATTATAAAAATATCATATAAGATTATTTATTGGAAACCATTGGAAGATACTAGTGGTTGTTCTGTCTAAGAATAATCACATTATTTTCTAGTTACCTCTTGGGATGACATATAAAAATATAATGCATGTGCAAAAGTAGTATACTGTGTATTTTGTAGGTTCTTGTTCATCCATCAATTACTGCAGATACATGCTGCTTATTCTGTCCTCTCCCCAACTCTGTCACAGTGCTAACACACATACTATACATGTGGTATCCCCATTGCTTGGACATAGAGCAGGAGAGAACAGAATTTGGGCCAGCAGTGGCAGCAATGGCCATGGGAGAGTGCCTGGAAGAGTCTAGGAACTTTTGGATGCTAAGTTACAGTTTTAGGGAAAAGAAAGTATGCAGACAGAAATAGGGAATAGGGAAATAGAAGGAAGCACTTGGGGGCATCGTTGCTAAAATGAATGGGAATCAGCATATACAGGCAGTGCCAACTTTATGTTTGTTGGGGACCCAGCAAAGCTGGCTCCCTACCCCTTCTGCCACCCTGCCTTTGTTTGGCTCGATTATACCATGTCAGATAAGTTTCTAGCATTGTCATGCCATTTTGGACATGTCAGCTAGTAATATACAATACCTTGTTTGTTATTTCAGCAGGGCAGAAGTGTGAAATAAATAAATACATTAACATTTCAAAGACAGATGACTGATCCTAAATCTTGCCAGGGCCCCCAATAAGAAGGGGCCCCAGTGGCCACAGGGACAGAGGGTGCCTATGGCTGACAGTATATGTGATGGAATCAGCACATGGGAGAGGATTTGGTAAAGCCGAAGGGAAATCAAGGATGTATTAATGCCTGAAATTATGTGTTTAATGGCAACTAGGAGGTGGGATCAGGGGAGTATTATTACTGAAATGGGGTGTGTACTAGAAAATGGGAGTGAGGCTTTGGGAAATTATTGGGGGAAGGGAGTATGACAAGAAACAATAGAGTAGAAGGGGATTTAGTAGGCATGATGAAAGAATTAACAGTTGTGAGGGGGAATAAGCAGGGGAGGAAAAATCTAAAGGTATTACTGTTGAAAAAGTTCTGGAAGAGACCCTAAAGATGGGGGTGGTTTTACTGAATTGGGAATGAAGATGCCTGTTAATGGGTGGTGGTGGGGGGGAGCTGTTTTTTTTTTTTTATCAAATTGAGTATGGACAGGGTGGCTGTAGATGGTAGGTATATTGCGTATTTTCACTGGAATATGTGGGATGCCTGCAGATGGAGGTATGGTGATGTACTCATTGACATCTTTGGGAATTTTGAATTTTTACTAGGACAGACAAAGTGTCTGCAGGTCACTCCGTTTGTTCTATCATGTATACTCAGAAACTAATAACAATTCAGATGACTTAGTAATGCCCAAACCCAGGAATGGTGACCCTAATCAGGATGACAATTTGCACTCTCCTCCCTATCGGGCTTGCTGATAGATGGGCATATAGTCAGACGAAAGGGAAAAGTTCAGGTTTTCATGCAACTGTTCTTTGTAATTGAAAAACAGAAGAAAACCAGAACAGATATAACATATAGGCAGAATTCTATGTAATCACAAATGTTGTTTTTGTGGTATCATTAGACTTTTATGTTTAAAGGTATGTAGGAAAAAGTATGTATGAAAAGCAGAGGTTGTTATCTACAGATCTACAACAGTATGAAATACTCCAAGAGGTGCATGCTTTATGCCCCATGTAAAGCAGGAATATTGCACACCTCTTAAAATGCTTGCTCTGTTCATCTAAACAACTTATTCATGCCAGCAAGGTAACTATCTTAGTCATTCAGTAGGGATGTTTCACTAGCCTAAAAACAGTCTGGTAAAGAAGAAATGGTACTTTAGGTTTGTATGAATACTGGGCCAGGAATCACAGCTGCAGCAATTATTCCACAAATCTAAGGCTGGATTTCCAAAAGTCTGAATTTAGGACTTGCATCATGATTTCTGACAGCTGCATCACAATAAATGTGTCAGAATGTCTGCACTCTATTTTCAAGCATGCTGATGCATTTACAACACTTCACCCATTTTATAACATAAAAATGAAACACATGGCATTATTGTGTTGAATGCATAATTATTGGTTCTCATCTTATCGCAGTTGTGTCCAGATGTTTGACCACCTTTTTTGGTGGTAAACAGTCTTGATGTATTTAGTTCAATTGCTTTGCAATCATGACACAAGTTTTTAAAAATCTAGCCCCAATCTGAAAAGACTTTACCTTACATAACAACCAGCTATTCATCAGGTATTCACTGAAAGAAAAAAAAACATGGAGCATATGGTTCTCATTTTAAAATGTCATTTTAAGCTGCCATCATGTTTAACTGAAACATGAGGGATACAGGTTCAACTTGGGGGAGTTTAGTATAGAGGCTAGGATGCCCTTCTTCACTGAAAGTGTAGTGGTGGCTTGGAATGTACTTCCAGAGGAGATGGGTTTTGCTGGAAACAGTAAGCAGCTTCAAGAGAGGCTGGGATAAAGTTAAGGGGAAAATAAATGTCTGGGGAGGGGAGGGGGGGAAGGGAGGATTGGGGATGGGGGGTAGGCTCAGTAGCTTATGTTGCAGCACCTGTATTATGAGCAGACTAGACAGACCTTAAGGCTGTATTCTGCTGGCTTCATCGTATGCCTGTATGTTCGCATGTTACCATGATGTTCTTTTAAGATCAAAAAATAGTGTTGCCCTTTGTGTGACATGATATTCATAGGTATCATAGGTATATACTGAGCAAAAGAACTTGCGTCCATACTGCCTGCCAATTAATTAGCGTCCCCATATTTTTTGTAGGCGTCCAGTTTCAGTTTGAAACTTTCCATTGAAGGGCTACCTACCACTTCCAGGTGAAGTGCCTTCCATGATGACACCACCCTTTGATTAAACCACATTTTTCTTCTCCAAGTTCTGCAATTTTCACTTTTTAATTGCAGAGGATGTGCCCTAGTGGGAATATTCTTGGTTGTGGAATTCTAAGCCAAGTCTCTCCCATAAGTCCTGATCAGTAAGAGCCCTAAACAACATGCACTTATCCCCTCCGTCTCCTGTACTCCAGAGAGTATAAACCCAGTTCACTGAGTCTTAGGTTGTATTCCTTGTTCTCCATACCCCTAATAGATTGTGTTACTCACTTTTGAATCCTCTCCATTTTGTCAATCTCCCTTCTATGGAATGGAGCCCAGACTTACACCCCATATTCCAATACAGGCCTCACTAATGAGCTAAATAGTGGCATCAGAACAGCCTTTTCCCTACTTGCAGTGTGCCTCGGGATGCAGTTCAGCACCCCATTAGCTCTTCTGATAGTTTTGTTACAGTGTGTTTTAAACTGGAGATCATTTGTAACGATTATGCCTAGATCTTTTTCTTCCATTACAATATTCAAGCTGTTTTTACCTAACCTATAGGGCCTCATGGGATTATGTAGACCCCAGTGCATAACAGTGCATTTATCAGGGTTGAGCAGTAGCTTGTAAATGTTGCACCGCTGTTCAATGTAGCCCAGGGCATCCTGTATGACTGAGTGAGGGGAGTGAGGATCTGGTTCAACCCCTAGCCTGCAATCGTCTGCAAGCTTAGTCATTCACACCGCCACCTGTTCGCATTTAAGTTGAGAGATATAGATATTGAACAGGCATGTCCCCAGTGCAGACCCCTGTGGCACATTGCTCGTCACATTAGACCAGTTTGAATAAGCTCCCATGACACTAACTAATGAATCCATGCCATTACATTACCATGTATTCCTAATAAAGTCAATACTTTAATTATTTCATGATGAGGAAGTTTGTCGAATGCTTTGGTGAAATCCAAATATATACTATCTACTGCTTTTTTCATGTCCATAGATTTGCTGACCCTGTTATAAAATTCCAGCATATTCGTCTGGCAAAATCTACCTTTAGTGAAATCATGTTGTGTTTCATCTGCCAGATGGTTTGTATGAATGTGGCCTATTATATAATCTTTAATAATGCTCTCCAGAATTTTGCCTAATGTTCTTGTCAGGCTCACAGGTCTATAATTAGAAGTGGTCTTTTTGTCACCCTTCTTGTATAGGGTATAACTGTGGCTTGTCTCCATGTCTCTGGAACTTCACCCCTACCTAGGTTTGCTGAAATATGTGACTAATAGATTCAGCCAATTGTTCTGCTAATTCCTTCAGAACTCTGGGGTGGAAACCGTCAGGTCCTGGTGACTTATTCTGATTTAGAGTATACAACCATTCTTTAATCTCTCTCAGTCAATTTGTATAGGATTTATGGAGATTGTAGGTTTCCCCTCACTGAATTCTTCAGAGTTTTGGATGCTAAAAACTGTGGAGAAACAATCTTTCTGTACCTCTGCCATGTCTATATTAGATACTGTTAATGTCAAATATGGTGTAGTCAAAGGTCCTGCATTAGTTGATATCTTTTTTTTTATTTATGTAGGAATAGAATAACTTAAAATTACCCTTTGTTTTTGAAGCAAGCTTGGTTTCATACTGGGCCTTCGATTTTTTAATGTCTTTTTTTTAATGAATTCTGCAGTTTTTGGAATTTTATCCATCCTTCCCCTTTTCTGTTTCCTCCTAGTGTTTTAAATAATTTCTTTTTATCTTTAATTTCCTTCTTGATTTTCTTGTTAAACCAGCTTGGTGTTTTGGGCCCTTCGTTATATTTCTTCCTGTATGATATATGGTGCAGTACACCTTGATTTAGTTTAATACTGGGTGTTCTATACATGTCCTCCACATTCATATTATTAAATTCTTCCCTCCACTTCCATTGAGACATTTTGTGTTTAAGGGCATGAAAATTAGCTTTTTTAAAGTCTAAAATTTCTATATCTCCCGTAATATGTGTGGACTTTTCTTGTATGGTAAAAGTAATCATATTGTGGTCGCTATCCCCCAGGGGCATAATCACTTTGCAGTCACTTATGTCAGATTCTATATTCGTTAAAATAATATCTAGTATGTTATTCCCTCTTGTGTTTTTTTTGACCATTTGCTGTAGACCAATTTGATCCAGGAGTTCCAGGTAATTTCATTTGGGTTTAGCTGAACCTTCAAATGAGTTCTGATTAATCCCTGGAAGATTAAAGTCACCAAGCAAGAAAATTCTTTCAGATGGATTAAGATTTGATATGAAAGTTTGCAAGATTATATAATCTTGTGTTATTGTGGAAGGTGCTCTGTATATTGCCCCTAGCAGTATTTTAGGGGATTTAGGGGGAGTGATTTTTAGCCAAATTTGCTCTATTGTTTCTACTTGTATAGTGATATCCTTGGCTTGAATTTTCCTCAGATATATAAACTGCAACTCCACTGCCTCTTCTGTATACCCTTGATTTAAAGAAGAGATTATAGCCTACAATGTTCTGATCCCATTGATGGTTTGTGTCCCACCACATTTCTGTAATCATGCATATTTTTATGTGTTCCATCACAAATCTTGAAAATGGTGTCATTTTGTAAGAAATGACTCTTAGTTATTTGTTGGTAGTCTAACATCAAATTCCAAGTTTATGTTTAATTACTAATCTAAAAGGCAACTCTTGCATTTAATGAGAACAGCTGCAAAATTAGAAATGCATAAAAATGTAAATGAGTGCCATTAGAAAAAGAGAATACGTAAAAGAGAGTACATAGTATTCTGTTTATAATTCTACTTCAATAACTACAAGAAATAATTCCCCAAACACATGATGATGATGATGATGTCTAGGCACAAGTATTGACCTTGGTGGAGCAGGGCAAGTTCAGTTATGAATGTCTTACTGTAACTCCAAATGATGTTTGTCAAAGGAGAACTACACCCTCATATCTTGTAAATTGTATTTGTTTCCACGCTGAAAGACAACTCTTTTCCTGTAGCTGTTGGGATATATGTGTTTGCCTTACTTTGTTTTTACTGTTCATGTTAGTCCCCTGTAACTGTCCTGGGGGGTCTCCATTTTCTGGTTGTTGAAATCTCATTGTCCATGACTGCTGCATTAGCATGCGAGAACATAATGTCACAGCAACCCTTTATAGTATGTGTCTGTATGCTGAAAGTACAAATATCCTGAAAAAAAACCCTTTGGAAGCACAGATTGAATGCAGTTTAAAGAGCAAAACCCTGCATTATAATTCAGACAGTTTGCAAGACTAACTGAAGGTAAATGTGGTATTTCACACCATGATACAAGTTCCTTTGCTGAACTCTAATTAAGCAGACAGGCATACTGTGGAGTCTAAAGGGTGCTGACACATCATGTTCTCATATGCTAATGCAGCTCTCGGGCACAATGAGATTTCAACAACTGGAAAATGGAGACCCCCTAGGATAGGAAAAGGATTAGTATGTACAAACTGTGAAAATGAACTAAAGCAATCACATATATCCCTAACAGTTATGCAAAAAGAGTTGTCTGTTGACATGGAAACACAATTTACAAGATATGAGGGTGTAGTTTTCCTTTAAATATAAATCTGTGACATGCTACTTCATTATAAATACTGTATTTACTGGAATTGTAGCATGCCCAGAATTCCTGCATAGTAAACATAGGTAGACAGTACAGGACAATGCACTGCCTTTCTTGGCTGCAATGTGCATCAAGGTAAGGAGGTTGCTGTCTCTGTCCATGGTGCTGAACAAAGCTAGCTGCTGTTACAGTATGTGGCACAGGCATTTTTCCTACTTTCTAATACATGGTATAGAAGCATTTGTCAATGCAGAATGTTTGCCACTTTCATTGCTGTTGTACCAGCTCCAGCTTGTACACAGTTTTACTATATATTAACTGAAGATAGACCAGAGGAGATGTAATATGTCATCTGCAATGGGGTCCTGATTTTACACAGGTTTATACTGCATTTATCCAGTATAGTGGAGGTGACATGTGATATTTTGTTTTTAGTGTGGTCCTGCTTTTATAATATATTTTTCTAGGACAGATCGTTTTAGATGCAGTATCTCCCTTTCAGTGGGGTTCTGCTGCAGGTCCTGGTTTTACACAGTTTTGCAACATATTTACCCAAGATAACCCAGCTGAGATGCAATATCTCATTTTCAATGGGGTCCTCTTTGACACAGTTTTGTGGTTTATTTATCTAGGATAGCACAGCTCAGATGATATCTTGTTTTCAGTAGGATCCTACTTTTCCCAATTTTTACTCTGTATTTACCCAGGAGAGCACAGACAAGATGCAGTATCTCATTTTTGATGGGGCCCTGCTTTTACCCATTTTTAAAATGTATTTACCCAGGATAGCCCAGAAGAAAGGCAAGTTACATTTCCAGTGGAGTCCAGATTTTATAATGTATTTTTCTCAGGCTAGAGCAACACAGATGCACAGTTCATTGCGGGCTCTGCTGTAGTGGTGTTCTGCTTTTAGACATGTTTATAAATATTTACCCAGGATAGACCAGATGAGGTGCAGTATCTCATTTTCAGTGGTGTTGTGCTTTTATACATTTTTAGTTTGTATTTACCCAGGATAGGCCAGCTGAGACACAATATGTAATTTTCAGTGGGTTACCACATTTTGACCCAAAATATCCAACATAGTCTTTTTATGACCTGACATTATGAGTAAGACAGGTGGAATTTTTTAAATCCCATCTAAAAGGTGATTTTAAAGTGTGACTGCAAAAACATGTTTTGGAGGGGATTTGAAAAATGACACCTCTCATGTTTATGAGATGGGGTGACACAAGGGATATGTTGAACATTAAGGGCCAAAATCTTCAAAAATAAAGTTATGAGTAACTGTTGGAACAATTCAATGTTTCTTCATAACTTAGGTTTCTTTTCATATTTTAACCACAAATTTTGAACATAGTCTTTTTATGACACTCTCCTTCTGACTGTGACAGATGTTATTTATAAAATACTGGCTGACATGTCATTTTGTGCCACAAGTGCTCCACCTCCCTCCACAAATAACATGCCCTACAGGCTGCTGCCACCATCTTCACAATGCCCTGGGCCACATATCCACTGGCTCACAGGATTTTTGATGGAACATGTGTATTCTGTGTTGTTATTGGGTCAGACTTGAGGGTAGGGCAGCAGTTGGGCAGGGGATGTTGAGCAGTACCTATTGGAAAGAGTACTGAATTTATGTGAAACAGAGGGACTGAAAGACTAATTAGACAAGAGGCTATAAATTTCCACAGGATAAATGAGCAATGCCACAGCCACTAGCCCACCAGGTAACTTACTATACTGCACTGTTGTATTGCCATTCAGCCCAGAGAGTCACTGAAACTGCAATTACATTTGATACTAAATATGTCAACTGATCAAACCATAACTTAGCATGTGGATTGGTAAAAATGATACACGTTAAGTCATGATGTTGATCAGTTTGTTAGTATACAGCAAAAATATACAAAAAACAAAGGGTACATGGTTATTAGAGTGTTGAGAGCAGGCTAGTTCTCATTCCAATGACATTATTGCATTTCACATCTGGCAGTCGTTTTGTAAAGCTGATGGAGCAGGTGTTTTGAAAGGAATGGGCTCCTGTTCACATTTTTCAAATGCCATGAAAATGCATTATGTTAATTATATAAATGCAGTTTTGACATCAGTGTAAACAACAGCCTTTCCCTTATGTCTCTGAATTCAGATTTTGGTATATTTTCTTGCTATCAAAGTTGATTAGCTGTCCATTAAAGTAATTATTTCTACTGTTCAGTGTGATTTACCATAGTATGTTATGTTGGGGAAAAGGAGGCTGAGGGGCTCAGTCTCAGTTTTCTACATTCACAGTGTTATCGACAAGACTTAAACAGACAAGAAATGTCTGATTCAGTGTCCTCCAATGGGACACTGTGACATGCCCTGAAGGTCAGAGGTGGTACATTTAGGGATAATGTTGGGAAGTACTTCTTCTTCCAGATAGTGGTAAACAATTGAACAGCCTACCTATCAATGGAAATCCTGTGGCTTCAGACCAAAGAAAGTCACTTTCTTTCTTTTATAACCACAAGTGTTCTGGGCAGACTGGATGGGTCAAGCAGTCCTTTTCTGCTGACAAATTCTATCTTCTATGTTTCACCAACTGCTCAGTACAGTACTAACATTACCAAAATGAACATGCTAACAAAATAATGCCTTTTAGGCCCTGTACACACTGCAATTATGTTTTTGAAACTGTTTCAAAGAGTGGTTTTAAACTCACCACTTTAACCTGGTGCAGTCCTGTCCGCATGTCAGGTCTGGTAACATTTTTCAGAACTGTTCTGCAGCTGCATTGTAGCATGGTTTTCCTTCAGCGGCATGGGTTTGCTCATCTGCACCACAAGGTAAAATTGTTTTGGTTTGAAACTGTGTTTAAAACCGGTTTTAAGACTAGGACCCTTGCAGGGTTTAAGCATGGTTTTTAAACACGGTTTCAAACTGTGTTAGTTGTGGATGCAAACCGTGGTTTAGCTTTCTAAAATGTTTTATAACCACTAAAAACATTTTAAAAACCACAGTGCGTACAGAGCCAAATTCAGCAGCATTAATAATTTAATATGCCTGAACACAAGAAAACTGTTTAAAAACTGTTTAAGAAATTGAGCCCAGCTACCAGTATAGTTAAAGCTACTAAAATTCTAAAATATGTTAAAACATACCATGCAAGTTTACATGATGATGATATGCAACCATCATAGACTATTATGCATTCATGTATGGCTGTGACCTATTTACTGATACTTCCCCATCCAAAGTTATTATTACATATAAAGGAGCCCCAACTTTAATACAGCATATACAATAGATTAAAAGAATGATACATGCATAGGAAAAATCATAACTGGAATATCATTATCTCTTGCCATCATACTTTTTCATTGATCCTAAGAAAGCTGTAGACTAACATTATTATATTTCAAGTCACCTCTTATCTTACCAGCTCAAATGATTAACAAGTTATTCATAAAAAGCTGGATAGGAAGGTACATGGCTCGGTTGGAATGTAAAATCCAGATAAGGGATTTTAACAGGTGAATTTATACAACCTGATAAAGAGTGCCCCTACATGAGTAGTAAAAAAGAAATGAGGAACGAGAAATGCTATTTAATAAAAGAAACTGTGGGCACTGGCATTTCTTGAACACATACACGCATGCACTCACTGCCGGGGATGCTGGAGACTTAGACTGAGTCTTACCTTAAGTGAAGTGCAGACAAATCCATCCTCTGAAAATAAGAGGAATACATTTTAATCCTTTGAGTTTTAGACCAGCAACCACTTGCAGTGATTCCATTGTGAATAAGACTGCAGTCCACTGATCCAACCTGACTGCTGCTTGCTCTGAGCCTGTGTGACTCTCACTCTCTTTCTGCCAGTGCTTCCTCGCTCTCTCCCTCTTGTCTTCTCCAAGTTCTCCGGTCAAGTTCAACTGAACTGCTGATGCCTCCAAGTCCACTGTCCCACTGTGCTAGCTAAAACTGCTTGGTGTCCAAATGCTCCTGTAACCAATAAAGTCAAGAGGATGTTTTGGAAAGTCTGCTGCTATGCCATTCCTCTGCCCTCCTCCCCAACTGACCAGTAGCTGTGTTCACACATCCTTGGACATGCCTCTTGCCCATCACATCTACCAGTCAGCTACCAACCCTCTGGAACTCGGGTCACGCAAGTCACCACTTCCCTTTCATCCCCCCCCATGCAGGTAGCCACTAGCCAGTTAAGCCAGGTACAAGCTGCCAGGTCCAGAAACAAAGGCAAACATAAAAAGGCACCAGGGATGGCTCGCAGAAAGATGCCCCATGATAGAATTTGCCTCCTGATATCCGTTAATCTGTTACCAGAAGAAATGGGGTCTACTGCTCACAGTTGTACTACCTACAGAACAGATGTGGCAACTGAATTGGTGGTTGGATAGGGTGATGAGCTCTGGTAATGTGAAGAAGAGAGGCCCTTTGCTCACTGCAGTGTTTGTTGTGGTGGCTATGAAGAAGGAGCTGAAGGTCTGTATGCCTCTGTGGATATAATATACTCCACTGACTGGCTTAGCTCAGAGTCACTGTGATTAGATTCCAGTCACTCTTTGTTGGGAGATCTGTCTGCAGGTTGAAGGAGTCCTTGACCCTGGTCTCATGCGCAGTTGTCCCGGGGCTTGTACTTGGCTGTTCCGCACATTGCCATCTCACGCTGGACTGCACACAGCTGCAATTATTAATTCGGAGAAAGTGCCGGCTGTCAGTAAACATCATTCAAGAAAAACAACAGAGAGATAGGCAGCAGCAATAACCCATGGTAGGGGTCCCACCGCACGTCAGTGTGTTGTGACACTTAACTTACAACACTTTCATTCTGAAGTGCTGCACATTTATGTTGTGCCTGTGTGTTTATGCAATGTATCTTTGGAAGTGGGATGAGACTGGTAATCTTTAATACAGTATGTGGAGATGTTGGTTTTGTTTTTGTAGATGTGTGTTTTTAGAGGGCAAACATATCTAAATAAAATGGGAACCCACTTGGAATCAGGATGGATAGTATTATAAAATTGTGCAGTGTTTTGGAAGACAAGGAAGCCTCCCTTACAGCTGCACGTAGTCTGTTTTAATTTAACCCAGAACATACAGAATAGCAACAAAGGGACTTTATGAAAACTATTCATTATGAACACTGTACAGTATTGGTTTGTCTCCAGTTGACACTGCTCAGCTGGTTGGTGGATGACATCATGCAGATGAAGGAAGACAGTCGCTGCCTGATATGCACAGCTATCTCTTTTCAACTACACAATGTTTCCACCCATTTACTGGCAGACCAGTGTCATGATCAGCCTTGGTGATCACTGGACTGTCACAGTCAAGTCCATTGCAGCTTGAGTTGCATCAGATCCCACCAGTGACACACCTCTGAAATCCAGTATTATAGCAATATATTCATTATGCACAAGTGCAAGTGTGAACAGAAAAAGGGATGGATTTACAAGCCTCTGATTGTCTGAACCCCCTGCCAGAGGGTATATTTATGTGCCAATAGAAACCAGGAAATAACAAGTTCCTATGTAAACCTACCCTTTCACAAAAAAAAAATCACTGTGGCAACTCAGTATTCAGAATCTTTCTGTTGCCATGTTTTTTCCCTTGCATAGCAAGATTTACCTCGCTACCCCCGCTCGCTATTCCTGCTGGCAAATGGACATCTAAAATAGTTTAAAGTCACATTATTTACCTGTTTTTAAAAGTTTAATATTCTTATTAGTACCAGCTCACTTCACCTGCCTTGCTACACAGCTCTCTAGAAACTCCATACTCTGCTTCCTCTACAATTTGTGATTCTGATCAGTCACTCACTCTCTGTGCTGCCCGAACCTGTGGGAGCAGTAATCATAAAAGTACTGCTCCTCTCATCCCTGACTGTGATTAGCCACTCTCCTGACCATGCTCACCCACTCTCCCAACAGGACTGTAAAGCAGCAATGCTTCCAATACCAAAATGAAACAGACCAGCATAGGGGAAAAAAAAAACAGGATGGGGGGACAGCCTGCATGGTAGGGAGTAGTAAAACAGCACATTAGAAACAGGCATAGTGCAAAACACAACAGCGCTGTCTACTGCAAATACCTGCAGTAGAGGGACTACTTTACAAAAAAAAAAATGTATTTGCTTTGATTAAGAATTTACAATTTAAAGAGATCTACCAATATTCGCAGTTTTGGCCCCGACACTGATTAAACACGGACTTACCACCACAGGACTCTGCATATGTAAATATTTCCCCAAGAAATGCAGCCTTTTAAAAATAATTCCACTTGTAAAATTGTAGACACCGGGTCCCAAGGACTTTCTGGTTTGTTCTGTGCCGCCCAACTCTGCCCCCACACTCACTGGCATGATGATGGGATGCCAGTGAGAGAACGGGGGTGTGCCCCATTATATTCAATGGGCGGCAGCTTTTAAATCAATTTTTGATAACACGCTGGCCACTTGCTAATGAAACATGGGCACCGGTTGACTTCCAAGGGCCTTAGTAGTTGACCAGTGCCCACATCTCGTTAGCAAGTGGCCATAATGTTATTAAAAAGTGACTTAAAAGCTGCCACCCATTGAATATAACAGGGGAATGCTCCAGTGCTCTCACTGGCCTCTTGTCATCATGCCAGTGAGCGTGGGGCTGGAGCTGAGTGTCAGAAAAAAAAAAGGAAAGTCCTTGGGACCCGGTGTCTACAATTTTATGAGTGGAATTACTTTTAAAAGGCTGCATTTCTTGGGGGAATATTTACATATGAAGAGTCCTGTGGTGGTATGTCCCTGTTTAATCAGTGGCAGGCGGTAAACCTGGTGATCTCTTTAATGTATTTTTTTTTTGTAATTCCAGCGCTTCAGTGCACAGCACTTCATGTGATTCTGTACCTTTGTGAATCACGTGGAGTGCAGGCACACCCCTGACCCCTCCCCAGTGCGCTGATAGTGCATACTATGGGACCCTGCTGCATGGCATTCAAGCATAGTGTTGCCTACATGCCTCAAATATGCGGCGCATAGGCTAAGTGCATACGGCACATTATCCCCCAATTGGAAATAGTGCCTCAACTGGAGAAAGTGAAATATGTTTCCCTTCTCCAGGAGGAATTAAACTTTTGTTTTAGCAAATGTCATGCATATGCCATTTTCCAAGAAATGAAACAATCTTATCAATGTATTTCCATACCATCTAAGGAAACTCTCATTTCTTGGAGGGGGGGGAGAAAGCGGGGATTGAATATCGTATTTGTCAAGGGCGAACTTGTTTGGAGTAGCGGTCAGAAGGTGTAACTGTCCCAATATGTACAGTGTACAGTGTATGTACAGTGCATGTTTACAACAAGGATTACGCACTCCTCAGAGACAGACAGGTGACAAATCCACAAAAGGGAGAGTAAATAGTAGGGGATGGAGAGAAGTCACATTTTCTAGCAAATCCCAGCCTGAAATTAGATTGTTTCAGCAAAATAACTAAGTTTGTGACCTGAAACACTAAATAGTACAGGTGGAGATCTGGGAGAGCCAGACCTTCTACTGCTTTAGGAGGGAAAGGATACACTTTTTGATGTGGATCACCATATCAGCCCAAATGAACTGAAATGTGTGTATGCTGAGGGACCTCCAAAAGAAGTCTGGGAGTGGGATAGGCATAATTTGAGTAAGTAAAAGCAGGTGCAACAAAATGTTCATTTTTAACATTTCAGCTCTTCCTCCTATAGTCAGTGGCAGCAACTTCCATCCTGCAATATGTTTATACATTTCCTCTAGGAGTGGGCCATACTTTAGGTGGAGAGGTTTAGATGAATTTGAGGTGAACTTTATCTCCAAATAACAAAATATGTTCCAGGGTGCCCACTTGCATTCAAATGTATCTTTAAAGGCATGTGGGCAAGTTCCTGAAACCCAAATTGCCTCTGATTGGGTATACAGTAGTTCAGGTGGCAGCCAGAGATTTCTACAATGTCCTGTAAGACTTTTTTTTGTAGGGCTGGGAAGGAGCATTCTAGGTCCTGCATATACAAAATGGAATTATCAGCATATGATGAAAGGTTTTGCTCATGTGGATGCGCCCTAATCCTATTCATTTCGGGTGTCTTGCTCACATTTACTGCTAACTCTTCAGTACATATGGTGGACAATAATGGGGAGAGGGGGCACCCGTCATGTATCTTGAGAGAGCCCAAAATGGCAGGGTTACACTTTGTTTACCTACCTATACCATGGCATCCAATGCTTCATATAATATATAATAACTGGCCAGGAATTTTATTCCCAAAGCCCAACAGGACTTGCATAAACTCTCGGTCCATCCAGTCAAACTCCTTCTCAGTCTGCTGTGAAACAGCTGGTTGAATTAAAGCCATGCTTTTCTGTGAGGAAAAAATAGTGAGATGGCATCTGACATTATCTTGATTGGGATGGCCAGCAATGAAGTGTGTTTGTTCCAGGCGAAACAGGGACCTGATAAAATTCTGCAGCCTATTAGTCAGGATGGAGGTAAACGGTTTAAAATACATCACCCAAAGTGAAAATGAGTGGAAAGAAGAGCAATAGGTTATATCCCTCCAAGAACTGAGGTGGACTAATACAGTACTTTAGCTCTCTTCCACGAGATGGGTGCCTTCTCCTAAACAACCCCCAAATCACTGTACATATTCTGGGATATGCTAGTAACTAAAGTCCTTGTGGAAGTCAGGAGGCATACTGCCAGTTCTTGGGGTTTTATCATTTAACTTCTAAATTGCTAAGGCTATTTCACCATCCCCAATGGGGGCCTCCAGTGGTTCCTTTTCCTCAAAAGTCAACCTAAGGAAAGGAATATCTTCTGTCTCTATGCTCTGAGGTATGCCCTGCCAGGTACAAGGTATGATAATACTTGGAATATGTGGCTGCAATGCCTGAGGAGTTACTGTGCCATCTGGAAGGGTCTTGAACATCCCAAACCTTTAACACTGGACAGCTGGCAGTTTGTTTCCACTACTGCCTTTATTTTGAATAATGTAAGGAGCCATCAATTATTCTGTCTAGATCCAGGTGGAGTTTATTTCTACTCTGTTATAACCTCATCTTAATGCAGTTCTTTGTGCTGATGGTAATTTATTTTTTATGGGAGGAGTATTTTGTAATGCAGCCAGTGATGGTGTATTTAAGACCATTCACCATGTCCCACCAGACCTGTCCCCCTCCCTGTTATCACTAAGATAAGTATGTGTGTCCTTTTGGATCATGTCTTTGAATGCCTCATCCTTTAATAATGAGGCATTAAGTCTCTGGGTGGGATTTTTACAACACTGCATGATCATGAGGCCCATCGTGATTAGGGCATGGCGTGAATGGGTAGTCAACCAGATCCCACAGCACTGGATTGAGTGGGCCCATTCCTGTGACAGTTAATCAATAAAAGAGTACTGGTTGTACTGTATGTGTGTGTGAACACAATGAGTAGTCAGTCATCGCAGTCCTTAGGGTGCTAGTGATGCAAGACATCAGTCAAACCCAGCTCACACAACAAATGATGAAGGCCTATGCCTTCCTTAAATAGATGAATTTTTCAGTCAATAACATAGTTCATTTTTGCCTAGTGAGTGTGTGCTCTGCTTTCTCTTTCTTGTCTTGCCTTGCTGTAACAGTTAGTAGCATGTACTCTGGGTGGCCTTTTCTCTGTTTTATTATTTTTTTCTCTGTATGCTCAGGTAAGCTGTATCTTTCAATCTTTAAGTTTATCACTAATTGACTCTCCCCTTTTGGGCCCTACACTGCACCTTATAATAATATCCTGCTTGATTATTTTCACGATTTGTATTAATAATCTATTGCAATAATTAGTCAATAAGTGGTATTTCTTACTATCATCTGTATAAGTCTGCACTACCTTTGTGCAGTATACAATTTTCCTTTGTACTTTCAGGCACTCTGTTTTTTTTGATCTGTGTAAATTATTTATTTATTTATTTATTTAAGCGTTTTACCAGGAAGGCATACTGAGCAGAGTACTGCTCGATTACAGATGCATCCTGGGGGAGGGGAGAACATAGGAGAACAGTTTACACAGTATAGACAAGAAAATACATAGTGGGAGAAATATTAACATTAGGATCTGGTTACATGTCAGTGTACGTGACTGTACTTATTCCAAATTAGGACATCAGTTAATAAATTTCTGCTACCTTTTCTGTGGACCAAATGCCCATTTTTTCATATGTTTTCCCTTATTCCCTACCTTGACACCAGGGTCACTGTAGTCACACCTTGTCCACTAGCAAGCTGCTGGAGTGAAATGTACGTATATACTGTACCAGTCAATCTGCACCTTCCCAACTTGGGCATTGAACACAGCACCTCTGGAATGCTCCCAATCAGTTCCAGGGTGGCAGAACTGAGTTGGTTCATGAACCCAGTCTCCCAGGTGGCAGAGAATAGCACTGCCACCATGCTATTGCCAATGTCCTGTTATTCATGAGTGGTACAGTCAGTGTGGTATACTGTGAATCAATACACTCTTCATTTTTAGTCAAATGCAGTTTAATTTGTACTAGTAATGCCTAACCTAAATTAATCCAGGAATGTCTTTCAGTGGAATAATGGGGTGGTAATTAATATTTTTTCATTTTACTTTGCATTATTTTATTTTCTACAATCAGTACAAATGTGCTGCTTATAGTTATTAAACTACAAAAAAACTAATATGTGTATTTAATGAGAAGGAGCTATCTAAAATGTTAAGATGTGCAGCTTCTTCAATTAATATCTTCCAAAAAGTACTTTTGGCTTTCTCTTATTCCTGAATAAAGTTAGAATTCTTTTAAAAAAAAATCAACAGCACTCATACCTCTACCCAGTTACATAAAAGAAATTACTTGCCATCTCTGTAAAATCTAACGTTTCAGAAAACAGTTGTTGACTGGTTGGTTTAACCTAAGCATTAGAACGTAAACTGAACCTATATTGTTTTATTCTGTTTTAGACTGCCCATTATCTCTTGCCATATTACTCACTATTTCCAATTCTGAGTCTGCTTTAGCACTTCTCTTTGTATTTGAAAATATAAAAGGAGCACACCATTTAATGTGGTTATCCTAAGGTTTTCATCAGCAGTCTCAAATGGTTTTGAGCACTCTTTGTTCCATAAGGTCAGGAAGAAGTACCTGTTGCATGCTTCTTCATAGCAGCCACAGACAAATGTATGTTAAACATGGGGGTTCAAAACAAACTGAGAATAATAGAAAAGACCTAAGGATAGCCATGTTAAAAGGAGCAGTCCTTTTTTTATTTCAAACAAAAAAAAAGCTAAAGTAGATGTGAAATGGAGAATATATGTAGCGGGGAAACAGAAGGAAGCAGAGAATGCAATCAGGAGCACAACGGTGCAAACTGAAGACAGAATAGCTCAGTGGGTAATGAAAGGGGACAAGACATTTTTTTAACTGTGTAAGTGAAAAGAGGATGACCAGGAATGGGATTGTAAGGTTAAAAAGGGAAGTGGGGGACTATGCAGAGGGGGACCAGGAAAAGGCAGACATCCTGAACAAATAGTTTTGTTCACTGTTTGCAGATGAAGGAGAAGGGAGGAGGGGCACAAAAAGTAACAAAAGCTTTGGAGGGAGGGAGGGAGGGAGGAGGTAGACACTAGTCCTTTTTTTGAGAGGACTAATCTAAAGATGGACAAAGCCATGGGGCCAGATGGGGTGCATCCATGAGTACTGAAGGAGCGTATACCATTATGTAGGTGATGAAATTAGGGTGTCGCAATTAGGGCACAGCAACCAGTTTGCCTGTCATGCTGGCGAACTGGATTTTGCGGCACTCAACAAGGATGGTTCTGTCTGGGTGTTGCACCCCTTGCCCCATACACCTCTGAGCTGGAGGTGATTATATTGAAGTACTGGGGTTGTGGGGGGGTGAAGCCCCCCCCAGTGGGGTTGTGCTATGTGCAGTACCCCACAAACAGCCAGAACATGCCCCAGAGCATTGGGTGTGATGGGGGTCAGGCTGAACAATTGCCAGGTGTGATGTTCACTGTCATAATTGTGCTGGTGCCCTAATGACAGTCATGTTTTTTCTTGTCACCATGACATGGGTGAGCCCTAAAGGAGTTCTGGGAAATACTGGCTGCACCTCCGACAGTTCTATTTAACAGCTCACTGGAAACAGGAGTGGTTCTGCAGGACTAGAGGAGGGTGGATGTAGTCCCACTACACAAAAGTGGTAGCAGGGAGGAGGCTGGCAATCATAGGCCAGTCTGACATCAGTGGTGGGAAAGTTAATGGAATTGCTGCTGAAGGAAAGCATTGTGGAATATCTTGAATGCAGTGGGTTACAAGTCCCAAGGCACATGGTTTCATGGGGGCAGGTCACATCAAATGAATCTGATAGATTTCTTTGACTGAGTGACCAAGAAACTAAATCAGGGTGGAGCAGTGGATGTGATCTACCTAGATTTCAATAAGGCATTCAACACTGTTCCACATAGGAGACTAGTAAGCAAACTGGGTAGCTTATAAGTGGGTATAAAGGTGGTAAACTGGATATGAAATTGGTTAGGGGATAGGCAACAGATGGTGGTGGTAAATGAAGTTCACTACAAGGAAGAGAGGGTGACCAGCGGGGTGCCTCAGGGGTCAGTGCTGGGACTGGTCCCTTTTAATGCTTTTATAAGTGATATTGCAGAGGAGACAGAAGGGAAGGTCTGCCTCTTTGTGGATGACACCAAATTGTGCAATAGGGTAGACATTTTAGAGGGGGTGGAAAGGATGAGCAGAGACCTGAGAAAACTTGAGGAGTGGTCAAGGGTATGGCAGCTGGGTTTCAATGTGAAAAGAGTACAAAATAATGCACTTAGGGCACAGAAATCCAGGGCTGGAGTACAAAATGGGTGGAGTAGTATTGATGACCACAAGCAGGAAAGAGACCTGGAGGTAATCATATCGGATGATCTAAAGGTGGCCAGGCAGTGTGACAAGGTAGTAGGGAGGGAATGTGGGATGCTGGGATTATCACCAGCAGAAAGAGGGAGGTAGTGTTGGCCTCTAAATATAGATCGCTGAAAAAAACCCACTTGGAATATTGTGTCTAGTGCTGGAAACCACATCTCTAGAAGGAAATACACATAATGGAGGCAGTCCAGAGGAGGTAATTAAAATGGTGCAGGGTCTGCATCAAAAGTCCCATAAGGAGAGACTAAAAGACCTCAACATGTACTCCTTGGAACAGAGGAGGGAAGGGTATGATAGAGACCTTTAAATACCTTACAGGTGAAAATAATGAAAAATAAAATAGTTTTCAAAGGAAAACGTGCTCAAGAATAAAGAGTTGCAAAGTTTTACTTCACCGACAAAGTTCTGGTGACGTTGCAAAATTTGCCTTTGCAAATTATTTCATAAAGTTCCCACTTTGCAACTTTGCCTGTAAAGGTGGTGGAGTTAGGTGAAGTTGGGTGAATTTAAGTCAATTTGCTTAGAAAAAGGTCAACTTCACCTTGCAAAAACTTTGCGAAGTCGGCACTTCACACTTCACAAACTTCACCAACATCGTGAATTAATTTGCAGAGCAAATTCTATCCACTTTGTCCATCTCTACTCATGAACAAGGGGAAATGCTACGAAGCTGAAGGGGTGGATTCAGAAGAGATATGAGGAAGTACTTCTTCAAAGAAAGAGTGGTGGATTCCTGGAAAAGCCTTAGAGTGGAGGTGGTGGGGATGGAAACAGTGGTGTGATTCAAGAATGCATGGGATATGCACAACGGAACAATAGTGGAAAGTAAGGGCGAGGGATAAAGAGCTGTAGATCGGGCATGGACAGTAGTACAGTCAGACCTGGTTAATCCGTGCCTTGTTAATCTATATGTCTGACTATCTGAATGAAAAACACTGCATACAGATTTTTTGTAGGGCTATTGACCTTTTTATTATCATTGTCTAGTTACTACATAGATTTGTGTAACAGTGTAACTAGGGAGGAATGGGCAGACCGATTCGGCCAAGTGGTCCATATCTGCCATGAAATTATATGTTTCTATGAGGTGTCTTACAAGACAAGAATAAAAGAGCAATTTAAAAGAGAATAAAAAGGTACTGTATAGGTACAAAATCTTCAGCGCAACATGCACTGCCGCTTTGATTTGCCAAGTTAATTATGATGCATATATATCTGCTGATGTCAGATGCAGTTTATATGGGCAGTCTCATATCCAACTGGACATATCGCAACACATGAACAAAAATACATAAGCTCCAAATATGATTCAAGCTACTGTAATAGCAGTACATAGTAAAACAAATAGTTACCTTGTACAAAGGTAACCTTTATTGCAGTAATGTGTGAGGCCCATGGATAACGTACTGATATTTTTTAAATAATTCATGCAGTTAAATACTTAAGCAACACATTTCATAGGGAGAATTTGCTCCGGAGAATTGACTGACCTTCTCAAAACTGAACAAGGTGTACAGCGTGACTGCCTTCTCTTTGGAATGATTATCTTAAATGTCAGACTGGCAGTGCTACAATTTGGCATTAAAGTCTCTCCTACTCTATATGTAGGCAAGTCACTCCAGAATATAATTGAGGTACTTGTTTCTAGGCTTCAGACAAATCCAAGCCTTCTATTTAATATATCATCATTTTAATTAAAATGATATTAGTTGAATTGTTGAAATGTTATAAGTTAAACGGGAGCACAATATAAACCTATTTATAACACTTTAATAAAGTCATTCGTAGCTAACTTTAAAAACTTATCAAAATTCCACAATATATGGAAAGTACAAATACATACATACATACACCGCTTCTGATATAGGAAATTTTCTTTCTTACAACTCCATAACCCACAGCTTCATATGAAATGTGGACTGATTTATCCTAGGCTGAATGGCGGTGCTACAACTGTTTAAACAGCAGCACTTCTTTATTGCCTACCGATTTCAGAGAAGCATCAAGGATGCAGACTGTCAATAGCTTCAGAAACTATAGCAGGTGTAAGACCAGCATTGTCCAGGAGGCCACACCTCTCTAATAGCACGTGCCTGGGGGACAGCTTGATCAGCAAAAGTGCCTTGGAGAAAACTATAGAGAGACATAGAGAATACAATTTTCCACACAACTAGCAAAACCTGAGAGAAGATCTGGGACACTGAGGAGGGCACTGCACAAGTCAAGCTCACAAGACCTGACAGGCTACCAACTCATAAGGATTGGTCATAATAAACCATTTCAACACAAGTCTGAGTACTAGATGACACTACCTGACTCAAAAAGGCAACCCTAGCACCCCAAAAACATTCAAAGGAGTCACCCCTAAAGTAACCTATCGTTAAGCCTAACAAGCATTTGTCAATGCCGAATGTTTGCTTGCTGGTGTTATCATTGGAAATGCAGGAGTTAGACAGATGCAGAATAGGAATGTCAGTGAAGTATTGAAGTGATGACAAGCCCACCCCCACCCTACAGAGATGGACAGGCATTGAGGTGTGCCTTTGGGTCATTGCCCATAATGCTCACGCCATTTCACTTCACCCTAGCGTGCACACCAAGTGGTGAAGTGGACCTTGGCATGTTTGGCTTTACAGTCACCCCATTCCATAAGGAAATATGCTGAAATTGGTGCAGTATAGGAGAAAAGGATGAACTTTGGGGCCTAAGAGTCCAAAGCACACCTCAATGCCTGTCACTGGCTGCAGGGTGGGGGTGGAATGGCATGAGCATTACTGATGACAATCCCATGTCACACCCCTGATGCCTGTCAGTCCCTACAGGGAAGGGCATTATGGTCAGAAACCCTAATGCCCTGGTCATTGTCACTGTCAGTGTCAGTGGCTCAGTGGGTAGCACACTCGCCTCTGAGGCTGGGAGATCAGAGGGCTGTGGGTTCAGTTCCCCCATCTGGCACTTGGGTTAATATCCCAATACGGACACTGTAGTGCAGCATGAGAGGGGTGTTGCACTTCTGAGGTGCCATCTTTTGGACGAGATGTTAAATCAAGGTCCTATCTGCCTGGATTGGTGGTAGTTCAGGTGGAAGTTAAAGATTCCATGGCACTTATTGAAAAGAGTAGGGGAATTTCCCTGGTGTCCTGGCTAAATTTCCCTCATTCACTAAAAATACCACCAACAGCTTAATCTGGTTCAAGGTTAGTTAACATTCATCTGTATCCCCCTCACCCAGGTCGTGCCTGAAAATAATCAGGATTTGTCTAGTGCACTTACCCGGTCAACAAAAATGAAATAAATAAATAAAAATTTCTTGGTATTTTCACTCCAAGTTTTCAACATGGGCTTTTCAAGATCCCACTACATGAACAGTGACACTTTCAGTTCGTTAGTCAAAAGGTGATTTTGCACAGCAACTGTGCCATTTTGCACCACAGGTGCGAAAACACATTTCAAATAGAATGTAAAACATGACAGCTGTATTGTTCATGAGGAGGTGTAAAAAAATGGTAATATGGAAAATCTGGTGTGAAAATTTAAACAAATTGGTGACGTCACGAGCGTGCGTAGAAACTGCACAACACATACCCATAATGCAATTATTTGGGGGATTATTTTTTTTTACACCAAATTTTTAACATAGGCATGTTGGGACCTCAGCTCATGAACAGTGGCACTGTGATTTTCTTAATCTGTCCCAAATGTTGATTTCGCACAGTGACCGCACCCTTTGTGCTCCGGATGTGCGAAACCACATTTCAGGCAGGATGTGAAAAATGACAACTGTACTGCTCATAAGGAGGTGTGCAAAAATGGCAATGTTGAAAATGTGAACTGAAAATATAAAAAATTCTCAAAGTTACGATTGTGCGTGGAAATGGCACGATGCACGTTCGTAACATAGTCATTTTGTATAATTTTGTCACCAAATTTTCAACATAGGCATTTTGGGACCTCCACTCATGAACAGTGTCACTGTAATTTTCTTAATCTGTTCCAAACATTGATCTCCCACAGCGACCGTGCTGGATGTGCAAAAACACATTTTGGGCAAGATATGAAAAATGACAGCTGTAGTGTTCATAAGGAGGTGTGAAAAACTGGCAATGTTGAAAATCTGGAGTGAAAGTATTAACAATTCTCGAAGTTATGCGCGTGCGTGAAAAATGCAAAACACACGCTCGTAACACAGTCATTCATTGGAATTTTTTCATAAAATTTGCAACATAGACTTTTTGGGAGCCCACCTCATGAACAGTGACACTGTCATTTCATTAATCAGTCCCAAAAGGTGATTCCACGCAGTGACCACAAAATCACCTTTCGGGACCGAATAACAACATGACAGTGACTGAATTTATGAGGTGGGGTCCCAAGAACCCTATGTTGAAAATTTGGTGCCAAAAATCACAAAAATGGCTGCAATATCCACCCAAGTTGAAAAAGAAAACATTTATGCTATTATACAGCTTACTGGCATTTCTTCAGTTCGAGGTCGACTTTGAAGAATGCAGACGGGTTCCCGCTTCACCGAAGATTGTTGTGCCAGACTCTGAGGTAAGTGTGGGATGACTGGGGTGTGGGGAGGTGGGACAGAGGGTGGTGTGGGTTGGGGGAGGGGGCCACTGCAGACAACGAGGGAAAGTTTTTCCTTTTACAGACAAAGAAAAAAATAAAAATTAAAAAACATGTCGCGGGAAGGTTTTCTTAATTACAGGAACATTTGGCATGCTGGGGTGGGCACCCAGTGTGCCACCTGGGTATTTTTTTTGGGGGTTGGCTGGAGCCGATAGGGTTTGGGCACCCTGTTGGCAAAAAAGAAAACTTGACCAGCCGGAGGGTGAGCCAAGGAATGAGGGAGTGGGGAGGACAGCAGCAGAGGGAGGAAGCTGGAGGGATTTCTTTTGTAGCTGGAGGGTGAGTCAGGGAATGAGGGAGCAGGGAGGACAGCATTAGAGGGAGGAAGTGGGAGGGACTTCTTTGCAGTAGGAGGGTGAGCCAGGGAACAAGGCAGCGGGGAGGACAGGAGCAGAGGGAGGAAGCAGGAGGGATTTCATTGGCAGCGATGTGCAGGAGGGCCAGAGAAATTGCATGACGTCAATATGCTAAATACACACATGTTACCACTACTGACTGCAGCGGTAATTTTCTTTTAACTGAAGACCACTGCAGCCAAACTGCTGTCATAGACAGCTCGCACAACCATTGGTGTGGTATGGTTGTGCTTGCTAAAGGGAGCACTGCATTGGACAGGAGAGTCACACACTTCCAAAAAGTCTTACAGTCGTAATATGTTTCTTGCGCATGTGCACAAGCAAACATAAAAATGATCCCTGTCCAATCTGTGGTACAAAAAAAACAGAGCAGTAAGTCTTTATCATCTACTGTCATGGGACCAACAAAACAGAACCTGGACCAGCAGAGTTGATACTACATCTGAGAGATACTCAGAAGGGCCATATCTAATAGCAGCTCAGCCCTGACCCATCAAGAAAACACAAAATGAATGACCTTTGAAAAGTCCAAAATTTATATTCTTTTGCCCCAACCAGTGGTACCAGGACTTCAGGTAGGTGTTATGAGCCAAAGGAGTTTCTTCCAGGCCAATACCCCCCAGCCCTGACCTGTGAACCCGACTGGGTCCACAAGGCAGTGAGAGCTACTCATCACACGACAGTTACCTCCTGATTGGAGGAAAGGGACACTAGGTGAGACTTCAGGCCTGTTTAAATCTCAGGAGCTCTCCCTCCACAGAGAGTCAGTGCCACTGGGATTCCAGGAATGGGGTGTGGAGGATATGAGCCATCTAAGGCTATCCCCTAAACAGTGAATTGATCATAATCTAGACTGCACTCACCCCTCAGAACACAGGAGGCTGAAGACTCAATTTTTTCCATCAAAGTAGTGTTATTCTGCCATTAGCCAAGTGCGTACATAACAGAAAAGTCAGTAGTGCTCTGACGAGCACTACACCTTACATTTCACCCATGAAAACGGGCTTCATCAGAGAGGTGAGTGCAGTCTAGATTATGAACAATTCACTGTGTGCACTTGAGACAGGCACCACCGCCATAGTGCCTGCCTGCATTCATTGCTGCTAGCCCCCAAACCACCAATGCCCCAGCCACAACCCACTGACAGCGCCACTTCCACAAGGCAGCTAGAGCTACAAATCAAGACAGAGTCATCTCCTGATTCACAAGACTAACAAATTCTCCAGTGAAAAACTATGAAAATGAAACAAAACTCTCCCTAGGACAAAGAAATAAGTACAAACCCAGTCAGGGCAAAAGGGAGAGGAGAAAATAAAAAGTCGGCCTGACACTGTCCATCCTTCACACAGAACAGTGCATAAGAACGGAACATGATTACTGTACTGTATCGATACTATGCAAACAACAATCATTCCTCTAGAGAATGCAAATATATCATGCTGAGTCCAGAAACTGACTGTTCAAGGAGGTAATACTGGATGAATTCAAGTGCCACAAGCCTACAGTACAGAAAATTTCTCAAAAGGCATAACACAAAAGGAAATAGACATGTAGGAAAATTGTTGGTAGAAGAAGTCCAATTGGTCTATTTAGTCTGACCTTTGACCTTCCTAACCACTATTGCTGAGGTTCCTAATGGTCACTTTAGTTATTTAGTTTTGTCGACTGGGAAAGCAGGGTCAGGCAATTCTGCCAATTTGTAGCTTTGTCCCGGGGGAGATACAGATGCAAACTGACATACTGTACTGAATCAAGTTGAGTTGTCAATACTATTTTTTAGTGAATGGGGGAAATATGGCCAGGATACTGGGGAAATTCCCCAACTCATTTCAAGAAGTGCCATGGAAACTTTAAGGTCCTCCTGAACAACCACCAGAACAAGCAAATGGGACCTCAGTTTAACATCTCATCTGAAAGACAGCTCTTCAGGAATGCAGTACCCTCCACATGTCTAAGTACTGGGTTTCACCCCAAGTTTCCTGGCGTGGGACTTTGTAGAACCCACCTCAGGAGTGCAGTACCCTCCTCAAGTCTAAGTACTGAGATTTACGTTCCAAGTTCCTGGTGTGGACTAGAACCCACAAATTTCCAATCCTCTGACCTCAGAGGCAAGAGTGACCCACTTGTATCATACTAACATACTAACATACTAAAATGCCAGCAGAATAGGCCTAACGGTCTTTCGTGTCTGCTCCCTCATTCCCTGACTCACCCTCCAGCTACAAAATAAATCCCTCCAGCTTCCTCCCTCTGCTGCTGTCCTCCCCACTCCCTCATTCCTTGGCTCACCCTCCGGCTGGTCAAGTTTTCTTTTTTGCCAACGGGGTGCCCAAACCCTATTGGCTCCAGCCCCCAAAAATACCCACGTACATTCCTTTCCTTTCCTTCCTCCCCTGTGACCGCCACTGAACTCATGTGTCAATCTCTTCCCTGCTTGAACCCAGTTACTGTATTTTCACAGTACACTTTTGCAATTCCCCTACAAATGGGGGTTCCTGAAAAGTCTTCCTTGAGCTTGCCTAAATGCTCACTGCCAGGCTGGTGTACTGTGTTTTAGCAGTTTAAATGTATTGCCAGAGAGTGCCTGTATAGCCTCTGTGTACTGTCTCTTTAAGAGCTGCCTGGATTGCAGTCATAATTAATCTGAGAGGGAGCTCTGTTAGGAGATGTACTTGTTTGCTGATCATTTGTTAGAGTAGTAATAATATTGCAGTTTGTTCTAACCTGCCTTCTTTGCAGCATGGACAGTTTTGTTTGTTTCCATCATCTTGGTCCTGGACTGAAGAATGGGCCAATCAGTACATCTGGGACTCTAAAATGGAGCCTGCCTACAGGGGCTTGGTGGGGCCAAAAACTTGTAGGAATTGTAGTTTTGGGCTTTTGGTGCCTAAAATAACCTGGGGGGGAGCCCTTGTTGTGACTGACAGACAGATCAGCCAACCGAACCTTTTGGATCTTGGGGAAAGTCCCACACTGCTTGCAGTTTCAGTTAGACCTGAGTTGGGAAGTGAAGAAGTAACAGCATGAGATAGTTTGAGCAGCAATCCATAGTGGATTCACATGGGAGAACTCTGGAAAGGACTGTTTGGCCTGCATGCCTGCCTGCTGTTCCTGAATGGGAACTTGTGCTTTTTTTCGGACTGAATCCGAATTTGGAGAGTGAATTAAGCCACTGAATTGTGACCAGGCTTTAACCTGAAGAAGACCAAAGATTTGCTGAATGCAATTGGCCTGTCAAGACTTCCAGCTACCTCTGAACTCCTGGATTCTGCAGAGACTCTGTAATTGTGAGCAGAGAGCCATTTGCCTGGTACAGTGGAATTTCCTTACGTGTGAATGTGCTGTGTGCTTATAGTGGGTCGTGAGTTGGTTCCCCACTGTGTGTCTGAACTGTGTTTTGCTTGCTGGAGGCTGTATCCATTTGCCTGGGCCCTGCTACACTGGCCCAGCCAGAATACCTGCTACACACAGAAAGTCATCGATGAGAGACCGGCCTGGGGATCAGCCCCCAGCTCAACACATTGAACAGGAACGATGCCTCAGTGATTCGTGTGGGCCCTGCTTCTCCGGGCACTCCAGCTCAACAGCCTGCAGTCTTGATTTTGTCCTGCCTGTGTCCAGTATTGGGTATCATGAATAAACATCAGGGTAGCTCCCTGCAACAACAGCTAAATCTGAAAGTGTTGTCATCTGATTGTCTTGTTGCCTTTCTTTCATGAACTGAGCTCTCCGGCTCTGGATTACAAATAGTGTGTTGTGCATATTGCTTTCTTCCATCACAGGGCCCCAACCAGCTGCAACGTTCCTGGCTAGCCCACCATTTTCCTACCTGGGTATCCAGAGTGTGTGACTGTACAGGAACTCTGAACTGCATGCATAACTGTCTGATTAATATAGTTTTTAAGCAAATCCACCTGATTATACCCCTACCTTGTTCAAGTCCCCTGAATAAATCAGATTTAACTTTGTTTGCATTTAACCTGACTGTGGTTCCAGTTTGTGCCAAAAGTATTGTACTGTTGCTATTTGCTGTGCTTAACCTTGTTTTACAAGCCATCCCAGTGGCGCTTAGGGTTGAGGCACTGGACGCCACATCTCACGCCATGCCAGCGACCTGAGTTCAGGAACGAGCTCGGGTGCCGGGAGTCGGCAGGGGAGGGATAGGATGAAGTACCCGCTGGGCTGCTCTCCTGTCCCGAGGGGAGGGTGATGGGTGGCTCAGTGCTCCGGCAACTCCCAGTGCAAATCGGGTGCGTCGCAGAGCGCTGAGCAGCATGTACTCAGCGTGGCCCGACGCTGGCAGGGCTGCCATGCGCTGAGAAATCGGGAATGTGCCCACACTTGGGAGGGAGGGGACTAAGGGGTGTACAAGAGAAACACCCTCCTTGGCTGGATAGGTGACGGCTTCCTCCAGCGCCACCGCCACACATCCAATGCCGGTCTCCTATCACTGCTCCCTTTGATCTCTCTGGAGCTGTTAGCCCCCGTGGCCCTGGAGGTCATAATTACCTTGAAGATGACAGGAGATACGGCGGACAGTAGAGCGGTTAGGCCAGTGAGGGATAGCCCGAGAGAGTTCTGGTCCAGGGAGAGAGAAAGAGAGTTAAAAAAAAAAAAAAACTTGTTTTACAGGGGGTCCCCAGGATAAAGCTAGAGGAACCAGCCCTGGTGGTAAGTGCAAACATTGTGGGTAATTGCCTGGTAAATAAGGGTCATTGTGAAAGTAATTATTGTATATTATACAATGGCAAGAAAATTTCCTGGACTCTGATTGGTCAGTGTGTGTCTGAGACAGTGATGATATTACACAATAACATCACTGTGTTGATTTTTTGGATGAACATATGGCAGATATTGCTTTTTTTTCAGAAACAAAGATATACTGCCTCACTAAAAATCTACTAAAAACATTTTTATTTTTGTTTTGTATAACATCGAGCCCTTGTATAATTGCAATAAGGCACTCCAAGGTGTGTGTTATCGTGTAATAACGTCACTCCTGGGTGGTGGAAGCACCCAGCTTTGCCTCGTGCTTCAACCCACCCCAGGAGTGACGTTATTACACAATAACACACACCTTGTCGTGCCTTATTGCTTAATTGTTCAGGCCACTAGAAGGGAAAGAGGGGGGTTACAGTGTCCCAGAGGGCTGTACCCAGGTTAGCTTGACCATTAAGAACCCTGACCTCTGGGTGGAGGCACCCGTTTCATTACCCAGGCCCCTTAACCTGCTACTAGCCAAGCAGGCAGAGGTAGTAGCCCTTGGGATAGTGCCACCTAGGGGTTACACTTCATTGGATAGTTTGTTCCGCGTTTCCAATACTCTGTGTAAACCCCCTGCAAATGGGGGTTCCCAAAAGACTTCCAGGAGCTTGCTTGAATGCTCCAAGCCTGAATGGTGTTTGGCATTTAAGCCATTTATCAGTGAGTGTTTTTAGAGCCTCTGGTACTGTCTCTTTAAGAGCTGTCTGCTTGCAGACATAATTAGTTTGTATGGGGGGACTGTGTGCTTCTCTGAGTACCACTCGAGCTGCTGCCAATTCACTTCATTTTTGCAGTCACTAGGAGTGCAAAGGGAACCTATCTGAAAGATGTAACTGTTTGCCAGAAATTATTTAGAGTAATAATAAAATTACAGTTTGTCTAACCTGCTTTCTTTGCAGTCAGAACTGTGTCTGCTAGTTCCCCATTCTAGTTTTGAACTGCTGAACTGGACCAATCAGTGTGGGGTAAGCTAGCTCTAAATGTGCCTTGACGAATCAGAACTTGACTCATAATCTGAGCCAGCCACAAGAGGATTGTATGGGCAGTGACTCTGGGAGATGAGTTTAGACTTCAGTGCCTTTTGGACCAACAGCAGCAGTCTATTGTGAGTGACAGCCAATCCAGTCAAGAACTGGGAGGAACTCAAAGGAAGAGCCCGGTTTTGTCGGGTTGGAGTTTCAGTTGAGCTTTGGCAGTGAAGAAGGAAGGAGCCCTGTGCTTTTTCAGTGTGCAGTTTTAGTCAAAAAACGTGTGAAAGGCCCAGAGTTCCGGTCTGCAGCTTGTTAGGACTGAATCCGTCCTGTGAAAAGAATCAAAGGATCTCTGAAGAGTAGAAACCAGGCTCACCCTGTAGAAGACTGAAGAATTGCTGAAAATTGCACTCGGTCTGTCAGGAACTGAATCTGCTGTGTTCTCCCGGTATTGTGCAATTGCGATCGATACAGATGCAGCCTGCCTGGTATAGTGCTTTCTTTTATATAAATGTGTGAAGAGGTTTGTGTACCTCAAGTGAGCCCTGCTGACATTGAAGGACCCTATCTTATTTGGAGGTCGTGAGTACTAATTCAGGGTCGCCCCTGTTGAATTGCCACATTAAATCCAAATGGAATTACTGTACTGCTGACTGTTTAATTTTCCTTTTCTCTGTGTGAAAGGGCCCTACCAGCTGCCACGGTTTGGACTAGCTACTAGGGCTTGGGTACCCAGGGACAGTAACTGATAGGGATAGGCCTGTGCACAGAGCCATAGGTAGATTATTAGAGTGATAAGCTAATTAACCCTGATTTCCCGTCCTTGTTATATCCCCTAAATAAATCAGAGCTGCTTGTTTCAGCAAAAGTTATACTGCCTGAGGTATTTGTCCATGTTAAAGTACTGTACTGTGATTGTTGCACTGTATCTCATTTCACAGGAGGTCCCAGTGCCGGAACCAGTCCTGGGGGTAAGTGTATACTGTGAAGGTAATTTGATATATTGTGTGGGCCACTAGTGGGAAGAAAGGGGTTGCAGTGTCCCAGAGGGCTGTGACCAGGTAGTTTAACTATTGCAAACCCTGACCTCTGGGTGGAGGCACCCGCCATTGGATCCAGGCCCCTCAACCTGTTAGTGGCAAATCAGGCAGGGGTAGTAGCCCCTGGGATAGCGCCATCTAGGGGTTACATCTTGGAGGCTCACCGCTGGGATTGTGTGTCCTCTAGTGGCCATATTTACGAACCACTGTTAAGAAAAAAATGGGTACCCCGACAGAAGTGGCTGTGCACCGGCTGGTGGAGTGGTGTACTGGGGAGGAGATCGACCCCCAAAATGCTATGCTTATCCTGGACATCCCCCTGGGTATCAATACGGACACTGCAGGGAGTACTTTCCAAGGTGGAAGGTTTACAAAGCCCTGTGGTGGTGGGTCGGCATGCCAATCTGCTCACCCACACTTTCCTGGCCCTAGTAGAGTTTAAGGATCCCATAGATAGCTCCAAAGTGCCACAGACCATTACCCCAGAGGAGCCCTCACTGCTTGGAGGTGATAACTAGGACAGTAAAGACCTGGGGAATCAGCCCCACCACTATCTGAAACTTTGAGGAGAAATTTGCTGAATGGTTGCTGGGAGGGAAAACTGTGGAGGACTTGAAGAAACTATTCTTGCCACCTGGGAGTGTTCCTCCCCAACACCTCTCCTGCTCCAGTGCCCGTAATGGTGGCTGAACCAATGCAGACCCTATTTCTGCACCTGCCATTAGTCACGACTCTTACCAAGGTTGAGGATCTCTGGCACCCTCCCACCCCCAAGGGGAGGATGACTGGGAGACCTGGATAGACTATGTTGCCCCCAAGTGCTAGAATGGCAATGCTCGGAAGGCGAAAAGCGAAAGAGGGTTAGTGAGAGCCTCCCAGGTCCTGCCCTGGCTACCATCCTAAGCAAACGGGCCAGTAACCCGAGCGACTGCACAGGCCTATCTTGAGGCCTTGGAGAATGTGTGTATGGGAGCCCAGATTCTGATGAGGACCTATGGTGGAGAGTAAGAAATGCACAACAGTACCAAGGGGTTGTTGTTGTCTGTGTATGTCTCGGCTGGAAAAATTGTTGCAAGAATGCCTCAGAAAGGGTAGTTTGCTAGCGATTGAACTGGACCAACCAGACTGACAGAATCTCAAGTCTGCCCCCTTCTCAGAACTGCTGTTGCTTCAGTTACGCCTGGCAAATCGACTGAACTCTGCACCCTCCTATGATGAGTTAATGAGAGAAATTCGAGGAGTTGAGAAAAGCGACCTGAGGTACCTGCACCAACAGCTGTGGCTACTAACCGAGTGACTGAGGGTGACCCATCAAGTGAAGTTCAGGGCAGAGGTTGACAGTCAATGAGTGCTCTGACAAGGAAAAAGATATGCCACAATGGGGCGAACTGTTGAGAGAGATCCGGAATTCAAAAACAGTCCCTTTATGAAGGCCACTGCAAGTACGGGCCCTGACCTATATCCGACTGTATCTGGCAGGGTGGGGTACCCACCCATGTATCTCCTGCTGATAACAGCCCAAACTCAATTCTGACCATGGAAGTGGAGAAACTGACGAGATGTCTCCAAATGCTTATCACGCCAGCAGACAGAGATGGCACCCAGGTTTCCAGTTAGTAATACCCCGCCCTGGCTCCCAGTGTGGCGCCTCGGCCAGCTCAAACTCCAGAAAGTATGTTTTGCTATAATTGTGGGAAAGATGGGCACATGAAAGGGAATGCCAGTCCCCAAAAGACACTGACAAAGTTGCATATAGGCTACAAGGAGAGCTTCGGAGAAGAAATCAGTGGTTAAGAGGTGCACATATGATCCCAGTGAGGCACCAAAATGCTAATTCACGCCCTTTGTGGCAGGTCACAGTTGCCCAGGCCCCCACTACCGCCTCTCCAGACTGGTCCAGAATAGTGGGTCCCTCCATGGAGACCACTGTAAAGGTGAATGGAGTGTCTACAAGAGCTGTATTAGACAGTGGCTCCCAAGTGACAATTATGTTCCAGGATTGGTATCAGAAGCATTTGTCAGACGTACCCTTACAACCATTAGAAGGACTGCATGTATGGGGGTTAAGTGAGAAGGCCTACCCCTATTCCGGGTATATCCGACTTGGCTGTCTTTCCCCACCTCGGGCTGGAGTGGCCGAACAAGTAGAGACCCTAGCCTTAGTGTGTCCCCCCACTGGACTGTATGATGGTGTCCCTTTGTTGATTGGAACAAATGCTCATATGTTCGGAAGGCTGGTACAGTTGTGTTAAGGAAAACAGGGGTCAAAGACTAGTAGAGCTTTTAAGAGTTCGGCTTTAATTAAGAAGGCCTATGAGGCACAGAGAGATGCTGAAAAACAGAACCAGAGGAACCGGTCGGAATTGTATGGAAGAAGGATCCTGAGTCTCTGATCCTGGCGCCAAATGCCCAGTGTACCTTACAGGAGAGGTCCGATCAGAAAGGATGTTAAGAATAAATATTAATGTTGGATGCACCAGGCGATGGAAAATTGCCAGAGGGACTGCTGGTCGCTTCAGTATTTTGCCCGCTAGAGCCCATGCTTATGCCAGAAGGGTAATGGTCCAAGTTCATAATGTGTCTGAAGAGACATTCGAGTAAACAGAGGTTGCATCCTGGCTAATGTGCATTGTGCAGACACTGCAGTGCTACCCAGCAGCAAGAGTTCAGGGAAGAATGACAGAGTAACGCCTGACTTGTTTGATTTCGCCGACTCCCGCTGCCAGCTGAATGGAAAGTGAGGATCAGTGAGAAGCTTGCCCAGAGAGACCAGGTGTTTTTTTTAAAGGAATGGGATGTAGATGCGGCAAGGGAGCTGAGCACAATATCCGGCTGCATGACGAAAGACCATTTCGTGAGAGGTCTCGATGCTGCACCTGCTGACATAGATGATGTGAGACGGCATCTGCAAGAGATGTTAGCTGCTGTGTTACAAGAATCCAGAAGCCCTATGCTTCCCCATTGTGGTAGTGAGGAAAAGAATGGAACAGTAAGGATGTGTGTGGATTATCGCACCTTAAACGGGCGGACTATCCCTGATCAGTACACAATGCCCCGATTCAGGATGCTTTGGACTGCCTAAACGGGAGCAAGTGGTTCTGTGCTGGATCTCCGCAGTGGGTACTACCAGATCCCGATGGCCCCAGAGGACCGTTGAGAAGACTGCCTTTATCTGTCCGCTGGCTTCCTATGAATTCATGAGGATGCCTGGGATTTCAGGTGCCCCAGCCACTTTCAACGATTGATGGAGCGTGCAGTGGGGGACATGAACTTACTAGAGTGCCTGGTATACCTAGATGATGTTATTGTGTTTGGCAGCTCACTGGAGGAACATGAAAGCAGATTATTTAAGGTTATTGGACCGACTGAGGACTTTGGCCTTAAACTGTCCATTGATAAGTGTCAATTCTTTCAAACATCAGTAAAGTATGGGACACATAGTATCCAATTTAGGAATAGAGACCCAATTAAGTAAAGTTGAGGCCTTTGACCACCTGGCCACAGCCCAAAATCTAAAAGAACTGCAAAGATTCCTGGGATTCTGTGGTTATTATCGGCGCTCATCAAGGACTATTCAAGAGTGATCCGCCTTTACTTAACCTTACTCAAGGGTATCCCCAACCCACAAAAATACCAAAAGTCAGCGCCTCAAGACTGAAAGAGTGTATTTTCATCCAAGTGAAGTATTTTGGCCCGCTGGACTCCTGATTGTGAGACTGCTTTTCAGAGATCATATATCAACTTACCCATGCTCCAGTGCTGGCCTATGCCGATCCAAGAAAACCTTACGTCCCTGCACACTGATGCTAGCTTGCAAGGGTTGGGGCTGTGTTGTACCAAGAGCACGAGAATGGCCTGAGACCAGTGGCCTTTGCCAGTAGTAGCCTGACCCCATCCGAAAAGAACTATCCTGTAACATAAGTTAGAGTTCTAGCTTTTGAAGTGGGCTATTGTTGACCAATCATGAGTACTTGTATGGGCTAAAATACCAGTAAAAACTGACAATAACTTTGACCTATGTGCAGACCTCAGCTGTTGGATGCCACTAACAGTAGGTGGTTTTCTGCATTATCTACATATGACTATGCTCTCGAATACCGAGCAGGTCTGAACCACATAGATGCTGATGCTCTCCTGAGGCCTGTTCCCCAGAATGATTGGGTCCGATTACAGAACCTGACATTCGGGCACTCTGCCGGAAGTTTGACAGGGAGGAACAATGTCCACGGACCTAGTGGACTGTATGGTGATTGCTTGGGAGCTCTGAGAATTGCATACCTGCTGCTTATTGCCACTTTTCTGCACAGACATTGGTGCACTGCCTCAGCTGGACAATGACAGTATTCAGCGGCTCAATCCCGCGATCCCATGATCAAAGCAGCTTTAGAAGCCCTATGCAGGAAAAGATGTGTCCAAATTACGCCCACTGATTTGAGAACTGCACTGTTATACAAAGAAGGTCCTAAGTTGAAACTGATCAATAAACTGTTATACAGAGAAACAGTAGACAGAGGGGACAAGTAGACAACAACAACTAGTGCTGCCCACTGCCTTCGAGACTCAGTACTGAGGTCCTTGCACAACCACATGGGGCACCTTGGTATAGACAGAACACTTGACTTGGTGAGATCCAGATTCTATTGGCCTAAGATGGGGCTGATGTGGAGCAACACATTCGAACTTGTAGTCGCTAGCTTACAGAGGAAAGCTTTTGCCCCAGAGGGCTGCCCCTGTTAACATCACCACCAGTGCACCCATGGAGCTGGTCTGTATTGATTTTCTGAGTTTGGAGTCAGATCAAAGAAATATCAGTACTGTGCTGGTGGTCACTGACCATTTCACGTAGATATGCCCAAGCTTCCCCACCAAAGACCAGAAAGCATCCACTGTGGCCAAAGTACTTGTAGAAAACTTTTGTTCACTATGGGGCTCCACAAAGAATCCATTCTGATCAAGGGAGAGACTTTGAGAGTCGCCTGATCAAAGAGATGCTTTCTCTGTGGGAGTGCGAAAGTCCAGAACCACTCTTACCACCCCAGGGGGACCCACAGCCTGAACGTTTCAACCGTGACTTTGCTAGATATGCTAGGCACCCTGCACCCAAAGGACAAGCCTAGATGGAGCCAACAAATTAGCACCTGGTACATGCTTATAACTGCACCAAAAGTGATGCCACTGGATTCTCCCCTACCGCCTGATGTTTGGAAGAGAAGCTCGACTACCAGTAGATGTGTGTTTTGGGGTCTCTCCTGATGGGGTTCAAGCTGACAACTATTTACAGTATGTGCAAAAGTTAAAGGCCCAGCTAACTCCACGTACTAACTGGCTCAAACCATGGCTGCCAAAAGAAATCTGGCCAACAAAGAAAGGTATGATAAAAGGTGAAAGCACAGAACTCCAGGAGGGAGATCGGGTATTGCTAAGAAATCTGGGACTGCATGGCAAGCACAAGATTGCTGACAGATGGCACCATCTCCCTCACATTGTAGTGGGCAAACTAGATGATCTGCCAGTGTACAAAGTAAGTCTGAGAATAATTCTAAAGATGTAAAACAATGCATAGAAATCATTTACTGCCCATTGGACAAATCCTGATTGAGTCTGAGCCCCAGAAGATGCCCCCTCTGACCAGTGACTAGAGCTGCTGCTAAGAAAAGATCAAGAAAGTCTGCACCTACAGAAGCAAAAGTTAAAGTGTTCCCCTCCACAAGTCCCAGTTGAGCATGACTGTCAGTCCATATCAGAAGAAAGTGAGAGTGACTTTGAATACTATCCTTCTACGAACTGAGTCAATTGTTTCGGGCAATCCCTAGTCAATACTGGAGACAAAGCTGGGCCTTCTGACTGTCTAAGCCCCAGCTTCATCCCTGAGCCAATGCTCCCAGAAAGTAAGTAAAGCATCAGATCAGATGAAATGGAATCATTGTGCATGGTTGAACTGTTTGAGCTCAGGGAGGAAAATGAAGATTGGGGCAGACTGGTGATACACCCGAACAAGAAGAGTATTTTGAGTGCCCTGACAGTCCACTGCCAGTGTCCGAAAGCTCTCCATGCGAGCCAAATGTTGTGGACTCAGAAACTGTAACTCCTGGAGCTGAAAGTGCCCATGTTCTAGCCTCTCTACCCCCATAGAGACCCCTGACAAGTGAGGACAATGCTGAAAATGAGGCTCAGAGTGCAGAGACTATAACAGTTCCCTCAGAAAGACTGGTCGAGCTGTAAAGCCTGTGGTGCACCTCAGTTATGATTCACTTGGGAGGCCTGTGGACTTGCCTCTCAATGTTGTCCATAAAGGAGTGTATATGTCCTCAGCTCATTGCCCAAACTGAGCATCAGTGCTAACTCCAAGTTACTTGTGTTGCCCTCTCATATGGTGCCCTGCCCCATCCAGCCCCAAGGTAACTGATAGGAAGGCCCTCTTCAGGTTTCATGTACAAGAGGTAATAACTTGAGTTATGGTACAATGTGTATGTAATACTGTGTAAAGTGTGACGTACTGCAATGTTTCAGAAATGTGTTCTTGGTAAATGATATATTGACTGATGATTACATGTGCGAGCCTAATGCAATGTATATGGTTGCAGTTGAAACTTATGGGTACTTTGCTTGACGCGGACGCCAAGCTTTCCCAGGCCAGAAGGGTGTAACCCCTGCAAATGGGGTTCCCAAAAGACTTCCAGGAGCTTGCTTTGAATGCTCCAGCTCTGAATGGTGTTTGCATTAAGCCATTTATCAGTGAGTGTTTTAGAGCCTCTGGTACTGTCTCTTAAGAGCTGTCTGCTTGCAGACATAATTAGTTTGTATGGGGGGACTGTGTGCTTCTCTGAGTACCACCTGAGCTGCTGCCAATTCACTTCATTTTGCAGTCACTAGGAGTGCAAAGGAACCCATCTGAAAGATGTAACTGTTTGCCAGAAATTATTTAGAGTAATAATAAAATTACAGTTTGTCTAACCTGCTTTTGCAGTCAGAACTGTGTCTGCTAGTTCCCCATTCTAGTTTTGAACTGCTGAACTGGACCAATCAGTGTGGTAAGCTAGCTCTAAATGGTGCCTTGACGAATCAGAACTTGGACTCATAATCTGAGCCAGCCACAAGAGGATTGTGGTGGCAGTGACTCTGGGAGATGTAGTTTAGACTTCAGTGCCTTTGGACCAACAGCAGCAGTCTATTGTGAGTGACAGCCAATCCAGTCAAGAACTGGGAGGAACTCAAAGGAAGAGCCCGGTTTTGTCGGTTGGAGTTTCAGTTGAGCTTTGGCAGTGAAGAAGGAAGGAGCCCTGTGCTTTTCAGTGCAGTTTTAGTCAAAAACGTGTGAAAGGCCCAGAGTTCCGGTCTGCAGCTTGTTAGGACTGAACTGCCCCTGTGAAAAGAATCAAAGGATCTCTGAAGAGTAGAAACCAGGCTCACCCTGTAGAAGACTGGAAGAATTGCTGAAAATTGCAATCGGTCTGTCAGAACTGAATCTGCTGTGTGTTCTCCTGGTATTGTGCAGTAATTGCGATCGATACAGATGCAGCCTGCCTGGTATAGTGCTTTCTTTTATATAAATGTGTGAAGAGGTTTGTGTACCTCAAGTGAGCCCTGCTGACATTGAAGGACCCTATCTTATTTGGAGGTCGTGAGTACTAATTCAGGGTCGCTCCTGTTGAATTGCCACATTAAATCCAAATGGAATTACTGTACTGCTGACTGTTTAATTTTTCTTTTCTCTGTGTGAAAGGGCCCTCACCAGCTGCCACGGTTTGGACTAGCCACTAGGGCTTGGGTACCCAGGACAGTAACTGATAGGGATAGGCCTGTGCACAGAGCCATAGGTAGATTATTAGAGTGATAAGCTAATTAACCTGATTTCCCTTGTCCTTGTTATATCCCCCAAATAAATCAGAGCTGCTTGTTTCAGCAAAGTTATACTGCCTGAGGTATTTGTCTATGTTAAAGTACTGTACTGTGATTGTTGCACTGTATCTCATTTCACAGGAGGTCCCAGTGCCGGAACCAGTCCTGGGGGTAAGTGTATACTGTGAAGGTAATTCTAGATATTGTGTGGGCCACTAGTGGGAAGAAAGGGGGTTGCAGTGTCCCAGAGGGCTGTGACCAAGCTAGTTTAACTATTGCAAACCCTGACCTCTGGGTGGAGGCACCGCCATTGGATCCAGGCCCTCAACCTGTTAGTGGCAAATCAGGCAGGGTAGTAGCCCTGGGATAGCGCCATCTAGGTTACTACTTCATTGGATAGTTTGTTCCGTTGCTTCCAATACTCTGTCAGTGAAAAAGTATTTTTACATCCTTTGTGAACTCTGTTTTCATGTTTTACTGTGTTACCCCTAGTACTTGTATTTACACTGGAGGTAAGCAGTGCACTACTGTCAATCTTACCAATCCCCTGCAGGAACCCTAACATCTCCTCCACACTCCTTTTCTCCCTCCTGGTCTCCAACGAGTAAATGTTTAGGTCTTTTAGCTTTTCCTCATAGGACCAGCTTTGCTGCCTCTGAATCATTTTAGTGATCTTTCTTTGTACCAGTTCCACCCCGTCTTTGTCCCTTCTAGTTGTAGATTCCAGAACTGCACACAGTACTCCAGGAGTGATTTTACCAAGGATCTGCAATGGGGCAGCATCACCTTCTTACATCTACTTTTGATTCCCCTACAAATGTATCCCAACATTTCACTGGCCCTGCCCACTGCCTTATTACACTGTGCTGTTTCAGATTATCAGATATGATAATCCCAGATCCTTTTCCTCCCTAGTTTGTTCCACCCTCAACGCACCAATCTTATGTTATTTTGGGGTTCTATGCTCCTATTTGTATTATTTTGTGCTTCTTTGCATTGAACTTTAGCCACAAAGTCCTGGACCACCTGTTTAATCTCTAAATCCTTTCTTTATCATGATGTCTTCCTCAGAGTCCACCCTCCCACAGGGTCAAACTCTGGTACCTAACTAGTGACCTCCCTTGCTCTCGAGTATTCTCCATTTAGCATTACCCTTTGAGTTCTCCCCACAAGCCAGTTTCTGACCTAGGTGGTTATCTCTCCCCTACTCCCTGCCCCGCCAGCTTTTTGACAAATCTTCTGTGTTTCACAGAGTCAAGCGCCTTACTGAAGTTCAGGCACAGGAAGTCTACAGTCTGTTCTCTATCTGTGGGCCTAGTAACCCAATTGAAAAACACCTCTATAGCTCCCATATTCATGCCCAGCCTCCCTCCCTTCTGGCTCTAATCCCACACTGTGCTATTGGCCCCTTTTTCTCTACTGTAAAGACTGAATAGAAAGTATTCATTCAGTATGTTCACTATTCCTTTCATTGTCCTTCCACTCCAGTCACTTTTTTTTAGCCTGACATACCCATCCATAGTTTTATGCTTCTCCCTAATGTATCAGAAGAAAGCCTTGGCCCCTTCTTTAACCCCCTCTACATTTCTAAACATGGCTTCTACCCTCGCTCTTCTCACCTTCCTGTTTAAAGTATGTTTGAGTAGAACTCTTTGTTGTTATCTGCTTGGATGACTTTATAATGTTTGAATGCCCTACTCTTTTTCCTTAATGCCTCATCTACTTCATTTGTGTAAAAAAAAATGTCTTTCTTCTCTGCCTGTTCTTCCTCACCAGCCTTATACAGAGTTTAGTGATCTCAACTTATCCTCCCATATTATACATCACTTCTTTTCTGCCCCTTCCACTAGTTCCACCCCTTCTAATTTACCCTTAAGTATTTCCCTTTTCCTGTCAAAGTCTGCTCTCCTTAAATCCAGTATTCTGGCCCTGGAGAAGGTATGGTCTACCCGTAATGTAATGTAACCATAATGACTAGTGGTCATTGTTCCCTACTGGTTCCTCTAAACTGCTCCCCAATAGCAGACTACCTATTTGAAAGGATCAGGCCTAGGATTGCTCCCTCCCTTGTTGGCTCTTCAAGATTCTGCAGCAAATAAATATCCTAGAATGCCTCCACAGGTTCCTGGTTCCTGGTGCTTGCTGACACTGGGACACTCCAGTCAAGATTTGGCATGTTGCTGCCACTACTTGTACCACCTTGTCCATGTGCACAGCCTTCATGATCTCTTCTAGTACACCGCCCTCTGCCTCATTTAGACTGGGTGACATTTAAACCAGTCCCATTCTGATGACCCAGCCTTTTCTTTGTTCCAGTTGTACCCATAATGTGGTGTTCCCTTTCAGGTCTCTATCCTCAGTAGCTATGATGTCATTCCTGACATATAGGGTTACTCCACCTCCTGTACCCTCCACCCTGTCCTGCAGTCAATGGAGTAGCCTGAGACTGCTAGATCCCAGTCATGCTGCTGTTTTACCCACATACCTGTCATGGCTCTCTGGTCCAACTGGGCCATTGCCAGCACTGCCAGCAGTGCTTGCAGTTCACATACCTTGCTACCCAGGCTTCTGATATTCACATATACTGCTCTTCAGATGTTCTGATACATACCCCCTCCCTGATGTACCGCCTCCTTCTCACCTCCCCGTCCCTGTTCGTCTTGAATACCGCTCAGTCTTTGTCCTCCAATGAGTGTACATTACTTATTTTTTCCACCCTCCTGCTCTATCTATGAAAACTGCTCCTCTGGAGGTTCTTTCTCATATTCCTCTGTTCTCCCCCACACCTTTACAATTTGTTCCTCTGTTCTCCTCCATATCTCTATGATTTGTTCCTCTGTACTCCCCCACACCTCTATTATTTGTTCCTCTGTTCTCCCCCACATCTCTATGATTTGTTCCTCTGTTCTCCCCCACATCTCTATGATTTGTTCCTCTGTTCTCCCCCACATCTCTATGATTTGTTCCTCTGTTCTGCCCCACATCTCTATGGTTTTCTTTCATGTTTGCTCATTTTCTGTTTGAGGCTTATCAGTGTCTGGGGAAGGCTCGCTTGTTCCCCCTTGTTTGTGCCCTTGTACTCTTCTTTATTACTAGTTTGGCAATGAATGACTCAGATCAGTAAATATGACTGCTACTAGCAATTCTTAAATATCTCATTAGCGGAGGTTGCTTTTTGACTTTAAAAGCCAGATTCACACTGCAGATGTATCAGAGGGATGCTAGCACATGTTCCTTATGGTAAACAAGCACCACACCGCACCGCACCACACCACACCATACCAAGATGTTAAAATATTTCATAGCGGGCATGTCAGGAGAGAAAGAACTTTTAGAAAATTCAAAACTACATACCATATCTCAATTCATAAATTAAATAAATATAAAAAAAATGGATATATTGATGTTTTTGCCAGAAATACAATATGAAAAGAACTATATTATGGCATTTTCTACTAACAAATACTACTTCTTTAAACAAAAACACAACAAAAAAACAACAACTTTAAAATATAATATCATATTGAATTCCATATTACAAATTCAGTCAAACTCCTACCTTAGCTGAAAGGGTGAAAATCAACATACTAGTGCCAACAGTGTACTTATAAAGTTGCATGAATTTAAATTTTTTTACTCCAAAGAAAATGACTACTTTTAGAAGCAACAATCCAAGTTTACTCTCAGCTGAGATGTTTTACAGTTTTGATATCTCATCAAATGTAAATAAAACAATTGGGAATTTAAGAACTGTAAAATCTTTCAGTTCATTAGCCCAGTATTACTTCTTCCTGAGCATGTTAAGAATTCAGAGGGGCTTTAATTCAGATCTCTGCAGGAATCCAGAAAACTAGCAGTGTTAAACAATCAAAGGATGGGACTAATTAATGCAGTAATGATGGCCTTATGTTGGTGCATTTCTTGTGTCAAGTACTTTTTGGAAGGGTTGTGCATTATGACTTCAATTTGCAAATTGAGTGTTGATCATTAGTCACAGCTGCTAAAGCTACAAGAAGGGCAACGTACTAATAGGGCAATTGGTAATTGAATACACTTTGTTAGAAACATTTCTTCCATTAATCTGCACTTAAAAATTATATCCAATTTAAAACAAAATGCACATTATATGGTGCATGACACATTATTTTCTTCACTTGGAGGAACCTATGGTCAAAACCGAAGGTGTAGATTTATATTGAGTCAAGGGCTGGCTGGTGGGAGGAGGACTGAGTTTCCCAGAAAACACTCTCCACCTGCAGGGAGGGTTGCTGGTGCAGCTGCTCTTCTGCCATGTGGGTGACCACAAGTAGCAGTGCAGCGGGATTGCCAGTGGGAGGGGGGATGTTTTAGGACAGTACCACATTGTCAGCATCCCAGGGGAAAAGGATGGACATGTGCAAATACCCTCACTCTGCAGGATGAACCCCTACCCTCTTTACTCTGGAGGGGGACACTGACCAACCAGCACTGCTATAGGAGGCAAACCATAGGGATGAATGGGGGGGGCCAAGGTAAGGCTCTGTTAGGGCTGGGCAGTGTAGAATATGACAAAAGGAGAAATATATGAACAAAGAGTTTGCTGTCAGATAAGGACCACTAGGCCCAACCAGTTTGCCCATTTTACCCTTCCTGTACTGTCACTGTTGACCCTACCTGATCTCTGGCTACCTCCCCACCTTTCCCTACCAAGATTCCCTTGTGCCTATCCCACGCATATTTGAAGTCCACCATTGTTTTTGGCCCCACCATTTTCACTGGAAGACAGTTCCAGGCATCCCATCACTCTCTCAGTGAAGAAGTACTTCCTCATAATCCTCCTAAATTTCCCCTCTTCTAGCTTGATTGCATGCCTCCTTGTTCTCATGCACCCTTTCCTCTGAAAAATACTTCCCTCCTGGACCCTATGTACCCCTGTGAGGTATCTGTAAGTCCCTATTATGTCCCCTCTTTCCCTCCTCTCTTCCAGGGTGCACATATTGAGATCCCTCAGTCTCTTCTCATAGGGTTTCTGATGCAGTCCCTGCACCCTTTTAGTTGCTCTCCTCTGGACAGATTCTAACCTGTCTGTGTCCGTCCTGAGATGTAGTCTCCAGAAATGGACACAGTACTCCAAGTGGGGTCTCACCAATGATCTATACAGCAGTAACACTACCCCCCCTTTCTGATGGTGATACCCCACCTATGCACCCCAGAATCCCACTGGTACTACCTACTGCCCTGTTGCACTCTCTGGCTACCTTGAGGTCATCCAATATGATTACTTCATGGCCTCATTCCTGTTTTGTGACTGTCAGTACCTCTTTCCCCATTTTATACTCTGCCTCTGGGTTTCTGTGCCCTAGGTGCAGGATTTTGCACTTTTTGCAGTGAAACCAAGCTGCCATATCCTTCATCACTTCTCAAGTTTTCTCAAGTCTCTGATATTCTCTCGACCTCCTCGGGACTGTCTACCCTATAGCAGATTTTGGTGTCATCTGCAAAGAAGCATACCTTCCTTTCCAGCTCTTCAGCAATGTCACTTGACATTAAAGAGGACTGGACCCAGTACTGAGCCCTGAGGTACCCTACAGGTCACTCCCCCCTTCCTCAAATGAGTGCCATTTACTACCACCCTCTGTCTCCTATCCATCAACCGATTTCATACCTAGTTTACCACTTTAGGAGCCACCCCAAAATGCCCAGTTTCCTTATAATCCTTCTATGTTGTACAGTGTCAAAGTCCTTGCTGAAGTCTAAGTAGGTCATGTCCACTGCCCCACCCTGATCTATTTTCCTGGTCACCCAGTCGAAGAAATCGATCAGGTTAATCAGGTTGAGCAGGAAGCATAGACGTTCAATTATAAAAAATAATTAACAGGAGAAACCCTCATAGTTTGTTATAGAGTGTTCTGCCTATTCATTGTAAGATTGTCTTTGTTGCCATTTGGTAGAAGTCTCATTTTCACTTGTTCCATCTCTGACTTGTGGAAACAGATTACAGATGTCCACCAAAGGGAGACCCCTCCATCTCTGTTAGCTACCACCCTATTTTCCTTCTCCCCACTCTTGCTAAACTGTAGGAACACCTTCTTCCAGCTCTCCCCATTCATTGAGTTCTCCTCCTCCTTCTTCATTCCCTACTTGTCTGACTTTAGGAAGTCCTACTCTTCCTTCACCTCCCTCCTGTGGCTCTCTGATTCCACCCTTTTTGGCATGGATCAGGGCCTGGTCACCTCTGCCATTTTTGATGACTTGACCAAAGCCTTTGACAGTGTTGCTCACTCTATCTTTCTGGACAGATATAAGGTGGTGTGGTTTTCTATCTCCTCAGTTGAGTAATTCCTCTCCTACCTTGAGGGCAGGTCCCAACCAGTCTGTATTGGTGTTGCCTTATCCCCTCCACTCTCTATCTGCTTTGGTATCTCCCAAGTGTCCGTCCCTGGCCCTATTTAATTCCCCATATTTCTGAACTACCTTTCCTCTACCTGCTGCTCTGCATCCATTCACATGTATGCAAATTACACAGTACCTTATGGCTCAGGTTCCTCTGTCTCTGATCTAATGAACCTGCACCAGCTGGATCTCAACAAGATCTAGCACCTGTTACAGACAAATCAGCTGTTCCCCAGTGCCAGAAAAACAGCCTCCATGACTATTGGCACTAGGCAGAGACTTGCCAGGCTCTACCCCTTCCTCTCCTTACATACCCTTGATGGTGTTGCAACAGAAGATGAATCCTCCTTTAAATACTCCAGGATCTGGTTGGACTGTTAGCGCAATTTCTCAGTTTGTGTGGATGCCATCCATTTGAAGCTTCACCCCAAACTAAGTGCACTTTATAGGAATAAAGTGAGTATTCCACTTCCTGCCCATACAGAGATCATCCCGAGGGAGATTCTATAAGTCTTCGACTATGGTGATATTGTCTACACTGCTGCTCCCAAGGCCACTTTAGCTGGACTGGACACCCTCTGTCACTTCTTCTGCTGCTTTGCCCTAGACTATCTATCCAAAACCCACAACTATTCCTCCCTCTCCTTTCTTTCTCCTGACACCAGGCACCTCACTCATTGGGTCACTTTCAACTGCAAATTCCCTTCCCTCGTACCTTTCCTCCCTCCTCAGTTCCCCTCTTTCCTCCTCCTCCTACTCTTTTAACAACTCTGATCTTCGCTCACTCCCTCTGTCACCTCAGTAAAATCCTCTGTTGGCTAAGCTGCTTTCTTTTTCTGCTTCCCCAAACCTTGGAGCTCTTCCCTCCTACTATTCATACTGCTTCTTTCTCCCTCACATTAAAATCTCCCCTCCATGAGTTTATTACTGACTTATTTAGTTACCCTGGACCCTGGGTTTAGGTTTAATCTGCTGACCTTCAAACACCTCTCTGCCCTGATGCCCTAATTACAGTTCCCCCATGCCCCCACATAGTCTATATTCACCATGCATTTTATTGCTGCAATTTGCACTTTAGTGCTTACTTGCTTTTCTGGGGCTATGTTCTGTGCAACTTGTTCACTTTGTTATTCTTAACTGCATAACTTGTTTATTTTTGTAACCTAACTGTTGTAGCTTATTGCTGTATTCTCATGACCCCCCCAGATGCATGTGGAAATGAGCTTTCTTAGCTCAGTATGTCTTTCCTGGTAAACTGTTTGAACTAAATAAAGCAATTATAAATAAATAAAGTGTGAAAAATGGGCAGGAGGACTTGTTGCACAATTCTTTTTCTGGTGAAGCCAATAAGAAAGAATATCTTATGAAGTGCTCTGATCCTTTAGCCTGCTTTTGCTAAGGCATGATCTATGTACTTTTTAAAAAGTGGGGTCTTACAATGTTTTGTACTGTACACATTTTTTATATTCCTTGCTTAATATAAGTGAACATCATTCTGTACTTAAAGGCAAAGAACCTCACCGTACAAGCACTGAGGCAATGGTTGCCCCAAAGGGCACTGGCCGGGAAGCCAAGTTTCAAAGAAATACAAAATCACACATACCCTCATAATGCAAAGCACCATGGGCTGTATATGCAAATCACCACAGAATATTATGCTGGTTCAACTTTAAGCAGAAATGCATGGTACCAAAAGGTCTCTCACACAGTCTGCAAAGGGTGCTAACAGAAGACACATACATGTGTTTTGTCCTACCAGGACTCATCAGTGTGCCTCGTCTGTGTGACACCCCAGGGGAATGAACCAGCTACCCTAAGATGGTCTATGTGGGTTATGTTGTGGTGAACCCAATAAAAACCAAAAACAAGCTAAAAGACAAAGAACCTCAGCATGGGGTATGTGTGATTTTGTATATCATTATGTACTTTCTGATTTTAAATAAAGGCTGTTGTTAAAATAATAACCTTCTGCGTTTATTGAAAGTTGATCGAATCATAGTGTGCATGAAGTAGAATTTTATTTTGTTGATAATGTCATTTCGTGAATCAGCATCACTGTAAGAATGTTATGAGTAGTGTGAGCTGAGTGTGAGGACTGTCGGATTAATGATGTTTATGCTCCGGTGTCCATGAATGTGTACAAATACACAAATCTAGTGCATGTAAACAGAAAATCTGGCACAAAAAAAAATGGTATATAGCTTCTTGGTGCAGGTGAGAGCACAGGGTGACGATCTCCAATGCTTTGACTCTCAAAATGGAGTCTTCATCAGGGTACAGGGCCCGCTCCCTGATGAAGACTGTAGTTCACAGTTGAAGCTCTGAGGATCTGTGCCCTGTGCTCTCACTGGCATTGAGGAGCAATAAACCTTTTATTTGCAAGATTTGCTGGCCTGTTTGTGCGTGATGAGTTTGTGTATCTGTGCTCGGGAGTTTTTTGGCAGCAGCACCAACAAAGCAGTTGTGAGCACTTCCGTTTCTGTGCTCCATTAATGTGCTCTGGTTAAACTGTCCAGAGCACTGTTGCTGTCTGCTTGAACTGTTGAATGGTCAATTGTTATAGCATCATGATTAGAAACATTACTATTTTGGAGCACATCTGTGTTCTGACTAATTCATTTTCTTTACTGTGAGGAACAATTAGTTTGATTGTGAATAAAATGCTTTTTGCTTTCCAATTTCTCTGTCCATGCTGGCCTGCTGATGCAGTGGTAGCACTACCTCTCACAATGCCAAGGACCTGGGTTTGTGAATGAACCTGGATCAATAGGGGCGGCTGCAAGGAGGACGATGATAAAGCATCCCAGAGAATGCTCACCTCCTCTGGGGAGGGTGGAGTGCCATCACTGCTGCAATACTGCCTCCTTGGTGATCACAGGTAGCAGTGCAGTTGAAGTCATCATGGGAGGGACAGACACAACCCAGGGTTTGACATGGCAGCACGCTCAGTATGCACTGTGCCTAGGGCCTCCCTAGTGTACCTGGGCTGGAGGGGATGACGAGAAATAAAGAAAAAGGCTCCACTGCCTGAAGGATGATGAACCCTGGTGGAGTGAAGAAGAAGACAGGTCCTGGACCTCCAACTGGCTGACTGACAAGGACAAAGCAGTCTGAGCGGTACATCCCCCTCAACCCCCGGGCACAACCAATGCAGCATGGAGGTAGGCAGCTGAGGGAGGAACAGGGTTGAGCTGAGACAGGCACTTTGGGATTCCAGAGGGAGTTTGTTCAGTGGAGTGCAGGGGGACATAAACACAGATTAAAAAAATAACAAACGTATGTGTCACTGAAGTAACCACAGTTGTCAAGTTTTGCAATGTATATTCTAGTCATCACTTTGTGTTCTCTTTACCTGGTAGTAAAGGATTTTTAAACTCTATGATTCTTGGCAAGTGCACTAATGGGGTCACATAAACATGTTCCATTCTTGGAATAGGGCTGTCTCTATGGAGACTGACGCATAGCACAAAACCATAAGTGAGATATTACTGGGGTTAGAAGCAAAAGAAACCAAGTCCAGGCAACAGTACTGTGTAAACAGATGAAAAGATCCCTACATAGCCATTTCATAGATATTTTGTTATGATGCCCTTCCCAATCTACTAAAGAAAATGCCCATCACTCCAGTGGAGAGTGCTTTAGGAAACAAATGTGTATCTTGTTCTTCAGCTGCACAAACATTTGCTATGTAGTGTTTAACTGAGTGGGGAATCTTTGATTTTATTCCTTTTGACCTATGCCTTCTAAAATTGAAAAAGACAAAAAAGCTCTTAAATTTTCACTGCTGTCATTATATCCTGAGAATGCCCTTTGCAGTTCAAGTCTGATTTAAGCTCTGGACAGAAAGACAACAGCTATCTCCAAACTGAGATAAAAATATGAACTGAGCTTAAGTCAGGCTGGTTGGAAAATAACACTGACTTCTTTAAAAAACAGAAATCTAAGAAGCCATGAAGACCCAGTACATTCATTCTTGTTGCCAGAGTGATAGCAGTCAGAAAGGGCAACTTAAAATGATAAAATCCTTATACAGATTAGAATGAAAAGGCTTGAGTGGAACCTGAGTCAAACCATTGAGCACCAGATTTATAAATACGTTACACTGGAATCTTCAATAGTAGTGAATTGTCTTTATGAATACCTTTAAAATACCTAGATAAAGTATATCTTGGTATGCAACTATAGGATGCGACATTAAGTGACCAAAAAAGGATCCCCAGTGCCACTGCATATACCTGAAATGTAAATAAACTAAGACCCGTATGAATGTCTCCTCACAAAACCACTAATAATCCAGCCACTGTGGGCAGAAACTGCATTGTGGAACTTTTCTACCAATTGAGATAACAGTGACAGAAGCAGAGATAATCTTTAATATATGCATTCTTGGTTTTGGTAATATATTTATATATATATATATATATATATATATATATATATATATATATATATATATATATATATATATATATATATATAGGATATGCAATGGGTCTACTGGAAATATCACTGATATTTCCCCAAGTGCAGTTTGACCTTATGACCTCACAAGTGGCAGAGCCACGAGTGCGGTTACAAGGTCGAACTGCACTCGGGGGAAATAGTGATATTTCCAGTAGGTAATCATCCACCCCATGACAGTACAAAGAAGGACATCGCCAGCCACATTGACAAGCAGAGGAGGATGTTGCCAGTCATGGGAATCACTGTGAGCTGGTGAGAGAAAGGGAGTGGAAGTTGTGGGCGAGAAGGGAGGGCGGTTTTGGCTGCAGCATTTTGGGTAGGGTGAGAGAGTTACTGGGGGTATTTTTTTGTGTGGGGAAAAAAACCCAAGACCTTTCTGTGTGAATGCCAGTTTCACACTGAAGAGGTACTTGGATGGAGCAGGCCCGTAAGTGCAGTCCGTCTAGTTCATAGTGCTGTGTGGTGTCAGTGCCGGTTATGATTGAGTGCCTTACGAAGAATGTGCAGGGATTTAAAAAAATACAAACTTTTTTCATTATCTGTACTGTGTTATGCTGTTGTGTTAGGGGGAGGTTGGAGAAGTGTCCAGAGAACATCTGTTGCTGAGGACTAGGGAGTTGATGGTGAAGTATACTAGTTAAAATGTGCAGCCTGGATTTAAAAGAAAAAATATTGTAAATCACTGATGTGGCATGCTGATGGAGGGGGGTGGAAGAGCGTTGTTTTTTGTTTTTTTGTGAATGGGTTCCTCAAGGGCTGCATCTGTTGGTGAAAACAGATTCCAGGAGAAAGTGAAAGTGTTGTGTGTGCTGTGAGAGAGAAATGAAACTGCAGAGTAGGAGCTGGCATGGAAGTGAGCAGGTGAAAGTGTGATACTGATTGTGCTGCCAGCTCCCACCAATCAAAAGCTTTGTGAGCAGCTGTGGTAAAGTGCAGTTTGTGTCTGGTTATTATGTGTGGTTCATAGCTCAGTGCTTATGTAACATAGTAAATGATGAATATGGTTGTTGGATACAGAGGCCAGCATTAAGAGGACAATGTTCATTAGGCAGTAGTATAGAATGCTTGTGCTTAGGTACTTGGATGCTTGAAATTAGTCGTTTGATAATATTTGATGGTTTGGGCCTTTCTCTGTATCCCACCTGTAGGAAGGAAGCTTGGTTTAGAATTATGAAAGCCCCCCGGTGGGACTAGAATGACGCAGAAGGAGGAGGTATCGGGGAGGATGGAGGGTGAGCGTGACTCACTCTAAGCAGAGCGGAAGTCAGCTGGATGCCTTAAATAGGCTGTGGGGGAGGAGCTCTTCCCCCACATAACACCAGGCAAGCCTTTCCATTATGTGTGGTTCATAGCTCAGTGCTTATGTAACATAGTAAATGATGAATATGGTTGTTGGATACAGAGCCCAGCATTAAGAGGACAATGTTCATTAGGCAGTAGTATAGAATGTTTGTGCTTAGGTACTTGGATGCTTGAAATGAGTCGTTTGACAATATTTGATGGTTTTGGCGTTTCTCTGTATCCCACCTGTAGGAAGGAAGCTTGGTTTAGAATTATGAAAGCCCCAAAAAGAATAAATATCAACGATTGCTCTGTAACTGAATGCTGAAGAATCGTGCATAACAACTTAATGATATGAATAGATGATCACCTCCTCCAACTCCGGAGAGTGTGATCAGTAGCACTCAGGAGAGGAAACTCCCCCTTTGGGGGAAACCTCTGAGGACCCGTGGCTACTGACCTGCCCGTCCTTCTGGGCATACTAAAGGAGAGAGATCCTAATTAAACTAAATTAATCAGCGAAATCTGAATTCTAATTTGTAGAATTCAATCCCGATAAACAGAGCTTTAAGAAGAACAGAATTGTAAATGTCCAGTGACATAATTTCCTCTTAATAAGTCTGAGTCCGAGAATCCATGTACAATTCGAAATGATGGAGAGTGGATATGAAGAACCTTCTTCCAGACTTCAGTTTATAGAAGGCATAATCCAGGAAATGTATGATGGTGGAGGTGAAGTTGATGACTGACAAATTCAATACAGGAGACCAGACGCAGTTAAGTTGCATCCAAGTTTGACGTCAACGAGGCAGGATGAATAGAAATAGTACGACTTCCTGATTTCTAATAAGGGCTTGTATAGTACGTGGAATGAGAGAAGGCTTGTAGCCAAGCTACCGACTGATGAATTCAGTTCTGATAAATGAAGTATAGTCTTAAGAATTGATATGAATGCAGCGGCTGAAGTGTTGAGCTGGAATGGTGAGCTGTATAGGATAATCGAAGACACTGGTGCAAGGTATGAAGCATCCAAGTAGTAGCAGAATATAGTGAGCCCAAAAGTAAGCAAGTCAGTCGGACTGCTAAACCAAAGTGAGAGGCAGAAGGAGCAGGAGTGCACTAACGAAGGCATATGAGAAGGAACAGGACGTGGCAATCAGCCCCTGCAGAAGTGCAGCTGAACCGACATCTGGAGAGGTAGGAGAGAGGCGGCTAATTCCATTACGGGAAGCGCAGCCAGACCAAGGAATGTCTGCTGGCAGAAATCGAGCATGGTAGATAGTCCCTTGATGACAGGCGCAGCAGCCATCAGCTGGAGAGGAACGTAGAGAGGAAAGGAGCTCCAGGTAACAGGAATGCAGCTATACGTACAAAGGTCAGCTAATAGAATAAATGTAACATAGGGTTTCCATGAGACACATCCTGAATCATCCCTGAGCACAGCAGAACTGCAGCCGTGAGGTAGTTCTAGAGAATGTAAAGATGCTGAGGACTGATGTATCCAGATCAAGGAAGGCAGGGATCGTATTGAAGAGACTGAGGCAGAGATAACGGCAGCTGGACGGGAGGAATAACATCCAATCTGATGGTATGCAAAGTTTGAGGTATGAAACCCAGATGAGACTGAAGTGTCCTAGATGGAGATAACTGAAGAGGCAGGTTCAAATGAAGTATCGTTGTACAGGTCTGAATTCGGAATAGCACAAGCAGGACAATGAAAGTTAGCAGGTGACATCAACTAAGTGTCTTAGAAAGGGAAGCAGAAGTTACGCCGTGGCCGAGGCAGCAGGGCAACATCGAAGAATAGTATGATGATGAAGAAACGTCCAAAGGCAATCCAGGGAGAGCCGCTAGCTGGTGATAGGCAGCAGGTAGCATATAGTAGAATGTGTAAAACGCCAGACCCCGAGCTGGCTAGGCAGAAGTAGAGCAGAACGAGGAAACCCCCCCAGCCCGAAGGGTGAAGGCAGGTTGAAGAAGCAGAGATTAGTAGGCAACCTCCCAGCCCGAAGGGCGAAGGCAGGTCATAGAGTTGAGACTCTCCATGCCCCAAGCCGAACGAGGCCAGCATATAGAAGTAAGTAAATCTCCCATCCCGAAGGGCGAAGGCAGATCGTAAAAACTGTGAATTTCCAGGCCTGAGCTAAGGAAGCAGGCAAAGTAGCAATAGAAAAACCTCCCAGCCCGAGGGCAAGGCAAGTCATATAGGCTAGTAATCTCCTGGCCCTGAACTGAGCAAAATGGGTGAAGGAGAAGGAGGAATGCATTGGAGGTAGGAGCTTGAGCCAATGAAGTGCGAAGCAGCAATGAAACTGGAAGCGGACTGATAAAGCAAATGCTGTTGAAGACCAAGGACTCCTGTAGATCGAGGACGGTAGGGAGTGCAGCAAAGATCCAGCCAAAAGAGTAGGCATCCTGCCAAGGCAACGAACTTCTAGAATCTGGTAGCTGATGATGGAGACAAAGGTGCAATCATGAAGGCAGTGTAGCAGGCAAGGTCGAGGAGCCAAATGGAATCCAGAAACTTACTTGAGGATAAGGGCTGAGGAACCATAGAAGTCATGTGGAAGCCATGTAGGGAACGGATGGAGGCTGAAGCCGGAAGGAGCGGTGCAGGAGCTGAGGGCCATAGGGCATCTGAACAGCAAGGAAGGAATGAATCCACTTCTCGAGACCACAGCATTGAGCCTGAACGAAGCCTAGGAAAGGCCAAAATGAGACGAAAACAGTCCATAAATGAAGCATAAGGAATAACCAGTAAACGAGCAAGGGAAGGAAACATCGAGCCAATACAGCGCTGAGCACAGGAAAGGGGGGAGAAGCAGGCATACCACTCAACTGGCCTTGGTGATCAGGGACTGCGAAACTGTGCTACCCAAGGGCGCCGTGACCCTCCGAAATCAGATGCGTCCACAGGGAAAGAGTGGGAATGCAAGCAAATAGTTCTAATATAAGGCTACAGAGTCGGTCCACAATGAATGGATTGCATGCTAAGCAGCAGAGACAATCCGCCTGCGAAATGGATAGCACACAGGTAGTAAGGCCCCGAGTATGATCCGTCCTCCCGTAATGTGGATGCTGTGTCCTTAATACCTGAGGCAGAGTGGAAAGGAATGGAGGCACAGATGAAACCATGACTGAAGGTGAAATTGCCAAAAGGCAGAAGGAAAGGCAGCGGTGGAGCCAACTCTAGACGTACCGAGGCAGAGATAAAGCAGAATTAGCACAAAAAACAAACCAGCACAAGGCAACAGGAGGTACCGGGTAGGCAGAGCTAGCAGCTGCACATTGCTATGTTCCATACTCCAAGATCCGAATCCACAGCACTTCCCAGAAGTGGCGACTAGCTGTGAGGTCCAATAGAAGGGGAAAGGCTGAGAGGAAGGAGCAGAATGACCCAAGGAAGCGCCCTGCAGGAGTGTGCAGGCTGCACAGGTAACTCAGACTTGAAGGTGAGCAAGGCAGCACATAAGACAAGGCAGGCAGGTGCAATGAGGAGAAGCGAGGAATGTCCCGGCTGAGTGGAAATCCACAGGCGGCTAGTAGGGCAGGCAGCAGCCGAAGGGAAGGTAGCGGGAGGGTGAACTGCCAAGAAGCAGGTAGACAGTGTGGCGGTGATGAAATGAACCCAACAAATAAGTAAAGCAACGACGGACTAAGCCTGGAGCCGGGCTGCCCGAAGGGAGACAGTGAGAGGAACAAGGTGAAGCAGAGGCAAGGAGAAACATGGTAACAGAAAAGAACGGGCAGAGCAAACACTAGAAAAGAGAACAAAGGGGGGACGAGGAAACATGGAGAATAGAAGCAGGGAGAAGGGAAACTCAGAAAGTAAAAAGAAAACAAATGGGGGGTTGGGGAAACGAAGAACCAAACAAACAACAGGACAGATGGGTAAATAAACAAACTGGCAGCCACGGAGCAGGGGTGACACAAGTGAGCACGACTCGCTCTAAGCAGAGTGGAAGTCAGCTGGATGCCTTAAATAGGCTGTGGGGGAGGAGCTCTTCCCCCACATAACACCAGGCAAGTCTTTCCGTTACCAAAAGTGAGGATAAATGTTCTACAGTGAGAATAAATGCAATATTCTCACTGTAGGAATGACCAGCCAAAAATTCTGCTGTTATTTGTTACTTTTTATCCTCACCCCCATTGGATAAATATATTTATGCGATGGGGGTGAGGATAAAAAGTGACAAATAACAGCAGTATTTTTGGCTGGTCAGACCTACAGTGAGAATATTGCATTTATTCTCACTGTAGAACATTTATCCTCACTGTAGGTAATAACCAGGCACCATCTGCACTTCAGCACAACTGCTCACAAAGGCTTTGATTGGTGGGAGCTGGCAGCATGAGCAGCACAATCAGAATGCAACTGCTCACTTGCATTCCAGCTTCCACTGGCAGTTTCATTTCTCTCCAGCAGCACACAGAATAGTTTCATTTTCTCCCCTGTTCTTTCAATGTAACTTATTTAAAAAATCAACTTTCAGCTTCACACAATGTTACTTTCCATTTCTCCTGAAGGCCCAAAATACCAGACAAAATACAGTGAATTATTTTCATTGTCTCCCCCAACCCACTTTCTTTCACCAAATATAAAAAACAACTTTTAGCCTCACACAAAACATTCACTTCCTTCAAACCCCAGCACACAAAAAAGCAACCAACTCTCTCTTTTTTACTCTTACCACTCTCCCCAGCAGCACAGTGGCACAGCATCCTGGCACAAAAGTTAAGTTTTGCGGAACACAACACTCAGTCATCCGGAAACAAAAATAAATAAATAAATACATATCTATTTTTAAAAAATTAAAATGACACTGATAAAAAAACTTGGCCCATTACATAAATGGAACATACAATGCTCCATCAAAAATATCTCAGATATTTTCCCCTCGAGCAGTTTGACCTATGGCATCACTCGTGGCTTTGCCACTCGTGATGTCAATGGTCAAACTGCACTCGTGGGGAAGAGTCTTGCATATCCCTATATATATATATATATATATATATATATATATATATATGTATATGAGATTACTCATTCTGAAACATTGGGCTGGTCTCTGTGAAAGCAGGACTGCTCAAATGGAAATAGTCAGGAGTTGTGTCATGGAAAGCTGCAGTAAAGTACTGAACCAGGGACATCACTGCAAAGGGGGCACATCTAGAAATTGCATGCACTTGATCCAGGACAATTATTTAAAATACAGTGCTCAGTGACAAGTCCTCTGTCATGTTGTAACAGGTCAGTCAGCAACTCTCAGTAGCACTAGTTAACAATGGTTAACCCTATCAACATGATGCATTTTTAACATATAGTGGTTTCCATAAATACTGTATAACTAGTTAAAACTAAGGACATTGTGATAACAGCATCAAGATATCTTCAGTTAAAACAGAACCTGTCACTGAGCACCCTTCTACCTTGTAAATAATAGTATCAGTGGAAAACAAGCATTTGTCAATGCCGAATGTTGTCTTGCTAGCATTGGCATTGGTAGTACAGGAGTTAGAGTATAATAGGAATGGCAGTGAAGTACTGAACTGGCGCCAACCCCACCCCATCCTGTAGAGACTGACAGGCATTGAGGTGTGCCTGTGGGTCGTCGGTCATAACGCTCATGCCATTTCACCTCACCCTATCCTGCAGACACCGACAAGTGTCACAGTGTGCCTTGGGGTCTTCGGGCCTTACGCTCACCCCATTCCAGAAGGAAATACCCTGAGATGAGTGCACTATAGGAGAATAGGGTGAACTTTGGGGCCGAAGAGTCAAAGGCACACCTTGATGCCTGTCAGTGGCTGCAGGCTGGGGGTGGAATGGCGAGAACATTACAGCCAGAAATCCAAAGTCACACCCCTGACACCTGTCAGTCTCTGCAGGGTGGGGCATTACAGTTGGAACCCCTAATGCTCCAGGCATTTTTTGGTTATTTTCACTCCAAATTTTCAACATGGGCTTTTTGTGACCCCACCTAATGATTAGTGGCACTATCAATTCATTAGCCGAAAGGTGATTTTGCACAGCGACTGCACCATTTGGTGCCACAGGAGCAAAAACACATTTTGGGCAGGATGTGAAAAATTACAGATATACTGTTAATGAGGAGGTGTAAAAAAATGCTAATGCTGAAAATCTGGAGTGAAAATATAAAAAACTGGTGAAGTCACGAGTGTGCGTAGAAACTGGGCAACAGATGCCCATAACACAATTATTGTGGGGATTTTTGTAGCCAAATTTTCAACATTGCCATTTTGGGTCCTCTGCTCATGAACAGTGGCACTGTGATTTTGTTAATGTGTCCCAAACATTGATTTCCCACAGTGACCTTGCCATTGTGTGCCAGATGAGCAAAAACACATTTCAGGCAGGATGTGAAAAATAACAGCTATACTCTCGATAAGGAGATGTGAAGAAATGGCAATGTTGAAAATCTGGAGTGAAAATATAAAATTCTCGAAGTTGATAAGTCGACACAATGTATACTTGTAACAGTATTTTCAGAATTTTGTCACAAATTTGCAACATAGGCTGAAGCCTACCTCATGAACAGTGACAATGTCATTGACTCGTTACTGTCCTGAAAGGTGATTCCATGCAGTGACCATGAAATCATCTTCAGGGCTGAATAACGACATGACAGTGACTGATTTCATGAGGTAGGGTCCCAAGAACTCCATGTTGAAAATTTGGAGGCAAATATCAAAAAAATGGCTGAAATATCCACCTAAGTTGAAACCTCCCCGTTGATGCCATTATAGAGCTTACTGGCATTTCTTCAGTTTGCAGTCAGCTTTGAAGAGTGCAGATGTGCTCTCGCTCCACCAAAGATCGTGGTGCCAGACCTCCAGAGGTAAGTATGGGGTGAGGGTGTGTGTGTGGAGGTGGGGTGTGCAGAGGGTGGGGGAGGGGGCCTCGCCAACAGCGAGGGACTGTTTTCTTTGTTTCAGATTCTAGAAAAAAAAAAGAACAGCATGGACCATATTCTTTCTTTACAGGTGTATGACAAATGTTGGGGACACTGGGGTGGGCTTCCAGTGTGCCCCATGACTTTAGGGGTGTGATGTTTGCCACACTGGGGTGGGCTCCCAGTGTGGCTCACAATGGGGTGGGCAGGGGCAGGAAAATGCCAGCACAGTCAGCTTCTGAACACATGTAGGACACTGGGGTGGGCTCCCAGTGTGCCACACAATCTTGAGGGGGGTTATAAACATGCTGACAGGGGGATTGGGCACCCCTGAAGTCGGCTTGCTGGGGAATGTGAAAGGGCGGATGGCGACAGCCGCCACCATGTTTACTGAAATGTTTCAGCAGGCAAGGCACGCCTTGCAATGATGGGGTGCTCCCTCATTGCAGTGGCAAAATTCTTTTAAGTTGGTGGCACTCTTCTCAAGTGCTGCCATAGACAGTGCGCTCATTCATTGGTGCCATACAGACCAGCCCAAGAAAGCAGTGGTGCCATTGGCCACAACACAGCTGCACCTTCACAACCTGCTACTCCAGTAAGCTGTCACAAAATGTTGCTTGCACTGCATGTGCAAGACAACATAAAAAGAAGGCATGTGCTTCTTCATCTGAACTATCCAGGGTTCTGCACCAGTAACTCTGAAACTCAAAAATGTGTTTGAATGCAAACAGGTCTCTCCATGATCAGTGAGCATTTAACACTATCCTTTCAAACACTGTGGCATGTAATGCTACTCTTCTGTCTGGATATGATTTCTGCTGCATCAAACCACTTTGGCGATTGGGTGAACCATTGAGGTTCACACCAACAGGGCCAAAAAGGCTTCTCTGCCTGGGAAGACAGTAGGAGAGCCTTCTTGAGCACAGGTAGCTTCCAGTTTCTGCCCCCTGACGAAGACCCTGTGTGGGTTGACATGCGGGGGCAGAAGTTTTTAATGGCTGTCTTCCACCTGTTGCCAATAAAGTAATTCTGAGTACGACTTCAGTGCTATAAGAGTGTTTCTTCAGGCTCCAGAAGTACAGAGCTTTTCCATTTTTGTATTCGGCAGGCTGGCAGCCTTGCTCTGCACCACCTCCAGACTTCCAGAGCATACCATCTCTTTCTTCTTTTTTCATCTGTGTAGCTTCCAGTTCTGCCTTATTTGTGTGTGTATCCAACCACTGTTCAAATGATGCTTTCTACTGGCACATATATTGTACCCAACCCGTTGCAGTGCTACCGCAGCAGTTCTCAGATGCCGCGCATTTCTGTGGCTTGCCTTTTCTCTGCTGCTCCCATGGCTCAAGCTGAACACTTGCCCAAGTGAGCTCACAGCCTAGGTGACTAGCCTCGGTGAACAGTGTGTCAGATTGTTTTTTCTTCATGGACGCTTTCTCTTTATTTGGTGTTCGTCACAGATTGTTTTTTCTTCATGGAAGCTTTCTCTTTATCAGGTGTTCGTCATGCCACAGTGAGGTTTTTGTACATTGCATAGGAGCTGTAATTTCTCCTTGGGGTATCGCCTTGCCGGGCTCCTGTTAAACAACAGAAGAAAATGTTCACAGGATATTGGTGAAGTGTTGTGAAGCGCACCACTTAAACAATAGGTAAAAAACATGTAGAAGATGTTGATGAAGTGTTGTCCAGTGTACTAGTTAAACTATAGGAAATAGCATGCAGAGGATGTTGATGAAGTGTTGTCCAGTGTACTAGTTAAACAATAGGAAAAAACATGCAGAGGATGTTGGTGAAGTGTTGTCCGATGTACCACTTTGATTTATAAGACCAACTTCCAGCCTCTGCATAATCCCCTGAGTTGACACACAATACTTGCTATAAAATTGCTTCAGTTGACTTAGCAGTCTTGGGAGTTTTTATTCCAAGAAGCTGCACCTCGCCATGGGCTGGATTTTCAGAGGGTGGCACAGGGCTTGTGTCACCTGGTAGTGTGCCAAATTATTTTTCCACAACTGTATATAGTTTCGGTAGGTCAGAAGCAGTTGTGACTGTTTTCCTGATTTACAGCAGTGTATGCCAAATTTTGGGTGCAAGCATCGAGAAAGGGTCACTGGGATTGACGCAAGCTAGACCACAAAAAGCTGGTCTAACTTGCAGCAGTTGCCCCATGGGATAGAAAATCCCATTAGATTGTTGCAAGCCTGGTTCGCCATGTCTGCGGTGCACATGGGGCTTGCGGCAATCGAGCCCACTTAAAAATTCAGCTCCGTGTGCTTGTTAACGCGATCTCTAGACAGTTTGTTGTTTTTTGGGAAAAACATGGTTATTAAATTTGAAATGAATGGTGCTCTGATCAGAATTTCTTCCATGTAAGGGAAAAGTATCCCCTTCTCAAGTGTGCTATTATCATAATGTGAGCACTCTGGAAACTGATACTAAATCAAGACATAGTCAGTTGCCTAAACAGAATAAAGAGATTCCTGGACTATAGCACCAATCTGTGAGCTACTGGAGAGCTATCTCAATGTCCAATATGTGGGAGAAGGAAAGTGTTACTCAGCACAGCTGCCATCCCTGGTTGCTTGGTAGACTTTAAAGCAAAGGTATTTGTTAGTTGGCAAAAATATTTATCATATAGTTTCTTTTAGTAAAAATGTATTTCTGACATTGTAAGATTCTTCATGCGTGTATTTTTAATGTTCTCAGATATCAGAACAGCTTTTGTAGCTAATTTTGTAATTAATGACTGAAGTCATTAAAGATGGGCACTACTTGCAGTTTTGAAAAAAAATCTCTTTGGTTGAGGTTACATTTTGAATGTATGTACTTGGATGGAAGTATCCTTGCTGTCTTCACTGATGCTGCCAAAAAATGCTATTCCCCATACTCATCCTGGCCAAAGGAGTGAGCAATGCATGTGGTCAAAGCAGCTGATGCACATGCTGGATTTACTACCCCAGGCTTCCAGGAAGCCACTGCCATGTTGTCCATTGTTCTGGAGTGGTTTCACTGAGTGAAGGCACTGAAGACACTTGACAATGCTCCGAGACACCTGAAAAATGCTTGAGAGTGGGCTGTGCATTTCTTCCTGGATATCTCTCCTGCTAAAAACCACAGAGAACAAGCCCAGTGGAAGAAAATAGCCCAAAAGTGAGGACAATTAGCCAAATGAAGGCTTTTAGAATAGAAAAATCCAAACCTGTCAGTCTTGCTAAGGCGGTAAGGAACCTGGCAAAGATACTGTGGCCCTTTAGGGTCATACTGTGGGATGTTGAGACTTGATTCAATTCTGCCTGTCTCCAATAGAGGGTGGAGCTATTTCACAGGGACTGTTAGATGTATCCTCTGCACTGAATACACATGAAAATCCAGGTCTTATAAGAGGACATATGTCTACTTAACCACACACCTCTGCTCCCTAAAATATCTTTTCATCTTTTCAACACTTGCAGCAAAAATGACAGCCTCAGTTCTGGCAATACCACTATCCTTCCTGTCCATCTCAAATTGTTTTCTAGTCCATAATCCCCTGCAGCTGACCTCAGTGATGGGGCTCCTTTATAAAGGCAACCTGCCATTTCTTTTTTTATATACATATATTTCTGCATATGCTCTGACTCCTGTTCAGCCCTTTGGACTCACCTTCTAGTCTTAAATCATTCACTTTGTCTCCATCACCCCCCACCATCTCACAAGGATTACTTCTTCTTGTTTACCACTGAGGATAGCACCTCATGATGGGGCTTTTGAGGTGGCCCATGACTCTCTCTTGGACAAATTTTTCTTCAGTCATTGGGAGGTTGCCTGAGGTGATGGGTGTGGAGCCTGCAGGTGAGGTCAAGGGTAATCATATTGCATTGGGCAGGAGATTTTCCTCCTTTTGTTACTTCCCTCCCCATTGATGCTTCAACCAGAATATTGACAGATGTGGTTATATACTGTGTGCACTTGTATCAGTGTCGGCGGCATCCTCTCATCTCATGGCCTGGACTGTACTTTCCCATGTTGTCACACAGGGGGCAGTATGGTAGCAGGACTCAACTCTGTCTTTACTCTGAGGAAGAGTGTGTCTTCTGGGGTGCTTGACCTTCCTCTCCTCACCAGCCCTCTGACAATCCACGCTCATTCCTGAACTCGGGTCACAGGAGTCATAAATAGTTATGCTAACATTATGCCAATGGGCTGGCACTCCCTTGTCTTTCTCTTTAATGGAAATACTGAGACAGAAAATAAAAGCAAATGAAACAAAACTACATACAGTATGTACTATATCTTTGATATCTCATGTTCACTATAGAAACTGGGTCCTGTCACAGCCAGCACAGAGATTAGGCTTCTGCCTTCTTAAATGACAAAAACACAGTCTGATTGCCTTATAATTTCCTGCTGTTACTTCCTCAGAAATTATAGGTCTGATCTGAGCAATACCACCTCATACTGGAATTCTCCTCCTTTCCAGCTCTGAGTAACTGGTTGCCTTCTATATTATCTGCCCAAACTCAGCTTCCTGACACTTTCTTTTTCTTCACTAGGAAAGAAAGTGAAGAATGTACCAACTCAGGCTACTCTGATCCTGTCCTGTTAATTGTTGAAGAACGGAGTAAAGCTTAGTCTTCTTCTGACCCTAGCAGTCAGTTATAGTAGCTGAAGTAAACTCCCCTCTTAGAAACAACTGAGATGTATTGAATTTGCTATACTAGTTAGCACAGATATTGTATCAAGCTGTCTAAAATATTCATAGTTACAGTTACTCTAATTATCAATGAAAAAATGTGCTATGCTTTTAGATGTTGAGTAAAAGCCTAAACTATTATGTTTATAATAAATGCAAGATATACTAAATACAAGATGCACTGATTGTTTCTTGGAGGGATTGTCTTAAACAACAGTTGTCTAGACAAAAAAAATCATATGGCATCCAAGTAGCACTCAGAAAAAAAACATTAAGAGGCAGCCATTTTGTACTAAGGTTGAGCAATCAAATGTTTGGAAGGCTGTAGTAATTCCATTCCCCTCCCCCTCCCCCCTCAGTTTTCTGCCACTCTTCGCTGCTGATCCCAGCAGTGTTTTGATCACCATCTTATTTTGCTGCCATCTGCACTTTAAATGCCAAAACCAGCAGTGCCCTGTTCACCCTCCAATTTTGCTTTCACTTTTTTTTTTTTTTGCTTTGTTACTCTTTGGAAGCTGACTAGCTCAACTTGTTTAGTTTGTTGCAACTTAATTAATCCATCTTTCGGATGAGACATTAAACCGAGGTCCCATCTGCCTGTTCTCATGGTTGCTCTGGTGGACATTAAAGATCCCATGGTACTTCTCACAAAGAACAGGGGTATTTTACTAATATAATGTCAAACAGTACAGTCTTGTAAAATCAAATAAACAGGATTATAAAATGGGTACAACATTTCCTAAAACCTGATTGGTTGAAACATTTATCCAGCCTTGTCCTTATTAGGTGACAACTTTGCAACCAGCACTACTTGTGCCAGCCTGACCCCACAACAAAAAGGTATTACTGTGCCACCCACAGCCAAACAGCTGTGCCAGCCTAGACTTGATGAAGGAGCAGGTTTCAGTTCCCCTTGTCATTTGAAAGTGGCGTCGTGGATGCAGTCACTGTACAGAACAGTTTTTATGCTTCTCCCCTTGATTAAAAAAAAAAAATCTCTCCTCTGATACTTCTGTTCTGAAAGCTGTTCCCTATCCATTGATTATCACATGTGCCACCAGGATACAACTTGCAAAGGATAAAGGAAACCTGCTCCTCCGACAGTCAACCAGATAGAATGATATTCAAAATTTAACAGCCAGTTTTACTTCACTTTTAAAAACGGAGCAATTATACAGCACCACCATCTTCAGGGAAGTGTTAGTAAGCAAAAAACACTAACTATGGCAGCCGACATGAGACCCGCTCACTCCCGCTTGGTCTCAACATTTGTTCCTAAACCCCCTCCCCTGCACTGTCCCGTAGTCTAAACTCTGCTGCTCTCCTCACTAGCAGCTTCTTTTTATACCCACTGCAAATTTCTGCTTTGCGAGACATGGTCCTAAGACACAGTGAAACAAAACTGCTCTGAACTATGGTGGTCACAAAGTGACACGTTCGCAAACAGACTCAGTCCCTCTAAAGGCATAACAGCCAGAGAAAAATGAAAAAAAGGAAACATCAAAATACTGTACACCTGTTTGTGTGGTGGTGGGGGGGGAATAACCTCAGCACTATGTGTTTTGGAAGGAGGCGAGCCCTCTACTGGCCAGCTAGCCAATCTGAAATACAGCACAGTACAGTAATAGAGGAACTATTTTTCCTATTACCATTATTAAAAAGAAAAAAAATTGGAACTTTTCTTTCTTCCTTTTTTTTTTATATTTACTTGGAGGACCCATTTTATAAGTGCAACAACAGACTCTGAGGTGTGGGTTATCTCCTGATAAGAGCATGTCCAGGTGCATGAGGCACTCGGCACAAGTGCCTCATGCCTCACAACACACTTGGGCATGCTTTTATAAGGAGATAACCCACGCCTCATCATGTATTATTGCTTGCATAATATCAAGTATAAAACCATGGAAGAAAAAGAAAACTCATCCAACAAGAAGGGATTAATCAGAAAACAATATACATCACACTTTCAGGAAAAAATAAATGAAACTCCAACCATAATCTAGAAAAAAACAAGGGAGAAAACAACAATTTTTCTTTTAGGTAACATTTGAATAAGGTATCATGAACCATATTAACAACAATGATAGGTGGAATTATTTGTTGTCTCAGCATGAATGCATATCATGCTTGCCACAACTGGTATTTGCACACAGCAAAACACACCTGCAAAGATCTGGAAGAGAAATGACTCCATCCTCCTGTGTAGATACCCCAAACTACCACGTCATAATCCACAGAACAAAAAAGGGAGCATTGTCACCTATTGCCCAATGAAGTCCAAAAGGTCATACTCCCAGGACAGTCAAATAAAAAATGAGATTGTGTTTCAGGAATAGCAAAACAGGTTTGTCTGGGGCAATACTTCTCCGCCTGGGATTTATGCTTCAGGGAGTCTTTAAACGCTAACCTACCATGCAGACTCAGCCATAAGATGTCCCACATATGGTGGGGGATGGCCTTATTAGTAACTTGAGAAAGAGCAGTTTCAACCTTCCCAGGGGGGTAAAGCTTCAGGGCAACGTCAGGTGTATAACACAACTGTATAACATGAGAATACAGAGCTGATCTCCCAAAACGAACACAGTCAGGAAGAGCCAGTTTCCAGGACATAAGCTTCGGCACAGCAAACTTAATATAAGAGGGAGTGACATGGAATTCCCATCCAGGAGGTCTGGCTCCATGCGTATTCCAAATAGTCAAAAAGGGGAGTAATCAATCCTCTACTAAAGGAACCCGAGGAGAGGAGGCACCATGCAAAGCTGTGGTAACATTAGAAGCAAGGAAAATAGTAAAACAAAACACAAGTGGGTGAACCATTTTAAGCCACCTTAGGTCAGTGGCTGCAGGATGACATCTCTTTTTATTGGATTGAGTCTATTATTCCACAAGTCCTGAAAAAAAACACACTTAACAGATGGGTTTCTACAGAAGGGGGAGGCAGACAAATTGCACTGAGATACATAAAACAGGGCAATAGCAATGTTTTAATAAGAAACACTCATTTTAACTTAGACAAATTTCTATTTTTCCAAACAGATAAGGATAACTCAGATTTACACAAACAAAGTTCCCAATTATAACACACCACATCATGGTGATTAAAATAAATTCCCAATAGTTTTATAGGCTTCATGCACAAGAGGATCCCAGCTACATGCATGCAGTGCAGGGACACTCGCAAACTGAGCGGTATTACCGTACTTTTGGAATAATTAATCTTAGACCCAGAGAAAGCAGAAGTCTGCAACACCTCAGTAACTCCAGCCCTGGACTCCACATCAGGAATTATTATACAACGATCATCCACATAGGCCAAAATGTGGAGATCTGGTGTATCAGGCATAAGGGGTATCCCAGCAAGGGAGGGAGAATGGTGCAATAGTCTAAGTAAATGGTCAGTAGAAAAAACATATAAGTTTGGGCTTAAAGGGCAGACTTGATGCACCCCTCTCGTATGAGGGAACATTATTCAGGGGAAAGGGAACACTGTTTAACCAGGAGTAGCACACTAAGCCAAAGCTTGTTTCCAGATGCGACCTGGGAGCACAAGGAAGTTAAGTGACTTAATTAGGATCACACAGTATGCACCTAGGTAGCTGTGGGATTCAAACCCAGGTCTCCAGATCTGCAGCTCAGAACCTTAACCCACTGCACTATATTGCCTCCAATGAGAAACAGGTTTGCTGAGGGAAGAATTAACAAAACGAATTAATGTAGCAGACCAATAGAGAAGTTATATCCAAGAAATAAATGCAGGGGGAATACCATAATAGCAAAGAGTCTCAAAAAGATAGGTGTGATATACCTTGTCAAACAATTGTTCCTGGTCAAGCAAGATAAGGAACCCTTCACACAATCCCTAAGATTCCTGCTCAAACAATTACCATCATTATCAGAAATTCTCCTATTAGGGACAGCACAACATTGGGAAGGGAAAATTACCATTTCTGCAGCCAGAGCCAGCCGATGGGCCAGGACTCATGCAAGGATCTTGTAATCAGTGTTTAAGAGGCACAAAGACCTGCAGTTTTCCAATTGATCCCCTTTTTTGTAAACAAAGATAAGAACAGCTTCAGAAAAAGAAGGGGGCACAGTGTTACCTAACAGAACCTGATTAAAAGGATCTGCAGTGTAGGCCCCAAATAATCAATGAAAGATTTATAAAATTCAGGGGGAAGACAATCACTGCCTAGTGCAGTATTACAGGATAACCCCTTAATGGCCTGTATTACTTCAGGGAGCAAAATCAGGCTCATTAAAGAGTCTCGAGTGGATTGAGAGAGGGTTGGTATAGGAAACTGGAACCCAGGTCGATGAACATTGTCAGCAGTTAATAGGGATCCGGATTTACTGCTAACATGGGTATGCACAATATCCATCATGTGCTCCAAAGCATCAACCAAGGGGGCAGAATCAGCCTGCCACAGAGACCACATGTATCTGCTCTTCAGCCTAGTTGCACAAGGCTTAAAGGAGTCCAATGACTGCCCCCCCCCCCCGGTACCAAATCTAGATTCCTTATCCAGGGAAAGTGCCCTATCATATTGAAAGGACAACATTTGAATCTGCAAGGAGGATATATCTGAAGTCAGGTCGAGGCCCGTATCATGCATCCGTGATATTAATGTTTGCATTTTGTACCACAAATCCAGGTAGCATAAATACTGAAAATTATGGCAGAAATGGGCCTCCTTGTGGAAAAAGGACCAAAATGCCGTCTTCGAGTCCTCCCACCACTGACCAAAGTCATCACAGGCACAGAAAATTGACCATCTAGCATAAAATTCAGACAGCCAATGGGACCTAAGCTCCTGACTATCTAACAAGGAAACATTCACTCTCCAAAGGAGACAGGCGTGCCCCACAGGTAGTCCCACCCCACCAACACAACCAAGGGCCATATGATCAGACATTTCAACAGGCATAACAGATGAATTACTAATCTGAAACCCCATGGACAAAAACAAAAAATCAATACATGTCAATAATCTCCCTTTCTGAAAGGTAGCTGAAGGGGCCCCACCTAATGTTGCCTGGCTATCTCGTAGGTGAGCTATCGAGACCATGTCCTGTAGGTAAGAGGAGTCACAAAAAACCTTTGAAGTGGCCCCCCCCCCGTATCAGACAAGTGCATCCCACAACTGAAATCTCCCCATAAAATAACATGGCAGGATGTAAACAAAAAGTTTGTAGGTGTGAAAAGCTGCACATCCCACTGCTAGGCTGGTGGGTGCAAATATTATTAACTGCTAACAAAAGGGCCCCACAGTCAAATAGAAGGAGAGCTCATCCAGCTCATCCAGGAGAAAGGTCAAGGTACCTGCTTACATGAAAGTCAAAACCTCTGTGCAAAATACCCACCCCAGCAGACACATCAACCCTATAGAACAAAAAGAAGGACCCTGCATCTGCGTCCAAGAGTTTCTGACAGCAGAAAGCTCAAAGGATGTCTTGATCCTCGTATCTCCCCGTATCCTGCAGGAATAAAATATTATTGGTAAACGTCTGTAGTACAGCAAAGGTAAGCATCCTTTTCCAGAAATACTTCATACTGTTTACATTTAAAGACAGTACAGAAAAAACCCAGTCCATAATAGATGAAAGTTAGGTGGGAAACTCCCCGTACAGATGGGCCTGAGAAAGGGTTCTACCTCTAACCCTTTAAACAGGCTGTTGTTTCACCAATTCCTCTACATTGAGGGGCTGTCCTTCAGAGAGGAAGCCATGGAAGTGTCAGAAGCCCCTCTCTCATCCTCAGTGTCCTCCCAGGATTTCACAGACAAGGCAGAGAATATATTCTGCAGGGGAAGGCCAACAGGCCTAGGTATCTTTGATTTTGCCTTGGTCTGTCTGTCCCATTTCTTGGTTTGTACCAGAGAGAAGTCTGCATTCTCTGTGGGGGGTAGGGGGGGCATAGTAACCACAGCAGAATCACGCTTCTCCACAGTGGGGGCTGGCAAGTCACCCTGTACAAAGGGAGATGCAGCAGGAATAGCAACATCAGAACCATCACCCTGGTAAGAAGACAACAGGGAAACCGGGGGAGGTACCGGCACCTTGTCAGAAAAGTCCCTCTTGGACACCTCCGATGGCAGACCAGGCGGAGCATCCTCACCAGAGGCCTCCAACTGAGTGTTAGCAATGATGGCATCCTGGTTCAAACTGTCAGACTGGTTATGGGAGGCCCAAAGGCACTGACGGAAGGAATGGCCCCACTCCTCACAAAGGTTACACCTAAATGGGTTAGGGCAGGAATGAGCAGTATGACCATAGCTCATACAGTTATAACATCTAGCAGCCTCACAAGCTGAACTGAGGTGTGTGCGAGAACCATACTTGTGGCAGGACTTAGGCTGCCCTGGGTAAAAGCAAATACCCTGGTCTCGACCAATGTAGAAACTATTGAAGAGGTGACCAATCCCAGAAGCAGATTGTGGAAGCTTAACTTCCACCTTCCACCCCACAGTCCACACCTGTTCACTGTCTATAATAGGGGACGGGGTATCCAAAACCTCACACGTCTTTTGAAGCCAATACAGTATATCAGACACACTGACACATTCATTATGAAACAACAGAGTGACAGTTTTAACAGTAGGCTTTATTAATGGGATAACCAAAAAAGGGAGCAGCATAGGGGTCCCTTTCAGTTTATCATATTTAAACCAGAACCTGTCCAATGAGACTGAGGTACAAAAGCTTACATCACAAGTCTATTCACCCAGGATATGAATCACGGCATGTAAATCGGCTGCCCAAAATCCCAAGGAGTCCTTGAAAAGTTTCCTGATAACATATGTACGGTCTGTGGGGTAGTCCAGGCCCTCTCAGTAACAAAGCCAGACAACATTATGCTGCTGAATAGGGTCTCTGGAGGCAGTGAACAGGTCAGAGAGTTTAAATGGAGCCCCTGGGGAGCAGGGGGAACAGAGGGTGATGGTATGCCAATTGAAGAAGCAGACAGTTCCCCAGGTAGCAAAGCAGTACCCCCAGTAGCCGAAAACAGTGACGAACCCACATACACAGGCAGTGGAGAGGGTAAAGGGGTAACAGCAGGCAGTTCAGAAGAAATGGACATAGGAGCCAGGACTCCAGGACTGTTATTAATGGAAGAAGCAAGGGAGGACCCCATGTAGCAAATCAGGATTCAATGGGGTCCATGACACCTCATCCGGTGCCCTAACCAATCCTGTCAGCAGACCACTTTTGGGTTTGTTTGGATGCTAGAGGATGTCATCCATTAGGGCATGTATCAGGTATTGGAGTGGAGACCTTTCAGGGCGTCGGGACCTCACACTCTGGCTTCACAGTACCTTCAGAGGGTAAAGAAGAAGTAGTAAGCAATGCCACACTTACCCCTGGAGAACTGCAGTCCAAAAGTTCCACACAACCCAATAACTGTTACTTAGAAGCACAAAGAATGTCAGCAGGCAGAGATTCATTCAAAGGCAATAACACTGCCGGAGCAATCTGTACACAGTCCATATCAGGCAGGGGCTCTGTGTTCCAAGGGACAGAATAGCGGATGGGACAGTTGGTGCACCTGGAATTCTGCCCCACTCTGGAGACTCCTGAAAATCTATCACCACATCCTCTAGTATCTGGGATGTTGATTCTGCTGCCTCAGGTGGCTTCTGTCTAGCGGCCAACAACTGATTCTCTTCTGCAAGGAGCTGCATCAAAAGCAGGCATCTCACGGTCATCCCAGTCTGCAAATGGGAGACCTCAAGGACAGCAGATTCCATGAGTCCAGCAGCTGCAGGTAAAGAAGTAACACTTTTCTGTACATTTCTTCATCCAATCCAGCCAATACTGACAGAATGACCTCAGGCAAAAGCGAGACAGGGGAGGAAATCAGCTCCCCTGTCTCAGGCATCTCCATATATGATAGTGAGTGGGGATCATCCATCTTGGACTGAAACCCACCAGCACCCCCTACACAGAGCAGGGGAATTTTTTTATTATATCTTAAAAAGCAAATATTTACAAACATGTTCATTACGTATCAAAATAATATAGAGAAAACAAAATTAAAAGAAAAGCAAATAAGTATTTTAGGCATGCCCTCTTCAAGTCACATCAAAAGAAATATACAAATCAAATAATAACAAAATAAAGGCAAAACTAGATCCCCCCCAAAAAATTATTTTTTGGGGGAAGCTTTGTACAACAAAAGAAAAACAGTTCAGCAAACACAAGTATCTTTACCTCTGAAATCATAAATAAAATAAATTGTATATAATAAAAACTTTAAAGTGAAATTTAGATGGTATTTCTTCATACCCTCCTATCCTTAACCCATTAAATGACTCTAGAAAAAAAAAAGGAAAAACATTGAAAACAGACCAGTCAATATATTCATACCAGAAAAGTCCATAACCCACACATTAGGTTTTTAACAAGGAAACATTATCCCAATATACTTTCCATGTTGCGCTATCCAAAGTAATAAGCTCATTTGTTCTGATCGTTTTTACTTCATTTGTAATGATAAAATATAACTCCATGGCAGTGATATGTTCTTGCTGTAGTACCAGTCTATAATGAATTTGCCAAATCCAGTAAAGAAAACAGGCCATAATTAGGTGTAAAGTACTAGTGTAATATTCTTTCCAAGTCCATGGACATATCCCATAATATAATTGTACAGGGGTTAAAGTGGTAAATAATTGCATTTCCAATTTTTCTTTTAAAATATCCCAACATTCTAAAATAAATGGACATGTCAAAAAAGATGACCCATAGTTTCAATTTGGGTCATGCAAGTTTGTCTTGGGCAGTATCTCTCTATCAATTCTATGTGTTTCTGATTGCCTTTGGTATTGATTTTGCCATGGACCCCGAGCCAAATTATGTCCCACATCTTTCTTGGCATTCTGGGATCTAATAATAGTTTCTTAATATCTTAATATGTTCTTGATCCATGCTTGAGAAATTCACAAAAGGATTTTCCTCAAAACATTTACACATAATCTCAGAATACAGATGCCTTCGGGAAAGATTACAAACATCGGCATAAACAATCCACCATTTCTTAATACAATCAAAGATATAAGTCCATAAAATGGATAATCTAGCTTGTCGCTTGTTTTTATGTAAAAAGGTGTTTTCCTCCCATTCCTTTAAAACTCCAGTTAAAGCAGGATTCACCCACGCAACCCAATTTGTATATTTTTTTTTGTCAAAACTGGATATAGGTTTGTATAAAAAAATAAAGCGAAAAAGAAAATAACAGGATTAGGCATTCCCATCCCCCACTTCTTTAACTGTTTTATAGAGAAAATTTTGCTTAATGGGGTTTAGCCTACTACCCCAAAAACATGAAAAAAACAAGCTAATAAAGTTGTTTCCAAATGTCTGGGCACTGGGAAAACTTGACTGACATAAAAAATGGTCAATAAACAAGTTTTCATAAAAAAAATTAATTTCTGTTTCCTTATATACCAGGTATTCCATCTACTAACTTTTGACTTCCCTTTGGCTAAGCACAATTCCCAATTATACTTTGCCATATCTCCTGAACCAAAAAAAATACAGATAATTTTGCAAGGGGCAGTTTCTACATGTTTGTCCCCAATATAATTTTCTAACATATCTGTGCCTTGAACATTCAAACTAAGACTTTCCTCAGAGTTTATAACTGTTCCTGTGACTCATGACAGATGTTTTAATACACCATATGCTATGTGTCCAGTCGAAGCATCCTTAATGAGGAGACATAAATCATCTGCATATGTAATTGATTTTACCTCTGGGATTCCCTGCATAATGATCCTAGGAAAGTGAGGGGAGTTATTTAATATCTGGATAATAGGGTCCAAAGTAAATATATACGAAAGGGGAATGAAGGGGCATCCCTGTCTTACCCCTACTGCTATGGCTCAGTTTCAGCCTATCCAACCATTTTGATAAGGGCGAACATATGCCAAAGCATAACAAATCTGAATCCAATGTATGAATTGGGTTGGTATGCCATATGTAGCCAGAACCATTCATAAAAAATCATGGGAAACCCAGTCAAAGGCCTTGGCTTGATCAAAGCTCATTGCACATCTTGTTACTTTTTGTTGGGCTCATCTATCCATTGTTTCCCTTAATAAAATAAGGGCGTCTGAGATTTGATGACCTGGCACAGAACAAAATTGAGAAGGGTATATCAAGGTATCTAACACCTTAGATAACCTCTTACATAACAACTTTGAAAAAACCTTAAAAGCAGTGTTGAGCTGGGTAATCGGTCTCCAATTATTGACATTTGCTTGGTTGCCTTTTTTAAACAAAAAAAATCATTAATCCTTCATACATTGTTTCTGTAAATCTATCCTCCTGTAAAAAGGAATTAAAAACTTGAAGCAGTTCTCCAGGAATCAGTTTCCATAGGAGTTTATACACTTCTCTGGGGAGACCATCAGACCCAAGAGCGGTGCCATTTTTTAAAGATTTAATAATTCATTTCTACTTCCATTTCCATAAAATGTGTTACCATGCCAAGTGCCTGCTGCTCATTTAAACTAGGCGGAGATGTCGCTTGTAAGATGGTAGTTATGAAATCATTTTCTGGGATGGGGCACCAAACTGCGCTTGAATATAGTCTTCTAATAATGTCATGATTCCCTTATTGTCAGTTACCAGCTCCCTAGTGGTGGATTGCAAACCCATCAGTTGTCACGTTGAAAGTCTATTTGTACAGTCTTCAAAGGGATTTGTTTGTTCTGTTTTTCCTTGGGTCCCAAACCGTTGTTCTTTCTCTAGAGTTTTATGACTATTATACTGATGTGTAACCATTTTAGTTTTGACCTTTGAAATTTGTTCTGACAGATCCAAAGTGGAAGTAACTTGAGTAGCCATTAAGTCATGCAGCTGACGTCTCAGGTCTAGATATTTGTGATTTGCCTTAACTGAATATTGTTTGGATGTTTGTTTATAAAGTCAGTCAGACACAATTTTGTGTCTTCCCACCAGGGGATTATAGACTCATATTAAAAAAGTACCAATGTCCTATCCTGCATTATATATTTTATGCCTGAAATAACTTGGGGTTGTGAAAGGAGACTAGCATTTAATCTTCACAGCCCCCTGCCAGGTACTCTTGGGGGATTTGAGGAAACCTGGCCCCCTATTAGACAGTGGTCTAATGTTTCTAAGGGCACTGTTTCAGAAAAAAACAACAGAAGGGCTACATAAATAAATGTAAAATCCATTCTTGCAGCTAGTTTACCTTACAAAAGTATTCTGAGGGGGGGTGTTCCATAGCAGTGTGTACATCTTTTAGAGCTGCTTGTTTCACCATGGCTTGTAAAAAGGAACTATCACAAGAAGTGAGGTTCTAGTGCCCTTATACAAGTCACTTGTCAGACCGGTACTTGAATATGGGGCCCCTTTTAGTACCCCACAAATTTTTGGTACCATTACAAGATTAGAGCAGGTCCAGAGACACTTCACCAAGTGAGTTAGAAGAGTACAGAACCAATATTATCAGGGTAGACTGCAATCACTGGAATTATACTGTAAGACTTACAGCAGGTTAAGAGGTGACTTGTGTTATGTTTTCAAAGCCTTATCTAATTGTATATTTTGGGAATCAGCAGGGCTGCAATGTAAGGATAAGACAAGGATAGTAACTAGGTCTCACTCTTGGCAGTTACGTGGTGAGAAGTATAATACTACCAAAAGGGGTAGATGGTTCAACCAGCGGGTCATTAACACATGGAATGCGCTCCCCATAAAGGTAGTAGGCACTGACAACCTGACATCTTTTAAGAGACGGCTTGATCTACACATGGGAGACATGAAATGGAAATGTAGACCACTTGATAGTGGCAGGCCCTTACATGGCTCTAGCAGCTTATTGGACCTGATACCTACACCCATGTACACCTACGGTCTGTACAACATATTTTTATTTGTGTAGATACTGATTTTCTATGCAGCGAGCTAATATTAAAATATCTTCCCCATAAAATGTGCCTACTCATGAAAAGGTAGGGTTGTATGCTTTTCAGGAGAGCTATTCTTAGGGCTTTTGTTTGTGGCCCACACATATTAATCACTCTACAAGCTAGACCTTGCTATAATATATCTAATATCAATGCTCTCCCAGGGTCTACCTCTATCAGTTTTTGCACAGAAATGTTTTGTGTGGTAAAACAAACACCAAGTCCACAGCATTGGTCTGTTCCTATTGACTTGTAAGACTCCCCTTGAAACCATTCTATAGTTGCTGTATGGACTTCTTGCAAGGTATGCAGTTGGGTGTCTTGCAAAAGAAAATATGTCATATTGTAAGTTTTGCAACATTGCAAAAGTAGATTTTCTTTTCAGATCCGACTTAATACTGTTTGTATTTAGGCTTGCTAGCCTAATAGTAAAAAAGTAAAAAGTCAGCTTTAAACTTTCTTCCTAGTAGATCTTGTTAGTCTCTTTTTGACTTTCGGTAACACTCCAGGTGATTCTTGTACCCAGGTTCCAGTGATGGTTCAGTATGAGTGGACTGGTAAGAAGCATCAGAGTCTTCATCCTCCATCGTTTCCCCCAACTCTGTAGGGCCTCATACTGATTTTCTGTCCGAAGTGGTTCTGTACTGCCTGATTTTGTCACCCTGGCAGGTTGAATCTTCTTCTATTTAGGTACACTCTGGAAAGAAGTCAAATCCTCCATAGAAACCACAGAAGTAGATGGTGTGTGCGTGAAGGGTCTTGGTGGAGGGGGCATCTCTTTAGCAATCTGGGAGTACTACCTGTTGTTGTAGGCACCCCTTTGTCTGATGTGGTTCCCACATGTAATGCAGCTGGCAGAACTTTGTTATCAGGAAGACAAGCCAAAGTCTGTGAAGGGGGGTGGGGCCCTTGTTTTTGTTGCCCACCCCTGTGGATTTTGGTTGCTTGGTTAACATAAAAATCCAGTTCAGAGCACTCCATGGTGTTATGTGCCGCCCATGGGCAGGATGGAAAGGAATGGTTGTCTGCCCCACAAAGGTTGCAGGTGGGTGGAATAGTGCAGAGATTTGCCGAGTGGCCTAAAGCACCACATAAGTAACATTTCAACTTGTCACAGTCTGTATTGAGATGGGTTGGAGAACCACACCTGCAGCATGAACACGGCTATCCAGGGTAGAAAAGAATACCTCAGTCTCTGCCAAGCAAAAAACAGTTCAGTAAATGCTGTATTCCTTTCTCAGATTGATGTAGCTGTATCCTAAATTTCCACACACCCCCATCCAAAATCCATTATCGTCGATGACTGGTTCCAGTGTACCCTGCACGGGGCATCGTTTTTCCAACCAATACAGGATATCATTTACATTAATGCCTTCATTGTGAAATAAAACAGTGATTGTTTTAAAAGCTGGTTTCATGATGGGAATCGCAATAAAAGGGCCCCATAAGGGCGTGTCCTTTACTTTATAATAAGCAGCCCAGAATTTATCCAACAAAGTTGCAGACTGAAAGCTTATGTCAAATTTCTGGTCCCCGGAAGCATGTATAAAAGCATAAACCTTGGTTGTGAAAAAGTGTAGGGAATCAATATTTAGAGTCTTTCCTACCTAGTTGCGGTCAGGGGGAAGTTCCAAATCACCCTTGTACCTCAGATGGACTACATACCATCTTTTGGCAGCCTCTGCCATTCTTTAAAATAGGGTAGCATAACTTGCCAGTCTCTTTTGTAGTTCAGTAGTATCTGCACCCGATGAAGTCATATCCAGCACTTCATCTACATTAATGTTATTTAATAAAGAACTTGTACCTGCAGTCTGTGAAGCAGCTGGGTGTCATTCTTCTCCTGCTGAAAGAACTGATTCCATGTTAACAAGAGGGGCAGCTGCTGTAACTGCAGCCCCTGTAGTACTCCCAGCCTCCTGTTGAATCAGGATCTGGGCATCATCTGATGCAGCAGCAAAAGAAACCTCTGCCTCCCACTCCTGTGCAGCTGTAGCCACTGCCACATCTGCTTGCAAAGTTTCTTCAAAGGATTTATGGCAAGTTTTGGCTGTCGACAAAGGCTGTGCTGTAAGTCGCCGTTCAGGTGTTCCTTGCAATGGGATCACGGAGTCCAGGATCCATTCATCATTTTCAAAAATCCATCCCGCCTTCTGGAGTGCAACTTCTGGAGACAATTCGGCATTCTGGGCAATAAGTTGAAAGCTTTGTGCATCACTCGTCTCCGGGAGTATTTTATTTTTTGGCGGAGCCAGTTTGGCCGCTGAATCAAAGCTGAATTTTCTGCCAGTCAATAACAAAGGGCTCCTTGCCAACTACTTTCTTTTTCTTGCATCCTCCAATTTACACTTACTTAGCTCAAATTACTTCTCAGCTTCTGTTAACATGGACAATAAGTGTTTTCTCTTTTCCTTCAACTCCATATGTAAACACTTCTCATCTTCTGCCACGTCAGGTGTGTCATCCATCAGAATATTCTCCTTATCTCATAAATCCATTTCATCTGTCCCCCTCCATAGCACAACCTCCTCCATGCTCCTCAACCTCCAGACTGGGATCCTCCATTCATCCCACAGAGAGACAACACCCCTGCAGAAAGAGTAGGAGAATTTCCCCAGTGTCCTGGCCAAACTTCCCCCCATTCATTAAAATACCACCAACAGCTTAATCTGGTTCTGTATGTCTGTTTGCATCTGTATCTTTCCCTTCTCCCCAGGACGAGGCTGAAAATAGGCAGAATTGCCTAGTCCTCTTTTCTCAGTCAACAAAAGCTAAACAAATAAATTATTTAACTTATAGTTTTCATTTTTGCAACCCATTGTTATAAGTTATTGTTTTACTTGCACATTTCCTCTCCCCTGAGGATGCATCTGGAAACAAGCTATTATAGCTCAGTATGTCTTCCCAGGTAAATCTTTTGAAATAACTAGATAAATCAATCCATCAAACAATCAATCAAAAATAAATTAATATATTGACTGCACTGGCATCTGTACCCTCCCGGAACTATTCTATTACTTGGCACTTTCTGACAAGGTCAGAAGATCAGAGAACAGCAAGGAGGAGGGAGACAGAGATTAAACCACAGGAGGCTGTCATGATTACAGCTTTGAAGGATTCCACACAGTTTGCCCCCCACATCCCCCGAGGCAGGCTGTTTACTGCTTTCACAACCTTCTGGGCAAAGGAGTATTTCCTTATCTTCCTCTTAAAGAGCACCAATCATGCTTACTTAAACAAACCATATTGTAAAATGATGTGCCCTACCTCACCTTTAGGCAGACAATGAAATTGATTAATCTCCTTTTAAATTCATCCCTTTTAGAAGGGAAGGGGTCATATTTTAGATCCTCGAAGCCTGCAGCCCAATTCCTTCTATTTCCAAGTACTCCATAATTGTGATCACTGCCCCTACCCTCCACCAATATTTTCCAATGTTATTGTTCGGAGAGGTACTAATGGGCCTTCTTTTTCATCTACATCTTTTGTACTTTTGAGAGCTGCTTGTTTCATATCAAATTCTCCATTCAACTAACAAAACTCTGTTCAGCTAACAGGGATAACCTGGTGTCAGTTAAAAACTGCTCTTGCCCACAGAAACTTGCACTAGTTCACAGTTATAGCAAACTGAGGAGTTCAAATGACCTGCAATAAATACAAAATGCAGTATGCCCAAGGAATTCAAATAATCAGTTTAATACTAATAGCTTAACTAGCCTGTTAGAGCAGGAGTAGAGCCACCACTCTCAACACTGGCCATCTGGGTTTGGGAATGAGCCAGAGCCATCGGAGAGTCAGCAGGGGAGGAGGCTTAACCATCCATCCAAGAGGACACTCTCATCATGTGGTGAGGGAGGGTTACTGCCTCCACTGCACTGCTGCCACCTGGGTGACCACAGGTAGAAGATCAGTGACAGGCAGAGTGGGATGGTAGGCATTAGCCGGGTTTGTGGCTGGTGTGCCATTGTGTGGGCTCTTACACTGAGCCCTTAGAATGCGGATTCCAAGGGGTGGAGAGTAAATCAGGAAAAAAGGCCCCAGCACAGCAGACGATAGACCGTGGTATATCCAGGCCTCACACCACCACCTGTAGTGCCTTCTGAAGAAGACATAGAAATTCAGGGTAAATCCCCCCTAATCTCAACCCCAACTGTTGGGTACAACGAAGGATAGATGAAGTAGGCTTGCCACAGATATGAGTGCAGGAGCTGGATGGGCCATAAGAGCTCTCCTGAAGGGAAACAGTGCTGGTGAACAGCAAGGGGGCATAAACAGAAAGGAAGTTACGATTAGGCTTGGCAAACATAAGGGTCAGTGGTTGATTTTAACATTGATTTTCTAGTCCAGGTCATAGAACAGACTGTGCCTCTCCTGGAGGTGAAAAGCAATAACATTTTCATGATTCTCCACATTAGCCAGCATGGATAATTATGGGGGTAACTGTACTGGCCAAGAGCAATCTGGATTATGACCTGGACTGGAAAATCAATGTTAAAGTCAACCACTGCCCCTGTTATATTTGCCAAGCCTAATCACAACTCCTGTATTCATCAATAGCATAAATCTTTATGGTAAGGGGTGGCAAGCATAGTGGGGGACATTAAATATCTAATGTAAGAAACAGAAATAATGTAGTTGTTCGCCACATGTAGTGAGTAATATAAGGAAAGACAGCACCTTCTTAGTGTCTTATTAGATTACCACTCTGACTGTGATCTCGGGGGCAGTTGGTGGCATCACTTAAAATAAGTGCCAGTGTGCTGTCGATTTGCTGAAACATCACTGTCTTTGTTTTTAAAATGGTAAGTCTGTAAGTTTAATCATATTGGGCACTCTATTATCTGCTACAATAGGCTTGTTTTGGGTCATCCATTACTCTAATTCCCCTTGAAATGCCTCCATTAGATTCCTTCTTGCTTCTTTCATTGAGTGTGAACAGATAAATTTCCCACCAGCCTGCCCTCATAAGTAACCTGTTTCCTGTAGTTTTATCATTTGCTCTTCTCCAGCTCAGCCCTGTCTTTCTCATAATGTGGTGCCCAGAAGCACCCACTGAATCCATGGTGTGGTCTTACCAGAGCTGTGTACAGTGTCATGTCTTTGTCACTGCTTGCAATGCCTTTGCCTATACATCCTAGCATTTTATTTTCTATTTTTGCTGCCACTGCATGCTACACCCTAATGCTCTGTTGAGAGTAAAAGCCGGATACCTATACTGTCAGAAAGCCTCACTGCAAACATACTTAGACGTTGTGAGGATCCCTATGGGCCTGTGTTTGCTATAGACTCCAGCAGCAGGCAAGGACAGAAGTAATTTTATGAGCAATTGAATGCCATATTACATTAAGCCCCACTAAACTAACTGACCTTATACTCTCTGATTCAGAGGAACTGCAAAACAAAACAAAAAAAAAAAACACACACACACACACACACAAAATTTGCTGCACAACTAACAAACTCTAGCCAGCGTCGATAGGGCTCCAGCTGAGGAATTTGTGGTAAAAATATTGAAAATTACCAAAGTTACGAGCCTGCATTAGCAAAATGTAATGCAGGCCCATAAATGTGTTGTTTTGTAATATTTGTATGCCAAATTTTCAACATAGCCTTGTTATGACCCTGCCTCATGAAGAAGGGCAGAGCAAATTTTCAACTCCTACCTGAAAGGTGATTTTGTGCAGGGACTGTAAAATCAACTTTAGGTATGCAAAAACACATTTGGGCAGGAGTTGACAAATGACAGCTGTCACATTCATGAAGTGTTGTAAAGAAATGGCTATGTTGAACATTTGGGGTAAAAATATTGAATATTAGCAAACTTACAAGCCTGCATTTGCAAACTTCAAAACAGCCGCATAACATTTTTTGTTTTTAAATATGTCTACACCAAATTTAGAACATAGCCTTCTTATGACCCCACTTCATAAACAACGGCATAGAAAATGTTCAGCTCCTGCCTGAAAGGTGATTTTGCAAAGGAACTGCAAAATCACTTTTCAGGATGTAAAAAAAAACACATTTTGGACAGGATTTGAAAAATGACAGCTGTCACATTCATGAGGTGCTACAAAGATAAGGCTATGTTGAAAATCTGAGGTAAAAATATTGAAAATTACCGAAGTTACAAGCCTGGTTTCACAAAATTCAATGTAGGCTCATAACTTTGTTGTTTTTTAATATTTTTACACCAACATTTCAACATGACTTTCTTATGACCCCACCTCATGAACAAGGGAAGAGAAAATGTTTAACTCCTGCCCAAAAGGTGATGTCACACAGGGGCCACAAAATCACCTTTTGGGACATATTTGCCTAATGTCAGTGCAATTGTTCATGAGGTGGGGTCCCAAAGAAGGCATGCTGAAAATCTGGCCCCAAAATATGCAAAAATGGTCAAGTTTGCAACTAAGTTCAAAACACCACTGAAATTCATTGAACCGCATACCTGTTTCTTTAGTTCGCGGTCCAGTTTTGAAGAGTGAAGATGTGTCTGTGGTCCAGAGAGGATTATGGCATTGGACCCCTGATGGGTAAGTAAGGGCTTGGAGGGGTGCAGGGGTGGGTGGGTGTTGAGTGGAGGGTCAGGTGGGAGGAGAGGAATGGAGGCAAAATACATTGACTGATGGTTTTCTTTTTACAGGTAAAAAAACCTGAGGATTCTGGATGATGACACTGGTTGATTGGGCACCCCAGTGTTACTCTTATGTTTCTGGTGGGGGGTTGGGGTGGTGGGCAGTGAGAAGGAGGGTCAGGTTGGGGAATATGGAAAAAAAAACATGGAAGAGTCCTGATCATGACCTAAAAATATAAGGATTGGCACCCCCAGAGTCACTGTTATGTTTCTGGGTGAGGGAGTGGGGTGGTGGGTGCTGAGAGGGAGGGTTGGGTGAGTGGATAGGTATAATTTAAATTAAAAAATCATCCACATCCTGATCGTGACACTGGGGCATTGGGCACCCCCAGTGTCACTCTTATGTTTCTGGGGGAGGGTGCTGAAAGAGACAGTTGGGTCGGGAGATATGTATAATTTAAATTTAAAAAATAATCAGCGTCCTGATCATGACACTGGGGATTGGGCACCCCATGATGTCACACTTATGTTCTGGGGGTAGAGGTGGGATGGTGGGTGCTGAGAAGGAGGGTCAGGTGCAGGGATATCTATAATTTAAGGGGAAAAAATCAGCAGTCACGCTGGAACATGGCACACTCTGTTGTGTCCAAGATGGCTGCCGCACTCTACTGCTAGTGCGACTACTAGCACATGTGCAGTAGAGTGCGGTGGTCATCTTGGACATGGCGAAGTGTGCTGTGTTCTGCTGTGACTACAGATTTATTTTCATTTTAAATTATAGATATTCCACCCACTTGACCCTCCATCTAAGCACCCACCACCCCACATCCTTCCCAGAAACAAAAGAGTGACACTGGGGGTGCCCAATCCCCCAGTGTCGTAATCAGGACACCACCAGTTTTTAGAGTAAAAAGTAGTGCAGTGTGACTGGAAATAACCAGCAGAGTGCTCCACAGATACAGAGGTGATTCTGGTGCATGTCCAACATGTTGTTTGGTTGGAAGAAATGTTCTGAGTCCTTTTATGATAGCAAAAGGTCTACAGGGCTTTGCCCACAGCAGCCCTAAAAATGAAGGAAGAGACATTCCCTATTTTTTATAAATAAGTTGATTTTGTGCACTATCATAGATCACTACAGCAGAATTTGGAGAAGATGGATAAAAAGACTAAAAGAATTAAACAACAAAAGTTCATAGGGGATCTACTGGACTGCTAAAAAAATGTGGTTCCAATTGGAAAAAAAAGAGAACATTGATCACATTTACTAAATCAGCCAACCAACAGGTTAGACCAGAATCTATTTAAAAAACAAACTAAAACAAAAAAAAATAAACAAACTCCATCAGATTATAGCACTGGCCCAAATAATTTTAAGTCTGATTATACTGCATGCCGTGGCTCACATCAATCCCCACCATTTTAACCATAGCAGCTAGGCTCTCTAAATTGGGAACTCAAACCACAGTATTGGGAAACAGGCAAGAAAGAGAAGGATGGGGCAGAGAGAACACAAAGAAGAGGCTAGAACAAGAGACAATGTAAAAGCCATTAAATATCCCTTTCTGTTATATCCCTTGTATCCCATTCCCCAGGTCGCACTTGGAAATAAGTCTTGGCTCATGGTGCCTTTCCTGGTTAACAATTTTCAAATAAATAAATAAACACATAAATTAAATAGGATTAGCATTTCCTCTTGCAGTATATGCCATTGCCAGTGGAGATCCTGATTTTGAAAACTGGGTTGTCCTTTGTACCAGCCACTTTGCCAGTGAATTTGAAAAACTGATATACTGATATCTGCAATCTCAGTGTGAAGGTCTTCTAGAATAATAAGCAGAATAAGATGAATGGAAAACTAAACACTAAGGTCCAATATGAGTACAACCCTCATAAATGGGGATTAAATGCATTGGAGCATTATTTCTCAAAGGATCCATCAAGAACTCCACAGTTGGCTCAGCTAGGTACTTCTGTAGAATGAATTTATGTGTTTAAATAGAAACTGCTTCAAAATCCACAGGGGCAGCAATGTGCACTCTTTTGCCCCCAATTATGTTAATTTAGACATGGACCACTAGGAGGAGAGAGTTACCATTAATGCATCATTGAGAAGACTGATTGGTGGTGCTCATTTATCAATGACATTATTATGGTATGGGAGGATGGCATAGCCGAACTGGATGATTTTGTACAGTCTGTGGAAAAAAGTAACCCATATCTTAGATTTAAGGTTAATAGTAGTTCAGAGCACATCCAGTTCCTTGATTTGGAAATAAGGATCTTGCCAGATGGTTTTGTGGCAACAGACATCTTTCACAAGTCTATTGACAGAAATACTGCCCTTTAACCAGTTGTTGCTAATCTCATCATTTCATTAAAATATAGCTAAGTGACCATAGATCAGTTTGAAACAACATTTCAGTACCCAAGAACTGTATTAAAAAAAGGCTATTGAACTTTATAAAAGATTTTTACAGAAAGGGAATGGACAAGCTGTCATTGAGGGGGCAAAAGAGTCACTATCTGAGATTTCTAGAGAGGGCCTCATAGAAGAGAAAGTTAAACATGGTACATCAGAAGGTGAGGGAGGACATTTGCCAGGACCTATAGCATGCAAGCTAGAGAAGTTGAGAGGGTGATAATGAAAAATGTTGGCATTTTGCATACTGAACCAACACTTAGGGAGCATACAGAGAAATTGAGAGGGTGATAATGAAAAATGTTTGCATTTTGCATACTGAACCAGCACTTAGGGAGCATGCAGAGAACCACCTACATATGTCTTACAGGACAGGAAAAAACTTCAGAGGCATTTTAGTTAGAAGTATGTAGCCAGTACAACAAAATAGGATTTGGCATATAAAGCCGCTCGAGGGATGTTATCCTTGTGGTCACTGTGGGTCCTCTAAAACTATTTGCAAGACTGAATGGTTCACTAACCCAGAGGATGGTGCAACAGTATAGATAAGGGACTTTATCAGCTGTAGCACAGAAAGTGTTATCGATTTATGCCAGCTGTAGCACAGAAGGTGTTATCTATCTTCTAGTGTGCTGATGTGGAGTTCATTATATTAGTAAAATGACATGCCAGTTCAGACAGCACACAGTAGCATATTGCAGGGAAATCAAAAATAATTATGCTGAACATGTGATGAGCAGACATGTCAATGAGGCAAATGAACCTTCGTTCCACTTAGTAAAAGTAATGAGTATAAAAAAATGTATGCTATAGAACTACAGAATTCCAGCCTCTGGTTCCTTTAATGTCTGAGAGGTTTACTAGAGCAAGTCATGTGAAGTACAAAATTCATGTGAGACAACAAATCTAGATTATGTTTATCTGTTGCATTCAGATTCTCATATTTACTGAAGTAATAATTTCTCTCAAAAATAAGTTAATATTCATAAAAATCATCAAGATGATGTATAGTCAGTTAATTAACTCTTACATCTCAGTTATAGCTCAAAGAAAAGAAATGTTTAATTCCCTCTCCAGGTACAGTACCTTCTTCACAGTATGATGGTCTAAATAACAATAAGAAGTTTAATATATGAAATATCTGTGTAGTCTTAAATGTATCTCTATTATCATTTATATTTTTAGGTGGAACTAAATCTGATATATCCAGAAAACAAATTTGGTCTGAGATTCTTCCTTTTTATTTAATAGCTAACTTAATGCATTCTAAAGGACATGAATAAATAAAGAGATATGAGTCAACTGAGTTGTGTTTATTTGCTATATTATGTGTTATGAATAAACTTACTTTTTAAACCAAACTCAACCCTCTTCATGGTTTTTTTTTACATTTCTTAAGTACTGTGAAAATACAACACAGTTTCATAGTAAGCATCTGTTAGATTGTAGTACTTCATGTACTTTGCAAAGTCTACTAAATATCTAGCTATACATTTAATTTGTTATGCACTTAATATATATTGATTCAGGACCCAAGGCAGCATGGATTCACTGGGGGGAGATCATGTCAGACCAGCCTCATTGAATTTTTCAACTGGGTGACAAGGGAGCTGGATCAGAGGAGGGCAGTGGACTTGACCTATCTGGACTTCAGCAAGGCCTTTGACACTGTAGAAGGCTATTAAACAAACTGGGTAATATGGGAGTGGGCAGGACAGTAGTGCAGTGGGTAGGTAATTGTCTGGGTGGCAGGACACAGAGGGTGGTGGTAAATGGCTGTCACTCCACAGGGGGAAGAGTGGCCAGTGGAGTACCACAAGGATCAGTGCTAGGACCGGTCCAATTCTTTTGTAGTTTCTTATTCGTACCTCCTAGGGTCCTCTGCCCTGCATCTGATGTCCCCCTCCTGCTCAAGCACTGGGTATGAGGCCCCTCCCCAGACCCCATGACTTACCCTTTGTGGCAGGGGGTGGGGAGTGACTCGACCCACCAGACCGGATTCAGTGTTTGGGGAGGTGCCCTCCTGAGCCATTGTGGAGGGGGACCATCGTCATCCACACAGAGGACTCTCCATTTTTCCGCTGTTCTTTTTGTCCCCCCGAGGTTGCGGCGTGCAATGGCACCAGCTGTGGGGGCATGCACACCCCCACCAAGTGCCTGCCGCAACTCTCGCCCGCAGTCTCCAGTGCTGATGTGCTACCTCCCAGCCTCCTCTAGGTAGCAGGCAATCACTGAGCCCTGCAATCCTCCCTCCCCGGAGAAGGAGAGCAGTCCTGAGGATGCTCAATCCTTCTCCACCCTGCCAACCCCCGGTGCCCCATGTCCGTTCCCGAACACAGGTCGCCGGCGTGATGCAAAGTAAGGCATCCAGTGCCTCAGCCTTCAGCACCACCGGGCTGGCTGGGGACCGGTCCTATTCAACATCTTCATCAGTGACATTGCGCAGGACCTAGAAGGCAGAATTTCCCTGTTCACTGATGACACAAAGCTTTGTAACAGAGTGGACATGCCAGAGGGTATAGACAGAATGATGACGGACATGCAGAAGCTTGAAGAATGGTCAAGGGTTTGGCAGTTAAAATTCAATGCAAAGAAGTGTAAGATAATGCATATGGGGCACAAAAACCCTGGAACAACATATCAGTTGGGGGGGTGAGACTATAGCATGCACCAAGCAGGAAGGGGACCTTGGGGTTATCATCTCTGATGACCCAAGGTGGGGAAACAGTGTAACAAGGCAGCAGGTAAACCAAATAGGATGCTGGGATGCATAGGCAGTGGCATCACCAGCAGGAAAAGGGAGGTCATAATTCCACTATACAAGACACTAGTGAGGCCCCACCTGGAGTACAGTGTACAGTTCTGGAGACCTTACCTATGTAAGGACATAGACTGGGTAGAGAAGGTTCAGAGGAGGGCAAAAAAGATGGTACAGGGATGGCATCACAAGTCCTATGAGGACAGGTTGAAGGACTTGAATATGTATTCCCTGGAGGAGAGGAGGGAGAAAAGGGATATGATAGAGACATACAAGTACCTTACAGGAAGGATCAGGGTGCAGGAATACACTATTTTCCAGTGAAAAAGATGTTCCAGGACTAGAGGGCATGGAATGAAGTTGGAGGGAGGGCGAGTCAGAGGAAACGTGAGGAAGAATTTCTTCACAGAACGGGAGGAGGACAAGTGGAACTCCCTTCCAGAGGAAGTGGTTGGGGCTGAAACAATCATGAGATTTAAGAGTACATGGGATAGACATAAGGGAATTCTGGAGGTCAGGGGTAAGGGGCAACAGACTTCTAGGAAAACATTAAGTGAACTTACAAGTTCAAATGGGCAGACTGGGTGGGCCATAGGCCCTCATCTGCCGACAGTGTCTATGTATCTATGTATCTATGATTCCACTTAACTTATATTAGGCGTACTGGGACACTTTTAATTCACAGAGTGTCTTTGCTGTAGGCTTGAATAGACATGAATTATGGATGTTTCTAGGAGGCCACCATTCTCACAAAATGCTGACCTGGTGTGTAGTGCTCTTTCTTGTTGGGAGTGGGAGATCTGGGCTTTCATTCATTTGTGGTTGATATTCACAGTGATGACATTACACCCTGGGGCCATGCCAAATGATTCTGTAGTCATGAGAATCACAGTGCATGAGTATACAAGGGCCTGTTTTGAGGATCTAGTTTTATATTTAAACAGCACTATGGTATTAAAATTAAAAGAAATCGGTAAAGTCTATCTTAATTCACTATTCTATTTGTCCTTGAATATTTGTTCAATGGCCTATGCAACCAGTATAGTGTTATGCTTGTGCAACTGTGTTACTCTGTTGTGGCTGTTCGCACTCTCTATTCCATGAGGAATTACCACCCTGTAGGGGTACCAAAGGCAAGGAACCCTCAAAGAGGGTTCAACCCCTTGAGGTGCTGCGGGAGTTTCTGTTGGCTAAAGATACCTTAGGAAGGAACCCCCAAAAGAATGTTAACAGGGATCATTGACTATAAGTTAGAGAAGCAGACTGAAGTGAGAGGCTGCTTGATAAAACATCAACGAGCAGTACAAGCTAGTAGAACAACATGGATAACATGGATCATACTGATGACAGCAGGGGGCTTCCTAAGGAGAGAGGGAATGGCCAGCAGGGTCACCATCCACCTCTATCCAAAGGCAGAACACACTTGAGTAAACTAGGGAATACTGCTAAACCTAAGTAAGTATTATGACTTTCGGCATGGAGAAGAGAAAAAAAACCCTTTGAGGAGGACATTTCTGGGGATCCAAGGCCTACGTCGCCTTCCCTCCAGGCTTGGGGTATTTGTTGTTTAGTGACGGTTTTAGACTGGAATGCCTCCTCAGTGCAGGAAAAGGGAATGCCTCACTACTCTAGAGGAGAAAATATTGTAACTTACAGAATGCCAGTATAGCAAATTAGGTAGTCCTTTATTAGCCAGGGATCACAAGCAATTGAAATAAAGGTTTCTCACTGGTCAAGGCATGAAGTGTACGGGAAAACTCTTGCTAGGACAAAGAAGCAAAATCTTATAGTTTACACAATAGCAGTTGATTGGTATTGGTGTCAGCATGAAGAGTGAATCAAGAAGATTAGCATGAATACCTTAAATGCCATTAAGGTGGAGTTAGGTTAGTCCAGTAAGGAGCATTTACTTTGCAGCAGTGGAATGCAATGGATATCTTGCAGCCATGTAGGTTGTGAGGTTAAAGTGTGCAGGCCAGGATGACTGAAAAGCTATCAAAGGAGCAGGCTAAATCATAGTTTACATAAAAGCATGCTCGTGGTGCTTGAAATCACAATGCCCCACTGAGATAACACAGTCCCCCACCATGGGGATAACAGAGAAGCCACAAGCTGAGCACCATGAGACCAAACAGCAAACATAATGTTGATAGGGTAGGACCCCCCCCAAAAAAAATAGAGGCAGCATAGGGAAGCATGTAACAGCAGTATCAGGAGTGACTGAGCAGCAGACAGAATGCAAGGAGAAACACAGAATGAAACTGAATGAAAATAGGGACTTCAGAAAGTGCACCACAGGAGAAGGGAACACCGCCTCATACTGCAACAGAAGGGAAAGCCTCCTCACACCGCAGGAGAAGGGAACAGCTCCTCACACTGTAGAAGACAGGAATGCCTCCTCATACTGCAGGAGAAGGGAATGTCTCATGCTGCAGGAGAAGGGAACGCCTTCTCACACAGCAGGAGAAGGACTTAACATTCAGAATGCTTACGTTGCAGCAGAAGGGAACACCTCCTCACTCTGCAAGAGAAGGGAATGCCTCCTCACCACAGGAGAAGGGAACGCCTCCTCACACTACAGGATACAGGATACCTCCTCACACTGCAGGAGAAGGGAAGACCTCCTCACACTGCAGGAGGAGGGAATGCCTCCTCACACTGCAGGAGAAGGGAACACTGCCTCACACTGCAGTAGAAATACTTTAACTTGCAGAATGCTCACACTGTCAACTGTTTTTACAACATAGTTTTGCAAGGGCTGGTACACCGACACTGTCGCCATTTTTACAACATAGTGTTGCAAGGGCCAGTACGCCAACATTGTTGCCATTTTTACAACATAGTGTTACAATGGCTAGTATGCCAACATTGTTGCCATTTTTACAACATAGTGTTGCAATGGCTGGCATGCCAATATCATCACCTTTTAAGCAATGAAGTGTTGCAAGGGCCAGCATGCCAACATTGTCGCCATTTTAACAACAGAGTGTTGCAATGGCTGGTGCACCAGTATCATCGCCTTTAATGCAATGTAGTGTTGCAAGAGCCATTATGCCAACATTGTCACCATTTTTACAACATACTGTTGCAGTGGCCAGGACACCAATAAGCTATTTTGACAGCACAGTATTGCAATGGCTGAGATGTCAACTCTGTCAGTCATCTGTACAACATAGTAAAGCAATGAGCAGCATGGTAAATAGATAATACACTGAAGCATGATAAGCAGTAAAACACTGTACAAACAGCTCAGGTGAACCTGGTCTGCTATCCAGTGTGAGGTGCTTGCCAGGCAAAGGTTATAGGATAAGTAATGCAAGTAAAGAGGAAGGAATACTAGCCAACCAGACCATCAAGGAATGCAAATTGAAGGTGACATAAATACTAAGAGGATTTTAGTGGTGAAGGCAGTATTTGAATATAAGGTATGTAAACCATATGAGGCCACAACGCTCCAATTTAACTCCCCATTCTCCACCATTGGAAAAATAAAGATGCCACAATAAAGTGCTGTGGTCCACATGTGGATTTTAAAACTAGTTTACAGTGACAGCTGTAGCTGAACTGACCTCCAGAGTACAATGAAGCATTATCCAAAAGTAGCTTACAGCTTCCGGCATGATATAGTTATAGCAGTACAGTGCTCCCTCTTTTATCCGCTCACGCTGGTGCGAGGGAAAATTGGAAGATAATAGAGGGGGCATTAGAATGCTGTACACATGAAGCCTGGTTCTGCGCTGGTGTTTGTACTATCAGTACTAATGATGACACAAGGCATACAACTGCTTTCTGGTTCAAATTTAAATTGTATACTATTTATTTGTACACTACAGTATACAATTAAAAAGACTTTATTATGTAGAGCCTTTAAAAAGTTTATTTAAAAACCTTACTGTGCAGTATATAAAGTGCAGTACAGACGTAGCAGCGCAGTATGATGCATACCAATTAGCATTGCACATTAATTATAGCTTCCAGCAGTAGCTGAGCTGAAATTGAACAAACATAGGAATTGTAGGCAGAGGCAATAATGCACTGAAAAACAACAGAAATAATGTTTGGTACAATTACATTCAAGCAGGTTGGAATCCCATGGAGAAAGTAATTTAGAACTGCAGTAGACTCAGATTTGAATCCCACTGAGTGCAAATAAACATGTTGGAGCAGATTTGTGTCCCCGAAAGGGTTGTATGAAAACCGGGGACTGACAAAATGAAAAGCATAGTAGATAACAAAATGCTGAGGTGAGGGAACAGTAAATAAACCTGACTGGAATGCAAGGTTGCTGAGGAAAAATAGGGCTTGCACAAAAGGAGCATGGTAGGCTTGCAGGTAGGTGACAAATGAGTAGAGTAGAATGAAGCAGATGAGTAAAGAGTAGCAGCATACATTTGGAGGATAACAGGGACAGCCTAGGCAGTAGTGTATAACAATGAACAGCTTTAGAAAGCAAAGTAAATGCAGCAGAACCACACTACACTGCTAGAAAAGCAATCAGGGAAGTAAACATTGAGAGTTGGAGCTGCTGTGTAAAGCCAGGCACTAAAAAGCAGGTATAAAAAAATTAAGGATAGGAGGACACAGAGAACAGGGAAACAGCAGTGGAACTAAAAGGCACACGTATAACAATTTCAGGTAAACTGAGGGATTACTAAAGAATGATAAAAGTAAATGGGGAACATTAACTGTAAGGAACAGCATTATGGAAGCCTGGAAAGCCCACGCTTAAGGTAAGAAAACAACAATACTGTATATAACCTGAAGCACAAATAAACAATGTATACACAGGGTGCTAGGAAACTAGAAAGCCCAAAAGAAACAAACAAAGCAAACACAAGTACAGGAGCAGGAAGGAAACAGCACGCAAGGAAGCACCAAGCAGCTGGAGGTCAAACAATACAAAGCAAAAGCAGGAGAACATAAAAAAACAGTCCAGCACAAACCAAGCAGAGTCCAAAGCACAGCAACACGTGGGGGGGGGTAAAGCCCCAGCAGGCTGCAAGGGAGAAGACAGACCAATAGAGTCTGTAGCTGGCAAAGAAAAAAGGCTTCAGAAGGAGGCTTGGAGGAACTACTTATATAGCTCATAAAGGGGACGTGACTGGTTGCTCACCCATTGAACCACAGGTGTAGCCTTTCAATAGATGAGCTTAACTATTAATATTGATATTTTAAATCATTATTTTCCTTGTTAGAGAAAGGAAAATTAAGGGAGGGGAGAGCTCTCATAGGCATTGTTCCTATAGGAACCTGCTGTTTACGTGTTACTGCCCGTTGAAGTGTTAAATTACCTCATAAGGACCACCAAGTTTCGGTGCGTTCATGGGAGAGGGCTGGGCTACATAATCATGCCCCTGGATCATGGTGTGGTGATGTCACACGTTGTGTGGCATACTGTAAGCAGTCAGGTCACTATGGAAACCACAGTTCCATAAAAGGGTTGCACTGGAGTGCATGTGTGGTCTCACTGTCCACATTATTCCCGTGAGTGCAGCAAAATGCAATGGCCCTTACGAAGTCATTTAGTACTTCAGCAGGCGGTAACATGTAAATAGTAGGCTCCTATGGGAACTCAAATCTCTAAGAGCTCTCCTCTCCCTTAACATTCCTGTTTCTAACAAGGAAAATAACTATTTAAAATAGTCAAGCTCATCTACAAATGTTTAAGAACTAAAAGAGTAGTGACCTGATTTCACCTATTTCTTTTAATATTAACCCCAAAATACTATGTAAAAATAAAAGTAGATATTTAAATCAGGCCCTCGTGCACTCAGGCATCTGTTGTTCTCATGACTAAAGGGTGGTATGGCACAGCCCCAGTTCATGGCATCATCACCCTGTGGGTCAGCTGCAAATGAAGTAAAGCCCAGCGACCTCACTCTCCCGACAAGGAGTACTACATGCCAGGTCAGCATTTTGTGAGAAAGGTGGCCACCTAGAAAAGTCCATAGGATATGAATGTTCAAGCTTACAGCAAAGACACTTGGCGAATTTACAGCACATGTCCCAGTACACTTAATATAGGGCAAGCAAACTCAATGTATACTTTTTGGATGCATAACAAGCTAAAGTTTAGAGAGATACGTAATCGACTTTGCAAAGTACAAGAAGTACTACAATCTAACAGACGTTCACTATGAAACTGTGTTGTGTTTTCACAGTACTTGGCAAACTTTTAAAAAACATCAATTGAAGAGGACTGAGTATGGTTTAAAAAGTAACAGTTTATCCACAATATGTAATATAACAAAGAAAATCAACTCACTTGAATCATATACCTTTATTTATGTCATTCAGAAACCTGAAAGTTAAAATATTAAATATAAAGGGAGACGCTCAGACCAAATATGTTTTCTGGATATATCAGGTCAGTTCCACCTCAAAATATAAAAATATATGCTTTGTATATTGTACTTCTTATTGCTATTCAGACCACCACACTCTGAAGAAGGTAGCAGGTAGGTACTGAAATGTTACTGTTTTTTGTGATATAATTGAGCTATCTGGACTTTTGTCTTACAGGAATTTTGTACTTCAGGTATATAGAACAAGTATGGAAATCTTCCAGGAGAGAAATTTTCATCAAAAACTGAATCAATTAGAGGCCTTTTGGTTTTGCAAATTTGGGGGCTCTGCAGTGGCCAGGTCTGAAAGTAGTAAACTTTCAACACTTCTCTAGTGTTTCTGTATTCAGATAATTACCGAGTGTAACCACCCAGTCCCATGGGGTTACTGGAATCCCATCAGTGTTAGACTAGGAAGGTAGTGGGCAGCTGGTAGAGAGTTTATTAGAAGCTCTCTACAGACCTCTCATTTCTTACCCAGCTAGCCTGAATGGGGAAATGAGTGAGGTCATTTACAACTCTTGCAGCAGCCTGAGCCACGGTGGAATCAGCTGCTAGGGGAACAGTTCTAGTCAGTGCAGTCTGAGTGTGGAGCAGTAGAGAGAGGAGCTCCCAGTGTGGAGGTACCTGCCAGCCTGCCCTGAGGCTGGGTGAAGGATCCCTGGTCATTTTTCTCACCCCAGTGTGTGAGACAACAGCAGTACCATAGGAAATGGTGGAGACCTGTAATTCTGAGACTCCAGTGGGTCACTTCTATGAGAATTGATGGGACTGTGAGATCCAGTGGGTCCAAGGGGCAAATCCCCTGAGGGACCGGAAGATTGTCCAGCTGCCCAGATCAGAGACAGGAGATAGTCTCAGTAAAAGCTACCGGAAAAGGGAAGAAGTGTGTTTCTTCTATGGTCCATGTCTATAATAATGGGACAAACAAACCGTGAGTACAGCAGCATGGAAATGTTTAAGAGGGAGTCATCTGGTGGTATATGTGCCCAGAGATAAGACTAAGTACACCACTCAGGGTTCTAGTATCACCACACAAATATAAAATGCTGGAATGTAGATTTAAATGTGTGGATGCTTTAGCAATCCAAGGGGGTTGAAAGATCCGGTTTGTGTAACCTGGATGGAATGGCACAGGCTGGCTGGGGCCATTGTGGGCAGACCCTCATCTAAAACTCCAGTCAGGGCTAACTGATTACCGGAAGGGCACAAGGTTACCCTGCAGATGATAACTAAGCCCATCGTGTCAGGAGGAATGTAATGTTTTAAATGTGTGGAAACCCCCATGTAATAGACACTTGTAGGAAATGTAAGTCCATGAGGTCCCTAGAAAAGAGGGATGGACTGTTCATAGTTCTGTGGAAGATAAAATGTAAGAAAAGTCCAAACTGTTTGTTCTGGAGAAGGAAGAGCTTCTGTGCAATGTGTGTTCTGTAAAGTACAGTACCAACCTGGGCGACCACCCCTTTCATTTCCATCTGTGTCAGAATAAAGCCATACTATACAATCCTGTTTCTAGTAGTGGACATTCCATCTGTGCTTCCCAGTGTGAAATTGTTTATTGGCCCCCTCAGATAGGAGAAATAACATAGCCCTAGCACCGCCCTCCAAGAACTCAGTGTAAACATGTTCTTTTGCATTCTAACCCCCTGAACTCTTAGATGCTGATCCGGGTATTTACCCTAATGCCAGGGGTGAAGCCTATTGTTATGCCAACTTGTGGTCTGTTGCCTTGTCTGTGTACAAGTTAAGGGGGCCCTGGTTGCAAGATGCCACTTTTGGCCAGGGTAAGGGTTGCATGAGTATATTAACAGTAACTACAAATGAACTGTGTGATGTGCATTGGCCTTTAATATACCTTTGTATACAGTGGCTAAACAGGATTGATGAGTGAACTGTGGAACTTGTCTTTTTTAATGTATTTATATATTTTATTGCATATTCATGAGTCTTAATCACTGTATTTTCTTTGTTTACAGCTGCTACAGCACAACATAGTGTAGAGTGGACCTTATGCTCAGGAAGGCAATGACCAAACTGCTCATTCCTTGGAGTGCAAGAACAGTAATCCTGATAAATTAAATGAAAATCTAATATCCATTGCTGTATTATTCATTACCCCTTCCCCACAGCCCATGTGAGATTGTTTTTAACTTGAATATACAGTGTTTTGCAACTTTGTACCATTTCAGGCTGAGCAAGTTACTGGGCTCAATTCTCAAAGGGCCCTTAGATTGACGCTAGCTGCGGCAAAAGGCAGCTTGCATCAAAACCCAGTGCACCAGGGACCCTGCACCTGATTCTCTATCAGGCAGGGTCCTGGCAGCAAAGTCCTGTGGCTTGCAGCAACTGTGGCAGTGTGCCAAACAGAAGGTGCATCCAGTGGGTTTGCCACAAGCCATGGGGTGGCCATGCACTACTCTAGGATGGCCAAGGCAGTCAAGCAGACCCTCCAAGCCCTGATCCCCATAGTATTATAATAATCATACCCTGGTAATCTAGTGAACCCAGCCCCCAGCCCCAAGCTCCATGGTATTATAATAACCATAATCTGATGATCTAGCCCTCCCCATCCCCAATCTGCCCGTAAATTAAATTTTTGATCCTGTCTTTCCCTGGTGGTCAGTGGACCCTCCCCACCCTGGCAGGTAGTGTCCACTACCATGCTCCCCCATCCCAAACCCAGCCGGTGACCAGCACAGCCCTCTCTCACCCCACGGCTGGGTGTTGACTGAAGCCCTCACTGGAGTGAACTGGCAGTCAATGAGCACATATTGTATACAGTACATGCTCAGTGACAGTTCAGTCAGCGGCTGGCTGTGGTGGTAAGAGGATGGTGGTGCCAGTCACCAGCTTGGTGTTCAGGATGAGGGAGAGCAGGGTGGTGGGCACTACCTGTAGGGATGGGGGGTGCAGGTCCACTGGACCACCAGGGAAAGACTGGATCAACAATTTAATTTATGGGCAGATTGGGGCTGAGGGGGGTCTGTAGATCACCAGGTCATGGTTATTATAAACTATGGGGATCGGGGCTTGGGGGGTGTCTGCTAGATCACCAGGGAATGGTCACTATAATACTATGGGGATTGGGACTTGGTGGAGTCTGCTAGACCACCAGGGAGTGATTTATATTGACATTTTAAGATATGGGCATATCAGGGCTGGGTTGGGCCATGGCACATGGTGAGGGAGGGCTCTGAGAGTGGTGTAAGTGGTCAAAGCCTCCCAAAGGGTGATATGCTAAGTACCCTTAGTCCAGCCCTGGCTGAATTTCATCCTCTGGGTGGGTTTTGAGAATCACGATTTAGGGGATGTGGCAGCTTGTGGCTGCTGCATGCCCCCTAGCACAATGCTGCAGCCCATTTTGTGGTGCATGGATGATACAAGCCTACTTTGATGCATGCAGCCTGCAGTTGATACAGCCTGCATTTGTGAATCACTACCGATGCATCCTTTGGGCCAAGTGGCACTTTGCACCCTTCTTTGTGGTGCAATCCCCTTGTGCCATGCCGGCAGCTTTGAGAATCAAGCCCACTGTGTTTTAAATTGAAGAATATAGTGTCTATGCAGCATCATGAGGATTGCCTATGCACTGTGCATCCACGGTGCATAGACAACCCTAAGAGAAAATGCAACACACCGGGGATCCCTTGGACCCCTGTGCACATGCACAGAATGGACATGCATCCCTTCTGCACTAGATCCCCAGCCCAACGTGCAGCTATGTGCGTGGCTTGTCTGGGGGCATGTCTAGGGGTTGTGCCTGTGCTCTGCACCATTCACAAAGGCACAGATTGCCAGGCAAGGAGGGGCACAGGATACAAGGCAGGGACCCTGTTGTAGCCAGCGCCTCCACCCCTAGATTTTGACTGCTGGCTGCAGAGGACACAACCAATCCCCCCCCCCACCATGCTTCCCCATCCCTCTGGCAGACAGGGGGTCTGGGGACAGTTCTTCAGGCACTCACCCATAAACATTCAGTTAGTCACTCCCGCACCTTCCCACAATCCCCTGCTCACATGCAGCAGGTGATCCACTTCAATGCCCAGGACGGGCATCTGACTGGATGCCCATCAATGTCCCTTAATCTGCCCCATGCAACAGCGCGCCAGGGGTTGGGCCACAGACAGGCACCCTCCAGAGGCGCATAGCAGTGCACGCAATGCACCTTCTGCCTGTCCACATGTCGGAGCAGGGAGGGCTGGGTATGCGTGAATCGCATGTACCTGGTCCCACATTGATGCATAGCCCACAATAAGATAGACATCACACCTAGTGTCTGCATCACTGAGGAAGCATGATTGCATCATGCAAAATGTATCATGTTGAAGGTTAAATCTGTGCTTGTGGCAGTCTGGCATCACTAAGTATGCTGTTTTGCTGCCAGTTTGTGTGATGCACTGATCTGCAGTATTTGTACCTTGCTTTGCATAGAAAAGAAGGATCCTCACTAAAGAGCTTATTTTGTAAGTGCTGTTTGGATATTTTGGTAGGTGAGTGCATTCACACCTTTTTTACTTTTCCTCAGTGCTGCAGTAAACAGCACCGCCATTCCCTCTGTAGTTTGTTTTGAACCTGAAACACAGCCAGTTTGTGGCCCCCCAGTCTTTCACTTCAGACACACATCTATTAAGCAGAGTCAATGTGCCCTTCCTACCTGCTGTAGGAGGCAGGTTCAGCTGAGTACTATCTGCATAGCAGTGAAACTCTAAGCTGCACCATTTAATGCCCTCAACCAAGGGCAACATGTACACAATGGACAGCATCGAGGATAGGATTGAGCCATGAGGCATCCCACAGCTAACAGCTGCTGGATAAGATGAGGCTTTGCTCACTTGGGTTGCTCAGATAATCTGTTTTAAAAATGGATAGTTAAGATAATGGGTGAATTTTTAGGATAATAGGATTTTAGGATATTGGTTCTCAAAATCCGATATCCTAAAAACTTCATCAATGTCAAATAAGATTTTTGGATACTGGAATATCTGACATCTGATGTCCTAAAATTTAAAACTGTCTCCCTTATAATACAAAAAATCCCATTCCACCCCCACCCTGGTTCAACCCATGTGTCCCTCCCCAACCCTGTTGCTTAGTAAATAACTCTTCACCCAACACACCCACTGGCCTCTAATTCCCGCCTTCCCTTCCCCTCATGGCATCCAAATAATTGCTGAATACAATCGGCATTGGTTACTGGTCTGAGCCTTATATTAAAGAAATCCCCCCCCAACATGAGCCAAAGAATAAGCCTCCCTCCACCATGGCACAACCCTTGAGTCCCTCCCTGACCCTGCTGTTTAACAAATAACTGCCACCCAACACACCCACTAGCCCATAATTGCCTGCTTTCCCCATGGAACCCAGATACCTGTTAATTAAAACTGGTATTGGCAGCTGGGCAGGCGCCTTATAATAAAAAAAATCCCACCCCTCACTCATGCTGAAAAATGAGCCCCCCCGGCACAACTCACACATTCCTCTCCAACCCTGTTGTTTAGTAAATTACTTCCCACTCAACACACCCTCTAGCCCCCACTTCCCTTCTCACCCCAATGGCACCCAAATAGCTGTTGAATGCAATTAGCATTGGCAAATGCTCAGAATCCTTAATTCTACTCCTTACCCACACTAGAGAATGAACATCCCCCACACTGGCACAACCCATGAGTCCCTACCTGACTCTGTTGTTTAGTAATAAATCCCCCATTCAACATATCTACTGGCCCCCATTTTCCTCCCTCCCCCCATGGCACCCAAGCACCTGTTGAATCCAATCGCCATTGGCAAATGGTATGAGTCCTTACAATAAAGGAATCCCAGCCCCCATGCTAAAGAATAAGCCTCCCCACCCTGGCATAATCCACAAGTCCCTCACTAACCCTGCTGTACAGTAAATAACCCCCCACCCAACACATCCTCTAGCCTCCTCTTCCCTCCTCCCTCCACGGCACCCAAATACCTTATATATTAAAATGAGTCAGGTCCTAAAGTGGAGCAACTAGTGCTCATCTTCACTCTAGTAGGAGTCGGAGCAAGTATTATTTATGAATGAATGAATGATGATATCTCCCTAATAATAACACCTGACACCTGATTGGCTGACAAGCAGCCAATTGGATTGCAGGATGATTACATATTAGGATATCTGAATCTGACATCTGTCGTCATCCGAGGTTAGGATTGGATGATGAATTTGAATTATCCTAACATTCAACTATCCTAACTGGGATCAGATTTTGGAGTATCCAAGCAATCCTATTGCCCACTGTTACCATTGCTTTGTGCTGATAAGGAAAGGACTTATACCAGGACAAAACTATCCCAATAACAAAGAAACTTATGTATGTTTCATTGAAACTGCAAGAAATTGCTAAATTTGGGCCAATACTGTTAAGGTTGGTTACGTATCCCCAATTTTTGTGTTTACAGAGTTCACAGCAGGTAGCAGAGTGGAACAACTGTTAGGTTATGAGGGTTTTTTTTTTGCAAGTTTCTTTGTACTCATTGTCATGTGGATAAAGGTAGGGTCAAGAATTGCTTGGGGGAGCAGTAAATTTGAAGCAGTCGATGGCGATGTTTTCAGTGATATTAACATGGAGTCAGCATGAGCTGTACAGTACAGTCAGCATTTAAATGACTTTACAATCCATTACTAAACTCATTAGCAGACAGAAACAGGGCCAGATTTATATTGTGATGGGCCCTATGAACAGCAGTAACAATGGCCCCCTCCCACATTACCCCACCCTCAAAGGTGGCATGGCTCCACCATTCCCCCCAAATACTTAAGATGTTCCAAGTACTACTGAAAACCAAAATATACCTTATGACAAACCAAACGTCTTAAAATCTCATCAGAATAAAATTACTCAAGCAGCCCCCTCTCAGAATACGAAACAGAGTGAACTCTGTTTAGCAATTAAGCTAAAATAGTATAAAGAAATGTACCCCCCCATTCTTTCTTTTCACTCGTTACTGTTTATCTATTTCTTATTCTACCTTTTCTACCTTCTTGTCAGGGTGGCCAACCTGGCGATCTTATCTCTTTGCTGTTCCCTATTGTTATAGATGTCCTTGATGTGCCCTATGGTGCTTACAGACTAATCAATTAATCTCCCGACGAGGAGATATGTTTTAGCGCACGTCACGCTTTATGCTTATATACTGGTGCCCCATATATTGTACCTGAGTGCCAAGGAGTAAATTTAGACTGGTATCACTGGCATTAAATAAATAAATAGGCACCTGGTTGCAGAGGTGCCGAGCATCAGAGCCGATGCTGCCCGTTGTAGCTCCTTTGAGATAAAATGCAGCTCCATTCTTTTAAAAGGCTCTCGGCTCTTGGAAAGAAATCCCTTTTTGGAGCGGGTTGCTCCATAATTGAGTAGCTGCATGAGGCGGCTGACTGTACGCTCCTTTGTTTGAGCAAAGAAAAACATAGGATTGCTTCAGAGCAAAAGCACGCTCCCGGAAGCAGAAGTCGACTGCCGACCAGCGGCAAGATGAAAGGGATTGCTGGCTAGTGAGACACTACAGGCAGCAGCATATTTAAGCCCTGTAGTGTCCCAGGTCTGTAAGAAAAAGGTGCCATATAGAAGAAGAAAGCAGCCCCAGAGATGTTGTAACTGGGGCTGCTCATCTTTAAAGTATAAATAAATCTTAGCAGGGCCAAAGAAAGGCCCAAATGAAATATTACCCGATGGACTGACATTTCAGCCGTCAGGTCAATAATTATGAAATGTTGGTTGTGGCTGGGGCTCATATAGGAAATGGAGCACAGAGTCCCTGCATGTTAAAGCATGGTACAATGATGAAGATTTGCAGAGATAAAACTCAAGAAAAGGTTTTTCTGCTTTTAGAAATAAAAATAAAATGACTGCTCAGTAAATTAGCTCCTTAGGTCTCCTGAGCTGGCAGGAGAAGGAAGATAGGGAGCACACCCCTAAACTTCCTTTCCCCTAGCCAACTCAGAGACGCCTGTGGAAATACAAGGCTAATAAAGGTGCAATTACCTGTGGGGAGCCGTTTAGCCAGAGGTGTTCCTACAGGACTGGCTGGCCTGAAACGGACCCTATTTGTATGTTTTGGAGCCTGTGAGGTCACTGCCAATGGGAATTCCCCCAATCACGTGATGTCAGCCGTAGGAGCTATAAAAAGGGAGTTAATTCAGTCGAGTCAGCTGGTATACTGACAGTGAAGGAGGAGGACCTATGCTGTGTGCTGAGCAATTCACACAAACATTCAGTGAAGAGGGTGGAAGAAAGCTATTACACTCAGGTATTTGGCTGAAGCTAAACCACAGGCTGTACGAGGGAAGTAGAGTCCTGGAGATTTCTTTTGTTGCTGTGTGCTGGACTAAGTATTATTCATTATAATTTCTGTAGATATTTTTGGATTTGCATTGAAATAAAATGATAGGTGCATTCCTGCATCTTTTATGCCCATGATCTCTGCCTAGTTGTGTCCAATTATTGTCCCACATGTTCACAGAATAGTACCATCAATGGACATTCTGCTTTTCACATTTATTAATGAAGAACAAATTTTATATAGTACAGGTAGCAGCACGCTTTGCAAAACTGCAACAACAAAACTAGGCATTTTCAAATTGCATTTGTTCCCAGTGCTGAAAGGTAAGTAGCAGAATGGCAACTAGCATTAGCGTTACAGTATAAGAAGTGATACTCCTAGAACAGTACTTTATGGTGTAAAGGCAATTCTGGTTTGCTAGCTGCCCTGTCACTTAAGTCATGCAAATCTGCGCTGAAAAGTTTTTCTTTGGTGCTGATTCAAGCATAATCTGATTCCCTAAAAGGAGTCTAGCTAGCCACTTATACCATGTACCAATAGCACCAACAAATGGTCTACAATCCAATGTGCTGCTCTAAGCCACCTGAGCACACATAAAATTCACGTTTTCCCCAGATGGGTCACGGTGATTTATGTAAAGTTCTGATCCTCCGCCGATCTTCACAGCAGGCCACAGCTCATTCTTCTCCAACTCCAAGTGAGTCAGTTGTCTCTCTGCTGAGTCCGCCTCCATGGCCTTCATCACCCAAACTGGGTCCGAACCTAGTGTTCAACCTTGCCACAAGATGGTTGTTTCAAACTTGCTTCTGAGAAGTCTGTTTCATTGTCAATGCATTTGACAATGCAGTGCCTATAACACATCATCTTGCAAAATGGAATGTACTGTACATTTCCCTGGCAACTCATTTAAAACTCATTGCTGGGCCTGATGTCAGCGCATGTGCACCTCAAACCACAGTTCATTACCAGTCAAATGCAAAATTACTTAAAGGAGTTTATCTAAGATGTGTATGTTCAGTTTTGTTGCTTTTCTCATATGAATACAAAGGTCTCTTACCTCAGCAGGCGTTTACTGGACATCATCTTATAGTTTTCAGATGACTGCCCTTTCTGAGGAAAGAGATCATAATTTGGCCCTGAGGAGGTCGCCAGCTGATACCATCCTCTTCCTGGTGTACCAGCCTTGCCCTTGAGCTGAGACTTGTTGTGACATCTAACCAGAGAGAGAGAGTGTGAGGCATGCTCCATTGATGTCAATTGTGCAACTTGTAGCAGTATATTTTTACAAGTTAGACTGTCTCTTTGATTTAAATCAGTCACCACTTGACTAACAAGAGCCTTGTTAGTCATGCGGTGGCTTTCATTGATATCAAAGACTGTCTGACATCAAAATGTTAGTAAAAATTATCTCATTGACATCGCTGGCCAATGCCTCAGCACTCTCCCTGGTCCAGCAGCACAATGCATTGGAGTACGGGGGCAGTGCAGGGTGCATCGGAAAGTAGAAGGGACTGGCTGGCTACCTCCTTGGTGCCAAATTATGATCCCTTCCCTCCTGAAAAGCAGTCATCTAAAAATGATAAAATGTGGCTAGAGAACCAGAGGTAAAGGACCTTTGTATTTATATGAGAAAAAAGCAACACAACTGAATGTACAAATCACAGACAATTCCATTAAGTGCAATCTGTACTCTATTTGCTGCCCACTGTAGCCCCGATAGGGTTGTCACTGCCTGGTCACTCCTTCTGTGCTGGCCGAAGTTTTGAATGTCACTAATGCAGAGTCAGCATGAGCTGCATTTGTCTCCTGCTCTTTGTTTGGCTTGCTTCCTATTGCTCAGTCACTCCCATTGCACTATTCGGGTATTGCGTTGAGGCTACTGGCTGTTTCTGCCTATGCACGGCCACCATGGCTTGCTTCATTCTGCTTGTTTGGTTATGAGGAGGTCACATGGCAGAAATTCTAAAAACATTTTGTGCCAAGGTAAGCATTTTGGGTGCATGGATTTTTTTTTTATTGTAAATGGTGGAATGTTGCTGTCATTTACAATGTTTCACATTTTGGGGGGGGGGAGTCAAGATGATGTCTATATGAGCTACATTTTAAAGTGTATACAGGCTTTGGGGCAATAAAAAGTTGATCCGTCATGACTGTACAATGATATGATTTCAATGCATAGCTATGGGATCAGTCTTGGCCAATCAGGTTTCTTCATTTTGTGATGCCATTACTGCTTTAACTCTTTAATACTCGATACGTAATACATTTTACTCTATGGCTAATGAGATACAGCAGGTTGTTTTCTTTCAGAAAACATATTCATGTTGACTGGGCGGCCTTACGAGTCTGCTCTTCCTCTCGTCATGAGAAACTCCCTTCCTGCTAAGGGGGCAGATTTACCTTAAAGAGGAGAGGAATCATTTCTAACTTGCAACCATTTATAAAGTTCTTATTTTCAGAAATTATATTGATCCCCCTAAATTATCCATATCTAACTGTATCTGAATAAAAAGTGACATGAAAAACTGTATTTTGCATTGTTTTGATTTTATAGGCAGCATTCTGTTGAAGTTCTCGTCGTGGAACCTGTGATCTGGAGTTTTAGCTATGTCATTGTTTGTGCAGAGAACTCTGAAGAAGGTTTTGATAGGTCAACAGCTCATAATTGGTACTCTGTACACAGCCTGTGACAAAGTAAAAAATCCAAACTACTGGTTCCATGAAAAGAACTGTGCAGCATGTTGCTCATAAAAAGAAAACAACTGAAAACACAGCTTTTCATATCAGTGTTTATTCAGGTAGAGTTAAATACAGATCATTTAGAAGAATACATTTTATTGCTGTGAACAGGAACATTATTAACTGCAGCCAATTTTCACAAAAGTCCTGTCCCCTTTAATTCCTCTGTATTAATTCAGTGTGGAGAAATGTCTTCTTCCATTATGGGCTAGGGAAGTGGTACAATCAGTGAAAAGGCTGGCACTGGTTAAAAGATTCTGTCCTTGCAATAACACTTTACTGTTGTGGAGTAAAATAATATGTTGTTACACTCTTAGACACAGACGTCATCTGACTAACTGACTGGCTGATTGTGGACTTGCTGATTATAGGAGGGTGAGCTGTGAATGCAATGAAAAGTATAATTGCATGAATCTCAAATTTGAAGTTAAACACTCTGAGGCAATTTCCCTGACAAATCAATATAGCAACACTCCACTACAGCAACACATTTTTGATTACAGATATGAGTGCAGAAGGCAAAATTACTTACCTTAGTAATTATGTTTCTTCTTATGGAGTCTTGCTGTATTCTGACTATTGCAGTTAGCCCCAGCACTCGAACTTCCCCGGAGAGAAGAGGGTTAATTTTCTATGCAGAGCATAGAACGTTGAGCTCGAGCTCAGTTCAAACTTCTGTCTGCTGCACTTAGAAGCACAACCATCAGATTCTTACGAGCTAATACTAACTACTATGTGCAAATTGTAACATTTTTACTAGCCAAATGGCAACCAAATATTTTGGATCCCCAAAAGACTCAAGTCAAGAAATCCAAAATCAAAAACCAGGTAGTGAACAACTTAAGACTGTTAAATTAATAATATAACCCACTCCCCCTCTCTAAAAGGAGGGCGTGCCCAAATGCACCCCTTGGCTGCAACATTGCACCTGCCAGCCCACTTCCCAAAAACAGGTTCTGAGAGGGGAGGCAGAGAGGGAGGTCAGAATACAGCAAGACTGCATTAGAAGAAACATAATTACTAAGGTGAGTAATTTTTTTCTTCAAACCACATGAAGTCTTGCTGCATTCTGACTATTGCAGACTACCAAGCAGTACCTCCATGGAGGAGGGAATCGAACATACCTTGGGAATAGGCTCTGCAGTACTGATGTACCAAACCGAGCATCACTCCTAGCCTGGATGTCCAGGGAGTAAGGTTTGGTAAATGTATGGACTGTTTTCCAGGTGGCTGCTTTACATATCTCTAGCAAAGGAATATCCCTGGCTACAGCCATGGAAGTAGCTATACCTCTAGTCGAATGAGTCCTCAGACCTGAGGGAAGTATTTTGCCTAGCTTCTCATAGCAGAATTGAATATAAGAGACAATCCACCTGGCAATAGTTCTCTTAGAGGCAGGTTTGCCCTTCCCCATTTCCCCATAAGTGAGAAACAACTGGAGGGAGTCAAACCTGTGAGCCTTGGTACGCTCAATCTAGTAACTATGGGCTCTTTTAACATCCAAACTGTGTAAACTTCTTTCTCTTGAAGAAGAATGATCAGTGAAGAACACAGGGAGAGACATAGATTGGTTCAGATGAAAATCTGAAACCACTTTAGGTAAAAACCTCCTGTTAGTTCTAAGGACCACCTTATCTCTATGGAATGAGAGAAAATCAGGCTCCACTAACAGAGCTTGCAATTCACTGATATGCCTGGCAGAGGTAATAGCTACCAGGAACACAGTTTTCCAAGTCAAGTACTTAAACTCTGCTGAAGACAAAGGCTCAAAAGGGGGTTGCATAAGCTGAGCAATGCAAACATTAAGATCCCAAGCAGGGGTAGGATCCCTAAAGGGGGGATTGGTATGAAGCAATCCCTTGAAAAATTTACAGAATACAGGGTGAGATGACAGTGAGGAAGGCTTTCCCACTGACAGAAAAGCAGAAACAGCTGACAAATGTACTTTGAGAGTAGCTGATCTAAGGCCAAGGCCATTAAGATGAACTATATAATTCAGAACTGTAGACAATTCAGCAGTGTCTGCGGATATATGCTTCTTGGAACACCAAATGCTGAATCTTTTCCATTTGGAGTTATAAGTTTTTCTGGTGGCAGGCTTTTGAGAGGCTTTGAGAATATCCAGAACCCTTGGGACAGATGGAAATCTGCATACTCTAACACTTCAAGAGCCATGCCTTGAGATTGAGAGGCCGAAGATTGGGGTACCAAATCCTCCCCTGAGAGAAGGTTAACAGGTTGTAATTCCTGGGAAGAGACAGGGAAAGATGGACTGCTAGGGACAGCAACAGGGGGTACCAAGGCTGCCTGGTCCAGTCTGGAGCAATCAGAATCACTTTGCAGGGTTGTGACCTTATCTTGACCAGAACCTTGAACAGTAGAGGAAAAGGAGGGAAGGTATATAGAAATGTCCCCTCCCAGTTCAAGATCAAAGCATCCAGAGGGACTGAGCCCATGACTGGGGGTCTACAACAAAAACAGAGGAAGTTGGTGATTGGCTGGGGCTGCAAAGAGATCTATCTCTGGAGTGCCCCACCTTGAAAAAATCACTTTCAACACCGGAGGGTCCAGGGACTATTCGTGATGGCCCTGGGAGATCCTGCTCAATGCATCTGCTAGCACATTGTCCTTCCCTGGAATGTGGACTGCTATCAGAGAGGTCTGCAGAGAATAAGCTAGGGACCACAATTTCATGGCTTCCATGCACAAGGCCGTGGACCGCGTGCCTTCCTGCTTGTTGATGTACCACATGGTGGTGGTGTTGTTTGTCCTGACCTGAACCACCTTGTTCTGCACTGACTGAGAGAAAGCTTGCAAGGCCAGAAAGACTGCCCTGACTGCCAAGAGATTGATATGAAGAAGGGATTCCTGAGGGGACCACAGTCCCTGGGCTGTGAGAGCCCCCAGATGGGCTCCCCACCCCAATAGAGAAGCATCCGTGGTTAAGACCACAGAGTGAGACTGAGTGACGAATGGGACTCCTTGTCTGAGGTTGCCCTGATCCTGCCACCATTGGAGAGCGTGGATCAGAGTCTGATTCACTGGAACTAGTTTGGTTAGAGAATCTTTCTTCTGAGACCAAAAGGCCCTCAGGTGAAAGTGAATGTCCCTCATCTGAAATCTGGCCCCTTGGACCACTGCTGCAGAAGCTGCCCTGTGGCCCAGAAGCTGAAGGAAGTGCCTTGCAGGCCGAGAGACCAGAAGGTGGAATGAAGAAGCCAGCTCTACAATAGCCCTTGCCCTTTCCAGGGGAAGAAAAGCTCTTGCTTTGATTGTATCCAACTCTGCACCTATGAAGGTGAGGAGCTGTATAGGCTTGAGAACTGACTTGGGAAGATTGAGAAGGAATCCTAGGGAAGTGAGCACTTGCTGAGTCACTAGCAGGTCTGACTTGACTTGGTCTGGGGACTGACCCACAATGAGCCAGTCGTTCAGGTATGGAAATATGGAAATATTCTTCCTTCTTAAAAAGGCCACTACCACTGCTAAGCATTTTGTGAATACCCTTGGAGCCAATGTCAGGCTGAAGAGCATAGCTCTGAACTGATAATGACCTGAAGGCAATTCAAACCTGAGGTACTTTCTGTGGGAGCACCTGATGGGAATGTGAAAGTAGGCATCTTTTAAGTCCAGGAAGACTAGCCAGTCCCCTGGCCTTAGAGAGGGAAGGATTATTCCCAGAGTCACCATTTTGATTTTTGGTTTTAAAAGATGTTTGTTTAGGTATCTTAAGTCTAGGATGGGTTGCCACTCCCCTGCCTTTTTTGGGGTAAGGAAGTACCTGGAGTACAGACCTTTGCCCCTGTGCAATGTAGAAACTCTCTCTCTACAGCCTTTAGAGCCAGTAGAGATGAAACCTCTGCCTCTAAGGCAATGGTTTCAGAGATGCTTGCAGGTGGAAAAGATCTGGCCCTCAGCTTTGGAAATTTCTTGAAGCTGAGAACCAGCCCCTGGCTTACCACCTCCAGGACCCACTTGTCTGAGGTAACAGACATCCAGTTCTGGAAGAAGTAAGCCAGCCTGCCTCCTACAGGAATGGGGGAGTCGACCTGGGCTGACACATCAGGGTGTCTGCTTGGCAGGAGCCCTAGGTTGAGGGGTGGATGTAGCCCTGCTCATCCCCCTTCTGCCTCTCCCTCTGACGAACCCCCTCTGAGGAAAAGGAGAAGAGGACTGTGCTGGGTAGAAAGGCCTATGAAAAGCCTGCTCCTGCCCCTAGCTTGCTGCCTTTGAGGAGTTGCCTGCATTTACTTGGCCTGTGCACTCCTATAGATGGTCCTATACTCATCTATCTTTTTCATGTAATTCTCTGTCTGCTCCCCAAACAGAGAATTACCCACCACAGTGAAATCCATGGCCTTAGCCTTTGTGTCCTGTGAGAGACTAGTACATCTGAGCCAAGCCATTCTCCGAAGAGCCACGGATATAGCCATGACAGTAGATGACACATCACTGGAGTCCACAGCAGCACGGAACTATACCTTAGATGCCTCAATCCCATCAGCAGCCACCCCCTCCAGCTCTGAGGCTAGCTGGGGGAGGCCTGCTTAGCCAGTGCCAGTACAGCATCCTACCTGGACTTCTGGTACCTGGCTGCATAGGCCATATAATATGCCTGCCTGAGTCCCAATGCGGATGCCATGTACTGTTTCTTTAGCATGGCATCCAGCTTCCTAGAGTCTTTATCTGAGGTGTGTGAAGCCAAATCACCTTATCCTTATCAGCCTTATCACAGGCTGCAGCCTGCACAACCCCAACATGGCTGCATTGTTGATACAAGTACTCTGTGCCTGAACCTGATAAGGTGTACCTTTTGTCCATTCTTCTGTCGACAGGAGGTACAGAATTTGGAGTTTTTTAAATCTTTTGTGTCTGTTTCATAAAAGACTTATGAAGGGGAACAGACAGTCTCTTGGACTCTAGGATGTCCATCATCTCCACATAATCAGGTTCCTCTTGTCTCTACGGGGAGTTGAGGTGTTCTGCCACTTTCCTGAAACATGTAGTGGGTGCAATCTGGAAAGCCTAGGAGGGGAAACACCAGGGCCTGTCTGGGGAGATGTCAATCTCAATGGGCTCATCCAGACCTTCCCCACCATCATCATCATCATAATCTTCATCCCCTCCAAATCCAGTTCATAAAAATCTTCAGAGGCATAACCTTCAACCGGAGGAACCGACTGAACCGAGCGCCTGCCAGAAGGCCAGATCAGACGGGGAACATGGTAAGTTACCCTACAATCCTTATCATGGCAATCTCTTCAAGCGGTCGGAAAATGGGTCTCTGGATCCAAACAGGCTGATTTTTCTTTTCTTTGTCCTTTTGTAGGAACCGATCCCTCAGGATCAGCTCTCCTGTTGCCCGAAGAAGTATTACTCTGGTCAGAAGGCAGTCCCTCAGGTTCAATCGGAACTGAACCAGGTTGGCCATCCGAGTCAGCGGACTTCACGGCCTCTTTATCCCTAAGCCTACCTAATCTTTTTTCCAGGGTAGACTTAGGGAAATTTTTACAGATTTGGCAGTCTGAATCGAGGTGGTCAAACCCCAGACAATAAACACAGGTGGTGTGGGGATCAGCCTTAGCAAAGACCTCCCCACACACACTGCAGTGTTGAAACCCAGTGGGCCCAGTTTTTCTTTTGGGTTTCTCAGACGTAGCCATCCTAACCACAAACTTACCCTTTTTATGGCAAACAACCAGGCAAGACACCCTTATCGTTTTCTAACCATGTCATGGGTATTAGAAAAAAACACAAGAAAATGCATTTTTTTTAAAACCAATAAGGACCAGTAACCACACTCTAAGTTTAGAAACAAAGACAGAATATATAATTCACTAAACGGCCGGCTCAGCCGAACCGGTCAAAAATCAATTTTTACAATTTCCACAAGTTTACTATGTCAAGTTCACTACCTGGTACTTACTGTACCACAGACAGAGATCTGAATCAAAACTTGTGAAAAAATAATTGGTAAAACCGAAGCCTTTAACCGACTTTCAAACTGCGAGCAAAGGAGAAATCTCCGGAGCAACCGTTCAGTTAGGCGAAGTAAAGAATCTGACGGTTGTGCTTCTAAGTGCAGCAGACAGAGGTTTGAACCGAGCTCAAGCTCAACGTTCTATGCTCTGCATAGAAAATTAACCCTCTTCTCTCTGGGGCAGTTCAAGTGTTGGGGCTAACTGCAATAGTCAGAATACAGGAAGACTTCATGTGGTTTGAATTACTCTTGTCTTTGGGCATTAATCTGTTTTTCGGCCTAACATCTCCTGAAGTTTCTTCCACCTGAACTTCTCCAAAGGCATAGCACATTAGTTTACCTGACTATCTAAAATACAACCATTAGCAAGATTCAGTGACACTGGGACTCTGTTCGCCTCCCCAAACAGGACAGATGGGATCCTTTCTTTATATATTACAAAGTAGTGAAACTGCCTCCACCAATCAGAGCACAGCAGCACTGTACGCCTTTTGGAGCATACAGTTGCTGCCTCATGCTGCTCTGCACACCTGAGTCTTGCCGCAATGACTTTCACTCGTCATAGTCATCCTGTTAGAGTCACCGTGGCAAATAAGCTGTGAGACCACAGTACCCCCCCAAAAAAAAGTATGCTTTAAGCCCTTTAAGTTCCCGACAAACCGGCAATGCAGCATAGGAAAGCAATAGGAAGAACAGTAAGGAATAAAGAAAAATAAAGGAAAACAAATCTATCTATTCAATTTGAAGAAAGACACAGAAACTGAGACCACCTCATAAACGATCAGTACTTCAGCCACAGAGCTGATCTGCAAATCACCGTCACAGACAGAAACAAAGCAACTGCCTGTCATTAACACTGCTGACAGTTTTTGCTGATGTTGCCTGTCTATACTTACTGCTGTTTGCTAGCTGAAGTAGCCTTTTGTTACAATGACAAGCAATTACTTTGGTTCTGTCTGTGAAGGCGATTTGCAGACTGGCTATGTGGCTGAAGTACTGATCATTTATGAGGTGGTCTCATGGTTTCTCTGTCATTCTTCTGACTAAATAGACTGTTTTTTTTTCTTTATTCTTTATTGTTCTCCCTCACTCATATGAGTCAAGCGCTGCTGCTTTCTTATGCTGCCTTGCCAGTTCGTCAGGAACTTAATAAGTTTAACAAGCATTTGCCAATGCCGAATGTTTGCTTGCTGGCATTGGCATTGGTAGTGTAGGAGTTACAGAGCTGCATAATAGGAATGGCAGTGAAGTATTGAACTGAAGCCAACCCCACCCCCACCCTGCAGAGACTGACAGGCTTTGGGGTGTGCCTTTGGGTCGTCAGGCATGACAGCCATGCCATTTCACCACACCCTACCCTGCAGACACCGACAAGTGTCACAGTGTGCCTTGGGGTCTTTGACCCTTATGCGCACCCCATTCCATCAGGAAATATGGTGAGATGGGTGCGGTATAGGAGAACGGGGTGAACTTTGGGGCCAAAGAGTCCAAGGCATACCTCGATGCCTCTCACTGGCTGCAGGGTGTGGAATGGTATGAGCATCACAGGTGAGAATCCCAAGTCACACCCCTGATGCCTGTCATTCTCCACAGGGTGGGGCATTATGGTTGGAAACCCTAACGCCTCAGGCATTCATTGGTATTTTCACTCCAATTTTCAACATGGTTTTTTTGTGACCCCCCACCTCATGAACAGTGGCAATATCAGTTTGTTAGCCGAAAGCTGCTTTTGTACAGTGACTACGGCATTTAGCACCACAGGTGTAAAAACACATTCCGAACAGGATGTGAAAAATGACAGCTGTACTGTTCATGGGGAGGTGTAAAAAATGGCAATGTTGAAAATCTGCAGTGGAAATATGAAAAAAACTGGTGAAGTCACGAGCATGCATAGAAACTGTGCAACGCACACCCGTAACTTCATTAGTTTGGGGATTTGTTTACAGCAGATTGTCAACACAGGCATTTGTGGACCTCTGCTCATGAACAGTGTCACTGTGATTTTCTTTATCTGTCCCAAGCTATGATTTCCCACATCGACCACACATTTCTGCGCTGAAAGTGTGAATACATATTTCAGCCATGTTGTGAAAAATGACAGCTATACTGGTCATAAGGAAGTGTGGAAAAATGCCACTGGTGAAAATCTGGACTGAAAATATTACAAAGTCATGAACTTACGATGGTGCGTGGAAACTGCGCAATGCTCACTTGTAACACAGTCATTTTATGGACTTTTGTCACCAAATTTTCAACATAGCCATTTTAAGACCTCTGCTCATGAACAGTGTAACTGTGATTTTCTTACTCTTTCCCAAACATTGCTTTCGCACACCGACTGCACCATTGTGCACTACATGTGCAGAAACACATTTGGGGTGAGATTTGGAAAAATGGCAGCTGTACTGCTCATAAGGAAGTGTAATAAAATGGCAATGTTGAAGATCTAGCGTGCAAATATTAAAAATTCACAAACTTGCGAGTGTGCATAGGAACTGCGCAACGTGCACTCCCAAAACAGTCATTTTTAGGAATTTTTTCACCAAATTTTCAACATAGCCATTTTAACACCTCTGCTCATGAACAGTATCATTGTGATTTTCTTAATCTGTCCCAAACATTGATTGTGCACACCAACTGTGCCATTGTGCGCTACATGCAGGGAAACACATTTTGGGTGACATGTGAAAAATGACAGTTGTACTGCTCATAAGGGGGTATGGTAAAATGGCAATGTTGAAAATCTGGAGTGCAAATATAAAACATTTGCGAACTTACGAGCATGGGTAGGAACTGCACAATGCACACTCGTAAAACAGTCATTTTTAGGAATTTTTTCACCAAATTTTGAATATAGCCACTTTAAGACCTCTGCTCATGAACGGTGTCACTGTGATTTTCTTAATGCGTCCCATACATTGATTTCACATAATCGATGTTTAGTAGCTACATGTCCGGAAACACATTTTGGGTGAGATGTGAAAAATGACAGCTGTACTGCTCATAAGGAGGTGTTGTAAAATAGCAATGTTGAAAATCCAGAGTGCAAATATTAAAAATTTGCGAATTTAGGAGCATGCATAGGAACTGCTCAACGCATACTCATAAAACAGTCATTTTTAGGAATTTTTTCACCAAATTTGCAACATAGGCTTTTCGAGAGCCCACCTTATGAACACTGGCACTGTCGTTTCATTAATCAGTCTCAAAAGGTGATTTTGTGCAGTGACTGCGAAATCACCCTTCGGGCGCAATTAACACCATGACAGTTCAAGAATTCATGAGGAGGGGTCCCAAAAACCCCATGTTGAAAATTTGGTGCCAAAATTCCAAAAAATGCCTGAGATTTGCATTAAAGTTGAAAAAAACCCTATTTATTGCATTATACAGCTTACTGGCATTTCCTCAGTTCGCGGTCGGCTTTGAAGAGTGCAGACGTGTTCCCGGTCCACCGAAGATCATCGTGCTGAGCTCCGTAGGTAAGTATGGGGTGAGGGGGGTGTGGGGAGGCAGGGTGCGCAGTGGGTGGGCATGAGTGGGCTGAGAGACCACCGAGGGAACATTTTCTTGTTTACAGGTTTTTTTAATTTTTTTAAGGAAGACGACGCAGGACTTTGCCACACTGGGGTGGGCTCCCAGCGTGGCAGCTGTAAGGCTGTTTGGGGGAGGCCTGGAGCTGATGGGGGATTGGGCACCCCTGTCAGATATACGGACTTGTGCCATGCTGGGGTGGGCTCCCAGTGTGGCAGCTATAAGGCTGTTTGGGGAGGGCCTGGAGCCAACGGGGGATTGGGCACCCCCATCAGCCATACGGATGTGTGCCACGCTGGGGTGGGCTTCCAGCGTGGCACCTGGAAAGCTTTTTTTTGGGGGGTGTGGAGCTGACTGGGCATTGGGCACCCCCGTTGGCCATACAGTATGTGTGTGGGGGGGAGGACATGAGCATGCAATATGCGTGTGTGTGTGTGGAGGGGGGGAGCGCTGCTCACTGAAGCGGAGCTCTCCCTTTCAACTGTATGGCACTGCATTTTCAACTGCTGTCATAGACAGCTGCAGCATTGATTGGGGAACCGCAACCGTGCCTGAAACACACTGGCTGAATTGGAAGACAGATGCCACACCTCTGAAAACTCAGATGATGGCACTATGTTTCTTGCACATGCGTGCAAGCAAACATAAAAATGACTACACAGCGTGTCAGTACTCACTTTTACCGGCCAGGCAATCAATGTCACCATGCAAAAAGCACCCATGGAACATACCAAAACCTCAAGAAACAGCAGGGGACACCATGGAATCGTGCAGAAATAAAAACACCATTTTCAACAAAATTTACATTGTTTTGTAATGGAGGCTGTTCCACTACTTTATCATATATTAATACATTGATTTAGGAGTGTCTCTTACAAGATAAGAAGGTTATCTTGTGCTGTTTTGGGCTGACAGAGCCTCTCACCCAAAACAGCATGAGATAACCTCCTTATCTTGTAAGAGACACCCCTAAGTCAACATATTAATATATGGGAGTTCTTATTTAGCTACAGTGAAGACAACCAGGATGAAGTGCAGTGTCACATGTTTATTGCATGACAAAGGGGATTAACTCCCATTGAAATTGCATTGTTTGCTGCAGTAACCCTACTGCAGAATTCTGCAGCACTGTGCTTCATCCTGGTAGGCTTCATTGTATCTAGCTAGTCAGGAAAAAAAAGGGGTTAAGTTAGGGGCAGGACTGTACCAAGTTGAAAGCTGCACCCAGGCAGAAAAGTTAAAGTTTTGCATCTATTTAAAATTATTGAGCCCCAATGAAAGTTTGTCCTCCCAGTTAGAGACTGTTCAATCCCACCACATCCCAGCCTCTTGGAACTATCTCTCCAGTGTGGTACCCACCGCCATGAACTGTACTGTATATTAAATGGCCTATGAGGAAAGCCAGCTGCATCTGCAGGTGGGAGGTGTGGGAGATAGTGTGGGGTGTAGTTGTTGTTACTACTTATTATTATTGAGCTATGTCCTCCCCTGTTCACCGCCTCCCTATAATAAATCGACAAGTTTGTTTACGGTACAAGTTAGTATTGCTGGTTGTTTGAAAGTATATGCATTTATTGTGTGGGGAAGGTACTGTGGGGGAAGTTACTGTATTTTCCTGGGGGTGGTAACCTGCAATTTATCCACAGATATCTCCTATCACTACCCCAAGTGGAGGTACCAAGTGCCATTATTGTTCCTGTACCACGTGTCCATCAGAGAACCTTGACCGGCCCCCTTAGGGTGTGTCCAGGGAAGACCAGAGGACACCAGAACAGCCAATATGAGTCAGACAGGGGCTTTTACACCAGAATCATATACCCTCACACTTTCTTTTCTCTACTGTGATCATTTATGTTACTCTAGGCTGCATCTTCGATATTTCCACAATACCCTTCAATACAGCGAGGACCAAAACTGCACACTATATTCCAAATGCAGCCTCACCTGTGTTCTGTAAAGTAGCAAGATTACTTCACTTGGCCTCTTAATAAATGTTGTACTGCCACTGTTTACCTACTGCAACAGGACCACTTTCAATACAACTGGGGGGTCTCGTTATATTTTTGTTGTAGTGTACTAATATGGGACCCAGTGCAGTTACTAAATATTTCTTAAGAAACAAACCTGGCTTAGCAGAATGTAACACAAACCTGAATTCTGTGATTTAGATACTGTCAGCACCCCACTGAAGTTTAAACTAGGCTTAAAAAACATTTTATAGTTGACGGTGTCTCTTAAAAAGTCATTGGTGATTCAAGGACTGTATTAGATTTGAAATCAAATAACATTAACGAGTTTTCAACATATCAGAGAAGCTCCAAAACATTGGTTACCATAACAACCATGGCACAGTTCTTCACCTGTTTAACATTTTCTCTTGAAATCTTATTGTTAGTGTTCACGTACGGTAGATAACAGCTTATATATTGCATTAACAGTCTTTTTTTTAATGAAAAGCCATGTTTTCCTATTCAGATGCTTTACCAGTTTTGCTATACCAGATATTTTTTATTGCAACCCCCCCCATAGGTGCTAATATACCTTTAAGGCCCTGCTGCACTTGCACATCAAAGGCGCTGGCAACCCCCGACAAAGCCAATGCTTCAGCTTGCCTGACTGGACCAAGATCTTTTTTTAATTTATTTTACAATTTTTGACCAGGAAAGACACACTAACCTGAGATTTGTTTCCAGGTATGTCCTGGGACCACAGGAAAGTTAATTGACTTGCTCTTGGTCACACAGTATGCAAGTGATGGCTGTGGGATTCATATCCTGTTCTCCAGGATTGTAGCTGAATACGCTTATACTATACTGCCTCCCCAGCCTTGCTACCTGATGGCTTCCCTGAATGAACCATACATGGAGGTGTATCACAAGTGGGAGGCTAGGTATTGCATCCCTTGGTGTTGCATCCCTGCAAGAAGTTGCGGACTTCATCATCGACATGGTGTTGGACTACTCCAGATAGATTATTCTGGGGGATTTCAATGCCTGGATCGATGATGAACTCTCGCAATTTGGTCAGGACTTCCTCCAACTTATGAACTCATTGGGCCTCACGCAGGTTATTTACTCTGCTATCCACAGACATGGTCACTCGCTTGATCTGGTCTTCCTTCTGGGGATAGAGATCTCCGATTTGGTGGTGGAACTGGTCGGATGGTCTGACCATCATACTATAAGATTCAGCTTCGAGGCTCCCCACTTATAGGCCTGCCCCATGGCGATGGTCCGGTATTGCCCATTGAGGGGATTGACCCCTGATGGCCTTATAGTGGTACTAAACCTATCAGGATCAGTGAATGCTAGCAGTGACCCAGGAGACCTGGTACTAGCCTATAATGGGGCAGTAATGGCGGCCCTGGATTCTCTTGCTCCTTTCTGTGTTTGCCCCCTTACTCTTTGCCCTAGGTCTCCATGGTTTGATGGGACTTTGAAGGACCAGAGACAAGTATGGCAAAGGTTAGAGCATCGCTGGCAAAAATTGGGCCTTGAGGGTGACATATTTAGATTGATGGTTCACTATAAAGACTATCAACTGGCAATCTCCTTTAAGAAGGAAAAATTCCTGTCCAGGGAGATTGCCGCTGTGCAGAATAGACTGGCTCAGCTCTTCCGTACTGTCGACAGTCTGTGCAGTCCAGTTTGCCTTCAGTCCGGGGAGCATTTTCACAAACCAAGTGTGATGAGTTTGCTCATTTCTTTGCAGATAAGATTGCCATTATCAGGTCTGAGATTCACTTAGCGCCCTCGTATGGGCTTTGCAGCAGTCAACAGGAGGTTACTAGCACTCTGTTTGTCTGGTCTGATTTCAACTGTCTGGAGACTGTAGACATTGTCCAGATCATCCAGGGTATGCACCCTACTTACTGTAGTTTGGATCCAGGCCCTATGCATCTCCTATTGTGGTGCATAGAGGTCATTGGCCCAGTCCTAGCTGAGATGGTCCAGTGTTTGCTGGAGACAGGGTTGTTTCCTGACCCCCTGAAGGAAGTGGTGGTATTACACCTCCTTAAAAAAACCTTCCTTGACCTGGACTGCTTAGCAAATTACAGGCCTGTCTCTAACCTGGTCTCTGTCATCAAGGTTATTGAGAAGGGGGTTGTGGTGCAACTAGAGGACCATTTATCCATCTACGATATCTATGATCCCCTCTAGTCTGGATTTCGGAAGAGGCACAGTACCGAGATGGTCCTTGTTCGGGTCCTTAATGATCTCCTGACTGCCAGGGATCAAGGAAGCTGTACCATCATGGTCCTCCTTGATCTGTCTGTAGCATTTGACACTGTGGACCACGAGGTGTTATTGGAATGCCAGTGGTTCTTCTGTGGACTGACCTGAACAACAGTCCTCAGATGGTTTAGGTCTTTCCTCATGGGCAGGACTCAGAGAATGGTGTCGGGAATTCTTTCTTCAGCCCCTCTCCCCTGCCCTGTGAGGTCCTGCAGGGCTCTATACTATCACCTGTGTTGTTCACAGTGTATATGTTGCCATTGGGAGACATTATAAGGCAATATGGGTTGAGTTTCCACTGTTATGCAGATGACACTCAGCTCTATATGTTCAATGCACCTGATCAAGTGGGTGCTGTCTCTGTCTTTAATAGTTGTCTCTCTGAGATCCAGGACTGGATGAGGGCCAGCTGGCTGAGACTGAACCCAGATAAGACCAAGGTGCTGGTTGTGGACCCAGTTCACCACGATTCAGGTTTGGTTTGTGGTCAACCGTCTGGGCTTTGGCTTAGTGGGAGCCAGTTACCTACCTCAGACTGGGTGCATAATCTGGGTGTTTTGTTCAACAGAGGCCTGACTATGAAATCTCAGGTGTCTACTGTCGTACAATCCTCTTTTTACCATCTGAGGAACATCGCCTGGATCAGGCACCTGGTCCCTCCTGGAGATCTACCTACTTTGGTTCACTCCTTTGTGACCTCCCGTCTTGACTACTGTAACACCCTCTACCTAGGGCTACAGGGGGTTGATATCCACTGACTGCAGCTAGTGCAAACTGCGGCAGGAAGGTTGTTGACTGGCTTACCTCAATCTTGTCATATTACACCTGTGCTCCATGATCTACACTGACTGCCGGTCTATTGGCGTATCACCTTCAAGGTCGGGCTACTGACCTATAAAGCTCTACACGGTCAGGGACTGCGCTACCTGCAAGACCTTCTTCACCCTTACTGCCCTTCTTGTCCTCTCCGTTCCACCAAAGAGGGATTGCTAGAGATTCCCATGGTTCAGCCTAAGACCTCGGGTGCTTGCTCTTTTGCTTTTGCAGCCCCAACCCTGTGGAACTCTCTATCTCATCGAGTCAGAGAGTGCCTGACCGTGGAAAGCTTTCAATCTGCTTTAAAAACATATCTTTTTGATATTGCTTTCCCAGACCCTATCTAGTTCATAATGGTTTACATTTTAGAGCTATGTTGTTACATTTTGTGGTTTTATTACTTGCTTTTTATAACTTATTGTACAGCGCTTTGATCGTTTTTGGAACTGCGCTATATAAATAAAGTTGATTTGACTTGACTTGTACCATAAGTACACCAGGCCCATGTTAACTTTTCTCTGGGTTATTGGGCTATTTTCCATTTTTAACCTTGGATAAAAAAAAACAGCCAGGAGATTAAAGGAAAATCCATAGATGAAAGCAGTGCTCTGGGAGAACTGGGGGAGGGGGGTGCTCGGTCACAAGACTAGGCAATCAAAAAAAGCAGAAGACAAGCATATTCTCCCTCCTCTGTTTGGAACTGCACTGATAATAGCAACTGCAATAGTGATCTTGAACCTGCAGGTGTCAAACACATGCTGAACAGAAGAACTCTAGAGCCAAAGTTTGTTAAGGTGCTTCAGTTTTATTCTAAGATCATGCGGAAAGGCAGGTGAACAAACAAAACTGCCCATAGGACCAACGTTTACAGAAAAACACTAAAATGATTGAAAAAGGATAAAAACATTAGATTCTTTTAATTAACAGCTCTATTTTTCTTACAGAAGCCTGGATGTGTCTGCAACAACAAGAAAAAGAGCAATGTTAGCTTTCTGACCTATCAGGAAACAAGGTAAAAGGGGATAGTTCTCTTTTAAGGAGCTTCAAATCATAGTCCTTGCCACTTAGATCCCTTTTGACTTTTTTCAGGCCCCAAAAATTTAAACACATGGGACCCACTCAAGGAGCAATGGACAGCAGTGGCATATTCAGAATCACAGTCATGAATGGCTCAGACATGTTCATGTCATGACATGTTTGCTGGGACCAGTCCTCCTTAATGTCTCTATAAGTGATATTACAGAGGAGCTGGAGAGGAAGGTCTGCCTCTTTACAGATGATACCAAAATCTGCAATAGGGTGGACACTCTGGGTGGGGAGGGTTAGAAAGGATGAGCACCGACCTGATAAAACTCAAGGAGTGGTCAATGGTATGGCAGCTGGATTTCAATGTGAAAAAGTACAAAATAATGCACTTTGGACACAGAAACCGGGGCAGACTACAAAATGGGTTGAGTATTATTGATGACCACTGCTGCCTCAGAGGTTGCCAAGAAAGAGGAGCAGTTGGACCACGGTGAGCTCAGGGAGGGTAAGAGTGGTGGAACAGAGACGCATCCCTTCAACTGTACCTCTCCACAATTTGTACACCATTCTGGAGGAGCGTGGTTCTTTTATGGACGCACCTGCAGTGGAGATCAAGGAGGATGCTGGGATCCTCCACAAAGGAGACCCACAGGAGGGTGGCACGGGACCCCACAGGGGAAGGAAACAACTCCTAGTGGGGGACTTAATTGTTAAGAGGGTAGAACTGGGGGAGGGAGGGGAGAGGGAGGTAAGGTGCCTTCCCGGTGCCATAGCTTGGAGGGACAGGGAGGGAATCCTCAGGATCACTAGAGCGACAGCACGGGAGTGGGAGCTGGATGTCATTGTCCACCTAGGGACAAATGACCTGGCTGGGAATGGGTTCAGAGCAGTGCAGGAGAAGTTTGTGGAGTTGGGGAAGGGCCTTAGACAAGTAGTATGCACGATAACCTTCTCGGAGGTTCTGCCTGTCTATGGCATGGGTAAGGCTAGGGATTCAATAAATGGTTGAAAACCTGGTGCAGAACTCAGGGTTTTGGCTTCATTGGGGACTGGGTGCCACCTAGAGGGATACAGGCTCGTACTGGTGCAATGATCTGCATCTGTCTGGGAGGGGAACCAGGATCCTACTGTAGGTGATAGACAAGTAGCATGCACAGTAACCTTCTCGGAGGTGTTGCCTGTCTATAGCATGGGTGAGGCTATGGTGCTAGACACCATGTTATTCAATCAGTGGTTGAAAAACTGGTGCAGAACTCAGGGATATGGCTTCATTGAGGACTGGGGGTCCACCTGGAGTGATGCAGGCCTATACTGGCAGGATGGTCTGCATCTGTCTAGGAAGAGAACCTGGACCCTAGGTGATAGGTTTAAATGCTTCATTGGCAAGCATTTAAACTAGCTAATGGGGAGGCACTGGAAGGAGCAGGGAAATCCTAGCCCCCACCCAAAAAAAGTCAGGGTAGTAAGTGAGGTAAACACCAAGGTAGAGATGTCGATAGGGAGAAGGGCAGGGGTAAATGGAGAAAATGACAAAAGCAATAAGAACAGGGATGGGGCAAAAAGGGGTAAGGCCATCAAGAAATGGAGGGTAATGGGTACCAATGCCCATAGTCTGGGCAACAAGCTTCCTGAACTGGTGGCCTTGATGGAAGAGGGATGCCTGGATATCGTAGCAGTCACAGAAACATGGTACACAGAAAACCATGACTGGGATATCAACATACTAGGGTACACAACCTACAGGAGAGACAGGGAGGGTAGAAGAGGGAGGAGTAGCTCTCATGTAAGGAAGGGATAAAAGCAACAGAACAAAAGAGTAAACACGGAGGAGAGGAGGCACTCTGGGTCACCTTAGAGACTGGAAATGGCACCACAGTCTGCACAGGGGTTGTATACAGACCCCCATGTCAGGGGGAAGGAATGGACAAGGATATGATAGAAGGCATCCTTAGGATGGCAGAGAAAGGGGAGATACTGTTGATGGGGGACCTGAATATGCCACATGTTAACTGGAGCACCTTTGCTGCTACCACATCCAAGAGCAGGGCCATTCTCGATGCCCTAGAGGTGGCATGCCTCAGACAGCTAGTTTTGGAACCCACACATGAGGTAACCATCTGGAAACAAGTGACCACCAAACAGTGTGGTTCATGATAAACTCAACTACACAGTTAAGCCATACAAAAGTGAGGGCACTTGACTTCAGGAGGGCTGACTTTGGCAAGATGGGAGAGTGCCTTAGAAAAACACTAGCAAACAGGCTAGAAGGAGGGGTGAAGCAACAATGGGGAAACATCAAAACTGCCATCACAGAGGCAACAAGCCTTTGTGTGAAGCAAACAAACAAATCAAAATAAAAGAAAAAGCACTATGGTTCTCAAAAGAGGTGGTGGGGAAGGTTAGGGAGAAAAGATAGCATTTAGGAAGTATAAGGAAACACAGAAGCAGCAGGACAGAGAACATACCAGTTAAAGCAGAAGGAAGCAGGGAGGGAAGTCAGAATAGCAAAGGCTCAAACTGAGGAAAAGATAGCCAACTTGATTAAGAAGGAGATAAAACCTTTTATAGGTACATCAGGAGCATAGAAAGACAAAGGGAGGGATAGTGAGGCTGAATAGAATGGACGGTGGGTGGGCAGAGAGGGACAGTGAAAAAGCAGGGATACTGAATGAATACTTCTGCTCAGTATTCACAAAAGAGGAGGGGGGGTGCATAATCCAATTAACGGAAGCACTCTGGATAGGGGAGTCAATCCCAGTCCTTTCACAGAAGAAAGGGTTCTGAAAGAACTCCTAAAACTGAAGGTGGACAAAGCAATAGGGCCTGATGGAATTCACCCCAGAATTCTAAAAGAATTAAGGGAAGAACTAGTGGCACCACTAACTACCCTTTTTAACAAATCATGGAAGGATGCTGTGGTACCTGAGGACTGGAGGAAGGTGGATGTGATTCCCCTTCACAAAAGTGGGAGCAAGACAGGGTCAGGAAACTACAGACCTGTCAGTTTGACCTCTGTGGTAGGGAAAGTGATGGAATCACTTCTGAAGGAAAGAACTGTTGAGTACCTAGAGGCCAGTGGGGCACAGGACCCAAGGCAGCATGAGTTCACAGCCGGAAAATCATGTCTGATGAATCTAATTGATTTCTTTGACTGGGTGACCAAAGTAGTAGACCAGGGAGGGGCTGTGGACATGGCCTACCTAGACTTTAGCAAGGCATTTGACACAGTCCCATACAAAAGATTAATAATCAAATTAACCAGCCTGGTAGTGAGTCCCAGGGTGGTAGCCTGGGTAAAACATTGGCTGGACAAGAGGACACAGAAGGTAATTGTAAATGGAGTCCACTCTGAAGAAAGAGGGGTTACTAGTGGGGTACGCAGGGTTCAGTATTGGTTCCAGTTATTTTTAATGTCTTTGTAAGTGACATTGCAGAGGGACTGAAAGGTAAAGTATGCCTCTTTGCAGAAGACATAAAGATCTGCAACAGGGTTGATACACAAGGAGGCGTGCAAAGAATGAGAAGGGACTTAGCAAGGTTAGAGGAATGGTCAGAAGTATGGTAGCCTGGATTCAATGCAAAAAAGTGCAAAATAATGCACCTGGGAAACAAAAACACAGGGGAAGATTACACAATTGGGGGGAGGTAGTAACAACAACAAAAATGGAAAGGGACCTGGGGGTAATCATACCAGATGACCTTAAGGTTAGCAAGCAATGTGAGAAGGCAGTAGGGAGGGCTGGGGGGATACTGGGATGTATAGGGAGAGGCATCACCAGCAGAAAACAGGAAGTTGTTATCCTTCTGTACAGACAAATGGTGCAGGGTGCGCAAGAGAAGCCATACAAGGAGAGACTAAAGCAGCTTAATATGTATACCCTTGAGGAAAGGAGGGAGAGGGTGGGACATGATCAAAACTTTTAAGTACCTCAGTGGAATCAACAAAGTCCAAGAGGGTAGCATCTTTCAGAAAAAGAGATGTGCAAGAACAAGGGGATACAATTTGAAGATAGAGAGGGGACGGCTCAGGGGCAATGTGAGGAAGTATCTTTTCACAGAGACGGTGGTGGATGCATGGAACATCCTGGAACAGCCTTCCTGAGAAGGTTGTGGGGTCTAAAACTGTGGGAGAATAATTCAAGAATGCATGGGACAGACATAAGGCAATTCTTGTGGGGGGTAGGAAGAAATAGGCTGTTAGTTGACTAGGATCTGCAGCTTATTTTGTAGGTAGGAAAATGGGCAGACTAGGTGGGCCAAGTGGTCCTTATCTGCTATCAAAATCTATGTTTCTTTGTTTCTATGATAGGTATAAATGCTCCATTGGCAAGCATTAAACTAGCCAAGGGGGAGGCACTGAAAAGGAACAGGGAAACCTCAGCCCCTCCACAAACAGGGTAGTTCACGAGGTAAACACCAAGAAAGCGAAGTCGATAGGGAGAAGGACAGGGGAAAATGGAGAAAAAGGCAAAGGCAGTAAGATCAGGGATGAGGCTAAAAGGAGTAAAGCCATCAAAAAATAGAGGGCAATGACTACCAATGCCCGTAGTCTGGGTAACAAGATCACTGAACTTGTGGCCTTGATGGAAGAGGGACGCCTGGATATTGTGGTAGTCACAAACACATGGTACACAAAGAACCATGACTTGGATGTCAACATATCAGGGAACACAATCTACAGGAGGGACAGGGAGGTTAAAAGAGGAAGAGGAGTAGCTTTCTATGTAAGGGAAGGGATCAAAGCAATGGAACTAAAGGGTAAACAAGGAGGAGAGGTGGCATGGTGTGTCACCCTGGAGACAGGAAATGGCACCACAATCTGCACAGGGGTTGTATACAGACCCCATCTCAGGGGGAGGAAATGGACAAGGAAATGACAGAAGGCATCCTTAGGATGGCAGAAAAAGGGGAGGTATTGTTGATGGGGGACCTGAATATGCCAGATGTTAACTGGAGCACCTTTGCGGCAGCCACACCCAAGATCAGGGTCATTCATGATGGCCTACAGGGGCATGCCTCAGACAGCTAGTGTTGGAACCCACTCAGGAGGGAGCACTCCTAGACCTGGTACTCTCAAATGGGGACAAAGAGAGGATCTCAGATATAGAAGTGGGTAGCCATCTGGGAACAATTGACCACCAAACAGTGTGGTTCACAATAAACACAGTTGTAGCGTCAAGCCATACAAAAGTGAGGATACTGGACTTTAAGAGGGTAACTTTGGCAAAATGAGAGAGTGCCTCAGAAAAGCACTAGCAAATGGACAAGAACGAGTGGTGGAGGAACAATGGCGAAAAATCAAAACTTCCATCACAGAGGCAACAAGCCTTTGTGTGAGGCAAATAAACAAATCAAAAGAAAGGAAAATAACACCATGGTTCTCAAAAGAGATGGTGAGGAAGGTTAGGTAGAAAAAAGATAGCATTCAAAAAGTATGAAGAAACACAGAAGAGCAGGACAGAGAACAGTACCAGTTAAAGCAGAAGGAAGCAGGGAAGGTAGTCAGAATAGCAAAGGCTCAAACTGAGGAAGAGATAGCCAACTCAGTTAAGAAGGGAGATAAAACCTTTTATAGGTATATTAGGGAGCAGAGAAAGATCAAGGGAGGGATAGTGAGACTTAATTAAGGGGAGAGCGGGTGGGCAGAGAGTGACAGTGAAATAACAGGGATACTGAATGAATACGTCTGTTCAGTATTCACAAAAGAAGAGGAGGGGGAGGTACCTAAACCAATCAATAGAAGCACTCTTGATGGGGGGGGGGGAAGGTCGATACTAGTCCAGTCACAGAAGAAAGGGTCCTGAAAGAACTCCTAAAGCTGAAGGTGGACAAAGCAATGGGGCCTAATGGGATTTACCCCAGAATTCTAAAAGAACTAAGGGGGAGAACTAGTGACACCACTGACTACCCTTTTTCACAAATCATGATAAGATGGTGTTGTACCGGAGGACTGGAGGAGGATGGATGTGATTCCCCTTCACAAAAGTGGGAGAAAAGCAGAGGCAGGAAACTACAGACCTGTTAGTTTGACCTCAGTAGTAGGGAAATGATGGAATCATGTCTGAATGAAAGAATTAAGTACCTAGAGGCCAGCAGGGCACAGGACCCAAGGCAGCATGGATTCATAGCGGGAAGGTCATGTCAGATGAATCTAATAGATTTATTTTACTGGGTGACCAAAGTGGTGGACCAGGGAGGGGATATGGACATGGCCTACCTAGACTTTAGCAAGGCATTTGACACAGTCCCACACAGAAGATTAATAAACAAGTTAGCCAGCCTGGGAGTGGGTCCTAGGGTGGTAGCCTGGGTAAAAAAATTGGCTGGACAACAGGACACAGAGGGTAATAGTAAATGGAGTTCACTCTGAAGAAAGGGGGGGTTACTAGTGGGGTACCGCAGGGTTCAGTACTGGGACCGGTCCTTTTTAATGACTTTATAAGTGACACTGCGGAGAGACTGGAAGGAAAAGAATGCCGCTTTGCAGACGACACAAAGATCTGCAACACGGTTAATATACAAAGGGGGTGGAAAGAATGAGAAGGTACTTGGCAAGGTTGGAGGAATGGTCAAATGTAGGGCAGCTTAGATTCAATGCAAAGAAGTGCAAAGTAATGCACCTGGAAAACCAAAACCCAGGGGAAGAATACACAATGTGGGGTGATACTTACAACAACAAAATGGAAAGGGACCTGGGTGTAGTCATATCAGATGACCTAAAGGTAGGCAAGTAATGTTAGAAGGCAGTAAGGAGGGCCTGATGGATATTGGGATGCACTGGGAGAGGCATCACCAGTAGAAAAGAGGAAGCTGTTATCCCTCTTTACAGACAGTTGGTGAGACCCCATCTGGAGTACTGCATGCAGTTCTGGAGACCACATCGCTGCAAGGACATAGACAGGATGGAGGCAGCCCAGAGGAGGGCAATTAAAATGGTGCAGGGTTTGCACCAGAAGCCATACAAAGAGAGACTAAAGGAGCTTAATATGTATACCGTCGAGGAAAGGAGGGAGATGGGGGACATGATAGAAAGTTTCAAGTACCTCAAGGGAATCAACAAAGTCCAAGAGAGCAGCATCTTTCAGAAAAAGAGATGTGCAAGAACAAGGGTGCACAATTGGAAGATAGAGGGGGGATGGCTCAGGGGCAACGTGAGAAAGTATTTTTTCATGGAGAGGGTGGTGGATGCATGGAATGGCCTTTCTGACTAGGTCATGGGGTCAAAAACAGTAGGGCAATTCAAGAATGCATCGGACAGACATAAAGCAATTCTAGTGGGGGATAGGAAGAAGTAGGCTGTTGGTTAACTAGGATCTGCAGCTTATCCAATAGTTAGGGAAATGGGCAGACTTGGTGGGCCAAGCAGTCCTTATCTGCCATCAAAGTCTATGTCTCTATGTTTCACCAAGCAGGAGAGAAATCTGGGTTTAATCATATCTGATGACCTAGAAGTGGCCAGGCAGTGTGACAAGCCAGTCGGCAGGGCTACTGGGATGCTGGTGTGCATAGGGAGGGGTATCACCAGCAGACAGAGGAAGGTGTTACCTCTATATAGACTGCTGGTAAGACCCCACCTAGAATACTGTGTCCTGAGATTAGTGGTAGGATCCCAATTAGAATACCGTCTCTGGTTCTGGAAACCACGGGCCTGATTCCAGAAGGTGGGCGCAGGGCTTGCAACATGCCCTGCATCCACCGCAAAGTTTGACGCAACTGCATCAAAGCCCTTCAATGCAACTCTGCACCATTCAAGAAGGGTTGACGCAGTTGCAACAGTTTTCTCACTTTACGGCAGCTTGCGCAAAATGTTTGGAGCAAGCCCCACAGTGAGACTACCCCCACGGATGCAATGTTAGACCCTCGAGGAGATGCTCTAATGTTGCTGCATCTGGGACTTGTGGCATTGGCTTCTGGAATACCAAGTTTGATGCAAGTCAGCACATGCATCGACCAGCCTGCTGCAAGTCCCCTGCAGCGATTGCAGACACTTTTGGAATTGGGTCCCACATCTCTTAAAGGACATCAACAGAGTGAAGGCAGTCCAGAGATTAGGGCAACTCAAGTGGTGCAGGGTCAGCATCAAAAGCCGTATGAGGAGAGACTAAAGGAACTTAATATGTACAATCTGGAAGAAAGGAGGGAGGGGGTATGAAAGAGACATTTAAATACCTCACAGGAGTAAATAAGTACAGGAGGAAAGTATTTTTCAGAAAAAAAGGTGCTCAACAACAAGGGGACATGCTATTAAGTTGGAAGGAGTAGATTCAGGAGAGATGTGAGGAAGTACTTCTTCACAGATGGAGTGGTGGATTCCTGGAACAGCATACCAGTGGAGGTGGTAGAGATGAAAACAGTGTGGGGTTCAGGAATGCATGGGATAGTCATGAGGAAATCTTAGTGGAGAGGAAGTGGGGGAGGAAGAAAGAGCCGGAGATCATGTAGGGTCTGCGGTGATACTATAGGTTGGGAAAAATGGGCAGACTTGTTGGGGCAAGGGGTCCTTATCTGCCAACAAATTCTATGTTTCTGTGTTTCTAAGTTTCCAATTGTGAGTCCTGAATTTACAGCTGTTCTTCCTAATGTAAAATACCACACAACAGCATACTGCCACATATATCACCTTTCCTAGGACACACCTTATTTGGCTATGCCCCATGTGGTAGGAGCAACTACTGTAGGGCGATCTACATGGCTAAAGAATTTTTGAACCCATGCAGAGGCAAGAATGTCTAAATCAGGACACTCTTCATATATGATACCATTGATGTCATACATGGGGTGGTATGCTGCTGTGGGATGTTCTTCATAAGGGAGACCAGCTAGAAATTTAGGACCTGAATTGGGGGAACATATAAGAGGCATTCCTGACTGTAATTCTAAATATGCCACAGCTGTCCATTCTCACCCCAGGAATCCCTTACCTAGAGACAGATGCCTTGAAGACATACCATATTCTAATAACAAAGCTTAGACTTTAGAACAGGAGTTTGAAAAACTCTGCAGACACCTTCCAGTCTGGCAGTTGTCAGATCTGTTTCTCTGCCTAGAGAGAAAGGTTGCCCCTGGTATAGCTCCTGGTACAACTGGGTCTCCTATGGAAACGTTCCTGCCAAAAAGAAATAAATGTCACTGACATTCCTCCTGAATGGAGAAAGGAGCAGGCAGATGATAAAAAAATGTCCTAATCAGAGGACAGATCAAAAATGTGGCAGTTTTTCCAAGCCATCAAGGCTATTGGAAATGTTGCTAAGATGAATGCTATCCCTCTTCCCCAGGCTCAGGTTCCAGTCTTTCTGCCTGTGGAGGAGGAGAAGGAGGAAGAAGAATACTATGTACAAGAGGAGGAAGGTGATCCCATGGAATCAGGGGGTCCACCTGAGCAAGACTTTGGCTCACCTCCAGGGCATAATGAGGACTACACTTCATGTTCCTCATTTGTCAGACATAAGCTTGATACTTTATATATCCACCCTTCAAAAAAAACTGAAGAGGATGAAGAGGATGCTGAATATATGGGCAAGATGGGTTTGGCTCCCTCAAGGAGGTTGCCAGTACTCATAAGCAAGTCCCTTCAGAAGGCCATATCAAACATCATGACTGCTCCTACTTCAGAAGCAGCCATCAACAAAAAAAACTGATAGAAAATACCAGGTGGACAGACAGGAGGTAGAATACTTTTATGCCCACTCTGATCATCAAGATGAAGTCCAGACTGCTGCTTTTGAAAAGGCAAAAGTCACTCTGCATGGCCTCCAGAAAAGGATTAAAAAAAAATTGAATGCTATGGCCAATAAAGTTCATACTACAGCTGACCTGCTCATTAGGCAGGCAGGTTATTCAACATATATACTGTAACATATTACCAGAAAGCATTATGAAACACAATTCTGGCACTTGCTGATAGAGCAGATAGTGACCTGGTGAAGGACTTGGTTGCCACTGCAAGATCAGCCCTTGGCACTACTCAGTATCACTTCCACAATGCTGTGGATACTAATGACATGGCAACTGGTGTTCTAGCTCATGCAGTGTCCTTAAAGAAGATTCTCCTGGTTAAGGACTACTATCTTTTCCAAGAATTCCCAAACCAAAGCCATAGAGTTCCTTTTTTTTTTGACAAAACGAGATCATACTCCATATGCCCCTATGAGTATTAGCCACAAAGAGGATACTACACCGGCAAGCATAGAAGGGGCACAAAATGTACTGCTGCTGCTGCATCACTAGCACCCAAGCCCTAGCCAAAGAAAATCCCCTAACAATTCTGTTTGGGTCACCCATCATTTCCAGTGAGGGTACAATTGGCTCAACTTCAGAAATAGTTAAATATTACCTCAGACAAATGGATTCTGGAGGTAGTGGGCCCTGGACTGTTCCTGCAGTTCAAACAATTCCCAAGATAGCAGAAACACAAACATTTTCCAGCACACTCTCCCCATAGAAAGAATTCTGCTGGAACTGGAAGTAAAAAAAAATTACTAACAACAAAAGCTGCAGACAATGTCCCTGCTACTCAGTGGGGCCAGGGTCTATTCTCAAGGTACTTCCTCACCCACAAAACAAATGGGGAGTGGTGACCTATTTTAGATCTCCGGTATCTAAACGAGCATATAAGGGAGTAAATTCAAGCGGATTACACTGAGAACAGTGATACCATCTCTACAGTCAGGACACTGGCTGGGATCACTGGATCTGAAATATGTCTATTTTCATATCCCTGACAGGCCATCACACAGAAAATATCTCAAATTCAAGCTCGGGAACTGCCAATACCTGTTCACAGCTCTTCCCTTTGGCTTCACCTCAGCACCAAGAGTATTCACAAAGTGGGTGACAGTGGCGGCATCACACCTGAGAAGACAATATGTGAGAGTTTTTCCCTACCCAGACAACTGGCTTCTGAAAACAGAACAGGAGATAGGGTGCTCTCTACAGACTAAATACATGCTAAAGTCTCTAGGATTCATGATAAACCTGCAGAAGTCCCAACTAGAACTTGTTCAAGTACTGGACTTCACAGGAGCAAACCCGCAGAAGTACCAGACAGAAGCTGTTCAAGCACTGTACTTCACAGGAACACAGCTAAAACACCTTACAACGGAAAGCTTTTCTCCTGCAGGTTAGAGTTTCAATCTGACAGCAGCAGCAGTCCTTCATGACAAGTCAGCCAAGACCTCCAAGAGACTTCCTGCAATTACTAGGACACTTGGCCACATCCACAGTTGTGGTCCTATTGGCCAAGTTCCAAATGAGAAATATCAAGTACCACTTAAGGGGCAACTGGTCTCACAGGTGGGGGTCCACTCTCAAAGCTTGTGCCAGTGACAAAGCACTAGAAAAGTAGCTAAAGTGGTGGAAGGAAGAAAGCAAACTTAGAGAGAGCATTCCCTTCCTTCAGAAATCACCACCAAGTATCCTTACGACAAATGCCTCACACGAACACCTACCTACAGGACCTCACAGTGAGTGGCACATGGAGCCCACAGGAGTCACTGGAAAATATCAACCTCCTGGAGCTCAGAGCAGTGCTACTAGCAATACAGTTTTTCTTCTCCCAGCTACAGGATCAGTCTGTTCAAATCAGAAAAGACAACACCACAACAATGTGTTTACATAAAAAGTAGGGAGGTACAAGATCCTCAAAATTGTGTACTGTTATGGCTCTGCTCTGAGCTCAAGGGTGTATTGGGATGATGGTAAAGCATTTATGCGGGGTGCCATTATCAAATATGTTGCCAGGTACAAAAAAGAAAAATATGCTAAAAAGATAGCACTAGAGACTCAGTTTAAAGATTTAGAGATGAGTAGCTGTGGGGCAAAGGAGGCAGTATAGTGCAGTGGTCTAAGGCTCTGACCTGCAAATCTAGTGACATCCAGCAGACCAAACCTCACCTGGGTTTGAATCCCACAACTTCCACTTGCATACTGTGTGACCCTGAGCAAGTCACTTCATCTCCTTGTGCTCCCAGGTCGCTCCTGTAAAAAAGCTTTCAGCTTAGTGTGCTATACCTGGTTAAACAACCAAAAAAAAAGTGGGGAGGACCATTGTTTGTTGAATACCACCAGGGAGGCACTTAACCTGCTTCTGACGGAGGATCCTCATGCTTCCTGGCTCTTCACTAGGAAACAATTTTTTGAATCGGGCAATAAACCAGGACCCTTGCTGGTTAGGCTCATAAAGGAGAGGGGAGGCCCAATGCATATACCAGTGATCAAAACAAGGCAGGGGAATTTGGTGAAAGATAAAGGGCGAATACAAGATGTTTTTCAACAGTTCTATATGCACTTATGCACAGCCGAATGCACCAGAAACCGGGCAGCAATAAATACAGGTTACTCACCTGTAACAGGAGTTCTAGGAATGGTATATGTTGTTCATCCACACTTATTGGAAGGTTCCTTGCCGCTTTAAATCTTGCCGGAAGGTCTTCAAGCTGGCTCCTCCCACCCACCCGGGTGGTAAAACTCTCGGCTCCGCCCCATGACGCCAGATCTGGCCCGCTGGAAGTTTCACAGGTTGTGCTATCAAGCCGAGGTCGGAATGGATGAACAACATATACCATTCCTAGAACTCCTGTTACAGGTGAGTAACCTGGTAGCTTCTAGGGACATGGATATGTTGTTCATCCACACTTATTGGCAGACTCCTAGCAGTTCTCCGGGAGGAGGGAGGCAAGGCGACACCCCTACTTAGGAATAAAGACTGGAGAACCGAGGCCCCAAAACCAGCATCCCGGTGTGACTCAAGGTCGATGTGGTAATGGTAATAAAGTGTGTGCTGACTTCCAGGTAGCAGCCCTGCAGATTTCCTGGATAGGGACGCCCTGAAGCAGCCACCGATGCAGCATTATGACGGGTAGAATGAGCTCTTATCCCTCTGGGAGGCCTCCATGCCCGCCAACTTATAGCAGCGATCTATGCAGGAGGTGACCCACCTGCCTATCGTCCGCTTGGCTGCAGGTCTGCCAGATGCAAGGCCAGCGAGGGGTGACAACAGCTGGCTAACCTCTCCGACTTCAGCCATGCGCTCCTTATAATAAGCGAGCGCCCTTCTAGGGTCCAGAGTATGGAGCCTATATTCGGCCTCTGAGGTGTGATTGGGGTAGAACACCGGCAGAGTCAGCAACTGGTTAAGGTGAAACTCCGACACCACCTTCGGAAGGAATTTCGGGTGGGGGCGCAGGACAACCTTGTCCCTGTGGAAGACCAGGTAAGGAGACTCGATGCAAAGCGCCTGGAGCTCTCCCATCCTTCTGGCTGACGTGATAGCCACCAAGAAGGCAGTCTTCCATGACAGGTGAGAGAGATCACACCTGTGCATTGGTTAAAATGGCTTGCCCATGAGCTTTGCCAGTACCAGCAGTAAATCCCACGGAGGTGGAGGTTCTCGCACCGGAGGGGAAATGTGATCAAGGCCTTTGAAAAAGCGCCCGACCACCTTTTCCTGCACCACTGACTGCTCCCCGGCCCGCACCCAGTAAGCAGAGATGGCTGCCAGGTGCACCTTTAGGGTCGACGACCTAAGCCCTTGACTAGAAAGGGACCATAAATAGTCCAAAATGCTTGCCACAGAACAGGAGGAAGGGTCCAAGCCCTTGCCCTGACACCAAATGGAGAATCTCTTCCATTTGAAGGCGTAGCATTTTCTGGTCGACTCCTTACGGGATGCCTCAACAACATTGAGGACCTTGGCGAAAGACCCAAGGCCTGGAACTCTAGCCACTCAGGAACCAGGCCGTCAGGTGCAGGGATTGAAGGTCCGATGGAACACCTTCCCTGATTGACTGAGAGCAGGTCCGGGCAAGCTGGAAGCTGCCTCGGGAGCCTGGAGCTGAGGCTGAGGAGATCTGGGTACCAGAACTGGCGGGGCCAGTCTGGGGCTATCAGGATCACCTGCACCTTGTCCTTCCTTGCTTTGAGAAGCACCTTGTGAATCAAGGGAAATGGGGGAAAGGCGTAGAAGAGGCCCGGGGTCCACAGCCTCGAGAAGGCATCCCCCTGCAGCGAGCCCTGCTGAGGGGGGCGGGCATGAAACAGCCTCAGCTTCGCGTTCTCCCTGGAGGCAAACAGGTCCACCTGAGGTGTGCCCCAGTGGGAGAACAGATCTTGTACTCACCTCCAGGAGAGAGACCACTCGTGAGATGCAGCCCCTATCCGGCTCAGGGCATCGGGCCAGGGTGTTGGAGGCTCCTGCACATGAATGGCTAGGAGATCCACCTCCAGGCTGCGACGAGTGACCAAATGCGGAGAGCTTCCTTGCATAGAAGCATGGAGCGCGCCCGGCCCTGGTGGTTCAGGTAGTACATGGTCGTGGTATTGTCCGTCTGGACTCGGACCACTTGACCCCAGAGAAACGGAGCAAAGGCGGTGAGAGCTAGGCGGACCGCTCGGAGCTCCAGCAGGTTGATGTGGCATCGGGACTCCCACGGGGACCAGAGGCCGTGCACTCGGTGTTCCCCCAGATGGGCACTCCAACCCATCAGAGAGGCATCGGTCGATAGAGAGACCGTCATCTCGGGGCGGACAAATGGGATGCCCTCCTGCAGATGGAATGGAATGGTCCACCACTGGAGAGCGTTCCACATCTCCTGGGTCACTATCACTAGCTGGTCCAAAGGATCGCAGCGTTGTGACCACTGGCTGGCCAGTCCCCACTGAAGGGGGCGCATGTGCCAGCGGGCCCAATGGACCACGCTGGTACAGGCCACCATGAGACCCAGAAGGCGCAGGAAGTCCCGGGCAGGCGGATTGCCCAACCAGAAATGATTGGGCAAAGGAGGTAAGAACTCGGCCCTGTCCGGGCCGAGCCGTCTGGCTCAAGAGAGTCAAGCTCTGCCCTGATGAACAGAATCACCTGCTTCGGCTCGAGTTCCACTTGGCCTCTGTGATGAGAAGGCCAATTTGAGAGCAAACCTGGAGGGCCAGATCTCTGACCGCTCCACCTCCCGCTCTGGAGGAGGCTGCTATCAGCCAATTGTCCAGGTAAGGGTACACCGACCCTCGGCACCAGAGGAATGCTGTCACCACTGCCATGCATTTGGTGAAGACCCTGGGAGCTGGAGACAAGCCGAAGGGCATGGCTCGAACTCGAAGAGGGATCCCTCCGCCGAAGTGGAGGAATCTCCATGTGACGGACGGATAGGGACGTGAAAGAACGCGTCCTGTAGGTCCAGAGAGCAGAACCACACGCCGTGTTCCAGAGATGGTATTATCTGCGCCAGAGTGACCATCCTGAAGGTTCGAGACCTTAGGAACTTGTTCAGGTCGTGTAGGTCGAGAATGGGCGCCAGCCTCATCTGCTTCGGGAAACCAGGAAATACCTGGACACGAACCTCGGGTCCGAAGAGGGGTCCTCCACTCGTGATCACCTCCTTTGGAGGAGGAGAGCGATGTCAGCTCGGGCGAGCCGCCAGTGAGGCGGATTCCGAGGCCCCCGAGGTGCGACGGCTCTGGAAGGGCGGGGCCTGCTCAATTCCAGAGGTAGGCCTTTTCCCACCACCTTCAGTACCCACCTGTCCGTGGTAACAGCGACCAGGTGGAAAGGAAGTTCTGAGCCGCCTCTACGGGGAACCAGGGGTGAGGTGACAGGGATGGGCTGACACCCTCAGCCCATCACTGGCAGGCTTGAGGAGGGAACCGGCCGAGGGACCTCCTGGGCCTTTACCTCCCTGCTTCCTGTTGGAGAAAGCCGACGGCTTGGGTTTGGGATATCAAGGTCGAGCCTGCTGGCCCTGATGTTGCTGGGCCGGGCGCGCCGCAGGCGCAGAAGGACGAAAGGGCTTAGGCTGTGGCTTGAGGCATTTGTCCTTCTGAGCGGAAGAGACCGAGTCCAAGGTAGCATTGGACTTCTCAATCCTCTACAGGTGACCTTCCACCACAGGGCCGAAGAGGTCAGTCCCCAAAAAGGGAACATCCGCCAACTTGTGCTGGGTATCCGAGGTAAAGGTGGATATCCTCAGCCAAGCCCGACGACACATGGCCACTGTGGCCGCCACAGATCTGGCACATGAGTCCCTGATGTCTAACACAGTCTGGAGCTGCTGTTTGGCCACTGCCCTGCCCTGGTCCTGCACCTGCCTGACCGTAGTCTGCAGATCTGCGGGAAGATGAGGGACAACCTCATCCAGGGAGCCCAACAGGGTGTGAGAAAAATGTGCCATGAGGACGGCCGAACTGGCCTGACGAAGGCCAAGAGAGGACGTAGTATAGACTTTTCACCGCATAATCCAATTTCTTGGATTCCTTGTTGGGAGGTTTGTCCACATCCTGATGCTCCTGCACGCCGGAAAACGCTGTCGGTAACCAAATCTTCGCCGAGGGTGTTCCGAAAAACCAGACAGGGAACCGGTAGGGACCGCATACTTCCTGGCCAATCTGGCCGAAGGCACAGGGCAGGAAGCAGGACGCTGCCAAAGTTCCAAGGCCGGACCCACTATGGCTTCAGCCACCGGAAAGGCCTCCGTAGGAGAATCCCCTCGGTCCAGAATCTCTGTGAGGGGATACCTGGCCCATTTAGAAACGGGTTCGAGCTTCATCCCGGTGGACTCCGAGATGAGTCGAAGCAACCCTAAGAAGGATCGGAGGCTATCGCCCATTGACTGCCCTTCCCGAGGACTCCAAGTCCATGCGCTTGGAGAAGAGGGAGGAACCATCATTGACTCAGAAGAGTCCTCAAAGAGCTGCCTCGGCCTGAGCCACCCTCCACCTGCCGAGGTTTATCGGGAGTGAGGGTGACAGACAGCCTATGGGGCAAACCCAAAGCCGAATCGAGAATTTTTGTTCGAGCCCCAACTAATGGCTGTGGAGGCGGAGGTTCCACCAGAATCGGTGGGCAGTTGGAATTGGTCAACAACCGCCTGAGAACAGGCTCCTCGACTACAACGAGGGGTTGTTTCCTGCTGCTCCAGTGACAGCCACTTAATGGCCGGGAAGATGACTGGGTCGGCTTATTCCCGGTCAAAAGGAGCTGTTGCCACATAAGTTCCTCGTACCTCCGACGCAACTTGCGCCGAAGCCTCTCCTCGTCCGAGGAAGAGGATGAGGAAGAGCGGCAGCGCCGCTTGCCGCGGTGCCGAGACCGAGACTGCCTATGGCGGCGGGATCGTTGGACGCGCGAGGATGTCCGAGCGAAAGTCACGAAACTAGGCCGAGGAAGGCGAGAGAAGTGTCGAAATCGGCACTCCCTTTGGCTCGACGATCCTAATCAAGGCTCCGAACCGGAGGCACAGACAAGCCGATGGGATCCTCAACTCCCACCGGGAACTGGGAGGGGATTCTCAGCTTCCAGCCGACAACCTATCTAACGGTCGAGAAAAATCTCGACCACGCCGACGTGGAGTCTCGTCAACTGGCCTGACGGGACACCGTGAAGCCAGTGGCCGGTTGAGGGGTCGACCAGGTCGACTGGGTCAAGGCGAGGGGATCTTTCCCGCTCCCAAGAGCGCCGACAGAGAGACTTACTTTTGCTCTTTTGGACCTGGAAAAGGTCCCGAAGAAGTTGGACCTCACCCTGGTCGAGAGGGTCAGACAAAGCTCCTTTAAAGAAGCTGAGTACAAGGCACCGAGAGAGCTGGACAAATGCTGCAGCTCGGGAGAAGCGCTGCTACCGCTTCCTCTTCGAGGGCTATCATCTGTTTCAGTTGATCTGCCGAGCCCGCCACGTGGGACACCGGCCAATCGGGCTCTTTTAGATTTCACCGGTGGAATTCTTTTCTCGGGCCCCAGTTGTAATCGGCAGCACGGCCTCAAGGACGAGGCCGGCAAGGAAGAGCACAAGTCGCAGGCCTGTGGGTCGTGCTCAAGGCCCAGGGCAGTAGACGACGTGAGTGCGGATCCGCCCTAGACATCTTCTGCTCGCAAGGGCGCCCGAAAACCGGAGTCGATTGTCCATCGCAGCTCATGAGAGAAGAAGACCAAGTCTTTTAGCAAAAACTTTTGATTTCGACTTTCGAAGAATTAGGAACCAGTCTTAAACGCAGCGTGTTAAAGAGGGAACCTGAGCTTCCAAGCGGTAAGGAAGATCTGGCGTCACGGGGCGGAGCCGAGAGTTTTACCACCCGGGTGGGTGGGAGGAGCCAGCTTGAAGACCTTCCGGCAAGATTTAAAGCGGCAAGGAACCTGCCAATAAGTGTGGATGAACAACATATCCATGTCCCTAGAAATAGCTTTCTGGAGGGGATGATCTTACCTCAACTTACTCCTGAGCAACAAGAGGCTCTTATTGTTGAAATTATGAGGGATGAACTCCCGATGGCCATCGCTGGGCTTAAGTTGGGGAAGACAAGTGGCCCAGTTGGGTTTGCTGCTGAATATTATAAGGATATGGTAAGTCTTTTGGTGGAACCCCTATGGGAGCTGATAAAGGAGATGAGAGGGGAAGGGACACTACCTGCTACTTGCTATGATGCAGTAATCTGCCTACTCTTAAAGCCTGGTAAGGAACAAAATGAGTGTGCCTCATATCACTCTATACCTTTGATAAATTGCAACACAAAGATAATAGCTGAAGTCCTGGTGAGTCATTTGGAGCAGCTACATCCTAATTCGGTCCACTCCAATCAGACCAGTTTTGTGAAGTGCCGTCTGTCCTATCACAATGTACGTAAGCTCCTGAATGTGACGTGGTGGGTCTCTCGGCATCTGGGGCACACCTGTGTGCTGCCCACAGATGCCAAGAAGGCATTCGACCATACTGAATGGGAATAACTTTTCAAGGTTATGCACTGATTTGGTCTGGGGGAGGACTTTGTGGGTATGGTCAGGGCCTTATATGTTGCCCCAAGGGTGCGGATACTGGTTAGTGGCTCCCTTATGGATAGTTTTCCACTGTACCGTGGTACAAAGCAGGGATGTCCCCTCTCCCCTCTGCTATCCCCCCTCCCCCCCATTGTAACATGTATTGTTCTACTACTAGCCGGTGCTGGCACACATTCGGCTTTAGCAGCTATAATTTTCAATGCAGTGGTGCATGGCTTACAAGTTCTCACACTGTTTGATTATCTATTTATTCATTTGCATGGGTTACATCCATGTACACAATTTAATGTGCATAGTTGCTTTTATATTTATTTCTCTGCTGTTTACAGCTGTAACATGTTATTTTCGACTCTGTGTATTTTCAAGTGTTCTCCCCTTTCCCTTCCCCCAGGTCACATCTGGAAATGAGCTCTTGTTCGTTCAGTATGCCTTTCCTTGTGAAACTTTTAAATAACTAAATAAAAATTTGTATGGCAATCAGAATCAGGGAAGACTTAAACATTCAGGGTGTCGTGGGCTAATCAGGGAGGTCTCATAAACTCACCCTATATGCAGATGATTTGCTGTTATACAGTATGTTGCAGACCCAAACTACTCCATGCCGGTACTACTTCAGCTGATGGATGAGTTTTCCTTTTTTTCTGGGTACAACTCAATTTAAATAAATCAGAACTTCTTTCTCTGGGACAGAAGGGGAGGGGCAGGATTCAAGAAATACTTGGGGTCTGCGGCCGCAAGAATCCCAGTTCACTTTACCAGTTAAACTACATACCACTTATCACAATGATCTTAGGTGATTTATCTGATTGGAAGGGGCTGCCAATCTCTTGACTGGGGTGGCTTAACATACTAACATACTAATTGCCAGCAGATTAGGCCTTACAGTCTATCGAGTCTGCTCGAACCTCAGATCCCTAGTTGGGTGCCGAGGCCCCCCCCTTGTGTTCCAGAAACCCCTATCATCCACCCCGCCCCCGGGCCAGGCCATCATCTGATACATCCACTTTTTGTGTCTGTCCCACCCTCTCTTGAAGCCCTCCACTGTGGATCTCTGAACCAGCTCGCCAGGCAGCATTCCAAGGGTCCACTACCCTCTCAGTGAAAACCTCCTCTTTCCCCTCACCCTTCCACCTTCCAACTTCAAACCATGCCCTCTGGTGATACCCCCTGCTTTCGTCTAAAGATCCCTCCATGTTTACCCTATTTATTCCCTTGAGGTACTTTGAAGACCTCAATCATGTGCCCCCTGTCTCTCCTCTCCTCCAATGAAAACAGGCAGAGCTCCTCTAGTCTGTCCTCATATGTCAAATCCCTAGTCCTTGTATCATCTTTAGTTGCCTCCTCTGTACCCTCTCCAGGAGCTGTGTGTCCTCTTCAAGTGTGGGTCTCCAGTACTGCTACATGTACTTCAAGGTGGTCTAACCAGTCCATTGTACAGCAGCAGAATCACTTTCCTGCTCCTAGAGGTGATCCCCTTACGATGCATCCCAACATCCTGTTTGCCTTGCTAGCCGCTCTCCTGCATTGCTCAGAGTTATTCATACATGCATCCACCATGACCCCTAGGTCTTTTTCCCTTGTTGAGGCCTCCAGCGCCTCCCCTCCCAGGGTGTACTTGTGTTTAGGGTTTCCCCACCCAAGATGTAACACCTTGCACTTGGTGATATTGAAATTTAATTTCCATGTGTGAGCCCAGCTTTCCAGGGTGTCCAGGTCCCCTTGTAGGGCCAACCTCCCCTCTTCCCCTCAACTACTGCTCCCATCTTGGAGTCATCAGCTAAGAGACTCATTTCACACTCTATACCCTCCCTGATGTCCGATATGTATGCATTAAACAGGATCGACCCAGGACTGAGCCTCATGGTACCCCACTGCCGACCTTTCTAGGGTTTGAGAGCTCCCCATCAACCACTACTCTCTGGGTGCATCCAGCTAGCCAGTTTTCAATCCATCTGACCATCAAAGGGCCTACTCCCAACCCCGTCAGTTTCTCCACTGGACCATTGTGGGGGACGGAGTCAAATGCCTTGCTGAAGTCCAAGAATAACATCTACAGGCTTTCTCCTGTCCAGTTCTGATGTTACCCATTCGTAGAACTCCACAAGATTGGTTTGACATGATCTACCTGGCACAAACCCATGTTTCCGATTATCCAGACCTCCCACCTCCTCCAAGTACACCCCCAATCATTCCTTTAGTATACTCTCCATTAATTTTCCCACCACCGAGGTCAAACTGATGGGTCTATAGTTACCCGGTACTTCCCTCGACCTCCCTTCATGGATTGGCACCACATGTGTCAATCGCCAATCCCTAGGTACCCTCCCCGTCTCAAGCGACCTATTGAAGAGCTCCACTTAACCTAATTAAAATGAATATTTTGCCTAGGTTGGTATATACTATTCAGATGCTTCCGATGACTATCACTAGAGAGGATATGAAGCTCCTGGAGGGGCTTTTTCCTCTTTCCTGTGGTAGGGGAAACATCCCCATATGAGCCTGCAACACCTTAAAGTGGACATATCTAATGGGTGACTCAATTTCCCAGACCTGAGGAGCTACTACATGACAGCACAATGCCGATATATCCAAAATTGGGTACATAGACTGCCTGAAGCCAGTTGGTTGGGTTTAGAGGAAGAGGGCAGTTCTGGGTGCCTAACTGCCTTTCTTGCCACATGGAGGTGGCAGGCTTACACCAGGCAGGGCTCGCCTAACCCCTTGGTGAGCTGGACCTTGGATGCATGGGGACTCCTGAGGTGCCACAGAGAGAACTTGAAAGAGAAGACATTATCAGTCTTGGTGTTCCAAAAAAACCTTTTTCCTGCCTGCACTGGAGGATGTAGGTTTTAAGGAATGGGAGACCAGGTGTATATATTGTCTGGGTACTTTATATACCCAGGAGGGGACTCATACCTTTACTGAAAATTCCAGGAGGCCATAGGGATCCCACATTCCCACTTCTTCCGATACCTGCAGGTACGGGATTATGGGAAAGGGATTGGCAGGGAACAGGTGGCTGCATCCCCGCTGGCACAAATTGAACAGATTGTGCAAAGGGCCAAGAAGGACCCTAGGGGTTTTGTAAGGAAAATAGTGCAGCACGATAGACAGTTCTACCTTTAAACTGCAATTAAAACAAAGCAGCTGTGGGAGAAAGATCTAGGGATAGCCATCAGAGAATAAGACTGGAGACTGCTATTAAAGTCACATGTGGGGGTCCTGATTTGTAATTAGTACAAAGAATCCCAATATAAGTTCATTCACTGATTATATTGCCCCCCCCCCAGTAATAGTGCACAGATACCACCCCACGATCTCCCCAATATGCAGAAGAGGTCACGCGGCTCGTGGCATGTACTTGCATTATTTTTGGACATGCCCATTGCTGCAGGCCTTTTGGAAAGCTGTAGCAAGTGAACTCTCGAATATAACAGGGAGACAGATACCAGTAACTCTGGTAGCTTTGCTGTTTGGCATGGAGAACATGGGGGAGGAGAGCTGGGGATAATACCCCAGATGGACTAGAGTAGTATTAATTTTGGCACATCAATGTCTCATGAACACTTGGGTATGCTGTGCCTCTCCCATGGCTAACCAATGGAGAAAGCTATCTGTCCAGACTCTGGCCATGGAATGCCTCTCTTTTGTTTTGAAGAGGGGGGTGTGAGAGCTTTCCCATGACCTGGGAGCCCTTCCTGTACTCCCTGTCTCCTATGGAAGCCCACATTGTTCATGAAGGGGTAGTGTAAGTGTGCTTTGCAGAGACCGTTGGGGGTGCAGTGGTGCCTTGCCTTCCCTCAATTGCTGGCATTGGTGGCGGATCACCTTTTTAGTACTTACCTGCGGCCACAAGTTTTCTTCATGTGACTGATATCTCTGCCACATAATAAACTCTCATTGTCTGTTATGACCTTTAGGTGTTAGACTTTAACTCTGCTAGATGGACCAACTGTTTATATGTACGTTTGTATTTTCTTTATTCATTTATTATTAATTTTTTATTTTTTACGAATATTTGAAACTAAGTACATGCTATACATAGATACAGATACAGTTTTGTGATGGTCTTTCTAGGATCATCATATCAGCTAGGCTAGTTCTCTATTCGTACCATCATTCTGTCAGCATTGGTATGAGTGTGTTTTTTATTGTACTGTATCTGTATGGTTTTATAAATTCAATCTGGTAAAAATGATGATACAAAAAAAACTGTGTACAAAGGCAGTGAGAATCTGGGACCTGGCATACACTTTACAAGCAGACATTTATGCGGTGCACTTGCCAGGCAATGACAATGTTCTCACAGCTTCTCTAAGCAGAATCAGTCAGGAAAATCACAAATGGGCCTTAACAGTCAGGTTCTAGTTACAGCATTCAGAAGGTGGGTTACTCCTAAGATAGACCTAGTCACGTCTTGGGAAAACAGCTAGAGGGACAGTCCTAGAGAACCATCTAGTCCTGGATAGGACAGTGAAGTTCCTCTATGCCTTTCCTCCATCTCTACTCATCCACAAAAGTTCTCCTAAAACTCAGGAGGGAATCTGCAGTAATGATCCAAATAGCTCCAGAATGGACCAGACAGACTTGGAGTTCAATTATGTTGATCATGTCAAGCAAACCTCCAATCAGCCTGCCACTGAGTTATAATCTTCTGACCATATCCCAGGGAAGGATAGCAATCCCAAACCCCAAAACACTAGCCTTAGGGCATGGTTTTTGAGGAGCTAGAATACTCTGATTTAAATCTCTCAGAGGAAACTCTAAAAGTGCTTAGAGTTTCAAGGAAACCAGCAACCAGGAACATATACTTAAAGAGATGTTCTTACTGGTCTACTCCCAAAAGCATAACTCCAATAGAAGCAGGGTTACCTACAGTTTTGGAATACTTGGCACACATGCAGTCATCAGGCTTAAGACCATCAACAATAAAGGTGCACTTAACAGCAATGTCAACCTACACATCAGCAGGAAAGGTAAAGTCATTGACCTCTCAGCCCACTTTCAGGAGTTTTTTTAAAGGCCTTAGTCACTTGTATCCACCCATAAGGGACCCAATCCCACTATGGGGTCTCAATGTCTGCCTTGCCTAGCTTATGGAGGCTCCATTCGAGCCTATAGATACTGCTGACTTAAAATATGCCACCACATGATGAACCGTATTCTTGATTGCCATGACCTCTGCTAGAGGAATTTCATACCTAAGGTGGTGCTTGAATTTCACCTGAGCCAGTCAGTAACATTTATGGTACTTTACCCACAGCACTTCAGTCCAGATGAGCAAACATTACACAGCCTTGACTTGAAACAAGTTCTGAGCATCCTTATGGATTGGACATAAAATGTCAGATCCAAAAACACTGAGCTTTCTGTTACCTGTGGTAAGGTTGGCAACGTTAAACTAGCTTCCAAGATGTCTGTCTCTCACTGGATAGTCACTTGCATTCAGTTCTGCTGTGAAAAAGCAGGAAAATGCCACCTAGAGGCTTAAGAGCACACTCTACAAGGGGCACCTCTGCCTCTTTGGTATCCTCAAGAGACATCCTTTTATTATGTATTTGCAAAGCAGCTACCTGGAAAACAATATACACCTTCACAAAGCACTGCTATCTGGACATACAGGCCAGAAGGAATGCCAGCTCTGGAACTGTTGTACTGCAGAATCTTTCTTCCAAAGGAGGTTCCAGACCCAGCCTCCCAAGGTACTGCTGTTTAGTCTGCATAGAGTGAAACCATAAGCGAGGGATTCCTAGGGTTAGAAGAAAAAAATACTCACCATAGTAATGTTGTTTCTTCTCAGGGATCTCTCACTATGGTATCACTCTCCCACCCTGCCTCCTCTTCCAGAACCTGAAAATAGGTTCTCACAATAATCAGTTAGTTTTACTTAAGCTGCATGAGCATTAGTATTGCGTTTTTTCTACACTACAACCGTAAGTTGTGTTTTCTACATTTTACAGTTACACGTCTGCTTTAATGTGATTGGTGTTTTTTTTTTTTTATTGAAATCTGTATTACATTTCTGGAGCCTTTTAGCTAGATCCATTAGCCACTCTGACTAAGTAAACAAATCTGACAATTGCCAGGCTGGAAGGTGGCTGCAGAGTTCTTGGACTCCTATTCTAAATTCTAAGTTCTATTATTAGAATAGGATCTATTTCTGGGGCATATGTCTGTATGGAAATTAATGCATAGAGTGAAACCATAGTGAGGGATCCCTGAGAAGAAACAACATCACTATGGTGAATACTTTTTCCTTGTTCCTTGAGCAGGTCCCATAAGTTCACATTTTGGGACCTGGAAAAAGTCAAAAGGAGTCAAAGGAGCAGAAATTATTATCAGAGACTCCTTAAATGAAAAAGCTTCTGGATTTCTGATTTTGGGGCTAGGAACAGATCAGGGCTTATGAGGGAACTGGATTTGATTCCCTTTCTGTAAAAGTAAGTTGTCCATCTGTATACATTGTATAAATTTACTTGAGCATAGATTACGCTCCCCCCCCTTAATGTTCCTTCCTGTCCATTTGTTTCCACCCAAGTCTTCTGTGCCTTATGTCCCCTATGTTTTGATTTTCCACCCTCACCTCCCCTCTTTCGCCCCTCTCCCATTCAACAGCTGATTGATCCAATGCAGAACAGGGAAGTCCTTTCTGTACCATAGCATGTATAAAAGGAGATAGTTTTCAGTTGGCAGCACCTTTAAAAACATCATGTGGTGACATGAAATGTTGGTCCTATAGGCAAGTTTTATTTGCTCACCTGACATTCTGCATGGTCTTAGCACATTAAATAAAACTGAAGCACTTCAACAAACTTCACCTCCACTGTTTTCCTGTTCAGCAAGTGTTTGACGTCTGCAGGGCACAGACCACTATTGCAGTTGCTATTATCAGTGCAGTTCCAAACAGCAGAAAGGGTAAGTGCTTGTTTTCTGCTTTTTTGAGATTAAAACTCAACGCTATTCAACTCCTTCTGTCGCTTTGCTCTTGCCTGTCTGCTAAGTACTCACCACTGTGACCTCTACAACGCCCTCTCCTTCCCCTCTCTTGGGGACAGATACCTTGCGCATAGTGTCTCTTTAACTGGAAAGTTTGGGCTTGGCTCCCTACAACCCTACCTCCACTCTTTCCTTTCCACCCCTCCTACCCCCTCCTACTCCCTCCACAACTCCCCCTTTAGAACCCTTACCCTCACTTCCCAGCTTTCCACTTCATGGAGAGCAGCCTTCTCATCACTTTCCTAATATTTGGAACTCCCTCCCCATAGATATCCGCTCTGCCCCACCTATTCATTCATTTTTTTTTTTTTTTGAAATTTAAGTTTATTGATTTTACATACAAAACATAACACTAACATATGTCAAACAGATAGAATACAGATAATACACGTAAAACCAAAAAGAAAAAGAAAAGAAAACCCACCAACAAAACCCTCCCCCACCCCACATGTCAAAGCCTCCCCAAATCCCTCCCTCCACCCATTACCCACCCCCACCCCATATCCCCTTCCTCCCACTCCTCCCTCCACCCAAAACTAGTGTGCCAACAGGCATTGCCTTCAAACTGAATAAGTAAAGGTACCAACCGCCTATACCTATGCTTCAGCCCCAACAGTAGAGAACACATATGACAATATGGCAAGACATAGATTGTCTATGTGGGCATTAGAGAAAGGGCCAAGAACTCATTGGTGCAAATATAGCGCCTGCAGTCTACCCCATCTTTTCTGAAACAAGTCCAGGCGTACAGCGTAGGGCTGGCTACCAGACTTTCAGAATTAAGGTAAAGAAAGCTCAGCCAGCCATTCAGCATATGTCAAAGCCAATTAATCAGTCCAGTGTCTAAGGACCAGTCTCTTGACTGCCATGGACACCAAGGCCATGTGATACTGGCGGCCACACTATCCATGCTAGAGTAGTCACCAGAACACAAATCTCAGGGGTAAAAACTTGAGAGACCTAGCAGGGATCTAGATTATCTCGGATAGAAGACCACAGAGGCCACCTTGCAACAAGACCAGAAAATATATAAGGAATCCCTTCATCCTGCATACATCTGGAGCAGGTAGGGTGTGGGAGCTTCTTAAGCTTGAAAAGCTTCCTAGGAGTGTAGTACAGATTGTTCACAATGTAATATTGGGTAAGCCTTAGTCTATCTTGAGTATGGTACCTATGAAGGTCCTTCCAGATGCGAGGCCAATTTGAGGTAGCCTCAGGCAGCAATGAGGACCAGATACTAGAGCCCCTAACGGGTTCCAGAAATTTATAATTTAAGAGAAAGGAGTAAATTAACGAGATGGAATGCGGTTTAGAGGCAAGGGTTTTTATTTGAGACAGGAAGGGGTAGACCATTGATTCACTGAAGGAGGTGCCAAATTTCTCAGCAATAAGATGCCTTAACTGGTAAGTTTTGAAAATCTGAACATTCGGAATGGCATATTTTGCAAGTATGTCAGCTGAGGAGAGAAGAGATCCTTGGTCGTAAAAGTGTTCCAGCCTGGTTTCCCTAATTTGTGGAAGCCACTCGGAAGTGATCATTGATTTACCCAACTTAATATTAGGATTAAGAACAACTGGTTGGCCCAAGTCCCGCCCAGAGAAGATATTCATAAAACGCAAACATTGAAAAAGAGATTTAAGAGATACAAGAATCGTACGGTCCGCAATCCACTGCGAAGTTACCGATAAAGAGTTATAAAAAATTGCATGTGTGTCCAGCTTAGCCTCCGAAAGAATCGACCTTTCAACTTGGAGCCAGACCGGCATGGGAGATCCGAGTTCATTGGAAGCCATCTCCTAACTTAGCAAGGTGAGCCGCCCAATGGTAAAACAGAAGATTAGGTAACGAAACCACCTTTTCTTTAGGAAGGATAACTTAGAGAAAGAACGCTTAGCTCCCTTGCCCGCCAAATGAAGTTAGAAAACATCACATGAAATTGCTGAAAGTAGGAGACAGGCAGCCATAGATTTAGCAAGTTAAGGGGGTAGAAGACACGGGGGAGAACATTCATTTTAATGATATTGATTCGGCCCCAAAGAGAAATGGGAAGGGTGGACCAGCGCAGTAAATCCTGCTGTATGAGACCTTTAATATTGTCCAAATTAAGCTTCCTAAGGAGGGAAAACTCTGTCGAGAAGTAAATCCCTAGGTACTTGATCGATCTGGGAGACCATCTCATACCAAAATTTACAAAATCCTGCTTATACGTGAAAGCATTTAGTGGAAAAATTTCAGATTTAGAAATATTTAATCTATATTGAGAGAGGGCCCCGTACTGCCTAATAACCTCTAATGCCGCTTTTAAGGAGTCAGCAGGGCATTCAACATGCAGGAGTATATCATCCGCATATGCAGAAAGAACCAGCTCCCGCTGTTGCACTAAACAGCCTTTAATAAGTGGAGAAGATTTAAGCCTGACGAGAAGGGGTTCCAAATATAAATTAAAATAGAAAGGGTGAAAGAGGGCAACCCTGCCTAGTACCAGTGTACAGCCGGAAAAGCGAAGAGAAGACCCCATTACAATATATCTTGGCCGAGGGGGAGCTATAAAAGATCTGAACCCACTTTAAAAAGGAGGCCGGGAAGCCCATCCTCGCCATCACAGCCCAGAGAAAGGACCAGTCCACTCGGTCAAAGGCCTTCTCTGCATCTAACGAAACTAAAGCCATGGGACAACGGGATATTTGTGCATGCTGAGAGATGTGAGACAAAGTTCTTAAGTGATCCGATGGCGATCTAGAATACACAAAACCCACTTGCTCCGGACTAAGCAAACCAGTCCAGACCTTCTTGATTCTTTCAGCCAGGACCTTAGAGAAGATCTTCATGTCATAATTCTGAAGGGATATAGGCCGCTAGCTTGCTGGGTCTGTAAGAATTTTATCGGGTTTGGGAATTAAAATAATAGTGGCCTCAAGAAGAGTGGGATCTATAAGACAGGAAGAGGAAAGGTATTCATATAGCCTAGAAGTATAGGAGTGAGCTCTTTAGAAAAACCTTATAGAAATTGGCGGGGAAGCCATCAGGGCCCGGTGCCTTATCTGAAGCCATAGAGGCAGTGACCTTCTCTATCTCATCAAGAGAGAGGGGAACAGTCAAAACCTCTTTGTGAGATGGCAAAAGTTGAGGGATGTCAGTGTCATCTAAGTATGCTGCAATGTCCGAGAGAGAGGCAGGAGATAGAGGCAGACTATATAATTCCTTATAATAATTCTCAAAAACTTGAGCAATTCCTCTGGGAGAAGTTTCTATGGAGCCAGTGGGGGACTGTAAAGTCGGGATTATCCGTGAACCTTCCAATGCCCGGAGACGCAAAGCTAGAAGTTTCCCGGCTTTTGCCCCATGATCCAAATATTTAGCTTGGGTCCTAATAATACAGTACTCTGCTTTCTCCTTCAGGAGATCAGTGTATTCATTCTTAGCTTCCAGGAGGGCCTCCAGAGACGATAACGGAGAAGTTGGGGTGTAAGCAGCTTCTAAGTCTTTAATTTTATTCACTAAAAAGAAAGCTCGGGCTTGTCGGGCTTTTTTCCTTGCAGAAGCTATCTTTATTAACTGACCTCTGAGATAGCATTTTAGAGAACACCAGATCATATCAAATCTCGGGGTGGACTCAAGGTTTTCTGCAAGGAAGGAGGAGATCAGGGATTTTATCTGGACACCAGTATGGGGATCTTTGAGCAACTGGGTATTAAGCCTCCAGGTAGTGTCCCGACAAAATCAGGGTCCAGGGAAATTTTAATCCATACTATTGCATGGTCCGAGAGGATGATCGACCAATGCCAGACTGAAGGAAACCAGGAAGGAGAACTTTACTGAGCAAAATATAGTCAATTCTTGACCTTGACCCATGGGGCTGAGAGAGAAATGAGAAATCCCGAAATGAGGGGTTAGAGAGTCTCCAGGGGTCGCACAGCCCTAACATCGACAAAAAATCCTGTAGAGCCCTTTGGACAGATGTAGGGGGTCTGTTATCTTAGGGATCTCTATCCAACATATGTGAAGGCGAGACATTCCAGTCCCCTCCCAAAATGAGTTGCGAGGGGAGGAGAACGCTAATTTTATCGGCTAAACTCATAAAGAATTCAGGACTCCCCCCAACAGGCCCATAGATGGAACCCAAAACTACTGTTCTCCCACTTAGGGTACCTTTAACCAAAACAAACCTCCCGTCCGGGTCCAGTACGACCAGGTCCCTTATAAACGGAACATGTTTTTTGATGAGGACAGCTACCCCTTTGCTAAAATTGGATCCTCCCGCCACATAGATCTGCAAGAAACCAGATCGAGATAACCACTTAACCTCCATTTGACCTAAGTGGGTTTCTTGAAGGAAAAGTATGTCTACCTGCAGTAAGGGGCAGTGATTAAAAACCTGAGTTCTTTTGACCCGTTCCCTAAGCCCACGCACATTCCAGGACGCTATTTTAATAGCACTTGTAGCCATTTTAAATAAAGAATGAGAGGGAAGCAAAACCTGAGATATCCAGACGTGAAACAGAGATAACAGCACACTAGAACCCCAGAGACCCAAATCCCCACATCCTGCCAAGATAAACCAGAAAGAAATAACACCAATCCAACAGAAATTATCCCAGTCAAGAAACGGTCATAAAAATATCTAATTAGGCAGGTTTTTCCTCCCCCATCAAACTGCAGACCCCAAAAGTCCAACCCTTCCCAGCTTGCCATCGAGGCCCTTAGACCTATCCACCACTTAACAGTGTCCAATACAGTCCAGATCCTAAACTGCTTAAGTAGAACAGGCAAGCTGGCCCCTTCCCTCCCCATCCCCCCTTCCCACCCCTCCCTTCCTTCCATCCCATCCCTCCCCCCAAAACCTCCTCCCTAATTAAACCCACCAAAAACTATATACAGTGTGGTACCAGAATATGAAGCCATCAGAACTACAGCCAGGAATCCAAAGTTCTGAGTACCACCTCCCAGTGCGAATCCAGAGCCTTCTAATATATAAGGAACCATCAAGAACAGTAGTTGTCTAGAGAAATCTCCTGGAGGAAAAAATCCTCCTAGCCCACACAGCATGGCCCAACAACCAACCTGCCAAAAGGCCTGGATTAGCGATCCCCTCCATAGGTTCAGCGACTCAGCTACCACCAGGAGCCAGGCTAGAGAGCCCCCCCCCACCATCCATCGTCATAAATAAAAGGACAAAGCCACCAAGGCAAATAGTGGTTGAAGATGTCCACAGCCTCCTCCCCGTTTAGGATCAATAATAAAAGATACCCCAACAGTAAGGAAATTACTCGTTTACTCACTCCATGAAGCGAGGCAAAGAAGGGTGAGCTACAGGCAGGCTAAATGGGTCGCGGGGTAGGAGGCTAACCATCAACCAGGCCGCATGTTTCCGAGGGGTATTAGACAGCAGTAGGACCAAAATCAGGTCCCACACCACTAAACAGAACCACCGGGAAACCCCCCCTCTGATGTACAGTTCCGGAAAAGGACCAATCAGCCCATACTAGCGGCCTACCACACTCTGCACAGCCCACCAGGATCCCACCACCCAGCAGGAGCCCAGAGACCGCTGGAGCAGGTAAAAAACAAAAAGGGGGAAAGCATACTAGTCAGCCAGAAAAATGGGCGACAAGGGCATCAGGGCATAATGTTTTGTTCAGAGAGAAGGGGAGAGAAAACCTAAACCGAGAAAAGGGGAATAGAAAAAACATGATCAACAAGTCCCATGTCGAAACTCTCCAAAGCACAGTCCAGACATATTATCTGCAGCACACTTCAACCCTTCGGCTTGAAAAGGTCAGGAAGCTTGTCAGCGAGATCTCTTTGGGCCGTCTCCGGCGAGTCGTATCCGTGGGTAGCGTTGCCTACTGTGACTCTGAGGGTAGCGGGGTAGACCATCCTAAACGGGATAGATGCTGCGATTAGTTTTTGCACAATAGGATGGAATGCCGCTCTCTTGTCTCTCATCTCCTTAGGGAGGTCCTGAGCAATCTGCAGGTGGGCTGACCCCAAGAAATTGATTGCAGATTCCGGCTTTATTAAAGACATGTTGCCTCTCAACATAACTTAAAATTTAATGATTATGGGCGTGGGGATCCCGATGGTGGTCGAGGTCTCAGCGACCTATGGGCCCTCTCAAGATGGTAGTTCGGTTAATCGGTGAGGGGCCTACTATTTTGATTAGAAAACGTTGCAGGAAGGCCATCAGATCTGGCCCTTCTTCCAGCTCTAGGAGGCCCAAGAGGACGAGAAGGTTATTCCTTCATTGCGACCCTCCAAGTCTTCAGTTTTTAACTGGAGTTTCCGCACCTGGAGGGTCAATCCAGATATTTCCGCCTCAGCCTTCATCTTCCACTGCTCCAGGGAAAGATTTTGCTTCAGAATCTGATACCCTCATAGTGAGGGAAGAAAGATCCCTAGCAGCGACTTTAGATCCACAGTAATATCTTGAAGGATGGATCTTGTTGGGGCCAGCTCTTGTAAGAATTTGTCTTGGTCAGTAAACTGGACGTTTGTGGCTTATCTCCGACTCTCTCAGATCAGCACCCGCTTGATTCCGGCGGTTTCTTTATTCGATTCTCGAAGTGCGTAGGCGGCGTATGTCTAGCGTGACCTGCTTCTATCCCCCTCATCTCTCACAGAACACTCAAATAGTGACCCAGATATGCCTGAAGGTCAGTAAATAGAGCCTGAGTGCTTCAAAAAGTGCAATCTGGCTGCAATAGGGCTTTTAAAACCATAGATTTCGGCAGTTAGGGCGTCGGGAGGGGAGAGCTCTATGCCTAAGCTGCCATTTAGTCAGCTGCCATCACGTGACTCTCACCTATTCATTCTTTATCTCTTCTTGTTCAGCACTACATTTCCCCCTCCTGCAACTGCTCCTGACCAACCTCCCCTTCTTCATTCCTCTCTGCCCATCCTTCTTTATTCCTGTCTGCCCATCCTTCTTTATTCCTCTCTGCCCATCCTTCCTTATTCCTCTCTGCCTCTGTTTCATTTTCCCACTGCTCAACTTCCCTTTACCCCTCCCTAGGCTTGCCTCTAACTTATAGCACTAGCTGGGTTTTGTATCAAGTAGTGTTCACACCCCTAGGGTACTGCTCCAGGGTGAGGCTAGCCTTCCCCACCACCTCCTCACTCTCTTAAATTCTTACCTTTTGCAATTTCTTTCTCCACCCTCCCCCTCTTGATCCCAATCACCCCTTCCCCCAACTTACCACCCCACCTCTGTTGTGTCAGTATCCTTTTTGCTCTCTCCTGCCAATCCCCTTGCGGAGTTTTCATCCTGAAGGGGTGTAGTTACCACCCCACCTCTGTTGTGTCAGTATCCTTTTTGCTCTCTCCTGCCAATCCCCTTGCGGAGTTTTCATCCTGAAGAAGTGTAGTTACCACCCCACCTCTGTTGTGTCAGTATCCTTTTTGCTCTCTCCTGCCAATCCCCTTGCGGAGTTTTCATCCTGAAGGGGTGTAGGTCCAGTCTATCCCTTATTGTTTCCCCTGCAAATCCCCTTGTAGAGTTTACATGCCTGACGGGTGCAGGCTTATCTGGCTATCCTGCCATCTCCCCCATTCCCCTATTCTGTGAATGTTCTCTTTCTACCACCACGTGTTTAAAGCAATATACTGTATATATATATATATATATATTTGATGAGTTTGGGTATATGTTTATAATTACGTTCTTGAGTACTAAGTCAGTGCGTGTGTAAATGATAACCAAAAAGGATGTATGTATTCAATCTATAAATGATGACAAGTACTGCCTGCCTATCCCACACGTATGTTTGGTATTTGCCTTAATGTTTTATGTACAGACTTACCTCTATGTATATTTTTTATTTTGATTCTGTATTCAGTATTGTATCCCCTCTTCCCTTATCCCCAAGATGCATCTGGAAATGAGCTATTGTAGCTCAGTATGCCTTTCCTGGTGAAACTTTTCAAATAAATAAATAAATAACTATTCACTTCTTTTTATCCCCCATATCATTCTCTTAACTATAGCTAGGCAGTCCTTCAGCATATCTTCCCTACATTATAGAACAACCTTCCTCCAGCTCCCTGTTTCACTGATTTGCTCTCATTCTTCAAACCCCACTTATTTGCCCTTGCTATATATAACTCCTGATCATTTTCCATTGACTATCCTGTTCAATGATTCCTAAACATGTTGCTTTGCTTACTAACATGGACTGCTATATACTGCTGATTTATTCATTTTCTCAGTAACTCTGTATTCCAGTGTGTTGCTTTAATAACATTACTTATTCTTATTTAAGTCCCTCTGTTCTTGTTTTAGTATCTGTTCTTATATTTTACATAATCCTACATTTCTTCTTGATGGGAATGTATAGTATTGTTAACCAGTGTAAAGCATTTTAGAATATGTTTACATGAAAGACGCTGCATCAAAAAACATGTATTGTATTGTATTGTACTGTAGCAGTCATCTTAAATTTTCTAAATAATTGGCAGAATGAACCTGACAGTTAAGAGGAGCATATACTATATCACAGTTGACCTCGCCACTGAAACAGTCAATAATCTACTCAAAAGTTGGCAATGATCACTTACATACAAAAAAAAGGGGGAACTTGTATTTTATGTCCATCCTGTATGGAATGTTCCAAAGGTAACATACAGTTCTACTGAAAATAATTTTCTAAATGTGACTAGTGTTATTGATTTTTGTGTCTATCTAGATAGATTTGCTTTTAATGGAAATATTCAAACATTTTAATTATCACATTTTACATGGATCCCAAATGTGAAATGTGATATGTCCACCCAAAAGCATTAATAATGACTCTGTGGATTTAGTGAAAAAAAAGCTGTTAGTTGACACATCTCTCCCATGTTGCCTGCTGCGTTCCTTCTGTGACATCTATTGTTATGTATGCAGAAATATCTTCTACTTCAAACTAAATCTTCTAGTTCTCTGATTAATGCTTTGCAGGGTGGGTAATTCTTAATCATGTATTAAACAAAATCATACTGGCAGAAAAGGCAGAGGTTCATTACAGGGCATCCTCTCAAAATAACTCCCAATGTTTGCTAAATTTTAGATTATTCCAGAACATCTGGCCAATGCTGAAGCGTCTGTGTACAACTCAATTATGCCTCATATGAGTCAGGGAAAATTAGATTTTCAGGAAGCAGTTATTTCTGATGTTATTTAAAGAGTAATGCCTTGTACTGTTTCAAGACTACGTGCAATGCCCTCACAGAGCAAAATTAAGTTATCTTAAATGCAATCATGTTCTATAAACTTTAGAACTGATGTACCTAGTTTTCCAGCTCAGAGGACTGAAGTACAGGGCCTAAACCCATACTCATTTGAGGAGAGAAGGGGATGTGATAATAACTTACAAATATATACTAGGCATTACAAGGTAGACATTAACGGATTTATTTAAGATAGAATGGCAGACAGCCACGAGGAGTCACAGTATCAAACTAGATCCAATTATGATGAATGCACTGAATATGAAATTCAAACTGGATACCTCAGGTTTTAGAGGGACCCACTTCAGATAAAGGGGGACATTTTTAGAACAGATGGGAGGAAATACTTCTGCACTCAAAATGTAATTACTTCATGGAATGAATTGGTAATAGAAATGTATGTATGTGTGTATGCATTTATTTATTTATTTATTAATTCTTTGGTAATCAGGTAAGGCCCACTAAGTACAAGTGCCTGCTTTCAGGGGTGACCTGGAAGCACTGGGGAGGTTAAGTGACTTGCTCAGAGCCACACAGTATGCAAGTGGAGGTTGTGAGAATCAATCCTAGGTCTGCTGGATGTACCAATCTCATTTGTCGCTTGTTACTCTAACCTCTAGGCTATACTGCCAGCCCCAATTAATAATAATAATAATAATTGTCAGTGAAAATAAGATGAAATTTAAGACAAAGATAGATTTATTATGAATGATGGTAATCTTATGTAACCCCTAGATGGCGTTATCCCAGGAGCTACTACCCCTGCCTGATTTGCCACTAACAGGTTGAGGGGCCTGGATCCAATGGCGGGTGCCTCCACCCAGAGGTCAGGGTTTGCAATAGTTAAACTAACTTGGTCACAGCCCTCTGGGACACTGCAACCCCCCTTTCTTCCCACTAGTGGCCCACACAATATATCAGAATTACCTTCAATATACACTTACCCCAGGTCTGGTTCCGCACTGGGACCTCCTGTGAAATAAGATACAGTGCAACAATCACAGTACAGTACTTTAACATAGACAAATACCTCAGGCAGTATAACTTTACTGAAACAAGCAGCTCTGATTTATTTAGGGGGATATAACAAGGACAGGGAAATCAGGTTAATTAGCTTGTCACTTTACTATATCTCTATGGCTCTGTGCATTAGGCCTATCCTTACCAGTTACTGTCCCTGGGTACCAAGCCCTAGTGGCTAGTCCAAACCGTGGCAGCTGGTAGGGCCCTTTACACAGTGAAAAGAAAAATTAGCTTAAACAGTCAGCAGTACAGTGATTCCATTTGGATTTAATGTGGCAATTCAACAGGAGCTACCCTGAATTAGTACTCATGACCTCCAAACAAGAGATAGGGTCCTTCAACGTCAGCAGGGCTACTTTTGAGCTCCACGAGACTCTTCACACATTTATATGGTAAAAAAAGAAAGTACTATACCAGGCAGGCTGCTTCTCTATCCCGATCGCAATTACTGCACAATACCGGAGAACACACAGCAGATTCAGTTCCTGACAGACCGAGTGCAATTCTAACAATTTCTTCAGTCTTCTACAGGTGAGCCTGGTTTCTACTCTTCAGAGATCCTTTGATTCTTTTCACAGGATGGATTCAGTCCTAACAAGCAGTTACACAAGCTGCAGACCGGAACTCTGGGCCTTACACACGTTTTTGACTGAAACTGTGCACTGAAGGAGCACAGGGTTTCTTTCCCTTCACTGCCAAAGCTAAACTGAAACTCCAACAGACAAAACCGGCACTTCTTTGAGTTCCTCCCAGTTCTTGACTGGATTGGCTGTCACCACAATAGACTGCTGCTGTTGGTCCAAAAGGCGCCTAAGTCTAAACTACATCTCCCAGAGTCACTGCCCATGCAATCCTCTTGTGGCTGGCTCAGATTATGAGTCCAAGTTCTGATTCGTCCAAGGCACCATTTTAGAGCTAGCTTACCCCACACTGATTGGTCCAGTTCAGCAGTTCAAAACCAGAATGGGGAACTAGGCAAACACAGTTCTGACTGTAAAGAAAGCAGGTTAGACAAACTGTATTTTCATTATTACTCTAAATTATTTCTGGCAAACAGTTACATCTTTCAGATAGGTTCCCTTTGCACTCCTAGTGACTGCAAAAATAGAGTGAATTGGCAGCTCGAGTGGTACTCAAACAGAGAAGCACACAGTCTCCCCATACAACTAATTATGTCTGCAAGCAGACAGCTCTTAAAGAGACAGTACCAGAGGCTCTAAAAACACTCACTGATAAATGGCTTAAATGCCAAACACCATTCAGGCTTGGAGCATTCAAGCAAGCTCCTGGAAGTCTTTTGGGAACCCCCATTTGCAGGGGGGTTACACTTATATACTTTCACTAAACAGTAGAGGAGTCACTCATGGGCAACTTGCCTTTTTGTCTCCATTGAACCTTAATATGAATGTTAGTATGAACCTTAGAGGGGGTAGTTTCAAGAAAGACATAGGGAAGTATTTATTTACAGAAAGTGTAATGGATATTTGAAACAAGCTGCCCATAGAGGCAATCAGTTCTAGTGCACTCTTGTGGGTTGAAATACCAAGGCATTCTACAAGGAAGGGGTAATTACAAACAAGCTGGACATCAAAAGGGACAGTGAAAGCTTTGAGCTGATAAAATAATTCCATGGTAGGTAAAACAAGAAAGGCTTACTGAACTCTTTTCATTTTTTGTCCTCAGTCGTCTATGTATCCATGACTTTTTTTTTCTTGTTTTAAAAGTAAAAGAAATTATCTGTGTTTTGTAAGCTAAGAATGAGCTCACGAGGGCGTATTGCCTTTCAGTGATCACCCCACCCTCCTCAACAAACAGCATAAGCAAAACTAAAGAAAAAAATAAGAAAGAAAATCTCAGTGCATGTTATGATGACAATATTGTACCTATACGGTATTTAATAAAAGAGCTATCAGCATCAAAAATGGCAGGCAGAAAATGTTATTCATTTTTAAGAGTTGTTACTTTTTATTTCTAAAGCATTTTTCTTTTCACATTTGCTCATTAGATGGTTTTTCACCTTATAGCATTATGTGTGATATACAGAGCAGTACTTCACCTGGCTACTAACATATCTAGTTCTATTCCTTTTGATACCCCATCAGCATTGTCACTTCACTGGCAGCCTGGGATTGGCTGTTCTTGGTCAGTTGTGATGTCACAGACAGTAAGGTCTTATATGTAGGGCTGATGATGTATGAAGAGGCATAGAACTAGCTACTATATATCAGTTTCCAGTTACAGTACTGTTCCTCATGTCTTACCAAGTACTGTCAGGTAGAAAATCTTCTAATTAGCAAAAGTGAAAAGACAAAATACCTCCGATCTATGTAGTCATGGGTCACTACAGTTGAAAGCTAATATTAATTTCAGGCAGTATATTAGCTTGTTACAGTCACCAAGCAAGTGTGTGTCTTCCGTGGGACTGCAGCCTGGGCTGCCAGAGGAACACAGGATGCAAGCCAGAAAAATACCGAATGATCCAGCTAGTCAGCCCCTCCGCCAGCTCAGCATACATAGTTATTATGTGATCTATGCTTGTGTATACTATAAAATTTTATTTTAATTTTAATCCTGACACTGAGGAGAGGACAAAACACCTGTTGGAACACAAGGATCACCGTTTTCCTAGTTCCTCCAAGGCATACCTACATTATTGTTCATCATGTTGCGAAGAACTAGATTGTCTTTGTTCGCTGACACCTGGTAATCTGTAAATTAATGGTGTCTCCCAGTTCACTGTTCTTTATTCTACTATGTGAAATACATGTTTCCTCTTCACGATACACTTTGACATTTTGCAGATTATAGAAATGGTTCAAGAAAGTAAAGGATTTAATTGGCCAACAATGTTCCATAAGCACTACATTTATCTTTTAATTAACATACATGTACAGCTGGTTTCCATGTGCATCAATCCCACATTATAATTCCCTTGGGAATGTCTGTGCTGTCTAAACTATGTGGCTCTGCTTGTGAAACTAAGTTTGGCTGCCAGGACTGGTAGTGTGATCACAGCATTTCTTGTAATGTGCATGGAATCACAGTAACTAACAGTGCTGGTGCCACCCTAATAAAAGTTCTGGCTACTAAAAAGTCCCAGATATCAAGAGTTCTAGGTGTCCAACATTCTGTTTTATTAACTGATGGGGCCATGGGCCATATTTAGGGTACACAGATGCACTTAGTGCTAGCATGATTTAACTTCCTTGGTAAAAAAAAAAAACATATGTGTCAGTTTCACAAAATAATTAAAACAATGTTGTTCAAACAAAGAAAAGATGTCAGACTGTAAGGAGAGTAATAACCCATTTATTAGTTTCAGTACTGGGATGCGCTTTTGCATGTACGCTGTAACATTTCCATGACAACCACAGACTAAACACCTTAATGATGACACATTCTCCAATATACTTGTTCCAGCTCATTAATGTGACTTACTTTCAAGAAGTTCATGCACTCTCTTTAACCCGTTGCTATGACAGCCACTGATGAAACAGACCTCAGCAAAACCTCCTGTTTTTGGTGAATGACCTCTACTCAAGAATGTGGACACATCTGGCCCAGTGGTGTGAAAGGCTCATGTGCTGGGTGCAGTACCCTCTGCCACACTGGCAAGCCAGGTTCAGAAATGGACATGGGATGCTAGGGGGACAGCCAAGGAGGGTGAATGAGCATGACAAGGACACCTCTCCTCCCTTGGGGAGGGCGGTACATGCGTCTCGCTCGATGGCTGCCACCTGGAGGATCGGGGTGGCAGTGCAAAGGGGCATAAGGTAAGAAGTCCCTACTCACTTGATGCCAAGAGCCATCTTTATGGAGGCAGAGCTTGCACTACATCATTGCATGTGTTGTGGGGCCCAAGGAGAAGAATGAAGGAAAATCCTGACTGCAGCTAGGTCACGGCCCAGTCCCCCACAGTCCTTATACTAGTGACTGGGCATCTCTGGGATCCTGTGGAAGAGAGCCTGAAAAAAAGAGCATGGTAAGTTCCAGGGAAGCCAGATGATGGGGTTAGATGGAGAATGGTTGGGGTATCCCGTTATGTGGGCTACTCAAATTGAATGACTCACTTTTGAGTGACTCAGTTTGAGCGCCTGTGATGTGAGCAAATGTGCTAGGGTAGCAAGGTGCAGCAACAGTGGGAGTGAGGGAGAAGAATGGTAACCAAACAATATAGCGAGTGGAAGAGGGAGACATAGGGAACGGGTACATGGGAGGTAGTTTTGCCTTGTGGTGAGAGCTGATGCCTGCAGTGCAGGAGGACCTGGGTTCGGAGCTGGTTAGGGGTGTGGTAATTCTTTTGTTGTTGTGTGTGTTAGGCACATAAAAATGTTTTATTCCGTTGTTCGATCTCCTGGTTATGTGGTAAACGGTCCCCCACCCACCTAAATGTGGTCCCCCTGTTTTGATGAAGAGTCTCCCCCTCCCCCCAAATAGCTCCCTCTGAAGTTGTCTCCTGTACCCCAGTGTCAGATCCCCCCCAGAGCTGGTTATAATAATAAAGGGGGGTGCGGAGGACATAGCCCCCCGAATAAAAAGTACAGTAACTTTTGCATCAAAAGCTTGTGTTGTGGGCCATCGCTTACTGCAGTTCCACTGTTGTGCACAGTTGCTGCTGCTGTTTTCAGTGATGTGCACTTGCTGATGTGTGTGTCGATATTCCAGTTTAGCTGTTATGACATAGAACCAATGGTTGGTAGAGGCGGTATAAACCACTGATAATAAAAAAGAAGAATACACACATAATGTCTAGCATGGTGACGTGCTTCACTCACTGTCAGTTTGGGGCATGCATTACTGGTTGCTGTGACAACAGCTGACATTGAAGGCCTTCAGTGACAATGCCTATACTCATAATAAAACCTCACAGCATCCCACATAGCACAAGTCTGAGTAAGATGGCTGATGAACTAGTTAATGTGAAATCTGGATTCAACTTTAACAGGGAGGCAGTATAGCACAGTGGTCTAAGGCTCTGAGTTGCAAATCTGGTGATATCCAGCAGACCAAACCTGGGTTTGAATCCCACAGCTTCCACTTGCATACTGTGTGACTCTGAGCAAGTCACTTAGCCTCCTTGTGCTCCCAGGTTGCTCCTGTAAAAAAGCTTTCAGCTTAGTGTGCTATACCTGGTTAAACAACAACTTCCAACCCGAAAACAAGGTGAAACATGCCCATGTTTTTAATAACAATAAGGCACCCTAGGGTTTATGTGAATGTTAAAGTTAATCCCCCCAGAGGGCATGTGGCACTTGGCTGTGCCTTCTCCATATCATTCTCTGGGGGTGATTAACTAAAACAGTAACATAACACATGTCATGCTTTATTGTTTTATGAAAGTTTTTCATGGAGCTGAAGTGGACCTATGATTCTGCATTTCAGTTTCTTTTTTTTATGTTCATTTTTAGTTGTTATACTGGAAAGGCATGTGAGCAGTACTGCCCATTTTCACAAGCGTCCAGTTGGTCATGAAATATACATTGATTATGGTGATACAAAGTACAGGTACATAGTAACATTGGAAGTTTTAAATAAATAATAGCTATGACATCTTGCATAAATAAAAAGGGGGGTAAGGAGGGGACGAGGGGGGGAGTCAGAGACAGAAACAGTTGAACTGATTTAGGGGTAGTGTTTGGTGTTATGTTTGAAGGCTCCAAGTGAAGTGCAGTGAGTGAGTGTGGATGGGATTGAGTTGAAGAGCTTGGTCCCTCTTGAGGAGGGGGAATGGAGTCCATGGGTGGTTTGGTAGAATGGGACCAGGAAAGATTGTTGGGAGGAGGATCTGGTTGAGCAGGTCTTGGTTGGCTTCGGGAAGCAAGAGGTGATGCTGGGGAGAAGGAAATGGTGGACTTTAAAGAAGGAGTTTAGGATTTTGGAGTTTATTCTGTCTTTGAGGGAGAGCCAGTTAGCAGCCTGGTAGAGGTGGCAATGGTGAGTACTTTTGGGGAGTCCAGTGATGAATCTGATGATGTAGTGGTAGGTGGTGTTAAGCTTACTGAGCATACTAAGGGGTGAGGTGCAGAAGTAGATGATAGAGCCATAGTCAAGAAGGGGGAGGAGGAAGCTGTTAGCTACAAGTGTGCAAGTTTCTGGTATAAAGAACTGTCTAATTCTAAAGAGCATAACCAGTCTTTGGTGGATTTTACTAATAAGGTGGGTGATGTGCTGTTTGTAGGAGAGGTGGCAGTCCAGGTGGTTGCCAAGGTATTTCAATTCATAAACTCTCTCAATGGTGTTACTTTCATTATCAATGAGTGTAAAATCGAAATTGGGGGATTTCCTGGGGCTAGAGAACACCATGGATTTTGTCTTTTTGGCACAGAGAACAAAACCTTGAGTGGAGAACCAGGAGTGTAGGCAGAAGAAATCATGCTGAAGTTTGTGGAGGAGGGCGGTGGTGCACCCATCTTTGCAGAAGAGAGCTGCATCATCTGTATAAAGGATGAGTTCAGTGTGTGTACATTTGGAGGGGAGGGAGTTTATGGCTAGTGAGATAAGCAGGGGACCTAGGATTGATCCCTGGGGAGCGCCGCATTTGATCTTATAGATGTTGGAGTATTGATTATCAATTATGGTGTGACGAGATCTGTCACAAAGGTAGTTTTTGGACCAATGAATGACTTCCTCTGAGAAGTGGAGTTGAGACAGGGTTTGGAAGAGTATGTGGAGATCAATGAGATCAAAGGCCTTTGTAAGGTTTACCAAAACAGTACCAGAGTAGAAACCTTTGTCTTTTTCTTTGTTGATGTAGGTAATAAGTTTGACTAGGTTGGTCTCTGTATTGTGGCCTAGCTTGAAGCCATGTTGTGATTGTGTTAGGAGATGGTATTGTTCAAGAAATTCCATAGCTTGGTTGAGCATGATTTTCTCAATGATTTTGGAGAGGGGAGCTAGGAGGGAGATGGGCCTGAAGTTGCTAACTTCGGTTTTGGAGCCAGTTTTGTGGAGGGATTTGATAGTAGCTAGTTTCCATTTGCTGGGGAAGGATCCAGTTAGCAAAGAATGGTTAAGGATGTTTGTGAGGGGGATGGCCAATTGTTTGCAAAAAATTTTAAGGATGCAGTGGTCTATTGTGTCGGAACCAAGGCTAGGCTTAGAGTCACTCTTTTTAATGTAATTTGTGACTTCAGCTGGGCGAAGATGATGAAAATGGAAAGGAGGACAGGGTGTGGTGGGATGGCGGGGAGTTGTAGGTGGTCGGCTGGTATTGATGAGAGTGGGGATGGGGGTTTGTATTTGTTGAGATCACTGAAGTGGATGTCGAAAAGGTTGGCTACTTCCTTAAGAGCCTGGATGAGACATCCATCCCTGGTGAGGGTGATTTGTATGTCTTTTTGTGTTCTGCCTGTAAGTATATTTATTATTTTCCATGTGAGTTTTGGGTTACCCCAACAGCTGCTTTGTTTTTCCTTGAGGAATTTGATTTTGGCAGCCCAGACAATAGATTTGCAGGAGCTGGGCAAAGTCTTGTAGTGTTGCAAAGTTGGGGAGTTTGTGTTTTCTGAAGGCTGACCAGGCCTTGTCCCTCTGTCACATGAGGTGTAGGAGAACTAGGGTGATCCATTCAGATTTTTTATTTCTTACTCTGACTTTTTTGAGGGGAATGAGAGAGTCACAGAAGGTGAGGAAAGAGGAGCTGAACATGCCGAAAGATATGTTTATGCAGTCGATGTTGTGTGTGAAAGACCAGTCAGTGTGTAAGATGACAATTGCAAAATCTGTTTTGTTGAGTTTCTTGAGGTGTCTAGTGTGGATGTATCTGAGTTTGGATTTAAGTTCTTTGGCTTACCAGAAGCAATATACTGCACTGTCATCGCTGATGCAGTCAGGGAGGACACCTGATGAAAGAACATGATTGGTGTTGGAAACAATGATCCAGTCAAAAGTGGATTCATACCCTGTTTTGTAGTTGGTACGAGTGGTGGTTGTGATTAATTGGTGTAATCAAAGTCCTGAGGTGGTATCCCTGGCTTCGTCTGCTTGACGGGATAGCCAGTTCTGATTAAAGTCTCCTAGGATAATCCATTCCCTGTTGGGAGGGAGTGTTTGTTTTAGTTCCAGGAGTGAGTCAAGTTTCTAGTTAGGGGTGCCAGGGTTGGTAGGTAATGGTGAGAGTTTTAGTTTTGCAGTTGTCTAGGATAATATTTGTGGAGAGTGTTTCAAGGGTGGTAGTCTTGTGATGGGTGACAAGGTGAACAGAGGTGAGGCGGTTGGAGGTGAAGAAAAGGCAACTCCCTCCTCTTTTACCTGATCTGTCTTTCCTGGTTACAGTGTAGACATCTATATTTATTTCGGAGGTGGGAATTCTGTTGGTAAGCCAGGTCTCGGTCAGGGTAATTATGTTGAAGTTGTTGGCTGAAACCCAGGATTCACAGAGGATTTATTTTGCCAAGAGGCTTTGGATATTTAAATGTACTATTCTGATGGAATTTGATTTGGGTAAGGGGGTAGGAGTGTTCATGCAGTCAAGGAAAAGGGGGCCAGGACTGGGGCCTTTCATTTCACTTGGCCCCTTCCCCCAAAGTTTCCTCATTTTAAAAAGGATCCTCAAGTTTCTCCTTTAAAAATCAAGGCTGCCATTTGTTACTAATGCTTTCCATTTCCAATATTAAATGATTCACTTGTTAGGAAGGACAGGATTTGAAAGTAAAAACAAAATGTTCCATCATTAAATCCAAGTCCATACCAAGTATCCTAGCTAACAAGATTTTTAAGTTACCTGCAGTAATACTTCTCATGAACATGCCCAGTGTATGGAATCACTGAAACAACATATTTTAATAGGTTTAATGTCTTGTGCTACTTATCTACATGGATAGACAGTACATGGATCAAACAAGGATAAAAAGCCCATTCAGGAATGAAAATGCTTACTGGTTAATGCATGTAGCCTGGTTAAAAAGAAGGATGAGTTGGTGATGGTATGAGCTAAAGAGAAGATTGTACTATGTGCCATCACGGAAACATGGTGGAAACAAGGGGATGACTGGGATAGAAACATTACTGGATATAGCCTATACACTAGCGATAGGATAAGTAAGATGGGTGGATGGGTGGAGGTATAGCCTTATATATAGCTGACAATATAAAAACTGAAACTGTGTTTAATATGTGTGATGGTAATGAATTGGAAGATTTATGATTGAGTGTAACACAAAATTATGGCAAACAAATTCTACTTGGTATAGTATATAGGCCACTTGCACAAACACAAGAATTGGATAAATTACTAATTGAACAAATAAATAAGCTGGACATACTGTGGATCAGAGAATCCTGATATCGGGACATTTTAATTTTCCCTCAGTTTGATTGAAATAACAGTACAGGAAAAGCACACATAGAAAATGAGTTCATTGCTACCCTTAGGGACATAGAAACATGGAATTTGATGGCAGATAAGTACCACTTGGCCCACCTAGTCTGCCCATTTCCCTACCTAACAGATAAACTGCAGATCCTAGTTATTTATTTATTTGAACATCAGTTTAACAACCTTTGAGCCAGAGGCTCATTTACAAAGGTACCTCGTCACAGAGAGGACAAACAGTGCAAGCAACAAACATCAACAAACAGTTAACCAACAGCCTACTTCCTTCTACCCCTCACTAGAATTGCCTTATGTCTGACCCATGCATTCTTGAATTCTCCCACTGTTTTTGACTCTATGACCTCCTCAGAAAGGCTGTTCCATGAATCTACAACCCTCTCTGTGAAGAAACACTTCCTCACATTACCTCTGAACCGTTCCCCCTCTATCTTCCAATTGTGCCCCCTTGTTCCTGCACATCTCTTTTTTTGAAAGATGCTACCCTCTTGGACTTTGTTGATTTCCTTGAGGTATTTGAAAGTTTCTATAATGTCCCCCCTCTCCCTCCTTTCCTCGAGGCTATACATCTTAAGCTCCTTTAGTCTTTCTTCATATGTCTTCTGGTGCAGACCCTGCACCATTTTGGTTTCCCTCCTCTGAACAGCCTCCACCCTGTCTATGTTTTTGTGGAGATGGGGTCTCCAGAACTGTACACAGTACAACAGATTTGGTCTTACCAACTGTCTGTACAGAAGGCCAGCAGCTTTCTGTTTTCTACTGGTGTTGCCTCTCCCTGTGCATCCCAGTATCTCCCCAGCCCTCCTTACTGCCTTCTCACATTGTTGGCCCACCTTTAAGTCATCTGATATGACTACCCCCAGGTCCCTTTCCATTTTTGTTGTTGTCAGTATCTCATCCCCTATTGTGTATTCTTGCCCTGGGTTTTTGTTTCCTAGGTGCATTACTTTGCACTTCTTTGCATTGAATCTAAGCTGCCATACATTTGACCATTCCTCCAACCTTGCCAAGTCCCTTTTCAACCTTTCTACCCCACCTTGCATATCAACCCTGTTGCAGATCTTTGTGTCATCTGTAAAGAGACATACCTTCCCCCTCCAGTCCCTCCGCAATGTCACTTATAAAGATATTAAAAAGGACCAGCCCCAGTACTGAACCCTGCGGTACCCCACTAGTAACCCTCCTTTCTTCACTGTGGATTCCATTTACTATTACCCCGCTGTGTCCTGTTGTCCAGCCAGTGTTTTACCCAGGCTACCACCCTGGGACCCACTCCCAGGCTGGCTAATTTGTTTATTAATCTTTTGTGTGGGACTGTGTCAAATGCCTTGCTAAAGTCTAGGTGGGCCATGTCCACAGCCCCTCCCTGGTCTACTACTTTGGTCACCCAGACAAAGAAATCAATTAGATTTGTTTGACATGACCTTCCTGCTGTGAATCCATGCTGCCTTGGGTCCTGTGCCCCACTGGCCTCTAGGTACTCAACAATTCTTTCCTTCAGCATTGATTCCATCATTTTACCTACCACTGAGGTCAGACTGACAGGTCTGTAGTTTCCTGCCTCTGTCTTGCTCCCACTTTTGTGAAGGGGAATCACATCCACCCTTTTCCAGTCCTCAGGTACCACACCATCCTCTCATGATTTATTAAAAGGGTTAGTCAGTGGTGTTGCTAGTTCTTCCCTTAGTTCTTTTAGAATTCTGGGGTGAATCCCATCAGGCCCCATTGCTTTATCCACCTTCAGTTTTAAGAGTTCTTTCAGAACCCTTTCTTCTGTGAAAGGACTAATATCAACCCCCCTATCCAGAGTGCTTCTATTGACTGGATTAGGTCTCTCCCCCTGCTTTTCCATTGTGAATACTGAGCAGAAATAGTCTTTCAGTATTCCTGCTTTTTCACTGTCGCTCTCTGCCCAACCACCTTCATCTTTATTCAGCCTCAGTATCCCTGCCTTCATCTTTCTTTGCTCCCTAATGTACCCATAAAAAGTTTTATCCCCCTTCTTAATCGAGTTGGCTATCTTTTCCTCAGTTTGGGCCTTTGCTAGTCTGACTGCCTTCCCCGCTTCCTTCTACTTTAACTGGTACAGTTCTGTGTCCTGCTCCTTCTGTGTTTTCTTATACTTCCTGAATGCTGTCTTTTTCTCCCTTACCTTCCCCGCCACTTCTTTTGAGAACCGTAGTGTTTTTTTCTTTCATTTTGATTTGTTTATTTGCTTCACACAAAGGCGTGTTGCCTCTGTGATGGTAGTTTTGATGTTTCCCCATCGTTGCTCCACCCCACCTTCTTATCTGTTTGCTAGTGCTTTTCTGTGGCACTCTCTCATTTTGACAAAATCATCCATCCTAAAGTCCAGCACCTTCACTTTTGTGTGGCTTGACTCTATAGCTAAGTTTATCAACATGTCATGCTGCCTACAAGGGGCAATAATATGTTGGACCTGGTTATAAGTAATCTGGGAGATTCTAGATGTAGCTATCATACTACCTACCCCCTTGGAAATAGAGATCATGACATTAGTTAAATCTACAATCAAGGAAACAAAATCGCTAATGAAAGGCAAGACTACAATTAAAATCTATAGGGAAGCTAACTTTGATGCTATGTGGAATGATCTCACTAACTGGAACTGGGAGGCAGCACTAAAAGATAGACCCTTGGAGGAAATGTGGGAAATTCTTGTTAATAAATTGGAGCAGGAGATTAATAACCATGTCCTTCTCAGAAAGAAGTACAGTAGTAAGGGCAGAATCCTCCCTGGTTTAATAGAAGAGTAACAAGGTTTGCTAGGGGGAAAAAGAAACTCTATAAGAAAGCAAAGAAAATGAATACTGAATATCACTGGGAGGCTTATTTTAGGGTAGCAAGAGACAAAAAAAAGAAGATTAAGAAAGAGAAAAGACATTATAAATAGGGCCTAGTGCAAAAGGTTAAGGTCAACTACAAGTCCTTTTACTCTTACGTCAATTCTACAAGGGGAGGAAACCTGAGACTAGCACTCTTACTTAACACTGATGGTCAGCTTACTTCTGATGACAGGGAGGTTGCTGCACTGTTAAACGAAAAGTTTGCTTCAGTATTTAATGAGAGCTCACAAGTAGCTGGTAGGCTAGTTACTAATTGTGATTTACCAATCAGGGCATTACAGTCGGCTGACATAAGGAACAAACTAAAGAAAGTGGATGTGAATAATTCATCAGGCCCTGATGGAATCCATCGGAGAGTTCTTTATGAATTAGCAGATGAATTGGCAGGCCCCACTACCATGATCTTTCAAGAATCCCTAAGACTAGGCAAAGTGGTGGAAACATGGAGAGAGGCTTCAGTGGTCCCTATATTTAAGAAGGGCAAGAGGGAAGATTGCAGTAACCATAGGCCTGTTAGCTTAACATCCACTCTGTGTAAGATACTGGAGAGAATAATCAAGGATCTAACTGAAGAACATCCTGAATGCAATTAATGGTTGGGACACAACACAACACAACATGGTTTTGTCACCAGCAGATCATGCCAAACAAATCTTTTGCAGTTTTATGAAAGGGTGAACAAGGAATTTGATAGGGCTCTACCAGTTGATGTAGTTTTTCTGAATTTTAGCAAAGCTTTTGACAGGGTCCCTCACAGGGAGCTTGTCACAGAAGTGTCCAGGATCAAGTTAAACGGGAATATTATTATGTGAATTAAACTGTGGCTCACAGGAAGGAAGCAAAGTGTTGTCCTTAGTGGGTATACATCTAATTGGAAATGGGTGACTAGTGGGATGCTGCAGAGATCAGTGTTGGGGCCAACCTTATTCAATATTTATGTCTCTTCAAAATGATTTAGGTGTAATTGAATGAACTGCAAAAGAGAGGGAATGCCATTGCATGAATTATCTTGGTAAACTTTGACCAGGAATGATGCCTCATAAAATAGTTCACTTTGATTCCTTCAGATATAATCCTGTTCATTTCTCCTACTGTCACTTATGATAGGATGGAATATGTAATATATCCTTTGCAAAGGCATTTAGCAGCACAGCTTTTTGGGCTAAAATTCAAAATTTTATTTTATTTAGTTTTTGTTGACCGGGTAAGTGCACTAGACAAATCCTGCCTATTTTCAGGCACGTCCTGGGGGAAGGGGATACAGATGAATACCAACTGACCTTGAACCAGATTAAGCTGTTGGAATACAGCAGTAACATTTGAAACAGATGTGAGCTCTGCTCCCTGGGGACACATTAGACAGATGCAAACTAGATAAGATGTTAGGACCTGGACTTGTATGGTGAGATGTCCTCAATGGAACCTCTTCAAGACACCAAACAGAAAACGGGAATTGAGGGCAACAGATCAAAGAATATCTAAAGGGTATCATTTGCACATTTATGACTTTGGGATTTCCAAGGTAAAAATGGCCCTGTTCAAGAAATAATCAGATGCCCTTAGGCTCTCTTTTCAGTTTGTTGCCCTGAAGAAGATCCAGCTAGGGTTTTTTGTCAGATAGCATACTGGAATGATGTTTGAGATATCTTGTAGTTTGTGGCTCTTAAGGATTTCCATACAGATGATATGTTAAGAATGTAGTATTCTGGGACTTAGTGTGACTTTTTTCAATCTATTTACCAGAAATATTTAACTGAAATGTAACATTTCATTTTCAGGGGAATTATGCTTATTCTCAATTTTAAATGTGGGTGGACAGGAACACACTGAGGCCAAGTAACTTGCTCATGGTTATGCATTCAGTCAGTGGTCACGGTATGATCTGGTCATATGATTTCCTAGTTCACGGTTCTCCTTTTCAACATGATCCCAGAAAGGATTCAGTTTGCTTCCTTCTTGCAGTCTTTTTAGTTCAATGCCAGTAATCAGTTCCACTTTGTAAATCTCCTTAGATGGTAAACTGGAACCAGCAAAGATGCCTCGTGAAATATTTCACTCTGATTCCTTCAGATATAATCCTATTCAGTTCTACTGTCACTCATGATAGGATGGAATATGCAATATATCCTTTGCAAGGGCATTAAAACGATGAAAGTGTGAGATAAGGAAGTAGAGTATACATGTAATAAAGGATGATGGGAGGAACTGAATGGGTGTCCCAAGAAAATTGCACACAGAGATCCAGAGTTCCTGGACTTTTTAACAGTGTTTGAATAAATGATGTGATCTGAATTGCTAACAGATATGCAACAATTTAAGTGCAATTATATGTTACCCCCTCCCCCATATGGGGCTTACTTTTATGGCTACGCACAGTGTGCGCATCATAGTCTTGATCACTGCCAACTAAGTGTGTACGGCCACTCCAGTGTCAGAAATCCTATGACTGTTGCTCCAGCTAAACCAGACACATTAGCATGACCAGTCATGACATACCTGGGACACAGGATTGGAGCTTTGTGCAAAAAGACATTTTGTGACTGAATGTGGACCACAACTTAAGCAGTCATCTTTGCCACCTCTGACCCTCATCAGAATGGCATGGGGTCAGGGGGGAATTTGCTCAGCCTACTAGGATCCAAAGCCTGCAGAGGGAGCCACAGAGTGCTTATGAGCTAGAAGAGGACTTCATTAATTCAGAAGAAATGCATGCAGTCAATCATTCATTGAATGAGAGACCATCAGCACTGCTGAGAATGTTTCACAGCTTAGCAGACAACCAAGAGCTGGTTTTCCCCAGTGATCAGAAGGGTCTGTTCCAGAACATTTTAGTCTGTGTGTGACAGCAGGTAAAGATAGATGGAGAGCTGAAGTGGAAGTAAAGAGAAAGATCACTTGTCTGCTAGAGGCAGGAAGAGTTCCTGAACAAGAAAAGAGAGAGAATTCCATGCATGTACAGCACAGGTTGAGAAACTGAAAGTTGCATTCAGGAGAGGTATAAACCAGGGTAAGCTACCCTGTGATCACTCTCCTGGCATTCGGAGAGACTCTTGTTGCATTGCAGGACACCTTGCAGCAGAAAGCAGCTCTGTATCTGGGGAGTCACGCAGCTGGTGCTACTGTCAGGTACTGGTTGTTGCAGTACTCTTAGGGACTGAATGCCAGGATGTGCTGCACAGATTTGACATGGTTGGGCTTCACAGACTGAAGCTGCACCTGTGATCTGCAGAAAGACATCATATGATAGATAGATAGATAGATAGATAGATAGATAGATAGATAGATAGATAGAAAAAAATACTTTATTTATAAAGCTCCCCTTTCTGGGACATCGGGGCACTGCACACTACGTAAAATCTAATACAAATAAAACATTCATCTTAACTACATTACAGAGCATAAGCATAATTCAGATATAAATCAAAATATTAATAATTTAAAAAGACTGTCTATAGCGCATGTATATTTCATGCTATAACAAATTAAATGCTTGTTCAAACAGAAACGGCTTGAGCCCCTTCTTAAAGGCTTTCACTGAGGGGGGCCTCTCTAAGATACTCCAGGAGTGAGTCCCACAGGGCAGGCATGGCCACGGAGAAAGCATGATCTCCCGAAAGCTGCAGCCATGCCCTGGGAACCGCCAAGAGGCCAACTTCAGAGGAACAATAAGGGCAAGCTGGGCAGTGGGGAACCAGAAGGTGTTGTAGATAGTCAGGTACCCAGCCATGTAGGGCTTTATAGGTCAGTAATCTGACCTTGAAGGCAGTCTTCCACCTTATCAGTAGCCAGTGCAGCCCACTGAGAACCTGTGTAATATGTTTAGATCTAGCTACAACCATTAATAGCCTGGCCGCCACATTCTACACCAGCTGCAGAGAGTGGAGATTACCTCCTGAAAGCCCCAGGTACAAGACATTACAGTAGTCCAGTCTTGACATGACAAAGGCATGTCTCAGGGTGACAAGGTCTTCAGGTGGTACCAGGGAGCGGATCTGGGCAAAGTTTCTTAGATGATAAAAACCACTTGGGCTGACAGCCGACACATGAGCATCCGGTGTCAGGCTGCCGTCAAGTACCATGCCCAGATCCCTAAGCTATGTGGAGGGGCTCAGGGATGAGCCATCTAGTCTAAGACCCAGGCCACTCCCTGGCACCCATCCACCTCGCTGACGATCCAGCTCCACCACCAGTACCTCCATCTTGTCTGGACTGAGTCGTAACCAGTTTCAAGTCATCCAGTCCTGGATCTCAGCCAGGCAGGTGTTAAACACAAAGACTGCCACCTGGCTCCCAGACACACATGACAGATATAGATGGGTATCAACAGCATAGCAATGAAAACCCAAACCATACCACCTGATAATGTCTTCCAAAGACAGCATATACACCATGAACAAAAATGGCGACAGGATTGAACTTTAAGGAACTCCACAGCACAGGGGCATTGGGCCTGACAAGGATAACCCCATCACTACCCTTTGCACTCTGTCCGTGAGGTAGGACCTACACCAGCTGATGACATTGCCAGTTAGTCCACACCAGTTCCTCAGGTGGTCAAACAACATTTCATAGTCCACGGTGTCAAACACCACAGAGAGATCGAGGAAAACAAGAACAGATCGCTCTCCCCATCCCTCAATCTAAGGAGATCATTCAACACCCTCACCAGGGTGGTCTCTGTACTATGCCCAGTTCTAAATCCACACTAGAATGACTCAAAAATGGCAGAGGAAGCGAGAAGAGTCTGAAGCTGACCAGCCACCACTTTCTCCAAAATCTTCCCTAAAAACAGGAGGTTTGAGACCGGCCTGTAGCTGGTGAGGTGCAATGAGGGTTTCTTCAAAAGGGGTCTCACCAGGGCCTATTTCAAGGCAGTAGACCCAGGAGCAGTCATCGGCGGTTGAAATAGTCAGTTGCAATTCAATGCAGTTGGAATCAGTTGCAATTGCATTGGAGTGCAGTCATAAAATAGAGGAGTTGAAATCCACTGCAGTTGACGATTCTGTGACCCATCCGGGTTTGTGTTTTGTGGTGCACTGCAGTGTGTTTTCTCTTTTTTTATATCCTGGGGGGAGGATAGGGGCCAGAGGGGCCGTGAATATCTAATGGTCCTCAACTGCCGGCACCGAGCCTTACAGCCAATAAAATGCACCCCTGGCTCCTGGGCACAAAGCATCCACCATTTAGGAGAGATAGAAGGAGGAGCCAGGAGCTTGAGAGTGTCTGTGACTGGCTACACAAGGTGGCTGGGTGAGCATGCCTACGTAGGAGAGGAGATTGTCACGAGAGGAGGCATCTGTGTTGGTGCGCTGGCAACACAGTGAGCAGTGTTTTTCTGCAGGGATGAAGTTTGGCAGTTCGGCCTTTAATTTAAAAATAAATTAACTGTGTCCACTGTCCTGACGTATCCACTGCCGGAGAGAGACTAGTGTGTGGCTGTGCAGGTCCCAGTCAGTCCTCCAGCAAAGCCAGGCAGCAGTTGTGTGAAGACAGCAAGTCAGTGGTCTGGTTGTGGTCAGGATCAGCCTGTGACCCTGTCGGCCGGGCCCGTCAAGTGACTCACTCAGTCTCGGTCAGGTCTTCAGAGTCGGCAAGGAGGAGGAGTGGTGGATGCACTAGTTCCACTGCGCGGAGTACCGGAGTGGGGACATGGGTCTGGGTTGGGATCGACTGTGTGGGTTGGGAGGAGGGAGCACACAGTGGCAAGAAACCACTGGCACCACCACCGAGTAGAGCATCAGTGGCAACCTGAGCCATGGAGCCACCTGCTGCCACCGACCGAATCATCAGCTGACACCTGACCAAACTGGCAACAGGCTACTACAGTGAGCAAGGTACTGTATGAAATGTGTATGTAAGGCCCGCCAGGGCTGGGCAGTGGGCAGTAGGAAGGAGGAGGATGGTCTCTCACAGACTACTCAGTCTGTCTCTGTGTCTGCTGCGTGCCTGGCTGGCATGTCTGGCTGGTCGAGGGCTTGGGGGCTGAAGGGCCTGGGGGGCCGAACTTGAAAAGTCAAGGTGATCGATCATCATTGATCTTCTGCTGGCGGCCTGGCTGGGCTTTCTCTGACTGTGGAGGCATTGAGAGTAAGTCACACTCCCCATGAGGTCAAGGAGCAGGCAAAGTGCAGGTGGTCGATTGGTGACTTCCCGGACCCATAGGAGGCCGGAGCATGGAGCATGGTCGGTCGGGTCCAATGGACAAAATGTTTATTGTTTGCCACTGTAGGAATCGAATAGACTGAAAATTAAAGTCCTCATGGCAAGATGAATAACATTTTACAAAACACAATCGTGTACATGCTGAAAGCCAAAACAAGTTCAGAAACTGGGTCAGAAAATGTTTTTTTTTTAATATACATGAGTTTTTTTTAGCTTTAAATTTAAACTATGGATACATTTCAGTTTTGGTATACCATACAGGAGATATTTCGAGAGGTCCTCCCTTAAACGGTTTTTAGTCTCACAGATTCTACGACTACTAGTAAACTAACATACATTGACGGTTAGTTCTGTTTGCAAAACGGTACCTTCTAGCTTCTGTGGGGTGTTTAAGAGGCCTACCTATACTGTATTTTAGAATTTCTTTTTTTAAGTAGTACTGCTGCTTATTTTTCTATACCGTATACTGTTTTACTGCCCTGCTTCAACTTGTTACTTTCAGAGGCTTAGTATATTTTGTTGTTGTTTTGACTGGTTATTGTGCTTTAGTGGGTCCCTACTGTGTGTAGATTTGTTTCACTGCACTTTGTATTTGCATTTTAAAGAGCAGCCAGCTTCTTAGCTGCTGCTGACTAATTGCTGCTCCCTCCAACATATGCAATACCTCACCTGCCCCAGAGTTGAGGGGCATACATAATTCCTTTTATTTCTGTCCATTTATGAAGTTATAATGCTTCTAAATCCCAAATGCTAAAAACCAAGCTGCTTCCTGACCGTAACCCACCAACACGTCCCCACGTAGGCACATGCAGCCTTGTTTTGTGATGTCAGAAGGTGAAGGCTGTGTGTGCACGTGCCCCATTGATTTCAAGGGGGGAGGACCTTTCCATACATTTTATTAACTTTCATAGTTGAAATTTTAATGAAAAAAGATATGAAGTTAAAAAAGTACAACAAACTACTACATATTAAAATTCAGCAATGGTGAAAGTTGAAAAAATTGGTTGGATTTTCTTCAGTTAGTTGAAGTCAGAAATTTCAAACTAATTAAAAAAATCAGTCACAATGTTTGGTAAGTCAGTCATAATTAGTTTTTCAACTGACTCCGGGGTCTACAAGGCAGCTGGGAAGAACCCACTCCTTATGGAACACCAGACGATCTCAGCAACCACAGGTCCAATCACCCCTTGTGCTATATGTAGAAAGGAGAGAGCCCTGACTGAGCAGTGGAGGGCAATCTTGCACATTGTCACAGAGACCTACAGAGAAAGAGAAGCCAAAGCAGTAAGAGGAAGGACTTGTTGCTGCAGCTGTTACATGGTAATTTTATTTGTCCAACACTCATTCCCAGAGGATAAGAGCGTTTGACAGAAATTCAAAACAAATCAGACACAACATAGCACAGCATTAAAACATAATAAATTAATTAATACATACTTGATACATCTAAAATCATAATAAAGCAGGTGACAAGCAACTCAAAAGGCCTCTAGATAGCGATAAAGGCCTCCTGAAATAAAAAGGTCTTTGGGCCAGTGAAGGCCTCCACCAAGGGGCCACCCTTAAAAATCTTGGGAGCATGTTCCCCAGGGCTTGGCTGGCTAACTTGAAATGTCTGTTGCCAGAAGACTTTAGCCTTGCTTGGGGAACAACTAGGAGGCCCACCTTGGGGTGGCAGAGGGGTGGGAGGTATAGTAAGGAGTCAAGAGGTCTCTCGAGTAACCAGGCCCAGTCCATATAGTGTATCTTAGGTCAGCAAATGGAACTTGAAGGTAATGCATCACTTCACCAGAGGCAGCCAGTGCATTTCAGGCAGGACTGGGGTTACATGGCAGGACCTAGGAAGGCCAATCAGTAACCTGGGTGCTGCATTCTGCACCAGCTGCAGACATCATACTACACCTCCACTAACCCCAAGGTACACAGTGTTACAGTTGTCAAGTCTGTAAATCACAAATGCATGAACTAGTGATGGCAGATCTTCTGGGGGAATCATGGCTTTAATCTGGATGATGTCCATGATATGTGAAAGTCACACTGGACTATTGCTGATGCTTGAGCCTCAGATATCAGCCTGTCATCCAGAATGACCTCTAGATTCTTCTCTTTCTTGGAGGCCACCAACCTGGAGGGACCAAACACAAGGCTAGTCATCTCCTCAATAGCCTCTTCACCATACCTCCAATCAGGATCAATCACTAATACCTCCTTCGTATCTGGGTTGAGTCTTAGCCAGCTGGATGACATCCCGTCCTGGATGTTGGCCAGGCAAAAATTTAGCACATTGAGTGCATCAGGCATCCCGGGTGCAAATGACAGATACAACTGGGTATCATGTGCACAGCAGTTGAAGCCCAGCCTATATTGTCTAATGATCCCTCCCAGGAGTAGCATGTACACTGCAAATAACATAGGCAAAAGGACCAGCCCCTTGGTTACACCACAGAGCAAGGGCTTCGAGTGTGATACATGCAGTATAGCTCCATTAGGCAAACGATTTGCAAATATGTCCTGGCACTTCGCTCCTGTGAGTTTTATCAGGGTGTTAGTTTTGGGTTTGCTAACAATTCAAGTATTTAAATCTTCAAGTGCACCACCACAAGATCATGAGCAATGACAGATTATGGGCCTGCACCCATCCATGGCTGGTACTCAGTAACTGACAGATAACGGGGCACACTAGAGACAGGGGATTGCATATGTATTGGAGATAGTGATCAATGGACTTATGTATGTCTGTTATACTGCTACAGTATCTTCTTTGTCTATGCTGTAACTTGGAGACTGTTTTCCTCCCCACTGTACTTGTAAAGAAACTATGTATTGTCATTTGATGTGCCACCTAAGTGACCCGGGTTGAGTCTGAAAATGGTCCCTGGGATCAGAGCACCCACTTGGTAAACAAATAAATAAACAAATAGAAATAAATAACATATATCTGGTACCACTGAAGATAGTGAGGCCAAGATAGTTCAATCAGGCACATGGTGTGTTTGTGTGTGTGTGTGTGGGGATACTACCTCAGATACAGTTCGGGGCCTGCATACAGCATTTCATATGCTGTATGAGTTGGCTGCTTCTGGAAGGGCAACTGAATACCAGCCGTTACAAAAACAATTATACAACTACCTCATTGTCTAACCTTTTTCATTCCCCAGAACCTGATCCTGCTACCCATGTAAAGCCCTTGGTATTTGTTCATATTTGCTGTCCATGAGTATATGATTAGTAGAGTGACAGAAATTGCAACTGGTGGGAAACTGTCATCATATTGTGCTGATCCACGGGTCAGGGTGATCCTATAAGTACTATATCCCAGGGGGTTGTGCCATACTTACACAAGAAAGACCCACTTTAATTTTTTCTGAATGGAAGCACCACACATTTTTTTTAATCTTGGATACAAATCCCCTATCCCCTATCAGGTGTTTGATGACCCAGGCCACTCAACCTTTTTTGAGCCCACAAAGCAGGGATAGTAACCATCAACAGACATAATGACCCAGTTACATACACACTCCATGACCTGCACTTGCCGTGGAATCTACACACTTCTCAGATGTGTTTAAATGCACTAGGTGACACCCAATGCATGCATATATGAGACACTATAGCCTTGAGGTTAGAACACCAAGCTGTAAACCTGAAGACCCAGAAGACCTGCATTTGAGTCCTACCATAATATCTGAGCAAGCCCTTTAACCACCCTGTGCTCCTGTGACGCACCTAGAAATGAACATCAGTTCAATGCGCCTTTTACAACTCAATATTTTAAAATAGATTAATAGTTTTCAAGGACTGGGCACCTTGTAGTGTGTAATTTCTTACATATATTGCACTTGCTAATGCAAGCGATCATTCTAGATTATTATTAATGGCAGTGCAGCTCAGTTGGTAGCATGCTAGCCTCTGTGGCACAAGGCTGTGTATTCAAGCCCTACATCATAGGCTAGGGCTCAGATCCAAAGCTGAAACTGTATGCTGAGTCATTGCTCATGCCATCATTTAGCTGGAACATTCAAAGACAGGTCTTTCTTGCTCACCTCTGGAGGTTGCCCAGGTGGAATTTAAAGATCCTATGACACTTTTTACTAAAGAATAAGGACTAACTCCAATGCCAGAACCAACTTTCCCTCTCCCAATAAAGCATAGAAACACAGAAACGTAGAATTGTCCAGCAGATAAGGCCCACTCAGCCCACTTATTAGGCCCACTTTTTCCTGCCTACAGTATCACCACAGATCCTGCTTGGTCTCCTATCTGTTACCCCTCCTCCCTCCTGTCCTCTTAGATTCCCTTGTGCCTATCCCATGCATTCTTGAACCACACCACTGCTTTCATCCCCACTACCTGCACTGAAAGGCTGATCCAGGAATCCACCACTCCTTCTGTGAAGAAGTACTTCCTCACATCCCTCTTAAATTTACTCCCCTCCAGCTTCATTATCATGTCCCCTTGTCTTGAGCACCTTTTTTTCTGAAAAATACTTCTCTACCATATCTTATTTACCCCCATGAGGTATTTAAACATCTCTATCATATTCCTCCTCTCCCTTCTCTCTTCCAGTGTATACATATTCAGGTCTGTAAGTCTCTTCTCATAGGGCTTCTGAATCAGACCCTGCACCATTTTAGTTGCCCTCCTCTGGACCGCCTCCTCTCTGTCTGTATCTTTCCAGAGATGTGGTCTCGAGAACTGGACACAGTACTCTAGGTGAAGTCTTAGCAGTGGTCTATCCAGAGGCATCACCCCCTTCCCCTTTCTGTTAGTGGTACCCCTCCCTATGCACCCCAGCAACCCACTAGCCCTCCCAACTACCTTGTCACACTGCCTGGCCACCTTTAGGTCATCTGATATGATTACCCCTTTCCTGTTTGGTGGTCATCAGTGCCACCCCACCCATTTTGTACTTTGCCCCCAGAGTTCTGTGCCCCAAGTGCATTATTTTGTACTTTTTTGCATTGAAACCCAGCTGCCATGCCCTTGACCACTTTTCTAGTTTTCTCAGGTCAATGCTCATCCTGTCCATCCCCCAAATGCCCATCCTATTGCAGATATTTGTGTGATCTGCAAAGAGGTAGCCCTTCCCTTCCAGTTCCTCTGCTATGTTACTTATAAGACATTAAAGAGGACTGGTCCCAGCACTGATCCTTGAGGTACCCCGCTGGTCACTCTCCCTTCCTCGGCGTGAACTCTGTTTACCAACACTTTCTGCTGCCTATCCCCTATTTTCTTACTCAGCTAACCACCTTTGGACCCACCCTTAAGCTATCACACCTGCTTATGAGTTGGCTATGTAGAATGGTGTCAAAAGCCTTACTGAAACCTAGGTAATCTACAGCCACTGATCCACCCTGATCTAGTTCCTTGGTCACCCAGTCAAAGAAATCTATCAGATTCATTTGACATGATCTCCTCAATGCATGTTCTAATGCAAACATATATGACAGCATGTGAATGTGGTTTACGCTTGATAGCTGCTGTTGTGCTGTTATTCAGACAGTCCCTGCACTACCAGTACTCATTCAGAGGTATATAAAGTGCTTTGAGATATAGTGTGTGTATATAGGAAAGCCTCCTATAAAGCCAGGCACTATTCTGTTTTATTCACAACACATTCTAATGCTCCTTCCCTATCATTCTTGTAAAGAAAGCAATGTTGCCATATGCGATCACGTCAATACTTCTGAAACAGTTGAAGCATCGGTTTTCAACTGAAATGCAGATCAAGCTGTTTAAGACTTCTAAATTAGGGGTAAAGCTATAAATAAAATAGCAGGGAGATCACATTGTGTTGGAAGAAATATTTTCATGCACAGCTTTAGCAGAAGGATTGTACTTTGTATTAAAGATGGTGCCCATTCAGTTCCATCTGACAGTAGTTGGAAAGCTGGTACTGTTTAGCAATATACTGTAAAACTTCTAATTCTAGTCTCAGATGAATTCCAGGGCATATCCAGGTTGACAAAAACCTGAGAAAAAAATGACCAGTTGCTTAAAAAAAGATGTATGGCCTTCAAAAAGAAAACCGAAGAAAAGAAAACATAAAATATTTTTTTTTTCTGATTATATTCCTGTACCAGAAAGCAGTAACAATTTTCTATCAGTCTAAACTGGAACAAATTTGATTATTTCAGCCTCTTTTCTTTTCAGTTTTAGTACCTTACCTTATGTCGACAACACTTTGCTTAACACAAAAGCAAAACTAATGGTGAAGGTGGTCTAGCTGAGCTGAGGCCTGCCTGATCCCAGATTAAGTCTCTTGACCTCCACGTGCTTTGGTTCTTCCAGCTATAAAGCTGGGAATCAGCAGGGCCCCCACTATGAAGGAGATTAGGCAGCTCTGCTGGACTATCCAAGACAAACAGCATATAACCATAATGAATGAAGAGAGGTTTACCATCATCGCCACTACAGTAAACATGTATGTAATTGATATGCAATGCAGAAATACTCTGCTCTGCAGTAAACAGGAAATATAAGAGGTTTCTGCACTGTGTTAGTTACCCCTCCCCTTCCCCACCCCATTTATACATTGCTTTCCCACTACATTTTGCATGATGCTTATGAAGGAAACCCTGAATGGGTAACAGATGCATCCATCACTGAGTAACTGTGATTCATATATCAAGACTCATTTTATTATAACTATGAGGTCAGGGAATATACTTGCGCACATCACTAATTTTTTGGTTTGTTTTTGTGCACCAGAACACTAATGAAACTGGACAAGCAGAAATACTGTAAAGCCTAGAATACCTACCTCCCTGTAAAATGTTCTACATGGTTTGTGATCCACTAGCCTCTAAGAAGATTAATTGCAAGAGATAACCACATTTAGCACCTTAAATCCTAAAGTTGGGCAAAAGCTTCAACCATGGTGTCTGCCAGTTACTGTACTTGCATGTTAAATCACTGTCACTAGCTATTTCTACACAGATAGCTCAGAAATCTAGTGACACTTTCCCTTCCCTGAGCATAACAATTGTACTAAGCTAGAGATACAAATCATTATGAAAGCCTGTCAGTTTGTATGCACACGTTTGTTAAACCACAGTGTTTTTGATTGTTCAGCGTATGTAATTACAAGTACTGCAGAGCAGCAAAGATGCCTTTCCAAATAAGTGTCACAGCTGTAAAATAATGACTGTGTTAATTTCAAACACTCCATTCTATTTTTATGTGATGAGTTTTTTTTCTCATCTTTTATGCCCTCAGAAGCCTCACTCATTCAAGCCATCTCAAAATTTCAGTCCTCTGCCTGCTGGACTCACCATAGCCAATACTGTCCACCATCTGTCTCCAAGTGCCATCCTCTGGTGACTGGATCACTTCTGTCCCTCCTCAGGGGTTCCCCCTCCTCCCCAACGGGCTAGCAGGTGGAGAGGGAGAAGAATGTAACTAAAGCAATTGTCCTGGCACCAGGAGATGGGTAGTGGATGTGTCACCAATGAGGGTTGAGTGGTGTGGGGGAGCAAGAATGGGCTGGCCATCAGAGGATTGTGGCAAGGTGTCCTGCAGCATTCTATAAATTACTTATTTTTGAGCTCACCAGTTTTGAAAAGATTAAAACTTTTTGACACCATCTATTAGACACTTGACTCAACTCCTCAAGAGCACTAACCTGGTTCCAGTGAATATCACCCAAGACCGCCTGGCCAGGCATTCTCCCTTGTTCTCTCCACCCATTCCTCTTTCTTATTCAGAGGATGCCCATGTCAGCACCCTGTGGGTAGGGCCCACCAGTGTGTGTGGTTACACATGCCTGCAATGGCCTCACACTACATCCAGGCGCTGCTCTCCAAGTGGTGAACATCTCCTTTCTCCCATAGGATGACAGCATCCTAGCAGATGCTGTTTCTTCCTCCCACTCAGCCTCCATGCCTAATGCTTGGGGAACAAACCAGGGACACCAGCACACCAGAGCGGTCCCTTACTGCTAAGTACAACAAAGTCAACATGGGATGGGCTTTTGTAGACCAGCTTGTTTTTTTCCCCAGTCAAACATTCATTGGCACGGGTACAGGTGTGTGTGTGTGTGTGCAGACACACACACACACACTGCTGGACCTTGTGCAGCTTTAGACAAATACAGATTTGTGAGGCCATCTAGGTCTTGGCCAGAATTATGGCTGGGAAATTCAAAGGCTACAGCACAAAATGGGGGTAGTAGGCTGCACTTTATCTCCTGGAACTGTAGGTGCTCCCTAGCCTGCCTATTTAAAATTAACCTCTGCACCACTTTAGAAGATGTAACAGCCTCAGCATCCAAATGAGTGAAGCTGGGGATTCAGCAGTATCCTACCTAACCCTTGCAGCTTTCTTGTCTCTTTTTTCTTTCACTGAAAACAGTCTTTTATGTTTTCCAGACTGTTACACAAAGAAAACATCTTCTTGTTGAGGCAGATTACATGCATTTCCTTCCCAGCACATCCACTTGCTTTTTTATAAAAGGCTAATCCTAACTGTGAAGCAACAGCGCAGCAAACCAACCAGTGTGGCGTGCTACAGTATCTGAGGCAACAGCAGGTTATGCAACAAATGTCATGGATAATGCCTTATACTTCAGGTCACACTCACCAGCAGTAAGCAGTTAAGGAGGGATCAAGCAGGATTAAAACGTTAGCACAATTAATAATGATTAACTATGACTTGAGTCAGTTATGATCGCTTGTTTTGTAATTCCTTCACAAAATATTTAAAAATTAAATTACATTTGATTCTAATATTTGTCATTATACAAAACAAGGCATGGATAAAAACTGTCTACTGAAAGCTTTCTAACACCATCATCCTCTTACCACTGCCTGACTCAATGATACACAGCAGTGTCTCAACAACACGTAATGATTATCAAAACGGAAACATTTCATGTTTTAGCTAAATCTCCCCTAATTTTAAAGCAGCAGTACTAGTTAGCCAGCTAGAAATATCATTCTACTTTTTTTAGCAGTGATGTATTCCTGATAATCTTAGATTCTTCATTGGGGTATTTTAAATTCAGTAAGCTGTTTTCGAGATGTGTTTAATTGCAATGTTTGTTATTTGCACGTATCTACAATAAGGACTGTAACCCCTGTAACTCTCAAAAACCTAAGGATTTCAACCCCAGCAACTTTCAAAAACCTTCTCCCCAGAGATCACACACTAACTGCACCCACTGTATTAATAATGCAGGTATGTCAGGGTGTTGCCAGCAAATGTTTCTGATGGTCAACAGAGCAGCACCAACCTGATCTATTAACATTCATGATATTGGACCTGGCAAAGGACCAATAACTTTTAAAGCGATTTTCTGATCTTAGGTACTGGGCTTCATAGCCCAATGCCTTATGGCAGCGTTAGCCAATTGCTGCCAAAATTAAAATTTTTAAGTGCATCCTTTTAGCTAGGGAAGGGATTGTAACAGTGGCCGAACCCATGGCCAGCCAAATTCCTTCTACTTCCCAGTCTGATGTCCCCATGCTCAGACATTGTGTGATGTTTAAGCAGGGAAAGTGTGGGGGTGCACCCCATACAAGTCTATAAGGACATTTTTTTAATGCTGTTTTATGTGCAATTAAGCAAACTAAGAGGAAAATGAAAGCCACTGTTCCACTAATAGTGGCCTTATCTGTGGGATGGGATGTTACCACGGGTGGGCGGGGGTATATAAGGGAGTTTTTGGTGGGCATGAAGGAAGAGAACATGCAAGGAAGAAGGGAAAACTGGTGGAAGAACTGCAGGAAAGTGGGGCTGATTGCCTGCTCTTGGGGAACTAGAGCCTTTTCTTAGGTTGGGTGTTTGAACAGTTTGGCAGGTGGACATCGTGACAGCCATTAGTCCAGTCCATGGGTGTGGGTCCTCCAATATGCATCTCTGGTGGAGTAAGCCATTCGTAGGCCAGGGAGAAGGAGAGCAAAGAGAAGAGATGTTGGGGAGCCCAGCAAGAATGACTGCTTGTTTACACTGCTGTAGAGAGAGGGAGAGAGACTAGAGGGGTGTCACCAAAGTTGGGCCTGTGGGCTACAGCCATGCTCAAAAGTCTTTGGAGCAATCCTGGAGTCAGTGATGAAGAGGGGTCCAGGGAATCTAGGGTTTACAGCTACCGCCCTGGAGCCCAAAATGCCCAACCTGGAGGTGACTGCCTAAGTGGGGACATTTGCCCATATGTCTAGGGTGAAGTTCCTCGCTAAGGCCCAAGTTTTGCCTGAAGTCTTGAGAAGGAGCAGTAGTCCTGACATGAATTGGCTTGCTGTTTTGAGTCCAAGAGCCAGATTATAACAATCCAAGAGATGTGAGGGGAAGAACAGTTTCTGATTGCTGCCAGCATTTCTGGAGGCTATATCGGCCCTGAGTGAAGCTGCCTTTATGCCATGTGGCTATCCCAGCTCAAAAGAAAGCCACCAAAGTTAGTGGGGCCATATCAGCCGAATGGACACTAGCAAATTCTGTGACACCCATGATCAGGACTGAACATTAATTGTTTATGAACCTGCTTACTCCTTGGAGTGTTTCATTTTGAAATTAAATGGTATCCCCCTGGTTAATTATACTTCTGTGTGGTCTTCATTTATTGGCTATGAACTGTTTGTGGCTACTAACTGCAAGTTTATTACAGCCCAGCACCTGAAGATGCCTGTGCCCCCTGCACACATGAACTCTAGCAACATCAGCTATCCTGGTAACTTATTCTGTAGTTTCTGCCATAAGTGCCCCCCTCCCTATGGACGTTCCTCCTCACATACCCCTAGACACCAAGGGGGGGGCTGCAAAATGGGTGCTCATCTGGGATGTGTTTTGGGGCACTGGGATGTTTGAAGGGACTACAATGGGTGATGGGCAAAGAGGATGCTGTGGACTTGGTCGCTGGCCTGGTTTGGGACTGTAAAATGTGGCACAGCAGTGAGAAATTTTGAGCCCTATAGAGAGGAACTCATGGTGCCAGTGGGGCTGGAGTTTGGGGCATGGACCAAGAACATGTGAGAGCTATACTAATGCCCTGGGCCAACCTGTTTTATTGGACCAGAGAGATTCATGGGAGGCAGAGTGTAACCATCTCTGGGCACATTTGCACAGTGTAAGGAGAGAGATTGAGAAGCTGTTGGTATGAGGAGCAGCTTCTGAGTGAGCAATGGTGGTGTGCAGAAAGTGGAGACCAATGCCAGCAATGGTGAAAACCCTGGAGACTTCAGAAGTGATGGTCCCCTCTGCTACATTACGGTGAATGTGGGAGGTGATAGAGAAGTCTAGTCACCAAGTGTGCCAGTTTGAAGGGCCAGGTGTGAGTGTGATGCCAGTTTGTATGGTGTGCCAACAAAAGCCTCAGTGGAGGCTGGATATATGCTCTTCCCTAGGCCCAGTGGATTCATTACATCTGTGGAGTTGGCCCTCGAGAGCTGGGAGGGAATGAGAAGCCAGCTAAGTGCGGCATCAGCTTCAAAAACTGTGAAGGCCAGCCCCCAGGAATCACCAGTTCCCCACGGAGCAGTGCAGCCAGAGATACCAGTGGCCCGAAGATGGGATTGGGCTCGTGGACTGCAAACAAAGTTGTTGACTCCCAGGGATTTTCAGGTGCTGGAGAAGCCAGCTATGAGTGCACCAATGGAGTTGGTGGGCACAGCTGTGGCAGAGATGCCCAAGTCACCTGAGAATCCTGTACCAGGTAGTTGCTTGCAAGGAGAGCCAGGGAGTGACTACAGAGGAACTGGAGCTACTGTCCTGGCCATGGAAGAAGCAGCAGAGATTAATGACAATGACTTGGCGAGGAATATACCATCCCACTATGAATCAGTCTATTTGACCCCATGGAAAGATTGTCCTGGCCTGCCTGCAAAGAGTCAAAGAAGGAGAGAAATGTATGATGCTGTCCAAAATGGTGATCCTCAGGTATGGTGATATGGACAAAGGCTCCCAGATGGACAGGCACCAAGTTCCTCTACCAATAGCTTGCCTGAGTGGTCTCAGGCTGAAAGGATTGTGAGGTGAAAGATTCAGCAGAAGTATCTGCAACATGTGTACCTCTACCTGCCAGAAAAACTTTAGGAGATTATCGAGGAGAACAGGAAGGATAAGGTGTATGGGGGCATCTTAGATAAACTTTACAAGAAACATAAGTTGGGCCCAGCAAGCTCCACCATGACACTTCAGGAGATCCAGCACATCATCAAGGGGATCTGTTCCTGCCATGCATATGAGGGACTGATGCTCTTCAAGACTTTCACCCTAGTGCCAGCCTAGTGGCACTGAGGGCTGAGGTGCTGGATGCCTTACCTCACGCTATGCTGGTGACCTGGGTTTGGGAACAACCTTGGGTCACTGGGGTGCCGGCACGGGGGGGGGAGGAATGGGAGTGGGATTGAGCAAGCCGGTAGACTTCTCTCCTCTCCTGGGGGTGGTAGGGGTGGGTTGTCGTTCCCCTCATAGTTCTACCCCCACTGGGTGGAGGTCTGGTGCAGTAGCATAGGCGAGGAGGGGGCGGCAGTATGGGTGATGTGGACAGGGCTCAGCTGGCTTCCGCTGTGTGTGCGTGTATGCCTCCACATGCACATTTGGCTGTGTGCCAGGGGCCTTGGGTGGGGACAAGGGGGAGAAAAACTTTACTGAAAACACACCATAAAAATCTCTATTTAAAAAAAAAGACTTTCACCCTGGTTCAGGATTTGAATGTGAGGCGTACCAAGCACTATGTAAAGAGCTTAATTTGTTTGGCCAGGAGAAACAACCGGACCAAATCCTCAGTACTATTTCTCATGTCAGTAAAGTGATTGCTGGTGGCCTGTAGACTTTTCTGATTATGCTGCCCCAAAAGTTAACCATTTCCTCCCCTGGAGGTGTGGCCCAGTGTTGAACAGAGACAATGAATTGGACAGACTGTCTGTAGAAGTGGGTGAGAGCAACCATTTCTCTTTGTTATGTTCTAGTTAAAGTACTTGAAGAGACTTTGGCTGTAAAGGACTTCCTCATTTTGAACTGAATAATATGCACTGTGGTGTTGGGGAAAGAGGGGTAAAGGTATTTTTCCACAGGCCCTAACTTTTCTGAGTTGCTGTTTCTGGTTAACTAATTGATCTATTTTTTTTTTTTAGTTTTTATTGACCAGGTAAGTGCACTAGACAAATTCTTGCCTATTTTCAGGCATGACCCGGGGGGGGGGGGGGGATGGGGATACAGATGAATGCCAACTGACCTTGAACCAGATTAAGCTGTTGGTGGTATTTTTTAGTGAATAGGGGGAAATTTAGCCAGGGCACTGGGGAAATTCCCCTACTCTCTGGTAGGGGGAACTCTAATAGAGTACTGACAGCAGTCAGTTGCTGTGCGGTGTTGCGAGTGGTCAGTCGGAAAATGAGCTGAGGAGTGGGTCTCCTCCTCTGCCTCTGCGGAGCTAGAGACCATGGAGCCTGGAACGAGGAATACAGTGCAAGTTAACGCTGCATCAGCATTGAAGAAGGATGGCAGAAAGAGTACTGTGGAGCCCGCAGGGCAGCAACTGAAACAAAGGAGACAGCATCTCTCTCCATGGAGATGGAGGGAGCAGGTAAAGTACAAATAAATAAAGATGTTTTGAAAAATCAATTTGTTTTAGAAGAAGAAAAGTATTTGGAAAAGCAGAGAGCTTTACTTAAGCAAATGAAAGAGCTGGAATCAGATGACATATGCTCTTCCCTAGGCCCAGTGGATCCATTACATCTGTGGAGTTGGCCCTCGAGAGCTGGGAGGGAATGAGAAGCCAGCTAAGTGTGGCATCAGACGGGGGAGGCCTGTCAAACCCAACTGAGGCATGATGATGCAGGAGTTATTATGGCAGAAGAAAGTGTAAATGAAAATAATTCCGCAAGGCCTGAAGAGAGGTGGAAAGGGAAGCCCTGAAGGGAAAAGACATGAGGGGTCAGAAACGGCTTGGCTCAAGAAGGGCTGCAAGTAGAGTATTGGGAATGAAAGGAAATAGCAGTAAAATTGATGAAAAAAAAGCAAAGCACCCCCAAGAAAATGGTGGAGCAGCAGAATGTAAGCACAGGCAGGGAATCTGGAGAATCCCAAAATAGTAAGTCAAATGATATTGATGATACAGTAATTGATTTCCTGGACACACTGGAGTGCATAGATGATTTATTGGTTAATGCGGGATGGAAAAGAACCCAAGATGGGAAAGGATGGGACCCTAACATGCCCAGCACCTCAGCAGAAACAGCCAGTTCAGCACAAGATAAAGAAGGGAAGGAGAATGATATGCAGGAAGCCTGGGCAGGACATCAGCAGAAAGGGTAAGAAGAATTAGGACAAAAGAGTTCAGGGCAGGAGATGAATCGAACTGAGGGGGGAATGATACTAAGGAAATAGTAGGCCTAACAGAGGGTGAGGAGCTGGGCACATCCATGGAAACAGAGGATAAAACTATACAGATGGAGAATGAAAAGAATGAAAGTCCAAAAAGGGACAAAGTTTGGGGGGAGTAAGATAAAGGTTATTTCCAGAGGGGATGCAATGGCTCAATAACCAGCAAAGTGGAGAAATGCAGATTAAGAACATGCCCCTATGGAGAGAATTTGTGGTGATTTCCTTAACTAAACCAGCTTTTAAGATTGTAACCATCCTCTTCAGAAATGAAGGCATGAACGCAGCAGACATTTCTTTTTAGCTAAAGCAGAAATGTGAGATTAAAGGCCCTCCCAAGCCGATTTTAGATGACAAAAACCTGTGGACTGGAGGTTGGAAATTTAAAGTAGTGTTGAGACAACAAAATGGGGGAATTTTTACATCTCCCCAATTGCTTCTTCTTGGGACAGGTCAGAGGGGTAATTTTTTATGCAGGCCAACCCCGGACGTGCTATTGATGTGGTGAAAAAGGACATTTAAGTAATACCTATGAAAAAGTAAAGTGTGGTCTATGTGGGCAAATTGGACACTATGGGGCAGCATGCAATTATCCAAACAATGCAATCTGTGTGAGGAAACAGGGCACACTTTCAATAGCTGCCCATGGGCAACACATTATCATCCAGATCCTGGAAAACAAGGGGAACAAGATGTCTATTTGGCACTAGCCCGGAAAGATAGAGCAAAAAAAGAAAAAATTGTAGCAGAGGCAAAAATGGATGGTGGAGAATGGAGAAATTGGGATGAGGCCCAACAACAAGCAAATCCATCCACATCACGCATTCAGGTGGAACAAATCATGGAAACTGAGAAAGATAATGAGTTTAAAAAGAGAAAAGATGAAAGTAAAGATGGACAAAAGGACAAGGGGGAGCTGGTTCCTTGGGGTATCAAGCAAGAGGCCTTCACAATGGTTACCAGATTGAAGAAAAAGGGAATGAAAAATGCAAAACCAAAACAGATTAGGACAGCAGAGGAGGTGGTCCAACTAGTTAATAAATATACAATATTGCAGGACAAAGAATGGGTAACTATGGATGAGGATTCTGACATATCTCTCTCTGACAGAGCAGGGGAAGGAGAGGTATCTGATAATGATTCCATTGACACACAAGCTTCAAAGAAAAAGAAGGATAAGACTGTGTAGGGTGGAAGAATGGAACACATAATAACATGGCATGTCTGAACTGTATCTCATGTAATGTAAACAGTCTAAAGAATAGGTCTAAGAGGATGGCTACATTTACTTTGATTAACGACTTGAAAGGGGATGTAGTTTCCCTTCAGGATTCAAAGTTACATACTACTGCTGAACTGAGCATGGCACAAAAAGACTGGAGGTGGGGTTCTTCCATTTGGTCCCTGGGAGAAGAGAAATGTTCTGGGGTTGGAATTGCTTTTATGACACAGGAGGTTAAAATCTTAAAAATTATGGATATAGTCCCAGGAAGGGCTTTAGTGGTGGATGCTGTAATTAAAAGAACAATGATAAGGTTGATAGTTGTGTATAACCCCCAGTCAAAGTTAGAAAGGAACAAATTAATGAGCAAGATAGAACCATTCTTGCATACAGCTAAGTTTACCTTATGGGGAAGGGATTTTAGCTGCTGGTTAACAAAAAAAGATTGGGGTAGGAAATCTGAAAACATTTTTTGTGATTTTTAATGTTTAAAGAAAATATTGAGAAATGCAGGCATGGAAGATGTGTATAAAATTAAGGGGCAACAGGTGGAACAGACATATTATAGGGGAAAGCTATCCTCTAGGATAGATTTTTGGTTTGTTCCAAAAAACAAATCAATAGAAAAGGTACATATATATATATATTTCCACTAGAAACATCAAATCATGTAGCAGTATGTTTGAGAATAAATTTAGCAGATACTATGATCTATGGGAAAGGTTACTGGAGAATGAATGTGGACAATTTGGAAGAGAAAGCTATATAGGAAGAATTGCTTGATATGTTTGTGGCTAGACGGACGGTATACAAACTATATGAGGATACCCTCCAATGGTGGGAAGACACAAAAGGGGATATTAAAGAGATTGTGGTAACAACAGCACAACAAAAAGAGAGAGGATAAAATACCAGAAATATTTGAGTTTAAGGGCAAAATTATATAAGGAAATAACTAAGCAACATTTAAGTGGGAGCGACCATATGAGTAGAATAACTGAACTTAAAGAACAGATGTGGGAATTTTAGTATAACAGAACCAAGTCATTAATCATGGAGCAAAAATGTGGAACACAGAGGACTAAAGCTCAGACAAATCTGTTTGATAATAATAGGGAGAGGGTAGAGAGCAGAGTAATGTATGGGTTGGTAGATGGTACAGGGAAGATTTATACTGATACATAATAACCTTACATTGATAGTGCAGGAACACCTAAGACACAAATTCCAAACACTGAAGTGGGAGAAGTTCATAAGTACGATAAAAAAAGTTCAGGTCCCACAAATTACAGAAGCAAAAAAACAAATGTTAGGAGAGCCCATTGTAGAGAAAGAGGTTAGAGAGGCTATACATTCATTAGCAAATAATACAGCCCCAGGGATAGATGGGATCCTGAATATCTTTTATAAAAAATTTGAGGATGCAGTAACACCAATGCTAGCCTTAATTTATAACAATATTCTTGTTACAGGAGAGCTGACTGAGACCATGAAACAGGGAATTACTATTTTTTTGTATAAAAAAGGAGATAGGACAAATATTAAAAATTGGAGGCCAATATATTTGTTGACAGCAGATTATAAAATACTAGCAAAAATTATAAATAGAAGGCTTGTGGAATATGCATCACAACTGATAATGGAGACACAGACACGTGCTATTCCAGGAAGGGATATCAGGCAAAATCTAATTTATATTAGGGAAATAATAAAGGTAAAATAGAGGCATTAGAAGGTTATATGTATGCTATGGACCAAGAAACAGCCTTTGATGCTATAAAGCATGAATATATTTAGGAGGTATTAGAAAAGTATAATTTCCCAAAATAATTTATTAAGCTAATTAAGGCATTATATACGAAGCACCAGTTTGCCCTATGATTAATGGACACCTAGGAACCCCAATGTATATTTATAATGGTGTAAGGCAGGGGTGCCCTTTAAGCCCACTCTTGTATGTTTTTTGTTTAGACCCTTTGTTAAGATTGATTGAGAAAGATGAGGAGGTAAGGGCAATTAAGTGGAGAGCTGGAGATTTGCATAAAACTTGTGCTTATGCTGATGATTGCTTACTCTCAGTGAAGGATCAAGCCTCTGGGGAGAGAGTGGTACACATCTTTGAAACCAATAAACTGCATACATGTATTTCAGTAAATAAAGCAAAATGTAGAATAATCTCGCTGGGAAGGTTGGGAAAGAAAAACAAGGAGACATGAAAATAGCAGATGATAAGTTTGAAGTATTGAGTATAACTTTTGGGGGGGAGCAGGACCTCATGAGGAAAAAATGGGAAAGGAAGTTTCAGATTGCCTTGGGAAAAGTGAATAAATGGAAAGGGTGGAATATGGCAAAAGCAAAAAGAATATACTTGTTAAAGCCGTTCATTGTTCTGATTTTCTTATATGTTGCATATATATTTCCAATACCGTGGCAGATGCAAAGAAAGTATTTGGGTTATTTTTTTCATTACTGTGGGGTAGCAGATTGAACCCAGTTAAAAGGGCACATACGTACAGGCCACTCTCTGAAGGAGGGTTAAGCATGTTGCACCCAATTGTGTTCTTTGTGAATATTTTTGTTTATGCTAACATAAGACCAATTATGCAAAATGAAGTCAAATCGTGGACACCCTTGGTAAAAGAGTAGGGTGGAATTTTTTTACAGAACTGGGGGAAAAAGGTAATGTGTGCAATCAAGCAAAATTACCAGAGTATGTAAACGTATGTAGGCGGTATATGGCAAAAGTGGAGGGTAACAGTAGATTTGATATTAGCTAAAAAAAAGAAACTAACATATAAAGAAATTGTAAAAGAAAACTACTATGAAGATCCAGTGTTTAAAGTGGATAAAGGAGTAAATGTGACTTTAGTTCTAGAAGTTACCTAAAAGAGTAGAGGAAAGGCATTGTTTAGCAGAGGAGTGTATTAATCAAGAAGAATCAGTAAAACATGTTATTTGAGTGTAGGTTTATAAAACCATTCTGGGGATTATTGGTGCAAGTATGGGGATGGCAGTGTTTAAGACTATTACATATGAGATACTAGTAACTGGGCAATTAACGAAGGCTTGGGGTAAATGAGAAAAAAGCACAGTATATGTGATATTTGCAATAGTGAAATGGGCCATTTGGCAGGTCAGATGCCAGATATATATTCAGAATAAAGAAGTTACTGTGAACAACCTGCTTTTTAAAATACAGGCAGAGGTTGATAGGATTTATCAAAAGGAATGTATGATGTATGGTGAAGATAGAGGAAGATGTCTGTGAAAAAATTTTGATTGTCTAGGATGAAAAGAATACATTAAATAACCGAACAAGGGAAAAAGGTCAAAACGTTGATATAATGTAGTAAGTGGAATGATGCAGTATGGAAATGACAAAAATTGAAAAAGACTGTATTGTAATGTATGTTTTTGGTTTTAATAAAAACTTCCCCTATTCTTTTTCAAGAAGTGCCATGGGATCTTTAACATCCACCTGAACTACCACCAGAACAGGCAGATGGGACCTTGGTTTAATGTCTCACCTGAAAGATGGCACCTCAAGAGTGTGGCACCCCCCATTCTGCACTGAGTGTCAGTATTGGGATATTAATCCAAGTGCCTGGTGTGGGAACAGAACCCACAGCCTTTTGATCTCCTGACCTCAGAAGCGAGTGTGCTACCTGCTGAGCCACTGACACTACCATGCTATTGATGTTCTTATTACTGCACTGTGTTATTCAGTATTTTGTACAGTTTATTTGGGTAAGGTAGGGTGACTTAGCAGCATCCTAGGTGGAGTAGGCAGCAATTAGGTAGCTTTGGGTATGGTATATGGTAGGGCTGGGATGCACCCCTGTTTGGTCAGACAATCCATCCAAGGTGCTGCAGGAAGTTGGGTCACCAGGGTAAAAGTTTTCCATTAGTGTAGATGGGAGTGGAGGTAAATCCACCATCTTGGTGGTGTGCCCAGTATAGTCAAACTGCACCGGACAGAAAGGGAGTGCGTATACCTATCCATTATGATGCGATGGGTAGCTAGTGTTAAATACTCACCAAGGACAGTGAAGGTTTGAAGCAGGGGAGGAATGTAATCCCTCCATTTTGGGAGTGTACAGTATTTTGTGCACCTTAGGTTATTTTGGGCCAGGAAGAAAATGGTTATCCCCTCTGCCACATGGCAGGGCCTTCTGCAGGTTGGGAGGTCACCATGGGTGCATGGGGGTGTATAAGGGAGTTTCTGGTGGGTGTAAAGAGAGAGTCTGCATAGGGAAAAAGGGAAGACCAGTGGGAGAACTGCAGGAGAGCGGGGCCGACTGCCCACTCTCGGGGAACTGCAGCCTTTTCGTGGGTTGGATATTTGAACAGTTCGGCAGGTGGATGTGGCAGTGGCTGTTAGTCTGGTCTGCGGGTGTAGGTCCTCCAAAATGCCTCTCTGGCAGAGTAAAGTGCCATTCATGGGCCAGGGAGAAGGAGAACAAAGAGAAGATATGTTGGGGAGCTCAGCGAAAATTGCTCCACTTGTTTACACTACTGTAGAGAGAGGGAGAGAGAGACCAGAGGGGAGTCACCAAAGTTGGGTCTGTGGGCTACAGCCTTGCTCGAAAGTCCATGGGGCAATTGAGGAGTCAGAGAGGAAGACGTTCCAGGGAATCCAGGGTTTACGGCTACTACCCCATAGTCCAATATGCCCAACCTGGAGGTGACAACCTAAGTGGGGACGTTCGACCATATGTCCAGGGTGAAGTCGCTTGCTAAGGCCCAAGTTTTGCCAGAAGTCTTGAGAGGGTGAGGTAGCACAACTTGAATTGGCTTGTCATTTTGGGTCCAAGAGCCACATTATAGTAAACCAAGAGAGGTGAGGGGAAGAACAGATTCTGACTGCTGCCTGTATATTTCTGGAGGCTATATCGGCCCCGAGTATTTTATTTATTTGAATTTTGATGACTGGGTGAGCCCACTGGGACTAACAGGTCCCTTTTTCAGGGGTGACCTGGGGAATAGAGGCATTCCACATATAACAGAAGAAATAACATTTTACAGGCAGTAAAACAGGAAACAAGCGAAGCTGCCTTTATGCCATGTTGCTATCCCAGCACAAAAGAAAGCCATTATAGTTTGTGGGGCCATATCAGCCGAATGGACACTAGCAAATTCTGTGACACCCATGATCAGGACTGAACATTAACTGTTTGTGAACCTGCTTACTCCTTGGAGTGTTTTGTTTGGAAATTAAATGGGATCCCCCTGGTTTATTTTACTTCTGCGTGGTCTTCAGTTACTGGCTATGAACTGTTTGTGGCTACTAACTGCAAGTTTATTATAGCCCAGCACCTGAAGATGCCTGTGCCCCCTGCACACATGAACTCTAGCAACATCAGCTATCCTGGTAACTTATTCTGTAGTTTCTGCTGTGATTGCCACTCTCCCCATAGACATTCCTCCTCGCATACCCCTAGTCACCGGGGGCGGGGGGTTTATCTTCAAATTTCATGTTAAAATTACATGTTGGAGAAAACTGGAATTGGAAAAATCATCCATCACAACACCATTTGAAGTGGTGGTTAGTGTCACTGATATAAATAATGGAGGAAGAGGTTTTGCATGCCACTGTGTAATTGTTACTGATTACAGCAGGCACGCAAGTAAAAATGTGAACTTTGATTGCTCATTACACACACATAAAGCAGCTCCCAGAGTTGACAATATTTATCATTGGGACAGGGACTCATTTCTGTTTTTCTTTCTCTCCCTCTCTTTCTCTGTCTGGAGCAGGAGATGTTATTGACTGCAGCACACCTTGTTATCACTGACTCGGAGTCAAAAGCATACTTTTTCTAAGGGCAAGGGTTTACTATAATAACACCTTGCTGAGCTAGACTCGTGGGCATCCCTCTCACTCTGGGTCTGAGTGTGGTGGTAATCACAGCACAACAGTGTTGGTGGGAGTTGAAACCAGAGTCTAATGGTGTATATATATATATATATATATATCTATATGTACATCTATATCTATATCTATATCTCTGTCTCTATTATCTATATCTATATCAGCACAGAGCAAGAGCAGGGAGAGAGTGGTGTACCCCCTCCACAGTGCACTTTCTCACTCCCAAAGGAAGATAAGAGGTGGTATGAAGCAAAGCAGACAAACTGTCCATCCCAGAGAAAGACTAGCCCAATTAGTTGCAGAGACTCCCACTGTTGAAATGATAAAAGCCGTTGGCTCAGAGACAGAAAAGAAAAATCAGAACTAATGAAAAAAAAAAGCAGTGAAAAGCACCGTGTGAAGTGGTCCATAATGTAAGACCATGGTGGCCTATGGATTTTTTACAGTTTGTAATTCGAGTGACGGCATGAGTCAAGGCAGCTAGCTGAGTCAGTCTCTGAAAAAACTCTGACTGCTCCTTGCAGGTATGAATGAAGCAGCAGGGTCTATGTTAGGGTGACTGACCAACTATCACAAACTACCTGGGATAGTCCCAGAAATCGACATATATACCCCTGACCAGGTCGAGCCCCTCCAGGATTCTAAATGTCCTGGTTTTCTAAACTGTCCCAATTATTGTGAGTGCTTGGGAGTTTAGTACAGCCAAGCTGCCTGCTATTCACACATCTGCAGAATGTCAGGACAGGGCTTTTCCCTCAAATACTAACGGCAACCCAGAGTCCCTTGGAACTTGTGGATTCCTTTAAATATCTGGGCATCACCTTGGACACTGACCTTACCTATCATGAGCATATTCACCAACTATCTAAGGCCCTAAATATTAGGCTAGGGCTTTTGCACCATTTCAAACATTGCCTTAATCCTGATGCCCTTAGGCTTGTGGTCTCCTCCTCGGTACTCTCTCTGCTAGACTATGGCTTACTGATTTTTGGAAGGGCAAGCACCTCAGCCCTTGGTAGACTTCGACTTGTCCTTAACAAGGCCTGTCATCTTGTATTGGGGTGTGATAGACTCACACATACCTGTTCGCTATATAAGGACACCAATTGGCTTAACCTTGACAACAGAATCAGATTCCACACCTGTATTCTGGCCAAAAAATTCGCCTCAGGCCTCTCCCCCTTGGCACTCGGCCCTTTAATCACCCCAGACTCCAAAGTTAAACACACCTTTAGCTCAGACATCCATCTCTTCTCTATTCCTTCATGTCGTACCGCTCAATTCCAAAGATCCTTCTGCTATAGGACCCCCATGTGGATGAACAACCTACCCTCCTCCTTGGTTTATGAACAAAGAATTGGTCAATTTAAAACTCACCTTAGGGCCTACCTCCTGTCCACAAGTGACTGCGATTGCACCTGAACCTGACCCCTCCCTTCCCTTTACCACTGACAACGGCCTCCGGCCCAACTCCTGCTCATAGCTCTTAGTTCTAGTCTTCCTGGGATTGTTATGCATCCTGTTTTTATGTTGCTTGCACGCATGTGCAAGAAACATAGTGCCATCATCGGAGATTTCGGAGGTGTGTCACCTCCTCCTCCAATTCAGTCAGTGAGATGGCAGGCACGGCCCCTGTAAGCCAATGCATTTTGGAGCTGTCTATGACATGCTCCAAAATGCAGTGGCATACAGTTGAAAGGGGGAGCTACGCTTCAGTGAGCAGAGATAAGAAGCGTAGCTCCCCCACACGCAGGCGCACGCTCACACTCATTACTGTGTAGCCGACGGGGTGCCCAATCTCGCCGGGCTGAGTCGCGCCCCATTGTAGGTGCCACGCTGGGAGCCCACCCCAGCGTGGCAATCAGTCCTTTGGCCGACCGGGTGCCCAATCCCCGCTGGCTGAACGCCCCAACATCCTTGTGCATGCTGGGAGCCCACCCCAGGGTGGAAAACGGTCTCACAATGTCTTTTTTTATTTTACCTGAAAACGAACGTCCCGCTGGCGCTCTCCGACCCCCTCCCACAACCCGCGCCAGCCACCGCGCACCTACTAGCTCTTCACGCCCCCTCACCCCATACTTACCTCGACTCGCATGACGTATCTTCGTGGACCGGGAACAAGTCTGACTTTCAAAGCCGACTGCGAACTGAGGAAATGCCGGTAAGCTGTATAATAATGGGCTAGATGGGGGTTTCAACTTTGTTGCCATATCTCAGGCATTTTGGAATTTTGCGCAAATTTCAATATGGGGTTTAGGACCTCTTCCATGAATGATGTCATGTCATGGCGTTTATCGGTCCGGGGTGATTTCACGACAGTGACTGCGCAGTGACGGCGACATCACCCTTCAGGCCCAAATACCACCATGACAGTGACATCATTCATGAGAAGGGGTCCCAAAAACCCCATGTTGAAAATTTGGTGCCAAAATTCTAAAATGACTGTTTTATGAGCGTGCATTGCGCAGTTCCTACGCAGGCTCGTAAGTTTGTGAAATTTCAATATTTTCACTCCAGATTTTCAACATTGCCATTTTACCACACCTTCTTATGAGAAGTATAGCTGTCATTTTTCACATCTCACCCAAAATGTGTTTCCACCATGTAGTGCAGAATGGCTTAGTGTGTGCAAAATCAATGTAACGGGACAAATTAAGAAAATCACAGTGATACTATTCATGAGCAGAGGTCTTAAAATGGCTATGTTGAAAATTTGGTGAAAAAATTCCTAAAAATAACTGTTTCTGGCGTGCGTTGCGTGGTTCTACAGGCTACAAGTAAGTTACGCAATTTTCAATATTTTCACTCCAGATTTTCAACACTGCCATTTTACCACACCTCCTTATGAGCAGTACAGCTGTCATTTTTCACATCCTGCCCAAAACGTGTTTCTGCCCAAGGTAGCGCATAAATGGCGCAGTCGGTGTGCAAACTCAATGTATGGGACACATTAACAAAATCACAGTGACACTGTTCATGAGCAGAGGTCTTAAAATGGCTATGTTGAAAATTTGGTGAAAAAATTCCTAAAAATGACTGTTTTATGAGCGTGCGTTGCGCAGTTCCTACGCACACTCGTAAGTTCGCAAATTTTCAATATTTGCACTCCAATGACTTCCAAATACCTAAACAGCACATAGAAGCAAGCAACATTCGGCATTGACAAATGCTTGTTTTTAACTGTCTTAAACTGCTCTAGTTCCTGAATGTTAGCCTGACTGTTCCTTGTAACAAACTGAACTTTTACTCTGTAACAATCATTGTAATGTTTGTCTGTAACTAATCTATGTGACGTGGAACCTTTGTAAAGGAGTCTTTGACTCAAAGGTATTTTTTCCGAATTCTGAAATAAACAAATAAACAAACAGAAGAGGACTGGGGGGGGGGGCAATGTAAAACAGAAGAGAAAGACTCCCACTGAGAATGTGATGCTGAGTCCAGCCTGTATTAAAACCTGGGTTTGGAAGCAGCCTCTGGTATTCCTCTCTCCAGGCTGGTGGGGATAAGTTATGTTGTTTTGTTTCTTTATGAATAACAGCTTGCCATGCTGGCATCCCACGGCCGGTTCATGAGTGTTATGTGGACATATTTCACACCATCTTATATGTAGATGTCAGTTTAGATACGTTGCATAAAATCAGTTATATAATGACTTGAGTTAAGAAAACATGATTTCTGTTACAAAAAAAGCCACAATACAGGAGTTTTACAGTAGGCCAATATAATGTGGAAAACCTAGCCCGGGGGGTGTTCCTCTCATTTCACTGTACAGCAACCCCAGCAGCCATTTGCTACAAACAATGACTGGTTATCTACTTTAGCAAAATACACACCTATAACATGCCTGAACACATGATTTGGGGGTGCTCTGCAGGATTTTTCCAGCAATCAACAATTTCAGAATTTATTCATTACAGTTTGCACAAAGCCCCTAGGACTGATAGGGTGCATGGCAATATTCAAAACCCTACTTTCTAGGGCGGCCGATATAAGATGTCAAAAACAGGGGTTTGACATAAACGTTAACTCATCCTTAACTATATGCCACTAAGTTTACAATGATCCAATCCCCATCTGGCCCCATTCCCTAATCATGTGTGACTTTTTTTCCATTATGCCAGCTGGCAAAATCTTTGGCCTCACATAGGAATGATAAGTGTCTTATTTTCTTACATGTATGTATGATTTCTTACATGGCTTTACCCATCTGAGCAGTCAAGTAACCCAAGTGGAGAGGCCTTAAAACAAAGGCAAATAAATCAGCTGTGTATCAGCTGCACTTTCGAAGTTGTTTAAGAGTACATTTCTGTAAAACACACAGTCTCTCCATATAGACCACTGTACAGTATTTTATATATACCAAGGATGACTGTATTTTATAAATGTGTTTCTCAGAAGTACCTCTGTAAACTGCTTTAAATGTTTCCCTTGTGCATAAAGAATTCAACTATTAGAACACTGCTTTTCCCCCTCCGCAGGAGCTGACACTTGTTAAACCTAAGCCGACTTTCTCTTCTTCTCCCACCCTTCCCATCATTATTAATTCCTCATGTTTCTCAGTTACTTTGTGTTCGTACAACTGCCATTGCATGTATTGCATTGAACTGCATACGTTTGGGGTGAAAGATAGCACCAGTATAGAGCTTGCCAACAAAGGACCAAGAATCACAATAGAGCGTACCATACATTCAGGAATACCAGATAAGTAGTCTCCAATATGCTGGTGCTCTGGGAACACCCATCACCTAACCTGGTTCTTTGGAGGTGGGTCTGGTGCTGGCATCACCTTTGTACATGGTAGAAATGGAAACTGTACAGGGATTCAAGAAGGGATGGAACAACCATAAGAGGTTGACTGGGCCTGGTTGGAGGAGGTGAATAAGGGAGAGATGAGGGGGTGGCTGCATTACCACAAGAGGGTCAAGCCATGCATGCAAAGCACTAGGCTGGTGGGCCATGTATATGTAGGAGCAGCGCAGACTACATGAACTGTGGTCTTTTTCAGCATGTAAAAATGTTATGTCTCTCAAATGTTTTTATTTTCTATAGAATCCAGAAATTACTAATCCTTCAATTAGGAGAGAGAGAAATACAGAATTTTGAAGGAGGCTGTCCAGAAATACAGAAGGCTGAACACAGCAGAGTCAGCAATAAGCTATTAAAAATAAAAATGGTGCAGCACTACTATCTAACAAGCACTGGTACTTTAATATAGAAACATACTGTAGATAAAAATGACAGAAAAAGACCAAAGGTCCATCTAGTCTGCCCCATAGTTCCCAATCTGCTTCATGATCTATTGCCATACAGGGTTTTATCCTTCCCGCCCCCGCCCCCGCTCTCCTCCCTACGGCTATCAACCTGAGCAACCACAAAATCCATCACTTTGTCCCTAATCATGCTTCAAACCACTTACAGTCTGGGCACCTACCACCTCTGCTAACAGACTGTCCCATGGCACACCATCCTTTTCCGTAAAACAGAACCTCCTTACATCCCTTTTAAACTATTCTCTTACCAGTTTCCACTCATGAGCTTGGGTTCTTGACTCTGTACTTCTGCTAAATATTTCCACACAGTTCACCTTGTTTATTCCCTTCAGGAACTCGAAGGTCTCTATCATATCCCCCCCTTGCTTGGTCTGCAGTGAGTACATGTTCAGTGCTTTGAGAGGATCTTTGTAAGATCTGCCCTGTTGGCACTGAATCATCTGTGTCACCCTGCCTGCATTGCATCATCTCCAGCCTGGCCTTGCCCTTCCTTAGGTGAGAACTCCAGAATAGACCACAGTATTCTAAGGGTGGTCTCACCAGTGACATCTACAGAGGTAGTATTATGTCATTTTCCTGCTGTTAATATCCCTTCCGATACACCCCAACATCCTATTAACCTTACTAAAATGCCTTGTTACACTGACTTGACTATTTGAGGAAGTCACTAATGACAGCTCCCAGGTCCCTTTCCTCTGCTGTAGTGCTCAGTTTAATCACTCCCATCCTGGACTCTATTGTGAGTTTTAGATGCATAACCTTGCATTTTGTGATGTTGAATTTCAACTGTCGAACCTTAGACCACCTCTCCAGCCTTTGTAGATCCCCTTGCATCTCCCCGTCATTAGAAAATGAGCTTTTTATTCCCTGGTCTCTGACTGGCTGGTACCCCTGCCAGGGGGGTACAATAACTTTCAATAGACGACCAGGAAATAAAAAGTCCCAGCCCAACTGCCCCTTCACCCATTTAGGTATCATTGTGCCCACCTGCTTGATCATTGGCCGAAAGCACCCAAATGAATTAGAAACTGCCGCCATTGTTTTCTCTCACTTAGCAAAAGATACTGCCCCCCCCAATCCTCCCTAATTCAGTGCCAGCTGCCAGATGAATCCAAGGTCCCACACACCAGCCTCCGCTGAGCTCACTCATCACGATATTAAAGAATTAACACAAATTTAAGGAAATGTAGCCGTCACTCTGATCGACTTCTCATAACCATGGTGGGCAGCGCGTTTCTCAAAACAGCAGCACATGCCACTCCATAATACTATTTACATTCTGGCTGGCATCTAATCTGATAAATTAATATTAATATATGCTGTACTTGTAATTATTATTATGAATGAAAATACAGTAAAATTGCGGTAATGCAGTCCATCAGCAACTGTCTACAACTGCAAGCAAGTTTAGCGCACTGGCAGAGCAAATCCCAGACTAAATTTGAATTCAGTGCCTCAGTGCAGTGTGGGTATAATGCAGACTACGGTCGGGGAACCGAAGCTAGATGGGGATGGGGGGACACCCAGCATTACTGCAGGAATGCACTGGTAGTTAAAGCTGGATGGGGACACCTATTATTGGATCAGTGGAGCCTGGAGCTGGTCAGCTGGAGGGACAATCCGGGACCTGGAAAAATATGGGTGGGTAGGTGGCAATTTGAGGGGGGGGCTACACTTGTGTTTGGTGCACTGCAGTGCTGGTTTGGTGACTTCACTGGCTTGGGAGGAACTAAGTCTTCCATGAACAGCAGAAAATTGTTTTCTTTAGAACGACAAGAATGCAAAGACACTGCTAGGTGGGGGGAGACTACACAAGAAACTCTGTGGTGCAGGGGGGAGAATAAGTGGAAGAGAATGGTGGGGGAAACAGGATATGTAATGGCACAGAAATGAAGGGACTACTTTACAAGAAAAACCCTTAAACTTAATAGTTACTCCATTTTTTCAAATTGTTTTTAAATGTTTTTAAATTCTACCTAAAAATGATACTGGTAGTCCATTTTCTAAGTGCAGTAATACCCTCCAGGGTGGGCAGTATTGGGCAATACTGGACCTTCTAGGGGCTATAAGGCCCTCCACCTGCGGCGTCGGGCCTCATTATGCACCTGGGCAGTCTGGTATTCTCCAATACTGTCCACCTTGTCGGGTATTATTGCTTACCTATCTACCCTACTGCAGAGCTTTGTGTCATCTGTGAAGAGATGCAAGTTGCCCTGGATGCTTTCTCCAATGTTGCTGATGAACAAATTGAAGTGAACAGGACCCAGTGCAGATCCTTGCAGCACCCCACTCATGATGTCCTTATGTTTTGATTTGACCCTGTTTACCACCATCCTCTGCTGTCTCTTCTTTAAACAGTTTTCTACCCATCTAACTGTATCCCTAACTGTGCCCAGGTCCTCCAGCTTTTTCTGCAGTCTTTTGTACGGCACTGAGTTGAAAACCTTGCTTATATCAAAGTAGAGTAAATCCACAGCGTGGCCCTTATCTACTACCTTTGTTACCCAGCCAAAGAAAACTATCAGATTCACCTGACAAGACAACCCTGCCACAAATCCATGTATATTATCCTGTAGACTGTTGCTCTCTGGTTAATCCACAAGGTCCTTTCTGATCTGGGACTCCATCAGTTTACCCTGTACAGAGAGAAGGCTGACAGGTCTGTAATTCCCCATTTGCTCCTTGTCCCCCCCCCCCAATTGTGTAGCAGGACTGCCTCTGCCCTACTGGGTCAATATAGTGCATGAAAGACAGCGTGGTGAATACCACGCTGTCTAGTGAGCGCTTGTAGTTTCAGCGACAGGAGTAGAACAGCGCTAGTAAGAGCACTACCCCTGTCGATCTATGCTTTTACCTGGTGTCATCAAGTTGTCATGTGCTGGGGGCTTGGTCGAGCCACTTCCCTGGTGGAGTGGCTATGGCACCAGCACACGGCAGAATGGAAGACCTGAAACTGTGGTTCGGTTCTCCCCAGGTCTTCCCACGCTGCAACATTTCACTGTTTTATTTGGAAAAAACAACTTCCCCCCCAACAGTATTTTTCCACATCCCCAACATCTGCACCCTCCCCCACGGAGTTTGTTATTTAAATTCCAAGGGGTGTGGGGAATCCCCAAAAACAAAAGCCCACAGACTGTAAGGGCATGCTGCTGGTGTTCGTTGGTGCTTTGCCCAATGATATTGCAGTGCATGCTCTTATGGTTGCAACAGCAAGTGCTGTGCAATGTTTCTGTGCACGGTTATGACCCCATGCCCATGTCTGCTACCATCCAGTCTTTTAGTCTTTCAGAATTACCCGTCCGAATTGAGCTACTGCAGTCAATTTCTCAAGTACCCTTGGGTGCATGCCATCCGGCACTGGGGCATTATCTACCTTTAGGGCCTCAAGTCCCTTCTGGACCCTTTCTCTGGTAAATACTGCCTGTCTCATTTCAGCTATGCCCCTGACAGCCACCTTAATGCCACTTTCAGGCAGGGGCCCACTGCCTTCCTTTGAGAAGACAGACCAGAAGTAATCATTAAGGACAGCTGATTTTTGTTCACCTTCCTCTAGTACCCTTCCCCCTTGCAGCCTAACAATACCCCTTCCTGCTTCCTTTTTACTTTAATATATCTGAAGAATTGTTTTTCCCACCTTTGACGTCCTCCACAAGTTGCAGCTCTGTGTCTTCCTTTGCCTCCATGACTGTCCTCTTTGCTTCCCTAACTTTTATTTGATACTTTCCCCATTCCTCCTCCCCATGCTTTTCCTTGTATCTGGGGAAAGCCTTTTTCTTGGCCCTCACTTATTCTCTGACCCTTTCTGAGAATCATATTGGTCTCTTGTACCTGTTTAATTTTGTAACAATTCTCATACAAGACTTTGCTGCCTCAAGAATGGTCCCTTTGATTGCTCACCATCTTTCCTCTACACTTCTGATGCAGTTCACCCTGGTGAGTTTGTCTTGGACCAGCTCCTTCATCCAGTTGAATAAGGTAAGGTCAACAGCACAGCTGTTATGGGGTTCTATGTGATAATAGCGAGTGCCAAATGGCGACTCGCATTAACGCAATGTCAGGGCGGCGAAAACAATTTCGCCACCCTGACATTCTTGGTGCATGGAAGAACGGTGCCGGGGATTTCTATACTTTGCTTTGCCCTCCACACCCCCCTAATTAAGGATTCTCAACTCCAGGAGGGTGCATGTTGGGGGGGGTGAGAAAGCAAAATAAAGATAACTTCTGGGCTGGGCGCAACAAAAATGCAGTAGCACCCGGACCCAGACCCAAACCCAGAACCTCAGTACCACAAGTGGAGGCCAACCCCTGATGCCATGGTGCAGCTCAGCAGCCGACCGCAGCGCCACCCCCTACATCCCCTCTGCCCCTTCCCAGGTCACGCTCGCCATGCTCGCTCCCCCCATGCGTGTGTATGCATAGTGACATCCTGTCACTAGGGTCGCCCACAACCCAACATCTGGTCACCTTCCTGTCCTTCGCTCTTTGGCTACCATATCGACGCGCCGCTTTGATGGCGCTGTCTTTCGGTGCCACCTTCATCTGCTACCCTGTCATGGTGGTCCCCAGCATCAGGTTCCAGCATGATTAAAGATATCCAGATACTGCCATTATAAAGGCGCAGTTTACAGGTACAGTAATTGACACCATGCTATGCTACACCATGTTACAACACAGAGTTGACATGTAGCTGATACTGTATGTGTCACAAAATGGCTATTGGGTATTTTTGAAAAGGAATAAAAAGCTGACTTTATTTCTCAATCTATCATTCAAACTATTAATTATATATAGCGCCCTATCCAGGAGGCTCTAAGCACTGTAGATAGAAACAGAAAACACATATAGAAAATAAAACTTCATTTGATAAATATAGAACCATAAAACACAATTGGAAGGACAACAATTTTAACTGAGTTCATAAAACAACAGGCAGAATAAATAGTTTTTAAGGCCTTTTTGAAGGCCTCCCCAGAGAGACGTGATGGAGGTGGAAAGGAAGAGAGTGTAACAACCTGGGAGCCACCACAGCAAAGGATATTTCCCCAGAAGATTTTAAACAAACTCATGGAACTTGCAAGAAATTCTTCCCAGCTGAATAGAGAAGAAGAGGAGTGTAGGGATGAGTGGGATATTTTATATAGCCAGGACCCAGATTATGCAGGGCCTTGAAAACTAGCAAGTAAATCTTGAAGGTGGTGCACCATCTATCTAGGAACTGCTGCATATTATGTGGTCCAGGCACAATATGATTAAAAGTGCTTGTACTAGACATCAACCCATCTGTGGCATTCTGTACTAGCTGCAGATGGTGCAACAAACCTCCAGAAAGCAATAGATACAGAGCATTACAGTAGTTGAAGCAGGCTGTCATGAAGGCACGCAACAAAATTAGCAGGTCATTAGACTGAAGGTTCTGCTTCAGCAGGGCAATGTCTCTTACATAAAAAAAAAATTCACAGTAGACAACAGAGGCCACCAGGGTTTCAAGTGACAATCTGTTGTCCACTGTGACTCCCAGATTTTCAGCTCACTCCACAGCTCAGAAGAAAGTGCCCCCTGAAAGACGACATGATGATATCATTCCATTGCATTGCCATTTCCTGAGATCCTGATTCTCTGAGGAACAGATCTGTTTCACCTGGAGACACCCTCAGCCAGTTGAGAGCCATTCAGTCACTCAGTTCAAACTTTGATTAATCGCATTCACAAAGTCTTGCTAATTTGTTGTGAAAGAGAGGTACAACTGCATGTCATTTGCATAGCAGCGAAAACCCAAGTTTTACCATCTCAGTACTTCCCCCATGGTCAAGCATTCACATTGCAAACAACATCGGGGAGAAGATTAAGCCTTGCAGAAAACCATATGACAGCAGACACCTCTAAGGGAACTTTCTCCAAGGTTATATGCTGCTCTTCTTGGCCAGGAAGGACTCAAACAGGTGTAACACTGTACTGATGAGTCCCCCTATACTTTCTCAGGTGATAGGTCAAAACCTGATGGTCCACGGTGTCAAATGCTGATAAGAGAGTGAGGAGAATGACCATTAATTATTTCCATCAATCTCTCACAAGGAAGAAATAATTTATCACCTTCATCAAGCTGGTCTCTGTGCTGTGTTGAGATCTGAACCCTGACTGAAATGACCCATAGGCATCATAATAAACCTGGTGCACCTCCAAATGTGACACAACCACCTACTTAATTGTCTTTACTAAAATGTGAATTGAGACAGAACTGTAGTTAGTCAGGACTTCTGGGTCCAGAGATGGTTTCTTAAAGGGAGGGACCACCTCCACACTCTTCAATGCAAAGAGAAAAGACCCTTAACTAGGGATCCAGATGATTCTAGCTGCTACAGGAAACCAGGGCCTCCCAACAGTCCACCTAGAGCTGGATTTGGCCTGGGTCCAAAATACAGAAGCCACAGAGAAGACTTCCACCATGATATCTCCTGATCCAAACATGGATGAAATTGCATCCAGAGTACAGCAGTGACTTTGTGCAAACTGTCTTCCCCACTGTTGGGAATCACCCCTGCTTGGGAGATTAACATCCTGATGGAGGAAGCTCTGCTGAAAGAGAAAGCATCAAATTCCTCAAACATTGCTTTGGAAAATCACTCATGAACTGCAGACAGACATGCTGTAAAAGTCCGTACACAGTGCAAAAGAACTGGAATGGTCTATTCCTCCTCATTACAATCAATCCTGACAGGAACTCTGTGTTATTCTGGGACTTTGCCCCCTGATGGGTTCTCAGAACTGGCCTGTCCTCCATCAAACAGGATCTCAACCAGGAATGCTCTAATCCCCACCCTCTCTTCAGCCACCACAGCTCATCATTGTACCACAGTGAGCTTTGAAGGGAGACTAGTGGGCAGACATGAAAAGGCACGAGGGTGTCAACAGTGGTAGAAAGAGCCATATCATAGACCTCCATGGCCAAATCAGCACCATCTGCACAGGCTGGCCCATGTCTGAGATGTGCAGCACTTCTGGGAATCTGTTTGGATTCAAGTACCGCTGAGGGCAGTACTAACCCATTTCCACAGGGGGTGAAACACACATGAGGCTGGGAAAGAACAGTTATGTAAGAACTTACCATAACTGCAGATCTTTGAGGGGATCGCAGTCATCAGGTCACACAGTAGGAGCTTCACCGTCAGTGAAGCAGGATCCACACAGATTTTCAGCAGTACAACTGGGGCTGTCCACACCATCGATGTCTGTCGACGTCATCAATCCTGTAAAGGTGTGAGCGGCCCACTCCCTCCACAATTCTTTCCTCTGGAGATAAAGGGAGCATAGCTCTAGCCATGGGGGACTGAGGAGAGAGAGAGAAAGAGCGAGAGAGAGAGAGAGAGGTGCACAGGCCTATAGGAAAGGCTGGACACACCAGAACTCTAGTTCCAGAAAGGAGTCCTATGAAGGGGGTCGGTGGGAGGGAAAGCAGACCTGATGACTGAGATCCCCTCAAAGATCTACTGTTATAGAAAGTTCTTAAGTAACTATTCTATCTTCATCAGCGTTATCTCAGTCATCAGGTCCCACCATAGGAATAAATACCAAGCAGTTACAGGAGCAAACAGACAGTCTGGGATGAAGGCCAACCGTAAACTTAAGACAGGAGGCCCTTAAGCACAGCCCTGTCAAATCCTGCATGGCTCTAGAGGCAATGTCCAGACTGTAGTGCTTGGTGAAAGTATGGACAGTACTCCAGGTGGTGGCCACATGGATGTCAGTGGCTGAGACCCTTCAGAAACAAGCCACAGTGGTAGCCATGCCTCTTGAGGAACGAGCTTTAACTGCTACAGGCAAATCTTTGCCATACTTGTAGCAGAACTCAATGCAATTTGCCAACTATTTGGATAAACATTGCTTAGAAATGGAAATGCCCTCTTTACCAGGGGTGAAAGAAACAAACAACTGCTTTGACTTTCTACATTCCCTGGTGCGAAGCAGAGAGTACTTCAAAGTTCTGTGCACATCTAACATATGGAACAGTGCTTCCCCTGGATTGGCAAGCTCCAGAAAATAAACAGGAAGGTGGATAGATTGGTTGAGTGTAAACTCAGAGACCACCTTGGGGAGAAACATAGGATTTGTGCACAAAGATACCCTGTGTTTGTAAAAAATCAAATAAGGTTGCTCACACCAGAGGGCCTGACTCTCTTTGAGCAGAAGTAAAAGCAAATAAAAATAATGTATTCCAAGAGAAAGCATAGTTTACTGGCTCAAAAGGAGACAGGGTCAGCTTCTCCAAAACAAAATTCAGATCCCAAGCCAGGACAGGAAAATGGACTGGAGGTTTCAGATGCAGGATGCCCCCGAAAAAGGTATGGGAGACATCCAGCTGAGCTATAGTATGGCTACCCACGGTCTCATAAAGGCTGAAATAGCCAAAAATGCACCTTGAGGGAGAAGTACTGGAGACCTGAGTCAGACAGAAAGATCAGGTAGTCCAGGAACTTGATTACTGGACAGGTTAAAGGGTCCAGATTATGTTTGGTAGCCCAAATGGCAAACCACTTCCACTTCATGGCATACGTGGAGTGGAAGGCTTCCGGGCCACCACAAGGATGTTCACCACGCTGTTGGAGACTCCAAATCTGGCAATGACTATGTCCTCAGGAGCCAAGCATGCAGATGGAGGGACCCGAGGTTGGAATGCACCAGGGTGCCCTGAACCTGGGTCAGTAGATTCATGCAAAGGGGGAGAGGGACCCGAGGTTCCTCTGCCAGCTGTTGTAGCAGCAGAAACCATATATGAGGGCTTACTTAAGAGGAAGTAGGGGGTCAAAACTAGAGGGCACAGCCCCAGACTGCAAGGAAAAAGATACAGAGGCAAAGTGAGAGGGTGTTTCTTCATGGAGAGGGCAGTGGAGCCCTGGAACAGACTACCAGATTGAGTGGTGGGGGCTAAATCAGTGGAAGAATTCAAGAGGTCATGGGACAAGCATATGGGGCTGAGCATCAGGGGAGGGCAGGGGCTGGCAGGGAGGGGGAGGAATAGGAAAAAGAAAAGGGCAGACTAGATTGGCCGATATGTTCCTTTTCTACCGTCAAACTTCTATGATATGATATCTGACAGGGCCAAAATGGAGCTATCAGAATCATGATGATTCCTTCCATCTGCAATTTGATTAGCACCCTCTGAATTTGAGGGAACAGAGGAAATGCATAAAAGAACCTCCCACTCCAGGAGAGGAACAACGTGTCTTGAAAGAAAACTCCAGGCCCTGCATCATGTGAGCAAAAACGCGACAGTTTTGCATTGAATGGGGATGCAAGAAGGTCCAACTCTGGACTGTGGAGGAGCTGTGGGATAACAGATGGACCAGACACTGAACTCCAAGTTTGACACACAAGCTCTGTGTGATGTTTATTCAAAATACAAGACATAACCTTAAGCAATGGCATATCCTTTCTTCAGTACATCAGTTTATAGCAACAGACTATGTAAGTCTTTCCTCTACACTTAGCCAGCACCTACCGACTCACTGATCTCTGATTTTACCACTTTTCAGTGAAAACCCTTGATCCCTATGTGGGCCCCGTTTGTTTGGGTAGTGAGGGCTCAAAAAGAAAAAAAAGGAAAAAACAAGCTAAAAACAAAGAACCTCAGTATAGAAACACTGAAAAAATGGTTACCCCAAAGGGCACTGACAACAAATCAAGTTTCAAAGAAATACAACATCATACATACTTCCATAATGCAAAGCATCATGAGATATATGCAAATCACCATGAACTTTCAGACGTGTTCAGTTTACAATTTACATGCATTTTAAATAGCACAACTAACTTAATTTCTATAATAGTCACCTAGTACTTTTCACCATTATTGAAAATACCTAGTGCCATGGTATTTCCAACATTTACAGGTTTCATAAACATAAGGTATATTATGCTATTACATACTAAATCCAACAACAATAAACACAATCTGTTTTACATATGCTTGGAGGTCACCACAATAACCTCCCTGTAGGAGGACCTGAGAGGGAAAAGGAAAATTAAAGAGGACACTATAGCATAGTCAAGAAAGGGGAAGGGGTGTCCATAGGTGGCCAACCTGATGGACTAGAAATTGCAAAGGGTAGACTAGGCTAAGAAATAGAAGAACTGTTGCAACAGATTTAAGAAAAAGGTAGGTCCTCAAGAGTGGCAGGAGCTCTCTGTCACATGGACGACTCCATCTGTTGAGCAACTCTTCTGCGACGGATAAGAGGAGCTCCCACTCACGCATGCTGGACTCAGTCCTCCTGAGGCAGTATGCCAGAGTGTTTAGCATGCCTGGGACATGGACCACCGAGAGTGTGAGGCCATGATCTAACATCCAGTACCACACTGTCATGGTCTTCCTGCATAGGGGGTACTTGTTGATGTAGTACACTACACTGAGGTTGTCTAATTGCACCAGCAGCGGACCTGGAACAAGGTGGTTCTGAAAGGCCTGCATGGCATACAGCACAGACCGCATCTTCAGGACATTGATATGCAGGGAGGACTCAACCGACTCCTGAGACCAGGAGCCCTGGGTCTGAAAAGGACCCAGGTGATCTCTCCAGCCCGAACCGGAAGCATTCTTGGTGAGGATCTTCTGTGGAGAAGAGATCTGGAATTGGACTCCTTGAAGCAGGTTCAAGGGGTCCATCAGTTTATCCACCACTGGAGCACTTTGCAGACTGGGGAGGAGACCAGCACTAACTGGTCTAACTGATCCGTGCACTGGTCCCATTGCACTCGGAGAGTCCACTGGAGAATGCGCATATGGAGTCTGGCCAGTGGAACAGCGGGAATGGCAGCTGCCATCAGACCCAACAGTCTCAAGTACATCCTGGCAGGAATAAAATGGCCTCAGAGCCACCTCCTGAGCTGTTCTATAAGGCACTCCACCACGTCCTGAGGCAGGAAAGCCTTCCCGTGTGCTGAGTCTAGAACCACCCCTATGTATTTCAGCCTTTGGGATGGTACCAGGACTGACTTGGGCAGGTTGACAGTAACGCCCAGGAAGAGGAACAGCTGGCGAGTTCTCTCCAGAGTCCACAGGAGCTGGTCCCTGGATGGGGCCTTTAGGAGCCAGTCGTCCAGGTAAGGGAAAATGTACAGTCCCTCCCTTCTGAAAGCTGCTGCTACTGCTGCTAAGCACTTGGTAAAGATCCACAGCGCAGAGGACAAGCCAAATTGCAGCACCTTGAATTGGTAATGCTCACCCTGAAACAGAAAATGGAGAAACCTCCTGTGAGGAGGAAAGACCGAGATGTGCATGTAGGCAATCTGCAAGTCCAGTGAACAGAATCAGTCACCTGTCTTGAGAAGGGGCATTAGGCCTGGCAAAGTTAAAATCCAGAACTTTTGATATTGGACATACAGATTGAGGTCCTTTGGATCCAAAATGGGCCTCAGATCTCTGATCTTTTTGGGGAACAGGAAGAAACTGGAATAGAACCCCTTGTTTCTCTGGTGCCTAGGTACTGGCTTGATGGCCTGCTTGCACAGAAAGGATTGTACCTCCTCCCAGAGGACAGACAAGTGAGTCGTGGGGGGAAGGATAATTGGAGGGCAGAGAAGGGTTTTCTGAAGGTTGCTCGAGAAGCTGCAGCGTGTGATCTCTTTCTATGATTTACAGAATCCAGGCATCTGAAGTTATGGTTCTCCACTGAATGAGATGGAGGGAGAACTGACCTTTGACCACCACCTCTTGTTTGGGGAACAGAAGAGGGGGGTCTGGCATGGAGTCAAGCAGAGGCAGATCCAGACAGTGGAGGCTCTTCATTTGCCTTGCGGCCGAAAGGCTGCACCGGGTCTATTGGCTGCCTTGCAAAAAGAAGGGCACTGTCTACCCTTAGGCTGCATATGGTAGAGGGAGTGGACAAATTTTATAGCACTGCTGGATGCCTGCAAATCATCACTGATACGAACATATGACATTTGCCAACAAATAAAGGCCCAAAGTTCTATCAAGTCTGCTCGATTTTGCAGCTAGCTCCCCTACTCAGCAGCTGCACCTCCCTCTCTTCCCCCATTAACCCTTATCCTTACCCTGTCCCTACCCCTTTTGAAGCAGCTCACTGTCTTGCTGGATACCACTTCTGTTGGCAACACGTTCCACTTGGCCACTACCCTCTCCATAAAAAAGTGTCTTCTCATCTCCCTCCTAAACCTACCCCCCTCCAATCTCATAGCATGGCCTTGAGTATCCCTCCTTTTCCTCACCTTGAAAAGCTCCTCCTTCCCAGTCCTGTTTATGACAATCATGTACTTGAAGGTTTCAATCATATCTCCCCTGTCCCTCCTCTCCTCCAGCGAGCACATGTTCAATTCCCTCAGTCTGCTCTTGAATGGTAAATCCCTCAGACCCTGGATCATCTTTGTTGCCCTTTGTTGCATCCCCTCCAGCAACTTGATGTCTTTTTTCAGGTACGGGCACCAGTACTGCATGCAGTATTCCAGGTGCGGTCTTACCAGCGATCTATTCTATGGCAGAATAACCTCCCCCCTCCTTGGGGTTATACCCCTGGCAATACAACCCAGCATTTTATTAGCCTTTGCGGTCACTTTTCTACATTGTGCTGAGTTGTTCACTGAACCCGTTATGGTTACCCCCAGATCCTTTTCTTCCTCAGTCATGGCTGGACATCAGGCCTAAAGAGCTTGGTGCCATTGAAAGGGGCACTAAGCACCTTCTGCTGAACTTCAGCAGCAAAGCCAAAGACCCCCAGGCAGGAGTGCCTACATAGGCAAATGCTGGTGGCAGCAGCCCTGGTAATAGTGCCCGAGATATCACAGAGGGCCCTGAGGAGGTGCTAACATCCTCAGCAGTCTGCAAGCACTTGAGAACCTCCTGCTTTTGTGTGTCATCTGGTAGGGCTTGAGCGGCAGCTTTGCCCTTCTTTCAGCTGGAGTTCTGGTATTTTACCATATGAGACAGGTAATTAGCAATCCTCAGCCCGAGGCTGGAGGAGGCATAAAACCTCTTGCCCGAAAGGTCAATTCTATGTGACTCTTTGTCTGGGGGAAGAGAACTAAGGTGCTGAGGTGCCTTAGACCTGTCAGGAGCTGCCTTAATGACCACTAAATTAATTTCTGGCTGGGCAGTGTAGTAGGAAAACCCCTGAGGGGCATGGTACAGCTTATCCACCCTGCAGGGCATAGCTGGCACCATGTCTGGCCTGTACCAGGCTGCAGTAGCAGCATTCCTCAATGCAGGTAAAATAGGAGGAATGATCTTTGGGGAGACTCTGGGATCTTCAGAAAGTCCACCAGATCCTTTCTGGTGGCATCTGACTCCTCAGTATTGAAACCCATGGCTGATGACAACTGTTTCATCACATTGAAAAATGCGGGGTCCTCAGAAGGAGACCTAAGGGTGTGCTTGCCAGAATCCTTGCTAACAGAGGAGGCTGTGGATCTGTCTGATGTAAAGACCTCCTCCTCCTCTTCCTCTTCCTCATCAGGAAGAATAAGGTCAGAGTGGTACCCTTTCTCGACATCAATCTCTCCTAGGTCTAGATCTGATGTTAAAGGCACAGATGATGGCTTGTGAGGATCTTCCTCCTGCCTACGATGAGGAGTCGACAATGAAGCTTCCTTCTGTGGTGCCAGTGATGTGGGCCTTTATGAACCCAGCTGGTGAACAATCACCGAGTTAAACTTGGCTAAACTTTCATTCAGGTTGACAACTGTCGAAGGCTGAATTGACAGAGTGGGGTTGACGGTGAAGGGAGTGACAACCCAATGGATGGATCCTGGGAACCCAAACAGTCTGTAGCCCAAGTGGCAGAAGAAGGGTCAGGCCTCGACAGGAGGTCCGTTGACAAGCCTGTCGTCGATGGAGTAGGGGCTGACAACCAGGAGAACGATGACTGGCTGCCCTGAGAATCAGACTGATGCACTGTTGGTATGGATCTGGAGGGCACAGGACATGGATAGCGACTTTGTGAGTTGGTGCAGCTGAAGCCAACGAGGAACCCCTGGACGAAGGAGGAGAGGCCATGGGGGAAGGAGACTGGTGCTGGGGGGAAGGGGTCCCAATCTCTGTCTTTTTTATGACTTCTCCCTGAAGATTTGTCTCAGGCCTTACAGGCCTGGGAGCTTGATGACCCTGCAACAATTGAGAGGCTGGGACCCTGGAGGACTCCTGCCCCGAACTGGCTACCTGTTGCTCCATCAGGACATTTTTAAAAGCCTTTTTGCATTGCCTGAGGGTTGTTTAACTTCTGGCAGAGCTCACAGTCAGAGACTTTGTGGCCAGGCCCAAGACAGTAGACACAGAGAGAATGTTCGTTTGTGGAGGCAATCTTCTTCCTGCAGCGATAGAAGAGAGAGAGATTGAAGGACTAACTCTCGACATAAAATAAATGAATCTCTAATAAAAAAAAGATTCTAAAAGTAACAAGTAAGAAAAAGCCATAGGGGAAAATGGTATGAAACTGTGTTGGAGCTTCTGCAGAGACCCATGTGAACAGGTCGATGTCAGGAAAGAACTAAAGAGGGGGTGGGGTTGCTCATGCCTTTATTTGGTTGTTGATGCTGATGGACATCGATGGCGTGGGCAGCCCCAGTTGTGCTGCTGAAAATCTTCCTTGTAGATCCTGCTTCACTGATGGTGAAATTCCTATCGTGTGACCTGACGACTGAGATAATCCCAATGAAGATCTGAAGTTTCATTGCATAACAGTCCAGCCAAGCAATCAGAGCAACTTCAACAATAGTAATGTCAAGTCCCAGCATGAAGACCAAATCTAAGGTGTGGCCATGTTCATGGGCTGCAGAGGAAACAACCTCCAAGAGATCCATTACAGACATCATCTGGAGGAATTTGATAGCAAACTGTGAGACCCCATCATCAACCCAGGCACTGACGTCACCCAGCACCAGTAAGTTGGAGGTCTCTAATGTGATGATGTTCACAATGTCCTACAAAAATACTTCCTTATCCCCTGGCGGCCAATAGACAATGAAAATTGTGCACCCCATGCCTGCCTGATCCCGAATAGCCACATATTCAAATGACATGGACTCCAGCAGTGGAAACGGGGTGGCCACCTCATCTGCCCTGCAGCTTGTTTTGGGTGGTGCTCCATGGAGTACCCATCCAAGATGGAAGTCTCCAGCAAGTTTTAAAATGTAACTATAGTTGAGGCTATCTGAAACAATTTATCATATGGTACATTAAAGATAGGAACCATTCATTAAATGATTTTGATCAACCTATCCGTAAGTTAATATAGTAAGGTTTCTTAACTTATTTGCAAAATCAGTGTTGGATTTGCTTAAACATTTTTCAGGGATTAGAGCACACCTGAGCTTGACTGAAACACTGTTGCAAATTTTAAGACTAGCATAAATAAAGGAAAGTTGCCTTACAGGGTCTTTGTTCCAGAAAATTTGTACTTAAGTCCTTTATCAGATCTGAGACCATTTCTTATGGTTCTTGGACTTAGGAGTTCTACTAGGTGATCAAGTGCATAGAAACAGAAAAATTGAAAGATACAGGCAGAAAATGTTCAAAGGTCCATGCAGTCTGCCCAACATACCATAATTATGTACTTGTTAATGGCCTGGTGTGCAGCTTGGCTAGAACATTTAAACATGATTTATAATACATGAAATGGCCTACAATCACCTAAATACCACCAATCTAATGTTGTATGAGAGGCAATGATGTATTGTGCATGGGGTGTCCTGTATGAAATAGGTAAAGCAGTTGTACAGAACATCCAACTTTGCCACTACCCCGCCCCGAGTCCCCAGAACACAAATATAGTCTCCACAATAAGAATTGGAGATAATTATTTGTTTTTTCCTAAGCAGTAAGCATGTATTTCAAATATAAAACAAGATCTTTGAGACAGCATTTTTAATGTAATTGATTTCTAGTGCTAAATAATTACTACTGGAAAACCAATCAGAATTGATGATTGAACCAACCAAGCAAATTATAATGATAATAATCTTATGATAATAATAAAAATAATAATTGATTCAATACAATAATAGCTTCTACCTGTCTTCTTGCCCTTTCTATTCCTTTTAAACAGACCCACTTTAACATCAGTATGGTATGTATGTATGGCATTGCACTGTACCCCCCAAAATTACTTTACAGGTCTTGAGGATGCAAAATGGCCTGCCTCAAATTACCTCCACTTACCTGTTGAAATGTATTCTCACTGTGTGGTCCATGTATAGATTGGTCTCAAAACATGCTATTCATTGCCTTTAGATTTGTGGCCAGGCACAGACCTGTGCCCTTTGTTTTGTGAGATGAAACAACTGCTTTTTTAACCATGCAAGTACACTGCAAATATATTGCTTGTCACTTTAACAAATGTATTGTGCAAACAGTATTATTTTTTTTTATAGTCGTATACAGAGTCTGGTTTTATTTTCAGTTATGCCACTTATAGTAGCTATTAATGAGATGTTGTAACCGTTGTGTAACGTCTTGCAGGATGTCACTGAAAATTAGACTTGGCTCAATGGTTATGCCTTGAATAAAATCTTATTTTACTACTACTAAAACTACTACTAGTACTACAACTACTACTACATGCCTTTTCTAGTACACAGCACTTCACTACCCTTGGGAGGCAAATGGATTATATCAACTGATGCTGTTTTTTCCTATATGGGATCGCAGTAATAATTCACCATTATAACAACAAACACTCACTGGGTCCACAGACGGTGGAACCAGAGGTTCGGGGTTGGGGGGGGTCAGGCGACCCGTAACTTTTATAGCTGAAGGGTCAGACATTGAATTGAACAGTACCCCAGGCTGAGGTGTTCTATGAAATTCTGACACCCCCATTTTTTGGTACACTCCTCCACCAGTGGCTGACGTAGGCATGTGCCTACTGCTTCCCCACACACAATCTCATGCCTGTAGATTTTCCTGCTAATCTAACTCTGTTCAATTCAGCTAGAAAAACAGTTCCCTCACCTCAACACTATGGGCTCAGTAGAAGTCTCTAGGCTGTCATAAAAAATGCTCACTGCTTTCCGGTTTGCAAAATGAAAAAAGTGAAAGTGTTGCTGCAGCCACACTTCATACCGACCACTCACTGTAATTTCTGCAAATATGTGGCTCTGCCCACTGCTGTCCCAACCAGTCCAGCTGCTAAGAACTCATTTAATAAATGCAAAAAAAAAAAAAACACAAAAAGGAAAGAGAGACTAAGGAACAAATTAAAACAATCTCCACAAGCACTAACAGTGTGCACAGCAGCACCATCTAGTGGCCAGAGTAGCCACTGTCAAACAAACTCAAATACTAAGAGAGAAAAAACAGTACACGGCAATTATATAAATCAAGCCATGGGGTCATGAGTAAAACTCAAATTCTACACATACCCTCAGTGTGGGATGCTTAGATAAAGCCCTCAAGCTTTGCTCTCTGGGTTTATGTAGGATCCCACACCTCGGGGGTGTGTGTAAAATTTTCAATATACACACCACCACCCCATGAATTGTTCTATATATACCATACCCTGTTCTTCAGAATCTAAACCAATGGGTATCTGTAATTTTTAGGAAACTCTCAATAATTTTTTATAAACAGGGGAGCCTTTTATTACATTGACAACCCAGGTTTATGTCCGACACCTAGGATGTTATGGCAGATTGGCATGAGGATAATCCAGTATGTCAGTAAATGAGTTCCCTTTCTAGGGTGAAAAATGAGAGATCTTTCACTATTCCATCATCTATGCTATGTGGGTGGTCCAAAGAGCCTATGACAGCATATGCAATATGTTCAGGAAATGGCATGAGCAGAGTTTGCAGAGCTGTTTATAGCTATGCCCCTCCAATTGTCTTCCCAGGGGCAGGATCGGAGAACACATAAAAAAGGGATAGCCTCTGTAGATGACACTCCTCTGTCCCACCTCTCCAGCTTGGTGGTCCATAGTCTGGGACCCCGTGTGTCCTCCTCATTCCTCTGTCTGCTGGAGTTGTGTGAAAGTCTTCCATAATAAGCTATGGGGAAGCTCCATCTGAGTGGTAAACATAGAGGTAGCTGGGAGCTAAGCACCATGAGTATGTCCAACTCTGTTGTTGATTCACTAGTGCACATGGTTTTGAGAGCTAGGAGATGGTCAGATGAGAGCCATGCCTTCAATGACATAACAATAGCATGCTTTAAAAAATACTGTAACCAACAACTTGGCCATTATGCTACTTCATGAAAAACCTAGGATTGAAACTAGCTTCCATCCCTGGGCCAGAGGAATTTAAAGAGCACTGGAGAGGCAGTACTGCCATGATGTATGGGGAGGGTAATGCCATTTCCACCATATCGGCAACTTCTGCTGCAGACTGAGGAGCAGTACTGAACACTGTGGGTGTCCACACAACATCCTGCCTGTCCCTTATGAAGGCAAGGCATTGCTACATAAGCCTGGAACAGGGAAGTGAATGGGGTTTAAGGGTTAAATGGGCACACACATAGCAGGATGACACCCATCTTCTGCTCCCACACTCCAGTGTCGCACCAGGTAGCCCCAAAAGCCTCTGCACCCATGCACAGGTGCTGATCTAGTGGATGCAAGTAGTCCTACTGTGGAGGTAAGGTAGAAATCACAAAGATGTTGTGGAGGGTGGTAGTAAAACAGTATGAGGGGACAGGGTCTGTGAAGCAGTGTTGGAGTGGGAAAAGGTTGGCAGCAGTGCAGGCATGTACATAGCAAATATCCAGGGCCACACACAAAAAAGTCTTGTACCTAGGATATAACCAGATTAAATCAAAATGCCTCATTTCTACTGGGATCCTAGGTTTCAACAGGCATCTGTGTATTGTATTACCTTGCTGTCAGTCTTTTTGGCTTTAACCATCTTTCATTTAAAGGTCAACTATAAGCTGCTACAGTGTATGATGTTTTCAGAAAATCAATCAAATGTGCAGTTTAAATACTTTTAGGACAGATTTTTTAGATGTATCTACAATACTCTGTGCATCTTTAAGCCTAAATAGGATTGAGATCAACACTCTATTGTAAAACCCTAGTTCTTTTTACATTCTGTTATTCCGGTTCAGATGCCACCAACACAACAGAAGTAAGCTTTTATTTACCATCTCTATGGCGATCAATGTGGGCTTTGTGGGGAACTTTTTATAAATGTGAGACAGATACAATACAGTCAATGAGGCCTCATCTGTTCCTGCTCTTATGACATATAGAGAGATGATGAGGTTAGATATTCAAAATATTTGCACACACAATTCGGTTTCTTCTGCAAATTTCAAAACACTTTACTGAGGAGAAAAGAGCCTACCAACAAGTAATAGGGTCATAATTAGAATTTATAGTAACAAGAGAACTGGTTGATATGCCTGGTGGAAACTCCTTACTGTCATATTTCTGTCAAAATGTTTTAAGCCATCCTTCCTTCTTAAAGACTATGTGCATTCCCTGAACACTATACTTAGCTTCTTGCTCTCCCACTGTGACTCCAGGATTGAGATATAAGTCCAGCTCCCACATCATGCAAACACATATGCCAGTCCCAAGACTGTCAGTCCAGCCTGCACTCTAATTTCTAAGTGCAGTATTCAGTATGAAGCTACCATTTCCAGCTCCAATGTTTTAACTCCATTCATTTGGAAACACTCAGCATATAAAGTCTGCATTGCACTGGGACAGAACTTGAGGCCCAGTACATAGTATTAATTTTAAAGAAAGTTATTACATCAAATAAAGGCAACAAATCCTTTTGATCAAGAATAACAGGGGTTTTAAAATATTTTTCTCTTTAAAATTTTATGACTTGAATGCTTTCATTTCCATTAGCATCTATGTCTGTGAGCTGAGTATTGCAAATATACATCAAATGTTAGTAATATGCTGGTAAAGCATGGTTTTCTGAAGTTTCCCACAAGAAATCATAAATATTATTCTTTTAACAATGTCTTCTAAGTGTCAGTACTTGGGTACACTGTACATTTTCTTCATTATGACACACAGACTTTCCATGATTAGAATCCAAGCTGTTTTTAAATGTATAGTGATCCATTTAAAATCTTGACTACTTTAGCATGACATAGATAGCAATGAATCACATACCCTAATTTGAAACTTATTATATAATTACTTTACATGGAAAATAAAGTCACGATTTAATGCTTTTCAGACTTATTATTCAAGATCTGTGTCTTTCTTATAAAGTTATATGTAACCAATAACACATGACAGGGTGTGAGTTGTGCTGTAATTACTCACACCTCTGATGGGTTTAAAGGCATGAGGCAAAGCAGAGTGCCTTCAGCCACTAGGGGCATGGAGTGGCTTATTACAGCAAAACCTGAAAACCCTGGAGTGTCTTATTACAATAATAAAATGTCTAATTATAAACAAAACATGATAGTCATGGGCCATATTTTGGTTATTCCTAAGCTTAAAACAACAACAAAAAATAGAATGATATTAGAAAAGGGAGCAAAATCTATCTCATAGATTTTCCTTTACTATCTCCCACTTGTAAACAGTGCTAAGGCTCCACTACCACCACTACTACTACTACTAGTAGTACTACTAATGTGCTGTGCACCAAAAGGAAGTGCTAGATACTGCACAGCAATTACATGTCACATTATGGGTATAATAATGCACTGTGTCGACAACAAGAGTGCCCAGGTCACTGAGATAAATGCATGCCAGTTCTTGCAACATGTTGGAAGCCGCAAAGAGAGCTCTTGCTACCATGGCTTCTACTCTCTTGGGTCACCAGTGGGCAGCCATTTTGGCCCCATCCACACTGCACCGCTCAGACCCCGTAACGGATAGAAACCGTTGCAGGCCAGCACCGCCAGTCCACACTTCGGGAGCCTGGTGACCGTTACCGTGGCACCCGATCCCACAATGCCGCTCGCGCTGCACTAGGGGACGGTGCCCGCAGCGTCCTATGCCTGGTAGCGTTACCGGCGTAACTGGTTCATAACCATTATTGAAACCACCTCATATGTGGTTTCAACAGCAGTTCAAAAATACCTTATGTAGCGTTACAGGTGTAAACGCAAGCCATTGCGGTAATGGTTTGGGCACTCTGTAACGTTACAGAGGGGTAGTGTGGACAGGGCCTTAGTGGCTGACACCACTCTCCCTCCCCTGAATGCACTACAGTTAATACCAAACAGGTCATTTTATAAGTGACAAGAGTAAGCAACAGGGTAGACATGGTGGGATAAATTGCACTTGGCTCAAGCCACCTGTATAGCAAAAAACACATGGATACCCAGGCTCACAGAAGATATATGCTGTGTAGTTTATTATTTTGATACAAGTGAAATCACTTTAGCTTTTTATTTCATAAATAGAAGGTGACAGTGGCATCGCATAAACCGTCCTAAACCTTTAAATAAAGTGCAACAGGTTGCTTCCAAACCCACACAATGCCTTACTTCACAGTCTCCAATGGCCAACCACAAACCCCTGCACTTCACTAAGGGAGCTTTGTTAATCTGAGCACTGCAGCCTGTTATTTGGTGCCAATAAGGGACCCGCACTTGGGTCCTTATGGATGTTATAAACTATCCCTCTTAATTCACACAGAGCAGCTTCTTGTTTTTGTAAGTTATGAAATGGTAATAGCCCAAATATTTTTTTTTAATATTCAGGGGCCTTTACAAATTAAGAAAAGTCCACCAGAAGACCAACAAAGGCATTGATTTCCCAGTTGCACGGTTCCATTTGGTTCACAATATTTAAGAATACTGTTATGATTCCGACTAATCTCTAATTAGTGATGGGGGCAGAAAAGGAGAAAAAAAAATAAACACAACAATCATTACAGTATCTTCCTTCTGCCCTGTTCAGTACTATTACTAAAGACCTTGTAGCAGCAGGACCCTTCTTTGACACTTAAATGACATATAACCAGTCCAGCATACTATCATTTATTTCTAACTCAACAAACTTTAACTTTTTCATGGCACACTACCTAAAGTTGTCATGTTGAGTACAAGATAATAGATACAGAAGCTTTTTACTGCTTACTGACAGCCCAACTCCTTTAACTCTGTCCTGTTTCATTACTGCACCAAGACCCTTTTTATAATCCTACATCTGACTCAGAGTCTTAGGCCCCGTCCACACTACACTGCTCAGACCCCATAACGGACAGAAACTGTTACAGCCAGGGAGCGGTACAGTGTGTCCACACTGCAGCAGTGACCGGTACGAGACCGGTACACGCCAGTCCACACCTCGGGAACCCGGCCGTTAGCTAACGCAGCGCACCAATCCCACAATGCAGCTCGCGCGCCACGGCCCTGAAGGAGACCATTACTGCCCATCCACACTACCGTAACGTTATCGAGGTGAGAATGAAAGCCATATTCGCTGTTGAAACCACCTCATATGTGGTTTCAACAACGGTTATGAAAATGCCTTCTGTAACATTACAGGTGTAAATGCAAACCATTGCGGTAACGGTTTGGGCACTCTGTAATGTTACAGAGGCGTAGTGTGGACAGGACCTTAGCAGAGCAGATACTGTACCTGGAAATGCTCTGAAACTGCAGCTAACTGTAATATCTCCCACTGCCATCTGGAGATCAGACCTGGAATGGATGCATACTTTGGTTGTGTATAACCTCACTACACTGTTCAGGTGTGTGTAATGGTAAACATTTACCATGTGTGTGTCTATGAGTGCAAGTGAACACAGAGTTAGTTGACAATATTAGGCTGATTTACAATGTTTATCAGTTGATCCTTATATTACGAGCTGCATAGAACAACTCAATAATCCACCAAAGTTTAAGGGTATAAGCACATTGTGTGTGCATGCCAGAACCTAGGTATGGAACAGTGTCTACATCCAGGGTTTGATTACTAAACCCCTTTGTTTTCTATGGACCACGTCACAAAAGCTGAAAACAAAAAAAAGCATGCCGGCAGACTGCTAGTCCATCAATGCAGCAGCAGAGTTGATGCTTGTAATGTTGGCGACCCAGTTTTAGGAATGTGCCTGGATCACCAGAGTACTGGGGGGAGGGGGCGTTGAATATCCCAGGGGATGCCCTCCTCCTTTGGGGTGGGAAAGTGGTCAGCATCACTGCTGTACTCCCACCTGAGTGACCACAGGTGGCAATGAAGCAATTAAGGTTGGCTAGGAGAGGGGATACTGACGTGCTTTGCAGTTGCATGTTTCTGCTTGCAGCAGCCAATCATGTCCCACCAGGAAGGCGTGAAATGGCTAGAAAAGACCCAATACATTGTATGATGAATCCCAGGTACTCTAATGCCTCACTTAACTGACTACACATCCTACTGTTGGGATTCCTGAGAGGGAAGCTTGCTGACCCATGGGCTCTGACATAGGGAGACAAGCAGTGGTGAGCTGGGGTAAGTGGCAGAGAAGGCAAGATCAGCACTGGGAGGTTACCCCATGGGGTAGAGAGGGGCAGCCCTGGAGAACAGGAGGATAAAGAAATAACTATTAACAAACAAAAACAAACTGAATCCGTACAGTAGTTTTGAGGATATGGTTTTGACACCCTGAAGAGTAAGTTTATTATTTTAATCTCTACAGCACCAGAGGTCACCAAAACTTTCAAGGCTGGCACTAACTACTGCAAACAATTACTTTTTGCATTAGAGGTTGTATTTTTTTTCAGAGTTTCTGGAGTATTCTGAGAATAGTAATAAACAATATTCTGCTCCAGGTGCTTGGTTTAGCACCTAGGCTGCTTCTACCATCAACTATTGTAGCTACTGTACCTGTGGCTTTGATTGTTTGCAGGCGTGTTCACACAGTAAGACTTTAAACCGCCACCATGTAGATTGTTGCCTGCATTTGTCTGATTCAGGGGGCTGGTACTGCCATTAGACTGGATAGGAGTTCTGGAAATACCTTCTACAAAGATGTGAATAAACATTCTGCAGACCTAATACTTTCAACAAACAACTGAAGTACTGTATACCACAATATTTTTGAAAAAGAAGCGGTATATCTACACTGCAACACATGTTTGTTTTGCCAGCATTTTAGCCTTTATCTGTAGCACTTCAAAATGCCTCTACAACCTATAGTTACTGTATAGAATAAGTCGAATAAAACTTTGCTAACCTTTCCTTCATGTTCTGTGGCCGTTACTTTTACCACTTTGTTTCTGTTCAGTTTCCTCTTCACCCATTCTTCCACTTGCACATTGTATTTCATAAAAGTTACATATACCCCATAAGCTGTCAAGAGCAAGAGACTTTCCCACCAAGAGATGATGTTATCCAGGAAGAAAATGATCAGCAAAATCAGGTCCAAGATATAGAATGACACATCCCTGAACAGCGGCCACCAGGTTAGGTTCAAGATCTCTCTGGAGAATACAGCACACATCCCAATTACAAAGAGAATGTTGAACACCGCTGATCCCACTATTGTCCCAATACCTACATTGCTATGAGATATGAACACTCCTATTAAGGAGGTAAAGAGTTCTGGGGCTGACCCTCCAGCAGCCATGAAGGTCGCTCCTGCTACGTCATCTGAGATGGCTAGTTTCTCTGTGATGACTGTTAGTGAAGGTACAAAGAACTCATCACAAACTATGGCTAAGGCAATGAACATGTAAATCATGCCAAAGATATGGAAGATGACAGCACCTCTTTTCCTTTCCTCCAGAGTAAAAAGATCTTCAGGATATTCTCCCTTGCTTTGATGAGAACTATCTGTGTCATTGATTATGCTACCTTCATGTTTCATATGAACAGGTGAACCAGTGGAACCGTTCAGGTCATGCTCCTCAACACCCAACAGAGTTCTCTGTTTCACATATGTAGACCTTTGACTGTTCAGGCTGTTGGTATGATCTGTTCTATACTGTTTGGTTGAAGAGAAGGCACTCATTGAAAGTGAAAATGTGCTAATGGCCATTACGCCTATGAAGAGACCCAGAATCCGTATCAGTCTCAGTTTTCTTTTGCTAAGCTGATGTTGCCTGCAGCCTAACTGCTGCTTATCTACACAGCAGTCTTCTATGAAGGAGGCTGCACTGTCTTTGTTTAGACCCATTTTCAGTTCACGATGCTGGGGGGGAAAAAAAACACAAGAGTTAGGCAAAATGTGTGTTTCATGTTTTAATTAAAAGATGAAGGGTGTTCTATGTACTCTTGAAGAATTACGCAAACTCTGACGTTAAAAGGCAAGGATATTTCACATACTGGAAAGGATACGTATATGAAAAGAAGTGACTGGAATATTACTGTTAATTGTGCTGCATTGTACTTACTGGCTTCCATGAAGTAAGAATACAGTTTTAAGAAGGGTTCTGGCTGGCTACCAGCAGAAAAATTGCAGTTGATAACAGCGGAACCCAGCTACACTATACTGTATTCCAAAAGACCTTGAATTTTAAGGCATTCCACTGTTTCATACAAGGTTGTTTACATGAAAATAGCAGTTTTGTCCCTTATATTTCATCTACTAATAAGGCTTATTGAGAAGTCGAAGTCATAATGTATGGCTTGTGACTTCATATCTGTTTCAACAGGAACAAACAGGGATGTCACCAGCTGGCGATTAGTACTTCATAATACTGCTCAGCTGAGACAGTGCTGCAAGGGGACAGAAATCCTGTTTCCATGTAGAGTTCCATAAAAATAAACAACAGAATGACTCAGAATTTAACTTTCACTGGAGTGTTGCTTGACTAAGTTTTGCAGATGCCAAATGTGGTGTGTTTTGCTGGGGATCAGAGATCTGTTGAACACAGCCTGAAATCTATGTGCTTTTCATTTCATGTATGATTTCTTAAACTGCGGCTGTTTACATGTTGGTATCTTCTCAGGCTGTAAGCACTTCAGAGTGTACAGAAGACTTGTCTCTTGGGAGTCTTGTTTTCCTGGATGTAAAGTGCCTGCCTGGAGTCAGGTTGCCAAAGTGATGCTAATTCAATAACACCTATAGTTTTGTCACTAAAATAACTTATGAGGCAATCACAACCTTATTTTTTACCAATTACATGTGTTGTAGGTGGAGCATGATTATGTTCAACTGTCATTTCAATGCTTGTGTTAACATTTGAAGTTCTAAAGTTAAGTAAATTAAGAATATTCCTTATGACAGTGTACTTGAACTGTGATCCAGGCTAATATAGCCAGTGTACCAGATGTTCAAATATTACTGTAGTTTGAGACACTATTGAAAAAGAAATTAAATGATGAACACAGTCTCCAGATTATCAAAAACTGGCTGACTTCTATAATCAAATAAGGAAGAGAAAGGGGAAATTGGTTAACCAGGAGAAGCACACTAAGTTGAAACTTGTTTCCAGGTGTGACCTGGGAGCACAAGGAAGTTGTGACTTGCTCAGGGTCACACAGAATGCAAGTGGGGGCTGTGGGATTCAAAACCAGGTCCCCAGGTTTGTAGCTCAGAGCCTTAAACCACTGAGCTATACTGTCTCCTAATAAAAGTTACTGTGACGATAGATAGCTTTGCCTTTACTGTAAAATAACAATATAGTATATGGGGGAGCATTATTGCAGAGGAATTTCTATTACTAGAATGTCCTTGTGCTGCAGTAGGGACGTCAGGATGCTATCGTACTGCACTAGTGATGTCACTACTGCAGAACAACAAATTAGAACAGTTATGCATGGCTCAGAATACACAATCTGTGGCTGAGATCGTTAGCACTGTCAAGTCATCTTGTCAGTTTCAGTCAGCACTAAGGCACAGAGCAACGGCAGTCACAAATTACTCCAATCCCAGTATATTTTTTAAAATCAGTGTTTTTTTCCCATTTTAATCTTATGGTTGCCCATACACTATAAAACATTGTGTATGCACAGCCACACACATAGAAGGCTGGGTTTGAATCTCGAGGTTTTCATGGTAACAAGAGACCTTTCAAGCTGTGCTCTCGAGATCTGTTGTTACTATGGAAACCTCTTGATTCAAACACATACAGGATAATGTATGGCCCACTATCCACAACAAGCATGTGTAGCCATTAAGAGGTTGCCATGGTGACCATTAAAACCTCAAGAGTAAAGCTCGAGTGTTTTTGGTCACGTGGCAACCTCGAGACGGCTACTCATGTTTGTTGTGGCTAACGGACCATACATTATCTTTTATAGTGTATGGTCCACCATGCACAAGAAAAAATGAGTCTGTGTGCCTTAAAATATCACTCACTTTTCCAGTGCTGCTCTCTTTCAGGGTCAGCACTCACCACCATGGCCGTTTCAGGAAGAATGGAGGTTCACAAAATGTGCATGTGGGAAGATGTTCACAATTGTTGTGCTGCAGTAGTTATATGTCTAGTGCAGCACAACAAGCATAATGATGTAGCTACTGCAGCACAACTTTGTTCTAGGTATGGATTTTTACATAGAACAACGTTCTACCATACATTATAGCCTTGTTGTGTATGGTTGCTCATACACAATCCTCTATACTTTGGCACACATTTAGAAAATTGTCAAAACCTCTGCTGCCCCTTTCTACAATAGTAATTGTTTATATCTGTGTTCAGTGAGTAAATAACAGGGGGAATTAGACACATGTACAGTATGGCACATAGCATGTTGGTCAGGGCCCTCATAATATATAGACAAATATTTTGTATCGTGACACAAAATCTCTTATTAAGATCTCACAGCAGTCAGCCCACAATCTTTTCAGATATATACCATACAATAGCAGTGCATTTTGATAATTTTTATGATATTTTAGATAAACATTTTGAATGCATTATTTTTCTTAGCAAATGCAGCCTTAAAACATTTGAAATGTTTGATTGCTGTTGTTTAAATCCCATGCCAGTGACAGCAATTAAAGCTATTTCAGACATAAGTCACTTTTCAGTCCCAGCTGACAGCAATGAAACAAATAATCCTAGTGCAGGCAGCTGTCTCTTCTTAACCAGAGTGTAAAATCATTGATTACGACAAACATTTCCCTTCCCTCAGCATGGAAAACAATGGTTTATCAGTTACATCAAGGTTCCAGCTGAGGACTTCGGAGGAAATGTTTATATACTTAACATTAATAATCAATATACCTATATTTCTATATATAGCAACACCTTGGAACACATAATTAAATCTTGAAGGAAGGCTTAGTCATTGCCCTTTAGCAGATTACAGTACTTGCATGTCAGCTCACCCTAAAATGACAAAACTCTTTATAGAAACAAAACCAAAATGTCAAGGAAAATGCAAATCTTGATAATACTAAAATATTTTATAATTAAATGAACATAATGATACACATTTAAAAAGGTTTAATGCCTGTATTTTGATTTAAAGAAACTATTTTAGATTGTGAATCAGTTACAATATGTCACTGTGGGTGGCAGGATTTAAAAAAAAACACACTAATACTGTGCAGGTAATACCTGGGAAATGTATTAGTAAGGTAAATAAAGCATGCTTTGCCAAATGAATCCTGATGCTTCTTCTTGAAAGGTGAAGCAAGTTTCAGCCACTGCTCATTATGAATTTACTTGGTTTCCCAAACAGTATAACTGTTAAACAGACCCCCGGCCCCACCAATGAAACTTGCATGTACTGTAGCTCTGACTATGGGCCACTGGGATTGTTTTCTTCTTAAACTGTTACACAGGATAGTATAGTTACCCTGGGAACATGATTGACTACTGTATTTCTGTGCAGCCAGTTGCAGGAAGTATTTAGGAGACAAATAATTTACAGTGTCTACAGTAAGTGCTATGTGAGGATCATGCCAGTTGAATGCTGGTTGTTTCATAGCAATCTCTTTTACCGGAGATGATTAGCGTTTTAAATTTTTGTAGCTAAAAACTGTGTCTGTGTGTGTGTGTGTGTGTGTGTGTGTGCGGATTAACAATTTTACACAACCCACATTTTAACATAAGAGATGATGCTGATATGCTCTTGGGGTGTCTTACTCAGGGGTTAAATTGGGCAGGAGCCCACAAAACTCAGTTCCTCCACCACTTAAAAAACCGTGGGACAGTTCCAGTACCTCTGTCATCTTTCTCCACTGACTACTGGAGCGTTCCACCACCTAGAAATGCCAGTTCCGCCACCTAGAACTACAGCTATGAGTTTCCCCACCTAAATATACCACGACAGGGTGTGGGTTATGCTAGGATTTACCAACAAGAGGATTTTTTAAGCCGTTGTATAATTCCAATTGAACCACTTGTTTTACTAAGAGCATGGCGTTATGGTCATAGCGGTTGGGGCGGCTTAGTTTACCGGTATTTTCCTTGAACTGCTCTCACACGTTGCAGCCAAGAGTCAGTGACTTTACTGAAAAGATTAATAAAAATAATTAAAAAAGGGAAAGAAAGAAAGAAAACTAACTAACTAACTACCAGGTCGAACTGTAACATTGTGCAACACTGAACTACCCAACTAGTCCAACAGCTGCTTGAAGTCGCCTACTGCACAATAAGTCACTCCAACAGATGCACAAAAGGCTACAAAAACAAAACACAACCATAACCAAAGCCTGTTGCAACAAACCCTGATCTCGTGTGCACTTACTGTGCACGCCCAGTAAGTTTGTGATGTTCTGGTTATGTACCGAATTTATGTTACAATGGTCCTCTATAAGCTCACAGGATGAACAACAAGCACCACATACTCTTTTTGTGGTGGGAGGGGGAACCAATTGTGCGTTTTTTTGTTTGTTTTTGAAATCAGCTACAATACCTCGGCTGTAGCAGCAGAATACCTATATGTAAAGCTATATCTATCTGTAATAGATCAATCAGTTCTTGTTCTGTAAAAACTTACACAGTATTAGGTATTGCTAACGATGACCGTGGCAGTTTCTAATAGTATGAAATAGCACGGGAAAAACCGCCTACCGTGTCAAAGGATTCTAGGAGCGGTGGCAGCAGCAGGTGGAAACGCAGGGCGCTGCAATCCTCTCTGTCCTGCTGCTCTCCTGAACTTGAGGCTGTGATGTTTCTGTCGCCAGGAGCCGCGGCAGCTCTCCAGCCATGAGGAAGAGCTCTGGGAGACTGACTGCAGACTGCAATCGCTACTCTTTCTGCTCAGCGTTTCATATCACTGTCTCCGTTTTTTGTCTCTGCTCCAGCACAAATCCCCACAGCACTTAATCTCCAGCAGCCTTGGTACAAATAGACCTGGGCTGCCCACGTGAAGGAAACACAAGGAGGAAGCAGAGACCATCCCCAAACCCTTGGCCCGCGCAAAGCCTCCCTTACTCAGCCCTGCCCTTGCCTTCGCTATTAAACAAGGAGAATAAGCACGGGCGGTGCGGGGTGGTCCCCGGCCCCCGTCTCAAAAGTCCGGGCAGCCAAACAATCAGTGGGGCAGGAGAGATGATGAAAAGAGTTGCCATGGCTACAAATAAGGTAAACGCAGGATATATAAAATACGACTAATAAGGCTTCAAAATGAGAATCGCGGTGGCAAGTGCATGGCTTTTAATTAACTGCTGCCAGCGGGGTTTGGAAAGAAAAACAAAATGTAGGTGAATTGTAAAAATACAAGTAGAGTACAGTATGCACCTGAATTATTTTGAGACGATGTGTCATGGAGATATACATATGGGATTGACTATTTTTGTTGGAGACTTCACATCAGACCACGTTCACTGACAAAGTTGTCCATGTCCATTTGCTACCTGCTGGAGATCTTGTTGACAGTATCGTCCTGTCTGCAGATTTCTGGGTCCATCAGCATGAGTGGCAGGATTTATCAAAGTCCTCTAGCCTTAGCAAGGCATGTGACAAAAATGATACTGCACAGGAGACTAAAATTCAAGTTTAGAAACATGGCATGGGGTTAGGGCTTCTGTGGCTCGGGGAGTGGCAGAGTAAGGGGTGACAGTGATGCAGTAACATCCAATAGAGTGAGCATTAACCTACATCACTGCACACTCTGGGTTCATTGTTCATTGTGCCTCTCACAATGCACACCCCAGGTGCATTGTGAAAGGCACGATATGGTAGAATGAGCACACCTTCAACCACCCAGGAAATGTTATGATTAAAACAAAGGGTACACCCGGGAGTGTTAATACACTTTTAAAATCGGCCTTTGACAAAGAAAATGTGTAAAATGAAATCAGTCCAGGCAATTATCCAACGCTGAGTGACTGTGTATTTTTCAACTATCTGTTTATCCACCTGCTGCCAACCTGCCCACATCTGGCTGGTCCCCCAACCCCGTCATCTGCCTTCCCTCAGTACTTACCCTTACTTCCTCCTCCTCCTCCTCTGTGGCTTGCCTCCCTCCATGGCTGTGTCCTTGGGGAGCACAAACTTCCCTGACAGGGTCTAGATTCAATTCAGACCCCACTGAGGGGGCTAGGCAAATCATAAAACCACGCATCCTTTGGGCTTGTGGCTTTATGATCTGGCTAGCCTCCTCAGTGGGTTTAATTCCTTGTATATCAGATGTACCCATCATTTGTTTTTACGGGATATGCCATGCCCCATACAGAAATATCAGTGCTATTTCTCTCAAGTCTACTTTGACCTTATGATGTCACAAGTGGCAAAGCCATGAGTGATGTCATACTGTAGGTCAAAGTACCCAAGGGAGAAATATAACTGATATTCTTGTATGGGGAATGGCATACTCAATTTATCCAATACTTGGTCCTGTTTGTGAGGTGCTTTTTTGTTTTAAATTTATGTTTGTATTTTTATGTTATTTAATGTTATCTGATGTTTAAGCGCTTTTCAGAATGACTGAGCAGTTGTTACCCTGTACTGACGCACATGATGCTATTATGTGCATCAGTGCATCAGCATGCAAGTTGCCGATGTGCGTTATGGAGAGTAAGCAGTCAGTACTGTTTATGCGAGCACGTGCAGCCTGCCTTTATTCGGCCTTTGGGAGAGTCATTCCTGATGAAGACTGCAGCAGAGTGCCAGTTTTGGAGACAAGGTTCAAGGTGCAAAGATGGAGGGAGGTAATTTGCAGGGGAAAAGGTGTTTTGGGCAAAGGCTTGAGTAATTTGACTTGCTGGGAATCTGATTGAGGAAGAAAGTTTTTTTTTAATATGACGAGATTTCATGTGGTTTCTGTAAAATGGCTGGAAGGAGCCTAAAATCTAAATTTTATAATGGCAAGAAAAATACTGTACTCTGAATGGCTGGCTGGCACGATTTACACGTTGTAAATCCTGCTATCACCCAATGGTAAAAAGTGCCAGCCACCACTGAGCCACATGAGGAACCCCCCGAAATCACTCCAAGCCCCCCAAAATGAAAACCACAAAAAACACTTCACTTCAAAAGTGGGTGCCTGACTCCTCCATGGTGCACACTGCCTCCCCATTGCCACTCACAACCTCTGCAACATAAATCTGCAATTGGACATTTTCTGTGAACCTGGGAGCTGAAGCAGACTGCAGAAAGAAAAAAAAAATTCTTTGTTTCGCTGGTCCAGAACCTAAGATAACACAGGAACCAGTGTTTTATGGCATGGCAGACAGTCCCCACACAAATGCAACCCCATATATGGTCCATGCTGAAAGGTTCACAGAGGCAGTCATAGACATATTTTTTCACAAGCCAAATCAGCAAAACACACTAAATTTAAAAATTAAAAATGAACCCACACAGGAGCAGTACCTCACGCTGGCATGACCCATTGCTCCACACCATCTGATCTCCATTCATCTACCTACTAACACAGAACTATTTCTTGTAGCGCAGTGATACATCCCATACAAATAATTTAAAAATACAATAAAAAAAATCGTTTTTTTCGCAGCAAAAAAGGGGGTGCAATTGTATAATCACAGCATACCACTTGAGGGTGTAGAAGATGGCAGCATTTACCCATGCCTGATGTGGTTTCCTCATTTGGCTGTGCCTCATGAGCAAACCACCACACCAGGTGTGGGTAAATCCAGCCAGCACCTACACCCTCTCATGGTATATTGCTTAAGTATTCCTTGGGAGCCAGCCATGAAGTGAAACCAGCAGTCCCAGTTTTTGAGTAGTGGAGCTTGTACTGCAGAGACAGACCAATAAGCCACCACAGTGAGTATATTTTTGTGACCTCTGGACCTAGATTGAAAATATCAGCCCTACAATGAGATTATTTTGATTTATGCAACAGGCATCAGGATAAAATCCAGCACATAACTACATTTATCTGGGTCACTGTGTAGATAAATGGCTATGATGTAATCACTATAGGCATAACTTCAAGTTATTCCCATAGTGATTATGCCATACCCCATTTATCAACACAGTGACTACGTCATCAACCCCATCTACTGGCACTACTTCTCCTTTTAAAATGGGAGATGCATTGTACTACAGTAGTTTACTTCTCCTCTGTGTCTATCTGACTGCCCTCTTCATTTCTTTCATGAGCCCAGTACTTTCTTGTTTAAAAACACTCCCTCAACAGTAAACCAAAACTCCTCTTTTTCGGTATACCGTGACGTGGGTGACTGCGATTGAGTGACCCCTGAAAGGGTGACTCAATCGCAGTGCATGTCACAGTGGCAACCCAGCAGCTACAGTGACTGGATGGGGTGGGTTGGTGACCCTAGTGACAGGAAGTCGCTATAGGTACATGCGTGGGGGTGGGTGGGAATGAGCAAGCTCAGTGAGGGGTGGGAGGGGATTTGAGGGGTTGCGCTGTGGTAGGCTGCCAAGCTGGCCCCATGGTGTAGCAGGTCAGCTCACAGCTTTGGTGTGTAGGGTGCTGGGTTCAGGTTTGTTTTTGTTGCACCTGGCCTGAATTTTATTTTTTTTATGTTTTGCCCCCGACATGCACTCCCCGGAGTTGAGAATCCTCACGTGGGAGGGTGGGGGCATGGAAGAGTGCTGCCCCACATAAATGTAAAAAATGCAAATCCCCCGTGCCGTTTTGTTGTGCACCGGAAGTCAGAGTGCCGAAATTGAGTTTCGGTGCTCTGACTTCACCGTAACGGTGATCATACTTTTGCGGTCGCTGTTATCACATAGAACCTTTTTCTCCATTAGTCTTTGAACTGCTGCAGTGCTTACACTATCGGTTACATCGTGCCCGATCACTACCTTCAACTGAGTTTTCCATACCAGTCCTTCACACTCATAAACTGTAAAAAAAGTATTCTAGCATTTTTTTGTTTTGTATTTAACTTGGCTGCAGAGAATTGTTTTTTCACCAACACCTGCTTACTTGCAGTCCACTCCACTTCCACAGATAGACCTTGACCTGTAAATGTGTCCTTTCTCAACCTCTCAAACCACCCTCTTTGAGACTCCTCCATCAAACTAAATGTCATATGCCATGTAAAAACGCACCAACAAAAACACATGCAGAAAAAAAATTCAAATAATCGTAAAACCGTAAATCTTTTCTTAATGTCCTCCTCTTCCATCACAGAATTACCCCAGTAACCCTGCTCACTAAGAGGCATCACCATTTTTTCCCTAAATATGCAAATTTTAAGCTGACTACCAATGGAAACAGATTACAAGTCTGTTGCATGCTTCAGTAGGCAGAGCTATACTATTTACGGGCACAGAAACCAGGAAAGCGGAAACATACTGAATTAAAAACAAAACCCTAAATTTCATGGAAAAAAAAAAGACTGACAATAAAAAAATTGTATCACACATGCTCATCCCCTGTTGCATAAATCCAATATGTGGGGGCACCTGTGGGATAATGCAGTTATTTGTACAGTAGCCTGTGACCTCTCGTCAACCTCACTCGTGGCTTCGCCCCTTGTGAGGTTACTTGAGGTCACAGGCTACTGTACAAATAACTGCATTGTCCCACAAGCACCCCCTGCATATCCCATATATTCGCACATTCCTGTTGGTTAAAAATCATGTTTGGGAGGGAGTTTAAAAAAAATGGCAGCCATATTTCTCATTTAGCGAGGAGCTGTTTATAAGGAGCTGTGTTAGATTTTATTATTTAAAATATCTGGTTGATCCAGCATCTATGGGGATTTGTGTGAATAATCATGCAGCATTTTATCTAGCTGTTACTGTGTTCAACGTCAAAGGTGCAGACAATAAAAGCGATGCAGGCTGGAGTGGGTACGGAGTGAGCGCTGCTACTACTTTTATTTTATTTGACCTGCCATTTAAATTATCTTTTTCTTTGTGCCATTAAAATTATCTGGTTGCTCCTGCATTTGCCAGTGTTGCAGGGCTGGTGAAGGAGATGAAGACAAGAGGAGACAAGGAAGGAAGGAAGGAAGGAGGTACTGTGAGCGGCAGCAGGTACTGTACCGAGTGGAAGGTGGCAGTTGGGAAGGTGGCTGTGGAGATAGCGGAGTCTGGAATGCTAAAGCTGTGAGTTGAAAGCATTGAGAAAAAAGGTGGCGATAGTAGATGACTCTGGATCAACTTACTGTAGTTCATTAACAACGCTAGGCTGTAAGCCATGCTCTTACACTCGAAACATACTACTGTGGTACTGGCACTAGGAGTTACGTTGGTGTGGCCCTGTAGGTTTTTTCAATCAAATTGGGTGTGGGGGGCTGAAGCTCCCAACTTAAACAGATTGTAAAAAAAAAGCAAGCCACACAATCAAACCAACTAACCCCGAGTAGCATAAACTGGTCCATAGTAGATCTCCACTTATGGGAAATCAGCAGAGCGGCAGGTAGCATAGCAGTAGTCTATTATAATGTATGCTAATTCCATGAAGTACCACTATGTTACTTGCATAGGTCCAGAGTCCTCAACTACCAACAAAGTTACTTTAAAAAAAGAAATAAATTGCTGCTTATTGGTAGCTCCGGTTTAGCCAGAATCACTTTATCGGACAAGAAGAGTACAATGGGAAGTAATGCTGCAGGTGGATTACTGGGCAGCAGACTGTGAAACTGCAGCACTGAAGGCCATAGTACTACAATGAGGAGATGACCAAATGTGGCACTATTGGAAAAAAAAGGTCCATTACAAAGAAAAAGAAATGAAAACGTGTGGAAAGTGGTTTGGCTAACATAGGATAATATCAGTTGATGCTTGAAGCTGTTTGGTGGAAGAGACAGCAGGTACACTGCTGTTGAAGTTTAAAAATAAAAAAAATGACTATGTTTGCGGCAGTTTATGAAAGTGTTAGCTGTGTTTTTTTAATAGGTTAGTGTGGTGTGCAGAGGTTCTGTTCAGGGAAGGAGTGTTTCTTATATGGTACTGTAGTACAGTAGGTCAAGTATTGCGTAAAGAGAAAGTGGTTAGGTTGTGCTGGTGGGGGGTTATTGACAAATGGGGTAAAATAAAGGGTGATGATCGACATATGGGGTAGAATAAAGGTGGGTTCTAAAATTAATTTTAACAGCAGTGAAAATAAGTGAATTTACGTAATAGCTACTGTTTCCACACCTATTGCATACATATATTCTTTGCAAAAAACATTATTAACATTGCTAACACTGATGCTGCCCTATTTGAAGGCACCTCTCCGGTCTGAGGGAGGAGGTTGCCCGTCTCTAGGCTGACCTGGCTCGGATTCGTGAAACCTCTTCCCCTACCCAGGGACCACCAGGGCCACCACCGCTACCTCAGAGGTTGCCAAGAAAGAGGAGCGGATGGACCAAGGTGGGCTCTGGGAGGGAGAGGGTGGTGGAACAGAGATGCATCCCTCCAGTTGTACCTCTCCACAATTCATATGCTGTTCTGGCAAAGAGTGGTTCCTCTATGGAGGCACCTGCAGTGGAGACCAAGGAGAATGCTGGGAACCTCCACAAAGAAGACCCACAGGAAGGTGGCATGAGACCCCACAGGGGAAGGAAACAACTCCTGGTAGGGGACTCAATCATTGAGGGGGTAGAACTGGTGGAGGAAGGGGATAGGAAGGTAAGATGCCTGCCGGGTGCCACAGTTCGGAGGGACAGGAAGTGAATCCTCAGGATTGTGGGAGCAGCTGCACAAGGGAGGGAGCTAGATGTCATTGTCCACCTAGGGACAAATGACCTGGCTGTGAATGGGATCAGAGCAGTGCAAGAGGAGTTTGTAGAGTTGGGGAGGGGCCTTAGACAAGTAGCATGTACAGTAACCTTCTTGGAGGTGCTGCCTGTCTATGGCAAGGATGATTCTAGGGTGTTCCACACCATGGGATTCAATGAGTGGTTGAACTGGTGTGGAGCTCAGGGTTTTGGCTTCTTTGGGGACTGGGGAGCCACCTGGAGGGATGCAGGCCTATACTGGTGCAATGGTCTGCATCTGTCCTGGGGAGGAACCAGGATCCTAGGTGATAGGTTTAAATGCTTCATTGGCAAGCATTTAAACTAGCCAAGGGGGGAGGCATTGAAAAGGAACAGGGAAATCCCAGCCTCCCCCCACAAAACACATTAGTTAGAGAGGTAAACACCAAGGTAGAGAAGTCAGTAGGGAGCAGGACAGGGGTAAATTCAGAAAAAGGCAGTAAGGATAGGGATGGAGCTAAAAGGGATAAGGCCATCAAAACATGGAGGGTGATAAGTACCAATGCCCACAGTCTGTGTAACAAGCTCCCTGAACTAGTGGCCTTGATGGAAGAGGGATGCCCGGATATTGTGGCAGTCACTGAAACATGGTACACAGAGAACCATGACTGGGATGTCAACATTCCAGGATACACAATTTACAGGAGGGACATGGTGGGCAAAAGAGGAGGAGGAGGAGGAGTAGCTCTCTATATAAGGGAAGGGATTAAAGCAACAGAACTAAAGAGTAAACAGGAAGTTGATGAGTCACTATGGGTCACCCTGGAGACAGGAAATGGCACTACAATCCGCATGGGGGTTGTGTACAACCCCCATCTCAGGGGGAAGAAATGGACAAGAAAATGATAGAAGGCATTTTTAAAATGGCTGAAAAAGGAGAGATATTGTTGATGGGGGACCTGAATATGCCAGATGTTAACTGGAGTATCTTTGCTGCAGGCACATCCAAGAGCAGGGTCATTCTTGATGCCCTACAGGGGGCATGCCTCAGACAGCTAGTGTTGGAACCCACTCAGGAGGGAGCAGTCTTAGACCTGGTAGTCTCAAATGGGGAAGGAGAAAGGATCTCAGATTTAGAAGTGGGTAGTCATCTGGGAACAAGTAACCACCAATCAGTGTGGTTCACAATAAACACAGTAAATCTAAAAAGAAAGTGGCTCACAATAAACACAGCCATAGAGTCAAGCCATACAAAAACAAGAGTTTTGGACTTTAGGAGGGCTGACTTTGGGAAAATGAGAGAGTGTCTCAGAAAAACACTAGCAAATGGGCAAGAAGGAGGGGTGGAGGAACCATAGGGAATAATCAAAACAGCCATCACAGAGGCAACAAGCCTTTGTGTGAAGCAAATCAACAAAACGAAGGAAAAAAACTCTATGGTTCTCAAAAGAGGTGAAAGGGAAAGCTAAGGAGAAAAGGATAGCATTCAGGAAATATAAAGAAACACAGAAGGAGCAGGACAGAGAACTTTATCAGTTAAAGCAGAAGGAGGCAGGGAAGGCAGTCAGAATAGCAAAGGCACAAACTGAGGAAAAGATAGCCAACTCTGTTAAGAAGATGGATAAAACCTTTTATAGGTACATTAGGGAGTGAAGAAAAACCAAGGGAGGGGTACAGAGACTTAATAAAGGGGAAGGAATGTGGGCAGAGGGTGACAGTGAAAAATCAGGGATACTGAATGAATGCTTCTGCTCAGTGTTCACAACGGAAGAGGAGGGAGAGGTACCTAAACCAAACAAGAGACACACTCTGAATAGGGGGGTCGATACCAGTCCATTCACAGAAGAAAGGGTTTTGAAAGAACTCTTGAAACTGAAGGTGGACAAAGCAATGGGGCCTGATGGGATTCGCCCCAGAATTCTAAAAGAACTAAGGGTAGAACTAGTAACGCTACTTATTACTCTCTTTAACAAATCATGGGAGGATAGGGTGGTACCTAAGGACTGGAGGAGGGCAGATGTGATTCCATTTCACAAAAGTGGGAGCAGGGCAGAGGCAGGAAACTACAGGCCAGTTAGTTTGACCTCAGTGGTAGGGAAAATGATGGAATCACTTCTGAAGGAAAGAATTGTTGAGTACCTAGAGGCCAGTGGGGCACAGGACCCAAGACAGCATGGTTTCACAGCAGGAAGGTCACGGCAGACGAACCTAATAGATTTCTTTGACTGGGTGACCAAAGTAGTAGACCAGGGAAGGGCTGTGGATATGGTCTACCTAGATTTTAGCAAGGCATTTGACACAGTCTCACATAAAATATTAATATACAAGTTAGCCAGTCTTGGAATGGGTCCCAAGGTGGTAGCCTGGATAAAAAAATGGCTGGACAATAGGACGCAAAGGGTAATAGTAAATGGAGTCCACAGTGAAGAAAGGAGGGTAACTAGTGGGGTACCGCAGGGTTTGGTACGGGGACTGGTCCTCTTTAATGTCTTTATAAGTGATATTGGAGAGCACCTGGAAGGAAAAGTATGTCTCTTTGCAGATGACACAAAGATCTGCAACAGGGTTGATACACAAGGTGGGGTGGAAAGGATGAAAAGGGACTTGGCAAGGTTGGAGGAATGGTCAAATATATGGCAGCTCAGATTCAATACAAAGAAGTGCAAGGTAATGCATCTGGGAAACAAAAATGCAGGGGAAGAATACACAATGGCGGTGAGATTATAACAACAACAAAAATTGAAAGAGACCTAGGATTAATTATATCAGATGATCTAAAGGTGAGCAAGCAATGTGAGAAGGCAGTAAGGAAGGCTGGAGGATACTGGGATGCATAGGGAGAGGCATCAACAGTAGAGAACAGGAAGTTATTATCCCTCTGTACAGACAGTTGGTGAGACCTCATCTGGAGTACTACGTACAATTCTGGAAACCTCATCTCCGCAAAGACATAGACAGAGTGGAGGCTGTTCAGAGGAGGGCAACCAAAATGTTGCAGGGTCTGCACCAGAAGACATATGAGAAGAGACTAAAGCAGCTTAATATGTATACCCTTGAGGAAAGGAGGGAGAGGGGACATGATAGAAACTTTCAGGTATCTCAAGGGAATTAAAGTACAAGAGGGTAGCATCTTTCAGAAAAAGAGATGAGCAAGAACAAGGGGGGCACTTTTTGAAGATAGAGGGGGGACAGCTGAGAGGTAATGTTAGAAAGTATTTTTTCACGGAGAGGGTTGTGGATGCATGGAACAGCCTTCCTGAGAAGGTTGTGGAGTCAGGAACAGTGGGGGAATTCAAGAATGCATGGGACAGACATAAGGCAATTCTAGTGGGAGGTAGGAGGAAGTAAGCTGTTAATTAACTAGAATCTGCAGCTCCTCCATCAGGTAGGGAAATGGGAAGACTAGGTGGGCCAAGTGGTCCTTATCTGTCGTCAAATTCTACATTTCTATGTTAATACACCATTTAAAGTTTAAGCTAATACCACAAAAGTAGGGAAATGGGGCAACAGGGTTTCTACCCTAACTTCCACCTGCACCCCCACCCTCACCCCACCCCAAGCAGCAAAAGGAAAAAAACATTAGTGGGTTTTGGCTATCCAGAGTCTTGGCAAACCAATAGTGGGTTCTTCCTAGGGATTGTCAACCCTAATGCTCACCCTTCCCTCCCAGCTCATAGCCTCCTGTCTGAAGCAAAAGGCAGAGCACCAAGCCAGGACCTCATAGTGATATACCCTTCAAAGGCAGAGAAGTATGTTTTGCCAGATGCTGCAAACAGAATCTATTGTACTCTTCTTCATGCAGGGCCCAAAAGAGATCATGTGTGACATTGTTTGCTCAGGGAACAGGGTGGGCATTAGGGTTGACAACTCCAAGGAAGACCCCACCACTGGTTCGCCAAGACTCTGGAGACCCCAAACCATAATGTTTTCTCCTTTTTCTGCATGGAGGCTGGGGGTGGGGAACTTGGGTAGGAAACCCTAACACCACATTTCCCTACTTTTGTGGCATTAACGTGAACCCTAACTGGAGCATTAACAAAGTTGTTTGCAAAAATGTCCTTTCTTTTTGAGATAGTGGAATTGTATCCTTATTCATGCAGGTCCCTTCAGAACCTACACGAACAGATGCAGATGCACAGGGTCCTTTGTGTCCTGCGTCAAGGGAAGACTCCACCTGCTACAGAAGTGCAAAGCCCTTGTGGACCCTGCAGTTCTGTACAGTGACAGGTGTCAAAAATGTATGGGGCTGTCTGGCGAGCTGTGGAATTGCAGGGCCCTCTGTTCCCTGAACTTCCATTTGGCTGCAGCTACAGATACACAGGGCAAAGAGTCCATCTGTTAGCCAATGCACAGGGCCCTCTGCCACCAACAGCTGCAGAGGAACAGGGCCCTATGCCAAGAGGCCATTTGTCATCACTATATGGTACCTGGGCCTGTGTGGACAACCCTGCAGCACTTTCATTCCATGGCTAGGGGGTTGCCGCATAACAGCGCTGTCCCCCCATCCTCATCCCACCCAGCTGGGTCACCGAGTTTGCCCCCAAACTCAGTTCACCAGCACAGGATCAAAAAGCATACCAACTGGGGTGAAGACTGACACTACACCTAAATTTTTTTTAACAATTTTATATATATATATATATTTTTTTTTTTTAATTTTCATGTCAAATTTTCAAGATAGTAATTGTATGACTCTCCTCATAAAAGTGACATGTAGCATTTATGGTATATTGGCTGAAATGTCATTTCACACCAGAAGTGTGAAAATACATCTCATCCACGATTTAAAAAATGACACCCCTCACGTTTATGAGGTGGTACTGAAAAATGGCTATGTTTAAAGTTTAGAGTCAAAATATTGAAAATTAGCAAAGCTGTGAGTGAGCATTTAAATAGTGCAACATTCACTCATAACCTACACATTTGTACACCAAAGTTTCAGTAAAGTCTTCTTTTTATCCCACCTCATGAACCTGGTAGGTGAACAGTTTCAAATCCCCACTGAAATGTCATTCCACGCCATAGGTGTGAAAACACATTTTGGCCAGGAAAAATGACAACTGTCACTTTCATGGAATAGTGTGAAAAAATGGCTATGTTCAAAATTTGGGGTCAAAATATTTAAAATTACCAAAGTTACTAGCGAGCATAGAAACATTTCAATGTATGGTCATAACATTGTCATTTTTACATATTTTGACTCCAGATTTTCAACATAACCTTCTTATGACCCCACCTCACAAAAAAGGGTGGTGTACATTTCCAAATCCTGCTGGAAAGGTGATTCCACAAAGCGACTGCGAAATCACCTTTCAGGTCAAATTTGCATAATTCCACCATCATCGATCATGAGGTGGGGTCTCAAAAAAGGCCATGTCTTTTTTTTGGTAGGGGGTTCAAATATGCAAAAATGACAAAGTTATGCGTCAAAGTTCAAAACCCCACTGAAATACATCAAACCATACTTCTGATTTTCTCATATTGTAGTCAACGGTTACAGCAACAAGACGTATTTTCAATCAGAGAGTGGATCTAAGCCATGGAACATGTTCAGGTGAGTGAGGGGTGCAGCGGCTGTGGGGTGGTGGTGGGTGCTGAGTGGGAAGTGGGGCTAGGGGTCAGATCAGCGAGGGACCATTTTATTTTTTTGCAGGTAGCAAAAAAAAAATCAATGAGGGACAATTTTCTTCTTTTTTTCAGGGGATACTGAGTGACATTCTGACACTGGGGATTGGGCACTCCAGTGTCTTGCTACTTATTGGCAGCACTGAAGATGAGCATCCCAGTGTCTCCAGCTATGTAGTATGACAACTTAGAGGGGCGGGGTGAAAAGTGGTACCGGGGTGGGCATCCCAGTCCTCTTACATATTATAAAAAAAATATATAACAACATTGGGAACCACAGGCGAGTGACCTGGAGAGTAGCAGGGAGAAAGAAGTGGTGCTGATGGTGGGCACCCCAATCCACTTAATAAATAAAGAATCAGACAGCTAGATAGCTAGATAGATAGATAGATAGATAGATAGATAGATAGATAGATAGATAGATAGACAGACAGAGAAAGAGAAAGACAGAGACAGAAAGACAGAACTGGGGATTGGCGGCTCACTGCTCTCACTGCAGCCAGCAGCAGGATTCCAGCTGCGGCTGCAGAACTCAAGAAAATCCCGCTGTTCTCATGCAAAGAATGCAGGTGAATGGCTCCTCATGCTAAAATGGGCACCCTGGCTTTTGGGGCACCCAGAGAAAGTATTTGTGGGCATTATTTTAGAAAACAAACATCAGCATCTAGCTAATCAGGTCTCATTTAGCTAGGTTCATGTTCTTTTTTTAATTTAAAGTTTATTATAGTTAAAAAGACATAATAAGCAATACACTATAATGAACAAATCCTAGCTGGGGGTGATGTGTGTTTGTTTTTTACAATTGCACCATTTTATGTTTTTTATTTCGAGGGGAAAAAAACAAGATGGTGGCCTTACAGCACAAACAAACGATTTGGTGCTGTGATAAACAAGTGGTGAGAAACCAAAAATGGTCTTCCAACACAGAATTTATGGTGTCATATCAGAACGTTATCCCCAAATCCCTACTGAGCATGCTCAGAACAGAAAAAAACTAAATCAACATCTTTATAACTCTGAAACCGATCATAAGATTTTATTTTACATGTCATTAACTACATTGTAACTACTGTATAACTACACTGTAACTGCATTGTAACTACTGTGCAGTTACATGTAACTACTATGTAGTTAACTAGTTTCACATTTGCGTGTTGTGTACTTACTCAATTTGCATACACATTCAACTACTACTGTCTCCCTTTCCACACAAATCAATTCATTCTGACAAGTGTATCTACACATTTAATAGGTGTTGCAAAGTGTAAAAAAAATCTGTTGTGCAACTACCACTGTATCTCTTCTCGCATTATGTGATTTTTTCTTATAAGGGCAGCTATATATATAATAGCTGTTGCAAATTGTAACAGCAAATATTGTGTAACTACTATGTTACTACTTTTGGCATTATTAAATTTGTTCTTACAAGTATAACTACATATGACTGCAGGTCTTGTGCATCTCCTTTGACCTTCAGTGCAGCGCTGACTTTCTTTTTTTATTTATTTTTTTTACTTGTGTAGTGTTTCAACTGCTTATGTCTATCTGATATTTATTTAAAAGGTAATAGGGGCATGGCCGACACACGAGCAAGATGGCAGCATAACTCCCTAACTCTGTCTCGCACCCAGCAATATCTGCGGGCATCCTCAAGATCTGAGCTGTTCCCTAGCTCCTAAATGGGGCTGTGTTAAATACCTAACCTCCTGACTGCCATATCCATTTTTCATTTCTCCAGTGTAGCCCTATCCACCACGAACCACTGGCTTTTCCTAATGCGAGAGCCACTGTTACTAGGCTGTACAGCTTCTAAACTCAGTTAGCCCCCTCCGTGTCTGGGTCTATGGGGGGTAGGCCTAGCCCACAGATAGGCTGACGACCTCTCCCAGAAAAACGTTTGGCTTCACATTCAGCAAGGATTTTCTACCATTGTTTACAAGCACTGAGCCAGGGGAGCAATGTCCGAGTCTTCCTCCATACAGTCAGGTGCCACTTCTGGTCCCACTCTGGGTGGACCACTCCAGCAGGTGCAAGTGGGGACTCATTAACCCAACCCTCTCAGTCCTTCCCCCCAGATCTGCCGTGCGGCGGCTCAAATGCAATTGCGGTACCTTCTTGCCCGCTGCCACCAGGACCCTACAGCTCCTGCTGCCCTCCTGGAACTCGCCTCCGGACCAACTCCCCAGGTATTCACCGCTGCTTCAAGCATGCACTGGCGGTTCTACAATTGGCTGCAGTTCCTTTGCTACCGGCATCTGATTGGATGGCCAGCCAGCACGGCTCACCCGATTGATCTGCCTAGCGTCCCGAGCAGCGCTTTCAAATACGGAAAGACGGGCGCCTTACACTGACCCTACAGCTCCTGCCACCCTCCTGAGTTCACCCGGACCAGCTCCCCAGACCAGCTGAGTGCTCTGAGCAGCACTTTCCAATACGGAAAGGCAGCGCCTTCTTGGCCACTGCCAATGGGACTGTACAGCTCCTGCCACCCTCCTGGAACTCGCCCCTGGACCAGCTCCCCAGATCTGCCTAGCGCCCTGAGCGACGCTTTCAAATATGGAAAGGTGGCACCTTCTCAGACACCACCGCTGGGACCCTACAGCTCCTGCAGCCCTCCTGGAACTCGCCCGTGGACCAGCTCCCCAGGTATTCACCACTGCTTCAAGCGCGCACTGGTGGTGCTACGATTGGCTGCAGCTCCTTTGCTACTGGCACCTGATTGAACGGCTGGCCAGCACAGTCATCAGATTGGTGTGCCTTTTTATATTGGGTTTACCAGCTTATTGCCTTAGCCTGCTTCTATATTTCTTCTGTGATTTTCTGTCCCACCCCTCTCACCCCCTCCCAGGCCTCCTTTAAATACACGTATGCCCCTCCTTCCTCTTACTGCCCCTATTTCTCATTGGCTCTCTCAGAACCCTGCTGTTAAACTGACTTAGTGTGACAGTACAGCTAATTTACTTCTGATTAGCCTCTCCATCCCTGACCACTACTGCCCCACAGCACTCTTGTACACTTGGGTTTATCCTGTTTGGCCCTATCTCACACTAACCTGATACTCTGGTTTATTCTGGGGCCTGAAATAATCTGGCTGCAAAATAAAAAGATACCAATTAAATAAACCAAGATGCTGCCCTCCACTTTAAACCTCATCCTTTTGGTGTTCGTAGCACTTATTTTCCCCCCTCTGCCCCGAATCCCTCATTTCCTACTCAGAAACATAATGCTATCCCTCTTGCTGCTTACAATCAGGTTAACTCCCTCTCTCCCATTACTATATCCTGGTCTCATTCACCCATTTGCCCCTGCACCTGTCTTGTCCAGCTGCCTATGTAGATTACTCTTATATGGCTGCTTAGCTCCTGGCCCCCATTAGCTATTAGTCAAAGCCCCAGCTCCCAACTGTTACACAACCCCTCCTGGTTCAAGAGTGCAAAGCTGCATTATATTATTATTGCCCTCCTACTCTTATCGGCTGGTGACATAAACCCCAACCCTGGCCCAGCTCAGCCACCTCCTGCGGATATCCCTGAGCCATGACTCACAGCTCTTCCAAATGGCCTTAAAATACTGTATATCAATATACGTAGTCTTCTCCCAAAAGTGGACTTACTACAGCTGCTGGCAGCTATGCTCAACCCTGATATAATAATAATAATTTCTGAATCCTGGCTAAATAAAAAAAAAAAATCTGTAACTCGTCTCTTACTCTCCCTGGCTTCACAATATCACAGCAGGACCAGCTTGGGAGAGGAGATGGGGTAGCTATCTATGTCTCCTCTTCCATCCAATTCACCTCCATCTTTTCTAGCGCTACACCAAAAGCCTACGAGGCCCTGCTGCTGCTAATCTCTCTCTCCCTTTCTCCAAACCTATCTTTGTAGCAGGTGCCTACTGCTGTCTTGGCTCCCAACCCAAAATTGCTACTGACCTCATAGCCACCCTAGCTAGCCACTCTTCTGCTGGTGAATTATATATTATGGGCAACTGCAACATAAATTGGACTACCATACCCAGCAAAGTGCTAAATGCTATACATGCACTCAGCCTAACCCAAATTATCCAAGATCCGACTAGGCTAAACCGCAAGATGGGAAACCATTCCCTCATCGACTGGGCCCATACCACTCACACCCATAGGGTCATTAAATCCGGTACTCTAGCAGATGCCTTCAGTGACCATTGCATGACTTTCCTGGTGCACTGAGTTCACAAAGTCAAAGTCCCCTATAAAACTCTACAAATCCGTTCACACAAATCCCTAACGTTGCCCCGCTTCTTTATGATTTGACCAACACTAACTGAGCACCCATATCTGTTGCCAGCAACCTAGGTGTTGCAGCCTACTACTTCAGAGACCGATTCCTTGAAGTCTGGAATCAATATGCACTGTTACGCCGGGTTCGAGTCCATGGAAACCATCTCCCTTGCATCTCTCCAGAACTCATTGCTTGCCAAAGGGCATGTGATGCAGCCTGGAAGCTCCATAAAAGTACAAAGCTTCTTAAAGATTATGAGGCCTACCGGGTCCTCAGAAACAAATGCACAAAAGCCACTCATTTGGCCAAGGCTAAGTGCTTCAGCTCTACCTTTAACTCTAATAAAAATAACCCATCCAAATTCTGGAAAGTAATTCACTGCTTTTCCCCATGAGCTCCCCTCCCTCCCTCCTCCCCTCCTCCTCCAAATAATCAAAACTGTCATCTCTGACCATCCTTGCGTTGCCGCAGCTTTCAACTTGTATTTTACCTCATATGCTTCTGCTCTGTTAGGCTCCCTCCCAACCATAAGTCAGTCGGCCTCCACTCCTACTAGAAGTCCACCAGCCCCACTTCACAGTTTCTCTTTCTCTAAAATCCTGTCAACTGACATGCTAATGGTCTTGGAAGCCCTTAACCCGAGCAAAGGTAGCTCCCCTGATGGACTGGACCCGAAGTTACTAAACCTGTCTACCTATGCCATTGCTCCCCCACTGACTGCTCTTCTCACTCTCTCATTTCAATTGGCTGAAATTCCCCTTGGTTGGAAACATGCAATCATCCTCCATCTCCCAAAGTGTGGCAACTCCTCCTCCCCTGAGAACTACCGACTTATATCACTCTTCCCGATGTTAGCCAAACTACAAAAACATCTAGTCCTAGACCAACTATCCTCATACCTCTCTGACATTAATTTCTTCACCCAATATCAATCTGGGTTCCATAAACATCGCTCTACTACTACCTCGCTACTTCGAATCATTGATGCGATCCTGACAGGCATGGATTGCGGTCACATCACCACTGCCATTTTTATTGATCTTGCTAAAGCTTTTGACACCGTTTCCCACTCCCTCCTGCTCTGCTCCCTCTCATCAGCTGGGCTGTCTGAACATGCCATAAAATGGTTCAGTGCATACCTAAATGACCGCTCACAGTCGGTAAAAATATCCGACTACATCTCCCCTCCTCTACCCATATGCTCTGGAGTCCCCCAAGGGTCCATACTAGACCCAATTCTCTTCTCCATTTTTCTGAATGATCTTCTATCCATCTGTACCTCATCTTCTATACATATGTATGCTGATGATATGGTTCTTTTCTCCTCAGGGTCCTGGCCCTTGGATGTCGCCTTCAGGCTCCAACGTGATTTTGATAATGTCTAGAGCTGGTTTCAATCTCACCAACTCTTCCTAAATGCCAAGAAAACTGTGTCCATGACATTTGGCACACGTCAGAAACTGTCAAGGCTCCCATCTACCCCCATCTTCACTACCCTTGGTGGGGTAACTGTAGTTGCCACCGAGTCTTTCAGGTATCTGGGCATTTGGCTGGATCAACATCTCACTTTCTTGGCCCATATAGATGCCATGATAAAAAAGCTTCACCCCAGACTCGGTTCCTTATATAGAAACCGCTCCTGCCTCCAGCCCCAGGCAAGACATGAACTGATCCAAAAAATGATCCTCCCGATTTTCAACTATTGCAATATCATCTATTGCTCTGCTCCTGTCACCTCCTTAGCTAACTTTGATACACTTTTCAACTCCTTCTGTCAGTTTGCTCTGGATGCACCTCCCCTTACCCACCACTGTCACTTGTACTGAGGTTTAGCCTTCCCATCCCTATCAAATAGGTGACTGCATCACTGCGCTAATTTCATCTCTAAGTACTGGCTTGGCATACTCCCTCCCTATCTTAATTCCCTAGTCTCCCCCCCACCCACTCCCTCTTTACTTCTAAGATCCCATTACTGCAGAACTCTGACTGTTCCTGGAGATCCACCTCAAGTGGACAGGCCTCCTCCTCCTATCATCTCCCTAAACTGTGGAATGCTCTTCCTACACAAATCCGATCCTCTTCCTCTCCTGGCTCATTAAATCAAGCTCTACATAATTTCCTCTGTTAATTACACTTGCCCCTAGCTCCCCCCCTTCCTTGTCCCACATCCTGACTGATGTCCTGTTTGCCTAACCATAACCAAATCAATGCACTTATAGTTTTTGAGCCTATTTCGGCTCCAGTTGTGTGTGTTTGTTTCAATCATCTCTCTCCTTAAATTGGTCTATCTCCTTAGCCTGTCAACCTAGCCCTGGTCCCTAGCTCGATTCTCTACCACATTGTTATTTCACCTCTCATGCTGCTGTGTGCTATTTAGTCCAAGTAGTGTAGGCCACTGGTCACACTTGCAATTACTTTACCCTATAGTTGTCTCACCACAAGTTCACTGTTACAGGATTAGCTATTTTACCCTGTAATTATTTGATTTTCATGCTAATGTATAAATTGCTTGTAACCTGTTTTTTATGCTATTGTGTAATTTGTGTGTACTCATTGATACCATGTAACTCCCATCACCCTCTCCACCAGGTCGTACCGGGAGACGAGCAACTTATTTGTTCAGTGTACCTTACCTGGTGAAACTTTTCAATAAATAAATAAATAAATAAGTTGCAAAGATGCTGTAGGGTCCTATGAAGTCGTATAGACAGAATTCGTGCTGCTCTCTCTGGGAATGTCACGGCTGTTTGGGATCTGGAGGATAGAGTGAATGTGTTGGAGGAGCAGGCAGAGGATCTGGAGGGCCGTCATAGTCAGGTTGGAGGCGCCTACAAGACCATGAACAGAAGTTGGCAAAACGTTGGGAAAGGGCCGAGGATCAGGAGAACCGGGGACACTAGAAAAATATCTGGATTCTCGATCTCCCTGAGGGTGCGGAGGGTCCAAACATGGAAAAATTCCTTAATGATTTGTTCCCCAAGCTGCTGGGGGAGCACTGGAGAGGCCCTATAGAGGTGGAGCGCGCGCATAGACTTTTCTCCAAGTCAGACCCTTGCACCTCTCCCCCTCAGCCCATTATAGTCTACATCCTGAGATACACAACCAAGGAACAAATGTTACGGGTGGCCAGAGATTTGGGGGACATTACCCGGAAAGGGTCCAAAATCTCCTTCTTTCGGGACTACTCCCAGGAGGTTGTCTTCAGGTGCAAATCATTTATCCTGATTAAAAAGGTCTTAATGCAGCTTGGCTTTAAATATAATTTTAAACGTCTTACCTCTTTACATGTGGATAAAGATGGCAGAGACATACTCGCACAGCACCCCCAGGAAGTAGAGGACTGGCTTGCCAAGTTCTGGCCTAATCTCCTACAGCAGACTACATCTCCCAGAAAGCTGTGGTTCCCAGGAGGGCATGACCAGGGAAAAAGGAACCAGAGTGGAGGGTGGCAGGAGCAAGGGGAGCCCTTTTCATGAAGGTACGTACAACAATCAAATGTGCCTCCCAGATCAGGACCAACAAACAGACTTAATTTTTCAGACTGTGCTGACCCACCTCCTTCAGGGTAACAAAAGTCCCCTGCTTCAGTACCTCAGATAATGCCAGCCCCTGGCTCAACCTCATGGGCATTAGCAGAAGGCCAGAAGTGATAGGAGACCACTTGAACACCAGGTTACTACTTCTCCTCCAGCCAAGTTACTTAAAGGGGATGCAGCTTCTGAAAAGGATGAACTGCTGTGCAAGGATGTTCATAGATTCATATCATAGGTTCATAGGAGTATACAAGATCGAAGGACTAGCCCAATATGATCTCGCCACCCTTAACTTGGGTGGAAATTATATTTAGATTCCCCCATGTAAATGTCTAAATTAATTTCGAATTGTTCTAGATTTATACTGCCTACAACCTTCTGTGGCAAGGAGTTCCACATAGGAATAATTCTCTGTGTACAAAAATTATTTCTCTTAGAAGTCCTACTTGTAAATGTCCTTAATTTCATAGCGTGGGATCTAGTAATGTTTATAGAAGGACACCAGTCTAAACATATTGTTTCAAGCAAGGCCTCATCCATTGTGGCTCTGTAGATTAGACACAGGTCTCCTCTCATTGGGCAATACTCTAGTGAAAAAAGATTCACTTTTTTAATCTGGCTTCGTATGGAAGCATATTTAGGTTTTTGATATGTTTTGTAAATCTCCTCTGTACTTTTTCCTTTGAGCTCTTATCCTTCATTAACGTTGGTGCACAGAAAGTGGAGCAGTAATCAAAATTAGATCTAATTATACTGCTATATAAGGGTATACAGTAAGTACTTCAGGCTTCCTACTTTTTAGATTTTTTAAAATACAATTAATTAATTGATGACATCTTTTAACTGTTTTATTAGTATGCTCAGTAAATTTTAAATTGTTAGTAATGAAAACGCCCAGATCTTTTTCACAAGTAACCTTACTTAAAGGTATATTATTTAAGTAGTATTTTGCCATAACATTTTTTTTTCCAAAGTGGCCCCTAAAGATATGGACACAATAGTTCTGTTGGACTGGGTGGCTGAGGTGGACTTAGCAGCAGGAGAGGAGGAGGGAGTGGCCCTACTTGTCAAATCAGGGCTAATATCTTTCACAGCAGCTATAGCCAAGGGCATCCCACAGCAATCATCATAGGAGCCCTCTCTATCCAACAATGTCAGCGCTGGACCAGATGGATGATGTGAACTGGACTAAGCAGGGTTTTGTATAACAATTTATCTTTGGTTTCTCCGATGGTCCTATGTGCATATGTTTGTGTGCCTCTGAAGCATCTTGCTTCCGGTCTGCATGGGGCAGGGCCACCCCTCTTGGGGGTGATCTGCGGATCCAATCTCCCCTTCCAGGTTGGCAGAAATTGGTGCATGGGGTGTTTTTTCTCGATCTCAACTGTTATATGCAGTGCACCTGAACCCCCCCTCCACGACTGTCCCTGGGGTGCAGTTTGGACCCTCCACCTACCCTCCACATTATGGTGGGTTAAAATGTGTGGGGATTGGTCCTCTCCATGCTACTCCGTCAAGGGGCCGGTGAGTGGTCATTTTGTTTTATACTGGTTTCTAAGGGGTAAAATTCACTTGGGCTCCACCACACAAAAATTTCACCCTGCCAGCTGGCTGGGATAAATACAACCCCTTCTCATTTAAGGCTGCATACCGGACTCTGCTAAGGCAATTCACCTAACTGTTGAGTGTTCTCGCCTTGGCACATGGCAGTTGGATCCCCCTCCTTCCCCCCCTTTTTTCCCTCCCCATTTACCCCCCCGATCCCCCAATAGGGTGTATAGACCTGAGTTGGGACGGGTTGTTGTTAGTGTTTTTGACCCCTACACTACCCTTCTTGGGTGTTGTGAGCCAACATTGCTTGGGACTGCCTATTTTCCCTGGGCATCCCTAAGCATGTGTTTCTCCTCACCCTTAGTGGTTACACAAGTTACCAGTTATCAATAACCAGTACTGTGTTGTTTAACGGTTCTTTAGTGCTTTGCCTAGTACTCTACCATATATTATTGAGATTTGTTGTTCTTTCATATTTAAATAGTTTATTCCACTAATAATTATCTTGTGCTTGGTTGCATCGCTGATACTTACTGCAGACTACTTGCATATCTTTTATTTGGAGTGAGAAGGCATCTACCTTTCTGGTTTGTAAACGTTTTATACCAGTCCCCATTCCTTCCAACCCACGAGGGTATTGGATAGCAGGGATGTCCACCACCAGACTAAGCATCATGAGGTGGGTCTCCTGGAATGTTAAAGGCTTAAATCATCTGGTTAAGTGGACCAAAGTGCTGCAACATCTACGCTCTCTTAGAGCAGACGTAGCTCTTCTCCAGGAGACCCACCTCACGGCCAAAACAGTCATGTGGCTACAAAAGATGTGGGTGGGCAAGGTTCTGGTGAGCACTGCCTCCATCAAATCTAAAGGGGTGGTCATATTAGTGCATAAAGCATGCCCCTGGATGGTGGAAGAGGTCAAAGCATAGATGCAGGACAGATGGGTGGCAGCCCGCTTCTTACAAGTAGGGGGCCCCCAGTGATTGCCAATGTCTATGGTCCAAACACAGATTTGGTAGATGCCTTATTGGGAGTTGGCAACACATTAACCTCACTTACGCAGGGCTATCCCAACTCACCAGTTATACTTGGAGGTGACTTCAGCCTTGTATTAGATGTGTTCCTGGACAAGAATAAACCCACTTCTTAAACACACCCCAAGGCTAGGGCAGCCCTACAAGAGATAATGGAGGAGTGGGGCCTCATTGACCCATGGCATAGGGACAACCCAAAGGGTAGAGACTATATTTTCCTTTCCCCAGTGCATGCCTCTTACAGCTGCATTGCTTTTTGGCTGGCTAACTGCCTGGCTGCCTGAGGCATTAGTGACGCTGAGATACACAACATAGTGATATCTGACCATGCTCCTGTTCTCTTAAATTATCTTCCAGCTGAGCAGAGCCCTGAAAACACCAGATGGTGCTGCAACACCTCCTGCTACAAGATAAGGAGTTTCAGGCCTTCATCAAGGAAGATGCTAAAGCATACTTCCTAGACAATTCAAATGGGGAAGTGTCTGTGGGCACGGTGTGGGAAGCCTTTAAAGCAGTGCTAACAGGTAGGATCATTGCCTATTCTGCTACTAAAAATAAGGCTCAGAGACAGGAGCTTGACAGCCTCCAGACTGAGCTTTCCAATCCAGAAGCGCAATTCAAGCATCACATTCTGCTCATAAAAATAACTCCCTGGTTGCCTCCATCACTGGTCTCAAGTACCAGATTTATTCCATACTTCAAAGATGAGCTGAGTGGCAAATGCTAAGGACTAAGCACAAGTACTGGGAAGGGGGGGACAAGGGAGGTAAGCTTTTAGCTTAGCAACTGAGAAAACAGCAGGCGGCCTCTAGGATCCATGCACTGAGGGATGCCACTGGCTCCGTGGTCTCAGACCCTAAGGGTATTAATAAGACCATGAGTCTATTCTATCAGGCTCTGTTTCAGTCACAGGCATCAGTGTATCCTGCATGGCTCCCCACAGCTCTCCAAGAATTCTGCTCCTCTGCTCAACTGCCCCAGCTCCCTCACAACTCCTTGGAACAGCTGGAAAGGCCCTTTGAAACTCAGGAGATCAGGCTGGCTGTTATGCAGATGGCCAAGGGGAAAGTCCAGGGGCCAGATGGCATTGCTGTCAAGCTGTACCAGCTTTTACTAGACGAGATTTCCTTTCCTCTCCTAAAGGTGCTACAGGACTCTCATAGGGGTAATGTTTTTCCTCTGACCATGAGAGAGGCCTTGATCACTTTACTCTCCCAAAAATCTAATGACCCCTTGGATTGTGCAAACTTCCGTCCCATTTCCTTTTTGTCAGTTGATACTAAAGTAGCAGCCAAAATCCTCACTTACCATTTGATCTCGGTCCTCCAATCTATTGTTCACCCTGCCCAAGTGGGATTCACTAAGGGTATTTATTTATTTATTTACTTTTATTTAGCTTTTGTTGACCGGGTAAGTGCAGTAGACAAACCCTGCCTATTTTCAGGCACGACCCGGGGGAGGGGGATACAGATGAATGCCAACTGACCTTGAACCAGATTAAGCTGTTTGTGGTATTTTTTTTAGTGAATGAGGGAAATTTGGCCAGGACACTGGGGAAATTCCCCTGCTCTTTCGATAAGTGCCATGGGATCTTTAACATCCACCTGAACTACCACCAATCCAGGCAGATGGGACCTCGGTTTAACGTCTCATCCGAAAGACGGCACCTCAGAAATGCAGCACCCCTCTCATGATACATTACAGTGTCAGTACTGGGATATTAACCCAAGTGCCAGATGTGGGAACTGAACCCACAGCCCTCTGATCTCCCGGCCTCAGAGGCGAGTGTGCTACCTACTGAGTAAGTACTGGGTAAGTCCAGAGCGGATAACTTGAGGCTTGTCCTCAACCTTAAATGGTTGGCCACACTCTCTTCCACACCAGTGGCAGCCCTCACTATCGACTTTTCCAAGGCATTTGACTCTGTGGAATGGAATTATTTGCATGAGGTGCTGAAGCTCTATGGCTTTGTGCCATGCGTCTGAGGCTGGGTCTCCACATTATACAACTCCCCCTAGTAAGAATTTTAACAAATAAGGATATTTCCCAGCCCTTTCAATTGCATAAGGGGACCCGTCAAGGTTTCCCCCTCTCCACACTACTTTTCTTGATTGCCATAGATGCACTAGTCTGGAAACTTACACGATCCAGGGAGGTCACTGGCATTGAAGTCGGAGGCCAGCCATTTTTGGTGAACGCCTATGCAGACGATCTCCCCTTAACCCTTGCACATTCCGAGCTCTCCCTGCCCAAAGCTTTGACTGTGCTACAAGACTTCATGGGCCTCTCTGGTCTTACGATTAACCAGAAGAAAACAACCCTAGCCCCCTTGAATGAGGCATGCACCCAAGAATGTTTAGTTGGGACACAGATGTCCTGGGCATCCCAAAGTTTTTCCTTACTTGGGAGTAATAATCTCGGCTAAGTGGCGAGACTTGGAGAATGCTAATTTCTCCCCCTTTTGTTCTCCCTCACAGCAGAATTTGAGAGATGGCACTAGCTCCATCTTTCCATGTGTAGTAAAGTTGAAGCTATCTAGATGTTTGCCCTGCCCAGGCTTTCGTAACTTTTCAATAATCTTTCCATTTGGTTCTCCTCTAAATTTTTTCATTCCCTAGATAAACTTCTATCATCTCTTCTCTGGGAAGGCAAAGTGCATAAATGGGGGAGGGCCAAAGTGTGGGTGCATTGGTCCTTCAGTGGGCAGGGGCTTCCATGGTTTCAGGCTTACCAAGTGGCTTACCTAGTAGCCCATGCCACCAAATGGTTTGTCCCATCCCCCTTCCCCTCCCTTTGGGTCAATCTAGAACAGAGCTTGATCAAGAGGGGCACCGCTCTAGCCCCTTAACTAAAACTGCCACCCCTGTTATGCTGGAGACGGTGTGAGCCTGGACAAGATGCATGTCCTTGTTGCACACCCAGTCTAATGCCAGGAGCCCTCCCGTGGAATACACCCTGTTATGGCACAATAAACAGATCCATGTTGGGGATCAGCCAGTGTATTGGCCTGATTGGAACTCGAAGGGTATAAAAGTTCTTCAAGACCTCTGCATGCCGGAGACCACCACTCTGATGTCCTTCGAACAACTGAAGACTCGGTACCTCCTCCCCAGCAAGGATTTCTGGAAGTTCTTGAAAATGCAGTGCAATGAAGGCATACTAAGCCCAGGTATCGGTGGACCAGAAATGGCAATGGCTACGGTCTTTGCACAAGGCAACCTCTCAACAGGGCCTGGCAGGCAGATTCTACAGGATGGTGCAGGATGCCCAGCCTGATCAAACTGAATCCTATAGGAGGAAGTGGGAGGCTGAGCTTGTGATGCCCCTGTTCCCTGACACTTGGAATCAGTGCCTTAGATTGACATGCTTGGCTTATTGAGATGTCAAGAGCCAGAGTATTCAGGCGAGGATTTTACTCCGGTGGTACAGGATCCCTATGGCTCTGCAGGATATGGGGCTACTTCCCCATTCGAAATGCTGAAGGTACCAGCAACCTTCTGCCAATCTTCTACACATCCTTTGGCAATACCCCAAACTTATCCCTTTTTGGGATGCAATATTTGATGATTGCTCTAGGGTTGTGGGACAACGTATTGGGAGCCCCAGTGTACTACTGATCCTGGGGGACCCCGCCTCTCTGATCAAGCTCCAATCTTCTCTCCAAAGGTGGACCCTGTTGGCCCTGCTCGAGCCAAAGAGGGTCATCCTAATGCACTGGAGGAAACCTTTTCCCCCTCCTCTGGCCACCTGGAGATCCGTATTGGCTCAGGCAGCCATATTTGAGAGGTCATCATACTCTCAACTGGGACAGATGACAAAGTTTCAGGCCAAATGGGGCACCTACTTACAATCACACTTGTGCGCGATCCTGCCTCCAGCCCCAGGCAACCCCTCCTCTTCATGGTATGGTGTTAGACCCCCCTCCACCTTCAGCCTTCCTTAAGATATTTCTCCCTACCCAACTCTGGTAGTGTCTGCAGTATATCTGGTTACTAAAGTGATGAGTTGTCATTTATTACTGCTCACTGGCCAGATGCACAGAGAATTGATAACACTATTTATTCTCTTTTCTTCTCAACTCCTGAACGATCTCCTATTTTTTTTTCCACAAGTTGATGAGCTGTTTTCTACCTGCTGGCCTGTCAAGTCTAATTCTATGTATTAGTCGGGACAATAGGGCTATGTCCATCTGGAATGTCTTTCACATGTATTTGTATTGAATTTGCTCTTCTGCTGGAATGTGATGATGCAGATGTATGTAAAATGGAATTACAATAACATTTTACATGTTGAAAGAAAAAGGGTAATAACACAGAAAAACTTTAACGTGTAACCAGAATGGTAACTAAAATATATGGTAATGCATCTCCAGGAGCCACTCATTGCTGTATAAGAGTGGTTTCATGTGTCTTTGGCTGGAGCGAGAACAGCGAAGTGAAGCTGAGCTATTCTGGCTCAATCTGAAGGCAAGTGAAACCACTCTAATACAGGAATGAGTGGCGACAGGGGAAGTATTATTATATTATTGATCGAGAGCAGTCAATATTTTAAAGAAAAAAATGTTCCTGAAGCATGATTATTTCCAGGGCATCTGCATGTGAGATGCTCTTCCCAGAATAAGATTTTCTCATGTGCAGGGGAAAGGAGCGCTCTGATTGGTCGGGAGCTCTCCCTCGATCTATAATATGATTACAATGTAACTTCAGTCTGCTACTCTTAAATGCACTGACTGTCCACTCTTTAGATGATGTTCCATATTTGTATTCCAGTTTTTCATGAACTTACAGGATAATAAACATGTAGTCTAATACTGTGAATTGATACATAACTGTACATAAAAATATTTCATCTGTATAATTACTAATTGGCATTGTAACAATATTGTGGCTAAGAAATAATGGTATTATAGTGTTTGGTAGAATGTTGTTCTACTTCAATTTTTATATCAGCTAAAACGCTGTTGTACCAAAGATCATGGAATGCTGTTTAACCCTTCTGTGGTACAACAGCATTCCAGCTGAATTTAAGAGCGCACAAGCCACACCAACAGAAACCGCAGGATCAATCAAATCAAAGGAGTTGGCAACAGAAGGAACAGACAGTCGTGTAATCCCGCAGATGCAGGATCAACCAGATATATTAAAATAATATGCAGGATCAACCAGATATTTATATTTATATTTTATTTATTTATTTATATAAGCGTTTTACCAGGAAGGCATATTGAGCGGAGTACTGCTTGATTCCAGATGTGTCCTGGGCACAAATACACCATAACAACATGAGCATACAATATAACAGGTGAGATAAGAGATACAGGCAATATTACAACAAGGTTGCAACACTATACAGGGTAAACACGGTACAGGATAAAAGTGTACAGTACAAATTACAAGTGTACAAGTGCAAATTGCAAGGAGAGTTATGATAGCTGTGGTAGAGCTGGGTAAGATAAGGAATACCAGGGTGCAGTAGAACAGCCCATACAGTCATGCCAGGGTACTGCAAGGAGCTTAAGTATGGGGAAACAACTAAGTAAGGGGGTTCAGAATTGGTGCAGAGTAAACCAGGTGAGGAGTAGCTGTCATAGAGCTGAGAAATGAGTTAGGCACAAGAACAGTTGGTGGTGAAATGTGTGGCTAGGAAACCATTTAGGTGCTGGGAGGGAGAGGCATGATGGATATCAGGTGGGAGGAAGTTCCATAGCTTGGGCATGCAGTAGCTGAAAGCTGCCTAACCTGACGTTGGGGACCTATGTGTCATATAAAGTAGTCTAGAGTCATTTGCCCAGAGAGCGTATGCTGGGGATAGGTGGGTGGACAGGTCTGAGGAGAGGTAGGAGGTCAGAGCTTGGGCCCAGTATTTGGCAGCAAGACACAGCAAAACACTTGTTTCATCTACATACTCTCGCTAAGTAAGAAATACAGCTGCCACTGTTTTTTTCTTAAAAATCCTTCTCAACCCAATTTTCAACCAACGGAAGTGCACAACACAAGTGTAGGGATGTCTGGTCCCTAACGACCATGCAACTCGACCTAGCAACCAAATGAAACTCTTGGAAGAAGATGTAGATGGCAATGTCTTCTTCTATTTAAAAAAATAAAACAAACTGCTAAAACTACATACAAATTGATGTTGGGGACACCGTACACTAAAAAAAACAATGGATGGGCACCTCGATGCAGAACCAGTGTGTTCTACTACTTCAAGATTCTGATTCCCATGAACCTCTAGAGCTTTGCTCTCAGGGAATCAGAACCCCTCTGTGACAGAACACACTGTTTCTGCATGGTTGCCAATCCACTTTTCTTTATATTTTCATGGTTAATGCCTAGGTAACATGTATTTGCAAGTGTCAGTACTGTAGCTGTGATATAAGTTCTCATTCAGAAATCAGTCCCCCATGAACTTATTGCTTATTAAACATGTAATCTAATATTGGACTGTATTCTCATAGGGGCTTGTACATCAATGGTGTGCTTGGTATGTACAAAAGGAACATACCCTGCATGTGCAGCTGTGTGCCTGCAGATAGGTACATGGTGTCTGGCATTCATGATTGCTGGCCACCATGCACCTCCTGTCCACAGCCCCACCCCCCAGCATACTAGTGCACTGGGGCAGATTGATGGACACATGCAGGCATCTAATGGAATGCCCATTCCTGGTCCACAAGTGGATCCCCTGCTTTGCGCTTAGCAAGGAATTCTGGGTGAAACACAGCGCTGAAATGTTCCAGATATGACAAATGTTTTAAAAATCACTGGTGCTTGCCCAAGTGGCCATCCCAAGCCCTCCCTGTTGTTTCTGAGGGCTGAGGCAACATGGTAGAGGTGACTGCACATGTCTGCTGTGGCCAGTGATTGTACCTCTGGGGGGTGTAAGAGTTATGGCAGGATCCCCCCTGTCATAGATTATGCTCCCCTCCTTCATGAATGGTGTGAAGTGTGGGCACACTCCTTGCACCACCCCCAGACTGGCCCCACATGGATCTGCCCAGCTGATTGGGGCATCGGGTGCGCAAGGGACATGTGATCACTTTGGAGCATGCTGCCAGGGATCCACCAGACCCCCACTTTGCAACTTTCTGACTTCAGGTTGCCTGTGTGCCTCAGATTCGTGCATAGACCCGAAAGGCATCAGGGAATGTGTCAAATGTGTATACCCAGGCCTGGCAATCAACAGAAGCCATCCAATCAGATATACTGCCCACCAGCAGACTGGATCCTGCACTCTGTGCTCAGTACTGTTGTTTTCCAGACAGGGGACCTACTAGTCTGCCTGTGTTCACCACCAAACCTCTAGCCCTCGTGGTATATAGTCAGATGGCCGGAGTAGCTTGGTGTGATATTCCGATGCACAGTTATCTATGAGCCCTCCCCCCCAAAAGGGACTGGGTTGTGGTTAAATGTATGACTAAAAACAATACGATTTCTAGTACAAAAAATGTTTTGGTTTCTGAAACCTGGATTCCTGGATAATCTCAATCACTTCTCAGACTTGCCGGCTCTGTCTAGAAAAATCCTAAAAAATATATCCTCTGGTTTTCAATGTCATGTTGTTTGGGCTCTGCTACCTATTTTCCTTAGCTTCACCCATTTTGCATTACGGCATGATTTGCTAGCTGTACCATTTTGGACCAATGGGTGCTTATCAGTTGATACAGCTTTAAATAATTATTGTATAATGGCATGGCTTTGGGCTGTGCCATTTAATCTTAGACATGTCTACTGTTTAGTTTTGGATCAGACAGTCAAACGGCATGACCCAATGGCTCTGCAGTATTGATGTAATTTTGTATTGTGGTCACCACATATTGGCCCTGGCTATTTATTACTTTACACATGCACTTTGAAAATATGTCTTTTGCACTGTGTTATTCTGCATTGTAGTATTGCATGTTATCACGAGTGGTGTTATTCATGGCTGTTTTAGTGGAATACCTCTTTAAGAGTTCCCTTTTTTATTCACCAGCAGTTACTTGGCACTTACGCTCTGAAGATGACTCCAAGTCGATACGTAAGCATGCAAATCACCTGGTTTTGTTCGGCATGTTCAATGGGTGTTCAGTGCCACTGGGTTATGTTCTTTGTTGCTCAGTGTGGAAATTGCTATACACAGTTAGAAAGCAGTATAAATTTTGAAGGGCTGTATCTCACATTTAGCTAGCCTTGCTTATCGGCTTCAGCGAAATCTATGTCAAACAATGGGCTAGTTTTCACTGAGTCAAAATAAGCACGAAACACACAGTGGATGCTAAACCAGGACATGGTCTGTGTTACCTCTATTGCCCATTCCAGTGACCACTGAAACGTGACATTGTGGGTGAGCTGTTTTATTTATTTGTGTATACACGTTCAATAAAGTTTGTTTACTGAATTTATACTATCTGTCTTTCAGTAATTAAGAGTTGGTGCTGACCTCTACACAGTCTTTTTGGGACCCTGTTGTCTTTATATACTTTAACTCACACTCCAAGTCAATGCACACACTATAAGAGTAGTGGGAGCCCCCAGTCTTTTTCTGGTTTCTGTAAGATCTTCACTAGGATTTGTGATAGTCTTTGTCCTACGAAGTGACTCAGAATTTGAGGAGTGGGTCTCTGGGGATCTCCTAAGGCTCTTTAGGTCCAGGAACAAAATGTGGGCCCTATATAAAAAAGAAAGACCTGCGCCACCTTGCAGGAATACAAATCTTTGTGAAGCAACTATAAATCTGTGGTTTACAATGATAAAATTAGCCATATAAATTTGTCCTGACCTCCAATTTTGGGAATCCCCAAAAATGTTGAACAGCATTAACAATATCATGGGTAGATCAAAGGTCACCCAGTCCTGGACCATAAAAGGTAAGAACAGGGTCACCTGCAACCCAAAGACTATTGCCTCTTTCTCACCTTTTGCAGGTCTCACCTGTTTCATCTCATGGAACCTTCCCACCAAAATTCTGCTTCAACCACTTGACCATGGGGCAGGTAGCCAAATACCTGAGACACTCCAATCTGAAACCTGTCTCTGGTCCTGATGGAGTTGACTATCACCTTATTAAACTGGATGGCAAGTTGCTAGCATAATCCATATCACGTATTTTTAACTTCTCCCTTTGCATGGGTGCCTACCCCAAATTGTGGAAGATGGCCACTATTATCCCCATCCAAAAATCTAGACCTAAACACCTCACTTCCAACTACTGTCCCATCTGTCTCCTTGCTGCTCTCTCGAAAGTCTACAAAAGGACTGTTTTTGACCAAATGTCTGCCTAAATTCAGTAGTATGACTTGCTGACCAGTGCCCAACCCAGATTCCACTCTAAGCACAAAACTGAGACTGCCCTGATAAGACTCACTGATCATATGTATCAAACCTTAAACTCAGGGAAATATAAGGCTGCAATATTTGTGGACTTCAAGGCCTTTGATCTCATGGGCCAAGAATTGCTGATACGTGCCCTTTCCTCACTTATTTGTCACCTGATGCCACCTTTTGGTTCAAAAACTACCTGTCCAGCAGGGTGCACAGGACCGCAATTGACAACATCCACTTGGACTTTCATTCTGTGAACTGTTGGGTCTCACAAGGTTCTTTCCTTGGCCCCCCCTTTTTCCTTGTTTGTTTTCTAAACTCACTCCCCAATACTTGTCCATCTACCAGAGCCTTACTGTGTTCTGATGATACTGTCATCTTCAGCTTGAGCAAAGACCTGGCAACCTTAAACAAAATCATGCAACATGACTATGACCTCCTCCAAACAGGTTTCTTAAATAAAAAAGATGATCCTAAGCATCAAAAAACACTACAGCCATGTTTTTTGGGGGGATACACAGGAAGGCAGCCTCTTCTCCTTTTCTTATCTACAATTCATATAACACTGCAGTGGAGCTTGTCTCATAGTTGAAATGCCTAGGCATCCTTTTGGTCAACACACTGTACTTCGACACCGATGTCAGTAATCTGGATAAAACTGTGTACCAGAGGCTTGATGCCCTACAAGGAGTTAAAAGGTTCCTGATTCCTGAAACAAAGAAGCAACCTGCTGTTTCCTATTGTTGACTATAGTTCCTTTGTATATGCTGCTACTCCTTCTGGGGCTCTCGCCAAGGTGTGCACTGTTTACAACAATATCTGTCATGTCATCATTGATCTGTCCTATTGTATACAACATTGCCAACTGTATAAATTTGCTGCTGCCTTTCCCTGGAAGATAGCTTCATCCATAGGCTAGCAGTGTTCCTACACAGGGTGTCGCTAAGAAAGGTTCACTGTTGTTTATCTATACTTGTTACCCACTCCACCAATAAGCTGGGCCACACTCTCAGATAAAATTCACTTTCCTACTCTCCCACTTAGAAACACTGCTGCAGGGTAAAGAGCTCTGTTCCTCAGGGCAATTGGCCCCTACAACCTCCCACCTTCCCACCTCTTCTTAGGAATTAGCATCCCTTTCTTTAATGCTAGCCTCTACCAGCTTCAAGTTGATAAAATGCACTGTACAGTTGCAGCTGTAGACATGGTCAGATATTTCCTAAAATTTTTTGTGATATCTCTGGAGAAATTTCCTGCCAGCTTGCCCGCAGTACCAGTATAGGCCACTAGAGAGAATCTCTTTAGATATATTGCAAAACATCTGGAAATATCTGAATATATCTATGGCTGCAACTGTAACTGTTCTTGTTATCCTCCTACTTGTACCATGTATTACCAGCTTGTACTTTTGTCACTTTGCCTGTTCCTGTGTATTACCTACCTTGCCAGTGTTTCCTTTGTTTTTAGACCGGTCACTTGTGAAAATGGGCTGTTTAGCTCATCTTGATCTCCAGTATAATAAAATTAAATGAAATACATCACTATTACTCCACGGCACCCACCTCCAACCAACCCCCCCTCCACTGCATTCCCCTCAGGAGTACCCTGGGCCTACCCCCTTCCTTGCTATACCTACCCTCCATTCCCTACCGATCCCCTGTACCCACACAATTATAACCTCGCATCTAACTAAGGGTCCCAGTCACCACAGTCTTCTCACTAGATTAATTGCTCTACTCCTTCTGCTCTCCAGGAACATACACCCTAACCCGGGGCCAGCGCCAGCTAACCAACCCACAACCCCCACCGGAACTGGCCTCCGCATTGCCTCTATGAATATCTGCAGCCTCCTGAAAAAATCCGCTGCTCTCCATTGCTGGGTTGTACAGCACCAACCAGGTATCATAGCGCTAGTCGAGACATGGCTCTAAAACAAAACCCCCCGACTCTGTCATCTCCCTCCCTGGCTATACCCTGTTCAGGGCTGACCGTATAGGCAAGCATGGTGGTAGGTGTGCAGTCCTTATGCGTGACACACTAATAGGCCAAGCACTCCCGGCCCCAAGTTCAGTTTTAGTGCTCAAGTCCTCAGCATCAAGGTTGCCCCTGACCCAGCTAGGGCTCCCCCTTTTCATCACAGTCTCGTACATACCCCCGAGGGACCAGGAACAAGCAGTCCAATCCCTTATTGATTATCTCACCACACTCCCACACAAGGTGCAGAAACTTATCCTAGGCGACCTTAATGTCAACTGGCTGGCCCACATCAGAGACTCCTTCACTGCCCTAGATATAACCCAACTAATTACCTCACCTACCAGATTCAATTGGTCAAGTAGCTCCAGCACCCTCTTAGACATAATCCTGTCAAACCACCCTCATAAAATCAGGGATATTATTGTACTACCAGACTCCCTTAGTGACCACTCCCCTGTCCTCTGTCACTGGTCATCCCCCACACCAAAACCAGTGTCCCATACTACCTCACACCGACATTTTTGCCCTGGGGGTCTCAGAAAACTGAAATTGCATCTAGCCCAGCTGAACTCGTCCCCTATCTCACTCACAACTGATATTGACTCTGCTCTTTCCTATTTCTCCACTGCCTTTAGCAATGCCTGTGACCTTTTTGGCCCCTGACCAGAACCCGTACCAAAAAACATAATGCCTCCTGGATCCCCCCATCCCTCATCCAAAAGCTGAAACAAAGAGATAATCTCTGGCATATTGCTGTTGCAACAGACAAACTGGCCAACAGACAAGCCTATAATGCCACGCGGAATAGTTGCACCTGGACTATAAGGCAGGCTAAAGCCAAATATTATCAAACCACCCTTGTTTCCACTTGGGGATCATCACGTGCCTTCTGGGACAATATGAGGGAGCTCAATGGAAACACCCACTCCCCCCATCATCACAAATGTCCATTGATGGTTCCATCACCACTGACCAACTCCGCATAGCCGAGTGCCTCAATAAGGCTTTCTCTGATCTGAGCTCTGTCCTCTCCAACTATTTTTTTGACCCCATCCCTGTATCCACCCCCAGATCACCCCCTTTCTACCTGTGTGCCATATCCCCCCTTAAGTCGAGCCTCACCTGCAAAAAGCCCTTACCAGAAACAACCCCCAGCTGTGATCCCCTGGACTCCGGGATCCTCAGATTAGTCCTGGATGCTGTCCTAGCCCCTCTCACTGACCTTCTAAACTGGTCACTCTGTCTGGGCCAGTTCCCAAGTGCTTGGAAAATAATAGAAATTACGCTGATCCATAAGAGTGGGGATAAAACCTCCCCAAACAATTTCAGGCCCATCTCCATTATCCCCTTGCTCTCCAAAGCACTTGAAAAGATAGTGGCCATACAGCTCTCCGAATACCTAGCCAGATATGACCTGATGTGTCCAGAACAACACGGATTCTGCCCTGGACACAGTACCACTACAGCCCTTCTGGATTTCTCCCAGCACCTCCATTCTGCTCTTGACACTGGTCACGTTGCTGGTGCAGTGTTCATTGACCTCTCCAAGGCCTTTGATACTGTCTGTCACCCCTTCTTACTTGACTCCCTCCACCAACTTGGCTTCTCACCTGGCCCCATTGATTGGTTTACCAATTACCTCGCTACCAGATCCCAGCACATGAAGATTAACGGCACCCTGTCCGACACCCTGCCTGTTCACTCCGGAGTCCCCCAAGGTTCCATCCTGGGCCCCGTTTTGTTCAGCCTCTTCCTCAATACTCTCCCCAATTCCTGCCCCAGCAACATGCTTCTCTACACTGATGATGCGGTCCTCTTTGCCTCTCACCCTGATCCCACAGCTCTACTGGTATCCCTGCAACATACTTTCAACCAAGCAGAAACGTGGTTCGTTGACCTCAAGAAAACCAAATCCATGCTCTTCTCTCACCACCAGAATAAGGCCAAAAATGACCCCCTCTGCATTCTCCCCAGAAACCAACACCCTCTAGAGCAGGTGTCATCCTACAAATACCTGGGCATCACCTTTGACTCGGCTCTTACCTTCCACGCACACATCAATGCCCTATCCTCGGCTATAAATTCTCGGATTGGCCTTCTCTATTGACATAGAGATTACCTCCCCCAAATGCCCTCCGGTTGGCCATAAACTCCTCCATCCTGTCCTTAGTCGACTACAGTCTACCCATCTACACAGTGGCCGACAAAACTGCCCTTGCCAAAATTCAGACCTCAACAAACAAGGCCTGCAAGCTCTTGACTGGTGTATCCCGCCGCACTCATACTTGCCTGCTCTATTCGTCCACCGACCTGCTCTCTTTTGAGGAATGCTTGTGCTACCAAACCTGCCTACTTGCCAAAAAATACCTGCTAGTTATCTCCCCCCTTGGGTAACTGCATCATTGCAGCGTGCATCCACATCTGTTGCCACCCGCAGTGCAGCTAATACCACCTTCCAAGTCCCCCGTACCAAGACCTCCTTAGCCCAAAGGTCCTTCCACTACCGGGCCTCCAACTGGTTTAACTCCCTCCTGGTTCAACTCCCTCCTGCCTTCTGTCGCCAATCTTCCCAAAATTGGTTAATTCAGAGTCGCTCTCTAAAACCACATTTTTGATGCCCAAAGCTGTAATTGCACCAAAATACTGTAATAGAGGGGCCCCCCATCCAGCCCTCAAATTGGACAAGGTTCACTGGACTACTGTCCCCCCCCACTCCTCTCTCTACCTCGCCCGCTGTTTTCCCACACAGGTACTCTCCCTGGTACATCCAGGGCGGCACCCTTATACTATTGTAACACTGTTATCTCGATTGTAACTTTGTGTGAAACTTTATCTGTAATCCATTACTGTAAATGAGTCTTTCTGCTATCTGTATTGCACCTGTATGTTAGCACTGTTGTACTCACGCTGTAGCATGTTTACCCTTCCAGTGATGAGGTGCCTTTGTAAATGAGTCCATGGTAACACCAGTATAGTTCAGGCTGAATGCGCAGTTTAATGTTAAAGCCTAATTTTTGTACTTTAATAACTTTGCAACAGTTCTACAGATTTATGTGAAATTTTGAATGCATGATCTCATGGGGTATGTGTCTTGATGTTTCAAATTTTGTTCTAATCAGTTGTGTGGTTTCAGAGATACGAAGTGTGAAAAATGTAATTTATGTGTTTTTTGCTGTTTCTTTGTCCACATGTATCTCTGAAACTGTTTCAAATTGTGGTCTGAAATTATCAACGTAGGTAGGCTTTGCCTCACAACTGTGTCTTTTGCTGGTTTGGTGGAAAAATATTAATCCTGCCCAAAGTTGTTAAATGTTGATGTTCCCATTATTTTCAATGGGAAATTATAGATATTCATCTTGAAAAAGGATCCTTTGCCCCAGGTGCATAATTATTTTTCACAGACCGGTCATCCTATGTCGCAGATGCAAAATCCTTTTTCAAGCTACCTCCATTTTGTTTTTCAGTTAGTGAGAGAAACACATTCTTAATAAGCGAACAAATTGATGTCTTTAGTAGACATCAGCAGATGTAGCTTGCTTATCAGAGCCCCCTCAGCTGAATTCTGTACTTAGGTGTTGTAGAAATTTCTTTCATTCTTTTTTTAACATTGTAAATCTTGTTTTGTGACTCGTGATAGGAAAACAGATTCTTTTTTGTATTATGACTGATGAAAAAAGATTATTTTTCATCACTGAGAAATCCTTTCCCTGGTGTCTAGTGGTACCCCCCCACCATCTGATTGCCATCTACATTTTTTTTATTCTGATCCCTGGTGTCTAGTGGCGCCCCCACCCTTCGATTGCTGTTCCCATGGTTTTCACTTATTCTTGATATCTAGTGGCATCCATCAACCCACCAATCACTGGTGCCTTCTTCCCTGGTGTCTAGTGGCACCCCACCCTCCGATCACTGCCCCATTGTTGCCAGGTATCTAGTGGCACCCCACACCCTCCGATTGTTGGCCCTCTTGTTCCTTAGTGTCTAGTGGCACACTCCATCTTCTGATCGCTGACCCACTATTCCCTAGTGTCTAGTGGCACCCCCTCCAATGATTGCTCCCCTGCCAGTTAAAAAAGAAAATGGCCACCACTGTTTTTTTTTGTGTGTGTGTGATTTTTTTTTACAGTGTCCCTCGGCGATCTGACAACCCCAACCTCCCACTCAGCACCCACCACCCTACACCCCCCAGTAGACCTCTACACACCTTCACTCACCTGAACAGACCCCCAGGTTCAAAATCCACTTACCAATTGAAGACACATCTTGCTGCTGGTACTGGCGACTGCAATATGAGAAACTAAGGTAAATGTTATTTAATGTATTTCAAAGGGGGTTTCAAGTTGTATGCATAACTTAGCCATTTTTTGAGATTTTGACACCAAAGTTTCAACATGACCTTTTGGGAACCCCACCTCATGAACAATAGCCTGTCATTATGCAACTTTATGAATTCCCCTTTTAGGCAGGATTTGAACATTTTTCCTGCCCTTGTTGATGAGGTAGGATCATAACAAGGCTATGCTGACAATTTGGGATCAAAGCATGTAAAAATGGCAAGGTTATTACCATTCATTGCAATTTCACTATGCACACTCATAACTTCAGAAAATTTAACTATTTTAACCCCAGATTTTCAACATAACCTTCTTATTACCCCACCTCATGTATGTCACAGGTGTCATTTTTCAGATCCTGGCTATAATGTGTTTTTGCACCTGTGGCATGGAATGGCACTGCAATTGTGCAGAATTTAGTTCTAGTGGGGATTCCAAAATGTTCTGTACTGGGTGCATGAGATGGGGTAATAAGATGGCTATACTGACAATTTGGTCACTTTTGTCCTATAAATGAAAGCAAAGGTCCCAGAGGGCCCTGTGCATTCACAGCTACATACATATATGTATCAATGGAGGGATGGGAGTGCAATGCTTGGAGGGCCCTGTGCTTCCACAGGCAAATAAGGATATGATTGTACTATCTCAAAAAGTAAGGAAAGTCTTTGCAAAAAACTTTGCTAATGCATCAGTTAGGGTTCCACTCTCAAAAGTAGGGAAATGTGGTGTTAGGGTTTCCAACTCTAACACCCTGCCCCCATCCTCCATGCACCAACAGGCATTGGGTGTGTACCTTGAGGTTGTCAACCCTAATGCTCACCATATTTTATGTGTAAGGAAGCTGAGATAGTACAGTATAGGAGAATGGGGTGAGTGTTAGGGTTGACAACCCCAAGGCACACCCCTGATGCCTGTTGGTGCATTGAGGGTGGGGTGGGGTAGAGTTGGAAACCCTAACACCAAATTTCCCAACTTTTGATGGTGGAACCCTAACTTATATGTTAAAGGGGAAGTAAACATTGCAGAATTCACTCCAATTGTGAAAACCCATGAAAAGATCTTTCAAATAAAGTATTGGGCTTACCTGTAGCTGTCAGGAGTCCTGCGATATGAATACCTAAATCATGTAAATCAAAACAAGGCAGCAGCCATTTCATCGAATCATGAGACCAACAGCAATGTCACTGAAGGGCAAGCTGTAATTAACAACATGCAGCTTGACCCTCAGTGACATCATTTTCTGTTTTAAAATGGCTGCTGGCTTGTTTTGATTTATGAATTAATTAGTCATATCTCAGGACTCCACAACTAAGGAAGTCCAGTGCCTCATTTGAAATGTATTTTCATGGGCTTTCTAATTTGAAATGGCCTGCAGTGTTCTTCCCCTTTAATGAAGTTTTGTGCAAAGAAGGTACATATATATATATATATATATATATATATATACACACACATATATGGGTAATGCAAGGCAATAAACCCATAGAGGGGGATATCCAGATCATAAGGCCATGACACCAAAGGGCAGGTAGGTTTATGATGTGGTTAGCCCCCTTAATGAGTTTATTTTTGATTATATTGGACTTACCCATATTTTATTTTATATAATACTTTTGGATGGTTACTTTTAGTCTTAATTGCAATATTGTATACAGTGAATGAGTATACAGATAAATAATTGCTAACCACTCCTATGGAAAGAAGGTCCCATTCGTGTAATAACTATATATATCTATATTCTTTGCAATAAACTTTGTTAATGCACTAGTTAGGGTAACTTAACTCCACAAAAGAAGGGAAATGTGGCATTAGGCTTCCAGCTGTAACTCCTTACCCTCATTCCCTGGAAGCAGCAAAAGGAAAAAACATTAGGGTTTTGGGTCTCTGGAGTTTTGGAAAATCAGTGGTGGGGTCTTCCTTGGGGTTGTTAACTCTAATGCCCACTCTGTTCTCTGAGCAAACATCACACATGATTATCTTTTCTTCAGGCAGGGCCCATAGGGCTCTGCCTGAAGAAAGCTTCAGCAAACTGCGTTGGCAACATATGATGAGACATGCTTCTCTACCTTTGAAGAGGATATCACTATGGGGCACTGGCTTGGAACTGTACCTTGTGCTTCAGACTAGAGGCTACAGGCTGGGGGGAGGGGCAGCATTAGGGTTGAAAACCACAAGGAAGACTCCACCACTGGGTTGCCAAGACTCCAGAGACTGAAAACCCTAATGTGTTTTCCTTTTGCTGCATGGGTTCATGGTGGGAGTTAGGGTTTGAAACCCTAATGACACATTTCCCTACTTTTGCAGCATTAAGTTACCCTAACTGGTGCATTAATGACAATTTTTGCAAAGAATATCCTTTCTTTTTGAGATGGTGGAATCATATCCTCATTCATGCAGATCCCTTCAGGACCTATGTGAACAAATGTAGATGCCCTGCACCAAGGGAAGACTCCATCTGCCTACCATGCAGCAACAGATGTGAAGAATTCATGGGTTGTCTGGTGAGCTGTGGAAGCACAGGGCCCAGTTGTCCCTACAGTTCTATGTGGCCACAGACACAGATGCACCAGGCAAATAATGCATGTGTTAGCCAATGCACAGGGCCCTCTGCCATCTATGGGTGGAGAGGCACAGGGCCCTAGGCCAAGAGGAAAGTTGTCTTCATTATATGGTACCTGGACCTGTGTGGGCAACCCTGCATATTTCATTCCGTGGCAGCCAAGCAACTGCAAAATCACCTTTTGGGCCTTATTTGCATAATTCCAAAACCATTGATCATGAGGTGGGGTCCCAAAAAGGTCATGTCTAAAATTTTTGGTCAAAATGTACAAAAATGATAAAGTTATGTGTAAAAGTCCGAAACCCCATTGAAATAAATTGAACTGCACTTACCGTACCTTAATTTCTCATATTGTAGTTGACTTGTCCAGCAGCAAGATGTGCCTTTGATTGGAAAGTGAATCTTTGCCCTAGGACATGTTCAGATGAGTGAGGTTGTGTGGGGTGGGGTGGGGATGGGAGGTCAGATCATGAGGGACCATTTTTCTTTTTTTGCAGTTAAAAAAAGAAAATGAGGGATGTTTCCTTTTTATCAGAGGATACTGAGATTCCAGCATTGGGGATTGGGTACCCCAGTGTAAGGCTCCAGGTCAGCAGCACCGGGTAGGGCACTCCAGCACTGCCATATATTTAGTGGGAAGGGGAGTGATGACCTAGAGGTGAGGGGCCACAAGAAGCAGCACCAGAGGTGGGCATACTGGTCCACTTATTAAACATGGAGAATCGAGGGTGGGTGACCTGGATGAGAGGAGGAAGAAAAAAGCGGTAGTGGTGCTTGGCATCCCGGTCTGCTTAATAGATAGATAGATAGCTAGATATCTAGCAAGATAGATAGATAGACCGCTAGATAGATAGGCAGGCAGATAGAACAGGTGATTGTTGGCACACTGCTTTCACTGCAGCTCACAGCAGGACTCCAGCTGTGGCTGCAGAAGTCAAGAAAGTCCTGCTGTTCTCATACAGAGAATGTAGATGAACAGCTCCTCTCACTAAGCTGGGCACCCTAGATTTTGGGGTGCCCAGAAAATATATTTGTGGCTATTATTTTAAAAACACAGACATCAGAATATAGCTAAACAGGTCCCAATTAGCTAGGTTCAGGTGTTTGTTTTTTAAAATTACACTATTTTATTTATTTTTCATGTTTTTTATTTTGAGGGGAAAAAAAAAAGATGGCTGTTTTCATAGCACTAAAAAAACATTTTTGGTGCTGTGAGAAACAAGTGGTGAGAAACCAAAAATGATTTTGCAACACAAAATTTTTGATATAATATCAGAACGTTATTCAAGAAACCCTATTGAGCATGCTCAGAACAGAAAAAAGCAACAATTTACATCTGTATAAATCTGGGACCGTTTAATATTTTTTCACCAAACCTTCCAAATGTACTACCTTGGCACAACACACTTCTACCCTGAATGATTTGGAAAGAAAATCCATTCCATGTAGGCTGTATGTGAGAGGAATCCCAAATCCCATGTTAAGTATGTGAAAAAAGCAGACATTTACATGAAAATGACATATGCAGATCTCAAAAAACCACACAAGCAGACATCACAAAACTTTCCACAGATTTAGACATTGCCTTCTAGACAACACATGCAAAATTTCAGGTAATTTTGTCATACGCTAAGAAAGCTATTAAGGTGCAAAGTTAAGGGTTCAGCACTGAACATGCTACTCAACCCTAACTATAGGAGCACTACCCTGTCCCTGTATATATATATGTGTGTGTGTATATATATATATCTATATATATATAGATATATAGATATATATATATATATATATATATCTTTATTCATTGTAAAAAAGCTGCATTAATGCATCGGTTAGGATTCTTAGTAAAGTGACAATAGCAAGGAAATAAGGTGTTAGTGTTTCTAACCCAAATGCCCCCCCCCACCCTGCACATACCCACAGACATCGGGGGTGCATCTTGGGGTCATCATCCCTAACCCTCACCCCATTCCATCAGTAAATAAGCTGACATGGGTACAGCATAGGAGAATGGATTGACCATTAGGGCTGACAACCCCAAGATAACACCCTGATGCCTGTGAATGTATGTAGGGTGGGGAGGTTGGTGTTAGGTTTGGAAACCCAAAAGCCTCATTTTTTGCTTTTGTCACTTTACTAAGAACCCTAACTGATGCATTAATAATTTTTTTGTCATGAATTTCCTTACTTTTTTAGATAGTTTAATTTTATCCTTATTGCCTGTCCTTATATCACAGTGGGAGTGCAAGGCCCTTTGGGCCCTGCACTCCCATGCTCCATGATTTTCCTTATTTTACTGTGGGAGAGCAGGGTCTTTTGGACCCTGTGCACCCATCTCTCTGTAGATGCATCGCCAAATTATCACCAGAGTCATCTTATTACCCCAGCACATGTACCCGGTAGAGATAAATTTCAAATCCTTGCTAAAACATAAATCATTTCAACTGCAACAGCATTCCATGCCACAGCTGCAAAAACATATTTTGGACAGGATTTGAAAAATTACAGCTTTGGTATACATAAGGTCAGGTAATAAGAAGGCTATAGTATATTGAAAATCTCGGGGATCAAAATATTTAAAATTTCAGAAGCACGAGCGGTCTTACCAAAATTGCAATGAATGGTCACAACTGTGGCATGTTTTCACATTTTGGCCCCCAAATTTCAACATAGTCTTCTTTTGACCCCACTTTATAAACCCCATATGTGAAAATGTTCAAATCTATGTGAAAAAACCATTCCATGCCACTGGTGCAAAAACACATTTTGCACCGGATATGAAAAATGACAGCTATACTGTTCATGAGGTGGTGTAAAAAATGGCTATCTCAAAAATTCGAAGTCAAAATATTAAAAATTAGCAAAGTTATGCTTGTGCATAGAAAAATTTCAATGAGCATGCATAACTTGGCCATTTTTTTGAACTTTTTGCCCAAATTTTCAACATAGTTTTTTTGTTACTCCACTTCATGTACACTGGCACGGTAATTTTGTTAATTGATCCCAAAAGGTGATTTCATGCAGGGACACACCATTCTGAGCCAGAGATATGAAGACACATTTTAGGCAGGATGTGAAAATGACAGCTGTACTGTTCATGAGGTGGTGTGAGAAAATGGCTATGTTGAAAATTTGAAGTCAGAATATTAAAAATTACCTAAGTTACGCATGTGCATAGAAACATTTCAATGAGCGCACATAACTCAGCCATTTTTAGGCATTTTTCCACCAAATTTTCAACATGGCCTTTTGGGACCCCAACTTATGAACACTGACACTGTCATTTTGTTAATCGGTCCCAAAAGGTGATTTCATGCAGCCACTCTGAAATCACCTTCTGGGCCAGAGTGATGAAACAACAGTCACAGTGTTAATGAGGTGGGGTCCTAAACAGTCCATGCTGAAAATTTGGTGGAAAAATTCCCCAAAATGGCTAAGATATCAGCATAAGTTGAAAAGGCCATTGAACTACATTATACAACATTTACCTTCATTTCTCAGTTTGCGGTTCAGCTTTGAAGAGTGCAGACATGTCCTGGTCCACATAAGATGACAACAGACAGCCTCCAGTGGTAAGTATTGGGCAAGGGGGGTTGTGGGGTGGTGGGTTGCTCAGTGGGAGGGTCGGATGGGGGGGGGATGGTGGAGATGATGAGGGACTGTTTTCTATTTTGTTAGGGAAAAAAGATGTCAGGAGACTGTCTTCTTTTTTTACAGGTAAATTTAATCAGTATTTTGGGACACTGGGGGTGGGGTCCCCAGTGTCTCACAGTACTGGGAGGGGACACAACTGGGGACACTGGGAGTGGGCTCTCCAGTGTCCCACACTGGTGATGGGGGAGGGTTCTAGTGCTGACACTGGGATTGGGCACCCTGATGTCGGTTTTAAAAATAAATATTTCAGGACACTGGGAGTGGGCTTCCCAGTGTTCTACACTGCTGGGGGGTATATGACTGGGGACACTGGGTGTGGGTTCCCCAGTGTCCCACACTGCTGGGGAAGAGAATACACAACTGGGGGGTGCCACTAGATACCAGGGACAAAGGACAATGGGCTTGGGGTGCCACTAGACACCAGAGAAAACAGGCAGATCAAGAATGACTCTGCAGCTGGCAGCACGAGTTCTAGCTGTAGCTGCAGAAGTCAAGAAACCCTCTGTGTTCTCATACAGAGAACGGGGGTAAAAGTGGTTCTCTCACTAAGCTTGCCAACTGAGATTTTGGGTGAACAACAAAGCTATTTCAGGCCACAGTATGTAACCCCCCCCCCGATCAGGATATAGCTAAATGGGTCCTGTTTAGCTAAATTCTGATGTTTATGTAAGCAACAATACCCGACAGGGTGGGCGATATTGTGCTATACTGGACTGCCCAGGGATGTAATGAGGCCCAGGTGGAGGGCCTTATAGCCCTTGAGTGTTCTGGTATAGCACAATACTGCCCACCCTGGGGGTATTATTGCACTTAGAAAATGGGCAACTGTATTATATGCTTTTGAAGAAATTAGTTTTATGCTGAAAAGTTAAATCTCTTGGGTGTTGTATTTAATTTGTAATAAAGTAGTTCCTCCACTTGCTTGACACTGCTGTTTTTCTAAGCTAGAGACAAATATTGGACCGTCTGTAGTTACGGGTTTAGAGCTGATTGCCATAGTTTTGCTCCTCCCCCCCCACAGATACAAACACATTTTACTGCTCCTTTGATTCATTCATTTAGCATTTCTACTATGACATTTTTCCCCCTGAGTGTAGTGTCAACGAGTTGCGTCAGAAGGTACACTGTGTGGTTGTGTGTAAAGGAATGGGGAAGGCATCTGTGTGTAGTGGAAGTTCAGTTGTTAGTGCGAGCATTATTTTTTTCTTAGGTGAGAAAACAGTGTTTCAGGAGCTAGACCCACTAAATGTCCTCCATCTGCTATCTTTTTTAAATGGTTGTGAATGCTGATCACAGGTCAATCAGGAATGATTGCCACTTCCCACTGATGCCCCCCCCTCAGCTGGTGAAAGACCCAGATCGTAACGTGGATGCTGGCAGGAGTATAAGATACCGAGCTGAGGGAGCAACAAAACTGAAAAAAGAAATGCAAGTTAAACACTGACAGATATGCAGCCTGCCTGCTCGTCCACTCACTGGAATCAGTGCTGACAGTGAATGAAAGGCATATTGAGGAGAATCAGGGCAGAGTGTGGCGACATGCATAAACATAGTGTGTACAAAATAAATAAAAGCTGCTTGACTACCCATTACCGTTTAGGTGAATGAGAGATCCACCACTAGGATACATTAAAACAAAAATAATTTATTAACATAATTACAAAAGCAGCACCCCTCAAACATACTTGAGGGGTGCTGGCATTATATTAATAAATTATTGTTTTAATGTGCCTTAGCGGTGGATCTCTCATTCACCTCAACAGGTAGCTGAGCAGCTTTATTTTTGATTTGTGTGGACAGTTTGCTATGGCTCAATTTATGTGTGAGTGTTTCTTAGCCATCTGACATTTGTAAGTATACATAGTGTATGGTGAGGGCAGGGAGGGGAGCCAGGGTTAAAGAAAGAAAGAAAGAAAGAAAAGACATAAATGAGCCCAGGTTAAACACGTACATGTGAGGGCAATTGGCACAAATGAAAATCAGTTCCTTTGTTGAGGAGCAAGTGAGCTGCCAGCTGAAGGAGGTAGGAACAAGAGCGTGGTACGCTCTCTGAAAGTCAGGAATGGAGAATTACAGGGCATGAGAGAAGATAGCACTGCAATTAAGCAAAATAAATAAAGAAAAAAACTAATAAATGAGCCTAGTAGAGTGACAGATTATGTGTGGTTTTGCAGTTGGCACTGAAGTACGGAGTGTTGGGCACCAGTATCTCTCGCTAAATGAGAAAAAAGTGGCAGTTATTTGGAATTGAGTGGGGTGGTTTAGGCCAATGATCAAGCAGGGTGGTCACAATGCTATTTGTGTGGGTGAAGGGACACTTGAGCTGGCATTTTTTATTTCCTGGGCATCTATTGTAAGTTAATGTACCCCCTGGCAAGGGTACTAGCCAATCAGATGCCAGAAAATAAAAAGCCCATTTTCTATTTTTTTTATATTACATCTACTTTTTACTTATTTTCTCCCTCGCTAACGAGAAAACAAAATGGCAGACACAACAGAGCTCTGCAAAAGTTAAACAGGCTTTGCGTGACCCTACATGCGAAAAGACAATATTTTTTTTGTGAAAGAAATGGCTGAATGTGACCCTCCATGCACAAAAAACTATACAAGAAGTTTTGTATGGTACATCTAATTTTTTTCCATAGGAAATATTGGGGAAAAAACAAAATTAAACAACTTTTGAACAGACTGATATTTTTGCACAAAATCTTCAAAATCTATGGGCCAAAGGCTTTCAAACAAAAAAGATTTCACACCAATACCTACAGCTGTTTCCAAGATAAAGGACAACAAAAAAAAGTTAATAAATTTAGGGATGTTTGAAGTTCAATAACTTTCGAACATTTCAACGGATTCACACGAAATGTGGCATGTCAACAGACCTACCCCGGCATGTATTTATGCCAATGTTCATATAGTTCAAAAGTTACTAAGGTTCAAAAATTCAGTTTTAATAATAAACTTCCCACTCATCCTAACTATGCTGGCACTACTGCACCAGTATAATATAATTATATACTGTATATCCGGGGTATAACAGAGCTGCTACTAGACAGGGGTGCTCAATGACAAAAACAAGTACTAGTCAAACAGTCATGGCACGCCCACACATTCAAATAATCAGTTTGAAGCAAAATTGCAATATCAAGTCTTTTTTAATAATTTCACCAGTTGAGGTTTATTCAGGACAAAATCACAGTGCTTATTCTAACATTTCACAACACCAATTGCTTATACAAAGATATTGCCATCTAGTGTTATTTTGCTTATATAGCCTTAATTGGTTGATGTCATACATTAGTTTTTAAAGTGCAAGTAGTGCAATAAATATGAACTGTAACCCATTACCTGTATATAAATACACCTTTAAAATTGTTATATATATATGTGTGCACAACCTACATTAAATACATATTACTAGATAACAGACAAAGATGCAAGCCCACAATCCTCTGTATTTAGAAACCTCCTTTGTGCTACATTTATATTTATTTTTGTTTTTATCCAAAGCACCATGTATTGGAGTGTAACACTACACTTGGAAAATGACTATTTCCTTATAGTCTATTTTTTACCATAAACTCACAAAGGGCATATTGTAGGATACAAAAAAGGGAGGAAAAAGTGAGCAAGAAAGCATAAATCCAAATTTACTAAGGAAAATTTAATTATAAGTTTTTTAACAGGTCCATATGAGCCTCCCATAATTCCTTAGTTTTAAAACACAGGGAAGTATTAAAACTAAAGTGTTGCCACAGGAATGAAACTTGGCAAGTCAAGAGAACCACCCCTCTGGTACCGAGCATGCAAAATTTTGTGCAAATCCATTGAGCAGTTACAAAGGCTTAGCATAGAATCCCCTGCTCAACCCTAACTATAGTGGCGCTACTGCACCATTATAATATATATTATAACTAGATATACACTGTATATAAATATATTAATAGCTTCACCCCCATTCAATGGAATTGCACTAAATTTTATATTCAATGTTTAGGGAGCAAGGTGTCTTTTTTTTATCTTTCTTTGTACACCTACATCCCCGGGCATCCTTCAGGAGTGCCCACTCGGAATTCACCCTACTCCCAGCCTGAACCCTCCACATCTCCCAGGGTCTCCTCTCCTGAATGACCACAGGAAGGTTCATCCCCCGGTACCATCTCCTGGGCTGATTCCACCTTCCCTCCGGCAGCTAACTCCCTAAGTATGAAGTGCCTTACCTGTTGTCAATGAGTCTGCCATGGAGAGAGATCCGGGCTTGTCTGGGCCAGTTTTTGGGATGTGGGTGATTCCTCTGGGGCTGCCGTCATCTCACCGATGGAGTAGGAGGCATTTCTTTTTTCTTTACCCCCATGAGCATGGTGTGCAATGGCGTCAGCATGCAGGCTACCCTCATAGATGCCTGCCTCGCTCATCCCCTAATTTTTTGTCCCACATATGTAGTACCCCTGCTCTCCACTGGGGGCCACAAATGCACTGGGAAACCCCCTGAATCCCTCCCCAGGAGATGAGAGCAGTCCTCTGGATGCTCGGTCCAACTCCCTTCCCTGCTGACCCCCAGCACCCAGGCTCGCTCCTGAACCCGGGTCGCTAGTGCAGCATCAGGTGTAGCATCCAGCGCCTCAACACTCAGTGCCATCGGGCCTGCTGAGGGGCAAGGTGTCTTGATTTGACAAGATTTGTTCCAGTCAGATGTGCCGATTCCAAAAACTAGAAAGTGTGTTTTTAGGAAAACATTTTTTTTCTTTGTTTTTGTCATCACCTGCAACACAGAGAGTTTAAAATTTTGGTCTGAACATTTCAGGGTAGAAAGGGTATGCTGCAGAATGGTACCTTTCATTGTTTGGTGAAAAAATATGAATCCAATATCTGATAATAAGTATTTGAAATTTTGGTTCTGCTCAGTAGAGTATCACATGGCTATCTAAAAGACCCTACTTAGTATGCTAAGAACATAAATTTAAAATCCTTATAACTTGGCAATGGATTAATGTTTATTCACCAAACCAGCAAAAGGAAAATCTGTGGGCCAAGCCCTTTCTACCTTGAAAATTTCAGACCAATTTCCAAACCATCTGGGTGCTAGACGATGACAAAAAAAACAGCAAAAAAATAGTGATTTGTTAACTTATTCGCTAGTCATATCTTGAAATCTGCAAATGTGGCTAGAGGAAAACTTGGCAAGTCAAGAGATCTACCTTCCAAGACTGTGCGTGCAACATTTTGTGAAAATCTGTTAAATAGTTTTGAAGATATTAAAGTGCAAAGATGGCAGCTCATGAAAAAAAGGTTTTATTCTCACAAAAAAAGGATTGGGCCCTCACAACAAAGAATCCTTTTTCATGAGACCAAATTATTTTGCCATTCCAGAAAGCTATCCAAAAGACTGAACTGAGCGTGCTCAAAACTCAAAACTTAAAAAATCACATCACTTTGGAACAGATGAATATTTTTTTTTCACCAAACTAGCAAAAGGCACTTCTGTGTGGTAAGCCCTTTCTACCCTGAAAATGTCAGACCAAAATTCCAAACCATCTGGCCACAGCGAGATGACAGCTACTTTTTTTTTCAAGATAACATGCTTTATTAAAATTTCCAACAAGAGAACGTACAAAGACAAAAATGGCACTATAAAAGGTAACAATGCCATCCAACCAATTGAAGTTGTGCTGGAGAAAATAGCATGAAGGAGAGACAAACACATTTCCAGAAACAAACATCAACCTCCCCACCCCACAACCCTCCTCCCCACTCAGAGCACAGTGGATAGTATCATATAAACCACCAGGGGCTGAAACTATTTCTCAGACAGTTAGACTGCCGAAAACCACTATCTGGATATTAAGACCTCAAGAGGCTACCAACGGTCCCTATATAGCTTGAGTTTATTCAGATGGCTTTTCAACTGCCAAGGCCTGTAAAAGTTCTCAGTGCAACTTACGGAGCGTTGGAACAGTATCATCCTACCAGTGGTGAAGAATAATGAGTTTGGCAGTTATTAAGATAAGAGCTATATGGGCTTTATGAGGGCCAAACAGCGCCTGTAGGAAAATACCCACAAGACAGACCTGAGGGATGACGGCTACTTTTTATGTTTTAGCTTTATGCACAGCTCGGAATCTGCAAATGTGACCGAAACAAAACAGGCATGTCAAGAGATCTACCACACAGGACTGCACATGCAAAATTTCATGTAAATCTGTGGTTGTAAAGTTATTAAAGTGCAAAGTTTGGGGGTTTAACATAGAAACCCTGCTCAACCCTAACTATAGTGGCACTACCGCATATGTGTGTGTATACTACTATATTACTACTGTATTACTGCCCAACACACCACAAACCTCTCATTAACACATGTAACAAGCCCCTTAATAACACAAGCAACATGTCCCTTAATAACACATGTAACAAGTCCCTTAATAATGCATGCAATAGACACCCTAACCCCTCACCCAAAAAACACTATGGCAAAACATAGCATACAGCAGCAAGTGTCCAACCTAATGCATTATTTTAAAAAAATGGGAAAATCCCAGTATACTCATGAAATAATACTATCTCAGGATTGAAAAAGATCATAAAGGCCATTTGTTTTTCAGGCTCATGGCTTTATGGCTTTATTTAACCCCTCAATTATATTATTTTCTTGTATACCACACTTTGCCATCATTTATTATAGCTCTCTCTTTCTAGATCTCTCTCTCTCTCTCTCTCTATCTGTCTGTCTGTCCATCCATGTCTCTATCTCTATCTATCTATCTATCTATCTATCTATCTATCTATCTTTACAGTGGAGCCAGCCATGATGCAATACCGTAACATAAAGGACATGACATGTCACAAAGTACTGCATGAAAAAAGGGCTTAATTGGCATTGAATTACACTGTGTATGTTGTATATTTTTTACAGAAAAACTACATTGTTGCATCAGTTAGGGTTCAGATTAAACTGACAAAAGTAGAAAAATGTGCCATTAGGGTTTCCAACCTTAACTCTCCAACTCCACCCCCAAGAGAGAAAAGGGAAACACATTACAGTTTTCACTGCCCTGATTCTTGATGAATTAGGGGTGAGGTCTTCCTTGGGTTTCTCAACACCATTGTGATATAGCCTTCAAACATACAGAACTGTGTCTCCCCACATGTTGCCAAGAACTTGTAGGCCCTGCCTGAAGAAAACATATCACATGTCACATTTGGTTATAGAATGGAGTGAGCATTAGGGTTCAGAACCCCCAAGGAAGACCCCACCCCCTGATTCACCAAGAGTTAGGGCAGTGAAAGACACAATATTGTTTCCTTTTCTTGCTTGGAGGGTTGGGGAAGGGGAGTTAGGGTTGGAAACTCTAACACCACATTTCCCTGCTTTTGTCAGTTTAATCTGAACCCTAATGCATTTTTTTGCACAGAATGTCCTTACTTTTTGAGATAGCAGAGTAACGGACTTATAGCTTGTTAAAGTTGCAGTGTTATCCTATGGGAATTTTCATGTTTAAATTTTTATGTTTTCGGGGGGAGAAGGTATTATGTGTTTGTGTTGTAGTACTCATTGAACCCTTTTGTTGATACATAGATTCTTCCTTAACTCTGCAAAGTGACAGAGTTATGGCTTGCTCATGTTGCAATGTTATCCTACTGAAATTTTCATTTTTTAATCTTTATGGGTTTTTTATATATGCCCCCTAAATATTTTGGGGATATTATGTGTTGGTGTTGTACTCACTGAAATCTTTATTTCCACAGAATGACAGAGTTATGTTTTGTTCAATTTACAATGTTATCCTAGAGAATTTTCATTTTTTAATTGTTATGTTTTTTTTTTAATATGGCCTCTTTTTTTGAGATATTATGTGTTACTGTTGTAGTGCTCATTAAAACCATTTATATATATATATATATATATATATAGATTGTCCCTTAACTCCAAAGACAGACTTACAGCTTGTTAAAGTTGCAATGTTACCTTATTGAAATTGCAATTATTATTTTTTTGTATGGCCCCTAAATGCCTTAGTAAGGTAGTATGTGTTAGTCTTGTAGTACTCATTCAGGCCTTCTCTTTGATATAGGTTGTCCCTTAACTGCTGATAATGATAGAGTTATGGCTTGTTAAATTTGAATGTGGGAAAACAACAAAGTCAAAATTCTTTATTCATATGAAAGAATCTTTTTTCATATGGCCACATTCCTGTTTCATATGGCCATACTAAATAAAGAAAAACATCTCATGAAAAAGATTTTTAAAGTGTCTTAAAAACACATTTCAGAGTCATTTTTCCAAAAACAAACTGCCAAATCCAGCTAATGGGGTCTCAATTAGGAAGATAAATATGTTGGTGTCTTACCATGATATGATTTTTATGGGTATAATTTTTTTTTTGTTTAAAGAGAAGCAACATAATGTACATGCAAAAAAATAATTGTTTTCTTGTGAAACAGGACCACCCCCCATATGAAGCAAAATCTTTTTTTGTATGACTAGATTCTTTTTTCATATGAAACAGCTATCCAAAAGACGTACTGGACATGCTCAGAACCAACATTTCAAATCATTATACTGTATCTCTGGATTGGGTTAATATTTTTTGACCAAACCAATGAAAGCCACCACTCTGGGTCAAGCCCAGTCCTGTCTACCCTGAAAGTTTCAGATCAAATTACCAACCTGTCTGTGCACTAAGCAATGAAAAAAAAAACAGACCCCACTCTGCCAATTTATTCACTTTTTTCACAGTTTGGATCTTGGGATCCACACATCTGACCATAATGAAACTTAGCATTTTAAGAGACATTGCTCCCAATACCACCCATGGAAAATTTTGTGAAAATCCATTGAACAGCTGTGAAAGTTTCCACCATTTTTGCCTCCAATGCCTCCCGTGGAAGGCAGTTCCATGGTTCAACCACTGTCTCGGACAAACATAGAAACATAGAATTTGATGGCAGATAAGGACCGCTTGGCCCACCCAGTCTGCCCACTTCCCTACCTAATGGATAAGCTGCAGATCCTAGTTAACCAGCAGCCTACTTCTTCCTACCGCCACCCCCTAGAATTGCCTTATGACTGTCCCATGCATGCTTGAATTCCACCACTGTTTTTGACTCCACAACCTCCTTCTGAAGACCGTGCCATGCATCCACAACCCTCTCTGTGAAAAAATATTTCCTTAAATTACCTCTGAGCTGCCCCCCATCTTCAAATTGTGCCCCCTTGTTCTTGCACACCTCTTTTTTTGAAAGATGCTACCCTCTTGGACTTTGTTGATTCCCTTGAAGTACTTGAAAGTTTCTGTCATGTCCCCCCTCTTCCTCCTTTCCTCGAGGCTATACATATTAAGCTCCTTAAGTCTCTCTCATCATGTCTTCCAGTGCAGACCCTGCACCATTTTAGTTGCCCTCCTCTGGACAGCTTCCATCCTGTCTATGTCTTTTACGGAGATTGGGTCTCCAGAACTACACACAGTACTCAGATGGGGTCTCACCAGCTGTCTGTACAGAGGGATAATAACTTCCTGTTTTCTACTGGTGATGCCTCTGCCTATGCATCCCAGTATCCCTCAGCCCTCCTTGCTGCCCTCTCACATTGCTTCCCACATTTAGGTCATCTGATATGACTACCCCCAGGTCCCTTTCCATTGTTGTTGTTGTTAGTATCTCACCCCCCATTGTGTACTCTTCCCCTGGGTTTTTGTTTCCCAGGTGCATTACCTTGCACTTCTTAGCATTGAATCTAAGCTGCCATATATTTGACCATTCCTCTAACCTTGCCAAGTCCCTTCTCATCCTTTCCATCCCACCTTGTGCATCAACTATGTTGCAGATCTTTGTGTCATCTGCAAAGAGACATACTTTTCCTTCAGTCCCTCTGCAATGTTGCTTATAAAGACATTGAGAGGACCGGAATCCTATCTTTAGACCCTGCGGTGCCCACTAGTAACCCCCTTTCTTCACAGTGGACTCCATTTACTATTACTCTCTGTGTCCTATTCTCCAGCTAATTCTTTACCCAGGCTGTCATCTTGGGACCCTCCCAGGCTGGTAACTTGTATATTAATCTTTTGTGTGGGACTGTGTCAAATGTCTTGCTAAAGTCTAGGTAGGCCATGTCCACAGCCCCTCCCTGATCTACTACTTCGGTCACCCAGTCAAAGAAATCTATCAGATTTGTCTGGCATGACCTTCCTGCTGTGAATCCATGCTGCCTTGGGTCCTGTGCCCCTCTGGCCTCTAGATACTCAACAATTCTTTCCTTCAGAAGTGATTCCATCATTTTCCCTACCACTGAGGTTAAACTAACAGGTCTGTAGTTTCCTGATTCTGCCTTGCTCCCATTTTTGTGAAGGGGAATCACATCTGCCCTCCTCCAGTCCTTAGGTACCACCCTATCCTCCCATGATTTGTTAAAGAGGGTAGTCAGTGGTGTCACTAGTTCTACCCTTAATTCTTTTAGAATTCTGGGATTTTTTTTTGTTTTATTTAGTTGTTTAACCAGTTATAGCACACTAAGCTGGAAGCTTTTTTACAGGAGCGACCTGGGAGCACAAGTAGGTTAAGTGACTTGCTCAGGGTCACACAGTATGCAAGTGGAAGCTGTGGGATTCAAACCCAGGTCTGGTCTGCTGGATGTCACCAGATTTGCAGCTCAGAGCCTTAGACCACTGCGCTATACTGGCGCTTATAATCCCATCAGGGCTCCCATTGCTTTGTCCACCTTCAGTTTTAAGAATTCTTTCAGAACCCTTTCTTCTGTAAATGGGCTGGTATCAACTTCTGTATCCAGAGTGTTTCTACTGTTTGTTTTAGGTACCTCCCTCTTCCTTTGTAAATACTGAGCAAAAATATTTGTTTAGTATCTCTGCCTTTAACAGTCACCCTCTGCCCACCCTCCTCCCCTTTATTAAACCTCACTATCCCTCCCTTGGTCTTCTTTCGCTCCCTGATGTACCTATAAAAAGTTTTATCCCCCTTCTTAACTGAGTTGGCTATCTTTTCCTCGGTTTGGGCCTTTGCTGTTCTGACTGCCTTCCCAGCTTCCTTTTGCTTTAACTGATACAGTCCTCTGTCCTGCTCCTTCTGTGATTCCTTGTACTTCCTGAATGCTTTCTTTTTCTCTTGAACCTTCACTTCCACTTCCACTTCCTTTGAGAACCATAGTGGTTTCTTACATCGTTTCGTTTTGTTTATTTGCTTCACACAAAGGTTTGTTACCTCTGTGATGGCAGTTTTTATTATTCCCCATTGTTCTTCCACCCCTCCTTCCTGCCCATTTGCTAGTGCATTCCTTAGGCACTCACCCATTTTGGCAAAGTCAGCCCTCATAAAGTCCAGTACTTTTGCCTTTGTATGGCTTGACTCTATTGCTGTGTTTATTGTGAACCATACTGTTCGATGGTCACTAGTTCTCAGATGGCTACCCACTTCTACATCTGTGATCCTCTCTTCATCTCCATTTGAGAGAACCAGGTCTAAGATTGTTCCCTCTCAAGTGGGCTCTAATACTAGTTGTCTAATGCATGCCCCCGTAGGGCATCTAGAATAACCCCACTCCTCGAAGTGGCTGCTGCAACTGCACTCCAGTTAACATCTGGCATATTCAGATCACCCATCAGCAATATCTCCCCTTTTTCTGCCATTCTAAATATACTTTCTACCATTTCCTTGTCCATTTCCTCCCCTTGAGAAGGGTGTCTGTATACAACCCCTGTGCGGATTGTGGTGCCATTGCCGGTCTCCAATTTTACCCACAGTGCTTCTTCTCCTCCCTGTTTACCCTTTTGTGTGTGTTGCCTCTGAATCTGCCCCCCCCAGCTTCCGGTTGTGCCCTCTTGTTCTTGAGTGATTTTTGATATGGAACAGGTCCTGGACCTGCACCTTGTTTATTCCTTTTAGGAATTTGAAGGTCTTAATCATGTCTCCTCTGTCCCTCCGCTGCTCCAGGGAGTACATGTTTAATTCATGCAGCCTCTCCTCATATGATTTGTCATGCAATCCATGAATCATTTTCATAGCCTTCCTCTACACTGTTTCCAGTTTGGTAATGTACTTCTTGAGGTGTGGTCTCCAGAATTGCACTCTGTACTCCAGGTGTGGCCTCACTATTGATTTATAGAGTGGAAGGGTGACCTCCTTTTTCCTGCAGGTAATCCCCCTGCTTATGCATCCCAACATACCATTTGCCCTCAGTGCTGCTTTTTCACATTGCTTGGTCATTTTTAGATCATCTGTTATAATTATTCGCAGATCCCTTTCCTGTTTAGAGGCTTCCAGTTTTTCACTCCCAAGGTAGTAATCCACTCCTGAGTTAGTCCTTCCAAGGTGCATGAGTTTGCATTTTTTAGTATTGAAATTTAGTTGCCATGTTTTTGACCACTTTTCTAGAGATTCCAGGTCAGCCCTCATCTTTTCCACTCCTCCTGGGGTGTCCATCTTGTTTCCTATTTTTGTGTCATCTGCAAATAAATTCACCTTGCTCTCTAGTCCATCAGAAATGTCAATAATGAAGATATTGAATAGGATGGGGCCAAGCACTGAACCCTGTGGTACTCCGCTAACTACGTTTCTTTCCTCTGAGAGTAAGCCATTCATTAATACCCTCTGGGTCTTACCAGTATGCCAACTCCGAACCCAGTTTACCACCTGATGACCTACTCCCATGCTATCTAATTTGTTTAGCAGCCTTCTGTGTGAGACCGTCCCTGTAGGAACACATCATTACTTCATGATTATTTTTACCTGAAATAAAACAGATACAGACAACGATATGGCCACTGGGCACTCATGCCCAGTTGCCAGTACTGGTCCATTCACTGATTGTCCAACACCAGCAACCCATCCCCAGTGATGAACTTCACTGTTTCAAATACAAGCACTGGGAATCCATCACTGGTGTTGACTTTCTTTTTTTTCTTTTTAAAATGTACAAGCGCCACTGGTAGCCCATCCAGTGTGGTACACTTCTGTCTTCTAAACTTATTTCTGACACTGGAAGCCCAGCCTCAGTATTGGAAATGTATACAAATTTATGTGCCCACTTCTACCCCCATGTTTTCTTCAGTATGGCCACTAGAATACTCTTCTCAACTGCATCCTCCAGCTCCTGCCCCCAACTCAAAGAACACCCTAGAGTCAGCAAATGTATAATTGTAAAGGCCAGATCAACCTCCTGCATCTAGGGATATATGATGGCATCTTGTACAGGAACGTGCCCACCCTATGTCATGAACACTAGTTCTGTTCCAGTACCAGTTACCTTGTCATCTTGAGTCAGGGTGATGGGGACTCATGCCAACTAAGCCATACTCTGGGCACCGTTAATATGAGACCACACACAAATTGTAAGGTCCATACAGGAGCTGGAATTGAGCATGGTATACTTTATTAGCTGCCTAGGGCGTTCACAGTTCTCCAGGTATTTCCCTGGCCACATTTATTCACTATGTTCCAATGCTCACACTGTGTTCAGTTACTCTATTGGGCCATGCCCTACATGACTGCTCCTTCTCAGTACTCCCTGGGCTTCTGTGTAAGCCACTACCTCTAGTGTGACATCCCTTCAACTGCTAATCCTCTATAGAAACATAGACAGTAACAGCAGAAAAAGAACACTGATCTATGCAGTCTGCCTATAAAAACTAACAAACTGACCTATTGTAAATATAGGATTCTAACTCACTCTATCCACCCTCATGCTCCCTGCCCTACTGCTAATACCCTGAGCAACCACTAAGCCCTTCACTCTGTTCCAGCATTGATGGTTTTGGCACTCACCACATCAGTTGGCAGATTGTTCCACAACCCCACCACCCTTTCTGTAAAATAAAACTTTCTCACTTCCCTCTTGAATATCCCCCTGGTTAGTTTCCACTCATGCCCCATGCTCTTCATCTGCTACTTATGCTACATAGTTCCTTACAGTTTACCTTGTTCATTCCTTTCAGGAACTTGAAGGTCTTTATCATATCCCCCCCTCTGTCATCTGGTCTCCTGCAATTACATATTCAATGCCTTGAGAAGATCATCATAAGATATGTCTTGCTGGCCCTTAACCATTTTGGTCACCCTACACTGCACTGTCTCTAGCCTGTCCTTATCATTCCTTGGGTAAAGACTCCAGAACTGGGCACAGTACTCCAGGTGGGGCCTCACCAGTGATTTACAGTGAGTTAGTAATACCTCCTTCCTTCTGCTGACAGTACCCCTTCCCATATACCTCAGCCTCCTGTTTGCTGTACTGTAGGCCTTGTTACACTGGTGTGTTTGTTTGAGAGAGTCACTGATGATGACCTCTAGGTCTAGTTCCTCAGTGGTCATGCACAGCTTTAACTCCTCTATCCAGTACTTTGTCCTTGGGTTCTTGTTCTCTGTGTGCATCACCTTGCACTTTCTGGTGGTGAATTTCAACTGCCAAACCTTTGACCACCTCTCTAGCTTTTGAAAGTCTCTCTTAGCCCCCCTAAACCCCTTCATATTGTCTACCCTACCACAGAGCGACGTGTCATTTGCAAAGAGACACATCTTGTCCTAGATTGATTTGATTTGTTTATTTATTCTGGTTAGTCCATGGGCCAAGCACCCATTTTCATGATCGACCAGAATACCATTTACATAGTACATACAAACTTATTAATCACATACCAAAATGCAAAAAGCATAAATATAATAGGGTATAGACAATAACACACATTACAACCATCATCCCATGGTAGGCGTCCTGAATAAGAGTTAAACAGTACATTCATAATCATTTTCCTTTATCAAATAACTTCTCAAGGTCTTTTTAAACTGACATAATGATGTTCCTTGTGCCAATTTGGTCAATATAAAATTAAGGAACATAGATAAATTAAATAACAAAGTTCTTTGTCCTAGAGCAGTGTTCATTTTTGGTACAGTAAAGTAACAGTGACCTGAAATTCTAGTAGAAAATGGATTTGTGTATTTCTCAAAAAGAAAATGAAAACTGGCAGGTACTTTGTTTAAATTCATCTTTTTTGCTAACAAGTCTATTTGTAATTTATATCTTTGTTCTAAAGAAAGTATCCCCTCCTGTTTAAGAAGAATGCAATGATGAGTTCTTAAACGAAGCTGAGTGGCAAATCTAGCTGCCTGATTTAGAAGTGTTTTAACCTTTGAAACTAACCTATCGCAAGCAGAATGATAACAAATTAACCCATAATCTATAAGTGATAAAAGAAAACTCTGTGTTAATAATATTCTAGTAGTGGGAATAAATAAAGAATTAAATCTATAGAGCGCTCCTAACTGTTGAGGTACAGTTTTAAATAAATGTGAAATATGATGCTCATAACTCATTTTTGAATCAATAATGAGACCCAGATATTTAAAACTACTAACCTGCTCTATCTCTGCCCCGTAATCGAATGTAGTAACAGGACTGGCCCAGAATCCAATTTTTTCCTATGGTTATAAAAAAAAACATGTTTTTTGTTTTTTTCTCATTCAAAACCAGCTTATGGTCACAAAACCAAGTCTGAATTTCTAGGAAATCACTAGATTAATCAGCTTGTATATGTTCAAAACTAGACCCACTCATGAGGATCACCGTGTAATCTGCATACAAAATAATTTGTGTCTTAGAACATACAAAAGGGAGTGTATTTAAAAATAAACAAAAGAGGACCCAAAACAGAACCTTGAGGGACACCCTTTGTGATTAAAGCAGGAAGGGAGAGGCAACCATTGACCTTCATTTTCCTTCTCCCATGTCACTAATGAACATATTGAAAAGAAGTAGAGCCAGGACTGATCCTTGTGGCACTCCACTAGTGACCTCCTTCTCTTCTGATCTGACTCCATTAACCACAACCGTCTGCTACAGTACTCCCTTGCAACTAGTTTCTCACCCATCTAACTGTATCTTTCATTGTACCCAGATTCTCCCACTTCAAAAGCCTTGCTGAAATCAGAGTAGAGTAAATCTACAGCATGGCCCTTATGCACTGTCCTCATTACCCAGTCAAAGAATACTATCAGGTTGGTCTGACAAGACCTTCCTGCCACGAACCCATGCTGTTTACTATCTAGCAGTCCATTGCTCTCCAGATAGTCCACAAGATCCTCTTTGACTAGTGTCTCCATCAGTTTACCCACAATAGAGGTAAGACTGACAGTTCTGTAGTTATCTGGTTGTTCCTTATCCACCTGTTATGGAGCAGGACTACATCTGCTACCCTCCAGTCTTTTGGAACTACCCCTATCTGAACTGAGATATTGAATGACCCCTCCAGGGGTTCAATTAGTTTCATTGCCAATTTCTTGAGCAATCATTTTTGTATCCCATCTGGCCCAAGGCCTTATCCATCCTTAGGGCTGCTAGCCCATTCCAAACCCTATTACTTGTAAATACTTGCTGCCTCACATGAGGGATCCACCTTATAGCTGCCTGAATGCCTCCCTCTGGCAGAGGCCCTTTGTCTTCCCTTGTGACTACAGCGCAAAAGTAGTTGTTAAGAATGGCTGCTTTCTGCCCATACCCTTCAGTTATCCTGCTTCCCTCTGTTAGCCTAACAGTTCCTCCTCCACTTCTTTCTTTTTCCCTAATATATCTAAAGAACTGTTTTTCCCAACCTTGACCCCTCTGCAATATGTAACTCTCTGTCTGCCTTTGCTTCTCTGACTGCCCTGTTGGTTTCCCTTGTTCTCATTAGGTCCTCTCCCCAGTCTTCCTTACTTTGTTGTTCCTTGTACCTGGTGAAGGCCTTCTTTATGGCTCTTACTGCTTCCCTAACCTTTCCAGAGGACTACATTGGTCTCTTGTACCTTTTTCTTTTGATTACCATTCCCATGCAAGACTTTGTTGCCTCTAGAATGGCCCCTTTTATTGCCCACAATCTTTCCTCCACATCCCTGATGTTGTCCATTCCAATTAACTTGTCCCAGACCAGCTTCATCATTGGTCTGGTGGTCTCCAGTGTTTCCGTGGTGCCTGTTGCCCATTCACTACCTTAGTTATATTAGCAGGTTCTCCCCCTGAAACTAAAGGGGTGTATTTACATAGTGGCTTCAGTAATGGGTCTCTTTCATCCCTACAAATCCCTAACCTCCCATATGGGGTCCCTGGAGCCCTGAGGCTCCCAAGACTGATTGTGCAGTGGGACTGTCCCAGGAAAGGTGAGCACTACTCTGGGTATACTGTGCCAGCATGTGTTCTCAGATACTCAAAGGGACAATAAATACAAAAGTACATCAGCTTATGACATTACTACTAAGTGCTTAAAAGCTATAGTTGGTCTAACCATGTATGCCTCCTTTCCAACTTCACACTGATAGCCATAGTGGCCTAAAGAGCAGGATCCCATGCCTGACCCCATCTTAGGGGATTACCATTCCCAAGTCTTGCCAAGCCCCCTTCTCACAGGATGACCAAACTTCAACTACACTGCAAGGGATTTACTGTTTGGTCTGCCTAGGACTTTTTTACTTTTTCTAACACACACACACACACACACACACCTCACTCACTCACACACATTTTCCTAAGCAATGTTAACTTGCACTTTGCTCTGTACTCTGGAATGTCCTCTTTTCTTCCTATGGGGAGTAACTGCAAGGGGTCTGGTGACCTCTCTTGAGGGGTGTCCCACCACTTCTCATGACCATGCCTATCAGATACTTATGTTCTCTGCTCCTCTTGAGGCACACCCTCGGGGTCTCCACCCCTCCCAGCTGCTTCTGTTGTTCTCCTACTAGACCAAGTATGAGGGTACCATTGCCACCCGCTCCCAGGGACCCTCACTGCCACTGGGACTCCAGGCCTTCCCTGCCTAGTCACAGCCAGAAAGGCTGGACTGCTGTTCTGTCTCCCTTATCTCTCTGGACCCAGCTTTCTCTGCCCATGTTTCTTCCCCTCTTATAGCTCTTTGGGGGAAGGCCAGAACCATGAATATTCATGCCCTAGTTTTCTGCCCCAAGCTGAGTCAGGCCACTCACAACCAAATTACTCAGACATCCTGCCTCCATGCAAAACCCTCTAGAGAACAACTCTCAGGGTGTGTCTTAATCCTTCAAGTGCTTTCTAGTAACCTGCCTTGAGATGGTAAAAGAGAAAGGCTGGTTACACTCTACCCTGTCACAAAATCCTTGAATCCCCACATGGACAACCCCAAACTGGTGCCAGCTTATTTACTGGATGGTGCTGCCATCCTGACACCCTGACAGTGGAGGTCTCCCCTTACCTGTGACCAGCACAGGCCAAAAAACTCAAGAGGCCTAATGAATGTATCATGTGGGCCTACATACAATAAGTCATAAACTGTAGAAGAGACAGGGCGCATATAAAACTACACACAGTCCCTTTCACTACATTACTTAGCTGTTCTTAAACATTAGTACACTTTAAAATGAGCAGGTACGTGCCCAAGAGCTGGGATTAACGCAGGCACCATATAGCAGTCTTCACTTTCATAACATCTTCAGCTTCTCTTCCTCCTGCTCTTTATTTCTTCATTCCTCTTGGTCTTTCCAGAGACACAATGGTGAGGTCCAGCTCTACCTACAAGAAAATAGAAGAGAAAGAGCATGCACACACACACACACACACACACACACACGCACACACACACACACACCATAATCCCAGTTTTAAAACATGGATCTGCTATTTTTAAACCAGGTAAACAAGGAAGTCCAATACTTGGCACAATCTTTTGTGACAGCAGTAACTCATTTCCTGGCAGATCTCTCATAAGATATCAGTAAGTACTTCAACGTGGTACTACATGAGGTAGTTCAAAGGTAACCTTCTGCTGCAGTGTCTTTTGGTGCCCCAGGCAAGCCATGGACCCCAGAACATAAGGCCATGAGCCACTGTCAGTTGGAGTAGTTCCCTGCCTTGTAGGGAAGCAGACACAACTGATGACTTTGAAAACATTGCACTAACAGTACTCCTCAGGCAAAAACTAGTACCCCTCCAACCTTGGCCAACCTGTTACTTAACAGACCAATGTCTTTCTTTCACAAAAGTCCATTCTATGCATAATAAAGTGGATGGGGCTTCCTAACTTGTTCTCCATCAGGTCTGACTGCTCAGGCAAAGTAGTCAGTTTACTGTCTATGCATATCTGTATATGTTACATCATGCCTCCAGATGCTCCTCCCTGCATACTATGCGGAAACGTTTGCCTGAGCTATGTGGTCTATTCAATCCTTTTCCTGTAGTTAGTACACATGATCCTGTGACAGGGTTGGGTAAGACCCTATCCCATTTGTTATGTAGAGAGTGTTAAAAACAAGGATCTTTTCTGTTCTCTCCTTTTCTGACACTTGTCTGTCTCTGCTGTTTGATTGCGCAGTCAAATATTCCTGTAAAACTGGAGGAATTGGCCACTCCAACAGACCCACAATTCCTCCTCCCCCTGCTATCTCCATGTATTTGCTTGTTATTTCTGTTCTTTTGAGGGAACCTGAATCCCCACATGAGTAGCTGGCATCCTTTCAAGAAAACTGCTCCTCGGTTCAAGTCCCATGCTTAAGGACACCAGAGATCCTCCTTTGAACCACCACTGTAGTTTGAATCCCCCCTGCACTGAACCTCGCTCCGTGGCTCAGCCAGTGGCCACTCGCCCCCTGCAACAAGGAAACCTGAAGTCCCAAATAAGCAGCTGGTCACCCCTCAAGAAAACCACTCCTCAGTTCAAGTCCCAGACTTAAGGACACCGGAGATCCTCCTTCGAACCACCACTGTGGTTCGAATCCCGCACTGAACATTGCTCCATGGTTCAATATTTTCGCCTCTTATAGCAAGGGAACCAAAGCACCACATGGGCGCCGTAGCCCTGCAAGAAAATGCTCCTTGGTTCAAGTCCCAGGCTTAAGGACATTGGAGATCCTCCTTCAAGCCACCACTGTGGTTTGAATCCCTGCTGCACCAAACCTAGCTCCACACTTCAGTCAGTGTCCACTCACCCCCTACAGCAAGGGAACATGAACTTCTGCATGGGTGGCTGGCGCCCCCTCAAGAAACTGCTCCTCAGTTCAAGTCTCAGGCTTAAGGACACCGGAGATCCTCCTTCGAACCACCACTATGGTTTAAATCCCACCTGCACCAAACCTCGCTCTGCGGCTCAGTCAGTGACCACTCGCACCCTGCAGCAAGGTAATTTGTGTGGCGCATCTCAAAATTTTTTTTATTTGGTGCCCAATCTCACTGACAAGTTGAAACACCAGGGACAGTTTGGGACCAGTTTCGCTAAAGCAGCATCCTACTTCTCGACTGCTCTCGCTGGGGATTTTTTGGTTTTTGGGGGAATTTAAATTGTTTTTCTGCTAATTATTTGAAACTGTGTTAAGCCTGACCTTAAACAATTTCTGTATAAGATTACATCTTGGGGCAATTGAATCCTAACTATATTTGAATTGCTATCAGACCTTTGAGGAAATTTGAACTGTTTTCTTCTAATTACTGAGACTGTAACTTGCCTGACTTTAAACGATTCTCTGTATAAGACTACATCTGGGGCAACAAATTCAATCTATACTTGAATTGCCATCAGTTCTAAATCCTCCCTATTTGCTTACTGGCTTTCACAGATCAGCTGGAAAGTAACCTTTACTATTCAGTCTAATTAAGCAGCACCAGGTGAGTAATTTCTGCTTTGTAATTGTATCGAAAGGTTCCTAAATCCCTAAATCAGGTTCAGTATAATTAAGTTACCCCAGCCATATTTTCTCTTTATTTTTTGACATTAGTTGCTAACATGCCCCTACCATGCAACCCCCGAACCCATAGGTGCCAGTAGTTTAATTGCCACCTGGAACCCACCCCCCCAATTTAACTACAGCCCCTCCCCTACCTTTTGTGCCCATTGTACTCACTGAGCACTGCCCTTCTCCCCAACCTCTACTTAATTTTCTTCTTTCACCATCATTTCCTTAGGGAACCCAAAGCCCCACACAGGCGGCTGGCGGCCCCTCAAGAAAACTGCTCCTCTGTTCAAGTCCCAGACTTAAGAACACTGGAGATCCTCCTTAAAACCACCACTATGGTTCCAATCCTGCCTGCACTGAACCTCACTCTGCGGCTCAGCCAGTGGCCACTCACCCCCTGCAGCAAGGTAATTTGTGTGGCGCATCTCTAAAATTTTTGAATTTGGTGCCCAATTTCATGGACAAGCTGAAGCACTGGGGACAGTTCGGGACCCGTTTCACTAAAGCAGCCTTCTGCTTCTCGACTGCTCTCTCTGGGGAGTTTTTGGCACTCCCTCGACCTTTATTAAATGCACTCCAGCTCCTCCCTCCTTCACCTCATTGGCTAACTGTGCTTCTTCAGCCATGCCAAAGGGGGAGAAGCCATGCTTGACAATCGGTGCCTAAACAGTGGTTCAGAGAGGTACTGACTAATAATCCTCTCTCAGCCATAAGTCTGGTTATGTAGTGCTGCCACATGAGGCCAGCAGTGTTAAATTAACTGATTTAAAAGCTACAGATACCACAGAACCCAATTCTGACAGTTTCTTTTCTTAGTCCTTGTTAAAGCAACTGACATACTGTAACTTTGAAAAGCCTTAGCACTAAGGGTCTTCTCATCTACTATGTTACCCTCTTGGCCTTACAACCAGTACCACATGCACAGGAATGGGTGACTTATCCTTCCTGTCCCCCTGCTCAAGGTCTTGCATACTATGCACCCAATATATCAGGCACCCTCAATCTCCGGTCTCCTCCTAACCATGGTGGCTATGCTACAGTGCAATAAAACTGTATTAGCCCAAACTCAATCCAGAACTTGGCATAAATCCCACTTCATACCACCTCACTCTATCCACTTACTGACATGTCTTCTGCTGTTATCTGGGAATATTGAGCTAAACCCTGCATCAAATGAAATGAGATCCCAAACCCCCTTCTCCTTGACACCAATCTGGTCCACCCTCAAGGGGCTTAAGCGAGCCCATATAAATATACAAAGTATTCAAAGTAAAATACCTGATCTCAAAGCATGGGCTAGACATTACAACCTGGACATACTATGTATTACTGAGTCTTAGCTAAAGCCCCATATACTCATACATGAAATTGCACTAACTGGATATGTCACTTTTAGGAAGGAACGTCTTTCCAGAAAGTGTGGGGGCATGCTTATCTACATCAAAAATGAACTTTGGACCAACGCACTTCCTCTCGTCTCAGACACACCTGAACATGAACACATTATAATCTCGATTACCCTTGGTCAAGTCATCAAGTTAATGGTCAGGTATGTCTACCTGCCCTCAGACCTTGGTTCCTCAGCCTGTTCAGAATTCCTAACCAATCTAGACAAATTACCACATGGTGACCTAATCCTAACCGGGGATTTTAATCTAAACTGGCTCAGTGCCAAAAAGACTAACTACCTCTCCATTCTAGAGGATGCAGAACTAGTACAACTAATCCACCACCCCAACAGACTAAACATGAAATCCGATAATCACAGTCTCCTAGACTGGGATTTAACAAATAACAGCCAGCACGTAAAAATTGCAGGAGTATTTCTGGATGCTCTTAGTGATCATTCCCCTACCTACTGTGTCCAGAGAAATAATATCCAGAAACCCACTCCTAAACTCATTAAGACATGTTATCTAACAAGGTTTAGCACTGAGGCCTTTCTTCAGTGGCTTAAATCAGTAGACTGGACTCCCATCAACTGCCTCCCTGATGTCAACCAGGCATTAGACTATTTCATAAACTTTCTCAACCATATTAGGCTCCCTAGCCACTTATTAGGTCTTAAAGAGCTAAGGGAAGAAACTCCCCCTGGCTGTCTCATGAACTTAGAGCACTGATGCGTTCTCGTGACAAAGCTTGGAAGGTGTTGAAAACAACAGAACAGATGTCTGACTGGCAGTCCTATCGACGATTGCACAATGCTTGCAAAGCCCTGGCCACAAAGGCCAAACGGACTTACCTCTGCTCCCTACAAGAAGAAATTTTGCCAACTCTAAGAGTTTCTGGACCCAGATAAACTCCCTCTTTAAAGGAAAAGACAGAAATATTCCCCAGTCCATGGTCGTGAATGGTGCCACTCTATAGAGCCCCGCAAACATAGCCACTGATATAAATCACTTTTTCACTGACCTGAACAAATACAAAAAAGACCTGCCTCCTTTCCTAGCTGACTCAACATCACGCGACTCTGACTGTACCCTCCCCACCTTCCACCTAAAATTGGTCACAAAGCTAGATGTCCTCAAACTACTCAAGGGTCTTAACCCAGACAGTGCCCCTGGATTCGATACCCTTTTTCCAAAATTCCTTAGGACAGGAGCACCTGCCATTGCCTACCCAGTAATGCTCTTAATAAACAAATCTTTCCTTTCTCAAGCAATCCTGGACAAATGGAAAACTGCAACTGTAGTTCCTGTACTCAAAAGTGGCCCCACAAACCTGGTAGAAAACTATAGGCTTATATCTATCCTATGCCCCTAGCCAGGACCCAGGAGAGAATTCTTAATAACCAACTCTACTCACATCTCAAACTCAACAATGCCTTAACTATCCATCAGCATGGATTTCATAAACTGCATGGCACTGAATCTGCACTGCTACATGTAACCTCAGACATTTTCAGGGCACTGGATCAGGGTGAGGCTACAGGTGCTACCTTTGTGGACCTGACCAAAGCCTTCAACCTTGTCAGCCACCAACTTCTCCTCACTAAACTTGATCAACTAGGTCTTGACCCTGCATCCCATTCCTGGCTAGCCAACTACTTAACCAACAGGTTCCAGTGTGTAAAATGGTCTCCCTCGCTCCCATAACCGATGGTGTTCCACAAGGCTCCATATTAGGACCACTCCTATTCTTCATTTCTGTCAGTGAACTCCCACTCAACTGTGGGGTTCAGTTCAATTATATGCTGATGATGTCATCCTATACAGGTCTGCTAAAGATATCAATGTTATATGTGCCAACCTCGAGAGTGATTTTCAGGCTTTGGAGGCCTGTATCAAAGCCAGCCTGTTAGTACTTAACATTAAAAAAACTCATACTAGGTTCTCATACTAGGTATCTGGAACAGTAGAAGACTCAAAGTTCATATAAACTGTTCCCCACATCAGTGGGAGCACTTTACTCTACTTTCTATTATATACGCATCAATTTTTCTTTTAAACTGTGCCAATGTTTGACTTTTACTATATCAACTGGCAATTTATTCCATAATCTTCCAGTTCTATTTATAAAAGAATAGTATACACTATTTTTTTTAACCATTCTCAACTCAATCTGATTTATACATCTTCTTAATCCATCTGTTTTTTCTTGTAACTCTAAATTCAACTCACTTTTCAATTCGTCATCATTTTATTATCTTAAATAACATCATTAAATCTCCTCTTTCTCTCCTTTTCTCTAACTCCACAGACCCGTTCGTCTTAGTCTCTCCTTATACACATATCTCCACAAATTTCCAATCATCTTTGTATATCTTCTTTGTACTCCTTCAATTCTTTTTATTTCCATCTTCTTATAAGGGTTCCACAATTGTGACCCATAGTCCAAGTATGGCCTAACATAAGACCTATATACTGGTACCATACATGCTAAGGATTTATTAATAAAGCTTCTTTTTATATTCCTCACCATAGTATTAGCTTTCTGTATAGCCATTGTCTGATGTTTAATAAAATCGAATTTATTATCAATTACTATCCCACAATCTTTTTCTTCATCTACTTCTTTAATTTCCTTATCATTTAGTAGGTACCTATTTTTCTTTCTATCTTTTTTCCTAAATGCATAACTACTGATTTTTCTGTGTTAAACTTCATCCCATTTTGTTCTGCCCATCTCTCATTTTTTTTAAAATCCTCATTTAGTCATTCCTGTTGTTCTAATGTTTCTACTTATCCTCCTAACTTAATGTCATCAGCACGTTTCACAATTTAATTTGTTATTCCTTGATGTAAATCACTAATATATCGAGAAAACAAAATGGGTCCCAACACAGATCCCTGTGGGACCCACTCTCCACTTTGATCGATTTAGACAATTCGCCTGTTAATCTCACTAGCTGTGTTCTATTACTCAGCCAATTTTCATTCCATAATATAATTCAACTATCCAATCCCATATTTATTAATTTCTTTATCAATTTATCATGTGGTACCTTGTCGAAAGCTTTTTTAAAGTCCAAAAATGTTATGTCTGTGGGTATATTGTTGTTTAAGTTAATTTTAATATTTTCATAGAAACACAAATGATTAGTGCTGTACGCTCTGTTCTTTTTGAATCCATGCTGCTTCTCGTCCTTGAATTCTAATATTTCAAGACCTTTTTCTGTTTTAGTTATTAATATACTCTCAGCAATTTTTCCCAATATAGCAGTTAGACTCACTGGCCTATAATTTGTTATTTCTGCCCTTTTGCCTTTCTTAAACAATGGTACCATGTAAGCTTTTTTCCAGTCTTCAAGAATTTCCCCAGTCTTGTATGATCTATTACATATATACATCAAGATTTCTGATATCCATGGTAACACTTCTTTAATATATCGGGGATGTAATAAATCTGGTCCTGCTGATTTATGTATTTTGACTTTATTTACCCATCTTTCTGCTTCTTCTTTTGTAGTTTCTATTTTTATATTTTGATAATTTTTCCTTATTGTAATATATTCTACATCATTTTCTTTTTCAAAAACCGACCAAAAAAAAATAATTCAGTATATTGGCCATTTCATTTATATCAGTGATATCTCTCCCACCTATATGTAATGGCCCTACTCCCTCTTTATCTCTTCTTTGCCGATTAACACATGAAAACATTTTTTTGCCATTATCTTTCCTATATGCCAAATTTGACTCTGTCTTTTTCCTTTCTTTTTTATATTCTCTTTAACTATTTTTAGATATTTTTTATAACATACTATAGCTTCCTCTGTTCCTAATTTCTTCATATTTTTAAATGCTTTCATCTTTTTATTACAAGATTTGAACACCTTGGTGGTGCACCATAAAGGTTTTTTTTCCCTTTTTTATTATACACTTTTTTTCTGGAACATACAGTCCTTCTAAATATAGCAATTTGTTTTTAAATAATTTCCACATTTGATTAACTGATTTATTAACCAAATCCTTTTTCCAATTCCATATTCTCAATTCCTCATTAATTTTATCAACATTTGCCCTAAAATAATTTTTTACCACAGTTTTACCTTTAGAACCTGTTATTTATTTATTAAATTTTGGTGACCGGGTAGGCCCACTGAGTCCGAAGGTCCCTTTTTCAGGGGCAACCCGGGATAACAATACAAGTTATAAGAATGAACAAGGACATAAGGAACATTTGAAGCATTGTGAGTTACATCATGAGGTTACAGTAAAGAAAAATAGTGGATACAGCCATGGTTACAGGCATGGTAAAAGAAAAGCAGTGGATACAGGCATGGCTTACAGGCACAGTAAAAGAAAAGCAGTGGATGCAGGCATGGGTACAGGCATGGTTATCATCATGACATGTAAGCAATTGGTAGTACTTTGCATATAGTTTATTTAGGGGTTACACGAGGCCTCTGGCGAGCAGTCTGTATAAGGCAGGTAGTAGGAAGGTTAAGCTAGGAGACGGGAGTTGGAGAGGAGGGGAGTACCTTAGGAGCTTTAAGTGCCATGACACCTGTTTAACATTGAAAGTTATCATAACATGGTCACTATTACCTAACTGTGCTCTTATTTTAATGCCCCTAATAAGATCTGGTCTATTAGTTATCAATAAGTCTAATATAACCTCTTCTCGAGTAGGTTTATTCATCAGTTGTTCTAATTCTATCATTTGCAACATTGACAAAAAGTTCCTACTATTTGAATTTCTTCCTTTTTGATTTCCCCAACATATGTCTGGATAATTAAAACTTCCTGCTATAACTACATCTCCTTCCAGAGCTATCTGTATTATTTCCTCATTTATTATTCTATCCATTTCTTTTTTACTATTTGGTGGCCTATAATATAATCCAAATAAGATTTTCTTTCCTACACCATCAACCACTTGAATCCATAAGGATTCCACCTTTCATTTTCACTATTTTTATATAAGCTACTATTTATTCCTTCTTTTATATATATTGCTACCCCCTCCCATTTTATTCCTTCTTCCTTTAGAATACAACCTACAGCCTTCAATGTTCTTATTCCATTGAACTTCGGCATCCCACCATGTTTCTGTCACCATACACATATCCATGTTATCAGTAAGTAATTTAGCTTCTAACTCTGCCTTTTTACCTATGCTCAGACTTCTAGCATTTAGAAACCATATGTCCATTCCATTTTTTATTTTTTTTTACTCTATGTTCTGATCTTGATCATTTATTTTTATTTCTGTCCAGTTCAGGTTTTCTACTACCTTTCCTTCTCCCCTTAATCTTTAGTTTAAAATTTTGTCCACTATTTTCTTAATGTCCATTCCCAGTTTTCTACTGCCTTTCTTACTTAAATGTAGTCCATCTCTACAATAATAGGAGGGATCTTCGATGTAATCTTCCCAATGTTTTATACAACCTATGTCATTATATAATTTCCACCGTCTTAGCCAATTATTGATTTTTCTAATTTTGCTATTTCTTATGTTGGTTTCATTTACCACTGGTAGAATCTCTGAAAAGTATATTTTGCATTTCCATCTTTCTGCTTCTTTCCAAATATCCTCAGATTCCTTTTGCATTTCTTCTAATTCTTGGGTGATATTATTTACCCCAAAGTGCAATAGCAGCACTGCAGATCTGTCTTTTTCTTTAACAATGTCAGTTAGCATATTCTTAACATCCCTAATTTTTGCTCCTAAGAAATAACTTGTTGTAATAATCTCTTTATTATCCTTTGATGTATCTCTATCCATGAATTTCAAAACTGAATCACCCAAAATATAGATTTTTTTACCACTTCATTCTGATTCATTTGTTCACTGTCATCATTTATTATATCAAGGTGATTTTGTCCTATCGAATCCTCCTGACCAATAACCACACCAACATTTCTGTTATTTAAACCTCTCTGTTTATTTCCATCCTGTTTTCCTTCATTTTCCTCACTACTCTCCATGTTGTGACTTGTTTGATTTTCATCTTATTTTTGTTCATCTACAACTATTTCCTATCTTTTATTACCATCCTTTTCTCACCTTGCTTAAAACTATCCAACTTTCCACTTCCAATATCCAACTTGTCATACTCCAATGTATTTATTATATTAATTTCTGCCCCATCTTTTTCTTTATCTCTTCCCTTATCTTCCAATGCAAGCAATGGTTCAAATGCATTAGAACATTCTGTTGGTAACTGCATGGCTCTTCGTCGCATCGCTTTTTTTTCCTTTTTGCCTTTTTTTCCTGTAAACTCCAGTCTCCTTCCTGATCTTTTTCTCTTCCTCTTTTCTTAGATTTTCCTTCAATCAGTTCTTCACATTTCTGTTCTACCTGTATAATCTTTCTATCATTTTTACTGCCTTATCTCTAAATACAGTTAAATCCCACTTCACTTTTTCCAATTTACATTGTAACTCTCTTATTTGAATATATTGACCACAAGTATATACCAACAATTCATTCACCACATATGTGCTTATCATTTTACACTCCAAACATCTCAATCCTAGTGTTACATCCATCAATTTTACTATATTAGTATCCATTGTTCTTTCCTTGTTTATATACTCCTGTTTTTTTTATTTGTGATACTTATTTCAAACAACTAGTTTTCTGTCTCTGTCCTCATCTTCCTCATCTGATGCCATCAGATGCCGCTGGCCTCTGCCCGCATCACCTCCACTCCAAGCTCAACTCCGCTTGCTGGAGCCGAGCATTTTAAGCTCTTAGCGTGAGACATCACCGGTTGCTATGGCAATGCTTGCAACTCTAACCACCTCCCTGTGGGGCTGGAACAATGTATATGAGCTGCCTTTAAAAAGGCAGCTCAGCCAACACACAAGAGTGCTTAAACAGCTCTCCTGAAGCACCAAACAAGTGCCTGTTCCCAGTTTTCTTCCTTCATGGAGCGGGGGTAACAAACACCTCTACACAGGTTCAGCCCTTCCTTTTAGACTTAAAACAAAGTTCCCCCAAGTACTAGGCAGTTGTTACTGTGCTGAAGAAGCAGCTATGCACTCAGAATGTTTGTAGTCCACTCGCTGAAGCCGATCGTTTTAAGCTCTTAGCACGAGACATCACCAGTTGCTATGGCAATGCTCACAACTCTAACCACGGGGCTGGAGCAATGTATATGAGCTGCCTTTAAAAGGAGTGTGGTCAGCCTGAGACACAGGTGCCTAAGCAAGAGGAAATAATGCATGGGCCCTGGGCCAGACAGCCACAGACAAGCTCCTGGGGACACTCTGACAGGCATGTGCAGGAATATGGCAAGTGGCACTATGACTGTGCTGCAGTGCAGGACCACTGCAGAGGATATGTGCATAAATTGTTAAAATACATGGGCAACCAACAACCACATGGCCACAGGCAGCACATGATGAGAGGCACCCAAGGACCCTGTGTGTAGAGGCACAACCAAGAGGAACATGGGCCTGACATCAGAGCACAGGATGTGGGAACACCACACTCATGGAGCAGCACAGCAGGGCCGGGTCGCTGCAACTACCATGTGCAGGGGCCCCAGGCACACTGCAGGAGCATTCTACGGGGCTGGCATGTGGCAGGATCACACCACACACACACACAATGCTCCCCACACCAGACATCAGAGTGTGCAGTGTGCTGGTTGGGCTGGTCACCCCAAGGCATGCTCGTGGTGCTGCAATGGGGATGTGGGGCACCAGGGCAAGGACATTACCTACCAGTGTGACAACAGTACGCACACCCAGAATCACAGGCAACCAGAACATGGCTGACATCATGCAGTACACAGTCGCTGCAGGTGATGGCAAGCGAGGCATAGGCTGAAGGCATACTCACGTGACTGCCTGCTGTCCCGGGCATGGGACACGGGGTCTGTCTTCCTCCTTCTGGTGGTGCTTCCATCCCTCTCCCTAGCCCTCTGGTGGGCTGCGTCTCTGGCCCCTCACTCTGTAACAGAAGTAGAACAGAAACTGTCAGTGGCATGCATCAGGCACTGTGGTCTCAATACCCACCCCAGGACTATGCTGACAAGGACCCTGGCCGAGAGACATCTGTAAACCATGAGTTCCTATACTGTGCGGAGCTGCAGTATTGTCACACACATGCCCACAACATCTAAACCCGGCCAAAGCAGACAACAGACACCGCTGGTGCCAAGGGTGTGGCACCTCTGATGCAGTGGACACCCTGTTGGTGTAACAAGCAACCCAGGCATGCACACAGGCAGCAGTATCAGTACCCCGCCAGACACCAACCACACTGTATGAAGACCCCACGCACTCTTTGACAGCCTCAGAACCCTGTGGCAACAGCCAACATCCCCGACAAAATGTATATCCTGACCATGCCTGGCAGGCGTTGTGCCATCTGCAAGGCTTCAAAGGCAAGGCCCTGCCAGGTGCACAGGTGTCAGCCATGTGTGCCTGACAGGTGCAGTTGGACATGAACAGCTGTGTGACCCATGGGTAGTCTATTTCAGTTGGAAGGGCACCCACAGGCTGCTGTGCAGACATGCAAGGTACCAGACAACTACTGCGTCTCACATGGGAGAACAAGTGTTGCGTGGTATGTGCAGGGGGAAGTGTACATGCGAATGTACACAACAGTGACAGCATGGTAGACACAGGTACATGCTGGAGCTGGGGATTGTGTGAGAGTACATGTCTAACTGGTACATGTCAGGACCTGCCCTCTAGAAGTCCCATGCAGGCCCCCCCCACTAACAACAATGCAGAATGGCGTCACTGGCAACAGGCACAAGGAGTCACATCATTTACCCAGTAGCATCACATTGCACATGTAAGTTCCCAGCATATCAGTAAGCCAGTGATATAAACAATGTCACCGACATGGCAGTACAGAGTGATACGGTTGTGGAACTGTGGCCATGATAGCACATCATAGGTCATGATGAGCACCCATTGGCCAGCAAGTCAGACTGGGCATTAGACCAGCTAAGAGGCACATCCCATGCACACATGATGACATATTGAGTGGGCTAGCAGTGTAGCACCAGTGGTACACCACCAGTGGAGGTGCATGTATGGAGAAAACTGAGCACATAGGCAGACAGCATGGCAGGGCACTGAGATGTACATGGCAGGTCAGAACTGCCTGGGGAGCATCTAGTTTCCACCTGGACAGCTGCACATGGGATGGGGCAGTCTGTTAGGGAGCAACGCTGCCATAACTGGTTGCAATTGTGGCAGTTAGGGTGATGCAGGCTGTCACAGCCACGGGTATGCATCAGGTGCTGGACTCAATAGCCACGCATGCACCATCTGGATTGGGGTGTGTGGTGGGGCTGTACAGCCTGGGTGTTGTGGGTACCCAACTGTGCAGAGAGATCCTATCCTGTCATGGTTGCTACATTGCACCATACAACTGATGGTGGGCATGCAGACCAGGAATGCCCCCATGCTTGACCTGTCTTAAGCAGCATGTTGTCATCATGTACCGTGTGTGCACAACATTGGCCCATGCACATGCCATGGGTCATGTCCTGCATACTGCAGGATCCCACGACAGTACATGTTGGGCACAGCACATACTGTGTGGGCCTTGTGGTAGGTGGCATATGGTGTACTGTGCAGGCAACATGTCCTGGCATTGCCCATAGCACACAGGTGTTTAGCACGTGCCACTGTGTGGGGACATGAATCTAGTGGCCCCCCAGAGATGCCAACACTGCATGCCCTGTGGCTGCTGAGGTGCAGCCTCCCTGTGTGTCTGCAGAGGGTGTTCGTAGTGGCACGTGTAACCACACCTCAGTTGGACAAGTAGGGGACTGAGCAGCGTGGGATGCATACACCGTGTGCAAGGTGCACACAGGTGGTGATGTTGGGTAAGGTGAGGTAAACTTCATTTATGTGGTGCACAATCCCTGAGGCTCTGGGCATCTTATAAGGCCAAAACAGACAGAGTAGACACATCAATATACAAATAACAGCTGTAGGAGGGTTATATAAAACCAAAAGTAAATTATGCAATAAATAAGCATTAATTAATAATAATAATAATGCTAATAATAAATACACCAATAACATCAACTACATGCAAGGGCAGTGGTGGCCAGGGAACACAAGGATGGAAACTGGAAGGAAATGCTGGTCATGTGTGCAGACATGCCACCATGTAGCAGGTGCATGTATTTATTTATTTATTGAAATGTTTCACCAGGAAGGCACACTGAACAGCAAGTTGCTCATCTCATGGTGTGACCGGGGGGGGGGTACAATAAAGACTTGACAACAGAAAATTACAAATAGTGAAGGTAGGAATGGATACAATATGAAGCAATGGGCTGGTATAATACACAATTTTGCAGTGCAAACAAATTACAACTCGAAGAGATTGGTACAACCAGTGGAAAGGTACAGAAACAGGATAACAGTAGACCTGACAGATAATGATGCACAATACAATACAATGCAACTTTAGTGACAAAATGTTCTGAGTGCTAAGCTCTAAGGCAGAAGCAAGTGCTGAGGGCAAACAGAGGCGAGGGGGGGGTAACACTGAAGATAGAGTTGTGGGGGTGGAGCTCAGATGTGCTAGAAAGGGAGGTAGATGGAGCTTAGGTGGGCTGAGGAGGGAGGAGGATGGGGGAGGAAGACTGCCAAGTATTATATTCCTCCAGGATGTTGAGAACCCTGCAAGGGGAATGAGAGCTGGCTGCAAGGCAGGACAAGGAGAAATAGGGGAGCAAGAGGCAGCCACCAAGACCTGTTTCTCCTTCAAGATGCAAGAGCCCTGCAAGGGGGTCTAGGTGAAGTGAGCAGAACAGGGATAAGAGGCATTAGGGAGGATTAAAGAAATGCAGCTGAAGAGAGGAAGTTATGTAGTGAAGTGGCAAGGGAGTAGGTGGAGGAAGAGTGATGTATTTGTGGAGGGAGGGCGTTCCAGATTTTTGGGAAGTTCTGAGAGAAGCCCTTCTGGCCGATGAGGGTAGACCGGCATGGCACCAAAAGGTTGCATGTGTCAATAGACCGCAGGGAGTGGGGTGGGGGAGAGAGAGGTAGAGATGGAAGATAGGAGGTAAGGAGGGAGTTCTCCAAGCCAGAATTTGGAGGTCAGTTTGGCACAGTGTGAGAGCCGGCGGTTGGACAATGAAGGAAAGGCTAGGGCATGATAGAGGTCACAGTGATAGGTATGAGAGGGGGCGTCAAGGGCAAAGCAGCAGAAGGAGTTAAAAAGAGAGTCCAATTTGGTCAGGGAAGATTTGGGAGCAGCACCATAGACTACAACACAGTAGTCAAAAATGGGCAGTATCATCTGGATAAGTTCGCGCCTCACCGTCAGCGGAATGCAACTATGGTTCCTGTACAGGGTGCCAAGCTTGGGGTGCAGTTTCTTCAGGATGGCATCAATGTGTACAGAGAACTTGAAGTGTTGGTCTAGCCAAACCCCAAGGTATATAAATGAGGATGTGTCCTCAAGGATTGTCCTATCTAGGGTGTGGAAGGAGATCATGACAGAAAGCCTAGAGCCTCTGCCTGGTGCCGAAGGTCATGGAGACTGTCTTCTTGGCATTGAGTGAGAGCTAGTGTGAGGCAAACCAGAGCTGAACTTGGTTGAAGTCATGCTGTAAACTGGTTTCCATAGCTTCAGGGTTTCTGCTGGAGCCGTACAAGACAGTATAATCAGCGTACATGTGGATGGAAGAGGAGAAGCAGGCTGAATAAAGGTCATTGATAAAGACAGAGAAGAGCAAGGGACTTAGCACTGAGCTCTGGGGGACTACAATGTCGATAGGGAGTGGGGGGAGGCAGAATCAGAGATTCAAACTGATTGTGTCCTTCTGGTGAGATATGAATTAGACCAGTTTATGGCAGATGAAGTTGGCCTGCTGTAGAGAGGGTACCAAGAAGGAGGGAGTGGCAAACAGTGTTGAATGTTTTGGCTAGGTTGAAAAAACTGGCTGAGGTGATCAGGCCATTGTCCATCCCAGTAAGGATAGAGTCAGTGAGCTTGAGGAGAGAGGAAGTGGTAGAATGGTTCTTCTGAATGCTAGATTGGAATGGGGTGAAAAAGAAGGAGTCAGAGAGAAAGAAGGAAAGTTGGGGGAGAACCAGATGTTCTTGAAGCTTAGAGAGGGTAGGGAGGAGAGAGATGAGTGATAGTTTCCAGGAGCAGAAGAGTTGCCACCCTTGGGGAGAGGAATAACTACAGTGTGTTTCCAGGAGGAGGGGACCTGCGCTGACATAAAGGAGAGGTTTAGGATTAAGGAAATAGGGTAGGCGATAACAGGCGCAGAGAGGTAAAGACATTTAGGATCCAGGTCATCTGGGGAGTAACCTTTTGATGTGTTTGGGAGAGCAGGGCATTTAGAGCTTCCATGGGGGAGATGTGGGAGATGGAAAAGGGGTGGGCACCAGTTGAGGGATGAGTAGGAGAGGAGGGGGAGGGAGGAGAGTGGGTGGGGAGGGAGCTGAGAAGCGACTTGGCACAAGAGGTGTAATAAGCGTTAAATTCACTGGCTACCATGACTGTGTCTGATACCAGGGAATTATTGATTTTGAGTACAGGGGGATTGGGTGAGATGGGGGGAAGGGTGGAGAAGAGGGCATGGACCACCTGCCAGAATTTTAAGGGGGAGTTGATATTTGTGTGGAAAGAGAATTTGAAATACACAGGACTTTGCCAGTCTGGTAGCTTTGGTACATGAGTTGCGGAGCATTCTGTACTTGGTGTGACCACTGGGGAGCTTAGAGGTTTTGTGTATTTTCCAGGCACGGTCGTGCTCCCTTAGGCAGACCAGTAATTCAAGGGTAATCCAGGGAAGGTGAATCCCATGAACTCTGGTCCATCTAAAGGGAGCAAAAGCGTCCCAGAAGGAGATAAATTTATGTTTGAAGTAGGCAACGGTGTGGTCAATGGAGGGGGTAGTAGATAGAGGGCCCAGACAGTGGATGCTAGTTCTGACTGAAGTGGGGCAAGATCTAGGGATTTAAATGAATGAAGTTGAATGATTTTAGGAGAGGGTTTGAGACGTGGGCCTTGCGAACCAGGAAAACTGGATTGTGGTCAGTGAGGGTGTTGGGGAGGATACCTGACTTGACAACGTGGAGAGGGTGAGTGGTGAGAGCCCAATCAAGCAGGGTGTTATTTTGATTTTTACGATTAGGACGTGTGGGCTCGAGGATAAGTTGATTGAGGTTGAGTGCAGCCATATCGTTCCAAATCTTGTTTGACTTAGGCATCAACCAATTTATGTTCAAATCTCCCAAAATGAACAGCTCACCTGATTGTGAGATGGAGGTAATGGAATATATAAGTTCAGTTGCAATTGAGTGGGTGCTAGGATGGCAATAGATGCCTTCTATGGAGATTGGGACAGTGGAAGGGAGAGTAATACGTGTGACTAGGGCCTCGTAGGTTGTGGGGACTGAAGACGATAGTACAGCAGCAGATTGCAAAGTAGACTGGATGTACAAGGCCACACCCTCGGCCCGTCCTGCCCTGTCTTGCCTGTAGAGGGAGTAGCCACGATAGAGTCATCATGGATTTTGTTTGTGAGCCAAGTCTCCGACATAATTAAAATGTTAGGAGAATAGGAGACTGCGAGGGTTTGGATGAGGTCAGTTTTGCATAGCAGGCTGCAAATGTTCAGGTGAATGAGTCTAAGCCCATTTGGAATTGCTGAGCAGGCCAGGGGGCTGGGTCCAAATGAGATAGGGGAGGCAGCTGGATGTTGCAGAGGGACTGACACATGGTTGGACCATAACCCCACAGACATGTCTGGCTGGGAGTCGTGTCCCACCATGACAGACACCCATGTAAGCAGTGGGGCTGTGCTGCTGCCACAATGTGCAGTGGGCAGCTACAGTCAATGCCACAGTAGCCTGCCACTGTGTAACCAGTCTGATCACAGACCAGCAGGCGGTCCTGTCCATGGCCAAGCAGGGACTACACATCATGGCCTAGATGGCACTATAGCCCATATGCTACCTGTCCTGTGGATGTGGAAGCCAACCCCTTCCCCACATGCCAGGCAATGGATGACTAGGTACTGAAGTCCACTTACCTGGGTGTGGCACAGTGCCATCACGCACCATGTTGCAGAACCGTTGAAACTGTCCGTGCTCCCTTCTCCTCAGGTCCACAAAGCAGTGGCAGTATTGTTCCCCTGTTCTGGGTGGGTCCTGTCCTATACTCTTCCACACATCCCCCCTTGGCCCCTCCAGGTTCTCCTGGCCGAACACCTGGCTATATCTGGGGACCACCAGGTCCACCAGGTTGGCCTGCTCCACTTCTGTCCATCTTGCTGCCCACTGCATGGCTCTGCCACTAGCTCTGTGAGTGGGTGCCATCTCCTCCAGAAGCCTTCCTTCACAGCTCTGAGGCACATTGGTTGAGCACGCCACAGTGTGTCTTTAGTGCGATAGCATAACATTGAGGTAAATCTCACAATGGCCATTGCAAATCTGTGTTTGCCTGATAGACTAAACGTGATAACAATGCGTGCATGTGCAGTGTCAGTAGATGACGTGGCATCTTGGGCAGGCATCACGCACATTCGTACCATGCATGCTTGCCACAACAAAGCCACCATGTTGAGAAGGTTCTGGAACAGCCATGACTCAAGCAAACCTTATCACGCTATTCACAAACATGTAGCATGGCACAGTCCCATCGCGCAACTGAAGCCTGGTTTTGTGCAATTCCAAAAAACTGCTATTCACAAAGCTGACATGTAAATGAGCTGCTTAGGCAGTCAGTGGGTAAAGTGGCCTAACTGCATCTCATTACAGAACATTCTGCATGCATTTACATGCTACTTTGCTCCAGTGCTATAAAGGGGGAACCTGTGCACCACCTACAGACAGCTGTGGAATTGCAGGTCATGAAACCCACTCAGCCTGCAACAGATGCAAATCAGGAGGAAAATGCCACACAGCAAGGTAAGCAATTACCACTGTCCTACTGTGTGAACACTGTGTATCACTATCACTGACACATGTACTGGCCCTTGTAATCTTGCTACACACCACCCCTGCTTATTTGCTTGTTGTTAGGTAGGCATTGTCCTGCACACACCCTACCATCCCTTCTGGCTGCATGTCCTTGCAGGTACACAGACTGTGATGATGTGTCACCTGTGGCCCCACTACCACTGTTGGTGTATGTGGCACATTGGCCAGTACCAGCACAGATGGTCTGTGTCATCCATTCTACCCAGCCTGCATGGCCATGGACCATTCCTTCTGCCACTGCATGCCATGACCCCTGCTGGAAAACATGGCAGAGATGTCATGCACTGCTTGGTGTTGGTGGGGGGGAACCCCGTCTCCCCCAATGTTAGGGCCCACCCATCAGTATTGTGGTGCTCCTGGCCACTGTGTGCTTCAGATTGTGAATCTGTGGCATCCCATGGCACATCCCGCTACATTCTGTCCCCAGCGGTGTCACATGGCAGTACATGTGTGTGTATTTCAGACCTGTGGAGTCATGTCCTAGGGTACGGTGTGGTGTGCGGATGGGCCCACCTCTCTGGTTGGTACCATGACGTGCGACACTGTTGCCACCAGGTCATCAGGCAAACACTGTACCAGACCAGTGTAATGTGTCACACATGCAGCATGGCAGCCCCTTGGGTGTCCAATGACCCACATGCCCAGGCTTGTCTCTGCACAGGGACATGGCTCTCTATCCCCATACCTGTGATGCATCGTGCTATGTAAATCTGTGTTTCTGTGTTGTCCTGGTCTGGCACATGGGTGTGGCACTCTTGCACATTGGCATGGACAGTTGTGTGGCCCATGTGTGTTTCTCCCCAGCTCAATGCACAGTTGTGGTACTGCAGGCCAGAGGATTGTGGCCTTGTCTAGTGCATCCTACTGTGGCTGGCTCATGTCACTCAGTCAGTGGTGCCATTACCATAGCTGTTCACGCTGTGTCGTGCAGTCCTCCTAGTGGTCTGCCCTTGTCAGTGGCCCTTTTTGTTGGCCTGTGGGGCATGCCCCTGGGCATTTTGCCATAGGGGAGGGGTTGGCATGAGCAGTTACTGTCAACTGCTCGCCAGTTGCATACTGGCGCTCGGTTCATCTGCCCTGCCCTGTATAGTTTTGGCTAAGCTGATGACAAATGGGGCCTACATGTCACTGACCTCTTCTGCTGTTCCCCTCTCAGGTGCTGCCCATGACAGGGACAGGCTCTGTACCCACAGGTTCAGTGCCCTGGAGCTCAAGGTCCTAGTCCAGGCATACCATGGTCAATGACCGAAGACCACAGGATGAGCAAGGGCAGGTGAGACTGTCATCAGGCGATACCGCAACACTGATGCCATTGTACACCAGGCATGGCAGGAGATTGTCGATGAGGTGAATGCCATTAGTGGTAGGGACAGGTCTGTGGATGCAGTGCACAAATGGTATGGTGATCTCCACTGTCATGGCAATTCTGACTTGGCCGCACTATGGAGTGAACAACATGCCAATGACAGTGGCCTTCCTGCACCTGCACCTGCACTGTTCTGCCCCCTTGACCCTGTTGGGGAGGCTGTGGCAGCATTGTTGTGGGAGGTTGGGATGTCTGGGGTGCCTGGTGGGGGCTTTGAGACAGAGATATTAGCCAGTGTGCCATGTAAGTAGTATACTGCCATCACCAATGTGTTAGCATGCGCCACCTCACTGGGTGTACTTCTGTGGTTCCACATCACATGTCTATGGGCCACCCCTGCCACAGCTGGTGCACACCCTTGTACTGTTCTCTGTGGATGGCCCTGGACTCTCCTGGGCCCATTCTTAATGGACAATAATGGCTGGGACCACCCTGTTGTTTTAGGGCTACACAGCGCACACCATGCACCCTCTGATGATATCTGTGTTCCATGATGCAGTGTGTGTCATTCCCCCCAACGCCTACTGCCACCACCACTGTGTGCACCACCCCTGCATGCTGTGCCCTTGTTTCCTGGTGTGATGTCTCTCTATCCTGTGTCATGTCCTACTGTATTGGGTGTACTGCATGTTCGTGTGTGTGCACATTCCTCCCTGTGTGTTGCACTGTGGTGGTCTACACTTCCATCTCTAGGTGTTGCTTTGTAACATGGGGCACATACACAGGGCACTGTCAGATACTGCTGCGTCATTAGTCTGTCAGAAGGTTTTGCACTGCATCATGTGCTGTCCCTCTCATACATGTTCCTGTACCCGCACAGCCTGACACAGCACACCCACAGCCAGCAGCAGAGCAGCCCAGTACATCCCATGGCATCCAGGGAACACCCCCCAAACAACCTGAACTCCAGGTGGAGAGTGGCTCAGACACTTTGGCAGATAGTGACCTGGACACATGGGTAGCCAGCCTGGAAGTCTTCTCAGCAGCCCAGTCATCAGCAATGGATGCTACTGTGACCCCCCCTCCCACCACCACCACGAATGTTGCCCTGCACCCCCATGCTACCATCCATTCCACTAGCACCACCTCAGAGACTCATGACCCAGACCCAGCCCAGCGGTCCCACACCTCCATCCCCATATCCGTTGCTTTCTCTTCCTATTCCCCCATTTTCTGTGTCATGCCTGCCCATGGACTGGCACAACACACAGGGTCTGGAGTTCCCACCCTGCCCAGGGAAAGCATGGGTCCAGAGACACAGGGTGGCATATGGCAACCACCTCACCTAGGCTGCCAGCAACTGGTAGTGCTGTCACAGGCACACACAGACCTCTTCCAGCCACTCATCCATCTAGGGCCTCTGCAGCACCTGTGCCCCCTGTCAAGCAGCATGCCAAGTGTAGTGCCCATGATATGATGTGTGCTGCCATGGACACCCAGGCCACATCTGAGAGGGTCTTCAAAGAGATACAGGACCTACTTTGTCAGTGCCTTCGCCTCCACCAGCAGCAACACTGGCTGGAATTGCAGTGGGCCCAGCAGTTTGAAGAACAGCTCCTTAGCACCTTTGTGTGTCTGTTTGGGGACCTCATGAGGGTGGTTGGCTGTTGGGGCAGGGCACATCAAGCAAACACAGTGCTATGCTCAGGGTACATCGGCAACAGTGGGAAGTCCCCTGTCTCCTGGCAGGGACAGTGGCATGTGTTCACACCATGGGGGATACATCTGGCAGCTTCAGCACAGCTGCATCCCCTGCAACCCTTGATCAACCATGCACCCCTGGTCTATGGGTGTCATTGTGAGCATCCACATCACCATGCAGCCTCGCTGACTCCCAGGTAGTGTCCCAGATCCATGTGTCCTCCTGCCCAGCCTTGGCCTCTTCTAAAGCCACAATGGCATCACCCCATCCTGTGCACCATGGCATTGTCCACAGACATGGTGGCCTCCAGAGGTCACAGCCTGCTATATCCCCAGCATCCCCCTTCCCCCCTAAGCCAGGTGCTGTGCATGTGTTTCTTTATACATTGTCCCATTCACCATCTGACCCCCTCTTACTGTGTGGTGTCCTTCTTAACATGGCTGGGAAGGCTGTCCCCAGCTACGTCTGTGATATGTGACTTAACAGTTCTTGCATTGTGGGACCTTTTCTGTTTGATTCCATTACATTGTTGTACGGCTTTGCTCCTTCTGTTTTGCCATAGCCAAATGCATATTTGTTTAGTTCCAGGCTGTATCATGTCTTGATTGCAACTGCTTGTACCTTTGTGTGCCTGGCTTTGCTATGTCCTTAAGTTAACATCTCTATTTTGTGGGTCTGTGCATGTTGGGCATTGTGTACAATAAACAAGGATCATATATGGCGCTATATGTGTTGATTACTTATTACTTGCCTTATGCTGGCTTCCAGCTGTTGTATGATGTGCTGCCAGTACTGCTGGGCCCTCCATGCCATGCACAGATCCCTGCCTTGCATCTGGTATGCCACCTCTTGCCCCTCTGGCTCTGTGTCTGTGGATGTCTGTTCCTTTTGGACCAGCAGTGGTATTACATGGGCATGTGCCATGTTGTGTAGCATACAACAGGGAAGGAATATGCCACAGGCCTTTTGAGGTGTGTACTGTAGGGCACCACCTGAGTGGTCCAGGCAATGGAAACACATTTTAAGCAGGCCAAATACCCACTCAGTGATGTGTCATGTGGCGGTGAGTGCTACGTTATACCTCTCCTCTGCCTTGTTTGTGGGGTTGGAAATGGAGGTGAAGAGCTGAAAGCATAGGGTACAGCCACTATCACTTGTAAAGGACAGAGTACACATGTGAGATGGGACATGTGTATGGTACACTACTCTGGCCCATATTTCTGGACCTTCTGTCATGCTCATGCACATTCCCCTCCCACACCACATGGACAGGTCCCCTTCTTGGGTTTGGCAGCCTGTGCTGCGGTGCATTGTCACATTGTCAGTGGCCCCTCTGCAGGCCATGTCACATTCCTGCCCTTTCCATCTTGACAGCTATTGCAGTCTTTTCCCATTCCAGAACCCTCTTAGGGTTCCCAACCCCTTCCCCCTTTGTGGCACACTGCCCTGTGTGACCCATAGGGCTTGCTGGTCACAGCTCAGTTGTTGTACTCACCCACTAGGTTGACGCATTAATATTTTGCCTCCCTTGAATCTCTGGCACAGCATGGAGTTCTGCCAGATGAAGGAGTGGTGGGCGCCTCCAGGGTAATGTGCCACCACATTGGTGATGCACCCAGTGGCATCGCATACCACCTGGCAGTTGATGCTGTGGAAGCCTTTCCTGTTAAAGCAGGCATCTGACTCTGGGAAAGGTGGTTCTCAGATGGCCACATGGATGCATTCGATGACACCAAGTATGCGTGGCAGGCATGCTGCCTGCCACATTGTTGCTATGCACTCCTCTCCAGTGCTGGGGAATACTATGAATTTCCTAGTATGTGGCAGCAGAGCATCCAAGAATTTGGCCAGCAGGCACGAGGTGGATGCCTGCGATACTCCTGTGGTATTCCTGACGGGGACTTGGGGAGGTGCCTGTTACCAGGAGGCATATAGCAGCAGTCACCTTCACCTCCACCATCAGGACTTGTTTGCAACAGGTCGTGGTTTGCAGGTGTTCTTCCAGAAGTTCGAACAGCTGCCTGATCATGGCCTGGTGGAGGCGGTAGCAGACAACCAGCTGTTCATTGGTCAGAGTATCAAAAGAGACTCTTGGCTGGAACTGTCTCTGTGTGGCAGGCCACCTCCACCAGCAATAGATGGGCCCAGGATATCCTCCTTCCAGCTGTTCCCTCAGAGCCTACCCAAGCATGTTTCAAGTTTCAAGTTTATTGCAGGAAAGACTCCGTTGAGCAAGCTCATTCACAAGGAGGTCCTGAGGCACATATACATACAATTCGCAATTACATAGACAGGAGATATAAAATGTAGAACAACAAAGAAAACATATATAATACAAGAGGTATACACAATAGAAGTCCTTATGCTATATATGCAGTACATTCTAGCTTTAACCTTGCCCTAAATTATGCAACACATTTCAGCTTAATAAGTAGAGGGCCAGTTGGTACCTAGGAAGTTGACTTGGCATTGGGGGCCTAGTAGCACCTACATATGTCTTTTAATTTAGAGATAGCTAGTGTTTTGTAGGAGTTAATTGATGTGATGCTGGTTAGCTTCAGCATGGCTTGTAGTTGGTTCCAATTGTTTGGAAGGGCATATGAGACAGCTCTTTGGCCAGCTGTGGTACGTGTTCTGGGAACATCTAGTAGGATAAAGTCGGATTTCCTTAGGGAGTAGGTGCTATGCGAGATGTGTATGAGAGACGTTAAATAGACAAGCAGTTTGTGGAGTAGTAATTTGAGGGTCCAAATGCGAGCATGCAGGAGGTGTCTGGTGACAAGAGAGGTCCACCCAACTGCTGCATAAAGATCACAGTGGTGGGTCCTGTATGCAGAGTTAGTAATGAAGTGAAGAGCACGGTGATAGAGTATGTCCAGTTTAGATAGGTTCAAGGTTGGGGCGGAGATAAAGATAATGTCTCTGTAGTCAAGCAAGGGAAGGAATGTTGCTTGGACAAGTCTTTTGTGGGTCGCGAGAGAAAAGAGGATCCTATTTCTAAAGAAGAAACCCAAGCGTGCTTTAAGCCTCTTTGATAGATCCTCGATGTGGTCGTTGAAGGAAAGCTTGTTGTCTATCCACATACCCAGATATTTAAATTTAGGTATGACTTCCAAGGGTTCACCTAGGGAGGTAACTTTAAATTTTTTAGGAGGGGTAGGTAGGGCACCAGACAAGGCAAGTCTCGAGAAAATCATTGTCTTGGTATTTTTGACATTTAAGAGAAGTTTGGCATTGATAAGGTTGCTTTCTAACTGGATAAAGTCAGCTTGGAGTGCTTCTCTGACTTCAGTTAAGGATGAGCCTGATGTGTACAAAACTGTATCGTCCGCAGAGAAATGCGTGCTAGAGTTCTTTATGTGGGAGTCAAGGTTGTTGATGTACAGGGAAAAAAGGATTGGTCCTAGGATGGAGCCTTGAGGGACTTCTCTGGCAATTGGAAGGGGGGCAGATAGTAGGCCATCAGCTTTGACTTTTTGTATCCTTCCTGTGAGATAACTGTTAAACCACTGTAAGGTAAGTGGAGTGGCACCTATGTAGGCAAGACAGGTGATTAGGAGGTGATGATCTACAGTGTCAAGGCCTTACTGAGGTCTAGAAATACTGCAGTAACCTTCTTGGTGTCCATAGCATGGATCCAGTCATTAGAGACTTTAGCCAAGGCTGAGATGGTGCTGTGCTTTGACTTGAAGCCAGATTGGGCCAGGTTTAGGAGTGAGTGCGCTTCAAGGTGATTTTTTAGTTGGTTGTATATAAGTTTTTCCAGCACTTTGGAGAGAATGGGTAAGATAGAGATAGGACAGTAGTTGTTTAAGTCACAAGGATTTCCTGATTTGAAGAGAGGAAGAACATGGGCAGATTTCCAGCAGGATGGAACAGTGGCTGTGGTAATAGAGAGGTTGAAGATGTGAAGGATGGGGGCTGTGAGCTAGGCATAGCCTAACCGCAAGAAAAATGATTCAAGGCCATCGTCCCCTGCACTTTTTTTGGTGTCAAGGCTAAGAATTATGTCTTCGACTTCTTTGTAGCTAAACAGGCACAACTGGAAGGGATGAGGTGGTGTAGCATGTGTAGAATCTGGGCTAGTGTTGCTATTCACTCGCCAACGTATGGGGAGGAGTCAAATGCCAACCCGGCAGTGGCAAAGTGAAGGTTAAGTTCTTAAAGGATTCGCAGTTTATTTTCAACCATCCCGTCCTTGGCCAGAATCTTGGTGGGAAGGGAGGAAGCAGCAGGATGGCCTTCAATGGATCGCAGTGTCTTCCATGTTTTTTGGGAGTTCCCTTTGGCCTGCTCCAGAGTGGAGATGTAGAAGTTTGCTTTAGTAGCATGTACACTTTTAACACAGGCATTTCTGGCAGTTCTAAACACCTGCCAGTCTGCCGGGTTCTTTGTGTGCCTGGCCCTAGCCCATAGCTTGTCTCTATTGGTAAGTGCAGAGTTGAGCTCTTGGGTGAACCACGGATGCAAGATTTTCTGCACCCTCACTTTAATAAGAGGAGCATGCTTGTTAATTAGGGTGGTGAGGTTGTCATTTAGGACAGAGACAACTGCAGCTGCAGTATGCTATCCTCCATTGTGCTGCCTGATGCAGTTCCCCCTCTCGCCTCTGGGCTTTGCCTGGATTAAGACATTTTTATAGGTAGAAATTTACACAGTGCAACGTGCCGTGCAAAGCAGTTTGCATGATAGAAATGCTTTGTGAATTGCATTACACCTGTATGCATGGCGATTCCCCTCACCATTGCACCATGCATAACTTATGTTGTTGCTATCACGCAAATGAGTTTTCCTCGGGTGATTTTCCTTTTGTGAATCGCACCTCAGTGCAAAAGCCATGCAAAGTCCAGGCAAATGCTTTGAGTGATTCACAAAGCTTTGTGAATCATGCCCCAGAAGTAAAAGGCCCAAATGAAGCAATACGTGGACAAGAAAAGAAAATCCCAGGTCTCATCTACAAAAAAAGGAACAAAGTAATTGTGCTTTACAAAAAGTCGAACAAAGCCTTGTCTGCTTACAGCCCAGCTTCCTATCATGTTGTAAGCAAGAAAAGCACTATGGTTACTGTAGAAAATGCTGGTCAGACAATAACTCGCAATGCATCGCATTTTAAAGTGATCCAAGATACAATATTCGCAAAAGAGGAGAATGGTGATGCCTCAGAGGATGAATAGATTTCCTTCAGAATCCCAGATGACAATTCTGCAGAAGCTGTGCCAGACAAGAGATACCCAGAGAGGGCAGTAAAGCATCCCGCAAGATTCATTGAAGAACCTTAAAACTAAAGACTGATATTTAGATGTTATGTGCAGTATGGTAACCAAAGTGAATAGAACTTCATAACAAGGTCATACTGCTGTTTTCAGTATTACATAGAATAAAGAAGGCTACATTTGTGTGTTTCTGTTGTTGTGAATTAATTTCAAGTTAATGTTAAAAAAGGGAGGAGATGAAGTGTTTACAGAAATGTGGCTCAGTCTCCTTAAACTGAGCTCATTTAGTATTCACAGGGGTAGCAGCTTCAGAAACATGTGAGACACGGGGTGTAGCTTCTAGGAGTTCTGCAAGCTAGGGGCAGACACAGAGCAATGCTGGAAACACTCAGTTATGTTAATGAATTTATTATAAAAGACAGGACTCCAGAGGTCTTGTTTTGAAGTAAACTACAGAGAACAGTACATTACTGACCCCATCTTTTGTGAGGACCCTCCCACCTGATGACCAAACTTTGGGTACACTGCCAGGGGTGTACTACTTGATCTGAATAGGACTTTCTCACACACACACACACACACACACACACACACACACACACACACACACATTATCCAAAGCAAGGTTAACGTACAGTTCACTCTGTGCTGTGGAACACCTTCCTTGCCTCCTTCTGGGAGTGAACCCATAAGAGTTCTAGGAACCTCCCTTGATGAGAGGCCCACCATCTCTCCCAACCATGCTTATCAGGGCCCTCTGGGACTGCACACTTCCCAGGTGCTCCAGTTGTCCACCTCTGGAGATGAAGCATGAGGGGACCCATGCCACCTGATCCCAGGGACCCTGTCACTGTCCCTGGGAACACTGGCCCACCCAGCCTAGTCACAACCAGTGAGACTGGACTACTGCTCTTTTACCCTTCTCTCTTAAAACCCAGCTCCATCTACCCATGTGTCTTTCCTTCTTATAGCTCTTCAGGTAAGGACAGAACCCTGAGTATTTATTCCCTAGTTTCCCACTCCTAGCTGAGTTGAGCCACTCACAACACAGATACTGAAACACCCTGTCTCTGGGCAAAATCCCCCAGACAACAACCCTCAGGGTCTTGATTAACCCTTTGAGTGCTCCCTAGTAATGTGCCTTGAGCTGGTGGAAGAGAGAGGTTTGCTACAGTATAATTAAAGAAAAAATATAAAAATCAATGATTTGGCTACAAGCAACCCATGCTCTGTAGTACCTCATCCCCAGCTCCCCATCTTCTTGAATGCAGCCATCAGGAGACAATCCCCTATGGTACTCTCCTGTCCCTCACTTCTGACACTGAATCTCAACCCTGGTGTTGGAAATTAAAATGAAGCTACATGGTCACCAGGAGCTCATCCCCCTTAGCATGCTTTTCTCTCTTCCCTCACACCAAGAGATGGCACTATGAGTCCAGCCTTGGTGCTGCCAAAATTCGACTTCCTCCTCATCAGATGGCAGTTGGCACAAACCCTCCTCTCACCTCCTTGGCCAGTGAGCATCTGACTAAATCACAACTGCAGTTTGTGGCATATGTATTTCATAAATTCCAGTTTGTGCAAAATTTCACACACAGGGATTGATAAAATACACAGGTATGTTCTTAGTTGGAGTTGCGATTTATTCAGGAAGCAGTCAGCTTAGGAGGTGAGTAGATGGTTTTGACTGGCTGTCCTGGGGTGGCAATGGTAAGGGCAGAGTACCACTGGATTCCAGGGATAATGGGAAATGGGTCATGATATGGTGGTACAAACAAATGCCAGGGATACTTGGAACTAGGAAGAGTGTTAGTGGAGGGTGCCAGTGCATGCTGTGGATACTTGAATTGGGGCAGGGTATGGGAGAGGATGCCATTGGGCACTAGGAATACTTGGAATGTAGCATGGCAAGAGGTTCCAAAGGGCACAAAGAATGTTCAACAAGGGGCAAGGGGTACACTGGATGTCAGAGATGCTTGGTCTGAGGTAGGGTGTAAGAGGATGGTGGCACTGGAGGCCAAGGGATTGTTGTCTGGGGCAAGTCAAGAAAGAGGGGCATCACATCACACCAAGGATTTTTTTATCTGAGTAGAGTATGGGAGGGGGTACCAATGGACACCAGGGACTGCTTGGTACACGGGGGGGGGGGTAGTGACGATATTCATGCCACTGTATAAGCACTGGTGAGTGAGTATTTTATGTACCTAGAAAGAGAGTGCCAAAGTTAGGGCAATTTCAACATTGCATTGCACAGTTGATCAAAACCTGAATTACACCATGCCACAGATTCACCAAGTCTCAGGGTAACTGTTTTCCCCTAGCATTGCATTCACTTACTTTTGTGGAGTTAAGGGTCAGTCTAACTGATGCTCTAATATAGTTTTTTCATAATGAATATGTAGTGCATGTGTAATTGCCAATGCAATCTAAAGTGAAAACAAAGCATGACATGCTTTTTTTCTTTGGAATAAATAAGGAACAAGGTAATTATTTTCTAATAACTAATAAACATATGTATGAGTAGTTGTTATGCTGCAGATCACAAGTGCGTCTTGACCTAATCCTCCCCACAGCATGTCTAGTAAATTTAATGAGCATTTGCCAACTATGAAGTCATTAATGTTCAAAGAGCAGGATCAAGTCCCAGAGCCCACGCGGTCTGCATTGTGAGTGTTACTGTGAGTGTTATAAGTAAATCTATGGCCCAGATAGTCAAAACATTTCTCATGCTATTTGGTTCCTCCAGCAAATGCACTTTTTATGTAGGCAACTGGCTTTCTGGAACTGCTGGTGATGTAACCAGAAGTTGAAGCAATGGTAAATTCTTGGAGTGCCCTAGAAATTCTGGCCAAACATTTCTGTGTCAGAAAGTATTTCAAAATTTGCAAGATGAACCGGACTGAATATGCAAATGTTTTGAGTATCTGGCCCTGCATCTAATATTAAAATATAAATAACAGAACACAAACCCATCAGTTTAATACCTCCACTGGTAAGCAACACATATTTTTTAATTCCTTGATCGGGTAATGTTAAAATGCCTTAAGTAGGCTTCCAGAATGGGAACAGAGGCTAAACACATGAGGACAAGGATTCTGAACTTCAGGAGGGTGGATTTTAAAGAAATGAAGGCTGCCTCAGAAACTGCCTTGGGGTGGGGATTGCCAGGGAAGGGAGGAGGCAAAGTGGGCAAAAATAAGGGATGGTATAAATAAACAAATAAACCAACCAACCTCTGCATGAATGAAGTGAGCAAAAGCAGAAGGAAAAAGAGACTGTTATGGTTTTCTAAGGAAGTGGCAAAAGCAGTGAAGGAAAAAAGGTGGCATTCCAGAGGTATAAAGAGGACAGGAGGGGTATACCTAGTCAAGTAGATGGAAGCAAGCAAAGCAGTGAGAGGAGCAAAGGCACAGACAGAAGAAAGAATAACCAAGGGGGTCACTAAGAGGATAAGGCTTTCTTCAGATGCAAAAGTGAGAAGAGGAAAACAAGGGGAAGAATAGTAAGGACTAGAAGGGTGGAGGGGGAAGACTGCTCAGAAGAAAACCAAGAAAAAGCAGACATCTTGAAAAGGTACTTCTTCTGTTCAGCCTTCAGAGTGGGGTGAGGTGGGGGATGAACCACCAGGAAGTAACAAGAACAGGTAGACACAAGTCCATTTTCAGAAGAAGAATCCAGAAGGGACTTGCAATTCTGAAGGTGGACAAAGCTATGGAACCAGATGGGATACATCTAAGGGTTCTAAAGGAACTCAAGGAGGTGCTTGCTGCCCCACTGACAGCCCTGTTCATCAGCTCACTGGAAACAGGCATGGTTTGGGAGGTCTGTAGAAGAGCTGACGTGTTTCATCTACATAAGTGCAGCAGCAGGGAGGAGGCTAGCAACTATAGGCCAGTCCATCTTACATCAGTGGTGGGGAAATTAATAGAATCCCTGCCAAAGGAAAGACTGGTTGAGTGTCTTGAATCCAATGCTCTGCAAGACCTCAGGCAACACAGATTCATGGGGGGTCATGCCAAATTAATCTGATGGATTTCTTTGACTGGGTGACCAGGGAAATAGATCAAGGGAAGGCAGTGGACATGGTCTAACTAGGCTTCAGAAAGGCCTTCGACACCATGTCATGCAGGAGATCAATAAAGAAACTAAGTAGCCCGGGGGGTGGGATCTAAAGAGACCAACTAGGTTAGAAACTAGTGAATGGATAGAAGACAGAGGGTGGTGGTAAACAGCATTCAATACAGGGACCAGTCCTCTTCATTGTCTTCTTAAGTGACATTGCTGAGAAACTGGAAGGGAAGGTATGTGTTTTTGCAAATGATACCAAAATCTGCAATGGGGTAGACACTTACAAGGGGTGGAGAGAATGAGAAGTGAGCTGATGAAACTCAAGGAGTGATCTAAAGTACGGCAGTTAGGGTTCAATGAAAAAAAGTACATGGGGTGCAAAAGGAAGGGTATATCTAGCAGAAGGAGGGAGACAGTGTTGCCACTGTATTGCTCACTGGTGAGACCTCTGTCTCAAATAGGACACAGACAGGACTGAGGCAATCCAGATGAGGGTAACTAAAATGGTGCTATGGCTGCACGAGAAGCCCCATGAGGTGAGACTGAGGAATATCCACATATACACCCTGGAAGAGAGGAGAGCAAGATGTGATATGGTAGAGACCAGCAAGTACCTCACAGTGTTAAACTGGGCACAGTAGGTAAGTCTCTTTCAAAAGCAAAGGACCACCAGGACCAGGAGGGATGCAATGAGCTGGAGGGGGGGATGTTTAAGAGAGATGTGAGGAAATATTTCTTCACTGAAACAGTGGCAGATGGCAAGAACAGACTGCCAGCAAAAGTGGTGGAGGCAAAAACAGTATGGAGGGGCTTCAAGCATGTGTGGTATAGACATAAGGGTGTATTATAAAACATGCAGGGAGGAGAAGGGTCATCAGAGATCAGTTAGGATCAGCAGAGACAGATTATGCAGGGAATATCTATGCAGACTCAGTGGACCAAATAGTCCTTTTCTGCTAACAAATTCTATGTTTCTGTGTTGTCTGCATCCTTTTGTTGTTCATTTATTTATTGAAAACTTCAGAGAATACCTTTGAGTATCATTTACAAAGGTTCCATGTCAAATACATTGGGTCCTATGCACTATCAAGCAGGAACTGCGCACCGGAGGCACATATCACACATACGGAACTCCACACCTGTGGACAGGTGCACACCTGGCAGCATTCACGAGCGCTGGCCACATGTCCACGGCCCTACCAGCTTGCAGGTTCATGTGAGGTGGACAGGGGTGGGAGCTGCAGTCCCAGGTCTTACAGTGGATCCTTTACATGGGAGGGCACTCATTGGCTGTGCACCCCTACGGATGTTGTATGTCCGGTGGCCATGGAGATGTGTGGAGGGAAATGCTGCTGGCCATCCAAAGCCATGGCACTGACCAACCAGTGAAGGGACAGGGGTGCTGCGGGGGTGTGGGGGAGTTCATGTCTATGGGGCAGGGCTGTGATGGGGGAGTATTGCACAGACACAGGGCTGTGGCATCAGTGTGTGGTATGGGGGGGTTGTTACTGCAGTCTGGACAGGGAAGGGGCACTGCTGCAGGTGTGTGTGTGGGGGCATGCAGGATATTGATGTTGGGGCATAGGGCTGCCACTACCATCCTGGATCGTGCGGGGTCTTGAGTGTGCACAGGTGCATATGGGAGTTACAGTAGGATCCTCCCTGCTGTAACCTGCACCCTTCTCTTCACTCCTGTGGGCAGCATTATGTGCCTTAGTGCATGGCATGTAGTGCTGGCATGCCCCTCGCCCACTCCAGTGCATTGCTGTCTGTGCTGACAGGGGATTGGGTGCATAGGGGCTGCACACCCCGGTAAGTGAATCCTGTGCTGGGGATGCAGCAGGTGTGGAGTGGCTACATGCCACCGATATGCAGTGTGTAGCCACTCTGCCCTTTAGTGCATAGAGCCCATTGTCACAGAAACATTGCAAGTACAGTATAATAAGCAGTTCCAGAGGAAATGCAATTGAGTCAGGCTCAAAGCACTTAAGACCGATCAGTTACATACAGTTTTGGAAAAAACCATCAGATTGCTGTATAAAAAGTCACAGGTCATGTACAGAGAAAAAAAATAAATAAAACAGTTTAACAGTTATAATTGTAATGGACTGCATGGCCAGACTGCAAAGAAATCTTAAACTGATTAGTCTTGGGGAGATTCAGCGGAGTTATCATATAGTTCTTTTAACCAGTTAGCAGCCCTGACAGCAAATGAACGTTGCCCTGCTGAGTACACCAGAAAGGAGGCTTAAGGGCATTCCTGGCCATATTCCTGGTGTTGTATTAATTGGAGATGGTATGGAAACAATTTGTTAAAGCAGAGGGTGTTAGGCCCAGGAATACCGTTTTGGCTAATAAACAGGTCTGGAGCTTTGTTCTGCTGGGTAACTATAGCTAGTTAGTGGGTGTGTAAAGGGTACAACTATGAGTGTGGTTATCTGCACCAAGTACAGAGTGGCATGCCTTATTACAGGTCAGCTTTACTCTGTTTAGCACAGTGTCACAAGCAGCTGCATAGACAGGGAGCCCATAATCTGTAAGTGACAGAATGGAGCTGGCTCCAATAAGGCAACTAATATTGTCAGTGAGACTGTTCTGGTTACAGTACAGGGCACGTGGTCTTCTGTTAACTATGGCCACTAAATTGTCAATATGGGAGGGCAAAAAAGATACACGTCATCCAGAGTTACTTCAAGGTATTTCAAGGTCTCCACCTGTTCAAGCTTTTATCCCATTATATTGTTCATTAATAACAGGGAAAGAGAAAAAAGTAGCCCTAAGTAGGCTTCCAAGATGTTGACTACATCTTTTTGGTACTGTTCATCAATAACAAGGAAAGAGAAAAAAAAAATAGTCAATGAACGAATGGCAGATCTAACTGTTGATCAGATGTTTTTCTTGTTCTCAAGTATTGATGTATTGAAGATAGGAATACTTCTACAGAATATACTTGCTCTAGACATTTGTTTGTCCAGGGTCTATCATCAATCATTTTTTGTGACCAAGCACTGTATCTAATATTATAAACTGCCAATGCTGAGTTTAGCCAATTAACACTGATAATCATCTTACAAGTGAAGTTCTGTTATGACCATGAAAGGTTCTTTCATTCTTGACTTGTAGAAGTGGAACATTCCCACTTATGGAACAGGGTTTTAAAATAGAAATATGGAATCTGTTGATAGAAAAGAGCAATCGACTCATTGTGTCCTCCCATTCCTACCTTACTAATGTTGCATAAAAGAGCCTTAGATGTTCTTCATCCTCTCCTTCACTTCTTTCTTTGTTGTGCGATCTTTACCAGCCCTTGTATCTCTCTCACCCTCTTTTGAGTCCCCTCAGTGATTTTTGCACACACCATCTCCTCGGCCAGTCTATTCCAACCCCCCATCCACCCTCTCCATGAAAAACACATCTTGCCGGTATTTCTCTTGAACTTGCCTCCTGCTAGCTTCATGGAGTTACTGCTGGTGTTTGTATTCCCACTCAGACTGAACAATACCCTGCTATCCAGTTTATTTACCCCATGGAGGTATGTGTATGGTTTAATCATGTCCCGTCTCTCCTTTCTCGCCTCAAGCATGTACACATTCAGGTGAAAAGAGACTTTTATTTAAAAAAAAATGTGTTTTTAGACCTAGATGTTTTAAATCAATAAAATCTGATAATGTATTTATTTATAGGAGCACTGAGCAGCACTGATACGGCTGTTAGCATCTCCTCCTGCATCCTTAGGGTCCTAGAAGTGCTCACCTTCAGTTCAGAGTTCTTTCACCCTGAGAAAGCACAATGAGACTCCCTTATATCCATAACAGCACTTCCAGCTCTCCTACAAGCATACAGTATATGGTCACTCCTTGTGGTACTGGTAGTAGATAATTTATTGTTCAACATAAGACATTACAATTGTAGAAAAAAAAATACATAAATATAAACATTTGGGTCAGGTTAAGCAATGGATGGTTCTGACGCCATACATTTTGCTTACCTGTCTTTTCCATTGTATACCTACTACCAATACTGTGAAATGTTCTGATTGAACTCCTTTGCCTGTCTATTATAGCATACTGTATTGTCTTTGACCTTGTAACCTCCCGAGTCATGTCTAAAAATAGTAATTTGTTGGCTAGCACACCTACCTGGTCAACAAAAACTAAATAAATAAAAAATGACACATATGAAGCTACAAGATGCTAAATATATTGGATTGACACATGCCATGTCATAATATGTATCTTAGGTATAAAATGCACCTGTATCACTTGATAATTTACACTTCTGTTTTAAAATGCCATTGAAGAAATAACTCAGTCTAACCATTCTTACAGCTAGTGTCATATGGCGTTGGAACCATCCATTGCTTAACCTGACCCAAAATGGCCACACAAGGTACAATGAGTTAATACATTCTTGACGTATGTTTTAAAAAGTGAACACACCAACATCTGGCTATTTAATATCATATGCCCCAGTATTCTGGCCAACTATTTGGCCATTAGTTGATTATAATTTGTGAAGATCAAAACAATATGCACCAAGTCTTCTAGACACCTGTAACCACAAGAACATAACACAATTTAGGGATCTATTAGGATCTTTGTTATATATTTTTTCTAGAACTTTCCCTGGGAAGATCCCAAATGAAAAACTGTGTTAGAATAGTCCTTTTAGTAGGGTCTGTTATTAAATAATCTTTGATCATTGTATCTTTAATTAAATGGTTAAGTATAGGATGAAATCTGTCATTCTTTAACTTAGACCTGGCTCCTTGTAGGTTTATATCTAATAGCCTAGATTTTATCAGTACACTATAGGACTCTGAAATAGTAACTCCTTGGATTGCCAAACCCCATAAGGAATTATATCCTATTTTAATAAGCATGTCTCTAACAAATACAAGCCATTTTGAATTGCATATTTTTTGAAGAAGCAACATCATTGTTTCTTTCAAACAACTTAATGCAAGCTCTTGAGTGTGTTGAAGATGAAGCCAGTAATTGATTAATCTCCAAGTGGCCAAGACCTTAACTGAAGGTTGCCCTAATTCTAGCCATAGACTAAACCTAGAGACTGATTTCGGCAGTGATAATAATCTTCTATAGAAAAAATGTAGAGGCTTCTTTACATTATGTCCAATATTATAATCCCAAACTTCAGTACTATATAGGTATTGCTCAAAAGTTCTAGCATTTAGAACTTTGAGTGCTGCCTACACTGTCTTACCACCATATTTTGTGTTACATCTGAGTATGCTAACATAAGCCTGTTTGGCCTTATTTTGAATAGCTGTAGCTTGTTGTGTCCAAGTTAAATGGTTGTTGATGACCAAGTCTAAATAAGCATATTCTTTCACCACTTCTTATATTGTACTCCCAATTCTAATTTTGGTTGAATTTCCAGAGAACAACAAGAGGAAGGAGGTGCTGTTAGAACTATACTACTCTACTGGACTAAAGAACTATAACTCTATTACTGGGGACTTCAATTTAAGGTAAAACAAACAAACAAAAAAAAGAGTTTGCTTGTCTGAGTTGGGTGAAGGAATTGTTATCTGTGCAATTAGTTAGGTGAACAAACAAACTGTTAATTAGGGGGAGTGGCTTAGAGAGAAGGAAGCCAGGTGTTTGCATTTAAAAACTGACCTAGATAGCTTGTGGCAGAGAACAGCAAGAGGAAGGAAGTGCTATTATTTTATTTATTTTATTTATTTATTTGTACATCAGTTTACAACCTTTGAGCCAGAGGCTCATTTCCAAAGGTACCTTGTCACATAGAGGACAAATACATTACAACATTTTGTTACATCTTTGTGGTTACAGATTTGGCAATCACATGCTGTTATTTCTTTGTTACATCATTGAGGTTACAGGTTTGGCAATCACATGCTGTTACAGTTATTAGGATAGGGAGAAACCAATTAAACATACTTTGGCATAAACATACATGCGGTACTGTGCAGAGACAGCAGGTGGTAATAGTGCAGTGGGCTATGGGACGTGGTTGGTGATTGGTGGGGTGAGGAGCCGCTCAGTGAGCTTTGTCAGTGAATAGTGAGCTAGGTCACCTTAGAGACAAGTGCAGCTATGCGTGTTAAGCAGCTGGCTCCAAAGTGCAGTTTTGAAGCAGGAGATCGTGGGGGTATCAGAGATGGAGGTAGGGAGTGTGTTATACCAGGAGGGAGCTCTGTAACAGAAGGACCTTTGTCCATGGGTGGTCCTGGACCTAGGGACCAGTAGAGTGGCCTTGCAGGAGGTTCGAGTTTGAACTAAGGGTTGTGCTAGGTGGATGGAGGCTGTCAGCCCGGGCGGGGATAGCCCAAGAAGAGTTTTTTTCATTATGAGGCAGGTTTGGTATCTGAGTCGTTCATCCAGGTTAAGCAGCATTGCCATGTCATATAGCTGGCAAGTATGTGTTATCCTGGGGGACCTCGTAATTAACCTACAGGCCTTATTCATGGTGAGGCAGATTTTATTGAGGGCGGTTGAGTCCGCAGCACCATAAACTGGCAGGCCATAGTCCCCAAGGGACATTATTGAGGATGTGACTGCTAGTCGGAGGGGGTGGGGGGAAGAAATTTTTGTAGCGGTATAGGATACCTAGCCGCACATTGGTAGCTGAGGCAAGAGCATCAATGTGGTTATGGTATGTGAGAGCTGAATCAAATGAAACCCTGAGGTACTTATACGAGCGGACTTGTTCGAGAGGATGTTTGGAACTAGGGAGGATGTGGAGTGGGAAGTTGCTGGCTTTGTTTTGGGGATGGGCAAAGGGCATAGTTTTTGTGTTTTTGAGATTGATTACAAGTGTATGCTCTTTAAACCAGGTTTCAGCATCATTAAATGATAGTTGCAAGGTGTCCTGTAGGGAGATGGGGTTTCGGTGGGTGGCAAAGATGATGGCATCATCTGCATACAGCAGAATTTTACCAGTGCATGCATTGGGCAGGGTGTTGAGGTAGATCGAGAAGAGTAGAGGTCCTAGGATGCAACCCTGGGGAACACCTGAGTGGATGGGACATGTTTTGGAAAAGGTCCCATTAATTTTAACACACTGGGAGTGGGCAGATAGGTAGCTGGAGCACCAGGAGACTGGCCCAGTGGTGAAGCCGGTGTGGCTGAGGGCATCCAGCAGGAGGGGGTTGGAGACAGTGTCGAAGGCCTTTGAGAGGTCAATGAACACTGCCCCAGCTAGTGAGCCAGAGTCCAGGGAGGAGTGTAGAAAATTTGAAAACTCTATGAGGGCAGTGCTGGTAATGTGACCTGCAGGAAACCGTGCTGTTCTGGGCAGAGGATGTTGTGTTTGGTCAGGTAATCAGTAATTTGAGTGGCCACCAGTTTTTCTAAGGCTTTGGAGATGGGTGAGAGGATGGAGATAGGCTGGTAGTTCCCAGCTGTGGTCCTGTCACCTCCTTTGTGTATGGGTGTAACTGTGGCAGTTTTCCAGGCTGAGGGGAATTGCCCCAGGCAGAGGGATTTATTGAGAAGGCTAGTGAGTGGAGCAAGGACCTGATCCAGCACCCGACGGAGGATACTGGGGTCCAGGGAGTCGCTACCAGTACTATTGCTCTTTAGTGCTTTAATCAGTTGGGGTCTGACTTCCTGGGCAGTTACCCTGCATAAGTGGAAACTAGGGAGTTGGATGACTGGGGCAGGTAGGGAGGGAGAAGGTCAAAGAAATCGCTAGGGAGGACCGAACTAAGGTCCGTGAAGGATGAGTTGAGGAAGTTGGCTATGCAGGCAGGGTCAGTAGAGACAGAGCCATCAATGGTGATCTGGGAGGGAGGGGGGGATCGCGCACTCCCATTTAGTTGTTTAATGTTGTCCCAGAGTGTTCTTGCACTCCCCCAGGAGGAGGTGAGAGTGGCCTGGTAGTGATCGGCCTTTGCTTTTCTGATGGCCCAGGTGCATTTGTTTCTTGCAGCATTGTATGCCTGTCTGTCTGCCATCCAGCCTGTTTCTGTGGCCAGGTGCCATAGGTTATCCCTGTGCTTGAGCAGTTGAAGCAGGGCAGGGGTAACCCAGGGTGCATTACGTACTTTGGTTCGGACTTCCGCTAGGGGTGCAAAAATGTCACAGGCTTTGTTGAAGGTTTGGGAAGAAAAGGTTAGGGCAGTATCTATATCAGGGGTGTAGTGTATGGGTGACCAGTTAATTTGGGCAAGAAGTTGCTTAAGGCTTTTTAGTCCACCTGGTCTGAGGCGCTGACATAGTGTGGAATGGGCCATGGGTTTGGGTGTGGAGGTCACCCAATGGAAAAGGATAGGGGAGTGGTCACTAAGTGAGTCAGGAAGGACCTGGATATCATGGATTTGTTTAGGGTGGTTGGTGATGACCACATCTAGAAGGGTGCTGGTACCTCTCTTTGTGCTTACTCTGGTGGGTTGGGAAATGAGTTGAATCAGATCTATAGCTGCGAAAGAGTCCCAGGTGATGGAGGAGGATGTGCTGAGCCAGTTCACGTTCAGGTCACCCACCAGGATTTGGTCAGCTTTATGATGTAGGGTTGTAAGATAATCTGTTAACAAAACCTACTCTACTGGGACTAAAGAACTAGAACTCAATTACTGGGAACTTCAATTTAAGGTAAAAGCAAACAAAAAAAGAATGTGTTTGTCTGAGTTGGGTGAAGGAATTGTTATCTGTGCAGTTAGCTAGATGAAGAAAAAAATGGTGAATTATGGTGAATTATGGTAAAGAACTGTTATCTGTGCAGTTAGCTAGGTGAAGAAGCAAACTGTTAATTAGGGGGAGTGGCTTAGAGAGAAGAAAGCCAGGTGTTTGCATTTGAAAACTGACCTAGATAGCTTATGGCTGAGAACAGCAAGAGGAAGGAAGTGCTGTTAGAACTATACTACTCTACTGCGACTATATTGCCCTCATCCCTCCCTTCCACACCCCCCACCCTTAGCCAGTTCTACTTTTACAGGCACAGGACTTGACTAACAACAGGAACTTCCTGTTTGGGAGCAGGAAGGGAGTGATCACAGAGGCACAAAAGAATCACCAACCTAGAAGGAAAAGAGTAGCTCTCTATTACCCTCTAACTGCTGGAGGTCTGACTCTGACAAGTAAGAAGGAGACTACTGAGGAATATAGGAACTTACAGTCCCAGAACAAGAAGATCAGGAGCTTTAAGGGCATGGAGGCAGTAGGAATATATATATTTATCTATCTATCTATCTATCTATCTATCTATATATATATATCAATAAATAAATAAATTAAATAAACAGAGAGAGGAAAGAGTAAGTATACATAACAACAGTTAAGGGACCACAAATAAAGACATGATGGGAGTGGTGCAGTGCAGTGGCTGTGGAGCAGCAGTCTTCCGGGAATTGTTCTGAAGGATGCATTGTTGTCTTATCTGTAGGCACCTCTCTTGGTGAGGGAGGAGGAGGTTGCTCAGCTCCAGGCTAAGTTGGCCAGGATTCAGGAGGCCTCCTTTCCAACCCAGGGACCACCAGGGCCACTGCCACTGCCTCAGAGGCTGCCAAGAATGAGGAGCAGTTGGACTACAGTGGGCTCAGGGAGGGGGAGGGTGATGGAATAGAGGCATATCCCTCCAGTTGTACCTCTCCACAATTCATATGCCATTCTGGAAGAGTGTGGTTCCTCTATGGAGATACCTGCAGTGGAGACCAAGGAGGATGCTGGGAACCTCCACAAAGAAGACCCACAGGAGAGTGGCATGGGACCCCACAGGGGAAGGAAACAACTCCTGGTGGGGGACTCCATTATTAGGAGGGTAGAACTGGGGGGGAGGGGAGAGGGAGGTAAGGGGCCTGCCTGGTGCCATGGCTTGGAGGGACAGGGAGCGAACCTTCAGGATCACGGGAGCAGCTGCACGGAGGAGGGAGCTGGATGTCATTGTCCATCTAGAGACAAATGACCTGGCTGGGAAAGGGATTGGAGCAGTGCAGAAGGAGTTTGTGGAGTTGGGGAGGGCCTTAGACAAGCAGCACACATGGTAACCTTCCCGGAGGTGCTGCCTGTCTATGATATGGGGGAGGCTAGAGTACTCCACACAATGGGATTCAATCAGTGGTTGAAAAACTGGAGCAAAGCTCAGGGTTTCAGCTTCATTGGGGACTGGAGCTCCACCTGGAGGGATACAGGCCTATACTGGTGTGTTGGTCTGCATCTGTCCAGGAGGGGAACCAGGATCCTAGGTGATAGGTTTAAATGCTTCATTGGCAAGCATTTAAATTAGCCAAGGGAAAGGCACTGAAAAGGAGCAGGAAAATCATTGCCCCTCCCCCCCAAAAAAATCAGGGTAGTTAGTGAGGTAAACATCAAGATAGAGCAGTCGATAGGGAGAAGGGCAGGGGTAAATGGAGAAAATGACAAAGGCAGTAAGGACAGGGATGGGGCAGAAAGGTATAAGGCCATCAAAAAATGGAGGGCAATGAGTAGCAATGCTCATAGTCTAGGTAACAAGCTCCTGGAACTGGTGGCCTTGATAGAAGAGGGATGCCTGGATATCATGGCAGTCATAGAAACATGATACACACAGAACCATGACTGGGATGTCAACACACCAGGGTACACGATCTACAGGAGGGACAGGAAGGGTAGAAGAGGAGGAGGAGTAGTTCTCTATGTAAGGGAAGGGATCAAAGCAATGGAGCTAAAGGGTAAGCAGGGAGGAGAGGAGGCACTGTGGGTCACCCTGGAGACTGGAAATGGCACCACAATCCTCACAGGGGTTGTATACAGACCCCCGTCTCAGGGGGAGGAAATGGACAAAGAAATGATAGAAGGCATCCTTAGGATGGCAGAGAAAGGGGATATATTGCTGATGGGGACCTGAATATGCCAGATGTTAAGTGGAGCACCTTTGCTGCAGCCACATCCAAGAGCAGGGCCATTCTCGATGCCCTACAGGGGCATGCCTCAGACAGCTAGTTTTGGAACACACTCTAGAGGGAGCAATCTTAGACCTGGTACTCTTGAATTGGGACGGAGAGAAGATCTCAGATCTAGAAGTGAGTTGCCATCTGGGAACAAGTGACCACCAAACAGTGTGGTTCACGATAAACTTAGCTGTAGAGTCAAGCCATACAAAAGTGAAGGTACTGGACTTAAGGAGGGCTGCATTTGTCAAAATGGGAGAGTGCCTTAGAAAAGCACTGGCAAACAGGCAAGAAGGTGGGGTGGAGCAACAATGGGAAAACATCAAAACTGCTATCACAGAGGCAACAAGCCTTTGTGTGGCGCAAATAAACAAATCAAAATGAAAGAAAAAAAACACTATGGCTCTCAAAAGAAGTGGCAGGAAAGATTAGGGAGAAGAAGATAGCATTCAGGACGTATAAGGAAATACAGAAGGAGCAGGATGGAGAACTGTACCAGTTAAAGCAGAAGGAAGCAGGTAAGGCAGTCAGAAAAGCAAAGGCCCCAAACAAGGAAAAGATAGCCAACTCGGTTAAGAAAGGGGATAAAACCTTTTGTAGGTACATTAGGGAGCAAAGAAAGACTAAGGCAGGAATACTGAGGCTGAATAAAGAGGAGGGTGGTTGGGCAGAGAGGGACAGTGAAAAAGCAGGGATACTGAACAAATATTTCTGCTCAGTATTCACCAAGGAAGAGGAGGGGAAGGTACCTAATCCAGTCAACAGAAGCACTCTGGATAGGGGATTGATGTTAGTTCTTTCACAGAAGAAAGGGTTCTGAATGAACTCCTAAACTGAAGGTGGATAAAGCAATTGGGCCTGATGGGATTCACCCCAGAATACTAAAAGAACTAAGGGGATAACTAATAACACCACGACAACCCTTTTTAACAAATCATGGGAGGATGGTGTGGTACCTGAGGACTGGAGGAGGGCAGATTTGATTACTCTTCACAAAAGTGGGAGCAAGACAGAGACAGGCCTGTCAGGTTGATCTCAGTGGTAGGGAAAATGATGGAATCACTTCTGAAGGAAATCATTGTTGAGTACCTAGAGACCAGTGGGGCATGGGACCCAAGACAGCATGGATTCATAGCAGGAAGGTCATGTCAGATGAATCTAATTGATTTCTTTGACTGGGTGACCAAAGTAGTAGACCAGGGAGGGGCTGTAGACATGGCCTACCTCGACTTTAGCAAGGCATTCAACACAGTCTCACATAAAAGATTAATAAACAAATTAGCCAGCCTGGGAGTGGGTCACAGGGTGGTAGCCTGGGTAAAACATTGGCTGGACAACAGGACACAGAGGGTAATAGTAAACAGAGTCCACAGTGAAGAAAGGGGGATTACTAGTGGGGTACCACAGGGTTCAGTACTGGGTCTGGTCCTTTTTAATGTCTTTATAAGTGACATTGCAGAAGGACTGAAGGGAAAAGTATGTCTCTTTGCAGACAACACAAAGATCTGCAACAGCGTTGGTACACAAGGTGGAGTGAAAAGGATGAGAAGGAACTTGGCAAGGTTGGAGGAATGGTCAAATGTATAGCAGCTTAGATTCAATGCAAAGAAGTGCAAAGTAATTCATCTGGGAAACAAAAACTCAGGGGATGAGTACACAATGGGCGGTGAGATACTGACAACAACAAAAATCGAAAGGGACTGGGGGTAGTTTTATCAGATGACCTAAAGGTGGGCAAGCAATGTGAGAAGGCAGTAAGGAGGGCTGGGGGGGTCCTCAGATGCATAGGGAGAGGCATCTACAGTAGAAAACAGGAAGTTGTTATCCCTCTGTACAGACAAGATCTCCTTCAACCCTACCGCCCTCTCCGCTCACTTCACTCTGCTGATGAGGGATTTCTAGAGATTCCCAGGGTCGGTCTTCAGTCATCTGGGGTCACAGCTTTTGCTTTTATGGCCCCGACCCTGTGGAACTCTCTAACTTGTTGGATTCGAGAATGCCTGTCCACAGAGTCCTTTAAGGCAGCGTTAAAAACATATTTGTTTGAACAAGCTTTTATTGAATAGATCATTCTGTTTTTTTACTGTTTTTAAGATTTATATTTACGTTTTTATTGCTGATTGTTTTTATTATGTATGTGCACTTTGATTATTGAAAAGCGCAATATAAATACATTTGATTTGAGTTGGTAAGACCACATATGGAGTACTGCGTGCAGTTCTGGAGACCCCATCTCCGCAAAGACATAGACAGGATGGAAGCTGTCCAGAGGAGGGCAACCAAAATGGTGCAGAGTCTGCACCGGAAGACATATGAAGAAAGACTAAAGGAGCTTAATGTATAGCCTTGAGGAAAGGAGGAAGAGGGGGACATGATAGAAACTTTCAAGTACCACAAGGGAATCAACAAAGTCCAATAGGGTAGCATCTTGCAGAAAAAGAGATGTGTAAGAACAAGGGGGTACAATTTGAAAATAGAGGGGGAATGGCTCAGAGGTAATGTGAGGAAGCATTTCTTCATGGAGAGAGTTGTAGATGCATGCAACAGCCTTCCTGATGAGGTAGTGGAGTCAAAAACAGTGGAGGAAATCAAGAATGCATTGAACAGACATACGGTAATTCTAGTGGGGGGTAGGAGGAAGTAGGCTTTTGGTTAACTAGGATCTACAGCTTATCCATTAGGTAGGGAAATGGTCAGACTAGGTGGGCCAAGCGGTCCTTATCTGCCATCAAATTCTATGTTTCTATGTTACAGTATTTGATATTATTTTTTTTAATAAAAATTTTACTTTCATCACAATTAATTTTTAAATCTCTATTGAGACAGTAATTTGTCAGTTTATCCAATTATGTCTGCAAACCATGTTGTGTTAGGGAGATTAAAACAAGCTAGTCAGCATAGGCCAATACTGGACAGGATCGCCTCTCTATTTTAGGGGAGCTACATTCTGTATTATGTAATATAAGTAAAATATTACAAGTAAAAGATTATATATGTATATCTTTACAAAAAACTGCATTAATGTGACACTTAGGGTTTAGGCTAAAAGTAAGAAAATGTGACTTTAGGGTTTTCAACCCTAAAACCCCAATGCTACCCCTAAAGCAAATCAGGGGCGGAGTCTTCTAGGGTTGTTTAAACCTAAAGCTCATTTGCTTGTATACACTCCAGAAACATGCACACCTAATGGGGTGAAATGTATGGTTGACAAACCCTAGGAAGACTCCACTCCTGATTTGCTTTAGGGGTGGCATTGGGGTTTTAGGGTTGGAAATCCTAAAGTCACATTTCCCTACATTTGACACTTTAGCCTCAATCCTAAATGTTGCATTAATGTAGTGTTTTTACAAAGAATTTCCTTCACTTTTGAGATAGTATAATAGTATCCTTATTTTCCTGTTGGAGCACAGGGCCCTCTGGGCTCTGAGGGCCCTGCACTCCAATGCATCCATACTTTTTCAGATAGTGTAATCATATCCTTATTTCTCTGATGGAGCACAGGGCCACCATGCCTCCATATATGTATATGTGTATATATATATATATATATATGTATATATATATATATATATATATATATATATATATATATATATATATATATATATATATATATATACACACAGGCCCTCCATTTGTAGGGACAGAAGCAACCAAATTGTCAACATAGCCTTTCTATCATCCCACCTCATTAACCCAATAGTAAAAATTGTCAAATCTAAGGGAAAACATCATTTGGCACCACTGCAGTGTCATTCTGGGCTAGGGACATGAAAAGACATTCTACACAAGATTTCAAAAAATGACAGCTGTCACATTCATAAGGTGGTGTAAAAAATTGCTATGTTGATAATTTGGGGTTAAAATACTGAAAAATATCAAAGTTACAAACAAGCATAGTGAATTGTCAACGAATGTGCAGAACTTTGCCATTTTTGCACTTTTTCACCCCAAAGGTTCATCATACTCTTCTTATGACTCCACCTCATGAACAAGTATGGTTAAAAATTTGAAATCCAGCCTGCAAAGTGATTTCACCAATCAACTGCAAAATCATCTTTTGGGCAGGATGTGTGAAATGACACCAACATTGTCACCGGTTCCAGCAGCAATACATGTCTCCAGTCTGGGAGTTTATCTTCACCACGGCACCTGCTCTTGTGAGTGAGGGTCTGTGGGGGTATGGGTGTGTGGGATGGTGGGTGCTGAGTGGGAAGTGGGTTGGGGCTGGACTGGCGAGGGACCTTTTTTTTAAAGGCTAAAAAATAGACATTGAGGGACCATTTTCTTTATTACAGGGAAATAAAGCAGCAACATGTCTTGGTAGCTTGGTAGCTCCCCGCAACCTCAAGTATATGCTGTTTCAGTGTAAATGTTTTGAGGAAAACAGAAAAAAAGATGGCAGCCAAATGAAAAAGGATTTCCCTGAAATGAAAAAAAAATGAGGTCAGTATGAACAAGGAATTCATTTTTTATTTCATACAGCTATTTTGAGGTGCATACTGAGCATGCTCAGAACCAATGTACAAACATTTTAAAATTAAATAACTTTGAAACAGATTAATATTTTTTCACCAAACCAGCAAAAGGCACATCTGTGGGTCAGCCCTTTTCCACTCTGAAAATCTGAGACCAAAATTCCAAACTGTATGGGCTGTAGCCAAATTCAAAGAAAATCCCATTCACAGCAACGGGAAAAAACCTACAAAAAATAATCTCTTTTTGTCACTATCCAGGTCTCAGAAACCGCACATTTGACCAGAACAAAACTTGGCACATCTAGAGATCTGCCAAAGGAGACTGTGCATGCAAACGTTCATACAAATCTGTTGAACTGCGAAGATATTTAAGTGCAAAATTTAGTTTTACATAGAAACCCAAGTTCAACCCTAAATATAGTGGTGTATACACATATATAAATATATATATATATAAATATATATATATATATATATTAAAGGCCAAAAACTCTGTTTTACGCATTAGGGTTGTTCCACAGCAACAAAAGTAAGGAAATTCGGTGTTAGGGTTAAGCCCCCTTTGACCCCCGTCCACACCCCCAACCGGCATCAAAGGTGCATGTTGGGGTTGTCAGCTAACTCTCACCCCATCAGATGTGTGAAGAAGCAGAGGCATAGGAGAATGGGGTGAGGAGTTAGGACCGATTAACTGCAACGCGCACCCGATGCCAGTTAGGGGTGTGGTACAGGGGGTCAAAGGGGGCTTTCAACCCTAACACTGAATTTCCTTGCTTTTGTCGCTATGGAACAACCCTAACTAATGCATTAAACAGAGTTTTTTGCCTCTAATTTCCTTCTTTTGAGAATGATAATGAGAAATAGTGAATGTAATGCGGCGGCGGGAGCGCAGGGCTGGTGCCCACAAACACAAATGGTAATACGTATGGTGACGCAAAGCTAAACAGAAAGATAAACAGTACTGTAGACACAAATGGTTAAAATAACACAAATGCAAGTGCAAATGAAAACGCAAAGGAGTAACGACATGGTGCGTGAGAGGAACAGTAAGTGAAACAGGTACGGAACTGCAAGAGCGTAAGGGTAACAATGTAAAGCGTACAGGCTGGTTTTCCCAAAAGCTGCATAGAGAAAGACAGTGAGTACAAAGAATGTATGCATAATAATGGGTCTTGGAGCAGAAAATGAGGAGTTGGAATACTAAATTGCTTGTATCTCAGGAACCATAGGACGTAGAAAACAAATTTAAAAGTCATATGATGTATGACTTTCCTGGCTAGTTTTATGCTTAGCCCCTCTCAGGGAGCTAAGCATTTTTCTGATGAAAAGTCTGTATCTCGCACCGTTTCTGAGATACGGGCCCTGAAAGGCGCGGCGAATGCCGTAATGTTATCCTACAGGAAAAAAGAAAAGTTTGGAGTGCAATAACTTTGGCTCCCTGTAATATTTTTTCAACAAACAACTGAAAGGCATATCTGTGGGATGTTGGCTTTCTTCCTTCCAAATTTCAGCCCAAAAGACCAAATCGTTATTTTGCAGCAGGGCGGCAAAAGATTCCTGTAATGTGGCGGACGTCGTAATGTTATCCTATGGGAAAAAGCATCAACTTTGGAGTGCCATAACTTTGCCACCCCGTAATATTTTTTCACTGAAGCACTGAAAGGCACATCTGTGAGATGTTGTCTGTATTCCCTTCAAATTTCAACCAAAAAGACCAAACCGTTCTTTTGCAGCAGGGTGGCAAAGAATTGCTGTCATTTTGCCATAGCCTGGAAAAGTAGTGTCGCAATTTGCCAAAGCTTTCACGAAAATTTGCGACACTTTCATGAGTGTGACACTACTTTGCGAAGTACTTTTTCCAGAAACTTGAAAAACATATTTCTAGGGTGTTTAACCTCAAAATAAAGACATGTCTAGCTTCCTCAGGGTCCGACTAGGAAAACACAAAAAGAATTGTGTTGCTAGAGGGTCCCAAATTTAAATGTCAAGCATTTTTCTGATCACGAAATGAAAACAAAATGGTGGATTTGCGAAAGTAAAAGGGCCATTTGCGAGAAATTAAAACTGCATTTGCGAAAGTGTTGAACTTTTTAACTTTTCCCATTGACTTATAATGGGAAACCGTTTTTTGAATAACTTTTTAACCGTTTAATATTTTTTCACGAAATCTTCAAAAGGCACATCAGGGACCCTGGCCACACATTCCCTGAAGATTTTGGACCGGTCGCATAAACCGTGCGACCTGTGGAGATGACCAAAGAATTAGAAAACAGCGTAAACGCGCATGCAGATCACGCTTAATAACTCCGCAGCCGTATAACCGAACAGTACAAAACTTGGCAGATCCCAAGATGTATGGTTCTTGATCATGTAATCCAAATTTCAGGCAAATCTGTTCAATGGTTACAAAGTTATTAAGGTGAAAAATTTTAGGTTTAACATGTAAATGGCTGCTCAACCCTAACTATGGTAGCACTACTGTGCTACCATTATATATATAAATATATATATATATAGTTACATATATATATCTTAAAAAAGGTGGGATCCATCACAGGATATATATATATATGTGGGAGCCATCATGCAGCTTTGTTTTACTCTGATATAAATATTAATTTTGCCTGTAAAGTTTTCTTTATTATCATTATCTGATCTTACACCAGTTTTTGCCACAGTACAACCCTGATTGTTTAAGGTTTTTGCCTAATATATCACCCCTTGCTGTGCATAGATTTCCATACTAACATAAAATTTGTTGTACAACAGGTCATAGGCCATAGAGTGCTATTGTACTGTCTTGTGGTACAGTGGCTTTTTAAAGGGACACTTTTCGCATTATATTATTTCTAGCTGGAAACACATATGATTGCTTACCTTCTCTTAAATTAATTTATGTTGCTGTTTGTTTTACCCACCTCATTTCTTACAGGAACTGAAATGCAAGCTAATGATGTAATTATACCCAACCTTGTTTTGAATCCTTGATCTACTCTTACTGCATACTTCCTGAACACTAGGAACACCCCACACAATGCAGCCATCGATGATGCAATAGTCTTCTCTCCACCCACTGCTTCTTAAGTGTCTAGACTGTGTTGGGGTGTTCCCAAGTTCAGAAAATATGCAGTGGAAGTAGATCAAGGAATGTAAACAAACAGGTTTTCATGTGGTGACACCACTATGGTGGGTAGTCTGTTTTTCACTTTCAAAAGAAAAAATGAATTAGAACTAAACTACCAGTTACACGCGCACATCCTGAAGAATGTAAGCTATAAAATAGTTTTTTTTTAAACTAGGGGCTGTTTGAGGTCTAAGGCAGATTGACATTGTCTCTTTAAACTAGAATGGAAACTCATGCCACCTGTCATTTTCTCCCCCACACACTGAACTCAGACTCTCCTCAACACAAAAACATTTGTTGTTACATCATTTAAAAGAAACATAAACCCACCCCTCTTTCAGGTGAGTTTTCAACAGCTGGGTGACAGTGGGTGTCTGCTTTTTTTAGTACTAAACAATTAAACCAAAGATTTCTTGGGAAGTAAAAAGCATACTTCTTTCACTCGGTCCATTTTCTGTGTTAATATCTTTTAGTAGACTGTAGAATTTTTACACAACCAAGCTTTCATGTCCTCCCAGGCTCCTTCATTGGGTGCAGAGAAAACTAACCAGCATTTCAGAATATATAGAACAGGTGTTTCTGGATCCCAGATTATCTAACAAAAGGGAGGGTGCAGAGAAAGCAATGTAATACAATCCAGGTGACTACCAGATGTCATTAAAAGGTGAGAAATCAGACATGCAAATGTTGAGCTACATCAAAAAGGTACTATAACAAAAGAATAGACTGCTGAGGTTAAATAAGCAGGATGTGTAATGCTGTCTGTTAAGAGAGTTTATGAAGCTGTGTCTGAATAGGGGGCTCCTTGAAATCAACCTGAGATTATTGCCCATTCTGGAATTCCTGATTTATGTATCTTTGGGAGTGTATAAAATATCCCTCTTTTTGGATTTTGAATGCTTAAACTGATTCATTGTGATTTAATGGTTCCCTTCTGAAGTTTTCTTTTGGGCCCTCCTGTAATGGCATATAGAATTGTGTATCTGACAGTTGTTTTTCTGCTTCTGTTGTCTATTTTGTATTGTTCATTACTTCAACTGCTCCTCATTTGTCAGCAGACTTGATGGTGATACTGTCATTTTTCTTAGATCTTGAATTGCCCTTCTTTCCTGTGGGCTCAGAATATACAGAATGGTAACAGGCTAACTGAAGAATTTTTACACGGTGGATGAGAGGAGAGCTGATGTAGTCCAAGTTCACAAAAGTGGCAACAGGGGGGAGGATGGCAATTATAGGACAGTCAGCCTGACATCAGTGGTGGGAAAGTTAATGGAATCACTGCTAAAGGAAAAGATTGTGAAATATCTTGAAACAGTGGGTTACAAGACTCAAGGCAACATGGATTCATGGGAGAGGTCAAGTCAAATGAATCTGATAGATTTATTTGATTGGGTGACCAAGGAACTGGAACAGGGTGGAACGCTGGACATGGCCTACCTAGATTTCGTAAGGCCTTCAACACTTTTCCACATAGCAGCCTAGTAAGCAAGCTGGGTAGCTTAGGAGTGGGTCCACAGCTGGTAAACTGGGTAAAAAACTGGTTAGGGAATAGGCAGCAAAGAGTGGTGGTAAATGGAGTTCACTCTGAGGAAGGGAGGATGACCAGTGGGGTGCCTCAGCAATCAGTGCTGGGACCGGTCTTTAATGTCTTTATACATGACATTGCAGAGCAGCTGGAAGAGAAGTTCTGCCTGTTTGCAGATGACACCAATATCTGTAATAGGGTGGACACTCGGGGGGAAGGGGGTGTAGAAAGGATGAGCAGAGACAACTCAGAAAGTGTTCAATGGTGCGGCAGCTGTGTTTCAATGTAAAAAAGTGCAAAATAATTTACTTGGGGCACAGAAACCTAGGGGTGGTGTACAATATGGGTGGAGGGGTATTAACAACCACCAAGCAGGAAAGAGATCTGGGGGTAATCTGATTACCTAATGGGTGGCCAGACAGTGTGACAAGGAAGTTGGGAGGGCTAATGGGATGCTGAGGTGCATAGGGAGGGGTACCAGCAGCAGAAAGAGGGAGGTAGTGTTGCCCTGTGTAGATCACTGGTAAGACCCCACCTAGAGTACTGTATCCAGTCCTGGGAGACCACAAATCCGGAAGGACATAGAGTGGAGGCGGTCCAAATGAAGGCAACTAAAATGGTGCATGGTCTGCATCAGAAGCTGTACAAGGAGAGACTAAAGGACCTCAGTATGTACATCCTGACAGAGAGGAGGAGGAGGAGTAGAAGGATATGGCAGAAGCCTTTAAATACCTTGTGGGGTAACTAAGGTACAGGAGGGAAGTATTTCTTTTTAAAAAGTGCTCAAGAACAAGGGGACATGCTATGCAGCTGGAGAGGGGTACATTTAGGAGAGATGTGAGGAAGCACTTCTTTTATAGAAAGGATGATGGACTCCTGGAACAAGCTTCCAATAAAGGTGGGGGGGAAGGTGAAAACAGTGGTGAGGTTCAACAGTGTATAAGGGAATCTTCAGGGAATGGAAAGGGGGAGGGAGAATGGACCAGAGATAAAGTAGGGTCTGCGGTGATACTGTAAATAGGGAAAAACCAGCAGACTGGGTGAGTCAAGTGGTCCTTATCTGCCGTCTAATTTTATGTTTCTATGTTTCTGCAGGCAAGACCTCCCAGGTCCCGTCATAGGGTGCAGAGAAAATTAACCAGCATTTCAGAATATATACAAGAGTTTGTGGATCCCAGATTGTTTAACAAAGGGGAAGGTGTAGAGGAAACAATTTAATACAATACAGGTGACTACCAAAAAATGCACCTCATGTCATTAGAAAGTAAGAGATCAGACATGCAAATGGTTTACTACATCAAAATGATACCATAACAACACATTTTTATTTTATTTTAGACCATACAGCACACAAAGTATACACAATAATACATGGGCAACCATACATAACTCAGCTGTTCTTCCATATCGAGATTTTGCTCTTGAGGTCCTTACAATGCCATCAGAATGCCCTTGATGGAAACCCAGCTTTTGTTGTGCATGGTTGCCCATGCATTATTCTCTATAGAATGTAAAACCCAAAGAAAGAAGTAGGCCTTGAAAAGCTAACCTGCAGAAATGGTAAAGCTCTGCAGGAAACAGGTGGCATTCTCATGCTAGCACATGTTTATAATCTTCCCAAGCTGTATTCATATGAAGCCTAGTACTTTGCAAAGCTGAAGATTACAGGATCCTAAAGCCGCTACTAGAAAATCAAGGGACTGCAAGAGAGTTCAATAAATCTACAATTCTGAGTCCAAAGGATCGGCTGGAAAAAGACTAAAAACAGGAATCACAGCCTACTGAGCAGTATGCTACAGTACCTCATTACAGGGCAACATAATTAACATTTATTTTTAACATTAATAATGTGACAAGATGAAGATAAATGGTGGTGTCATTTTTCTTGCCTAGTTTCTCTTTTCATAGTGTTTGACTATGCCCCTTTATTCTTTCTAATGTTGCAACAGAATCAGACCAGCAGCAGCTGTACCAGTCACACTGTTTGCTGTAATCTTTTCAACAGCATTGCCTTTTCATGTGCCAGCCTTAGCTCTAGCAAGTTAATGTCTCAAGGGTTGGATTTTCACTGATGTCATGATAGCAATGAACTTAATTTTTTTTTCTCAGCATCTAGGTGAGGATGTACCCCTTCTATCAACCCAGGCTTCCACAAGCACCCCAGCACTATCCCCCAAGTTGCCAATCCAAGAGGACCATGACCTACCTCTCATGGCAGGGTCCCTCAAACAGAAGGACCATATCACCCTTGTGTCCCAGCCAAGTTTAAGGCTGAAATGTTGTTTCAGGAGGAGTGCTCTCTCCTGGATTCCCTGATGTCATTCTGCAGTTAGCCACAGTTTTTTTTTTCCTTTACTTACCCCTCCAAGATGCAGACATGTACTGACATCTTAGGCGATACATGCACCCTCTCATGCATGGCCATGCCAACCTCCACTGAGCCCCAGTCCCTGCTTTGCATAGGAGGGTTAGGTGCACTAACAACCGGCCACTAATGGGTGTCAATATACTGCCGACAGCCTCATCCACCAACCCTGGAAGAGGAGAGGAGAGCAGTTCATTGGCTGCTCATCCTCCTCCCCCCGACTGATCCTCCAGTGCTCTGCGCTCATTCATGAACCCGGGCCACCGGTGCTGCAAGCTGTAACACTACCACATGTGCCAGTGGGATGGCATGACCCTCATTCTTGAGCCTGGGTATATTAGGTTCTGTCTTCCAATCATAATCTCAGTTTCTTCCATTTTGTATACACGACAAAGCTATTTTCAGAATATGTTCCTATCGGTCTCATATTCAAAAGGTTTGCACCAACTAAAGGGGGGAACCATAGTGCTCACTCCAACATTTGGGATGGCATTATTGGCTGCTTTGTGTTGACCCAGTCTCCCTGACAAAGAAGGTCGGGAGTACATAGCTACTGCAGTGATGTGTGGTTAACCTTGATTTTCATGTGGCACGTGTACATATTCCTATGGACTGCTACTCTGAGGCCAAGTTACACTGCCAGCTCCAGTAAACAGTACAAGGGGTAGTGGTCCCAGTTTAGATGCTAGGCCTAGTGAGTAGTGCTATTACAATGTATGGAGCCCCAACACAATTTATCCACCTGTTGTGCAGGAGGGTCAGTGCCTATACTGGGACTGTCATCATTTAAAAGTCCTTTTTGCACTTGTACTTGTGTAGAGCTGCAAAGTTGCCACATTTGTACCTTTTCCTCCTGGTGAGCTGATTTGCCTGGGAACAATTAACGCTGGGGCTGCTCTTTGTTCAGTTTGTGACCGCAGGCGCTCATTGTACCCTTTCAGGCCCAGACACAGTACAGAAGAGCCCAAGCAGCCTGATATGCACCTTCTTTTCATTTACAGCATATTTGCCAAGGACAGCCCTGGTGACATGCAACATTAGATTTTCAGTGTAGTCCCACTTCTAACCATTTCCACAGCTAACACAGCTGGATGGATTGGAATCCTGAGAAGTGGGTTAAGTGAGTTCTTTAAGGTCATCCACTGAGTAGTTGGTGCTGGTGAGTACAAGGGCTCTTTTCAGAGCTTCTGAATCTTGACAGATGTCTCAGTTATAGGTAACGTATATAGATGTGTCTGGAGCCTTTTAAACCTGTTACATCAAGAATCACTGGAACTAGTTTAAGATTTTCCTGCCAGATTTATCTGGTCTCTGATGGTATCTCTTTCTACTTATATGTCAGTTACCTCTTCACATCTAACACAAAATACTTAAACTAATGTGTGAAGCAAGCTGTCTTTGATTGGTTTTCATCAGCTGCTTGACTTTTTTGGGAGAGGGGACCCTATCCTTTATCAGATGGCAATGGCGTGCCTCATGCAACACCACTTATTCATGCTCTGTATGTAAACCTGAGAGGTTCATGATTCTAGTGTTTTCATTCTGTTGCATGAATGTTGTAGTGCAGATAGAGTTTCCAGTGGAAGAGTCCAGTCACTTTATTGTTACTGGGGGCAGAGGCACATAGAGACATAGAAGTTGATGGCAGATAAGGACCGCAAGGCCCATCCAGTCTGCCCATTTTTTTCTACCTTATTAATGTGCCATAGGCCTTTGCTCTGTCAATGGCTTATTTATTCATACTGATCTGTATTGCTTCCTTATCCTATTCCATGCCTGTTTGAAACCCTGCACTGTATTCATATCCACCACTTCCTGAGGTAGGCTGTTCCATGCATCCACCACCGTTCTGTGAAAAAGAACTTCCTCATAGTACCCCTTAATTGGCCTCCCTCTAATCTCATGCTGTGTCCTCTTGTCCTGCTATTTTTCTTACATTGAAACATGTTAGACTCTTTCACCTTGTTAATGCCCTTAAGGTGTTTGAATGTTTCGATCATATCACCTCTCTCCCTCATTTGCTCTAGGGTATACATATTGAGCTCTGTCAATCTGTCCTCATACATTTTCTGATGCAGTCCTTGCGTCATTTTGGGTGCCCTTCTCTGGACTGCCTCCATTTTATTAATATCCTTGTGAAGGTGCGGCCTCAAGTACTGCATGCAGAGGGGCAGTTAAATAGTATACAGAACCACTTCTGTTCCTCAGGTCTTTTTTCAGTCCTTAGTTGGCCACCTCTTTGAGGACCAGCTCTCCTGCCTATCATGTTGAGATGCAGAGATGACATACAGAATTTTAACTGAGGGTATGCAGCAGCTGATCTGGAAACACAGAACAGACCCAAACTCAGGGCTTTATGGTTCAGGACCTGCAAATGTTTTAGACCCCAGAGCAGGGTGATGTGCATGTGCATTTGTGCAATTACACATACATGGAGTAATCACATTATAATTTGTAGACTGACACAAGCATAGGCCTTAGTCACAGGTCTTGGTATTACTTCCTGTGATATCATAGCTTTTATTTGTGTGCCACACCTCATTTTGAAACAACCTGAGAGTAATGTCTTTTGGGAATTCAGAATTAGAATAATCAGACCTCCAAACACCCAAACTGCTGTGCCAGCATGTATGTCTATACAGTAGTTTGAATTCTAAACTCCAACCTGACCAGCAGTCTCCGAAGCTGAACATGTACTCTTTCAAACAGGCAGTAATAGGATGGGTGAACCAGCTGGCAATGTTGAGCTGCTCAGTAGGGTTGTTAATGTATACTTTATACATCCACAATAAATCATCAGCAGTCTAGCACTAAACATTAAAGAATCAACACATGATTCTGACTTGGACATATTCAAGTCGTCTGCATCCATCTGAATAATAATGCCCCACCCCCTCTATATATGCCATATTATGTGGTCATATTTCAAAAAAATAGACTATAACCAGGATTTTCAAAGCCCATAAAACACCAGAAAGGCTCCCAAGAACTTATTTTTATTAATTAGTTTATAGAAATGTTGGCCAAGAAAAATACCCTGCGCTGAGCCTTATTTCCAGATGTGACCTGGGGGAAGGGAGCATGGGATATACAATAGAGGAAAATGCAATATAAAAGTACAGTTGTGCAAAGATGCAGGAGCAAAAGTTGGTAGTAAGATGATGACAGTACGTGTGCAACTATAGTTAATATATAGTGATGAAATAAAAACATTACCTACAATATACCTAAAACATACAATGTATTTACATACTGTACATGTAATGCCACTAAATGCTGATCATTGACAATTTGTGACCAGAGATGGGATGGCAGGGAGCAGGATCATGGGCTAATTATAACCTTATAGTGCATGGTAGAACGTTGTTATAGGTAGAAATTTACCTTTTTATAACAACGTCTTACCATCGATGTGATGTCACAGTGCTGTTGATCCATTGATGGTAAGTCACATCGATGGGTTAACAACTGGGGGCAGTCTGGGCATGCATGCAAATGGATCAGATGGCCTTGAAACAGCCATGGTGGTGAAGGCAGAGCAGTGGCAACATAAAAAAACTGCAGTGAAGAACCGCTTTCTTTTGTGAAAAACCTAAAATGCACCATACATTATAAATATAATGTATGGTACATCGATGGGTAACCGTTTTTTTAACTCATCTCAAGGTTGTCATGGTGACCTAAACCTCTCGAGCTTCGCTCTTGAGGTTTACATGGTCTCCCTGGCAACCTCTCGATGGTTAACAAACCGGTTAACCATCGATGACCATACATTAACCTCTATATAATAACTGGCAGCAACTTTTTCAATGGGCTGAGCCAGTTATAATTTGCCGTTATAACCCACAGGTTATAATGGCAAACACATGCCACCTCAATCAGCTAAGAGCCGTATCCTCATTGGCTCTGCACTCCTCCTGGGTGGGCTAAACCACTGAACAAACATTGCGGCTCTTCATCCCGCGGATTGAGGAGTCGCCAGAGCAAGTCATCTATTCGTTTTTGTTTTTTACTGTTAAAACGAAATGGCATTTTCAGTAGCTTAATACGTATCTGGTTGACCCTACCATTCTGAAGCTGCAGAGTGGAACTCACAAAGGTAGGCGCAATTTGCGATCTTCATTACCACAGCAACCTAAATACAGTGTTTCAGAAATAAAAAAAAAATAAAAAGCTAACAAAACATGAAATAAAAAAATGTGTAAAAAGACTGTCTCTTACAAAGACTATATGTGTGTGTGTGTGTGTCTGCCTGCTTCAGTGAGACAGCAGGAGGAAAACCAAAGTGGAAAGAATTACTGCCCAGCAATTATAAATAATAAGAAAGTGTGCTTACATTTGAAGTTAATGGTTGCTCTCGGTGTAGGATGCTTTAATAAACCCCTCGGGCTTCACCCTCAGGGTTTTTGTAGCATCCCACACCTTGGGCAACCATTAATTTCTCATTAAGCACACTTCCCCATCCATTATTGTATATGTAATTGCCATGGCAGTATCAGAAAAACATTGACATGTAGATGATTATATCAGTTCTGTCCCAACATAAAAAAAAGTAACTGTACAAAGAACATCAATATTTCCCTTTATTTTCTGTTTGAAAGATAAAAAACTAATGACTTGTTGCTAATTGCTCAGTTACCTACAAAATGTAGCTTGGGTATCTGGAATGTGGGAATTAGACTGTAGCATCTTTATAACAATCAAGGCTGATGGCCATTAATCACAGGAGGATATACAAAGGGTAAAAATGTCAATTCTAATCTTTGATTCTTGCACAAATTACTGGATCATAATTTGAGACTCTGCTGTACAAAGCTGTTCATTGGTATTACTGGAGAAAGGAATTGACTATTAAAGGGGAACAGTCAGCGCTTAGAGTCCCACATTCAGCTGTGGGACTGGTCCCAAGTGCAAAAAAAGAAATGTTTTACTTACTGTTAAATGCAGTATAGTAGTTTATTTTAAGATTATTCTGCTTATTCACAAGCTGCCATTTGCTGTAACCAGAAATCCCAGACTTCCCTGCTACAGCTGTCTGAGCTGGGCTGCAGGACTGGGTGATTCAATAGCCTGTGCTGCATGTTACCGTTTTATAAACTCTCAACTTTTGTTTTCTGGTCCCACTGTCCTTCTGGGGATACATACAGTCACAGAACATTATTTAGTGCCCAGAGAATAGCAGGACTGGCAAACATCAGATCTGAGTGTATAAAAGTTCTAACACACACTGCAGACTAATATAAAATGGGTAGGGAAAATCCTGTATTTTGGTTGGTTGCTAGCCATGCATAAGAATTGTCTATATCATAGCATGGCTAGCAACAAGTTCAGGTAACCACAGCCGCATTAAAAACATTAAGTATTAGGAAGCCAAATGGAATGTTCATTTTTAAATCACTGGCATTCTTTTCTCTGTGGTTCGCCGCTAACCACAAACGTGATCAAACCCAACAAATCACACAATCATCAACGCACTTGCTCTCATATCTTAATCTGGCATCTTTCTTTGTAGTAAAAACTATATCTTCTTTTTAAAACCATTCCCATTCTCTGTCCTGTTCTGGATGGGGGCTGCCATCCTGCCTGCTCTCTCGCTTGGTAATGATGTACTTGTTCAGAGTACAGAACCGGCAAACAAAGCAAACATTATTTTACACAATAATTCTGACCCTGGCATCTGCTGGCATGTCAGGGTGGAGTGATTCCATCTGCTTACTTGCTCGCCCACTCATCACAGGTAGTCGCACTTACTAATAAACTGTTTCTCAACCCCCACAACGTAGCCTCTGCCAGCACTTGTTTGTATGCACTCATTGCTTTTAAACATTTCAGGCTGTCACTGATACGCCCTCAAAAATACTGAAAGGCTCTGTATTTTGAAAAAAAATGTGCCTTTTTTGAAAGTGCCACTGTTGTTCAGCCATTCCCTGTCAGTTCCGATGGAAGCCTGCTTTCAAACATGCATCCTCTCTCAGATGTTAGATCATCCTTGGTCTCTCATTTAAAAGCAAGGGGAAAAAAAGACCACGATAACTTATAAACCACACAATGAGAAAGCAGTTTATTTTGGGGGTTGGGGTTGCATATGTGTGTCTCTCTCAGTATGTGGGAGTTGTACACATTAACAAAACTGCTGTCCAGGCTCACATAAAAGAAAACAAAAAAACTACTGCTATGGAGTCCACAGTATGATACAGGTTGATGCAGGCAGAGGAACTATTTTATGTACAGTTTAGACAAATATAATTCTTTTTTACTATGTTAGGCAATTAATTTTAATTTTACATGGATATTAAATGCAGAGTCACATTTTATAAGTGCAATAAGACACTCCAGAGGTGTGAAGTAGACATTTCTACTACACTACCAGGAGCTGAGGGCACTCAGCCTGTGGCTTTGTGCCTCACTACACCCCTGGCCATGCATTAGAAATGTCTAATGCACACCCTCTCGTGTCTTATTGCTTACTTGCATCTCCCAAACCTGCAGCTCAGTTCTGACATCAGCTGCAGGGGACGCTGGCATTTCTGGTTACAGGAAATGTTTGGGTGCCAGCAGACTAGGCATGATACAATCTACTATACTGCAGTAAATAGTCAGTAAAAAGTTATTTTTGAACACAAAGTGAAAATTAGAACCAACCCCATAGTTGGGTGTGGTGATCTTAGTACTGACTGTTTCCCTTTAAACACAGAAGCCTGGAAGACTATTAAATTCTGAGTTGAAGTCTATTTCTTAAGGGTGAAACATATGAACAGATATACTATTAAGCTGGTTTCCCTTTTTCTGTAACACTATTGGCTACATAACTGATACTGATAAAACTGCATCTGTCACTTTGCAGCACAGCAAGTGAGATTAGTAGTGGACTGGATTGGGGATATGGTACAGTATTTTTTTTGAAATTCAAAAAGTTTTATTAAGTTTGCAATTACATCACTTAGATAACAACATGGGTAATGACAGTGCCAATCCCACTCGCTCCCTCCCCCCTACCCCTGCACTCCAATCCCTCCCTTACAACCCCACCCACCCACGGCCCCACGAAAGCACAAGAGGAAGTCATCCCTAAAAATTACATGGAGATATTACATGTTTAGGTGCTATAGGGAGCTAGAGAGCTTAGGTAAACTAATTGAAATATAGTGCATATAGTTTACCCCATTTCTGATTGAATTGAGCCTGATTGTTTCTAATACTCGCAATCATTTTCTCTACCTACAGATAAAATGAGATTTCATGCAGCCATTCTGTGTGGGATAACACTGTTTGGTCTAGCCAATGTTTAAGTACAAGCTTTTTAACAGCCATAGAAATCAGGGCGATATGATATTTCCGTTCTTTAACCCCTATGCCAGACAGGTCCCCCACCAGACATACCCTGGGATTAAATAGCTCACCTAAACCTAGTATTGAGTCCAATCGAGATTGGATAGAGTTCCACAGTGGAGAGACTTTTTCGCATGACCAAAAGACATGTAGTAAAGTCCCATTTTGTTTTCCACATCTAGTGCAGACAGGAGACTGGAGTCAACCCATTTTGGCCAGTTTGACAGGAGTGTAATACATGTTATTGATAATTTGGTATTGCGTGAGTCTTAGCTAGTCTTGGGAATTATATATGTAAAGATCCTTCCATATTGATACCCAATTCATTTCATGATCAGGGAGAAGGGATTCCCAGACTTTGGATCCTTTCAACAGGTTAGGGTAGAACTCTAATAGTAGAAGATTATATATTTGGCAACCCCATGAGGTTGGGTGGCTAAGGTCTGTATGTGGCTAATTAGGGTATCCAGTCCTGAGAAATTAGGGGTAGAACCACATTTCTGCAGTAAAATGTGCCTAAGCTGAAACACTTTAAAAGACTGCAGAGGAGGGATGTGGAATCTAGCTAGAATTTCTGCGACAGAGAAAATCCATTCGGATGAGTAAAAGTCTGTTAACTGGGCTTCTTGAAGCTGGGAGAGCCATTCAGGCAAGAGCGTGGAGTGTCCTATTTTCAAAGACGGGTTACCTATTATTGGTTGTAAAGCATCTTTATCTGGGGACTTATGAGGCAAGGAGCAAAGTTGCCAGAACACTTTGATTGAGATACCTATTACTGAGCCTTTTAACTTATCTGGTAGGAATCTCATAGGAGTGTGAAAGGCTGCTTTAGGGGAAACCTTAGCGGAACTAAATAAATTTGTTTCTATGCTTAACCATGGTGAGGCATAACCAGACTCCGATTGTTGGTGTAAAGGAGAGAGCCATTTCCCACATTTTTGAAGGTGACTAGCCCAATAGTAGTATAGAATGTTAGGAAGTCTAAGCCCACCCTGGTCTTTGGCTAGTGTAAGTTTGTTGTAAGAGTGCCTTGGAACCTTGTCCAGCCAGATAAAATTAGCAATGATAGAGTGGATATGATGAAAGAAAGAAAGAAAGAAAGAAAGAAAGAAAGAAAGAAAGAAAGAAAGAAAGAGATTTAGCCTGTTAATAGGATAGAAAAGCCTTGGCAAAATGTTCATTTTAATTAAGTTTATCCTGCCCCAAAGTGAGATAGGTAAGGTTTTCCATCTTTGGAGGTCTTGCTGAATCTTTTGAACAATATCCTCTAAGTTCTTTTTCCAGAGGGTGGGGGTATCAGTTGCCAGGTGTATACCTGGATATTTGATAGTTTGAGGAGACCAGCGCATTCCGAATCTAGCAAAATCCTGGCTAAAGGTATAATGATTTCAAGGGAAAATATCAGTTTTGTTACAGTTAAGTTTATAATTGGAAAATAAGCCAAATTATTTTATCCCTGCTAGGGCTGCTGCAAGAGAAGAAGGAGGGTTCACCAGATGAAGTAGAATATCGTCTGCGTACACAGAGAAGGAAAGGGTGAAATTGCCCAATGTAATGCCCTGTATGCCAGGCGAGGTCTTCAATTTCCAGATTAATGGTTCTAAGTAGAGGTTAAAGAGAAAAGGGGATAAGGGGCATCCTTGTCTAGTGCCCGAATGAAGGGAGAAGTGTGGGGAAAAGACCCCATTGCAGTAAATTCTTGCCATTGGGGTAGAGTAGATTGATTTGAAGCCATTTAATAAAATCCGGGGGGAAGCCCATCCTCTGAAGGTTACATCATAGGAATTCCCAATCTACTCTGTTGAAGGCTTTTTCAGCATCTAGGGAAACTAGAGCCATGGGATAAGGGACAGATTGGGCATAAGGGAAAGCATGGGACAGTTTGCTGGAGGTGGTCGGTCGAGGATCTATTCGGTACAAAGCCTACTTGATCCGGGCTAAGGAGTATGGATCAGATGCTCCGAATTCTGGATGCTAAGATTTTTGAGAGGATTTTGAGGACACAATTAAGTAGGGAAATGGGATGGTAGCTTGTGGGTTGAAGAGGAGGTTTATTTGGCTTGAGAAGGAGAACAATGGTGGCTTCAAGAAGGGAAGGATCTAGGGAATCAGCAGAGAGCATGTATTGATAGAGACTAAGAAGATGAGGAGATAGCTCTTTAATAAAAAGTTTATAAAATTTGGATGGGAAACCATCTGGGCCTGGGGATTTCTCTAGGGCTAAACTCTTTATGGCTTGTATAATCTCTGCCTGTGAAATTGGAGAAGATAAGGAAGCTCGCTGGAGTTCCGTTAGCCTAGGGAGTTGGGCACTTGCTATGTAATCCTCTAGCTCAAGTGAGGTTGGCAGGGATGGTCTTTTATCATAGAAGGCATAGTAGAAAGTCTCAAAGACTTTAGTGATATCCCTCGGGAGGGTTTTGACCACACCACTGGCATCTGAGATTGCCGGAATTATTCTAGAACTCTCTATTTACCTCATCCTAAGTGCCAGAAGATGACCGGCCTTATCTCCTTGGTCTATGTAAGAGGATTTTGATTTTAGAATGGCATAGCCGGCTGTCTCTCTCAATAAATTGAAGTATTTATTCCTAAGTAAGATAAGGGTGGTAATTGATGTTGGTGGAGACAATGAGGAAAGGGATTGCTCCAAAGAGTGGATTTGTTCTAAAAGTTCTCTGGCACAGGCTTCACGGAGGCATTTCCTTTCAGATGCTAATCAGATGAATTCATCCCTTAGAAAGCATTTTAGAGCACATCAAACTTGATCAAATCTAGGGACAGAGTGCAGATTGTCTGCCATAAATTGTTGAATAAGGGACCTAATTTTAGTGATAATGAATTTATCCTTAAGAAGCTGTGTATTTAGTTTCCAAGTGGTATCCCTCTGTAAGATTTTGGAAGGGATGTGTTGAAGCCAGGCTGCTGCGTGATCTGAAAGAACAACTGGCTCTATGCTTCCGCCCAAAGTCCCAGGCAGTAAGACAGAACTTATTAAGAAAAAAATCTATTCTAGAGGATGTGTGGTGCACCTGGGAGTGGAAAGTGAAGGCTTTTGTAGAGGGGTTTAAGACTCTCCAGGGGTTGCATAATCCTAGGATATCTATCAAGTCGTTGAGTGAATTTTGAGCCGAAGTTGAGGGTCCAAGGGATTGAGCTGACTTATCTAATGCCTGTGATGGTGGAATGTTCCAGTCTCCCCCTAAAATGAGAGAGGCCAGTAGCAAGGGTGTTATTTTATCTGAGAGATCCATAATGAAATCTGGGTCTCTGCCCACTGGGCCATAAATATTTTTGAGTACTATGGGAACTCTATCTAATAGATAGATAGATAGATAGATGTCCTTTAGAAGGACAAATCTACCCTGAGGATCCATGACAATTGATTCTGACTGGAAAGGAACATTTTTCTTAATTAGAATTACTACTCCTTTCCTGGCTGTTGAGTCTCCTGCTGAGTAAGTAAATTGGACCCCTTGCTTGCGAAAGCAGGTGGGTTTCCTGAAGAAAGCTGATATCGGCTTGGAGCATAGATAAATGCTTAAATATTTGATATTGTTTGGTCTGCTCTCTGGCTCCCCTTACATTACACAAGATCAGATATGTTGATCGCAACACCAGGAAAGATTTTCAAATAGGTGCATGCTCCAGGGTTACCCCTCCCTTTCCCCGACCCCTATTTACAGGACCAATAGTTAACAATGATAATATAAGAACCATTAACAAGAATTGCAACAATGGAAAAGGGAAAACACATTGAAATAACCACTGAATTAACCAGAACTGTAGTGTATGTTGCCTAGCATAAACAAGAACCCACCCACCCATTCCTTCACTCCTAAGGTTACCCCAATAGGAAAACTATTATCACGATAGTTGCTACCCTTCCACTTCCCCCATCCCTCCTATACCCAGTAACTATTTACACAGGGTTTCCTTGAAAATGTTGTCACAGTATCTAAGAGGATATATAGACAAGGGGGAACCCACCCCACATCAGCTCCAAAACCCTTTCATATTGAAGCAAAGAACATTAGCCCCTTAACATTGTGTGGCATTCGCATTGGCCACTGTATGCACAATGGAAGATGCCACCTCTGGAAGATTAAAATAATAAAAAGCAACAAGATGCTGCCCCCCCCATTATTCGGTATGCTGTGCAGCGTTACCCTGAGCCTGCTGATCTCCAAGCTCCCTCTCCTCACCCCTCCCACTGCCAGTACCTGTATGAGTTCTACTTATAAACTTTTGGACCCATCACTTTGTATGAGGCGTATAATGTGTGACCCAATCCGAGAAAGGTTCCCATCTGATGCTCATGCCCCTGTCACCTCGGGGCAATTAAAACAAGCCTTGTATCTCAGTTGATAGCTTATAGTACTGGGACAATCCCGGACTTCATTAATTGTTATCTACTAAGAAAAAAAAAAATGAAAAAATATAAACCCTGGTACACCCTTCTTCAGGTACCAAAATGAGTATTAACCCAATCCAACAAACCCTGTCCACCACAATTGTATAGCAATCAGTCAAACCATAAGATCAACTAACTAGAGCAGAAGTTGAATAGAAAATGAGCCATTGGTAAAATACGTGCCCGGGATAGAAATGCTGTGGTCTCCGGGACTTCGAATGTTAGGAAGCTCTAGGGGGAAAGACATGACTGTAGGGCTAAGCCTCATCCTGTATGTAAACATTTCCTCCAGGTTCTTCTCAGCATAATAGTTCCGTCAGAGTCGCTACTCATAAAACTGTTCCTAGTAGTGAGGCCTGGAAATTCCTATGAGGAAGTTTGCACACTATCCTTGTCAAAAGGCCTTGCCAGCCAGGGAGAAGAGGGGGTCACTAAACCAGGTAAACCACAAAAAGATTTTAAACACTAGTTAGACAGAAATAGGAAGATTGAACCTCTGATATGCAGGAGACCCATTAGTAATCTAAAAGCCGTTCAACCAACTTTGAAGAGATCTGGTAACTTGCTCGATAAGTCAGCTGTAGCTTGTGAGGGCGAGTTGTAAGAACACGATGTGCCTTCAAGGGAAACTTGTAACCTTGCCAGGTATTGCATTTTAAAGGGGATCCTCGCTGCAATTAATTTAGACACTATAGGATGGAACGCCAAGTGCTTTTGCGTGGTTTCGCACAGGAGGTCTTGTGTAATTCTCAGCTTGGACCCTTCCTATGTTATTGCTTGCAGCTCTCTCACCTTCAGTAGGACATGCTGCTTCTCTATGTAGCTTAGTAATTTTAAGATTATTGGCCTGGGAGGCACTCCTGATTGTGGTCTAGGCCTTAATGATCTATGGGCTCGTTTGATTTGGTAAGTTGGGTTAAGTGGGGAAGGGACAACTATTTTTAAAAGAAACTTCTGCATGAAAGCCACGGTGTTCAACCCTTCTTCTAGCTCCGGTAAGCCCATGATTAAAATGCTATTTCACCAACTCCTTCCTTTGAGGTCTTCCGTCTTCAGTTGTAACTTCTGGACCTGCTGATGGAGTTGCATGATTTCTGGGCTTAGTTTTTCTTTCCACTTTTCCAGAGAGGCGGAGCGGGTCTCTGTATCTCCCACTCACCGAGTGAGGTCTACTAGGTCTGTCTGGATGGATTTCAGCTCCAAGGATATCTCGGAGAGGGTTTCTTTAAAAGGTAGTAGTTCCTGGAGGAAATGATCCTCAGTCAGTGGGATTGAATGAGAGGATGTAGCTCCACCTTTGCCAGTCGCTGATCCCTGGGCTTTCAACTTCTTAGGCATTTTTTCAGGTGATGGCGGTGGTGTGTGTTTCAGTGAGGCCTGCCACATGTCAGCTTCCACCATGGTGTCTGAGACCAATAGCGATGTGAATTTATGTAAAAGCAGTTGCTGATGGCAGATTGCCACTGATACCAGGGATATTTTGAGTAGGAATCTCCAAATTTAAGCTTGAGATGGCAGTGATAGGAGGTAAAAGATGGGAACTCCAGAGTCTTGTTGCTGCTAGGTTGCTTGCATCACGTGACTCCGGAAATAGTACAGTATTGACTGCTCCCTTACTGAAATAATCATATGAAATTTTTTCATGCTGCACACATAAAACTACCCATGTGATATGTGTGCTGCAAGCATGATTTAAATGTTAAATTGGAACTGATTGCATGCATGTGGCATGCATGCAGCAAGCAAGTGTGGAAAGCATGCTTTATATGTTAAATTGAAATAGACTGCATGCTTGTGGCATGCTTGCTAAAAGCAAGTGGTCACTGATAACTTCACTCATACAAGTTAAGTGACTTGCTCAGGATCACACCATATGCTGTACAAGTGTGGGTTGATGAGACTCAAACCCAGGTCTGCAGGTCTCCAAGTCTCCTGGTTTGCAGTTCAGTGTCTTTAACCATTTAACCATACTGCCTGCACACATATGGCTCATTTGTACTTCAATAAAAGTCTGAATTCATCTACATGCATGTGGCATGCTTTTAGCCACTGTTATATTTTTTAGTTTTTGTTGTCTGCCATCTCAGCTGCACAGCTGAACTCTAGCACACATATCAATGGAAACACATTTGGTTCTTCCCATCCCAAATATGCACACTTACCCACAAAACTACTTAATTATTTCTACCTGGCCTGTACTCCTACTATTTTGTCTCCATAGTTTTTAATGCTTCTGCACAAACAGACTTTAAGGGGCAAACATAAAAGTAGCAATAACTCAACACCCACCCACATGGTTAGTCCCCCCCCATGCACATACACTGTAGCAGGTGTGTCCATGCTGCTATAAACAACCCAACAAGTATCGATATAAATCAAGAGCCTTACTTGAGTACTAGGGAGCCAGAGGCAAGAGTCTTTAAGTGATGATGTCCACGGGTCAGAGTGCTGGGGCGTACCCCCTTGAAATGAATGGAGTTATTTTTTATTATGATTTTTTACATTATGATGGTGAGTCTGAGAATAATGAAGGCCACTGTTCTACTAACAAGGCCCTTGTTCTTAGTCGAGTGGTGGCCTTCATTAATCTCCAACTATCCATCAAAAATGTATAAAATAGTAACAAAAAATACCCCCATTCATTTCAATGGTGCACGCCCCTGCAGTCTCCCTTGCCCTATGTCAAAATGTGCCTGAGCATGGGGATGTGAAGATCAGCTTCACTGAAGGGGCATAAGCCCAACTATAGTGGGGCTCCAATAGTCTGTGCATACTATACCACTCAACTGTCCCTGAATGCAAGGGACAGCTCTCATTTTACCCCTGAAAACTGCTCTGCTCCTTATCCATCCCTCATGGAAAAAATGCTGCTCACACAGAGGATGTCCTTTAAACTTAGACATTATGTCAGGGGCACCATTTCAGACTTCAGCAGGGGGAGCCAACAACCAGTGGAGGCCAGGTGCTAGTTAGCCCATAGGTGGCAAGCTCTAGAATGTTAGGAACATCTTTAAAATGTTTTGTTGTGACTGAAAATTGATATGCAAATCAGAAAACATTTAAATGTACAAGATTCATCTGTCTATACCCCCAAGCAGTTCATCAGATTTGGGCATAAACCCACCCAGTTACTAACCAATTTTATTCCTGGCAGTATGTTGTGAACCCCCCAATCCCGAAAAAAAAATCCTGATTTCTCCCCCAACTCCATTTCATTCAATACCCATCCCATATGGGTGAAGAAGCCACTCAAAGGTGCAGAAACATGAAAAACACATTAATATTTCAGTCCTTCCTCCTTCATCAATCCTCCTGTAAAAAAAATTATTTATTTTTACTTACCCAACCATCTGGCCAGAACCTGCAGCCTGGCTTAGTTTGAGACCAGCCCAATTTTCAGTCCTTTCCTCCTCCGTCCTTCTGTCAGAAGCTGGATGCTAGAATCAACCATCCCTGGTCCCCAACGTGGTCCACAACCAAGCCACCTCACCAACAGAACCCACCCATCCTGTGTTGCTTGCTTCTTTTTGTTTTTCAACGTTATTTCTGCACCCTATCCATCGGACTCTCTCCAGTGAGGTTGTTCGACATTACCAGCTTATCCCATCTTCCTGATGCCTTCAGTGTCTCCCGGTATGTGCCTCCTCTTTGCCACATCTCCTGAACCCCCCCCAGATCTAAGTCCTCCGGGAACAAGGACCACCACTCCACCCGGTGCTGTTTCTACAGTATCTGGTGGGGACAGATGAGAGGAGAACTGGGAGGACATCTAAGCCAAGACCTGGACGTGGTGCTGGAGCCTCTCGACCTGCCTTCACCTACCAATGGGAAGGGGGTATTTCTGATGTTGCTGTCCCCCCATTGGCCTGGCAGTGCAATGCTCTGCAGTGCGGTGCATGAACACTGTCTCTCACACCCACAGAAGTGCCATTGTGGCCACTCCCATGCATTCTCCTGGTTCCTGACTGCTGAATGACCCTCAATCACCATTAGGGGTCACCAGATGGCGAAACCTATGTCCCCCTTCCCTCCCAGGAAAGGAGAGCTGTTCTTCAGATGTTTGATCCTTTCCTCCCCTGGCAACCCCCAACAACCTGAGTCTGCTTCTGAATCCAGGTTGCCGGCATGGCGCAAGGTGTGGCATCCAGTGCCTCAACCCTCAGTGCCACCTGGTTGGCTTGTGTTGCTTGCTTCTTGCTTGGCTGCTACCATGACTGCTGATGCACTGCACTGATCAAGGCCTATAAAGACCACCCATACCACTGTCACCACTGCTCCTAAGCCTAACTTGCTACAGTGGGGGTCTGTGCTGTTTTATTTGTGAAGCAAGCCAAGTAGAGTAAGTAGGTAGCCTAGTCTTGAGTTAGCTTCTAGCTCACCCACTGCCCCTTCAGCCATCAGGGGAGATGAAGACTCACTAAGAGTAGACCAACAAAAATATGCCACCACAACACTGCTATAAAGAGTTCAGTGCTCACAGTCCTCCAAGCTGTAGTGTGCAGTCTGTCTACTCTGTGGTGGGAAAGACAGTGTTGTACTCACATGACTCATGCTCTTGCTTGGCTGGAGCTCTTCCACATCATATGTGATGGTGCCACCGCTAACAGGTGGAGATAGTGGACAACACAATACAGACACAATTGAGTCAGGAGAGCAGCTGCAGCATGAGTGCACACAGGCTGGGAGGCACTTATTGTGCAAAAGATTAAATCCAAATCTGCAATCGAACATCTGTGTATCAAATGTAATGCCATTATTGCCACACAATAAGAACAACCTAGACACAAATGTGGGGGGTGGGGCAACTACCCCCTATGCCCTACTTAAATGGCAGTCCTGCTTCATGGAAGAACTTCATTCTCAGGTGCTAATATTGGTACAGGTAAATACAATGGTTTCCACTGTGTTCTGTGGTACTGTATCTCTATGTTTCAAGATGTGTCCTGATCACTGTGAGTGTTAGGGTCCCTCATTGTCCCTCATTTTGAGTGTCCATGTCCCTCATTTCAGTGACAAAATGTGATGTATGGTGCATGCTTCCAAGACCCTACTCAGCACAAAGAGTACTTGGCCATAGTGTATTTGCTCCATACAGAATGACAAAGGGAAAGTAAGTGAGCCATAACAGTCATGGAGAAACACATTTGTAGCACTAAATATGCATAAGGGGATTTGCATGGCCCAAAACAAAAAGGTCAGACTTCACAACACAGAGGCCTCTCTTCGCACATCTGGAATGGGGGATGTTGACTATGTATATCCTAGGCATTTAATGCAAAAAGCAAACAATACTTTATAAATTAATGGCGATTTAATGACAAAAATAAAAAGCCCTAAAACAACTTGCAAAAGGATCAGAATTAATGGTTTAACTTCATTTTAATGGGAACTCAATGAAAATGTATTTTAATGGCTCTAATTGCTAGCATTATTATAAGAAATAGAAACTGATGTGTGTTTTTTAGATGAGATTTGCACCAGCTTAGCTGCTGCATACATGGCAAGCGTGCAGCATGTGAACCTGATGTGATTTTTAGAAGATGTTCATACCAGCTTACCTGCTGCACACATGTCAAGCTTGCAGCACGTGAACCTGATCATACCCCTTCTACGGTTCCAAGGAACATCAAAAAATTTTCTCCAGTGGAACATAGAAGGCGAAATGGAGTAGGAGTAGAGGAGATATTTGATGCAGGCAGGACCCAAATCAAGCAGGGCTTTGAAGACCAACAAGCAAATCTTGAAAGTGGTGCCATATACTGTAACAGAAAGCCAACGTAGATCAGGAGCTCAGGCGCAACATGGTGAAAAGTGCTTATACACCCTGCTCATGCAGTCCTTGGATCCAGCCTCCATCTCTTCCCCCTAGAAGCCTCAAACTACACCCCTCTTCCATTTTGGCATCTATACTATTTTAAGGGATAAAGTAAGACCTGATTGTCATGATGTATAATAACCACAGGTTCTGTCTATTTTGATTTTTGTCCTATGTCTTCCATAAGTGAGACTTCAGTTTTTTCATTTTATAAATGCTCCAAATAATGTCCTGCAATTGTGTAGGCACTGGGAGTTCAGGTTTTCAGTCATAGTCAAATAACTGATTTTTCTAGCTGCAGTTAGAAGGATGCCCACTAGATAAATTGACACCTTATTCTTACTATATGAAGGGTAATGTAAAAGAAGGGCCATCTGCGGAGTTAGTCGTCACCCAGTTAGAATAGCACTACCAGAATAGCATAAGGAAAGGGAGTGCTAGTCTGGATAGCGTTGCCTGGACAGCAAGAGGGGATTGCAGCGCTTGCGGTAAGTACTTCTCTGGTCTCTGTCCATGGTGCTGCCACAGGACAAGGGTAGCAGAATTCTGGAGGCTGGCTGAGATGTTCCCATGAAATGGAGGCTGAGGCATGGGGCAACTCTGCCGCATGACAGTGGAGACCAGGGTTCTAATCCTGATCTCGCTAGACTTTGCCTATTGAGACTTATAATTTTTTTACAAGGGGTAGTGGAAACAGTATTCCATGGTCCCACAATTTTCTTCTTGCACAAAAAGTGACGGCATTTTTACTGTGCAGTTCTTGACTGCGCTATTGTGACTGACGCTATTCTGACCCACTGCCAAAACTCAGCCGAATTGTGTAATTACTGCATTTATCTCACTCTACTGCTATCCAGAAGAAATAAAGTCAAGGACAGGAGCACAAAACATGGGTGTGGGTGACTTCTTTACCATAACCTCTCCAACAAGTGGAGCCCTGAGTGTACAGAAATTTAGCTGTAATTTGGGGAGTGCAAAAATATCTAATTGCTGTATTTCAGCTATATTTTCTCCACTGATAGGAGCCTATTATTTAAGCAATAATGCACGACAGGGTGTGGTATATCATGGAATATCATTACGCCTCAGGTACGCTGTGGCCTAGTGCCTCATGCACCTGAGAAGTGACAATATCCCATGATATACCACACCCTGCATTATTGCTATTATGAACTGGCTTAAAGGTTTTGTGAGCAAAAAAATTAAAATAAAACTTTTAAAACATTTTGAAAATGGCTTTTTGGGGTGTTGGAGGAGTATCTTTCAAAAAAATAGTTCCTGGAAGGCTCTGGGCAGCAGGTGGCACTGTTGTAAGTGGAGTTTGTAAAGGAGGTGCAGCTGTGAACTGTGTCTCACCATCCCAGCAGTACTCCTAGATGTGAAGCATGTTCTGCCTACATTTGACCTGGTCCTGCTGTCTGTTCTGAGAGAAGATGTTTGTTGATTTTCCCCCCTGAAAATCTATCTGCTGAGAAGCGTGATGTAGATGGGGGGAATGCTAGTGAACATTTTCAGTTTGCCAGTGGCAGTCAGTGAGTTTTCAGCAGTGGTTCTGGAAGGGATAGGTAGTGAACAAGTGCAAGGGTAAAGAGCAGAAATTTGAAGCTACCAGCCGACCAATACTGCTGTTTAACAACACACTCACACACACATATCATGTGGCCCGATTTTGAGGTCCTTCACTTTTCATTTAACAATTTATGGCATGTGGGAGCATGGAGGTGAAATTTGAAACTGCTGGCTGGCCATTAGTACTGTTTAAAAAAAAAAAAATTTGTGTCGCCAGTTTTGGATCCGTTACTCTTTTTTTTTTTTTGGAATGCTCGCTCAAGGTGTGACTTGTGCCATTATACCCTGTAGACAGATACCACGTGCTCTGCAACTGCCAGCTGCTGCCTAATGTTTGTATGGGGAATGTGACAGTAGGCATGCGGAGGATGTTGTGGGCAGTGAGAAGGTTGGTGACCGGAGGCTTTTTGAAGCTGTGATGTTGTAGCCTGATATCATCATGGCTTCAAAGTCCTCTCGGCCAATCAGATTTATCCATTTATGGCAACCAGTTCATAATTCCTCTCTAGCAGCTATCTTTCACCTTTTTGTCCCCACCCCACCCCCCCCAGGCCTTCTTTAAATACACTCTTGCCCCTCCCTGCTGGTTGGGTTCCTATCATTTGGCTCACACTGCCCCTGCCTACTATTTAACGTCAGTGAAATGGTTTAATATTAATCTCCCTGTACCCTGTAAACTGTCCTACTTTATACCTCTGACCAGATTGCTTCGCTCTGCTTGTAATCTGCAATCACACACTCTTCCCTCTAGTTTGCTCCTCTCTGCCTATTGTGATATCGAGGGAATCAGGATAATTGCTCTCCCTGTTTGAATCCCAATGCTTATTTGTGTTTCCTTGTCCCTTGGTCCGTCCACCATCTGGGCTTACTTTCTATGTACTGTGAATTTCACCAGATAACTAATTTATCTTGGCCACAGGTGTGTTTCACCTAGATCTCCTGGCACAATCTTTAGCTTTGATCTGCAATATACTGGGTCAAACTTCATTTATTTAGGCAACCAACATTTCTAGAGGTAAAAGGATTGCTATAGTTTCTGTCCCATTCCTATTCTTAACTCCTACGTGACTTTAGTTTCACTTGCTTACTCAGTAACTAATCTGATTTGATTAAAAATGGACCAACACATGTTGCTGTTTCTTCTTGCATCTACACTACCACTGCTCCACCTATCAATGACATCAGTACCCCGAGCAACATTTGCTCCCCAAAATTTCCAACCCCACGACTTCTGTTTTTCAAACCTTCTTTAGGTGCCTACATTCCACTGTAATTCCTCTCCACTAAACAGGGCTTGGATTCATTTGGTTGCATATGTCCATAAGAACTGTCCCCTGTATACACCTGCATCATGCACCTTCATGCGTCAAAAGCTTTGGTATCTCCTTATACTGACTCTACTTCTCTCTGGTGATATACAGCTAAACACAGGACTGATAAATCCTATATCTAGCCCCATTGACAATGCCAAAGGTCTTATAGTTGTGCACCATAATATCAGGAGTCTTGAGCATAACTTTGAGGAACTGGAAACCTGGACTGCTCTTTACAAACCTGATATCCTTTGCTTAACAGAAACCTGGCTCAGATCTTCCACCCCTGACCCACTGTGCTCCCTTCCTTCCTACAATCTCCTAAGGAAGGACAGATCTACTCCCAAAAGAGGGGGAGGTACAACTGTCTACTTTAAAGAACACCTCCATTTCACTGCCATTAGCTCGTCTCCCCTAAACCACTGTGAAGTGCTTCATGTCCTTCTCACACTCGGCACCAAACAGTTACACATTGTCTGTGCCTACAATCCCCCTACAAGCAGATTAAAAGGTCTTGATGAGTTCTTGGATCAAACCTCACTTCTCTTGGGGTGAAATGAAATCATTATACTTGATGACCTTAATGTAAACTGACTGGGTAGCTCACAATCCATATCCCTGTCTAGGCTACAAAGTTTCAACCTGCACCAGATCATCTCTGAACCCACAAGAACTGCCCCACACTCTAAAACTAGCACTCTGTTGGATTGGATAATAACAAACCACCCAGAACACATAGCTGCCTCTGGTGTGCTAGCTGATGCCATAACTGACCACTCCCCTACCTTCTGTATTTGGGGGAAAAGACAGGCCTACACCAATGAAACCCCGGTTCATTACCTTCTGTAACTATGTGAATTTTGATACTCAGGCTTTCTCACTTGACATTGCAGGTAGTGATTGATCCTCTCTCTCTCTTTGGATCTAGTGATGCTCAGTGTGCTCTTAATCTCTTCCTGACCCGCTTCATAGCTGTACAGGATAAGCATTGCCATTTTGTAACATGCCAGGTAAAAATAGACAAACCCACTAGCTAAAATCCAATATTCTCTCTAAATTGCATCTAAGAGACAACATTTGGCTCTATTACAAGAGCTCTGGTTCAACGGACGACCTTAATACCTATAGGGTGCTATGAAATTCCTGCAAAAAGGATATCAAACATGCCAAAAGCTTCTAGTGCAAAGACCTGTTAACAAACTCTCTTGGCAATTTCAAAAATTCTGGTCCCACATAAAGTTTTTCCTGGGATTGAACCAGTCTTCCTTCCCAAATGACATGTCACTAAATGGTGTCCACTGTAATAATCCCCATACCATAGCCAACTTTTTCAATGTGCAATTTTCTGACCTAACCTGCCATACTTCCTCCTCCTTCCCCGCCCAACAGAACTTAATCACTCCGTCTTATGCTACTGTGCCTAAATTCTACTGTAAGTCTGTCTCTAGATGTGAAGTTCTAAGGTTACTTAACAATATCTCTGAGCATGTGGCTGTTGATCCTGACAATCTTGAACCCAAGCTTCTAAAACTAGCTGCCCCTTTCATTGCTGCTCCCCAAGCCAATATTTTTACTCTCTCTCTCTCTGTGCCAAAGTCTTGTCCTGGATATCTGGAAGATAGCTAGGATTACCCCATGTTTAAAAAAGGTGACCCTAAAGATCCCTCAAATTACAGACCAATTGCCATCCTGTCTGTTCTCAGCAAAATCTTTGAGAAGCCTGTAGCCACTCAAACCATTGATTTTCTCCAGAAACATGACCTTCTTACCACTGCTTAGCATGGGTTCCATAAGGGTCACAGCACCACTACTGCTCTACTCAATTTTACTTCTCATACCCTGGAAGCCATGGACACTGGCCTGCTCACCAGGGCCATTTTTATTGATATGACAAAGGTGTTTGATCTAGTTGACCACAGCATCCTCTTAGCCACCCTTCAGTCACTAGGCTTCTCACCCAATGTTGTCAGTTGGTTTGGCAGCTATCTATCGGACAGGACTAAAATTGTTAAATATAACTCTACTTTCTTGGACAAGGCTACTATTAACATTGGAGTGCCTCAAGGGTCTATTTTAGGTCCATTGCTCTTCTGTACTTTTATAAATAACATCACTTCAAATCTCAGGAGGACTGGCTTCCTCTTGTACTCAGACGATATTGTTCTGTACACTAGTGCAAAAAGCATCGATGACATCAATCAACGGCTCTCCTCAGACTTCCAGATTATTCAACAGTGGCTGGCCAGTCACAAACTTGTCTTAAATGCTATTTGGATCCAGCATCAAACTCAAACACTCCCAACACCATTTTAAAGTCTCCACTCTGAATGGTACTTCCATTGGGGTGATAAACTTGAAATATTTGGGTGTCACACTTGATCCATCACTAAACTTTGATCTCCATATTCAACTGACCTGCAAGTTGGTACACTCTAAACTTGGTATTGCCTACCGCACTAGCTATGCACTCACCCCCTCTGCTAGGCTAGCCATAGCCCATGGGATATTCCTACCCTCCCTTACCTATGGGGTTGTGACTTATGCCTCTGCTAGTAAATCAAGTCTTCGCAAGTGGGATGTTTCCTACAATAACATCTGCCACCATGCATTCTCCTCTCATTGGCTGAAACACCACTGTCTCCTTTACTCTGATCTTGGATGGTTTCCTCCTCATCCATCAAGGCTTTATGCATTCGGCTGTATCATTGACAACATTATTAGGTCACAAATGCCTAAGTCCCTGGCTAGTCTCTTTCTAACCAGACACCCTGCTATGGCCTACGCTCTGTGGACAATGTCCCTGTCTACGTCCCTAGACATAGTACCTCTAAAGGTGCAAGTGCTCTCTCCTGTCATGCCCCCAATACTGGAATTCCCTTCCACTAACTTTATGCCAAGCCTCATCCCATCACTCTTTTAAGAAAGAACTATGTAGCTATCTCATCTCCTCCTGCAAATGCTCCTGTTTCAAACCACCCTAGGCCCTTCATTCACTAACCCTCTCACCCCATGCCTTGCAGATTACCCTTCTCAATGCTAAGCACTTTCTTGCTAACTGATAGTCCTACCTACATTTACCAACTGTTCTCATTCCTCTTACTTGTCTCAATTTATACCTTCTACCCTCTTACTCCTAGCTACCCGACTCCTATCCTTTTCTTTAATTTTCCAACACCTATCCTGCTCATCTTCTATAACATTACTATCTTCATTGTATTTATCCTCCCCAATCTACATTGTTGCCCCTTTTCTGTTTACTGCTATTGTTTTCTGCACATTTTTGTATACTGTAATCTATTTACCATTTGCAATTGTGTATATTACCTAAGTGTCTTGTATTTAATTGTCAACTAGTATCATGCTTGTATTGTAATGTTTCTTGATGTCTGTTCTGTACTCTCCCAGGTTGTCCCTGAAAATAGTTATTGCTAAGGCTAGTGCACCTACCTGGTAAACAAAAACTAAATAAAATAAATAAATATTTCTGCTAGGCAATTACAGGGGAAGAAAGTGTACTGTGATTCAGTGGCTTTTCAGTCTTTAGTGAAAACAGCAGATTTAATAGATTGTTCAATAAATGCTTCCACAGTGTTTATGCATACTTTTATGAAAAATGATTTAACAACAAAAATTTACTACATTTTGATATCCAGACAGTGGGTAAGAAGTTCTACTAGAGTAACACCTGTAGAACTCTCAGATCATCTTATGCTACAAACTGTTCTCTATATAAATAAGGCAATTTCACCAGTCACCACTAGATGGTAACTGAATAATTCTATTCTGACAGAACATAGAAACATAGAATTTGATGGCAGATAAGGACCGCTTGGCCCACCCAGTATGCCCATTTCCCTACCTGATGGATAAGCTGCAGATCCTAGTTAACCAGCAGTCTACTTCTTCCTACCCCCACCCCCTAGAATTGCCTTATGACTGTCCCATGCATGCATGCTTGAATTCTACTGTTTTTGACTCCACAACCTCCTCTGGAAGGCCGTTCCATACATCCACAACCCTCTCTGTGAAAAAATACTTCCTTAAATTACCTCTGAGCCGCTGCCCCTCTATCTTCAAATTGTGCCCCTTGTTCTTGCACACCTTTTTTGAAAGATGCTACCCTCTTGGACTTTATTGATTCCTTTGAGGTACTTGAAAGTTTCTATCATGTCCCCTCTCCTCCTTTCCTCGAGGCTATACATATAAGCTCCTCAAGTTTCTCTTCATATGTCTTCCAGTGCAGACCCTGCACCATTTTAGTTGCCCTCCTCTGGACAGATTCCATCCTGTCTATGTCTTTGTGGAGATTGGGTCTCCAGAACTGCATGCAGTACTCCAGATAGGGTCTCACCAGCTGTCTGTACAGAGGGATAATAACTTCTTGTTTTCTACTGGTGATGCCTTCCTATGCATCCCAGTATCCCCAGCCCTCCTTGCTGCCCTCTCACATTGCTTGCCCACCTTTAGGTCATCTGATATGACTACCCCAGGTCCCTTTCCATTTTGTTGTTGTTAGTATCTCACCCCATTGTGTACTCTTCCCTGGGTTTTGTTTCCCAGGTGCATTACCTTGCACTTCTTAGCATTGAATCTAAGCTGCCAAACGTTTGACCATTCCTCTAACCTTGCCAAGTCCCTTCTCATCCTTTCCATCCCACCTTGTGCATCAACTCTGTTGCAGATCTTTGTGTCATCTGCAAAGAGACATACTTTTCCTTCCAGTCCCTCTGCAATGTTGCTTATAAAGATGTTGAAGAGGACCGGTCCTAATACGGAACCCTGTGGTACCCCACTACTAACCCCCCTTTTTTCAGAGTGGACTCCATTTACTATTACTGTCTGTGTCCTATTCTCCAGCCAATTCTTTACCCAGGCTGTCATCTTGGGGCCTCACCCTAGGCTGGCTAACTTGTATATTAATCTTTTGTGGGACTGTGTCAATGCCTCATAAAGTCTAGGCAGGCCATGTCCACAGCCCTCCCTGATCAACTACTTCGTCACCCAGTCAAAGAAATCTATCAGATTTGTCTGGCATGACCTTCCTGCTGAATCCATGCTGCCTTGGGTCCCGTGCCCCTCTGGCCTCTAGATACTCAACAATTCTTTCCTTCAGAAGTGATTCCATCATTTTCCCTACCACTGAGGTTAAACTAACAGGTCTGTAGCTTCCTGATTCTGCCTTGCTCCCACTTTTGTGAAGGGGAATCACATCTGCCCTCCTCCAGTCCTCGGGTACCACCCCATCCTCCCATGATTTGTTAAAGAGGGTAGTCAGTGGTGTCACTAGTTCTACCCTTAGTTCTTTTTCAGAACAGGTTGTGAGATTAAATGTTACCTCTATTATGATGGCCAGGATCTCTGTTATGGGTTTTTATGAGGACTTAGGTGATTGGTGGCTTGAAACTAAGCAGGATTTAACAATATGGTTTCAAAAATATGGGAAAATATCCTAAAATAAGTTCTTTCAGTATATTACACTGAAAACACATTTGTTGAAATTAATTTCTTTAACATATACCTCAAACCAGGATTATTCAGGACAAATTTAAACTATAAAGCAACAAATGAGGATGCTGCAATATGATAGATCAAAATCTTTGCAAGCAGAACTATCATATGGGACTCAAAATCTCCTTACAGAGATCCCTGTGAGGCCTGTAAAGAGAGATGAATAAATTCTAGTATAGTGGAATTAAGGAGTCAGCAAGGGACAATTCTATCCTCTACAGAAGAAATAAGATGTGAAGTAGAAAAATATTTAACAGTAATGTACCAGCCCTGGGAAATAGATCAGATAGAGGTGCAACAGTATCTGGCAGGAATTGTGACTCCGGCTTTGGAGGTGGAAGATGGGGAAAATTTGATGGCTGCAATAACTGGGCAGGAAATACTGGAAACAATATGCACCCTGAAGGAGGGCACCTCCCCAGGAAGGGATGGGATTTCCAATTCCTTTTATAAGAAAGACAGGGATATTAAGCTCCCTGCTTGGCTAAAGTATTTAATTTCTGGCTAACACAGAACATAATATACCCAGATTTTTCTAAAGGGTTGGTGTCATTTCTGTATAAAAAAGGGGAAGGAGAGATTTATACAATTAGAGACCGATTTGTCTCTTGAACTCAGATTTTAGGATTTTTATGAGTATATTACAGAAAAGGCTTAGGAAGTCTACGTAAGATTTGATACATCCGGTGCAAACATGTTCCATCCCTGAAAGGAATATTAAAGAGAATCTATCAATTATTAGGGATATAACAGATTACAGTAACAGAATAGGTCAGCCAGGATATGTGCTGTCCCTTGATCAGCATAAAGCATTTGATAAAGTAAGCCATGAATTTTTGTTTTCAATCTTAAGATGTTATGGGAATCCTGGATGACTTATGCAATGGTTGCAATTGATTTATAAACATGCAGAGGTTACACCTTTAATTGTGGGTAAGGAGGGAAACTGGATCCTGGTAAAGCTTGGGATGAGGCAGGGGTGCCTCCTGAGCCCCCTTTTGTATACTTTTGTTTTGGATCCCTTACTTAGGTATATATGGTCAAATTCAAATATACAGGGGATTTGGGGAAAATATGGACTGCAGGAGATAAAAATAGTGGCTTAAGCAGATGATTTTTGCCTATTTCTAAGAAATCATAATAGTATTTTGGTTATGATACAAGAAATTGGCAGGTATAGTAAACTTTTGGGGGCAGACTTAAATTTTCAAAAATGTAAGGGCTTAATAGTTGGATCTACAGAGGTAGGAGTATCTACTATAGGAAGAATTGCTATTTCAAGGGATCCAATTAAAATACAGTACTAAGAGTAGTTTTGGGGGCTGGGGATTTGGCTAGCACAAATTGGGAAAACAGTCTTAATATTTGTGAAGGGAAGGTGAGTAAATGGAACAACTGGAAACTTTCAAAAACAAAGCATGTGTTTATTATGAAGCAATTTTTAATGCTTTGCTTATTATATGTCAGCTCAGTCTTTCCATTACCTGTTAAGTGGGAAACAGAATTGTTGAGAATTTTTTCAGATGTTATGGGATCAAGGCTTAATCCAGTGAAAAGAGAAATTACTTACTTACCTAAGCATAAAGATGATCTAAATATGATAAACCCAGTAGTTTTTTTTTTTCATATTATCTTTTGGTCAGGGTCCTTTCAAGTAGCAGTTTGAGATATAGGCTCTTTAGTGAAAACTTGGCTTTTTAACAATTTAGGTCCGGTTTTGGAAATGTAGAGTGAGGTGCCTTTATGATTTAATTATAGATAGAAAATCTTGGATTGTTTTAGATCACCTTTACAGAAGTTATATAAATGGGGGGTGTATTGGTCTCATTTAAAAGGGAAAATGAGAAAAGCATTGTACAATCAAGTCTTAGATTTTACTGGGCCAGAAGAAGCAGAATTTAAAGAATGTCAGGTGGCAAAAGTGGAGAAGGTTTTGAATCAACTAATGAATGAAAGAATCCTAAAAAGGATGTGGTATATGCTGTGGTTAGTTTCACATGGGAGATTAAGGGTTAAGGGGAATTGCAAACATAAAAGTCTGGAGGAATGATATTGCCCATATCCTGAATGTGTGAATCAAATAGAGTCAATGGAACATTTTTTATTGGTATGTCCATTCCCTAGTGGTTTATGGGTATATTTAGCTAGACAATGGGAATTACCTTGGCTTAGGACACTTACATATGAGCAAATTGCTTTAGGAGATTATTCAGATTTGTTGTCCAGTAGTGTGGATTCAACGTTGAATGTATTTTTTTCTATTGTGATATTTTATCTCTGGCAGGCTAGAAGCCAGTTAATATTTCAGCAAAAAAGAATGTTGTATCTTTCTTGTAGCAGGTTATGTGATGCAGCTATGAAAGAAGTATATGAAATGGATATCCATTATCATCCTAGAGCAAAAGTACAGGCTTGGTGGAAAAGGTTTCCATTTTTTCAAAAATATGGCTGATTAAAATGAAATAAGTAAAACAAATATAGAGGGCATTGCATAATAGGTTAAGAGGGAGAGGGGTGACAGGGTGTTGCAATATAGGTATCAAAATTTTGAAGTATGAACAAGATTTTTATTTGTAATATGATGCAAGAATGATGAAACAATATTTTGATTTTTTTAGTTTTTTCTCTCCCAAACATTATACAAGTGGGAAATGCTGGTTTTTGGAAATATTTCTGAGATGTGTATTTACCTTTTTTACTGTATGAAGGACCACCGTGGTACAGGATATATGTTGCAGCTGGTGAAATAAAAATGTATGCTTACTCCTTAGATAAAGCGAGGAAGAGAGCAGGTAGCAGTGGTGGGGGGGATTGTGTTTAACTTGGGGGAGTATATTCAATATGAAGTAAATATTGTTTGTATATATTTTTGGGGGATTACTTTTAGGGATGTGGCATATTTTGTTCTTTGGGTGTTTTTTATGTTTCTCTGGTTTCAGATTTTCTTTCACATGAATTTAACATGTATCACTGTTTAATCTTGTTTTTCTTTATATCGTCAATAAAAAATTCCCCTACTCTATAACAGGGAGTGCTGTGGCTGTCTTGTCAGTCATGGCTGACAGATGGTCAGACGGAGAGAGAAGGAGGCTGGTGCACCTGCAGGGGAGCAGATCTCCACCCCTGCAGGTCCAGCAATGGAGATCGAACAAGAGGAACAAGCTTCATGTCCAACCCAGGTGGAAATGATACAGCAGGTAAATAACCAGGATTAGGAAGATTTGCATGATGAGGAGGCTTTCCTCCAACAACTAACAGTAAAACAAAGGCTACATTTAACAAAAGCATTAGAAAAGGACTTACACACTCCAGGAATGGAACAAATGGTTATTGTAGCACCTTAGGTGGAGAGCAGTATGCAAACAGCTGTGCAGGAGGCTGTCAGCAGCAAAACAGACCCTGAACATGATGTAGATGTATCAAAACAAATGCTGAGTGAGTGGAAAACGTCCTTGTCAGAGAAGCTAGCAAACAGTGCAGAGTTCCAACCAGGGAAGGAGGTCACCACCAATATAGTAAGTGAAAAACAAAATCCACATAAGAATGGTGAAAAGACCTATGTAATAGGAAACATGAAACATGTAATGTGCATCAGCAGGCAGAGTAGTCAGCTGGTAAAAACAGCAACCGGTAAAACACCTTTGTCAATAAAGAGAACACTGACCGAGGCAGGTTGGAAATTAAATGAAACAGGTATTTGAGTAGCAGATAACGCAGTTGCCCCAATACAAGGAACCTCTCCAGAAGCCAGTATAGCCTGAAATGAGATACAGGAACAAAACATAGAACGTGAACCTTCTGAAACACAGTTTGACACAGACCTGCATGCTGAATGTGTGACATATAGCCCAAAACAGAACAAAGGGAATCTAAGAGAAAGCAATAATATAAATTGAATAGAAGAAGAAGCAGGACCTTCTAACATTTCTTGGAGAGACAGAATGGACACAGAAACAGAAACAGAGAATGGGGATAGGGGTACAGCAAACAATAATGCATCAATATGGGCTGGTTTTAAGCAAAGAGACAGAACATTTCCAAATATACTACCAGCACAGAGAAAAATTGCTGTCAGATTACATTACCAGGGTGGATTGGAAACACACCTAGATAGAATATACGTGGGGAGGACTCTAATAAAAGAGTCAATGAGGTTTTTCTCAAATGAGATATATGCATTAATACACACTGCTGGAGACAATAACTGTGATGTAAGCTTCAAGACACCGATGGGACTAAATCGGTTTTAGAGTTCATACTAGAAACTAACATATTCTGCCTTGTGGTTACCATTTAAAGCTATACCCCTGAAAAAAAACAGCAATAAAACAATAACAATTCTATTCCAAAATGAAGGAGTTAATGTTCACAACATCACACACTGGCTCACCCAGAGATATGATATACTAGGCCAACCTCAACCAATCTTAGACAAGAAGCATATCTGGACTGGAGGTTAGAAATATAAGGTCAAATTAAAAGTCACAACCCATGGAATTCAACACCTGCCAAGCTATATATTTTTGGGAAAAGAAAGGGGCTATTACCTCTATCAGGGCCAACCCAGGACATGCTTTAAATGTGGGTCTCTCATGCACCTTAGTAGTGCAAGTGACAGAATGAAATGCAATTTGTGTTTGGAATATGGGCATCATAGCACAAGCTGTATGAATGAGTTAAAATGTAACTGATGCAAAGAAACAGGACATACCTACTGCACCTGCCAGTGGGCTGCACATAATAGACAAGACAGAGTAAATCAAGAGACTATTCTCACAAATGCACAAAAAAACAGCAATGAAAAACAAAGGTAGGCAAAAGAAATGCAAAAACAAGCTGAACCAACTGAAATGGAATCCCAGCCCTCTGGCCAAGGACAAGAAGTGGATAACATCCCCCCAAGAACCCTAAGGGGGGAAGTTACACTTTTTATCAAAACAACTTGGCCACGAGAATAGATTATTTATTTACTTCCAGAAATCTTAAGGTTCAGAGAGCTCATGTTATACCTATAGAAAACTCTGACCATTTGATGGTACAGACACAAGTTTCCCAGGCAGATAAAATATTGCATGGTAGAGGATATTGGAAATTAAACACCACATTATTAGAAACACAAGAAATGCTGCTACAGATAAAAGCATTGCTCTTGGCCAGAAAATCAGTGGCATGCTTATATGATGACATGAGTAGGTGGTGGGTGGAAACTAAATGTTAATTAAGAAAATTACTACAACAAACATCAACAAATGTGTCAACAGGACAATATAAAAGGTACCTGACTCTTAGGGCACAATTTTATAAAATTTTGAGCCATGTAAATAATGGCTACAACACATACACCTCTCAGATTGTCAGTATAAAAAAAGAAATGGAAAAAATCCAGTATTCTAGAGCAACCTCACTACTACATGAGCATAGAATAGCCACCCCAGGGAAGACAGGAGCTGGAGATATGTATGAAAGCTGCAAAAAGAGAAACTATCAGAGAATAATAGTTTCTATTACCAGGAGGGAGGGAGGGGTGGTGCATACTAAGAGAGACATAATGAACACAGTTATAAACCATTTGACTACACTATACCAAGCTCCGTAAATATTAGAAGATTATTTAAAAAAAATCCTTAGAAAAAATAAATATACTGGAAATATCAAAAGATTTAAGAATTCAGCTAATTGAACCAATAACAGATCAGGAGGTAGAAAGAAATTAAGTCTCTAAAAAATAGTACCACTCCAGGTCCTGATGGACTACCATCAAAATTTTATAAAAAACTAGACTCAGAGTTGATTGAGATTTTAACAGTTGTATTTAATAGCATGCTGCAAACTGGGGAGATTGCCCCACAATTGGGCAAGTCAATACAAATCTTGATATATAAGAAGTCTGCTAGGAAAGACCACCGTAATTGGAGGCCTCAAAGTATGACTGATAATGACATGAAAATTTTAAATACAAGATTGGCGATATTTAATAGACATGGGGCGAATATGTACAGTACAAGGGAGAGCCATACAAGATAACTTACTGACAATTACAGAACTTGTAGCATTAGGGGGATAAGGGAAGACAGAAGGGTACATATTAAGCCTTGATCAAGAACAGGCATTTGACAAAATCTCCCATAGGTATTTACAAATGGTTTTACAAACTTATGGCATGCCTGATACATTCATCAGCTGGATTATGAATATTTATAGAACTGCAGCTACAAAACCTTTGGTGAATGGTCACTTAGGACCCTTGGTTAACATTAAGAGGAAAATTCGACAGGGGTGTCCAATGAGCTCACTATTATATGTTTTTTGTATAGATCCAGTGCTGAAACTAGTCCAACAAGGTGAAACTATACCAAGAATAAAAATGTCAACAGGGGGCAGTATATCCAAGATAATTGCTTATGCAGATGACATATGCTTGTTAGTACCACATAAAGACTCAGCAGAAAAAAGTCTTAGATAAATATGCCAATTTTCAGAAAAAGTGAGAATTACCATCAACTCAGGGAAAAGTAACAGGTATATACTAAGTGAGGGTACTGAAGAAGTACAAGAAATAAAGGAATAACAACATCTAGTAACATCACAATATTAGGCATAACCTTTGGTAGAGGAGACAGCAAATATAAACTAAGCTATAAGATAGAACAATGCAAAAAGAAAGTCCAGACATGGAAAATATGGCAGCAGACAAAGGAAAAAATGTTATGCTGGTTAAAACTTTCTTATTACCAATATTCACATACCTTAGCATAGTATACCCACCACCAAGTCAGTTTGATGTACAGTTGTTGAGTTTAGTGTTTCAAATGATATGGGGTAGTCAGCCAAGCCCCATTAAAAGGAACATACTGTATAGAACATATAAGGATGGGGGGTTCTGCCTTATTAACCCAATAGCCTACTTGTTTAGTATATTTTTACAAGCAAACATAAGTAACTACAATGCCCCTGAGTTAAAGGACTGGAAAAACCTTCACTTCCAGATGACTTAAATCCATGCTGACCACATGGGATGAATCCTACCAGAATCTAAGGAAAATGTCAATATACTCAGAATATGTAAAATTGGTAGTAATAAAAATCAAACAGTGGAAATTGAACCTAGGTCAGATAACGGTTCCAAACAGACATACAATATATAACACAATACAAGAATTGGCATACACGAGCCCAATTGAATATAAAGGAATACCATCAAATAATGTGAGAGCACTAGAAACCTATTTGACTGACAAGAGAACACCCCCCCAGGATGTGGGAAGTGGTATGGCTGAGCTGTCATGGATGATTAGGGGTCAAAGGTAATTATAAGCACAAGAGACAGGAAGAAAGAATGTGTCCTAGAATATCTTGCAACCAGCAGGAAGAAACCATGCAACATTTCCTTTTACAGTGTGATTATGTGACGCTATTATGGTAGTTATAGGCTAACAGATGAAACAATGTATATTGGAACAGGCTGACATATGAAAACATAAAAACAGGGTATGTGGATAGAATAAGGGATATTGAGGAGGAAACTATGAGACTCACTTTAACATTTGTCAAGTTCTTCCTATGGCAAGCAAGATGTAAATATGTTTTACAACAGAGTGACACACCTCCACTAAGTGTGATAACACAAATAGAGAAAGAACTGTATAAACAAAGTTTGTATGTCAAATCCACACTCTCTGTGGCAGTGTGGAAAAGAAGATGGAAGGGAACATCAGATTTTATCAGCAGTCAGATTTGATTAGAAACTCCAGGTATAACATTATAAGAGGTAACGGAAATGCAGATAAAGAGGCTTCTTCTGTTTGATAAATATTGACTTATTGATCTAAAAAGAAAAAAAATACAAGGATTGTGTAAAAGGGTTGTTGGCAAGAGCTGAAAGGAAAAAGAAGGGAAAGGGGTAAGGGAAGTGGGGGACAGGCGGAAACTAAATATGGTTATGTTATGTATTACTTATGTGAGAATATTGCTTATGATTATGTGTTACATGTATCATTTTGTACCTGTGTTGTTTTGTTTTATACACAATAAAAACTCCCCTACTCTTTTCAACAAGTGCCATGGGATCTTTAACATCATCCTGAACTACCACCAGAACAGGTAGATGGGGCCTTGGTTTAACATCTCATCTGAAAGACAGCACCTCAGGAATGCAGCATCCCCCTCATGCTGCACTACAGTGTTAGTGTTGGGATTTAACCCAAGTGCCTGGTGTAGGGATAGAACCCATCACTATCCCTAGTCCCTATTTAGGACTGAAATGGGATGCAAGGAATCACAATGATGATAGTCTTTTTGTGCTTTAAGTATAGCTGAAATTGTGGCATAACTCCAAGTGTCTGGATATTGAGTAGAGATGTGACACTTTTGAAAAGACTTGAGGAGTCTACCTTGGAGAGGTTCAATTATCACTTTATAAAATGCGGTACCATAGCCATCTGGTTTGGGACTTTTACCAGTTTTGAGGGCTTTTATTCCTGGAATAAGTTCCTGCAAGGTGACTGGATTAGTGAGAACTTCTCGGTGTGCATCTGTTCCTACAGGCAAGTGAGACCAGTTCAAAAAGTTTGCATAGCCCACCGAGGTGAAATTTCTGTTTGGATGTATAGAGACTGGTAACAAGTTCTGAAGATGTGTAAAATCTCTAAGGTTTTAGTAGAGCTACATCCTGTAGTGGGATTTAGCAGTTTAGTGATGGTGCATGTCTTTATTTTACGTCACAATCTATGTTCTAAAATTTCTGTCGCCACCTTCATAAAAGGACTGGCAGAGCCATAGTAGTGCCTACTCCATTTTGTAAGTTAAAATATCCTGTATCTTGTTTTGGGTTCATTTAATTTGCTTTAAAAAGGAATCATCTCTCTGCATGTGTGTTAGTTGAAGGAAACCTAGTTCCTCTTGTAGGCTTCATAACTGTTCCTCCCTCTGTCTTTTTTTTCATGAGGCAAAAGCAATGGTATTCCCTCAGAGACCTGTTTTTACAGTATCCCAAAGGGTTGTAGACGAGATGTTATGGGGTTTTTGTGGGATTCTATCTTCTAGCATGGATTTAAACTCAAGGTCCCTCAGAAGGGGGGATTACTGTAAATCTCCATAAATTCTGTTTTGGTTCTGTTGAAGTTACCAGGGTAATCAAAATAGGTGCATAGTTGAATAATAATATAAAATCAATATATGAGTTAGCTATCCAGTCTGTGTCCTCTACAGAAATGAAAAAAATAATCCAGCCAGGAGTAGCTGTGCTGGGAGTGGGAATAAAAGTGCACTTATGATCTCTATGGTGGCCTTGATGCTAGATGTCTATAAGACCCAGATCTTTCAATAAGTTTCTGAGGTGTATTTGCTCAGCTGTGGAAGGGGATGGTTCAGGATTAATAATATCTGAGGACAAATTTATTAAGACATTGATGTCCTTTCCCAAGAGGAGTGTCCCGAATCGGTGTGCCAAAACAGTAGCATGTGAGGTTGGCGCCCGAACGATGGCACCATCTGAAATGGTGATGTGATGTGGACAAAAGCCCGAAAGGCAAGGGGGCAGGGAGGGTGACCAGGTGTGGGATTGTGGATGACCCTAGTGACAGGATATCGCTATACATACATGCGTGCAGGGGTGGAAGCGAGCATGGCGGCGTGGCCTGGCCAGGGGTAGAGGGATGTTGGGGTTGGTGCTGTGGTGGCTGCGAGCTGCTGCGCTATGGCATCGGGGTTGGCCTCCGCTTGCGTGCTGGGTTCCGGGTTCGGATCTAGGTCCGGGTGCTACTGCCTTTTTGTTGCGCCCGGCCCAAACGTTATTTATATTTTGCTTTTTCACCCTCCCCGACATGCACCCCCCAGAGTTGAGAATCCTTAAGTAGGTGGGTGCGGGGGTGAAGCCGAGGATGTCAGGATGGCAAAATTCTTTTCGCCGCCCTGACATCACGATAATGCTAGTCGTTGTTCAGCGCTCACTATTATCACATAGAACTGCCAAAATTGTTTCTAAAAGTTTTTGGTTTGCTGATATGCTGATATATTGCTCACTGGAGGAACATATACACTGCCCACTGTCAGTGGCCAGTCATTAAGGGAACCCATGGCTAGAACAAGACATCCCTCCTTGTCTGTATACATTGAGGCAAGGTGAAATGGGCAGTAAATTAGGATTAGGATCACCATTCCTCTGCACCTTCCGTGTTGATAGGCTGATTCTTCAGATTATTGCAGTTTCATTTGGAAATTAATTTTATAACCCACATATATTTTCACAAGATACACATCCTATCATTTTCTTTGTGCTGTAGTAGAAGCGCTAAACTATATGCATAAGATAACATTTATGGACGTCCCATAGTTATACTCTGAGATCTTATTGTATAATAACAATAATAGTTTGTTTAATAAGTTAATATCTCCAAATTAATACATGGCAGGAGTTTTTTGCTCTTTCCCAACCTTGGAAGAAATTGAAGTAACATTTTACAGCATGTATTAATTGGTGGGAGCATAATAAAACTAAAGCCAGCATTAGAAAATTTAAAGTAAACAGTGTTGAATTTAACAACAATGTGGATGAAGAGGATAATCGATAAAGATGACCAAAAACTGAATTACTATCCCATTAAGACTGGTTACAAGCTGAGAAAAGTAAAAGTATGAGTATGAGAGAAAAATAAAACAATAAAAGGCAAGCCAATTTTGCAGAACAAATTCCAGATTACATTTGAAATCAGAATTGCCCAGAGGCAAAATGTACAGTACCTTTGTGAAAAATAAAGCAATACTATCCAAAATTCTGAGCAGAACATATTTTACTCTGAGGAAGAAACACAGCACAGGACACTGAAGAGCCAAAAGAAAAAGACAGGAGCCATAGACCAAGCTCAGTTTCACTTTATATTCAAAACCAGTAAAGGTACTAGTGCAGAATTCTGAGAGCATGACAAAAGAATTACAACCCTGGTGCTTCTTCTCTTACATCATCAAGGCCTTCTCAGGGGTGGGGAAATGCAGTATGACACTCTTCTTTTGTAGTTACTGAATAAACCTGCCCAGCACAATGTATCAGTTGGTTGAAAAGTTAAAAAACATACCTGCTCCAGGAGGAAGATTCTCATTTAAATGTATATACCTGGACTGGAGTTTAAACACTTAAAGGTGAAAAAAGGGGGTAGTAGGAAAGCTGTCTAAGGTATAGTGCCCACTTAAAAAATGTGCCATATAATAGACTAGTATAATAGCTGTAAAATTAACAAGTGGCAGTGTAAGCAAAAAAGGAAGAGGGAAGAGGAGGTTGTGGGGAGAGAGAAAAAAAGGAAAAATGGTCTGCCCGTAGTCTTACACCCACTTAAGGTGTTTAAACATGCATGCCAAATGAAACATGTAAGTATAAAAATACCAAAAATAGAGGAATAGAAAATTCATTAATTTATCCGTAGGAGAATGCATAACTGTACTTTGTATGTAATTAATCCCCATTTTGGTTCTAAAACTCATATATAGTGATATACAATGTTATAGTACAGTACAAATATTAATGGATCTACCATTCTAAAAAATACATGAAAAAAACACCACATAGTGTAAAAACATGACAATACATTAACCAGATTATACGTTAATAATCAGTATATATATTTTCAAACAAACAAGATACATTTTCCCTCATATTTGAGGTGGATCATGCAACAAATAGTTTTTATATATCATTCAGGAAATGTCCAGGCTAATAAATAACTAAGATGCCATAGGAAAAAAGAGTACTGCCAACCCAAAATGATGCAGGAAACAATCCAAGTACACATTAAGGCAAAGCCAAATCTTGGAGAATTCTGAAAGAGACAAAGCACAAATCAATAAAAATGCAATGCTATATGTTATATATATGTTAAAAAAAGAAACAAGAAATGTTGAAGACAGATGAATTGGACAATACAAATTGCAACAAACTTTGGTCAGAGCTAATATGGCTGCAAAATGATGAATTTTCAGCATAGCCTTCTTATTATCCCACCTCTTGAACCATGTAAGTGAAAGTGTTCAAATCCCCACCGAAATGTGATTGTGTGCCACCGAAACGTCATTCTGTGTCAAGGGTGTGAAAACACATTTTGGCCAGGATTTGAAAAATAACAGCTATTGTGTTCATGAGGTGATGTGAAAAAATGGCTATGTTGAAAATTTGGGATCAAGATATTTAAAATTACCAAAGTTATGAATGAGCATAGGCAAATTTCAGTGTAACCTCATAACTTTGTCATATTTACATATTTTGATCCACAATTTTCAACAGAGCCTTCTTATGACCCCAACTCATGAGCAATGGTTGTGAAAAGTTTCAAATCCTGCTCAAAAGGTGATTTCACCAAATGACCATGAAATTGTCTTTTGGGCCTGAGTTGCATAATTCCACCACCATTGTTGATGGGGTGGGGTTCCAAAAAGGCTGTGTTGAAAATTTGGGATGAAAATATACAAAAATGACAAAGTTATGCCTCAAAGTTAAAAACCCAGCTGAAATACATTGAACTGCACTTACTGTACCTCAGTTTCTCATATTGTAGTTAGCAGTTTCAGCAGCAAGATGCATCTTTGATCAGAGAATAGATCTTTGCCCTGGGACCTGTTCAGGTGAGTGATGATGTGTGAGGGGTGTAGTGGGAGGTGGGGGTGGTGACTGCTGAGTGGGACATCAGGGTGACAGGGATGAGATCAATGAGGACCATTTTCTTTTTGTATCCCATATTGGATCTTTTTGCAAAGTTTTCTTTCAAAGATATATTCTGTAAAAATTTCAGCACATCAGTGTATACAGAGAATGCATTAGTACTAGACTGTGGTATAAGCAAACACCCTTTATTAAGAAGGCTGAGTTACAATAATTGGATTTCCTCAGTGATGATTTGATAGTGTTCCCTGTCCTGGTCAATTAATATTTTGATCAGAGTGTTGGACCAGACAGTTAGTGATTTTCTCCAGCATTCTTCATATTTTTTCACCAGGAACTCCTTTGCTGGGGCTTTATCTATTTGTAGACCCCTGGTTGCCAACACCTGCTCTTGATACTGTTCCAGTGAGATGGCATTAAAGTGCAATTTTTTTTTTTACTGGTTCATAAATAGTAGACAAAAGTATTAATTTCAGCATACTACATGAGGAAAAGATTTTCAATTATACAATAGCATATGTCATCTAGAACATCATACACAATGAAGCTAGAGCTAAAGCGCATAGCAAATAAAATCTATACTTGAGTTATCAAGTATTGCACAGTTTGAAATTGTTGGCTTGTTTTCAAGTCTTGCCCTCAAAACATTCATTCTTTATTCTCCATTCTGTGCCTATATAAAGATAACATATGCCCTAAGACTTCTTAATACACAGTCAATGCACTTCACAAATATAGCTCTACAATATCAGATCCTTTAAATGGAAAAATCTTCGTTGGTCCAAACCTGTTTTGGGGTTGTTTTTTTTTCGCTATACAAGTTCCAAAGTTTTTCAGCTTTACAGAAAATAAAACATTGTTGTACAAGGAACCTAGGAAAATCATCCTCCAGGTATTAATTGGAAATGGTAGGATTACAGTGAAGCTCGCCGGGATGAAGCCCAATCCTGCAGAATTCTGCGGTAGAGTTACTGCAGGAATCAATGCAGTTTCAATGGGAGTTAATCCCTTTTGTCATGCAGGGAAACTGATATACTGTGCTTCATCCTGACAGGCTTCACTGTATATCTGGAAGTTTCCAATATTTTAAATTTAATCTTTTGACTGCAATATTACTTGCTTGATATATTAATCATTCATCTATGCCTGAGATTTTCCTATTTGTTCATTCTAAAATGATAAACTGTAGATTTTTAATGTCCTCACAGTTGACCCCTACTCTTTCCAGTATCTCAAAAGACCTTGCATACCAGCTTTTACATAGACTGCATTCCCATAATGCATGCAACATGTCAAAGTTGACATCTTTGCAGTGCCAACATTCATTGTCTTTGTGCTCTTCATTTTGAACAGTATTTGCAGGATAAAATAAGCACAATCAATCATTGTGAACTATATGGATTTATCTCTTGATGTTTTATAGTCATTATTCAATCTGCATGCCGATTGCCATGTTAGATTCTAGTTCAGTATTTCACTTCTGGATTGTATCTTTAAAATACTTTTCTAGCTGATTGTGAAGATAATTAATAATCCAAGGAAACATCTTTTTTTGATTTATGGAAATATGGATCGCTAACTCTAAATCTAGTAGTCTATTATTAGGTGCTCTTTCTCAGCCCTGGAAATCTTTTTTGAAAATATCTATGAGTAGATAGATGAAAAAGTGACGCTGAGCCCCCAGATTACCTTTTTCTTTACACTGTGACCAACTCAGAAATTTCTGGTTCTCAATTCAATTCAATTTATTTATTTATATAGTGCCTTTCAAATGCCAAGGTGCAGCACAGATACTAAAACAACCACAACATAAAATTACATATATAATAAATAGTATAAAATAGCAGTAGACAGTCAACGATGTTAGGTTAATAACCGAAAGCTTGAACCCATAACACAGTTTTCAGGGCCCATTTAAATCCCTCCATAGTTGGGCACTCACAAACCTGATGGGGTAGAGAATTCCAAAGGGTAGGGTCCACGTGCATAAATGCCCGAGCCCCAAAAGACTTTAAGCAGATCCTTGAAATCTCTAGCAACCTCTCATCAGTCAAGCGGGGCGAGCGCCCAGGGCAATAAGGGACCAGAAGCTCTTTCAGGTAGTCAAGACCCTGTCTGTGTAGGGCTTTGTAAGTCAGAAGTCCAACTTTAAAGGTGATTCACCACTGTACCGGCAGCCAGTGCAGTTCACACAGCACTGGAGAAATATGACAGGACTGTGAGGTTCCCATCAATAGCCAGGCTGCCATGTTCTGCACCAGCTGCAAGTGGAGAATATCCACCCCAGGAAGCCCTAGGTAAAAGACATTGCAATAGTCCAGGCAAGAGGACACAAAGGCATGGACCAATGTAGGAAGGTCATCAGACGGAACAAGATGCTTAACCCTGGAGATATTCCTTAGGTGGTAAAAAGAGGATTTGATGACAGCCAACACCTGCAAATGAAGTGTCAAACCCTCATCAAAAATTACCCCAGGTTTCACACCCAATCGGGGGTCAGAAGAGAAAGGACCCAAGGAAAAGTCCCGAGGGCGAACCCACTCCCAACCCTTCTATCCGGCGACCCGGGTCCATCACCAACACCTTCGTCTTAACTGAGTTCAACCTCAACCAGCTCAAACTCATCCACTCCTGGATTTCTGAGAGGCAGTTATTAAATACTGAGAGAGCTCTATCCTGGTCAGGTGCAAAAGAAAGGTAGAGCTGGGTATCATCAGCATAGCAGTGAAACCTCAGCCCATACCTCCTTACAATATCTCCGAGGGGTAGCGTGTACACTGTGAACAGCATGGGGGACAGCACTGATTCTTGAGGAACCCCACATGATAGCAGAACTGGGTCAGAGGAATAAATCCCTGACACCACCCTCTGAGTTCTTCCTGTGAGGAAAGATGAAAACCGCCTGAGGACTGTACCTGATAGGCCGCAGATGAACCTCAAGCAATTGAGCAAGACCCCATGGTCCATAGTGTCAAACGCTGAAGAGAGATCCAGAAAGACCAAGATGGAATGGTTCTTCCGATCTCTAGCCATCAGGAGATCATTGAGCACCCAAACCAGCACCTTCTCAGTACTATGCCTCTTTTGAAAACTGGACTGGAGAGGCTCGTAGACATCATGGATGGTCAAATGGTTCTCCAGTTGTACGGCAACTACTTTCTCAATCACTTCCCCATAAAGGGGAGGTTCGAGATTGGTTTGTAGTTCACATGGCAGTCTGGGTCCAAAGAAGCTTTTTTGAGGAGCGGTGTCACCACTGTCTCCTTCAGGGAGCTTGGAAACTCACCTGTTTCTAAGGAGTACCACATTATCCATGCTGGGACCAGACCAAGAATAACTCTACAACCCAAAATCAGGGTAGTTGGTCCTGGATCCAAACTACAGCATGTAGGGAGCGTACCCTGGACAATCCACATGATGTCCAAAAGTTCTGGCCGGTTGAAGGTACTCCAGGAAGACAGAGGGGCAGTGACCAAATTCTGATCTAGAGCAGTGCCCATGGAGTGTGCCAGTTGGAGTTCCTGCCTTGATGTCAGCCACATTAGCTGCAAAGAATCGAGCATGCTCCTTGCACTCAACTTGCGAAAATGCTTTTCAGACCTGTATAATACCTTTTTCTAACCATGTTTTCCTGTGTAATGTATTTCTATTTTCTTGTGTAATGTCTTTCTATTGACAGAGAAATTAGGATTTTTCCAAATTGGAATAAGTGGAGCATAACAAGCAGACCATTTCATTTTATTTTGATAATTTTTTTAACCAATTCACTTATATGTTTGATGATACCACTGTTAATTTTGCAAATTTGGATGGTGCAAATCAAATATTCTTTATATCTAGCTGGCCCTTTTGGAAGTTTTTACACAATGGAATTTTCTATCTGGAAGATGAAGTCTTCTGAACCAGCCCAAAGAATAATTTAGGTAAGTAAGCTAAATGATATGAACTGAAGACTGTGCAAACAAGACCACCATGGTTCTTACCCAAACACAGCTTGAACTAAGTGTTTCTGGGATGTTTATGGTTCCATATAAAACTTCTAAACATAGTGCTGACCTTTTTAAACCAAACTGGTGGAACCTGAGTTATGATGCCCTGTAATATGTATGTATGTATGAAAGAAGGGAGATTGCTAAAATTTTTAATACCTGAATCTTTCCTTATAGTGTTAGAGGTATTTTTTTCCCAGCACAGATGTTTGTCCTTTAAACAGGTTAATAAATGGTGGTGATTTAAATAATGTCACTTGTCCTCGTTGCTTATCTGAACTCCCAAATATCACATGTCCTTTTTCTGTATTATAGCATTAAAAATCTGTCTTATAATTGAGGATTGATCACTACTAAACATGAGCATTTCAGATATTTCATTTATTTTGTATCCTGTTATTTGTTAAGTTCTACTAATCTAGTTATATGGTCTTCTAATAATAATAAAATATCATCAGCATATGCTTTTACTTTCATTTCTACTGATCCAGTTTTGATTGCACTTGTACTTATGTTAATTCTTATTTCTATGAACAGATTTCTAGGGCTATAACAAACAGGGATGAGAGGGGACAACCCTGCATGACAGTCCTGTATAGTTCACATGTTTCTGAAAAGTTATTGTTAATTTTGATTTGGGATTTTGGTGAATCATAAATGCTTTTAACGTAATTAATACATTTTTTTGGGAAAACCAAAATATTTTAATACAAAACACAGATATCTCCACTCAAGCATGTCAAAGGCTTTGCCTGCATCAAGGGATACTGTAGCAATACTGCCTCTTTTTTTAGCAAAAAGCGGTTCAGTAATAAACTGGATCTTATTCAGCCCTGTATGTATGGATCTATTAGGTATAAAACCACTCTGATAATTATGTGTAATATTACTTAATAAAGGAAGAATTCTAATTTTCAACACTTTTGTATATATCTTATAATCATCGGTCAGAATAACCACCATTCTATAGTTTTCTTCATTTATTTAAATGTTTACCTTTTGGGGGGAGTAAAGAAATATAGGCAATTTTGAAAGATTCCAGTCATTTATATTTTTCCTGTATTTGGCATAGGAGCATCTCTAATAGAGGTAACATAGGTTCCATTAATACTCTTAGAACTCTAATGTGAACCCATCCACTCCAGGGTACTTATTTTTTAGCCATGACTGTATCTTTAATTTCCTGTTGTGTCATGGGTGCCATAGGTATTTCTGCTTCTATTTAATTTAATTTTTTTTATTTTCTGTATGTTTGTCATAATAAATGAGTTCTACCGCAGAGGGGTCACAATCTGATTTATACAGATTAGTATAGAATTTCACAAATTCATTAGAAATTTTGGTTTGTTCAATATATATATATATATTTATATATTAATGTCTTTATCTAAAATAGATGTTATTTCAGTTTCTTGATCTTCAGATTTTATTATTTTTTCCAGGAATCTCCCTGCTTGCTTGCTTTGGATTTGACAGTTTGTTTTTCTGCTTTTCATCAAAATTTTAATATGATATATTTCGGTTGTGTCTAGGGATCTTTTCAGATTCATTGTATTCTTTTTTTTTTAAGTTTATCACCAGTTCTAACCTCTGATTCTAAAATTTAAAGTTTAAGTTCTACTTCTGCCAACATTTTTCCCTTTTTTGTGTTCTTCCAAGAAGCTTCAGATATCAGGAGCCTTCTTATTGTAGCTTTTAGAGCACCCTATGATTCTATTATATTATTCTCATTGATCTGATATTCTAAGACAAAATAGTGGATATTTGTACATAGATTTTAAATAATGTCTCCATTATGCAATGGATTATTATTCAGTCTCTAACACTTGTTTGAACTTGAATATATGTCAAGGGCTGAATGGAATGAGATAATATTGTGTTGGGATATTAGTAATGGTTCTATAGTGGCATCAGAACACATGCAATTAATCAATACATCTTTTGACATAAAAATATAACCTGGGGTAGATAGCATATTATGTCTTGCTGAAACATAACTGTGCATCTATATATAGTAATTACAAAAAAACTTTAATGTAGTAGTTAAGGTTAAAACAACAAAAGTAGGGAAATGTGGCATTAGACTTTCCAACCCTAACACCCCATCCCCACCCTGCAGACAGTACAGTGGGAGCTGTGGGATTCAAACCCAGGTGTCCCGGCTCATAGCCCAGAGCCTTAGCCACTACACTATATTGCCTCCTTTGATATTACTGTGTCAGTTTTCTGTTATCCAAAGTCAAGACAATTCCAAATTAAAACAGCCAATAATACCTTCCTGTCTCTCTGAATTGCCAAAAGTCTTTTTTTAAACTTTGCATATCTCTAAGCCATTGAATTGTCTGAAACTTTTGCAATTCACATGAACACAAATCAATACTCCAATGTCTGTTTTAACATAAGTAAAAAAAAATGACTACTTTCCTTCTATAGCCCTAATGTTTAACATACTGACTTGTAGCCCACTTTTCAAAACAATTCACATTTTCAATACATCAGAATCCAAAGAGTAAACCAAAAATAAATTGTTGTAAACAGTGGGTTTGAACAGACCAAGCTTCCCAAAGAAGGATAGGCTGTAATTTTCACCTGATTTTTCTAATTCCTTCAATTTAAAAAAATGAGTATTCAAATCAGCTCTTGATTATTCGTGAGCTACTGTTACACTGACATTTTAAAATATTGGGCATATAAGAAACTGCTCTTGTAATGTGAACAGGTGAAATCAAAAATAAATTGTTGTAAACAGAGATTTTGAATACAGTAGCTTCCCAAAAAGGGGTAACTTGTAGTTTTCACCTGATGTTCCTAATTCCTTCTTTTCTAATTCCTTCAAGTTTAAAAAATGGGTATGCAAAGAAGCCCATGATTATAAAGGAACTATGAGGTGACAGGCACCGAAGCCACGCCCTTTATGCAGCAATTTTTAAGTGCTTACTGAGCATGTTCAGAACTAGAATTTTTAACATACAATAACTTTGAAACGGTAATATTTTTTTCATCGTACCACTTAAAGGCATATCTGTGGGCCAAGCACTTTCTACTTTGAAAATTTCAGATTATAACTCCAAACTGTCTGGGTCAAAGTGATAACAAAAAAATCCAGAAAAAAAAAAGCGTTTTTTACTTTTTCACTATCCACATCTCAGAATTCTTGCATCTGACCAGAACGAAACTTAGCGTGAGAGACCTACCCAATGAGACCATGCATGCAAAATTGAGTGTAAATCCATTGAACAGTTGCAAAGATATTAAAGTGCAAAATTTGAGGTTTAACATAGAACCCACTGCTCAACCCTACCATGCCACTATAATACTGTATATAGATATACACTGCATATAAATATATTGCTACCTTTGCTCCCATTCAATGGAATTGCACTACATTTTGCATGTACATTCTGGAGGGCAAGGTGTCTTGATCTGCCAAGTTTAGTTTCAGTCAGATGTGCAGATCCCAAGATCCTGCATTTTTAGGAAAAATTGTGGGTTTTTTTCTGTTTTTTTGCCATCATCTACAGCCCAGATGGTTTGTAATTTCAGTCTGGAATTTCAGAGTGGAATGGGTATGGAGCAGAAAGGTGCCTTTCATTGATTTGGTGAACAAATATTAATCCGTTCACAAGTTATAAGCATTTGAAATTTTTGCTCTGAGCAAAAAGACCCTACTGAGCATACTCAGAACCAAAATGTTAAATCCTGGAATGCAAATGAGGGACTCCTCATGCATGTGTCACACATCATAATATTCAATCCCACAAGGCATAACTATGGCTGACTGCACCGGTACATAGTTATGCTTCTGAGACCCTACTTTAACTATGCACAGGGTCAGGTGGTGCTCTGCGCACAGTCAAGGGCTGGGTACACAATCCCCACCCCTAGCCCCTTACACTGGTAGAAAGTATAATACATATTGATCCCCTTTGCCATAGTGTTTCAGACCCCCTCCCCAGCTCCGTACACTGGTAGAAATTATAACATATAACCCCACTGAGCACTTACCCCCACATCCCCTCTTTATCCCTCCACCTTCCTGCTTTCTCTTCACAAATATTAATCCTCCCTATTTTCATCTTCTCCCCACCAGTTTTCCCCTCACCTCACCCCCCCTTTAAAACCCTTTCCTTATCTCTCTCTCTGTCTCCCCCACATCACTCAGCCCTGCCCTGTTACCTACTTATGTAACCCTGGTAGATTCCTATCCAATCCCACCCCTCTGACTACTCAACCCCTTATTCTGTCACCCCCTTTGTCTCTGTCACCACCCTCTCCCTGCTCTCATCTATTCTGTCCTCCCCCTCCTTTGGTCATCACCACTTCTGACCCTCCATAACTCTACCTGCATGCTCTACAGCTCAGCTACCACTATAAATTGCTTGTCCACCTTAGGTATGCTCTTAGTACTGTTGCAATAAAGTTGACCTCTCCTACCTGATGTATTTTAACTGCACTTGCTTGAATTTGTATGTACCATAATGTACTTGCCTGCTGTATATACCCCTATCTGTTTTGTAATGTCTAGATACCTTGTCTATTGCCTTACGACATGGAACATTTGTAAATGAGCTTTTAGCTCAGAGGTGTTATCTGAGATTCCAATAAATAAATAAACAATTATCCCATTTCAATAGTGTAGTAGACCCCACTCCCCAGCCCCATACACTGATAGAATAAAACACTTATTGATCCCCATGTCCATGGTGCAGTGGACCACCCCTCCTCAGCTATGTACACTGGTAGAAAATATAACACATAACAACCCCCATTTCCATAGTGTAGTGGACTCCCCTTCTCCAACCTTGGTTGATGTAAAGCTCATACAGCAGTGCCCCATTCCAATCTCCCTGGTAGTCTAGTGGTCCCCCCTTCTTAAGCCCCAATCTGTTCACAATGGACAGTGACCCTATCCCTGGTAGTCAAGTAACCCCCACCCTATTAATCAGTGACCCACCACCCTGCTCCCCAACCTGACTGGAGCCAGCATCTGGCACTGACCACCCACACTGCCATGGCCAGCCACCTACCAAACTGTATGGGAGCATGTACAGTATATATTACATGCCTACTGGTTGAGCACTTGGGGAAGTGGAAGCCACTAGACTAGCAGGTAGATGGGAATGTGGCATTGTTGTATGAGCTTTACATCGACCAGGGCTGGGGAAGAGGGGTCTGCTATACTATGGAAATGAGGATCAATATGTGTTATATTTTCTACCAGTATATGTGGTTGGGGAGGGGAGTCTGCTACACTATTGTAACAGGGATCAATATGTGTTTTATTTTCTACCAGTATATGAGGCAGGGAGGGGGCTGGCCTGTTGCATTCCACTGGTGCAGCCATCCAAATGATCCCATAATGGGCATGCAAATGGCCCCTTTGCACTATGCATGCCCAATGGGCTCATTTGCATGTTTTGGATGCATATCACCCATGGGAACTGCAACACATACAGGCATGCACCATGCATTCCCCTATGGGTGGTCTTCAGCCCCACACCCTGGATGCACTGTGCCATACATGGTGGCAGCTTGCAATACCATTAAAAGAGTAATTGAGATTTGAGCAAGTTAATCTCAGCATCTGTAAGGAGAGCAGTCCTGAAAGAGTAATACCTGGGAAGTGCAGGGCAAATGGAAGAGTGATAGGATACCAGAAGGTATCTGGAAGGTATGTGAGGGGTGGCGAGGGGGGAAGCCACTGAGCTGGCTTAGTGGTGCACTGGGTAGGGAGGCTGGCTCTGGTGGGGAGGGTGCAGGATTCAGGGTTGGAGAAGAGCACAATATTTTGTGCTTTTCTGTGCTGGTGTGTTTTTTTTTTCTTCCTAGTTCTCCCCCCTTCCCAACATGCACCCCCCTGGAGTTTGTTATTTTAGAAGGATGGGGATGAAAGGGTGCAAAGCCTCCATAAACAGTTGAGGGTAGTTTCCTCATTGCAAATGTACATTGCCATTATTTTCGGTGAACATCTGTGCACCAGGCCCTTTCTATCCTGGAAATTTCAGACTAAATTTCAAACTATCCGGGCGCTAGATGATGACAAACAAAAAAGCAAAACATGGCAATTTTTAAACTTTTTTCACTATCCAGATCTCAGAATCCATCATTGCGGCTATAAAGAAACTTGGCAAGTCAAGAGCCCTATCCTCCAAGACCACATGTGCAACAATTCATGCAAATCCATTGAATGTTTGCAAAGATATTGCAGTGCAAAGATGTTATCTCACAAAAAAGGATTTTTTTTCTCACAAAAAAGTATAGGTCCCTCACAACAAAGAATCCTTTTTCATGAGACCAAATTCTTTTGCCATTCCAGGAGGCTATCCAAAAGATTGAACTGAGCATGTTCAGAACTCAAAACTTTAAAATTAAATAACTTTATTTTTTTTTCACCAAACCAGCAAAATGCTCTTCTGTGAGGCAAGTCCATTCTACCCTGAAAATGTCAGACCAAAGCGCCAAACCATCTGGGTGCAGTGAGATAACAAACAAGCTCAAAAAACAGTGATTTTGAATGTTTCAACACTGTGTGCCGCTCAGAATCTGCAAATCTGACCAAAGCAAAACTTGGCACGTCAAGAGATCTGCCACACAAGACTGCACATACAAAATTTTGTGCAAATCCATTGAACGGTTCCACAGTTGTTAAAGTGCAAAGTTTGAGATTTAACATAGAAACCCTTACTCAACCCTAACTATAGTGGTGCTACCATGCCACAATAGTACTGGTGGTGCAGTAGCACCAGTATAGTTAGGGTTGAGAAGGTTGTTTAATGTCAAACCCCTAGGTTTGCACTTTAATAGCTTCACCCCATTCAATAGATTTGCATGAAATTTTGCATGTTTAATCTCAGTGGCAGGGTCTCTTGGCCTGACAAGGTTCATTTGAGTCAGATGTCCAGATTTGGAGATCAGGATAGTGAAGAAAGTGAAAACAGTTTTTTAACTGTTTTTTTGTCATCACCTAGCCCCCAGATAGGTTGAAATTTTGGTTTGAAACTTTCAGAGTGGAAAGGGCGTGGCCCAGAGTGTTACCTTTTATTGGTGAAAAAAATATTATACGTGGCATTTAAAGACCGCTGTATGGTGAGTGAGTGGATCCACAGTGTAAATGTACAATCTCGTGAAATAGCTGGTCTCTACACTCATACTCAAAAATCAAGGTTGATGTCAGTTGTTCTTCACTTAGTCCATCTTTAATCAGATAAAATAAGATACATCAGCCCGCACACATACACCCACCACAAGACTTCAATGTTTTCAAGTTGCACTGACTCTTTGTCAAGAAGTCTTGACTTCTTGATAAAGAGCCAGTGCGACTTGAAACATTCAAGTCTTGCAGTGAGTGTATGTGTGAGGGCTGATGTATCCTATTTTTATCTGACTAAAGATGAACTAAATGAAGAACAACTGATTTCAGCCTTAATTTGTAAGTACGAGTGTAGAGATGAGCTTTTTTTCACTGAAAAAATATTAGTCTGTTCCAGAGTTACAGGTATTTGAAATTTCAGTTCTGAGCATGCTCAGCACACTCTTTTGGATAGCTGTTTCATACAAAAAAAGAATTTAGCCATAAAGGATTTTGTTTTGTATGGAGGTAATTTTATATCATGAGAAAAACATGTTTTCCATATAGCCGCCATCTTGTTTCAATTTTTTTCAAAACATTTTTTGAAAACCCATACAAATCATATCATGGAAAGACACAAACACATGTTTCTCACTAATTGAGTACCCATTAGCTGGCTTCTGCAGTTAGTTTGAGGACGAAATACCCATAAAAGTGTTTTTAACACATTTTAAAAATCTTTTTTTGTGAGATTTTTTTTTTCATATAGCCATATGAAACAAGAACAGAGCCAAACAAAACAACATTACCATCATATGAAGAAAGAGACTGGACTTATTATTTTTGCATTCTTTTTTCATATGAAGGAATCTTTTTTTGTGATAATGATGCAATCTCATGGAAAAAGGTTCCTTGGTACAATGGCAATGATACCCTGACTGAAGGGATTTCAGGGTTTGTAGAAACCATTTTGAAACCACTGATTATGGAAAGAGATAGTTATATCCAGGACACTATGCACTTGCTGCGAATACTTTATGGCTATAAGGACTTACCACCTGATACCATTTTAGCAACGATGGATGTAACATCCCTCTAAGCTAATATTCCACACAAGGATTGCATTTCAGCCTACCTTAAATATATACAGGAGAAAGGAATGGACCAAAATATCAACTCAGAAGTGGTGGGGAAACTTTTTAAATTAATTTTGACACATAACAACTTCAGCTTCAATGGTAAACATTATGTTACAACTTTGGGAACAGCAACGGGCACCAGGATGGCTCCACAGTATGCTAACCTATTTATGAAAAATTTAGAGGAAACTTTTTAAGGCATCGTCCCCACAAACCACTCTCTTATTTCTGTTACATTGATGATTTGTTTATCATTTGGATGGAGGGCACAGATGTACTTAAAGAATTTCATCAGGAACTTAATAACCTCCACCCTACCATAAAGCTAACCCTGGAGTATTCTGCCACCAGTGTTAATTTTCTGGACACCACTGCCACCATAAAGGATGGAACCTTACATACATGTATTTACAGGAGGCCAACAGACAGGCAGAGATACTTACACAGGAATAGTAATTACCCAAGCCACACAAAAAATCTGTCATGTGCAGTCACGCACTTTGGTATCACTGTATCTGTTCAAATGAGGAAGACAGAGATACACATTTGGATATGTTGAAAAACACCTTTATTGAGCAGGGACACTCTTCTAGAGAAATTAACAGGACAGTAGAACATGCAACACAGGTACCAAGACAATAACTACTTCAATATAAGGAAAGGACAGTTACCAACAGAATACCCTTAGTAGTCACATATTATCCAGACCTTGAACTTCCGTGTACGATTGTTAAGGACCTCCATCCAATATTTAGTGAGGATGAGACCCTAAATTGTATTTTTAAGGAACTATCACTACTATCTTTTAAACAGCCTCCAAACTTAGCCAACCTAATTATTAGGAGTTTACTCTCACCAGAACAGAATACCATGATACTAAATGGTACACAACCCTGCAATCACCATGGCTTTAAGACTTGTGAGCTCATTTCCACTTCAGACTGTGTGGTTACATCACAAAACAGACAATTCAAGGTATAGGGGAATTATACATGTGCATCATTGGATGTTGCTTATTTCATTCAATGCAAGAGATGTCCACAAACAGGTTATATTGGAGAGACAAGCCAACTGTTCTGCACTAGGATGAACTCACACAGACATAATATTAATCTGAAGATGACTGGAAAACCAGTGGGGCAAAACTCCACTCTGCCTGACCACTCAATCTTGGATATGTCAATAATGGTCTTAAAAAGAAATCTCAAAAGTACACAACAGAGATGGGCTTTTGAGATCAAACTTAATTTACTTCTCAGTATGGTAGAAGATGGCAAGAACACAGATTTGGGGTTTATGGCACATTATAGGATTTAATATTCACAGACATTGTCTTCATAGGATAGACATATCATAGGACTTCAGGGTCTCCTTGTGTATGTGCGTGTGTGGGGGGGTTATGTGAGTGTGGTGGGTGTGGGAATTGCTGTTACATTGAGGTGGGCTTCTATTCACATACAAGGAGTTACAGTGTGTTATGACTCTTAGTTCACACACATAATGTATATTAATGCCTTCTTACTATTTATCTTTCCCAGGGGTGGGGTTAATTCCATTGGTTCTTATTCAGATTTCCTAGCCTGTTACTATACATACAGTAGTTTGTTTTGAACTCTGAACATTTCAGAGTGCAGGATCTCATTTGCATGGGGGTCCTTGACAGATCAAATTACACTGTGCTAATATTATAGCAATTTGAGGTTATGAAGGTATGTTAGGAATCTTGTCTTACATACATACTGTACATTTACTTCTAGTTACCTTATCCTGGGGAGGGTGGAAGTTTTGATTCATTGTGGTTCTATTCAGAATCCTTGGACTGTTACTGCATGTATAGTAGCATGATTATATAGTGTCACATTTTTGAATTCTGTACATATTAGGATACATGATCCCTTTTACTTGGAATTTCATGACTAGTTTAATTCCTCTGGATAACAACTGGAGTGATGGATGTGAATGATAGTGCATTAGGACTTGTGTGTGTGTGTGTGTGTGTGTGTGTGTGTGTGTGTGTACATGTGTGCGTGTGTGTATTCTGTATGTATATATCTCCTTAAAATGAATTATCTTCTCCCTGGGGATGGGGTGGATTTAATTCCTATGATGTCTTATTTAGATTCCTAGACATTTTCAGTACATCAAGTTGTTATATTATACACTGAGAATTTATTGAAATCTGTGCATATCAGGCTGCATGGTCTTAATTTCTTGGTGTTCATTGACAAACAATTTTTTGTTTGACACTTACACTGCCAATTTTTATTATCATTTGTAAACTATTATTACTACACTATAGGCCTTAATGTTTATGGAGCATAATAACTAGTTTGAAAGTATAGTTGGTTAATGGCTCCAGCTAAGTTTTACTTTCCATATAGTTTGTGACTATTTCTCACTTTAGGTAAACTTTACTGTCTACTCTTTATATGCCATATATAGATACTTTCTGTTGTTATATTTTGTGGGGCTTATTTTTTTACTTACAATTTTAGTATGTCTTTAATCCAGGTGGATTTTGTTTTTCTTTTAATGCATTCTTATACACACTGTGACACTCATAATTAGGCTTAGGAACTCTGCTTGAGTAGTTATCTTATTCTGAAAGTATCTCGAAGCCATTTTAATTTATGTGCAGTGTATTCTTTACATGTTGTTATGCCCCAAGCACATCTGACCTTGAGACCCTTTCAGCTGAAGGTGTACTGGTACTATCCAAGTTCTCTGACATTTTCTTCTGCATTTTTTTAAATGAGTATTTTGAACCAGTGGGAAGTTTTTCTGTTTTTTTCTGCATGAACTGGGTGTTAAAAGTATGGAATTTTCTAAATAACTGTCATTAAGCTTCTGAGGAAGGACTTGTTGGTCTGATAGTGAAAGCACTTTGTCCTTTCTGTTACATCTATATTGGTCCAATAAAAGGTATCAAATCATTTGCTTCTGGATTGATACAAAAAAGAAACTGGACTTTTTTTTCACATTTCAGCTTTAACAAGCCATAACGCCATCAATAGTTGCAGTTATAGGACAACCTAACTGTGTCACTAGTTGCAGTCATAGGATAATCTATATGTCAAAAGAAAGGTCTTAATGAGCACTACAACACTAACACATAATACCCTACAAAAAAATTTTGGGCCCCATAAAAACATACAAATTTAAAAAATACGATTTCATAGGATAATGCTGCAACTTTAACAAACTGTAACCCTTGTAGGTCTTTGGAGTTAAGGGACAATCTATACTTGAAAAAAGGTCTCAATGAGTACTACATCAGTAACATTTAATAACTCTCCCACCCCCCCCAAAAAAATTAGGGGCCATATAAAAGAACATAAAAATACCCATATGATAATATTACAGTTTTAACTAGCCATAACTCCAACACTCTGTGGAGTTTAAAGATGATCTATTTCTCAGAAAAAAGGTCAATAATTGGAGTTAAGGGACAATGTATATATCAAAAAAGGTGCCAATGACTACTTCAACACTAACACATAATCCCCCTAAATATTTATGGAGTATGCACTGCACCCCAAAATCACCTCCATTCTTCACCATGGTGCCAAATCCACAATATAAGTGTAATCATCATCAAACATAAACCAAAGGTGTATCTCATCTTCCACTACTATCATAGCAAATTTCACAGGAAATCAACAAATATTTAATGACACGGGTAACAAAGTGAAAACCATATTTTTGCCCATATACAATGAATCTCTGGAGTTAAGAGGGACACAATGTATTTTTTCCTTTGATGTGAGCCCCCCAAAACATTACAACCAAGCACATACATTGCTTTTCAGGAAGCATGGGCCCTGCACTTCCACATCCAGGTGGATGTGTATATCTGGGTCCTGTGCTTCCATGTCTGATGGATGTGTTCATGTAGGTCCCAAAGGGACCTGCTTAAATGAGAATATGATTCTACTGTATCAAAACATAAGGCAATTCTTTGCAAAGAAGTGCATTAATGCATCAGTTAGGGTTCAGTTTAAACTGACAAAAGTAGGGGAATGGCATGCTAGGGTTTCCAACCTTAACTCTCCACCCACACCCAAGCAAGAAAAGGAAAAAACATTACAGTTTTCTCTGTCCTGACTCTTGGCAAATCAGGGGCGGAGTCTTCCTTGGGGTTCTCAGTCTTAATGCTCACCCCATTCCATGACAAAATAAGGTGACATATGTAGGCCCAGTGACATGGATGGCTAAGGCACTGGGCACCTTTCCTCCTGCCAGGCCGGTGACCCATGATTGGGAACAGACTCAGGTTGCTTGGTGGCCAACAGGGAGAGGAAGGATTGAGCATCTCAGGATGGTTCTCCTTCAGGAAGGGTGGCTCATGTGGCATGCTGCTTGATTGCCACCCATCAATGGCTGGATGACAGCACATACACATCACCATGAAAGGGAAGGGAAATCCTCATTCAGGAAGCTGGTGCCATCTCCAGAGGTGGAGCTCAGACATTTCATCCAATGCATGGCCACGGACCCCAGTGGAGAAAATCGGTGAAACAATATGGAGGCTGGGCTTAATGAAGCTTTCCCCAAGAGCACTAATGGGTGGTCAGTCCAGGGAGGTGGAAAATGGGATCAGGATGGCTGGGCTGATACAGCTTCCCAGCCTGCCAGGCAGTAGAAAAACATCTATGGAAAAAAAAAATAAGGTGACGTGATATGTTTTCTTCAGGCAGGGCCTACAGGTTGTTGACAACATCTGGGGTGACACAGTTCTGTATGTTTGAAGGTGATATATATATTTGTTTATTCTTTGGTAACTGGGCTAAACCCACTAGGAACAGGTACATCCAATAATTCTCTCCATAGACCTATCCAATTATTGTTTGTAATAAAACAGTTGAATAATGGAGACTTATATTTATCCAACTTATTGGCTACAGAAGATGTATCAATATATGGATTGGCCAGACAGTTGAAATCACCTCCTAAAATAATACTATCACAATTCCAAGTGATTAATAGTGTGTTAATCTCTGCTAGAAATGCCCCAAAGCCTTTAAATGAAACATAAATTGAACTGAGGACCAAGTAATCTGTACCAGCTTTAACTTTGATTAAAATAATCCTTCCTTGTGTGTCACTATGCACTTTGTGTTTTCAACCCTAATGTCTGCATTATTGTAGCTTTTTACAATGAATTTTCCCTCTTTTTCTAATATGGAATCATATCCTCATTTGCACAGGTCCCTTTGGGACCTGTGCAAAATGAAATAAATACAATAGTAGTCCTGACCTAGTGCATGGGCCCATCAAGTCCATTAGGCCTCAACACATGTCAACACCTTGTAAGGGAAGGCTCTCCAGCCCACTGCAAGGTGTCATGCATATGCCAGAGCATTGTTCTGTCCTCCACAGGCTGAGGCCGATGTTGCAAGCTGCAGCACCTTCCTCCCCCAGCATTGGCTCATTACGCTGGCTCACCAGAACTCAGGCCACCGGCATGGGTAAACAATGTGGTTCCCAATAGGCCAAGGGACATTTCTACAAACAACATAACTTCATCATTTTTATTTTTGACATTTGTCCTTTTATGAACCCTCCTTCTGAATATGACAGGTGTCATTTAATAACTCATTTGTTGGCAGATTCTATATGTGTAGGCAAAAACATAACACAAGTCCAAAGATGTCACAGGTAATAAACAATTGTTATTACCAGATAGCAAAAATACAAACAGGTATTGACTTCTGGGAGCAGCAGAACCCACTTCTGCACAGCTGTACTCAGTTTCTACCCAGTTTGGCAAAGTTTGCATATATACAGTACTCTTACAAATGAGTTCTTATCACCTAACAATAGTTGTGCTAGTAAATAAGGCAACATACATGCTCTCATATGCGATCTCATTGGTAGGTACATTTCAGTGTTTCTGTTAGGCCTCCACCTAGGCTCACCTAAGAGGTTAGGCCCATTGACCATAGCATGCTGATTCAAACTACTGTAGTTCAGGCCTAAATAAGGCAGTTAGCTTGCCATCAATAACATTTCTCAAACAAACAGGTTAGTCTAGCAGAAGCTGGACTATAGTGAAAAGTTACAGCAGTGCATCCAAGGACACACCAGGTACAGAAAGTGTGTGTGAGAATAATGCCTTGTGTTTCAGCTGAGAATAATACCATATGCAGCAATGCGTGTGAAAAGAAAAAGAGTCAGGTGGCACAGTGGTTAGTAAAGTAGTTAGGTGGCACAGTTAGGTGATCTAAATATCCCCCCCCCCTTGTTTCCTGTGAGGCATGCAACACAGAAGTGGGTGGGTAAGTAACTTAGTTTGGTGTGCTATATACTAAAAGGTGCAATAGAATTAACTATTTAGAAATCACCATCTTGAAGTAAATCATCCAACCTTATGCATGTCATTGCTAATTTGAATGAGATATTCATCTTTACAATCCAGCAACAGCTGTAAGCCTAGTAAGAGTGGCGTAATATGCACATTGAAGGTTGGAGTGTAATTTATTACATCAGTTTGATGACCAGGTTCACTAAGCATATACAGTATTTTGCTCCTCATGAAGTGGCACTGGTAGGATAACCATTCGACCAATGACAGTGCCAGCAAAAGGTGTGAAGCGGAAGTTTGGAATAGTCACTGGGCACACCAATGTCTCATAAGTAAAGAATTAAAATTTGTAACTATGGAATACTGACCAGCCATGTTGTGTGTGACTTTTGCCATGGGAATGCCACACGTGGTAAACCATATAGAATAGGTGCCATGTTGCATTGACAGGATGCTCATATCATTTTGAACGCCTCCATCAAGGCCACACACAGGTGTCACCACATCAAAGACATCATAGCGACAGGTGTAGTGATGCCTGCCTACTAGAAGAAGAAGAAGAAGAATCAGCATTTATATAGCGCTTTTCATACACAGTATCCCAAAGCACTTTACAAGCAATGCTAGACTGGAAGTGAAGTGACTGAATGTGTGGTGGTGGCCATATCGTACATCATCACCCACACACAGCCTGGATAATTGCATGAACCAGTTTATGGGAAGGGGAATGTTGGCCAGGACACCGGGAATGTTCCCTGCTCTTCGAAGAGTGCCCTGGGTTCTTTACTTCCACTCGACACCCACCAGGACAACACCAGGATGGGCAGAAGGGACCTCAGTTTAACATCTCATCTGAAGGATGGCACACCCCAGCAGTACAGCATCCCCCAATACTGCACTCGGATGCCAGCGATTTTTAGGTGCAAGTCCAATCCTGGTGTGGGATGAGAACCCACAACCTTCTGGTCCAGAAGTGGATGTGCTACCAACTGAGCCATGCTGACACCTACTAAACAGCAAGACATATGTAGAACCTGCCACAGGGCTGTAATGAGGCTATACACTAGTAGGGAAGGTGTGTCCACCCACTCCCTAAAAATATCACCTTCCAAATAACCCACACAATGGACTGAGGTCAGTTTGTTACAAATCACTTCAGTGAGGTCAAATATTGGTAAACAATGAAAGATATGTACAGTATATCCTGTCTAATACAGGATCCAGTGATGTAGCAATTGCTCTAGTTGGGGTACAAGGTAACTTATCCAAAGTTTCTAGCTGTCACAAAATAAAACATTTTCCTGTATGGATGTCTGGTGACCTGGTTACACAGACCAGGCAATACCATTTGGTCAAGTAGTTATCTGAGATGAGGCCAATGAAGTACCCTTGTTTCAACATCTCATGAGCAAATTATAAATCATTGTTTATTTATTTGTTAACCGGGTAGGCACTCTGGTCCCAGCGACCAATGTCAGGTACGACCTGGTCCATATAAATGGCACATACAGTGCAAACAAAAACATTTTCAAGCATTGCAAAATGGTAACCAAATGCTAAACATGAGGGTCTAAACAGGCATAGATTAAAACATCTGGGAACAGCACAGCAAGCTACAATGCCACCGAGATTGAACAAAGGAGAGAAAAATTACAGGAACCAATACTAATTGTGAAGGCACTTAGGATACAACAAGAAAAGAGACAAAACTGGAGCAATTACAAATGATACAGGGCTGAAGAGTGGAAAGATACACCACTTTATATGAGAACATAGTTCCCATAAGCTGTGCATACTACTTGTCTACCTACAGTGGTAGTTATATAAAAGTTGATCGGAACCGTGGTATTTGCCACAACTGTGGAAACAAAATTACTGTGGTTTGCTGTGGTAAAAAATGCATTGAATAACATGCAGTTTTTTCTACGGTAGTGGTAAATCCATGGTATTTGCTTCTGTGGTTGCTGCAATACCACAGTACCATGGTGAGCTTTTATATAACTACCACTGTATGTGTTTCTGTTGGACCTTTAAAGATTGTTTGCAACTAATGCATTGATCTTAGTTTGTGTTTCAGTAAAAAAAAATGGAATAACATATATATGGTATATTCATACATATGGTATACAGTAGACTTTTCTTCTTTTTGTATCATAGGTGGAATAAAATTATCTGGATTTTGATGCTCAAAATAATGCACATGTCTCTTTAGTATCTCCATGTCAGCCCTATTCTATATGGGCAAGCCAGATACAAACAGGCCTAAGATGGTGCTATTAAGGTGTTCCAGGTCTCAAGCCTATCTGGTATGGAAGACTCCCTCATAGGGTTTCCTTTCTTGTGCAGCTAAGGGAACATATCCAAAAGAAAAACATTGTATAATAAACATACATTAGTAGAAGCACAAGAATGACTGTTTTCAGTCATGTCCCAATGTAAAAGATTGAAACAAATAAAAGTTAAAAACAGCATGTTTATGCATGAACATTCAGTGTCCCACTGTATCAATCAAAACACTGAGTGGTCCCATTCCCATCATATTGCAAGGTTCAGTTTCTTCAAGCATCTCTGATGTAGATAAATGCATAACACTGGTAGCCAGTAGTGCCAGTCTAAGGACTCTCAATATGTGTGTTTTACATTTTGGGTGCTTCGTTCTGCATCACATGCTTAGATGCCTGCATTGGGTTGGTGTATAAAATCGATTCAGAAAGATGCAGTGGTCTCATAGAAGTGTATGTGTCCTTCACACTGAAGTCTTATAGATGAAGTGTTATAAACCATCCATAGATGTCTCCCCTGTAGGGCAAATCTCATAACTTTCAGCAAGGAATTCTATGTGGAACATGACTACCTCATCAGTGACAGGCATCTTTGCAGTGGTGGTTGTGCTAAAGATGACAGGTGGCAAGTCACCTGGGCACGAGCCAGTGTCAGTTTCTGAAAGACAAAAAGGAAAACAAAGAAGAGGGCTTCAGGTCCCTCCTTCTTTAGTAGGTTAGTTCTGCTCTTTAAACAGTTTTGACTAATTTACATGAAATCAATTTGGTGCACATACAATGAAATTCTCCCAGTATCTGTGTATGTCTCTCCTTATCTATATCTATATCTATATCTATATCTATATCTATATCTATATCTATATCTGTATTTGTATCTGTATCTGTATCTGTATCTATATCTACTGTATATCTATATCTGTATCTGCAACTATCTATATATATCTATATCTTTATCTGACCACCACCCAACTGCCTCTGATGGCCTCCCATGTGCAAATCAGGTGCTGTCAAAATCAGTTCCTGGACCTGCATACAGCAGAATTTCAGTCTCTGGATGACAATTGCAATTCCTTTTATGTTGTTTTTTCAAACAGTTAAACTGCTCAGTAAATGGGCTTGATTTGTTTTTCAAGGAAGCTTGTCACATGTTGTGGAGGTACACGGAACGTCCATGCCTCTCCCCCTCGATCACCATGCCTTCCTCATATGGAGATCAGCTTGGCATTGACAGTGCTAAAGGAAGTGTTTTTTTTTTTTATTTGGCTTTAACCATGTAATTCCATTTACATAAAATAGACAGACTGCAGGAGTGGCCAGAAGAAAAATAAAATAAAACAGCAACTGAAGCACATAATATTTATACTGCCAGACATGTAAAAAACCTCTAGTATGGAGTAACTAATAAAAGGATCGGGGTGGTCAGGCCCCCCAACTCCTGAGACAGAGTGCCATGTCAATACTATGGAGCACATATGCATAATAACAGAGGGGAATGCCGTTCATGATAAAATGTTAAAACCTTAAAATGCTGAAAATAAAAGGTTAGTTTCTGAATATGAACCTCATAATAAAATCCTTGTTATATGTGGATTGGATTTCAGCCAGTGGCTGTATGTGAACAGCTGCTGAGAAGTCAAGGTTGTCAGATCAACCTGTAATGAGTCAGTTTTAGTTTAAACATGCATACTAAGGTTCACACTAAGGTTCAAAGAAAGAACTAGTAGGCCTAAGCCCATAATGCTCTTATGCTAGTCCAAAGAGTAATATGATAAATCATACCCTTCATATACTTCATGAAGAAGGAGAATAAAGAAAAACAAAAATCCTGAACCCCTTTTGCTTAACAAGCAGTATGGCATAAGAAAAAAACTTGTTGCTTTCACAATGGGGTATACCAAGTTGGGACTCCTTTGCAACTGAGATGGCACAAATGACCAAGCAATGGAAAAGCTACAAGTAACTTCAAATGAGCAAACATTAACAGCCAAAGGAGAACCTTCATTGTTCCTGTTAACAGCTAAGCATTGTGCCCCCCCAACTAGGTTCAAACCAGTGAAAGCGATTACAGGATGGCAGCTGCCTGGAATCCATCCCCCTTACGGGGTGAGTTCAGCAGGTACAGAGGGTAGGGGTGATGTCACATTAGTACATTCCACACTATGCTTTTACATTAAAAACACCTCTTTGTATTTTCATAAGACACATGCATAAACTGTGGAAACTGATTCCATTACAGCATCCTGCATTCACATTATGCAATTCCTAATCCCCTTACTCTAAGGTCTCCACCTTGAATAGACTCTGTTTTCTGCTTTTCAGACTCCAAATCATCTGCATCACCTTATTCACATACACAAACCCTTTTTCACATACAAATGCAATCTTGTCATCAATTTCATCCAAGCTAACATAATTATTTTTGTTTGCCCAACCGCCTGAAGATACATGTGTGTGGAGGAGGGCAGAGATTAACCGGATTCAAAGGACCAGATGGTCCCCAGTTCTAACCAAAATATGACAAAAATATTCAAACCAAACTATTACATAGTGCTATTATCAAAATCATCAATGTCAACATGAAGTTTAGTTCAGTTTAGTTTATTGTTCTAGGAATTATTACCTTTGAGCCAATGGCTCTTTTACAAAGGTTCCACGTCATCAATGTACAAACAAACAAGACATGTTACATAGAATGGTCAGCAAATTATAAAGGTTTCAATAAGCCAGTATAACACAGTACATCACAGGAAAAAACAAAACATTGGAGGAATGGTCAAGGTGGGAAGGGTAGGAGGAGATATGGGGAAGGGAGCAGACTTAGAGTAGTTAGAGGTACTCGGATGCCTTTGTCAAGAAAATTGTTGTCAAGTTATTGTTAGTATGGAACATACACATATAAAGAATGGTTATAAACATTTCTCTCTCTTTGTGCTGCTTCTTTTCAGTAGCTAAAATAATGGTTTCAAAATGTGCAGCATTTTAACCTTGAGCATTTATGAAGCATCACTGTTGTGCATAGAGAGAAAAGAAAAAAGTTGAGTTCAAATTCACATAACACAGTTCACATAATGTACAACTCACCATTTCTTTTCTGTTAGCAGTACCACATTTTGTGAATGATAAAAAGAGTGCAATAAAGCCAGCAAGCTTTCCTTACAATCAAGCTGTTGCACAGCAGACTATGATGTAATACTTGGCTGTATGTGGTGTGTGTGTGTGTGTGTGTGTGTGTGTGTGTGTGTGTGTGTGTGGTGTCTGTGAAGGTTGAAAGAAATATGGAGAGGAAAGTAAAGTAGAATATTTTTTTTTTCCTCTGATTAGTTGGACCAGGGATTAGAAGTGGTTTAAAGTAACATAGAAGACAGAGGATGGCTACATAGTCCATAGATAAAGTTAGACAAAGAAAGAGGTTTTGTGGTATGTTGTCATTTCATTTCTACACACCTAAGCATTGCCAATAATGAACACCACTGCTGGAAGGGGGCATTGCTTCACACACTGGTCCAAAACTGCTAGGTCATACCTGCAGTCAGTGCTATCACCCTTTTCACCTTTTCCAGGGTTAAACCTTTGAAATTTCCATGGCTCATAGGTGCTAAAGGAGGTAGTTCCCCCGTGTCCCATATCTGTTCCTCATCAAAGGAGAGGTTAGTTGTGCTACAGACCCTGTCTGGGAGGGATGCCTCAAAGGTAGGTTCTATGGTCTGTTTGAGGACCCAGACCTCATTGCCAGTTGATAAACTTAGCATTTGGCAATGCTGCTTCTCTTTCTCCAGATAATACATCAGATTATTGGATGGGGTTATACAACCAACGTCGTCCGTGATATCCTGTAAGACCTGAGTGGACTGCAACATGCTCTGAGCCACATCCTGCCTGAAGCCCATCAGACCTGGCAGGCTGGTGGTGGCCTCTGCCCTGGCTACCTCCTTGAAAATCTCCCTCCTTCTCTGTTCCCATCTCTGTGACTCATCACTGCTGTCCTCCTCCAAAGACAACAAGTGAGGAGGTGGGGCTGATGGGGCATCTTGTATAAGTGTCACAACTTTCTCCTGCAACTTATGTACCTGCCTATTACATTCAGAATGATCAACCTCAGTACCAGCTTTGCACTCACAGAAGCTCTGTAACAACTCAGCATTCACACTTTTCAGTGTCTCATTCACATCTGTCAACAAGCTATTCAGATGCAAAGCCACGAGGGCAAAATTCCATCATTTTCTGGTGAAATTTTGCATTTTGCAAGCAAAATTCCTCATTTCACTGGAAGAATTTTACATTTCATCCCCACAAAAATGTCATGAAATGCTCGAATTTCACAAAATGTTTCATGGAGTGAAGAAAGTCAACTTCGCCCATCTCTAGTCCCACTCTACTGGGGTGGATTCTGAATGCTGATACAGGGATTGGGCCCCATGATGTTGGCAAACATTAAACAACATTTACTTAGGGGATGGGAGTGGTCATCTTGGTGTGCACTCTTGGTGGCACCTAACAGTTGGCATGAGACCAGTTCCTCAATGAACAAAACTGGGTACATGAAGCTAGGCAGGGTGTGCCACCAGACTTAGTATAGGGACAACATGGTTTGGGGCTCAGAAGACTACAAGGGTATCATTGAGGGATGTTGAGCCAAGATTGGCAATGGGCCAGATGTGGCTCTTATTTACATCAGTGTGGGGTATTTAACAAAAATATGGACTGAAGGGATAATCTCTGTTTTGACATTGAACAGACATCAGTGAACAGAAAGGCTAGGGTTTTAAAAAACAAACATCAGAACCTAGCTAAACAGTACCCATTTAGCTAGATTCTGATGTTTGTTTCTTAACACAGCACCCACAACTATGTTTTCTGGGCACCCAAAATCCCGGGTGCCCAGTTTAGTGAGAGTAACACTTCCCCCACATTCTCTGTATGAGAACAGTGAGAATTTCTTGACTTTTGCAGCCACAGCTGAACGTATGCTAAAGGATGCAGTATGAGCTGTGAGCTGCTGTTTCCACCAGTGTGCTTGGCTATATGAACCTCGATGTGTTTATATTAAACATTATTCTGTATAAAAAATGAGACTTTTATATATAATTTTAAACTAAATGTACAATAGAGCAATAAATTTGTTCTTAAAGTAGAGCTAGATGAGTCAGATGTAGACACACAGTGTCATATAATGTTAAATATATCAGTATGTTGTAATATGAAGGATGCATGCAGATTACAAAACAATTTATATAGTCCTCTTAATATCATTTAATATAATTAGATCAGCAGCATGTGTAAGCCAATTGCTTTTTTCATTCCACAGAAGAGAGTTGTGTTATAAGGGAACAGCTGACAGGTTGGTATATGACATTTCTATATAGCAAGGGCTCCAAATGTTATTACAGCATTGTCTGAAATGTTCACGTTAATATGAAAGGGGACTGCGAATAAAACCAAGTAAAGTAATTGTACTGTGTCTCCTCACAGCATGACAACTAAGATAAACTATACTGGCAGCCCATGAATTACAACAAGTATCAAAAAAGAACAGAGCAACCCCCCCAGTGTCAGTCTGCATATTATCAGTTCGGTAAAGAGTTCAAGCCATAGCATGCCACACGAGCTTTCAGCAAACGAGAACTCCAGATGTCACTGCTGCCTTTCTACCATACGGAGGGCCATAGTTTCATAAAATATAACATAGAACTAGTAACTTATCTGGATCATGTCTCAGACTGGGGAAGCTGATAAAATGAATGTAAGAGATCCTGGATGTCTTTTTAAATGGCAGCTGCGTGTGTCTTATGGGCTATAAGGAAGGCGTCCTTCGCTGCTGCCAGATGGGTATCATGGATTCAGCAGCTGATCAAGATGTTTTTCAAGAAAGTAGCTGCCCTGTTTAAGGGTAGCACTTACTCTGAAAAAAGTAAAATGTTACCTTTGAACACTCAGTGTTAGGGTAAAACATCTACTTTTTGTGGGCCTAAGGGGTTATAGGAGGTCTTACCCTTCGGCAGCCATAAGTTGGTGTGTATGAATTACACTTGTGGCTAAAGAGGTCCAGACCCCATGGGGCCTGCTCTTTGAAAGACAGAAGTACTATTGCAATTTCTGTATCATGGATTTTGTACCACCTGCCCTGTTGCAGCCAGAGGTTGGTGTGTATGTCTTACATCTGCAGCTACAGACACACAGGTCCATCAGGGGCCTGTTCATTAGCAGACAGAACTGTGTGTGTGTCTTTCAGTGTGGATGAGCACCTGTGACTACAGAAGCACTGGCTTTTGTAATTTGGGTATTGTAGATTTGTATAAATGTCTGCAGGGTCCTGTGCTTCTTCACACAGAAGCAGTGTTGGGATTTTAGTATTATGACTTATATCTGCAGCCAGAAGTGATTGTGTATGCATTGTGGTGTGCGTTTGATACAAATCCACGAGGGTAGCACATCAGTGCTACTGCATTTGTGTCATCTGGAAATAGCTGTATGTTGTTTGTCTTACCTGATGATGGCTGTCTGTGGTTGCTTGTGTGGTCTTGTCCTTTTGCTGCTTGGGGGGTAGAGAGTTAGGGTTGGAAACCTTAATGCCACATTTCCCTTCTTTCGCGGTGTTAAGCTGAACCCTAACTGGTGCATTAATGTAATTTTTTGCAATTAATATATATTTGCACACACACACACACACACACACACACATAAATTATAGTGATGTGGTAGCACCACTATAGTAAGGGTTGAGTAGGCCATTTAATGTTAACCCCCTAAATTTGCACTTTAAGCTGTAATTTCATTTTATATTCATCCACTTCATTCTTGTCTGTTCACTACCTCCATTAAAATAATGACATAGTAGAATTTGGAGTACTTCAGCCTTGTATATATGGCAAACATTGAAAAGTCAGCAACTATATAAAAAATGTATGGAAAGGATTGTATAATAATAGAGATTTTACATACGCACTTGGGGAAGGGATTTTGAGGCATCATACACCTCAGGTGTGTGTGTAAAAAACTATTACACATCCTTACCCATATATTATTCTCTATGTAATACTCATTATAGGACTCATTTTGGACTGCACATTTAGACAACCCTCTGTTAAGACTAATTTTTATTATTACATAATCCTTGTATTCCTTAGCTGACATTAATTTAGCTTAAATTGGAATTTGGCTTAAAGGTTTCTGTGGCTGGAGGGATTGAACAGGATATGCCCAGAATTGCCCACCCACAAAGCCTTTAAATTCTGACAGAGCCATCAAACTGCAGGTGAGAAGGATTAGTTAATTCTACTTCATGTGGAGAGAGTTAGTGTGGAGGGGATTTTTGCAAGTTTTGCTATTGTTTTTTAAACTGCAGGAGAGAAGGATTAGTTAATTCTGCTTGCTGTGGAGAGAGTTTGTGTGGACAGGATTTTTGTAAGTGTTGCTATTGTTTTATTTTTTTTAAATTATCTTGAAGAGGAATTCAGCTTAAAGATTTCTGTGGCTGGAGGGATTGTAAAAGGCCTCCCACCCACCCCTTCCACCAGCCTGTCTTAATACTGAAATGCCACTGGGAGGTGGGTTTGAAGACTGTGAGCTAGGAGCTTGGGGAGCTTCAAACTGACCTGAGCCCTCAGGGCAGGTCAGGAGGGAGGAAACAAGGAACAGCCATATGAGCTAATTCTTAAAGATAACTTATAAGTGAGACTGTGGTGTACAGCTACTACTGTAGATCTTATGAGTAGGATTGTGGTTTCCAGTTATTACTGTAGTTGGCTGTCTTAGGCTGTATGCAAGGGCATTTGGTATTACAATTTCAGTTAGAGTCTGGGCTAGGATTAGTTTATTCTACTTGCTGTGGAGAGAGTGTGGAGAGGATTTTTGTAAGTTTTGCTATTTTTTTAATTTAGCTTAAAGGTTTCTGTGGCTATGTTTTTTGAATTAAGTTTAATGGTTTCTGTGGCTGTGTTTTTTGAATTAAGCTCAACAGGGGGCACAATGGCCCCACTTAAAGCTGGGGCAAGGGGCCTAAAGAGGACCTGGGACAAATGTCTAATTTCTGGACTGTATGTGTTTGTGAGACTTGGGAATGCTATTGGTAGGTGTGTAATTATGTTTGTAAACAACTGCAATCAGTATAGAGAGACCATATTTCACCGTCCTGTATAGGTAGTGAGAACCAGGTGGGTGCAATGGTTATGGGGCAGCAGTGTGGATGAACATACTGTGGAGGCTGGGAGGGTGCCCAATATGCCACAGGCTAAGGAGGCTCGAGGAAGAGGTTCAGTGGCTTTGCAAGGAGCTGGGGAGGGTGAGGGGTGGGTTGCGTTGGCAGAAGGGCTGACATCTGAGAGTATCAGGGGGCACTGCAGAGAAGGAACAGTGGGTCAAGGGAGGGGGAGAAGCAAACTAGACAGGAAGCCAGCTGATGAAGGGTGGACTGTAGTAGGGCCTAGCAAAAGAGGAGCAGCAGTAGGCAGGAGGGAGGAGAAAATACTTAGTAATGCAAAGAGGGTAGGGAACATGTTTGCTGTACTAGCGACACATGGGGAAGAGGACGCAGGAGGAAACTGCACAAGGGATAGTACTCATGAAGAGGAGGAAGTGAGGGATATTACTAGTGGAGAGATAGAGCATGGCGTGGCAGGGGGAGGGATACTACTCGGAGAGGTGAGGAGGGAGAGGGAGGTTGCCAGTCAAACAAGAGGAGGAGAGGGGTCTCGATTGGGAGGGGCAGGGGAAAGACACTGGGGCAAATGGTAAAAGCACCACCTTGAGTGGCTCCAGGAATGAGAACCTGGGTGGAGGGGTGGCGACGGACACAAGGAAAGAGGAGGGGGTGTACTGGTGTTGGAGGACTCCATACTCAAGGGGTTCAGATGGGATAGCAAGGGGGAGAGGCACAGTAGGATATGGGTGGAGTCCATACCAGGATTAAAGGCAGACAAGGCAGAACAGGCAATCCTAAGGTGTGCAAGGAGAGGTAGGAGGAAACTGCACATTGTGGTACATGTGGGGACAAATGGCCTAGCGGGGGAAATGGTGGAGGTAATAAGGGAGAGGTTTGAGGAAGTGGGAAGGTTGTGTGAGGAGACTGGGGAGTATGTGGCCTTCTTGAGTGTGCTCCCAGCACCCCATGCAAGTACAGTGAGAAAGGAGAGGATTGGGGAGTTGAACGCATGGTTGGTAGAATGGTGTTGAACTAAGGGGTACGAGGTTGTGGGTGGCTGGGGCAGTACCTGGGATTTTAACAATCTGTTTGCAAGGGATAGGCTACACCTGAGCAGGGAGGGGAAGGAGATATTAAAGCAAAGACTGGGGAGGTATATTGCAACAAAGGTGGATTTAAACTAGACAGGTGGGTGGCAAGTGGACAGCAGGTAGGCAGGGATCTGATAGGGTGGAGTCACAGCCTGCCTCCCAGGCTAGCAGGGAAGGACTCAGGGTGGCCGAAAATGGAGGGAGTAGAAGGGAGGAGATGGAGGTCGGTGAAGGGAAGGGGGCAGGATGGAGGGTCACTTCGCTGAATGTGAGAAGCTTAGGCAACAAATCAGCTGAGCTACAGGTACTCTTGGCAGTGTGGAGGGTGGATATTGCAGCTGCCATGGAAACATGGGCAACCGTGCACCGGGACTGGGATCTAGCAATCCCAGGGTACAAATTATGCAGAAAGGACCCTAAGGAGGGGAGGGGAAGGGAGTGGGGTGGCAGTCTTTGTGAGGGACATGATCAAATGCACAAGGGGCGAGGGGGAGAAAAGGAGAACAGAGGCAATCTGGCTGCAGCTCCTAGACTCAAGGGGTAGGAAACTGAGGTTTGGGGTGGTATACAAGCCACCATCCCAGTCGAAGGAGCTTGACAGGGAATTAGTGGGACAAATCAGAAAGATATGTAGAAAGGGGAAGGTGGTCATCGTGGGGGATTTCAACTTGCTGGGGGTTGACTGGAGTATTCCAGTCACCTCCAGTGCTAGGGAGCAAGTGCTCCTGGACGAGATCCAGGAGGGTCTCCTGATGCAGTTGGTCAGTGTACCTACTAAGCTAAAGAACACTTTAGATCTGGCATTGTAAAATGAGGAGGCAGTAAGGGAAATAAGGGTGGAAGACCCACTAGTTGACAGTGATCACCAAACGGTGAGGTTTAATATCACGATGTGCATGGAGCCAGAGAAATCAGTAACCCAGGTGGTAAACTTCAGAGGGGTGGACTTTGGGAGGATGCGGGAAGTACTGAAAGGGAAACTGGAAGGCATAAGGCAGGAGATGGATGCAGAGCAGAAATGGAATATTATTAAATGGGGGATGACAGAGGCAATGGAAGCCTGCACCAAGACACAGAGTAAGAGGAGCAGAGCAAGGAAACCATGCTGGGTGAACAGCGAAGTAGTGGAGGTGGTGAGAGCAAAACGAGTGGCGCACCAGAGGTACAGGAGGAGGGGGGAAGGAAGGGAACATGGAGGAGTATGCAAGCTGGTCCAGGGAGGTGACCAGAAAAGTGAGAGAAGCCAAGGCCCAGAGGGAGCTGAGATTAGCACAGGGAATTAATGGGGGTTGGGGGTTGGGGGGAGACTTTTTCAGATACATCAGGGAGAAAAGGAAGTGCGAGGAGACAATGGTGAGCATAAAAAAGGGTGGGGAGTGGATGGAAAAGGGGGAGGAACAGGCAGAAGCATTGAATGAATACTTTTGCTCAGTGTTCATGGAAAAAAGGGGGGGGCTGCTACCATCATGGGCTGGGAAGGTGGGGACAGTGGGAGAGGAGGTGACAAATGAAAGAATTGAGGGAGGTAGAGTCCTAGAGGGGCTGATGGCACTGAGGGTAGACAAGGCACCAGGGCAGGATGGTATCCACCCCAGGGTGCTGATGAAGATGGCGGAGCCACTGACGGATCTGAACAGCACCTCACTGGAGTTAGGATATGTGCCATGGGACTGGAGGATGGCACATGTAGTGCCATCACACAAGAGCGAATCAAGGGACGAACAGGGTAATTATCATCCAATAAGTCTCACCTCCATAGTGTGCAAACTCATGGAAATGATACTAAAGTAAAGACTGGTATCATACCCTGGAGGACAACAGCCTCCAGGATGTGAGGCAGCATGGGTTAATTTTGGGAAGTCTTGTCAAAACAACCTGATACAATATTATGACTGGGTGACAGGGGAATTGGATAAGGGTCATGCAGTGGATGTTCTTTACTTGGACTTCAGCAAGACCTTCGATTTAGTGCTTCATGGGCAGCTTGGGGGGAAGTTGACTGGTGTAGGGATAGGAGCAAAAATGATGAACTAGATTACAAGCTGGCTGAGTGGGAGGCTATAACGGGTGGTGGTGGGAGAGGAGCTCTCAGCTCCAAAGCCGGTGATGAGTGTGGTGCCACAGGGCTCTGTGCTGGGACCAGTATTATTTGGGCTCTTCATATCAGACATTGCACATGGGGTGGTGAGCAAGGTAAGTCTGTTCACAGACAACACCAAAATGGGAGCAGTGGTGGATTGAGGGGAGGAATGGAAGCAGCTTCTGGGGGACCTAAGCAAACTAGAGGAGTGGTTAGAGAGGTGGTAGCTGGGGTTCAATGCAAAGAACTGTAAGGTTATGTACTTTGGGGTGAAGAACCCAAGGAAAGAATACTGGCTTGGGGGGGGGGGTAAGTTTGGGATCACTGAGGAGGAGAAGGACCTAGGGGTAATGGTAACTGGGACCATGAACAGCACTGCCCAGTGCAGGAGAGTGGCTGTGAAAGTGAACAAAATGTTGGGGTGCATAGCGAGGGGGAATTCATCCAGGCAAAGACAGGTGATCTTGCCCCTCTACAGGTTGCTGGTAAGGCTGCACTTGGAGTATTGTGTGCAGTTTTGGAGGCCATACCTGAAGTGTAATATCAGGCTACTCGAGGGGGTGCAGAGGAGGGCAACGAAGATGATACGCGGAATGGAGGGGAGAGACTATGAGACCAGGCTGGGGGACCTGAATATGTATACCCTGGAGGATAGAAGGGACGGGGGGGACATGATAGAAACATTCAAGTATCTGAGGGTATCAATAAGGATAGGGCAGATGGGGTCTTTAAGCTAAGGAGGGGGAGGGACACTAGGGGCCACAGGCTAAGAATAGAGGGGGGAAGATTTAGGATGGAAATGAGGAAACACTATTTCATGGAGAGGGAGGTAGCAAAATGGAATGCATTACCAGAATGGGTGGTATCATGTAAATCTGTTAATAGTTTTAAAAGGGCATGAGACAGGGAACACGGGAGACTGAAGGTGGGGGAGTTGGAGGGGGTGGCAGTGGGATGACAAAGGGAGGGTGGGGCCACTGCAAACTAGAGGTGTTAGCTGCACACTCGAGCAGACTTAGACCGGGTGGTCTGTTTCTGCTAGCACATTCATATGTTCATATGTTTGTTTTATGAGCAGTACTACAAAAACAGTTTGGCATACTGAACACCAGAACATTACATATTTATGCTATGCAAGGAGCTTGAATGGGAGTTAAACCCTTGAAATATCACATTTAACTGCTGCTCCTGTAAACTTGTATCCTCCTTAGATGGTGACAAAAATGTACAAGATGGGTTGTGGGGGAGAGAGAGAGAAGTTGTGCCCTTTCTATAGTGCTTAAAATGTGCAAGATGGAAGTCATACTGTAAGTTCCTGTGCATTTGTACAGTGCAGTACAGTACACCTACTATGTACTGTACAGTACAGTACTTTGCTAGTGTACATGATTATAAGGGTGCTCACTTGTGATGGGATGACGAAGCACAACTGATGCCCCTGGCAGTCCCTCTTCCATCAACCAGCATGGGTCATGGAAACAGGGACTGGCGGCATCCAAACTGGCTCCTTGTTTGTGTGCAGGAAGATTTCAGACCCCTGCTGCCACAAAAGAATGGTAGTTAGGGACCCCTGTAGCCCTGGAATGAAATAAAATAAAATCAAATAGGTGTCATGTTCATATACACAAAGGCATTTTTACTGCACTGTGCATGTGCTGTTACATGCATTACAGTTAGCGGTGTGTGTGAAGTTTTAAAAATTCACTTAATGAATTTTCCACAATTTGCAAAATTAATCCACCTTATGAAGTGGCACTACACAGTATAAGATCAACTTCTTGAATCTGCAGACTGGAAACTTTGCCAGTGAAGTTGACTCCCCCAGTTGAAGTTTGCGATGTACCATGGGAATGAAGGTCACATTGGCCCCTATGTTTGAAGGTGCGGAGCACCTCCACGCCACGTATGTGAGGCACAGAGACACTCCACACCCATTGCACCCCCATGTGGCATTCACAACCTGCATGGATCGTAATGCACAGGGGTGGATGGGGGGTATGCCAGCAGTATGCGGCATGAACATAGCCACATAGAGCTACACACCAGGGCACGTACGGGGGTAGCAGACACACCAGGGAAACCCTGCTGTAAATCCCCTATGCACCCCACACCACCATCCCAGACCATCAGCAGCTATAGTTATAGGCCACCCAGGGCTACCCACCCTAGCACCCAGTCGAACCCCCCTCAACACACACACATGGGGGCACCAGCCCCCGGATGGCAGACCCCCCCATACAGCACCACCTCTGTGGCTCCCAGATCCTGGCCCCTCTAGCATGATGCGGTGGGCTGTAGTACCCCCACACACACAGACACCCTTGTGGCACCACTCCCACCCCAGCAACTCCCTGTCAGTTTGGGGGCACGGCATGGCCGGCAGCACATCCCACCTCTCACCTCCATGGCCACCGGCCATGCGGACATCCATGGGGAAGCACAGCCAACACGCACTCCCCACTGCATAAGGGATCCACTGAGGGATCTGGGAAGGGCAGCCCAGGTATGTTGCTCTGCTCACTGCCAACATACACAATCCTGCATGTGCCTACATGCCGGTGGGGCGGGGCCGCAGACAGGTGGCCAGCAGTCATGCATGTCACCGGTGCACACCTGTCCACAGATGCAGAGCTCCGAGGGTGGGATATAAGTGCTTTGGGTGCATAATTCCTGCACGTTGGAGCATAGTCCCCAATGTACTGAAAATAGCTGTATGCCATGAGCAGACTATGTTCACTGCAGTCTTGTGAAGAAAGAAATTATGAGCTACATCTGTTCCTATGCTTGTGCAAGCAAAAGAAAATGACTGAATACTTTATAACTTGACTTTCTTATTCCAAATTGCTCACAGCTCATGGTAGTGTGCCTTGTGCAGCTAGATTTGTGTTTTTGTTTCTGTTTTTTTAAGATTATTTAGTTTAAATTATGGGGTTTTTTTTGTATATAGAGGAGCTTTGCTGTGGAGGGTGCAGGCAGTCCCGAGTGGTCTGGGCCATTTCTGACTGATGTGGATGTTTCTCATATTTTTTTCCCAGTCTTTCTTCTTCATAATTTTTTGCATGTAGTCTGTAATTTTTCAGTTTATTTCTGTACTTCAGTTTGATGTCTTTTGGTGAAATTTGTTTAGTTGCCTTCTATATTAGTTTTTGTTATTTCTTAAAGTGACTGTGCTCTGTCACTGTGTTGTACTTAGTACTTACCCCTATCATGTTAACACTCATTGTGTTAAAAAATACATATGTTTTTTTTCTTTAGTGGGATTTACTAGCTACTAGTTCAGTAAATTAATTTTCATTTTTGCTTTTTCAGACAGCATTGCTAATCCCTAGGGGGAGTTGTTGTCTGCTGCTACTTTGTATTACTGCAGGATTTCTTTAATTTTGCCCTCAGTTCTCTAATATCATCAAAATATTGCATATATAAAATAAATGACAGGGAGAAGATGCTCTGCCAAAGGGACCGGTGCCTAGGAAGTGGCAAAGACGTCCAGAAGTTTGTGGAACAAAAGGGTGTTGTTGCAATTGCTGCAGCTAAAAAAAATATGTCTGCAGCAATATCATCTGTGGCTGTAGTAGCAAAGGATTAGTTGTCAGCAAGGGTGGCATTAGTGTAGCCAAAATCTTCTCTGCCATGTCTGTGGCATTCATGCTGGCTGGGGCCAGTGAAGGTGGTGACAACAGGAGCAGTACACCAGGAGGTGACAAAACCTCAGGCTCAGCTCAGGGACAGTGGTTAAAGAGGAGGCTGTTGTGGTGTCCCAGTGACTGCTGGTGGTACTGGAGCTGAGCCTGAAGTGTCCTATTCCCCAATAAAAATGTGGAGCTCAAGCATAAGTCAGAGGAGGGAGATCCTGAGCAATCAGAAATTACTGCATTTAAAAATGTAGGTAAGAGAAGGAGAGAGAGAGAGAGAGAGAGAGAGAGAGAGAGCCTGAAGAGCTAAGATGGTTCTCCCCATCTTCGATTATGATGACCTGGTCTATGGCACTTCCTCTAAGTCCACCCTGGCTAGACTGGATCCTCTCATCCACTCTTTCTGCAGTTTTGCCCTAAACTCCCCTCCCAGCACTCATCACTGCACCCTCTACTCTTCTTTCTCCCCCTTCCCTCCCTAGCAAATCACTGTATGATCCACTCTGCCTCCTTCATCTCTAAATTCTGGCTATCAACTCTACCCCCTTACCTGGACTCCCTTATTTCTTCCTCCACCCCCTCCTCCTACTCCCTCCGAAACTCTGGATTTTGCTCCCTCATGATCCCGCCTCACAAAACTCTAGCAGGCCAATCAGTCTTTTCCTTCCACTTTCCTAAACTCTGGAACTCTCTTCCCTTAAACATTTGCTATGCCCCTTCTAAACCCGCCCTTATTTCTCTTCTCCGCTCCTTTACCTCCCACTCCTGCCACTGTCATTAGGTTTACCTAGCCTCAGTCTAATTTCCTCAATCTACCTCACTGGACCAGCGGTTGTAAAGTGCACTTTTATATATATTTAACTGCTGACACTGTATACTACACTGGAGTTTCCTCCTTGCACTTTGTGTTATTGTTAACACATTGCACTTTGTATCATTTGTCACCCTTGCTGCTCTCCTATGACATTAAATATAACATATATTGTATGTCTAGTTACTATTTCTCTGCCGACAATTTGTATAATGTCTCCTATTTTATTGTCTACTCATTTGTACAATTTTATGCTTCTGTTTATATGAATGTATCCCAAATTTCCCCTCCCGCAGGACACATCTGGAAACGAGCTATTTTGCGCTTAGTATGTTTTTCCTGGTTAAATGCTTTAATAAATAAATAAATACATTAAATAAAGATGTGATGCTGATGAGGACAGAACTCAGGAAGAGGATATCAGCTGCCATGGGGATGATGATATTATGGATCCCCTATGGGACCTCAAAAAGAAAAAGAAGAAGGATGGTGCTGTTGATGAGGGGGTTGGACTACTGTCTGTACAGCCAAATATTAAAGTCCCCTCTCCCAATCCTGCACTCATTTTTCCTCTTAATGGGCTATTACACCTAGTGGCACAAAAGCTCATGTAGACCAAAACACCAGCTGCTCTAACAACCATTTTCACCCTTTCTATCCCATGTCCCACTCCCACCATATCAGATCAAGGGGCTCCAAATCCCTAGTTTGGGACTTCTATATACTTGACCTTGCTGATGAAACAGTTGCTTTATGTTAGCTATGTCAAGCTCAAGTTAGCGGGGGGGGGAGGTAGCCACTTAGGTACTGGTGGGCAACACACCCACCTACCTTGCTGACTCTTATTATGCTGGACTCAACACCAGAAACAAGCAGGTGCAGGGTGTCCCTTATCATCAGCATTAGCCAAGGCAATCAGAAGTGGCATGACAATACCTCAGGTGGACAAAGGTGTGGATTAGGAGGAATACAGAAAGGCTGATGAATCTGTGGGACTACCCGGTAGTGGGAATAGCAGCAGTGGTGGGTTGAGTAGTAGTACCATCCCCAGATACTGAACAGCATCAACACCATTGCAGCCCCCCCCCTCCCAAATCACTACTTTCATTAGAAGAACAAATGTGAATCCACAGGAGGAGTCAAATATTACCCCACCAACAATGTAGCCATGATGGGTCCCACTGTTTGGTAGCCCAACACTAAAAAATGTCCAGCCTATACTGCAGACATGTTTGAGCATCACCAAAAATACCCACCAAGTCATGCAATTTCACATGAACTAAATGCAGCAACAGCTGAAATGCTGGCCATTGATCTCTTACCATTCTCTTTTGTGGAGAATGTTGGTTTTTGAAAGTTGATAGCCCACGCATGTCCCAAATGGAGAACTTATTTCTTGATGAAGCCATTCCAAAACTGTATGGGACAGTGTCATGTGTGGTGATACATTCTCTGCAGCATTCAGCATTGCCATACATACATCTGAGTATGGATCCGTGTACCAGTAACAACTGATTGCTCTTATCTGTGCACTACAGTACATTGGGCACAGGTGCCTGGGGTAGTTTGTGGCTCTGGGAAGGGGAGAAACTGCAGTAAACCCAATTTCAGTGGCAGCCACACTCCGGGTATATAAGAGCATGCCATGGTAGCAAAGAAGGGTGTCACTGGATCACATACAAGTCATAAAATGTTATCATTACTCCTGATGGAGACTTACAGATGGCTTCACCCCCAGTCACTGAAAGTGGGTTTCATTGCGAGCAGTAATGGTTCCAGTGTGGTCATTGTAGAAGTGATGGTGGGTTTGTCAGGATGCCGTGTCTGGCACACTGTCCTAGCCTTGTAGTTCAGTATTTTTGAACCTCTCCTGATATTAAGGCAATGTTGTTTGTAGCCCATAATATCTGTGCTTACTTTGCCAGTTCTAGGAAGGTCTGTGACCAGCTGTGGCACCTGCAAATGCAGAACAAACTGAATCAGCACCATGTAAAGTTGGAAGTCATCACAAGATGGAAATCGATACTGTATATGATAGAGCACTTGCACAAACAGTACAAAGCCATCTCAGACTATCTGCTGCTACATTCAAGCTTTGACAGTGCAGGGCTATCCATATCTCTGACAACAGACCAGTAATGAGTAACGATTAATGGTGATGACTAATGGATGGCCTGATCATGATTCTCAGGTTATTCTCAGGGGTCATCGTGGGGAACAGGTGTGAAAATCTGTCTCCTAAAAATGTTGTCTTGCTCAATTTTCATAACATGAATGTGAAGCACATTCTGCACCACACAATCATCTTGGCGTTCTGACCACATGAAGGTGGTAGAGGTGGGGAAGTTGAACATGACATTGGAGGCATTGCCTATTGCTATTTACCAAGGTGGATGAAACACTGATGGGTAAGGATTTCCCATATGGGGACAACTCCAATATGGAAGACTGTGAGGGTTGCTTCATTGATGAGGAAGCCTAATGCTCTGTATACAATCCTGTCATCCTCAGCAGAATTCTTTATGATTCACATATAATGTTTTTCTATACCATTTAACTTTTTCTCAAGTTGTGCTGCTGTTCCATCCATGTGCATTACTATTTACCGGTACTCTAGCTGATTCTTCTTTCCTTGTTGTTTACAGTGTCTCAGTATATTTTTACTCAGAGCATTTCATCAAATCCCACCCTTTGATTTCCTGCCTCCATGTGATGCCTAGAGACAAACCAGACATTTTAACACTGCGTAATTAAATGTAAACAACATGGGCCACTGCCTCCATTTGATGTCTCCACATTTACTACTGTGTGAATTTGCTCCTATGCCTGCCACTAGGTGTAAGATGATTCATCTCTCCTCTGGCCACTGCTTCCATTTGATATCTCCACAAACCCAGCATAAATGGCAGTCACAGTTTGTCAACCTACTGCCTTTCCCACCCCATGCTGCTTCCTCTCCCTCTCTGGTCTGCTTGGGTCCACATCTGCAAACAACAACATGAGCCATGACCTCCATTTGATGCCTTCACATTTATTTCTGTGTGACTCTGCTACCATGCCTGCCACCACTGGTAAGGTGCTCCATTCTCTCCTTTGGCCACTGCCTTCATCTGATGCTTTCATAAACCCAGACTGTTAACCCAGCATAAATGCCAGATAAAGTTCATGTGTACCTGCTGCCTTGCCTGCCCCATGCTGCATCCTGTCCTCCTCTGGCCTGTTTCAGGTCCACATTTGCAAGCAACATGGGCCTCTCCCACCACCAGATGCATCCAGACAAACCCAGGCACATACCTCTGGGTAAATGCCATGCAAACCATGCCTCCTTCTCCAACAAGCAAGACAGCAACTCCTCCTCCTCTACCTCTGGGGCACCATCATGCCAGTACATATGTGATGGCAGGTATCATACATTTCTTTCTTTTTCTTTTCCATTCACAGGTATGAATGGCAGGGACAGTATCCCGTGATAATAGTGACCGAATATGGGCGACCGTCAAAACGGTGACTCATATTTGGCAATATTATTATGGGCAACCCACAAGGGTAGCGAGTCACTGCTACCATGAGGGTAGGAGAGGGTAACCAGAAAGGAGGGATGGCAAGGGGAAGGGTAGGGATAGGGAAGAGGGTTAATACTGTGTAGTGTGCCTGCTGCCGCTGAGACAGCCATCTGGTGCAGTGGTGAAGGAGGCTAGCTTTGGCGCAGCAGGTACTGGGTTCAGGGCTGGGGACAGGAGGGTTAGAATTTTGCCACTGCCTGCAGCTGCAGGACTTAATTTTTTCTTACTTGCAGACTGTGTCCCCTCCCCGACATGCACCCCCTGAAGTTAGGAATCTAACATCAGGGGGAGTGTGGGGGGGGCACAGCCCCCCATAAAAACACTTATTTGTTTCCAGATGTTGGGTCGCTGGCAAGTGTATATCACTGATCTGCTGTTCGGCGATATACACTCACGATAATAGCGATCGCTGTTTCACATTCTCTTATATCACATAAAACCAGCAGGGTCAGAGTGGCCTAGAGTGTAAATAATAACTATCTTATGTTCACAGATCAGCTCTGTTGCTGACTCTTCCTCAGCAGCAAACAAGTTACCTCTCTCTACCCCACCTCTGGGGCATTGGTGTGCCAGTAGACAATATGACCACCACCAATGTGATGGCAGGTATCATATCATGTTTTATTATTGTTCTTGTCTTCACAGGTGACAGCTGGGAGTCGACAATTGATACTGTATAATATGCAGCCATCACACTGGCCAATTGAGGAAAAATAATTTCTCTCATGTCTTCACAGCTGACAGCTAGGAGTGGTCAGTGGTATATAATGTGACAATAACAGTAACTACTTGGCTAAAGTCTAAAATAATTTTCTCTTGTCCTCACAGGTCTCCTGTCATCCTGTCTCCTCCAGCAAGTCAAATTCTTTCTCTTCTGCCTCCTGTGTCTGGGGCAACAGAATGCCATTTCATGGCATAGCCATCACCAACATAAAAACATAGAAACATAGAATTTGATGGCAGATAAGGACCGCTTGGCCCACCCAGTCTGCCCATTTTCCTACCTAACAGATAAGCTGCAGAACCTAGTTAACCAACAGCTTACTTCCTCCTACCCCCCCAGGACTGCCTTATGTCTGTCCCATGCATTCTTGAATTCCCCCACTGTTCTTGACTCCACGACCTTCTCAGGGAGGCTGTTCCATGCATCCACAACCCTCTCTGTGAAAAAATACTTCCTCACATTACCTCTGAGCTGTCCCCCCTCTATCTTCAAATTGTGCCCCCTTGTTCTTGCACATCTCTTTTTCTGAAAGATGCTACCCTCTTGGACTTTGTTGATTCCCTTGAGGTACTTGAAAGTTTCTATCATGTCCCCTCTCTCCCTTCTTTCCTCAAGGGTATACATATTAAGCTCCTTTAGTCTTTCTTCATATGTCTTCTGGTGCAGACCCTGCACCATTTTGGTTGCCCTCCTCTGGACAGCCTCCACTCTGTCTATGTCTTTGCGGCGATGGGGTCTCCAGAACTGCACACAGTACTCAGATGGGGTCTCACCAACTGTCTGTACAGAGGATAACAACTTCCTGTTTTCTACTATTGATGCTTCTTCCTATGCATCCCAGTAACCCCCAGCCTTCCTTACTGCCTTCTCACATTGCTTGTCCACCTTTAGGTCATCTGATATAATTACCCCAGGTCCTTTCCATTTTACTGTTGTCAGTATCTCACCCCCATTGTGTACGCTTCCCTGGGTTTTTTTTCCCATGTGCATTACCTTGCACTTCTTTGCATTGAATCTGAGCTGCCATACATTTGACCATTCCTCCAACTTTGCAAGTCCTTCTCATCCTTTCCACTCCATCTTGTGTATCAACCCTGTTGCAGATCTTTGTGTCGTCTGCAAAGAGACATACTTTTCCTTCCAGTTCCTCTGCAATGTCCCTTATAAAGACATTAAAAAGGACCGGTCCCAGTACTGAACCGTGCGGTACCCCGCTAGTAACCCTCCTTTCTTCACTGTGTACTCCATTTACTACTACCCTTTGCGTCCTGTTGCCTAGCCAATTTTTTATCCAGGCTACCCAATTTTTTATCCAGGCTACCACCTTGGGACCCACTCCAAGGCTGGCTAACTTGTATATTAATCTTTTGTGTGGGACTGTATCAAATGCCTTGCTAAAATCTAGATAGGCCATGTCCACAGTCCCTCCCTGGTCTACTACTTCGGTCACCCAGTCAAAGAAATCTATTAGATTCGTCTGACATGACCTTCCCATCGTGAATCCATGCTGCCTTAGGTCCTGAGCCCCACTGGCCTCTAGGTACTCAACAATTCTTTCCTTCAGAAGTGATTCCATCATTTTCCCTACCACTGAGGTCAAACTAACGGGTCTGTAGTTTCCTGCCTCTGTCCTGCTCCCACTTTTGTGAAGAGGAATTACATCTGCCCTTTTCCAGTCCTCGGATACCACCCCACCCTCCCATGATTTGTTAAAGAAAGTAGTCAGCGGTGTCACTAGTTCTACCCTTAGTTCTTTTAGAATTCTTGGGTGAATCCCATCAGGCCCCATTGCTTTGTCTACCTTCAATTTTATTAGTTCTTTCAGAACCCTTTCTTCTGTAAATGGACTAGTATCGACCCCCGTCTTCAGAGTGTTTCTCTTGTTTGATTTAGGTACCTCCCCCTCCTCTTCCTTCGTGAATACTGAGCAGAAATATTCGTTCAGTATCCCTGCTTTTCCACTGTCACCCTCTACCCACATTCGCTCCCCTTTATTAAGCCTCAGTATCCCTCCTTTGGTCTTTCTTCGCTCCCTAATGTACCTATAAAAGGTCTTATCCCCCTTCTTAAGAGAATTGGCTATCCTTTCCTCGGTTTAGGCCTTTGCTATTCTGACTGCCTTCCCAGCCTCTTTCTGCTTTAACTGATAAAGTTCTCTGTCCTGCTCTTTCTGTGTTTCCTTATATTTCCTGAATGCTGTCCTTTTCTCCTTAACCTTTCCTGCCACCTCTTTTGAGAACCATAGTGTTTTTTTCCTTCGTTGTGTTTCATTGATTTGCTTTACACAAAGGCTTGTTGCCTCTGTGATGGCTGTTTTGATTACTCCCCATTGTTCCTCCACCCCTCCTTCTTGCCTGTTTGCTAGTGCTTTTCTGAGGCACTCTCTCATTTTCCTAAAGTCAGCCCTCCTAAAGTCCAATACTCTTGCTTTTGTATGGCTTGATTGTATGGCTGTGTTTATCGTGAACCACACTGTTTGGTGGTCGCTTGTTCCCAGATGGCTACCCACTTCTAAATCTGAGATTCTTTCTCTGTTCCCATTTGAGAGTACCAGGTCTAAGACTGCTCCCTCCTGAGTGGGTTCCAATACTAGCTGTCTGAGGCATGCCCCTGTAGTGCATCAAGAATGACCCTGCTCTGGATGTGTCTGCAGAAAGGGTGCTCCAGTTAACATCTGGCATATTCAGGTCCCCCATCAACAATATCTCCCCTTTTTCTGCCATTCTAAGGAAACCTTCTATCATTTCCTTGTCCATTCCCTCCCCCTGAGATGGGGGTCTGTATACAACCCCCATGCGGATTGTGGTGCCATTTCCTGTCTCCAGGGTGACCCAGAGTGCCTCATCTGCTTCCTGTTTACTCTTTAGTTCTGTTGCTTTGATCCCTTCCTTTACACAGAGAGCTACTCCTCCTCCTCCTCTTTTACCCTCCCTGTCCCTCCTGTAGATTGTGTATCCTGGTATGTTGACATCCCAGTCATGATTCTCTGTGTACCATGTTTCTGTGACTGCCACAATATCCAGGCAACCCTCTTCCATCAAAGCCACTAGTTCAGGGAGCTTGTTACACAGACTACGGGCATTGGTACTCATCACCCTCCACTTTTTGATAGCCTTACCCCATTTAGCCCCATTCCTGTCCTTACTGCCTTTTTTTTACATTTACCTCTGTTCTGCTGCCTAATAACTTCTCTACCTTGGTGTTTACCTCACTAATTACCATGTTTTGTGGGGGGAGGCTGGGATTTCCCTGCTCCTTTTCAGTGCCTCCCCCCTTGGCTAGTTTAAATGCTTGCCAATGAAGCATTTAAACCTCTCACCTAGGATCCTGGTTCCCCTGGACAGATGCAGACCATCGCACCAGTATAGGTCTGCATCCCTCCAGGTGGCTCCCCAGTCCCCAATGAAGCCAAAACTCTGATCTCCACACCAGTTTTTCAACCACTCATTGAATTCCCTGGTGAGAGTGCCCAGCATCACCTTGCCATAGACAGGCAGCACCTCCGAGAAGGTTACCATGCGCTACTTGTCTCAAGGCCCTCCCCAACTCAACAAACTCCTCTTGCACTGCTCTGATCCCATTCCTAGCCAGGTCATTTGTCCCTAGGTGGACAATGACATCCAGCTCCCTCCTCGTGCAGCTCCTCCCATGATCCTGAGGATCGCTTCCTGTCCCTCAAGCCATGGCTCCAGGAAGGCACCTTACCTCCCTCTCCCCTTCCTCCCCATTTCTACCCCCCAATGATTGAGTCCCCCAACAGGAGTTGTTTCCTTCCCCTGTGGGGTCCCATGCCATCCTCCTGTGGGTCTCCTTTGTGAAGGTTCCCAGCATCCTCCTTGGTCTCCACTGCAGGTGCCTCCATAGAGGAACCACTATCCACCAGAAGAGCGAATGAATTGTGGAGAGGTACAGCTGGAGGGATGAAACTTTGTTCCACCACCCTCTCCCTCCCTGAGCCCACCCTGGTCCAGCCTCTCCTCTTTCTTGGCAACCTCTGAGGTAGTGGCATTGGCCCTGGTGGTCCCTTGGGGGGAGGAGGTTTCATGAATCCTAGCCAGGTCAGCCTGGAGATGGGCAACCTCCTCTCTCAGACCAGAGAGGTGCCTGCAAATAGGGCAGCATCGCAGCCTCCAGAATGTCTCCTGGAACACTGCTGCCCCACAGCCATTGCACTGCACCACTCCCATCACGTCTTATTTTGTGTCCCCTCTACTGTTTCTCTGTATGGTTACTCTCTCCTCTCCTTACAACTCTCACCCTTCCTGTTCTGGGACAGCAACTTCCTATCTTCTTCAGTAGCCTCCTTCTTCCTTGCTCAATGTCAGACCACCAGCAGCTGGGGGGGGCGGGGAGTGAGCTACTTTTTTCCTTTAGGGTTGACAAAACCAATGTTTCTCTATGATCCTTCCCTTTACTGTCAAACAGGAAGTTCCCTAGGTCCAAAGTGATTTGTATCCTTTCTTGAAGTTTTTTTTTCATTTTACTTTTTAATTTTCATTTTATTTTCACAAATGCAGTGCAACATGGATTGGACTAAAGTCTTAATAATTTAAATTTTGACTTCACAGGTCTTACCTCCGAGAGTCAAGCCACTGCCATCACCTCTCCCAGCTCATGAACACAGTCAGTGTTGCAGCATACATATGAACAAAACACTACTGCAACAGTTAATACTGTACATCATCATCAGATGCAAAGAAACTGCCACATATACTTCCTCAGCATCAGCATGTAGCAGAATAACCCATTAAAACCTTCACCCTCCTCCTGTTGTTAGTAGCCATCAATTCAGCTATTAACTATACCTAACTTTGCCAATAAGATTATTATTGCCTGACACTGCAAGCAAACATAACCTCCTCAAATGTTCACCTACCAGCAGCAGCATAGAACTTTATAACTAATTTCTGGTTCTCTGGAGAAACATTTGAGAAACAAAAATTTCATATATTGTGCATTTATATGTATTAACGTGTTTTCCATCACCAGCAGTGCTGTACCGATACAGTGCAGCAGCACCAGCAGCAGATAGCATCATAAATATTTCTGTCTCTCTTGAGAAAATGTCAGGAAATGAGATAATTTTATATACTGTGCAATTATTTGCACCATAGTACTTTTTTAATATAGATGGTACTGTAGAGGATGACTGACACAGTGCAGCAGCAATTGCAGCAGCAGCAGCAACACATAGCAGCAATGATAAGTTCTGGTTCTCTTGAGAAAATGGCCAGAAATGTGACAATTTCATATATTTTGAGTTTATGTTTACCAAAGTGTTTATTTCAATACAAATGGTGTGTCAGATGAAGACTGAAACAGCATAGCAGAAGCATTAGTAATTTCTGGCTCTCTTGAGAAAATACCAGTAAATGTGACAAGTTCATATATAATGCATTTACTGTATGTGCACCAAAGTGCTTGTTTCAATACAAGCGGTACTGCAGAGGGAGACTGACACAGCACAGCAGCAGCATATAAATAATCTCTGATTCTCTGGAGGAAATGTGACAGTTTCATATGTTGTGTATTTATTTGCACTATTAATGCAGGGAGTGCTGTAGAGGGAGACTGACACAGTGCAGCAGCAGCATATAGCAGCCTTAATAATTTATGGTTCTCTTGAGAAAATGACTAGAAATGTGACAGTTTCATATATTATGCATTTCTCCGCATCAAAGTGCTTATTTCATGACAAGTGGTGCTGCTGAGAAAGACTGACACAGCACAGCAGCAGCATATAGCAGAATTAATCATTTCTGGTTCTCTTGAGAAAATGTCAGGAAATGTGACAATTCCATATATTATGCATTTACTGCATGTGCACCAAAGTGCTTGTTTCAGTACAAGTGGTGCTGCTCAGGCAGACTGACACAACAGCCACACATATCACCACAAAAAATTTCTGGTTTCCTTGCAAAAATTACCAGAAATGTGACAATTTCATATACTGTGCATTTATGTTCACCAAGTGCCTATTTCAATACCAGCGGTGTTGCAGAGGTAGACTGACACAGCACATTAGCAGCAGCAAATAGCAACATTAATGTGGATTTATGTGCACCAAAGTGCTTCTTTCAATATAAGCGGTGCTGTAGAGGGAGTTAAAAACAATACAGCCATGGCATATAGCAGAATTAATAATGTCTGTGTAACATTGGAATAACCCCAGCTGCATTAAAGTGGTTCCATTGTTACTTCACAAACAGAAGACAACAAATTAAAACACAAAGGGAACTGTCCCCACTTAAAGTTCTGCCCCGAGGAGTGCCGCAAGGTTCCATCTTAGGACCCATCCTCTTTGCACTCTACATTAACTGCATTGACTCTGGCATCCTTACAGGAAATGTTCACCTTTTTTGCAGATGACACAGTCCTTTATACAACCAGCCCCTCATTAGATACTGCTCATAAGGAGCTACAGCAAGATTTTATCACCCTCTAATATAATCTGCTGAACCTTAAGCTTTTGCTCAATGCAAAAAAAACAAAAGCCATGATTTTCTCCCCTCACCCCCCTCATAATATGGGGACATCTGGCCTCCCCAGATTACCACCCTCCTTGGTGAACCCTTGGAAATAGTGGATAAATTAAAATATCTGGGAGTCTGGTTGGATAACAAACTCTGTTTCAGTGCACATCTGTGTGAATAAACAAAAAAATGAAGAGAGTGCCTTGGCATATTATTCCGCATAAGACATCTTCTCACTCTTGAAGCCAGGAAGCGGCTGGTTCAAACAACCTTTCTACCCCTGCTTGATTACACAGATTTTCTATACAGCCACTGCCCCCAGTATGCACTTCAGAAACTTGATACACTCTGCCATCGAGCCTTGAGATTTATACTCGATATGCCATTCCGGACTAATCACTGCCTGTTGTACCAGGCAATTAGTTGGCCACCCCTCCTTCTAAGGAGGCAAATAAATGCCCTTACGTGGATCCTCAGGGTGCTCTCCAACAAACTCCCACTCTATATCTGTAATCTGTTCGAATGGTCAACAGGCATATATGGCCTACGGAAGTCCTCCCTTATCCTCCTCAAGGTACCACGAACAAGGACTCGCCATGGCACAGCTACCATCAGCTCCTTCCTACCATCACTTTGGAATAATTCACAAAAGTTCTTAAACTCTCCCACCTGCCCAGCCTTTATGTATTCAAACAACTGCTTTTTAGATGCCTGAAAACTGTGTGCGACTGTTTCAGGTAATCTTTGACACACAATTTGAATATATCCTTAGCATATGGATCCTCCTGGCCTCCCTATTCCCCCTGTAGATCAGCATCCCCTTAGGGTAACTACCACTCCCCTAGCTCCCTCCCCTCTTCCCTCTCTCCTTGTGGCAACCCCCCAGGGGGATTTTAACATAGCAGGGTTACCCCTCTCTCCATCTTATGTGTTTTTCTATCCCCCTTCCCACTGTAGCCTATGTGCTGCTGCCATCCCCTCCTGCCTCACTCTTTTACTGTCCCCAAACATTCTATGATGAAGTTTCTGTGTATGTATACAGCTTTTGCTACCTAAGATTTATTTCTGATATCATCTTTTCTTGAAATGTTATTTATAATTATACCATTTTCCTGTATGATATGTCTTGACATGTTGTTGTAAACTGTAAATAGAAATTGTTCTGTGTGTCCAGGACCATCCTGCAAATGAGCTAGCTCAGTGATGTAACTGCCTGGTTAAATAAAGTTTGATTGATTGATTGATTGATTGATTGATTGAGTCAGCTAGAATGCCACCTTGCTCACTGGGAAGGGACACCAATTAACCTAGCTCCTGACATCGACACTGCCCTCAGTTATTTTATCTGCTCCTTCAATTCAGCCTGTGACATATTCTCTCCCCTTTCCAAACATGTTATCAAAGATCCTGATGCCCTCTGGGTCACCCAAACCTTACTCAACCAAAGGTGCCACAGGGACAACCTCTGGCATAGATCACTTGACTCAGGCAAGCCCTCTGATAGGCAGGCCTACTGGACTGCTCGAAATAGATGCACCTGGGCTATCCATAAAGCTAAAGCTAATGCTGACTACTACAGGTCTACCCTTGCCTTCTCCTGGGGCTCTGCCCACAAATTCTGGAACAACATCAAGGAGCTCAGCAGAAAACCCTTATCCCCCCCCTTCTGTCCCAGTTCATCATCAGTGGCTCCATTTCCACTGATCTTCAATGCATTGCTGACACCTTCAATTCCACCTTTTCTGATCTCAGCTCAGTATTCCCCTATAACTTTTGTGACCCTGTTCCTACCTTCCCACCCCACTCCCTCCCTCACCCACCCTTCTATTTCCACACCCTCTCAATGCAAGAAGTCAAGCCCTACCTACTCAAATCCCTAAATGGCTCCAGTCACAGTAACGATTTGTTGGACCTCAAACTGCTTCAACTGGTTCTGGATGTAGTACTCTCCCCTCTTACTAACCTTCTTAACCACTCCCTCTGCCTTGGCCAGTTTCCCTCTGTCTGGAAAACTGTGGTCATTAACCCCATTCACAAGAGTGGTGACCATACCTCCCCTGGGAACTATAAACCTATCTCCATCCTCCCCCACGAAAGCCTTAGAAAAGATAGTCTCAGACAAGCTCTCTGACTACCTCACCACTTACAACCTCCTCTGCAGGGAGCAGCATGGGTTCTGCCAAGGCCACAGCACCACCACTGCCCTACTTGAATTCTTCAGCCCCATACACTCTGCTCTCGACAACGGGCACCTGGCCAGTGCGGTATACTTATCCCTTCCTCCTGTCTGCCCTCTCCCAACTAGGATTCTCCCAGGGTGTCAATGCCTGGTTTGCTGACTACCTCTCATCCTGCTCTCAGTGCATGAAAATTAATGGCATCCTCTCTGGTTGCTGCCCGGTCCTCTCCAGGATCCCCCAGGGCACTATCCTGGGGCCAATACTTTTTAGTCTTTACCTTCACACCCTCCCCAAAGTCTTCACAGAGAGTCCTCCTTTATGCCAATGACGCGGTCCTGTTCTCCACCCACCCTGACCCTAACTCCCTTCAAAATGCCCTCCAGAACTCCTCTAGTCAGGCTGAAACCTGGTTTATTGACCACAGGCTTGTGCTCAATCTCAAAAAGATGAAGATCATGCTCTTCTCTCACAACCAGAGCAGGTACAAAGATACCCCTCTGCTTGTCCTGACCAATAGTCTCCTCCCCCTCGAACAGGTAAATACCTTCAAGTACCTTGGTATAACTTTTGACCCAGTTCTTTCCTTCCACGACCATATCCATGCCCTCTGCTCTACTGTTAATTCTCAAATTGACCTACTCTACCACCACAGGACTGCCTCCCCCTGAAGCCCTTAGGCATGCTATTACATCCTCTGTTCTATCCCTTATTGACTATGGGCTCTTGGTCTATGGGGTGGCAGATAACACTGCCCTCCATAGAATCAAACTGTCCCTTAACAAATCCTTCCACCTTCTTACAGGTAGTTCCAGGCTTACCCACACCTGCACCCTCTATTCTTTGGCAAACCTGTTCAACTTTGAGGAGAGGCTACTGTACCAGACCTGCCTCTTCGCTAAGGAAATTATATCTGGTCTGGACCCCCGGGTCTGTCCACACTTATCTGTCCTACTCCCCTCACTCTCTCCACCCACAGCTCCTCCAAAACCTCTCTCCATGTACCCAGAGTCAGGACCGCCCTGGCCCAGAGTTCTTTCCTCTACAGAGCCTCAACTTAGTTTAACTCCCTCCCTGCTTCTATCTCCTCCAAAAGCAGGATTGGGCTTTTCAAGTCAACACTCCAGTGCCATCTCTTCACCTCCTGCAGCTGTAATTGCCTATAGCTGCTGTCCACCCCTTTCTTCTTCAGGTCACTCGCTTATTGGTGTGGCTGTTGTCCACCCATTGACAAGGGACACTTGTCCTGCCTACATCACTCTGCAATGTTTGCCTCCCTACCATAGTCTGCATATAGTCACACTATTCCTTGTTTGCATTGTTATGTTCTACCATAGCTATTCTCTTGTGTAGAAAATTGTCATGACTACCTTAGCTACTATCTTGTATAAGAAATTTTTAATTCTCGCTGTATGTCTGTTCCTCAGCTGTATCTCATTCACTTGTGTCCTACTCTGATGTGGAGCCTTTTTAAAAGAGACTCTGACTCAAAGGTTTGTAATTCCAATGGCATTAATAAATAAATAAATAAAAGAAGATATAACAATGATAGCAGCAATCACAGAAGTCAGGATTCAGGATGAGGAGAGGAGAGGAGAGTGTAAGAGATGAATTAAGAATACTGTGAACTTTTTTTTACATCTTTTCAAATTGTGTTACATAGAAACATAGTAATAGCAGAAAAAGACCATAGGTCCATGCAGTCTGCCCATGAAATCCTAACAAACCTGAAACCTATCATCCATACAGGGTTCTAATCCACACTGTCTACTCCCATAAACCCTGCCTTATTGCTACTACCCTGAACAACCACTAAGCCCTTCACTCTGTCCCTGCCATTTCTGAAACAATTGATGGTTTCGCACCTACCACATCAGCTGGTAGATTGTTCTATGGCTCCACTACCCTTTCTGTAAAATAAAACTTCCTCACATCCCTCTTGAACCTCCCACCTATCAGTTTCCACTGATGCCCCTGTGTTTTTGATCCACTACTCATGCTAAATAGCTCCTCACAGTCTATTCCTTTTAGGAACTTGAATGTTTCTATCATATCTCCCCTTTCTCATCTGGCCTCTAGCAAGAAAATGCTAAGTGCCTTGAGCAGATCCTCATAAGATCTGGCATGCTGGCCCTGAATCATTATGGTCATTCTACATTGCACTGTCTCTGGTATGTCCTTACTTTTCTTCTGGCGATGATTCCAGAAATGGGTACAGCTCTCCAGGTGGGATCTCACCACTGCTCTATAAAGTGCATCCAGCATCCTGTTTACCTTACTGTAGGCCTTGTTACACTGGCTTGATTGATTTAGGAGTCACTGATGATGACCTCTAGATTTTCTTCTTCAGAGAAGGAGAAGAAGAAGAAGAAGAAGAAGAAGCATTTATATAGCATTTTTCATACACAGTGTAATCCAAAGCACTTTACAAGCAATGCTAATCTGGTAGTGAAGTGACTGAATGTGTAGTGGTGGCCATATCGCACATCAACACCCACACACAGCCTGGACAATTGCATGAACTGTTTTTTTATGGGAAGGGGAATGTTGGCCAGGACACTAGGAATGTCCCATACTCTTTGCAAACAATGTCCTGGGTTCTTTTACTTCCACCTGGACACCCACCAGGACAGCAGCAGGATGGGTAGAAGGGATCTCAGTTTAATGTCTCATCTGAAGGATGGCATACCCCAACAGTACAGCACCCCCCAAATACTGCACTTGGGTGGCAGCATTTTTAGGTACGAGTTCAATCACGGTGTGGGACAAGAACCCATGACCTTCTGCTCCAGAGGCAGATGTGCTACCAACTGAGCCATGCTGACATGCCCAGCTAGACCCCTCACATCCAGTACTCTGTCCTAGGGTTCTTCTTCCCTACAGTATGTGCATCACTTTACACTTTTTGACATTGAGTTTCAACATCCAAACCTTTGATCATCTGTCTAGCTTTTGCAAGTCTCTCTGCATCTCCCTAACCCCCTCCTTACTGTCTACCCTGCCACAGAGCTTAGTTTCTCCTGCAAAGAGACACATCTTGCCTGGAGTCCTTCTCCCATCTCACTGACTATACTGAAAATGACTGGACCCAGGACTGATCCATGTGGCACCCCACTGCTGACCTTCCTCTCTTTTGATTCGACTCTGTTAAGCACAACCCTCTGCTGTCTTTCTTCCAAACAGTTTCTCACTCGGCTGTGTCCTTCACTGCACCCAGATCCTCTAGCTTCTTCAACAACCTTCAGTGAGGCACAACGTCAAAAGCCTTCCTGAAATCAAAGTAGAGTAAATCCACAGCATAGCCCTTATCCACTACCTTCATTTCCTAGTCAAATAATATCATCAGATTGGTCTGACAAGACCTTCCTGTCACAAACCCATGCTGTTTACTATCCTGGAGTCCATTGCTCTCAAAGTAGTCCACAAGGTCCTCTTAGACTAGTGTTTCCATCAGTTTTTCCATAATAGAAGACTGACACCTCTGTAGCTACCTGGTTGATCCTGGTTCCCCCCTTATGTAGCAGGCCTACATCCACTACCCATCAGTGTTTTGAAACTACCCCTGTCTGAACTGAGCTATTGGATAGCCCTACCAGGGGTTTAGTTAGTACTGCTGCCAATTCCTTGCACACCCTCAGATGCATTCCATCTGGCCCTGGGGCCTTATCTCTTTTTAGATTTGCTAGCCCTTTCTGAGCCCTTTCACTGATAAAAACCTGCTGCATCATCTCCATGATCACCCTTACAGCTGCCTTAATGCCACTCTTTGGTAAAGAGCCCTCTGTTTTCCCTTGCAAATACAGAGCAAAAGTAGTTGTTAAGAACAGCTGCTTTCTAGCTGTCCTCTTCAAGTACCCTATTTCCCTCTGTTAGCCTAAAAGTTCCTCCTTCCCTTCTTTCTTTTTTCCCTAATAGATCTGAAGAACTGTCTTTCCTCACCCTTGACACCTTCTGCAATATGCAGCTCTGCGTCTGCCTTTGCTTCTCTGACTCCCTTTTGGTTTCCCTTGTTCTCATTAGGTACCCTCCCCATTCTTCCTTCCCTCCCTTGTTTTTGCTCGTACCTGATGAATGACTTCCTTTTGGCTCTTACTGCTTCCCTAATGTTTCTAGAGAACCTTATTTGTCTCTTGTACCTGTTTCTTGTTATTACTGTTCTCATGCAAGACTTTGTTGCCTCAAGAATGGCCCCTTATTTGCCCCAAAATAAATTTAGTAGGTCCACACACTGCTTTTCAAAAAGCCAGATGTGAATGTTTGCTGACAATTATTTTTAATTGAGCTTTAAATGTCCCAGCATATTACCTGTGCAGCTTCTGGGGACCTCTGTAAAAACTATTTTCAATAAGTACCATGCTAATTTTATGACAACTCATAAATCACTTCATGTTAAACTATGAGATGCTGCACATAGCCATTAATGCTGCATACCTTCTTTTTGCTTATAAATTTCCTTATGTTCATGTGGTTAAAGAAGCATATGTGAAGGCTAGAAAAAAATATTATATTACATAAGTACATCATACTGTAAAAGAGTACATCCCATGTATTGTCACCACCGTGACAATGTGGCTACAGTACTTTTCTCACAAAATGCAGAGCACCAAAATTCTATTAACACACCTATCAGGGACTCACCCAACCTTGACTTCCTGCCTGAAAGTCTTGGCCAGTTTCTTAGTTGTGTAATACGCCTTCAAAGAAATAATACATCAATGTATTGACTACAAAACATTTGCAATGCCCATGCAAAATAAACTGTTTAATACAGCATAAGCCACTTAATCTGGACGTGGCTAATTGGGATGTCTGCTTACGTGGGATGTCCTTCTGGGAACTGATTAAGTGATCATCCTAATGGAGCCTGTTTCTGTTTAAACAGGATAGGGTTCTGTATTAACGGGGCAATTCTCATGTATAAGTGAGCTGATAATGGGTTTAAAATGTATTAACAGCTTATCTGGCACCCCCATACCCACAGTCAGGTACCACTGTTTGCTCCCAATTCCAAGTTCCAAGCTCCCCTTGCTCCTGTTTCTCTCCCATCTCCAGGTTCTTGTGCCAGCATGAGTGTTGACTCACCCCATATCTAATCTGAGATCAGTAAGTTTGCTTCATTTTCATCTCAACTCCAAGTTGCTTCTCTTTGCTCCTGAACTAGTCTCTCTGTTTGCATAGAATGAAAGTACTGTACAACTACTTCAGCTGGTTAAGATTTTCCAGGGAATAAGGCTTACAGTGATTTATAGGATCACACAGCAGATGTAGCAGTATTGGACAATGAAACTTGGGCCATCTGGCTGAATGGTTTGCCGTGTTGAAGCTGACTGATGCTTTTTGTTTCAGGAAATGTGGCATGACAAAATTATTAAAAAATGAACTAAACCTAATAACTAAATTTAAGTAATTTACTGTACTCATCTGTTAGTTGTGAAGGGGAATTTTCAAGATTCCTGTATTATGAGGTGCTAAATGTTGGCTGTTTTTGTGGAGATGCAGCAGGTTACATAGTCTTAGGGGCAATGTACTGTACTGAAAATATGCAACGTCAGATAATCAGGACAGTCACTTAATTGGGACAAAATGCCTGTCACCAGGGTGTCCCTCTTAAGTGGCTTCTACTGTATATTTAAATGTTGCTTTGTTTTAATTCATTTAACCCATAATAACTCCTAATACTCTGTTCTCAGTCAAAATACCTTTAGCCTATTCTATTTAATTCTTATTCACCTCTGTTCTTAAGAGGACAGTAAGTCACATAAGCAGTGTTATCCTACTCTTATTTTATATGTATCCCTGTTTTAGCGCACCATAGAAGATTATTATTAACCTCAATTATATGAGTTTCTTTACAGTATATCTAAGTCATGCTTTTATCTTGGTGCTCTTGCATTAAAAAACAGTTATTTCCAACAAATTACTTTTCAGCACTCAAATGTGTCTGCTTCTTCCCTCCGTAGCAGCAAAGTGGTGGTATGGAAGGCTGCACAAGTACTTCTGAGGTGAAGCCTCTTACACTCATGACTGTCATGTGTGGCGATGTCACAAGTGCCTCACTGAGGTGCTGATTGTCATCTGTTACCAAGCAACCACATGTACGGGGCAAATCCACCATAGCCATGTAACTGGTATGTCCTGCATGTACTAGTCAACTTTAAAAAACTTATATAAACACACTTTACTTATAGCCAAATAGACTGCTAGGTTCAAATAAATAACTGTAGAAATTGAAAGGGCTGTGCCCAAAATCGCTTATTAAGATTCTTGTATACCTGTCATACAGCACCAAGTTAGTTTTTTATCTTGAGAAACAGTGTTGTTCCTAATTAGATATTTATCTTTGTCCAGAGAAGATAAGGGAAGACTTCCAGTGCCCTATACGAAATATGATGTTTGCTCAAATTATCCATGTATAACAAAATAGCACCTGTGTTCTTACTGGTGTACTTATAATAATTAAATATTTTAGTATGAGAAATCCACTGAGTCTGGGGGGGCCGGGGTTATGGGGGAAAACAAATTGTCCACATTCTAGCTGACTTACTGTACACTGTCTAACTAATGGGAAGCTGGATGATCAAGCTGTTGGTGTCTTTATTAGGGCTTGTATGCTGCCTAATGTACCCAAATGGTGCATCCAATGCTTTTCCTCTTTTTTCTGGTATTTTACTGTGACCCCTCCCCCCACTTTTGGGATGGAGTATCTGATGTAGACCTCAGAACAGTAATGAAGGGACTGTGTGGCCTCTGGCTTTGAAATGGCCACACAGTCCCTTTATTCCTGTTCTGAGGTCTACAGCACCGGCCACACTGGAACTCTTATGACCTGTTTGAATTGCACTCTTATGCTCTAAGATATGCTTTTCTAATGGATGTAAGGTCTTGAAAACATAAAGGCAATCACAGGGGCACTGTATGACTTACGTCATTCCCTCTGTGTTGCAATCTACATGTGTTCCAGTGTAGAAAATTTCCCCAGTATGGGGTTGTCTGAAAGAGTCCTTTTTGGAAGTGCTCCCATACAGAGCAATGGCCACAAGGGACCATTCTGGTTTTGAGGGGACCCATTAATAGTTGTCCCCCCGCTTAAGTTCTTCCCAAGGGACTGTATATACTAACTTCATTTTTAAATGTATGTGTTTCCCTAGCTATAACCACTATTCTCTCTCTCTCTCTCTCTCTCAAGAGATTAGCAGTTTTGGGCTGTTTCTGGAGAACATCCCAGTGCTCCTGTACTAATTTCCTGATTGTAGGTAAAATATCACGGTAAGCTGTTGTGAACATTATTTTTCTATTCTCTTATGGAGTTTTAGGTCTCACCAGAAGGCTATTTTGTCTGTTCACAGCTTTGACCCTTTCAAGGGCACATTGATTGACAGTGGTCTTCACATACCCCTTCCCTAATTTGAAAATCTAGTGGCCTGCTTGTAACAATCCCTATTGAAATCACTTTCAAAGCTGCTATTTCTCATTTTTCTCAATAAATGATAATACAGGATACTTTCCACCAGACTGCACTGGTGAACATTATCAGCCTACAAAATAGTGTTCTTTTCTAAAAAGACACATCTCAAGTCTCCTTCTCACATTCTTGATTGTAATGCTCAGAAAGTCAATGTGCAGTCTATGAAAGGTCATGATAAATTAAAGATTTTCATTCCTCATATCCAAATAGTTTCTGAATTCCAGTAACTCACCTTTTGTACCCACCCAAATGAGTATAATATCATCTATGTGGGCCAAGCGGTCTGCTAGGACATGATAGAAACGTTCAAGTACCTCAAGGGAATCAACAAAGTCCAAGAGGGTAGCATCTTTCAAAAAAAGGGGTGTGCAAGAACAAGAGGGCACAATTTGAAGATAGAGGGGGGGCGGCTCAGAGGTAATTTAAGGAAGTATTTTTTCACAGAGAGGGTTGTGGATGCATGGAACGGCCTTCCGGAGGAGGTTGTGGAGTCAAAATCAGTGGTGGAATTCAAGCCTGCATGGGACAGTCATAAGGCAATTCTAGGGGGTTGGGGTAGGAAGAAGTAGGCTGCTGGTTAACTAGGATCTGCAGCTTATCCAGTAGGTAGGGAAATGGGCAGACTGGGTGGGCCAAGCGGTCCTTATCTGCCGTCAAATTCTATGTTTCTATGTTTCTATGTAACATTTCCGTAATGATTTTGTTTTTGAAACATGGGTTCATCTCCACTGTCAGTACATGTTCTTGTTCAAATTTACACATAAATGCATTGCTTGAGCCATCGTACCACCCCTCTCCACAGCTGTACCTCATGACTATTCATAAAATGTGTCTTTAAATTTAAAAAAGTTCTTCTTTAGAACTATTTCTGGCAGCATCTGAAGTGCTCTTGTGGGTGGGTGTAAGTCCAGTGTTCTGTTTTTCAGTAATTTCCTCAGCTCTATAATTCCTTCCTCATGGGGGATAGATGTGTAAAGGTCCCTTATATCACAGGTAACCAATACACTATTATCATCTATACCTACTCTTTTGATCTGTTGCAAGAAAGTCAAATTTGAGTGCTGTCCCTTTCTATGGGTTTAGATAATATATCTTCAATCCCTTTCAATACTATATATATATATATATATATATATATATATATGTGTGTGTGTGTGTGTAAACAGGGTGACTTCTACCCTGTAGTGACATATTTTGTGGCTTGACTCCCAGGGCTAATGAATCTGTTTCTTGTATGGATCTGATTCTTCACTGTCACCAAAATTCAATCTGAGGCTCAGATTTCTAAAATAAAATCTGTGCATGTCTTCTATAAGTTGAAATTCATTTAGGGGAGTATTGGGTGCAAGCATGTTTTTACAGAATATTTATGTCTCCTCGGTGAGGGGATGTCACTAAGGTTGAAAACTACTGGATTGATCACTTCTTGGGTTTGTGAGCTCTGTTTTGCTGTGGTTCCTCTGCCTCTCCCCCTCCCAACCCTCCTGTCACATCTTGTTCAACATCTATGTCCAGTAACCTGGTCTGGCTCCAGGTAAGGTGCCTCTGTTCCCAGGGTACATTATCCCCTTGATCCTCTGTCTCCTGGTGGTGTGGTACCATCTGCTGTTCAACAAAAGATACTCTGGATGTACTCTAGGGTTGCCTTGGTCTTGAATATGAGCTATCAGAATCATACCTCTCAACCTCTCAGCATTTAAACTCATAGAACTGGCCTTCAAAAATCATAGCAAAGGGCCAGAATGTGTAGTATTTTCTTATTTTAAACAATATTATGTCTACAGACAGTGGTCCCCATATAGTTAGTGATAAGGAATGTTTCTATTAACTTAGTTCAATGATTTTATAGTTTGTGTACCCAGAAATAGCTCTAACATTATGAGGAACATCAGTACACCTGTGAGGAGCAAGGGTAAATTTAAGTGTGAAAATCATAGTGCTATGCGGAATTCATAGCAGTTGAGAGGTGTAATCAGAATCAAAGCATTGAGTATAGAGTTGGTTGTAGTTCCTAGGTCTATAGTTCCTAAATGTGTAAACCCAATTGTCTCTATAGTCAATTGTATCCCTTTGGAGCTCCTTAAGTTCTCCTAATTTGATAGTGTTTTCAAATTAATTTATTTTTCTTTATTCCTTTAACAAATATATTTAATTCACTGGTACCTAATTTTGATTTTAATAATTCTTCCTCCTTCTATATCTCTTCTGCCAGTTTACCCAGTTCTTCTGTTATTGCTTCTATTAAAGCGTATATATATATAATCAACAGAACACTTTGTTCTGATCCCATCCCAGGTATTCTGCAATTTAATAGAGTTAATATCACTATTTGTTTCAATTGATAACTCTCAACCCACATGCTGTGTGGTGATACTCAATATACTGGGCTATCGTAAGGCCATGCCACTCGACATGGATGTCTTTATGTTTCAAGTTGTGTATTTTACCCATGATCCCTCTGGGTGTTTCATTATCTGCTGTATTAAAGTCCCTATCCCCTTTTGTCATCTGCAACAACCTAGTCTGATCAGTGTCTTTTAAAGTATCAAGGATATCCGTCTTCTTAGTGGGTTCCTTAACCATATGCACCAGCAGACAGTCCTGCAATGTATACAGCAGAGCCTAATTTCTGGAGCCACTGGCCACTGTAAAGTCCCAATCAATATCTGTCAGATTAAGATCTCCCACCTCCACCCCCTCTTTGCCACCTCCTTTCCAATTTAGCCCCTAGCTCCTTATCTCTCTCCTTCTCTCTCTCTCTCTTCCATGTGTCCTGGAGGCCTATAGATCACCCCATTCATAGTTTCTTGCCTGAGGCCACTGTAAACTGAACCCACAGTGATTCTGTTTCCCCATTACCTCCACTGATGTTTCCATCCTCCACTGCCTCTGTGCCTTCCCTGACATATAGGGCTATGCCTCCTCCTGTACATCTTCCTCTATCCTGTCTAAACATGATGTAGACTAGGACTGTTAGGTCCCAATCATTATTCTCTGTGACCCATGTTCCTGTGATGACTACTAAGTCCATCTCAGTGTCTGCCACTATTGTCTGAAGTTTTCTAATTTTATTTCCTAGACTCCTGGCATTAAGGCAGACCCCCTTCCATCGTTCTTTTGCTCCCCTCTTTCGTTTTCCTGTTCCTTCTCCCATATACTTCCCTAGTTTCTTTAATTGTTTTAGTTTTTCTGCTGAATGCAAGGTTTGTTAGCCCTCCTTCATTGTCCTATTCCCATAACATAATTGGAACTTCAACCTTACTCTTACTCACCTTGTTTCTACTCATCCCCTGTTCAGGGGAGCTTCAGCTAGGTCCCCCAACCCTTCTAAGTGCACCCCTAACTTCCATCTCCTCCACAGTCAACCTAACTGTCCAATATAGACAACAAACATCTGCCCCAGAGTACATTCCTCCCTTGTTAGGTGAAATGTATCACCCTTAAAGTGCCTTCTGTCTCAGAAGTCCCCCCAGTCAACCCTCCAGGAGTGCAGAGCAATTTACTGTCAGGAAGTTGTGAAATTGGTTGACTCCCTTGTGGCTGCCCCTACTACCCTTCCCCCTTCCCTTGCCCACTATCCTCCATCCCCTTGGGCCAGTGGGTCTCTAGGGGACTGGGGCTGTGGGGAGGGGTTGTACCCCAGCTGCACCAATGCAACAGCTGAGATATATTGACTCTTGTTGCTATCAGCTGAGCATGGAGCTCCACAAAGTTCCTGCAAATGGGGCTGTGCCTCCTTCTCTAGAACATAGCCTAGGAGAAGAGTGCCCCATAGTACTCACAACTGACTACCTCATTGTTGTTGTACTCAGCTCCATTCTGATCCTATGATAACTCCTAGACTGTTGTTAATAATTTGCTTTCCTCTATCTGCCTAGTAACTTTAGACTAAAAACAAAAAGGCCTACCTTCTATATGGAGTTCTACTAAAGTTCCTGTATTACCTGGTTTACTTGGATGCCCTTTCTAGACAACTACCTGGAGTTCTATTAAAGTTTCTGTCTTACCTTGTTTACTTGGATATCCTTTCTAAACTACTACCTTGATCCCCTACCCTAGATAGGTAGTTAGGTATGAATGCTGATTTACCATGTTATTTTGTTTAGATAAAAAGTAAAATAGGTGATGACAGGAGGAGACATGACACAACAGAGTGTTTATATTATGTCTATGGCCTGGGTGGGACCAATGGCACACTACCACTCTAAAGAGTCACCATTTCATCAAGTTGCAAATGCTGGTTCTCAAGAGGCAACTGGATCATAGCTTCCATGGACTCAACTCTGCATCTGAGGTCCCTCATTGTGACATGGAGTTGTGCCACTTCAGCTTACATTGAAGACTCTGTATGAGGGGGAGAAGGATCTGCAGCTGGGGTTTCTGGCACTCTCCCTGCTGGTCCCTCCCTCAGTCCCCTCTGCACTCTATTCCAGTAACCAGGTAAAGCAGTTTCCTGCTATACCACCCCTCACTAGGTGTTGCACCACCACCACCCTTCTCTGTCACCTTATGGTGCTCTTCCCACTCATGCTGGTGCCTTGTATTCAGGTGGGTGTGCTGCCCTCCAGTGCCCAAGTGGGTGCTCCTTTTCCCCACTGAATAAAAGCACTATATATCTTGCATTTTACAATGCTGTTGTCAGAGGGGTCAGTGTCAAACAAATCCCAAACAAGGGATGTGTGCTGCCTTGGGGAGGTTCTCTGGGGCTCCCCTTCATATTCATAATCAGTTACAGCAGATGGTACTTCTATGGGGAGCTGATCCCCTTGACATTCTTCAAGTAGTAAAGGTGCTGGGACAGCAGAAATAGTAGGGAGTACCACTTATTGCTGCTGCACTGTAAGGGGGTCCACCACCAGATGAAGCTGCTGCTGCACGATGCTTCTTCTAGCCCCTTTCTCCGGCACCTAGTGCTGCAGGTGCCTCCCATTCTGTCCATTTTAGACGCATGGGATGGTGTGTCTCATCCATCAGCAGCATCTCTCTCTCTCTCTCCCCCCCCCACTCCCAGTCCATCTCCTCTGAACACTCTCTTCTCCACTCATTTCATGTGAATAGAAATAATAAGGAAATGATGGACAGTAAATACAAAGTTAAGAAAGTAGGTTTAAAAAAAGAAAAAATTAACTGATTAAACTCTAGAGTATCTGAAAACATAAATCAAATTTAAATACAGATAGAAAAGACTCTAGATTGTATACTTCCTGAAGGTTCTTGGAAAGTCCAGATATAGTGGTGACTCCTTTGACCTTAAATCTGTGGCGTTAACCTTTGATGAGATAATAGCACCTCTAACTTACATCATCAATACCTCTCTGCGACTGTCACAGTTCCCGCATAAATTGAAATCAGCATTAGTCACACTGCTCTTTAAGAGTGGGGATCATACCTCTCAAGGTAATTATAGACCTATATCAATCCTCCCACCGCTATCAAAAGCACTGGAAAGAATACTTGCCAATCAACTAGTTGAGTACTTAGAAAAGTATCAGATTCAATGCCCACAGCAACATGGTTTCCACAAAGGTCATAGCACCACCACTACATTACTAGAGTTTACTGGTTACATTTACAATGCACTGGACCAGGGTGTCCTTGTTGGTGCTGCTTTCATTGATTTAACAAAAGTGTTCAACATGGTTATTCACGTCCTTCTTGTTGAACAACTCACATCCATTGGCCTCTCAAGTGATACTTCTGCCTGGTTCAAGAGTTATCTTTCTAGCCATTAACATCAAGTGAAGATTGGCAACATCCTATCTGAAAGCAGACCTGTGCACTCTGGTGTCCCCCAAGGCTCAATTTTTGGTCCTTTATTATTTAGCATATTCCTCAACCGGCTCCTGTATGCCTGTCAGTGTCAAATTTTGCTTTATACCAATGATGCAGTCCTGTTCACGAGTGACCCTGACCCTAAGCACCTTGAGTATAAGCTACAAGAAAGTTTTTTGAATGCAGAACGATGGTTCAGTGATCAAAAACTCATCCTGAACTACAAGAAAACAAAAATAACATTGTTCTCCAGCACCCAGAACAGGCATCGTACATACCCTCTCAACATCACTAATGTGGCTGGTACCCCATTGGAGCTAGTCCAACACTTTAAATACTTAGGGATTACGATGGACAGCACCATGTCTTACTCACAACACACTGATGCAACTGCAATTGTTTCCCCAGATTACTACATTGACCCCAGGGATTGGGATACCTTCCTTGTGCACCCCTCTGGATGACCTTATTAAATCTCTCCCTGTTGGCCTGTAACTCCTTCTCTCTCTCCCCCCCTCCCCTTCCTGCCCAGGCTCTTAACTCTCCCTCTCTCCCTTATCCACTCTTCTTCCAGCCTGTCTTACAACTACTCCTCTCTCTCCCACCCTCTTTTGCCCTGCCTTGTTACCCTCCTTTGCTCCTCCAGACCCTCCTCCTCCTCCTAGAATCCCGCTCCACCTTAGGTCCTCTTCACTTCAATCAATGATATATATTTCACTAATATTTTTTGCACTGCACAACTTTGTAGATATTGTATATAACTTATGTAAATAACTGCTGTATATAACCTCTAGCATGCTCTCCTCATTCCTAAGTATTGCTCATACACCATGCTTTGTATTTTTGTATTATTCCTTGTATGTTACATTGTCCAGGTCCACCTTGCAAATTAGTTCTACTCAATGGTGTTTTGCCTGGTAAAATAAAGACTGATTGATTGATTGATAATACTGCAAAGGCAGTCAACAAGCGCATTGGTAGGCTTCATAGACACAAGCAAAGTCTCTCCCCTGAGGCTCTTAATCTGGCCATCCATAGTTCAGTGATCTCGCTTATTGACTATGGACTAGTAATTTATGGTTAAGCAACAACCACGGCCCTCAACTATATCATAGTAGCATTAAACAAGGCATGCTGCTTGGCTACCAGTTCACTAAGGCTAACACACACTTGCGATTTGTATGAACAGGCAAACTGGCTCCAGTTTGATGGCAGACTTAGGTACCAAACCTGTCTATTGGCCAAAAAGATTAGGCAAGGTCTGGTTCCCACTGGTGTTCAAAAGCTCCTCACCCCCTATGAACATAGCCATTGTACCAGAAGCACTGACAGTATGCTTTTCAACGTTCCTTGCCGTTACACCTCTCTAGGTCAGAGGGCTTTTGCTCACCATACTACTTACTGGCTGAACTCTCTGCTTCAGGACATCTTGTCTGTAACTTCATTAGGCCCCTTTAAACAAAAGCTTAGGAAACATCTTGTTCCAAAGGCCTGTTGTGACTGCTACCTTTAACTCTGAATGGTTCTCAACAGCGGTTTTCCTACTTACTCTACCCCCGGGGCATTCATCTTATGACCTACTACCTAGCAAAATTCTGACTGAATCCCTGTAGATAATTTGAACTAGCCAGAAACTCCCTTGGAATCCTTCACCTCCTCCAACTTACTCCCCACCTGTTCCTCCACAATCCTGCTATTTCTTCCCCATCCCCTCTCTCCTCACTAGTCCACCCCTTACCACGCCCTCCTAACTTCCCACCCTCCTTCACAGTCACTGTGACAATTTCTCAGATAGTCTCACTCCCATGATCCTCTATTGACAAGGCCCCTTGAGCCAAAGTATCTCTTCACCCTGCACACATACCTGTTCGCTCCCCTGACCCTCTATTGACGAGGCCCTGCACTGAAGTATCTCTCACCCTACACACATACCCCTTACTTTTCACTCTTTCAGTTCCTTGAAATATTGGCATATATTGTACATTGCCTGCATTGTTGTTATTCTTTTTATTGTTCTGTAGTTCTGTAATGTATAGCACTGTATGTCTAGTCTTTGAATTACCTGTTTACCTGTAAAACCAACTGTTGTCACTGTTACTGTTTTACTTGATGTGGGACCTATTGTAATGAGTTTGTTCTCAAAGGTGTTAATCCAAAATCACAATAAATGAATAAATAAAAAATAAACTGAAGAAATAGAAACAAAATCAGACATAAGCATTAACTTCCTACAAGATCTAAGTTAATGAAATATCACTGATAAACAGAAAGGAAGCAGAAAGAAATTAGAAAAACATTTTTTCAATGGTTTTATAGAAGCTCACAGAGCAGTGAAACTGTCTCCTGTCACTAACATACAGGCTGCAAAATAAAACTGAATACTGCATACATAGAGTTGTACTGTGTGACCTAAAGGGACTGCTGCATGTGACCTAGAGGCACTATTTTGTACCAGTAGCCTGGGTCTGAGCAAACTACCTTAAAAGCAAACTAACAGGCAAAGTCCTGGCAAAGTGGCTGTGAAGTGAAAACAGGCAAATTTCTCAGTAAAGGGCATACATCTGCAATGTCATTCATGAATGAAAATTGGCTGACTTCACAGGTGAATTAAAATGTCACATCTCTAACTAGAACCCATGACCTTCTGGCCCAGAGGTGGATATGCTACCAACGGAGCCACAGTGACACCTGATTAATTAGGCTTTTAGGCTTTTTCAGTGCCGGGGGGGGGGGAGACCTTGCCGGGTTAGCACTCCTTCATTACTAACAGAAGTCAGTAAGTTAATATGCCTATCACAGTGATTACCTGAGGAGCTCACAAAAGGGACATGGCTTTTTGAACAGCAAAGTTTAGGCTTTGATTTCTAACTGGTGGAACACAAATTCATTCAAAGGTTACATGACTTTCTGGGGATAGTACGTATTTGTTAACATTTAAAATGCCACTGCTTTACATTATATCAGTCCTGATTGTCATTTCCAGCACTAAAACTTGAGCCAGTCATAATGCTGGTGGGAAAGTCCTTGAAGGACAGAAGGTTTGACATCATGTCATATTTTATTACCTCAGTGTTATATGAGGCAATTATTTAATGTGGTAATTTTAGTTATTACTAAAGTTGTGGAATTCTACTTCAGGGCCCAGATATTCAAATTGCGCCATTTTGTGGCGCAAGTCCCTGGGCCACTCAAAATAGTTGCACAGGGGTGTGGCCAGGGTGATATTCAACGGAGTTGCGCTATGGCACAGCTTCTTTGAATATCGCCCCCTGGCCACATCCACTGTGCATGGCGCAGTGGAACTGCGCCGCACAAGTGGTCAGAATGGAGCATTGAGATGTGGTGGTGCAAGTTCCATTGTGCCATGCACAGCACCTGTGATATTCAAAGGGTGACATGCAAATGAGGCCATAATTTATGCAAGGTGCATGGGGGACCATTTGCATCTGACTGTGGCCCCATTTGCATGCCATTAGCATGCAGGTGCGCCGATCCCCGATGACTTGCGCCTGGCGCCCTGCCAGGCAGCAGCCATCGGGACCGACGCCCCTGCAGCTTGATCACATTACGTCCCATAAGGGACAATGCATGTCTCCAATCCCTGGTGGTCCAGTGGACTGCGAGTAGCCCGATTGTGGGCAAAACAGTATTCCCCCCACCACCACGAGTAGCACGATCATGGGCAAAACAGTATTTCCCCACCCCCCGAGTAGCCTGATCATGGGCAGAACAGTATCCCCCCGAGTAGTCCGATCGCTGGGCATCAGACCTCCCCCAAAGTCCAATATCCCTGGTGGTCCAGTGGACTGCGAGTAGCCTGATCAAGGGAAGCATTCTTCACACCCCTGTTGTCCGAAATCCCTGGTAATCTAGTGGCCCCCCACCCCATCCACCCACGGGCCACCACCCGCTCCCCCCATCAGCTGGCGGGCGGCAGCACCTCACCCGCCTGCCGCCCCGCTGCCCGCTGACTGACAGCTCGGTAGGGCTGCACTCCCATTGGTTCAGAGCATGAGCCAATGGGCATGCAGCCCATACCATACAAGTCAGTCCAGATACAGTATGTGAATGAATGAATTTACACATACAAGTCAGTCCAGATATGTGAATGAATGAATTAATTCACATATCTGGACTGACTAGTACGGTATGGAGCTGCATGCCCATTGGCTCATGCTCTGAACCAATCGGGCGCAGCCCTACTGAGCTGTCAGTCAGTGGGCGGTGGGGAAGCAAGCGGTGGGTGCTGCCGCCCGGCCGATGGGGGGGAGCAGGGGTGTAGGGCTCCGGGTGGGTGGGGACACTAGATCACCAAGGATTGACGTTGTGGGGTGAGGAATGCCTGCCGTTATCGTTGATACCGTGGTCCACTGGACCACCAGGGATATTGGACTTTGGGGGTCTGATGCCCACGACCGGCTACCCGGGGTGGGAGAATACTGTTTGCCCGTGATCGGGCTACTCGGGATGGGGGAATACTGTTTTGCCCGTGATCAGGCTATTCGGGGTGTGGGAATACTGTTCTGCCCGTGATCGGGCTAGTCGAGGGGTGGGGGTACACTTCTGACCACGATCAGGCTACTTGGGGGGTGGTGGTTACACTTCTGCCTGTGATCGGGGCATGGAGGGTGCCGCCAGGTGCGGCGGGAACAAGTGGAGGGCCACCCACAGGTGGCAGCTGCTGTGTTGTGCCCTGCAATGCGGCAGCTCACCTGTGGGTGGCCCTCGACTTGTTTCTTTTTTTTTCAGCTCAGCTTTGTGCAGGCGCGGGTAGGGGTTCGCATACCATAACTCTACATGGCCGGGCTGAATATCGGGTTGTGCACTTATGCATGACACGCCCCTACCTGTGCTCGGTATTACTGATGCGCCTGCATCGGGATTTGTGCAGGCGCATTCTTTCCCTTTTAAATATCACACCAAGAGCCATCACTGGGTTGTGCATGGTGCAACACTGTTATGCCATGCACAACCCTTTTGAATATCTGGGCCCAGATCTAAGTTGAAAAACTATATCCTGTTGTAGGCGTTTGGACAGTTTTCATTAGTTTTCAGGAAACTGTAAAGGTGTATATCTGTGTGATCTATAGTTTGTTTACTGCTAAATGTATTTATTGTTAGTTTTATAGGTGGTTGTTTTATTGCATGCATTTTTTCACGAGTTGTTGTACAGGCTCTTTGAGCTTTGGAGAGTCACCTTGATACACAAAATAAAGCCTAACCTATTATAAAACAGCTTAGTACCAGGGATCAATTAGTATTATTGAAATGCAGGCACTTAATATCACAGGACAGTCACTGGCACCGAACTGCTGTATGAAAGAAATTAAATTTGCAAACTTCTACAAGTTAAAAGGTACAACTATGGGCACTAGGAGGAAAATGTACTCAGTTCAAGCTATATTGCATCTACAGTATTGCTTATTTTTGTCTTCCTTTTCTTATCTGTACCTCAGGAAATGTGTATAGGAATAGGATCTTTGCCCTTTTGACTACATCTGCTTCTGCTGTTTGTCTATGCATGGTACCATAGTCTCATGCTTATGACATCATATCTAAGGCAATCAATTGTGATTTATACTGTACCAGAGGGTTATGACATCTCTTGTAGACAGGCAGCTGGAACACATTAAGACCAAGGGGCCAAGATCTTAATTTTAAGCAGCTGACCTTAAAAATAAAGAACAAAATCTGGACAGAGCCACTATGGCTGCTAATGCATTAACTTGATAAAGGTGTTTCATGGGCTTAAAAGTAAGATGATTTGCTGTAGTTAGCTGAGCTCCATGTGTAAATTTCATTTTTAATAAAGTTAAATAATTTATCTGGTTGATCCTTTGTTTCTCATGTGTTTAAAATGCAAGGGGTGAGTGCCCCTTATACTGTGTGAGGAAGGAGAGGGAGCTCCACACCAAGGCCTTCAAGTAATGGTAGAAGAAATGGTGCAGAGAGGAGAGGTTTGGTTACAGTGGGGACTTTTCGACAACCTGGAAGTATAAGAGCTGATGCTGAGGAGATGGCCAGCTTCCATTAAGGAGAGAAACATAGTCCTCAGTGGATGGTTTATATGTTATTTCTATGGACATTTAAAGTAGCTGAGGGGGATGATGAAAGAAATGAGGGAGGCAGAAGGTGGGCCACCACAGGCTGAGATAGAGAGTAGGGAGATCCTGAGGGGAGAGAGTCCCACCAGGATGCAAGTTATTTAAGGAAGCAGGGGGTTAGCAAAGGAGGAATGGGGAAAAGGAGCAGTCAAATGGGGAAAGGTGAGGAAGGAGGAAAAAGTGGAAAAAGGAGAAAGTGACAAGAAGAAAGCTGTGGGATGTCAAATTGGTGGGATCCATAATGGGTCATCAACAAAATATTTGTTGAATGACCCAACAGTGAAACCAGCAGGTCTACTGTCTTTTGCAGTCGACTGCCGGTTTGCAGAAGCAACAAGTGTTTTCTTTGGGGGGCTTTGCCCGAACCCTGCCAACCCCCACTTAGGATTCTCAACTCCAAGTTGGAGCTGAGTTGGGGGGTGCAGAACCCCCTACAGACAGTGCCAAGTGCCTGTAGGTTCCCTACAGTGATGTGGCACTGTTGTCACTGTAGGGGACTCTGCTGTCAACATGTCAACTTTGGGGATGTATACCAAAATAGTGCAAGGTCTGCATCAGAAAGCCCTATGAGAAGAGACTAAAAGAGTTCAATATGTACACCCTGGAGGAGAGGTGGGAGAGTTGGGATATGATGGAGCCCTTTAAATACCTCACAGGAGTTAATAAGGTACAGGAGGGAAATAAGTGTCAGAGAAAAAGGTGCTGAAGAACAAGGGGTCATAATATGAAGCTGGAAGGAGGTTGATTCAGGAGAGATGTGAGGAAGTACTTCTTCACAGAAAGGGTGGTGGTTTCCTGGAACAGCCTTCCATGGGAGGCAGTGGGGGTGAAACCAGTAGTGGGTTTCAAAAATGCCTTGGATAGGCACAAAGGAGTCCTATGAGGAAGGAAGAGGGCAAAAGAGATAGTGCTGTAGATCAAGTAGAGTCTGCAGCAAAAGTGATCATAATTAAAAATGGGCAGATGGTCCCAGCAGTCATTATCTGCTGTCAGTTTCTATGTTTCTATGTATGACAGGTTTTGTGATTCAAATGGATACAGAGTAAAATTATTAATATGTGCAACGTCAATACTATAAACTGTATAGCACATATGATTCATGTTGTACTATGTGACACATAGACACATACATGATAATCAAATGGGTAATAATACATGAATTGCACAAGGCAGAAAAACATCAAGGGCAACACATGTGAAGCAATATACTACTCAGAGTGGCGACATCAAGACAGATACATACTGTATGAAGTTACTGTATTATGATGGTGCCCAGCTGTATACCAATGTTGAGTAAGCTACAATTTGAGATTTTATTTATTTTTGTTTTATTTTTAATAATCTAGATATTGTCTACACAGTAATGAAAGATAACCAAGGATGCTCCTTACAATTTGTGACCTTGTTTTTTTTTTCTTACCACTTTATTCAATTTTGGGAAATCACTTGTAATGTGGTTGCAATTCTGTTCAGCCAATTCACTTTTGGTTTATCTATGCATGCCTTTTACAAGAGAGTACTGTATGTATTAATGGCAGTGGCATAATGTAACCCTTAGGACAGGTTGTGGAGTGCATTTGAATAGTAGTAGTAGTAATAAAAAATGTTATTCATTCAATAATGAATCAGAAACTCATCGGAGACATGTTCATTTCCAGTGAGGTCCTTAGTACAAATAATCCGTTTCAAGAACGAGTAATATTGATACATAAACAATACAAGAAACAGTAAGCATAGCATAATCAATAAGACCAACATCACTTGATGCAGTTATGGACAGACTACACCAGATGGATGATGGTTTATGGAACTTATATACATACAATAGCACATTTTTCAATCCCAAACATTTCATATTCCATTCAAATCAGAACTGCATTCTAATTGATTATTAAACTATAAGATGAACCAGTTTTTTAAAGCTCCTAGTTAGTTATTACTTTTCAGAGGTCTTAGAAAAATGGGCATGGTGTTCCATAGGTATGGTCCCATATAGAAAAAGTGAGATCTCCACAATTCAGTCTTACATCCTAGAAATGAATACTCTACACCTTCTGCTGGTCTTAGGCCATTCGTTATGTTTCTGAGTTGTAATCTTTCTGATATGTAGTCTGGGACCCTAGGTTTATAACATTTAACTATATATGTTAATTTTTGAGGAGATCTCCTATCATTAACCCCCTCACATCTGAATTAAATAGAACTCAGTGCAAAGTGAGCCACAAAAGTGGAGCATAGATGTGATTAAGATGTAACCAATCTAGGGATTTTTGAAGTTCACATCTATGCATTCTCTTTGGGACATTGAGAATAAACCTAGCCAGTTTATTATATATTGTGTCTAATTTAAGCAACTGCATGGATGAAGCCCCAGCAAATGTTAGATTTCCATAATCCAACAGAGGTAGCACCAGGGTATTAATTACATGTTTCCTGACTGCCTCTGTCATATGATGTCTAATACAGTATAATGCTCCTAGACATGTTCCTACTTTTTTGGAAAGATGATCTATATGAATATTCCATTTAAGCTTGTCATCAAAATAAAGCCCTAAATACCTGTAATTTAGAACCTGTTCAAGCATTGTATTGTCGAGGGTTTCAATCCGTAAAGTTGTCCTGTGTAAAGTAAGGATTTTTCCCTAGTGAACAACATAACTTTGGACTTTTTTTGAATTTAATATGAGCCTAGATTGTAGGATAACATTTTGTAACTCATCAAATGCTTCTTGGAGTGAAGTTTTGATTTGAGTTATGGATGACCCCCCCCCTACATACATAGTAGTATTGTCTGCATACAAGTGATATCTTATAGAAGTATTAGTCAAAGTAAAATTGTTCACATATAAATTAAAAAGAATAGGACCTAAAATGGATCCCTGTGGGGCTCCAGAGACAGTGGTAGTCAAATTACAGTAGATACCCAGTTATTTATAGACACTAGTTGTTGTCTGCATGTTAAATATGATTCGAACCAATTCACAACTATTCTCAACATTCCAGTTGTTTTCAGTCTGGACAGGAGGATGTCATGGTCCAAAGTATCAAATGCTTCTGATAAATCAATAAAAATTGTCCCAGTGACATTCTCCTGTCCAGCATCTCATCTATGTCACCTGTGACTTTCAATAAAGCAGAGGTGGTACTATGTAAAGGTCTAAAACCTGACTGATACTTGTTTATCATTTTTCCTTTCTCCAAAAAATCTCACATTTGTTTAGCCACCGATTTCTCAAATACCTTAGCAACCATTGGCAGTAGAGAAACTGTGTGATAATTTCCTAATTGTTGTGTTTTTCTTCACCTGATTTAAAAATTGGTACCACCTTCGCAGTTTTCCATTCTTTTGGGAATTCTGCAAGGCACAATAACATGTTAAACATTTTTGCTAATGGGTATGATATAAAAGGGGGGATACTGGGATGCATAGGAAGAGGCATCACCAGTAGAAAACAGGAAGTTGTTGGCCCTCTGGACAGACAGTTGGTAAGTCCACATCTGGAGTACTGTGTACAGTTCTGGAGATCCCATTTCGGCAAAGACATAGACAGGGCGGAGGCTGTCCAGAGGAGGGCAACCAAAATGGTGCAGGGTCTGCACCAGAAGACATATGAAGAAGACTAAAGAAGCTTAAGATGTATAGCCTCAAGGAAAGGAGAGAAAGGGGAGACATGATAGAAACTTTCAAATACCTCAAGGGAATCAACAAAGTCCAAGAGGGTAGCATCTTTCAGAAAAAGAGATGTGCAAGAACAAAGGGGCACAATTTGAAGATAGAGGGGGGACGACTCAGAGGTAATGTGAGGAAGTATTTCTTCACAGAGAGGGTTGTAGATGCATGGAACAACCTTCCTGAGGAGGTCATAGAGTCAAAAACAGTGGGGGTATTTAAGAATGTATGGAACAGACATAAGGTAATTCTAGTGGGGGCTAGGAGGAAGTAGGCTTTTGGTTAACTAGGATCTGCAGCTTACCCATTAGGTAGAGAAATGGGCATACTAGGTGGGCCAAGCGGTCCTTATCTGCCATCAAATTATATGTTTCTATGTAACAGGGGCAGCATATTTTAAGAGGATATTTGGTATTTTATCTAGACCCCCAGATTTTCTTGTGTTCAGTTTGAATAGGATATCTTGGACCTCTCTAGCTGAAATAGGATCAAAGACAAAGTCATCATTTAAAGAATATTCTACTGTTGGTTTACCTATGTTGAGGCGACATCTGCAGTGCCAACATCACCGACAGCACCAGACACAATGCCAAGTGTTGGCATTGTACTGTCGGGGATGTGTGTGTGTTTTCTTCGGGGGGGCTGCACCCTAGAACACCCCATGTGGGGGGATCAGCCCCCCCACACCTCCCGGTTTCTAAATATACAACTCCAACTTGCAGTTGTCTTGGGGAGGGGGCAAAACACCAGGAGATGCAGTGCCAGTGTCAGCGGGGACCATCACAGTGACCTAGCGCTTTCTGTCGAAGTCTGTCGATGTGATGGTCTTCACCATGGCGGTTTCGCTGTGAGGCCGGTACACTCTACTGTTGCATTACCAGTTAAAGGATTTGAAATGTGGGTCAAAGCCTTCTTGCCCATGGACACAAAATGTTCATTAAATTTGTCAACAACCAGAGTACCCAGTGAGATTTTTTTATCCTTCAGTTTCAAAATTATCAGGGAAATCTGACTTTTGGGCACCTTGTAATTTTTTCATGATTTTCCAAAATTCATTTTTGTCAAATTAGAAGTTAACTTTTTATTGTAATAACCGTGTTTGAACTTCCTAAGTTCTAAGGTATAGTTTCATTTATTTATTGAAAAGATCAGAAACAACCTTTGAGCACAAATTGCTGATTTATAAAGGTTCCATGTCAGATAATAGCAAATACATTAGACAATACAAAGTACAAAAAATTCAGTTTGGCATTCATACTATTCAGCTCAGAGGAGCCTCATTGCCTGCCCACTAGTGGTTACATAGGCAGTCATGATCCGTAGATACATTATAATACAAATAAATAGTCTATATACAGTACAATGACCTGTCAGTGAGACTCAGGTTGGGTCAAGGCAGTGGCATGCTGCATTCAAGGCCAAATTATCTCTAAGGGCTGTTTGAATTGTGAGATTTTGGGTAGACTGGTTATGCTGGCAGGTAGTTCATTTATTCACACGGCTGCCCAGTTTGCAAAAGAATGCTAACCCATGCTCATGTTCCACAATGGGATCTCTATGGCCTGCTGGGTCATGCTCCATTTGTTGTAGGTGTTGCAGACAGGGCTCAAGAGGGAGCAAATGGCGGGTAGTGTGAGGCCTAGAGTACTTACTTTGCCAATAAGATTGTCTGGTAACAGAGCCTTGCTGGGAAGGGGAGCCAGTTTGTAAGGGCATATAGGTTGCAGGTGTGAGTATATTTATGCGAGCTAGTTACAAAGCAACATGCTTTATTGAGCAGCTTCCTGACTCTGTCCAAGACTGTCTGTGGCTGGCCCATAGATTGGAAGACCGTAGTCTATGAATGAGAGTACTGAGCTTCATACTGCCTGGCATCTTGCATGCTCAGTGAGATTTAGCCTTTGTCTAAAGAGGGCTTCCAGTTTCCTATGTCCAATCTGAACAACATTGTCAATGTGCTCTTTAAAAGATAGGGTGTTGTCAAGGATGACCCCCAGGTATTGAAAGGTTTTTACTTGCTCCAGTGTGGCACCCAGTGCATTGTGTGAGCTGAGTGGCATTAAACTATATTTACTAAGAGTCCCTGTGAAGGGCATAGTTTTAGTTTTTTATGGTTAAGTACAAGTTTATTGTGCTTAAAGCAGGATTCTAGGGCTTCAAAGCTATGCTGGAGTTCCTGAGTAAGGTTGTTGTGCAGCGAGCTGCTGTAGTAAATCACCGCATTGTCCACATACAGCAGTGTCTTGCCCTAGTATTCACTTTTGGCAGGTTATTAATAAAGAGACTGAACAGTAGAGGGCCCAAGATTGACCCCTGAGGGACCCCTTCTATGATATTCCTCGCACTAGAGAAAGAACCTCATTTATCTTTTTCTTTGGCACAGCCCCCAAAGGGAGCACAGCCCCACTCCACTCACTGTCCCCCCATGCCCAGGCTTACCTTCTGGGTGGGACCACCAGTCAGCATCACCCCAATGGACAGTGGGCAGGCGAGACCTGGCTTACCCCCTGAGTCGGGGCCACAGGAGCGGGACCCCCCCGGCAGACACTGGCAGGCAGTGGCATGGTGGCAGAGCAGGCATCATACTCAGGGTGCTGGCTTTTTTCCTGATGCTTGTACAGAACTGGTGCAGGACATGCAGTGATGCTTAGCATCTGCCCCGCCCTCCCATACATAACAGGGACTGGCCACTTGTGGAGCCCCCGGCCTCCAACAGGGGTCTGTAGTGCACTGGACACTTAACCCCTCAATCCCCTCCCACCTGGAGAAGGAGAGCAGTCCCCTGGATGCTCAGTCCTTCTCCCCCGGCCAGCCCTCCGACTTCTTAGACTGCCCCCGAGCACAGGATGTCAGCGCTGCATATGGACACCTTGCCACTGCACCGGCAGGCCAGCTGAACCCCATTTACCTTAACTCTTTGTGATCAATCAGTGAGGTAACACCTGAACCATGATACGGTTTCCTTAGAAAGGCCAAGGGAGTATAGCTTAGTGATTAGCAGTGTGTGGTCCAAGAGATCGAACACTTTTGTTAGGTCTATGTAGATTGTGCTAACTACTTGCCCTTTGTCCAGCACCTCACGGAGGGAGTTGGTGTACTCAGTGAGAGCCGTGATTGTACTGTGCTGCTTTCTGAAGCCATGTTGTTCTGGGCACATTCGGTTGTACTTGTTCAAGTACTCCATGAGCTGATCAGACATGATCCTTTCTAACACCTTAAACAAAGGGGACAGAATTGAGATGGGTCTATAGTTAGAGACATTAGAGGCATCCCCATTCTTAAAAACAGGTGTAACTATGGCTTTCTTCCAAACTTGTGGAAATTGGGAGAGTCTCAGCAAGAGGTTGAAGATTTTATTTAGGGGGAGAGCTACTTCATTTAGAGCTATAGCAAGCAGCTTCATGTCAACCCCATCACTCCTGATCCTAGTTTTGGCTAGAGCTCACTTTATGTATTTGATGGTATCCTTTATGGAGACATGCATAAAGTAAAATGTTGGTATGGTTGGGCTTGTGTCCTTGTGGACCTCCTTGGTTGTTTGTGAGTGGGGTTGATTGGCGGGGAGCATTGAGCTTAGGTCAGTGAAAACTTTATTGAAAGTTTCGACTATGTCTATTAGTGAGGTGACCACACCTCCAGTGGTGGTAAGCCTGGTTGATAGGGCCTCATTACTCTTTCCCATCAGCTTCCTTAGGGTAGCACAGAATTTCCAGCTAGTTCCATGGTTGTCGTTGAACTGTTCTTTGTAGAACTCAGCCTTTGCTGCTTTTGTAGCACTAGTGCATTTGTTCCTGGCTTCCTTGTATTTATTTAGGTCAGTAGGAGCTTCTGTGTCCTTTGCCCTGTTCCACAGATTGTCCAGGGTCCGCATGATGATGAGAAGGGAAGGCAGGACCCAGACAGCAGTGGAGCCAATGATTTTACACCTCTTGTGGTGGAAAATTTATCACAGGCAGCAGTAAAGTGCATCGTGAAGTAATCTAGGGCCAGATTTACATCTGAGTGGTTGCCCAGGGGGATCTAGTCAGTTTTGGCTAGATACCCCTTGAAGTCATCAATGAGTTGCTTGTGTAGAACCCTACTATTAATTATTCTGGGGAGGGATTTCGGTATCTGTGCATTCCAATCACACAGTACTGAAGAACGGTCACTAATGCCATCTGGTAGCACTTGAACCCTGACCATCCTATCTGGGTGGCTGGTGAGTACCCGGTCAACTAAGGTTTTTTGCCTGTCCTATAGTTCACCCTCATGTGGTCCTTAACTACCTGGGTCAGATGGAGGCTAGCAACTAGGTCCTTGTGAGTGGTGTTTGTGCTAGAAACCCAATTCATGTTGAAATCCAAGACTACTATAGTTTCCCCATTGGAGGAAGCATGGGAGTGGTAGCTAGTGAGCAAGTTGAGGCCAGATTGTTGTTTCCCTGTAGGTATGTAAACTTTTAGCAGGTTGATGAATGTTTTTCTATCTCCCATGAGAAATCTTATGGCAAGGCATTCAAAGTCAGGTGAGGGGGGCACAAGTGCCACTTTCTGCACTTGGAGAGAGGTGTGTATGCATGTGAGACATCCCTCACCCCCTCTTATTTATTTATTTATGTAACCCCCAGGGGGCGCTACCCTTAGGGCTACTACCCCTGTCTGCCCCCACAGAGGCAGGTTGAGGGGCCCAGATCCGTTGATGGGTGCCTCCACCCAGAGGTCGGGGTTAGCACAGTTAAGACTACCATGGTTACAGCCCTCTGAGCTACTGCAACCCCCCTTTTGTCCCACTAGTGACTCACACTGGGTACCAACAATTCTGTTCACCAGTACACTTACCCCACGGAAAATATAATCCAGTCCCCTTTGGGGACCCCCTGTAAAGTAAAGCACAGTTATGTTGCAATCACCAAGCAGCAGTTCACCATTACTGTACACAATAGCCAGGATGTAGCTGTACAAAAACAATCTGATTTATTCAGGGGGAAAACAACAAGGACGGGGGAATCAAGTTAATTAGCTTATCACTAGATGTATCTACCTAGGGCTCTGTGCACAGGCCTATCCCTACAAGTTACTGTCTCAGGGTACTCAAGCCCTAGTGGCTAGTCCAAACCGTGGCAGCTGGTAGGGGCCCTTTCACACAGAGAAAAGGAAAAGTTAGTTAAACAGTCAGCAGTACAGTAATTCCATTTGGATCCAATGTGGCAATTCAACAGGGAGCTACCCCGAATTAGTACTCACGACCTCCAGACAAGATAGGGTCCTTCAACGTCAGCAGGGCTACTCCTGAGCTCCACGAGCCTCCTCACACATTTATATGGTAAACAGCAACAGGTAAAGTCCTTTAATGGCAGCAGGATTTAACTTGAGCTTCTCGAGCCTCCTCACACATTTATATGGTAAACAGCAACAGGTAAAGTCCTTTAATGGCAGCAGGATTTAACTTGAGCTTCTCGAGCCTCCTCACACATTTATATGGTAAACAGCAACAAGCAAAGTCCTTTAATGGCAGCAGGATTTAACTTGAGCTCCTCGAGCCTCCTCACACATTTATGTGGTACACAGCAACAGGCAAAGTCCTTTAATGGCAGCAGGATATAACTTGAGCTCCTCGAGCCTCCTCACACATTTATATGGTACACAGCAACAGAGGGGTACCACACTAGGCAGCTGCTTCCAATGCTCCCACAAACTCACAGTCACTGAGATACTGCAACGGCAGCTTCCACTTGTCTTCGGACCGAGTGCGATTCAGCAATTTTCTCCAGTCCTCCTTCAGGTCGAGCCTGGTGGGTAGCTGTACAGAGCACAGCCTCCTCTGACCGCCCGCTGACGGGTTTCATCCGCTGAAGCCAAAAAACACAAAAACGGCTGCTTCAGGCCTTCACGCACTTCCCACGTGAACACTCTTCAGCGCAGAAGCACACAGCTCCTCTCCCTTCACCAACCACAATGCATCTGGCTCTCCACAGCTTGGGGCACTCCTCTCCACTCGGGCGTGACCCAATCCAATTGGCTGGTTGAGCCTGCCAGTCACTTCCTCTGCCTCTCACTGGGGCAAAAGCGCCATGGCCCATAACACCTTTCCCAAAAACAAACAGCTCTTCTATTGGTCAGTCAACTCTGTGGGGTTCTAAGGTACTGATTGGTCCAATTCCACAATTGGGACCAAAATGGAGGAAGCAATCGAAACTCTCTGTGCTGCAAAGCAAGGCAGGTTAGAACAACTATATTATCATCACTTCTACATGTTATTTCAGGCAACCATTCACATCCCCTATTAGGGCTCCCCCCGCACTACTAGCGGTGGCAGAAGGGAGCACTTACTCTGCAGCCCAGGCGGGAGTCGAGCATGACCACACTCAAACCCCCTCCCATTTTAACTAATCCTGACTGCAACAGGCAGCCCTTAAAGGGACAGTATATGGAGGCCTTAAAAAAAGCACTCCACGGACCCCCATTCCGGCGGCTTTATGCCGATTACCAACCAGGCATAGTGCACATTAAGAACCCCCATTTGCAAGGGGGTTACATTTAGCTTTTGTTGACCAGGTAGGTACACTAGAAAAGCTGTATGCCTTTTTTCAGGTATGACCCGGGAGAGTACAGTGAAAAATACAGGTTCAAACAAGGTACATAATAACAAGAGGGCAATGTACATAGTTACAGGAGAGTGAAATGAACAGATAGTCTACAGTGAACAGTAAATAGGTCAAATATACATATACTATACATATACATGCAGAATAAATAGACTGAGACATTCAATGGCAATTACATTGTATAAGTGACCCTTTTACCAGGGCCACATAATTCATAAACAGATAACAAGCAATCATGTGCTTCCAGAGTTAACAGACAGTGGACAGTGGATTGTATGGGACCAATTTGGAGACCTGATTAAGGTGATTTAGGACACCCACACACAGAGGACAGTTTAAAGTGCCCACACAGAGAATTCTGGAGGCTCTGGTGGGAGGGGGAGGTGCAAACGTGGTCTGGAAGGGAGTTCCATAGCCTCAAAGCACACGTAACAAAGTCCCTTTCACCCATTAGGGTTCGAGTATGAGGAACTTTGAGCACCCCAGGACATTGAGACCTGAGGGAATAGGAGGAGGGTTCGGCTGGCTTGAGGAGTGGTGTAAGCCCTGGAGGTGTTCTGGTTCTAGAAACCTTTCCTACATAGCAGTCCAACACATATTTCAAGTGGTTGGCTGGGGAAAGCCAGTCCAGTTTGTCATATAATTTACAATGATGGGTGAGATGTGGGGCTGCCAGAGCAAAGCAACAGATGTTGTTGTAGGTTGTGTTCCATCGAGCAAGGTGGACCTTAGAGGTGCTAGTGAACAGGAGAAGGCCATAACTAAGTGAAGGGAGCAGCACACCTCTGGCCAATGCCAAGCAAGCTGCAGACATCAAACTTTTCTTTGCCCTGTAGGCAAGACCCAGTTTGCAGTTTACGGTTCTGCAAACATTTAGGATATGACACCCCATGTCAAGTTGGGGGTCAAGTGTCACTCCAATGTATTTTATTGAAACAGTGGTTAAGAGGGGAGAGCCATCAGCACCACTGACACATAGAGGGACAGGGGAAGTCTTGATCTTGGTGACTGACCCAAAAAGCATGGTCTGAGTTTTCTTTAGGTTGAGGACCAGCTTGTGAGTCATTACCCAGGACTGAATATTCTTAAAGGCCTCACTCAGCTGAAGGTTGAGAACCTCAATGTCCCAGGAGTGTGCAAGGAAGACAAGATCATCGGCATAAAGGGTGGCACTACAGTTGGAAGCAGCAGCAGAGAGGTTGTTAACAAATGCAGAAAAGAGAAGAGGCCCCAAAACTGATCCCTGTGGGACGCTAGAGGTCATCGGAGTGGGGTCAGAGAGGATCTTGTTGAATTTAGTCTGCTGTATTCTGCCTTGGAGGTAGTTTCTCAGCCAACTCAAGGCAGGGGGGGACAGGCCTAGGGACTGCATCTGTGAGCAAAGTAATGCATGGTCCACAAGGTCAAAGGCCTTAGATAAGTCTATAAGCATGGCCCAAGAGAGTTCACCCTGGTCCATGGCCGCCCTGATGCTGGTAGAGACAGAGACAAGGGCCATGGACATGCCATACCCTTTACGATATCCATGCTGTGCAGGGGACAGCAGCTTATGAGCCTGGATGTACTATGTGAGCTGTTCAGCCACAGCTTTCCCTAAGAGTTTTCTAATGGCCGACAGGATGGCAACACCTACTCAGTCCTGACAAAACACATTATAGCCATCGAGGGAGATAGTATCATCTGTTATTTCAGGGTTCAGCCAGGAAATAGTTATTTCATAGTTGTTTGTATCTAACCCAATCTTGAATTTTTGTTTTGAAGTTTTTGCAAGTCTTGAAGCCTGTCCCATTGTTTTTTAAGTTTGAAAAAATGAGTATTGTACCAAGGGGCATTTTTTTTTACTTTCTTGTTTATCAATGGGGCATGTTTGTTACATATTTCCATAAAGTCATTATAAAGTAATGACCAAGCATCACTTACTGTGGGGATTAAATCAAAACTGTCCCAATTTTGTTTTTCTAAGTCCAACATAAAATTTATATAATCAAAATTTCTATAAGATCTAACTTAATGGATTTACCTGGAACCCTTTCTACAAACTGTTTTCTTATTCAGAAAATCATGGGATGATCTGATAAGGAGTCAGTAAGGACTCCGCTGGAGATGAATTTCTCTGGATAAGTAGAAAAAATTCAAATCTAACACAGTTGAAGAATTGGGGTGTTTAATATTAACTCTATTGACTTCCTTTATTAACTGCGTCATCCTAATGTAGTGACCATAACCATTATATTATGATTGATAGCTACTTTATTCCATTCCACATTAAAGTCACCAATTAGCAGTAGTTCATGGCTACTTAAATATTCTACTAACAGTTCTTGGAGAAGATCAAACACATCAAAATTATTCTTGGGAGGGTGGTAGATACCTATCAATAACAGAGGCTTTATAAAGGGAAATCTGATTTCTAATAGCAAAACTTAAGATCCACTCCAGTCCTATTGACTTTTGAGTTCTGTTATTTCAAAAAAAATGCTGCATATGATAACCAGCCACACACACATACACTTTTTGTTCTATCCTTCCTCAATGAACTATACTCTTCCTAGGATATCAAGTTGTCTGTTATTTTGTTATTAAGCCACAACTCAGAGATAATAATAACGTCAGGTTTATATCTAATGGTCCATTCTCTTAAGTGACCAATCTTACTTAGTAAGTTACAAACATTAATATTAACTATACAAAGTCCATTCTCCTTCAGTAAATCAGCAGTAAGATCAGAGCCCAAGCTAATGTGGGATCCTGGGTTAGGATGCACATCACTACTAATAATCAAACTGGCTGTCAACATCAGTTTACAAAATTTAAATATCTGTAACTTACATGTGGATTTTTTGTTTAGCCTCATACTATCCACATTTAAATCAATAGTCATGTTCTGCCCCCACCTAACTGCTGAATCCCTAAACATAAAAGTCCATTTAAACAGGGGTATTTCCATACTCCTCCTCCTCAATAAACCTTAGGTTACCAATGCATGCCAATTAATAAGCACCTCATCACCTGTTACCACTGTCACTTTGTTCTGAAACCCATTCCAATTCATTCCTGCATGAATAATTTTATTCTCAGGATCTATTGTCGACATACCATAGGAGTTAACAAATTACCCCAACAGAAAAAAACTCCTAACCATATAAAACACATATTGATACATACTTTTGAGATTCCAGCAATATGAATCAATAAAACAATTAGGTAACTAAGCGCCCTCACTGTTATAATGAGGTAGCTGTTGTACTATACCAATAGATTAATAAACTTTTTTTATACAGTTGCCTTGTACACTTTATGTAGTCTTAATGGGACAGATTCTAGAAGAGTGGTGCAAGTTGTCACCAAACGCAACTGCGACATTGACCCTGCACCCTATTCTAGAAGGGGCAGGGTCATCAGCAGCTAAGTCCTGTGACTTGCAACATGCAGCCAGGTACACAGAACTATGGGCATACCTGGCAAGCATGTCACAAGCTGCAACAGTGGGGTGGTGTGGTCAACCCCCCCACTCATGGCTGACCCAGAGTTGCCAACCGCATATGCAGCATATACCCCGGTAGTCTAGTGGTGTCCCCCGAACATTGTACAAATATGACACCCTCCACCTCCCGGGTAGTCTAGTGCCCCCCCAAACTGTATAATAACAGTTCCAATCCCCATATCCCTGGTAGCCTAGTGTCCCCCTGAACTGTACAATAATAATCCCAATCCCCATATCCCTGGTAGTCTAGTGCCCCTCTGAACTGTATGATTATAATCCTGAGCCCCATATCCCTGGTAGTCTAGTGGCCTCCACCCTCCCACTCCAGCCGTGGTCAGCCCACCCCACATCCCCCACCCATCCCCAGCCAGCGACTGGCACAGCCCACCTCTCACCTCCAACGGCCAGCCACTGACTGTGTAATTGCTGCATTTGCTGCTGGCAACTCGTGGTTCGGGGCATGGGTGGGGGGATGGCAGCGCCGCCCTGTGGGGCATCTGCCAATGGGTGTTTTGGGGGGCTGGGGTCAGGGTAGCTCTGTGGGGCCCCACTGGGGTGTGCTGGGCATGGGGGGTAACCGTGCACTGACTGCTGGACAGCCGATGGGTCTACAGGACCCCCAGGGGCATCCATAAGTTATACCATCTAAATTCTGGTGTAACTTACATTGCCAGAACTCCTCCGGGGGTTCTTGAAGAATCCCAATGTGGGCACTTTTTGGCTGCCCTTCTAGAATGGGGTGCAACTGCTGCCATAAACCCCCTAGTGCCATGTTGCAGGGGGTTTATGTGGCGTAACACCTGTTTGGCGCAAGTGGTCTGTGACATATTGCAGGCTACTTTGTAGAATTGCGCATGTCGCAACTTTTGGCGTAAGTTGGTACATGCACCATTCTACTTGGTGCAACTGTTGTTATGCCAGGCATAACTCTTCTGGAATCTGGCCCAATATCTCTATCATAAGATACAAAGTTACCATTTAAGGGTAATCCTCGGGTTTCCCAATAATCAGGTTTATGTGGTTAATCAATAAAGGCACTCAAAGAAGAATCTAAAATATACATCTGTGAGTAGCACTATGTTTGATAAGTCCTTTCAGGTAATACATGCTTATGGAGAGGGCTAATACGAAAAAAAACAGTATAATCAATTTAAACCACTTTAACCCTCTTGCATCACCCAGAACAGCTAATTATCAAACATTATAAATGATACTCTCAAGTATCTCGTGAACTAAAACCTTAAAAGTCCTCCAGTTGCAAGTGAATAAGATTAAAATTATAACATTTTGTATCCATCACACTCACGCTTGTGAGCAACACAGGCCTTTAACATGCCCCATCCCCATGTTCACCTGATGCAACCTGGTTGCCAACTCACCTGAGGTCCCCTACACATTAGGTGAATGAAAGTTAGTTTGCAGGCAAAGTCTTTACAGGTGGCTTCAGTTCAGAGAATAGATATAAAAATTGTGATGCTGCCCTGTACGTCAAGTAAAAATGGTGTCCCTAATTTTGAGCATTTGCCCCTGATTTTAATGGTCAATGTCCCTCATTTTGGTCCTAGCATAGTGAAAGGCTTGCATTCCGGAGTTGCCAGGTGTTGCAGTTGACACCCCTAGGATTTCTTTGCAATCCCCTATGATGCCACTTACCACCCCTGGAAACCCCTAAATCATTAGTTGCCAATATTAGCATTTACCCCTCCTACAAATATAAATCCATAAGAGTTCCAGTGTCACTAAGAATTAGACAGATCCTGAAAGGGTTAACATAAACCAACTCTTCAGAGAAGAGTAAACCATATACACACACACACACACACACACACACACACACACACACACACACACACACATGGGACACACACATGTGGGAGAGAGTGAGAGAGAGAATATAATTTGAAACTTCTCTGGAGTTATTTCCTCTAAAAGCTTGCTATGTCCCCTGTTGGAAGTAATGTCAGAAAATTATTTAGGCTCCAAAAACTAGCAAAGCACATTTCAATAATCAGTAAAATTAATTCAGCAAGTGAACATCCTAAATCCTGTTTTCAAACAGGCCAAACAGACTTCTGATGTTGTTGTCTTTTTTTTAGAAACATCTGGTACATCTGACTACAAACTGGAGATATCTCTCCTCTCTCTCTCTCTCTCTCTCTTTCTCTCTTTTTCTCTCTCTTTTTCTCTCTTGTCAAGAGAAAAGTAGCTGGCTATTCAAGCAAGGTGTTTTTGACACTAGTATGCAAAAAAAAGTTCTGATTGCACTGTTGTAAACAGTTTAACTGCTTCAAAGAAGTGGGGTAACTTGCCTTTGTGCATACTCGTAGACACTAGCTGTCAGGTCACTTAAAGCAGGCATGTTGAAAGACAAACAAGTGAAAAAATAGTGCTCAAACTGGTCTACTGAACAGAGAGAGTGGAGTGATTCATTCAAATGGTATCATGACAGAGCTGCAATTTCAAAATTGTTGTTCGGTTGGAGTGAGGTGAACTGCTTTTTCTCCTCTCCAATAGCAAGATGGCTGCAGAGCTCCACCCTTGCAGCCACAAAAAGGGAAAACAAACACAGAAAATGAGTGAAATTGAAGCATAATTATGTGTAAATATTATGCTCTTTAAGATTTTTGCAGAGCTCTCACAGGAACTTGAATAGCATAACAAACCTAATTGACTGAGATCCTTTTTAAATAGGAATAGTCTATAGAGATACCTGTGTGAGTTGAATTTCTTTTGAAGTCTAGTATCAAAGCTCTACAGCCACTGCTTTGCTAAACCAGTAGTATCAAAAGCAACTGAATGGAAAGTTTACATGTGGTCATCAGAAATAATACTTTAGAAAGTTGTCTAAAATGTTTTGGAAGGAGTTCAGTGACTTGTTTTTTTGGACTGTATTTGATGCTGCGATAATAATTAATCCTCCATGTTCCCTTGGCCTGAGCCTGTTTGAAGGAAGTCTGTGGGTTGTCTTGAATGTTGCTTATATGAGGGTGGGATTTTTTCCACTATGGACTAGCTAAGCAATACCTCTTAACAAGGAAGGCTAGGGATTGCTGATGAAGTTATGTGTTGGGTGCATAGTGATGGTGCTTATCAAAAATGTATCAATACCTATCAGAAAAACAATCTTGACAAGAAGGGAAGGAATTAGAGCTACTATAAAGTATTCATTTTTCTAAAAAAAAAAACTGGTTAAAGCATGATAATCTGAAAGTATCAGTTTTGTGTAATGAGAGTCTGTTGATTCTTTGATCTAATAGGTTAAAATCTAGTTGGCATCAAAAAAATGTTACATTGTCTACTAGTAAGCTAAGACTGTCAAACTAATGTAATTTATGACCAGAGATTTAACCTAGCTCTCCAGCAATGCAAGATGAATGCTTTAACTGCTACATTAGTAAATTAGTTTGGGCATGACAGTGCAATTTAAGTATAATATCTCAAAATATATCCCTTTCCATACTGTAGCTTAACACCTACAAAAAATATTCAAAATGTATTTGAAATCCATAAAGCTTGTTGGCAGCAGGATGTCTAGGCAGTAGTTCTGTCTGAAACAAGCACAATCTAATTGTCTGGTATGAATGAGCCAGCGGTCTAGATTGATCAGTGGAACTAAGGCATAAAGCCATCACAAGGTGTATATGAGCTGTTGATGCTCCCGTAATCAAAAACTCAAAAGCCCAGTTGGAATGAATGCTTTATCCAAGCTCTGCATTTAAAGCCCTGTTAGAATGAATGTTCATTCTAGCTCTGCATTGTTCAATGTATTTTGTCAGCTTTGGAACGGGAGGGAGGAACCTTTGATTCAACAAGAGTAATCAGTCAACAGCAGAAATTGGTATAAATCCAACATGCAGAATTAACATGAAGGATTTGGTTTTGGATGCCGTAGTCATTTTTCTCATGGTAAAAAAATCAAAACATTAATTTTTATTAAGACCAATGACTGCTATAGTGCTGTTTCAGAAAGGTGGGGTTGCCACAAACACAATTAAGAAAAATGACAAAGGTTTACATTTGGCAAAATGTGTTATTTCAGTAATATATCCAAACCCAAAAAAATAACATCGTTTTACTTCTGATATTAAAGTATGGAGTCTTAGAATGTGTTAGTAGCAAGTATTGCTGTGCAAAAATAAAATTCCACCAGCAGAATTACTACAAAATTTGGAATTTCACTTCTGTAAAAGTTTGGAATGCACTTTGGCAGCTTTTGCAAACTTCTGACTTAGAACAGCAGAATGAATATATGAACTGTAGTTTAATGTATGAAACTGCTGAAAGGAATTTTGCAGAACTGATCAGTAAACTCTGGAATGATCACATGTATTGCAGATTAATGTATTTATCTGTGAAATGGAATTCCATAGAACTATCATTCCACAGTTCATGTGTAATTCCGCAATTAAGCCAAACAATTTCACGGATTAAGCAAAAATCCACCTAACACATTTGGTGGATTTGGATTTTTCCAAAGTTGGAATTTTTGAAAATTTCACAAAATGCACAACATCCTGCATAAACTTCATGAAATTCAGAATTCACACTTGCCATTCAGCACTAGTAACATGCAACTGCACATTGTTACATTAGAAGCTCACACTAGCCCCCAGGTGAGGACTCACAACATATAGGATAGTGTATGGAAAACCAAGGCTATTCTTCCCCTGAGTGGATACCATGATGACTAATGACCACAAGAGCAAAGCTTGAGGGGTTACTCAGTCATCATGGTAACCATGAGGGGGAAGTTAGCCTTGCTGCGTATGGTCTTCCATACACTGTTCTATATAGTGTATGGTGGACTGTGATCACAGCAGCTGTCATTAAAATGACAAGACAGACCAGAATCACTTACTTTTATTTTATTTCAGCTCCACTCCACCAACTGCACTTGACCACAACTGTACATGCACACGATTCTGCAGCAGCCACTGACCAAAGACGAACACTGATGGGCTCACTTGCATTATGACGTCCTCACTAATGCAGAACAAAAAGTCATTCTGCATTAGTGAGGACATCACAACTGCAGCAGAACAACTTTCTACGGTGTATGGATTTCCATACACAATCACGTTCCACCATACACTGTTGCTCTCTTCTTCTAAGTGAGACTGACAGAAAGTTATACTGTAAAGAACAGTACAAGTCACAGTCAACTGTTCCTCCAGTGAGTTGATTTTGCATTTCTGACTGAGCTGCATAAGTGTTGCTGGATCCAGCGCAAAGTCTTGTGCAAACTGTTTCTTAAAAAGTTGAAACTGAGTTTTGTATTGCATTGTGACTGGACTTTTTTGAGCAGGTTAGGTGCTGAAAAATAATGTAATATGATTTGCCAGTGCATTGCCAACTGTAAAAAACAATACTTAACCAACTCATTAGTAGAACAGTTTAATGTGACTTGTACTGTAGAAAACACCTGTTGTCCCAGCCGTCTTAATTTTGTAAAAATATATATTCATACATTATACCATATAAGCTGTACAATAACATTTGAGCATTGTTAAAAACATTGTAAAATGGAATATTTATTCCACTATGCTACACTGTCCAATGTGCAGAGCTGGTTATTTACCAATGCCAGGCATACTCTTGACAGCTCACCTATTTATTTATTTAAGCATTTTACCAGGAAAGGCATACTGAGCAGAATACTGCTCGATTTCAGATGTGTCCTGGGGGAAGGGAGAACATAGGTAGACAGTTAAAAACAGTATAAACAAGTGAATACATAGTGGGAGAACACTAACATTTGGTTCTGATTACAGTCAGTAGTAGATTGAGAGAGTCAATTGGTAACCACAGTTAATACAGCATGAGGTAGACAGTTGAAGACAGTATAGACAAGTGAATACATAGTGGAAGATCACTAACATTTGGTTCTGATTCCACGTATGTAGTGGATTGAGAGAGTCAGTTGGTAACCCCAGTTAAATACAGCATGAGTACAATAAATTCAAAGTGCAAGGTGTAGGCCACTAGCAAAATTTCAACCATTTGAGAGACAGTATAAAGTGAGAGAACAACAGTTAGGCACTGATTAATTGTACTGTAGACTGACAAGGACTAAAAAATGGAAAATTGCATAAATGTAAATAATACTATGTCAATTGCCACTGGCCCTAAAGGGACATAAATGACATTTGGAGGATATTATAGTTGCAGCAATAGACATAGCCAGATATTTCCTGAAATTTCTGAGATATGGCTAGAAGAATTACCTGACTGCCTGTAGTACCAGTCTAAGGCCACCAGAAAGAATGTATTTACATCTGACCATGCCTATTGCTGCAACTGTATTTGTTGCTGTTGGAGAATATGTGTAAGTATAGCTCCTCCTCCCAAAATTGAAATGCCACAATTTTTTCCTGTTGCTGCAAAAGAAGATTGCCATGTGCATTGTGAAACATTCTGAATATACAATGGCACTATGAAGGAGATATTCTCCACAATACTGTGTGGTCAGCACTGAACAGGAAATGTCCCCAGGCCATGATAAGAGGAGTAGAAACCCACCTAATTGACTGCACACAGACAGAAGTGGTTATCAGATGCCTCCCAGGTACCTCAACACATTGAGAAATTAATGGAAAGAGCAGGGGAGGACATCACAAGCATGGTGCACCTTGGGCGAATAACCTGGTGAGCTGGTCAGAAGAGGAGGCCAAGCAAGACCTAATTAAACTAGGTGAATGTTTGGCCACTCATTCGACATCCCTAGCCTTCTCAGAGATCCTCCCCATGTGTGGAAAAGGTGGCAGCGTGCAAAAGATAAGAGATGAGGAAATTGAGGGATTCAATGCATGGCTATGACGCTGGTGTCAGGCTAAAGGCTGCCACTTAATCAGAGCATGGGAAGACTTCTGAGAAAGGAAGTTCTTCAGGTATGATGGCCTACTCCTGACAAGAGAAGGAGTATGTGCATTAGGCAAAAGTTTGATGTCACCACTGGGCTTTTAAACAAGGAGGGAGGGCTTGATGCTGAGGTCCCCAACGAGGAGAGGAACCTGGCCAACACTCTCCTGAAAGCAGGAAGTTCACATGGTCAGCAGATGAAGATGAATAGAAACACAAAGGGGGTCATAGAGCTTAACCTGTAATGGAAGAAGAAAAAATGCCTACTGAGAGTGGTAACAAAAAAGGGACAGAAGAGAACAAGCAAGAGCCAGGGTGAAAACACTGATAGGAGGGGAAACAAGACTTGGAAGGCCATGTGTACAAATAACCATAGCCTAGTGAACAAAATACCAGACCTAATAGCCTTAATGGCACAGGTGGAGCTAGACATTGTAGCTGTCACTGAGACATGGTACATGGAGAGCCATGCCTGGGACATCACAATACCAGGGTATGTTCTATTCTGGAGAGACAGGCATGGAAGAAAAGGGGGTGATGTGGTTATATACGTTACAGAAGGAATTAAAGTGACAGAGGTACAGGGGTGCCAGGAAGGGGTGAAGGCTCTGTAGATCATGTTGGAGACAGGAAACGGGGTAACAATTTGGACAGGAGTGGCCTACAGAACATCAGGTCAGGGGGAGGAGATAGACAAGGAACTAGTGGAAACCATATACAAAATGACAAATAGGGGAAATGTTCTAGTCATGGGTGACTTCAGTATGCTGGACATCAGTTGGGGCACCCATTCTGCAGCCACAGCTAGGAGCAGAGCCATCCTGGAAGGTCTGCAAGGGGCCGGACTCAAGCAGCTTGTGATGGAGCCCACCAGAGAGGAAGCTATTCTGGACCTGGTGTTCACCAATGGGGAAAGTATTAAAGATGTGCAGGTAGGCAGCCATTTATTTTCCAGTGGTCACTGTACGGTGTGGTTTTCCATAGAAACAGTGGAGGAGCACAGCCACACAAGGGTTAAAGTCATGGATTTCAAGAGGGTCGATTTTGTGAAGTTGGGGGAATGTCTAGTGAAAGCATTATGAGGAAGGAAGATGGAAGGGTGGATGCACAATGGGCAAATCTAAAGGGTGCCATAGATGACGCTACTAATACAGTATGTGCATCAAGCAAGTAAGTAGGAGTAAGAGAAGAAAAAAAAATTTATGGTTCACAAAAGAAGTAGTCAGGAGGGTAAGAGAGAAAAGGATGACATTCAGACAAAACAAAGAAACACAGAGAAAGGAAAATAGGGAAGCCTACATGGAAAAACTGAGGCAGGTTGGAAAAGCAGTTAGAAGTGCCAAAGCACAAACAGAGGAAAGGACAGCACAGTCAATTACGAAGGGGGACAAGACCTTTTTAGATACATTAGTGAAAAGAGTGAGACTAGGGGAGGGATAGTGAGGCTAATAAGGGAAGAAGTAGGCCACACTGAGGGGGAGCAGAAAAGGCAGAAATCCTGAATAAATATTTCTGCTCGGTGTTTACAGAAGAAGGGGAAGGGGAAGGACAACTATTGAGAGAAAAAGGAAGTCAGAGGCAGGGGGTGGATACCAGTCCATTTGCAAAGGACAGAATCCTAAAAGAGCTTGAAAAACTGAGAATAGACAAGGCAATGGGACTGGATGGAATTCACCCCAGAATACTAAAAGAGTTCAGAAGTGAACTGGCAGCACCACTGGCAGAACTATTCAATAAATCATTAGAGGCAAGGGTGGTCCTGGAGGATTGGAGACAGGCAAATGTTGTCCCTCTCCACAAAAATAGGAGTAGGGAGGAGGCTGGTAACAATAGGCTGGTCGGAGTAACCTCAGTGGTAGGAAAATTGATGGAATCATTGCTCAAGGAAAGAATTGTGGGGTACCTCGAATCCAGAGGACAGTAGGACCCAAAGCAACATGGTTTCATGGCAGGTAGATCTTGCCAAACAAACCTAATAGATTTCTTTGATTGGGTAATCAGATTGGTAGATCGGGGGAGGGGGAGTGGATGTGACCTACTTGAATTTTGGTAAGGTCTTCGACACTGTCCCACATAGAAGGCTAGTAAACAAGTTTAGCCACCTGGGAGTGGGGCATAGGGTGCTGAACTGGGTTAGAAACTGGCTGAGTGGGAGGTCACAAAGAGTGGTAGTGAATGGGGCCCAATCCATGGAGAGGGAGGTGACCAGTGGGCAGCCCACGGTTTGGTGCTGGGGCCAGTCCTCTTTAATGTCTTCATAAGCAACACTGTGGAGGGGCTAGAGAGGAAGGTGTGTTAATTTGCAGAGGACACAAAGCTCTGCAATAAAGTCCATACTCTGGAAGGGGTGGAAAGAATGAGATGGGACCTATATAAGTTTGAGAAATGGTCAAGGGTGTGCAGCTGAAATTTAATGCACAAAATTGTAAAGTTATGCACTTGGAGTGTGGAAGCGCAAGGGAAAAGTATTCAGTGGGGTTGGGGATTACTGACACCCACCAAGCAAGAAAGGGATCTAGGGTTGATTATAACAGTTGACCTAAAGGTGACCACACAGTGTGAGAAAGTGATAAGGAGGGCCAGTGGAATGTTGGGGTGCAAAGGGAGGGGTATCTCCAGCTGTAATAGGCAGGTGATGATGCCCCTCTACAGATCACTGGTGAGACCTCATCTGGAATACTGTGTCCAGTTATGGAGGTCGCATCTCAGAAAAGCTGTAGACAGAGTGGAGGAAGTCCAGAGGAGGACTACAAAGATGGTATAGGGGTTACACCAAAAGGCATATGCAGAGAGGTTATTTTTTTTTTCCATTAAAATTTTATTAACAGTATTGTTACAGAGAATGCATCCAATGAAAACATACACATCCAGATTGAATGTACATACATACACATCACAGGTGACAAATGGATCATCCTCTGCTATACCCCAGAAACCCTCCCCCCTCCCACCCACCACAGCACTAGATTCCTGGTTACATTCCTTTATCCATGGGAGGGCAATTCCTAGACTATAATGAGTAAATAGTATAAAGGGGGGCCCAGATCTTATTAAACCTAGGGAGTTTATTCTGGAGGATAGCAATCATTCTCTCGATTCTGAGGTTGGCAAGTAACTCCTCTAACCATTCAGTATAGCTGATCATGACAGAATCCTTCCAGCATCTGAGGACAACTTTTTTAAGAGATGCCAAAATTAGAGATATATGGAACCTCCTGTTCTTAACTGGAATAAGGGCTACATCTCCCAACAAACATATTTCGGGCATAAAAGGTCCCCTAAACCTAGTAACGGGTCCACCCTATTCTTAATGGCTGTCCAGAGTGGCACTATCTTTGGACAATTCCAAAAAATATGTAACAGGTCCCCCTCCCCTTGATGACATCTTATACAGGATGAGACTGAGATTATTTTTAAACTCGCCAACTTCTGAGGAGAATAATAAATATTATGAAGTATTTTAAACTGCATCAGTCTCAACCGGTCTTGGAAGAAAAATTTATGACAGCTATGCCACAATGCTGTCCAATTGAGCTCCTCATTAGGAAAAACAGAACATAGAAACATAGAAACATAGACTTTGACGGCAGATAAGGACCACTTGGCCCACCCAGTCTGCCCATTTCCCTACCTACTGGATAAGCTGCAGATTCTAGTTAACCAACAGCCTATTTCCTGCAACCCCCCACTATAATTGCCTTATGTCTGTCCCATGCATGTTTGAATTTCTCCACTGTTTTAGACCCCACAACCTCTCCAGGAAGAGGTTCCATGCATCCACCACTCTCTCTGTGAAAAGAATTTCCTCACATTACCCTGAGCCGCCCCCAACTTTAAATTGTCCTTCTTGTCCTTACACATCTTTTTCTGAGTATGCTACCTTCCTGGACTTTGTTGATTCCCTTGAGGTACTTAAAAGTTTCTATCATGTCCCCCATCCTCCTTTCATCAAGGGTATACATATTAAACTCTCAGTCTCTCTCTTCATATGGTTTCTGATGTAGACCCTGCACCATTTTAGTTGCCCTCCTCTGGACTGCTTCCATCCTGTCTATGTCCTTGCGTAGATGAGGTCTCCAAAACTGCACGTGGTACTCCAGATGGGGTCTCACCAACTGTCTGTATAGAGGGATAACCACTTCCCTTTTTTCTACTTGTGATGCCCCTCCCTATGCATCCCAGTATCCCCCTGGCTTTCCCTACTGACTTCTCACATTGCATACCCACCTTTAGGTCATCTGATATGACTACACCCAGATCCCTTTCCATTATTGTTGTTGTTAGTACCTCCCTGCTATTGTGTACTCTTCTCCTGGATTTTATTTCCCAGGTGCATTACTTGTGCACTTCTTTGCATTGAATCTAAGTTGCCATATGTCTGACCATTCCTCCAACCTTGCCAAGTCCCTTCTTCATCCTTTCTACCCCCCCCTTGTGTATCAACTCTGTTACAGATCTTTGTGTCATCTGCAAAGAGGCATACCTTTCCTTCCAGACCCTCTGCAATGTCACCTATAAAGACGTTACAGAGGACTGGACCCAGTACTGAGCCCTGAGGTACTCCACTAGTAGCCCCCTTTCTTCAGAATGTGTTCCATTCACTATTACCTTCTGTGTCCTGTTGTGCAGCCAGTTTTCTACCCAGACTACCACCCTGGGACCCACTCCCAGGCTGGCTAACTTGATTATTAATCTTTTGTGCGAGACTGTGTCAAATGCCTTGCTAAAGTCTAGGTAGGTCATATCCACAGTCCCTCCCTGGTCTATTGCTTTGGTCACCCAGTCAAAGAACTCGATTAGATTTGTCTGACATGACCTTCCTGCTGAGAATCCATGCTGCTTTGGGTCCAGTGCCCTGCTGGCCTCTAGGTACTCAACAATTCTTTCTTTCAGAAGTGATTCCATCATTTTCCCCACCACTGAGGTCAAACTAACAGGTCTGTAGTTTACTGCTTCTGCCTTGCTCCCACTTTTGTGAAGGGGAATCACATCTGCCCTCCTCCAGTCCTCAGGTACCTCCCCATCTTCCCATGATTTGTTAAAAAGTGTGGTTAGTGGTGTCACTAGGTCCTCCTAGCTCTTTCAGGATTCTAGAGTGAATCCCGTCAGCCCCATTGCTTTGTCCACCTTGGAGTTTTAGAAGTTCTTTCAGTACTCTTTTCTTCTTTAAATGGACTGGTATCAACCCCACTATCTAGAGTGCTTCTCTGTTTGGTTTAGGTAACTCCTCCTCTTCTTCTTCTTTTGTGAATACTGAGCAAAAGTATTCATTCATTATCTCTGCCTTTTCACTGTCTCCCTCTGCCCACCTCCCTCTCCTTTATTAATCTTCCCTATCCCTCCCTTAACCTTTCTATGTTCCTAATGTACCTATAAAGGTTTATCCCCTTCTTAACTGAGTTGGCTATCCTTTCCTCAGTTTGGGCCTTTGCTTTCTGACTACCTTCCCACTTCTTTCTGCTTTAATTGATACAGTTCCCTGTCAGTATTTCCATCTGTGATTCCTTATACTTTTTGAATGCAGCCTTTTCTCCTTCACCTCTTGACCTTTTTGAGAGCTGTGTGTTTTTTATTCTGCTTTGTTTCTTTATTTGTTTCACACAAGGCTTGTTGCCTTCATGATGGCAGTTTTGATTTTCTCCATTGTTCTTCCATCCTCCTTTCTGGCCATTTGCTAATGCATTCCTCAGGTATTCACCCATTTGCCAAAGTCAGCCCTTCTAAAGTTCAGTATCCTTGTATTTGTATGGCTTGTCTCCATGGTTGTGTTTCTTGTAGAAGCAGACTGTGCAGTGGTCGCTTGTTCCCAGGTGTCTACTGACTTCTAAGTTTGTGATCCTCTCTCCATTTGAGAGTACCAGGTCTAATATTGCTCCCTCCTGAGTGGGTTCCACCACTAGCTGTCTAAGGCATGCTCCCTGTAGGGCATCGAGAATGACCCTGCTCTTGGATGTGGCTGCCATCCATGTTGCCCAGTTAACATCTGGCATATTCAGGTCCCCCATCAACAGTATCTCCCCTTTTTCAGCCATTTTGAGAATGCCCTCTATCATTTTCTTGTCCATTTCCTCCCCTTGAGACGGGGGTCTGTATACAACCCCTGTGTGGATTGTGATGCCACTCCTGTCTCCAATGTGACCTAGAGTTCCTCTTGTCCTCCCCCTTTACTTTTTAGTTCTGTTACTTTGATCCCTTCCCTTATGTAGAGAGCTACTCCACCTCCTCTTTTACCATCCCTGTCCCTTCTGTAGATTGTGTACCCTGGTATGTTGACATCCCAGTCATGGTTCTCCGTGTACCATGTTTCTGTGACTGCCACAATATCCACATGTTCCACTTCCATCAGGGCTACTAGCTCTGGAAGCTTGTTTCCAAGACTACGGGCATTGGTACTCATTGCTCTCCATTTAATGTTGGCTTTATCCTTTTTTACCCCATCCCTGCTCTTATTGCCCTTGTCCATTTTTCCATTTACCCCTGTCCTGCCCTCTGTCAAGCTCTGTACCTCAGTGTTTGCCACTACCTGCACATGCTTTGTGGGAGGCTTGAACTTTCCTGTTTCCTATCAGCACCTCCCCCCTTGGCTAGTTTAAAAGCTTGCCAAGAAAGCCTTTAAACCTGTCACCTAGGAGCATGGTTCCCTTCCTGGACAGATGCAGACCATCATGCCAGTATAGACCTTCATCTCTCCAGGTGGACCCCCAGTCCCCAATGAAGCCAAAGCCCTGTGCTCTGCACCAGTTTTGCAACCATTCATTAAACCGTATGGTGTGCAGTACCCTAGCCTCACCCCTGCCATAGACTGGCAGCACCTCTGAGAAGGTTACCGTGCTTGCTACCTGTCTGCGGCCCCTCCCCAACTCCACAAATTCATCCTGCACTGCACTGATCTCATGCCTAGCTGGGTCATTTGTCCCAAGGTGGACAATGATATCTAGTTTCCTCTCCTGTGATGCTGCTTCTGCAATCCTGAGGATTCGCTTCCTGTCCCTCCAAGCCATGGCACCAGGCAGGCACCTTACCTCTCCTCTCCCTTCCCAGGTCTACACCCTAACAGTTGAGTCCCCTATCAGAGCTGTTTCTTTCCTTGTGTTGTCCCTTGTCACTCTTTTGTGGGTCTCTCTTGTGGATGTCCCCAGCATTCTTCTTGGTCTCCAATGAGGGTGTCATCATAGAGGAACCTTGATTTGCCAGACCGACATATGATTTGTGTAGAGGTGCAACTCGGGGGCTACACCTCTGTTCCACCACCTCACCCTCCCAGAACCTACTGTGGTCCATCTGCTCTTCACACATGGCAACCTCTGAGGCAGTGGTTGTGGAACTGATGCTCTTTGGGTGGGGGAGTCCTCTTTAGTCCTTGCCAGTTCAGCCTGGAGGTGGGCAACCTCCTCCCTCAGAGCTGACAGTTGCCTGAAAATAGGGCAGCAATGCAGGTTCCAGAATGTTTCCTGGAAAATTGCTGCCCCACAGCCAGTGCATTGCACCACTCCCCACATGCCCCTCTTCCTTATAATATACAATGAGTAATATACAATTTTTTTTGTGTGTGTGTGTGTATACTTACACTTTATACACTGTGCTGGGTAATTAAGAACAGGACAGTTCTGCTCCAAGACCTGTTGAGGAAGTGTTGTCAGAACCTTGGCTATAAAGGAAATGCCATGCCTGGGGTGGGTTAGGTGAGGGTAGGGTGGGTGGGTGGCCACAACCACTGGTGACTGTTAGAAACAATCAAATATACCACTGCTCCACCACCCTGGTAAGTACTGCCCTTTATAGTAAGTCAACCAACACCACAATGTACTAGACCAGTGCTCCTACAAAAACCACTCTATTGAGTCAAGGAAAAAAATTGAACTCACTGTTCAGCCAGCAGGACACTTCCAAAATATTGCACAAATATCTTTCCAAATCCTATGTGTCTAGCACAGAAATCAAGCAACTTCAGTTGTATTACAACCCCTCTGGTTATAAAATTACTACACTTTAATGGAATCCTGCAATTCTTAATGCCAATAAGAAAATAATGAAACTTTCTGTAGAAAGTGTAGCTTACCTTCTTAGTCCCCTACAATATTATGTTTTACCAAGTTAGCAGTTCCTCAAATGCGTTCTAGTTTGTTCTCTGCAGTATAGCCAGTTTCTCAGCTTCCAAAAGGAACAGCAAGTCTTCTAACTGACTTTACTCTGTATAGTATGCCTAAACAGAACAGTGATAAAAGCCCCACCCAGAATCAATTGATTGACTAGTGACACCTGTGATGTAATCAGGCATTTCAGTGAAGGCAATTTGCTATGTCTGCTTCTAATACACACAAACCCTTTATCTGAAACCAGGGATAAACTCACTGCTTAGCCAGCAGGACACTTCCAAAATATTGCACAAATATCCTTCCAAATCCTATGTGTCTAGCACAGAAATCAAGCAACTTCAGTTGTATTACAACCCCTCTGGTTATAAAATTACTACACTTTAATGGAATCCTGCAATTCTTAATGCCAATAAGAAAATAATGAAACTTTCTGTAGAAAGTGTAGCTTACCTTCTTAGTCCCCTACAATATTATGGTTTACCAAGTTACCAGTTCCTCAAATGTGTTCTAGTTTGTTCTCTGCAGTATAGCCAGTTTCTCAGCTTCCAAAAGGAACAGCAAGCCCAATAAGAGCTCGGGGCCAGATTCTGGGAATAGGCCCAATTAAATAGAATTTTGTACAGATTGGAGACAGCGTGTGGTAAACCTGCCAGAGACCTCAGGGTCCCGGAAAATTCTATTTTCGGAATCTGAATTGGCATATTACCCATTTTATTGAGTAAGAGGTGACGGAGCTGGTAAACCTGAAATATCACCGAAGTTGGCAAATTAAATTTGTTCAGAATCTCTGATGCAGGAAGCACATATCCATTTACTGAGATTAAATCTTTTAATTGGCATTCTCCCAGCTGTGCTAGCCATGCGACCCTAAGGGGTTTGCCTTCAATAAGGAAACACGGGTTGCCCCTTATGGGCTGTGACGGATCACTAAGATAATTATATTTTAGAAAACCACAAAGCTGTGAATGGGCCCTAACTGAAACCCCAATCGGGGATTTCCTGAGAGCCACTGGTAAAAGTTTGGGGCTGAGATATAGCAAAGCCTCAGGTGCAAGACCCTGTTTCTTAATGAGAGATAATTCAATTTGTAACCATAAGGGGGTATACGAAACTTCCACGCCCTGCACCCATCTAAGGTATTTGTTAACATGGCCTGCCCAAAAATAAAGTCCCAGATGCAGTAATCTAAGCCCACCCAATGGCTTAGGAGCAGCTAATTTATGGTAGGCCATCCTCGCTTCTTTGTAACCCCACATAAAATTGGCAATAAGCCCATGAATTTTTTTGAACCATGAGAGCGGGAGCCAGATGTTCAACATGCTGAGGGGATAAAACAACCAGGGAAACACATTCATCTTAACTAAATTTATCCTCCCCCATAAGGAAATTGGAAGCTGTGCCCATCTTTTCAGATCTAAATCAATTGTATGTACCAAGGAATCCAAGTTTAACTGACATACTCGTGTCGTGCTCCTAGTCAGAGTGAGACCCAAATATTTGATGGACTCCGACCTCCATGCTAAACCCAAATTTGTAATTTCCTGCTTAAATACTTTCTTATTGAGGGGATACACCACAGTCTTTTCTAAGTTTAGTTTGTAGTTAGCCAACTGGCTGTATTCCCGTATAGTTTTCAGTAGGGCCGGAATGGATTCATTCAGATGTGAAATAAACACCAGGAGATCATCGGCATACTCAGTTACTTTGACAACATTCTCCTGAATTTTAATGCCATTTATCTCCTGGTTACGCAGTATACTTCTTATGAGGGGCTCAAGGTATAGATTAAAGAGGAGGGGGGATAGTGGGCATCCTTGCCTGGTGCCTACATGCAATTCAAAAGGGTCTGACATAACCCTGTTACATGAGATCCTTGCTGAGGGCGCTAGATAGAGAGAACCAATCCATTTCAGAAACAGGTCGGGAAAACCAAACTTTTTCATTGTGGTTAACAGGTACTGCCAATGAACCCTATCAAAGGCCTTCTCGGCATCCAACGAGAACAGGACCATGGTGGAACTGCTCTCCTTGGACGCTGAGAAGACATGTGCCAATGTCCTCAAATGGTCATTGGCTGATCTACCTTTCATAAAACTGACCTGTTCCACTCCAATTAGATCAGGTAGAACCTTATTTATACAGTCTGCCAATAACTTTGCCAGAATTTTTATATCATAATCAAGCAATGAAATAGGTCTATAACTAGCCAGTTGCTCTGGGGATTTATCTGGCTTTGGGATTAAGACAATGAGTGCCTCAAATAAGGATTGATCTGTAACCTGGCCATTAAGAATATACTGGAATAAGGAAACCAAAAATGGGGAAAGCCGTTTAGAGAATACCTTATAAAAATTAGACGAGAAGCCATCCGGACCTGGTGTTTTGTCCAGGGGGAGACCCTTGATGACCCTCTTGATTTCATCTTGAGAAATAGCGGTAGTAAGATCCACCTGCTGAGATTCTGCGAGAGAGGGGAGGTTCAGGTCTTCAAGAGAAGACAGTATATTCTTTTCTGAAGGGGGATTCACCATTGCACTATAAAGAGATTCAAAATAATGCCCAAATTCCTCTGCTATCTCTTTAGGGGAAGTCTTAATCAGACCATCCTCCTTGGACTGGACCGACAGGACTATTCGAGAGGACTCTAACTGCTTAATTCGTCTTGCCAGGAGCCTGCCCGCCTTTTCCCCCTGGTCCAGATAACTGGCATTAGTCTTGATTAGAGCTAATTCAACTTGCTCCCCTAATAAGGTTAGGTAGAGCTCTTTCAGTTTGATTAGCTCCTGTTTGTCTTTCTCCGTGGGATACGGAGGTAGGTTGACCTCCCTGAGTCGTATCCGAGCCACTAACTCAGACATAAATCGTTCCTTTTCCCTTTTCTTTTTGACTGCCTGTCCTATCAAAATATCCCGCATGAAGGCTTTAAACGCCCCTCCAAACCATGTCTGGATGAGTGTTATCCCTCACATTATTTGAAACAAACTCCTCTATTTCAGACGAGATGTATTTAACTGTATTATGGTTCCTCAGAATTTGATTATTTAATTTCCATCTATTACTACTCTTAGGTAGGGATGAAAAGGATACTTTTGTAGAAACTGCCGCATGATCAGAGGGAGGTCCTGCCTGGATTTCAGTACCCAAAACCCCTGAGAGGAGAGTATGAGAAAGTAGTATATAATTGATATGGGAAGCTGTACCATGAACTTGAGAGATAAAGGTATACTGTCGAGTTTTTGGGTGGAGAACCCTCCACACATCAGATAGACCAAATTAGTCCATCAGTCCCCTCACAGCTCTTTGAGCCAGTGAGAGTCCTTGGTTAGTAGGTTTGGACCTATCCATTAAAGGATCCAGTACCAGGTTGAGATCCCCACCTGTAATCATAGGGACATTGACAAAGGGCACTAAAGCCTCCATTAACTGTACGAAAAAAGCCTGTGTATCTGTAGTAGGGCCGTAAACAGATCCAACCAGGATCTCTAAAGTTTGTAGTTTCCCTTTGACAAATGTATGTCTGCCTGCATTGTCCTGAATTATCTGGAGGGGGGTAAAAGGAACAGACCTGTGCACTAACACCATAACCCCTCTACTTTATGTGTTACCTTGTGAGGCAAAAACTTGACCTATTTGTAAGCGTCTCATGTTAATGCTCTCAGTGTGGAGCAGATGTGTCTCTTGTAAGAACACTATATCTGCTCTTAGAACATTCAAGTGCTTCAGAATTCTGTATTGTTTGGATTTCTGTCGTGCCCCTTTGACATTCCAGCTTAGGAATTTGGTAACTCTATGTGATGCCATGACACCTGGTGATAATATGGTACATTGCCCTGCTAGGCTTTGGCCATCTCCCCCCACCTTTAACATTTAAGTCTTGTGCTCCCTTCCCCCCCTCCCATTGCCCTACCCAACAAAAACCCATAAACAAAGTACCTACCAACCTGGACCTGAACCCAAACCCTTGCAATTCCCACCCTTTTAACCCACCCACATTATCGCGGTCCATGATGACAGCTCACCCCGCTGTATCATCTGCCGTTCTGCCATCCCCCTGTCCCACTTGAAAACCAAACCATAATAAGCCCTATCACCTGCTAAACCTCAAGTGATCTTACAAGAACAGCACTCAGCACTTAATTGCAATTCAAACACCCAAGAACACCCAGCCAGTAACAAAGAACCGAAGCCAAAGCCCTCCCTGCAAATACCTTATTATTCCCGAACCTGTTCCCCTTTAAACTACTACCCACACCGGGCTAACCTGTCCCAGTTCCTAATATATAGCCCCATAAAATCTGCCCGGGTGTACTACAATCCCAAACTGAAAAAGTCCTGGAATAATCTCATAGGTCGAATTCCGCCCTCGTGATAATAGCCAGTGCTCTCCCTTAGTGCTTTAAAGTTACCCGAGCACAAGTAGCGCACGTATTTCCATCCGTCTGGGAGAGATTTTGAACAAAAAAAGGATGACAGCCTTCACCCCATGGTTGCATCACCCAAAAAAGCCCAGATCAAAATATATAACATAACTTAAACTTAGGTAGGGCTCTGGCTCCCTCTAATTGCCGAACTATAGTAGTGCAATTATAACTCAATAAGGGGACCCATCGCCTGAGTCCTCGTCAAGGGCGTCGGATAACATTACTAAAATTCTCCCCTTACAGCTCCAACTTGTATCATGCACCAAACCAGGGGACAACCCCAATTACAGTTCGCTAGTCCGGTCCATTTAAGCATTTCTGGTACTTTAGATGAGCTCTCCGGTAACTGAGTTCCTTTATCCAACCTCTCAAAATAGTGTTATGCCATCGAGGACACAGTCCCCTGGGATATGAGAGAGCAGTCTATATAGTTAAACACACACACAGGGAACTCCCTTAATAGACCCCTACAAAACAAGCCAAATAGGAGAAAGGAGCACTCGCACCACTAGGGAAAAACATCGGGACAATTCTTCAACCACTTTGTGGATAAACAGTATAGTTCTTGAGAGAAGACATATACAGTTCTCACTTGGGCTTGAGCAAGCTGGGGAACACATTTTGAAGCGCAGCCGATGCCGATTCCATATCTTCATAGACCTTCCATGTGTCAGCTGTGAAAACATGCAACTTGGCTGGGTAAGACATTCTGAACTTGATACCCGCCGCGATTAGCTTGGAGACCAACGGGTGGAAAGTGGCCCTCCGTTGCCGGACAGCCAAAGGTAGATCTTGTGCCACCCTAAGGTTTGCTCCCTTCCATTGCAATACTTTAACTTCTTTAACTTTCTGCAAAAACAGCTGCCTTTCTTGGTAATTCAGAAACTTGGCAAGAAAAATGCGGGGGTGTGTGCCAGGGGGTGGAGTAGGTCACAGGGCATGATGTGCTTTCTCTATACTATAGCAGGGGCCGAAAGGCCAGGGTCCTGCTATCTTTTCCACAAACCTTTGGAAGAATTTCATTGGATCCCCTCCTTCCTCTCTTTCAGGTAAGCCGATTAAAACAACACTATTGAGTCAGCTTCTGCCTTCTAGGTCTTCCACCTTCATGTCCAGTTTTACAATGAGATGGTTTATGTGTGCAAGCACCGAATCGGTCTTATCAGCTCGGTTCTCCAGAGATTTTACCCCAGCCTCATTATCAGAGGTTTTCCTTGCCAGATCGTCCAAAGCTGAAGTAATATTTTTAATTTCTGAAGCCATCTCAGCCATCTCCACCTTGAAAGGACGAAATTCCTCGAGGAATCTTGTTACAGTCAGTGGTTCTTCCCCACCAGTACCAGGGCTACAAGGCTGGGGATGCTGTTGCGATGAGGCCCGTGATTTCTTCGGGGCCTTCTCGGGAGTTGCTGGTGGTGTGTGTTTAGGTGGTGCCTTTGGCATTTCTGCATCCATCGGCAATTTTGAAAGATGCTCCGGTGTGTCCAGGTTTTTAGTATACCAGTCTGAGTGTGATTTCTATTAAAATAAGCTGGGTATGGTAGTTTTAAGCAGGGGTTAGGCAGAGCTCCTTGAGAGTGCAGCTAGCAAGAGTACAGCATCACGTGACTCCCCCCATATGCAGAGAGGTTAATAGACCTTGACATGTATTCACTGGAGAAGAGAAGGGAGAGGGGGGATATGATTGAGACTTTTAAGTACTTCAAGGGTATTAATAGGATCCAGGAGGGGAGCCTTTTTCAGAAAAAAGAATGCTCAAAAGCTAGGGGTCATGATATGAGGCTGAAGGGAGATGGACTCGGGGAAAATGAAGAAGTACTTCTTCATGGAAAGGGTTGCTGATGCATGGAACAGCCTTCCCTCAGAAGTGGTAGGGGTACAACCAATGAATGCATTCAAACTATGTGGAATAGACATAAGGGAATCCTAGTGACAATGAGGAAAGTGTAAACAAGGGACACTTGGGGTAGGGTATATGGGCAGACAAGATGGGCCAAGCGGTCCTCATCTGCCGTCAAATTCTATGTATCTATGTAGGCCTGTAGATGTGGGTTTTACTTTGGGCAGAGCAAGAGCCTTCTAATGTTGCCTTGCTCTACCTTGGCTCATTGGAACAAAGAAAATGCTAGAGGATAAAAAGGCCAAAGGTTCATCAGGTTCACTTGTCATTCAGGCAGCCACAGTATGAAATAGTATGAGAAGCTGTCATTAACATTATCTAATGGGAAGTGTTGCCAGCTGATTCTGTGGACCTTGCTGCTAGGGAGAGAAAAAAAACTGACTGTGATGGAAACTTACAAGATCATGTCATAAACATCAGTATAGCATTTTGATGGTTGCCCCTAGAATTCCATTTCATACATAGAATTGGTCTGATGATTATCGTAAAAGACTGTCATCAGTTTAATTCCATCCAGGAGTGCATACAGTATCTGCTCTTCTACCTCTTCCCTAAGAGTGCCAGAGTAATCAATGGTAGGCATGTTAGCCTTGGCTTTATCGTTGAATGATCTGCCCACAATCTGTAACTGTAGTCATGTCATTTAATTTTCATTTTATTTTTATTTTGTTAACCAGGTAAATAGACTAGCTAAATGCCCATTTTCAGGAATGACCCAGTGTCTAAGGACTCAAGACAAGTAACATACACACAAGACAAATACATATCACAACATGTCATATTAATAGGAGTTATGGCAAGATGTATCATGTAAGAATTGTTAAAATTTGAATTTAAATCTAGAATGGCTGTACTGTCATATGATCAGGAATATCATTCCAAACATCAGGTGAAATGAGGAAAGAACAATCTGATTTATAAGCAGATACAAGACCGCATAGTCCTTTACTGAAAAGAAAATTTATAGTAACATTCCTGAAGAATTCAGGCTATGTCTATTGAATAATAGATCATTATTAGGTTCAAGGAAGACTACTATAATATTTTATTCTTGACAGCTATCTTTTATCTAAAATGATATGTCTGACATCCTAGATGAAAGCATTTGCTCATCTTCCTGAAGACCTGAGTTTATTTCTCATGTCCAAAGCCCAGTAAGAAAGTCTGTCACTAGAACATTTCATGCCTTTGGGAAGGGTTAACAGCTTCTGCCACTGCTTGGCCACCCTCTAAGGGGGATGGGAGCCATGTCATCAGATTGTGCCAGGATCAAGCACCTGGTTCCCCCTGGTGATCTGCCAGCACTAGTCCATGCTTTTGTGACCTTACGCCTTGATTACTGCAATGCCCTATACCTAGGGCTACCGGAAGTAGATCTGCACCACCTGCTGCTAGTGCAGAATGTGGCGGCCAGGTTATTGACTGGCCTACCTAGGTCATGTCATAATACACCTGTGCTGTGCTATCTTCACTGGCTGCCAGTGAGGTGGCAGATCTCCTTCAAGGTTGGTTTACTGACCTACAAGGCCCTATACAGTTAGTGGCCTGGCTACCTGCAAGACCTTCTGTGTCCCTACACCCTGCCCATTCTCTTTGCTCCTCAGATGTGGGACTGTTAGAGGTTCTGAGGTTTTCTTTAAGATCATCAGGCACTCTGGCCTTTTCTTGCGCAGCTCCCATCTTCTGGAACTCTCTGCCCTGATATATTCAAGACAGTCCCACACTAGTTATGTAAAAATGGGAACGAAACACTTAGGCCCAGATATTCAAACTGCACCCAAAAAGTGCGCAATAGCAGGAGCAAGTGCAAGTCCATTGCGCCCATGCACAAGAGGTACGATATTCAAAAAGTGAGCCGGCCAAACTGCGTCTACAGCCGATGACTGAATATCACACCACCTGCGCCATAGCGCAGCTAGGGAGGGGAAGCTGAGCAGATCAGATGCACCATAGCGCAACAAGGGATGTGCAGCTGAGCAGTTCAGAGGCGCCATAGCGCAACCAGGGATGCCCTCCAGCAGCAGGGGCAATGCAACTGCACAACCAGGGAGGTAGGGGCCCACCACCCATGCCACAGATGGGCACAGGAACACACAGCAGAACAGACATCGTCCCCCCACACCCCATGCACTGCACAACTGGGGGAAGGCTGGAATAACCACCGGCCCATGGAGACCAGCAACCAACCCACAGCTGGGCCATGGTGCCCCATCACACCCCCCAGCAAGCTGTGACTGGCACACAAGGAGGGCTGACCACCCTGTGCCACACCATCCCCCCAATGCAGAGCACACCCTGCACTGTGACCCCTAGACACCCTGCCCAGGAGCAGTGTCCACCACTGCAGGAAACCCCATGCATGCCACCACCCCCACTGTGACACTGCAACCCTGTGCACCACAGAACCATGCAAGGCAGCCCCACTATGAGCACCCATCAGCAGGTGGCAGCACACAGCGATGCAACAACGGCATACACAGTGCCATCATGCACAGCCCCCCCCGAGGTACTGCTGAGAGACTAACCATGCGTCGGCACACAAGGTACCCCACGTGGGACAGGGCATGCACCGGACCCCACCACCAGTGGTACAGCACCCTGCACACTCTCCCAATGACACACCCTGACCCAGCACTGGCCACAACAGCCAGTGCAGACACCCACAGTGGTGCGTGGAAGCATGCACCATACCGGATGCCACACAGTGCATGGACAGACACCCACCCACCCATACCCAAGGGCACAACAAAACAGGGACGCAGTGGCGGGGCAACCAAGCCCCCAGTGTGGGCCCATGTAAACTGTGTACACACAACCCACAGTCCTCCATGGCACTGGAGTGTCAGCCACCCTATTCAGGCACTGTGGACCTGTACGTCACCAGCATTTTCCCGGAGCACAAGTCACAGACAGTGGTGCACATCCCCTGTAACACACACAAGCCACAGCATGGAAGTGGGTCAACAACTGTGGAGACCACAGTGTCACCCGAGGCAGACATGCACCACACCAGTGACAGGAGGCAACCCAGCATTGAGACGGGTACAGTGGCTACCCTGCATGGACTGCCACCACTGACATGCCAGCAGACCATGCAGGTCCAGACATGCATGGGTGTCAGCTGCACAGGCCATGGACAGGCTGACAGGGGCACCATGGACACAGAGCATGCACCATGGACCACTGCACACAGTCATCCAGTGCACAGGGCACAACACACATACCACAGACACTGACTGATAGCTACCCCCACACCATAGTCACCTCCACACGGACACACACACATACCCATGACTGCACCACCCCTGACACCATGCACACCACTGCAGCTGAGCACCTATAGCCAGCTGCAAATCAGAGACCATGACAGTATTCATATCCAAATAACTGTATTAAAACAACATATAAAAGGTAACTATGTACAACAATATATACAAGGTGGAGGGGAGGGCCACAAATAAGGTGGGGGTGGGTAAGGGGCAGGGGTGGACAAATGGGACAGGAAAGGAGGGGTGTGAGGGTGGGTCCAGGGGCATAGGGGATATCAGGGGCAGAGGGACTTTTAACGGGATTGCCGCTCCCCGCTCTGGCTTTTTCGCTGCCTGTGCCTCCTCAGGACCCCGGTCTCGTCTATCCGGTGAAGGATATCCAGGGAACACCTTCGCCACCTGCAGGATCTCCTGCAGTGCCTCCCTGATGTCATTGAGCTGTCAGGTACCTAGGACAAGGGAGCACAGTCAATAGGTGTGAATACACAGCCCCATACAGCCCACCCACTGTGCATGGCATACGGCCATGGGACATACCTCTGTGATGGTGTGTGACCACCCACTTTGATCATGTCGACATGATGTGCCCACCCAGGTGCATACAGCCATGTGGAACACTGCACACACTCACCGGCCAAGTCACGCACAGCACCACCATGGCTGTTTAGTGACATGGCTATGTGGTGCAAAGGCAGTGGCACAGCCATGTACCCGGTGCATGCATGGACCACCATCGATGCACTCCCACACATGCATTGCCACTGGACAGTGCAGACTGTAACAAGTTGCGTCCATGGCTGTGGTGTCGATGGATGGTGGCCATGCCCCACTGCCCACCCTGTTACACAGCATGCAATAGTAATCATGGAGGTATGGCACTCACCATCATCAGGCCGGTCCCTTGGGCGCTGTGGACCCTTGCCCCACCTGGCCTCCCTCTCCTCCTCATTGCGCCGCAGCTCAAGGGCCAGGCGCTGTTCCTCTGGGCCTGTGGTGCAAACATGGAGAGAGGAACATCAGCAATCCCGTAGCAAAGCCCCCTGCCCCGGGTGTGCCTCCCACCCAGCCAGACCCACCCACCCCACACCCTGATAACACCACCACAGCCAACCCCAGATGCTCCCTCCCCCATGTGCTGGACACATACAACCATGATACCCATATGGAAGATAAAAGTGTGTTGAAGTAACACCTACCTGGCCGTGGCACCGTGCCCCTCCTGGCAAGTCCCCGCAGGCGGGATAGCAGCTCCAGCTCCCTCTGCCGCAGGTCTCCATACCTGTGGTGGCACTGCTCAGCACTCCTCCCCCATCCAGTGGCCTCCTCCAGTGCAGTGGCCACCTCCTCCCACACCTGGCTCCTGGACCTATCCAGGGGTGCCTCCCCAAACAGTGGTCCATGGTGTGGCTCCACTATGGCCACTAGGTTGGCCAGTTCCACCTGCATCCACTGAGCAGCCCTCCTGCATGCCATTCTCTCTGCTCAGTCTGCAAATATGGTGCTCTGCAGTGTGGCTCCCCGCGTGCAGATGCTGCATGGTACAGCACTGCCATTCCCTATCGCGCTGTCACCGAACAGCGCTATAGTGGTGCAGCCATGCCTGACGCATGGTGCCTAGGGGGCAAAGGTCGGGCACAGGGTCAAGGGTCTCTGGTGCACAGACACACACAGCGCCATTGGAACCCAATGCATGTAGCACAATTGGCTGCCTGTGTGCTACCACCAGTAGTGGCCTACCGTGCTGTTGCCCCAGTGCACCTATGATGGCCCAGTGCCACAGCGCCATGTAGGTGAACATCGCTATAGCGCCACTGGCACAATGGTGGACATGCCTGCATTGCTTCCCACGCACAGCACGTCAGCAGCATGGCAGATGCCTGCGTCAGCAACCCGGGCATGCGCAGTGAGGTGTATACTATACATGTCACAGAACTGCGCCATTGGCTCAGCACGTTCAACACAATTGCACAAAGCACAACAACGCGATATTCAGTCATCATATGCAAAACAGCTAATCAGCCATGCAATGGCGCAGCACTGCAATTTGCATCCACTTAAAGTTGCGCCTCGCCTCATTTGCATGGGTTGCACTATAAAAGTGCGACATTGGGCTGCAGTGGCCATAGTCGGTTACTGCAGTTTATTGGTGAGTTGCATGCTGTTTGGGAGTGTGGACTGTGGATTTAGGGACATGCATGGGACTGCACAGTCACAGGTAACAACTGCCATTCTTACAGGCTAGATAATGACTGAGCAAGTTGTGGGAAAGGAGGAACACAGTGGTGGGAGGAGGAGGAGGAGGCCTAATTTTACCAAGGCTGAGACCGAAGCCCTGTTTGAGGCCTACTTGGATCAGGAGCCGCTTCTCAGCAGACGGCAGGGAACAGCTCAAGCCCGTGCTGCTGCATGGGAGGAGGTGGCACATGCTGTGAACCTGCGTGGCAGCCACCAGCACTCCATGCAGGAGTGCAAAAAGAAGATGGGCACAGACAGGAGGAGGATAAAGGAGAAGGTGGCTGCCATCAGGGCAGCACAAGCTGCGACAGGTGGGGGACAGCTGGAGATGGTACACCTGACCCCACAGGAGGAGAGGATTGCTGGAAGCATGCAGCGTTGTGCCATTGAGGGTGTTCCAGGTGGTGGCTCCCAGACGGGTGGTGGCCCATCACTGCATGGTAAGTCATGGTCTGTCTATGGGGGGGCAGGGTAGGTCACATGCAGTAACGCGACTTTGTTTTCCCTTACAGATCCTGAGCATCTGCATGGGTCAGCGGTGGTGGGCCTGTCCACTGAGGACAGTCAGCTGGAGATGGAGGAGGGCCCATCCACCTCCACAGGTATACGTGGCTCAGTGCGACAGTGGGCCCACCTGGTTGTCCACACTGATGTTGTTGTAACAGGTGCGGAGGAAGCCCTGCCCATGTCTCAGCATGACAGCGTCCACGGATGCCAGCATGCTATGACACGGGCCGGTGCCGAGTCCTTCACCGATGATGTCACTAACGGCATGGGCAGTGACATGTGTGTGACATGGGATGGCCACACATCAGGTAACATCACAGCCATGGCTGTGGGTGGTGCTGCCGTGGAGGCCTGCGTGTCAGCACAGTCCCAGCCTGTGTCTGTCAGCGCCAGTGGGGCAGCACTGGTGTTTGTTCAGGACAGTGGGACTGTTGCAGCCACTGTGGTGGCACCACTGAGCCCTGGGGAGCAGCAGCCAGAGGGGCAGCATCAGCGGTTGGCCAATGGGCTTGGGGTACAGGGTCCAGTGACTGCATCTGTGCACCACCTGTGGAAGTGCCCAGACCTGGTCCTGGTGCGCAGCGCCCACCCTCAAGGGGTGCTGAGCATCAGGGCCGCACACACCCTGATGGACAGGATACCAAGGAGGCAGATGACCTCTTGGACGAGCACACCCACCTACTGCAAGCATCAGTCCAGCAGCAGATGCGGCTTGTGACATCAGTGGATGCACTGCATGAGGCTCTGGAGTGGGCAGAGGAGCGTCACAGCAGAGACACTGCTCTGATCCTGGCAGGGATGGACCGGTTGTGGGAGAATGTGACCGCTGCCATTGACAGGCTTGCACAGGCATTCACTGCTGTCATGGCCACAGTGGGCACACAGTCATGTGCTCATGCATCGCGGACACCACGCAGTGCACTGTCCCCCCCCATTCCCAGCATCGTGCGACACCCTCCCTGTCGACACCGGGTTCAGCTGTGGGCATCCCAAGCACACCTGGCGCAGTCATGTTTGGTGTGCTGCAGACCCCTGCACGAGCACAGTCACGTTCACACAGTGAAACCCCTTGGGGACCATCAGTGCCACCCCATGAGGCCAGTGGTCAACCTGTCAGTGCTGGCAGGTCTTGGTGGGGCCGCCCACGCATCCGTGGTGGCCGGGGCACTGTGTCATGTGACTGACCTGTCTCCCAACACGGCTACTGTCTGGTGCTGCCCTATGTGCATTGTGTCTTTCAGTGGGCAGTGCACAGGTCGGTATCTGGCCCTGCACGCAGACACACAGTCCATCTGCACACCCTCCCGGCTGCTGTCCACAGTTGCGTGTGCATGATGATGCCTGCATTGCACTGTACACCAATGTGCAATGGTGCTCAGCACCTGACACATGCACATGGACAGGCAGTGGGCGTAGTGGTCTGTGGACTTGTGTGTGGCTAGGGGTAGCGTTCTGGGTTGGTGTGCTTCCTACCCTTTCTGCAAGTTTGGTGCATTGTGTGTGTGTGCGTGTGTGTGTGTGTACGTCCATGTGGCATGTTAGACCTCACCCATCCCTGGTTGTGTGTGTGGTTCCATGCCCTGCCACTTCCCTTGATGGCATGCACCCCTGGTGTGTGTCCATGCATGTTTGTGGGTTGTGCCTTAGCCACTGGTGGTTGCACATGGCCCCATGACTTACCTAGGTTGGCTGAAGTGCTCCTCCATGATGGTGTCCCAGTGCAGCTGTGCCAGCCAGAGCAGTCGGGGGTCCTGTCGGCCAAGCGGGGGCTGCCTATCACCATTGTCACCGGTGTCCTCTTCATCCCCATCGCTGTCCCCCTCTTCGACCTGTACAGCTATCCCACATTCGTTGGCCATGTTATGTAGGATGCAACAGGCCAGGAATATCCCACAGGCCTTTGAGAGGCTATACTGTAGGGCACTGCCGGAGGTGTCCAGGCAACAGAAACATGCCTTCAACATCCCGAACACCCACTCGATGACATTACGTGTGGTGGTGTGTGCCTCATTGTAGCGTTGCTGCGATACGGTCACGGGCCGACGGTAGGGTGTGAGCAGCCAGGGACGGAGTGGGTATCCACTGTCACCTGTGTGTAGAGGGTGGAGGTTAGTTTGGTGATCAGCATTGGCCTACCCCAGGCCATGTAGGCCACTACCCATGTCACCTCTGATCATGCCCCCCAGGCCCTATGATTGTCCATGTGGTTTGCATGCTCACCCACTAAGTGTCCAGTGGGGATATCCCCACTCTCGAATCTGTGGCACAGTGCTGACTAGTGCCAGATGAAGGCATTGTGTGCTCCCCCAGGGTGCGTGGCACAGACAATGGTTATCGCCCTGGCATCGCACACCACCTAGCAGTTGATGCTGGCATAGCCCTTGCGATTGATGTATGCGGCCCCCTCAGGGCCAGGTGGTGTGTGGATGGCCACATGGGTGCAGTCTATTGGCCCTAGCACGCCATGCATACGTGCTACCCTGTGGCACTCCTGTATGTTTGCTGTGCGCTCTGCCAGTGTGCTGGGGAAATGGATGCACTCTGCAGCATGTGGCAGCAGTGCGCTGAGGAATTGGGTGTGGTGGCATGATGTGGCTGACTGGGTTATGCCTGTGGTGTCCCCAGTTGGTCTCTGAAAGGCACCCGTGGTGAGCAAGCACATGCAAGCTGTCACTTTGGTCTCCACTGACAGGGCATGGCTCCGTCATGTGGGTGCCTGCATCACATCACTGCACAGCTCACAGAGCCACCTCAGAATTTCCCAATTCAGGTGGTACCAGCCCACAATCTCAGTATCACTGTACAGCTCAAAGCTGGTGCGGGTTCGGTACTGCCTGTTGGGGGCATACTGCTGACGGGCCCTTCCATGGCCACGCCCCCCTGCTGCCCGCCTTCTCACCTCCCTCATAATGACCTCCATCTGGAAGGTGGCACTGGCCATGTCCCTGGCTTCTGTTCACCCCCCTGGCAGCTGTTACTGTATTCCCCCCGCTGTCCTCACTGCTACTTCCCCTGCACCGGGAACACCTGCCTGTGCTTGCCTCACTGCTGTGTGGTGTACCTCCCCCTTGTGCAATGTCTTCCCACACCTTCCCCTGTGGCTATTGCTTCCAGGTGCCCTTTCCTGCCTGGCCCTGTGTGTCCCTGCTGCCCAGTGTGTCCTGCTGTGTTTTGCTCTCATATGTGGCTTCCCTGTAGTGTTCTTGCACCTCTCCCTTGCTCCCTTTTATTTTGGCTCATTTCCGTTATGGCGCAACTTCCGCTTGCTCCCTAATATTGCGCATAGGCGCAGTTGTTGAATATCATCTCTCATTTATGCACTGTTCCTCCCCTTCAGTTGGCGCATGCCTTCATTATCATTGCACCGTTGCTCAGCGTGATTTGAGGGGCGCAACTGCCTCCTGCTGAATATCGCAGAATGGCGCATTTTCGGACTTGCGCAGGCGCAACCCTGTTGCTCATGGCTCAACTCTTTTGAATATCTGGGCCCTATTTACTTAGACAAGCATTTTTGGATTCTGATTGATGTTTTAGATTGCTGAATTGGCATGTTTTAACTATGTACTGTGTTGTCTGTATTCTGTGCAATAATGGTTAATTTGTGAAGTGTATTGATTCACAATGAGATTTGTGCTATATCAGATAAAAATTTGATTGATTGATTGAAAGTGAAGCCCACTGCATGTAGGTATATTCATGCTTGACCAAGATGGTGTCCTGTACACACCCCTGTAAGTTGTCATTTCATGCTCCACCATGGGATGTATTCTGTTGAGTGCTAGGTAGTCAGCAAATGAATTCTTCCCTATGATGGTCCACACTAGAAGAGTCTGCAGTTGTGGATGTTGACCAGGGCTACATGCACAATGATGACTGACCATGAAAGTAGTTATGTTTGGGTCATGAAAGAGGACAGATAGAAAGTAACATTGTGTAGAAGAATGGATGGATAAGGAAAAATTGAAAAACAGAACATTTTAAAATATGTATCATAACTGGACAACACACTGAATATATACACAGTTGATTGACTAGTATTAATAAAAAGAGACTGGTACAAAATCTTTTGAATTTATTCCAATTTGACCTGTGTTTTTCATATTGTCTCAATTAAAGAGTACTTATAAGCTTGGGGTCCTTTATATGACTAGATAAGTTTTATGGCAAGAAAACATGTTTGTAATATTTAAATGTTCAACAGAGCTTCTTTATGTGACAGACCATACTGGAAAATGGATTTCAGACTCCAATGTATTCTGGAAAAAAATGTAAATAACTGAGATCATACAATTTCAACAAGAGATCTTAGAAGTAGAATATGGCAACAGAGTTTAGAAGTCTTAGAACTTGCAATCATTATATAAATTGGAAGAATTAATTATTAGTTTTCATCAAATTGTATTGGAAACTGAAAGCAGGGAAACTTATATAATTTTAGAATACACAACAGCTTCTCTAATAAAACAGAAGAAGGTACTTTGATTAGTTCATTTTTAGGGCTGCAGTGGACGTAGCCCTGCAGACCTCATGCTATCAAAAAAGGACTCAGCACATTCCTTCCAACAAAACAACATGTTGGACATGCACCACAGTCACCTCCACACCCATGGAGCATTCTGCTCATTGGCTCCAGCCACACTGCACTATTTTTTACTCTAAAAATCTGCAGCATCCTGATCATGACACTGGGGGATTGGGCATCTCTAGTGTCATTCTTATGTTGTGGAGGGGGGTGCTGAGAGGGATGGTCAGGTGGGGGGATATCTTTAATTTTAAAAGAAAAAATTGGTGGTCATGGTGGACACAGCACACTCTGCCATGTAGAAGATGGCCACTGCACTCTACTGTGCATGCACTAGTAGTCATGCATGTGCAGTAGAGTGTGACGGCCATACTGAACACGGTGGAGTGTGCCATGTTCCACCATGACTGCTGATTTTTTCTTTTAAATTATAGATATCTCCCCACCCGACCCTTCCTCTCAGCACCCATCACCCCTTCCCCCAGAAACATAAGTGTGACACTAGGGTAATTTTCAATATTTTACCCCAAATTTACAACATACCCATATCTTTACAGCACCTTATGAATGTGACAGCTGTCATTTTTCAGATTCTGGCCAAAATGTTTTTTTTTTTTTTATATATATCTCAATATGTGATTTTGCAGTCCCTGTGTGAAATCACTTTTTGGGCAGGAGTTGAATATTGTCATTGCTATTGTCAATGAGGTGGGATCAAAAGAAGACTATCTTCTAAATTTGGTGTCAAAATATTTTAAAACAAAAAGTTATGAGGTTATGTTGAATTTTACAAATGTGGGCTGGTAAGTTTGGTAATATTAAATTTTTTTACTCCACATTTTCAACATGACTGTTTCTTTATAGCACCTCATGAATGTGACAGCTGTCACTTTTCAAATCCTGCCCAAAATGTGTTTTTGCCCTTTGTGAAATCACCTTTCAAGCAAGAGTTGAAAATTTGCTCTGCCCTTATTCATGAGGCAGGGTCAGAACAGGGCTATGTTGTAAATTTGTTGTACATATATTCCAAAACAAAAAGTTTATGAGCCTATTGTGCTAATGCAGGCTCATAACTGTGGTAATTTTCAATGTTTTTAACCTCAGATTCCTTGGCTGCAGCCTTATCGGCTCTGGCCAGAATTTGTTTTAATTGTTTTGGTCCATGTTTGTTTATAAATATGTACTTGAATTCTTCCAAATAGTTTAACATCATTCTGAAGCCCTTGATAACTTTCAAATAACTCTAGGGGCCCGATTCTCAAAGCCATCCACATGGTGCAATGTGTTGGATGCAAGTAGCACTTTGTGCCAATAGTTGTACCCTGCGGGATGCTGAAAAGCAGCCTGTGACAACATGTAGGCTGCTTGCGCCAAAGTGGACCTGCACCATCAGTGCACCACAAACTCGGCCATGACCTGGTGAAAGGGGGGTTATGGCAGCAGCAGCAGTGCCCTGTTCTCAAAGGGTGGCTGCCACAACCCCAGAGTGCCATTCTCAAACAACCCCTGGAGGACATCCGTCGAAGTACAATTACACCGGCAATGAGTTGGTGTAAGTGTACGTTGCCATCCACCAGGGGTTGTGCCAATGTGCCCCCATCTGATTGCTCTAGAACTTGTAGCCCCCCTCCCAGCCCCAAACCCCTCAATCAATACAGGTATAGCCCTAGTGGGCTAGCAGACCCCCCAACCTGATCACATAACAAAATAATGTAAAAGCCCCAGTGGGTTAGAGGATCCCCCCTTTTGATCCCCTAGTATAATTAATTAAACCCTGGAGGGCTAACAGCACCCCCAGACCTGATCCCTGAAAATATCCAGAAGAAGCCTCCCTCCCAGCCCTGATCCCCAAACACATTAATAGTTAGCCCCCCTCCTAGCCTTGATCCCCAACAATGTCCAAAAGTCACCCCCTCCCAGCCCCAATCCCCATAGTAATTCATAATTCATGTTATTATTCCCGATCCATACCCAGCCAGTGACTGGCACAGCCCACCTCTCACCACTGCAGCCAGCCAATGACTGAGCTCTGTATGAGTGGATACTGTATGTAGTATGTGCTCAGTGAATGACAGCAGGTGTCATTCACTAAGTGCATACTATTTACAGTATGCGCTCATATAGAGCTCAGTCGGTGAATGGCCATGGTGGCGATAGGTGGGCTGTGCCAATTACTGGCCGGGTATGGGTCAGGGGAGCTGGGTGGTAAGGCACTGCTGGGTGGGGGCCACTAGACCACCAGGGCTATGGTAACATGAAATTACAACAAAGGGAATAATAACATGAATTATGAATTACTGTGGAAATCGGGGCTGGGGGGGCTACTTCTGAACATTGTCAGGGACTGGGGCCAGGATGAGGGCTAACTATTAGGCACTTGTGTCCTTTGCAGGTGCACTGCTGCTGGCTTGTGGCACCCATCCAGGTGCGCCCTATGTTTGGTGCATCTCTTCGGTTGCCACAAGCCATGGGACTTAGCAGATGGCACCTTGTCTGATAAAGAATCAGGCACAGGGTCCCCGGCGCATCGGCATTTGATGCAAGTCACCTTTGGTGCAACTTGCGCCATGCCTTTGAGAATCAGGGCCAAGCTATTTTTATGCAGTGCTACCTATATATCATAATTCTAGATCTTTTCTAACAATTATTACTCAAAAATGACTTGCGCTAAGAAAAAAAATGGAAGGAGTGTCATCTGCATTCTGAGCTCTATCAAATTGGAATGCTTTACCCATGGGCATTCAACTCTAGAAATGGGTCAAGTTCATTAGTGTCCACTGTCATAGAACCTCCTCCCCCCCCCAAAGCAATTGCAATTTTTGTGAATTTTGTGAAATATTGCTGTTTGCAGAATCTACATTATTTTCTGGAATACATACTAACATACTAACATACTATTTGCCAGCAGATTAGGCCTTATGGTCTATCAAGACTGCTCGAACCTAGATCCTTAGTTGGGTGCAGAGACCCTCCCATCCCTTGTGCTCCAGAAACCCCTATCATCCATCCCCACCCCCCCCCGGGACAGGCCATCATCTGATACATCCACTTTCTGTGTCTGTCCCACCCTCTCTTAAAGCCCTCCACTGTGGATCTCTGAACCAGCTCACCAGGCAGAGCATTCCAAGGGTCCACCACCCTCTCAGTGAAAAACCTCCTCCTCTTTTCCCCCCTCACCCTTCCACCTTCCAACTTCGAACCATGCCCTCTGGTGATGCCTCCCTGCTTTAGTCTAAAGATCCCCTCCATGTTTACCCTATTTATTCCCTTGAGGTACTTGAAGACCTCAATCATGTCCCCCTGCTCTCCTCTCCTCCAATGAAAACAGGCAGAGCTCCTCAAGTCTGTCCTCGTAAGTCAAACTCTAGCCCTCGTATCATCTTTGTTGCCCTCCTCTGTACCCTCTCCAGGAGCTGTATGTCCCCTCTTCAAGTGTGGTTCCAGTACTGTACACAGTACTCAAGGTGTGGTCTAACCAGTCCATTGTACAGCGGCAGAATCACTTCCTTGCTCCTTGAGGTGATCCCCCTTGCGATGCATCCCAACATCCTGTTTGCCTTGCTAGCTGCTCTCCTGCACTGATCGTCTTTTTTTGCAGAAAGATTGCCTTAATCGTAGAATTCCAAGATATCCACTGAAAAAAGTTTTGCAATTTACATAAGACATGCCCTAAAATGGCACAATAAAAAGTAATTATTAAGCATTTCATATCTGTGGAAAATAATTCTGCAATTTACATTGTAAAATACTTAACAAGATGAAGAAGTCATATCCTCACAGGTTTTAGAAACACATTCAGCAAGTACTTTGTCAAATAGTTTTGTCCTGGCTATGACTGGTACTGTACATTACTTTTTTTCTATTTTTGTTCTGTAAGAATTTCTTTTTTTTTTTCAGATTGAATGTATTTTATTGAAAGTATAAAACACAGTCAAACAAATACAACTACATATCTGTGATCATATGCAATTTAAAAAACATGACGTAAATATGGTTATTACCTATCCAACCCAAACCATCTCCCACTCCCCCATCCCACAAGCCCCCTTTCCACCCCCCCCACCAGAGGTACAATTTACAGAGGCCAAAGGAAGTATTAACAAGAAAATGTTTTTCCATCTGATTTAGACCAGTCAAAAGAGAAGTGTCCATAATCACAAAGCAATTATTATATAGTTAACAAAACATGAAGTGGTTCCCACATATTTTTGTATCTTTTATTGTTATCTGAAATACTAACTATAATACACTCAGCCTGCAGGGCAAACAAAATCTTTTTATACCACTCATGAAATTGTGGGGGGTATTGGTTCAGCCAATGGCGAAGAATTACCTTTTTTTGCACAGGCTGAAATTAAAGCCATGTGAGGCCCCTGATTGCCAATAAGGGAGTTGTGGTATTCACTCAGGATACAGATCTCAGGAGAGAAGGTATCAGACAATCCCAACAAGGAGTTTAGATTTGTTTGTATTGAGGACCAAAAAAGAACAATCTTTTCACAGGACCACAAGATATGAAGTAGGGTGCCTGGTTCTTTACCACATCTGGAGCATAGGTCTGTGGGCAGTTAACCCAACCTATGCAATTTGATTGGAGTGTAATAAAGATTGTGGATGACGTGGAATTGCATAAGACAGTATCTGTCCAATTTGATGAATTTATACAGATGCTTCCAGATAATGTTCCAGTTTCTTGTGGAATTGTGAGCTGGAAGTGCTTGATCCCAATAACAGGACCTGTGCCCCTCAGTGGCTGCCAGATGCCCCCACATGGCTTGATAAAAATAGAAGATATGATGAGAAGTAGGGGTATTATTTAGCATAGGGAAAACAAAGGTATTAAGAGGAGTAGACCAGGGTCCACTGCCAAAGTGTTGAAAAAGCATGTGGGATATTTGAAAGTATCGAAAACCACTAAAGGTAGGCCAATGGTATAGGGCACAAGCTTCCTGGAAAGATAAAAGCTTTTGGCTATTAGTGAGCTCTTCAACAGTAGCAATACCCATATTAGGCCAGAATCTCCTAGTGAGAGTCTGTCCAGCTATTCTGAAATTAGGGTTCCCAAAGAGAGGTTGGGAGGTGTTTCTGTACGGGCAAACTTTAAAAAGAGAGTAGAATTGTAACTATATGGTGACTGATGATCCCAGATGAGTATCCTTAAGTATGTGGGGAATTTTCTTCTTGGAAAGATAAAGAAATGATCGGATATCCAGTCCCAGATCTGAACACATCGAGTGTTTTATGTCCAACCAATGTGAAGTGTAGGATTTCAAATAGGTTGACCCTCTCCAATGAAAGATTCTGGTAAGGTGCATGGCTAGATAATATAAAAAAAAACTGGGGACCTATAGCCCCCCATTTTGTTTGGTACGCATTAACTTGGATAATACTCAACAAGCGGCCTTACATTGACAGAGGAAGGAAGTAAGGATTCTATGAATTTGGTTGAACCATGTTTGGGGAAGAACAAAGCTGGACATCTGCAGGAAATACAGTAGGTGGGGGAGAATATTCATTTTTATAATATTTAGGTGTCCCCATAGAGATATGGGTAGCAAAGACCAACAATTTAAATCAGCTTTAACACAGGTTAGTACAGAGTCAAGATTACATTTTTTTATCTGGGAAGGAGAAGTACTAAGAAAGATCCCCATGTACTTCAACTTGTTTCATTTCCATACAAGGCCAAGGTGCTCAACTTCAGCCTTAAGGGTGTTATTATTAAGGGTTCATAATTTTGGTTTGTGTAAGGTTCATTTTATAAATGGAAATATCTCCAAATTGGGAGATGAGTTGTAGAGCAGCTGGCCGAGATGAAACCGGGAAAGAAATGTACAGTAGAATGTCATCTGCATAGGCTGATAGCTTATATTTGGTGGAACCAAGTAAGATACCTTGAATTTGGGGGGAGGAATTCAAATTACAAATCAGAGGCTCCAAAAACAAATTGAATAAATAAGGAAATAAGGGACATCCCTGCTGGGTACCCTGGTGGAGAGGGAAAGGAGAGGATAAGACTCCGTACAGAATATTCTGGCAGATGGAGAGAAGAAAAGCACCTTAATCCATCATATGAAATTTTGAGGGATATGATATAAACACAAAAGTGCAAACAAATACTCGCATGAGACTCTATCAAAAGCCATTTCTGCATCCATGTATACCAAAACTGCTGAAGTAGAGGAATCCCTGGATGTAGAAATAAGGTAGGAGAGTTTCCTAAGGTTGGTGAGCTGAGAGTTTACCTTTAACAAAACCCACCTGCTCTCTGCTGATAAGCAGTTCCTAAACTCGATCTAATCTACAGGACAATATCTTAGCCAAGATTTTAAAAATCTATGTTAATTAGGGATAAGGGCATATAATTAGAAATCAATAAGGGGTCCCAGCCAGGCTTGGGAAGAACCATGACAGTGGCTTCAGTAAAGGAGAGGTCAGAGGTACCTTTTTCAAAAATGTAGTTAAAGGTGTCCAGGAGAATGGGTGTCAGTTGAGTTTTAAAGGTTTTATAAAAATTAGTAGAATATCCATCCAGGCCAGGGGATTTGTCTAGGGCTTGTAAGTCAATTGCATAAGAGATCTCCTCCAAAGTCAAGGGAGCCTGTAGCATAGCAACTTGTGCTTCTGCCAGTTGGGGGAGAGTTATGGCCTGAAGAAAATTGTTAAGGAGCTCAGCTTCGAATGGGAGGGAAGGTGGAGCATACAACTGCATGTAAAAATCTTTAAATGTGTCAACGATATCCCTTGGGGATGTGGGAAGCTGGCCAGAATCAGTACAAATGGAAGGTACTATCCTGTCCATGGCTTATGCACATAGACGCATGGCTAGTAATGTCCCGACTTTTTCTCCTTAGCCAAAATATTTAACTTTGGAATATAATTGTAGATATTCCACCTTCTCTCCCAATAAAGAATTGTACAGAAATCTGAGGTTTCAAGTTGATCCCATTTCAAGAGAGGAGAAGTTGGTAGGACATGACTTTCCAGGGAACGTATACGCTCTAGTAGGGTGGAGAGAGCAGCCGAAGTCTGCTTCTTCTGCTTATTAGCAATACAGATTATTTCACCCCGTAGAGCGCATTTCAAAGCACCCCATAGAATATCAGTCTTAGCCATGGATAGAGCGTTATTTCCCTGGAAATCAACAATAAAAGATTGAAGGGATTTTGTAATGTCATCTTGTTTAAGTAATTGGTTATTAAGCCTCCAAACCTTGTCCTTGTTTAGTGTGGGGGTGAAATTAACTTGTATATGGGCAGGGTGGTGGTTGGACACAACTTTTGCTGAATAATTTTATTTAGCTTTTGTTGACCGGGTAAGTGCACTAGACAAATCCTGCCTGTTTTCAGGCACGACCCGGGAGAGGGGGATACAGATGAATGCTAACTGACCTTGAACCAGATTAAGCTGTTGGTGGTATTTTTAGTGAATGGGGGAAATTTGGCCAGGACACTGGGGAAGTTCCCCTACTCTTTTCGATAAGTGCCATGGGATCTTTAACATCCATCTGAACTACCACCAATCCAGGCAGATGGGACCTCGGTTTAACGTCTCATCCGAAAGACAGCACCTCAGAAGTGCAGCACCCCTCTCATGCTGCACTACAGTGTCAGTACTGGGATATTAACCCAAGTGCCAGATGTGGGAACTGAATCCACAGCCCTCCGATCTCCCGGCCTCAGAGGCGATTGTGCTACCTACTGAGCCACTGACACTGCAAATAATGACACGCTAGTACTCCAGGGAGATAATGTATACCAAGCAAGAAGTAATCCAACCTTGAAAAGGAATTATGTGAGAGGGAATGGAATGAGTATTCCCTACAATTTGGATTTAGAATTCTCTAAGGATCATCAAGGCCCAGGGAGTCCATCAATTCACGAAGGGCCAACTGTCCCGGTGATAAGGCCTGCCAGACCTTACCAGACCTATCGAGAACGTTACATAATACAGTATTCCAACCCCCCAAGGAGAATAGGCAGGGAGGCCCAGGAGACTAGAAGGGACATTAAAGAAGTGAAACAGTATGGGTTATCAATAGTGGGACCATATATGGAGCTCAGTATCATTTCGAAATGACTGAGTAATACCCAGATGAGAATGTAACAGCTGTCAGGGTCTGTCACTTCTTGGAGTAGATGGAGGGGACTCTCCAGGATACAAGAATGGCAGCCCCCTTCTTACGTGAGTCATAGTCTGCACCAAAGACTTGCCCCACCCAAGATCTCCTGAGAAGGAGAACTTGGGATGGGGGTAGGTGGGTCTCCTGTAGAAAGGCCACTTCAGCTTGAAGTTTGTGCAGATGAAGGAAAATGTTTTCCCTTTTGGTAGGGGATTGGGCACCTTTTATATTCCAGGTACAAAAATTATACCCCTCCTTGATCAAAATACCAGTCAGGGACAATCACAAGGCCATCAATATGTAGGGGTATACAAAAGGAACCAGTTAACTGGAAAACCATACCTCCAGTGAATATCCCTGGCCCTCACCCACCCTCCCATTCCCTGACCCAACAACTGTATCAAGAGAAACCTCCCAGTCCCCCGCCCTCCCCCAGAAAAGACCCCAAAACAAAGATTTCCAAACCCTACACCAGTTAGAAAACCAAAATTTTGACCTGGTAATGAAGTGTGGACTGCTGAGTAATGTAGCAGGTTCATATAAACAGAGTATAAAACTACAAAGTCTCAAAATTACCCCAAGCAAATCAGCAGTCCCCCCATCCCAAATAATGGTTCATGACATCCTCTGAATAGGCAGCAAATACTCTTAACCAACCCCCTCACCTGCCCAACCTGTAAATCTAATAACAACTAGTAATTAAAAGTAAACACACAAATGCTGAACTATAAGGGTGAACATAATCAAACATTGATGAAGCTTAAACATGTCTAGTGAACAGATCCAATATATAGATTATGCCCCCAGAGATGAATAAACAACGGGGGATTAAGTGTCAATAACCAGAACCATAGAACATCAAACTGGGTTCAGTCACTGGGTACAGAATTTCAAAGATCTAGTGCTGTAAATGTGGAGAAGGAGGACTCCTGACATGGCATCCATCTGGATTTGTCATAGGAACAGGTAAGGGCTGAAATTGTAAACATTAGGAACTGTGGACAATGCACCCTTTAAAATGGTCCAGGGAGGATTGAGTTATCCTGTTGACAGAGTTCTTGGGTGACACTGTAAGGTGTTGACATATTAGGGAAGATAAATCCTAGCAAGAGTGCACTGAACAAATATCTCCTTGGCAGCCAAACAGTCTAAGAAATGTTGAGACAAAAAGGTAAGGGATTATAATGAATTAAAATGGAAGATTCTAACTTACATCTGTTCGAGCAGCTATCCATTTTACAGAGATTACAGATGTCTTACTGATTAGCTGCAAGGAAAGCATAAAGTCCTTCCAACAATAGTCTGTAAGACCGGCTGAATCAGTAGACATAGATCCAAAACCTGGCAGAGTCAGCCAAGCTTGAATAAGTCTGGGAGCAAGCATTGAAGGTCCTTGGTGGCGTGATTACTGGATTCATAGGAGTGCCACTGATCCTGAATCTTCACCTGTAACTTGGCAGGATATAGCATTCAAAATTGGATACCTGCAGGGATAAGCTTAGTTACAGTCAGATAGGAGGCTCTCTTTTGTCGTACCAAAGTGGGTAAATCCTGGGTGATTCTTAATTTATTTCCCTCCCAGGACAGCGAATATATATCCCTCAGTTTGCTCAAAATGTGCTGCTTGTCCAAAAAGTTCAGCAGCTTGAGTATGAAAGGCCATCATGGTGATCCCAGAGATGGTTTGGGGTGTAAGGCCCTGTGTGCTTGCTCCACTATGTAAGTGGTTCCGTTAGGCGATGGATCTGCCAATTTCTCAAGGAGGTGTTGAATAAAAGTCACTGGAGTTGAGCTCTTTGCCTCCTCAGGGAGCCCGAGGATGACTAGATTGTTTTGGCAACTCCATCCTTCCATATTCCTTGAGTTTAAGTTCTGTCTTGTGTAACCGCTGATGGAGAGTGATGAGCTTGGGGTTTGTTTTGGTGTGCCATGATTCCAGGGATGTCATTCAACTTTCAACTTCTCCAACTCTCCGAGAAGTAACCACAAGGTCCCATCTTAAGGAAGCTAGCTCTGTGGTAAGCTATGTCAAAGCATCTTTTACAGGTTGCAGTTTGAGAAGAAACTGCTTCTCAGTCTAAAGAGATGCAACTGATTTAGCAGTAGAAGACTGGCTGGTTTTAGTAGACTGGTTCTTGGCTTTATTGGAGGCCTTGTCGGGGGCTTAGGAAGGCATGTGGTGCGGGAGCTCCTGTCTTATTTATGCTTCCATGGTGCAGACACAAATGCTCAAGCTGCACAGTAGCAGTAGCCTGGAGTTGCAGAGATGTATTAATTTGCAGGTATGACCAGAGAAATTATTTTAGTCCAGCAAGATCTGTGATTTTGTAATCAACGAGCAGGAAAGGTGCAGGAGAGCTACCTCTTTCAGCTAGGCATCACATGACTCCGTTCTGTAACAATTTCAACACTTTATTTAAACTGACATGTCAAAGATGGCCTGCTATCATTCAAACTTGACTTTACAAAAATATCTCAACCTGTTACTTCAATAACTATCAAGCACAATATTTCTTTTTTTTTTTTTTATCTCCAGGCCAAAAAGGACATAGGGCAGCATTTCAAAGCTGAAGCAAAGTGCAGGTCAAAGTCTGCTACTGTTAAGCAATATAGCCTGGCGTGTGCAGAGTAGTATCATGGAACAGCTGCAGAGCAGATCCAAAAACACAGTTTGGGGTGCAGTAACAAAATGACACATGTCATTGAAGAGAGCTGCTGATAAAGCCACCTTGAAAATTTGGGGTCAATCAAACTTTAAATGGTCATGTTATGACCAAAATTAAAAATAAGAAAGTTGTTTTCATGACTCGGTAAATGCAATTTTATTGTGAAAAACCCTTATGAATAGAATTAGAAAAAAAAACTGCACGTGAGAAAATGGTGTTTTAAAATGTTAATAATTTAAAAATGAAAAAAATCTTCCAATGAATCCACCTATTAAAGGCATCTCCTTGGGTGAAACGCTAACAAACTGGAAAGTTTCAAGTTTTAAATGTCCCATTTTTGAGCTACAGGTGAGTGAAAAAGGTCTTAATTTGGCATGTTGTATGTATATTCTGGCTTTTACAGCTTTGATAGCACTGAACCACTGTTACCAAATTGGTAGGATATGGAGATCCTGGGCCTCAGAACATGCATATGGAATTTCAGGCTATGCCATCCAAAAATTGCCAAGGTATTAAGGTGCAAAAATATGGGTATAACATAGAAATGCATTTGTAACCCTAACTATAGGGGCACTACCATGCACCTATAATATATACTGCACTACCATAGCTAGGGTTGAGTAGACAATTCTGTGTTAAAATTCTATTTCCAGATGATTATAACTTGGCCATTGTGAGAACCTGGGACCAAACATTTGGCATGCACACTCTTAGTGGCAGGATCTCCAGACCTACCAAATAGGAAAAAAATTGGTTTGGTAGTTTGGGAGTGCTTCAGATATACATAAAAAATATCCATTTTAAGACCTTTTTTGTTCATGAGTAAACTAAAAAAAATCTAGAACCTGAAACTTTCAGATTCATGAGAGTTTGGGCCAGAACAGGGCCTTTTTGTGGATTGAGAAAAAAGTACTTTTTTTCATTCAATCAGTCAGTCACTCTTTATTTGTATAGCACTTTTCAATATCAAGGTGCTGCACACATTGTAACAACAAATGTAAAAACAGAGAGCAATATAATTATTTAGCAATCATTCAGTCTGGGAAGGCAAATGAAAATAAATACATTTTTAACATAAGTTTAAAATTACTGATGTTCAGGCATTCTCTTAACCAACGAGGTAGAGAATTCCACAGAGTTGGTGCTACAAATGAAAATACATGAGCTCCAGATGTTTTAAGAAGAACCCTGGGAATCTCTAGCAATCCCTCATTGGGGGATCGGAGAGGATGATTTGGGGTGTAAGGAGTCAGGAGATCTTTCAGGTAGTCGGGTCCCTGTTCATGTAGGGCTTTAAAGGTAAGTAAGCAAGCCTACCTTATAGGTGATCCACCACTGAACCGGCAGCCAGTGCAGTCCACGCAGCACAGGCGTTATGTGACTGGACCTGGAGGTACCTGTCAACAGTCTGGCTGCAGCGTTCTGCACCAACTGCATGCAGCGGATATCAACCCCGGACAGCCCTAGGTAGAGGGCATTACAGTAGTCAAGACGGGTGGTGATGAAGACATGAACCAATGTTGGAAAGTCACCTGGCATAACCAGGTGTTTCACACGGGTGATATTCCTCAGATTGTAAAATGAGGAATTGACCACAGCTGACACCTGAGATTTCAGGGTCAAGCTGTCATCAAAAATAATGCCCAGGTTCCGCACCTGATCTGAGGTCGTGAGCTGGATGCCATCAAGCCACAGGCCAGACACTTGCCCAACCCCCAAACCCACCCCTAGGCAACCCAGGTCGACAACCAACACCTCAGTCTTATCTGGATTCAGTCTCAACTAACTAGAGCCCATCCAGTCATTGATCTCAGAAAGGCAGTTAATTAGCACAGAGATAGCATCAACCTGTCCGGGCACAAAGGACATATACAGTTGAGTATCATCTGCATAGCAGTGAATACTCAAGCTGTAACGCCTGATGATATCTCCCAATGGTAGCATTTGCACTGCAAACAGCATGGGCGCCAATATGGAGCCCTGCGGCACCCCACAGGACAAAGGGAGGGCATCAGAGGAACAAATTCCAGTGACCACCCTCTGAGATCTACCTGCGAGGAAAGATTGAAACCAAATGAGGACTGCACCCGACAATCCACAAAGGAACCGCAGGGTCTCCAAAAGCACTCCATGGTCCACAGTGTCCACATCCAACAGAAGCACCTCAACTGCAAAGGGTAGTTGGTCGAGGAGGTTGGCAGGTGGTTAGGAGGGGCAAATAGGGTGCACCATCACTCGGTACTCTCCAACATATCACCTCCACAAACCATATAAAAACTATAAACAGGTATCTGCCTCCATCTCTGAAATCAAACAAAGGGGCAGAGGACACTGCAGAGCAGGACACTGCAGTACAGGAGCTAGCACAACAAAACTTGCCCAAAACAGGAACCAAAACAAAAAAAAGCAAAAAGGAAATCCAAAAAACTTCTGATCGTAGGAGACTCCATGATTTGGTGAGTTGATACCTATATCCTGCCAGGGGTAATGGTCAGATGTCTCCCAGGTACATCAGCGTAGAGAGACGCTGACTGCATTGCTAAAATTGTTCAGGAAGCAGGAGAAAACATTGATGTCCTGTACACATAGAGACTAACGATCTCACCAGCTGGTCAGTTGTGGAGATCAAGGAACACCTCACCAGACTGGGCGGCAAACTATCATCTATTTCATCTAGCATCTCCTTCTCTGAGATCCTGCCAATCTGCGAGAGGGGGGCAGATGGACGGAAGGTCAGAGAAGGGGAGATAAGGGAACTAAACATGTGGCTCAAGGGCTGGTGCCAGGAAAAGGACACAAAATTGTAGGAACTGGCAACAGTTTTGGGAGCTTAAAAGTTCTTTAAATTTGATGGACTGCATCTGACTAAGGAGGAGACAGTGCATTGGGCAGACGTTTGATGTCTTTGCAGTATATTTAAACTAGCAAATGGGGAGAGGGGTGCAGCACCCCATACATCGAAAGGGAAGAACACCCCTCCCCCTCAGCTAGTGGTCAAACAGGAGTTCAGCATGTTTGTGGTTCATTTGCATCACCAGGTAAGAAAAAATGTCCGGCTACCCATATGATGCACAGAGGGAATGCCAGACCTTGCCCAACAACTAATACAATGAAATCTGGCCAATGGAAAATCATGTACACAAATGCTCGCAGTCTGGGAAACAAGATCCCAGACCTGCAGGCAATAATGGCAGAGGCTAAACTGGACATAGTAGCCATTAGCGAGACACGGTTTACCAGTAACCACACTTGGGAGACTTCAGTACCTGGCTATGTACTGTTCAGAAGAGATTGAGGTGCACAAAGTGGGGGGGGGTAGAGTGGCCATTTATGTCAATGAAAATATCACAGCTACAGAAATTCAGAATACACATAAGGAGCCAGAAGAACTGTGGGTCACCCTGGAAACAGGAAATGGGACAGCCATATGAACTGGGGTTGTGTATAGGCCTCCAGACCAAGGGGAGGACATAGACACATTACTGTTAGAAGATGTACAAAACATGACAGCTAAAGGGAAGGTTCTGATAATGGAGACTTCAACATGCCAGATACAGATTGGTCAATACCAGCAGGAACATCTGCCAGAACTAGACACATGGTGGATTCCCTGCAGGGGGAGGCACTCAAACAACTGGTACAACAGCCCACAAGAGACAGGGCTATCCTAGATCTAGTACTGACTAACAGGGAAAGGATCACAGATCTCCAGGTAGAAGGTCACCTGGGGGCCAGCAACCATCACATGGTGTGGTTCAATTTGGCCACTAGAACTAAATTTTTCCATTCCAAGGCAAAAATATGGGACTTCAGAGGAGCTGACTTTGATAAGATGGCCAACAGAGTTAAACTAGCCCTGGCAAAAAGAAATACAGGTGAGGGGGTACAGGCAAAGTGGGCAAGCATTAAAGATGCAATACTTGAAGCAACATTCCATTGTGTTAGAGAGAAAAGAAAGTGCAAAAGAAGAAGGAAACCACTTTGGTTCTCAAAAACAGTAGCAGAAAAGATCAGAGCCAAAAGGCTGGCCTTCAGGAAATATAAGGAAATGCAGCAGGATGAAGATAGGGAGGCATACCAAACTTCCCTAAGAGAAGCAGGGAAGGCAGTAAGGCAGGCAAAGGCCCAAACTGAGGAAACACTAGCACAAACAGTAAAAGAAGGTCACAAGACTTTCTATAGATACATTAGTGAAAGGAGAAAGTCCAGAGGGGGTATTGCTAAGATCAAAGGGGATAAGGGGGCGTGTGAGGAGGAGGAGGACCATGTAAAAGTATCTATCTTAAATAGATACTTCTGCTCAATATTTACTGAAGAGAAGGTAGGGCAGGGCCGACAGCTCAGCACCATGGACACAGGGGGGAGGGAGGTGTGCACTAGTCCCTTCACAAAAGAAAGGGTCCTACAAGAGCTTGATAAGTTCAGGGTGGACAAGGCAATGGGACCTGATGGCATACATCCCAGGATGCTGAAGGAGCTAATGGTGGAACTAGCAGAGCTATTATCAGAACTGTTTAGTGAGTCTCTGAACACAGGAGAGGTCCCAGAAAACTGGAGAAGAGCTCATGTGATCCTGCTCCACAAGACTGGTAGCAGGGAGGAGGCAGGGAACTACAGACCAGTTAGTCTTACCTCAGTAGTGGGCAAGATTATGGAGGCACTCCTTAAGGAAAGGATAGTGCAACACCTGGAATCACAGGCACACAGGATCCAAGACAGCATGGGTTTACAAAGGAAGGTCCTGTCAAACTGATCTCATAGATTTTGGACTGGCAACCAGAGTGGTGGACCATGGGGGAGTTAGTTGATGTCACCTACCTGACTTCAGCAAAGCTTTGGCACAGTTCCACATCAAGATTGATTAATAAGTCAGGTAGGCCTGGGCTGAAGTTGGTCAACTGGGTGGCAAACTGGTTGACCGCAGAAAAACAGAGAGTGGTGGTAAACGGTATGCTGTCAGAAGAGATGCAAGTCACAAGTGGGGTACCTCAGAGATATGTTCTGGCCAGTCCTCTTCAATATCTTCATCAGTGACATTGCAGAAGGACTGGAGTGTAAGGTTTGTCTGTTTGCAGATGACACCAAGATCTGCAACAGAGTAGATGATCCCGATGGGGTGGGCAGAATGAGAAGAGATCTGGATAAACTAGCAAAATGGTTGGAAGAGTGGCAACTGGAGTTTAATGCAAAGAAGTGCAAGATCATGCACATAGGGGAAAGAAACTCTGGAGCCACCTATAGGCTGGGTGGGGAGTTGCTGGCAGTCACAAGGGAAGAAAGAGACTTGGGTATCGTCATCACCGATAACCTGAAATCATCCAAGCAGACCTGTAAAGCAGTAGGTAAGGCTAGAGGGATGTTGGGGTGTATTAGTAGGGGTATCACAAGTCAGAAGAGAGAGGTAATAACCTCTTTACAAGACACTGGTTAGACCTCATCTAGAGTACTGCATGCAGTTCTAGCTACACTTTCACAAGGACATTAACCAAATTGAGGCAGTCCAGAGAAGGCAACCAAAATGGTACAGAGGCTGCATCAGCAAACATATGAGGACAGATTAACTGAGCTCAATATGTATACCCTAGAGCAAAGGAGGAAGAGAGGTGATATAATCAAAACGTTCAAACACCTTAAGGGCATTAACAAGGTGAAAGAGTCTAACAAGTTTCAATATAAGAAAGATAGCAGGACAAGAGGACACAGCATGAGATTAGAGGGAGGCAGATTAAGGGGTAATGTGAGGAAGTTCTTTTTCACAGAAAGGGTGGTGAATGCATGGGACGGCCTACCTCAGGAAGTGGTGGATATGAATACAGTGCAGGGTTTCAAACAGGCATGGGATAGGCATAAGGGAGCAATACAGATGAGTATGAATAGATAGGCCATTGACAGAGCAAAGGTTGTTGGCACATTCATAAGGCAGAAAAAGAAATGGGCAGACTGGATGGGCCTTGCGGTCCTTATCTGCCATCAACTTCTATGTGTCTATGTGTCAAAAGCTGCTGAGAGATCAAGAAGTACCAAGTTGGTACGAGCCTTTTGATCTCTCACCATTAGGAGGTGATTTAGTACCCGAACAAGGGCAGTCTCCGTGCTATGCCTTTTCCTAAAACCAGACTGAAGAGCTTCATAGACATTGTTAGTTACAATGTGATCATCCAGCTGCAATGCAAGCACCTTCTCAATAATCTTCCCCACAAAGGGAAGGATTGAGACAGGTCGGTAGTTAGCTGGATCGACAGGATCCAAGGAAGGTTTCTTAAGGAGTGGTCAGATGACTGCCTCCTTTAAGCGGTCCAGAAAGATCCCCTCCTCCAAGGATCTCCATACAATTTCAGCTAGGATCGGGCAGATAACATATACACACCCCACTAAAAGGGGGGTAGGGCCTAGATCCAAACTACAACAGGTTGGGTGCAAAGTCTGGACAATCTTCACAAAGTCCATGAATTCCAGTCGGCTGAAATCTGTCCAGATAAACAGAGTGCTCACCACCTCCCGTCAGCCTCCGTAACCTCTCATAGAAGGCTGGGCTGCCGATGCTGGCAACCTTATCTGTGAAGAAGAGCCAAGCAAGCTCGTCACACTTATTCTGTGAAAAAGCTCTTCTGGACTGAAGACAGATTGGATTGCACAATCTGTCAACGGTTCGGAAGAGTTGAGTCAGTCGATTCTGTGCAGCAGAAATCTCCCTGGAAAGGAACTCTGCCTTCTTACGGGTGATTTCTGATTGATAGCCATTATAATGTACAACCAATCTAAGCCTGTCAGCATCCAGGCCAGATTTCTGCCATACTCTCTCCAACCTTCGACCAACTCACCTCAACTTCTTCAAGGACCCATCCTACCAAGGGGACCTTGGGCGAAGAGTGAGTGGCCGAACATGAACAGGAGCAATCAAGTCCAGGACATCTCCCACTGCCTTATTATAGGCTAGTACAAGGTTCCCTGGACTTGTGCTTTTACCCATCAATCCTGATAGGTCCAGAACAGCCGATAGACCATCTGGGGTAACTGCCCTTAAAGGGTGGTACTGAACCATCTCCGAAGGGGTAGGTCCAATCGGGGGGGGGCCCCAAAACTGAACCCTATGATGTGATAGTCAGACAAACTGACTGGTTCCACCCCCAAGTTAGAGATCTCCATCCCCAGGAGAAACAGCAGGTCCAGTGAGTGACCTCTTATATGGGTAGAGGAGGTAACCACCTGTGTGAGGCTTAGCATTGTCATAAGCTGGAGAAGATTTTGACCAAATCGTGAGAGTTCATCATCGACCCAGGCATTGAAGTCCCCAGAAATATCCATCCGCGAGACTCCAACACCATATCAATGACGAAGTCCACAATCTCCTGCAGGAATAAAGCCCCATCACCTGGTGGACGGTAAATGAGGAGTATTCTGCAACCTACACCCTCTCCCATGATACACTCAAAGGATCTGCCGGTTCCCCACTGGAACATCCACAAGGCCCAGTTCGGTCTTAAAAAAGATGGCTACACCCCCAACCCTTCAATCCAACCTCGGGCGATGAATCACTGAGAACCCAGCTGGCACTGTATAAACCAATACTGGGCCTGCATTTTCATCCAGTCAGGTCTCTGTGACACAAGCCAGGTCCACCGTGTCAACAAGATCAGCTATAATAGCCATCTTGTTTTTGATAGACCTGGCATTGCATAACACCACCCAGGTCGGATGAAATACTGGGGAAGAGCTCGACCCCTGACCAGTGTTAATTACTGGGCCCTTGGGTATAGAAACAAGACAGGGAATACCCCTGTCCTGGTGCCAGTTCACCCCAGGGCGTCACCTGGTCCTTACCACCCCAATCTGTCCTCTCTTTCCATTCCCCCACCATGCCCAGATCTCACCCCTTTCTTGCGCCTCCTAGCAATCCCCAAAGATTGACAGCATCTATAGATCACAACTGGCAAATAGGGGCAGTCAAAGGGGCATAATTACCTGAGCCTGGTGGGGTAATACTGCCTGACCATCATTTGACCTTCTCAACACATTCTTAAAATAATAAATAATACACAAATTTAACTTAATCCCACCCAACCTACTAAATATAAAATACAAATTATAAACAATAAACAAACCTAAAAATAAATTACACTATCCAAAAATATACACAAACTGCATGAACATAAATTACAAGCTTAATTACACTGCACATACTTCAGATATTAAAAATGAATAACATACAAATTCAATAACTTATAATAGAATGAAACAATAAAATTAAAAAATAATATAAAAACCCCTTCCCAAAACACATTAGTATTTCAGTCCAAAACACAAAGTCTTCAGATGAGGGAGATCAGTCTGAATAGTCAATACCGGTCCAGTGAAAAAAGATAAATTAAGATCATTATAGGGCAAGTACTTTTATTATTTATAGGGCAAGGGGTCACACGTGGAGGTTAATGGGGGGTGATTATAAAGGAATCGAGGAAGCATTATTTTACAGAAAGAGTGGCTGAGTCATGGAATGGTTTGCCGACAGAGGTGGTGGGTGCCAAAACCATAAATGAATTCAAACATGGCTGGGATAGTGTCAAGTGGATAGTAGATTCTCAAGTGGGGGTGGCTGAAACATGGGTAACTAAAGGGGGGGAAAGACTTCACAGAGACAATGGATTCTGGGGTAAGATAGGGTAATATGGGCAGATGTAACAGTCCATCAGACGTTTTCTGCCATTATTATCTAAGATTCTATTTTTTAAATATTAATGTTTTAAGTTTTGTTGCTGGTGCATATACAGTAACATGATCTGCCAAATAGAAAGCAATAGTTTTTCACCCACACCATGCAAACAAAAAAACAATGTGATTGGCTTTGACATGGATACTGTGCACACAGTAGCTACAACTAAAAAATTACATTTTTGTTTGTTACTATAGGTGCAACAGAAAATCTATCTGTTCATATAGAAAAAACTGGTGCACTGTAAGGTAATCTTGAGTGGCCCTTCACTTAATACCCCCCCTTTCTGACACCAGGATCCCAACTCCAGGTGGGGTTTACACGTGGGCTAGGTGTGAGAGGGGGTTGCCAAATAACATTATATACTTTAAAAATTTTACAAAGAAGTGGCCACCAGGTGCCCAATCCCTGTGGCTCACTAGATCCTCCTTGTGGCACTGGGTGACTTTATTGTTGCACTTGCAGTACACTAAGGCACCACAGATTGAGAGGTGGTGTGCTGGCACTGTGGTAGGTGGTGGTGTCAATCCAGTGGCAACTAACTGCTGTGCTACTGCTTGCATGTGACTGGCAATGTCCTCCTGCTATTAATGCAATTTCTTTATTTTGTTATCTTATTATGTTTTGGGAACCAAGTAAGTCCCACTACGCACCAGGCCTATTTGCAGGGGTGATCTGGGAGCACTGAGGAGGTTAAGTGACTTACACAGAGCCACACAGTAAGTAATCTGAGGTTGGGGGTGTCAAACTCGGTCTTCTTCACAGCTTGTTACTCCAAATTCTGTGCTATATTCCCAGCCCAATTTTTGATTGTCCCTGATTATCTTGATTGACCTGATAATTCTCATTATGTCCCTCATGATGTTGCTCAGCTGTATTCCAGTCATTTGTGTTATTGTCTTATTACACAACATGTTGTGTGTCATCATGGCACCACTCTCAGTTTTCTAGGTAGGTAACATGGGGTTGAGCTTTGTTCTTTGAGTCCTTCATGTGTCCTCTTGTATTACCGCATTAGCAGCACATTATTTTTTGCAAACCATCTTTTGCTCCCATCACCTAGCAAACATCCATTCCACGGGCATGGCTCTGTGCTCCATTAATAAGCACCAAGTCCCAGGTACCACTAACACTGCTGTACAATGTGACTGTTGTATTGTGTTTACAGACAGCACTGAAGCTTGCAGGAACTGGAGCACCTGTGTTTTTTCCAGAGTTCTTGTCATGTGTGCTCCAAACTATCTTCCCAGTTTACCTGTCACTGGCGTACGTCCACAGTCAATCACTAAATACTCTGTATAAAGGGCATAACCATCTCTATAGCCTGGAGAGAGATGTATTTTGTATAACTTTGAAACTGGAAACTGGCACCATCCTTACGTGCTGATATGCCTGCCATGTTTCATGACAGGGTTCCACAGGTAGCCCGTGCATCATAAGAAAAATTGATTTTGTGTGGAAAGTTTCTTTCTCTTTGTGTGCTATTATACTGATCATTTGCCTTATTGATCTAAATTTCTTCTTTTGTGTTAGAAGGTGCTAGTCAAACAAAAGATGGTGAGGGAGCACCAGTTGCTTGTGGTGGGCCATGTGAGACAGGAGAAGTTGATGATGTTGGTGTAGCACCAGTTGTAAATATTGATCCTTCTCCATAACCTGGATCTGGTATGAGATTATCTTTTTTTATATACATTAATGTCTTCTGAAATCTCTTAATTTCAGTTGCGAATGACATAGACTTTTTAGTTATTCTGTTTAACCCAATTCCACACTTAACAAATTGAATTAAATTAAATAAGAGAGTGCTAAGAGCAGTGAGGAGTCAGGAGGTTGCTCAGATAGCTAGCACCCAGCCTGTATAGGGCTTTGTAGGTGAGACCCACCTTGAAGGTGATTCTCCACCTCACCAGGAGCCAGTACAGATCATGCAGGACCGGGGTCACATGACGGGACCTCAGAAGGCCCATCATCAACCTGGCTGCTGCATTCTCCACTAGCTGCAGGTGATGCAGAACCCCTCCACTCACCCAGAGGTAGAGAGTGTTGCAGTAGTCAAGTCTGGATGTCACAAATGCATGCACCAGTGAGGGCAGGTCATCCTTAGGGATTAAGACTTTAGTTAATTCTTCAAGTGGTAAAAACCACTACAGAAGACAGATGACACCTGAGTCTCAAGTGTCAATCTGTCATCAAGGATAATGCCCAGATGTTTCTCCTTGGTAGAGGCTGCAAGTGGGCAGGACCCAGCATCAAGCCAGTTCCTGCTCCAGCAGTCTCCACCTCCCATCAACAACCAGGCTCTATCACCACTACCTCAGTTTTGTCCAAGTTGAGCCTAAGCCACTTAGAGAACATCCAGTCCTGAATCTCGGCCAGACATGCATTCAGTACATTCACAGCATCATGAGACCTGGGTGAAAAAGACTACAGCTGGGTATCATCTGCATAGCAGTGAAAATCCATGCTGTAATGTCTGATGATCTCTCCCAGGGGTGGCATGTACACTGTGAACAACATGGGCAAGAGGACTGAGCCCTGGGGAACTTTGCATGGTAGGATCTTAAGGAGGGAGGAGGAACTCCCCATCACCACCCTCTACATCCTACCTGTGAGGAAGGAGTCAAACCAGCTGATGACAGTGCTGGTGAGACTACAGAGCTCACTTAGGTGAGTATGGCTCCATCAGCAAGCCAGAGTGGTGGCACTGAATGGGGAGTGAAGACAGATACCTGTGTGACAAAAGTTATAAATGATGTCTTGCTTTGCACAGGTCCCACAGGGCTTGTGTAAAGAAAGTTATAAATGATACCTTGCTTCACGTGAACAAAATTATATGTGATGTCATCCACCTTCTCATAGGGCCCACAAGGTCCTTCACAAAAAAAGTTATATGAAGCAGGAGATCAAGATCATTCATAATTTTCTTTGTGCAGGTGATCAATCACTGCTTTCTTCTCACAGTCAATGCATGCCCCAGGCGTGTAGCTTGTTCTTGGGTTATAAGAGTAGAGGCTTGGGGGGGGGGGGCATTAGGGTTGAAAACCCTGAGGAACACCACACCACCAATTTGCTAAGACTCCAGAGACTCCAACCTCTATTTTTTTCATTTCCTTCCTTTGTCCGCTTTTCATTTTTCAACCTTAATGTCTGCATTAACATTTTTTGTAGCAAATATAAACAAGCATGATAGCCTAAACGATATGCACCATACATATAGGGCTAGATTTTCAAATGACATGGGAACTAAATCCCATGCTACAGCCCCAGCCACAGGATAAAATCTCAGCACCTGCAGTAATTTGTATTTTCAGCTGGCGCAGCTGCAGGGGATGTTATGCATGGTTCCACCAGGCATAACTTTTCCCAGCTGCATCAAAAAATAAGCTGGCTGCAGCCGTCACTGTAGTCCCAAACTGGCTCCACTTTTGAAAATACCGCAGCTGCAGGAAAAACTGTGGCTCCGCAAGTGGTGACCCACTTGTACCACTTTTGTTCTGCAGCTGTGGGATTTTCAAGGTCTTTGTAAATCTAGCCCATAACTTCTTAAAACAGGCACATCCAACCTGTTAGGAGGTACTAAACTTCCATTACTAGTAAAAAATGTTGATGCACTAAACAACACACAGCAACAATAATTTCTAAATGTATGGTATAGATGGTACACACCATAGTAGATACTATAATATAATTGCTATTATAGATTAACCAACAGGGTATCATGTTATATGAGTGAGTATTATTCAGCATGTCAATATGAGCGACTCAATAATAAAGCTCACACTCAGAGCGAGTGGTGAAAAACATCGATATATCCTGTAGAGCGAGTACAGCGGGGAGCTACACTCACTACTATAGGATATAGGATGTTGTGTGGACAACCACTAACAAGCTGGCCATTTAGTGTAGTGGTGTAAGCCACCACTTGCGATGCCAGCAGACTCAGATTCAGGCCTTGTTTCAGGGGAAATCATTTTTTGCTTTTTAAAAAAAAAGTAACTTTTCTCTGGGTCTGCACCCCCCTTGAGTTGATTATTTTAAGCTTGGGAGGTGTTGGGGGCATAGCCCCCCGCATAAAAGTACTTATTTTAGTTGTTGTTTTGTTTGAATGTAGCGGCTGTTACTATTTGTGACAGTGGTTGCAATTTCAGTTGTCCTTTTGATGACGGGCTCTTTTTTATTCAGACTATGTGATCGGCGGTCTTTCAGACTCACCCTTATTACATAAAACCATCAAAAAGATATCACTTAATATTGAAAGATAAATTTTATATTGTGCACGAGGGCAGCTATCTAAAATGTTTTAACTTCATACTGTGGGACATAGATCCTTGGGGAAAATGTCAGATATTATATTATAAACTGAAAAAATAGCCATTTAAACTGTTAACAGTGAGCTCTTTCAGAGGCATTACATGAGTCCCAGATAGCTGCACAGCAGTTTGTAAGGTAATGTTGTCAGTTTCTGGTGGCCACTAAAATAAAACATACAGAATTATTGCCATGTCATAAAACACACAAGAAATCTGCAGAACCTAAAGTTAATAAGCAGATACATGTTGCCCTACTTCTCAAAGAAATGCGTATTCTAAACAAACATGCCACAGAGTGCCTACAGTATGTTCAACATGACTGCTTAAAGCATGTCAGTTCAAAAGATTCATTAAATCCTGGGCAATTACAGGCAATTGCTTCATCAGTCGAGATTGCTTTCAGTTTACTGTTCAAAGCCACCAGATTACACCCCCTTGTGATCCCAAACTAACCTTCTCTATGCCCATAAATGAAAGAACAGGATTCTGTTCATTTTTACCCGATACGTGTTTACCAGTTGCATAGTCCTGACCTCTTCTTTGTTTGGCCCTATTGTATTCTACCATGCTAACTGAACACTTTCTGTATGCCCTTCTTACTGTATATAAAATATTCCTCAAGAGCACAAAAAAGTGTAAATGACACCCAACATATCATAAGTTCTCAGGTAATTTACATTCGAAAGCCTCCTACATACAGAACATACCAATACCCCTTAGTGAGAAAGACCACCAACTCTGTGTTTTAGTTGCTTCTGTCACATAGAACACAGTGGAGAAAACTGTATCCTTTACATGCCCTACAAACACTATTCCTGGGTGCTGTGGCAGCAGATCTTATCATTTTTTTTCCATTTGAAGGATGTTCTAGTTTCAAGCCACTTCCTCACTGACTTGGTATGCCCTTTTGTTATACTGTAGGTTGTGATAAAACAGCATGGCATGTTATTATCCTTTGCAGGGTCCTTTTCAGTTGTACTCACAAAACCATGGAAGAGGCACTGTCTATGAAATGCTGCCACAGAGTTTACAGCTGCATCCATTGTACTGCAGCTATATCATCTTTGCAGGAAACACGTAACCTGCTCGTTCTGCCTTTTCTAAAAGAGTTTAGCATCAATGCACTTCTTGTGCAGACTCATTAGTTGCCTCTTAGGTATACTTCTAGTCTAAGCAGTAGAATGGCAACCACTAGCTAATAACAAACTGTTACGAGTGATACGTTTTTGGTATACATCCATATATAGGTCCCCATTGCTTTCTGAAAAATTCCAGGATCCACAAATGCTAGATCTTCCTTCCCTAGTGCAGCCTTGAATTTTAAGCAATCATTAGTGCTCTCAAGGAATTGCACAAATTGTAAAAAGTCTACCTCCAACTCCTCCAGAGGACCAATATATCAATGTAGTGGCACCACAAATCTAGTTTATTAAAAAATAGATTTACGGTACCACTATATACATGCTCCTCCTATCTGTCCAGACAGAGGTTCATGAAAACTGGGGGAAGTGTTACCCTGCTGCCGTTCCTCTAATCTGCAGGTAATATTTTAGTAGGATGCTGAACATATTTAGTACCATTTCAGATGTGGGGCCCTATACACAACAGCGTGGATTGCCTGCGCACTGCATATGTAAAGTATGTAGGCAACCCTAAATCCAAATGCCACAGAGTAGGGATCCAGTGGACCCCTGGCAGCATTCATAGCAGGTATGTGAGTACAGTGCACACTCAATCCCCCAGTCATCCATGCTGCTATGCACCACAGGCAGTTCCTGGGTGTGACGAGGGCATGCACACACTCCGCACAATTCACTAAGGTGCATAGTGCTGGACATTGGTGGGGCACAGGCTACAGCAGTGGGTATGGCTGCTGTAATGGGCGCACACCCCTACCAATAATACCCACCTGTACTGCCAGAACAGGGAATCCCCCGCTGTGATGCCCCAGCCCTCCTAGCCTCATGGTAGGGCTGGGGAGAAACCCTTCGGGCTCACACCTGTTTATTTACAAATCCTGGACATGCACCTGTCCAGAATCCCCTGCTCGCATGTAGCAGGGATCCACTATGGGACCTAGGATGGGCATCCAATTGAATGCCCACCTGTGCCCTAGGATCTACCCTCATGCAGCTGCACACCAGGGCAGCAGACCCTGCAGACAGGTCCAAGATGCAGGTGCAAGAACAACGGGGCACAATGTGAAGATAGAGGGGGGGCGCAGGGGCAATATGAGGAAGTATTTTTTCACAGAGATAGTGGTGGATGCACGGAATGGCCTTCCTGAGGAGGTTGTGGGGTCAAAAACAGTGGGGGAATTCAAGCATGCACAGGACAGACATAAGGCAATATTAGTGGGGGGGGTAGGAGGAAGTAGGCTGTTGGTTAACTAAGATCTGCAGCTTATCCATTAGGTAGGGAAATGGGCAGACTGGGTGGGCCTAGCAGTCGATATCTGCCATCAGAGTCTATGTTTCTATGCCCTTGCAGGTGCTTGCAGTAATGAATAGCATGTACCCTGTGTCTGTCTGCAGCTGCATAACTATGTGGGCCAGGCACATGCATATAGCATGCACCTGACTTGCCATAATGCATACCATGGATATCAAAAATGAGTTAGGAGGTAGATATCCCTCACATCTCTGACTGAGATAGTCCTACAAAGCATCCAAAACTTGCTTGTGTGGAATGCTAGTATATAAAGCCTCCACATCAAGTGTTGCAAAGATCTATTCTTTCAGCATATCAATATATTCGATAGTTATCAATCTGTGGTATATACCCCTCATAGAGGATGGCAATATCTAAACAAAAGGTCTCAGTAAAGAGTCTATATGTTGACATAATGTTTCAGTAAGTCACCTGATGCCAGTTGTAAAGTAATTGGTCAACTGGGTGAATCCTGAAGATGTCCATAGACTTTAGGTGTTACAGATATATTTGGGATCACTACTTGCTACGGTTAAAACTGTTTCTCCCTTTGTGTTATGTGACTCTGTTCGCATAATAGTTCTAGAAAATAATTTTTTTGTTTAAAATGGGGAGTCAAATTAGAAGTCAATTTTTATAGAATTTTGCATCTGCAAACTGGCATAGTATCGCTTTCTGATCTCCATCCCGGTGCATCATGACCAACTCCTAACACACACCTTTATCTGTGGGCTTTATCATGATGGACTGGCTGGATGCAACAGATATTAATGCCAACATCTCTCCCTGGCTGCAGTTCCAAAATTTTTTACAAGGGGCAGGATACTATTTAGAGATGCATGGGCTTTCTTTTAGGCATGTCAAAGAGCAGGGGCAAGGTATTCAAAAGTTAGTGGCAGCACTAATGGATTTTGTGCCTGCACTGTCTGGGTTTGCACCCCTTTTTGGGGTGGGGTCTATATTCAGAGACCACAGCAGTGTGTGCTAAATCCATTAGGGCACAGTCACTAACATAATGCTGTGTCATGCAAATGAGGGTGTCCCCTCCTGCACATGGGCACAGCAGCATTTTCAAAGGTTTGCAACAGGAGTAAATGGCACCCAAAGTGATGCTAATTACCGCCACTGAAAACCTTGTCATAACCAGGTGCTAAGACTACACTCCCACCCCACTAATGGCAGGATGGCCGCACTGCAGCCACCCACTCCTGATCACCAACACACCAGTGAGATTGCAGGCTCTGGTGTCTAGTGGCACCCCCACTCCCAATCACCCAATCAGTATTTGTTACACTTCTCTGTCTGGTTTTGAGTGGCACCTCCACCCCCCCCAATCACCTGTCCACAAATAGACACGCAAACATTGATGGTCCAGCATCTGTCCTGCCTGCACCAAGAACACCACCCAGCCACCCTCCCTTTATGGTGTGTTTGGGGAAGTGCCTGGGACCTGATACAGTGACCAGGACAGCCATCTTTTCACCACCTCAGCAGGCTGCTGTATGAGTGTACAGTGAGTGTGTGTACAGGCACCACAGCACCAGTGCCACCAGTGTGTCAACTTCTGACAGCTACAGATTATGTTATAACCATGACCCAATTGCACAAAAGGTGCAACTCATTCGCAGGTGACAGCAAAGACTACAGCAGCTCTGCAGCTGCATAATCACAGCTCAGCACCAGTATTCCATCTGATCTCCCCTTCCCATCCATTCCTATGTAACCAGCACTCAGGTTGCCACATATCCCTTAAACACACCCCAGCTAGTCTTTTCTCCCCTTTTGGCTGCCCATTCCATGCTCCGCTATACTCATCAACCCAAAGTGGTACTACTGCACCCATCATTGAACAGACTCAGACATGGCGCCCTAACAGCTTTGCCAGCAGTTTCCAGTACATTTGTTATTGCATTTACTCATCTCTTCACCAATGTACATCTAGGCATCTAAGATCACAAGAGAAGTGGGTATAATTACAGTACCTGGGAAAGAAACAATTTCAAGTGGACTGACCGGGGTGGGGTGGGGGACTACGATGCGGTTCAACAACTATTTTGTCGACTGACATCACAGAGACAGATTCATGTCGACTGCAAGTTGTGGTTGACATAAATTCAAAAGGAGACCCGGTTCCTTTTCTATCGGGGGTCTTCTCCACCTAACCCCCCATGCAGGGGGCTTTGCCCCCGCACCCACCTAACTTATAGATTATCAACTCCGAGTTGGAGTTGATTCTGGGAGGGGGTGCAGGACCAGGGGACAGAGTACCGGGGTATCGGGTGGATTATTACAGTGAATTGTCGATGTTGTCAGCATTGACATCTTCACTGTAATAGTGTTGCTGTACAGACGGCATACTACCTGGGGGTATAGGCACTGACTCCAAGCCCTGTACTTTTAAGGGGATTGATGTGGGCCAGTACCTACATCCCTAAGTAATTCCCCCCTGTAAATGTTTCTTTTCGAGGTAATTATACCCACATGTATTGCAATCATAGATCCCTAGTCACAGCGTACATTGGTGAAGGGATGAGTAAATGCAGTCATAAATGTACTGGAAGCTGCTGGCCTAGCTGTCAGGATGACAGTCTGATTCTTCTGATTATGGCTATAGTAGCAGTGCATTGGGTTGGTGGGAATAATACAGTATGGGATGGGCAACCTTAAAGGGGAGGCTTGTTGGGCTATGTGTAGGGGAATCATTGGGGGAAGGTAAGGATTATGGGTAGGGAGGATGGGAGGAGTGGGGAAGGAGGGCAGGGATATTAGCTCAAGCTGAGGACCCTGCAATATGAGCAGACTTGATAGATGAAATGGCCTTCTTCTGCTGGCTTCTTCGTATGTTCGTATGTTTGTATCTGTGGCAACCTCAGTGCTGGTTACATGGGGACTGATAGAGTGGAGGATCAGATGGAAATAGTGGTATCAAGCTCTGATTATGCAGCCGCAGTGCTGCTGTGGGCTTTGTCGTCACCTGTGAATAAGTTGTACTGTTTGTGTGACAAGGTCATGGTTACAATGTACTCTGTTGCTGTCAGAGGTTGGCACCCCAGGCACTGGTGCTGTGGTACCTGTACGTGCACTCACTGTATGTTCTTACAGTGCCTGGCTTAGGTGGAGAGAGAGAGAGAGAAGGACTGTGCTGGCCACCATAGGTGGTGCCATCACATCTCTGGACACACTGGTTAGGAGGGGTTGGGTGGTGTTCTCCGCTGGTTTGAGTCTTTTTTATTCAACAGGAGGCAGAGGGTAGTGATGGGGAATTTCTCCTCCTCCCCTGACCACCTGTTGTGCGGAGTTCCCCAGGGTTCGGTCTTGTCACCGATGTTGTTTGCCGTGTACATGCTACCCCTGGGAGAGCTCATTAGGAAGTACAGCTTGGGTTTTACTGCTATGCTGATGATACCCAGCTGTACTTTTCCTTTGCCCCTGGAACATCTTGTGCAGTAGAAGTGCTTAACAGCTGCCTTGCTGAAATCAATGACTGGATGGCCTCCCGTTGGTTGTGACTTAACCCCAGTAAGACGGAGGTACTGGTGGTGGAGTCGAACAGGGGATGTGATAGGCTGGCCTCTGGTGCAGAGACAGGACTTTGCCTTGGCTCTGTACCATTGAGGGCCTCTTCTAGGGTGTGTGATCTTGGTGTTATTCTTGACAGCGGTTTGACACTTGAATCTCAGGTGTCTTCTGTTGTACGTACTAGTTTTTATCATCTGAGGAATATCGCCAGGATAAAGCCCTTAGTTCCGCCTCTGGACCTCCCCACTCTGGTACATGCCTATGTGACACCCAGGCTTGACTACTGTAATGCACTCTATCTCGGGGTCTCTGGGGATACCCTGCGTCGACTGAAGTTGGTGCAGAATGCGGTGGTGAGGTTGTTGACAGGACAATCTAAATACTGTCACATTACCCCGGTGTTGCGTCATCTGCACTGGCTGCTGGTTAGGTGGCGGGTCCTCTTTGAGGTGGGTTTGCTCACCTTTAAGGCCCTACACAGTCTGGGCCCTGGCTACCTGAATGACCTTCTTACTCCTGCTGTCTCGGTCCATTCCTTACATTCCTCTCCTCGGGGCCTTCTTGCGATTCCCAGGATGAGGTTAAGAACTGCAGGCGACAGAGCATTTAGTGTCGCCGCTCCCGTCCTGTGGAATTCTCTTCCTTTAGTTGTTAGGGAGGCCCCGTCTGTTGAGGTTTTTAAGGCCCGACTCAAGACATTTTTATTCGATCAGGCATTCCCTGATTATGTTTTATAGTTTATATTGTCTAATTTTTTAAGGTTTATTTAAGTTTTAGAGAATGAAACAAATTGTGTAGTAAATTATGTTTTAATTGTTTGGAGTTGTATATTTTATTGATTGCTATTGTGTTGTGTTGTTTTTTATTGATTGATGTACAGTGCCCAGAGCCTCCGGGATGGGCATCTTTTTAAATACAATTTGCCTTGCCTTGCCTTCTAGGTGTGGGAAGGACAGGTGGGGAGATGCTAGACTGCCAATGTTTGCAAATCCATTTGTTGATGGGTGATCAGTGGTGGGGGGTGTCACTAGACACCAGGTAGATGTGTAACAAATATGAAATCGGTGATGGGCTGGGGGTGCCATTAGATATCAAGGAGAGGTGAAACAAATATGGAATGGTTGACTGGGTGAGTGGTCGGTTCCACTAGACATCAAGGAGCAGTGTAACACACATGGAACAGGTGATCAGTGGTGGGGAAACCATTAGACACCAGGGGGAGGTGTGATAAATACAGAAAGGGTGCTCAGGGGGGTTCTACTAGATACCAGGGATATGTGTCTAATATATAGGAAAGGTAATTGGGGGCAGTGGTGCCATTAGACACCAGAGATGATATGTCTGTTACCTACAGGATGGGTGCTAATGGGCCACCACTCACCATGAAAATGAGCCTATACTGGGCATGCAAAAGGCCCCTTTATGCCTTGCATGCCCAATGGACTCATTTGCATGATGTGACTGAATATAGCTTACATTGCTCCCAGCACTATCAGGTCCTGGGGTACAATTTTCTGTGAGCTGGATATAGCCCAGACCCATGTTGGGGCAGTTTGACTTAGTGCTGAGCTGACACAGGCCAATTTTTTTGTGCTCTTACCCCCTAGGCTCAGCTTCCAACTTTCCCCTGGTCCTGTTCACCCACCAGGACTTTCCTCGGCCAACGATCCTCCTCGGTTTGCCCCCCAGGGCAGGGCTGTTGAACAAGCACGACCCCCAGTGGAGATTTATCTAGGTACCGGCAGCTCTGAGGCTACCAGTAGTACTCCTGGCTTGCCCCCTATGGAGGGGCCGACAGGGTCAGGCCATGTTGATGGACAACTGGTTGAGGCTGCAGTTGGAGGTTGTGGTGGGTGCAATGGGACTACGGAGTGAAGCATCATTTGCAGGGCCAGTGTTTCTTGCGGTACCCGGGTTTCAGAAGGAGTCATGGTGTTCAGTGATGTAGTGCACAGAGTACGACATCCATCATGCCTCTCTAACTACTCAGCTCCATTCACCGTATCCCCCAGCTGCCACCAGGGGTCCACCATGCACCAATAGCTATCCCACCCTTCCCCTGGAAGAGGAGAGGAGAGCAGTCCCTGGGATGCTCAATCCTCCTCCTCCTGGCCAGCCCTCCAGCACCTTGGGTTGGTTTCTGAACCCAGGCCATTCATGTCGCAGATGGAAGACCAACCACTGCACCATTGGGCTGGCCCACAGGCCAATATTCAGTCAGATAGCACTGGTCTGCTATCCAACTAAATATGGCAGCCTCTGGGTTAGGCACAGGTGCAAGCGCAGTGCAAACTTTTGCACTTTGCTTTCACCCATTTTTTATATCTGGGCCCTGGTGTTTACGTCTACTAAACAGGCAACTGATTATTTTATTTATTTATGTTGCTGTATCAGTAATTACTGTCTACTTTTATAATAAAATATTTGTAAGTGCATGAAACAAGTGGATTTTCACCTTTGCTTTTCACACTGCTAGTAAAAAGAGAATTCAATAGAATTCTAGTACTGTGATACTAGAAACTGCCAACTACTTACTGTATGAGCCCAAATGTTTTTAAATAAGAAACTAAATATATTTTTCTGTTTTTTAGGAAATAGATACTTCTTTCAGCAACAAACATTGCATTTTATATGTTTGCACTATTGTAGTTAATCTGTATGAATTTATAGTTTTTAAAACAGTAATCAGCTTCTTTTCTTCTTTTCAAGTAAAATCTGGTTGTATAGAAAATGTCACCTGCTAAATTATAACAAAAGATCACAGATTATTAAAAATCACATATTTCTATTAAATGTATAATATTTGTGTGGTATAAAGTGTTATTTATCTATATAAATCTGAAAACAAGATTGCATTTTCCCATTGAAATACACTGCAAGTCTTGGCAGTAACATTTTTTTTTTGACATAATAATAATACAAGAATTCACTTGGACATCTTAACTTGGCAAAATACAATAACATGATGAAAATGTAATTAAAAAAAAAAAAAAAAGCAAACAGAATGATTACAGAGGCATCTAAATGCTCCAGAACTTCATTCTTTAACATATACATTCTAATTAAGCACTTGCTCTTTAAACCAACTCTGGTCAGAGCTGATAGGGCAGCAGGTGAGGAAGATGGGGTAAAAATATGGAAAATTATTTTTTTAATATGTTTACCCCAAATTTGCAATATAGCATTGTTAAGATCCTGTCTCATAAAGAAGGGCAGAGAAAATGTTCAACTCCTGGCCTAAAGGTGATTTTGCGCAAGGACTGTGAAATCAACTTTCAGGAGGCAAAAACGCATTTTGGGCAGGAGTTGAAAAATGACAGCTGTCACATTAATGAGGTAGGTAAAGAAATGGCAATGCTGAACATTTGGGATAAAAATATGAAAAATTGCCAAAGCTGAGAGGCTGCATTTACAAAAATCAATGTAGGCTCATAACTGTTGTGTTTTTTAAATATTTTTACACCATATTTCCAGCATAGCCTTCTTATGACCCCGCCTCATGAACAAAGGCAGATCAAATGTGTAACCCTTGGCTGAAATGTGATTTCGTGCAAGGACAGAGAAATCACCTTTCAGGATGTAAAACAACATTTTGGCCAGGATTTGGAAAATGACATATGTCACACTCAGGAGGTATTGTAAAGATCTGGCTATGTTGTGAATTTGGGGAAAAATATTGAAAATTACCAAAGTTATGAACCTGCATTCGCAAAATTCAACATAGGCTCATAACTTTGCTCTTTTTTTAATACTTTTAGACCAGGGCACTGACCAGAAGTAGGTCTGCAAACCTTCTCTTCATACCACTCCTTTACTAAGGCACAACACTCTGGCTCACCATTTTCCATGTTTTAGGTGTCTATCGATATAAAGCTCTACCTGGATGCAGAGGGCCAGCCTCACCTGGAGTGACAAAAGTGCCCTTTTAAAAATGTTGTGTGTTGTTTGGCTTTTCCAGTTTAATTATAGTATTATTTGAATGGGGTTCTTGGGGGGTGAGAGATGTGTTTTGTTTAGCTGTATGTCCTGAGATGGAGCTGGAGGGCATGGGGCTTCATAGACGGTCCTTCCCATTTTTTCCCCACCTCTCAGTGGTTGCAGACTGTATATAGTTCTTATTTTTTTGTTCTCTACTGCATATAGTTAGCACTGTGCTGTGAGTTAGAACACTGCAATGTGCCAACAGTTTTGTGCCCTCTCAGGAACATATTCTCCCCTAGACCAGCCCAGTAGCACTGAGGGTTGAGGTGCTGGATGCCACACCTAGCATCACACTGGCAACCTGGGTTCAGGAATGAACCTGGGCCACATGGGGTCAGCAGGGGAGAGAGAGAGAGAGAGAGAGAACTGAGCATCTGGAGGACTGTTCTCCTCTCTTGGGAGGGAGGGTTTGCTGTCCCGCTCATCGATCACCCTCGGTGGTAGCCAGGGGGAGATGCAAGCAGGGAAGGCATGGTGATGACATCCGTTGTCGGTGGGGAGGGGGGGTGGGGAGAAAAAGGGTAAAAGGAGCTGGCAGGCTCCATGATGGCCATACCAAGCACCCCATTCGACTCCCCTGATGTCTGGATTTTGCTCCGGGGTGGGGGAGAGTCAGCACCCCTTCACCTCAGCCCTGTCATGGGGGAGAAACCTGTGGGGGATTTAGGGGGTGTCAGGTGGGGAACGGTGCAACTGGAGACCGGGTCCCCTCTGAGGGAGGGACCGGAGCTGCCTGCCAGGCTCCCAGGAGGAAAAACAACTAAATGAATAAAAAAGGAAGATATTCCCCCCAAATGGTGTCAGGTACCCTACTCCCTAGGCTTAGTCTCCATTAGGTTGTTGGAAGATTTTCCCTACACATGGTAGGCTGCTGACTGCTGGTAGACTGCTGATGATTGCCCCTGCACATTTCCTCCTCCCCATCGCTCAAATTCCAGACTCTCACTACATCCCATTTTTGTGCAGAGTGACATGATGGTGGATGTCACATGCCATACATAGTACATGCAAGGTCCTAATTCCCCTCTCAAATGAAAGCAGGCAATCATCCCACTCCATGCCTGAGTACCCAAGTTGCTGCCTTACAGGAGACCATGCTCCAGGGACTCTTAAGCAAACTAAAATGGGAGTGGGTTGGCCCTAAGCTGCATAGTTCAGCAAAGGTTTAAAAGTGTGGAGTTTCTATCCTTCTGCATAAAAATCTACATTGAACCACAGTCTCATCAGAATCTGACAAAGATGGCAGATGGTTTCTGGTCCTCACTGATGCACCCTCCAGGCCTCTTGCTTGAATATGTATGGTCTGAACACTGACTCTTCAGAATTTTTTCATGATTTTGCCCACAAGATATCCCTCTTTGCACTGAATAAGACATCAATCCTCTTTGGCAGTGATTTTAATCTTACTCTTGAGCCATCAATCATTTAGAATCAGGGTACAACAGAGCCACACACCAAGACAGTGTGGGTGTTGCTACATCCTAGAGAGAGAGACTGTTACTGCTACTTGGTACCCACAGTACTTACAGCCACCTGGACGTCTAGCTGACCTCCCCCAATCTCTTCAACAGGTACTAGAGACACATAATGTTTCCTGTGTTCTTTCTGAGGTAGCCTGTGATGATGGTGACCATGACTGAGCACTTTCAAAAAGAACAACTCAATCACGGTGCCTGTGCACAGGGCTATCTGGCAGGGAGGACGACCAGATGGGGGAGGTCAGCAAATATAGTGACAGGATGTCGCTATATGTACATGCACAGGGGAGGGACCACACTGTGTGATGGGTGGAAGGGAGGAGGGAGGGTCTGTGGGGTGTAGCGGCGGTGGACTGCTGAGCTGGCTGTGTGGCATGGTCGGTTGGTGGCAGGCTAGGGTTGTGAGGGTGCCAGATTCGGTTCTGGGTGCATGTTCCTTTTTGGCACCGGTCCAGAATTTTTTTGTGTGTTTTGCACCCCGCTGACATTCACACCTCTGGAGTTGAGAATCCTTTAGTAGGGGGGTGTGGGGCTGAAGCCCCCCACTGTGGGGTGCAGGGGGCACAGCTCCCCGCATAATGCAAAAAATCCAAGTCTCTGGCACCATTTTGCTGTGCACCAGGAATGTACATCGCCAAAACTGATTTTTGGTGATGTGCACTCACCGTAATGGCGATCGCCTTTCCGCGATTGCTGTTATCACATGGAACCCTTTCGGACCATGCCCCAGTCCAGTCGCAGATGATTTGGGACCCACCAGAACAACACTACACAACATGGAGATTACACCAACTATTAATGCATGACCCCAGTTTAACCCTTTAATTACCAAAGAAGTCAAAGGATACTTCCATGTTAATTATAATAATGACATTTTGGTGACCACAGTCTGATAGGCATTTAAAGCCATCATCAAGGGCAAGATCATTGGGTTTGCAGCACATAGATGGAAATCCCAAGAAAAAAAAATTATCAGACTAAGAAAAGGCACTGACTCAAGAAACACAAAACAGAGTTTAAGTCCTCCCCTACTTCAGCTGCAAACTCATGTCTTCATAAGGAGAGTCTGAAAATTCACACAGAGGCTAATCTTCTCTTAGCCCAAAAGGCTCAGCTCACTATTCCCTGCCATAAATACTAGGAAGGGGAGAAAAAGGTGTAAAGTCCTAGCATGCTTCTTCATAAAACAACAGGCAGAGTGGTACATCCTTGGCCTTTGAGATTCTGGTGGTACCCTCCATACCAACCTGAAGTCCATCAAACAGGTTAAGGGCTGATGTCTACAAATCACTCTACTCCTCTCCCAATCTGCCTCAGCAGGACTCAGTTGAGAGGTTCCTATTTCCTAAGCCCCCTATGGTTCCCTAAACTCATGGGGCCAGATTTTCAAAGGCCAGAGAATGACGCAGGGTGCTTGCATGAAAAACAACTGATGGAAGGAGCAGGATGCATCAAACCTTGCACCAGTTCTGATTTTCAAATGGTGCTTGCATCAAAAACAGGTCTGCATGCACCAGAATGGCTCGCCCATGCTTGCACCAAAAAAATGCCTGCGCCATGTTGGAAGGGATGCCTGCATAACTGAAATGATGCACCATCCCCTTATTTGGGATTTTCAAAGAATGCAAGTCCTGTCCTTGTGCTTAAGACGCCTGTTGCTGTTAGACCAGCCAGAGCTGGTCTAAGGGACACTACAGCATATAACGAGACCCAAAGCAAGTGTTAGGCCTCACTATGCTACTATTAAGGGCCAGTATTGTCCTGCAGGACTAGTTTAGAACATCTTGGGGGCTTAGTTTTGGCCATTTCATCTGCCATTTTGTTTTACTTAGCTTGCGTCATTCTTGTCCTTTGCGTTATTTTTTACTCAACTTGCACCATTTTTTTGACTCAGCTTGCACCATTTTTATTCATTTTGCATCATTTTTACTCAGTTTGCACCATTTTTGTACTCAGTTTGCATCATTTTTGTTCCTTAAATCATTTTTCTGACTCAACTGGCACCATTTTTGTTACTCAGCTTGCACCATTTTTACTCAGTTTGCACCATTTTTGTACTCAGTTTGCATCATTTTTGTTCCTTGAATCATTTTTTGGGCTCAACAGGCACCACTTTTGACTCATCTTGCACCATTTATTTTGGTGCAGCTTGTGTAATTCTCATCCCTTACACCATTTTGCTGATGCAGTGGACCTCTTGCAGCAGTTTGGTGGACTTTTTCACAAAGACCGCTTGTCTTGCAAAATATGGCGCACAGTATTTGGTGCACCTAGATCTGACTCAAGCTGCTTGTTTGACGCAGCTTCCATGGATCTAAGGGCCCTTGGAAAATCTGCCCCATGACCTACAAGGCAGCTGCTCTAGATTAACCTCTCACAGAGGCAGAAATACCATCAGTTCTCAAACAGCTAAATTTTGGCAAATTCCCAGGCGGAGATGATTTCCTGACTAAATGTCTTAACCTTTTAATGTGCATAACTAGTGGCTTGCTGCACAAGATGTACATCAAATCCATAATGGCAGGCCTCCTCCCTCCTACCCTCAGAGAAGCAACAATAGCAGTCGTCCCTTAAAATGGTAAGGACCCAACTCAGCCAGTTATAGACCAATATCCCTAATAAATGCAGACAGCAAAGTGTTCGCAAAAGTTATGTCATTAAGGTTAGATCACCTTCCCTCAACTCTAGTACACCATGCACAAGTAGGCTTCATCAAGTGGATGTTTAGCACAGACCATCCCCAGTTGTAGGTAAATATCATGCATGTCTCACGATCTGCCCCCACTCCCACCACTGCCATTGCAACTGACTTTGAAAAAGCCTTTGACTCAGTGGAGTGGTTGCATAGGTTCAGTGTCCTGTCCCACATGGGTGTAGTGCAGGCTTTCTAGATCACATTTGTACCCCTTACATTCACCCCTCAACTCGTTTACTCACTAACTCAATGCTACCCTCCTCCTCATTCAAGCTCTTAAAGGGTACTAGGCAAGGTTACCAACTCTGTCCCCTTTAGTTTGTGCTGGGTATCAACCTCTAGCAGTCATATTCTGACACCAACATATTCATAATGGGCTCAGTGCACTAAAAACGAATGCCTACATGCCTCGGATCCTTGTCATATAGGCAGTCCTATGTCTGACAGCAGCGCAATGGGGTCCCAAAGACCCCTACTGCCATTTGCTTAAGGTGTGCATATTCCTTCTGCACTTGATCCCCTGGCTGTTTGTGCAGCTATGCATGCAGATGGTCCAGGGGAGTGTCAGGGGGTGTGCCCACACTTCCTGCCATTCACAAAGGCGTGGAGTGCTGGGCAAGGGGAGCACAAAATGTGGCAGAAGGGGCCCTGTCATATCTATTGTGTGGCCCCCACAGAGTACCCCCAGTAGCTGTGGGAAAACATAGTGCCCCCCCACCACACTACCCCAGCACTCTGGTCAGGCAGGGAGGGCTGGGGGGAGCCATTCAGCACTCGCCCGAATTTTTATAAATTTATGGACTCATACCATCCCACAATCCCTTGCATACAGAGCAGGGTATCCACTACAGGACCAAAACGGGCAACCAGCAGGATTCCCACCTGTGTCTACCAATCTGCTCCTTACACACAAACATTCTGGGGGCAGCATCACAGACAGGTGCCTGACGGTGGCTGGTGATCATGAATGCAGGTCACTGCATGCCTGTTCATGAGTACAGAGCTGCAAGGGCATGCCTCGCACATGCCTATCGTACATTCTTGGCAGAGAATAGTGCATGGGTACATGTGTGCACATTGGTTCAGAGGAGTATAAAACTTTCTTTTAAGCAGATGACCTTCCGGTTACCCTAAACCAGGCCCCACAGTCCATAATCTCATCTCATTCAGCTTCCCCATGAGTTTACTAATACCTCTGTTTTCAGGGTCAGTCATTCCAAAACTGAAGTTCTCCTGCTATACTTGGCCCCTGCAAGCAAGCATTCCACTGTTGTGGCCTGCAAAATATGCCACCATCAGAATTACCCCCAGTCTGTCCTGAATGTGTGATGCCAACTTTTCTCTGCTACTTGCAGACCTTTGAAATGAATTTAATCTTTGGAAACAACTACACCTCAACCTAGCAAGGAAAAATCACTGTGATTAAAATGATAACTGCCCCAAAACCTTTATATCTAATTGCTCATATTTATTTATTTATTTAATTTAATTTTGTTGACCAGGTGGGCTCAAATAGTCCCCTTTTCAGGAGCGACCCGGGATTAGTTACATAGAAGCCTGCTGGATACTGAGAATTTCAGTGATACAAGACTAATTTTGGGAACGATCATGGTAAATCCAGAAGTCTAACACTTAGAACAACAATCCTTGCCATTTCTGCACACATTCGTGTAGACAGGAGGTAGCTACCAACAGAGACTGAGTATTAGTACAAGTTACAATTGTTTCAGGAAACAGACATTATCCCAATAACCATCCCACCACTGGGTTACTTTGATAGACTCTCTTATTGGCAACTTTTTTTGGGAAACCTCCTCACTATAGCTGTGCCAAACTATGGTCCCATTGGCATAAGAGAGAATGGTGATTACCCTGGTTTCAAGGCTATTACCTGACTTAAGGGGGGCTCAGACACTAAGACTGTTCATGAACAAACTCAGGTCTACCTCTACAGTGACTTTGTATGGAAGCTTCGGTGGCAGGAGTTCGCTCCCCAGCAGTCTACCTCTATGCCCATCTTCCAACAAGTGTTAAATGTCACCCTAACACATTAACATCTGTACACACCTGGGATAAGTTCAGCAAGCATCCTTCCCTCCCACTGAACCCCCCCCCCAAACTCATTTTCATATGGGACATCCCCACATTTACAATTGGAAGGCACACAATCCATAGGCCTACATAGTTAGCTTAAGGAGTGAACACTCTACAAGACATCCCACGTCCGGGATGCACCTCTCTGGACAGCTTCCAGGCCTTACACACCCAATTCTCCCTTCCCAAGCAGGACTTCAAGCACTATCTCCAGCTGCACAGAACCCTATCAAAGACCCTTAAAGCACTCCCATCACAGCCCTTTAAGATTCCCCAGTCTGTGATGTTCCAATGGCTATCCCATTCTACAGGGTGGGCCAGAGCTAAGAGAAGCTATACTGAACCAAACAGTGCATGCCAAGCAGTGAAGCAGATACTGAAATGGTGGTTGCAGTGCACAATCACAGAAGACGAGTGGCCCTCTTGCTGGAGGAGGGAACACATATCTTCACATGACTCCTGCAGTGGGCTCATCCAGAACAAGATAATGCACTCCTGGTTCAGACCCCAGCTGTACTGCATAAGATGCATCTCTTTCCCAATGACACCTGCTGGAGGTCTGACTCCACAGGGGGAGATTTATACCATATACTTTGGTCATGCCCCGCCTTCATTTATTCTGGGAAAAAGTGCACAGTTTCTGTTTTGAGGTCCTGAAGGAACCTCTACCTTACTCCCCCTTCCCTCTGTATACTCAGTCTGGAGGACCATTGGACTCATGCCTGTAGACCTTCCCTGGATCATGATGGTCAGTACAGAGGCCAGAATGCTCATACTGAAATGGTGATGCACCCAAAGACCATCCCCCTCATTTCCAGGAAATGCTGGCAGCTTTCTCTCAGGTAATCTGCTCTGAAAAACTGCCTTACCTGGCAGCTGGATCACTCCCTTAGTATCATTCAGACTGGGGACCACTTTATTCCCACCCAGATATCATCTCCTAACCTGAATCCCCTTTTTCTCCCCCTTTTGCTTCCCTTAAAATCACAGAATCAATTTTTGGCACATAATGAACTGAATATCATGGCTATTCTATTAAGTAACGTGTCACCATACTGTTGCAGTCAGGATGATATCCATCTGTTCATGTCACTCCTGTTGGTGGCATCTTTTTTCTGTTGTTGAACATTCTCCATATTTTGGAAATGGACACATTTTCAGAACATGGGACACGAGTTTCTCCTCTTGGTAATCTCACCTAAGATCTGCTACCTGGCTAATTTATTATTCTGCATTTTAGCATACTGTTTATGTGTTTATTTGTATTGCAATTTTTATTTTACATATATTTTATTGATTTTTGTATAGGTCAGACAATACAACCACCGGTATGCAAGAGCTTCAATAGAGATACCATAAATTAGTACGTAGTAGAGGGTTCATTCATATTATACATCAAGAAATAAAATTATCAATAAAACAATAGTGGAGAAGTAGAGAGGTGGAGAGCAGGTAGTATAGCAGCATCTTTGCATAACGGGGATGTTACCCAGGTGGTGGAACTGTCTTGGGTTGGGAGAGAGTACCTCTGGTCTATACTATCTCCCTGCACTCAGTCACTGTGGCACCAAAAGATGGGTGATTTAAAAGGTAGGCCCCGATCTAGCCCACCTTGTTAGAGGATTAAGGTTGGTTCCATTATACTGGAAATGCAGTTTCATGAAGATTTCCTCCACATTGCAGTATGTATGTCTTTCACAATGATTATCCAGTCCTCAAATGCAGGGACCGCTAGAGCCAACATCTCCTTGTGATGGCTTTCACGGCTGCAGCCACTAGTATGCAGTGCAGATCGTTGTTCTGAGTGGACCCTGCCTCCTTGGGGAGTATTCCTAAAAAGAATATTTTGAAGGCTTGGAGAAGCACAATTTCCAGGGTATCGATGATAGCTGTTGTGATGTCTCTCCAAAAGTGGCACAGTTTGGGGCAGGACCAAAAGATATGGAGATGGTCTCTCTTAACCCCACATTGTCTCCAGCATCTGTCAGAGCCTCCAGGTATGTAATATTGGGTAATGGTGGGGGTCTTAAAGATGTTAACTATGACTTTCCATCTGAATTCTCACCATTGGGGGGGGCTTGTGGCTTTGTGGACTACCATCCAGGCTTTGAGTTTTTTCTGGGTGTCGATTTCCACTCCAAGAGCACTTTCCCATTTATCCCACACTGAGTGGGGGACTTCTTGTCACTTATGCTGTGAAAGGGCATAAAAATGGGAAATTGTGTGTGATTCTATTCCTACCCATCGCTCTTGGGCTAGATATTGTTCTAGGGTGAGAGGGCACTTGCCTATAGCTCGTCCTAATGGGAGGTAGTTAATGTAATTTCTCAAATGGAGATAACGAAAATGTTTTGAGTGAGGGAGATGAAATTTGAGTCACAGCTGTTTGAAACTCAACAATGAGTTGTGATCTAACGGATCACCCACTGTTAGGATACCTGTGCGGGACCATAGCTGAAAGCCCATGTCTGACATCCCTGGTATAAATTCCCCATTGCCCTGAATAGGAGTGAGAGAGTCCAAGTGTTTCTACTCTCCCACAGTCTTGTAGAACCTGCATCACTTGGACAGGGTGTGCCTTGTCCATCGGTTTTCTGCTTTAATAAGATGAAGTTGAAATAGTGGTAATGGGGGAGGGCATGCGTAATTGAGCACCTGAGAGCTGTTGCTACTCTCCCTCAAGCCACCTTGTGTCAGTCTTACTTTTCAGGATGGTCATCACTGGGAGGTCTAGTCCTTTAAATTGGGGAGGGCTAAACCGCTGACCAATTTTCCTCATTGCAAAATGTTTTTCTTGATTTGTGGGTACTTGCCAGCCCATAGGAACCATGACATAGATCAGTCTGCTAGATTCCAAGAGGCCTCTGGAGGCTGCAAAGGAAGCATTTGAAATACATATAAAAATCTAGGGAGTACGTTCATACGAATAGACTCAATCGGGACCCCTAGAGAGGGGGGGAGAGGGCCCCATCTCTCCATGTCCCTTTCAATTTCAGTTAATATGACCTTATAATTTTTCCTGAATAGCTGTTGGTTGCGATATTCAGCCCAAGGTACCAGAACTCATCTCAAGACCAATCAAAAGGGAAAGAACCATCTTGTTGGGGGTCAAATGTACTTTATTCTAAAATCAGAGATTGCCCCAAATTCTGTGAGGGTGTTTAAAAGATGGTGGAGAGAAGTTTCTGGATCCTCCACAAATAAAAGGGTGTCATCAGTGTGAAGTGTTGTCTTGTGTGTTGTTGGACCAAACTGGACCCCTTTGATGTTTGCATTTTATCTAATATGGGAAGCCAATGGTTCCATAGCCAGTGCAAAGAGTAGTAGAGACACGGGGCATCCCTGACAGGTTTCCCATTGTAAAGAGAACCGTTGAGAGAATGCACCATTGACACCCACTTTCACTGCTGAACCTGTATATAAAGCTAGCAAGCTGGATATGAAATCCTATCCAAATCCAAAGGCAGGAGGTGCTTCCTCCAGGTATTGCCAATTGAGACTATCAAAGCCTTTTTCAACATCAATTGTAATAGCAAGGGTGGTTAGTGGGGAATGTTTGGTACTTGCAATGATATTTAATAGACATTAAACATTGTTGTATGAGTTACAGTGGGGGATAAATCCTGTCTGATTTGAGTGGACTAGCACTGGGATCAAGGATTAAAGTCTGTTGGCTATGATTTTAGAGTAATTTTAGTGTTGATATTGAGTAATGAAATTAGGTGATAAAGGTAGCATATTTCTGTTTTTTTCCTCAGGTTGGGGTGTCACCAAACTCAATGCTGATTTCTATTCTTGAAGGAAGAGAATGGTGCTGCATATAGTGGGCTATGGCAGTTTGAAGGGGCTCGGCAAGAATGACCTAGAAAGATTTATAAAATTCCCCCTGGATAGCCATCATCCCCCATTACTTTTTTAGTTTTAAGGTTTTTTATCACCGAGATTAGTTCTTCCCATATTACTGGCTGTTCAAGATACTCTTTCAAAGTCAGCCGAGCTGGTGGCATTGAAGGTTGAGGTGCTGGATGCCACACCTCGCATCACGCCTGTGACCCGAGGTTTGGAGCGAGGTCGGGTTGCCGGGGGTTGGCCAGTGGGGGAGAGGATTGAGCATCTGGAGGACTGCTCTTCTCTCTCAGGGATGGTGGGCTGAAGCATCCCTGCTATTAGTGACTCCCAGTGGAGACTAGGTGTGTAACAGTAGGCTCCACCATGGGAAAGGGATGGACGTGACAGCAGATGTTCATGGGACTGGTGTGGGAGCACACATGACTTGCACTGGATGCCATTGCACATCCGTGCCTCTAGAGGAAGCTAAGGAAGCAAGAAAGGCCCCCACCTCCTGGGAGGTAGACGTCGCCCGCCCCCATATCCATCACCAGATCCTGCCCTCCTAGGACCTGCAAACCCTCGATCTTCACCTCCACCTGAGGGGTTTGATTCAAAGTAGATGCTGTGAAACTGAAGGCGGTCCTGCCCCGGGGTAATGACCAAGGGGGTCCCCAATGGTGTGTCATGGGTGGCTTGGTGGAGCAGGTTTCTAGGCAGGGAGGATCTCAATGGACGGGAGAAAGGTAGGTCGACCAAAGGGACCCCAGGCAGTGGTGACTGGAGCAAAAAGGAATAAAAAAAAAAGAGAGAACTTACCAAATTCAGTGGCTATATCCAAGGGTTCGGACCCACTGAATGAAGTTTTAAAACTACTCTCAATGCTTGTTCTTTCCATAATTGAAGGACAAGGAGTCTACCTGCCTGGCCACCCAGAAATAGTATGTGAATTTTGTGCATCGCAGTGTTTTCTCAGCTTCATCTAATGAAAGTTTAAGGAGCTGCTGTATGACATCTTCAATGTTGTTCAGTAGATTGGAGCCATCTCCCAATTTGTTTTTTAATTCTAACTCCGTTAACTGTGTTCCTAGATTTAATCTCTTTTTCACTTGTTCCTTTTTTAGATGGGAAAGGTAAGCTATTATTTCCCCTCGAAGTACAGCTTTCATGGCATCCCAGAGAGTGAGAGGGGAGTTTGTGGGGTTGGAATTCAAGAGAAAATATTCCTCTAGAGCTTCTTTGATCATGGTACAGAAAGATACATTTGACAGGGCCCCCACGTTCAGGCGTCACATCCCTCTATGGAACTGTGAACCCAGTTCCGCTTCCAGAGTGACCGGAGTGTGATCTGATAGGATAAACAGATGGATGTTGACTCCTATAAGTCTGTATACATGAGGGACAGGTATATACCAGAGATGGATATGAGAGGGTTCTATGACATAAGAGCCCTGGTGGTAGTGTACTGCGTCATTACAGCGGCAAGTTTTAATTTTGCCAACCTCTCTTTTTGCAGGGGGCTGTGCCCCCATGCCCCACACCCTTCCTTACTTATTATTCTAACTCCAAGGAAAGCAGACCTTTGGGAGGGGGTGGTAAATCCAAAAATCAGCACTGTGGTGCCCTGGCACTGTAATGCCAGTGCCCTAATGCCATGATACGATACGAGAGTACATTTTGTGGACATGGGAATAAAAAGTGTAGTCACATTCCCTGAGATGGAGCCACCTTCAGGCATCTTGAAAAATGGCTTCTGCCACAAGTGTACCTCATGTTTTTGCTGCTGGGGATTTACGTGGCGGGTCTCCAAATGTTTGGAAGAATCACTGGCGGGATCAGTAAGGCAGTCAAAGTCCCCTCCGAGCAGATGTAGCTTATGTGCTTTACCAGCTAGGGTGTGGAATATCTCTTGGAAGAAATTGTGAGAGGTGAGATTGGGTGCATATATATTTAAGATAGATAATGGGGTGTCTTGGTATGAGCCGTTCACCAGGACCTACTTCCCCGGGGATCCTCCCAGTGTTGTTCTGGTATGAAGAGGGAATGTTTTTTAATTAGGATGGCAACACCATTGATCTTGCCTTTGGGGTGTGATGCAGTGAAAACTGTCCCCACCCAAGGTCTATGGAGTTTGTTATGGTCTGTAGGGCTTAAGTGGGATTCTTGGATTAAGGCTATCTCTGAATCCAGTTTCTTAAAGAGGAAAAAAATTCATGTTCTTTTGACTGGGCTTTTAAGGCCCTTGACAATAAATGTAGTGAGTTTTAAGGACGCCATTGTTACAGACATTAGCTGTTTTATAGTGCTGTTGCATGTGGTAGCGTTGCCACTTAGTCACTCTTGAGGGAGCATCAGGGTAAAATGCACCCCTCTGGGGCCCATGTACACATATCCAGGGAAGCAATGGAGGTAGGGTATAGATCTGTAAAAGTGGGAATGTTGATCACTCCTCAGCTCACCTCCTGTGCAATGATCCACCACTGTCTCATATACATTACAATAACCACACTCTGCTGTACCAGAAAAATGTTAACAATTACTAAAAGTCACAACATCAGAAATATATAAATTCCAACACACAAAATTATTATTAAGCTAGTGACGTCCGCAAAGTCTCTGAGCCATGGCTCAAGACCCCCCACCACCACCACCACTGCACCACGCTGAACGGTGTACACAAGTGTGGGGGGGACTCCATCTCACAGAGAAGAGTTCCTAGATGCAAACTGCATCTACATGTAGGTGACATCATCTCAAGGGCAAGACTAGTTCCTCTAGGGGCATACCAAAAGCAAGAAAGTCAGATGGGATTATTTGCCCTGACTGAATTTTGCTGAAGGTGTTAAAATACTGGGAGTGAGCATGTGGACTGTGGGCTGCATGCCCCAGGAAAAATTCAGTTACAGTAGATATGGGGCCCTCAAACCAGTGATGGTGGTAACAACATCGTCCCACATGCCACTCTGTGCAGTAATCCCCTTAGCTGGCTAAGTGAAACCCTCATATCTCCATGCTACCCTGCCCAGTGCACATACACCCAGGATGTGGGAACACTCCATTCAGTCCCATCTCCACGGACAGCTCCGGTGGGTAGCCTGCACCCCCCTTAACTTAGGTGGAGCCCCTAGAAGAAACCGCCCACCCCCAAGCCTGGGGCAGGGGGACCAGAGCAAAGAACGGAGGAGGGGTCCCCCTCAATTTCATCACCTGTAGGACAGGTCTAAGGAGGCACCTTCTGATGGGATCAGGCCTCATGGTTATCCAGAGGTGGAGATGTTGTCAAACAATTTCAGTAGGCAGTGAAACCTGTGTCAGAGTCACCACTGAAAAGGGGTACATTGTTCAAACTATACTGTATGTTGATATAGCCCAACACAGACGCTATCTTCAGTATCAAGCAACAGCAATACATTTCAGTTCTTCGTTAATGTTGCAGTCCTAATGACTCGCAGGAGGTATGCTTGTTTTGTTCCCTGAGTGTGGGCTTCGATTGAAGTTCGTGGCACTGCCAAGGCAGCAGAGTAGATCAATGACTTAGTGACCATGTATAGGATTCCATCTTAGTACAACAGTGTTTTTTTTTCTTTTGTCTTTTTATTAATTTTCACATGTAACCCCTAGGTGGTGCTATCCCAAGGTCTACTACCCCTGCCTGCTTGGTTAGTTGTAGGTTAAGGGGTCTGGGTACTGAAACGGATGCCTCCACCCAGAGGTCAGGGTTGTTAGTGGTCAAGCTAACCTGAGCACAGCCCTCCAGGACACTGTAACCCCCCTCTGTCCCTTCTAGTGGTCTGAACAATACACACTATTTGCTTTCACAATGACTCTTATTCCCCATGCAATTACCCACACTGTTTGCATTTACTACCAGGGTTGGTTCCTCTAGCTCGACCTGGGGACCCCCTGTAAAACAGGGTTATGCAGAGCAAATAGCAATAGTACAGTACTTTTGGCACAAACTGGAACCACAGTCAAGTTAAATGCAAAAAGAGTTAGATCTGATTTATTTAGGGGACTTGAACAAGGCAGGGGCATAATCGGGTTGATTTGTTTAAAGGCTATATCAATCAGACTTTTATGCATGCACTTCAGAGTCCCTACACAGTCACACATTCTGGGTACCCAGGTAGGAAGATGGTGGGATAGTCAGAATGTTGCCCAGGGTAGGCCAGTATCGCAGCTGGTTGGGGGCCTATGATGGAAGAAAGCAACATGCACAACACACACTATTTATAGTCCGGAGCCGGAGGGCTCAGTTTGTGACAGAAAAGACAACAAAGCAATCAGATGACTACACTTTAGATTCAGTTGTTGTTGCAGGGAGCTATAATGATGTTTACTCATGATACCCAATACTGGACACAGGCAGGACGAAATCGAGACTGCAGGTTGTTGAGCTGGAGTGCCAGGAGAAGCAGGGCCCAGATGAATCACTGAGGTGTCATTCCTGTTCAAGGCATTGAGCAGGGGGGCTGATCCCCATGCAGGTCTCTCATCGATGACTTTTTCTGTGTAGCAGGTATTCTGGCTGAGCCAGTGTGGCAAAGCCCAGGCCAAATGGAGATGAATACGGATTTCAGTCTGTGGAGCTGGATGCAGCTTCCAGAAAGCGAAACACAGTTCAGACACACAGTTGGGAACCAAATCACGACCCACTATCAGCACACAGCACATTCACATGTAAGGAAATTCCACTGTACCAGGCAAATGGCTCTCCGGTCACAATTACAGAGTCTCTGCACAATCCGGGAGTTCAGAGGTGGCTGGAAAACCTGACAGGCCGATAGCATTCAGCAAATCTTTGGTCTTCCTCAGGTTGGAGCCTGGTAACAATTCAGAGCTTAATTCGTTCTCCCAACTCGGACTCAGTCTGAATAAACTCTCTTCTCCCTCTCAGGGGCAGTAAGCAAATAGACGGGCCAAAACTCAAGCCTTTCCACAGTTCTCCCGCACAAAACTACACAGGTCTGCTGCTTGAATCACTCAAGCTGTTACCTCTTTCACTTCCCAACTCAGACATGCTCTCTGCTTGTTGTGCCCATTAATCAAAGCACAATGAAATGACTTAGAGACTTGGTCCTAATTAAAGCTTCTCTTATCTCTCCATTCGAGAGAGTTGAATACAGGCAGGTCAGACTCAGCCTTCTCGCCAAGTCCCCACGCCACCCCGTGGGGCAACAGCTCCTCGAGCTGGAGTTACTCACTCTTCCAGCTCCCACTCACTTCTGCTGAAACTGCAAGCCTCCTGGGACTTTCCCCAGGATCCAAAAGGTTCGGTTGGCTGATTCTTTTATCAGTCACAACTAGGGCTCCCCCTCCAGGTCCGTTTAGGTGCCAAAAACCCAAAACTACAATTCCTACAGAATTTTGCTCCCACAAAGCCCCTGGGGACAGGCTCCATGTTAGAGTCCCCAAAGGCACTGATTGGCCCATTTCAGCAGTCCAGGGCCAAAATGGTGGTGACAAACAGAAACTGTCCATGCTGCAAAAAAGGCAGGTTAGACAAACTACAATATCTTTATCACTCTACTAGATATTCAGCAAACAGTTACATCCTCTGAGAGAGCTCCCACTGCACAAATAGAGATGGCAGAAATGGAGTGATTATCTGGCAGCCCAGGCGGGACTCGAGCATAGAAACACTCAGCCCCCTCCCAGATTAATTATAACTGCATTCCAGGCAGCTCTTAAAGAGACGGTACACAGAGGCTATGCAGGCACTCTCTGGCAATTCATTTAAACTGCTAAAACGCAGGACACCAGCCTGGCAGTGAGCATTTAGGCAAGCTCAAGGAAGACTTTTCAGGAACCCCATTTGTAGGGGGGTTACACCTAGATGACACATACAGTAGAAAAAATAAAATCAACATAGATGTGTATCATCTACAGAATAAACAAACACATTAAACTATTGGTGTATCCATGCCAATTTATAGACCGTTCTGCTTAAATAAATAACTTACAAAATTATAAATACAATTAATCGTTACTGAAAAGAAATAAATATCAACATATTACCCCATCTAAACAAAAAAAACCCTACACACATAAATCGATCTGTGATGTTTTGGACATATACATTTCAATCTATGCCTACACTAATCAAGCAGTTCTTCAATCTGAGGGTGGGTGTACAGGCCCCACCACATTAGTGTAGATAGGGGGGTACCTCCAGCTCTAAACACCACACCAGAGAGATACTGAGCCCCTTACAGTATTCCTTGTCTGAGCAAAATTGTTTCCGTCCCCGACAAGGAGCCAATGTAGCAATCCCAACCACAGAGGAATGATTCCTCTCTTCCTTGTAATAGGTAGTTTAAGTACTCCAGTGTCAGATTCTGTAGGACCAGGGTCCTCCACTGGTCCAATGTGAGTCTGATGTGAGATACCCAGGTATTTTGTATGTACTGGCGAGCTAAAACCAATAGTATTCTAAGCATCCTGGGATAGGGTTCCCACCCATCTTCTCCCAGGTCCTCCACCCCAAATAGTAGTGATGCTGCTGTGTCAACAGTGATTTGTTGAGTATGGTCAGTAATCACCAATGACACCCAGCACCAAGTCATCCAGGGGATGAGCACATAGCTATTCTGACATCCATTAGTGCCAAGGCTCCTGGGATTCTAAGGGCATTACAAGCCTTCTGGATGAGCCAGACTAGATGTTTCCCTGATGACCACTTGTTGTGGCCCTCTTCTCTTCAATCCCCTGACAGATAAAGTGGGAGAGTCTTCATGAGGAATACAAACAATAATAGCTAAATGGGATGCATCCCTCAACCAATTTGTTCTGGATGCTGACACCATAAGGGTGCACCCCCTGACAATGAATTGCAAGCCTTGCAAAGAGAACTAATCTAGAGGTGATCTAACATAAAGTAGCTAATGGCCCAGTTGCCCCCTCCCCCATGACAGATTAGATGTTTTGTATGAATTCTGCAGTTACCAAAGGGTAGGAAAGCAAACTGGTACAGCAACCGAGGGTCTTAAAAGATCTGCTAGTGTATTGGCAATCGGGGACAAGGCCACTTAATGACAGTTTGGTCTAAGTATGATGTCATTTGGGTATAGAGCCATCCCATCCCTGAGTGGATACCATGAGCTTTCTGACCTGCTATAATTCAGAGCTCACTGAAGGAGCTCACTGGAGTGTGACACCAGTAACTGCCACTTTCTTTGGAACCAAGCCCAGGTATTCACTGGGTGGGGAGGGAGCCAGATGCAGTCCAGAAGGGCCCAGCGAAGATTGGGGAAACTGCCCATGGGGGGAAAGGGGAGCACCCAATCCCAGGGCTTTCTTCCCCCTCTCACAAAAGGGAAAGCAGCAGCACCCTCACCCCGCCTGTCACTCTACCTGCAGCAGACCACGTCCCAGCCACTACGTGGAGATAAGCTCAGGTTCCCCCATACCTGGCCTGATCACCTCCCCTCTTAGATGCTGCACTTAGTACATGGGGTAATTAGCAAGTAAAAAACACTATGGTTGTGGGCCAACATTGGCCACCGGGGGAGAAAGCAATGTGCAAGGGTATAGGATGAGGGGCAGGTTAGGGGACCAAACAGCGGTAGTATAATATATATGAGAAGTTGTAGCTAAAACTAATTCTGGGTCACCCCTGAAAAAGGGATGTCTGGTCTGTGGGTTTACCCGGTTACCAAAATGCTATAAATTAATACATAATAAAAAGCGATGAATTGTTCATGCTATATGCCAATATAGTCTATCACATAAGGCAAAACTAATTGCATCAATAAAATCAACAGTAATAGGTATGATTCGTTTCTACATTTCTGTTGCAGTCCCACTGAGCCACAGGTGAGTTGCTTGGTTTTGTTCCCTGAGTTTTATCTGCTACTGTGGGTCACAACTTTGCTAAAACCAAAAGAAGGAACACTGATTCACTGATCATGGTCCGAATTTTATGTAAATATAGTAATGGTTTGGTGATTGCCACCAGTAGTCACCTTTAACATATAATGCTGGGGTAGTGGAAGGGCGAGCACATTGCTGTCCTGTTGCCCCAATCTCCAGTCTGAGGAATCTCAAGTTAGGAGCTCTCCCCAGCACCCCACTGTGAAGTGTCGCCACTGAGGTCTCTGCTGCCTGCTGCAAGGGTCTGAGGGCTCTCAAGTTAGGAGCTCTCCCCAGCCTCCGCTGTGAAGAGTCACCACTGAGGACTCGGCTGCCTGATACAAGGGTCTGAGGGCTCTCAAGTCAGGAGCTCTCCCCAGCTCCCTGCTATGAAGCGTCACCACTAAGGACTCAGCCACCTGCTGCAAGGGTCTCAGGGATCTCAAGTTAGGAGCTCTCCCCAGCCCCCACTTTGAAGCATTGCCACTGAGGACTCAGCCATCTGCTGCAAGGGTCTGTGGGATCTCAAGTTAAGAGCTCTCCCCAACCCCCCACTGTGAAGTGTCACAGCTGAGAACTCAGCCACCTGCTGCAGGGGTCTTAGGGCTCTCAAGTTAGGAGTTCTCCCAAGCCTCCTGCTATGAAGCATCACCACTGAGGACTTGGCTGCCTGCTACAAGAGTCTGAGGACTCTCAAGTCAGGAGCTCTCCCCAGCCCCCTGCTATGAAGTGTCACTACTGAGGACTCAGCTGCCTGCTGCAAGGGTCTCAGGGCTCTCAAGTTAGGAGCTCTCCCCAGCCCCCACTGTGAAGCATTGCCACTGAGGACTTGGCCACCTGCTGCAAGGGTCTGCAGGATCTCAAGTTAGGAGATCTCCACAACCCCCCACTGTGAAGTGTTGCAGCTGAGGACTCAGCCACCTGCTGCAAGGGTCTGAGGGCTGTCAAGTTAGGAGCTCTCCCCAGCCCCCACTGTGAAGCATTGCCACTGAGGACTTGGCCACCTGCTGCAAGGGTCTGCGGGATCTCAAGTTAGGAGCTCTCCCCAACCCCCCACTGAGAAGTGTTGCAGCTGAGGACTCAGCCACCTGCTGCAAGGGTCTGAGGGCTCTCAAGTTAGGAGCTCTCCCCAGCCTCCCACTGTGAAGCATCACTGCTGAGGACTCAGCTGCCTGCTGCAAGGGTCTGAGGGCTCTAAAGTTAGGAGCTCTCCCCAGCCTCCGCTCTGAAGCATCACCACTGAGGACTCAGCCACCTGCAGCAAAATACGGGACTGCACTCAATCAAGCTGAGTCTACTTTCAAACTTGCCACCATTTTATGCGTTTGGCAGGCTGAGCTACATCCTCTGTGCTGCTGCTGGCGGCTGGGCACCCTCTCTGCTCTAATTTGTCCTAAAATACTGTGATTAGTTGCTTATTTGGTGCTCCTCTGTCTTCTGCATCAAAATTAATTTAAGCTGAGAATAATGCCTGGAATTGATTTGGTGCGCCCTCTGTCTTCTGCATCAAAATTAATTTAAGCTGAGAATAATGCCTGAAATTGATTAGAACACTGTTATTAAGCTTTTTCGTTTCTAAGCTGTGCTGTTCCAAGCTAAATGCTCTGCTAGCTGCTGCTTTTTTGTACTAATGTATGTACTTAGTTTTTAAGGTCTTAAGTCCTGCCTTAGAGCTATTTAATTTTCTGAAGTATTGCCCCGAACAAAATTATCTTTTCTTTCTATCCTTTGTGCTGCATTTTATCTCCTCTGTTTTTGCCTGTATGTCTGTCTAAATAAGCTACCTCCTCCCAGCTACTTTCCCTTGTCTTTTCCTGTCCATTTCTGGTGCCCTTAACTACTTTCATTTTCCTCTGTCTTTCCCCTTCACAGCTCTCCTGCTTAAGGTCTAAAAAAAAATAAAGAATCCAATAATAATCTTTGCCAGTTACCCTCCATTGATATTTCCTCTCGTTTTCTCCTAGACTTCCTCTGTAGCCCCCTAATCCCCTCCTGTTACTCGCTGATAGACCAACCTCTCCCTTCCCCCTTTGGCCTATTTGTACCTGCCATTGTTAAGTACCTGTGGCTCATCTAGCTCCTTTCTCTTTCCTTTCAGGGTCTGAGGGCTCTCACGTTATGAGCTCTACCCAGCCCCCGCTGTGTAGCATCGCCGCTGAATACTCGGCCGCCTGCTGCAAGGTATGGGACTGCACTCAGTCAAGCTGAGTCTACTTTCAAACTTGGCACCATTTTATGAGCTTGGCAGGCTGATCTACAGTCTCCTGGCTGCTGATGGCTGCTAGATACTTTCTCTGCTCTGCTTTGTCCCACCCACCCCACCCCCGCTACTATTAAATGTTCTTGAGCTCCGCCTCTGGCTCCACTGGTTGGTGACCGCAAGAGTGTAGGTGTCTCTTACGAACTCTCGAACCCTCCCTCTCCCCCTCTCCAATCAGTTCCACACTTTCAGATCTGATCTCTCATTCTCTCTCTCAGCTCGTAAACATCTCCCCTGTGACTAAATTGCTCTGGGCAGTCCATGATTGCTCTAAATGCTGTCTGGCTGACTGGCTCCCTTCAAGTAGCTTCAGAAATCCTCTCCTACCCTCTATTGCTCAGAGTGTGACTGTGGTTCCTGTTGTCTCACATCTTCCCTTTTTGCATGAATATCTGCATTCTTGAAAATATATTTTTTTTGTAACGGGGGGGCACTACCTGTCTCCATTTCGTGGTACTGTTTTCCTGGCCACCTATACCATTACTACAGTGCTGATTGCTTGTCATACTCCATTGGTAAGATCTCTGCTGGTCTAAAGCCGTCTACTGTCTTCTGGCTGTCTCTTACATCTTGAGCAGTGCACTGCCAGTCTACTACATAGGGGTTCAACTCTGTGCCAGGTCTGCATTCCTACTTGCTTGAAACTCTTCTATTTCTGTATCCCCAATCACCATCTTGCAGCTCATCCATTAGGACCACCAGAAAGAGCAGTTTGTCCCTTATACTGTTACCCACTCACTTCCTCTTACTATCCCACAGCCCTACTACTTTATTTTTCTTGCTTCCTTCTTCTTTCTACCTCTCCTCTGCTGTCCCTGGCCTCACTATGCCTCCTCTGACCCTCCCCCTAGCCCTCCTGGCTATGCTGTACTGGTTTACTGCCATGAACTACTTAGTACCCCCACTCCACTGCCCTTCCTCCCCCCCAAACTAGACTTGATGGATGTCACTTTCTCTAACCACCTCATACATACCACTCCATGACCTGTCAACTACAAGTACCTCAGTCCAAAACCATTTGGCCTTCTTCTTCGGTACTTTCTGGGATATAAATGGACTACTGCTACCTCAGCCCCTGTGGCCTTAGGCCTAGCTACCACCTGGATTGCAGCCATCACCCTATCCCTCTCTGGTGACATTGAAACTAACCCAGTCCCCCGACCCCTCTACCTTCAGCCAGTCCCCCTTGTACCTCAGCTGACTTTCAGGGGAATGGCATGAAAATAGCACACCTTAACATTAGGAGCTTGGTAGCCAACCACTCTGAGCTAGAGACCTGGGTTGCAACCAATGAGCCTGAACTTCTGGGTATATCTGAAACCTGGCTCAGACCCTCCCTTCCTGACTCTTTGTGTTCTCTCTCTCTCTCTCTCTGGCTATAACCTTATCCATGTCAATCGGACATCATCTAAAAGAGGCGGTGGTCTTGCCCTTTACTCCAGGACTCATCTCAAAATATTTCTTCTCCCATGCCGCCAGTTTATGTACTGTGAGGTGCTCCACCCCCTCCTCTTGCTTGCAGAAACTAAGAAACTACACATTTTTTGTCTCTAAAGTTCCCCTAAAGTCTGCAAACAAGGCTTGGATGAATTTCTGAGCTTCTGACCTCTGGCTACCAAAAACAATAATGTTATCTGTCTTGGGGATTTCAACCAGGATTGGCTTGGCACCAGCTCCCTTGACCTTGCCTCCCAGATTAGCAAAGCTAACCTCAATCAACTAGTTTCTAACCCCATGAGGCTCTCAAGCTCAGGGACTAGCCACAGTCTCCTTGACTGGGTCCTCTCCAACAGACCAGACAGAATTACCAATGTCTACGTCTTGGCTAACTCCATTAGCGACCATTCCCCTGTCCTCTGTGTCTGGGATGCCCATCTCCCCAGGGTCCTATCCATGTCAGACTACTCTGCCTTCATCCCATCTGCCTTCCTTAATGACCTACGGTGGATTGACTGGTCCCCCCTGTTTAACACATGCAACCTTGACCAAGTCACAAAGTATTTTACTGAGACTATTGTTGCCCTACAGGCCAAGTACATCCCGACCACTAGACAGAAGGGTTGGGGTACACCCACTAGGTGACTAAAGCACCCCCTTCTACAACAAGCTCATGACAAGCTCTGGGCTATTTGGAAAGCCTCCTCTCTCCATGCTGACTTTGTGGCTTACCGCTCCCTATGCAACTGATGTAAAAAGGAAACTCATTCTGCCAAGAGTAAATACTACAAGGGACTCCTCCATTTCTCTGCTTGTAACCCTAGAGCCTACCAGTCTCAAATTGACCACGTTATGGGCAACTCCCTTACCCAAGCCCTCCGTGATCTGCTCATCGACAATGCCTCCTGTGACAATCCCACCACTATTGCCAACCACCTTAACTCTCTTTTCACCTCACTAACTATGATTGCCACTCTACTCCTGTTGCTGACCCATCCACTTGTGACCAACCCTCCTCTCGCTCCCTTTTTGTTCCTGCTTCTATCTCTAGGGAGGCCATCCTATAACTCCTCAAACAGATCCCTCCCCATGGCAGTGTGGGCTCTGATGGGCTGGAAACCAGGATTCTGAAACTCGGGGCTTACCTCCTGGCCACACCCATGACTTACCTTTTTAACCTCTCCATCAGCTCAGCCATAGTGCCCCATTCCTGGAAATCAGCCAGGGCTATTCCTGTGTTTTACAAAAGGGGATCCCAGAAACCCTACAAACTCCCATCCCATTGCCCTTCTACCTGCTCTCAGTAAGCTCCTGGAGAAACTTGTCCATTGTCAGATGTCTGACTTTCTGCTCAAATAACACCTCCTCTCCCCTTCGCAAAATGGTTATAGAGCTGGCCACAGCACCACTATGACCCTGGCCCAATTTACAATTGATATTAAAACTAATATGGACCGTGGCTGCCTCACGGGGGCTGTATTTACTGACCTGTCAAAAGCCTTTGACTCTGTCAACCACTCCCTGCTCCTACACCGTCTCAGTTCCCTTGGAGCCTCCAGCTCCACTAGTGCATGGTTCTCGAGCTACTTGCGAGATCATTCCCAAGTTGTCTCTTTTCGTAAGGTTCTCTCCTCCCCTGCTCCCATCTCCGTAAGAGTCCCACCCAAAAGGCTCCATTCTTGGGCGACTGCTCTTCTCTATTTTTATAAATAATCTACCTTCCATCACTTCTCACTGTCACACCTTGTTATACATAGATAACTTGGTTTTCTATGCTTCTTCCAGCTTGGTCCTCTGGATTAACACGCTCCTCTCCTCGGATCTTCACCTTACCCAAAAATGGCTCACATCTAATCGCTTGGTCCTTAACATTGCCAAGATGCAGACCATGCTCTTTGGGTCCTGTAGGAAATGTTCCCTCTCTACCGACTCATTACAGGTCTCCTGTTCACAGTACTCCGTCCTTCAAATACTTAGGGGTCACTCTTGACCCTGCCCTTAACTTCTCACTACACGTTAATGCCATTTGTAAATCGGTCAATGCTAAACTGGGCCTAGCCTACCATGTCTGAGATGCCCTCACCCCTGCAGCTAGGATCTCTGTGGCCCAAGGTCTTCTACTCCCAGGTCTTTGCTATGCTTCACCCATCTTCAGACAGAGCCAAGCTGGAATCCTCCAAAGTGGGATGTCACTTGGAACAATATTTGTAGATTTGCTTTGTCTGCCCCTTGCCTTATCTACTGCTGCACTCTATATACTGACCTTTAACGGCTGTCACCTCCCTCCAAGCACTTATTTGCACTTTGTTGCCTAACCAACAATCTAATTTGCTCCTCCCAGCCTGCCTCCCTTGATGGCCTGCTTACCCCAGTGGCTAACTCTCGTCAGCATTGATCTACTACCTCTGCTCTTCTCTCTGTGTACCAATGCTTCACCAAAATGGGAGAGCAGTCCTTTGCCTACTATGCACCCAAGTTCTGGAACTCCCTCCCCCCCTAAACCTTAGGTGCTCCAAATCACATGCATCCTTCAAGCAAACCCTGTTCAATCACCTTGCTAAGCTTGATGTATGTAACTGCCAGTAGCCTTTTGAACTTCACCTAGTCCCCCTAGCACTTACTTCCTCTCTCTCACCTACCTACTCCCTCTCCTTCTATTTACCTGCAAATCTAACGCTCCTTCTAGCACCTATGTAACTTGGTATTATTAGTAGCTAAGGCTAATTTCCTGTCAAGTAGCAATGCTGTTGTATTCTATGCACCTAATATTTAATTGTCTACCACCTATTCATACCATTGTTCAAATGCGGCATCCCTTACCTGTAAATGATGATTGTTTCTTTGTCTACTGCTGTTACCCATGTGAATGTCCCTGAGACTTCAATGTATACACTTACTGTTTATGTTCTTTTGAAGCTGTTTTTTCTTGTGGTCAACCTAAACCCTGTACTTTGTCATGTTCTCTCCTGGGTCGTGCCCGAAAATTGACAGGCCTTGCCTAGTGCACCTAACCAGTTACCAAAAGCAAATAAATAAATAAATAATCTGGGTAGGGCGCATTATGTGGACGTGTAGGTATATGAAGGGTTTCTCTCATCTGCCTGGGACCTGGGTGTCAGTGCCACATGAGTGCAGACCTCCCTTAATATAGTGTGTCTGGGTGGTGGAGCAAACTAGAATAAGCTGGATTGTCATAAAATTGGATAGTTGCAGTCTTCATTCCCCTCTCCCTGGTTGAGCCCCACTGTAACTACAGCAGGCTCCTTATAGACGCTACTCACCCCCAGGGATCCATGGTAGGGAACTGTTATAAAGATAGTGACAGGAAAGGTGAAGCCAAACACCACTCATACCAAGGGGCCACTAAATTGCTGCCAATATGTTTAGCAGATTATCCTTGCTGCCATCAGTTTAACATACAGACAAGCATTCTCATAGGGCACTACAGCATTTGTTAATACTTAATGTCCCACTGCAAAGGAAGGGACCAAAAAAAACACACCTTGTTTGTGCGGGCTATCGCTTTAGCCCTGACAGATGCCACAAAAGACTTCAAAAACAACAGTCATTATAGACTCAGTCTTCCTTGTGGTGTGGTCCTATTTAGATGCGGGGAGTATCTCTGATTAGTTCCCAGTATATGTATTGCAGGCCAGCTGCATGTTTTTGCACCCAGAGGATGCTCCAGGTGAACTAATCAGAGATATTCCCCACATCTAAGTAGGACCACAACACAAAGAAAGACCAGATTCCATTAGCCAAAGTCAATAAAGGTATGCTGAAAGCTTGATAACTGAGATGGGAAACTTCCTGACAGTCTGGGTTTGTTGGAGCTTGAGTACCAACCCATCCCAACAAAGGCCATACCCCAGGAATCCGCCCACACACAGTATTTTTTTTTTTATAATTTCTTTTTATTCAAAAGTGTTTTATAAACCACATAATGGACAATTAGATACAGGAGGATTCATTTGAGATACAGTTTGATATCAAAAAGTATAGACATCCTTGTACAGAAAGATTAACAGTGATAAGAGTCAGAAATGCTTAGACCGGTTAGATGAAAATAATGCGTCATAAATTGAAGCCTGGGGTCAGGTAAATAGTTTATAAGGGCTATGAAGCAGGGTGGAAAGCTAATTGGATCGACCAAATTAGAGGATATATTATTTAAAGGGCAAAGTCTAAGTTTAGAGTAGTAATGTGTTGGATCCACTGACTCCACTTTCTTAATAGATGGATGGAACCACCTCTCAGTTCTTGATTAAATGTCTCTGTTTTATAAATTTCTGACATTATTTGTCTCCAATTTTGCAGTGAGGGAATCTGTGTTCTCATCCAACATCTCGTGATTGCTTTTTTTGAGGCCACGAAACAAATGGGTAGTATGGTCTTCTCCCAGGGGGGAGCATGGTCCGGGTACACCCCCAAGAGGAACTGGTCAGCTGTTAGTTCAACAGGCTGAGAGAATAGGGTGGATAATTCGACTTGAAAAGTTAGCCAGAAAGGCATAAGGAGCAGGCAGGTCCAGAAAACATGTGAGAGAGTAGCTCGGGAACAGCCACTATTTCTCCAGCACCTTCCATATGAATCTGGAAGGTATTTCATTAAAATTGAGGGGGCTCTAAAATATCTGGAGTGGCATTTCCAGGCAAATTCTCTCCAGTACGGGGATGAGGTTGATCTTATCTCTGTTAGTGTTGTTTCTAACCATGTGTCGAGGGAAATTTGGAGTTGCAGTTCCTTGTTCCAAGCGGTCAAAGTCAGGAATGTAGGATTAGGAAGACAGGATTGTAGTTCAGAGTATATCCGACCAATTAGATGGGTTTCCATTCTCCCCTCGTTTGCCTCTATGAATATTTTCAGTAAATCAGGTATCGGAGAAGGTATTTTGGGGGGTATTATATTATTGCATAAGAGATGGTTTCGAACTTGAAAATAGCGGAAAAGATCAGAGGGGCCTAGAGAAAACTGGGATTGAAGCGTTACGAAAGGGATGATGCCCTCTGAGGAGAGGAATTGGTATATGTGTGAAAGGCCTAGTACGCCATCTGAGAAAGGCTAGGTCCATGTGATTGGGAATAAACTTTTCATCTTGAGAGATTAATTTACAGAACTCAAATACTCACTGAGTAGGACCGACCTTTCTTAGCTGTTTCCATTGTTTGTAAGTTTGTGCTGTTATGGGCGTTAAGGAGGAGGGGCTTAAGGAGTTGTCATCTGCGGAGAACAATATCTTTTTTATGTTGTGTAAGTCGTTAAGTTGGAATTCTATGGTCTTCCATGGGGAAGTGTAAGAGGACGTGAGCCATGATGTTAGGGTTCTTAAGAATGCCGCTTGGGCATATAGAAGAAAGTCTGGGAGGTTAAGTCCGCCTTGTTTGAGGGATAATTTAAGTATGGATAGTCTAGATCTAGGCCGATTTTTCCCCCAGATGAAATTCTGTATCATTTTATTCCAGGATGTGAAGTAAAATTTGGACGGAAGATAAGGAATTGCTTGGAGTAGGTAAAGAATTCGCGGGAGGACGTTGGAGCGAATTGTGAGGATTTTCTGATAAAGGAAAGAACAAAACATAGACCATCTATTAAGGTCTGCTTGAATCTGAAGTGTGAGAGGTTCAAAGTTAGATAGTTCAATAACTCCAGGGTCGAAGGGGAGGTGGACACCCAAATATTTTATTTTAGTTGTCCTCCACTTAAAGGGAAAGGCCTTTTTAATCTGGGTAGAAGGAAAATAGTTAAAGGTTAGTATCTCAGTTTTATTTATGTTTAATTTGAATTCTGCAAGTTTCTCAAATCTTGTAAATATATCCCAAGCAGACCAGATCGACTGTGAGGGGGATAACAGAGTAAGCATAATATCGTCCGCAAATAACCCCTCTTTGTATTCTGATTGAGCAATAGGGATGCACTCTACCTGGGGAGTGTTCCGTAAAGAAGCTACTAGGGGTTCGATGAATAGCGCAAAGAGGTAGGGAGATAGGGGGCAGCCTTGTCTAGTTCTGCGGGCTAGCGGAAGGGGGGGAATAGGGAGCCATTCACCCTAAGATATGTTTTAGGAGAAATGTATAGGTTTTCTATACACGCAATAAATTGCAGTGGGAAATGAAACTTTTTAAGTGTTTCCCATAGGAAGGGCCACGAGACCCGGTCAAAGGCCTTTTCTGCGTCTAAGCCTAAGAAGACCACTCAAATTTGCCTAGATCGGACAAATTCTTGTAGCAGCAAGACTCTACGTATGCTGTCCATAGTATTCCTGGTTTTAACAAAGCCAGTTTGGTCGGGGTGAATTATTGTAGGAATTATATTTTCCATTCGAGAGGATAAGATGGCCGTGTAGATTTTATAATCAACATTTAGAATAGAAATAGGTCTATAAGATTTAGGGTCAGATGGGTCCTTATAAGGTTTTAGTATTGGGGCTATAGTGGCATATTCCCATGAAGGGGGGGGGTTCCTCCCAAAAACAGTTCTTGAAAAAGAACATGTAGCCTAGGAATTAATTCTTTTTTAAACTTTTTTACCATTCAGGGATGAATCCATCTGGTCCCAGGCATTTTCCTGATTTAATATTTTTAATTGTCTCTTCTATCTCAAGTATCGAGATTGGGGCCATCAGGGCATTGATTTGGTTAGGAGAGAGGGTTGGGAGCTTTGCTTGTGTAAGGAATTGCATAGTCTCTGTGTGATTTAATGAGTTAGGAGAGGAGTAAAGCTTGGTATAATAATCAGTAAAAGCCTTCTGGAGATGGGCAGTAGTGTAATGGGTTTGACCAGAGGAGAGGTTTCTGAGTCTAAGGATAGTCGAGGATGCTTTATTATTCCTTAGTCTGCGAGTTATGTTTTTAACACTCCTGGGGCCTTCCTCATGTAGAGACTGACGTAGGTAGTACAGGGATTGTCGAATTTTGTTATCCATTAATTTCTGAAGATCTGCCTTAGTATTTCTAATCAGAGCCTGAAGATCTAAGTCCCCCTCTCTATAGAGCAGATAATAATTTTTAAACTGGTTAGATAATCTGTGATACTCAAGATCTCTTTCCCTATTTTTCTTAGAGGAATATGCTATCAATTCACCCCTTATTGTTGCTTTCATGGCATCCCAGATCATTGCTTGTGATGTGGGGGAGTCAACGTTTTCTGTGAAGAATCTGTTGATTTTGGTCGACAATGAGTCAAGGAGCTCTGAATCTGATAAGTAGACTGGGTTAAGTCTCCAAATCGATCTCTTAGTCTCCTTACCCAGGTCGAGTGAGATAATCAGTGGGTGGTGGTCGGATAGGAACTTTGGACCAATGGCAATGTCCTGGACAAGAGAGAGATGCTCACAGGTGGTCAAAAAATAGTCTAACCTAGAATAGGTATTGAATCTGGGGGAGAAGTAGGTGTAGCCCAGGGTGGAGAGAAATAACCCACGCCAGACATCAACCAGACCCAGTTGCTCAATAGACCTTCTAAATTGCTTAGCTGTGTTATTGTTCCGGTGGCTAAGGGGTTTAGAGCAATCATGCTGAGGGGATAAGGTCAGATTGAGATCACCTCCCATAATTAGTTGCCCCTTCAGGTTGGAGAGCAGGGCAGAGATGAAGCATTTGTATACTGGTAAGGTGGAAGTGGGAAGGAAATAAACATTGGCTAGGGTTGTTTGTTTACTGAACAGAAGAGCCTGGGCAATTACATATCGCCCCCCCCCCGGGGTCAGTATATGTGTTTTGGATTTCAACCGGTGTGTCTCTAGGGATCAAGATTGCTACTCCCCTTTTTCTACCCCTGGGAAGTGATGATGCCAAAACTCTGTATCTACCTCCCCATTTTAGTTTAAGGTGCTCGGTCTCTGAGAGATGAGTTTCCTGCAGGTAAATTAAATGCAGAGATTGTTTGGATAAGCCCTGTATAAGTCAGGCGCATTTAATTGGGTTGTGTATCCCATTGATATTGAGAGAGAGGATCTTCACCGGGTTAATCATGGGTATCTCTTAGAGAACTACTATTATTAATGGTGACAGTTTCTCTCTTTCCTCCACAGGAAGAAGAAAACAGAGGGAGAGACCCGGACCACACAACCCCCCCGAAAGGGCTGACCCCAGGCTTCGACAGATTTGTCATAATATAAATGCAGTTTCTAGTCAATAAACTTTTTATACAAAACAACGAGTCCACTGTGTAGTCATTTTCCAACTCTGTCTCCCCCCCCATAGCAACCAAGTAAGTGCCCACATAAACAAAATATTTCAACTATGTACAAAGTTGAGTAATACAAACAACTTTTCCCCTTAGATTTCTTCTGTAGCAGAAAATAGCAGATTCTCAAGGTTATGTCTGGGGAAGAACATATGTACAGCAAAACTTCCAAAAGGACGGAGCTCATCTAGAGCTTCCAGTGAATTCTCCTTACCAAAAGGTCAATAGCGACCTTGGTGGAGAAGGGGTTCTTAACCTCAGTCTGATATGTTACCGGAAAGAGGGACAGAGCCCCTAAGGGAGCAGTATCGGGACCACTCCTTGTATGGTTCAGTGGAAAGCTAGTGAATAAGAGATACAGGAAAGAGTTACAAATTAGCTAAACTGCCTAAGATAAGGATAAAAAGCTAAGGTCTGCATTTTGTCTGAGGAGGGAGGCTAAAAGGTTTTGTTTGGGATAATTACAAGAAAGTGAAGAGAACAGGAGAAACAAGGATGGAGGGGGAGGAAAGAGAGGGAAGGAAAGAAAAGGAAAGAAGAGGAAAGAAAAAGGGGGGAACCACCCTAGATCTAAATACTTCAGGAGAATTGTGAACACCATAAGCTGAGTCCGTGGCAGCCTGGGTATGACCCGGGGGGGTTCCAAGCTGGGCTTCAAGAAGTACCAAATTAGTAGATGAGTAGGGTGGGTTAGGAAAGAAGAAGAGCAAAAAAAAGGGGGGGGAGAGGACCATGAAGTGTCCTCCCTCCACCTCCTCATTGCCTTCCTCCCTAACATTAAAGCGACCCCTCATCCAGCAGAGACTCAGAGAGTCATTCCTCCATCTTTAAGGCCAGAGAGGCCTCATCACGAAAGCAAGGAACACCCCTAAGTAGTGAGTCTGTGATGGAGGGAGGGGATAGAGGGATCTCAGGAGGGTGGTTAATGGGGGCTAGATGGGGAAAGAGAGAAGGCATCCCCATTCCATTTGTGAAGGTCCTAGGTTCCCATGGGATCACTCATTTGAATGTGGAAAATAGAGCCATTTACATTCCTAAGGGGCAGGGGAGGGGATTCCCGAAAGGGGGCTGGGCAGAGAGGGAGGAGGAATCCAATATCTCCAGCCCCGCCAACTCCCAGCAATAAGGAACAAGGTTAACAATTTAGGGAGGAGCCAGAAGTACAGCTTTGAGAGAGGGAAAAAAAAGGGGGGGGATGAAGGATATGTATGGGGAAGTCATCTCTGAGGGAGAAGATACATGACCACCCCAATAGGGACCCCCAAGGACTCAAAGCAACCCAAAACAAAAAAAAAAAATGAGGAAAGGGGGCCTCCATTTCAAGTCAGTCATTTCTATATTCCATTAACCTCAATAAGGAGGATTTACTGCAGAAGCTAGGAGACCCACAAAAAATACAAGAGAGGAGGATGCTCTCTCAGCTCTTAGCAACATTCGTGGCTGGAACACCTCTGGTCTAGTGAGAGGTTACAGCAGGGAAATGCAGCTCAAGGGGGAGGGGTCCAAAAAGGTCACTTCCTCCCTACACCCCCCGCCAACCAGAACTGACAGGGATTTCTCAACCCTTGCAAACCCAGATGGATTGCTTCTCCCTGCCCCTCGCATCCTTCCAAAGGTCGATCAAGGCGAGACCTTCGAGAAAGTTACCGCGGTCTTTCCCATCCCACAGGCCCAGCCTCAAGTCAATGGCGATCAAGAAGCAATGCACCAGGTGGACCTGGAGCAACCCAGGCACTCTCAGGTGAGGAAAGAAGGTAGATGGAGGGGGAGGGACCGGAAGGCAATGAGGATCAAACCACAATCGCACCAGAAGTGGCAAAGGAAGCTACGGGCCCTAGGATGGAGATCTCCTCTACACTGGAATTTGGTAGGGGATGTAAGGGAGAGGGGTAGCTGATGAAAATGGGGGCCGATTGCCCCGTGAGTTTATGTCGTGGTAGACCAGGTACTGTGCGGATACATGGGAAGACCTCCACCCCCACCCCCACCCCACTGAGAGGATAGATCGTGGTGGCAGTCTGGGGATTGGAACAGTTTTCAGGCGCTGTTAGTGCACCGGGACTCAGAGTGGCAGTCCTCCTATTCCAAATCTGGTGAGCTTCATGATGATCCAGTTCCCCAAATAGAAAGTAAATCTCATAGCCACGTCTAGGAGGTAAGGCCAAACTACCCGCAGGGAACGGAGCTCGGGGGGGGAAGAGGGGAGACCCAAGCAGACACCCACCCAGGAACGGGCCCAGAGATATGACGCCTGAGTTAGGGAGGAAATCCCCACCATCCAGGCGGTCAGCAGTAGTTGAGGGGATGGGGAACAACATCGTCAGGAGCAACCAGGACCAAAAGACCGCTCTCATCCCCATAATCACTGGGAGGGCCACAGCAGGGCAGACTGCACTCTGGGTCCGAGGTCCCCCCTCCCACAAGCCCCACTCAACCCAGCGTGGGGCTTATGGCTCCAGTCGTTACCTCAAGAGAGAGGGTGTCCGATTCTCGTAGTGAATAAAAGTTCAGGTGAGAAGATTCATCTACTTGTTAGTGTTTCTGAACTGTTGCAATTGTAGGAGGAGGTCTTGGATCGAAGACAAGTTGACAGACTCTTGCTGTCTCTTCTGGCCTGACGGTTTAACGGAGCGCTGGTTCAGGGTTTCTCACAGGTGATCAGGGATTATTTTTCTGGCATGGAGGTCACAAGCTGCTTCTGCGACTGTTGAATGTGTCTGTGTTCCCGATGGTAAATGAACCACTAACTTGGCAGGGTAGGACGTTTTAAATTTAATTTGCTGAGCTCGCAATACCGGGAATAATGGCCCGTACTCCCGACGTTGTTTCTGTATAAGTGGAGCGTAGTCATTGTCAAATAGGAGTCGGGATTGACCCCAAATGATTTTGCCTTTTTTCCAAGCTTTGATCAGGAGGGATTCTTTAACTTGATAACTCAGGAATCTGATCAGGAAAGATCAAGGTCTGGCTTCTGGTCGGGAGGGCTTGGGGCCTATAGCACGATGCGCCCTTTCGATGTCTAGTTGAAAAGCCGGGTCCAGAGAGAGAGCAGTGCGGAGGAGATAATAGGAGAAGGCCCTAGGATCGGAGCCTTCCTCCCCTTCAGGAATGCCAAAGATCCTGATATTTCGCCTTCGGGCTCTGTTTTCCGAGTCTTCCTGGCAGGCAGAAATTAGAATCTGTTCAGCCAGCACTGATTTGATCGCGTCCTCCAGAACGTCGATTCTTGAGGCGTTAGAAGATATTTGGATGTCGGCTTCTGCTAAACGGGACTCCAGATGTGTGAAATCGCTTCTGATTTCTTTCAGGGAGTCTCAAACCTCGCTTCTGAAGTCAGCAATGACCTGGAGGATGGCAGTTGTAGAGGTTTCCGGGGGTCGCTTAGAGGTTCTGCCTTTCTGTGATTTTCTGTCGGGGCCCAGGGAAGGGCCAGGACAGGCCTCTTCATCTTCTGTGTGCATCTCATCATGTTCGGCTGGAGTTGCAATCAGGAGGAATCGGTTCCTTGAGATCTTAGCCATAGCTATTTTATGTACAAGAGCGTTGCTAAGAGCGATGTAAAGGTTTTGTATATGATATAGATGGAAATTCGCTCTTTTTTTTAAAAGATAAGGCAGGAGCTAATTAGTTTAGATGTTCACCAACTCATACTGGAACCGGAAGTCTCCACACACAGTATTTTTGAGCTCTCTGAACAAGCCCCTCACAAAGTGACAGCAACAACCATATACTGCAATCACCAGAAGTCAAGGATTTAGTGGGAGAGGAGGGATCGGCCCGGGGTAGCATGCAACAGACTGAGAAGTCGCTCCCAGGGGGAGACCCCACACAGTTACTGTCTCCCCCCAACATTCTAGCCTCACCTAGTCCAAGAGTTCCAATTAGCATGCAAAATCCTCCAGTAGTCATGAGTTAACATTGTTTTCAAATGGGGAGAAACCTGGTAGGAAGATGTGAGGTAAAGACGGGTCAGGGAGCCCAGCTGGTCTGTATATGTGCACCATTCTCAACCCTGGCAGCCGTTGGCATGAGTCTTAAAGTGTACCAAATCACTGGGGACAAGTATAAGACTCTAAGTTTATTTTTATTATTATAGGGGAAGGCACTCCCCCAGTTTCTTATTGTTAGAATGTCACTGTGTTCCCAGCTCTTTTCTGCAGTCATTTATGTATATCGTTGATAAGGGACTTTATGTTACCATGTTAGGCCATTTGCAGTAAGGTGAATTGGCTTTTCCAGCTCTGATTTCATGGGGAACCCTGTAGTGGTGGGGGGTGCTGGGGGGAGGGAGCCCTCACTTCCCACCATCTCAGGCCACCAAGACCACAGGCAGTCATCCCCCAGGCTGGGGGCGAGAACAATGGAGAACTCAGGAGCAGACAGGTGCGAGAAATCATTTCTAGGCTCCTAATAATTCATCTCTTTGTAGGAATCCACTGGGGATGCCCCCACAAAGTTTTCTGGATGAGTGTCCAGCAAACAGTTAGGTGATTGGGAGGGAACACTCCAAGTCACACATTGGTGAACCACAGTGTGAGGAGCATCCATAAGGTGGCATATTCGCATTTATCAGTTGCTGCTGCTATCTCCCTCCCACCACCCAGCTGAGGAGCTATCACTGGATCTGTGGGTCACAAAGAACAAAGCCAAGATGGCTCCTTGCCAGCTGGACATCGAAGTTGTCCCCCCTCCAAAAAAAATCAAATCACAGTACTCGCTGTTATCCATGGTATGAGAAACTTAATATGAATCAGGCCATCTCTTCCCTTCTGAACAATTGAAGAAGGGTTTTAATCTCTACCAGTGCCTGGTCAGATTAAAGTTTTCGGTCTGTCGGGATGGTGCTGTTCTCCATGCAGTCCTTCGTATGTCCAGCAGGTCTCAGGGATTACTGTGCTCCCTGAGTAGGTACAGGATCTCTATATTTCTTGAATGGAGTTGTTTTATCACCTCTTCAAGTGTGAAGACTGTCTCGGGGCTGTCTTGGAAGACTACCCTGAGTTTGGATGGGTATGGTCGGGGAGTAGTAAACTTCAACTTTTGTTCCTTTAAACCTCTCAGGATTGCAGAGTATGCTTTTCTTTAGGCCAAGACATTCAGGGTATAGTCGTTGCCAAAAAAGAGCCTGCGATCTTTATAATGTACCTTCCCTTTTCTCCAGACTCTTGTAAGAATTTCTTATTTAACAAAGAAATTAAAAAACTGAATCACCATTGAGTGTGGCTGAGCACCTGTTGTGCTGAACGTGAGGTAAGCGCTCAATGAGCCCTCTCTATTGCCGGGGGTTTATTTATTAATTTATTTTTTGTTGACCAGGGAGGAAGATGAGACAATTGTTTGCCTATTTTCAGCCTCATCCTGGGGAGGGGAATACAGATAGATGCCAACTGAAATTCGACCAGATTTTAAGCTGTTGATGGTATTTTTGGTAAATGGGGGAAATTTGGCCAGGACACCAAGGAAATTCCCTGCTCTGACAGTAGGGGGACTGGGTGACTGAGAGCTCTGGTCACTTTTGCTGAAGCCCTGGAGGAGATGGACGTCCCAGAGGAGGGAGAGCGAATGCTGTGTTCTGCCTTGCATTCTGAGGAACCTATATTGTCTGATACACTAGCCCATACTAAGCAGGAAACAGACGATGGAGAAGTCTTCATTTCTACGGAGGATTTAACTCAGACAGATACACGACCTGTGGAAATAGCAGGAAAAAAATGCAGCCCTTGTTATGGAGGAAATTCATACACAGTTCCAGCATCAGCTTGAATTTCATGCACTAGAATAGGAGCACCTCCGAAAGTAGCTTTTATTATTGAAACCCGAAACCCAGCCAGTCAAACGACAGGAGCAGGCTGTCATTCGACCGGATCCTGTGAATGCCGTGGCAGCTCCTGAAAAAGAAGAGCGGTCGGGTGAGTTGCACCATTTCCCTGCTAAAGCATCTGAAACTGTACTTGATAAAGATTTCCTCACAGCTGGCAGTTCAGAATCCAGCGAGGTTCAGTGGCCAAAGCTGTTAGGGGAAACAAAAGAATTATTGCCTGATTTGTTTTTGCTGTCTAAAGCCATGGCACAGTCCAAAGACCTGGATGGGTCCAACTCTGTCAATTCAAACCCAGTTCTTGTCCCACATACTATTACATTATCTAAAGCCACAGGTTTTGTATTTTGGAATACTCTCCTAAAAACCCCTGATAGGGTTCCAGCTTCAGAGGTGAATTGTGGTTTTCAGTCAACTCCCTCGAATCAAGATGGTGTTACAGACTTTTTTTTGGCCAAACGGAGCCAGCCGATTCATGTGGGGTTTGGAGATGAAGGGAAAGATAAACGAACAGCAGTGACTTTTGCTAAAAGGAACTTGGGGAAAATAGAGGCTGTTAATAACGCTACAGCTCAGGCTCCACCAGAGATTAATACTGGTATAATCTCACTGCCTGCATCACCTGCTCCCCAATCAGCACCTCTCACTGAAGAAAAACGGTCCCCACAGAGAGCCTTGAGAGAGGCAGGCTGGACATTACATCAAGGTACTTGGCTTCCCACTCCTGAGTGGGATCCTAAGTTTAATTTCTCTTAAAATGAGCCTGATTGGAAAGCTAAATTGCCTACAGTGCCTTCAACATCAGAGAACGCTACTGGGGTATGATGTGGAGTTAGGCCTCCCGCTGCGGCCTTGCAAGTCACCACTCCCTCAGTTAAAGACATTTCTGATACTTCCCCCATAAAGGACAATGAACTGTCTACAACAGTACCGCAAGATAAATCAGAACCTGAGAAGCCACTGCTATCAGATTTATTTTCTAAAATTAAAAGGGAAGCAGCACCACCATGAAGGAATGCGGTTAGGATCCGCTATAAAGGAGGCTTGGATGTTAGGCCTGATAGGCATTATGTAGGTAAATGTTTGTTGAAAGATTCCTTGCACTTCTCTCCAAGGGAAGTATTTGCTTTTATTAACATCTCAGGTGAAGATAACTTTGATGTCAGTTTTTGTTCAGCCTATGCTCTTGATTTATTCTGGGAGAGGTACAACCAGGTGAAGTTCTCACCCACATGGACCCCCTTTTTAGTAATCCCATTGACTAAGCCTTTGATTAAATACGTTACTGTTATGTTTTGAAATGAGGGGGTTCATGTGGATGATATTACTTACTGGTTGTCCCAGAAATGTGAGGTAATGAGTCCTCCTCAGGCTATACTTGACACCGAACAGTTTTGGACAGGGGGTTGGTGATGCAAAGTAAAGCTTAGGCAAACAGACACTGGTATTGACCATATCCCTAATTCTTTTCTGCTGGGCTGGGACAGGGGTGTGTGTTTTTATGCTGGGCAGCCCAGGGCATGTTATAAATGTGGATCACGAACACACCTGTCCAGTTCCTGTGACAAGCCCAGATGTGATAATTGTGGTGAAATAGGCCATATAGCCTTTCAATGTGCAAATCTCACAAAATGCGATCTCTGTGAAGATACTGGCCATGTTTTCTGTGAATGCTTATGGGCAGTGAAGAATAAGGCTTCCAGTGGTTGCCAAGATTTATTGATTCAACAAGCCCAGGACTTAGCTGCTTGTCCAGACTAGGCTTGGCCTGACCCCCCCCCAGAAGTGGCTATCCCTCCCTTGGCTCCATTACATGGAATTGAACATCCTGTGGAGAAACCCTTCTCCTCCTCTCCCAGTCTTCCCCTTCTTCTTTCCCCTGTATGTTATAATGCACAACAGGAGAGAGCACTCCCAGACCCTCCAGCAGGGCCTCCGGTGATCCAAGTCCGGAGGTCCTCAAGAAACTTTAACCCCCCCTCATGGATATCGAGTCTAGTAATCCCTTTGCTGTTTTGTCCATGCAGTGGGGTGATTCAGAAATGGAATGTGCAGAACCTGACTCCCAGCCATGACAGGACAGTCCTCTGTCCCCCTTATACCCACAAGAAGGTTATAAAGGGAAGAAGAAAAAGAGGAGGAAAAAAGATAGTTGAACTTTTAACTACATCTGGCTTCCTTTAGTATAGGGTCTTTGAATGTTCACAGTTTATTGAACTCTAGGAGAAGACAGGTAGTGTATGATTATATTCATGATAATTCAATAGATGTTTATTTACTCCAAGAAACTTGGATGTACACAAATGATCAAAATAGGTTTTTCCAGAAGGAGTGGATTTGGGGCCCCTCATATTGGTCCTTTGGACTACAGACAGTGGATGGAATAGGATTTATTTTCAATTCCTATAGCTTCTCTTTAATCAAATTCATTGATTTAATTCCAGGGAGACTAATGATCCTTGACGGTGTATGGAATACTATGATTTGTAGATTTATTAATGTATATTGTTCTCAGGTGAAGGCAGAAAGAGTTGCACTATTTGCAGCACTCCGACCCTTTTTAGTATCTTCCTTTAAAATCCTCTTATGTGGGGATTTTAATTGTGAACTTAAGACCAAAAATGGAGGTGCTACGAGCTATGGGAAAAAAATGTACTGTGATTCCAATGCTTTGTTTCACTTAATAGACTCATCAGGCCTCCTAGATAGTAGATGTCACCAACACAGTGGCCCTAAATTTACTTATAAGCAGAATACATACACATCCACAATAGATTATATATTTCTCACATAATCTCCCCACTTTTAAATTTCAAACTTTCCCGATGGCCTTTTCTGACCACTTACTTCTCCAGTGAATTTCTTCCTCAGTTTCTTTACCATCACCACAGAGGTCAAGATGGAAATTAAGTTCACCCATTTTGAAACATCCTTTGGTGTTAAAAAACATTAGGATGCTGCTACTTGCTAGGCTTTCAGTCTCCTTTTTATATGATGACTTACGAGATTGGTGGAAAGACTCTAAGGATGATTCGCAAGTTATGTTAAAGAATCAAGATAGGTCGGGAGAAAATGTGAAATTCTTGCACTATTTGAAATTATGTCAGCAATTATATTACTTATTTTCCATGGCCAATACTTCTAAATGTGACTATACTCCTCAAATTGCTGCTTTAAAAAAGCAAATTCAAGAAGTCCAGTATGACAGGGCTGCTACTATGAATGCACTTTTTCAATATGGCATGAAAAAACACCCTAAAAGAGACCCCTATGAGGCCTTTAAAAGGTATAAAACCAAAACCACTTTGACTTCTCTCTTAAATCAGGAGGGACAAACAGTTCAAGATACTGCATGTCTTCATAAAGCAATTAAACACTTTATGCCATCTCGTACCCCAGTGGTGCCCCGTAGTGCTGGGCACAATAGGAACTTCTTACAAACTATAAAAATTCCAAAGGCTCAAAATGATATCTTTACATTGGTAGGCCCTATTTCAGCAGCAGAAATTGAAGGAGGTATTAAATCCCTAAAGAATGGAACATCCCCAGGGGCAGATGGTCTTACATCAGAGATATTTAAAACTTATCCCCAAGAATTTTCATTATGTTTAGAATTGTTTTTTAATTTTTTTCTAGGAAAATTTAGAGTCCCTATTTGGTTTTCTGAAGGTTTGTTAATCCTGTTATTTAAATCAGGGAACAAGGAAAATCTAGATAATTGGCGACCTATTCCAATTCTGAATTCAGATTATAAACTGTTAACTAGTATTTCAAATTCCAGACTCAAAACCTATGCAAGTACAGTAATCTCCCCGTTACAATATTGTGGTCTTCCCAGTAAAAAAATACAACGTGCTTTAATGATCATTAGAGATTTAATAGAACATTTTTCCTTACACAGGACTTCTGGGTGCATTATTTCAGTGGATCAAATGAAGGCCTTTGACAGGGTCTATCACCCCTTTCTGTTTCTTACCCTAAAACATTATGGGGTTCCGGACCCTTTTTTGGACTGGATAAAATCCCTTTATGGCAATGCCATTGTTTATCCTGTTATTAGAAACAAAGTCATGGAAGGGTTTCACATTACTACTGGGGTGCATCAGGGATGTCCGTTGAGCCCACTATTGTATTTATTTTCTATAGATCCATTGATTCAGTTCTTATCAATGCATCCACAGTGGAAGGGGGTGCTGGGATCACCAACAGTAGAGAAGTTGCATTTACAGGCCTATGCAGATGATATTTGTTTATTTTTCTCAGACCATAATCAAGTCTCTGCCTTTTTTGACTTTATGGTCACTTATTCTTCAGTTTCTAATTCCATAGTTAACACCCAAAAGAGTCTGGGGCTTGTTATAGGTGCCAGTTATCTGGATGAGGTGTATATACAAGGTTTACGGACCTCTTCAGATCCTGTCAAGATTTTAGGAATAATGTTTGGAACCCAGAATATTCCAGAATTGAATTGGGAAACCACTTTATCCTCAGTAGAACATAAAGTACAAATATGGAAGCATTGGAAACTGGCTAAGCTGAAATGGGTACAAATAATTAGACAGTTTCTAATTCCCATGTTACTGTATACAGCAATTATATTTCTCCTCCCAACCATGCTTGAGACCAAATTGTATAGTCTAGTTTATCAAATGGTATGGGGAAATAGACTTAACCCCATTAAGAGACAATATACATATCTAGCAAAAGAGAAGGGTGGTTTGGGAATGGTAGACCCGGTCATATTTTTTTATACTCTTTTTGTAGCACAAAATGTTAAGGAAGGATTACTGACATCCAGTTCCCAGCATAATTCTTTAATAAAACATGTTTTAGCTCGATATTATTCAGCTTGGCATATAACTACCCCAAAACTTTCACAACATCTGCATGTCCCACAATTCTTTAGACCAGTAGTCCAAAAGCTTTTCAAATGGGGTATCATGAAACAATGTTTAAGAGAGAGTAAGGGGCCTCAGTTGTATGACACAGTGATATCATTACTGTATTCTTCTGAGCCTGCCTTTAAGAATTGCCCTTCTACTATGATTCCGGGGGTGCTTCATCAACTTAATAATAATACCAGATTACCAGGATATGTGTGAGAATTTTTGTGGTTGGCATTATATGGGAGGATTGGGGTTTGGGGCAATGCCAAACATAAAGCTAAAGAAGAAAGAACCTGCCCCTTCATAGGCTGAATTAATCAAAAAAAATCAGTGGACCATTTTTTGTTTCATTGCTCTTATGCCAGTTCCCTCTTTAAATTCCTTGCCTTAAAATGGAAGATGGGGTGGTTATTGAGATTAAATTATGATAATTTAGTCCTTGGACAGTTTCATAATATTGGGAGTCATTATCATGAAGATACCGTGCATATTTTTTGTTGTTGTCTGAAATATTATCTATGGCTGGCAAGATGCCAATGGGTTTTATATCAGAAATTAATGCCTTATGAAACAGTGAGTTTGTTGATTCAGGGGGCTATGGAGAGGGTGTATGTCAAAGATTCAGAGATTTATACCACTAGAAAAGTAAATAATTGGTGGAGAGGTTTTGCAATGTTTATGAAATATAAATAAGTAGGGTTTAGGATTTACAGTGTATTCAGTATAGTTTGGCAATCCTCAGAACAGGACGTTTAGTGGAATGGAATAATCAGTATGATAGCAACATAATAGGCATTAATGTTTATTCTTTACTGTTTAGATAATTTATAGTATACTAAAATTCCCTCACCTTTTCAGTTGGAAAGGGTGTGTCCTTGGTAGACTTACACAATATTCTGATGCTATGTGATTATATTATTATCCATGTCCTTTCTATTATGATTGCTACATTTTTTGTGTGACTTAACACTGTTTAAAATTCTTTGTTTAAAAAAAAAGGGGGTGAAGGGGGACCGTTTCTATCTTGTTTATTCTTTTAGTTCTGATTTTGTATGATTGCAAAATTTTTTGTTTTTTCTTTCACATGATTTATACCTTGGTTTGTGAGATTTTCCTGTTTGTAATTATTTGTTTTTGATGTTATGAATAAAAAATTCCCCTACTCTGCAGTAGGGGGAGGTGCTGTCCAAGTTGGTGGATGGCAGTCCGGGTCTGGATGGTGGACAAGGAGGTTGTGCTTCCCTTGCAGCCAGAGGTTCCATCCCCGACCTTGGCTGTGGCTATCTGTGGGGATAACGAACTGGTTATGGATCTAAAGGATGACTGTTTGGCGGTCCCGATGGATATGCCTCATAGGACTGAGGCAGCAGAGATTGCGATATTATTGAGCCAGTATGTGGAGCCTCTGGTTTCAGTAAGGCACCTGAGGAAAGTTGGTGACAGTGTGAATGTCCCTTTATGAGGAAGGGAATCCTGTCTGTCTGATGGAGTCAAAGTTTTTCCTGTGAGTCAGCGAATGACTGACAGAAGCAAGAGTACTGCGTCAGAGGTTCATGACGCAGTGGATAGGAATGCTTAAGCCGGTTGATTTGTCTGGACAAGATGCACCCGTTACGGGAGTACACTAGTTGAAAGATGTGGCGCTCATGAAAGCTGGATGGATCATGCAAGAGGATGGCAGTTGGATCCCTGACTCTGAATGGATTGACTTTTTGAGTGATTCAGGAAGAACTTCTCAGCCCGATGCAGTGGGCAAACAGGGCGTTTCTACGGTTCCAGTAACTGAGGCTTCTCAGGTTGGTGATGGTACTCATATTTATGATGTTGAGGGAAAAGATCTGGATGGGGAGAGACAAAATACTTTGACCGGGCCTTTGGGGTTGCTTTCTTCCGATACCTCTCCAAGGGCTTCCCCTCCTCCTTCCCTGAGTAGAGGAAAATGTAGAGCTGGGCCTTTCTTTTCAGATTTTTTTAAAAATAATAAAGTTGAACAAGCCCTGAGATGTAATGCTGTCCACTTGTGGTACAGAGGTGGGCTGCAGGAGCATCCGGATAGGACCTATGTGGCCAGGACTTTATTAATGGATTCTATGCAATTTTGTGCAGTAGACATCTTTACCCTTATCAATATAAGAGGTGAAGATTATTTTGACATTGGTTTTAAATGGTTTATGGGCTTGGATGCCTTTTGGAGGAAATATGAAACTCTTAAAATGACTGCTTTATGGACTCTGTTTGGGCAATTCTTTTGACTAAACCTCTCTTTAAAACTGAGAACATTATGCTTAGGAATGAGTGTGTTAATGTGGGGGATATTCTATTCTGGTTGGGGAACAAATGTGATGTTTTGGTCCCTCCTGAGGCCATCATGGATTCAGAAGGTATTTGAACTGGGAATTGGAGGTTTAAAGTAAAATTACAGATGGTTGAGAATGAGGTTCATCATATTCCGAACAGTTTTTTTCTTGTTAAAGACAGAGGAGTATGTTTTTATCCTGGACAGCCGAAAGCTTGTTATAATTGTGGAAGTGGTAGGCACCTTACTAGTACCTGTGATAGGGTGAGATGCACTCTGTGTGGAGACTAGGACCATGACAGTGCTGTTTGCAGAAACACATTTAGATGTAATTTGTGTGATAAGCAGGGTCATGCGTACCATCTGTGCCCCTGGGCAGGTCAGAACAGGTCTGGACACTCTCAGGCCCAGGATAGACACAGGCCACACAGGCCTAATGCCCCTAATAGAGAGGACAACCAGGAAAAGGAAAACAATCAGTCTGCTCATCCAGCCACTGATCCTGCTCAGGATGATGGGGACACCTCTTCATGTAAAGACAGTTCCCTCTATAAACAGATAGAGGAGACTTTTTCCTCTCAGTCCTCTAAGATGGATCAACACCTGCAAACTATGCCCCCCCCAGGGGCTGAATTTCAGCTCCTTAAAAGGGTAACCAGATCTGGGAGTAAGTACAAGGCCCAATCTACGCAGGCCCCCCTTCAAAACCCCTGTCAGTTACTTCAAGATGGGGATGTTGAGTCTGAATCAGATGTCTTGTCTAGGTCTGAGATAGTTTCAGAAATGGAGTGTAAGGATGAGACTACTTTGATTGGTAGGGGTGCAAAGAAGAAAGTAAGAAGGAAAAGAAAAAGGATAAGGAGTAGCTCCCACTATGTTAAAACATGGCATCTCTTCGACTGGCATCTCTAAATGTTCGTAGTATAAAGAACACTAAGAAAAGAGCTGCGGTTTTGTCTTTTTGTAAAGATATTAAAGCAGACATAGTGTTTCTACAAGAGACCAGGTTGCATTCCTTACAGGAGGTTTCTCAAACTAAGAAATTATGGCCTTGGGGGCTTCTTTTTGGACATTTGGGGAAGATGCTGCAGATGGGTTGGGGGTTTTGTTTAAGGTATCTTACATTCAGGTTCAGAGAATTGTTGATATTGCACCTGGAAGGGCTTTTTTGGTGGATTGTCTTGGAATGGTTTTCCATTAAGGTTAATTAATACCTATGCTCCACAAAGTATGGCTGCCAGGGTAGATTTGTTTGACAAAAGTAAACCTTTTCTCTTTACAGAGAAGCATGTTATTGGGGGGGCGATATGAATTGTGGGTTGGATTTAAAAATTAAGGATAATGTCAAAAAAAAGGTTTATTGTGATTCACATGCCCTTCAGGACACTTTAGGACTTGCGGGGCTAAAGGATGCACACAGATCATTACATAAGGATAAAGGGGCCACGTATTACAGAAGTGCATTATCCACTCGTATAGATTTTGTTTTTGTGTCTCAGTTTCTTTATCCTCAGAGATTTCAGCTTTCCTTTTCTGAATTTACAGATCATTGTTTTATTATTATGTGAAATTTCTTTGAAATATATTCCCCTTAAATTTCCTGCAATACAGAAGAGATGGAAGTTAAATACTTATTTACTGCAACAGCAAGAGGTTAAGCAAAAATTGGCTGAGTTATTTTTCTGTAGAAAGTCAGTGGCTGAGATGTATGATGATTGGTTGCACTGGTGGGTTGACACAAAAATGGAATTTAAGAAATTTCTTATTGATTATGAGAAATTTACTAGTAATAGAGATTATTTAAAATACTTGGAATTTAGGGACCAGTTTTATAAGCTGATGTCTTTATCAAATGTTTCAGATTGCTGGATTAAATCACAACTAGATGAGATAAAATCTAAGATGTTTCTATATCAATATACTAGGGTGACCACTTTGAATGCTGAGTTTAGGTATGGTATGGATAAACAGCCTTACTCAGATCCTTATGCTGCATGTAAAGATACAGTGGCTCATAAAGTTATGATGGGGTTCTATGATAGCAAAGGTATTTCGAAAACTTCTGATGTAGAAGTTCTGAATATTATTCATTCCAATTTACTTCAATCTTTATGCATGGAACAAGCTTCTTTAAGACCGTGGGGACATGATGTACCTTTTTGAATTCCTCATTTGGATGGACATTTAGTAGCATAGTTGGAAAGGCCTATCTCTGAATTGGAGGTTAGAGAAGTAATTGCTCAATTAAAAACAGGGGTCTCTCCAGGAGTGGATGAGTTGACAAATGAGTTTTACAAGCAATATGTGGATGAAATGAGTAGCATACTTCCACATGTCTTTAATAATTTGAATATGACGGGGGCAGGGGCAGTACAGGAATTTGCCTCTGCATTAGTAGTTTTAATTTACAAAAAAGGGGATAAATGTGACTTGAGAAATTGGAGACCTGTAAGCCTTTTCAACACAGACTATACGATTTTTTCCTCCATTTTATGTAAAAGGTTGCAAACTGTGGCGTCTCTGTTGATTCATCCTGCACAAACGTGTTCTATCCCTAAAAGAAATATAAAACAAAATCTGATGTTGACAGCTTTGACTGAGTTTGGTAATCAGAACAAAATATCTGGATTTTTATTGGCATTAGATCAGCAAAAGGCCTTTGATAATGTGTCACATGAATTTTTATTTACATTATTAAAGAAGTATGGGCTAACTAGCCGGATGATTAGCTGGATTAAGTCTTTGTACAAAAATGCCTCTTTTGCTGCTATAGTTAATGGGATGGTAGGGAACTGTATTGATTTAAAAAGGGGGCTTTGGCAGGGTTGCCCTTTAAACCCTTTACTTTTTACTTTCGTGTTGGACCCTATGATAAGATGGATTATAAGTGATGACTCAGTTCATGGGATTTCTCTGGCTTTTGATATTTCTCCCCAAAAAATTTCTGTATATGCAGATGATGTTTGTCTCATGGTCAGGGACTCTGTCTGGTATAAGATCACTGCAAATTATTAGGGAGTTTTCAGGGTTCTCAGGGGTAGGTCTTAATTATGAAAAAATTTAGGGTTGCAAATGGGGGGATCAAGTTACGACTATAGGTTCTGTGAAAATAGTGCATTCTCAGATTAGAGTTTTAGGGGTTTATTTTGGAAGTGGTGATGTTGCTTCTGTGAATTGGGAAGAGAAATTACTGATAGGGGAAAGGAAAGTGCAGGTTTGGAAATCTTGGGCCCTATCAAAAAAGAAAAGGGTTTTAATAATTAAAAATTTCTTCTCCCTATTTTTTTATACATTAGTCATGTTTTTCCAATACTGATAAAATTTGAATCATGGTTATTAAGTTGTTTCTTCCAGATGCTTTGGGGAAGCAGATTAAACCCCATTAAAAGGAATTTACTTAGTTACATATTAAAGATGGGGGTTTAGCTATGACTAATCAGGTGGTGTTTTATTATTCTTTTTTCTTCAGTTCCATTTTACATGATGGTCCAGGAGGCCTGGAGGATGTGTGGGCTGGCTGGACAGATGAGTTATTTCACTCCATCTTTCAATATTGGGTAGATCAGGGGATCAAATGTACTAAGGGGTTAGGCATTCCAGATTTTGCAATTCCTGGGTTTAAAAAATTAAAAGTGTGGAAACTGAAAAAAAGAGGCTTTTTTATTTAACAGAAAACAGATTTATGCTAGGATTATGGAATTGAATGTCACAGATCAAGTTGATTTTTCAAAATGTTGTCCATCTAAGTTGCATTATGCTGTCACACTTTTGAGAGATCCCAGGGTCCTGGTGCATATGTGGGATGTACAGTGGCTTTGTTGTTATGGTAGATTGGGGTGAGAGGTAATTGGAAACAATGCTATAGAAGAGAGAGAATGTATGAGACAGGGGTGTGGGGGACAATTGGAGACTCTGGAACTTTTTTTATATGGTGTGAATATATTGTGCAATTTTGGCAAGATTTAGGAAGGAAATGGAAATGGGGCCCCATAACATAAGAATCTTTGGTTTTAGGGGACTATTCAGTTTTTTTTAGAAGATATCACCCAAGTACGCTTAATGTAATCTTTGCTTGTATAAAGTTTCACCTTTAGCAGGCAAGGTGTCACTATTATATGCAACATGTTATTCTGCCAAATTCTGTTATTTCACAAATTGAGATTGCAATACGAAAGGTTAAATCTGCAGATTTCTTAAAGATGGAAAGGAGACAATTTTATGTATTTTGGAAACATAAGGATTGGTTGATTTAATGTATTATTTTTATTTTATGTTTCTACTACTAAGATACATATGTTAATTTCTGTTTTAAACACAGGGTATGGGTGATTTGTGTGTTTGGGATGTATACTGTATTTTCTTGTGATGTTATGTACTTGCAATAAAAAAATTCCTCTACTCTTTTGGTAGAGGGCGCTGGATGGAGGAATCCAGCAGTCGGCTCGAAGCTATGGCTGAGAGAGGTGGTGTGTAGGCTTCTGCTGAGTCAAACGGGGCAGCTGGAAAGCATCAACTGGATGGCCAGCACAATGTCCCTAACTCGGAAGCAAATACTGACAAAGGACAAACTGCCACAACTTTACCTTCTGCTATGGAGGAGGATGTTTCACACATGGAGTTAAAGTTACAGCAAAAGCAAAAATAGCTTGAACTTGAACTGCAGAAAGTTAGCGAACAGAGTGAGCTTGCAATATTGGATGAAGAACGGAAAAGAAAACTTTCCACTACATCACCCACCTTATCTGACTCACAAGGTTTTTCCAAGATTTGTGCCATTGTTAGCTCGCTGAAAGGCCCAGATAATGATGTGATGACCACTCCCCAAACACTGAGTTTGAATCCTACCATAGAACACACAACATGATCTCCAGAATCTGCTTTGCAGAATGTGGGTTGGACACAATCTGCAAATGGAGAATGGGTCTGTGAACTGGATTCCTCCCCCCCCCCATTGCCTGAGGAGACAAATGAAAGGTTGAGTGATGCACACAGTTTGCAAAATGGGTCTGTTGTGGCACTGAACACTGTACCTCAAGGGATAGATCAGAGTGTGCAGGAGACAGATCCTACAAATGCTCTACATATTGACAATAACCCATATGTTCACCCCTCATATGCTAGTCTCTTTCACAAGCCAGTGGAACTGGCTAAACAGCGCAATGCTGTTAGGCTGCGGTTCCCGGATAACAGGAAAGATATTCCAGACAGACCGTATATTGGCAAAACTCTCTTAAAACAACCACTAGGGTTTATTCCTACTGAGGTTTCTGCATTAATCCATGCCTCTGGGGAGTTCACCTATGAGATCAGCTTTAGATCTCCTGATGTCTTAGAAAGATTTTGGATCAAATATGCAAATTTAAAAACCAATCCTTTTTGGTTTGACTTTTTAGTCATACCTTTAACAAAAAAACTGTTTCGAGTGGTGACTATTTTGTTTGAAAATGAGGGGGTCAACATCACAGATATGATTTATTGGTTAGAAAAAAGATGTGATATTCAGGGTAATCCAAACCCCATCTTAGATGATGAAGGCTTCTGGAATGGTGGTTGGAAGATAAAGGTTAAACTGAATCAGTCTGAATCTGACATTGTCCACCTAGCAAACTGTTTTTTCATAGGACGTGACAAATGTTTTCTATTTTGCCTAGGCCAACCTCATACCTGTTTTAAATGTGGCTTTACAACCCATATTAGTACCAACTGTGAAATGCTAAGATGTGTGCATTGTGGAGAGCTAGGACACCCAAGTGCACATTGCTTCAAAGACCTGAAATGCAACCTCTGCAAGGATTTTGGTAATTGCTTTACTGACTGCCTGTGGGCATCTAGAAATAATGGTAACTCTGATTATGGAATTCAAGATTTCTACATCAAAACAGCTGCTAAACAAATTTCTACACCTACTGATCGGAGGTCTAGAGGAGAACACCTGAACATTCAAAATCCTGTGCCCATAGTTACTGGGGAACAGGGCCATCAATCAGACCATGTTTCTGGGGAAGAAATAACAAGGAATTATATGCCCCCCACACTCCCATGGCACAAAATCTTACTTTCACAGTGGTTGCAAGAAAAGGGAAAAAGCATTCAGCAAAAAACAAACAACAGGTCAGTGAGGCTCCTGTTACAGAGGTCATGATTGCTAATAGATTCTCAGATCTACAAGGGGTGGATTCTGAAATTGGCATGGAATCTGATAACATTTCTGTTTATTCATCCCAACATGGAATGTTGTCCGACTCTGAGAATATGGAAGATTCTCGACCCACACCACAAAAATCGGGCAGAGTTACGAGGGCTTCTAGTAAAATGAACTGATATGTTTCATAAACTACTTTAACTCTAATGGGGACTAAATAATTTCTGCTTAAAGTGGCCTCTCTAAACACCAAGGGTGGGATATTCAGACTGTGCCAAAAAGATGCGCAATAGCGGGAGCAGACGCAAGAGCAGTGCGCTATTGTGCAACGTGCACAATATTCAAACCAAGCACAGGCCAAGGTGCGCCTGCACAACACAGCTGAATATCACACCCGATGTGCCATGGTGCAACCAGGGATGCGCAGTGGAGCAGGGCCGATGTGCAGTAGCACATCCAGGGATGCGCAGGGACAAGGACAGGAAGCAGGGGTGCACTAGCCATGGATGCGCCATGAGTGGAGGAGCATGCAGCAGGCCAGACAGACCAATCCCCCCAAGGCCCCTCATGAGTTGCACATCCAGAGGTGAGCTGAATGGACTACCAGCCCATGAACCCCAACACCGATCCAACAGCAGACACGGGTCAGCTGTCCACACCCTCAGGGCAAGGTGCCCCAGCACACCACCCCAGCAAACAGTGACCACAACACAAGGAGGGCCAGGACCCTCCTGCACCACAGCACCACACCAATGCTGACCACCCCCTGTACAGGAATCCCAAGACACTCAGACCAGAAGCATTACCAATCAGTGCATGACACCGAAGGTATGCCACCACCACCACCACCATGACAATGCAACCCTGTGCCCCATGGCACCATGCATGACAGCCCCACCCTGATCCCTCCCACAGCAGGCAACACCTGACACTGATGCCACTGCAGCATACACAGTGCCCTCCTGCATAGCCCATACAGTGGCACAGCAAAGAGGTCGACCTTGTATCAGTACCTGAGGGACCCCACATGTGTCAAGGCCCGCCCTGGATGCCACCACCAGCAGGACGGCATTCCACACACCCAACCATGCACACACCCTGTCCCAGCACTAGCCCCATCAGACAGCACAGCAGCCCACTGTGGTGCATGGAGGCATGCGCCACACAGGATGTAACACAGGGCACGAACAAATCCCCCACTTGGTCCCAAGGGTACCCCATCACAGAGCCATCACAGCGGTGCGCCATAGCCTGACCATGCTCAACACCATTGTGCAAGGCACAACGGCACAATATTCAGCCAGGACATGTAAATCAGCTCATGAGCCATTCCACAGTGCATCCACTGCATTAGCATCCCATTACAGTTGCGCCTGCCCTCATTTGCATGTGTTGTGCTATAAATATGCGACATGAGGCTGCATAGGCCATGGATCGGCATTGCAGTCCTTTGAGGTAGGTTGTGTGCTATAGGGACATGGGGACACTGGTCTTGGAGGGCTGTATGGGACTGCACAGTCCAAGGTAACACCTGTCCATCCTCCAGGCACGAGCATGACTGAACGATAGGATGAAGAGGAGCAGGAAGGGTGCGAAGGAGGAGACCCAACTTTACCAGGGCAGAATCTGATGCCCTGTTCGAGGCATACCTTGACAGGGAGCCGCTGCTTAGTGGACAGCGAGGAACACCACAGGCCAGTGCTGTGGCGTGGGGTGAGGTGGCACGTGCCATCAACCAGAAGGGCAGCCACCAGCGGTCCATGCAGGAGTGCAAGAAGAAGGTTGGCATGGACAGGAGGTGGATTAAAGATAAGGTGGCTGCCATCAGGGTGGCACGTGATGCCACTGGTGGGGGCCAGCAGGACGTACCCCACCTGATGCCATGGGAGGAGCAGGTAGCCAGCAGCATGCAGAGTAATGCCATCGAGGGTGTTCCTGGTGGTGGCTTCCAGATGGATGGCAGCCCATTACATGGTAGGTCTGGTGCTGGCAGTGTGTGGGTGGTAGGAGGCAGGCCCCAGGGCCAGATGGAGCCACTAACGGTAATGTGTTCCTTTACAGCTCCTGAGCATCTGCATGGGACAGTGGTGGTGGGTGTGTCTGCCAAGGAGGAGGCCCTGGACATGGTGGAGTGCCCATCCACCTCCACAGGTGCCCGAGGGACTGACCATCTGCAGCCCTGCATGTCTGTCCGGACTGATGCCGGTGGTGCGGGTGCGGACATGGCCCTGCCTGTGTCCCAGCGTGACACCACCTTCGGTGTCCAGTGTGCTGGGACATGGATCAGGGCCGGCTCCAGCACTGATGATGACATGACACACATCCTGGACAGTGATGTATGTGGGACACAGGATGGTCCCATGGATGGCATACGCCCAGGCGGTTCCGCGGGTAGTGCTGGCGTGGCTGACTGCACAACAGCCCATTCCCAGGCTGCATCTGCATGCTCCAGTGGGGCAGCACTGGCATGCTGCCAGGGTGGTGGGGCTATTGCTGCTGCTGCAGCAACACCAGTGTTGCCTGATGATCAGCAGCCGGAGGGGCAGTGGCAGCAGATGGCCAATGTCAATGTGGAGACAAGGGTGGGGGGTGGTGGCAGTGCAATGCATGTGGACGTACCCCAGAATGGCAGCACTGTGCAGCATCCACCATTGAGGGGTGCTGGGCAGCAGGACCAGGAACATCATGGGGGACAGCATGCTGAACATGCAGATGACCTCTTGGATGACCACAGCCATCTTCTCCAGGCCTTGGTAGATCAGCAGATGCAGCTCATGGTGGTGGTGGATGCACTCAGTGCGGTTCTGCACCAGGCAGAGGAGCGGCGCAGCAGATACCACACCTTGCTCCTAGCAGAGTTGGCCCAGCAGCAGGCGGATGTGACCGCTGCCATTGACAGGCAATGGTGACTGTCGTGGCTAAACTGGCCAACTGGTTGAGTGCCCAGCCACTGCACACCCCGCAGACTACTATGTCCACCCCCCGTTCCCAGCATCATGTGACCCCTGCTATGTTGATGCTGGGTTCGGCTGTGGGAATACCTAGCACGCTTGGTGCAGGCATGTTTGGTGGCCTGCAGACCCATGCGTAGACACGGTCGCATTCACACAGCATCATCCCTGGGGGCCCATTGGTGCCACCCCATGAGGCCACTGGTCAGCTTGGCATGGCTGGCAGGTCTCGGTGGGGCTGCCCATGCATCTGTGGTGGCCATGGTACTGTGCTGCATGACTGACCCATCCCCCTCCATGGCCACTGTCTGCCGCTTCACTATGTGCACTGTGGTGTTCTTTGTGCGATGCATGGGTGAGGTGCCCAGCCCTGCACACACATGGTCCCTGTGCACACCCTCCCGGCTGTTGGCCACTGTGACATGTGCATGATGATGCCTGTGTAGCGTTGTCTGCCACTGTGCAATGGTGCTCAGCGTCTAAGGCACACACAGTGCCAGCCACTAAGTATGGTTGTGTGTGGTCCTGTGTGGGTGTGGGGGTGCCTGTTGGGATGGGCGTGCCTGTTGCCCTTTGGGCATGTGTTGTGGTGTGTGTGCATGTGTGTGTGTGCGTGATGTGTGCAGCCCTGCCCATCCCTGCCTTTGTGTATGGTCCCCTGCCCATTCCCATGCCCCTGACACCGTCAGCCCCTGGTGTCCACCCCACCTGTCTGTGGGCTGTGCCCTTGGTGGTTGCACATGGCCCCGTTGCCTACCTGTGTTGTCCAAAGTGCTCCTCTGTGATGGTGTCTTGGTGCTGCTGTGCCATCCAGGCCAGCCAGGGGTCCCTTTGCCCAGGGGGTGGCTGCCCTACACCAGCTGGACTGGCATCCTCTTCATCCCCACTGCTGTCCCCCTCCTCAACCTCAACAGCTATCCCACAGTCGGTGGCCATGTTGTGCAGGATACAGCAGGCCAGGAATAGCCTGCAGGCCTTTGAGGGGCTGTACTGTAGGCACCGCCTGATGTGTGCAGGCAACAGAACCGTGCATTCAGCAGCCCGAATACCCACTCGATGACATTACATGCTGTGGCGTGTGCCTCATTGTACTGTTGCTGCGCTGGGGTCATGGGGTGCCAGTACGATGTGAGCAACCAGGGCCATAGCAGGTAACCACTGTCACCTGTGTGTACAGGGGAGTTGTTAGCATGGTGGTCTGCATCACTGTGCCATGGGCCATCATGGTCATTTCCCATGGCACCCCTACCAATGCCCCACACACCCCCATCTGCACCCATTGTCCAGCGTGCTATGTGTACTCACCTACCAGATGGCCAGTGGGAATGTCCCCACTCTTGAACCTATGGCATAGTGCAGACTGGTGCCAGATGGCATTGTGTGCTCCTCCAGGGCGTGTGGCACAGACATTGATTATGCGCCCCCTGGCAGCGCACACCGCCTGGCAGTTGACACTTGGGTAGCCCTTGCGGTTGATGTACACTGCCCCTTCCAGGCCAGGTAGCATGTGGATGCCTACATGGGTGCAGTCAATTGCCCCAAGCATGCCAGGCAACCATGCTACCCTGTGGAACTCCTGTATGTGTGCTGTGCACTCCGCTTGTGTGCTGGGGAAATGGATGTACTCCACAGCATGTGGTAGCAGTGTGCTGAGGAATTGTGTGAGTAGACATGACGTGGACAACTGAGTTATGACTGTCATGTCCCCTGTTGGTCTCTGGAAGGTGTCCGTGACGAGTGGGTACATGATGGCTGTGATCTTCGTTGCCACAGACAGCGCATGGCTCTGTCATGTGGGTGCCTGCATCTCATCACTGCACAGCTCACAGAGTTGCCTCAGAATTGCCTGGTTCAGGTGGTACTGGCCCACGGTCTCAGTGTCACTGTACTGTTCGAAGGTGGTGCGGGCTCAGTACACCCTGTTCTGGGCGTACCACCGACGGACCCTTCCACGGCCGTTCCTGGCTGGTGTTCCCCCCCTGTGCGGCTGTCTACCTGGTCCCCCCCGCTGTGTGTTGCTGGTGCTGCCCCTGCACCGGGTTCACCTCTGGCTGTTCACCTCTGTGTGCCCTGCCTCTTGTCACTGCCCTCCGTCCACTGTGGCACTCTCAGGCCCTCTAGCACACACACACAGGCACACACACGCACACTCCTTCTCTCACTCAGGCACACCTCTGGTGGGCCCTGTCCACCTCCTGGCCCCACCTGCCCCCTGCTTCCTGTCTTGCCTCCATTCCACTCTGTCTCCACACTCTCACGTATGGCTCCTCTGTGGTGCATTCGTCCTTCACTCTCTTGCTCCCTTTTATTTTGGCTCATTTCCGATGTCGCGCAACTTCCGCTTGCTCCGCTACTGTGCACGTCGCCTATTGATGAATATCGCACTGTGCACATTATTCCTGGTTCCGCTCCGTGCAGTTGTGCATGCATTCATTTCAGCTGCACTGTGGCATATTGCATGTTGTGCTGCGTTGTCGCTCCCGCTGAATATCGCACCATGGTGCATTTCTGGTCTTGCACGGGCACATCCCTATTGCGCATGGTGCATCTGATCTGAATATCCCACCCCAATAGTTTATTATCAGAAAGAAAATGGCTCAGCACATTTGCACTGTTTCAACACTTAGGGATGGATGTTGTTCTTTTCCAAGATGTGCTGTTACACGACTGTTCTGATATTTCTGAGGCCACTAGAAATTTGGATCTGGGGGAAATGTTTTTGGTCAGTAGGAGAGGACACTTGCTCTGGTGTGGGTATTTGTTTTTGTACTAATTTGCAGGTTGTCAATATGCTTGATATCTGGCCAAGAAGGGATTTTTTTCTAGATGTTTCAGTAAAGGGTATGGATTTTAGATCTGTGAATATATATGGCCCACAGTCACATTTTGACAGAGCGTCCCTCCTCCGTAAACTAAAGCCTTTGCTTTTTACTTCTCAGAATTTAATTATAGGAGGGGATTTTAACTGTAACACCTCTACATCAGATCGAGGCATCCAAATGGGGAAACTGTTTTGTGATGATAAATGTTTATCTGATTTAATAGTAGATATGGGCCTAGTGGACCTTTTTTCCAACCTGTATGATCCAGCTCTGAAAACATACTTTTGAGGCAAACATTCCACTAGAATTAATTATTTTTATCTCTTCAAATTTAGATATACAAGAGGCAAAGGTGTCCCAAGTTCTTACATCAGATCATAAAATGTTAACTATGACACTTGGTGACCTTCCTGACCTTAGAAGGGGGAAAGGCATATTGAAGCTCAATTTTAGTTTATTAGAAAGACCTCCTATTAACCAAGGTTTCATTTATCTTTTGGAAGCTCGTAAGTCCATCTTTTGTCTTTACAAAAATTTATATATCTGGTGGGAAGATACAACATGGAGTATCAGTGATTATTTCCAAACCATGGGTAAACTTAATGGTAGGTTTCATACAGATCAGTACAAAGATCTTTGGGATAAATTGCAGGAATGCACACCTTACACAATAAGGGTTTGGAAAATTTTAGTTTCCAAATGAAAGAACTCAAAGCAAGGATTTTACAAATACAACAGGAGAAATTAAAGAATTTGGAAAAACAACAGCAGTATTGGGTAAAAGGGAAAAAAAGGGAAACGGTGCCTTTAGAATACTATACTATGGATACAAACCAGAAGGTTATTTCTTATTATTCGATAGGAAGGGAACTTGATTACTGGGAAAAAGGTTTTACTGACTGAAATTGAGACTTTCTTTACAATGTGTTTCATGAGCCAAAACCTGTTACCACGAAATATAGTGGACTGGCTCAACACATGCCATCTTCCAACTTTACCCCCTAGTTTACATTCCACTTTGCTTTCCCCAATAACTAAGATGGAACTGAAAAAGGTAATCTGGTCACTCACTACTGGTTCCTTCCCGGGGGCAGACAGGATCCCGAATTAAATTTTTTAAATTCTTTTTGAATCTTTGGGAGACAAAATGGTAGCATTTTATAACATTTGTTTACAGAAAGATTCCCTTCCAAATAGTACGTACAAAGGAGTATTAATGCCCTTATTCAAATCCGGAGAGAGAGGTGACCTACAGAATTGGTGCCTGATCTCATTGCTAAACTCTGATTGTAAACTATTGATGAAAATTTTGAGTGTTCAATTGTCTACAGTATTAGATTCTGCCATTCATCCTTCCCAATTCAGTAGTGTCCCTTCCTGGAAAATCCATGATGCCCTGATCTTAATACATAGATACATAGACAGTGTCGGAAGATAAGGGCCTATAGCCCACCCAGTCTGCCCATTTGAGCTTGTAAGTTCAGTTTATGTTTTCCTAGAAGTCTGTTGCCCCTTACCCCTGACCTCCAGAATTCCTTTATGTCTATCCCATGCATTCTTAAATCCCGTGATTGTTTCAGCCCCCACCACTTCCTCTGGCAAGGTGTTCCACTTGTCCACCACCCATTCTGTGAAGAAATTCTTCCTCACGTTTCCTCTGAATCGTCCTCCCTCCAACTTCATCCCATGCCCTCTAGTCCTGGAACATCTTTTTCGCTTAAAAATAGTGTATTCCTGCACCCTGTTCCTCCCTGTAAGATACTTGTATGTCTCTATCTTGCAAAAGGAGAGGATGGTGAACTAATGGGACATTTGTTAGCCTGGATCAGACTAAGGCATTTGATTGAGTAGAATATGAATACTTATGGATGGTTTTAAAATTGTATGGTTTTCCTCAGAGGTTCATCTCTTGGATTAGGATTTGTTACAAAGAAATTTGCTTTGTTCCTAATATAAATGGATGGATTGGTAATAAATGTAGCATTTCTAGAGGAGTATGGCAAGGCTGCCCCCTCAGTCTGTTGCTATATATTTTAACGATTGACCCAGTGTTCAGGAAACTGAATTCCTGTGACGCTATTATGGGGGTGACGGTGGGTAGTGAGGATTCCCCTGTAATCTCTATTGCATATGCAGATGATCTTGGACTTATTTTGACAGATGCATCGGCTGCTAGAGCGGCTATATAAATTTTATCTGAATTTTCTGCTGTTTCAGGATCTGGCATTAATTTACATAAAAGCCAATGTATAGCTATCGGGCAAGGAAATGGACAAATTTCACAAATTATGGATATACCACTATTGACTGGGCACCAAAGAATTTTGGGCATACAATTTGGAAATTTCAACCCCCAGGTATACAGTGGGAAAGTAAACTACAGGAAGCCAAACACAAAATTATGTTATGGAATTCATGGAAGATATCAAAAAAGAAATGAATATTTATGATAAAATCTTTTCTTCTTCCAAGTTTTCAATTTATAAGTTTGTTTTTTCCACCCCTCAAAAATGTAGAAACTACCCTATATAGTATATTGTTTCAAGGACTATGGGGTAGTCACCTTAACCCATTAAAAAGGGGAACAACGCACCTTCCAATAGTCCAAGGAAGCTTAACTATGAACAATCCACTTGTTTTCTTTTATTGCACCTTTTTTCCCCATAATTTTATACCAGCACTTAAAAACTTGGATAAAATATGGAAGCCCTGGGTCTGGGATCACTTAGGGACTCTCTTTTCATCTTGGGAACATCACTCTTTTGTCAAAAAACCAAAACATATCGCAGGACTACCAGAATATTTTAGGGACACCATAGGGAAATTAAAAGTTTGGCAAATTACTAAAGGGGATCTGTCAAGCACATCAAAAAAAAGAACTATAAAATAGAATATTAACAGCACACTATATAGTATACCCTTGGTATGAATTTTTGCCACAAAGAGAGCAGAAAATTATTTCTGATATGTTCGTTTCTAAATGATGTCTATGGTACATGTAGGATTGTATCTGGCTATGTGTTCATTGAAAAATTAGCATTTAAAAATAACAGGAAACATAAGGGGCTGACAGAGAGGGTCTGCCAAAGAATGTCGACCTGCTTGGGGTTATTTGAAATGATGGGTCATTTATTTTTAGAATGCTCCTTTGCAATATCTTTCTGGCAGCATTTAAGGTTACATTGGCGGTCCTCCCCCTTTTTTTCCTTGACTCCAGAAATTTTATATTTAGGGACTTTTTTCCACAAATTGGGTTGTATGTGATACTGTAATCATTCAGATAATTTTGTTAAGCATTAAATTCCAGCTATGGCAGGTGAGATGTGCCCTGACATTGAGGCAACAACATAAAATGGTTGAACAAGTCTTTCAAACTGTAAGGTAGGTAATTAAGAAACTACATCATTCCGAAAAGAATTATGTCTCCCCAGAACTGTTTCGATTATGGTGGAGGAATATATCCTGGTTAGATACAGAAGAGTCCTAAGTGGGGTTAACATTGTGACTTTTGAACTTTATTTACATCCCTATGGTTAGAATTTTCTTCTTCTGCTTCTATTTCGTGTTTTTACATGAAATTTTTAATTTGAATTAAACATTCCCCTACTATTCTCCCTTTTGCGGGGTAAGAGGTGGTTATGAGGTTGATCTTTTTCCTCTGGGATACTTATGAATTGTTCTAGTTTTGTATTCGTTATTTTAAACAGGGACTATATGCCCTAAAAACATATTAACTTTAGTGGCTATACAGAGAATTTCTATGAGCCACATGATACATAATTGTTTCCTAAGTATGATGAATCTTCATTTTACATTACTATTTAGCATATTTTTTATGGGTTCCTATATGGGAGGTGGGTATTTATATGTATTTGTCTTGACATATTGCTTTTTGTCATTTCTGTATTATATTATGATTTCTTATTTGAATGAAACATTCCCCTACTTGTAGGGGTGGAGGTAGGAGAATTTCTGTTATATGTATGAATTAATACACAATTTGCTTTAGTTTCAGGATTTTTCTGTTTTAGGTGACAATTTAGACTATGTTTTCTTAATCTTAGTAGGGCAAGTATGTAATAATACTTATTTTACTTTAAGATTTTTTTCCTTTATTGTACAAACAATGTAATGTCTGATAATTGTTTTGAAGTTTGATTAAAACATTCCCCTACTCTTAGAGGTAGGGGACGAGGGGGCGGAGCTTTGTATGGGTAATATGTATTAATTCATAATTTATGTCAAGTAGAAAGATTTGTTCTGGTTTTCTTTTATTTTTTCAAACATGTTCTATTATTTACAAGAGGGGATGTATGAATTAATACCTGTTTTGCTTTTGGATTTTGCTTTCTGTTATTTCTGTAAAGTATTATGATTTTCTTGAAGTTTGAATAAAAAATTCCCCTACTCTTTTTGAGAAGTGCCATGGGATATTTAACATCCACCCGAACTACCAGCAGAACAGGCAGATGGGATTTCGGTTTAACATCTCATCTGAAAGACAGCACCTCAGGAGTGCAGCACCCCCCTCGTGCTGCACTAGAGTATCATTATTGGGATTTAACCCAAGTGCCTTGTGTGGGGATAGAACCCACAGCCTTCTGTTCTTCTGGTCTCAGAAGTGAGTGTGCAACCTGTTGAGCCACTGTTGTAGATAATCTCTTTCCAAGATAGAGGGGAGAAAGCCCACTAAAAAGGCAATCATATCTTTCTCTTCTTCTCCCTCCAGCACACCATAAATCTGCAAGGTTTTTCACCTGCAACAATTCTCCAGGTCTTCAAATTTGGTTTGAAGTAACTGCTGGTCATGTCAGATGTAGAGCAAAGGTTGCTCAAGATGGTCCACCCCAGAGTCCGTCTCTGTGGCATGCTGTTCTAGGGAGATCACTTTGCTATCTAGGACATTTACTATGTCTTTTAGCTCATTGTGTAGGGTACAAATCTCAGCTCAGAATTCTTATAGTTCCTCCAAAATTACAGCATTTGTTGACTGGCTCCCCGTCACTGTTCTCCCAGCCATGCTGATGGTCTCTCGAGTCTATATTTTTCTAGGAAGGGGTCTGCAATCCTGTGGAATCTGTGTCAGTGTCCATGCTTTTAAGCTTTCTGCCACCTCCCATCAGATTTGCAAACTTCATGCTGTCAATTAGAATTACAATTTTATCTTAATACATCCAAAATGTGAAGCTTTATTCGGTTGGGGCATGGAGCTAAGCTTTCAGCCGGCCATTCAAAGAGGTGACGTCACCAGAAGTCCCACTGATATATTTCTAAACCAATAAAATGTTTAACGACAAAAAGATGAGGTTTCTGATGTAAACTCAAGTGGAGTTCTATCCATGTTGTCTTTCTTTAAAATGGATCGGGGTTACTATGGTGACCTCTGTTCTTTTGTTCAGTTGAAGACGATTATTTTGAAAATCAATGGTATCTCTGCACATAATATTCTCCTTGGCTGCCTGCAAGTGAATGAATATTAATAGTCTCAGACCTAAGATGCATGAACTTGAAGCATGGGTAAATCTGCATTACCCTGATATAATCGCCATTTCTGAAACCTAGCTTAAACCGAATAAAACCTAATGTTCAAATGCATGAGGTTAAGCTTCATGGGTTCAAGTCATTTAGGCAGGGTCGATGTGGAAAACAAGGTGGTGCAGTTATCATCGATGTAAACAACTCCCTAAATGCCTCCCTAGTGGCAATACCTGCTCTTGCTCATTCGGACTGTGAGGCAGTATTCATCAAATTACTGCTAGGCAGGACTAAGCACCTGTTGATAGGATGTGTCTACAACACACCTAAGATTACAATAGATGCCTTAAAGACCCTTATAGCAAGAATCCTGGTCTGCTTCTGTGGGAGAAAATAGTCCTTGGTGACTTCAACCTCCACTGAGGTCCGCATAACAAAAGTGAAATAAAATCCAACTTGCAAGAGGTCAGTCTGACCCAGTTAATCTGTGAACCCACATGGTTGAACTTAAAGTTGGGAAACCACATCACATTGGATTGGAACCTCATTTCCAATCCCAATAGATTTAAACTGGCTGGCACTTTTGCAGACTCTTTAAGACACCATACCCCTGTTTTCAGCATCTGGAAAAATGACCATCCCACCCCTCCCAGAATTTTTTTGGCTCGGAATTATTCCAACTTCAATACATGCTTCTTCCTTGAAACTCTATTGGCAGTGGTCTGGACCCAAATCAAGCCCACCCCCAGTTTAGATAAAGCCTTTGATTTCTTTATCAAGAACTTCATTTTGGCCGCTAATAGGCATGTCCCCTTAAAACAAGTTACATATAAAGGACAGCATTCTAGGTGGCTGACCTGATAACTAAAAAACTAATGAGGAAGAGAGAGATAGGGCATGGGTTAGGTTCAAGTTCACAAAAAAGACCAAGGTTTGGGTGAACTATAGAGAACTTAGAAATAAGTGGAAAAAGGAACTAAAATTGGCCAAAAGATAGTACCTCCAGAAATTACAAACTAAGAATCTTTCTGACCCTAAAAAATTCTGGTCCCAAATTAATACGCTTCTCAAGGGGTATACCACCCATGTTGAATGTAATATTGTAGCGGATGGTGTCCACCATACGGACCCGCAGGACTCCGCTAATGCATTTAATGCATTTCTCATAGACCTGGATAAATTTAAAAACCATCCCTGTGGCACTCCCCCCCCATTATTGCTTAACAGATCCTCCTCCATCACCATACAGTATTTTCATTTCAAACTAGTGTCTAAATCTGAGGACCTAAAACTACTAGGAAAATTAAAACCATGGGTTCTGCTGGGTATGACAAATTGAAGCCCAGACCACCTTGCACTGCAACCCTTGTCATCGCCTCCCTGATCACTTGGTTATTCAATAGATCACTGCTCAAAAGCAAAGACCCCACTGTGTGGAAAGTTGCCCTAGTTACCCCCATTCCTAAAGGAAGGTCATGCAAACTAGTTGAGAACTATAGACCAATATCCATCCTCTGCACTCTAAGCAAAATGATAGTGTGTATCAGCAGGTCCAAGAATACATCGAGCAGCAACAAATTACTAACAGCACGACAACATGGTTTTAGAAAAATATCATGGTACCAGCACAGCTTTGGTTAATCTCACCTCAGATATGTTCTCAGCCCTAGATAATGGCCTACAGACTGGTGCGATCTTTATAGACCTCACCAAGTCCTTCGGTTTGGTGAATCACCAGTTGCTTATCACAAAACTGATATCCCTTGGTCTAGATAATCTGTCAGCACGGTGGTTCATGGACTACCTACATGAAAGGTCACAAATTGTCTGATGGCAGGGTGCGAATTCTGGCAAATGCCCGATCCTGGATGGAGTCCCACAGGGTTCGATAATGGGACCTCTGTAGTTTTCCCTAATTAATAATAACATGTCTCAGCATTGTGGAGGGGCCAAGGTGACCCTATATGCTGATGACAACATACTGTATAGATCCTCACAAGATACTGTCCAGTTGAACCACCAACTCAGTCAAGACCTCACATCACTTGAGAGCTGGTTTCATACCAGTAGGTTATTTCTTAATAGTAAAAAAAACAAGGCCTTACTATTCAGCCCTAAAAACCTGGGCCCAGATAGATCACATCTATTGTCTCCATCTCTTTATAATGGTTCAACGATTGAGGCGGTTGACTGCATCATGTACTTAAGTGTGTACATAGACCAAGACTGTACTTTCAAGGGTCACAGTGACCAACTGACCAAGACATTAAACCAGAAGTTAGGGCTTTTATACTGCCCAGGTCCTTTCCTCACTCAAGAATCCAAATTAAAGGTAGCCACTGGCACGCTCCTGCCCACATTGTTATACAGGTCCCCTATGCTATATTCAATAAGAAGCTCAGCGATGCAAAGGCTAAGAACACTGTACCACAGGGTAGGACACTTCGCCGCAGGGGCCTCCCCACTGGAGTATCATTGTAAAGTGCTGCTTTCACTAAATTGGCCTTCTCATGAAGGCAGATTAGCGTATCCATCTCTGTGCCTTGCCTTTAAACTCCAGCAAAATAATGCTTCCCCTAGCCTAATTAACATGATAAGAGCCAAATAGAATGGAATAACATTAAGGTCCTCTGATCGCCAGCTTCTACATGTCCATAGGGTCAGGACTTCCCAAGGGCTCCAGTCATTCGCAGCATTCATACAGTCCCTTTGGAATGATCTCCCTAATAGTCTCCAGGATGTGATTCCTTTGGGGTCTTTAAGAAGGGTCTTAAGGCTCACCTTTTGGAGCTGAGCCACTGCACATGCTAACGCTGAGGTTCTAATTGACTTTGCTGGAGGGCTGCTCATACGGCCGTGATGTTTTTTTTGCAGATTGTTGCACCTATATTGGGATCTTCGCTTGAATTCTGATTGCACTGTGTAATATGTACTGCATCTCTTGTTGGTGTTAATTGTAATTAACTTGCCCACTGTACCATTATTTATGACTTATGATTGTAATGACTGTACTGTTCAATATGTTCTGGTCTTCATGTTGTTTTTCTCTAGATAAGTGTAATTAATCCCGGATCACCCCTGAAAAAGGGACTGTAATGGTTTCAGTGGGCCCACCCGGTTACCAAAATTTAAATAAAAATAAATAAATATTTATCCTTTTTTTCAAAGTTAATTCTGTTGCAGATCTTGTACTGGGGTAATGGATGCCTGTTCTCTTTTGGCTAAAGGGATTTTAAGTAGGTACATCTGCATCAGAATCAGTTTTGTAGCTTTTATGAATATTTTTTGTGTACGTTCATGCAATTTGTTAATGATTTCAATTTTTCTGTGCCAAACGCTAGATTCTTAGTGATTCGTAGACCATGCAGTACAAGGCCCACTTCCAGGTATGCCTCCAATTAGGTCTAATGCCAGTTTTCATTTACCCTGCTTTCATAGCATTTTTCAGTTTGAGAAAAGCCATTTTAACATCAGGCCCTTTTGAGCCACGTTCATTGCCATTTCATGTGATCAAAGTGGGTTGGAGGTCCTGCAGTGCAGAAAAACCCATGCTGCAAAGCTTTGAGTCCCACGGCATTCTAAGGCTGCTGCTCCTGCCTCGTGGAGTCGTTCTGTGGTACCTATATTGCACAGTGTATGTGAAATTAAGTTGTTAAAAGTGTGAGAGTGTGAAATCACTGAATTATTTGTACCTAGGCTAGCACCTCTAGTGATATGAGCATGTTTAAAGAATACAACAGTCACACCAATGAAAGCTGCTCCATAGCTCCGCAGTAGTGCAACCAACAGAAACAAGCACTTCAAACACCAACAGTGCAGCCACCTCCTGTTATATGGTAAGCTCAGAGTCAAACAAATCTTGATGGTGACATAGCCAGATTTATTCAGGGCAGCAAAAGTGTTATAAAGACCAACAAATGCCCAGCATCAAAACAATATAATACTCCCGCAGCCATCTGTTGAACTCAGAGAATGGACTGGTTCGAAGCATTAGTTAAACATCTTTATAGCATTGTTCCTCAAAGTTCCAGCTTACGGCTGCTGGGAGCGTTGCACAGTATATTGATATTGGGCATTTTTTGGTATTTAAAATATGTTTACTGCACTGAGTAAATGTGGAGACACCAGTGTAAAACTGGCCTGTCAAAAATTGTTTGTCTGGGATCTTATAAGGTACTGGGAGGTGGGTGAACCACTTCTTTTGTGTTTGATTTAAATCAGTTGAAATGTAATTCTTATTGGCTATTGTGCCTTGTTGCTCAATGTGCTGAGTTGTCCTGTAGCTTCAATTTTGGAGGGCTATGAACGTGCAGCAATGCTCACATGCTTATACAGTAATAATGAAAAAACAGTCAAATGCACTTCATTTCACTCTTATAACAGTGCCTTTGGAAGTCAATCATTCTGAGAGAGAGAGAGAGAGAGAGAGAGGGAGTGAGTGTGTGTGTGTGTGTGTGTGTGTGTGCATAATGTTCACTGTAGATTAGTAGTTGCACCACACTGATGGCTTCTAAAGGGGAAAAAAAACTTTTATGTAGTTGTTGCTCTGAGCTACAATGGACTGAGTGTGGAAGCTTGTTTTGTGGGGCTTTAAGTCCTAATGAAGGCTTGTCAGCCTGCCTTTGCAGACTGCTACCCACAATGCTCTTCACCAAAATCACTGCATCTGCTACTTAGTACGAAAGTATTTTTCTGCAGCATGGAATTAAAATGTTGTAAATATTTAAAACCTAATCTAGTAATGCCTTGCTGAACTATTATTTTGTTAAATGTATAAAAAAAACATGTTCTGACCAGTTAACAACAGATCTTAACTTAATTCAAGAACTCATTATGTTGCCATTTATCTTGAAATATACAACACTCATAATATTTCCAGGTCTGGCCTTCTGTGTTATTCAAGCTCACTGCTTGCTGCAAAGCATGACAACATTAGTCCTGTTCCTGGCAAACGTACACTACTCTAGGGCTCAGAAGGTTAATCTATGCAATCACATGAACAGGTGCCAAAACTGACAATGCTAAGGACCAACATACACATTTGGGTGCAGTACCTCACCCTTGCAGATGGAAGCATATTTTGGAAACTTAAAGAAAAATTTATTTTCTCAATGCAGGAAACACAAATCCACGTCAATAATTTTATTCCATCTCTACCATAAAAAGTGGAGAAAACTTTCATGTGCAGATGCTATTCTCACCAGAGGATGAGCGCTAATTCCATTTTAATTGCATAAGGCTATATTAAACAAAAGCAGAGGCCTGGACATTTGAGGGGATTATGACTGACCACAGCAGATCAGAATGATTGAGTAATCTGGTGTCCTTACAGTGCTGTCATGATATTTTTAACAGCACAGCCAAAGGAAACCTCTGAAAAACCTATTATTTCCACTGATCTCTAACAGTGTCAGTATCAGTCTTCATGGAAGCATTACAACTAACATGGAATGTGGCCTTTATGTGCTAGGAAGGGGTTAACAATCTGGTCTTGTCCTTCTAGCCTGGTGCTAAGTCACATTGCCTGTAGGTAATAAAAAACGAGGGGGGCTATTTTGAGAGAGTTATAGAATCTGCTGAACTCCTGAGAAGAGAAGTTGGTATCAGTGAATACAGGCTAGTCAGGTCTGTCTAGTAGGTTCCTAGTGAACCAGGGCCTTCTCTTTTTTCTGGTCTGCAGCTGAGCCCTAACAGCTTTGGTGTGAAGTGGCAGAGGCCTGAAACAAGAGCCGTTTGAGGCAGATCACACAGCTGGACAAATTCAGAGCTGGAAGTGGGAGAAGTCAGTAGAGACATCCACAGCTGAGCGAGCAAAGCTAAGAGACCACTGGGAAAATAAGATATGACAAAGAGTGAGTTAATATTGGAAATGAACTGGGAAGCAACTTTTGGGGACCCTCCCCTTCCAGGATTCTCCTTAATAGGACTAAAAAGGAGCCCTGAGAGAACAGTACAGCTCTAATTGTGATCTATGGAAGGATGGATGTTGATTTGTTGTTGCTCTATGGGAATAGTTCAACAGAGCAGAGGAGAAGTCAAACAGAAATCCTTTAAAGATCTGCTGGACTAGTATGCAAGCGGTGGTCACACGTGTATACCCAGCTCCACCAGCGGAGACTATTCTTATTGCCCAGGGACTTCCAAGAAAGTCTGACTGTGAAGCTGGGAATGAGGGTAGGGTCCAATGTAAGGATCAGTGTCCAGAACTACAATGTGTACTATTTGCCAGTCATGTAATGTAAAAGGGGTAGAGTAAGAAATGTTCCACTATGTAACTATGCTTTCTCTAAGGAAGGAGCAGCTGAACAAAAAATAAAGCATGTGTGCATAAACTGAAGCCCCTTGTTACGTGTCATGTAACTACTGTATAAGGTGGATCTGCTGATCGGCCCCATGCCTGGGAGCAGCAGGGGATGGCACTTTGAGATTAAATAAACCACTACTGCTTGACTGGAAGATCTGAGTGGACAGTGAATTTAATGCATAACGGTTTAAACTGTCAGTGTGCCCCCTTTGCCTCTGTAGCTCAAGATCCCATCAGAGACTGGCTGGTTGGTATTTTTTTATACTGCTGCTTTGCCTGCACTTGTGTTCTGTTCATCATGTTATTCTGACTGCACTTTAATGTAACTGTGGAATGTGACCGTGTAATGTATTTTTCTTTATCCCATGCCCCCCACCCAATCGCACTTGAAAATGAGTTTTGGCTCAGTGTGTGCCTCTCCGGTCACCAACTTTCAAATAAATGAATGAACAGACTATAAAAACAAATCTGGCCAGCTCCCTCCTACGGTGGCATGCCTAGAAATATCCAGTATCTTTGTCAGCTACAAGAACCCAATCAGTAAGCCTTTCATTCAGTAATATTTAAATAATTGTCCCTGAGATGAAATTCCAAAAAACATTTAGCTCCCAGATTTGTTCAGATCTGTTTGGTAGGTGTGTGTGCAAAGCTGGAAAACTTTACTAAACATAGCACTACACAGTGTCCCAACTTTGATAGCTGAACAAGAGGCCAGTTATGTGTTACTATAAATGAGGACTTTGCCATTCATTCATTCATTCTGTTGCAAAACACAGAAGACTGAGCATGACTGTGCCACAGTGAGACAGCTTTCCTTTTTCACAGGCTTCAACAACGGTATCCTTACTGTGACAGAGGATTGAGTCAGGAAGTCAGACAGACTACAGAAAAAGGAACAAGGTGCAGATATTGTTGCTTTATTCAAAATACAACAAAAAAATGATATTTATCAGATGGTTTCAGAAAGGTAAACAGATTTGAAAAACTGATTTGGCAGCTGATTTGCCTCAGTCACAAACAGAATGTTCAGCAAAGTTTTGTGCACCCCATATCTGCTGTAAAATTCTTGCTTGTATCACAATTGTAGATCCCTTTGTAGTCAGTAAGAGGTAATGCTTGCAGCTTCAAGTTAAACTGTTTGACTAAGTTAGGTCTTTCTTGTTCTCAGATTCGGAGCTAGTCTTCATCTTCTGCTAAGAGCTCAGACTGTCAAGGGAGAGCCCCCCTAGGGGCTTCTGTGGCTGTTAATTGATTTTCTGAACTGCCCTCTCTGACCTTTTGTTCTTAGAACATCACACTCAATTTGCTGTCCTCACTGAGTGTTCCAAGATAAGCAAGTAAGAAAAACCATCTGTAGCTAAGACATGAGCAAATTAACCTCTTCCTGCCTTCAGTGTTGATTTATTCTGTAACAAACTCCTATTTTTTAGACATGTTATTTTTTCCCTATAAAAATTAGACTGGGTTCTGACTGTGTCACCCCGCCCGCACCACCACACCACGGGCATTATGTAGCAAGACATAATGCCGCATAGCACTATCGCAGGTGATGCCATGAGGCATCATGTCTTTGCTCTGTGGGGGGCCCATCCCCACACCTCCTGTTATGTGAGGGCTGCACCCCCCTGGCCACTCCTGCTAAAGGTTCTCAACTCCGGGGGGGTCCAGCTCGGGGGGTGCACAGGTCCGGGTTTCGCCATAATGCCATACGCTATTAAGCGTGCGACATTATGACCCAGTATGCACCACCACCACCACTTTATGAGGGAACCTGTTTTCTCTGTTTTCCAATATAAACAAGTTTCATTGGCTATGCCTACCCTGCTGAAAATTGTGGTAAGTTCTGTTGCCACTTGCTGTAATGGTATCCAATGGAACGGCCTCTGGGTATCAAGTAGGACACAGTAGTCACAGATTAAAAATATGAATCGATTACCCTTTTTTGCTATTCTCCAACGGGCCTACTACATCCATTGCAATCCTTTCAAAGGGCACATCTGTTATGGATAGGGGCATCAGAGACATCTTGTCTTTCTTTGTTACTGGTGTTACTTTCTGATATTCAGGGCTTGAACTTCAGTAGGTAACAACTTCCTGATGAATCCCAAGCCAGAAAAATCTATGCAACAGTCTGCCCAGGTTATGATCCCTTCCTGAGTGACCAACCATGAGACTAATCATGTGCTATCTGTAGCAACTCAACCCAATATTTCTCTGCTAGTACCAGTCGTTCTTTTTGCTCTTGCATTTGAGGATTAATGCATATTCTATACCATAACCCATTATGGGATTTTGAGAACATTGGTTTACCCTATCTGTTTAAAATACCCTTGGACAGAAACATTGTTATTTTGTTCAGGAACAATGTCACAATCAATTATCATTTGCGGAACATTGCCCAGATTAAGCCCCTCATTCCGCCTGAGGACCTGCCAACAGTAGTGCATGCCTTTGTGACTTTCAGGCTTGACTACTGCAATGCTCTGTACTTTGGGGTCACAGGAAGGACCCTCTGCAGACTGCAGCTAGTGCAGAATGTAGTGGCCAGGTTGCTGACGGGCCTTTCGAGGTCCAGTTATGTGATTCTGGTCCTGCATGCTCTGCACTGGCTGCCAGTGAGGTGGAGGGTCCTTTTCAAGGTGGGTCTTCCCACCTTTAAGGCCCTATACGGGCTTGTTCTGGTTACCTGTCTGAGCTCCTGACACCGGTGTTCTCTGCTTGCTCCCTCCACTCCTCTTCGAGGGGCTTTCTGGACGTTCCCAGGGTCCAGCTCAATACCTTGGGAGATCGTGCTTTTAGTGTCTCTGGGCTGACCATGGGGAACTCGCTTCCACCTGCAGTCCGGGAGGCCCCCCTCGATAGAGGTGTTTAAGAGGAGGCTAAAAGACCACCATTTCAGTCTGGCTTTTGACTGCTGTCATCCTTAGTTCCGGCCAGTCTCTTGAAGTATGACTTCTGGGAACCTTTTTATTGTTGCAGAATATTAATTTTATTATGGTTGTAATGAGGTTTTATTATATGTTTTCATTTATTGTTGTATCTTTCATTCATGTTTGGCACCCAGAGCCTCTGGGATTGAGCGCCTTATAAATAAAATTGCCTTGCCTTGCCATTTTGGTTTACATTTTGAAATTTCACCCCCTTATGTCCCTCAGTCTTTTTTTGCCATTGTTCTCTCTGGTGCCTTCTTTCCTCCCCAGACTCTCTGAACTTGGTGTTGGCCTCAAACAAGTCAGACTCAAAGTCCCCAAAGGAAAAGTGTACACATAATAACAGTCTTTCTTTGCCTCCAAGCGTGTTACCACATCTGCAGAAATAGCAGCGTTTGTTCCCTCTGTGATCAAATTAATAACCCCTGGAAAGTCACTTCTGATAACCACAGGTATGGACTAGGTTGGAACTACCCTCATTTTCGTTAAATGGTGCATCCCATTTACTTTCAAAGTAACCTGAGTGGTGGGGTAGAATCGAGTGCCACCATGAAAACAAATCCTCTCAGCACCTGGTCCTCTTGTACAGTCTTCTCCCAAACTGTCTGCATGCACCTGGGTTTGCCTGCTTCCTGAATCTATCAAACCCCTCACAGTCTTTGCTCCTACCAGGACATCAATCAGATATGTCCCCCAATTTGCTAGGATTAAATTTGCTTCAACCTTTACCCTTTTATTGATTGATTGATTTTACTTCCTATATTTTGTCCCCCATTGTAGCCTTGCCAGCTACTGAGACCTCCTTCCACCTACCCAAGCAATTCTACCCACTGCAGGAATCCTTCAGTGGTACAGACTCTTACCAGACTTTGCTTGACAACCTCCCCATATACTCTGACCATAACCCATGGCTTATCCCCCATGGGTGGGAGTCCCTCCAGTTCCCCAAGCCTGGGAGGAGGATTCTTCATTCGACAGTCAGGACCCATGAGGAGGAACCATTGAGGTGTGGGAGGAGTTGAAGAGACCCCGTTGTGGCATGGGGGGTGGGGCGGATTCATCTGCATGGCATTTGCTGCTGTATTTTTCACCTGCTAGGCCCTTCCCTTATCCCTCCCCAGGGTGTGGTCCTGAGAGGTGACCTGACAAATCACCTATCAGGGCCATCGGAAGTGGATAAGCCCCACCCACCTTTGGTATTCCCCTGCAGGCCCCTACACTGGGCAGGTGATGCCTCTGTATCACTTATCAGTCAAGTGGTTATTTGCCAATGTGAGGTCACCCCAGAGGGACCACTTATTCCTTCCTGCATGCCCCCCCTTGGGTCACTAGAGTGCAGTCGTGCAACAGAAGGAGGTGCCATCCCTCCCCAAGGTGGGAGGCATCCAGGGGATGCCCAAACCTCACCTCACCAGCCGACACCAGATGTCCCAGACTCAGGACATAAACTTGGGTCACCTGGATTGCAAGTGGTAACTCTACTTCTACCCTTTTATTTTTATGGCAATTTCTGGCTAAGTGTTCCAGCTTATTGCAAATATAACAATGAAAGTCATTTGTGCTGATTTAACCCCCTCGGATTTCTTACCTGACCTGGGATAAGATCATGAAGAAGACTCCACTCTGCCGCATCTGGCTGGCTATCTAATAGTCCCCTTCCAGTGAAATATCCTTCTCCCCACTGTCTGGTCAGTGTTCTTTCTCCCAGAATTGCATGTCTGTAAGGAGGATATTGATATCTTGCTCTGTGAACAGTATGTCAATGATCTGTGCAACTGTCTTTCCATTTGATTAGACGTTCTTTCAATCTGGTACAGTATGTGTCTCTTGATAATTGTTGATGGTGTGGTATTTCAGAGTATGAAATCTTTGTCTGTAGGTATCTCCTGAGATCTTCTATCTTTTTAGGATTTCTCTTTTCACAATGTCATAGTTCTCAGATTGTGTACTGTCCATATTGCTGTATGCTAGCTGAGCCTTACTGGTCAATTAAGGTACTAGACAGATTGCCCGTCATTGTCTCAGCTATTGGCAGGCTCTGATGACCTGTTCAAAAATCAGGTATGCTTCAGTATGATCAGTTGGACCTAGTTTTGTGAGTTTAATATTCTTAAGGGAACAGGAATCATTGGCCTCCAGTTCCCAAACTAGATACCTCAACTGTGACTGTTTGCAAGGCCTCCAGCCACTGGTGCTCTTGTCACTGCATCTCCCTTTCTCTCCATTTCTCAGTCTCTTTTTTGTATAGCCCACCATTTGAAAAAGGCAGACACACCTTCAGTTTCTATTGCTGAACATTCTTCTTCATCCTTTGCTGGTACTGTCTTTACAGTTGCTGTTTGAGTAATGGCTCTTTTGAACAAACTGTCAGTCCAACCTCTTTCTTTGATTCTTTGGTATCAGTTGCTACCACTGCATTGACTGCCATATTTCTGGTGGTCACTCTTGTACTTGCTGCTGCAGTGACTGTAGTACCTTTCCACATTCCTGTCTTCTACTATACCTCCCTGATACAAATTCTGGTATCCATGCACAACACTCTTGGAGTTAGAGTGTCATGGGTTTGAATGGTACAGTATGAGTACTGTATTTCATATGTATAGAAGACACCTGGCATATACTGGCAGAGTGCAAGTGGTTTTTATTACTAATGTCTGTTTTTATTACTGAACTAGATTAAAGCATGTACTTATAATCTCATTATTAGAATGATTTACCAAAAACATATGACAAAAGCCATTATTTCTCATTTCAGCAAACGCAATATCCCAGAATTACTATTTCCTATGCCCTGCAGTCTCATGACCGATAGTCCTGACTTCAAATTGAGTTACAAAGCAAGCTAACCTAAATAAGCTGCATAACAATGTTAGAATTCATATTATAAAGCAGTTACCCAAAACTAACCTAACTAACCTGCATGATAATATTTGAATTCATATTATAAAGCAGTCACCCCCAAACCATTAGCCTCAGTGACCTGTAGTCTTGGCTACTAAAATATTGCATGAGAGACTGTCAATTCATGAAGGAAGAGCTGATTAAATATTCTTAGGCCTCTTATGAACCTGTCAGCAGGATGCAGTCAATACACGTGAAGACTAGCAACCAGCATCCATCTTCCCAGAGTCTGCTCATACTGTGGTAGTGACGCAGATAAAAACTGATAGGGAATAATAAGGGGTCACATGTTTATTGAACCATCTACTGATACTGAACCAGATAAAAACTAGTATTGGTGAAGACGTGAGTAACAACTTTTTGGCTGCTAGAAGATGGAGACAAGTAGGAACCCGTGAGAGGTCAAAAAGTAAGTAACCACTTTTTGGTTGGTAACAGGTGGGAGGCAAAAAGGAACTTGTAGAAGGTTGAAAGGTAAATAGCTACTTTTGTGTCTGGTAAAAGATGAAGAAACATAATAAAAATTACTACCTATGGTTAGTACATGATAAGAATTGCCAATTGTGGTTGGCTAATTTTCCTGTAGGTATTTTGCAGTTTTCTCTCCATATATTTTCTAACTTGCCTGTAATATCCAATTTTGAAGTTAATCTTTCCATTAAACAATAATCACACACAATGATAATCCAACATAGTACAGACAGCACATTAGACAGTGTAACAGTGTCATTGTCTAACCCCCTAAGTACATTAAATACATTCATAAATGGGTTGAGGGAAGAGAAGGGTGTATAGCACACTGTCTTGAACCATAATTGGTTTAGTCTGTCCCCTCCTTGTACAGCAATAATTTCCCATTTAATGTGCCCTGGCAAATGCTTGGCCTGGCTAAGTTTTCTCTCTAACCCAGGTCCTTGAGAAAGACTTCCCTTGTATCAAGAGTATGCATGGCAAACATCACACTTCTGTTGATACCAACTGTTTTAGATGAGTGAGCCAGGAAATACAGACAGATCATGGAAAAAGGTAAAAGGTCCAAACAGCACTGCTTCATTCAAAACACAATAAAAATATATGTTGTTGTGTTGGGTGGCTTCAGAATGGTAAACAGAGTTGAAAAACTGATTTGGCAGCTGCTTTACCTCAGTTATAAACAGAAAATTCAGAAAAGTCTTTTGTACTCCACTGCTGTAACATTCTTGCTTGTATGAAAATTGTAAACCCCTTTCTGAGCAGTGAGAAGTAATTCCTTGCAGTTCAGGTTAACCTGTTGAATTAGGTTAGGTCTTTCTTGTTCTTAACTTCTTAGACAGTCTTCCCCTTTTTCTCTTCTCTTTTAGAAGTTTTATTTCTTCTTATAAAAAATAGGAGGTTCTGGCCTTTTCGTGCTTATATTTTTGGGACTTGTGGGAGGAGGAGTTTGTACACTAGAGGGTGGGTAGGGTGGGTCTTAAGTCACTTATATGGATGTATTTAATGACTCAGATTGGGTGGGAGAGGTGGGTGAGGGGTTTATGATTTACCATCAAGGGGGAGGGTTTCTTGTAAGGCAAGAGGCTGAGGCTGCCTATAATAACTACTAGAAACAAACTTTGCTAGGACTGTGGGGGAGGGAGGAGGGAGGCAGGGTGTTTGAGGGTGAGTAGGGTGAAGGTAGTTACTTGAAAGGGTCTGGGTGGTGAGGGGAGTACACCACTTCACAGTGGGTGGAGGTGGGTTCTTATTTGCAAACTGCTTTTTTGTGAAAAAGAGGAACTTACCTGTGCAAAGTCGGGGATGATGTCAGGAGCTTCATTATGTGTTGCTCAAAATTCTTGACTTCTCACCAACTTCGCTGGAAAAGTTAAGTTTCACAACATCCCTACTGTTCAGGACTGAGATCTTGGCTATGCAAATGTGTTGGCAGAATCATTATAAGAGCAAGATGTTGAGGGGAGCATAAATGAGAGGGAATTGAGGACTCTGTTTAATGTTTGTATTACAGGAAAATGGTCAGATGAGGATATGAGGGCACCTTTGTCAACAAAATGGACTCTGTAAAGAGAGGAAAGCATCTTGCTAAATCAGTAGACTCCCTTCTGTGAAGCTTAGTAAGCCCCTCCTTCTGACCTGGGTTCCTTGGGACATGGTTTCTGAAGATGTAGTTAGAAAGGGTACATAAGACCCTCTCTAGAAGTCAGTGCATCACCAGTAAGACTCTGAGAATGCAGTGACATCAACCACCCAGGTACCACAACTTCCTACCAATTTTCCTCTGCTATGACCATTGGGTCAAGAGGCATGTCAAAGCATGTCATGATGCAACACCCCTGCTTCTACTGACCACCTAAAGCTCAACCACAGCTGCTTGGCCACATGTAGCTCTCTGGGCCATACCTCTTCAGTGGTGCACATTATGCATAGAATTATTTCTGGACATACAGATGTGTCAGCCATGATGAAGCACAGTAACTTGCAGTAATGACATGTCACAAAATCCTTCATGACAAAGGGGCTTAATTGCCATTGACTTACAATGGCCCCTGCAATAAATTGCAGTATTCTGTGATATTCTGCAGCATTTCTACACTTCATCCTGTCTTGACACATCTGTACAAACCACTAAGAAAGTAAACTAGCTCCACAGAAACTTAACTTAACCCTTAACGTATGATACACGTGCTTTTACTCCTAGTGGTCCCTATGCACGAATATGTGGAGAGCAGCATGCAGCCACTCCATATCCATTGCACCCCCCATGCAGGATATACAAAAAGGGGTGCTCAGCCCCTATGCGCCCAATTCTTCAGTTGTGCAGACAGAAACTTGCTGGGGGCAGGCAGGAGGAAATGCCAGCACTACATGGCACGCACTATGGGGTGTAGTGCCATGCACCAAGGGGCATAGAAGGGCACCATTTATGCCAGGGGGAGACCCTGCCATAAGTGCTCTATGCATCCAGACCCACACACAGCTGTAGCCCACAAATGTGCGGCAGGTTTTAGGGACACCCCCGGCTACTCACCCAGTCAAGATGCCATCCCCTCCATGGCAGGAGACATACCCCCAACCCCCAATGGCTGTAGTTCCATTCTCTGGCATTAGCACCACTCATACCCCCACCCCTACAGGTGTCAGCCTGGACCTTCTGCAGTGCATGCCACTCCCCAACTCATGGAGCTGCCCCTGCCCTGTGCTGTACACAACTCCCCACACACTCAGGTGCCCCATTCGTGAATGGCCATGACCCGCTCCCAGTCCCCCCATCCCCACATAGGTGATCAGTGTTCTCCCCACCCACACGTGGCACTAACAACCCTCTCTCCTGCCTCTGCATTTTCCCGTAATGCAATGCGGATGGCCAGCACAGCCTTCCTCACATCTCCTCTGTTATCAGTCATCCAAATGATGCTGGGATTGGCCCCATAAATAGGCAACATGCTCCTGGCATCACTTGGATGGCTGGTTGGTGAGGAGGCGTGAGGAGGGCTGCACCGCTGGACATTCTTGGCCGCAGCACTGATGGGAAGCTAGGGGGCAGGGGAGTGGTTGTCAGTGCTGTGGTGGGTGGGGAGTACTGACCACCAATGTGGGGGTGGGGGACTGGGGGTGAGTCATGGCTATTCATGAATGGGGCACCTGTGTGGGGGGGGACACTGACCACCATTGGGGTAGGGGCATCGAGAATGGGGTCTGGGTGTACTGAATGTGGTGTTCCGGCTGGGCAGTCACATCAGGGCTCTTGGGGGTACTCCTTTGGGATGGGGCATGGGGGTCTAGGGGTATGCAACAGTGGGTCAGGGTACAACTGTGTGGGAGGCCAGCCTGGGGGACGGGGTGGAGTACCACTGCTGGGGGTCCTTCTGTGCACCAGGAGGGTGCCTTGCATTAAAGGCTGGTGTGGGGGGGGGACCACAGGATGACAGAGCCATGCCTCATGGGTCTGGGTGCCTGTGGTAGGCATGCACGCATCTGGACCCACACTTTAATGCACATGGGATCCACTGTGGGACCCATATTGGGCATCCGATTGGATGCCTGGCTGGGTCCATGACTCTGCCCATGGCTGCCTTATGTGGACCTGTGTACCAGCGGGGGGGCAGCCCCATGGACAGGTGGCAACCATTGATGAATATGGCCGGTGCACACCTGTCCGCAGGTGTGGAGCTACACAGGCAGGACATGCATCTCTGATGAGTAATTCCCACCCAGTAGTGCATAGTCACCATTATTCTTTAAATTAAGAGATGTGCTTCACAGAGGCAGATCCAAATTTTTAAGAAGATAGCAATTATTTCATGGTGGTAGCACTTCCCCAGCAAAATTTAAAACATTCCCTTTTATGTCTTAGGGTAGGCTAAAACACGGATGTCAGGTGCTATTTTGTTACATACAGTAGCTGGTTCTGCTAGTGGTGCTTCACGTTCTGGTCATTTGTTTGGCATTTTAAGGACCAGTGCTACACATTTTAATGCTGACAAGTTCACAAGTAGGCCTTGGGCCATGAGGGAGCTATCAAACAGGTGTGGTTTTCCACAGCACAAAGAATGATCTTCACCCTGACACTCAGTAGATCTGGGACCTGGGCTTCATATAGGCCACCAATTTTTTTTATTACTACACCACTCTGCTATGACCTTTATGTATGGAGTCATTCTGTTACATAATGTTGTCATGTCATGCAACAGTAAAACTGCCCCTCTCAGTGCGATCTCTAAGATCTAATAATAGCTGTCAAGCTAAAAAGGTGTCCCTTTTATTTAATCATACTCTGAGCTAGGAAGCCATGGCCATGAACTCATTTGGGATGCAGGGACTATAGACTTTTTGGTTCACTACTTCTGCAGGCCAGACATATCCACACATTTTTTCCAAAGGTAGTGTTGTCATGTTGCCTGGTTTGGATTTTAAAAATGGGGTTCACTATAATAAGGGAGGGGAAGGGGGTGGGATATCTTTTACTGTAATGCAATGTAATAGTGGAACTTTGCACCTACTATTAAAGTTACAGAAGAGTCTCTCAGACCTAAAATAAATAAATCAGAGGAGCTGCCCATGGCAGTGTTTTAAAATACTTTTGGAGTGCTGTGGTCCACGTAGGCAGTGCATTGATGGCATGGCGACAGGAGAAGTCTTCTTTTTCTGTCTCTGAAACCAAGAGTATGAATTAATCAACTGTAGCTGAGTTTTGTTGCATCCCTAGGCTAGGGCACTGTTTTGAAAGTGCTGTTTTCCTGTAAAGTGTAACTGCACTAATTTTAAATCTGCAATAGAAAAGAAAGAATAGATCTTAAAGCCTTTCCTGCAATATTGCTTGATATCTTTTTAAGGTCCCAGATGCTTGCTGTATGGCAATACAAACATGTTTTAAAAATGCGCTTTAACAGAGAAAAAGTTACTATATGTGCAACTGAGCTATAGTACAGTAAACTGAAAAAATCAAGAACATAGCAAACCAAAACTCAAACAAAACTAGAGTGCTACAGACCACTCTGCTGAAACTTCACCCTAGCTGTTTATCTTCATACAGTTAAAAATGCTAAACAGACAATTTCTAACCAAATACAGAACCATTGTCCACAATTTATAGATGGAAACAGGCAGGCACAGATTAACATGAAAACCTAAATAAGTCTGACTCTAATCAGTGTGAAAGCAATACAGAAATTATTTGACTTTGGATTGTCTCTACCCACAGAATTGACTTGTACCTGTTATGCCACTTTCTCCTCTGTCATCCTTGTGTACAATACTAATTTGATTGTTTTAATTGCACCTTGATTCTCTTGTAATGCTTGTATACTACTTTCACTGACGAAGAGCCTTTGCTAAAGAGTCTATGACTCAAAGAGTTGCAATACTGATTTCTCAATAAATAAATAAATAAGAAACGTATCTCATTCTCCACTGGCAAAATACAGCTGTATATGGGAACAGTGCTTTCTAGAGCTGTCAAAAAGAGTAGTAGATTTCCAACTCATGAATGATGAAGCTAAAATTTTGCATACTGCAGGGAGAAAGGAACGATGTAGCAGAAATTGCTGCAAGCTAGACTGCATCCTGCCACCTGCTTTGAAATACTACATAGATGTAGTAATTTAACTGTGTTATATTATGTTTTCAGCTTATGAGTAGTCTGATATATAAATATTGACAATACAGGTACCTGCATATTTTGTCATGCCAATGAAGTTATTTGAATTGGAATATGACAGGCAGAGGCAGAGAAAGACAGAAAGACAGAAAGATCATGTCACCCTGGCTACAGTAGCTTGTCAATAAATTTGGAGGCACAGTAATGATAACTCTGTACAAACAATAAAGAATGTAACTATTCATCATACAATTGATATTACCATCAAGTCAAAATTGCTCTGTACTGCTTCCTAGAAGACACAGTGTTTATGCGTGGACTTGGAATTACTGGTGCTTGGATGGGAAGGAAGGCAATTTACAAATGTTAGAAAGGTGTCATGCTCAGTTTCATGGGAAAAGAATGTGAATAGTACAGGGTGCACAGTGTTGGCTCTCCCCCTGCTGGCCAGTCAGTGAAGTGGCATCGGTGTTGGTAATGAAAGCAGCAGATGATCTGCTTTCTCATTGACACATTATGACAGCATTCAACTTTAAACTCACAAATATAAGGCAAGTGAAAAGCCAGGATCCCATCCCATCAGCTATGGTAGTGGTACAGTAAAAAAATATGGCCCTGTACAACATGTTGCATCTCAGAGCTTTTTGTCTTGCCTCTCCTCCCCCAATCTACTTCAGATTTCTGAATGGGGCACACTGCCACCTTTATTCTGCAGGTTGTAAATATTGCTACTGCTAAAAAACAATACTTCCACTAGGTGCCAGGGTTCCAAAACTGAGTAAGCTAGTCAATTTCAAGACAATACTGCCACCTTTGGAAAGTGGCATTAAAAGTGTCACAAATACAACAGCTTGGGGGCTGGAGAGAGTATGAGCCTAGAATATGAAGGAACAGCACAAACTAAAGACAGAAAAGAAACAGAAAAGAGAGAAACAAGGAGAAAAGGAATGAAAAGAACAATGATAAGTAGAAATGAAGAGCATAAGAGAAAGAGCAAAAAGCAGATGTAGACAGTATAGAACACAAAAAGGACTACAGGCTCTAGTTCTAGTCATGATGAGGACATGTTGTTTTCACCCAGAACATTGCACAGTGATGCTCTTCTGTGCACCTAGTAGAGTGCAGCTGTGCTGAGAAGCTCGGTCTGGCCTCAGAGTGGATTCCCTGCTCTGCTATTGAATATTTACAGATTGCTAGCCCTGTGCCTCCCAGCCTTCCATGGCAAGAAAGCTTGCAATAAATGGACCTACTTTTTTACATGGGGGCTCTCTGGGTCCCTATCAGTACCACATTGGTGTGGATGATCTCATGGCAGGATCCCACCTGGTGTAAGGGCACCCCCTCAGCCCATAACAGTCACGTGAATGTGTCTTGTGCATTATCACACAATCCAGCAGATAGCCTTTACCCTGTGGCTGTAGGTGATTTGTTCAGTTCTGATATGTGACCTACTAACTACCAAATGTGACATGCTGGCCTCCTGGCCACCCTATATGTATCCTACTGAATGTGATGTGACTTTCCTGCTACAAATTAAATGTCTACCTTGCTGGCCCAGGCCTGCAGTTGTGAAGTTTGTGAATAAGATGTTGCATGGCCCTCTGACTATGCGTCCATGCCCTGTTTACTGGCCTAATGCTGGGGGACAGTGAGTGAGAAGGATGAAATGATTGTGCAGTGTTACAATGTATTATGTGAAGGCATAGCCAGTCACCCAGCCATTAACGTGCCCAGTGGCCACAGCCCCAGTTTCAGTCCCCTACGTGCCTCTGTATAAGGCAACAAGATATATTATGACAACCCACTGAGATGCCCTTAGCATTCAGAGTATCCTAGAGCACTCTCCAATATCCCCAGGTGGAAGCATCACATCAACAATAGACCCATGTCCTCAGTGTAGAACAGTAACCCAGGCCGGCCCCCTCAGAGAATTGGGAGAGGAGGACCCTGACAGTCTTAGGAAGACACTACATTTGTAAACAAAATATTTAGGTTTACTTATGTTTGTTTTTAATGTCAGTATTACTGTGATCTGAGAGTGTGAACACATAACTTGTCTGTTCTCTGCTTTAAATGATTTAGTGCTTGGAAATGGCAAAAGTATTCTTCCCTTTTCTGTAGATGAGACTAGAATGTTTCTGTATGTTTAGCAACAGAGAGAGACTCCTCCTTGGGGTTGCCACCTGTCAGGTTTTTTTCCTGGTGGTCAGGTTTTCAGGGTCCCTATCAGGTAATCCGGTTTTGCTCTGTGCTGGTCAGGTTTTTGAGCCATTTTGAGTGCTCACATACTTTTGAAATAAATTGTGTCATATCATTCATTGCTTCAGCTACTTGTCCAGGTTACAAACAAGTTCTGTTGTCAATGTAGCCTTTTGTTTGTGAATGCAGTCACCCTGGGAGGTGTAAAGTATGGCCATTAACACCATTAGCACTTACTTAACCAAATATTTTCACCGCATCTTAAAGTGGCGTAGCAGCACAGCTACCCCCTTCTTTTGCAACAGTAACAGAGCCAGTTGTCCTCCACTTTCATTTGCTGGTAAACATTTTCATCTCTAATAGAATTTAGGCATTTTTAAATGTTTTAAATTATTTTATTTCCTTAAGAAAAAAGTAAAGTCACTTCTTTGGCTTTGAAATAGTTCTGTGGACATGAACAGGAAATGGAGCCAGAAAAAGATATAAGGTATGTATACTATTGTATGCTATTTACAGTATTTCCCTTGTCTCCCACCAGATCATATATGTAAATAAGATTTTTTTAATCACTGTATGTTTATCTGGTAAACCAATGTCAATAAATAAATAAATACATAAGTAAATAAATAATTAGGAAGAACCTAGGAAAGTAACTTTAACAGGTACAGTATAGTATCTTCACATTTTTGTTGAACTGCTGCTTTAAGTGTCATTTTTTATTGATATAACAAATGGACTTCTAGGAGGAACAATGCATGATGAGTCATGAAAAGGGGTGGGGCTAGGGGCGGAGCTTAGGATCTGGTTTTTGCCTTAACCAAAGGTGGCAACCCTGCTCCTCCTACAGTAATTCAGTGCTACAACCATTACTATGAGCATTTCTATGAATCTTTAGTATGTGCTTACAAAATAGTAAGTGCATTCCTTTTAGTAGGATTTTGCCCCATTTTTATATCCGAATTTATTTTGGTCCCCAAACTTCACTCCTACATAAAATAAGTGGCTAAATTATGCTGTGCAGCATCAAATTAAAAAGTGGAGGGGGGCTAACTTCACTGTAATAAATCTTCTCATTTATTTTTATTTTCACAAGTCACTCTATGCAAAACCAGTGTGGTGTTTTGGGGACACCACCCCTTCATCTGGCCCAAAACAGGGTGGTTTCATAACAAATGAAATTAAAAGGAATCATTCATTAATACATATGTGATAAGGTTTTTGTTTCAAACAATATATGCAGTACACCCCAGTACTACCACATGCAGACCCAGATGTTGTGAATTTCTTATCTGCTATATTTTACTGTTCACACCTATATTCACAAACAGTTTTAATGATCTTCAACAATATATTATTCCCTTACATCTTACACACAATCCTATGTACTGATCCTTTTCAGTGCTAGCTCTGAAATTGTAAACCTAGTAAATTGTTTAGTGCACATTTTTAACTCCCATCCAAAAACAAACCCTCTAAAACAAAAATTCTGGTACCATGTATTTATACTTCTTATTATGTACAAATATACCTAATTCAATACATAAATGTATCCTGCTTCTACATTTATACACTGATTTAAATTGTTATACCTTAGGTCTCACAGAGATTTGATTGTAAAACCAGGATAAGTCATCCGTGAACTTCAGATATTATCTGTAATCAGTAATTAATGGATTATAAGGGTAATCTTGATTCTGAGTGAGTTATTGTGATATAATAACCAGCAAGTCTTTTTTCCCCACAGGGAAACCATGGTGTAATTCGCTGTTATAAAGGAGCATTTATAACGGCAAACACGTGCCCGGTTTCCCTCGCACTGCACAGGCACCCTCACCTCTGATGGTCTTCCTCATAGCCACTGTCCGCCTCATCTTTCCCCCTCTGGACCACTACTCTAACTGTGGTAAGTGCTGGCAGGCAGAAATTAATCAAAACGAGGGAAATACCCTCAAAATGTTGGCTCCACACAAAATGGAATTAAAAAAATAAAAAGCGAGCGATCGACAGACGTAGAGCGCACACTCACAGCTAAGCAGACCACCGCAGTTGCACAAGAACATCTTTTTTTATTTGATATACTTGCTGTGGGGGAAAAAGGATGTCCTGGCAATTATATAAAATAAAGTATTGGGTCTGAGTGTGTGTAAACTCGAATTTACACACACCCTTGGGGTTAGATGCTTCACTCTCGGGGTTTATGTAGCATCAAACCCCTCAGGGGGGTGTGTAAATTCTAGTTACACACCCAGACCCATACTTTATTCTCTGTGTATAAAGCAATTGCTATTTCCCACCAATTTTATGCATACCATATAGACTCTTCTAGTCTTATATGACAACCAGCTTGCACTGTATGCAACCATTCAGGGTGTTCTCCAGTTAAGTGAGCATAAATACTTATTTAAATCCCTTCATAGCAGAATGCATAAGACAGAGGATAGAGAATTGTGCTACCATGCACAACATGCCTTTGTCTGGATCAAGAGGTTTCCATGGCAAGCAGGAACTCTTGTACTCGAGAGGTGTCTTGGTTGCCATGGAAATCTCCAGATTCAGACATAGTCTTGTCTGTGCGTGGTTGCCCAAAATGGAAGAAACAAATATGCAGTCTCAACATATCTATAAGTATCAGCATTCAGTTTTCATTGATTTGAATCACTCCCATGACTCCGCATCAGCAGTTGCACTGAATGCAGCGCATCAGTTAAAATGAACAACTTTTCAAAAAAGATTTTGAAACTCAGAACCGTCTCACTTTGTTGTCTGTTGGCAACCATTTTGTGACAAAACCATGACTGCCATTGTAGAGAGTTTTGTTAGCACTGTGATCGTAACTGAAATTGATAATGATCTTTCCATAGTGCTAAAGATGGCAGCTGTGGCTTGAGCAATGATACCAGTGGAAGTGTTCTAATCTGCTGTGCTGCCATAGTGACATCTTCTCTGCAGCACAACAGCATCATGATGTCATTACTGCAACACAATAAGGACATTCTAGTACTAGATTTGTATCGGTTACAGCTTTCCACTGTACACTATTTACACGTCTTTTGCAATCTTGATTGCTTTCAAAAGTATAATGGTGCTTACCCCTTTCATGCACTGAGTATGTATGCTGGCTACTGACTCCTGTGACAAACTAGGGGTGGATGGCCACTCACGCATGTGTACCTTTTAAGGTGCACTGTGGAAGCGGGAGTGGGGACATCACACTGATATCCTTAGCTGAATTATGTTGTCAAATCATTTTAGACACAGCTTTATAGTTAAGTTGAATGGGTCGAGTTGCTTCTTTATAGCATAGAAGACACAGAGGGATTTCTCTTGTCAACACAGGATTAAAGCCCATGATGCATTTACTGTCAGGAAAGGTAACTCTATACCAGGGTGTGATCTATTTCATTGCCACTAATATAGTATAAAATCTAAATTTGTTTTGGTTGTTTTGAGGCTTTTTCTGGAGAACCATAATTTAGCCTTATTGAAATTTACCTGGTGAGCCTATTTGCTGCAGTATGCCTCTAATAGATCTAGGAGTTCTTGGAGGTCATGATAAGTGGATGACAATATGATTAGGTCATCTACATAAAGCAGACATTTTATCTACTGTATGTGTTATTCAGTGTGGCACATAAGATTCACCCAGCAGAAAAGGCAGATCATTGATATAAACATTAAAGGGAGTAGCATTCAGCCAACATCCCAGACGTGCTCCTTGTTCCTGATTAAAGGGTTTTGTTTGCATGTTGTTAATCTTATTTTACATTTTAATGAGGAGGACACTTTCTTAATGATATCATACATTTTCTCTATAATTCCAAACTGAAAGAGTTTTAAAAAGAGTCTCAAAAGCCAAATTGAATCATTTTTTTTAAGTCAGTAAAGTGACATATACAGTGGAGTCAGCCAAGATGCAACAATTGTATCACCATTTCTGCCAGTGACATGCTGCAGAATAATGCAAGAACATAATGCAATCCAATGCCAATTATTTGAATTTGTCACACAAGAACATATAACATGCTTATTACAAAGCATTGAACCCTTGCTGACTCCACAGTATCTTTCCTCTAGGAGTGTTTTATACATGTTTGTTGATGAGTGTTTGTAGTGTGAAGATATGACCAGAGGATCCATTTATGAGGAGGAGTATAATCAAGCTTTTATGTATAATATTTTTACTGATTAGAAAATCTAACATATGATTCCTTATGATGTTACAGGACAGTTTTCTTATATTACTTCCAATGCAGATACCGCTGTAATTGTTCAGATTGAGTTTATCTTCACTCTTGTAAATTGGATTAAAATGTTCTTGTGACCACATTTCTTGAAAGAAAGATAGAACATTTTCAATAAGACTTGCTAAATGTCTACAGTAATGTGTTTAATCATCTCAATGCATGCATTATCCATACCACAAGCCTTTCCACATGTCAGTCTATTAAAATAGCAATATTTGTTACTCACCATATAGTTGCTTTCAGCAATGTTTTCCTTCAAAAATATCAAGATATCCATTTTTTTGTTTTCTTTCATTCCTCAAACAAGATACAGCATTTTGAGTTTTTAAAAGTCCCCACTGTGTACCATATCCACCATAAAAAAAATTAAATATATTGGTACAGTGCTGTCCTGTTTACTATCAGAAACACCTGGTAGCACGATCATCCTACAGTTCCTAATGTGTTTCATGTTTATCTTTTGGGGACTTAAATACTTTCCAAATATGCCAGATGGTATTATTATCTATTGCCTTCTTGATCTGTTATAATCATTGATTTGTGTAATTTGATAGTTTTTCCCTTAGCATGGACTTGTGTTTATGTAGCGTCTGGTGATAAGAACTGTGCAGTTTCATTCAGAGAGATTCTTTGGATTTTTGATTAGAATGTTTCCTCAACTTATTTCTTGAGAGTTTACAGTCCTTGTCAAACCATTTTTCTTCTTTTCCAATTTTTTTTTCCATTTTCTTAATTTTTCAGGTAATTATTTAGTTGCTGCTTTGTCAAAAATATCATTCAGAGTGCTAGCTGCAGAGTAATGTAATTCAAAATATTGGATATAATTCTTTTTTTAGAAATGTATTGGTTAGTTTTTACAACTCTGCTTTTTTTATGGTTTCTTTGCATTTTGCAGTGATACCATGTGTGCACTTATACCTTCTGGGAGGTGAATATAGATTTGAGGATGGGCCCCTGCCTGTTGCTTTATTTATTTGGTTGTGGTCTATGAGAGACTGAATTTGCTGTGATGGCGCAGTTCATGACACTACAGCCCAGTGGTGAGCTGAACGTAAATCTCCCTAATGATTCACTTATAATTCTCCCCTTAAGAATGAAGAGGCCAAGAAATGTACACAGCTGTAATAACGTCTTACCATTTGTGTTAATCACATTGTTATAGCTATTTAACATAAGGTACATTACCTTTAAATATATGTTTTTCTATCTGCAGGAATAAAGTAAAGGATCCAGAGCTTTGCAAAGAACTGTGCTTAAATATTAAACTAATGAAAATATAACAAGGGAACACACAAGCAACTGTACAGGGAAATGTTCATAAGGGACAAATGGACGTACTGGTTCTCACAGAGAGTGGTGGGAATATGGCATGTTCTCCCAAGTAGCAGAGTATTTTTAGAAAGTAAAGGGTCATTTAAGAAAAAATTAAGTGATTATTTATGGGAGTCAAAAATAGACAGAAACTACCACTGAGAAGTGGGAGGATGGACTCAGTGGGTAACTTATCAGATAATTCTTGAGAGGTTAAAAACAGTGTAAATCTTTACACAATTTGCAGGAAAGGGTAACATTTATGAGGTATGAATCGTTCTTCAAAGATATTCATCACCAACTAAATTAGTAGCAAAAAATGTTTAAGTGCTAATCATTTAAATGTGTAAGCTGTTGCATTTCAAAGGGGGTAAACACTTTTCCAGTTTAATAGACAGAGACACATGAATATATATATGTGTGTATATATATATATGTGTATATATGTAATAGATATACCACTCTGAGGTGTGCGGTCGCGCTCTGATATACGCACGCCTTGGTGTGCGTTGTGTGCAGGCCGCAGGCGGCAAGTCGTCAACCGCACAAGGCGTAGCGATATCAGAGTGCAACCTGACACCTCAGAGTGGTATATCTATCTTATAAAAATGGCTATAGATTTTTTTGGGGGGAAGTAGTCCTTCTGTGTAGTTAGTAATTAAATGATATGTTGGCAGAAGTGACACTTTTGGTGTGAAAAACTGTATTTGTAAATGATTTTAACTTTATGTAGTCATTTTGGTGTGAAAAAATATTTCTGTAAAAGCAGTGTCACTTTAATTGCCCAAATGTAGGCGTGACAGGCGGTGCTCATTTAGAAAGTGAAGCTGTTACTAGGTCAAGTAAGGCGTGGTGTGTTTAAAAATCAGAAAAAGTGACTGCCTTTATTATTTTGTGCGGTTTTCCGTAATATTAGTTCCATATCGATGCGAAGCAGCGAGGATAGATCGAGTGAGTCGGTAATTTTGGAAATGTAGGCGGCGAGAGGCGGAGTTGCTATGGCAATCTGGCTCTCGCTCCGTCTCATTTCAAATGACCGAGTCGCTCGATTATCTGCTTCATCGCATGGAGCAATATTAGGAAAACCGCACAAAATAATAAAAGGCAATCACTTTCTGATTTTCTAAACACACCGCATTCTTGACCTAGTAACAGCTTCTCACTTTCAATAAGCAATCACTGTCAATCCAACTATTTCCTATTAAGTGAAAGTACTGCAGGATTGCGGTATTGTGAGTGGAAGGCATCTTTTTAAATAAATGAAGAGAAGAATACAAAGGAATGTATGTTATAGTTTTTATATAGAGTTAGGTTTCTGTTAGTCAGAGTGGTCACAGTGGTTACAGTAATAAAAGTGGTTGTACAGTGTGACACTGTAAACATGGCAGGCAGGATTTGATTTTAAATTAAATTTTCAGTAAACATTAATGGTAGGATGAACAGATCTGTTTCTACAGTGTGGTGCTACTACTGGTATATTTATTTATGGGTGTGGTGTCAGTTGACATGTGTGTTAGTGTGGGTGTCTAGCTGCACCAGGTGTGGAGTGGTCTTGCTGCTGGTGAAGAGGTTTTGAGAAGTGGAAAGTAGTTCAGGCGTGCGGTCGTAGTGGAAGGTGTGCGGTCGCTGGGAAATAATGCACGTCATGTGATGTGTTTTGTGCCAATGTATCACTGGGATTTTTATGATTTTACCACCATTTATAAATATATATATATATATATATATATATACACACACACACACGCACACATTGCCAGTGGCCACACGTGCCCTGGATGATGCCACACCCCACACCAACATGGGCAGCCCACAGCACGTGTGGGTGGTACACAAGTATGCATGGGGCAGGCATAAGGCAAACCTGATGGGGGCGGGGGATGTCAGCTGTATGGTCACTGGGCTGTGCAGCACAGCCATCCAGTAAACAGGGACCTGGGCAGACAGGCTGGGCCAGGCAGCCCTTCTCAGCCATCATGGGCCCTGCTCCCACCTGTGTTGGTTCCACTCCCTGGTAGTCCAGTCATCCCCCCCCAGCATGTATCCCAACCCCCTTTATAAATAATGAATAATATGTTTCCCTGGTAGTTCAGTGCCCCCTCCCACAGCACGAATCCCGACTTCGTGAGAAATGACATGAATAGTATTCCCTGGTAGTTCAGTGGTCCCCCATCCCCCAGCAGGAATCCTGACCCCCATTAATTAAGTACTGCACTTTTCCCTGGTAGTCTAGTGTCCCCCCCAGCATGATTCCTGACCCCTGTGAAATAAGCAATACACAATTCCCTGGTAGTCTAGTGCCCCCCCAAGCACGAATTCTGACCCCCATGAAAGAAGCAATACTCAATTCCCTGGTAGTCTAGTGGCCCTCCCAAGCATGAATCCTGACCCCCATGAAATAGGCAATACACATTTCCCTGGTAGTCTAGTGGTCCCCCCTCACCTCCACCCGGCAGTGAAGCCCTCGCTCATCTCACCGAAGTTTGGCAAAGTGAGCCGGTGACCGGCTCTGCCCTCCTCTCACCACCATGGCTGGCCTTGACTGCATGTATGCATGGAGTGCTGCAGAAATGAATTGGCGCTCATTCACTTCTATGGAAGCTCATGCATACACGCAGTCGGTGGCGGCGTGGTGAGGGAGGGCAGAGCCGGTCGCTGGCTCACTTTGCCAAACTTCGTGAGATGAGCGAGAGCTTCACTGCTTGGTGGGGGTGAGGGGGACCACTAGACTACCAGGGAAATGTGTATTGCCTATTTCACGGGGGTCAGGATTCATGCTTGGGGGGGCACTAGACTACCAGGGAATTGAGTATTGCTTCTTTCACAGGGGTCGGGATTCGTGCTTGGGGGGCCACTAGACTACCAGGGCTCTTCCTGCTATATCGCGGGTCCACGATGTGGGCTGGGGGGCACCACCACCACATTACCGCCTGCTTTCTGTTGGCAGTATCCACTGCCGTGCTATAGGTCATGCTAATGCCTGTAGCGTGGCGCTAGCCCTTTGAATATGCCATGCTGCTGTCTTTCATGGGCGCTCTCCTTACCCCGGCTATGCATGCCATTATCTATTAGCGTTGGCGCTACCACACAGCGCCAGTGCTAATAGGGCTTCTGAATATTGCAGCCTCGCGCAAATCCAGCGCTATTCCAGTGCTATGGTTTTGCGCTAGGTGCAATGGTTTGAATATCTGGCCCTACGAGTGACACAGAAGCAAATGATTTGATACTTTTTATTGGACCAACATACTATAGATTTGACATAAAGAACTTATGCCATTTATAAAATTCATGATCAAACAACTGCAAACAGAAGTCTGTTTTTTTTTCATTTTATAATATGTTATACTGAGTGTGTATTTACTGAGTTGCTGGATCAGGGCCTTGATAAAATAATAACATTTACTTAACTCATTTAAGGTTCCAACAGGTAGACAGAAAAAAGTCTATGAGAATTTATCTGAAAAGTAACAACTATAAGATGTAAAGATAGCATTTGTGTGTGTGTGTATATATATATATATATATATATATATATATATATATATTAGTGACGTGGTCGCGCCACTATAGATAAGGTTCAGCGGTCAGTTACATACTAAAGTCAAAAGTTTGGGCGTTAATAACTTTGGACCCGTTCAACGGATGTGCCTGAAATTTGGTAAGAGCAGTGGGGCATAGCAGATCTCTTGATTTACCAAATTGTGTTTCGGTTGGACTTACGGTCTTTGCATACGAAAGCACTGAAAAATGCAAAATTATCCATTTTTGAAGGCAGCTTTTGGGATATTGGACGTAGCTCTGCATGGCCATCGTGTGGTGTGCCACTCTGCAAGATGTCTTCTTTGAAAGAGCTTTGGTGGCCAAACACGAAGCTTTTCATTTGGTGAAAAAATATTAAGTCATTCAAAAGTTATGCCACTTTTAAGTTCCCATTATAAGTCAATAGGAAAATTTATATGTCTATTTTGCAAACAAAGAATGGGGTTCTGGCCATCTGGTCCCACCTGGCAAACAAAGAATTTACAGCCTCACGGTTCAAGAATCTTTCCCCAAGGATTTTCAAAATTCTTTGATCGTGAGGTCAGCCATTTTGTTTTTTATTTTTCGATTGGATAAACACAAATATCTCGGCTCAGGGGTCACTTCTGAAGTAAAACTTGGATGGGTTTTACTCAGGGGGCTCTGATCTATTGAGCCATGCCTTTGGTTTCATCCAAATCAGTCAAAAAATAGAGTTATAAGCTTTTAAAATCTTAATTCGTGGCTCGCTAACGATCTTTGATCGCGAGCCTGCAAATTCTTTGATCGTGAGATTCTGTGACCGCGATCTTGCATTGTGACCTAAAAACACTAATATCTCAGCTCAGGGGTGGGCTAGGGACCCAAATGAGGGTGGGTTTTGCTCAGGATGGTCCGTTCTATCAGGGCATGCCATCGGTTCGGTTCAAATCAGTGAAAAATTCGCATTTCACCATTTTTAATTCTTTGTTCATGAGCTTGCAAATTCTTTGACCGCGAGCCTGCAAATTCTTTGATTGTGAGATTCTTTGATCGTGATCGTGTATCATGAGTGAGGGATGAGATGGCCCAATTTAAAAATCAATTTTCTCAGCCCAGGGGTGTCCTAGGAAGTCAAATGGAAGTGGGTTTTACTCAGGGGGCTTCGTTCTGTCGAACCATGGTGGTGGTGGTTTACCGCAATTCCTCCAATATTTTGATTTATAATATTTTTAATTCTTTGTTCATGAGCCTACAAATTCTTTGATTGTGAGATTCTTTGATCGCAATCGTGCATGGTGGGCGAGGGACGAGATGGCCCAATTTAAAAATCAATTTTCTCATACGTTAAAATGTTATATCTTGGACACGGTTTGGTCTTTTCACTTGAAATTTGGAGGGTGTTGATGGCATGTCCTGTGGATGTTAATTACAGTATTTTTGTGTTGGAAAATATTTTTTTGGTGGAGATATGGCGTTGTGCAGTTTACATTCTGCGGACAGCATTTTGCTTGTGGTGGTGGCTTGAAATTGATAGGATGCCTAGCCTTAGTGTCATGGATGTAGTTTTCAGTTGTTGTGTGTGTTAAATGTCAACAGGCGCGGAACTGTGCCACTCGGATGAATGAAAATTTCAAATTTTGACATGTTATATCTTGGACATGGTTTGGTCTTTTTACTTGAAATTTGGAGGGTGTTGATGGCATGTCCTGTAGATGTTAATAGAGGTGTTTATGTGTCAGACAATGTATTTTTTGTGGACATATTGTGTGGCGCAGTTTACATTTTGTGGACAGCGTTTTCTATTGTTCTACTAGATTAACATTTGTTTGGTGGCTGGCCTTGCTGTTGTGAATGTACTTTTTAGTCATTGGGTGTGCAATGTGGCATGATACTCACAAGCTAGTGGGAGCGCGGGGCCACGCCAACTTGCGCAACTTTCTACTTTTCTATTCTTTCTTAAAAAGTAAGGAAATTCTATGCAAAAAAACTTCATTAATGCATCAGTTAGGGTTCTTCTACAGTGAAAAACATTATGAAATTCGATTTAAGGGTTTCACCCTTGCACTCACCCCCACCCCGGCCTCACCACCCAGGCATTGGGGTGTGCTGGGGTCATCTGCCCTAACTCTCACCCCATCCCATGTGTAAACAAGCTGAGGTGGTGCAGTGTAGGAGAATGGGGTGAGAGTTAGGATGATCACTCCAACACACCCGATGCCTCTTGGTGGGGGCAGGGTGGGGTGCAAGGTGGGAACCCTTAAATCAAATTCTCACTTTTTCTACTGTAGAAGAACCCTAATTGATGCATTAATGAAGTTTTTGTATAGAATATATATATATATATATATATATTGTATATATGTGTATATATATATATATATATAATATATCAATCAATCAATCAAAATCTTTATTTATTCAGGGTAACATCATTGAGCATAGCTCATTTACAAGATGGACCTGAGTGGTCATAACAATATAAGGTTACAAATTTTACACAAAAGCACGGTACTGAATGAACACAAATACAAAGATTTAAGAATGAGACAGGTGTACAAATATTTACATATATACAAGGCAAATGACATTGGACCTAGATCAGATTAAGGAGAGAAACAAACAGTATTGTAGGGATAAAGCTAGGGTAATGGGACTTGGGGGCATTTTTATGAAGTAGGTTGGAGAACAAGCTAGAAGAACAATAAAGAAATAGGGTAGTATAAAAGGGGTAGGGAAGGAGGGGGTGAGAGGGACTAGGCCTTATGGAAGCAATTGCATGATTCTGGGAATAGACTAGTGTACAGTTTTTGAAGGATGTTAAAGGAATGAGGGTATCCAATTTCAAGGTCTTTGAAGAGAATTCAGATAAGTGCTAGGAGTAGCTGAATGCAGCCCTTCCATACCGGGTGCAGGTGATAGGAATCTTCAGCATGATGAGTTTATTGATCCTTAGGTGTAAGGCCTGGATGTGATCCGGTTGAAACAATCTGAGATGTAGGAAGGGAGTTTGTTTGTCAGAGCTTTGTAGATCCAGACAGCAGCATTTTTGTTTCTTCTATGTTGTAGGGATGTCCAACTGACTGCATTGTAGAGAGAGCAATGATGGGTGCTGGAGGGAAGATCTGTAATGAATCTAATAGCTCTATGATACAAGGTGTCTAATTTATTTAAATGGGAGAGGGAACAGTGACCATAAAGGAAGTCAGTGTAGTCAATGAGGGATAGGAATGATGCCAGGATTAGCCTTTTTTTGGAATCTCTGGTCAGGTAGTGTTTGATCCTATAAAATAGGCCAAGTCTTTGTCTAAGCTTTTTCAGGAGCTCTTCAATGTGGCTAGTATAGTCAAGTTTATTGTCAATCCAGACTCCAAGATATTTGAATTTGTCCACACATTCCAGATTTTCACCAAGGATGGTAGATAATTGTGGGGGGGGGGTGAATGATGGGACAGTGGAAGAGCAGCTCTTGGTGGCAAAGAACATAGCTTTCATTTTCTTGGCATTTAGTAGTAATTTCTTTCTAGTAAGTTGTGCTGTAGGAGGAGAACTCAGACTGTAAAAGCTCACAGGCTTTTGATGGTGAGGATTGCTGACATATAGTACAGTATCATCTGCAAAGAGGTGAATATTAGATTGTGAGAGATTGGAGTCAATATTGTTGATGTAAATGGCAAAGAGGATGGGGCCCAGGATGGAACCTTGGTACACCTCTTAGGAGTGGTTTAGAGGTAGATAGGTCACCTTCATTTTTTACCAGTTGTATTCTTCCGGAAGATAGCATCTGAACCATTTAAGAGAGTGAGTCAAGTCCTATGGAGTTCAGAGAGGAGATTAGTAGTTCATGGTCCACAGTGTCAAAGGCTTTGCTTAGATCCAGAAACACAGCACAGGTGTTATTCTTTTGTCTAAGGCAGTCTGCCAGTCATTTGTAACTTTTGCTAAGGCAGAGATGGTGCTGTGTATAGATCTAAACCCAGATTGAGCTGGATTAAGGAGATTATTGGTATCAAGTAGGCACTTAACTGAAAGTTCACTAACTTTCAAGCGTTTTGGACAGTACTGGTAAGATGGAAATGGGCCTATAGTTGTTGAGGTCCATGGGATCACCTGCCTTAAGTAGTAGAAACACTTGAGCTGTCTTCCATATTGAGGATAGAACCAGTGGCTAGGGACAGATTGAAAAGGTGAGTGAGGGGCAGCTAAGGCGTGCAATGTTACTTTAGAAAGTAGGGATCCAGGAGTCTGCACCTGCGCTTTTAGTTGTATCTAGTTGGAATAGTAGGTCTTCTTCTTCTTTAAGAGTATTGATTTGAAGGAGAATGTGGAAGCAGCCTTTGTCCCTCAGTAGATTGTAAGTTTAGTGATGACCTCAATAGGTTTGCAGGTGAGGAATCGAAAGCTAGCCAGCTGTAGTGAAATGATCGTTGAAGGCATTTAGATTTCTTGCTTGTCAGTGATTTCAACACTATTTAGGTGCACTTTGGGTGGTAAGACAGGGTAGAAGCTTGACCTAGGATCCCTTTATGGTACCTCAGAACCTGGAAGGGTTGTGATAGGAGGCATCCAATTCAGCTGTGTAGAAGGCAGCCTTGGCATTTCTCACTTGTTTTGTGCAGGAGTTTCTGGCTTTTCTGAATAGAAGCCAGTCATTTGGATCCTTGGTCTTTCTTGCCCTTTTCCAGAGTTTATCTCTGGCAAGCTAGTATAGATTTAAGGTCAGCAGAGAACCAGCGACAAGATTTGAGTTTGGTTCTGGCACTGGTGAGGGTGCATGTATATTGAGGCACTTGTGATAATATCACTTAAGACCTGAAGAGCTGTCTCTATTGAAGCTGTGAGATAGAATTCTTGCCAACGTGTGGTGTGGCACAAATCATGGAGATATCCTGAAATATTAAAGTTCTTTTTGACCTTCTTGGAGAAATTTTGCAGGGTTGGGTGGCTTGATTGTTGATCTTATGCCAGCTATGGGACAGTGATCACTTATGTCACTGAACAGCACACCAGCATGAGAATACAGATGAGGCTGATTTACCAACATGATGTCCAGGAGTGTGCTGTTGAGATTATTCTTTGGATTAATCCTTGTTGGTTCTTTGATTAATTGAGTGAATCCATAAGTGTCACAGAAAGTTACCAGGGGTGCAGATACATTGGCTAGCCAATTTAAATTCAGGTCACCTAAAATGATGGTGTCTTCAGGGCCCAGATTAAGTATAGATCCTAGGTGGGATAGGAGTTTGAGGCCTGCAGAGGGGGGCCTGTAGCAGCCAATCAGTTGAAAAGATGATATGTTGGGAAGGGTTATTTTAATTGATAAGCATTCGAATTCCTTTGGCTGTGATGTAATATTGAGGCAGGATGCAGAGATGTTTGCTTTGATATAGATGACTACCCCACCGCCCCTGGATGGACGGTCAGATCTGAAGAGCTGGTAGTTGGGAAGATTTATTTCACCGTCTTTTGTTGCAGATTTGAGCCATGTTTCAGAGATAACCAGAAAGTCAGGTAAGGTGTGTGCAACCCAGGCCTGTATTAATGAGAACTTTTTTAGGAGGCTGCAGGCGTTGATACGAAGAAAACTCAGGCCATTTATGGAGGCTAAGTCAACTGGGGAGATAGAGCTTTCTGTGGGGTCCAGGGTTGATTTCAACAGTGCCAACACAGATCAGCAGAAAGAAGATTAGTTTGATGAGGGCACCAAGTGATAGGAATAGGGAGTAGTCAGAGGACTTTCTCTTCTTGCTTGGGATCCAATATATAGTGGGCGATGATCCTGCTGTGTGGTTATAGATTTTGTCATAAAGTACCAGCTTAATGGACAGGTATAGGGGGTCATTATAGTGCCAATAATGGAGCAGGGGGCTTATGGAGTACCAAACTGGTTGTGAGCCTTTTTGTGGGATACCCCAAGGATTACAGTGCAGAAGCGGCAGTATATACTTGGGGAATTGAGGGGCATCCACTGGGGACAGCAGAGGGGGACAAGCCCGAATAGCCACCCTAATCACCATGGCATGGGCTGCTTCAGTTTCCTCTTCTGGATCCGAGGAAGGTGAGAGGCAAAGCAGCAATAGGAGGAACAGTAGCATGGTGGAGGGTAGGTAGGGGTTAAAGATACTAATGGTGATGAGAAGAAATGAGCTCGGGAAATGGCTAGGAATGATATATATATATGGAAATGTCTCTATTTGCAATAAATTTGTTTACAGACATTACTAACATCTTTGAAAGATTGTCTGACTTGTGATTACTAATTTTGAGTATAGTTTATGAAATACTGAGCTTGATATTTGTTATTTCATACAGTCCCCAATTTTGCCTTATGCATAGCATATAAATCCAAATCGTTCCAAGGCCATCATGACATATAATATTAATACTGAGAAGCAAATCAGAGCTCTTTTCCTAATAAAAGGTTGCTGATATAATAAATAAAGAACAAAGTCATAAATAAGGAACCAGTGGCTTATGGAAAAAGTTACAGGGATTTATACAGGGATTTGATTCTGCCTTTTTGGGGAAAACACAGGGAAAATGAAGGCTTCGTACAGACTAATGGTTATTTGGATCTGGGAACACTGAATATTTCTTATCCTATATTTTGTATTCTGTATAGGGCAGGGGAAATGCTACATCTCATTGTCACAGGGATGTTCATTTACACATTTTTGCACTGTATTTACTCAGGCTGTCTCAGATTCGATGCAATATCTTGTTTTCAGTGGGGTCATGATTTTACCATTTTTATAATGTATTCAGGGTACCTAGTCCAGGGCCACCATATTCAAAGGAGATATGCAGTGTATCCTGGTGGAAAAGGGAGATGTGCCACACAACTCCAACAATGCACAGCAGCATGATATTCAAACGTGCAGGATGTGTCAGCCGCAAGGGAATGGGCCAGGGCACACACAAATGGTATGCCATTCAAGTCGAGGGGGCAATCCCATGCATATGCCATGCTGCAGCATATTCAGTGGGAATGTGCCCCTCACAGTCCAGAGTACCCACCCACAAGCAGGCTGCAAATGTGCACCCAGGTGCACTGCAGCCTGGCAGCGCAGGTAGAGTGGAGGTATCCCCTTTCCATCCCCAATCTAGCCAACTCCATCCCTGAAGAGCTCCATAGTGTAGGGCCCCCCCAAGACCCAATCGCACCAGAGGAAACCATGGTCCACATCCATAGTCTAGAGGACTCCCATCCACCGTCCCTGTACACAGACACCCTCACTCTCCCATATCCAACCTGTTGCAAAGACTGGCACTGCCCTCCACAACCTGCCATGGCCAGCCATTGACTGCACTGAACCCGGCTGGGGACCTGCACTCTGGAATGACCCAACTGTCTGTGCCATGCATTGGGGCACCATTCCAGATGTGGATCCACCAGTGTATGCAGCTGTGTGTACGTCCCTGGCAAATTGAAGAGGGAATTTACATACCTCCAATGCATGCCTGGTCAATGCTGTATTTTCCTGCTGTCATACACTGCTTCAAGTCCACTCTCTCCCCTGTTCCCCTGTATAACATGCCACCCTCTGGATTTCTGAAGTATCCCGTGTGCCATGGGGTGTGGTATCCTGTAATGCCATTTGCAGTGTATGCTTCAGGCTATAGATAGTTCATCCACACTTCCCCAATTGTACAAATGAATGGGAGATCAGCTGTAACATGCCAGTTTTGGGACCTGTGTGAGTGGGTACAGCATCAGCCATCAGCCACACTGAGCAGTGCAATGGCACCAGCATGACGGATCCACATGCGAGTGCCTGAGGAGTATGGCCACTGGGTGTTATCACACACACACAGCTCCTGCCTATGTATAACTCATTCCAGAATTGTACTGCGAGTGCTCTGCCACCTGCCAATAGAGTGGTATGATCCCATTACAGAGCCAGTCGTTGCAATGGGATGGGCTGGGGGGCAGAGAGGGGGCTGTCTGTGCATCATTGAGGGGGAATGGGGGCCACTACACTGTGGACATGGACTGAGGGTGTATTCAAGTGCAATTAGGGATGGCATTGGGGTCCCTGCAATATGGAACCAATAGAGCCTGGACTCTGGTATGATTGGGGCTGGTGGAACAGGTGGGGGGATGCCACTATACCACCAGAGACTTTAGGGCCTGTCCCATGTGGGAGCAATCAGTGTCAGGGCTTGGGGTGAGAGTGCTCCAGTGCATTCATCCCCATGCTAACATGCAATGGGCTGGTAATGAGCTTGCATAGGGCCCCTATGCACCCTGCATGCTAAATTAGTTTATTTGCATTCCTGGGCTGAATATTGCCCACGGGGGCTGTAGTGCAGGCCGGTATGTGCCACACATGCCCCCTGGAAGGTATTCAGTCAGGGTCACCCTGGATGCACCTAACTTGGCAGCTGCCTGCACTGCAACTCCTGTCCAGGGTCACATTTTCAACAGGAACGATGAAGTCTGCCAGGATGAAGTGCAGTGTCACAGGTTTACTGCATGACAAAAGGGATCAACTCCCTTTGAAATTGTATTGTTTGCTGCAGTAACTCTACTGCAGAATTCTGCAGTGCTGTGCTTCATCCTGGTGAGCTTTACTTTATGCCCACCCTGTACCAGTGGCTCATTCTCTTTGAATGTTGTATCGCTGCTGACCGGCGCACCCTCTTTGTGCAACACATCTTTCTGCTCATGCATTGATCCAGCACTTAATATATCCCCCCAGAGGTAAAATATTGTTTTTAGTGCATTCTGATTTTACACAATGCAGCATAATATTGTGTAGCTGTGGAGCCCCGCTGAAAATAAGATACAATTTCTTCTGTGAACTATACAGACTAAATATATAGCAATCAGCAGGCATATTCTAGGAAAACACATTGTAAAAATGTGTAAAAGGAAGACCACATTGAAACTGCCTCTCCACAGATCTGCATTGTGCAAATTCATTAGAAATAATGGCTAAAAGCATCCCCAAAGCTCTCCACAGCCATATCAGCTCTGACCAGAGTTTGTTGCAAATGGCATTATCAAAGTTTTAGTATGAGTCTGTCCAGTGGAGTCAGCACTGTGATGCTGCTGTAGCAGAAGTAGGATTCTAGACAGAGGCTCATGTGACCTCCTAGCATTTCCCATAAATCTGGCTGTGTGTACATCCAGAGGTGTTTATGAGTCTGTTTCAGCATACTGTATGTAGGATTCTTAACTGGGGCATCAATATTTTTCTGGCCTTTCCATAAGTTTTGCTATGTGCCCATCCAGAGGAGTTGTCATTACATTCCAGTTGTAGCAGAGGTAGGATTCTAATTAAAACAGTCTCAGTTGTCTTCCATTGCTTGTTCTATTATTGGGACCCCTACGTGGGTCTTGGCCTAGTGTCATTGCTTTAACATGCTTGGCAAACATTCTTATAAGTGGTGACTGTGAAAGAGGACAGTTGTCTCCATGAAAGTGTAAAATTTATTTGAAAGTTGTTGGTTGGGAGTCAGGACTGTCATCACATTTCTTTTGTGACTGGTTAAATCTGATGTAGTTTATTTCATTATAATAGTCTAACAATTTATGTGAGTGCTTTTTGTGGTGTATGATCTTGAGGACCTAGATGTCATTTCTGGACATCTGGGCTGCTTTGGTGGCTGTGTTTTCTGTTAAACATTACGTTTTTCTGATGATGCATGCTTAATACACAGTACTACATCAGATTTTATTGAGCCTTCTCTGATTTTGTGTGTCATGTCTTTTGGATTTGCTGATCTGTGGTGGCAGCCTGTGAATTGTGTGTTGCTGTGATCTTGTCTGTTGTTTAATAAGCTTTCTGGGCTGCTAATTTCTACTTTTTTTATTTCTAATTGTTTTTTTCCTTTTTGTTTGTTTTTGTAAGGCAACATCATTAGTGCATTTTGTGCCTGCTGCTGACTGTTGCTAAGGGCAACTGTTGTGGTATCGTATTCTGGTTCTGTGACAGAATCAGAAGTAGCAGCACACTGAGGTATTCGATTTAACTCAGTCCACTGAGTTGTAGAATACCAGGAATAAAATTCGAGAACACTAAAATGTTGCTTGTTATTTTTTTTAATATTTAAATTAACCAATGTTAAAGAGCTAGCGGAACCAAAATAGACAGGAAAATGATACACGTTAAGAAGTAGACAGTTGCAACTTTTTATTTCTAAAATATGTTTCTTTTTCCTTTTTCTCATCAGAAAGTTTTCTATGTGATAATATTGTAATGAATATGTGGAACAGCTCTCAAACTGGTCGCTGACATATCTATCTCTAGTCCCCCCATTACATCATCAGCATTGTGATCTCACTGACAGAGACATCGCAGGCTAGTGACAAAGCAGCTACTGAGTGGCTGTTACTCAGCAGCAGTGATGTCACAGTCAGAGAGGTCACAATGCTGAATATGTAATGGGAGTATAGAGCTACAGTAGATATGTCAGCTGCCAAGCAAAGAGCTCTCCCACATATCAAACCTACTAACATTAGGAAAACAATCTTCAAATTAACCCAAGAGTAAAGAAAAAGTACATCATGGCTCAGATATTCAAAAGGGTTGCGCCATGCGCAACAGAGATGCGCCAGAGCAAGTCCGAAAATGTGCCATTGTGCGATATTCACCGTGGGGCAGCTGCACCCCCCAAATCGCAATGCGCAAGAACACAATGGTAATGAATGCATGCGCAACTGAAGGGGGAGGAACCATGAATAAATGGCGAAAGGAGATTCAACAGCATGCGCCTAAGTAATAGGGGAGCAAGCTGAAGTTGCACGATAATGGAAATGATCCAAAATTAAAAGGAACAAGAAAGAGGTGCAAGAATGCTACTGGGAAGCCAGAGGTGGGAGCGAGGTGACAACAACAAGGCAGAGAGTAGCAGTGAGCAGGACTGGGCAAGAGCAGGACAGAGCACACCTGGAAACAACCAGGAACAGGACAGGAGTGGGGAGTCTGTGCCACTGTGCAGGAGTGAAAGGGAAGTGCCACAGTGGACTGAGGGCAGTGACAGTGGGCAGGACAGCCAAATCTTGGAGGTGTTCCCGGTGCAGGGGAGTAGCACAAAGGACAGCGGGGGGAATGAGAATACAGCTGCTGGGGGGGGAACACAAACCAGGAACATTACCAGTGCCACCATTCAGATGGAGGCAGTAATGAGGGGTGTGAGAAGGCAGGCAGCAGGGGGCGCGGCCCTGGAAGGGCCTGTCGGCAGTATGCCCCCAACAGGCGGTACCGAGCCTGCACCAGCTTCGAGCACTACAGTGACACCGAGATAGTGGGCTGGTACCGCCTGAACCAGGTGATCCTGATGCGGCTCTGTGAGCTGTGCAGTGTTGAGATGCAGGCACCCACACGACGGAGCCATGCTCTGTCAGTGGAGACAAAGGTGACAGCTGTCATGTGCCTGCTCACCACGGGCACCTTCCAGAGACCAACAGGGGACACATCAGGCATAACCCAGTCAGCTACGTCACGCCTACTCACACAATTCCTCAGTGCACTGCTGCCACATGCTGCGGAGTACATCCATTTCCCCAGCATACAGGCAGAGTGCACAGCGCACATACAAGAGTTCCACAGGGTAGCATGTAGCACCAGACGTGCTTGGGGCCATTGACTGCACCGCATACCATCTGGCCCGGAAGGTGCTGCATACATTAATCAGAAGTGATATGCCAGCATCAACTGCCAGGTGGTGTGCGATGCTAGGGGGCGCATAACCAATGTCTGTGCCACGCACCCTGGGGGAGCACATGATGCCTTCATCTGGCACCAGTCTGCACTATGCCACAGGTTCGAGAGTGGGGACATCCCCACTGGCCACCTAGTGGGTGAGTATGCAAATCACGCAGGTAGTCAGAGGTGACATGGGTACTGGCCTAGATGGCCCATGGCAGGGCAACGCTGATCACCAAACTAATGTCCACCCTCTACACACAGGTGACAGTGGATATCCACTCTGTCCCTGGCTGCTCACACCATACCGGTGGCCCATGACCCCATCGCAGCAACGGTACAATGAGGCACATGCCACCACAAGCAATGTCATAGAGCGGGTGTTCGGGATGCTGAAGGCACATTTCTGTTGCCTGGACACGTCTGGCAGTGCCCTACAGTACAGCCCCTCCAAGGCCTGCAGGCATTCCTGGCCTGTTGCATCCTGCACAACATGGCTGATGACTGTGGGATAGCTGTAGAGGTCGAAGAGGGGGACAGTGATGGGGACGATGAGGACGCTGGTGCAGATGGTGATGGGCAGCCCCCCCTTGGTCGAAGGGACCCCTGACTGATCCGGATGTTGCAGCTGCACCAGGACACCATCACAGAGGAGCACTTCACCTAACCCAGGTAAGTCATGTGGCCATGTGCAACCACCAATGGCAAGTGCACAACCCATAAACATGCATGGACAAACCCCGGGGCACATGTCGTAAAGGGAATTGGCTGAGCATGGAACTGCACATGCCATCAGGGATGGGCAAGGCCTAACATGGCACGTGGTCTCACACACACACACACACCCCACAAGACATGCACAAAGGGTAGGAGGCATGCTGGACTCCAACCGCCACTCCTAGCCACATACATGTCCACAGACCACCACGCCCAGTGCCTGTCATTGTGCTTGTCTCAGACGCTGGGCACCATTGCACAGTGGCGGACAGTGCAACGCAGGCATCATCATGCACATGCCACAGTGGCCAGCAGCCGGGAGGGTGTGCACATGGAACGTGTGTGTGTGTGCTGGGCCAGGTACCCTAGCCGTGCATTGCACGTTGAGCAACACACTGCACACAGGGCAGCATCAGACAGTAGCCATGGTGGGAGAAAGGTCAGTCATGCGGCACAGTGCCACGGCCACCACGGATGCATGGGCGGCCCCACCGAGACCCGCCAGCAGTGACAGGCTGACCGTTGGCCTCATGGGGTGGTACCGAGGGTCCCCCAAGGGTGCCGCTGTGGGAACACGACTGTTCTCGAGCAGGAGTCTGCAGCTCACTGAACTTGCCTGCGCCAGGCATGCTAGGGATGCCCACAGCTGAATTCAGTGTCGACAAGGAGGGTGTCGCACAATGCTGGGAACAGGGGGGTGGACATGGCACTGCACGGTGTCTGCGGCACATGGGCAAATAACTGTGTGCCTATTGTGGCCATGACAGCTGTGAATGCCTGTGTCTGCCTGTCAATGGTGGCGGTCACATCCTCCCACAGCCGGTCCATCCCTGCCAGGAGCAGACCGGTGTCCCTGCTGCGTCGCTCCTCTACCTGGCGCAGGACCGCACTGAGTGCATCCACTGCCATCACAAGCCGCAACTGCTGATCCACTGATTCATGGAGTATGCGGGTGTGCTCATCTAAGAGGTCATCTGCCTGATTGGCATGCTATCCCTCATGGTGTTCACGGCCATGCTGGGCAGCACCCCTTGAGGTTGGACGCTGCACACCAGGGCCATGCCTGGCATTTCCACAGGCAATGCACTGATGCAGCCCCCGAAACTGTCCCCCCATCACCATTGGCTGACTGCTGACACTGCCCCTCTGGCCGCCGCTCTCCAGGGCTCAACAGTGCTGCCGCAGTGGCCACAACAGCCCCACTGTCCTGGACGTACACCAGAGCTGCTCCACTGGTGCAGACAGGCACAGGCTGGGACTGTGATGTCACGCAGACCTCCACGGCGGCACCACCCACGGTTATGCCCATGCTGTGACTTGCTGTGCGGCCATCCTGCAGCCCACACGTATCACTGTCCATGATGTGAGCTCCATCATCAGTGATGGATCTGGCACCAGTCTGAGTCTCAGCATGCTGGCATCCATGGACGCTGTCACACTGGGACACGGGCAGGGCCTCCTCTGCACCTGCTCCACCAACATCAGTCCGGACAGCCAGGCAGGCCCACTGTCGTCCTGACCCTCGGACACCTGTGGAGGTGGATGGGCCCTCCTCTGTGTCCAGGGTATCGCCTTCAGTGGACAAGCCCACCACCGCTGACCCATGTAGACACTCAGGAGCTGTAAGGGAACACAGTAGCATTAATGTATCTGCCCTACCCTGTGGCATTCCATCCCCCCACAGTGACAGATCAGGACCTACCATGCAGTGACAGGCTACCACCCATCTGGAAGCTACCACCTGGAATACCCTCGATGGCACAACACCACATGCTGCAAGCAACCCGCTCTTTCTGTGGCATCAGGCATTGCATGGCCAGCTGTCCCCCACCAGTCACAGCCCATGCTGCCTGATGGCAGCCATCGTATCTTTAATCCTCCTCCTGTCTGTGCCCACCTTCTTCTTGCACTCCTGCACGGACCACTGGTGGCTGCCATGCTGGTTGATGGCACGCGCCACTTCACCCCATGCTGCAGCACGGGCCTGTGGTGTTCCCCGCTGTCCGCTGAGAAGCGGTTCCTGGTCAAGGTAGGCCTCAAACAGGGCATATGATTCTGCCTTGGTAAAGTTAGGCCTCCTCCGTCTCCCACGTCTCTGTTCCTCCTCCTCCATCTCACGTTCAGTCATCATTGATCCTGTGGGAATGACAGGTGTTACTTCTGACTGTGCAGTCCCTTGCATCTCCCACACACCACAGTCCACACTCCCAAACAGCATGCAACTTAACACAATAGACTGCAATACCAGACTATGGCCTCTGCAGCCCCATGTCACATTTAAATAGCGCAACGCATGCAAATGAGGTGAGGCTCAATTTTAAGTGGATGCTAATGCAGGAGCTGCACCATTGAATCACTGATGAGCTGATTTGCACATGCCGGCAGAATATCCGCTGTTGCACCTTGTGCAATTGTGTTGAACGTGCTCAGGCAAGGGTGCAGCTCTGTGACATGCTCTGTGACGTGCACAGTAGACACTGAATGGCACATGCCCAGGGTGCTGACACTGACGCCTGCCGTGCTGCTGACATGCTGTGCGTGGGAGGCAGTGTAGAGCACAGCCACCACTGTGCCAGTGGCACTAGTGCGCTGTTCACATGTATGGTGCTCTTGCACTGGGGCACCGTAGGCGCCGTGGAGCCACAGCACGGTAGGCCACTACAGGGCATCTCACACAGGCATCCAACCACGCAACACACAGGGAGTACCAACCACACTGTGGCGGTCCGTGCGCAAGAGACCCTTGACCCTGTGCCCGACCTTTGGCCCCTAGGCACCATGCGTCCACATGGGTGCACCCCTATCGCGCTGTTCGTGACAGCGCGAAGGGGAATGGCAGTGCTGTACCGCACAGCATCTGCACGTGGCGGACGTGCGCTACCGAGCACCATTTTGACTCGACCAGCTTCAGCGATGGCAAGACAGAGGGCTGCTGTTTGGAGCCAGGTGAGCTTGCAAATTTTGTGGCTATAGTGAGCCCCACGCTGGGGCCCCAGCTTAATGCACCCTGACAAGGCCAGGAGTGCCGTGATGGAGGACGTAGCGGTGGCTCTGGAGGAGGCCGCAGAACTCACCCGTACCACCGAGCAGTGTCAACACCAATATAGGAACCTCCAGCAGAGGGACCTGAACAGGCTTGCCCGCATGCGGGCACACGCCAGACGAGGCACAGTGCCACGACCAGGTAGGTGCACCATCCATACACTGGTTGCATCTGTACGGGTATCACGGTGGGAGTATGTGTCCACCACACGGGGGAGCCATGCAGTGGGCAGTGGTGGTGGTGGTGGAGTTGGGGGTTATGGGCATGGCTGGGTGTGCAGGATCGACACACCCGGGGTGGGGGGCCTTTGATACTGGATTGTACTGACATTCTCCTCCTCCATGTTTGCACCCTAGGCCCTGAAGAGCGGCGCCGAGCCCGCGAAGACTGACACCAAGGCGTGGGTAGGGGAGCTGGGCAACAGCCACAGGCAGCCAGTCCCAATGTAGAACAGCACCTGGATCAGGCCGATGAGGGTGAGTGCCTTTCTTCCAGGATATTCTGTGCATGCTGTATTGCAGGGCAGGTGGAGGGGCATGGCCACCATCCATTGACACCACTGCCATGCACGCCACATGGTACAGTCAGCACTGTCCAGTGGCACTGCATGTGTGGGTGTGCATCGCTGGTGGTCCATGCGTGCAACGGGTACGTGGCTGTGCCACTGCTTTCGCACCGCATAGCCATGTCACTGTACAGCAATGGTGGTGCTGTGCAGGACTTGGGCGGTGGGTTTGTGCAGTGGTCCACATGGCTGTGTGCACCTGAGTGGGCAGGTCATGTGGACGTGATCACTGTGGGTAGTCACACACCAGCACTGGGGCATGTCCCATGGCTGTATGCCATGCACAATAGGTGGGCTGCAGGGGGATGGGCATTCACACCTATTGACTCTGCTCCATTGTCCTAGGTGGACGGAGGATGCTGTGGATGGAGAGCACCATGCAGGAGCTGCTACAGGTTGCATGGATGTCTTTGGAGATCCTGCAATGGTTGGACCTGCATGGTGCCCGGAGGCATCGTGGCAGGAGATGCCGCAGGAGTGGGGAGCGGGGCACCCGCTGAGACATCCATGCCCCGAATTCAACTCTACCCCCCTGGATCCACCCTCACACCCCTCCTTCCCCTTCCATTTGTTCACCCCTGCCCCTTACCCACCCCCACCTGGTTTGTGGCCCTCACCCCCAACTGATGTGTATATATTTGTATATAGTTGTATTCTACCTTATAATATACATTTGTTTTGTTATGCCTACTGTGGTGGTCTCTGATTTGCAGCGGGCTACAGGTGTTCAGCTGCAGTGATGTGCATGGCATCGGGGTGGTGCAGTCATGGGCGTGTGTGTGTGTGTCCTTAGGGGAAGCGACTATGGTGTGGGTGTAGCTATCAGTCACTGTCTGTGGTTTGTGTGTTGTTCCCTGTGCACTGGATGACTGTGTGCAGTGGTCCATGGTGCATGCACTGTGTCCATGGTGCCCCTATCATACTGTCCATGGCCTGTGCAGCTGACACCCTTGCATGTCTCTTATCTGCACGATCCGCTGGCATGTCAGTGGTGGCTGTCCATGCTGGACAGCCACTGTACCCAGTACAATGCTGGGTTGCCTCCTGTCACTGGTGTGGTGTACGTCTGCCTCAGGTGGCACTGTGGCCTCTGCTGTTGTTGTCCCACCTCCATGCTGTTGCTTGTGTCTGTTGCAGGGGATGTGCTCCACTGTTTGTCACTTGTGCTTCGGGCGCATGCTCGTGGTGTATAGCTTCATGGTGCTTTACAAGAGGTGGCTGGCACACCTCCAGCTAAGGAGGGGGTGCTGGGCCATGTGTATACATGATTTTATGGCCACATGCCAGTGGCTTGGCTGACCTGCCACTGTGTCCCTGTGTTGGTGTGCCTTGGATATGGGTGGGTGTTTGTCCATGCACTGTGTTGCATCCTGTGTGGCACATGCTTCCATGCACCACTGTTGGTGTCTGCACTGGCTGTTGTGGCCAGTGCTGGGATGGGGTGTGTCCTTGGGAGGGTGTGCAGGGTGCTGTACCACTGGTGGTGGGATCCAGAGCATGTCCTGTCATGTGCGGGGTACCTTATGTGCAGACACATGGTCGGTCTCTCAGCTGTACCTCAGGGGGGACATGCGTGGTGGCACTGTGTATGCAGTCGTTGCATCGCTGTCTGCTGCCACCCGCTGAAGGGTGCTCATGGTGGGGCTGTCTTGCATGGTTCTGTGGTGCACAGGGTTGCAATGTCACAGTGGGGGTGGTGGCATGCATAGGGTGTCCTGCACTGGTGGGCGCTGCTGCTAGGCAGGGTGTCTGGGGATCATGGTGCAGGGTGTGCTCTGCATTGGTGGGATGGAGTGGCATGGGGTGGCTGGACCTCCTTGTGTGCCGGTCACAGCTTGCCAGGGGGTGTGCTGGGGCACCATGCCCTGGCTGTAGGTTTGTTGCTGGTGTCCATGGGCCAGTGGTTATTCCAGCTCTCCTTCGATTGTACAGTGCATGGGGTGTGGGGCGATGTCTGTTCTGTTGTGTGCTCCCCTGCCATCTCTACCATGGGTGGTGGGCCCCTGCATCCTGTCCCTGTGCATCCCTGGTTGTGCTGTTGCGCTGCTGCCCTGCTCCACTGAGCATCCCTGGTTATGCTATTGCACATCTGACCTACGCCACTGCACATCCTTGGTTGCGCAATGGTGCAGTTGGCGCGATATTCAGTCATGTGGCGCAGGCACATCTTGATCTGCACAGTGTTTGAATATCACGTGTGTTGCACATGGGTGCAGTGGACTTGTGCTTGCTCCTGCTGTTGTGCACTTTTGTGGCGCAGTTTGAATATCTGGGCCCATATATAAAAGATAATGGTTGATTGCTTTTAAAAAACTGATATTAGTTTCAGGCAGTACACTACCTTTTTCAGGGAGTAAGTAACAGAGGTGTAAGAAGCATGTATGTGAGTAAGTGGAGTAAGTGTGTTATGAATAGGTCTTACAGCTACATTTTCTCTGGATGAGCACTATGAGTCTAGTGCTTGTGTACAGTTGTGCCTCACAGCTACACCCTATCTAGGTGTAGCTGTACAAGTTAATGTAGTACTTGTGTTATACTATAGTTGGATCTTACAGCTGCACTCTATTTGGGTGAGCACTACAGGTTAATTTAGTACTTGTGTTATAGTTTATTCTTACAGTTACACCCTGTCTGGGTATAGCTGTATGAGTTAATACAGTACTTGTGTTACAATTGGGTCTTACAGCTACACCCTATCTGAGTGAGCACTACAAGTTAGTCTTTTTATCCCTGTTTCCTGTTCTATAACTGAGCCTAACAGCTGCATCCTATCTGGATGAGCATTATCAGCTGATGTAGTATTTTGTTAACTGTGAACCTGTTGTTGGAAATCTGCATCAGTTAGATTTAGCCTCATTTAATGGTCTGTATAGGGATATGGTTCAGAGGGGAGGCAGTCAGTTGTGGTGGCTATAGAGTGCTCTCCTCTAGGGATATGCTCTGGAGGAGGGGGCACTGCTCCTTCTGCAGGACCATGGCAGAGCTCCAGGCTCAGCAGGTGGCAACAAGGGTAGAAATATCTCAGTTGCATCACCAGCTCAACTGGAGTCCCCCCCACACACACATTCCCCACTCTCACAGAGACCCACTGGTCCAAGGGGATGGGGAGTAGTGAGAGTCAGAGAGAGTGAGGGAGGCAAAGATAGCCATAAGGAGGTTGACCAGCCCCGAACCATTCATATGGTGAACAATTTTACACCCTAGAGGGAGCTCAGGCACCTGACACTGCTAAGGAGAGATGCCAAGTCAGTCAATGAGAAAGAGCAGGACAATCTGCTGGCACCCAGGAGAAGCAAGTCTGTCAGGAGCATCTTGGTGGTCAGGGATTCAATAATAAGTGGGGTAGAGGAGGTGATGGGGGGAATTGAATTGGAGGGGGATGGTCCTCTGCCTGCCTGTTGCATCAGCCATCAGACATTTAAACAGGATATGGAGGATGGCAAGGGAGCAGGGGGAGCTGAGGGTGCTGGTACACCTGGCCACCAATGATCTGGTGAACCAGTTAACAGAGACAGTGAAGCAGAATTTCCATAGACTGGGGGACAGATTGGTGGCATAATCAGCCTCCCTGGTCTTTTCAGAAGTCATACTAGGTTCTCATACTAGGTGTTTGGAACAGTAGAAGACTCTATGTCCATATAAACTGTTCCCCACATCAGTGGGTGCACATTACTCCATTCTCCATTATATACTCATCAATATTTCTTTTAAACTGTGCCAATGTTTGACTTTTTACTATATCAGCTAGCAATTTATTCCATAATCTTCCTGTTCTACTTATAAAGGAATAGTATACATCATTTTTTTTTTACCATTCTCAACTTAATCTGATTTATACATCTTCTTAATCCATCTGGCTTTTCTTGTAACTCTAAATTCAACTCACTTTTTAATTCTTTATCATTTATTATCTTGAATAACATCATTAAATCTCCTCTTTCTCTCCTTTTCTCTAGACTCCACAGACCCGTTCGTCTTAGTCTCTCCTCGTACCCATATCTCCCCAAATTTCCAATCATCTTTGTATATCTTTTTTGTACTCCCTCTATTCTTTTTATTTCCATCTTCTTATATGGGTTCCACAATTGTGACCCATAATCCAAGTATGGCCTAACATAAGACCTGTACACTGGTACCATACATGCTAAAGATTTATTAATAAAGCTTCTTTTTATATTCCTCACCATATTATTAGCTTTCTGTATAGCCATTGTTCGATGTTTAACAAAATGTAATTTATTATCAATTACTATTCCACAATCTTTTTCTTCATCTACTTCTTTAATGTCCTTATCATTTAGTAGATACCTATTTTTCTTTCTATCTCTTTTTCCTAAATACATTACCACTGATTTTTCTATGTTAAACTTCATCCCATTTTGTTCTGCCCACCTCTCAATTTTTTTTAAATCCTCATTTAATCCTTCCTATTGTTCTAACATTTCTACTTGTCCTCCTTTACTTAATGTCATCAGCAAATTTCACTATTTGATTTGTAATTCCATGATGTAAGTCACTAATACATAAAGAAAACAGAATGGTTTCCCAACATGGATCCCTGTGGGACTCCACTCTCCACTTTGATTGATTTTGACATTTCACCTGTTAATCTTACAAGCTATGTTCTATTGCTCAGCAAATTTTTAATCCATAATATAATTTGACTATCCAATCCCATATTTATTAATTTATCAATGTATCATGAGGAACCTTGTCGAAAGCTTTTTTAAACTCCAAAAGTATTATATCTATGGGTATATTGTTTTTTAAGTTACTTTTAATATTTATTTAATAAGTCCTCCCCGAGTGGGGTAGGGAGGGGAAGCAGGATAGGATAAGGAGTTATGTAATTGAGGAGTTTAATGGGTGTCTTAAGGGATAGTGTCAGGAGAAGGGTAGGGTTATCACCTTTGTGGAAGCCAGAATCAGGACAGAAACTAGGCATCATGCTGGACACATGCTGCAGCATCTGAAATGGCCATTTTGTGCGCAGTGTCATGAGTCACCACCATGAGGTGCTGTCTGACAGGGCTTTTCATACATATACATTATTCATCTCTGAAATCCATTTCAAACTGAATTATGTAAAAATTATGATAAACAATTAGTTAAATGTATTAATTTCAAGACCAAGACAATGTTCTGTTGCAAGAAAAGAGATTTTATTTAAAACAATCAATAATTATTAAAACAATCATGTTAGGCAAAGTTAAACACACCATTTTTTCAAGCAATAATAAATACAACAGAGACATACATAGCAATCCGATAGATTATTTATTCACTTTGGAACTGTACTTAGCAGTTGATTTTACAGCCTGCAGAAGGGCTGTGTTTCAAACAATGTTGGAATAAAAGTCAGTGCATTTCATGAGGAAGTTTGCTGTGACCATCAGTTCTGTTTTTATCAGTTCCACTCAGCAGCGGTTTCTTGCGCTTGTTCATTTGTTCTTGAGAAGAGAGAAAACTCTTTGCAAATGCATTTTAAGGTGGGATGCTCATCATCCAGCCAATTACAGGAAACATTGCAGGTATGATTAAACAATGCCCCTCCCAAGGCTCAGGGCCCACATATTTAAAACAGATATGTGGTGCATCCCTAGATGTGCCCGTGCATCTCCGGACTTGTGATAGCCGATGGGGGTGTGGCAATATTCAGAAGCTCCTGATGTGCCATGCAAACCCAACTGCACTGCGGTGCAGAATATTGTGATACGGGAATGCAAATGAGGGGTCCCTCATGCATATTCCCTGCATCACAATATTCAAACCTCCCCTGGCGAAGACACAGCCGGATGCACCAGCACAAAGTTTGGACACCAAATCTCTGTCCTAACTTTGTGCAGGGCAGGGTGGTGCCCCACAACACAGTCTAGGGCTGGTCACATGATTCCCCCTCTCCAGCCCCAATGACCATAAAAAATGAAGATTGCCTGAACCATTTTCCCTAGTGCAGGGTCCCCCCATCACCGATGTTTGTCATAATGAAAAACTGCTTGATCCCTCTTTTACCATAGTGTAGGGACCCCTCCCCCACTACCCCAATCACAAATATAAATTATAAATATCCCTGATATGTTTTTCTGTAGTGTAGGGACCCACCCCCCTGCCCCAATCACTATTATAGTATAAATGATAAATATCCCAGATATATGTTTTCATAGTGTAGGGACCCCCTTCCCATGCCCCAATCACTGTTATAAATAATAAAAATCTCAGATTCCCTTTTCTGTAGTATAGGGACCCCCTCCCCTGCCCCCATCACTGTTATAAATAATAAAAATCCCTGAGTCCCCTTTTATAGTGTAGGAACCCCACTCCCCAATCACCGTATGAATCATATGTAACACGAGTCCCTTTCCATAGTGAAGTGGCCCCCTCAACCCTCACCCTAGTTGGCAATACCCTACCACCCTGCACCCCCCCATCCTAACCTGTGCTGGCGACTGGTACACCCCTCCACACCATGCCATGGCCAGCCATCAACTGATCAGTCACGGAGTGCCTATAGTAAATAGTACGTGCTCATTGGTTGTCTGACAGTCGGGCCCACTGTGTTTTGATTTATCATTCTACTGTACCTCAAAGCAGATTCCATCACCCTCTTGTATAAGTGGATGGAAACAACACAACAGTTGCACAGGCTTTGTACAGATGCACACTGCCCCAGAACATAAGCTTCCACTGATAGTAATGTTAGCCCAAAACAAAGCAAGTAACTGGTGGCATTTAGGAGGCACTTGCAGACCATGTTTACATTTTGATAATGGAAGTTTAACTAGTAATTGTCACAATTGCTCAGTCTCCTCCAGAGGATCTGGCATTAGTCACAGTCTGGCATGGCACTTCCACACAATTGCTTAATGTTTTGCCAGTTGTGTGTGAGGTGATGCTGGAGCAGTTGATGGAGACAGATTCCCTCAAAAATGTAAGTAAGTGCAGCTCCACCTCCAGCCCAGTGGCTTTCCTTGTTGACAGCTCATTTGCTTGAATTGTTTATGCATGAACTTGGGACATTTGGCAGCCCACTGACACTTAATGCTGGCGACGGGAGGAGGGTGCTGAAACTGGGACTGTTCAGAAAGAAACGGGACTGGTGGTAACACTAGAGAAGGGGTACCACTTCATGGAGAATTGGGAGGACTTCTGGGATAGCAGATTTTTCAAGGATGATGGACTTCACCTGACAAGAGAGGAGGCCTCTACACAGGGGCAGAAGTTTGACATCTATATCAGATGTTTAAACTGACTGTGGGAAGACTGGAACTAGAAGAACCACAGTGGCAGATGAAACAACAGGGATCTTAGTGTAACCCCTACGTAGCATTATCCCAAGGGCTACTACCCCTGCCTGCTTGGCTAGTAGCAGGTTAAGGGGCCTGGGTAATGAAATGGATGCCTCCAGCCAGAGGTCAGGGTTGTTAGTGGTCAAGCTAACCTGGGCACAGCCCTTCAGGACATTGTAATCCCCCTCTTTCCCTTCTAGTGGCCTGAACAATATACAATAATTACTTTCACAATGACCCTTATTCACCAGGCAATTAGCCACACTGTTTGCACTTACCACCAGAGCTGGTTCCTCTGGCTTGACCCTGGCGACCCCTGTAAAACAAGGTTAAGCACAGCAAATAGCAACAGTACAATACTTTTGGCACAAACTGGAACCACAGTCAGGTTAAATGCAAACAAAGTTAAATCTGATTTATTCAGGGGACTTGAACAAGGGCGGGTGTAATCAGGTTGATTTGCTTAAAAGCTATATTACTCAGATAGTTATGCATGCAGTTCAGAGTTCCTACACAGTCCACACTCTGGGTACCCAGGTAGGAAAATAGTGGGCTAGCCAGGAGCGTTGCAGCTGGTTGGGGCCCTGTAATGGAAGAAGGCAACATGCACAACACCCACTATTTGTAATCCAGAGCCGGAGGGCTCAGTTCATGACAGAAAAGGCAACAGGACAATCAGATGACAACACTTTTAGATTTAGCTGTTGTTGCAAGGGAGCTACCCTAATGTTTACTCACGATACCCAATACTGGACACAGGCAGGATGAAATCGAGACTGCAGGCTGTTGAGCTGGAGTGCCTGGAGAAGAAGGGCCTTCATGAATCATGAGGCGTCATTCCTGTTCAAGGCGTTGAGCAGGGGCTGATCCCCAGGCCAGTCTCTCATCGATGACTTTCTCTGCGTAGCAGGTATTCTGGCTGGGCCAGTGTAGCAGGGCCCAGGTAAATGGAAATGGATATGGATTCAGTCCGTGGAGCAGGATACAGCCTCCAGTAAGCAAAACACAGTTCAGACACCCAGTGGGGAACCAAATCATGACCCACTATAAGCACACAGCACATTCACATGTAAGGAAATTCCACTGTACCAGGCAAATGGCTCTCCAGTCACAATTACAGAGTCTCTGCACAATCCGGGAGTTCAGAGGTAGCTGGAAGTCCTGACAGCCTGATCACATTCAGCAAATCTTCAGTCTTCTTCAGGTTAAAGCCTGGTCACACTCAGTGGCTTAATTCGCCTCCAAATTCTTGATTCAGTCCGAAAACCCCACAAGTTCCCTCTCAGGAACAGCAGGCAGGCATGCAGGCCAAACTCAGGCCTTTCCACAGTTCTGCCGCGTGAATCCACTATGGATTGCTGCTCGAACTATCTCAAGCTGCTACTTCTTCACTTCCCAACTCAGATCTAACTGAAACTGCAAGCAGTGTAGGACTTTCCCCAAGATCCAAAAGGTTCGGTTGACTGATCTGTCTGTCAGTCACAACAAGGGCTCCCCCTCCAGGTTATTTTAGGCACCAAAAGCCCAAAACTACAATTCCTATAATTTTTGCCCCACCAAGCCCCTATAGGCAGGCTCCATTTTAGAGTCCCAAATGTACTGATTGGCCCATTCTGCAGTCCAGGACCAAGATGATGGAAACAAACGGAACTGTCCATGCTGCAAAGAAGGCAGGTTAGAACAAACTGCAATATTATTACTACTCTAACAAATGATCAGCAAACAAGTACATCTTCCAACAGAGCTCTCTCTCATATTAATTATGACTGCAATCCAGGCAGCTCTTAAAGAGACAGTACACAGAGGCTATACAGGCACTCTCTGGCAATACATTAAACGGGCTAAAACGCAGGGACACCAGCCTGACAGTGAACATTTAAGCAAGCTCAAGGAAGACTTTTGGGAACCCGATTTGTAGGGGGTTACCCTTACCTGCCTGGAGAAAACTTGACGTCTGCATCAAGTCTGTACCATCATGCATCAGTTAACATAAACTTATTACTTTACTATACATATTCACTACACTTCATGATACTATATCCATAAGGACAATACTTATGCATGTTTCATACAGGTAATACTGATTCCACTATGATTAACATACTTGTGACATCACAATACTGATTCATGTTATAACTTCCTGTACATTAAACAATGTAGGAGGGGGCCCTTCCCTATAAGCTAACTTGGGGCTGGATGGGGCAGGGGCACCATACTGAGAAGGAAGAACAGTCAACCTGGAATTGGCCATTAAGCTAAGTTTGGGTAGTGAGCTTTGAGAAATATAAACACCTTTGTGAACCACATTGAGAGGCAAATTCACTCGCCTCCCAGGAGAATCATAACTGAAGGTCAATACTAGCTTGACAGCTCGACCAGCCTTTCTGGAGGGAATAGCCACAGTCTCTGTACTTTCAGCACTAACTTTGGAGCTTTCATCAGTCATGAGGGGTGCCTCTGCACAGATGGTAATCTCCAAACTGGGAGCACTGTCAGATCCTTGCTCTGTAGGCTCTGTCTCCACAACACTTGGCTCATTTAGAGAAGGTTCTGGCACAATTAGGCTTTATGGCACTGAAGGGGGGCTGTCAGCACTCTCATATTGTTGTTCAAGTTCTGGTGTGTCACCACGGAGACTCAGACCATCAGTCTCTTCTGCAGGCAATTTACACAGTTCTACAAAACACAGAGTCTGCTATCTCAGATGTGATGCTTTGCACCTCACTTTCAGGGAGCATTGGCTTCATGGATGAAGCTGGGGGTTAGGCAGTCCAGAAAGCCCAGCTTCATCCCCACAATTAGTCATAGGGTTACCTTGAAACAGCTGACTCAATTCATAGGAGGGGTAATAGGCATTGTCACACTCACTATCGTCAGAGGTGGACTGACAGTCATTATCATTCTGGGCCTGCTGAGGGGGAAACCTTAACTCTGTAACTACTGGGGTAGGTTGACTCTGTCTCTTTTTTGCAGCAGCATGAGTCACCAGCCCAGGGGAGGCAATGTCTGCTGGATCAGCTTCAGTAATAACTTGGCTGATAAGCAACAAGTGGTTACCGTGCATGGTCTTGACAGCTTTGGAGTTATTCTCTGGGTGTACCTTGTATACTGGTAGATCATCCAACTTTCCAACTACTACATGAGGAAGATGGTGCCACCTATCAGCAATTTTGTGCTTGCCATGTAGTCCCAAATTGAGTAACAATACCGCGGTCTCTGGGCGTAGCTCTTGAGCCTTTACTTTCTTAGTCGGGCCTCTCTTTGTTGGCGAGATTTCTTTTAGTGGCCATTGTTTGGGCCAGTTGATATGCATGGTTCAACTGAGCTTTCAGTTTCTGTACATACTGCAGGTAGTTTTCAGCTCAGACCCCATCTGGAGAGACCCCAAACAGACATCAACTGGCAGGTGGGCCTCCCTCCCAAATATGAGGCGGTAGGGGGAGAACCCAGTAACGTCATTTTTGGTACAATTGTACGTGTGTACCAAGGTGCTAATCTGCTGGCTTCACTTATGCTTGTCTTTTGGGTGGAGGGTGCCCAGCATGTCTAGAAGGGTGCGGTTAAAACATTCTGGTTGAGGGTTCCCCTGCAGGTGATGGGGGTGATTCTTGTCTTCCGCACCCCCACAGAGAGAGCATTTCTTTGATTAGCTAACTTTCAAAGTCTCTGCCTTGGTCAGAGTGGATCTACTGGGGGCACCATAGTGGAAAAAGAAATTTTCCACTAGCACCTTGGCCATGGTAGAGGCCTTTTGATCTTTAGTTGGAAAAGCTTGTGTATACCATGTGAAATGATCTGTAACCACTAACACATTGCCAATATTTTGCTGATCAGGTTCTAAACACAAAAAGTCTATGCAGACCAGTTCTATGGGGCTGCTGGTAGTAATATTGACAAGGGGGGCAGCCCTCTGAGGCAGGGCTTTCCTTTGCAGGCAACGACTGTGGGTCTTTACATGGTGCTCAACATCGGCCCCCATCTTAGGCCAGTAGAATCGAGATCGTACCAGGTTGAGAGTTCTGTCACTACCGAGGTGCTCCATGTGATTGTGGAGGGACCTCAGTACCAAATCTTTAAAGGCCGTGGGCAGGACCAATTGCTGCTTGTCTACTCTACCACTGCAATCCACTGTCGCTCTGTATAACAACTGATTGTGTAACTTCAGCCTGGGGCCTTCTTTAAACAACAGAGCAGTTCGCAAGTCAGGGGAACGCAACTGGGACACATCTTTCCCCGCATGCAGGACATCAAGTGCTGACTGAATCACAGGATCTTGGGATTGAGCCCACTGGATGCTGTTATTGTCAAACTGAGGTAGTGCACTAATATCTAGAGCACAGAAATGGCAATAGGCAGCCGGTATGCAGGTATCAGGAGGAACCAAGCAATCTACTAAACAGTCCACTGTGTCCGTAGATATCTCTTCATCTCTATCAAACTTTTGGCACAGTGCTCGGATGTTAGGTTCAGACAATCTGACCCAATCACTCTTGAAGACTGGCCTTCGTGACAGGGCATCAGCATCAATATGGTTCGGTCCTGGCCTGTATTCGACAGCATAATCATAGGTTGATAAAGCAGAGAGCCATTGGTGCCCAGTGGTGTCCAACTTAGCTGAAGTCTGTGCATAGGTTAACGGGTTATTGTCGGTATTCACCAATATCTTTTCCCAGTAGAGGTACTCATGAAACTGGTCAACAATGGCCCATTTTAGGGCAAGGAACTCTAGCTTGTGCACAGGATAGTTTCGTTCTGATGGGGTCAAGCTATTGCTGGCAAAAGCCACTGGTCTCAAACCATCCTCATGGTCTTGATACAGCACAACTCCTAGGCCCTGCAGACTGGTGTCCGTATTCAGCACGGAATTGTTTATGCATGAACTTGGGACATTTGGCAGCCCACTGACACTTAATGCTGGCGACGGGAGGAGGGTGCTGAAACTGGGACTGTTCAGAAAGAAACGGGACTGGTGGTAACACTAGAGAAGGGGTACCACTTCATGGAGAATTGGGAGGACTTCTGGGATAGCAGATTTTTCAAGGATGATGGACTTCACCTGACAAGAGAGGAGGCCTCTACACAGGGGCAGAAGTTTGACATCTATATCAGATGTTTAAACTGACTGTGGGAAGACTGGAACTAGAAGAACCACAGTGGCAGATGAAACAACAGGGATCTTAGTGTAACCCCTACGTAGCATTATCCCAAGGCTACTACCCTGCCTGCTTGGCTAGTAGCAGGTTAAGGGGCCTGGGTAATGAAATGGATGCCTCCAGCCAGAGGTCAGGGTTGTTAGTGGTCAAGCTAACCTGGGCACAGCCCTTCAGGACATTGTAATCCCCTCTTTCCCTTCTAGTGGCCTGAACAATATACAATAATTACTTTCACAATGACCCTTATTCACCAGGCAATTAGCCACTGTTTGCACTTACCACCAGAGCTGGTTCCTCTGGCTTGACCTAGCGACCCTGTAAAACAAGGTTAAGCACAGCAAATAGCAACAGTACAATACTTTTGGCACAAACTGGAACCACAGTCAGGTTAAATGCAAACAAAGTTAAATCTGATTTATTCAGGGGACTTGAACAAGGGCGGTGTAATCAGGTTGATTTGCTTAAAAGCTATATTACTCAGATAGTTATGCATGCAGTTCAGAGTTCCTACACAGTCCACACTCTGGGTACCCAGGTAGGAAAATAGTGGGCTAGCCAGGGCGTTGCAGCTGGTTGGGGCCCTGTAATGGAAGAAGGCAACATGCACAACACCACTATTTGTAATCCAGAGCCGGAGGCTCAGTTCATGACAGAAAAGGCAACAGGACAATCAGATGACAACACTTTTAGATTTAGCTGTTGTTGCAAGGAGCTACCCTAATGTTTACTCACATGATACCCAATACTGGACACAGGCAGGATGAAATCGAGACTGCAGGCTGTTGAGCTGGAGTGCCTGGAGAAGAAGGGCCTTCATGAATCATGAGGCGTCATTCCTGTTCAAGGCGTTGAGCAGGGGCTGATCCCCAGGCCAGTCTCTCATCGATGACTTTCTCTGCGTAGCAGTATTCTGGCTGGGCCAGTGTAGCAGGGCCCAGGTAAATGGAAATGGATATGGATTCAGTCCGTGGAGCAGGATACAGCCTCCAGTAAGCAAAACACAGTTCAGACACCCAGTGGGAACCAAATCATGACCCACTATAAGCACACAGCACATTCACATGTAAGGAAATTCCACTGTACCAGGCAAATGGCTCTCCAGTCACAATTACAGAGTCTCTGCACAATCCGGGAGTTCAGAGGTAGCTGGAAGTCCTGACAGCCTGATCACATTCAGCAAATCTTCAGTCTTCTTCAGGTTAAAGCCTGGTCACACTTCAGTGGCTTAATTCGCTCTCCAAATTCTTGATTCAGTCCGAAAAAACCCACAAGTTCCCTCTCAGGAACAGCAGGCAGGCATGCAGGCCAAACTCAGGCCTTTCCACAGTTCTGCCGCGTGAATCCACTATGGATTGCTGCTCGAACTATCTCAAGCTGCTACTTCTTCACTTCCCAACTCAGATCTAACTGAAACTGCAAGCAGTGTAGGACTTTCCCCAAGATCCAAAGGTTCGTTGACTGATCTGTCTGTCAGTCACAACAAGGGCTCCTCCAGGTTATTTTAGGCACCAAAAGCCCAAACTACAATTCCTATAATTTTGCCCCACCAAGCCCCTATAGGCAGGCTCCATTTTAGAGTCCCAAATGTACTGATTGGCCCATTCTGCAGTCCAGGACCAAGATGATGGAAACAAACGGAACTGTCCATGCTGCAAAGAAGGCAGGTTAGAACAAACTGCAATATTATTACTACTCTAACAAATGATCAGCAAACAAGTACATCTTCCAACAGAGCTCTCTCTCATATTAATTATGACTGCAATCCAGGCAGCTCTTAAAGAGACAGTACACAGAGGCTATACAGGCACTCTCTGGCAATACATTAAAACGGCTAAACGCAGGACACCAGCCTGACAGTGAACATTTAAGCAAGCTCAAGGAAGACTTTTTGGGAACCCGCATTTGTAGGGGGTTACACCCTTACCTGCCTGGAGAAAACTTGACGCCTGCATCAAGTCTGTACCATCATGCATCAGTTAACATAAACTTATTACTTTACTATACATATTCACTACACTTCATGATACTATATCCATAAGGACAATACTTATGCATGTTTCATACAGGTAATACTGATTCCACTATGATTAACATACTTGTGACATCACAATACTGATTCATGTTATAACTTCCTGTACATTAAACAATGTAGGAGGGGCCCTTCCCTATAAGCTAACTTGGGGCTGGATGGGGAGGGCACCATACTGAGAAGGAAGAACAGTCAACCTGGAATTGGCCATTAAGCTAAGTTTGGGTAGTGAGCTTTGAGAAATATAAACACCTTTAGGAACCACATTGAGAGGCAAATTCACTCGCCTCCCAGGAGAATCATAACTGAAGGTCAATACTAGCTTGACAGCTCGACCAGCCTTTCTGGAGGAATAGCCACAGTCTCTGTACTTCAGCACTAACTTTGAGCTTTCATCAGTCATGAGGGGTGCCTCTGCACAGATGGTAATCTCCAAACTGGGAGCACTGTCAGATCCTTGCTCTGTAGGCTCTGTCTCCACAACACTTGGCTCATTTAGAGAAGGTTCTGGCACAATTAGGCTTTATGGCACTGAAGGGGCTGTCAGCACTCTCATATTGTTGTTCAAGTTCTGGTGTGTCACCACGGAGACTCAGACCATCAGTCTCTTCTGCAGGCAATTTACACAGTTCTACAAAACACAGAGTCTGCTATCTCAGATGTGATGCTTGCACCTCACTTTCAGGGAGCATTGGCTTCATGGATGAAGCTGGGGTTAGGCAGTCCAGAAAGCCCAGCTTCATCCCCACAATTAGTCATAGGTTACCTTGAAACAGCTGACTCAATTCATAGGAGGGTAATAGGCATTGTCACACCTCACTATCGTCAGAGGTGGACTGACAGTCATTATCATTCTGGGCCTGCTGCGGGAAACCTTAACTCTGTAACTACTGGGGTAGGTTGACTCTGTCTCTTTTGCAGCAGCATGAGTCACCAGCCCAGGGAGGTAATGTCTGCTGGATCAGCTTCAGTAATAACTTGGCTGATAAGCAACAAGTGGTTACGGTGCATGGTCTTGACAGCTTTGGAGTTATTCTCTGGGTGTACCTTGTATACTGGTAGATCATCCAACTTTCCAACTACTACATGAGGAAGATGGTGCCACCTATCAGCAATTTTGTGCTTGCCATGTAGTCCCAAATTGAGTAACAATACACGGTCTCTGGGCGTAGCTCTTGAGCCTTTACTTTCTTGTCGGGCCTCTCTGTTGGCGAGATTTCTTTTAGTGGCCATTGTTTGGGCCAGTTGATATGCATGGTTCAACTGAGCTTTCAGTTTCTGTACATACTGCAGGTAGTTTTCAGCTCAGACCCCATCTGGAGAGACCCCAAAACAGACATCAACTGGCAGGTGGGCCTCCCTCCCAAATATGAGGCGTGAGGGAGAACCCAGAACGCCATTTTGGTACAATTGTATGTGTGTACCAAGGTGCTAATCTGCTGGCTTCACTTATGCTTATCTTTTGGGTGGAGGTGCCAGCATGTCTAGAAGGGTCGGTTAAAACATTCTGGTTGAGGGTCCCCTGCAGGTGATGGGGTGATTCTTGTCTTCCGCACCCCACAGAGAGAGCATTTTGATTAGCTAACTTTCAAAGTCTCTGCCTTGGTCAGAGTGGATCTACTGGGGGCACCATAGTGGAAAAGAAATTTTCCACTAGCACCTTGGCCATGGTAGACCTTTTGATCTTTAGTTGGAAAAGCTTGTGTATACCATGTGAAATGATCTGTAACCACTAACACATTGCCAATATTTTGCTGATCAGGTTCTAAACACAAAAGTCTATGCAGACCAGTTCTATGGGGCTGCTGGTAGTAATATTGACAAGGGGGCAGCCCTCTGAGGCAGGGCTTTCCTTTGCAGGCACGACTGTGGGTCTTTACATGGTGCTCAACATCGGCCCCATCTTAGGCCAGTAGATCGAGATCGTACCAGGTTGAGAGTTCTGTCACTCACCGAGGTGCTCCATGTGATTGTGGAGGGACCTCAGTACCAAATCTTTAAAGGCGTGGGCAGGACCAATTGCTGCTTGTCTACTCTACCACTGCAATCCACTGTCGCTCTGTATAACAACTGATTGTGTAACTTCAGCCTGGGGCCTTCTTTAAACAACAGAGCAGTTCTAAGTCAGGGAGCATAACTGGGACACATCTTTCCCGCATGCAGGACATCAAGTGCTGACCTGAATCACAGGATCTTGGGATTGAGCCCACTGGATGCTGTTATTGTCAAACTGAGGTAGTGCACTAATATCTAGAGCACAGAAATGGCAATAGGCAGCCGGTATGCAGGTATCAGGAGGAACCAAGCAATCTACTAAACAGTCCACTGTGTCCGTAGATATCTCTTCATCTCTATCAAACTTTTGGCACAGTGCTCGATGTTAGGTTCAGACAATCTGACCTAATCACTCTTGAAGGCTGGCCTTCGTGACAGGGCATCAGCATCAATATGGTTCGGTCCTGGCCTGTATTCGACAGCATAATCATAGGTTGATAAAGCAGAGAGCCATTTGGTGCCCAGTGAGTGTCCAACTTAGCTGAGATCTGTGCATAGGTTAGCGGTTATTGTCGGTATTCACCAATATCTTTTCCCAGTAGAGGTACTCATGAAACTGGTCAACAATGGCCCATTTTAGGGCAAGGAACTCTAGCTTGTGCACAGGGATAGTTTCTGTTCTGATGGGGTCAAGCTATTGCTGGCAAAGCCACTGGTCTCAAACCATCCTCATGGTCTTGATACAGCACAACTCCTAGGCCTGCAGACTAGTGTCCGTATTCAGCACATAGGGCTTGGTAGGTTCAGCATAGGCGAGGATGGGGGCATGGGTGAGCTGGTATATGACTTCGTGGAAGGCTGCTTCACATTTGGGTGTCCAGCAGGGCCCAAAGGTTCACCTGTTCAGAAGTATACTTTCTCAGGTTCTTTGACAGACCCTTTCTTGTATTTACGTTGGTAGGGGGTAACCATGGGTGAGATTCAGGAGCTGGCGAATCACCTTGGAATAGTCTTTTATGAACCTGTGGTAGCTACATAGCCCCAGGAAACGTTGTAGTTCTTTCAAGTCATGGGCTGGGGCCAGAAGTAGTCAGTGACTCGACCTTACTGGGATTGGTCTCTATCCCTTCTGCAGATACTATGTGCTCCACATACTACTATGGAGGTTTGAAACAACTGACACATGTCAATGGACAGCTTGAGGCCAAGTCTTCCAATCGGTCTAGGACTTAAACAGTCGGGTCTCATGCTCTCTAATGTGTGTCCGAACACAATGACATCATCTCGTACACTAGGCATTCCAGCAAGTTCATATCTCCCACCGGACGCTCCATCAGTCGGTCAAAAGATGGCTGGGGCACCTGAAATCCTGTGGCATTCTCAGGAATTCATAGAACCCAAAAGGACAGATGAAAGTGGTTTTCTCATGGTCCTCCATGGCCATCAGACTCTGGTAATATCCGCTAAGATCCAATACTGAGAACCATTTGCTCCCATTCAAGCAATCCAGGGCATCTTGTATACGGCATGGTGTATTGATATGGGACGGTCCGCCAGTTCAGGGTTGATAATCAACACATATCCTAACCAACTCATTCTTCTTATGCACAATCACAATGGAAGAGGCACATGGGCTCCTTGATTTCTGTATCACGCCAGCGAGAGCATTTCCAGGTGTCTCCTCACATCATCTATGTCCGCTGGGGTGAGGTGTGCGGATCTCTTTCAATGGCCGGTCATCATGCAGGCTTATATGATGCTCTGCACCCTGGACACCCCACGTCCCATTCTTTTAACGAAAACACTTTGGTCTCTGGGCGTAGTTTCTGCTAATCCTAGCCTTCCATTCAGCTGGCAGCGGGAATCACGAAGTCAAATAAGTCTGGGGTCACTCTCCTTTTGGCCAGGGTACTTGTTATTGGGTAATACTGCAGTGTCTGCACAGTGTACTGTAGCTAGAGGCACCCTCTGTTCACCCAGACCTCCATCTTCTGACACATTTCGAATCTGGACCATCACTGTCGTGCATAGGCATAGGCACGGGTAGGCAAGATGCTGGGTTTAACCAATAATCCTTCTAGCAGCTTTCCATCACCTGGTGCATCCAACATTATTATTTTGTTCTTTACGTTTCTCTTTAGGCAAACTTCTCCATGGATTGTGCACTGGGCATTGGGGCCAATACCAAGGAGTCAGGTTCCTTTTTCACACTATCCCACTGGCACATCTGGGTCCTCTTCATTGGGTTTCTGTTGTAAGTCATATGCCCTTTTTACTAAGGTTGGAATTCTTAGGGCCCTTCCAGTCAGTTGCCCTTGTTTCTCATGGCAGAGTTGTACTTGTCTCCAAAACATGTGGGCGTTTGTTCCAATTAACAGGAAACCCCATCATACAGTCTGGTGGGGGACACATCTGGGCCAGTGTCTCTTCTTGCCCTCTACACCAGTTACAGTTGCAGGAAAAGACAACCAGAGGCGGACATATCCTAGGTAGGGATAAGACTTGTCACTCAGCTCCCACACATGTAGGCCTTCCAGGGATTGTAATGGCACATCAGATAAGTGTTTGTCATACCAGTTCTGAAATACAATGGTCACTTGCGACTCACTGTCAAGCACAGGCCGAGTAGGAATACCATTCACAGCCACAGTAGTCTTCATTGAAGGGCCCACTATTTTGGACCAGTCTGGAGGGACAACAGCAGGGGCCTGGACAGACGATTTAGCCACAGAGGGTTTGAGTTAGGATGGCGAAGCCTTCACTGCAGTCATTTTGTGCACCCTTGACCACTAACTCATTTTCTGAAGCTGTCCTTGAAGCCAATTCACCACTTTGTCTAAGTCCTTCTGAGACCAGCATTTCTCTTCATATGGCCATCCTTGCCGCAATTGACAAATGACAGGCTCTCAGGGTATCTGGGAAACATAGCAGGGGTGCTGGAGCATTGATGGGAGATTGTGGTCTGACTTCTGCTGGTAGTGTACCATGTCTCAAAAGTTCCTTTAGGGTGGCAGTCAATTCCTTGAGCTCAGCCGAGGAGCCACCTCAGTAAAGGATGCCTGAGGGTGCACCCCCCACCCATAACAGTCACGTCCTGACTAGGACCAGGGTCTCTGTCAGCAGGGGATACCTCAGCAAACACACCCAGTTGTACTTGTCTGACTTCCTTCAGCAACTCCTCCCCACTGTTTAGACCACGGCGGGACACTCATAGTGGTCTCCATTTCGGAAGGGCCTTCCGTGCCATGATCACTTGGGCTGCACTCACCCCATAATTACAATCTTCCACTTCACCTTATACCTCCGGGTTCTTTTATCAAGTCACAGTAGTCAGGTGGGTTACCTCTCCTATCCTGGAGCCTTAACTGGATGATCTGCAGTTTAGAATGCTTGGCATGTTGCAGTATGTGCCCCAATCTCACATGGTTCAAATCATTGGTGGCTTTCTGCAGAGTTCTTTCTAGGTGAGTAACATACACAGACAAACTCCCCTTCCATTGTTTGGTACCTTGGAATTTCACATTAAAGTCTCCCATAACTCAATGTCAGAAGTTGCCTTCAAGTACAGATAGGTACTTCTGAGCAGATGTATCAGGTTCGTGGACCTCAAAAACTTTATGGCTTCAAGGAAGGGCCCCTCAAACTTTCTATGATTCTTTCCACTTCTCAGCCTCCGCACACATGCCACTCGGGTACCAAGGGCAACATAGATTGATCCCAGGTATTCAGTGTCCACTCCTCTGGGAGGGGGATGGTGCCTGAGAAATTTTCAGCCTTTGGTAGTAGTCGTGACTAATGGTGGGTACAGATATAGGAGCCAGCATTGGCATGGGCACAGAAGGTGGGCATAACAGGTGCTGGAGTGGGAGGGGGTGTTGGGAAGGAACACTTCTGGTTTCAGGAATAGTTTCTTAAAGTCCTCACGTTGTTTCCCTTCCTCTAGCAACAACTTAACAAATTTCTCCTCAAAAGTCTCAGATAATGGTGGGAGCTCATCCTCCCCAAGGTCTTTACTGTCTTTTGTTATCAGTCTCCAGGTGGCTAGGACCTTCTGAGGCAATAGTCTGGCACTTTAGAGCTGTCCACGAGGTCACTACACTCTACCAAGGCTATGAAAGTTTGAGCGATCAAATCAGCCTGTCGACCCACCACCACAGGGTTTTTTAAACATTCAACTTTGAGAGCGCTCCCTACAGTGTCCTTACTGGTACCCACGGAAATATCCAGTATAAGCAGAGCATTTTGGGATTAGATCTCCTGCCCAGTACCACCCACCAACTGGTGTGCAGCCATTTCTACTGGGTAGCCATTAATCTTTAACAATAATTTGTAATTTTTGGCCACTAGAAGGCACAGAATCCCAGTGGTGAGCCTCCAAGATGTAACCCCTAGGTGGTGCTATCCCAAGGGCTACTACCCTGCCTGCTTAGCTGGTAGCAGGTTAAGGGACCTGGGTAATGAAACGGATGCCTCCCCCAGAGGTCAGGGTTGTTAGTGGTCAAACTAACCTGGGCACAGCCCTCCGGGACACTGTAACCCCCCTCTTTTCCCTTCTAGTGGCTTGAACAATATACATAATTACTTTCACAATGACTCTTATTCACCAGGCAATTGGCCACACTGTTTGCACTACCACCAGAACTGGTTCCTCTAGCTTGACCCTGGGGACTCCCTGTAAAACAAGGTTAAAACAGAGCAAATAGCAACAGTACAATCCTTTTGGCCCAAACTGGAACCACAATCAGGTTAAATGCAAACAAAGTTAAATCTGATTTATTCAGGAACTTGTACAGGGCAGGGGCGTAATCAGGTTGATTTCCTTAAAAGCTATATTAGTCAGACAGTTATGCATGCAGTTCAGAGTTCCTACACAGTCCACACTCTGGGTACCAGGTAGAAAAATGGTGGGCTAGCTAGGAACATTGCAGCTGGTTGGAGCCCTGTGATGGAAGAAAGCAACATGCACAACACACACTATTTGTAATCCGAGCAGAAGGGCTCAGTTCTTGGAAGAAAAGGCAACAAGACAATCAGATGACAACACTTTTAGATTTAGCTGTTGTTGCAAGGAGCTACCTAATGTTTACTCACGATGTTCAATACTGGACACAGGCAGGATGAAATCAAGACTGCAGGCTGTTGAGCTGGAGTGCCCAGAGAAGCAGGGCCCACACAAATCACCCAGGTGTCATTCCTGTTCAAGGCATTGAGCAGGGGCTGATCCCAGGCTGATCTCTCGTCGATGGCTTTTCTCTGCGTGAGTATTCTGGCTGGGCCAGTGTAGCAAGGCCCAGGCAAATGGAAATGGATACGGATTCAGTCCATGGAGCTGGATACAGCCTCCAGTAAGCAAAACACAGTTCAGACACCCAGTGGGGAACCAAATCATGACCCACTATAAGCACACTGCACATTCACATGTAAAGAAATTCCACTGTACCAGGCAAATGGCTCTCCGGGTCGTAATTACAGAGTTTCTGCACAATCCAGGAGTTCAGAGGTAGCTGGAAGTCCTGACAGGCTGATTGCATTCAGCAAATCTTCGGTCTTCTTCAGGTTAAAGCCTGGTCACAATTCAGTGGCTTAATTCACTCTCCAAATTCTTGATTTAGTCCAAAAAAAGCACAAGTTCCCTCTCAGGAACAGCAGGCTGGCATGCAGGCCAAACTCTGGCCTTTCCACAGTTCTCCTGCCCAAATCCACTATGGATTGCTGTTCGAACTATCTTGAGCTGTTACTTCTTCCCTTCCCAACTCAGATCTAACTGAAACTGCAAGCAGTGTAGGACTTTCCCCAAGATCCAAAAGGTTTGGTTGGCTGATCTGTCTGTCAGTCACAACAAAGGCTCCCTCCAGGTTATTTTAGGCGCAAAGCCCAAAACTACAATTCCTACAAGTTTTGGCCCCACCAAGTCCCTGTAGGCAGGCTCCATTTAGAGTCCCAAATGTACTGATTGGCCCATTCTGCAGTCCAGGACCAAGATGATGGAAACAAACGGAACTGTCCATGCTGCAAAGAAGGCAGGTTAGAACAAACTGCAATATTATTACTCCTAACAAATGATCAGCAAACAAGTACATCTTCCAACAGAGCTCCCTCTCATATTAATTATGACTGCAATCCAGGCAGCTCTTAAAGAGACAGTACACAGAGGCTATACAGGCACTCTCTGGCAATACATTAAAACAGCTAAAGCAGGACACCAGCCTGACAGTGAACATTTAAGCAAGCTCAAGGAAGACTTTTGGGAACCCCCTTTTGTAGGGGGTTACATTAGCTAAATACACCCACACATCTAGGGGCTTGTAGCAATACAGTGGGTGCAAAGGGTTGTGGCTCAACTGGACTAGATGAGAAGACATTAGAGAGGGATGATGCAAAGTGTGCAAACGCCAAAACAAAAAAAAAGGATGAGAAGACAAGTAAAGCATATGAGTGGTAGCAATGGAGGATCAGGAGTCAGATGAGCGTGTGTATGTTTTAATGCAAGGAGCCTGGGTAACAAAATCACCAGGAGCCTGGGTAACAAAATCAATGAGCTCAGGCTTTGATGGCAGGCACTGAGGTGGGCCTAGTGGCCATCACTGAAAACGTGGGCTTTAGTAAACAATGACTGATACCTGAAGGTTCCTGGGTACTTATTGTTCAGGAGGGATAGAGGAACAGGTATAGAATCATAGAATCATAGAAACTTGATGGCAGAAAAGGACCACACCGGTCCATCTAGTCTGCCCTGCCCCTCCCTACTCAACCCCTTCCTCAGGCCCCTCCCTCCCCCTCTTTTCAGCCCCATATGTCTGTCCCATACCCTTTGAATCCAGCCACCATTTCAGCCCCACCACCTCCTCTGGCAGACCATTCTAGGCCTCTACCACCCTCTCCATGAAGAATTGCCACCTCATGTTGCCTCTGTATCTACCACCCTGCAGTCTAAGGCTATGCCCTCTAGTTCTTGCACCCTCCTTCTTTCTAAGTAAACACTCTTCCCTTACCTTGTTGATCCCCTTCATGTATTTAAAAGTTTCAACCATGTCCCCTCTTTCCTTCTAGTCTCCAGCGTGCACAGGTCCAGTTCCTACACCTCTGCTCGTATGTCTTCCTTGCATACCCTGCACCATCTTGGTTGCCCTTCTCTGAACCCTCTCTATCCCCTCAATGTCCTTGCACAGGTGTGGTCTCCAGAACTGGACCCCGACGTACTCAGGTGGGGCCTCACCATGACTTTATAGAGGGGGCATTAGTACTCCTTTCTACTAGTAATGCCCTGCCTATGCATGCCAACATTCCATTTGCCTTCCCACTGCCCTGCTACATTGGTTACCTACCTTGAGATTGGTGAAACTATAACCCCAGATCCCTTTCCTTTTCAGTTACTCTGATTTCCTCCTCCTAAGGTGTATCTTACCATGGGTTCCTGCGTCCTATGTGTATCACAGCACACTTTTGGCATTATATTTCAGTTACCACATTTTTGACCACTCCTCTAGTGCCTTCAGGTCCAGCCTCATGTCCTCCACTCCCCTGCGGTGTCTACCCTATGCAGATTTTGTATCATCAGCAAATAGGCACACCCTCCCCTCAGTCCCTACACTATATCACTGAGGTAAATGTTAAAAGGAGGGGTCCCATTACTGACCCGGGTACCCCACTGTCCTCCCCTATCCCAGAGTATACCCCCATTTAGTGCCACTCTCTGGCTTCTGCCCGCCAACCATTTTACACCCACCTGGTTATTCTCCTCCCACCCTACTCTTTCCAGCTTGCTTACCAACCTTTTGTGAGGGACAGTGTCAAGGCCTTACTGAAGTCCAGGTAGGCTATGTCCACCGCCCCTCCCTGGTTGACCACCTGTGTCACTCAATTGAAGAACTCAATTAGGTTAATCTGGCATGACTTTCTCTTAGCGAAGCCATGCTGCCTGTCATCCTGCAAGCCACTCTTCTCCAGGTAGTCCACCACCCTCTCCTTGATTAGCACCTCCATGACCTTCTGAAAACACAGAACTCCGATATTGCACGAAGACCAATTTAAGTTGTAGATCATTTATTGTGAGGTGCCATAAAACATTCCTGGCTTCAAGGAAAAATTCTCTATTCATCAGGGCCACAACCTTCTCTACCACTGAGGTAAGGCTGATCAGGCGATAGATCTCCGTCACCTCCCTACTGCCCTCTTATGCAAAGGTACCATGTTTGCTCCCTTCCAATCCTCTGGCACCATCCCCAATTCCAGGGACAAGTTGAATAGCTTCGTCAGTGGGTGGCCAACCTCTCTCAGTTCCCTGATCACCCTGGGTTGCAACCTGTCCGGCCCCATTGCCTTATCCACCTTCAACCTGTCTAGTTCCTCCACAACCTAGCAGCACCAAACATGTTCAGATCCACCCTGCAGCCCTCTGTTCCCCTACCCCGGAGCTTTGGTCCCTGCCCTCTTCCTTCTTTGTGAATACCAAGCAGAAGAACCTATTCAACTCTTCTGCTTTTTCACCATGCCCTACCAGTTGTATCCCACCTTCCCCTCAGCCTCATAATCCCCTGCCTCGCCTTCCTCCTTTCCCTCACAAAACTAAAAAGTTTTGTCTCCTCTTGTGGCCTGATTTGCTATTCTTTCTTCAGTATCTGCCTCTGCCCTCCATATCTTCTGCCCTGTTAGCCTCCTCATCTCCCAATAAGTCTCCCTGTCCTCCTCCCTCAGTGTTTTCTTTTATGTCTTAAAAGCTCTCCTCCTGTGCCTGGACAGAGGGGAGGATTAGCCCTTTTGTCAAGGAGGGCATTGACGAGGCAGAAGATGGGCACATCAGGGTAGTAATAGAGAGACTGAGTCTCTATGGGTGCAACTCATGGCAGCCTCAGGCAATAAACTGTTGTTGGCAGTGATCTGTAGACCTCTGGGGCAAACAGAAGAGCCATAGAGCTCTGGGAAAACTTGGAAGAGGGGTGGCAATGGGAGAAGTAGTGGTGCTGGGTGATCTGAACCTGCCAGACAGCAGCTGAGATATTCCAGTGGCCAGGATCACCAGGAGTCAGGCCTTGCTGGACACCTTGCAGGACTATCTGCTGGTACAGCTAGTTAAGGAACCCATCAGGCAAATTGTAAGTCTCGATGAGGTGCTCTCCAAATCAGAAGTGATTGGAGCTGTGAGACTAGGGGATACACTGGGGAAAGGTGACCATAAATCCATTTTGTTTGAACTTGCCCTTAGGGTCCAGAAAACCCTAATCAAGTGCTGATGTCCTGGATTTCAGAAGGGCAGACATCAACAGGCTGAGGGAGCTGGTCAGGGAAAAGTTAGTAAGGTGGACAACATGGGGAGGTGGAAGAAAGTTAAGGAGCAATTAAGTGAGCCATTCTCAAGGCATCTAAGTTATGTATGAGAACAGGAACTGAGAGGCTGTTATGTTTCTTGGCCAGAGTCTGGGAAGTGGTGAGGGCAAAGAAAAGGCCTTCTACAAGTATAAAGAAAAGCAGGGAAGAAAGAATATGGAGTTGTTGTTTATTTAGAATAACCATTAAGCATGATGCTCATTTGCAATGGCAACATGCTGAAAAATAGGGAGCCAACATGGGTGGTTAGGGAGTAGTGTTGCTTGGATAGTACCTCTGTGGATCTGACTGTGATCCATTGGATAGCAGCACTATCCAACCGGATCCGACCTGGGATACTGTCGAATTCGGAGGTTGGATCCCAGGTCAGATCCTACCTTATCCAATGTCAGATCTAGGGATCCAACATCAGATCCCTGCATCAGATCCAGGGATCCGATGTCAGGATCGGGGGTCAGATTAGTGGTCAGATAGCATTGTTATCCAACTGGATCCACTAACCTGCCAAACAGCAGGTATTTGGTGATATCCTAATTGCTATGATACCATCCGAGCAACACTATTAGTGAGGCAAAAGCAGACACAGAGCTGCATATTGTGGAGGGGTCAAGAGCAGAGGAAAACAGTTATTCTGATATATTAAGGAAAAAAGGAAGAAAGGAGGGTTAATCGTAAGGTTAGCGGGGGGAGGAGGACAGACAGAAGGCCACCATCCATAATAATTACTTTAGCTCAGTTTTCACTAAGGAGAACAGTGGGCCCTTGGCAGAGAGTGGCATTAAAGTGACCACTAAGGGGTCCTGGAGATGATGCAGCCATATTTACAAGTGAAAGGATCCGGAAAGGGCTTGTAGCACTAAACATAGATAAGGCTCTGAGACCCAATGGGTTGCATCTGAGATTACTCAGGAGCTGGCAGCAGAACTGGCTGAACCCTTGGTAGGTCTATTTAGCAGCTCTCAAGGATGGGTGAAGATCTGAAAGATTGCAGGGTGGTGGACGTAGTTCCACCCATAAGGGAGGTGGATGAGGAATATGCGGGAACTACAGACCTGTCAGTCTTAACTCTATTGTAGTGAAACTGATGGGTATACTGGTAAAAGAGAACCTCATGGACTACTTGGAAAACAACGGACTCCAGGATAGTAAATAGCATGGATTTGTGGCAGGGAGATCTTGCCAGACTATCTTGACAAGAAACCAGCACTCCAAACAGCAGTGAATTCAGTCCAAAGTTCTTTTTACTGAGAGGTTTAATAAAACAAAGTATTAAAAACAGTAAGCTCAGTATTGCACACAAAAAGTGCCAAAGTGCTGATTGCAACCCCCACACACACACACACATGTGTATGCTCTGTCTCAGTGCTTTGGGGTGTGGTACCCCTTCCTCAGGAGGCATGGCTTGCTAACAATTCAGTGTCTTAATATACTCAAATTACCAGCTGTGAAAATCCTTCAATAAAACAGTGACATTGGGGCTTATGCTCTAACGGTTGGGAATTACGCACCAAAGGCTTGTATCCTGCCGGGCGGAGCTCTGCACTTCATGGAGAGGTGCACACCAGCAGCATTCACGACGCCAGCCACCTGTCCACAGCTCTGCCTCCCTGGCATGCGGGTATGCACAGGTTCATGCGGGTACCCATGGTGGGGCTGTGGACCCAGGTGGGCATCCAATGGGTTGCCCATCCCAGGACCCCAGTGGATCACTTGCACAGTGAGGGGGCGATTGGCAGCACTCCCCACAGATGTCCGCATGGCCGGGCGGTCATGGAGGTGAGAGGTGGGATGTGCTGCCAGCCATGCATTGCCCCCAAACAGACAGGGAGGAATGGGTGTCGGGGGTGTTGGCACAAGGGTATGTGTTGGGGAGAAGGGAAGGGGTTCACGCTGACCACCACATGATCGGGCTGTGATGCGGGGTGGGGAACACAGTGGCAGGCTGGCAGGGGTTTGCAGCAGGGCTGCAGTCCAGGGGTCGGTGCCTCCAAGTGTGTGAATGTGTAGGTGGTGGGGTTTGCATGCATGAGGGAAGTGGGTGGCACGACTGGGTGTGGCGTGGTGCCCCTCGGTGGACTGTTCTGGTTGTCTTTGGGTCCTGTTGTTGAATGATGGAGGTGTGGGGTGTGTAGTGGCTTCGGTAGGGTTTCCCTGGCATACTGGCTACCCCCTACATGCCCAGTGCACAGCTCTATGCAGCCATGCTCCATGCCGTAAAATTTCTTCCCCTGCATGTGGCAGTCTGTGCGGGTTGGGGATTGGCTGTGTGAGGGCTGTGCACCCCTTAGTGCATCCCATGCAGGGAGTGCAATGGGGTGCAAAAGTGTCTCCCACCTCACACGCAGTGGAGGTGCCTGCCCTCTCTCGAGCATAGGTCCCATTGTGATTAAAGTGACTAACTCAAGTGATTGGAAGTTACAATAAATAGCAACACTTTAATCACATTTGGCCCTATGCACTATTGTGTGACGTGGCTATGCACCACGTATCCGTAGAACGTAGCCACTCCACACCCATTGCACCCCCATGCCGAATGCATCAATCAGGTGCGCAGCCCCTAAGCACCTGATCCCCGGCCGTGTGGACAGCAATGCACTGGGATGGGTGGGGGTGTCTGGAGGCATGCTGCACTCTGCACCATTCCAAAGGTGCGGAATGCTGGGTGCGGGGCGACCTTATACTGGGTAAATACCTAGTCAAAAGGGATATGCGCCTCTAGATGCTGCTGCCGGTAGTGGCACTGATGGGGCACTGCAGACCTCATCACATGCCGCCCCAGTCCATGGACCATCAAGGAGGCATGGGACGCCAACCGGCACCCACCTGCCCCGAGCTGGTGGTGCACATCACACCTTCTACTGTTTTCCGCACCTCACAGTCATAAGGGATCCAGTCGCGGATCTGGATCCGGCATCCCATTGGATGCATGCCCAGTCCAGCGGAATGTCCCCTGTGTCTCCACACAGGGGTGGGGCTATGGGCAGGTGGTGGCTGGTAGTGCATACTGGCTGGTGTGCATCTGTCTGCAGGTGTGGAAGAACTCCACGGGCACGATACTCCACCCATTTGTGCACTGTTTTATTGAATGATTTTACACAGCTGGTAATTTGAGTATATTAAGACATTGAATGAGTGGGGTTGCAATCAGCACTTTTGGCACTTTTTATGTGCAATACTGAGCTTACTGTTTGCAAGTACTTTGTTTTATTAAATCTCAGTAAAAAGAACTTTGAACTGAATTCACTGCTGTTTGGAGTGCTGGTTTCTTATCAATACAATGTATTTATTATTTTCCAGCACCCACTCTTGTCCTGAGTGGTGTCTTCTTTTGCTGCATAGATCTTGTGAGACTAACCTGATAGTTTTTTGACTGGGTGACAAGGGAATTAGATAGGTGCCACGCTGCAGATTTTCTCTACTTCAGCTTCAGCAAGGCTTTCGACTTAATGCTTCACTGACACTTTCTGAAGAAAATGGAGGATCTAGGTGTGGCTAAAGTCATAGTAAACCAAGTAGGTACCTGAATAAAGGGAAGCAGCAGAGGTTGTAATTAACTGGTTAAGTCAGCAGAGAGGGAGGTCACTAGATGGGTACCACAGGAATCTGTTCTGGGACCTGTCCTTTAATATGTTCTTTAGCAACATTGGTGAGGGTATCTGGGGCAGACTGTGTCCCTTTGCAGATTGCACTAAGCTCTGTGGGAAGGTGAATAGCGGTGAGGAATCAGGAAATGTGGAGTGATGTATGAAAGCTAGAGGGTGATCTAAGGACTGGCAGTTGAAATCAATCCTTGAAAGTTTTTTGAATATCTTTATTAGGCATTTGCCCCAATGTTTTGCCATTATTTACCTGGCTTCTTCAGGGACTGCTTTAGTTGTTTTAATCGGGAGATCCCAGTGACCTGAACAATTATAGGCCAATCTCCATCCTACCAACTCTGTCCAAATTACTGAAAAATCGTGAACACTCAGCTCAGAAACTACCTGGAAATGGCAAACTTGCTCAATCCACGACAGTCAGGCTTTAGAGCGCAACATAGTACAATCTCGGCCCTGGCTAAGGTTACAAATGACTGGCAGTATGAGTTAGACAGGACCTAAGCAAAGCCTTCGATACCATTGATCATGACCTGCTCCTCACGGCCCTCCAGCATATTGGATTGGATTTTCATCTATTAGTTGGTTTGAGAACTATCTCACAGGCTGCTATCAGCAGGTACTAGCTGAAGGTGAATTTTTTCCTCTAAAACCCTCCTGAGGGGTGTACATCAAGGTTCCATCCTGGGACCATTGCTATTTGCTATCTATATAAACAGGATAGATACCACCATCAAAAAGCCCAAATACACCTCTTTGTGGATGACACTGTGCTTTATGCCAGTGGTCCTCTCCAGATATTGCATGTACAGCTCTCCAAGATGATTTTAACTTGCTGCAGCACCAGCTCCTAAACCAAAAGTTGCTTTTGAATGCTAAGAAAACAAAAGCTATGTTCTTCTCACCCTTTCCCAACATACCTAACCAGCCTTGGCTGGCTCTCCCTTGATATCCACTGCCCTGGGTGAAGAGTTGGAGCATGTAAATCAATTCAAATACTTGGTGTATGGCTTGACAACAGACTCTCCTTCGTAGTACATATAGAAGAATTGACAAAGAAGCTTCGTCAAAGGCTTGTCCTTTTTTTAGGATAAAAATCTCCTCCCTCAGATGCGAGGACGAGACTAGTCCAAACTACGCTCCTACCCCTGCTAGATCATGCAGATTTCCTTTATAGCCAAGGATCAGTCGCACACTCTCAACACTTGATACGCCTATCATAGAGTTCTAAGGTTTATAACAGATCTTCCATACTCCACCCACCACTGTTTGTTGTACACTGCTGTAGGCTGGTCTCTCTTACCCTCAGACAACAAAGAAATGCTGCCATCCGGACATATAAAGCTATTATTAACAAACTGCCTGACTACATCTCTGCCTGTTTACCACTTTGCACTCTAAGCAGATATGCATTGAGAAGTGCCTCCTGTATTACCTTAAAGGTAATTAAGGCCAGATCCCGCTCGCTCGGTGTCCATTAGTCATGTGCTTCCCCAGCTATGGAATAACCTGCAAAAACTCTGAAATTAAAGCATAAAGTCAGCATCACAGCCTTCAAAACACTTTATCTTCAGCACAATAAAGAATCCTGTGCTTGCTTACTCCTGATTAAACGACTTCCCTCTCAGGGTGTCCCTTATCACTCTCGTCTTGGCCTTATCCTGGATACTGATTCTAGCTTCTGCATGGCCCTCTCCCTCCTATTCCCTCTTTCCTTCACGTCTGTATATCTCTTCACCCCCGATCTATTATCACTGAACCTAGCCTTTGCCCGGCCTCTCCCTTCCCCTTCATCCTTTCTTTTCTCCTCATCTTTTACCCACTGATTTTTTCCCAGTAGTATACCCACTCATCCCTTCACCCTGCCCCCATCTAGTCCCTCTCGTCAGGTTCCTCACTTTACTTCTGTGCTCTGGTTCACATTCCCACCCCACTGGCCTCCGACCTACTCACCCTCCATCCCCTCCCTACTCCACTGCCCCTATTCCATCCCCTACCTGTGCTTCAGGCCCATTCATTTCTTCACGGGTCTTCAGGGTCCCCAGTCGATTCGTCATGGCTCTTGTCACCCCATCTTTTCACAGTTGCTGATCTTATCTGTATTACTGTTGTTAGCCGGATTCTTATCTGTAAACTATTGTGGTAGTTATCCACATTTCCTTACAATGTATTGTCCATGCTTGTTTTGATCTAGCCTGTGTATTGTTATTTCTGTGTACTACCCTGTTATCTTGTACTTGTGTTCACCCAGGTCCACCTTGAAAGGAGCTCTGCTCAATGATGTTTGTCTGGTTAAATAAAGATTTTGATTGATTGACTGAGTTGTTTTATCTTGAAAATAAATAAATAAAATTATACATTAATAAACTGTTTATGAAAAGTCATAAACAACAATTTTGTAAATGGTTTTATCATAAAAGGCATTGCTATAGTATAATACCTTACACTCCAGTATAGTTTTTCAATTATTTCACATATTCTTCTTTGTTATTGCCTAAACTAAAATGTTGCACATTTTAAATTTCTTGCATTTATGCTTTGTTTCTTAGACCTAAAGCCTGCTAACTAATGATCATCAACACCTTGTGATTTGAGTGACATGGAAAACGAATTTCATGCCTTTACCCTTCTAAACTAGAAACAGCCAACTCTATACCGTCAGTGAGAGAAATGTTCCCTAAAGTGTTGAGCTTTTTCCTTCATTGGTTTTCCAGCTGTTTGATGGACAGGCTCCAACTAATCAAGGCTGATGGGCTGTTGTCTTCTCCCCTTCCCTTACCAGAGGGTTCCCCAGGGTTCTATTCTGGGACCTCTCTTGTCATGATATACATCAGTACACTCAGCAATAATGTCAAGAACACTAAAATCCACTTTTTGCAGATGACACTGTACTTTACACTGCCAAACCTTCACTAATCGCGTTTGGCTGAACTACAATTGACATCGATCAACTACAAATTAACCTTATCCAATCTAGACTGCTACTTAAAGCTAAAACAAAGCAAGTTAGTGTTCTTCCCCAATACAAATTCTCTACCTGCTTCCAAAATAAAGTTACCACCCGTCCATCACTGCCCTCCTGGGTGAAACACTAGAAGCAGTGGATAGGTTCAAATATCTAGGCCTTTGGCTCAACTATAATCTCCTTCTTCACTCACATTGAAGCCCTATCCAAAAGCTAAGGATGAGATTAAATTTCTTCTACCGAAACAATTCCTTATTTCCCCAGTGATATCAGAAGACAGCTGGTCCAAGCTACCTTTATACCCCTGTTCGATTATGCAGATTTTATCTATGGCTGATGTTCTGCCGCCAACCTCCACAAGCTGGAGCTACTATACCACCAGCGCATTCGGTTCTTTACAAACACTTCCTCCACAGCCCACCATTGTGAGCTTTATTCCAAGTAGGATGGTCTTCACTAGCCATCAGAAGATTAATACATAGCTGCACATGGCTCTATAAAGCTCTTCTTAATAAGCTACCCTCCCCATATTACATGCCTGTTCCGCCATTCCCTTAGTTGCTATTCGCTCAGAAAAAAACTCCTTCATTACACTCAATGTCCCCAGGTTCTGTACTTCCATAGCACAGCTGCCATTGGCTATGGCCTCCCAACAATCTGGAACAAACTGCAAACCCCACTCAAACTAACTCGCCCAGTATCTTTAAATGCTTTTAAATATCAAACTAGTAACCACTTGACAGAAACATGCAACTACCACTCATGATTAGCTTCCTGCACTTAGCTACCCCAACCCCTTCACCCTCATTTTACTCCCCACGTTATCCTTCCCCTACCTTCCCCCTTTTTGCCTCCCTACCACCCCTATACACTATGTCGACCTGTATTGTATAATGGTGCAACACCGACCACACTGGTTACAAGGTCCAAAATAAATTACTATATGTCCTCTATTGTTACATGCTGAAATTTGCATAGTTCCTTCACAGTGTTAGAGCAATGAAACTTTGTTACATTTAAGGCTACAAATTTGTACAGTTCCTTATTATTGTTCAATTGTACATCTCATTTTGCTCATTTTTTTCTATATGTGCACTTTTATGTTTTCTGTGTATGCAACAATTGTTGTTGCAGTAGGAGATTGGTAGGAGAAATGCAGAGGTGTCAGTTTTAATAGAATGCAGGCACGTTTTAGAAGGTGCATCCCTCATTCGCCAGTTAGCGAGCATGCTAGCAGTGACACAAGTGTTTTGCAGTGCCACCAACTTGAAACGATTTCGCCGCTGCAATCAGAGCTAAGCTCGTCAGGCAGCAGCACTGATGACATGCCTCGCTATGTGCCTTGCCTGGTGTAGCATTTCAATTAACATGGTTGCGGCTCCGCCGTCTGCCTCTTGCAATCCCTAGAAGCCAACCGGGGTGCTCTAGTCCCCTGTCGGCATGTAGTCCCCCTGTCGGCATGTGTAAACCTCCCCAAGATTGTGTGGCACACTGGGAGCCCACCCCAGTGTGCCTCCCTGTGTTTGGAAGACGGCTGCATCAGCATTTTCCTGCCCCCATTGTGAGCCCCACGGGAGCCTACCCCAGTGTGGCAAACATCACACCCCAAAGTCATGGGACACACTGGGAGCCCACCCTGTATCCCCAACATTGTTTCATATACTGCAAAGAAAGAAAATCATCCGTGCTGTTGCTTTTTTTTTGGGGGGACCTAAAACAAAGAAACAGTCCCTTGCTGTCAGTGGGCCCCCTCCCAACCAGGAACCCACCTTCTGCGCACCCACCTCCCACACCCCTCACCCCATACTTACCTCCGGAGGTGTGGTGCTGCGATCTTCTGTGGAGCGGGAACATGTCTGCACTCTTCAAAGCTGACCACAAACTGAAGAAATGCTGGTAAGCTGTATAATGGCATCAATGGGGAGGTTTCAACTTAGGTGGATATCTCGGCCATTTTTTGACTTTTGACTCCAAATTTTCAACATGGGGTTCTTGGGACCCCCACCTCATTAAATCAGTCACTGTCATTTCATTATTCAGCCCCAAAGCGTGATTTCGTGGTCATTTGCGGAATCACCTTTTGGGACTTCTTAACAAAACAATAGTGCCAGTGTTCATGGGTGGTCTCCCAAAATGCCTATATTGCAAAAATATGGTGAAAAAATGCAAAAATTACTGTGTTACGGTGTGCATTGCTCAGTTTCCACAACGCTCATAACTTCAAGAATTTTAACATTTTCACTCCACATTTCAACATTGCCATTTTTTACACCCTCTTATGAACAGTACAGCTGTCATTTTCACGTCCTGCCGAAATGTGTTTTACGACAGCTGGCACATAATGGCACAGTCACTGTGGGAAATCAATGTTCAAGACAGAGAAAGAAAATCACAGTGTCACTGTTCATGAGCAGAGGTCCCAAAATGCCTAGGTTGAAAATTTGGTGAAAAAATTCCAAAAAATGACTGTTTTCTTAAGAGTGTGCATATGCAGTTTCCATGCACCCTCGTAACTTTGAGAATTTTTAATATTTTTACTCCAGATTTTCAACATTGCCATTTTTTCACACCTCCTTATGAAAAGTACAGCTGTTATTTTTCTTATCCTACCTGAAATGTGTTTTCACACATCTGGTGCACAATTTATTGTTATTTATTTATTTATTTAAGTCTAGGATTACAAGTACCTTTCAGCCAAGGCTCTTTTACAAAGGTTCCACATCAAGGAGAAACAATACAAACATTACAAAATTTGAGTAAACAATGCAGAACACGGTATAATGTACAGTTTCAAGCAGCTGAATACACACATTTGAGGGAAGGTAGGTAGCAGGACAAAAGTCTGAGTAAACAATGCAGAACACGTATACATACAATTTCAAGCAGTTGACTACATATATTTGAGGGAAGGTAGGTACCAGGACAGGGCAGGGTAAACAGAAATAGTTGAGGCATGGAAGGGCGCAAAGAGAGGTGCAGCCATGGGCATTGTCAGGCCCTGAGAAAGTGCAATGGTGGGATGTGGAAGGGAGGGGAGGGTGAAGATGTGAAAGAGAGGGGAAGTAAGTGCTAGGAGGGAGAGCAGATTAGGAGGGACAGTCACAGGAGCTAGAGGTAGAGAGGTGGAGGCTTTGAATGGGCCAAGCTTTTGCAGAGAGGTGATGTCATTGTTGAGTCCATTAAACCACCAGGGAGCTCGGTGAGCAAAGGATCTTTGGTCCTATGTGATGCGGCACTGGGGAATATGTAGTTGATTTTCAGAGCCCCTGGTGAGGTGGGGTTGTGTGCTGCACGTAGAGAGCTTGGACTCCTAGGGGTGCAAGGCCTAGCATAATTTTCTTAGCCATTAAGCAAGTATGGCACATGATACAGTTTGAAAGTTGGCACCACCCCATTTGAGCATAGAATTCACACGTGTGGGTGAGATGGTGGGATCCTGTAATGAGATGGCAGGCTTTGTTTAGGGCCAGGGATAAGCGCCTAAGGGCAGTGTCAGTAGCGGAGCCATAGATAACCAGACCATAATCGATTAGTGAGGCCACAGAGCTCTGTACTGCTATCCTTAGGCATCTGAGGTAAGGCATTGCCTGTGCCTGTAGAGAAGACCAATGCATGTTAACAGCTTTGGCGACATTGTCAATGTGGGCGCTATAAGATAGGGTACTGTCGAAAGTGATTCCAAGATATTTAAGGATCAAACTTGATTGAGGACAGGACCATGGCAGTTTGTAATTGTGAGGGTTGAAATTTATGTTTGTTGTGGAAGCCACAGAAAAGCACCGATTTGGTTTTCTTATAGTTGAGAACCAGTTTTTGTCTATTAAACCATTTTTCAATGGTGGTGAAGCCCATCTGAAGCTTTTTGGAGTAGGTAGGGGTCCTGATGGGTAGCGTGGATGACGGCATCATCCACATAGAGCAGGATTTGTTGCAGACAGGATTGTGGAAGATTGTTCAAAAAGGCTGAAAAGGAGTGGCCCAAGAATGGAACCCTGAGGAACTCCTAAGTGTACGGATCTAGCATCAGAGAGGATATGAGCAATTTTCACTCTTTGGGAGCAGTTTTCCAGGTACCTCTTAAACCAAGTTGTATACTCTGGGAAGAGCCCAACATTTTGAAGCTCTGTGATGAGTATTCGATGATGGACGGTATCAAAAGCCTTGGTCTGGTCTTTGAAGACCAACCCAGTTAGTTGATTAATGTCCAGGGAGTTGTGGATTGCTCCTGTGAATTCTAGGAGGGCAGATGTAGTGCTGTGACCTTTTCTGAAACCGCACTGCTGCTTCCATAGGATGCCGTGCTTTGCCAGGTATTCCATCAGCTGGTCAGATACTAAATGTTCAATGGCCTTAGAGAGGGGTAGTATGGATATAGGCCTATAGTTCCCATGAAGGGCCTTGTCCCCACTTTTGTGGACTGGGCGAACGGCGGTGGATTTCCATTTGTCGGGGAACTGCTGAGGGTGAGGGAGAGGTTGAAAATCCAAGTTAGTGGAGATAGCACTTCATCTAGAGTAAGGGATAGTAATTTAAGGTCAAGTGTGTCCCCACTTGTTCTTGATCTGGCAATTGCTTTGCTGACATATTTATGGATTTCATGCCTCCTGCCTGCTTTGAAGTAAAAAGGGGTGAATCAAAGAAGGGGTGGGGTGAGAGGGGTGCAGGACAGAGGTCAGCATCAAAGAAGTCTTGTGGGAGAACACTACTAAGATCAGAGAATGCATTATTTAACGTGTTAGCCATAGTGGCAGGGTCCAGAGTTATAGTCCCATCCACATCCAACATGGTAGGTGATGTTTTGGGCAGCTTCCTGCAACTACTTTAAGATTATTCCAGAAGGACTTCCCTTACCTCAGGTTTTTGTGAGGCATCTTTGCAGTAGTTACTTTTCTTCAGGCATATTGCTTTAGTGCAGTTATTTCAAGCACGTTTGTAGTTTTGTATATCTACTTGCCTACCTGTTGCCCATGCCCAAGTCCAGAGGTGGTCCCTAGCTTTCAGCAGTGCTAGGAGTTCAGTGGAGAGCCATGAATTGAAAAGTCCTTTGACTTTCCTCTTTTGAAGGGCATAGGAGTCACAGGCAGCATTGAAGCGAGTTGATGAAGAAGTCAAGTGCAGAGTTGACATCCAATACTTGGAAAATAGGGACCAGTCTTGTTGTCTGAGGTGGATTTGAGGTGCTTCAATTGGCCACGTGGGAGGATTCTGCTGTTTATTAGTTTGGGTGGTGGAGGCTGAATTTGTTTGACCATTCGGAGGTGACTGGGGAGTGGTCACTTAACTAATCTGGTAGGACGGAGACTTTGAGATGCGGGATGGATGGTTAGTCAGTATCCAGTCCAGAAGGGTGCTTGTGCAGGTTTTATAGTTGTGCCTGGTGGGGAGATGACCAGCTGGACGAGGCTGGCAGCTGAGACAGCATCCTTAAAGCTGCTCGGATCTGATCCGGATGGCGGTCGCTGTGGAATTCAACGTCTGGACAGATTAAGAAAATTACAGTGACATCAGCGGAGGTCCCAAAATGCCTATGTTGAAAATCTGGTTTGAAAAATTCCCAAATAATTGCATTATGGGAGTCTGTTGCCCACTTTCTATGCACGCCGTGACTTCATCAATTTTCCAGATTTTCAACATTACCATTTTTTACACCTCCTTATGAACAGTACAGCTGTAATTTTCACATCCTGCCTGAAATGTGTTTTCGCACCTGTGGCACCAAATGGTGCAGTCGGTGTGCAAAATCACCTTTCAGCTAACGAACTGATAGTGCCACTGTTCATGAGGTGGGGTCAAAAACCATGTTGAAAATCTGGAGTGAAAATAACCAACAAACGTCCTGGGCATTAGGGTTTAAGTCTAACACCCCACCTGTAGAGACTGACAGGCATCAAGGGTGTGGCTTGAGATTTTCGGCTGAATGTTCACGCCTATTCCACTTCAGCCTGCAGCCACTGACAGGCATTGAGGTGTGCCTTGGACTCCTTGGTCCTCAAAGTTCACCCCATTCTCCCATAGTGCACCCATCTCAGTGTATTTCTATGGAATGGGTGAGTATAAGGCCTGAAGACCCCTAAAGGCACACTGCAACACTTGTCTGTGTCTGCAGGGTAGGGTGAGGTGAAATGACGGAACGCTATGGCTGATGACCCAAAGACACACCCCAGTGTCTGCCAGTCTCTGCAGGTGGGTGGGGTTGACGCCAGTTCAATACTTCACTGCCATTCCTATTATGCATCTCTAACTTCTGCACTACCAATGCCAGCAAGACAACATTTGGCATTGACAAATACTTGTTGTATTTGACACGCTACTGATTTGTATTGTATTGTCTTGAACTGCTCAGAACTTCCTTGAAAATGAGCTTGCTCAATGGAGGTTTCCTGGAAATAAACTTGAACTTGAACTTTTAACCAATTCAGTAAGCCATAAGTCTTGCATCTGTAAACTAGGAAAAAGATCACATTCCATTTTACTTTTCTGTAATGGATTAAACTTTGTCCCCTATTTGGTATCTGTAATAACTCTAGTAATCCTTTTAATTCAGTTTAAATGACTCACAAAACTTATCTAGCTCCTGCTTCCACTGACACAGAGCAAGTGGTTATTCCTGACTCCTCTAGAGCCCAGAAATGGCCTAGCATTCTGACATCAGAGTGACATCTTAGTAGCCAAATATCTGACAGCCTGTCAGCATTTGCATTATAAAAATAACAAACTTCATATTGTCATTATATTTCCAACAAATTGTGTGCATCATACATAACAATACTATAGTATATTGATTCCCAGAACCTATAAAAGGTAAGAAATAGATTCAGGCCCGCATTTCCTAACCAGAGAGAAGAATTCAGAACACCATCCTACACACAGCCATGCTTATCTAGGTTCATCTTCCCCACCAACATACATGCCAGTTAGCCTCATGGTTCATTCCATTTTCTGGGTTGAGAATCCATAAGATGGATACATCTCATTTCAGCTTTCTCACTATCTGATTATAGTCTCCCCTCTGTCAAGACTTTTCTCCTCTCAAGACCCCAAAATCTTAAGGATACCACACTGACCTATGTGTATTGAAATGTTCTGCCACTAGTGAATCTTGGTCACTTAGACTTATTGTGCTTGTGTGTTCCTTGATCTGTGTTTTTAAAGGCCTCAAGGTTTTTCCTATAATGTACTGTGTATATATATATATATATATATATATATATATATACTGTATATGTATATATATATATATATACATACATATATATATATTATGGTAGCACAGTAGTGCTACCATAGTTAGGGTTGAGGAGCCATTTCTATGTTAAACCCCAAAACTTTGCACCTTAATAACTTTGCAAACTGCTTGACAGATTTGCCTGAAATTTGGAATACCCAATCAAGAACCATAGACTTTGGGATCTGCTAAGTTTTGTACCGGTCGGATACACAGCTGCGGTGTTATTAAGCATGGTCTGTGCACGCTATTACGCTTTTTCTGGAATTCTATTTGTCAGCCTACAGGTCGCACAGTTTGTACCATCGCCCCAAATCTTCAGGGAATGTGCAGCTGTGGCTTATGTGCCTTTTGAAGATTTCGTGAAAAATATTAAACTGTTCAATAGTTATGGCAGTCCGAACTTTGTTTTTTTCCCATAGGATAACATTACGGCGTCGCTGCGCTTTGAGAGCCTGTATCTCGAAAACGTTGTGAGATATGGAGTTTTGTCAAAAAATTTTAGCCTCTGGGGGTTGGTGTATATAACTAGCCAGGAAAGTGATAATACATATGACTTTTAAATTTTTTCTATGTCGTATGTGTTACTGAGATATAAGCAATTTACTATTACAACTACTGATTTTTGTGTTCTAAGAGTCATTATTTTGCATACATTCTTTCTACTCACTGTCTTTCTCTATACAGCTTTTGGGAAAACCAGCCTGTGCGCTTACATTACTCTTACCATTACGTTTCTGCTTGTGGTTCCGTACACGTTTAGCTTACGTTCACATTTACACCACCATGTACGTTACCTTTGCTTTCTCATTTGCGGTTGCATTTCCGTTGTTTTAACATTTCTGTGTACAGTACTGTTTCTCTTTCTGTTTCGCTTTGCTTCATCATGCGCATTACTATTTGCGTCAAGGGCACAGTGTTACAATGCGACAAGACATCACCCTGTGCTCCTGCCACTGCATTACATTCACTATTTCTCATTATCATTCTCAAAAGAAGACAAATTAGAGGCAAAAACTTTGTTTAATGCATCAGTTAGGGTTGTTCCACAACGACAAAAGTGAGAAATTCAATGTTGAGGTTGAAACCCCTTTGCACCCCCTCAGCCCACCCCCAACTGGAATCAGGGTGTGCATTGGGTCATCGGTCCTAACTGTCACCCCATTCTCCTATTCCTAAGCTTCTTTTCACATGTGATGGGGTGACACTTAGGGCCGATGACCCTAATGTGCACCTCGATTCCAGTTGGGGTGGGCTGGAGGGTGCAAAGGGGTTTCAACCAAGAATCGAATATATATATATATTATGGTAGCACGGTAGTGCTACCATAGTTAGGGTTGAGGAGCCATTTCTATGTTAAACCCTAAAACTTTGCACCTTAATAACTTTGCAACTGTTTGATGGATTTGCCTGAAATTTGGAATTTATGATCAAGAACCATAGGCCTTGGGATCTGCCAAGTTTTTACTGGTCAGATATACGGCTGCGGAGTTATTAAGTGTGATCTGTGCGCGTTACGCTTTTCTGGATTCTGTGGTCGCGCCTACAGGTCGTACGGTTTATGTAATCGAGTTTGAAATCTTCAGGGAACGTGCAGTCAGGGTCCCTCATGTGCCTTTCAAAGATTTCGTGGAAAAATATTAAACGGTTCAAAAGTTATTCAAAACAGTTTCCTTTATAAGTCAATGGGAAAGTTAACAAAAGTTCAACACTTTCAAGAAATGCATTTTTACTTTTGCAATGGCCTGTTACTTGCAAATCGGCCATTTTGTTTTCAGTTGGTGATCAGAAAATGGTTGAATTTAAATTTGGGACCCTCAGCAACCTAATTTTTTTGTATTCACCTAGTCAGGCCCTGAGGATGCTTGCCATGTCTTTATTTTGTGGTAAACACCCCAGAAATATGTTTTTCAAATTTCTGGAAAAAGTACTTTCGCAAATTACTTCGTGTCAGAAAGTGTCGCAAATTTTATGAAAGCTTTCAGAATTGCTACAGTAATTTTCTAGTCTGTGGAAAATGACAGCAATTCTTTGGCACTGCACTGCAAAATAACCGCTGGGAGTTTTGGGCTGAAATTTGAGGAACGAGCCGATATCTCACAGATGTGCCTTTCAGTGTTGTATTGAAAAATATTACATGGCGGCAAAGTTATGGCACTCAAAGTTGACAGTTTTTCCCATAGGATAACATTACGGTGCCCAAAGCATTACAGGAATCATTTGGCACCCTGCTGCAAAATAACGGTTTGGTCTTTTTTCCTGAAATTTGAGGGACGACAGCCAACAGTACACAGATGTGCCTTTCAGTAGTTTGGTGAAAAATATCACATGGCGGCAAAGTTACTGCACTCCAAAATTGACATTTTTTCCCATAGGATAACATTACGCGCCCGACACTTAACAGAAATCATTTGGAGCCCTGCTGCAAAATAACGGTTTGGTCTTTTTTCCTGAAATTTGAGGAAGACAGCCAACAGCCCACAGATGTGCCTTTCAGTAGTTTGGTGAAAAAACATTACAGGGAGGCAAAGTTATGGCACTCCGAACTTTTCTTTTTTTCCCATAGGATAACATTACGCATGTCACAAGATCTTTCAGGGCCCGTATTCTCGAAACGGTGCGGATACGGACTTTTCTGGAAAACTTCTTAGCCCCATAGTGGGCTAAGATTCAAATTAGCCAGGACAGTTGTAAATAATATGACTTTTAAAATTTTTTTCTATGTCATACGGTTCCTGAGATATAATGTATTTAGTATTCCAAGATCTCATTTTCTGCGCCGATACTCATTATTTTGCATACATTATTTGTACTCACTGTCTTTCTCAATGCAGGTTTTGGGGAAAACCAGCCTGTGCGCTACATTACTGTTACTGTTGCCCTTTCCGCTAGGATCCGCACTGCTTACCTTACCATTGACGCCTGCGCCACCATGTGCATTATCCTTTATGTTTCATTTGCGCTATGCTTCTGTTATTTTTGCCATTTCTGTCTACAGTACTGTTTATCTTACTGTTTCACTTTACATCACCATGCCCATTGACATTTCTGTTTGCAGGCACCATGTTACTATGTGACAACACATCACGTGGCAGACCATTCCCGCTCACGCCACCATGTAGCGCACTCCTTTCTGTTCTCATTCACACTTGTGTTACCATGTGCACCACTTTTAGCATTTCTGTTTGCGTTGCTGTCCCTGTTAGTATGCCACAGCCCCGCGCTCCGCCGCTGCATTACATTCACTATTTCTCGTTATCATTCTCAAAAGAAGGGAATTAGAGGCAAAACTCATTTAATCGCATTAGTTAGGTGTTCATTAGTGACAGTGAGGAGCTCGCTGTTAGTGAAACCTCTGATCTTCCGCCCACCCCCAACCGCATTGGAGTGCGATTGGGATCTGTGTCCCAACTCTCACCCCATTCTCCTATACTTCTGCTGCTTTACACATGTCATGGGGTGAGAGTTAGGGCTGACGATCCCAATGCGCACCCCAATGCCAGTTGGGGGTGGGCTGGGGTCCAAGGGGGTTTCAAACCCTAACAGCCTATTCTCACTTTTGTCGCTGTGGAACAACCCTAACTCAATGCATTAAATGGAGTTTTTCTTCTAATATATATATATATATATATATATATATATATATGTATATATATATGTAGCACGGAGCACGTAGTGCTACCATAGTTAGGGTTGAGGAGCCATTTCTATGTTAAACCCCAAAACTTTGCACCTTAATAACTTTGCAACTGTTTGACTGATTTGCTCGAAATTTGAATACATAATCAAGAACCATAGGCCTTGGGATCTGCAAGTTTTGTACCAGTCAGATGTACGGCTGTGCAGTTATTAGCATGATCTGCATGCATCTATGCTTTTTCTGGAATTCCGGTCGCCTACAGGTCATACGGTTTGTCGACTGGCCCGAAATCTTCAGGAAACATGCGGCAGGTGTCCTCGATGTGCCTTTCAAAGATTTCATGAAAAAATATTAAACGGTTCAAAAGTTATTCAAAAACAATTTCCCATTATAAGTCAATGGGAAAAGTTAACAAAAGTTCGACAGTGTCGCAATGCACTTTTTACTGTCGCAATGGCTCTGTTACTGTCGCAAATCTGCCATCTTGTTTTCAGTTGAGTGATCAGAAAAATGCTTGGCATTTAAAATTGAGACCCTCTAGCAACCTAATTCTTTTTGTATTCACCTAGTCGGCCCTGAGGATGCTAGCCATGTCTTTATTTTGGGTAAAACACCCCAGAAATATGTTTTCAGATTTCTGGAAAAGTACTTTCGCAAAGTACATGTTGACTGACGAAAGTGTCGCAAATTTTTGCTAAAGCTTTGCAAATTGCACAATACTTTGCGACACTATGCCCAAAATAACAGTAATTTTTGGCACCCGCTGCAAAAGAACGGTTGGGAGTTTTGGGCTGAAATTTGGAGGGAACGAGATGACATCTCACAGATGTGCCTTTCAGTGTTGTATTGAAAAATATTACATAGCGGCAAGTTACGGCACTCCAAAGTTGACAGTTTTCCCTTAGGATAACATTATTGCGCCTGACGACATACAGGAATCTTTGGCACCCTGCTGCAAAATAACGAGTTTAGTCTTTTTTCCTGAAATTTGGAAGGAAGACAGCCAACAGCCCACAGATGTGCTCTTTCAGTGGTTTGGTGAAGAAATATTACAGGAGGAGCGTAAGTGGCACCCTAACTTCTCTTTTTCCCATAGGATAACATTACGGCGTTCATGCCTTTTCAGGGCCCGTATCTTGGAAACGGTGCAAGATACGGACTTTTCGCTGAGAAAATACTTAGCCCCAGGACAGCTTGTAAATCATACGACTTTTAAATTTTTTCACGTCGACGGTTCCTGAGATATAACCTATTTAGTATTCCAAGTTCCCATTTTCTGCTCTGATACTCATTATTATGCATACATTATTTGTACTCACTGTCTTCTCTATGCAGGTTTTGGGGAAACCAGCCTGTGCGCTTACATTACTGTTACTGTTTCCCTTCCGCTTTGCGGTTCTGTACCCATTTCACTTACCGTTGACGCTCTGCGCCACCATGGCGTATCCTTTAGTGCTTTCATTTGGCGCTTGCATTTCTGTTATTTTTGCCATTTGTGTCTACAGTACTGTTTCTCTTCTGTTTTACTTAGCGTCACCATGCCCATTGAAATTTCAATTTGCAGGCACCATGTTACTATGTGACAACACATCACGTGGCAGACCATTCTCGTGATACGCCACCGCGTGTTACCCTTTCTGTTCTCATTCACGCTATGCTACCATATGCGCCACTGTTAGCTTCTGTTTGCATTGTTGTTCATGAAGATATTAGAACCCCGCGCCCCACCACCGCATTATGTGGCGGAGCGTTGGGCCCTATGCGTTATCCTTTGCGCTTTCATTTGCGCTTGACGTCTTCTGTTATTTTTTGCCATTTGTGTCTACAGTATTGTTTCTCTTCTGTTTCACTTTGCGTCACCATGCCCATTGGCATTTCCATTTGCAGGCACCATGTTACATGTGACAACACATCACGTGGAAGACTATTCCCATCTACGCCACCGTGTGCGTTACCCTTTCTGTTCTCATTCGCTTGATGTTACCATGATCGCCACTGTTAGCTCTTCTGTTTGCATTGCTGTTCCTGTTACTATGCCACAAGACATATATGAGGCGGGCTTTGGGCCCGCTATCCCGCTGCGCATTACATTCACTATTTCTCGTTATCATTCTCAAAAGAAGGAAATTAGAGGCAAAAATCCATTTAATGCATTAGTTAGGTTGTTCCACGAGACAAAAGTGAGGAAATTGCTGTTAGGGTTGAAAACCCTAACTCGAATTCACCCCCCAGCACCACACACACAGACAGACACACACACACACATGCAAGTATGGGGAGGACCAAGTCAACACAACCAATGACAGACATCCAGCAGCAGGTGACAGAAATAACAAACAATTGTCTAAATGTACTACAGACATCCCCACCCACCTGACCAGGTACTGCATGCTCAGTGGAGATCAACAGCAAAACTGAGGCCATGTACACCAAACGTACACATCCCTGATTGCAGCTGCACACAACGCACACACTTAGTAGTTGCATGGCCTTACCTACGATGCCCCACACCACACCACAACTGGTACTGTGCCGTTAGTCAATATAAATGCTAAAGGTGCATGATCACAGTTGTAGAAAGGTTTTAACACTAGTGAGTATACATTAATTAAGAGAAGTACATAAATTAACTACAAGACACTAGCATGTCAAGATAAAAGTAGTGTTACATTTAGTATGTGATTTTCATAGTAGTACATTTACTGCAACTGTTTACTGAAGATAGAGAGGCTGATGTAAACATATGGAAAGCATTGCCTGTTCAATGCTGTAAAATCTGTACTGCCAGTATCAGATGCATTCTTACTGATGAAGGTGTACTGCTGATGTACATACATAGACCTTCAGTGTGTTTCAATACTAAAGATGCAGTAAGTATTCTTTGTAAGAAACAGTGTAATTGCATGGATCAGGCCAAGCAACTTCTAAATATCATAGCACTACTGAGCCAACAATGACGTACCTGTATCAGAGATGTCTATAGGATAGATTTTCCTGTAGGCACTTACTATGTTGTACCTGATAAAGACAATCTCATTGCATCTGTGATGACTAACTTATTCAAATAGTGATACATTTACTATTGTTGCAATGAGTGATCTATGCCACTTATGGACACAGTAATTTTTTTAACAGTTGTTTCATACTCAGGCTGTATACGTAGTGTTTGGGTTTGCCACACTTCTGTCACTGATGCTATCAAAGTGATAACTATGTCAATTGTGGTACAACAGCAATCAAGTAGGTATGGTGTAGATATAAACAGAATGTCTTTTAGTATTGATTTAACTCACAATGGGGTAAGTGTACTAGGACAGCAGGGGTTATTCTCTATCACTGACTCTGTCAGTTATAATCACACTAAGGTTTCGATGACTGTAATGATCTGTTACACTGTTCATCTTCATGAGTTCATATTCACAGCCATTCCAGTAAGTAGACAGAGTATGGTGTAACTGGGTGTGACACTGTGTTGCAAAGCTCCTGCAGTGCCTAGCAGAGGGAGAGTATCTAGTCATAAAGACAATTACAATAAGGCGCATGACCAACGGTTATGTTAAATGGTCTGTTAATCACCATGTAGGGGTTTAATGTTGAATGAGGCGAATGGAGTGCCACATGTCGCTAGACAGTGATAAACTGACCATTAACATAATACCTGGGAGTGGCTTATTGCATCATAATAAAACTGTTTTTTAAACAACATTAAACCATGTTCATCATATGGTTAGGCTCTACATGTATAATAAAAACTAAACATAAGGCTGTTACAATGTTTACAGTCAATTAGAAAGCTGCATTTCTCAAACCCTTGTTATAATCAGAGATATTATACCTGTACAATTCCTTGGTTTTGCTTAACTCTATTGCTCAGGTGGCCCACCACATGTGGTGTGGTCTGGTGTGGGCATCGGTAGGTAAGGCCATGCAACTACTAAGTGTGGTATGCTGTGTGCAGCTGCAATCAGGATGTGTACGTTTGGTGTACATGGCCTCAGTTTTGCTGTTGATCTCCACTGAGCATGCAGTACCTGGTCAGGTGGGTGGGGATGTCTCGTAGTACATTTAGACAATTGTTTGTTATTTCTGTCACCTGCTGCTGGATGTCTGTCATTGGTTGTGTTGACTGGTCCTCCCCATACTTGCATGTTGTGTGTGTGTGTGTGTGTGTGGTGTGGTGGGGTGAATTCGGAGTTAGGGTTTTCAACCCTAACAGTGAATTTCCTCACTTTTGTCGCTGTGGAACAACCCTAACTAATGCATTAAATAGAGTTTTTGCCCACTATATATATATATATATATTATGGTAGCACGGTAGTGCTACCATAGTTAGGGTTGAGGAGCCATTTCTATGTTAAACCCCAAAACTTTGCACCTTAATAACTTTGCAACTGTTTGATGGATTTGCCTGAAATTTGAATTTATGATCAAGAACCATAGGCCTTGGGATCTGCCAAGTTTTGTACTGGTTGGATATACGGCTGCGGAGTTATTAAGGTGATCTGTGCGCTCACGCTTTTCTGGAATTCTGTGGTCGCTCTACAGGTCGTACGTTTGAGTGACCAGCTCAAAATCTTCAGGGAACGTGCAGCCAGGGTCCCCAATGTGCCTTTCAAAGATTTCGTGAAAAATATTAAATGGTTCAAAAGTTATTCAAAAACAGTTTCCATTATAAGTCAATGGGAAAAGTTAACAAAAGTTCAACACTTTGCAAATGCATTTTACTTTCGCAATGGGCCTGTTATTTCGCAAATCGGCCATTTTGTTTTCAGTTGGTGATCAGAAAAATGGTTGGCATTTAAATTTGGGACCCTCTAGCAACCTAATTTTTTTGTATTCACCTAGTCGGGCCCTGAGGATGCTTGCTATGTCTTTATTTTGTAGTAAACACCCCAGAAATATGTTTTTCAAATTTCTGGAAAAGTACTCACAAATTACTTCGTGCTCACGAAAGTGTTGAAATTTTAGAAAGCTGCAAATTGCACAGTAATTTTCTAGTCTGTGGAAAATGACAGCAATTCTTTGGCACTGCACTGCAAAATAACCTGCTGGGAGTTTTGGGCTGAAATTTGAGGGAACGGAGCCACATCTCACAGATGTGCCTTTCAGTGTTGTATTGAAAAATATTACACGGCGGCAAAGTTATGGCACTCCAAAGTTGACAGTTTTTCCCATAGGATAACATTACGCGCTCCAAGCATTACAGGAATCCTTTGCACCCTGCTGCAAAATAACGGTTTGGTCTTTTTTCCTGAAATTTGAGGAAGACAGCCAACAGTACACAGATGTGCCTTTCAGTAGTTTGGTGAAAAATATCACATGGCGGCAAAGTTACGGCACTCCAAAATTGACGGTTTTTCCCATAGGATAACATTACGGCGCCGACACTTAACAGAAATCATTTGGAGCCCTGCTGCAAAATAACGGTTTGGTCTTTTTCCTGAAATTTGAGGAAGACAGCCAACAGCCCACAGATGTGCCTTTCAGTAGTTTGGTGAAAACATTACAGGAGGCAAAGTTATGGCGCTCCGAACTTTTCTTTTTCCCATAGGATAACATTACGGCGTCACGCTTTTCAGGGCCCGTGATCTGAAACGGTGCAGATACGGACTTTTCGTCGAAAATTAAATTAATGGCTAAGATTCAAATTAGCCAGGACAGTTGTAAATAATATGACTTTTAAATTTTTTCTACGTCGTACGGTTCCTGAGATATAATGTATTTAGTATTCCAAGATCTCATTTTCTGCACCGATACTCATTATTTTGCATACATTATTTGTACTCACTGTCTTTCTCAATGCAGGTTTTGGGGAAAACCAGCCTGTGCGCTTACATTACTGTTACTGTTGCCCTTTCTGCTTGCAGATCCGCACTCTTTTCACTTACCATTGACGCCTGCGCCACCATGTGCGTTATCCTTGCGTTTTCATTTGCGCTTTGCTTTCTGTTATTTTTGCCATTTCTGTCTACAGTACTGTTTATCTTACTGTTTCACTTTACATCACCATGCCCATTGACATTTCTGTTTGCAGGCACCATGTTACTATGTGACAACACATCACGTGGCAGACCATTCCCGTCTCACGCCACCATGTGCATACTTTCTGTTCTCATTCGTGCTTGTGTTACCATGTGCGCCACTGTTAGCATTTCTGTTTGTGCTGCTGTCCCTGTTAGTATGCCACAACACATCATGTGGCAGGAGCGTGGGGCCTCAAGGCCCCCGCCGCTGCATTATATCTACTATTTCTCGTTATCATTCTCAAAAGAAGTGAATAAAGTCATTTATCGCTTATTAGTTAGTTCATTAGTGATAGTGAGTGTTCGTTGTTGAAAATCCCCTTGAGCCCCTCACACCGCATAAGTGCGCATCATGGGTCCCAACTCTCACCCCATTCTCCTATACTTCTGCTGCTTTTACATGTCATGGGGGCAGAGTTAGGCTGATGATCCCAATGCGCACTCCCAATGCCGGTTGGGGGTGGGCAGGGGGGTCCAAGGGGGTTTTCAACCCTAACAGCGAATTTCCTCACTTTTGTCGCTGTGGAACAACCCTAACTAATGCATTAAATGGAGTTTTTTTCTTATATATATATATATATATATATATATATATGTATATATATATATATATATATATATATATATATATGTATATATATATATATATATATATATATATACACGGATATATATATGTATTCTTTGCATGAAACTCTGTTACTAATATTTAGGGTTCAGGCTAAAGTGACAAAAGTAGGGAAATGTGGCTTTAGTGTTTCAACCCTTAACTCCCACCCCTAAAACAAACCAAGGGTGCGGTCTTCTTTGAGGTCACAGTCATATACACTCCAGAGACATACACACCTAATGGGTGAACTTTAGGGTTAATAACCCCAAGGAAGACTATATCCTTTATTTGTTTTAGGGTTAGAGGGTAGGCTTTAAGGTTAGAAATCCTAAAGCCACATTTCTACTTTGTTGCTTTAACCTGAACCCTAAATGTTGCATTAATGCAGTTTTTTTGCAAAGAATTTCCTTACTCTTTTAGATAGTATAATCGTATCCTCATTTATGTAGATGAGGGCCCTCTGGGCCCTGTGCTTCCATTTCTGCAAAAGTATTAAATATTTTTTCACCAAAGCAGCAACAGGCATATCTGTGGGCCAAGTCCTTTCTACTCTAAAATTTTGAACAAATGTCCACACAGTCCAGGCGCTTAGGTGATGACAAAACAACAACAACAAAAAGCAGTGATTTTTGTAACTTTTTTCACTATCCACATCTTGAACCTGCACATCTGACCAGAACAAAATTTGCATGTAAAGAGATTCTCCCTGACACTGTGCATGAAAAATTTTGCACATCCGATGAACAGTTGCAAAGATAATAAGTGCAAAGTTTGAGGTTTAACATAGAAACCTCTGCTCAACTCCTAACTATTGTGGCATTACTGGGCCACTATAAAAAATATATATATATATATATGGGATATGCAGGGTTCAGTGTGTGATATCATTTATCTTGTACACGTGACTCACGTAACCTCTACTGCCTTTGGCACGAGTGAGAGTTACTGAGAGGTCACTGAAACTGTACAAGATAAATGCATCATCACACACTGAACCATTGCACATTCCATTTATGCAACATGTTTAGATGTTGTATGAATGTTTTGATTTTGGTAGGTGTAAATAATTTGTCAAAAAGGCAAAGAAAATTTAATTTCATGCTATTTTTGCTAATTAAAAAAAATGATGTCTATAAATAAAACACCACTCATTTTAGATATTTTTGTGCTGAACATTTTTGTGCTCACAGTACCATGCTATAGTTTTTGTTTTAAAGTTATTCACATTTGTTTGTCAAAAAGTGAACAAAAATTAAATTTTCTTCTGTTTTCTTGCTAATTATACAAAATATATAAGGTATCTATAAATGAAACACCACTCATTTTGTAGATCATTTTGTGCTGAACAATTTTCGTGCTCACAGTACCATGATATCTTTTTTCATTTTAAAGTTATTCCTATTTGAATATGGTTAGCACTGCTTCTGAGACCTAACATTTTAAATGAATTCTGAAGAGAACTGTGTAGATAAATGGAATACTATGGTGACAAATAAATTTATCACCATAGTATTATAGAAATGGTTTTATTCTACAGTTTTATTCTTGACCCGTTGCAGAAATATATGTATATATACATATATATATATATATATATATATATATATATATATAGATAGATAGATAGATAGATAAATAGATATGGATACAGTTCTACAGCTCCACCTGTCATCCTCTGAATCTCTTTAGCACCTTGTTTAATGGTGTACACCTTCAACAATCAGGATCCCTTAATGTTAGAGCAAGTGGAATTAAGAAGTGAATGAGCAGCACTCATTCTGTTACTACATCTAAAACAGATGGTGGTTTGTTGCTCTAAAATGAGTTTATCTTTTGCTGTTCTAAACTTTTGTAACCGTGGTCACATTTTGGGTTATGCATTCCAATTCATCTTATGAATCTCAAGTCAGTGTTGTGAGTGTGTCTGATAGCTATCTGTGTGTGTGTGTGTGTGTGTGTGTGTGTGTGTGTGTGTGTGTGTTTTACATGCATATATGAAGAAGGTTTGTATATATTTTACTATGGTGGACCCATTCACTCAGATATGGCCTCTGGGTAATTGAATATTTAGAAAACTCCGGAGGCTGTGAATTCCTTTTTCAATAACATATTCCTGGGACTGGTGTTAATCCAAACCAATTATGATCCATATAACTAGATCAGGTGGATCGATGGGACTGATAAGGGGCATTAAAAGGGCATACAGCTTGCCCTCTGTTTGAGTACATTGAAGTAGGAACTGTTTGCCTGTGTTGGTTTATGCAGTGCAGGATTGACTGTGGCTGCATGCATACCACCACCATCCAGAGGTCAAACCTGGAAGCCATGCTGCTGCTGCTGCACAGATTGCCATTTAATGGACATGTTAGTCTCATGTTGTGGTGCAGCTGCCTTTTGCCATGCTTGCATACAGCCTGCTATTGCCTGCCATAGAACTGCAACATGCCAGCCATGCCTGGGACAGAGCTAGCAGCCTCAGATGTCTGGTTGCTATTAGCAAACTTCTACTGAGAATGATCCTTCCAACATTTGATTATGGAGATTTAGTTTATAGTGCTGCCCCAAATCCACCCTTGCTAGATTGACACCGTCTTCTGCTCTTCTGCCACTTTACCAAACTACCTCCCCGCACTCACCACTGCTCCTTAAACCAATCCCTGGTGCTCCTCCTCAATGACCATTGCCTGGCTCATTGTGTCAACTTCCTTGGCAAGTTCTTGGTTCAGAGTTCTCTTCTTCACCTATCATCTCCATCTCCCCCTTGCTCCCTCGGGAGTAATGATGCTCCGCTCCTTGCTGTCCCCTTCAGGTCCTCATCAGCTGGTCAGGTATCCTTCTCCTACTGTTCCCCAATCTCTTGAACTTGCTTCCCACCACCATTCATTATGCCCCTCGCTCTGCACCTCTTCTCACCCTCCGCTCCTTCACATCCCCACCTGCAACTGCATCTAACACACCCACACCTCCCTTACTATACCTCCTTGCAACTTTTCCTCTCACTACTACACCTCCACACCTCGTTATCCCCACACTTGTTTCCTCCCTTGCTTTGGTCCTGGAAGCCTGCTATGAACTGCTATGACCTGCTATCTAAAGCACTAATCCTATAACTAATAATTGACAAACGTAATGTACTACTCAATTCACTGCTGTATTGTTTCTTCACTGTTTCCTTCCTAGTGTGTTCTTGCCTACTGTTACCATGCTGTCATGCACTATACCTACTCAGCTGCTGTTGTCAACATAAATTGACATTGTATCAATGTAAATCTGTATACTCTGCTTGGGTGTCTGCATTTGTTATACTCACTTTATCATATGCTATTATATTGTATGTTTTGCCTATTGTTACTTTGTATCCACTGCTGTACCTACCAATGTCTCCTCCCCAGTACTTATGTATCATTTGCTATTATAGTTTATGTTTAGAATATTGTTATTTATTTGGTTATATCTTCTCCTGGCATACTTGGTCTGCTCCCGTATATTCTGACAGCCCCTTTTGGGACTCTGGCCACCGTCTGACAACCCCTGCACTCCTTCAGGGTCCTCGCCTTCTTCCTCTGGCTACCCCCCACAGCAGGGTGGTGGGGAGCCCCAGCTCACCCACCCTGTCTGGATCCAGATTCGGTGAAGCCCTGTTTGACAGCCATCAAGCCACTCAACCAGGATGCCATCCTTTTCCACTTTTCCACTCTCTAAGGCAGTGGAGCATGCAATGCTGTCAGGGACATACCACACATGTCCACCCACAGTACATCCTGACGGCTGCTCCTCTGCCTCCCCTTGTAGACAGCATCAGTGTGCCAGCCCCAGCCACCGCTAGGGGCCAGGCAAGCATCGACTGCTGGGAGACCCTCCCGGAGAAAAACCTGTCTGTGGATACTCCATCCTTCGCCCCTGCTGACCCCATGACCTGTGCTCACTCCCAAACACGGGTTGTCAGCGGAGTGCGAGGTGTGGCATCCAGTGCCTCAACCCTCAGCGCCACCAGGGCGGCACAAATATTGTTACCTTATATCCTCTACTGTACCTACCCATTTCTCCTTCCCCAGGACACATCTGGAAAGGAGAAATTTACTCAGTATGTCTTCCTGGTGAAACTCTTAAAAAATAAATAAGGCCATAGAGATTAGCAACTTCCTGCAGATCTATGAGGATAGCAAAGTAGATGGGAGCACTTGGCGAGTCCTCACAGTAAGCCAAAAATGATGAACCAGGGTTTGTTCCAAGTGATGTCTACAGGGCAGAGTGTTAAAATTAATACTTCTACTACCAGGATAGAAAGTCATCAGATTATGTAATATGGGGTCTCTTTGATCTGACTGTAAAATGGTATAACACAAAGGTTTATGAGGAGCTTTATGGAACAAGTTTCTTTACTGTGCCTTTGGTTTAATTTGTGGAAAACAAGTCAGCATTAAACAGTTATGCTAGAAAAATATACGTTCTTTAAGTGTAATGCTACATTGGGCTAGTGGACAGTAACATTAGCAAATCAGAATATACTGCATGGAAGACTTCAAATTCTGATCCAGAGAATGTGTGTGTGTGGTATGTTAGTTAAAATATTTAACTCTCTGTAGAATCTGTTGTATTTACTCTTGTTGGAACACTGGTCAAATACAATAGCAATCGGTGCAATATGTGCTATACAGATATGTGTAATCCTTAAATAAATAACTGCTATAAAATAAATGAAAGATCGACAGAAACATACTTAAAATACTGATTGGCCAGTTTGTGATTGGATAATTCTACTGTTAGTCATCATCTGCTAACATGTTCAAATATATTGCAAAATAATACTGTCTAATTCATTGTATGGTTTTCCAGTTGCAGTGGAGTCACGAGCGGCTCTGCCACATTTTAGGCATGCTTTGAATCTACTGTTGTTTCGCTTCATTGCACACACACAACCCACAGAAATGCCTTTTTTTTCAGAAATGATGCTGTGTCCATAATAATAATAATATTACATACATACCCCACTCACCCAATATATCCAAAGAAAGGGCAGTATATTATGTTTTGTGGGGAGCAGGGGGCACTACAAGATGGGCAGAAATTTACATAGGTTTTATATGCAGAATGTCAAACTAAGATCATGTGTATTTTTCTTGAGTGAATATTTAAATCAATAAAACAATTCATTAATAAATAGCCACAGATAAAATGGTGTAAGCACGGCCTTGTTACACTGTTACTTGTAAGAAAACACAACATGTAACATATATTTGTGGCATAAAACTGCAAACAATTTGCAAGACCCAAATTTCATTCAGAGAAAAGAAAATTTCTCTTTGCATAACAAATATAGAATTCTGACAGGAGATATTTCTAAATATGTTAAGATTAGTATCGAAACATTACATAAACATTTCCATACATACAGTACATTCCACTTTTCAGTTTAACAAAGTGTTTTTGTTTAGAACTTTTGATGTCATTAGGGTCTCTGGTGGCGCTTTTATTTATTTATTTTATTTGTTGCAGATTCAGATTATATAACCTTTAAACTATAGAGCTCATTTACAAAGGTTCCACATCAAAATCAAGGTGCAGAGACACTTTAGAGTTACACAAGTACAGCAGTTCCTCAGTGAATTAAACAAAGTTGTACAGACAATAGTGGGTAGTACATAGGACAAAGAGGTGCAGGTACAATAGAATATAAAGGTGCAAGCAAGCAGCCAACATGGTATTGTCATTTTTTTTTAAGTCTATGGGTTGGAAGAGAAACTTAGGTGAGGTATTGGAGGGAGGATGTGCTTCCTGTCTGAGGGGGAAGTTTGGTATAGCTTTCACATCCACCAGACTGGAATAGGTGGTTCTGGAGTGCCACTTTGAAAGGGAAATTTTATTGAACTTGTGAAGGGTGTCAGATAGTTCATTTAATCATTTAGGGCCCCTATTAGCTAGGGACCTTTGTGCTAGAGTGGCGTGTCTAAAGGGGACCTGGAGGGCATTTCTAGTTCTACTTCTGTTATGTTCAATGGTTTTAGTCTGCTGGAAAAGCTTCTTCAGGGGTCAGGGGTTAGGTTTAATTTGGATTTTTGCCAGCAGACATATTTGATACTTGAGCCTGCTGTGTAGAGGGAGCCAGCCAGTTTGAGAGTACATGTATGTGTTGGTTTGTCTGTTCCAAGGGTGAGCCTGCAAGCCTAGTTGAGTAGCAGCTAAATCCTTTTTAAAGCTGTGTCTATTGCAGCACTGTAAATAACTAGCCCATAGTCAATTGAGAACAGTAATGATTGAACTATTGATGGCTAGCCACAAGGCATTGGAAGTCATAAGTTCCTGTTCCTATATAGTACACCTAGCTTAATGTTGATTGTTTTGACAACATGGTCAATGTGAGGCATAAAGGAGAGGGTTTCATCTAGGTTCAGTTCAAGATACTTACATGCGCTACTTGTTCACATTGCACACTGTCACAACTGTGTATTGACAATGGCTTGCCTTTTTGTCACGTGGAGTGTAGAGAACAGCATGCTTTTTGTTTTTATAGTTAGCAGTAGCCTATGCTGTTGGAACCAGTGTTCTAACATTTGGAAGGTGTCTTGGAGTTCCTTATTCAATTGGCTCAGTTTTTGCTCCTATTAAAGATTACGCATCATTGTGTACAGTATCATGTTAGTAGGACAGACCCAGGGCAGAGATTTTATAAATAAGCTAAATAGTAAGGGCTGGGGATTGACCCTTGAGGGACTCAAAGGAGACCATTCTTGAGTCAGACATTGCCCCATTTATTTTCACACATTGAGTTCTTTGCTTTGAAACCATGTCACCATTTCTGGGGACAATCCCAAGCCAGTAGTTTGTTATGAGACTTTGATGGTTAACAGTGTTGAAAGCCCTAGTGAGGTCCATGAAGATAGACCCCACTAGTTCACCTTTGTCCAGAGCCTCCATAAATAGCTGGTAAACTCTATGAGTGCAGATGTGGTGCTGATGCTTTCCTGAAAACATGTTGTTTCTGACAATGTATGTTATACTTGTTAAGGTAGTCTATTAATTGGTCTGAAACAATGCGCTCCAATGCTTTGGAGATTGGGGACAATATTGAAATGGGTAGATATTTTGAGGAATTAGTACTATCACTGCTCTTATGAACTGGGGTAACTAGTGTAATCGTCCATTTGTTTGGAAATTTAACTGTCCTGAGTGACAAGTTAGAGATCTTTGTTATAGGATGGGCACTCTTGTCTAGGATGAGGGCTAGGATTTTCATGTCAATGGTATCCTTTCAACCTAGTTTTGCCAAAGACCCTCTTTACATATTTCTTAGCCTCTGACATAGTGACTTGCCTGAAGTAGAACAGAGGTGAGTTGGGGTTAGGCTGAGTAAGCCAGCATATCTCAGCTGGGCTTCAGACTCTTGGGTGGTTAGATATTTAGGTGCTAGAACAAACTCAGGTCAGTGAATGCTACATTAAAAATGATTGCTATCTCTTTAAGGCTCTGGGTTGTGGTATTTCCAGATATGATCATATCAGGGGTGCTTTGCTCCTTTACTGAGTAGGGTTTTTAGGTTGCCCCAGAATAGTTTGCCATTGCCCCAAGATTTTTCTAGTTGTTCCTTATAATGCGTAGCTTTAGCCAACCTAATCTCTTTGGTGTATTTGTTTCTCTCTGTTCTGTATTTTAGTTAGTTGCAGGGTTCTCCAGAAGTTTTTGCCCTGTGTCAGAGGTTATCTCTTGCTTTCATAAGCTCGAGGTGGGCCATTGATCCAACTGTTGTTTGTTCCCTATATTTACGGGTTTCAATGGGGCAAAATGTTGCATGCATTGGTGAAGTATGTTATAAAAAGTCAGGGCCTGGTCAACATCCTCTACAGTATCCAGTAGTGACCAATCAATCTGCCTGAGGTGGTGCATGAAGGAGTCTAGGAATCCTTTTGCACATTTCTGTTCTTCACTAATTGTAGAGGTTGTTTCTTAGTCTTGTTGGACCAGATACACATCATTTGTTGGACCAGATGCACACCACTTAGTTATTTTGTTTATACAGTACCTTGTCATGACATCACTTGTATCCTCCTTCCTTACTCTGTTTTTAAATGTAAGTACAGTGCAGAAATGATGTGATAACTTCTGCAATAGATTTATTAATTGATTAATAGGAATATGGCATTTTCTGATTCAGTGTGGTAGTTATTCTTCTGTGAGATAAGAGTTTAGGATTTCTTTATTGGAATTTAGTTGGTTGGATTGCATGATGTTATGTTAAATATCATTTACTAAATAGGTCTTTTCCCAATAGGTCAGCATGTCTATCTGTTTAGTAGAACAAACTGACGACATGTGCTGAGCAACCAGCAAAGTCAATGTAAATTTCTGTCAATGTCACCCATCAAAGTCAATAATGAAGCTCCGCTCATCTCAACACTGTAACAGATGCACCCTGTTCTTCCTGCCAAGTCTAGCCAGCCTATTGAAGCTTATTCCGAGAAGCATTTCACAGTAGCAGCAGACACTGTTGAAATGAAGGCACAAATCCAGTTCAAGCTCTATGTCTAGATGAATGTGCTGGTATGCTGTAGTTGATGAGCCGAGTACTGTCACAGCTGAAGGCAGAGGAAAACCAGATGGCTCACCAACAGCAGGACCATTTCACAGAACGAACTTGCAGTGAAAGGTGACAGTCAGCACATACAGTAACTGCCAGATAACTTACTTTGTGACTGCAGATACTGATGCCCATAATCAGTCCACTATCCAAACAAATAGAACACCAAAGAGGACCCAGGCATAACAAAATACAATAAAATACATGTTTTTTTAGAAGATAAGACTTTCACGCTTTATACATTTACATTCAAAGTGGTAAAATAACTCTGACTTGCTGCTTTTCTCAGGTAAAAATAATAAAACACAAATTTTATCTGTTTGCAGGTCTGATTATGGGATGTTGTATACAGTGAGTCACAGAGACTCATTGTAGCAAACTGATAGTGCCTGATCACGGAAGCTGTAGACAGTATGTCAAGGGATTTGTTGTAGCAAACCATTAAAAAAAAAAAAATCATGCAGCTTTCAACATAAATGGCAGCCTATCAGATTATGCATTAAATGGACAACACTTAATTTGCATTACTACTGTTCGAGAAAGAGAATGAAATTCTCTGAAGTGGCTGACAGAAGTGTAAACTTTGTGATTATAGATATCGATGCCCATAATCAGATCATTATCTGAACAAATGGAACCCCAAAGAGGGCACAGGTATAACAAAATACAATGAAACGCATGATTTGTTTTGTTTTTCTTTTGAAAGATAACAGGTTCTGTGCCTTACTTGAACCCTGTAGACCATGGGTCATGAGGGCAAATGTTAACTAGGACTACAATACTTCTCCAAAGGAGTTCGTTTTGGAAAGGGAGGTCCACACCACCGAGGAATAACCTGCAGCATAGAAAACCTGGGGTGGTGACAAAAGTCTAATTGGCAAGCTGGTATGACTGCAAGAGAAATAGCAAACCTACACAGAAATTTAAACTACACAGGTTCTTGTATTATTTAGTGTCACTTTCTAATGCAAGTCTGACTGACTGCTGCCTTGACTCAGGCACTACTAATACATTTCTGGACCAATAAAATTCAGAATTTGAATATTATTTGGAGTCCTGGTACTGTGGATTCTGACTGAAACTGGCGCCTAGCTCGAGCCCTGCTCCTGTACAGATGCCACCGCTGTCATTAGCATTGAATGGATTCTGAACAGTTTGAATGGACTTTTAACTTTGTGATATGGACACTGACCATCAGTAAGTGATCAGCTTTATATAATTTTAATGACACTTCTGAAGGATAAAGTTTTTGGCACAGACATTTTGAATCCACAGCTTTTACTTGTGATGTGGAGCTATGTTATATGGAGTCTTTATCAGGTGCCCGTCCTTCTGTTGTAATCACTGTACCTTACTTACAGTAGTTTCTCATATTGCAGTTGGCAGTTCTGTTTTTTGAATACGGATGCTATACATTTTAGGACCTTCTGTCACGGATTACCTACTTAACCCAGATTAACTCTCTTACACTTTAAGACTGTTGTCTGAAACTGCACCCCTTCATATTTTCTCTTTACTTGTGAAACTAACTGCTTCAACTGCAACCAAATAAGCAACTTATTCTGATTATATATCTTTGGTATCAACAGTCAACTTATTTTTCAGGTGTGAGGAGAGCGTCTGGGAGGGTGCCACTTCACCAGGAAAAGGTGGCTTAATGTTCTCACTATAGCCCACAGCATGAGATTCAGCTGTAGCTGCAGAAGTCAAGAAAGTCCCAAAGGATTAAAAAAAAATTGGGGTCACTTTTTCCACAGTTAACTGCAGAATCCACCTAAGGGAGTCCTGATGAGCAAGGCACATGTCTTGTTCTCTTGCAGGATATCATTTTTTTTTTTTTTTTTTTTAAAGATAAATGGAAAACAAGATGGTGGCAAACGAAAGGAATTTCCTTCATGAAAACGAATTGGCCCCAAACGAAAAGGATCCTTTTCATTTGACCAAATACTTTTTCATTCTAGGAAGCTATCCAGGAGAGTGAAAATCATTGAAAATAATGGAAACTTTAAAACTGAATAACTTTGGAACAGATTAATACTTTTCACCAAACAAGAGAAAGGCCATTCTGTGAAACAAGCCCTTTCTACCCTGAAAATGTCAGACTAAAATTCTAAACCATCTGGGTGCAAGATGATGACACAATCCCCCAAAGGTGAATTTTAAGGTTTTTGCTATCTGGATCTCAGAATCTGCACATCTGACCAGAACAAAACTTGGCACATCAAGACAGCTACCCCACAAGACTGCATGCAAAATGTCAAGCAAAGCAGCTGAAGGGTTGTAGTTATTAAAGTATAAAATTTCAGGTTTAACAAAGAAAACCCTGCTCAACTTAAATATAGGGTGCTACTGCACCTTTATAATATATATGTATATGATCACAGAGACACTGCAGGATGTATATGATACCCATTGACTCACATGTGATGTGCAGTTTTATTTTAAATTTACAGTTAGTATAAGGTTGTTGGTGCACCTTCTTTTACTGGTGTAACCACAGATGCAGCACCTGCCACAGAGTACCATCCCTAGCTGCAAAAGTCCTAGTAGTAGTTGTTTGTTATCTTTCTGTCACACAATACGGATGCACCATATACACTAATGTGTTATGTAATGTTTATGCTCTCTTATCAGCCACTATTTGTTAGCCAGTGAAAATGTTATTATTCCTTTGGAAATCTTCTATTATTTTCCTCTTCTCATGAACTATCTACCTGATTTCTTCTAGTTTCTCATTGTTTGTGACTGCTACCACTACTCTGCCTCAATTTTGGATTCATGGCCCTCCTCCCTCACCCAAACTCCTTCTCAACTGGACCTAGTCCATGCCTTTAAGATGTACTCTTACCTTAAATTCATTGGCCTACACAGCCAGTATGATGTTATACTTGTGCAACTGTGTTACTTAGTTCGGCTATTGACTCTCTATTCCACAGGAATTACCATCCTGTAGGGGTACTAAGGCAAGGAACCCTCAATGAGGGTTCCACCCCCTAGAGGTGTCGCAAGATGATTCCCTTGGCTAGAGGTACCTTAGGAAGCATCCCCAGAAAGAAAAGTAGTAGTACGAGCATGTTAGCAATTAGTAGTTGTGAGGCATAGTAGTAGATTAGGCACCAGACAGCTTGATAACGTAATTAGATGTGCAGGTTAGCAAGGCATGAGTATGATGGATTGCACTGGAGATTGAGGGGCCTCCTAAGGAGAGAGAGAGGGAATGGCAAGTAGTGACATCATCCACTTCTATCCAAGAGCGAACCTACCTAAAGGAACTAGGGAACACTAACTACAGCTAACTAACATTTATGACCTGAGGCATGGAGGAGAGAAAAAATCTTTGAGGAGGAAATCTTTGGGGATCCAAAGCCTAGGTTGCCTTCCCTCCAGGCTTGGGATGTTTTGTTTCATGACAGCTTCTGCTGCTGCAATTTAGAAACCCAGTTAAAAGGGGTTGGAAATGTTCCAATTTGGAGGAAAGTTCTCACACTGATCCCTCTAATGGGAATGCCATGGAAGGTTGCAAGAGTGCTCTGCAACATCGGGGGCAACCAAGGTGAGAGGAGGATAGCAACAACTGCTCAGGCACTCACCTGCCTACCCACCCTAAAACAAACCCGTGAACCTCAGGCAGTTGTAGGTAGAATGGTGAAGGTGCCTTGCTATTGGAATACTAGAGCCAAAGGAGATCGCTGTAAACACCTTCACAGCTAGTCTTAAATGCTACACCAGCAGCTGCCATTGAGTCTTGAACAGCTAAAGCCAGACCCAGAGTGATGACATTCCCAGCTATAGGCTAGGTGAGAAGGACTCCACCCCAAGTCAGGCACATTCAAGATGTGGACTTCATAGGTGCAGAGTGAGACCATTGGCTGCAGAGAGGCCCTGCACCATAGAATGGTTATAGCTGGCATGCCCCAGAAAACAATTGAGGAGGAGCTGAATGAAGCATTGAGTGCTGGAACCCTCAAGGGTCAGACATGGTAGTAGCAAGCCTTGAGCAGATGAATTGCATAAGCAATGAGTGGACTTGCACATAGGTCAGTAAGTAGAGTAAGCAAATGGTTGGATCTGCATGGAGGTTGAAGGAGCAGCAAATATGTATAGAGGGGCAAGCCAGCCAGGCCATCAAGGAAGCCAATGAAAGGTGACAAAATACTCAGAGGATTTTAGTAGTGAAGGCAGGATTCAAACATGAGTTAAGTATGCCACACGGGCCATGATGTCTCAACAACATCTCCAGTCCTCCACCATAGGAAAACAAGAGAGTGATGGGTCGGAGCTATGACCCACATGCAGATATTAAAACTAGTTTACAGCATCAGGTGATAGCTTAGCTGACCTCCAGAGTATAATAGCAGTGTGCAAATGAATAGAGCAGCAACAGTATTGAGTAATTATGAGTTATAGTGGTAGCAATTCAAATGAACATAGACTGTAGGGGGCAATGCTCTGAAAGCAGCAAATTGGCTAGGCAGTGCAGTGAAAACAACAACAATGAATTATGTGGTATAAGTTCAGGAAGCAGGATTGAGCTGCATGGGTTAGGGTTCAGAGTGAGCCTGAATCAGGTGAAAACAATTAAGGTGCATAGCATGGAGAGCAGCAGTAGGGAAGCAGCTTGAGCTGAAACACACAGATAGAGATTGCAGTTGCATTGTGAGGAAATGAGAGCAAGTAGCATGAGCTCTGGATTAGCAAAAATACAAGGAGTTTAGAAACAGAAGCCCCAAAAGAATGCAAAACAAAAGACACAAAACACAGAAGAACAGGGAACAATCAACATAAAGAAGCTCACAGCTGGAGGCAAGCAATACAAACCAAATGCAGAAGAACAGAAAACAGAAGTCCAGCAAAACAAGCAGAGGCCAAATCACAGCAAGGCGGGGAGGGGTAGTACCAGCAGCTGCAAAGAACAGACTGACAGAGCCTCCAGCTGCAAAGAAATAGTACTTGAGAGAGAGAGGCTCAGAGGAACTGCTTATGTAGCACAGGAAGGGGAGTGGCTGGCTGCTTGTCCATTGAACTATAGGCATAGCCTTCCAATTCTTTTTATCTGTTCTACACAAAATCAGCTAAGTACATTATTCCTCTACCACTTCACCTCAAACCTCCATGCTCCCACCACTACCCTGCATCCTCTCCTGAATTTCACCTTGACCTGACACTCTGAGTCTGCCTTCTCCTTTACCACTATCTATCCCCCTCAACTGCACACATGTACAACTTTATTTATTTATTTAGTTTTTGTTAACCCGCTGAGTGCACTAGCCAAACAACGACTATTTTTAGGCAATGACCCGGAGAGTACAAAAAGAGTGGTAAGACAAGTACATTACATCAGTGCCGAACATCACGACAGTACAGTAGTTACAGGTATTGCTGAACTGTAAAAGTAAACACAAAATGGTAAACATAGCATACAATCAGACAGGACATTGTGCACTCACACTGAGTAAACAGCAGTTCACAAAGTGACAGATATAATGGGAAACATAACAGTGCAACAATAAATATAGGTAAGGCAGCAGACAATAGAAAGTAATGCAGATTGCAGTTATAGCTAAAATAGGAAACAAAAAGAGGGAGAAAAGAACATAATTAGGAAGGAACTATCCAATAGGTGTTATAGGTGAGGATAGTAGGGTTATAATGAAAAATGCCCTTGAGGGCAGATAAGATAGGTTTCACAAGTGGAGAAATAAAGGGGAAAGGCTATAGAAAGAGGGTAAGCATGACAGGAGGATGCAGAGAGGAATTAGGTGGGGTCAAAACAAGTGCAGTTGTAACTGCCCACCACAACTACAACTAGATCATTATTTTGGCTAACTCTCCTCACCCGCTGCCCTCAATCCTACCCCCTAACATGTCTCCTCCTGTTTCTTTTCTTAACAGCTGGAGCATTTTTTTGATGAGCAAGGCCTGTGTTTGGGCTGCTCACTAATTTCCTCTTACCTTAAGTTGTTCCTTAAAAACTACAGTAGTAACTACATTGTAACCCAGCCCTCTCGGAGGGCAATGAACCTTCTGTTATTTGACTCTGTATACTGGTACTTGTCTTGCTTGTATGACGTGGAACCTTTGTAAAAGAGCAGCTTGCTCAAAGGTTGTTTCCGATGATTGCAATAAATAAATAAATTCTGTATTATCTCTGTCTCATTTCCTGCACCCTGTAGTGATTGCTCATATGTAATGGCATTTGTGCTTTGTTTAGCTTTACTGAGCTCTTTCCTGGGTATCCTCTCTTTCAGAATCTCACATCCATATTGCTAAGTTGCTTATGGTATTCCTCTTCTTCACCTCAATTCCACGTTACTGTCAAAAGCTAGGAGTAGGGGATACTGTTCTTTAGTTTCTCTTCATGAAAACTTTTATGGTGTAGCAATGTTTCTGTCTGTGGGATTTTATGTAAGCCCTCTGTATTTGTCCATCTTTAATGTAAATGTTTAGGTCCAAATATTGATCCCCATCATTGTTCGCCAGAGTAAATTTTAAATCTCTTGATAGTGCTATTTATGTATTCATGAAATCTCATTAGATCATCACTGCTACCTTTTCATAACAAAGAGGTTATCAATACATTTGTATGCACTTTGATGTTTGCAAAAATGGATTAGTGTTTGGGTTTAAAACACACTCTCTCAAAATCATAGACAAATGTATTTGTGTAAGCTGGGAGCATTTTGACCCCATAGCAGTCCTCAACACTGCTCAAAGTATTCTGATTCAAATTTAAAGTAGTTCCTCTGTAGTATAAGAGAGTCAAGCTCCTGCAGCACCACTGCGCGAGGATGTGTGTTCTTCTCTGACATTTCCCCAATAGCTCTGACCCCACCTCATGGGTAATAGATGAGTAATAGATGTGTATAAATCCACAATGTCCATGGTAGCTAGCATACAACCCTGAAGATTATCAGTCATTGCAGAGTTAATTTCTTTGATAATTTTTATATTTATCTATATAATTTCCTTACATATGATTCCATATTCTCAATAAGAGACTGTACGTATTTATATAGCTGAGATTGGTTCAACAACAGATTCAATTCAAAACACAATAGGCCTGCCAGGAAGATTTGTATTGTTTTTGTGCATATTCGGCAATGAATAAAGGATCAGTATTTTGGGGATTTTTTAACCTTAGATGGCAGCGGACTGATATATCAGTCCAAAAGTCCTACACATTCTAATTCTGTTGGCAGCCTAAGGGTTAAATAAATAATTTCCCTTCCCACTATTTTAACCTAGCTTTTCCCAGAAAAACTGGGAATCAGCCCCAGAACTCCCTATACTGCCGCAGACAAATCACGTAACTGAAAGAAGACTCAGCCACCCATACTTCTCCTAGGACTCTGCACGAAACTCTTGTTCCTGCTTTTACTTTGCTCAGGAAATGTTGAGCTTAATCCAGGCCCTCTGGCACCCATGGAATCTCCATCAGAGCTAGAAAGCCTCAAGGGGCTTACATTCTTGCATGTTAATGTATGTAGCCTATTAAAAATCACTTCTGTTCAGGCCTGGGTATGTCATACTGATCCAGATGTTCTGGTGATTACGGAGTCCTGGCTCTGACTGCCACCAGTAGCAACGCAGTTAACATCCCTCACTTACTCTTTGTTCAGAGCTGACAGGCAAACCAGAGGTGGTGGGGTAGCTATTTACATCAAGGATAAATTCCCTGCCTCCATAATTGCCTCAACCTCCGTCCCAAAAGAATTTGAAAGCTTGTCATTAAAGATTGAAATTACACCGCGTCTCATTATGTATAATAGGATGGTACAGACCCCCATCAGCTGGACTACAGTTGTTAAAACATCTCGAAACATCCTGGGTTCAGCATCTTCAGAGTGTATCATATTAGGGGACTTCAACTTAGACTGTCTCTCCAGTGCATCCACCCACTCAAAATGTTCTGTGATTCCCTTGGGTTGTCACAGCTAATAAACAAATCTACTCATCCTAACAAATTCAACCCTAATAATAATACTCTCTTGGATATCATTTTAGTTAAGAAAGCCCATTTATTCTCCCATGCTGGCATCTTTTCTCTGATATTAGCGACCATTGCTTCATCGCTTGTGTAAGATCCTCTTAAATCCACAACTGCACAAAATTCTCCTTTAAAAGGTGCATACATAACTTTGATCTCCATGGGTATATATCAGACCTAAGAGACTCCATGCGATGGCAGGACTTCTATCTAGTCAAGTCACTGACTCTGACTTATGATATTTTCTCAGAAATTGTGCTAGGGGTTCTCATTATGCTCCCATAGTTAAAGTTCGTGCCAGAAACAAATCCTGTCGGTGGTTTACAGAAGACCTGAAAGATGCTCTGCAGTAGGGATGTACTCTGGAGAACTGCTAGGAAAACTAATTTAATAAATGACTGGAATTCTTTCCGGGCGAGGAACCTCTGCACCAAATGGTCAGAGAAGCCAAAGCTAATTTCTATCACTCTCAGCTGGAGAGCTCCTCAAGAAATGCCTCCAAATTCTGGAGGACTATCAAATACATTGAAGGTCACACCACTGTAATTCCTACCTACTAAATTATTGATCGACAATACTGTCATCTCCAACAGACCATCTATCCTCGATGCTCTCAATAATCATTGTGCCACTGTAGGGTTAGCCTTTGACTCCTCTCCCATGAATATACTCTGCCAACAACTTAGATTGGATACACAAGAAAAACCCATCCCCAGTCCATCCTTCTCCTGCAGCCTACCTCCCTGAAAGAAGTCGAAGATCTTCTCCTTCATCTGGACACTAGGAAAAGTACTGGGGCTGACCTCATTGACCTGTACTTCTTAAAGGTTGGCTACTGTGTCCTCACAGTCCCAATTACTCATCTCTTCAACTTATCCTTATCCCAGGGTGACCTACCGCCCATTTGGAAAAATGCACTTGTGGTCCCTTTGTTTAAGTTAGGAGATCCAAGTGACCTCAATAACTACAGGCCAATCTCCTACTTCCAATCCTGTCAAAGATGCTGGAGAAAATAGTGAACTCCCAGCTAGGAAGTACTGAAATCAGAAAAATTGCTCAACCCGTTACAATCCGGTTTTAGAGCACAGCACAGTTCAATCTCTGCTCTAGCCAAGGGGACAAATGACTGACAGCTTGAATTAAACAAAAACTTTGTCTGCGCAGTTTTCTTGACCTAAGCAAGGCATTCAATGCCATTGATCACAGACTGCTTCTGTCGTCCCTCCGGAACACTGATCTGGATTCCCTATCTCTTAAATGGTTCTCCAACTACCTCTCAGGACAACTTCAACAAGTAAAGGCAGAAGGGAAGTTTCTCCACAAAACCCTATTGAGGGTGTACATGAGTTCCATTCTTGGTCCTTGCTCTTCACCATTTATATTAACAACGTAGATGCCCCATCAAAGAAGAACAAATACACCTATTCGCGGATGATACGGTACTCTATGCTAGTAGACCCACACCTGAAGCGCCTGTAAAGCCCTTCAAAATGAATTTAATCTGCTGAAACATCAGCTTATAAACCAGAAACTGCTCTTAAATGCAAAAAAAAACAAAGCAATGTTCCTATCGCCCTTCAAAATAAAATACATCCTGCAATTGCTGGGACCTCCCTCAGATCACTACCGTTCTAGGTGAGCGGTTGGACTATGTACCAAAGTTCAAGTACATGGGGTGTGGTTAGACCATAGACTTACTTTTACAGATCACTTAGAAGAACTGGCAAAGAAACTTAGACAAAGACTTGGTCTGTTCTTTAGGATTAATAATCTCTCACAAGAGAAGCTAAACTGAAACTGGTTCAAACTACCTTTCTTTCCTATTGGATTCATAAACTTTCTATACAGTCAGGGACCTGCAGGTACCCTAGCCAAATTCGATACGCTTTATCACGGAGCCATAAGATTTATCACTGGTCTTCCATACTCAACCCCGTAGTACATTGTACATGGCAGTGGGATGGGCATCCTCCCTACAGACGGCAAAAAATGCTGCGGTTTGGACATCCAAAGCTATCTCATATAAACTGCCCCAGTATATCTCTGTCTGTTTACCTTTGTGCATCTGGGGAAGTATGCCCTGAGAAGCACCTCATATATCTACCTTTATGTTTACAAAGCAAAATCTCGCATTGGCAGAGCAGCCATCAGCTTTGTGCTCCCTCAACTGTGGAACAAGCTGCAAAAACTTTGAAATTAACTCACCCCATCAGCCTACCAGCTTTTAAATCTCTATGTCTACATCATAATAAGGAGTCCTGTGCTTGTCTACCCTAAATAGTGACTCCTATAAGTCCAAGCACACTCTAATTACTACTGTTAAAAATTGATCACATCTATAATCGACTCTTCCCTCTCTCATTTTCTACCCCATATCTGTCCTTCCACATTCCTTTGACCCTGGTTCCAGCTCTAAATTCTCCATACCATATCACTATATATCTTTTTATATTAGGTTTTATTTGTGTTCAGTGCACCTGATATGTATATTTCTTTACTTTTATGAAAATTGTGTCCTACCCAAAACTAGCTGTATCTTCTGTTCCAAACATATACTACTGTCAATGCTACCTGCTGATACTTTGTATGTACTGTATCATTGTATCTCACTTTATTTGTATTATTACTATTTTCTTGTGTGTTGCATCCTATGTATATTGTCCCTTGTTCCTTGTTAACAAACCCAGGTCCACCTCAAAAATGAGCTTGCTTAACGGTGATCGCTGGTTAAAGACTTTGATTGACTGATTGATTATTTGTTAGTTCTTCAATCGGTATCTTAATTTCTCGACTAATACCTTATATTGGATCCTCTGCTAGCTGGACATAGTTTTTGTGTCTCTGACAAGTTTTAAACAGGTATCTTTATAAAACCTGTATCTCTGTTACAGGAAAGCTGTCCTTATCTGTAACTACTTCCTACCCCAAAGCTTTACTTCATTAGGCTTTTCAGCTAGAAAAAAATTTGACCATGGTAACTTACTTTTATTTTACTTTTGAAAAGTCTGTAATCCCTAACATGGTGGACTTGCACTGTTCATTTGTTCTGAAAGTGCAACGCTGCACCGCTTTTGCCTCAATACATTTGTACTGAGGTGAGCGGTGTGGTGCTGCACTTTCAGAACAAATGGAATCTGTACAGAAATTTGCCATGTTCGAGGGATTGAGCTAAAAAGTAAAATAAAATGGTCTGTATAGACAAAAACAATGTTTCTAGCCTAAAAGCCTAATCAAGGGTAAAGCTTTGGGGTATAGATATGATAGTTTCCTTTAAGACTACTCCTCCCCCCATTATCCACAGATTTTATCAAATTCTTGTCAGAGTTCCTATAAAGTTTGTCTCTCAACTCAAATTTAGTTTTTGGGGATGTTACCTCCACTCCTTCAAATAATTCTTTGATTTCATTACCAATTATGGTGATGAATGTTTCTATACTGGATTTTCCCTATTGATGGATTGTAGTTAGACATTATTTTCAGTGCTTCACATACCTCTGTCTTATAAACATCCTTGTCTGGTTGTTCTATAAACTGTGCTCTTAATTGCAGAATTCTGTAGAATTTCTGCAGTTAGTATTCAAGTTGTGCGACAAGTTTCCTTTGTAAATGAGATCTCTGACTCTAGGTAGTAAACCTGATTTGTATGAATAAATGAAGTTCAAAGGTGTCAACTTCTGGGTCTGCTGCAGTCTAAGTGTCATTTGTTCCTAGTCCTGCCTAAAGGGGTCTAACTTGCATCTGTCATATCTACCAACTCTGCTACTCACACCTACCATTTGTTAATCTGGTCACTATCCTTTTCATTATGCTCTACACCTGTCCTTCTATTTTGCCTTTCTCTTCCTCCTGTCCCTGAACCCTCCTCCCACCCTCTTCTCTTTTACCTCTCTTTCCCTCTCTCACCTCTCTTCCTCCTCCCCAACCTCACCCTTCTCCACTTCTTTCTTCACCCCTTCATCTCCCACTTCCCTCTCCTCTACCCCGTCTATCCACCCTGGACTTCTACATACTCCTTCACTCAATCTCAAATTTCTTCATTGAGGTGTCTCTCTCCCACTCCCACCACTTCCCCCTTCCCCTGTTCAAAGGGAGAAATCCCTCCACACCATTCTCCTTCTCCTTTTCCTTCTCCTCCTCCTCCTTCTAGCTGGTAATGTTGAACCTAACTCCAGCCCCTCCTATCCTTCCTTTCTTCCTGCTCTACCCAAAGGCCTCAGGTTCTTTCATATCAATGCAAGTAGTCTCCTCCCAAGCTTGAATCCCTTAAAGTTTGGATCTCACAGCACTCTTTCAGTCTCTTGTGCATGAAACCTGGCTGTTCTCACGGTACCTGACTCCAGTTTAGCTATCTCTGATTTCTACCTCTACTGTCAGGACCAAGACAAGCATGGAGGTAGGGTTGCCCTCTATGTATGTCAAACCCTCTCATGCTCTATCTCCTTCAGGGGTCTCTGTCCTCCTCATCAACTCCTGCTAGCAAAGTTGTCCCTGTCTATACCTCTCTTAAGGTCTCTTTTCCTTTCCTAGTCAACACCGTCTCATCTCTCATCTACCATGCTGCCTCCAGTGAGCTCATCCTCCTTCAACTTAAATTGGCTCTCCCCTGCCTCCAAGCCCACTCTCCACAAGACTGAGTCCTTGAACCTTACAAAGTTAAGTACTCCTCCTGGACTGGGTGCTGTCCTCCCACCCCGCTACATCATTGCTGCAGGCATTCTTCCAGATATGTTCAGTGACCACTGCCTGATCTACTGTGTTAGGAAAGTGTAACCCCTCGACTACCCTAACTACCTTTGGTTTGGGCCTCTCAGATCCTTAGACACTGATGCCTCCAAAATGACCTTAGTACCTCTGACTGTCTCTTTGTCTACTCAGCCACAGACATAGATTCAGCCCTTGCCTCTTCACAACCATTTTAACAAGATCTGGAATGCTCTATGGCCCTTACAAATGCCAGGGTAAAACAATCTCAACACCCCTAGATTACAGCTGACCTTACTGATTTGTATAAGTCCTGGGACCTTGTGATTGCACTTGAAGTCATCCCAATCCTGTCTGATCTCCAGCACTACAGGTCACCCAGGGAACAGCTGTACAAGGCGCCGTCCACACCACAAAGGCCCACTATTTAAAGGCTAACCTTCAATCCAATCTAAATTCACTCTCAAAATTTTGAAGGTTATCCAATCCTTTTCAATCCCCAGTCCATTCCATCCCCAGTCCTCCTGGTGGATGGCTCAGTGGTCTCTGACTCCTCCTCCGTAGTTTCTCACTTTAACAAATTCTTCCACTTTGCTTTACCCTCTCACTACATCTCCGGTTCCTCGGTCTTACCTTCATCCCAATCTTCAAGGTTCACTTCCACCCATCTCCCCTCAGGAAGTCTTTTCATAAGATTCATAAGATTTATATCAGATCAATTAGCGTAGTTTCATAAGCTGACCTGCACCTTATTTTAAATCTCTTCTTCATAGCGTCTTGTTTTATTATAATAATAATTCCTTGCTGTATTGTCACTTAATCTATCCAATTCCAGCCCTGATGATTTGGACTCAAACTCCTTTAAATCTCTGCTCCAGCTATTGCCCTCCCACTCTCTCTCACCTTCTGAACCTCTCCTTTCCTTCAGTGCATCCTCAGGCCTGAAAAGTCACCAAGGTTCTGTTCTCTCCACAAAGGGGAGACCCTCCTCCACAGTTAACTATCATCTGATTTCACTCCTCCTCTCTTACTAAGCTTCAAGAATCCATTGTATACTCTAGACTTGCTGATTTCCTTTCCTCCTTTCCTCCTCAAACTTTCTTTCAGTGTTCCAGTCTGGTTTTAGGAAGAACCACACCACTATCTCATCCTTGCTACATGTAACTGATTCTATCCTCTCGGGATGGATCAAGGACACATCACTGCAGCCATTTTCATTGATGCAGCCAAAGCTTTTGACACAGTGTCCTACCCACTCCTACTGGATAAGCCACACTCTGCTGGCCTTTCAGTACCCACTCGGGCTGGTTCCACTCATACCTATGGTCTGTCAACAGTCAGGTCAGGTGGTTGGTGTTCTGTCCCCACCATCCAAGCAGGGGTCCTATAGGACTTCATCCTGGGTCTGATCCTATTCTCCATTTTCCTAAATGACCTTCCCTCACCTGTGTCTTTTGGCTCATCCCACGTAATAAATGGATGGCATTGGTCAGAGTGCAAAATGACCACCTCAGGGTGAGAGATAGAGTGAGGGTCAATTCTCATGCTCCTGATCTCTCCTCAACATTCAACACCATGGACCACATTGTGCTTTTGGATCACCTTAGAGAATACTGTGGACTCACTGGTACTGTGATCAACTGGTTTGAGTCCTATCTCTTGAGCAGAAAGCAACGGGTGGTGATGGGGTATGCACCTCCTCCTCAAAGCTCCTGCCTTGTGGAGTCCCTTAAAATATCAATACTGTTGCAAACGCTGTTTTGCAGTGTACATGCTACCCCTGGGAAAGCTTCATTAGATGGTACAGTCTGGCTTTTCACTGCTATGCAGATTATACCCAGCTGTACATGCCTTTCTAGCTGGAACAAATGACGCCATGAAAGTGCTAAACTGCTGCCTGTCTGAAATTCAGGACCGGATGGCCTTCAACCGGCGAGGCTAAACACAGATAAGACAGAAATCCTGGTGATTGAGCCTGGTCATGAGTGTGATGGGAATGCTCTGGAGTGGCAACAGGATTGGTCCTTGGAACCACTCTGCTGACAGGTGTCATCTGTTGTCCAAAGTTGGTTTTACCACTTAAGGAATATCGCCGGATTAAACCAACCTAGTTCTGGCGAAGATCTGCCATCACTAGTATTTGCTTTGAGTTACTTCCAGGCTTGGCTACTGTAATGCTGTATACTTCAGGGTCTGTAGAGGGACCCTCGCCAGTTGCAGCTGGTGCAGAATGCAGCAGCTAGGTTGTTGATAGGCCAGTCTAGGTCATGTCAGGACCCCCGGGTCCTTGCAAGATCTGCACTGGCTGCCTGTCAGGTGGCGAATCTTCTTCAAAGTGGGTTTGCTCATCTATAGTGTTCTGTATGGACTGAGCCCAGGTTACCTGACATCTCCTTACTCCTGCCACTCCAGTCCATTCCCTTTGCTCCTCCACCAGGGCTACTTGCACTTCCGAGGCCAGGTTGAAAATCTGGGGCAATCATGCTTTTGAGATGGCCGGCCTGAGCCTCTGGAACTTGCTTCCGAGATCTTTAAGGGAGGCCCCTTCACTGGAGGCATTTAAGAGGGGCCAAGGACACATTTATTCAAAATGGCTTTTCCGACTACCCATAATGTTTTAATTCAATTTTAGTGTTTGTGTATTTATTAATTATTTATAATTAGTCTATGTTTTTTAAGTTTTAAAACCCTGAAGAGCTTGTTTATTGTATTGCATTGGATATTGTTTATCACCCTGCCTGTTTATGAATATGTAAGCACCCAGAGCCCCTGGGATTGGGCTCCATATAGATAACCCTTACTTACAGTACTACTTCCTTCCTTCCTTTCTTACTCTTGTTTGTTTTGGAGTACAAAATTGCAGGAATGGTTCTCTTCAAATACTTTTTCTTTATTTTACAATTTTGTTTACTAGGCTAACCCTGCTTAAAAGCAGTATCTAATTTCTTCTAGAAGGTTCCTGTATTTCCATAGCTGGGTGGACTGGAGCACTAGTCAAGCAATTAATAATTGGCTTTAGCAGGGCTTCAACTATAGATGCATAGACAGTGATGGCAGAAAAAGCCTCTCAGCCCATCATGTCTGCCCACGCTACCTAGCTAGTCCGCACTGGCCATAGTGGCCATCCCTCCCCTTGTCTTGTCCCCTTTTCTAACTAACCACGTATGGCTGTCCCATCCCTGCTTGAAGCCGTTCACTGATCTGACCTGTACTGCTTCCTGACAACTTATTCACTTCTCCACCACTCTTTCTTTGAAAAAGTGCTTACAGATGTCCCTTTCGACCTCCTCTTACGAGTTTGAGTTCCCTTATTTCTATAGTTGAACTCAAGGAGAAGTTCCTTGCCATCTCCATTTTGTCTCATGCAAGTACATCTCGATCATGTCACCCTTTCCTCCTTTTCTCAGGGTCTCCATGTTCAAGTCCTGTAGCCTCTCTTCATATGTCTTGCCCCTTAGTCCATGGACTATCTTTTGCCTTGCAGTGTGCTGCTTCACTTTGTCGCATTCTCTCCTCAGGTGTGGATCTCAGTACCCTGCACATTATTCCAGCTGTGGTCACACCAGTGACTGGTTCAGTGGGAGAATCACCTCCCAACTGCTACTGCTTTTCCCTCTCTATGGGTCTGAGTGTCCTGTTTTTCTTGCCCACAGCTCTACTACAGTGCTGTTTTAGATTCTCCTATATCATGTTCCTAGGTCCTTTTCCTCTGTTGTGCTTTCCAGCACCCTCTACCACTTCATTGCACCCTTGGGTTCCTCTTCCCAGTGTGCATCACTTTATATTGAGCTGCTGGTTCTCAAAGCTTGCAATCTAACCACTAAGAATTCCTAGACAGTGTGGTAAGAGATTGTGGGGCTCAAAGCAGTATAGTGGTACAGCACTGATAAGAGTACTAGGAGATCTAGGGACCAAGGTTCCCCATCTGGAGCCAAATACTCACTTTGTAATCTTGGACAATTTACTTAACCTTCCAATGCTGTGGTCCATCCAGCAGCACAAATGTGTAAAGCAGGACTTCACTGGAAACAAGAAGCTGCATCTCATTTAGGCTATCCAGGTAGATAGATATATACTGTGTAACATCTGATGTATGGTGCAGTGGGGGTAACTTGTTGAATTGGGAATGTGAAGCTGTGCAGGATAACACTTCATTTTTTATTTATTTATTGTATATATTTTATTTTTGTTTTGTTTTGTTCAAGCTGGGAAAGTCAGACTCAGTTTTCATTGGCCCACTGAAATTTGTACTAACTCACAACAAATGAAATAAAAAGGCAGAAACCTGCAGTCCCTCCCTGCTTCAGCCCCCCATCCTTAACAAATTAGGCACTTACAGAACCATTGGCTGCCTTCTATTATACCCACAGCCTGCCTAAAAGTGCCAAGACCACGCACATGTTTATAGGTTCATAGGTTCATAGGTAGTATTCACAATCTTGGGACAACCTCATTATGATCATGCCACTTATGCTAAGTGGGTAGCGTAACTTGGAAGGTCCCATATATATATCAAGTTGTGTTTTAAATTGATTTAAATTTGAACTATAGACAACATCATAAGGTAAAGAATTCCATAATGGAACTATACGTTGGGTAAAAATTTAGATCTTTTGTAGTTCTATTAATAGGTAAGATTAATTTTAGATTATGAGAACGGTTTGAGCTGTAGAAACATTCCATTGAAGGTGTAATGTTTCAAACAGATATTCATCTCTGGTAGCTTTGTAAAGTAGACAGAGATCCCCACGAATCGATCTGTATTCCATACTATACAAATTAAGCCTTATAAGTCTATCTCTATATGATAAATTATTTAGACCATTTAAATTATTAATATATCTCATTTGGACTTTTTCCTAGATGCAATGTCCCCTTCAATGTTGGAGCACAAAAGCTGAACAATACTCAAAATTTGTTCTTATAATACTAGTATATAGTGGAATCATTATTGTAGGTTCTCTGCTTTTAATGTTCCTATAAATGCAATTACTAAGTCTAGAACATTTTTAATAGTGAGATTTAAGGATTTGTGAAAACTAGCTTATTGCTTATAAAACACCCAAATCTTTCTCATCTGTAATATGTTTCAAACAGTAATTTCAATAAAATAATTAGCACATACATTATTTTTACCAAAATGCATCACTTTGCATTTATTGATATTAAATTTCAATTTATGCAATTCCACCCATCTAAATATATAATTCAAATTATCTTGAAGAGTATTTATAGACTCTGGGTTATTGACAATCCTGCCAGTTTTACATCATCCATATTTTACCATCCAGTTACCACTCTTAATGTTCATTCCTGCTATTAAGATGTTGAACAATACGGGCCCCAAAACTGAACCCTGTGGGACTCCGCTTAGTAACAGTGGTCCATGGGGACAGGAAACCTTTAATGCTACCCGTTGACGCTCTATTGATAACCAAGTCATTATCCATTTAATTATATATTTGTTAAGGTCTAAATTTAATAGACACTTATACATTATATCATAAGACACAGAATCGAAAGCCTTTTCAAAATCCAGATAGATGACATCAACAGGTAAGCCATAATCCATAGCTTCACTCACAGGTTCGAAAAATCAATCAAATTAGTCTGACACGATCTACCAGTTTGAAAACCATGTTGAGAAGTATCAGTGAAATCATTTCCAAAACATGTGAATTAATTTTACCTAAAATTAGCCTTTCCATAACTTTTACAAATAGTAGAGGTGAGACTAATAGGTCGATAATTATGTACCTCCTTCTTGGATCCAGTTTATGTATGGGAATGATCATTGCATCACATCAATCCGATTGCCACTTGTCCCTTATGCATTGATTCATTATACAGGTAGGTTAGTACACCAGCTAATTCCTAGATAGATTTTTAATGAAATGGCTGGAATACCATCAAGCCCAATCGATGTAGAAGATTTTAAAGATTTTAAGATATAATAGGTTTCAGGTTCATTAAATTTAATTAAGGGTTCAGAATTAGATGGATTTATGCAATCATGTAGTCCCTTTTTTTAAATATACTAGAAAAATATCTATTGAATTCAATAGCCATATTAGACTCATCACTAATATCAACATTATCGATATTCAATGGTCCTATTGTAACTGGAGTATTTTTAAGGGACCAATATAGTTGAAAACACCTTTTCCTGTTATCGTGATGAGAGTTAATTAGGCTACTTTCACATGCTGCTTAGCCTTTCTAATAGAATTTTTCACCTGGTTTGATTTTTTTTCAATTTACTCCAATTCAATATTGATTGGTGTTTCTTATATTTATTATAAGCTTTTTTTGGCTAGTACTAATCTTCTAATTTGATTTGTAAACCAAGGTGGGATCTCTTCTGTCCAATATACTTAGTTCTAGTTGGTACCCATTCGGAGATACAATATGTTAGTTCCTCTTTAATTCTTATCCATATTATTTTCACTGTTTGGCCAGTGAATTCATATTGCAATTCCAATTTAATAAGTAATCCTTGATTGCCTTATAATCAGCTTTATAAAAATTTTTAAAAGTAGTTTTCCCAAAGGATTTACTTATATTAAGATTAACTGACCATTTAATAATAGAGTGATCACTATTACCCAATGGACCCATTATACTAGCAGGCTCATTTAAATTTTTAATGTTCGAAAAATTAAATCTAAAATATGGTTATTCCTAGTTGGTGAACTGACATATTGGTCAAGTCCCATATGCGATATAGCACTAATAAATCTATTTTCTTGGCGCCAAACCGGTTCCTTTTGACCAATTAATACCAGGAAAATTAAAATCCCCATAAAAACAATATCGTTCTTAAAATTAATATTCTCTAGATAATCACATAACTTTACATTACTGGCAGTATCCATAGATGGTGGTCTATAACATAGACCTATCGTTAAAGGGACTTGTTTAGTATTAATATTTACCCATATAACATCTAAACTATTAGGATATTCAATATTAGGTTCAACTTCAGAGCAAAAATACAATTTCTAACATATATAGCAACTCCTCCACCCTTAGAATATAATCTATTTTTATTAAATAATGAATATCCATTAATATTAAGTCCCCAGTGGTCTTCACTGAACCATGTTTCTGTCACACCACATATATCTATATCTTCGTTCTGTAAAATAACCTGAAGTTCACTTATCTTATTATTTAAACTCCTAGCATTTAATAAAGGAACTTAATTTTGTGACTATTGTCTTTTAAGGAATTATTCAATTCGGAAACTAAAGGTTTCATAACTACCCTAGGCCTAACAGGAACTACGATTGAATTTTGCCTAAAAACATCAATATATGTATTGATTTGGATGCCCAGAAACTCTTTACCCAATCTGTTAAGATGAAGGCCATCCTTGTATAATATGCCTTATTGTCGATAAACTGTTCCCAATGGGTGAGACATTTAATATTTTGTTTAAGACACCAGGCTCTAAGCCATGAATTGATGTTTTAATTTGTTTGTTAAATATATATTTGCCCTCGGAACTGGGAGAATTTCAGAAATCACAACATGGACCCCAATTTCAGTCAAAATGTTCGCCAGACCAACAAATGCTTCTTTGATCCCTTGAGATGACTGATACCAAATATTACTTACTCCAATATGGATAATGACTAAGTCTTTTCTTTACTACCTGCAAGGATCCTAGGACTCATTTTGGCAATATCCTCAATAGTGGCACCTCAAAACAGGATAATGTTCGGGCCGCTTTATCCGGATTACAGATGATTCTATCTAAATTAGATAATAAGGAGTCACCTAACACAAAAATGTCTGTGTACAATTACCATCATAATTTGTATTGAATCCTTCAACAGTGGTTTTATCATCCTCACAATTCTCATTAAAATTTATAAGGTCACCCAATTCCAAGTTATTTTTGAAGTAGTTTGAGAAACAGTATTAATTGGCTTATCAGTGCAGCCAGGATCAGAAGCTACTTCAGATTGACTATCAGTGTTCATAGTATTCATTAGAGAGAACTTATTATAAGTGGGTATAACAAAAGTATCAGCTTTTCTCCCTTTTCAACGTTTTATTGTGCTGAACTATGAACCAATCATTATCAGAATCCCCAACATCATCCAATCTGGGTCTTTTTCTAGAGACTAACTCAGTTTGAATAGTCTCATAAGTTCCATTACCTCAGATTTTCTAAAGTATGTTTGACTATCAATAGGTAATGTGCAACTTGCCATCTTACTCGGGTTTGTAAAACATCAGTAACTAAATTGTTACCTGGGCTATCAAATATTGTTTGATTAATATTGTTCTGTAATCTTATAACTGTTTCTTGTTGGCTGTTTTCCAAACTGCTTAATCTTTTGTCAAACATTACGATTTCATTTTCAAGTTCTTAATTCTAATACATTTATTACACATAAACGCAGTAATTTTCTCGAGTCCCAAATCAAAATCATACATATGGCAGAGAATACATGGAGTACCTACCTTGCCTTCAGTAGTAATGACATGAGCCATATTAAGGTGACAATTATAACAAACTTACACTATAAAATTATGTATGAGATCTAATCTATTTAACTTACAAACTTCTTTTAGCTAACACGCTCAACACGCTCAACATGCATAACAGCGCGAGCGCGCATTTATTGTGACTGTACTGCCTCTCATGATAGTATGGCCACACCGCCATCCGCCTCTACCGTAGCATTATTTTAATCTGTTCTTCATTTGCCCCATACTGCTGTCTCGCCACCCCACCCCACCTGCCCATGGTAACATCAACTCTGTCACCCCTCATCATGGTCAACGGAGATCCAGTAGGGGACTCAAGTGTACCAGTGGTCATCATTCTGAAGGCAATAGGGGCTCTCCATTTCCCTGTTTCTCAATCAGAGCCTTCCAACAAACTGAGCTAAGGCCTGCTATACTCCTTGGGGCCAGCTGTCGCACTTCCTGCTGTCTTCTACTGGAGGTCCAAGCTCCCAGCCCACCGCCATGGGTCACAACAGCTGCAGAATATGCCACCAGACCCTACCTGCTGGGTGTGTTGCAACTGGCAGCATCTCTCACACATGCTGATGTCCTGTTAATGGAATAGCAAGCTCCTTGACCATTGCTGGAGTTGCTGTGGCTGCTGAGTGCACACCAGACCCTTCCATGCTGGGAAGCTTTACCCTGGCCCACAACATTCTAGGATAAGTGAGTGTGTGCTTTGGGGTTTTGTTATTTAACAAAAAATGCATAAATAGTGCAATAGCATCTTTTGTAATTGTAGCAACTCCTCATCAAGACAGACCATTTGTGGCTTGACTCACATTCCACAAGCCATGTTGACCTTTTATAACAATTCACTGGAGCCATCATTTTGATTACACTAACTTTAGTTGCCAAATCAGGTTTAGAAGGCTGTGTGTCCCCCTTCACTACGTATATCATTGGTCTCAGTGATGCAGATAGTGAAAAAGGGTATACATTTAACCCAGTCAGCAGCTAAACATCAGTTCATTAAAATGACAGTCCTAAAACTGTCTCATCGGCAGAGCGGTACCACTGCTGCTTGTGACTCTAGTAAGCTCAAGCTGTTGGAGGCTAGTTTGAAGAGGAAGTCTGAGTATACCATGGACAGCTCTTACTTTGGGAAGAGAAAATATGTTCTCTGTTGCACACCTGCCGCTACTAGGTGAAATGAAGTTCATTAACTCATGAACATTGATGAACATTTGTGACTGCTTTATGATCAACCATCAAAGTTCTCCAACTGTTCTTCAGCTCAGATCATGAGCAAAAGTTCATGAACTGTTCATAACTAGAAGTGTATGCAGTTGTTGAACCTTTAAAACCAAGATGAATCAGGACAGGAAGGAGGTGTGGCTAGTGTTCTGAGCTACAGGCTAGTTAACTACACAGACTGGGGTACAGTCCCACTTATTCTCAGAAAAAAGTGTTTTTATTGGTAAAACACTTGTAGCATCTTCCCATCTTTTTTTATTTATTGAAGTGTATCTGTTTATCAGGGTTTGATACAACAAACTGAGGGTCACTTGTGTCCTTTTAGGTTAGTTAAACAATTTATAAATGTGTTATCGGGTTTAATGCTGCCTTACAGTGGGGTAGAGTTCAGAGATACTTGGGCTGACATGTATGTTAGGGTCTGACAAGACTACGCACTGTGTTGGAAGAGGTGTGCAGGCATGAAGATGGGAAAAATAATAGCTGCCAGCATGAAGCCCCAGTCACTACAGGCCCTGCACCACCAAGAAGTACCATACTGCCACCAGTCACCTAGCATCATCACCCACCATCCTAGGGACTAAACTTGGACCTTCAGTACAGCCACAGATTCCCTCCATGGGAGGGCAGGAGGGAAGGGTCATCATCACCATCACCCCTTCTGAAGACTCTCATCAGCCATGGCACCTCCCACCCCACAAGTCTTTCTACTAGTTTGGTAGTCCAGAGCCCTGATGATGGTGCAGGGAGCATAACAGATGGTGTCTTTATCCTGCACTGTGTTTGTCGATGGGTGGGCAACATGGCCCCACCCCAAGAGAGATCAGTCATAGGGACAGTGAATCCTCCCTCCATGATGGCCACTGGTGACTGAATCCATTCTAAAACCCAGGTCAAAGGTGTGGTACCGGTCTGGTATCTCTACACACACATACACACACACACACACACACACACACACACACACACATGCACTACTATTTTCAACCTCTACAGGTCCTTCCCAGTCAACCCAACTGATCAGTATTTTTATTATTCATATTGACCCATTTTCATTTTATGTCTGCAGGTCTGACAGGATGTTGACCAGGTGTAGGAGGACACTGACCATAAATATCAGATAAGTATTGTTTTTGTTTACCATACATTGTTTGTCATTTGTAGTTTGTAAAGAGCTGCAAATCTTTTGTGACCTCATTGCTGTTCTTGTTTTACATGTACAACTGGCTGTATCCCTGAGACACTGTTATCCCAGCCTACACAAGAACTAGGTAAGAGATCTCTTATCTGTGCTAAGACATTAACCGTAACGGTGCAACCCCAAGTATTGTAACATGTTAGGCTTTCACTTGTTAGGTGGTTAGTGATGTAGGGTTTGAAATATCTCCACTATTCTATGAAGCTTCCACTATTACAAAAGGAGGGACATTTACTGAAAAACTACATTAAAGCAGATATTAGGGTGGAAGAATACAGCACACAAAATATACTGAATAAAAACATTATGGTTTTGAGTCCTAGGAGTCTTGATGAATTGGTGGTGTGGTGTTCCTTGGGGTTTCAAGCCTATGCCCACGCCCTCCCATAAGCAATTATGATCTCTTGCATCATGCAGGGCCCAGTGGGAAGAAAGATATGACTGATTCTGTAAACCACATGTGCGAGCCAAGCTTTTTTTCTTCAAGAGTAATTGCCCATGAGGCACTGGCTTGGAGCTGTACCTTGTGCTTCGAGGAGGAGGCTATGGGCTGGGGGAGGAGTGGGCATAAGGTTGGCAGCCCCAATGAACACCACACAACTGATTTGCCAAGACTCACGAGGCTCAAACCTGTTTTCATTTTCAACTTTTTATGCTTTTGCATTCTTTAACCCTAATGCCTGCATTAACATATTTTTGCAATGAATATATACTGTATGCATACTGTATATGGTGGGGACATGATGTAACATGGAAACGTGGAAACATAGAAGTTGATGGCAGATAAGGAATGCAAGGTCCATCCAGTCTGCCCATTTCTTTTCTACCTTATGAATGTGCCATAGGCCTTTGCTCTGTCAATGGTCTATCTGTTCATACTCATCTGTATTGCTTCCTTATGCCTATCCCATGCCTGTTTGAAGCCCTGCACTGTATTCATATCTACCACTTCCTGAAATAGCCATTCCATGAATCCACCACCCTTTCTGTGAAAAAGAACTTCCTCACATTACCCCTTAATCTGCCTCCTCTAATCTCATGCTGTGTCCTCTTGTCCTGCTATTTTTCTTATATTGAAACATGTTAGACTTTTCACCTTGTTAATGCCCTTAAGGTGTTTGAATGTTTCAATCATATCCTCTCTCCTCCTTTGCTCTAGGGTATACATATTGAGTTCTGTTAATCTGTCCTCATATGTTTTCTGATGCAGTCCCTGCACCATTTCAGTTACCCTTCTCTGGACTGCCTCAATTTGGTTAATGTCCTTGTGAAGGTGTGGCGTCCAGTAATGCAGCATGCAATTACTCCAGAAGGGGCCTAACCAGTGTCTTGTAAAGAGGGATTACCTTCCTCTTCCAACGTGTGATACCTACTAATGCACCCTAACATCCCTCTAGCCTTACCTACTGCTTTAGAGGTCTGCTTGGGTGATTTCAGGTTATTGATGATGATGGCCTTCAAGTCTCTTTCTTCCTTGTGACTGCCAGCAACTCCTCCCAGCCTATAGGTGGCTTCAGGGTTTCTCTTCTCTATTCGTGATCTTGCACTTCTTTGCGTTAAACCCCAGTTGCCACTCTTCAGACCATTTGCTAGTTTATCCAGATCTGTTCTCATTCTGCCCACCCCATCTGGATCATCTATCTGTTGCAAATCTTGATGTCATCTGCAAACAGACAAACCTTACCCCCAGTCCATCTGCAATGTCATTGATGAAGATATTGAAGAGGACTAGCAGGATTGATCCATGAGGTGCCACACTTGTGACTTGCATCTCTTCTGACTGTATACCGTTTACATCACTCTCTGTTTTCTGCCCGTTAACCAGTTTGGCACCCAGTTGACCAGCGTCTGACCCTGAGCCTACCCAACATTAATCATAATCTTCTGTATTGGAACAGTGTCAGCTTTGCTTGTGGCGTCGAGAGGCAGGCTACATCAGCCGCTCCCCTTGGTCCACCACTCTGGTTACCCAGTCAAAAGAAATCTGAGATTAGTTTGACAGGACCTTCCTTTGTAAACCCATGCTGTCTTGGATCCTGTGCTCCTATAGATTCCAGGTGTTGCACTATCCTTTCATCAAGAGTGTCTCCATAATCTTGCCCACTACTGAGGTAAGACTGATTGGTCTGTAGTTCCTTGCTTCCTCCCTGCTACCACTCTTGTTGAGCAGTATCACATGACCCTTCACCAGTCTTCTGGGACCTCTCCTGTGCTCAGAGACTCAGTAAACAGTTCTGATAATAGCTCCTAGGTTCACCCTTAGCTCCTTTAGTACCCTGGGATGTATGCCATCAGGTCCCATTGCCTTGTCCACCCTGAGCTTATTTAGCTCTTGTAGGACCCTTTCTTTTGTGAAGGGACTAGTGCGCACCTGCCCTCCTGTGTCCATGGTGCAGGCTGTGGGCCCTGCCACCCTACCTTCTCTTCAGTAAATACTGAGCAGAGTATCTATTTAGGATACATGCTTTTACATGGTCCTCCTCCTCACATGCCCCTTATCCCTTTGATCTCTGTAATACCCTTCTGGACTTTCTCCTTGCATAATGTATCTATAGAAAGTCTTGTGACCTTCTTTTACTGTTTGTGCTAGTGTTTCCTTGGTTTGGGCCTTTGCCTGCCTTACTACCTTCCCTGCTTCCCTTAGGGAAGTTTGGCATGCCTCCTATTTTCATCCTGCTGTGTCCCTCATATTTCTTGAAGGCCAGCCTTTTGGCTCTGACCTTTTCTGCTACTGTGTTTGAGAACCAAGTGTTTTCCTTCTTCGTTTGCACTTCCTTTTCTCACTAACACAATGGAATGTTACTTCAAGTATTGCATCTTTAATGCTTGCCCCTTTGCCTATACCCCTCACCTGTATTTCTTTTTGCCAGGGCTAACTTAACTCTGTTGGCCATCTTATCAAGTCAGCTCCTCTGAAGTCCCATATTTTGCCTTGGAATGGGATGATTTTTGTTCTAGTGGTCAAATTGAACCATACCATGTGATGGTCACTGGCACCCAGGTGACCTTCTACCGGAGATCTGTGATCCTTTCCTTGTTAGCCAGTACTAGATCTAGGATAGTCCTGTCTCTTGTGGGTTGTTGTACCAGCTGTTTGAGGCCCTCCCCTGCGGGAATCCCCATGTGTCTAGTTCTGGCAGATGTCCCTTCTGGTGATTGATCAATCTGTATCTGGCATGTTGAGAGACTCCCATTATCAGAACCTCCTTTAACTGTCATGTTTTGTATATCTTCTAACAGTAATGTGTCTATGTCCTCCCCTGGTCTGAGGCCTGTACACAACCCCAGTTTGTATGGCTGTCCCATTTCTGTTTCAGGGTGACCCACAGTTCGTCTGGCTCCTTATGTGTATTCTGAATTTCTGTAGCTTGATATTTTCATTGACATAAAGGCCACTCCACCTCCCCTTTTGCACCTCAGTCTCTTCTAGACAGTACATAGCCAGGTACTGAAGTCACCCAAGTGTGGTTACTGATAAACCATGTAAACTAATGGCTACTATGTCCAGTTTAACTCTGTCATTATTGCCTGCAAGTCTGGGATCTTGTTTCCCAGACTGCAAGCATTTTTAATACTGCTTTTCCATTGGTCAGATTTCATTTAGCTAGTTGTTGGGTGAGGTCCAGCATTTCCATATGCATTGTATGAGGCGGACCTTTTTCTTTACCTGGTGATGCAAATGAATTACAAATATGCTGAACTCCTGTTTGACCACTAGCTGAGGGAGAGGGTGTTCTTCCCATTCAACATTTTGGTTGCTGCACCCCTCTCCCCATTTGCTAGTTTAAATATTCTGCAAAGACATCAAACTTCTGCCCCAATGCCTGACTCCCTCCTTAGTCAGATGCAGTCCATCAAATTAAAGAACTTTAGCTCCCAAAACTGTTGCCCGTTCCCTACAAATTTGTGTCCTTTTTCCTGGCACCAGCCCTTGAGCCACATGTTTAGCTCCCCTATCTTCCCTTCTCTGACCTTCCGTCCATCTATCCCCTCTCCCAGACTGGCAGGATCTCAGAGAGGAGATGCCAGATGAAATGGATGATAGTTTGTCATCCAGCCTGGTAAGGTGTTCCTTGACCTCGACAACTGACTGGCTGGTGAGCTCATTAGTCCCTATGTGTACCAGGACATCAATGTTTTCTCCTGCTTCCTGAAAAATTTAGCAATCGCGGTTAGTGTCTCTCCATGCTGATGTACCTGGGAGACATCTGACCAGTACCTCTGGCTGAAGATATGTATCAACTCCCGAATCATGAGTCTCCTATGATCAAGTTTTTAGTTTCCTTTTTGCTTTTTGTTTTGGTTCCCATTTGGGGTGAGTTTTGTTGTGCTAGCTCCTGTGCTGCAGTGTCCTCTGCCCTTTGTTTGATTTCGGTGATAGAGGCAGATACCGTTTTTTGTTTTATATGGTTTGTGGAGGTGATATGTTGGAGAGCACTGAGTGATGCAGACCTTGATTTGCCCTCCTAACCACCTGCCAACCTCCCAGACCAACTACCCTCTGCAGTCCAGGTGCTTCTGTTGAATGTTGGGGAAATGGCGGGCTGTTCTTATAATATATTTCCTCTTGAATATGCAGTTTGAGGTGCACAATCTCTGCCCATGCTGCCTGGAGCTGAGCCTTAGATCTCCAATAGCCCAACATGTACAACAGTGTCCTAAATCTGTAAAACTGCCTTCTGAAAAGTGTTCACAGTACCTGCAGTTAATAATATGCTTTCCAGGTATGTTGCTGGGTTAATAACCTGGTCAGAGTAATTAAAGGAAGAAAATGAAAGCAAAGTTTGATTTTGTGTTTTGTTTGTTTGTTTTTGTATAATGTGTTTAACAAGTTAAATTACTAGTGCTCCTGTAAATGAGGTCACTGTGTGGATGCCCTCTGATCTGCTCCCTCCTGCTTTGCTACAGGAAATGTCATGACCGTGCTACCCTATAAAAGGAGTGTAGTGTGGGGTGGTTGGGAATGGGGTGGGTGGCTGGGCCCTTCCTGCTGAAAAATGAAAACCATGGATAAAAGAAACAAGGGCAAGAGCAGAAACAATCAGCCAGCAACAAATGCAGTAGCCCTGAAGCTTATCCTAATGACAGATAAAACTGTGAAACCTGTAAAGCACTACCTGTAATAATTTCACAGAAGATATACCCTGTAAGAAACACTTTGCTACAGAGAAAAATAAAGCAGTAACAGAAGCTATACCTTGCAAAAGACAATTTGAATCAGAAGATTACAGCAGTAATTTGTAACACACCTGTGAACACACCCTGTAATAATGCAGCAGAATGTATACCCAGCAACAACAATTTGAATCAGAGAAAATAAAGCAATAAAATGTTAGCAACAAACAGTAACAATCCCGGTAAGTACAAAATAAAACAACAACACACAGTAAACCTGCCTAGCCCAAAGAAGCCTTAATCCTTATAGTTGCTCTGCTAGGCTTTTCTCTGTCTCTCAAGCAACCTAGAAGAAAAGAGCTCAGGTGAAGCTAGGTACCTTGGCCAGAAAACCTAGTCTTCCACCTCCAAGATATCAACTAACCTGACCTTTTAACCCCTTCCTCTGTTGGAAGGGACTGACAGTTGTCAGCTCCACCCTCACATACACACCTAATCCCTGGAAGAGCTGTGGGAGAAAGCAATTAACTCCTTCAATGTGAGAAGAGACTGCAACACCTGTGAGACAAAAAAAACTTTTAGCAAAAATAAAATAGTGGCAAACAGTAATTTTGCTTAGCCTAATGATAAAAAGTCACAAAATGTAAGCATCACCTGTAATAATTTCACAGAAGATATACCCTGTAAGAAACAATTTGCTACAGAGAAAAAAAGCAGTGACAGAAGATATACCTTGCAAAAACAGTTTGAATCAGAAGAATACAGCAGTAATCTGTAAGCACACACCTGTAGGCACACCCTGTAATAATGCAGCAGAAGGTATACACAGCAAAAACAATTTGAATCAGAGAAAATAAAGTAATAAAATGTTAGCAACAAGCAGTAACAATCCCTGTGAGTAAAATAAGAACAACAACACACAGTAAACCTGCCTAGCCCAAATAAGCCTTAATCCTTATTGTTGCTCTGCTAAGGTTCTTTGCTCTGTCCTTTCAAGCAACCTAGAAGAAAAGAGCTCAGGTGATGTGGTGTTTTGGGCACTCAATCACCATATGCAAGCAAGGAGGCAGTATTGTGTAATGGTTAAGGGCACTGAGCTGCAAACCTGAGGACCTGGGTTTAAATCCCACAGCCTCTGACCACTTATATACTGTGTAACTCTGAGCAAGTCACTCAACTGTCCTAGAACTGGGAAATGGATTCGCTATACACACTGAGATGATCTACAGATCTCCAGCACAGGGGAGGAGATGGACAGGGTTCTAGTGGAAGCCATCCTTAAGATGGCAACTAGTGGGGGTGCTGCTGGTGGGAGACTTCTGGTTGGAACATCCCAGCTGCAGCTTCAGCTAGGACTTGAGTGGTGTGAGAAACAGTGGGTGAAATTAAAAGAAGCTATAGTGAAGGCAACAAACCTCTGCATTAGGCAAGCAAGCAAGATGAAAAAAAAGACAGCTATGTTTTCTCAAACAAGGTGGTAGGGAAAGGTATGGCAAAAAAGTTAGCATTCAGGAGGGTCCCTATTGTTGAACAGTGGCTTTCATTTTTTATCAAAGTTTCCTTAAATGCCTGTAAAAAACATTCTAAAAATGAGCCCCATAGACTTGTATGGGGCTCACCCTCGTCTTTCTTCCTGGTTAGACATCACATAACGTTGGAGCACTGGGGGCAGAGCAGGCGGACCAGAAAGGTAAAAGGGATCAGCTGGCCAACAATTGAGCTAGAATTACAATCCCCCACAGGACAGTAGTAAGTTGTATAATTTTGGAACAGATGGACTATCGCTGCTAGGGCGCTATGAAGCCCAATACAGTACATCACAACTTTACTTTATAAGGCAATGACTGATCATGATTAAACATGACAAATTATGTAAATTAATTACAGCAGAGCTGACAATGACAGCCAGGTACATCAATCATGAGTAATCAAACAATCTTACAAGCATATGATCAAGCATGATTAATCATGATCTGTGAAGCGGTTCTGATTGGCTGCCAATAACTTGCATCAGGTGTTGAACAACTATTATTAATCATGATTGATAAAAAAAAAAAAAACACCATCAATAAAGGAAGAAAAGTGATGGTTTGTAACTGCTTTGGGTATTGATCTATCATGATAGATAGGTTCCATGTCATAACAACGAACCGCTTTGAGTGACACACAAAAGAGCGAGTACATCCTGGCAAAAACAATTCGACTACAACCATATATGCCAAATACTAAATTGGCACATATGTAAATCAATATTTAATGCGAGGGGCTATACTTCCGTGCCCTACACCCCAAACTTTTAAATTTAATCTTCGAGGGGTGGACACTGGAGGAAAGATGAGGACTGAGGATGGCAATAACTTACAAAACAAAAAAAACTGCCAAAAGTAAAATATGGTACCTGTATGTGGCCTGAACCCTGGACCACCACCACTGCAGACAGTGTCCACCTGCTATGCTACATGGGTAGCTTGGTGACATTGCACTCCACATCCCTACTTAGCCCATCTCTTCCTCCTTCTTCCTTCTGCCCCATCACTGTTCCCTCCACTCGACATTTTTCCCATCCTCCATCGCTAGTCCCTCCTTTGCTATCCCTTCATAGTTGCCGAACCTGAAAGCAATCAAAGCGATATGCTCATTTATGGAGTCGCTCATTTTGGTTCACTATCTTGATGTGATACCTGATAGATAATGATTTAGCACCACCAAAAGTACTGATTAAAAATGATCAAGAACCAGAAAACAGTTGTGACCAGTATTGATCGATCATGATTAATAATGATTGACAATAAAAACACCATGATGCCCATAAAATAATGATGATTTATGATTACTTCAGGTATTGATTAATCAGGGATTAATATTGTATATTGAAATTACAAAATTAAAGAAAAATCATAATCAGATTGTGACCAGTAATCTGATGCTTCCTGATGGATGGCCATTTAACATTGGTTTACTTATATTATTAGTGATATTTTGGTGATTTTATACTTGAACATGATCATTAACAATGAAATCTAAGATTTTCATGATCAAGTGTGACAAACTCTCATTCATTTCAGCTGGGTCCTCCTGGCTATTTTTGTATTTTCTGAAGGCCTTCTTTGTCTCCCTCACAGCCTCTCACAGACTCACTCACCTCTGCTGTGAACCACAGTGAGTTTCTGCCCTTTGTTTTCTCTACTCCCTGACACAGGGATTCAAGACCTCAATTCTGCATCCTTTATCAGTTTTCATTTCTTTTCAGCTTCCTCTACTGCCTTTACCTCTTCTAGCTTCTCCAGCAATACTTCCTCGTTCTGCCAAAATCCACCTCCTGATGTCCAGGACATTTGACTGTGACTTCTTCTTCTCTGCTTCTTATATGACAGCAAATCAAATGGATTGATGGTTATTGGTTCTTAATGAGTTCTGCACTGTGATCTCTGATACAATCTCTGTTTATGAGAACTAAGTCAAGAAACCCCCTCCTGTGTGTAATGATGGCAGTTCTGCACCATGCTGGTCTACTCAGCACCAATCTTTATTGAATACTTTCTGCAGTATATTGGTACAGCACACTACCTGGTGGCACAGTGGCACCATATTGAGCAACTGCACCCAGTGTCATTTACTGTTAGATCTATTATCAGTATATCTCCTATTTTACATTAACTGTACATCTTAAGTAACTAAAATTAGTTATCCATTAGTGCTGTACAACAATATATCCTTTCTCTATGCACATGACTGCGGTTCAATAAATATAACTGTCTTAACACAGCATATAACTTTAAAGGATATGCTGCTATTTTCTTCACTAAATCTTTCAGGTCTTTTAGTAACTCTTCCACTGGGCCCTGCAATTCATCTCCACCACTGGCACTAACAGGTGGGGTATGCCCTCATTGTCCTCTGCCTTTATATCCTGGGCATTTGTGGCCGTGCCATTTCTTGCTTTTATTCGCTCTACATTAGCTTCATCAGCCACCAAATTTTTCTGCATTGGGTACCTGATGGAATGTCCCTAGAACTTCAAGCAAATGTCTTGGTTATGTCTCAGTACTTGTCCATGGTATGTCAGAACCTTGTATAACTATGGAGTTATCTGTCCAATCACATTTGCCTTTGGACCCATACCTCTTTGCCCCAAATTCTCACATTATGTTCAGTCAGTGGAAGTAAGCGGTTTAGCTCCCTATTATAATAACTTTTCTGTCTGGTATCTTTCTTGCCTATGTCCCGTGGCATTTCTGTCAGAAATGCGCATTAGGCTTTTGTCCTCAGCTTGCAGTTCAATAGAGGTTCAGCTGGTGAATAATCACTTTCTAGTGGTGTTGACCTGCAGGCCAATAAAGCTAAATAAGGATCTTCCTTAACTGTGCATGGCTTCTTGTAAAATCTTTTGACAATTTGACCTCTTTCTCAGCCTGTCTATTGGACTGAGGACTGGAGGTTTTGTGCATGAAGCTATACTGATTTGCAAACTGTTCAAAGTTGCAGCTAATAAACTATGGATCATTATTTGAAATCACTGTAGCTGGTATACCATGTCTTCCAAAATAACTTGGCATGCTTTATCACTTGTTTGCAGAAGAAAGGCTACCTGCACCTCTGGGTAACTGGAATAATAATAATAATCAGGAGGTAATCTTTCCTTGCAGTTGAAACAAATCTACTGCTGCCTTCAGCATGGTCCTGTTGGTTTGTTATGAAGAAGCAAAGGTTCTTTTGGCTGGCTGTAGCTATGCTTTTGGCATGTCTCAGATTTTTACCAACTCCTCTGTATACTTGATCGTGTTAGACAAATACATATCATCCCTTGTATGCCTTTTACTTTTATCCATTCCATATTCACCTGTGCTCCAGTGTGTCTAATGTAAGAGTAATAATAGATCCATTAACTTCCAAAGGAGCGACCCATTAATCTTTATTGCAATTTTCAGCTCCCACAGCTTCTATAAACAGATCTTCTTCCTCACTGGAGTCATCTGCCACATCTTGTTGGCCCAGTAGCTGAACTTTTCATTTGGAAAAACATTGTTTGGCAAAAATGTTTGCCACCACATTTTCGACAAGTTTGTTTGAAAGCAGGATCATTTTTTGGTTCATGTTTATTTACACATCTTTTACTTGATGACCCTCTGACTGTGTTCTTCAGATCTTCCCCTGCCAGGTAGTATCTTTTGACTTTGTCTGGTGTCCTGTGTACAACACTGACTGCAGTCTTAGCCTTCTTACTGAAGGTTTTAATGGGCAGTCTTGCTGTTTCTGAGGCTTGGAAAATCTGGACAGCTTTTGCTGAAGTTAAATCAGTTTGTCTGAGGAGAAGAGCAAAATTTGGTTACTACATGCAAAACACAATTTGGTTTCTTATCATCGAGTCACCTAAAGGCCCACAGCATGACTGGCTCTTTAAACACATTTCAGTAACATATTGCTTAATAGATTCTGTTTCTTTTTGAAGCCAAGATCTGAAAACATACCTTTCATATGTTTCATTTTTTTTAGTTGTGCAGTAAGATTCAAACTTTCTCATCACAGCAGAGTAGTTACCTCATTCTTGTTCTGTGCACTCAGAGGTATTGTAGACATCTAGAGCTGTACAGCCTATTATTCAACAACAATGCAATCTTCTGTCAGTCTCTATTGTCTTCTGCTCCAGTCACTGTAATATATAACTCAGAACTTTTTGAAGGTTCTCCAGTGTTCATACATTCTCTGTTAAGGTTAGTTAGAAAATGTTTTTTTATTTCCTGGCATCTGATTAGCTAGTATCCTTGCCAGGAGGGTTAATTAACTTTCAGTAGATGCCCAGGAAATAAAAGTACCAGTCTAGAGTGCCCCATCACCCAGTGGAGTATGATACTGTCCACCTTGCTTCCTAATTGGCTAAAGTCCCTAATTTCAATGAAGTTGCCACCATTTTGTTGTATCACTTAGCAAGAAATACTAGCATCCCACTTCACTCACTAGTTTATTGCAGCTGACTAGAAAAAAAAAACACAAACTTTCCTGGGCTCATGCCTTGCTCTACTGTTTTTTTTTCCCATTACTGTTTTGCCATTGCCCTGTAAGTCTGCATTGCGCAACTCTCAGCGCCAACCACGCTCAGCTTCATGTGCCTCAGTCACAAACTCCTGTCCCTTGTGGCATTTGAAATAGCTGCTGTTTTTCCTCCACCTGGTAATTAGGATACAACACCGCTGACTCAGACCCGAACACAAAAACATTGTACCACAACCCTGCTGGTCCCCACTACTGTACTCCCACTTTCTACAGTCAAACACAGCTCGTTTTTTTTTTTTAAACAGCATTCATTCCTCAGGCTGTCACAACAGTACTTTCATTCCTGTTACAGCACAGCAGTCCACCGCTATACTGCCTGCCATCTACCCATATGCAACAGCTCCATGATCGGCTGCCGCAACCATTACTCCTCACCGATGTCTCAAATGATTCATTTGCCAGCTCATAGCACCGCATAGCAACAAAGACAGACAAAGCAGAGAATTTCAAATTGCCACCAAGAGTATCTGGCAGGCTTATGTTTCTTTGTTTCCTGACAGCTCGCCACCCATCAGAAGTGCTTTTTAATTTTGCAGCTTGATCAACCCATCGTTCTTCAGCTCCCAAATCATCATTGCTCTATTTAAAAAAATGGCAAAAATAGAAATCAAGGCAGCAGCACCATGGAGCTGCATAGAAGGATGGGAAGTCAGGAGTTAATGAGTAGCGGGGTCAGAAGAGCTGTAGATTGGAAAAAAACAGCTCTGGAGAAACAGTTAGATCATTTCATTATTTGGTAGTTTCTGCCTGCAATTTTTAACATGAGGAACTCAGCTGGCTAAAATGTTTCTTTGCAGCATGGAAACGGCCCAATAGGGAACAGCAAGCAATGATGGTCAGTTTATTTAGAGCTATGCAGCTGCTCTGAAGGACAAACCCTAGCTCAGATAAGAGAAAAAGAAAATACAAAAGCATTCCAATATAGGTGGATGAACTATTTTATTACAAAAACCTATTTTAAATTATTTTTTAATTCATATCTTAACTAACCTTTTTCTTTATGATTGTGCCCATTTTCTAAGCACAATGATACCCTCAGATTGAGGGGTATTGGGCTATATAGGACCTTCCAGGGGCTATAAGGCCCTCCGCCTGCAACATCAGCCCTCATTATGCCTCTGGGTGGTCTGGTAGGTCAACTGCCCACCCTGTTGGGTATTATTGCTATCACTTGCTTGCCTAATTGTATCCATATTTTTCTTGCATGGCAATAGCTTCTAATTCTTGGGACCATGAAATGACAGCAGTCCTGCACACCATGAGCATCTACTCAACAACAACTTTTAATGAATGCTTTCCATGGTATATGTAGTACAGTTCACCATCTAGTGGCATATTAAAAACTGCACCCAGTGTCATTTTACTGTTAGTCTATTATCAGTACACTTTGTGGGCTCTTCTACCCTTGGATCAGGAATGCTTCCTGGAAAACCCTACCAGCATAACCTCTTCCACTTGCTGCTACTGAGATCCTCCAGTCAACAGCTGGCATATTGAAATTAACCATTAACGGCATCTCCCTCTTTACTCCCTGAATTTCATTCCTAGATCCCTATCAACTTCCTCTTTCTGTGATGGTGGTCTACATACCACTCCTGTCTCTAATTTTTCTCCCTCCATTTGCTACTACCTGAACCCTTACTGAACCCATATTATCTGTGTACGGACTTGCCTTCCCCGCTATCTCTGACCTGGCGCTTATAACCCTCCCTTATGTATAGTTCCACCCTCCCTTTTTACCACTCCCTATCCCTCCTAAACATTGTTGACCCTTGAATAAGAGCAGACAAAATGCACCACCACTGTCAGACTTATTATAATAATGGCTGCAGAGAACTTGTTTTTATGCAAAAAGTCAATCAATTTATTCTGTATGAAAACATACAAGAAGCCCGATACATAGAGTTAATTCACCCGTCATGGAGATGCTGGCAAAGAATACACAAACGTTTGAGTGGTTTCACCTATCAGAGTGTGATCTGGGAGTAAGCTGTGATAAATTGCTGATATAAATTTCAGACACAACCACTTAAAATAACAATGTACAATCAAACATTTAAAGTGAGACAATTAATAAACTGCCCAGGAAAACAGAATATATCAGTAACAAAATATACACATCAAAATAGCAACAAATGGAGCAATATGGTGACAAGGATATCATAAATATAGGATGGTGAAGCTGGGAAAAAATTGATAAACAGACCCAAATAAACCAAATAAAAAGCACTCTGCAAAATAATAATACTAGGTTATAAAGTGCAAAACCAGTAAAGATCAGACTGACAACCAGGGCCAAAGATCTGCGCCAAAACATTTGAAAGGCTCAGGAACACCTGGGGTGATTGCACAATAACTGTGGGGGGTGTGTGAAATGATCAATGGACAGAGGACCACAGGAATGTTCAAACCTGTGGTAATAATGTCCATTTTAAAGTGCTCAGATATAATTACATGAACAACATGAGAAACTGGGTGGTAGGGGGAGGAAGGGGAGGGAAAAGGGATTTGTCACATTAGAAAATGTTTTGCAAAATTTTATGCACAGGCACAAAATTCATTTCTGAATCCAGGAACATATTCTTACAAAATGGCAAGGAGCCAAACAATTACCACCATGCAATAGCCAAAGAATAAAATGTATTTTAAACAAATATGTGATATACTGAGTACTTCTTAATGAAATAAGAGAACAGGGAAGGGGGCAATAAAGGGAGTGGAAGAAGAAAAGAACCAATAGGCAAAAATGTCAATGTGGGCAATCCAGAATTTGCACCACTTAACATGAAATACAGTATATTAGGAAAAAAATCATAAATATACCATAATAATGTGCCAGACTGTTACATCAACTGAATAGAAAACCAACAAAGTAGTACCCAGTGCAGATGATGCAGCAAGGCAAAAATTGTTGTCAACTACACAGGAAGTATAAGCATGGAGTAAAACAACAATAAGCTTCAATTCATCTTAGAGATACTGATACAAAATGTTCAAGGCATTAAGTTCAGTGTTATCATTTAGCCCTGGTTCTGTAGCCCTTGAATGGTCAGATTCCATTCATGATATTACATGGCCCATGTCTCCATGGTTGACTCCGGGTTCAAGGGTGCTTTTGCCACCACTGCCTGCAGGTCAGTGGTTTTGTTCCCAAGAGCTCCTGGTGTTAGTGCTCATACCTCTCCATGTTGCTTTCCACCCCAAACAACTATGTGACCCCATCATTCCCCTGACACCTTCCTTGGCCCCTCTCACACCACTTAACTCTGCCCCTTGGATTCCTCATAGATCATGTACTGCAACTTATTTCATTACCCTTTGTCCCTCTGATTCCTCTCTATTTTCCCCTATCTACAAGCACTGGGGTGAGGCCATCCCACTTTAATTGCTTGAGTAGTTGCATCTATTGGTTAACCAATCTGCCTCCCTTCTGCTAGTGCAAAAGCACCTCCATGCACTCCAGCGTGTGCCTAGCATCCTGGTCCCTATTCTGAGGGATGTACAGTAGGCCATCACGTTTACATAGCCTTTATCCCTCCTGATGTGACCCCTGTCTCCCACATACTCAAAGTCATCTTCCTGATCCACTCCTTCAGCCAGAAGTTGAAGTGAGTGATCGGGAGAAGGCTCCCTCTCATCTAGTCCAAATTGGCAGGACCTGAGAAAATCTACTGAGGTCAATGCCAGCTTGACCTCTCTCCTAGATTCTTGAAGCTACCCCTCTCCTCTCCTCTCCTCTCCTCTCCTCTCCTCTCTCCTCTCCCAGTGGCCTACTGCCTGGTTATTAGTCTCAGGTGGACAATTACATTAAGCCCTTTCCTCTCCCCAGTTTCCTTGACCATTCTGTCTCAAATCTGTTTGTATCTCTCCCAGCCGACACCCCCAGAAGACATCTGACTATCCTACCTCCTGGTCTCCCACACCCAGTGCCTCCTCCATCTCCATAATGATGAAGTTCTGTGTTACTAATATTTCCTTTTTATATCTGTAGATTTTTATAATTTTTCAGCTTTTATAACAATATAGATAACTCATACCTGGTCAGAGGGTGCAGTACTCTAGCTGGATATACAGTGCTAAATAAACTAATTACATCATCTACTTATCAGGCTTAATTTGTTATGATAATTAAGATCTTCACATTTCTAATACCTTTTTAACCATACTAATGATATTGCTTTTAGTATATCAATTTTTTTTTATAACGTCAGGTAACCAGTTACAGCTAAATGCTAAACAGTTATGGGGAAGAGGAATAAATGGGATGGGGGGTAATAGGGTTAGGAATAATCAGGGGTTGTGCACAGCTTTATCCTTCTAGTCTAAATAGTAATATAATATGATCTTCCACCACTTCTAGTGAGTTAACCATAATGTATTTTTCAGGGAAAAGGTATCTGAACAAGGTGTTATGAGACAACATCATTCCAAGTCGTGGATGACGGCTACCTCTACTGGACAAAGTTAATGTCAGCTCCATAATATAATGGATCCGGGGTCCATCAGGATATAAATAAATCTATTTTTAATTCAGACTATGTAAGATGTTTTCCCATTATGTAAGTTTGGTTCACTGAGAGTTTCAGTCAGTTTTATCATCTGTAGCCAGGCTTTAAGAATGACTTTATTGGCTATTATAATTAGTATGTGTGAAGTCTTTTTCATGTGGTAGGGTGAAAAGTAAGACAAACACCTGACACTCTAATGGGAGGACATTAGATAGGGTATCTATGATAATGTGGTGTATTTCTGTCCAATATGATTATATAGTAGGACAGGACCATTGGGTAAGTGTTTGGTGTGTTGCATGGTTGACACATTTTCTCCAACAGTTTGCAGAAAATTTGTGTCTAGTATTTTGTTTGTATTATTGGGGTCTATAAAATCTAGTTTTTAATTTCCAAGAAAATGTTTTTGTATAATGGAGAAGATGTAGTCCTATGTTATTCCTACAGCCTTTTCCAATTGTGGAGATAGTAGTGGCATATTAATTTCTTGTGCCCATTTTCTTTGTATGTGTCAGGTAGTGTCCTGTTGTTGGGCTAGAAGGGCTTGGTAGAAGGCTGATGTAAAGTGGGAGGGGAAGACCTCATAGTTTGTTGTAGGAGTTGAAAGCACTGTGGTAGGTTTTTAGTTTTTTTCCCTAATTAAATAAGACTGTAGGTAGTGCCTAACCTGTAGGTCTCAGAGGCACAAGGCTCAGAGTGGTAGTACCGCCACATTCCAACTGTTGTGTAAGCCTAACTACTTTTTTCCATTTTTAAACTTCCAGAAGGATTTGTTCATGTCCGTGGGAATCAGAGCAGGAAACCAGCAGTTCAGGGAGGCACTCATGGGAATGGAGTCACGTGACTAGGCTTAGCCAATCATGCAGCTCCAGGAAGTCTGCATGGAGGTTTAAATCTTGGTGATGCTGTCGTTTTCTGTGTGCAAGTCTCAGAGTGGTAGTCACCACATTCCAACTGTTGTGTAAGCTAACTACTTTTCTGTGTATTTTAAACTTAGAGCAAGGGTTGCTTTTGTCCAGTGGGACCAGAGCAGAAAACCAGCAGTTCGGACGGCAGTCAGGGAATAAAGTCACATGACTAGGGTCAGCCAATCATGTGTCTCAAGAAGTCTGCCTGCAATTTTAAATCTAGGGAAGCTCTCAGTTTCAGCGCACAGGGTTCAGGTGAAGTGAAGCCCACCACAAATAGAAAGGTCACCGATATGGCACTCACTGTAATATAGTGCTGTTTTGCACCTCACCATTCCTGTATTTGCTTTCTTGATGTGGAACCCTGATGTCCTAACTAACAGGGTGCAACTAGTAAAATGGAAGGATGCCCAATTTGGGCTGTGTCCAGTCACTGATGGTGTCCTACAAGGCTATATCCTTGGTCCCCTTCTATTTCTCTTGTTGTTAATGATACACTTGAAACACTGTGGTGGGACAAACCTATTGCACTACATTAATGATGCCATACTATACAGAAGTTCCATGGACATAATCAGCTTGAATTGTCAGGTCTCAGAATACTTCAGAGAATTGAAAGCATGGTTCGCATGATCAACAAACTAGTCCTAAACACACAAAAACTAAGAGTTACCCTGTTAGGCCTCAGGCATGTAGGTTCAGCCCACCAGAACCTGCTATCAATTAACACACTTCAAGGGTCCCCTATCAAAGTTGTGGAGTCTAAAAATACTTGGGGCTACATCTGGACCAACAACTTACACTAAAACCACATGTGGAACAATTAACAAAGTCTATGCTGCAAAAAATCAGACTGCTGTTTCAACTCAACAACTTCCTCACCAAGGAATCTAGACTAACAAGTGCTACTGTAACTGTACACTACTACTCCCTACATTGGTATTTGGTGCCCCAATTCTTATTGAGTCAGGATCTCTGCATTGCAAAACTCAAAATGTTGTACCACAGAACTGGTCACTTTGTAGCTGGGTCCCCACACAGAGCACCACTACACTGTTCTAAAATTATTCAACTGGCCCTTGCTTGAGGACAGACTAGAATACCCCTGTCCAGCCTAGCATTTAAATTAATAAAAGGCTCTGCTCCACCTAGTTTGAGGGTGTATTGTTTATTAGCGTCAGAGAAGGACTCTCCACTCCTCAGACAAACTGCTAGAGGTTTCAAGGATGAGCTCTACCACAGGGCAAAGGTCCTTTGCCACTGTTGCCACAACCCTATGGAAAACCCTTCAAGAATACTCCTCCTTTGGGGCTTCAAGAAAGATCTAAAGACCTCACAAAAGGAGTACAATCAATGTACCTGTCTATGTTGAGATGGTCTCTCTCCCAATAGTGTCCCCTTGCAAATGTTTGCACTTGTCTTACAACCATTACTATGTGTATCTGGCTGTCTTAGTCAACTGCTGATATGAACTATCCTGTCCTGTAATGACTGATACTTGATAAACATTGACTATAGTAATACCCAAAGTATGTTACCCTGAATGTATGTAACTTGTGTCATGGATGTTACTAACCCAATGTACTTTCATTTATGTCCGAATGTATAAAGTCTGTTCTGTTATTCCTCAATGTAATTAACTTGAGTTACCCCTGAAAAATGGGTGCCTAGTCTCAGTGGGCCTGCCAGTCAGCAAAATTCAATAAATAAATAAGTGAAGGGCATCTGTGTAAATTACTTTAGAGAGTGCATGTTTTGAAAGAAAATGGTTATTCTATCAGGGTGTGGTTGCTGGTCCGCTTTAGAAGGCAAATGCTCATAGTAGTTGTTTAGAACTTGAAGGTGTCCTTGGATTTGTTAATTAATTGTCGCTTTTCAGGGTCATACATTTTGTAGATAAATGTCTGGGGGCACTGTTTGCAGAGTCTATGGGACAGGAGCCTGGTGGCCCTTAGTCCTCCATCATAATACCTCTGTTTAAGATACCTGAAGGCCATTTCTGTTTTTGATTTTATAGGTCCTGTAATGCTCTAGTTTTCCAGTGTAGTGCTAGGAACAGCTCTTGGTCTCCTACTTTATGCCCATTTTGTAGTACTGTCAATAGTTGTGACAGATGAAGGTATATTCTTCTCTCATCTGTTTGTTTTTTACGCTGTACAAGCAATAAAATCCCCTCTTAGGATCACCGGAAGTGTGTCCCATAGTAAGGCAGGAGTAATGCCAGTAGTGGTCTTTCTCTCATAATTCATGGGATGTTATGCCATATTATCCCTGGAATTCTGGATACCTAAGGTGAGTGGTGCTGAAACACCAGTATGTTTCTTCCTTTCATTCCCAGCTAGATTTCCAGCATAATAGGTGCATGATGAAAGTATTTTCCCTGAGTGTGAAGGAGGACATTTCGTTCCTGCTGTGTGGTAAAGTAGTCCAGCTGTGTGCACGTGCCATGAGGAGAAGAATAATATGTGCAGTCCTTCAGCAGGGGAGGGGGTTGGAACGGCTCACTGTATGTCTGTCCAGCCCAGGTGTTCTGTTTGGCATGTCCAGCAACTGATAATGGAAAGTAATCTCTGGGGATACAGTTGATGGAATGCAGTGCTAGGCTGAGAATCATATTAAGATTTCCAGAAGTTGTATGCCTTGTGTGTGGGTTTATATTTTATTAGCTAATTTATTTATTTATTTAGTTTTTGTTGACTGGGTAATGAGATAGGCATCACAAGAATCTAGTGCAGGTGGCTGTATATGCTTACTAGTGTCATTTGAGTGTTACACAGTTCTTCTGTCACTAAAATAAATCTCCCTATGTATCTGAGATTTGTTTTGATGTATAAATATTGTATTCTGTGGGATTAATATTGCTGTATGAGGAAGTGTAGACCAGCGAAAACCCAGAGTTTTAAAGGGATATCGCCCACTGTCATTAAGGTGTGTTTCTTGCAGAAACACTACCTCTGTTGAGTTTATTTTATTTGTTATAGTTGTGAAAACACTGGATCGTTTATAGGGCTATTAAGTCCATTTACATTTTGAGAGTAGACTCTGACTGGAATATAGTTAGCCAGTATCAGGGGCATGTAATATCGGTGAAAGACTGAAATGGTTCAGATGCCTAGTTTTGTAAAATCTTGTATTTCCAGGATGTCAGTCAAAAAAGCAAACCCAGAGGTAAGTGGTGGAGGTCTAACACTTGCTGATGGCTATGATTTGAAAGATGATATGGAGGAGATAAAACAACAGTACTGTAAGTAACAGGTTTTTAACAACGCATAACCACTACATAAAAAACAGTTAAAGAATAGGCAGGCAACAGGCCCAACATAACCAGCAACATTGTTTGTAGGGAGCATGTGATTTGTGCCCCTGTTTTCTGAGAGGTGTATTTGTCAGCCCTCTGCAGACAGAAGTGAGAGCTACCATTTGGCAGCTGCTTCTGCCATGCAAATATCACAGCTGGGAGCACAGTGGGGACGTGAGGAACCATAGAATCCTCAAATGTGGTAGGGGAGGATGTCACCAGTAGAAACATGAAGTGTCTGAGTAGGAAAAGTTGGACAAAGTAGTTAGGTATGGCATATAGCTGACAGAGTTTGCCCACAGTGCTATTGTAAATTGGCAGATGATGGTGTGTATGTCCTCTCAGCCTGCCCTTGTCATCCTACCCAACAAGGGGTATCTTACATGGCATAAGGCAGATGGGCAGTAGGTGACAAGGCTACTCAGGGTGATGCTTCATTAGGGTAGATTTAAGGTGTATACATGTTACATAGGGACTGTACTTGTTCAATAATAATAAAGTCCTCAGGTGTCCATCATTTATTGGTATTCTGAGACTGACAGCTTTCCTGAGTCCACTGTTAAAGAATAACAGCTGTGCTAAAGCAGCACACCAAAATCTGAATGGTCTAGGGCTGATGTGCATGTAGCATAGATAAGTTCTCTCAGCCGAGGTAGAGTGTTGGGGAGGGGCAGAGCCAGGGATCTTGCTCACCAAGTTCAGTGCTTTTTAAGCAGTATGGATATAGAGTGAAGGTTTTAGAGAGTAGCATGAGTACACTGCAATAAACCAGGAGGTGGTTGCCAGAGAGCTGGTATGGTGAAAAGGAGGAAGAGTGGGGAGATAGCAGTTTGGATAGAGAAACATGGTGCATTTTCACATAGCTGTGACACAGACCAAACTTTTAAAACTAAGTCAGTGATATTCCTTAGTTATGCTTCTCTGACAGCCTTCATTCAGTTTGATAGAATGGGCAGTTATCCATCAATATTTTGTTAAAGGCTATTTTAGCTATGCAGGATATAAGGCTTGGGCGTGTCTGGGGATATAATGCCAGTTATCAGTTTTACTGCTTAGTAGCTGGCCTAGTGGTGCTGAGGTGCTGGACACCTTACCTCACGCTACACCAGTGACCCACGTTCAGGAGCGAGCACTGGCCACGGGAGTTGGCAGAGGAGGAGAGGATTGATCATCCGAGGGACTGCTCTCCCTCTCTGGGGAGGGGACTCCAGTGACTGGCGTGTGACTGGCCCCTAGTGGAGGCTGGGGGCAGTACACTGAAGCTGCAGAAGAGAGACTGAGATGGGGCAGGCGCCTGGGGGTGTGTGCGGATGCATGCATGCTCTCCACTGGCATCATTGCATGCCCAACTCACGCAAGGGAAAATGGGAAATGGTCCCTGATTATGCGGGATGAAGCAGCCACCACCGCAGACCTTGACTCTGAATGGCGGTGCTGGCACTGGAACAATTTCTATAGTGGGGGTACTGAAAGCCATTGCACAAACTGCATAGGAAGCCATAGGGAACTGTACTTCAAGCAAGAAACATAAGAAACATAGAAACATAGAATTTGATGACAGATAAGGCCCACTGGCCCACCTAGTCTGCCCATTTTCCTACCTAACAGATAAGCTGCAGATCCTAGTTAACCAACAGCTTACTTCCTCCTACCCCCACTAGGACTGCCTTATGTCTGACCCATGCATTCTTGAATTCCTCCACTGTTCTTGACTCTACAATCTCCTCAGGAGGCTGTTCCATGCATCCACAACCCTCTCTGTGAAAAATACTTTCTCACATTACCTCTGAGCCATCCCCTCTATCTTCAAACTGTCCCCTTGTTCTTGCACATCTCTTTTTCTGAAAGATGCTACCATCTTGGACTTTGTTGATTCCCTTGAGGTACTTGAAAGTTTCTATCATGTCCCTCTCTCCTTCTTTCCTCAAGGGTATACATATTAAGCTCCTTTAGTCTTTCTTCGTATGTCTTCTGGTGCAGACCCTGCACCATTTTGATGCCCTCCTCTGGACAGCATCCTCTGTCTATGTCTTTGTGGAGATGGGGTTTCGGAACTGCACACAGTACTCCAGATGGGGTCTCACCAACTGTCTGTACAGAGGATAACAACTTCCTGTTTTCTACTATTGATGCCTCTTCCTATGCATCCCAGTATCCCCCAGCCTTCCTTACTGCCTTCTCACATTGCTTGCCCACCTTTAGGTCATCTAATATAATTACCTCCAGGTCCCTTTCCATTTTACTGTTGTCAGTATCTCACCCCTCATTGTGTACGCTTCCCTGGGTTTTGTTTCCCATGTGCATTGCACTTGCTTTGCATTGAATCTGAGCTGCCATACATTTGACCATTCCTCCAACCTTGCCAAATCCCTTCTCATCCTTTCCACTCCATCTTGTGTATCAACCCTGTTGCAAATCTTTGTGTTGTCTGCAAAGAGACATACTTTCCTTCCAGTTCCTCTGCAATGTCACTTATAAAGACATTAAAGGACCCGGTCCCAGTACTGAACCCGTGGTACTCCGCTAGTAACCCTCCTTTCTTCACTGTGTACTCCATTTACTACTACCCTTTGCCACACCCCAGCACCCTAGTTCCAGCACCTATTTATGGCGCTCCACAAACTGGATCCTGGTCGAGGTGAGATGAGTTAGGGGTTCTTTACCACCCTGCTATGGAGGGTAAACCATGGGGATGAGGGTGTGCTGCCTGATGTCGGGCTGCGGGCTGGATGGGTGGCTGAGGATGGATGCTTAGTAAAGTTGGATGTCTCCTTGATTTGTTAATGCTTTAGCATTTTTTATATGGGATAGTGCCCAGCTATGTGTGACTTTTGTTTTACCCTGTAAGTGTGTCAAACTCTGCAGTGTAGCGGTTTCACCCTGCATTCATGGCACGGTGCCCTTGCTAATTTTTGTGTTTGCACTTGTGCAAAGTGAACAAACTATATGATAGTGGATTGAGAGGTGTGTTACTGTCTGTCTAATGCAGAGCAGTCTGCAATGAGCTGACAGTGTCAGACCAATCATCAGCCAGGCTAATCATAATACTCTACCAGGCTTGCTCGGAAGGTGCTGTACTTGTGAAGTTCAAGAAAAGAGATACCCATGTCATAGGATGGCTCGTTGCTTTGATCTACACGATGCTGCCCAGCAAGCGGCTGATCAACATCATGATCAGCCTGTGCCTCGTCCGTTTTCCTGGAAACACAACTGACTGCACATAACCTCTTATTAACCTCTGTTTGCCTCTTTTGAATAATTCCATCCTCTGCCAGGTATGCTTTCCACCTCCCTGTTTGCTTCCCATGCCAATGCCCTTTTAAAAGATCCCACCCTATACCAAGTACCCTCTCATCTCCCATTGCTTCTCGTGTTCTATAAATATGAACCCAACACTGGGGTTCTCAATCCTCAGTGTCAGTTCCTGAAATAAAGAAAACTGTACCATGATGTCCTTTTAAAAAATTTTTTGCATCCTGTCAAAAGAAACTGGTCTATCAATGACTATTGCTGCCACTGCACCCCTGCTGTTAAACTCCCCCACTCTCCACCCTACTCCAGCACCCACAACCCCTACCCTTACTTACCCACTGGGGTCAAACACTGTAATCCTGTCTGGACCAGGAACACATCTTCAGTCTTCAGTGCCAGACTGGGAACTGAGAAACCAGGTAATCTGTGGTCAATGTATTTCAATGCATTTTGAACTTGTACTCATGAATTGGTCATTTTTAATATATTCCCCCCAGATATTCAACATGTCCTTTTGGGACACCACCTCAGGAAAATGTAGGTGAAAATGTTCAAATCTGGCCCAAAGGTGATTTCACTGTCCTCCATGAAATCCCTACTGGGGCAGAATTTGAAACTTTTTACCTACTGTGTTCAGTGGTGGGGTCATAAGAAGAATATGTTGAGGAATCTGGGGTCAAAATATTACAAAGCGACAAAAGTATGAAGGTACATTGTCATTTTTTAAATGCTCACTCATAACTTAGGCAATTTTCAATATTTTGACCCCAAATTTTAAACACAGCCTTTTTCATACCACCTCATGAATGTGATGACAAGTGTAATTTTTCTAACCATGGCCAAATGTGTTTTCACACTTGTGGCACAAAATGACATTTTGGGCACTATTTTATAAATTACATTAGTCATGTTCAGAAGGAGGGTCATAAAAGACTATAGAAAGTATGGGGTCAAACTGTCACAAAACAATGAAGTTATGAATAAACTTTGAATTATTTAAGCGTTTACTCATAACATTGCGATGTGTGAAGAATTTGACCCCTAATTTTCAACATAGTCCTCTTGTTATCCTACCTCCAGCGTGATAGGTGTCAGTTTTCAAATCTCCTTCAAAACACATTTTGCATTTGCTCTGTGAAGTCACTTTTAGAAAGGGTTTTAAACATTCCACCTGCTGTGATGATAAGATGGAGTTATAAAAAGACAGTGTTGAAATTTTGGGTAACAAAACAAAGTTATGAGGAAACGTGATTTTTTCAATGTTTATTCATAACTTTGTAATTTTTGCAGATTTTGGCTCCAATGTATACATATCCCTTTTGTTTCCCCACCTAATGAACATAACAAGTGCCATTTTCAAATCCCTTTGAATCATGTTTTTGAAGTCTCTCTGAGAAACCACCTTTCAGATAGTCTTTTAAAACATCTGACCATCTTGATCATAACATGGAGTCATAAAAGACTATGCTGAAAATTTTAAGTCAAAATATAGAAAAATAACCGATATGAAGAAACATTGAATTGTTCCAATGTTCACTCATAACCTTATTTTTGCAGATTTTAGTTTCTAATATTTAACGATACCTTGAGTTACCCTTTCTTATGAATATGACAGATGTCATTTTAAGTTTGCCATTAGTTGCATGCACAGCAAACTTCTTGCTGTAGAGTGACTTTTGAGGGTGTAACACTGTCAGTCCAATGCTGAGTGGTTTGCAACAGGCTCGTCAGTGTCACACCAATCATCAGCCAGGCTGATCATGACAGTGTTTTGCCTGAAATGGTGTCTACTTGAAAGAAAAGCCACACCAATCATACTGCAGCTTTTCCTTTCATCTGCAGGACACCACCCAGCAAACAGCTGTTAGGTATCCTGATCAGCCTGGCTGACATCCCCCGCTCCCCCCGAACTGATTTACCAGAGAGTTCACGGTTTTGTTCATTCGTCCTCCAGCAGCACTGGATGAATGAGACACCAGAATTACCTAGAGGGCACCCAAATGTTTATCAGATCCCGCTGCAGAGTGCTGCTTGTTTATCTCTTCTACACAGAGTGCTACATGGCAGCCAGTAAACCAAACACACTCAGTAACCCAATGTGGACAAAATGACTATATCTTGGGACTGAGGTTAATAAATAAACATGGTAGGACACATCGGACTGGGAGATACATGCACTTGGAACACGTCCTCAGTGAGGGTTTAACATCACCCTGGGGAGAAAAACTTTGCTCATCGCAGAGTAATACTTATGGATGGAAAGACCCCCAGGGCATTGTTAACCCTGGGCCAGAGGGCCAGTGCCCCAAGTGTCTCATAAATGGCCCAGGTTAAACTGCAGCCAGCTAAGCTTTTTTCTTTTTCTGTTACTCCCCCATCTTTTTCAGTCTGGAGCTGCGAGCTGAGCTTGCTCTCATGCAGGGATACAGTCCTGCTCTCCTGCCCCTTTCTGCCTCAGCTGCCTGTGTTTGCTTCCGAGCTATTTGCATTTCATTATTATGCCCGCCAAATCCACCCCAGCAGCTGACTACCTTGTTGTCCTGGCTGCAGTAGTCTGTACTATTGTCACAGCAGTGTGTTCTGTGGTGCAATCCTTCCCCAATTCCCCACAATCTCTGCTCCCTGCAGTACCTGAATTTTGCTGCGGTACATGGTCATCCCACACCGACAAGTTCTGCTCCCTGTAAGCAGTCATTTAGTGACATGTTGTTTCCTGACAGTGGCATTGTGACAGTGAAGAACTGTTCTGTTAATCCTTAGTAGTGTGTATCAAGGCACCCTGGTGTGAAGGTGCCGTATGTCATTCAACAGTATCAGGATTGGAGAGGCAGTACACCATACTGTAGTACATTTGTTGCCACCCACCTGTAGAGTTCCCTGCAGATCACCAAGGCCTGCTGCATCCCCCAACTGTGCCCCCGGCCACCAGCCAAACCTGTCCAAAGAAAGAGCGGCCAGACAGAAAGGCATTGTCTACCCCGCCTGAGGTGAGAGAGAGTGAGAGAGAGAATGTACAGCATTGGGATAAGTGAACAAGTGGTAGCTGTCACTGAGTTTGCGGTTGGTGCCCCCACCCAAACCCTCAACTGGCAACTGCACTGTTCTTGTTTGTTACTACACGGATTGTGTGGCTTAGCCACGTGTGCTGTGATTAAATGACAGGCCCTCCGGCCCAGTGCTCAGGTTTTCAAAGAAGGTGCTGCACCCTGGCCAAATGTAGAACATGCTGCCAGTGTGATAATGTGTGACAGAGAGAGACAGAATAGTTGTGTCTGCTCCCCATGCTCCACTCAGCTGTGTGTGAAAAAGTGGCAGCTCATCGGGGCAGAAGATTGTACTCACTCTCTCTGCAGTCATACATGTCCTTCATGCAGTCTGGTTCGCACCCCTCCCCCTCTGTCTCTCTCTGTCTCTACACACACACACACACACACACACACACACACACACACACACACACACTGACCAGCCACCTGTCTCTGTGTCTCTCTCTCTCTCTGTCTTAAGTTTGCATTCGTTGGGTGACAGGACAGAGTGCAGGAAATGTTATTTTTGGTGTTTTCCTTCAGTTGTCACCCTGCTTGCACACCATAGCAGTTATCACACAGACAGTAAGTGAGGATGTGACAGGAAGGTGCAAGCAAGGAGACCTAGTGCAATGAGAGAAAGACAGAGAGAGAGAGAGAGAGAGAGCAAGAGACACACCTCTGCTTGCAGTTTTCTCTCTCTCTCTTTCTATGTGCATTACACCACTTGTAAGTCGAGGATTTCTTGGCAACTACAGTATTTTTACATAAAACTGTGCATGACTGCAAGTCAGCAGAGACAAGCTGTTTGATTTTGGGGGGCACAATGTAACGAGTGTGAACTGTAAGACAGCATATTATACACATCCTATCAGTACTAGATTTGTGACTTTTGTACGTGCATCACAGCAGTTATAGCAGCATTCTTTGTTGGGAACTATTTTGCAAGGTGGCAGGATACAGTACCTTTTTGGTGTTTAGACAGCAAAAATAACCACAGTTCTTTGACATTTTTGTTGTTTAAACATACCTCATGTAATAAGTGCATTAACGTACGCAGCAGGGGATGTGGGGGGCACTCAGGCTGCCCTCATGCCTCACAACACCCCCAAGGTGTGCATTAATCCACATTATCAGCACACCCTGTCATGCGTTAATGCTTACTTACTTTTCCAGGCATTCCATTTCAATCGATCATCAGCATCAGTCCCTCCCAGAGCAGTCCATCACTTCAGAGCACCTCCTTTGGCTCATGGCTCTCTTGGGGCTCAACTGAGAAGTTTGAACTCTTTCTCCTCAGTAGTCCTTCTCATCGTTAGCTTGCTCAGGGCAGGCAGTGGCACTTTGGCAGTCAGCAGAAAGGGCAGGACAGGCTAAACAGTGTACTCTGCAGCAGCAATGTTGCTGGGTGACAGCCAGCAGTAATCAGCCCCACCCCCAACATCGGGAGTTCACTCGGGGGTTGGCGGGCATGAGGCGTGCAACCAAGTGAGACTGGCAGGCAGCCTCCCCCAGCATGTGCATGCATCCCATGGCCATGCCACCACAGGACTCTGTCTCCCAGCTAAACCAGCATCATGTGTGCACTGCCTGCTCCTCTGTCTCATTATGTGACTGCAGGACTATACTGTACATGCACCTACAGTCAAGTCACAGTCTGAGAGACAGGGCTGCAAGAGACAGAATGAGTAACTTCTGCTACTCATGCCATGCCACTGCTGAGTCAGAGAGAGACTTGCCACTTGTTCAGACACAGATAGCATTAATCCCTTTCGTGGAACATTTATTCCCTCTCTGTCTGTGAGTGCATGGATAGTCCTTGATGCCTGTTTGCTTTACAGCCTGTAGGCTAGCAATTTGCTGGCCTTCTCTCCCCTTCTCAATAGGAATGGAGCAACCTTCTCAGGTTCAACTCAGCTTGCCGAGTGAGGTGGGCGTTAAGCGAGACCCTGGCGCTGGTAAGTTGTGCTGACAGACTGCATGGGGGACTTGAGATTTCAGTTTTTGTACTGGGCTTCTAGTGATGCTAGCTGCTTCTCAAGGGCCCTCTGCTCAGCCTCCCTCCACTTCTGTCTCCTGAGGTGAAGGAGATTATTCTGCCTCGCAGTATGGCCTTGAAGACCTCCACAGGGTAGCGTCGGATACCGCCCGTTATCTTTATTCCTCCAGTATTCTTTGACATCAGGCCCCAACCACTTTTGGAATTCTGAATCCTCCAGTAGGAGGGTGTCTAGCCTCCAGGTTGACAGTGGGGTGGTCTAGTCCCTTCTTATCACCAGCTCCGGGGCGTGGTCTGAGATGGCTATGGGGTGTGTTTGCGCCTTGATGAACCCCTGTATGCGGGCTAGACATGACCACCGGTCAATCCTACTTGAGGTCCCATAAAGAGGTGTTTAACCAGAAGGCACACTAAGCTGAAGCTTGTTTCCAGGTGCGACCTGGGAGCACAAGGAAGTTAAGTGACTTGCTCAGGGTCACACAGTATGCAAGTGGGAGCTGTGGGATTCAAACCCATGTCTCCATATTTGCAGCTCAGAGCCTTAAACCACTACGCTATACTGCCTGGGAGAAACATGTTTAATCACGTACCCTGGGGTGCAGGGATCTTTAGGCGTCTAACAATGCCTGCTTGTGCATTATACTGTGGACTGCTTGTGCTGCCTGCTATGGAGTTCATGGCTCCACTGCTCCTGCCTATTGTGTGGGCCAGTGTGAGATTAAAGTCACCCTCATTAGCACTGGGGCCTTGCTGATGTTAAATTCCGTGAAGACTAGGTTCAGGCCATGGAAGAATTGCGGTGAGTCCTGGTTAGGGGCATATAGGTTAGCTAGGATGCTTGGCCCTTCCGGGGTTTCCAGTTTGCCATAATCCATCTCCCTTCTTTATCCCTGCCCTGTTAATCATTTTCCACCCTAGGTTACTCCTCTTTTATGGTATGGGGTGGTACTATGGATCTCCTCCCACCCAGCTCTGGCACAATTTTCTGAAGGAATGCAATGTAAGTGCTCAATTTCTTTAAGTGTAAAAGAACTTTCTTTCTTTTGATAGGTGAATTGAGCCTCTGACATTCCAGGATAGTAGCTTGGTCTCCAACGGGCAAGTATTTGGTAATGATAAGAGCTAGTGTCGTCCAGCCTCTCCAGCCTGGCATCCTTGGGCTGGTGCACTACCCCTCACATCCCCTGCTCCTTGCTGCTGCCCTTTACACTCCCTTTGTCACCCCTCCATGGATTGCCTATAAACTTGTTAACACAGTAAACATGAACAGCATAAAACCATGTATGTGTAATCACACTGAAACATAAAATGAGTGTAGTACCCTGATGCTTCAGGGTTTCCCCACTTCCACTCTTTTCTCTCCCATGTAAGCCAACTTTGGACCAGCTCTCACATTCAATGTTGACTGGCCAGCTGTGAACATTTGCAGGGATCACTGGGGTGCACCTCCTGGGTGAGCTGCAAAGCTCTGCCAACCTGCACCTCCTTTATTCAGCTTCTCCCTGACAAGCTGTTTCCTTTCCATGGTTCCTTGAGCTCCTGCACTGGCAGTCATGTCAGTTACTAGTCCTCCCACCTTAGCCTTTGACTGCATAGACTGTGCCTCCTGGCGCAGGTGGTGAGGCTATCCATGATGGTTGTGCCCTTCCTGTTATCCCCCTTTGTGGGGTGGTCCTCTACTTTGACCACCCTCTTAGTGGTCATCATGGGGTGGGCAATCTGCCTGAAGGGTCTCTTTTCTGTCCACATGAGTCCCGCATCAGGGGTTGTGGTGGTCCTGTTTTCCTACATCCCTGGTAGGATCTATCCATGGGCAGATTGCCCCTCCACTCCCTGGGTGCCAGTACCTCGAGCTCGGTCTGGGAGGGATGTCTCTGCCATGTTTAATCTCGTATGGCCTCTGGGGTTGGAGTCATGTAGGCTACAGCCTCTTGAGCTCTAAATTGCCAGCAAGTGGCATGCAAATAGAAGCCTGTTAGGGTGTGAGTACAGTATGCATTTGGGGATGCTCATCTGCATCTGGTGCTTCCCACTTGCACATCGGCTTGGATGTGGGGCGAGAGCAGGAAACAGGCCCCTAATTCAGAGCAACTTTTAGCAACCTGATACCAGTATAACAACATTTTACAGCAACAACACTTAAACAGCAGCGCTTAACAAAATGAACAGAGAAAAACTGTTACAAGTGCCCATTCACTGCACCTCACAGCCCAGTGTATTCCACCTATGGGGGCAGACAGCAAGCGTGTGGTCTGGGTAAACCCGCTGTTCTGCGGTCCCCTTTAATCTTGGCCCTGCAGCCTTTCCCATCCTGTCCCTCAATTTCCCACAAATAGTATTTTGGTGAGGAGGGTGAGGCAAGGAGGAGTCCATGTTAATATTTATTAACGAGGGCCAGAAATAACAGTCCCAGTTCTCCAAACCTCCTATGTCACCCTCTGCACCAACTCCAATACCTGGAGCAAGTCGACTTCCCCTGAGGTGGGGCCTCATGACATAGGGCCTGTAGTGAGCCCTGAATCTCCACAGCTTCAGCTTCTTTGGCCTAGGAGCAGGCCCGCTCCTCCTGGCCTTTGGCGGGGCTGCAGCATAGTGTCTGGGCAGCAATGGAGGACATTGTGGCTGACCGTCATTTGGTAAGTTAGTCAATGCTGCAAACCTGTTATTTTTCATTGATGGGCCTGAGGAGGCCTCTGAATTGGGCTACCTCTGTGGCTCCTGGAATGGAGTCTGGGGTTTTATCAATGTACCCCTCCTCCTGGCTGGTTTCCTGTTGCGCCATTTATCTTTCAGGGTTGTGGGTGGTGGGACCTCCTTGGTGGCCGGTGTGGATCAGATGACTTCTTTGGAGGGTGGCTCTTGGATGAGTTGCCTCAGGCTGTTGGTAGTCCATCGGAGGTCCCTGTAGTCAGGGCCTAGTGGTCTGCCCATGCCTCTGCCTTTCCCGGACTTCTCTTGGTAGCATAGGCAACAATAAAGGACACTGCGGCCTCCAGTGTGTAGAACAGTTTGAGGGCCCCATTGACCATGACCTGGAATGAAGCCAGGTACCTCAGGAGTAGTCCAGCCCAGCATCAACACAGGTCTGACATCTTATCATTGTGAAGGCCTGATGCATTGCTGATACCTCCTGTGACTAATCGGTGAATATTTTAATTCTCTGTCCCTCAGTTCAGCTCTTTTCTCTGCTAGGTAAGTCTGGTTATTGTTTCCGGTCTTGGAAATGTAGGAAATGGGAGAGTACAGTATGGGGATGCCCCCTGGAGCTGGTCAAGGGGCCAGGGGCCTGTAAGCCCGGTAGATTTCCAGGAGTCCCTCTGTGCCTCCCTAAGATCACTAGGAGCTCTTTCTGCAGGAATGGAATTGTGTCTTTTCCTTTGCAGCCTACTGGAAACCCCACAAAGCAGAGGTTATTCTGGCAGCTGCGGTTTTCTAAGTCCTCGACACTGGCACACAACATCTGGAGCATGTAGTCCTGTTCCATATGCAGGTCTGTCCTGTGCCAGCTGTCTTCCACTTCAGACAGCCTGTGCTCAGTGACTCCTGCTTTTGCAACAGGTCAGTAATGTATGCAGTGTTCTTTTTGGTGGTTTTTTTTTCAAATTTAATGTGCTTTATTTGTAGATGAAGAGAGGTAGAGTTACATTCAGATTCATTACCGGGATGTTAAATAAAACAATGGTAACAGGAACAATAAGTCTAGTATTACATAACTAAACTCCTATACATCATGAAATACATTATATATACCCCAGAACTCTGCTAAATAGAATAAAGAAAAAGTACAATATTATATAGTAACCCCAGTCCTCCTCCTCCCTCCAACCGCCCCCTCTCCAAACCACCAGAGCATATTGCATAACAACAACATTATTAGGAGATTCTCACATGGATGTTAAGGCTGTAGGGTAATATATCATTAGAGAGATATTGCATAAGAGGCGAGGAAAAAGGAGAAGGTAATTCTAGCCTAATTTCCTTTGGTTTGATATTGTTAAGAGAGTTTGCTAGGGTTCCCAGATCCTCTTGTATCTACCTGCTTTACTGGACATGTTACCACTAACTGCTTGGCTTGTAGTGCAAAGATAATTTCCTATGCCATTCCAGAAAGTGAGGAGTGGTCTGATCTAACCAACGTTAAGGATAACCTTTTGGCACAAGCCAAATACCAAGAGCAATGTGGGCCTTCTGACTACCAATGAGGAGCCCGTGAAGTCTCCCAGTATACATATCTCAGGGAGAAATGCTTCGGAGAGTCCCAAAAGAGGATCCATACAGGTACTAATTGAATTCCAGAAAGGGATGACCTTCTTGCAGGTCCATAAATTATGATTTAGGGAACCAGAGTCTAGAACACACCTGGAGCAGAAGTCCGGGGAAGCCGACCCATCCCACTGTATGCAACCTCACCGGAGTATAGTAAAGATTATGGAGAATCTGAAAATGCATAAGATGGTAACGGCTCCATTTTATAAAATGGTATAGATGCCTCCAGATATGTGGCCATTCTCTGGGAGTCGAAGTGGAGGGATGCATCTGATCCCAGCTGTAAATCCTGGGGCCCTCATTTGCAGCCAGATGGGTTTGCAAGGAATGGTAGTAATGAGAAAGTAGGTGAGAGGGAGGGGCAGAAGAGATTAATGGGAGAACAACAGAGTCAAAGGGGCTCTGTCACCAGCCAGCCAAAATAATGGGTGAGCATGTGTGATATCTGAAGATACTTGAAACATAGTGTATTGGGCCATTGATAGTTTCCCTCATACTCTGGAATGACAGTAATTTACCATTGGTTGTTAACTCTTGCACCCTTTCCACACCTATAGCCAGCCAAAATGCCCAAACAGCATCTGTCCAGCTATCGTAGGTTAGGATTTCCTCGAGAGGCTGAAGAATATCTTGAGCAGAGGAGACCCTAAGAAGGAGCATAACTGGGAATGAGTCTATAAGGAAGCACCCAGAGGTGTGTCCCTTAAGGAAGGGGTAGCCTTTTCCTGGGTACAAGGGGAGTGCCCTATAGTCCATTCCATGGGTGGAACAAAGAGAATCCTCTATTTCAACCCACTGACGGTGTATACCCTACTATCTGAAGAACATATCCAGTAAGATGTCCTATGGAGATGAAGGGCTAAGTAGTACATGAAAAAATGAGGAACCTGAAGACCGCCATCCTGCTCATTCCTCATTAATTTAGAGAGGACGACATGTTGCCTTACCCTTTCAGAGAAAGGAGGCTAAGATTCTATGAACTTGGGTAAACCAAAACTGCGGGAGAAATTAATTAAACATCTATGGGGATGTAACAGCCGAGGTAGGACATTCATCTTTATGATGTTGTCTACCCCAAAGCGAGAAAAGTAAAGAGACCACCTGTCTAAATCAACTTTAATATGAAAATGATAGCATCTAAGTTATATTATTTAAACTTATTGGGAGAGGTACTGAGAAAAATGCCCCAATATTTTAGTTTATCTTTCCTCCAGGTTAGGCCCAGATAACTTAGTTCGACTTGAAAGGTTCTAGTGTTAAGGGGCATAATCTCTGTCTTGCTAAGGTTAAGTTTATAGTTAGATATATTACCAAACTGAGAAATAATGAGCAGCACTGGGGCAATGAAATGGCTGGGGAGGAGAGATGTGGAAAATATAATCTGCATACACAGAAGTCTTATACTTTATGTTATTAATTGAGATTCCCATCACTTGTGGGGAGGAATTAAGTTTCCTTATGAGAGGTTCCAGAAACAGATTGAATGAGAAGGGGCTAGGGGCACCTGCCTAGTACCTTGATATAAGGGAAAGGATCGGGACAGCATGCCATTACAAAAACCTGGGCTGACGGGAGGAGTATAAGACCTTAACCCAATGTATAAATTCACTGGGGATGTTCTTTTAGTGTTTAAGTCCATTATGTCCATTCTGTGCAGGATTTCAGCATACATTTGCTTAACTTCTTGCAGATCGCTCCCTGGTGTTGACAGTGCTATGGGCTCCATCAGGGATCAGCTCATGTGTGGGAGCCTCTCAGGCTGAAGTGTGTGGGATCACCTGTAACTTCAAAATGTCAACAGTCCGGAGCTCAAGACGGGAGTCTTTCAGAAGATAAGCTGCTGATGAGCAGGACCATGTATTTTAAGCTTAGGATGTGCAGAAAGAATGGATGCAATTACGGATAAATGTCAGGGAGTGAGGAGCTGACCTACTACGCATCCATTCCCTTCAGCTGCTGGCCACCTTCCTACTGTTACTTGTTAATAGAAAAGCCCTTTTAAGGGCTAGTGTTTGGTATAGTGGGCATGGCATTTTGGCCAAAAGTATATAGGCGCAGCCAGCCACACAGACACAGCCCAGACAGTACCAGACGGCAGTAGGAAAAGCCCTTTTAAGGGCTAGTGGTAGTGGGTGTGTGATACTAGTGGGCATTTAAGGGCTAGTGGTGGGTACAGTGGGCATTTTGGCCAAAATAACTTGAAAAGGTAGACAACCATCCAGGCCAAAGTCACAGACAATTGGAGTCCCAGACCATCCTATACTTTGATTAAAAAAAGCCCTTTAATAAGGTCTAGTCATGCTACTGTGGTACTAGTGGGCATTTGGGGTAGTGGTAGCCACTCTGCCAGTGCTTATCTGTCACTGAGGGAGGGCCTTGTTTTGTTCAGTCTGGATATTTCATCAGGTTATTTCTTGTCTACTTCACAAAAAGACCTTTCAAGGGCTGTACTGACCAAACAGTTATATAAAAACAAAACATATACAGGCAGCCAGTGCCTGCCTGCCATCACTGACCTGAGGGAGGGCCTTGTTTTCCTCAGTGTGGATAATTCATCTGGTTCTTTCTTGTTTACTAAAAAATATGGGTAAAACTACTAATGTTATTACAGTACATTCAAGCAGATGTTTCTTCGCAGTGGTGTGGTGGGGTGGGGTGGGGTGGGGACTCTGTTTCTGGATTGAAATGAAAAGTCCGTCAGCCACCCTCGTACAATAGCAATACTAACGCTAACGCTCAGCATTGACAAATGCTTGTTCAAATCCTTCAAAAGCAAGTTTTCAGATTCACACTGCATAATCCTCTTTCAGATGAGATTTAAAACTTCCACCTGTATTGATCATAGTGTTAGTTCATAAAAGTCAATGTTGGAAATTTGGAGCACAAATGTGGGAGCCCACTGAAAATTAGGGTATTGCCTCTTAACTGGCCTATCATGGTAAATACAATCTAAACATGTTTAAAAGCAGGAAACCAATAAAATGAGATATTGCATTTCATCTGGTCTATCCTGAGTAAACATATAGTAAAAATATGTAAAAGCAGGACCCCAGTACCGCAGAGCCTCTGCTGAAATGTGCATCTATGCTACTACATCCCGGAAAAATACATTGTAAAACCTAGACTCCACTGAAAATGTAACGTGCCTTTCAGTGGGGCTATCCTGGATAAATATATTATAAAAATGGGTAAAGACAGGGCCCCATCAAAACAAGATACTGCATCTCAGCTGTATTATCCTTGGTAAACAGTGTAAAAACAGAAAAAGCAGGAGCCTGCTAAAATAAGATAGCATCTAAGTTGTACTATCCCAAGCAGAATCTCACTGAAAATGACATGCTGCATCTCAGCTGGGTTATCCTGGGTAAATATATTGCAAAACTGTGTACACCCAGAACCCTATAGCAAAACCCACTGAAGGAAGGTGTTGCATCTGAGATGATCAGTCCTAGAAAAATACATTATAAAAGCAGGACCACGCTAAAAATGAGATATCACATCTCACCTCTATTATCCTGGGTAAATGTAGTATAAAACTGTGTAAAATCAGAACTCCATTGCAAATGTCATATTACATCTCATCTGATCTAACTTGGGTAAATATAAAGCAAAATGTGTACAAGCAGGACCCAGTACAACATCATGCAAGCAAAATATTCAGCCTTGACAAATTCTTGTTACATTTGTCCTTAACAGGTATGATCGTGAGAGTGGTGGTAGCGCTTCCTGGTATTGAGACATCTGGTGAGATCTCTCAGGTCCTGCAGTCATTTGGCCCACGTATCACAAAATGCACAAGGCAATTGGTGGAGGTAGACTGCGTCAAGGCTGATTGGTGGTCTTGGGAGTATCTCGTGTCATAAGCTTGAGCATATCAGGGTAAGCTGCTTTTCTACAGATAAGGAGGGAAAAGAGGTGATTTACTCAAGAGCATTAAAAGCAATGTATCAAAAAGGTTAGTGGAGGCTGCAGGGTTCAGTGAGAACCGATAGTGCAGTGTTAGCAGGCAACAGATAGATGAGAGAAATATTAATTAAATTAAATGGTTTCCTAGTCAACCTCCACCCCTACCCGATCCCCACTTATGGTTTCTGTGTGAGCAGGTAGTAGGACATTTCAATTTGAAGTCATCTGTTCGGGAAGGTGAACAGGATTTCTTTAGTTTCTTGCAGAGCCGAGAGGGTGTGTTATTGCTGAGAATCATCATTGCTAGGTGTATCATGGCAGCAAACTCTAGTTACTCGCTGAGGCAGCACTCTTTGCTGCTTTAGTGGATGTACAGTATGTCTTTGGCAGCCAGCGTCATGAAGGTGCCTTCTGGAGTGTGGTATAGGCAAGCTCAGGCTCCACAGGAATTACACCTTTAGTTCGCAGGAAAAGGTGTTGAAATGTCAGTCCCTTGTCCCAGAGGAGCTTTAAGAATCTCTGATATTCTTTGTGATGAGCCAGGCTGAAGAGACATAATCATGATCAGTTCAAACATGGGTCTCTTGAAATTGCAGGTGCATTTTTCCAAGAAGTAAGAGATACTCCTTAGTTTAGTAGCTCAAAAATCTGGTCACGATGGATCTATGGTGAGCTTTAGGGTCTTTGGTTTAGGACACTTAGCACCCGTGGGCCTCTGTATATTAAAATCATGGTCAGTTTAAGCAATAATGCCCAACAGGGTGTGTGTCGTGCTGGGATAACATCACTCCTCAGGTGGTTGGGCCGCGAGGCCGCGGGCAGATCGTCAACAACTGAGATGTGACGTTATCCAACACACACCCTGAGGACATGTTGCTATTATACAATGGCTCGTTGTTATATATAAAATCAAAAATAATTTTAACGAATGTTTTATTAGAGTGGAAAAATATTTTTGTTTCTTAAGAGGAGATGCAAAAAAGGATCAGCAATATTGATGAGAGCAACCATAATGATGAGAGGAGACCCGTGATGTTGTGCTGGGATAACATCACGGGTCCAGCCTAGACTAACCAATCAGAGTCCAGGATTTTTCTTGCCATTGTATAATGGTAATTATGAACTGCCGATCATAAATACACAAATCTGATTGGCTGAGAGCTCTTTGAAGCCGTGATGATGTGAGCTACATCATCAAGGCTTCAAAAAGCTCAGTGCCACCAACCTCCTTACTGACTCACATTAACAAACTCCTCCAAACTAAACCCTCGCCATTGCCCGTCCGTAGAGTTTTCAAATGAGTTGTCAATGGTGAACTTCTGGTTCACGAGGAGCAGGTAAGTAATTACTGAAAGCCTCACAAAATGTCCGGCTATTTTAAAGTAAGCCTTGTCTGAACTCGAGTTCAATTCTTTATCCTGATTGCCCAGCGAACATGTTTCTCACCCGCTGAAGCGCTCGCTTCAAAATGGCAGCGGCACCCTTGCGCGCTTTACTGAACTCGTCCTCAGTCCCGCTCCAAATCCTCCGTTACCGATCAACAGCTTAATTTTTCTTTTACTAAACCTCACCTTTTTGAGTCCATCTCTCAGTACCGCATTTATGGGAGGCCGGGACCACGGATGACCCACAGAGACTGCACATACCCGTGGCAGAGTAGCAGCTTCACAGACAAACAGAACTGTCACCATGTAGCAGCAGCACATCTGCTGGAGAAAGCAGAAACTGTGCACTTTTAATTAAAAGGTATACTTCCACTTCACAAATACAATAAAAAAAAGTATTTTAACAGTTTTTTTAAATAAATGAACTAAAACTTTAAGCCAGTTCATAATAGCAATAAGGCACTCTAGGGTGTGTTATATCACGGGATAAGCGCCACTTCTCGGACGGTTGGGCCTTGGCCTGCAACCTCATGCCCCAACCACCGCGTGGCGATTATCCCATGATATACCACATCCTGTTGTGCCTTATTGCTTAATTAGTTAATGACAAGAAAAATTTCCTGGGCTCTGATTGTCAGTGCCTCGCTTCACCAGTACGTTATCCCAGCATAACATCACTATATGAAGGCATGACACCAACAGGACCTCAGGAAATTAAAACAACAAATCACTGCACTCCTTTATTTCCAAGCACAGTGATCAGACAGCGCTTACTGAAAATAACAGCACTACCCTCCAATTCCCCCTTCTTATTGTTGAAAGAAATCCACCAAATGAGTAAAAATCCCTGCCTATACTCCTGCTTTAAAACATAAATCAAATGAAAGCCACCAGTTGCCAGTCAAACTGCAATTTATTTTAAACCCTGCTACTACTAGCTTCACATAGCATTCAGCGTACCTGTGCTCGATTGCCTTGCACTCCCAAAGTCTGCTGAGTGTACTTTTCTAATTTATTTTCTTCCTCACAAAAAATGAACTGTCATGACAGTTTTTTGCAAATTGACTAGCTTCAGTGAATCGCGGACACTGTAACTGCGGTCACCATGATTCCTGAGACCGCTCGGTTTGTGGGAAAAGGCTGGCATGAAAACTTCACTCTGTGTCTCAGGATACATGCATTGTCCATGCCTACCCTGGCCCTGAGCAAAGCAACCAGATTTAACATTTTTACCAGCCACTGACCCAGCCTGCTTCCCCAAATCCGAAGTCTTGTTCCCATCCAATGCGGTTTTGTGTGGTGCAACTCACCCAGTCCAAGGACAGGCAGCAAGACTGGCAAAATTAAACTCTGTAGACATGACAGACTTGGACAGCAATTCTCTAATGAGAAGGAACTATGAGACAGAACACAAAAAAATGAAAGTGTGTAGGTGAGGGGAGACCTGCAACAAGAACAGTGGGGATCATCCTTTGCATAGATAGAGTAACCCACTTAGGTACCAGCAGCACCACCTACTGGCCAAAGGAACTATTTGTTTTCCCTCATACACCTCCACAATGAAAAATAAAGTGAAAATCACTTAACGTTGCCTTTTGTAATCTTTTATTTATTTTTAATACAAAGGGTGCCATTGTATAATAGCAATAATGCACTCCAGGTATGTGTCGTGCTGAGATAATGTCACTTCTGGGGTGTTGACGCACTGCCTGCGACCATGTGCCCAACCACCCCAAGCTTGATATTATCCCAGCACAACACGCTCTTATTGTGCATTATTGCTTATATTAGGATGGTGCTGAGCAATTTTTCAAGAAATGTAATTATGTGGGGCCCTTCAGTGTCTTCACTGATGCCATAAATGCTCAGGTTTGCCTCAAGCACTGACCCTCCAAGTCCTCTGTTTTGTCCTGTAACAGGGAGGCAATGTTGGTGAACTGGAGGAGCAGGCACTCTATTTCATTGGCTCATGCATCAAGCCCGGTGATGGCAGATTCATATTCTAGGGCAATCTTTTCCAGCCACTGCTGTCCTTCTGGAAGTGCTACCAGTATTTTTGTGTTTTCCACCCTATAGGCACACAATTCACAAAGAATAAGGTCCAGTTTCTTAGTTTTTTTTTGGGGGGCTCTGCACAGATGTGGCCCTTTTGGTTGTAGGATCGACAAAATAAAGACCTTGCTGAGTCAACTCTCTTCTTGGTATCCCTCTCTATCAAGCGGGTTGACTCTGGTGTTTGGATGATTTTGCCTCCCATTGTCTTAATCATCTCTGGTAGGTGTTGTGAAATTTGATGAATCATCCAGGATTTGAGGCTTTTTATATAAGCGTGTCTCTATGTTCAAAGTTCAGGTGGCCATGCCACTGTTGACTTACTGGAAGCCCATAATAATATTTTTCTAGTTCTCACCTTGTAATGCAAGGGGTTGGAACTAGCTGCCTGAGCCCCTTAATCAATATTGGGTTAGCAAAATAAGTAGGTGAGGAGCCTGTTTCTCTTAGACATAACCTATACACCATTTGTAAGAGGGTGAAGAAGACTTGGACTTGAACAGAGGACTTGGAGGGTCAGTGCTTGAGGCAAAACCTGAGCATTTATGGCATCAGTGAAGACACTGAAGGGCCCACATAATTACATTTCTTGAAAAATTGCTCAACACCATCCTAAATATAAGCAATGGGTTCACCACAACATATCCAAGACACACTGTCTTAAGGGTAGCTGGTCCATTCCACTGGGGTGTCAAACAGCCGAGGCATACTGATGAGTCCTGGTAGGAGTTGACTACGTGTCTATGTCTTCTGTTAGCACCTTTGCAAACTGTGTGAGTGGCCTTTCGGCACCATGCAATTCTGCTTAAAGTTGGACCAGCATAACATTCTGTGGTGATTTGCATATGCAGCCCATGCTGCTTTGCATTGTGGAGGCGTGTGTGATTTTGTATTTTCTTGAAACTTGGCTTCCCAGCCAAATGCCCTTAGGGTAACCCTTGCCTCAGTGTTTGCGCACAGAGGTTCTTTGTCTTTAAATAGTTTTTTATTTTAATGGGTTCACCACAACATATCCAAGACACACTGTCTTAAGGGTAGCTGGTCCATTCCACTGGGGTGTCAAACAGGCGAGGCATACTGATGAGTCCTGGTAGGGACGAAACACGTGTCTATGTTTTCTGTTAGCACCCTTTGCAAACTGTGTGAGAGGCCTTTCGGCACCATGCAATTCTGCTTAAAGTTGGACCAGCATAACATTCTGTGGTGATTTGCATATGCAGCCCATGATGCTTTGCATTGTGGGGCGTGTGTGTTGTATTTTCTTGAAACTTGGCTTCGGCCAAAGTACCCTTTAGGGTAAGCCTTGCCTCTGTGTTGCACAGAGGTTCTTTATCTTTAAGAAGAAGACTCACCCAAAAGCATTGTTTACATTTCAACTTTTATTACCTTTATTATTAAGCTACCTCAAAAATCACCAACATTTCATGGCCCTAATGTCTCTTTCTCAGTGCCTGCAGTATTCCTAGAAGTATATATAAATGCTGTATGTTGACATTATCTGAAAGGCTTCATATAGTATAAAATGCTTCCAAAACTCATACATACGAACAAACAAAATTGCCAGCAGATAAAGGCCTTATGGTCTATCACGTCTGCTTGATTGTGCATAGCTAACCTTATACTCAGCAGCCCCTCCCTTCCCCCTGCCTCCTCCAGTGACCTTCCCCTTACCCTGCCCCATCCTTTTGAACAGCCCACTGTTCTACAGGATACCACTTCTTCTGGCAATGCATTCCACCCAGACACCACCCTCTGATTAAAAGTGTCTCCTCATTTCCCTCCTGAACCTTCCCCTTCCAGTCTCAGACTGTGCCCTCAAGTGTCCCTCCCCTCCTTAAATTAAAAAGCCCCTCTGTACCCATCTTATTTATTCCCTTCATGTACTTGAAGGTGTCAATCATGTCCCCCAATCTCCTCCTCTCCTCCAGGAGTACATGTTCAATTCCCATAGCTTGCTCTCGTAGGGCAAGTCCCTAGCCCCTGGATAATTTTGTTGCCATGCACTGTACCACCTCCAGTAGCCTAATGTTCTTCTTCAGGTACAGTAACCAGAACTGCAAGCAGTACTTCAGGTGTGGTCTAACTAGTGACCTGCAAAGTGGTAGGATCACCTCCCCCTCCTGGAGGATATGCCTCTGGCAATATAACCTAGCATCCTGTTGGCCTTTGCAGCTGCCTTTCTACACTGTCCTGAGTTGTTCATTGCTCCGTTATGATCACCCTCAGATCCTTCTCCTCCTCTTCTGTCTTGGTTAGTTGAATCCCCCTAGCTGGTAGCTCCTCCTTGTTTTTTTTTGTGCTGAAATTTAGCACCTTTTTTTTCTTGGCATTGAACCCCAGCTGTCAAATGTCTGCGGGCTACCAATTTTACCAGATCATCTTGCAACTCCTGCCACCCTTCTCAGTCATCCACTACTGCTCCCATCTTGGTGTTGTCTATAAACAGACTGATCTTGCTCTTGATGCCTATTGAGATGTCTGCTGTGAAGATCCCAGACAACACCAGCCCCAGTACAGAGCCCTGTGGCTCCCTGCTTGTCACCACCCTGGGAGATGAGAGCTCCCTCTCACCACCACCCTCTGCTGTCTCCTTGAAGCCAGTTCACTACCCATCCCACCATCTTCGCCCCGCCCCTATGCCTTCCAGCTAATTCCTAGCCTCCCATGCAGCACTGAATCAAATGCCTTACTGAAGTCCAAGTACAGGACATCCACTGAATGGCCCCTGTCTAATTGCCTAGTTACCCAGTCATAGTACTTCACCAGGTTGGTCTGATAGGATCTGCCTGAGACAAATCCATGCTGTCTGCTGTCCTGCAGCCATTAGCCTCTAGCAGGAAACCAGCCTCAAGTTCAGGGTTGTTTCCATCAGCTTTCTCATCTACAGGTTATTACCCATGATAGAAATATTAAATAGTACATGTATTATTTTCATACATATTTAATCTTCATTTCTCATGCTGTATTCATTTGCACCAAACTGAACAACGTTAAAGCCAATGAAAGGACCACAGTGACAGTTCAACAAACACCATAGTGCTAACACTGCTATTAATAAATATTCCCTTATTGTGAAACTTATGTACAATGTTAACATTGTTATTAAGTTTGAAACCCCACTATTGCAAGTATGAGCTGAATCCAGGACCTGGATGTAATGTCTCCATCTCTGACACTTACTGGAATAATGCCAAGGATCTGCACATTGTTCATATGAATATCCAAAGTTTTCCCACAACATAACAGAACTTGAGGCCTGGGTCACCCAATACAATCCTGATATTCTTTGCTTGACAGAGACCTGGCTAAAGCCCTCCACACCTGATCATTTATGCCGTCTGCCTAACTACAAAATGATAAGACAAGATAGGTCCACATCTAAACGTGGGGGTGGGGTTGCAATCCTATATAAACCCTACCTTCGTACACGGAATATCTCCTTCACTCTCTTATACTGTGAAACTATTCATGCTACTCTTCAACTTGGATCAAAGCGGCCACATTGAATGTGCCTACAACCCTCCTAGGGTGGTACCCAGGCTAGTTGAACTCCTCGCCCAGGTGAGCTTAGCCATTGGACCTGAATGAAGTCCTCATCCTTGGGGACCTAAATCTAAACTGGTCAGGTAAAACCTGCCAATACCTCCATACTATTGTACAAAACTATGACCTCCATCAACTGATCGCCGACCCACCAGGGTCATGGCCCCACCCTCCCGATCTAGTTCCCTAATTGATTGGGCCTCACAAACTGTCTTGATCACATTGTCTCAGCTGGTACCTTTGCTGACTCAATTAGTGACCACTCCCAGTTTTTGTACCTGGTGGGCTGCTAGACAATCATCTCCCCTCCGAAATTAATCACTTTTTGTAACATGGCTAATTTTAATCCAACACAGTTTCTGCATGTTCTCTCAATCATTGATTGGTCACCTATCTTTACCTCTCTTAATGCACAATCCACCCTAGACTACTTCCTTGATAAATTTGTTGGTTCTCAGGACCTTCACGCCTCGTGTCACGCCTGTATCAGAGGTACACAAACTAAGTGGCTAACCAAGGATCTCCTTGCTTAGCTTCATAACAGGGACAAAAGCTGGCGTCATTTTAAGGCCTCAGGACTACAGGCAGATTACAGTCACTACAGGGCTTTGAGAAACTCCTGTAAAGAAACACCGTCTAGCAAAAGCTCTTTCTGTAAAGATTCGCTAATTAATGCTGGAGGAGACTCACAAAATTTTGGTCTGTCATCAAAACTCTCCTTGGTACTGAGAAACTATCCACCTCAAATGATATGCTGCTGAATGATGTACATTGTAACAACCCTGTGACCATTGCCAACTCTTTCAACCATCATTTCTTGGATCTGTCATGCTACTTAGCCTCCTTCCCTCTAGTCACCTGACATCCTCTCCTGTGGCCAAGATTCTGATGCTCTCCATCCACTCTTCAGGTTCCAGACCGTCACTAAATCTGAAGTCCTTAAGCTGCTGCTGACAATCCCTGACAATACTAGCTCTGGTGCTGACAGTCTTGAACCTAGGCTCTGAAAGCCGCTGCCCCACTCATAGCCTCCCTAACTAAAATCTTGAATCTGTCGCTATGTCATGGTGTAAGTTCCTAATGTTTGGAGACAGCTAGATAACACCAATCCTAAAGAAAGGTGATTCTAAAGAGATGGCCAATTATCGGCCTATTGCCATCCTCTCTGTGCTCAGTAAAATCCTTGAAATACTAGTTGCAAGGCAAACTATAGAGTATCTCCTGAAACACAACCTCCTCTCAGCTCCCAGCATGGATTTCGAAAAGGCCATAGTACTTCTGCCCCTTCTGAAACTTACCAATAACATTTACACAGCCATGGACTCCGGTCTCTTGACAGGCACCACTTTCATTGATCTCACCAAGGCTTTTGACCTGGTTGATCACACCTTTCTCCTTACAAAGCTTACCTCCCTTGGTTTTTCAGCTGAATCAGTGAACTGGTTCCGTAGCTATCTATCCAATCAACAGCAGGCTGTTGCTTTTAACTCAGCCCTGTCAGACCTATCATCCATACATGTTGGTGTCCCACAGGGATCCATACTTAGCCACTACTCTTCTCGATCTTCATAACGACCTCCCACAACGAGCATCTACTTGCTCTACCTTGATCTATGCAGAGCGACCTTGTACTCTACCAAAGTGCCAGCAATGTATCGGACATAAATAACTCTCTATCTCTAGAGTTCCAAAACATACAATCCTGGCTTACTGCCAAACTGTCTTGTTCTTAATGAAATGAAAACTCAGGCAATGCTCTTTGGCTCTCCAGCTAAATTAAAGTAAATGGAAGTCCTTCAAAATATCCTGTTCTGACAATTCCTGGTAGTCAACACCACATCCTTTAGATACCTTGGTATTCTTCTTGATGAATCCTTGGACTTTGATCTCCACATCACTACAACTTGTAAATCAGTCAATGCCAAGATTGGAGAAGCCTACCGTACTAACTATGCCCTTACCCATCAGCTAGGCTTGCCGTGGTACAAAGCCTTCTTCTCCCATCTTTGGCTTATAGCTCTGTCATCTATCTAGGTGCAACTAAGACCTCCTCCATACATGGGACACTACATACAGTGGTGAAAAGTATTTGCCCCTTCCTGATTTTCTCTATTATTGCATATTTGTCACACTGGATGTTTTCAGGTCTTTAGACAAAATATTATATTAGATAAAGGAACCTGGTGGACAAATAACACTTTTTTTACTTATTTCATTTATTTAATGAAAAAGTTAACCAACACCAACTGGCACTGTGTGAAAAGTAATTGCCCCTAGTTAAATCAACCCAATTAAAGGGATATTTAGAGTCAGCTGATTGAACACAGCCAGGCTTGATTACAGCCAGCCCTGCTCAATATAAACCTCACTTATTTTGGCCCTTACCATCAGAGTCACATTGCCAGCACAAAGATTCAACAAGCACATTATGCCATGATCAAAGGAAGTTCCTGAAAAGATCAGAAAAACATTTTGTTGCCCTCTATCAGTCTGGAAAGGGTTACAAAGCTATTTCTAAGGCTCTGGGACTCCATCGAACCACAGTGAGAGCCATAATCTCAAGTGGAGAACACTTGAACAGTAGTGAACCTTCCCAGGAGGGCGGCCTGCCAAAATTACTCCAAGGGCGCAGTGTAAAATCATCCAAGAAGTCTCAAAGGATCCTAAAACAACATCAAAGAACTGCAGGCTTCTCTTGCCTCAGCTAAGGTCAGTGTTCATGACTCCACAATCAGAAAGAGACTGGGCAAAATGGGCTTCATGTGAGAGTAGCAAGGAAACCACTGCTAACCAAGAAGAACATAAATGCTCGTCTCTCATTTGCCAAAGCACCTGGATGATCCACAAGCCTTTTGGGAAAATGTTCTATGGACAGATGAGTCCAAAGTGGAACTTTTGGACAACATGGATCCCATAATGTCTCGCATAAAGCAAACACAGCATTCCACAGTAAGAACACCATACCAACAGTTAAACATGGTGGTGGTAGTGTGATGGTGTGGGGATGCTTGCTGCCTAAGGACCTGGATGACTTGCCATAATTAAAGGAACCATGAATTCTGCTCTGTACCAGAAAATTCTTAAGGAGAATGTCCAGTCATCCTTCCGTCAGCTGAAGCTGAAGCGTAGTTGGGTCATGCAGCAAGACAATGATCCAAAACACAAAAGCAAGTCCACATCAGAATGGTGAAAAGAAGTAAAATTAAAGTTTTGGAGTGGCTAGTCAAAGTCAGACTTAAACCAATAGAGATGCTGTGGCAGGACCTGAAACGAGCAGTTCATGCTCGAAAACCTACCAAATGTTACTGAATTAAAGCAGTTCTGCGAGGAAAAGTGGTTAAAATTCCTCCACAGCGATGTGAAAGACTGATATTGAATTATAGGAAGTGTTTGGTTGCAGTCATTGCAGCTAAATGTGCCGTAACCAGTTATTAAGTGTAAGGGGCAATTACTTTTCACACAGTGCCAGTTGGTGTTGGTTAACTTTTTCATTAAATAAGTGAAATAAAAAAAAACAAGTGTTATTTGTTCACTCAGGTTCCTTTATCTAATATTACATTTTGTCTAAAGACTGAAAACATCCAGTGTGACAAATATGCAATAATAGAAAATCAGGAAGGGCAAATACTTTTCACACCACTATTAATAACATTTGCCGTTATACTTCTGCCTCTCCTCGGCTCAAACATCACTGTCTGCTCTGCGGACCTAGATTAGCCTAGTCCTGTGGCCCATCGCCTCCTATATTATAGGCGCCTTAATTGATGGAACTATAAGAGCAGGCCTCCCTCAATCTCTTGCTTTGCTACTACATCCTCAAACCCATTCCTATGGTCTCCGTTCAGTTGACCAGACACCTCTGTACATCCCTAGATGTAGGACCACAATGGGTACGAGCTTTCTCCCATGCTGCCCTAAATATTGGAATACTATCCCTCAAGCTATTCATCTTGCCCCTACACATACTGGCTTTAGAGCTCCACCGTCAACACCTACTCACAGTAAGTCCCTGTACCTGTTTCCAGCCACCATAAACCCATCCCCATGCTGCTTGCCCTTTTTCTACTTCCACCTACCTGTTTTACCCCAAACTACCCTCTTCTCCTACCCCTCCCCTCGTCCCCCAGATACTGTTGTATCTCGGACTTGCTAATTGGCATTTACTGCTCACTGTTTCATGATAATGACTTATATGAATCTCTTTAACCTGTGTTGCACTTATCTCATTCTTCTTAATGATCTTGTTATCCATGTTTTGACTACCACTTTGCTTGACCATGTATTTTTATAGTCTTACTAGTGTTTGAGATGTTCTTTACTCTCCTGGCTAACTCTTTATTGTATGGTTTATGTGTGCTGTGTCACACTGATGTTGTTGTTTTGTATTTCACTTGTATCCTCCCAGGTCATACCTGAAAATAGGCATTCCTATGTCTAGTGTACCCACCGTCAACAAAAGCAAATAAATAAATAAATAAATGTACTGTATGTTTACTAGTAGCTCTTATTTATTTTATTCATATAAAGCAGTACAGTGTAATGGTTAAGAGCACTGAGTTGTAAAACTGAAAGACTGGGTTTGAATCCACAGTGACTGCTTGCATGCTGGGTGAGCTCGAGCAAGTCATTTAACTTCCTGTGCTCCCAGGATGCAGCTGGAAACAATCTTTGGCTTAGTGTGTCTTTCCTGACCAAAATATTGTAAAATAAAATTAAAAAAAATTGTCCCATAAAAGTTTCCATCCTCTGTAGTTACAAAACAAAAAACAATTCTGTGGGATCATTTGACTTCACTAGTTCATGATAATAAGGGAAAAAAGCAGCAATAATGCAAACTAAACAGTGAGGTGCAAATAGTAACAACGTGGACCGTCTACTTGTTACTATTTGCTCCTCACTGTTTAACTGGATGTTACCAAGGCATTGATATGCACTAACACCTTGTATTGTATTCTGTAGATCATCATTTGTCTTCACAGAGAAGCAATTGTACCCAGTATCCATCATTATGTTGTCTTCTTGACGGCATAAGAGCTATGAATGACGCAAGTTGCCTTCAATTCAGTTACCAGTTGCAGCAGTGATTTGTCCCTGACTCCTAATCCACCTGCTTTTAAAATGCCCTTCTCATCAATCAGGTCACATCTGAAACAAGCTCCAGCTTACTGTGCCCTTCCTTAAATATAAATACAGTTACTCATAACGAGGTCCTTAACACTATTCACAGTCCCAATTTGGTGGTATAACGTGATCAAAATTACAATCACTTTTTAGTCTGTGTGCAGAAACTGGGTCTTGAAGTGTAACAGATACTGCAACAGCACAAGGAAAGAGGTGGGACTAGCATGCAAATTTTGTGCAGAACCATCCTGTGCCCACACTCCCAGGTCACATACTGGACTGCAATGGTCCCCAAGGACTGTTACAAGCAGTTCTTCTGGGTGGTGTGGGTGTGTGACAAGGCCAGAGTGGACTGTTGAGTGGCCAGTAATGATGAGTGACTGTAAAACAAAATAATGCCTGTGAGAGGAATGGTGTTAAGGAAGTGGTTCCAGTGGACATCACAGATGAATTAAATTACATGGTCATGGTGAATTGGGGGAGGGTTTGGGGTTGAGCGCTGTATTTTATGGATGACTGGCATGGGCACTGATCAGGGTTGGTGATGACTTAGATGTTAACACCTGTTAATATGAACTCTGGGCATGGCAGATCTCCATATAGCTGGTGCTCTGTCATGCTCAGACATCTGGGGAGGTGCACACCAATGTTAGCACATGAAAAGCCACTTTGTGCCCATTAAAATCTGGGTGCCATGTATTGTGACTTAGCTGCCAGAGGAGATTCTTTCCTTGGTGGGTAGGTCAGGGCTCTGTGAATGACAGTTTTCATCGGTGGCACAACAGAGTGCCTCTTTGCACCCCAAGTTGCGCGCCACTGTCTGTGACCATGTATTAGGCACCAAGTATCCACATCATTCAGAAATGTAGTCTGAACACTAGAGCAAGTTCTGATGTATGGAAGTATTTACTTAACTGAAATTTCATCAAACCATTAGCAGGATAATCACATAAGATGCAGTATCTCATTAGTGTGGGGATCCTTGGTATACCAGGTTAAAGAACTGTTTAGTTTCTAGTGCAGTTCAGTAGGATACACAAATAGAAGTTGTTAATACAGTGTCAACCCCATTGTCACTGGCAATTGGTGGTGCTATAGTAACTGACCGGTGTGATCATTTAAAGGAGAAGTCTTGTGTTTGCAGTGCTGTGTATTACCTACCTCACTCCTCCCATGTCATATTCATTCATTCTCTTGGTATTCCCAGTCAGCAGTTGTGGTTTAGGAGCATTTGAAATGTAAAGAAATACACTTTTTAAACTAAACGATCTAACTCCGATTTTTTCAGCTGTTGAAAGGAGGATATGTGTCATCTGTGTAAAAGCATTCAGTCTACTCCTTCCCACAACATGTTAACATTTGTCTTAGAGTGAGAGATGAGGAGAGATGACATCAGATCCTACTTGGAAGTTGGGCTGAGCGGAACGCCAACTCACAGCTCCAGAGGATAATGGTGGCTAAATGAAACAGAGCTGGGTACTCTAGAAATTAATCATAACTAGTTGGAAGTAAAAAAAAAAGGAAGAGAGAAGAAGAAAAGAAAATGGTGAAGAAATTATATTGAAGTTGTACATTTTATCAAATTTCAAATGATACAGCGATGCAATAATACAATTGTACAGAAGGGTTAAGTTTGACATAGTCCATTAAACATCTTTAGCTTTATACAGATAAGTGAACAGACAGACTTACAGTTTGGAGATGATTTTGTGTTTTGAAAGAAGAAAAATACCTACAAACAGTTTATCAACGTAAAGGGTGAATTTTTACAGCATATACCTTGGCCCTCTTAATGTGAGGTCACCCAGATTTAGTGAAAGGAAGAAGGCATGCAGGAGTATACCATACTTCAAGGTGAAAGACTTGCCCCTTCAGCTCTGGGGCACAGGTCCCTGTGCCAACCATTGTTCTGAAGTCTCAGCTTGCTCGTTATCCACTTCCACCCCTGACTATCTTTGGGTGAGTCACAGGCTAGATGTGCCAGGTCTTGCATGCCTGCATTTACTCTAAGTCCCAATTCGACAGGGTCCTTGAATGGCATATTAGTTGAGCCAGTTGGGGAGGTGTTGTGGCAAAATTTGCATTCTAGGAAGGGATGCCAGGTTATCTCATACTTATCCATCTTCCCATTGGCAAAGTTGGACAGTATTTCATATGTGGCCATCTGTGCCAGATTTTCCAACAGTTCCCCTATGGTGGGACACTCATCTGAATACCATCTCATAAGCAGTAGCCTTTTTGCCTCTGCTCCCATGACAGTTGTCCAGAGTGCTCCTGGGTCAAGCCTGGGTATTAACTCTGGAGCACAACCTAAAAGGAGGAAAGGGAATTGATTTGAGAGGGAGGAAATACTGTTTGGGCCATGTCCTGACCAATTTCAGAATGGATGTATGGTGGGACAGCTCTATAAAACATGGTGGAGGTGGGCATCAGGAGGCCACATCTCCAACATTCATTAGTTGGAATGAGACCTTGTTTATGTAATTTGGCCCATGTATAGTACCATCACAACAAGGTTTTATTCATTATCAGGCATGACTTAGCATCCCTGTAGGCCTGATGTATCCTGGTCCAGCAACAGGACCACTGTGTATCTGAAATCTGTGCTCCCAGCTCCTGTTCTCATTGTACTTTGGCTGACATGGAGGGGCCTGCCTGGATCCCTCTCATTGCCTGGTATAGAATGCTGGCCTTGCCGTTATCAAACTGGTTCCTGGTAGTAGGGATTGGGATGGTTTGCCACACAGCTGCAGGTTCTTTGTGTGATGTTGGTTGTTTTATGGCATCTCTCAACTAGAGATACCTCAGAAGTGGTTGGCCAGCAGGAGGAATTTTTCTTTGATTGCCTGAAAAGTGTCCATCGTGTCGGTACATGGGATCAGGAGGTCCTCCACCTTACCAATCCTTTGGCCTCCCAGAGTTTCCAGTGAATAGAACTTCCCCCACCTTCACTGCTTGGTTATTCCATAGCAGCATGTGGGACCATGGAGTAGGAGAGAGCTGCGCAATTTTATGCAGTCTTCACCAATATGCCAGAGATATCAGGACTGGAGGAGTTTCAGTCCCAAGTAATTTCTTGGGGGCATAAATTGCTGTAGCGAGGAGGATCCCATCAAATTGGCTTTTAGGCCTACCCAGATTGGGAGTTAGTACTCCTGCATGTAAACCATTTAGTCATTTGTATCATGACAAATGTGATGTGGTAGTCCTGAAACCAAGGAAACCCCATACCCCTCTGCTTCAGTGCTGCCTCAGTTTTTGTCTGCTGAATCGAGGGGCCACCCTTCCACAAGCTGCCTATCACTTGGTCTATTTTGTGGAACTATTTCTGAGGAATGGCCATGGGTGAGTGGGCAAGCAGGTAGAGGTTTTGGGGCTAACATTAATTTAATGGAATCGATGTTCCCAGCTAGGGAAAGTTGTAGTGGCCTCCAACATTCCAGGTCATTCCTCATGGTATCTATTATGGCCTTGAAATTGACATTGGTCTATTTTACCGGGCCTGGGTGAATTATCCTCTCCTGATATTTAATTCCTTCTGGAGTCCATCTTAGGCCTAGATCAGAGGCTGCTTGGGAGGTGGAAGCTCGATTCAGGAAGAACCTCCATCTTGGTCTGGTTGCCTCTTAGGCTGGATACCACATAGAATCTGTCTAGGATGACTAAGGTCTCCTGTAATGTTTGGGGATAGTACTTCACCAGAAGAAATTATACTGTAATCTATAACTGGAAGTCTGGAATGACAAAGGCAGTACACCATGTTAAAGAGATTTCCAAACAGCGTTGTCAAGAAAAACATCATGAAGACAATGACCAGCCACTTCAGCGAGTTCAAGGCTCTCTCACCTAGCATAGAGAATCTCAGGTTGGTAAACCCAAATCCTCTCTCCACTCCCAGACTCACTGGTAGGTAAAACCATTTTCTCACCAGAGAATATAATGTTTTATTCTGAGGAAAACACAAAAAGAAATCAGTCTGTAGCTCTGATAAAGAGAGGAGCAAATAAAAGAGATGCCACCTAACAAAGTGCTTCAGAAAACAATAGAGAGTGGTGAAAACAAAATAAGAGTTAATAAAAAGACAAATTCAAAGCATATTGAAGAAGCCCCCAGAGCAAGCTGATTTAGACCCCATGGAAGCTAGTCTTACTAGCTCAGAGCAGGAAAACATAAAGAAATAGAGAATGTAGTGAACAGTACAACTTTGGAGCCCTTCATGGAGGATGCTAATTCACAAGAGAAACACACAGGGCTACAAGCAACCTCTAATCGGACATTATGCAGATGGTAAATAACTTTCGAGCAGAAATACTAGAAGTACTCAGTGAAATAAAGCATTGAGTAAAGGGGCATCATATTCATTAAGTGAATTGAACAACAAAATGGAAAATCTATCCTTGAATGCAAGCACTGGAAGACAAGTGTCAAAATAGAAGATTCAAATGCAACAATGCTGAAGACTCAAACTCAGCATGAAATGTAGCTTCTGAGCCCCAAATTCAAAAAGTAGCTCATATGGAAGATCGATCTCTAGGGAACCTAAACTTTGCAATGTGCATTGGGGATGGAAGGAATGTGAGATCCAATACTATTTTTTAAAGATTAATCACTACCACAATGGGCAAAAATACCAGAATAAAAAATTGGTTTAGATCAGGCGCATGGGGGGAGCAAGATTCTCTAATAATTTCATGCACCGTCTACATAAAACCACACAAATATCAGGAAAAGGAGGCAATTCTTCAAAAAGCAAGGACAAAACAAGGCCTTAAATATGAAAATATACATTTTTTTTTACTTTTATTGATTTTCAAAGTTTTTACAAACTTAGGATCACATCGATCTACAGCATGTGGTTACATAGTGCAGAGTTTAGGCAAACATATGGATAATAAGCAACGAAACTATATGATTGCTGTGTAATTGTTGTATTTAGGTGGTAATCCAGTACCTCTGTGTTCATTAACTATGACAACTGAGATGTGTCCAAGGACACCTACAGGAGTTCTCAGTGGGTATACCTGCTCCACATCCAAGTACGTATCTGGTTAGGCATGGCATTGATGAAGTATACCTAGTGGCAGGGCACCATCTGTAGCCTATCGGGTCTTGGAATAGGATAAAATGCACGGGTACTACATACTCTCCTAGCTGCATGGACCTGGGCTAGAGCACTCCTTGTCAAATCCTGGTTGATAGCTTCAGGGTGTCCTGTAGGATCCAGCAGCGAATTCATGTCCATTCTGCACCAGCAACTTCAGGGCCCTGTAAAACAAATAAACATAACCATAAAGAATATCAGGTTCTACAAAGCAGTTGGACTTTCCAAACATAAACCTGCGCCATAACCTTATGGTACCTGGGGCAGTGTTAAATGTATATATTTTATTATTTTATTTTAGTCTTTGGTAACAGGCAAGGCCCACTAGGCACAAGTGCCTGTTTTCAGGGCGACCTGGGAGCATTGGGGTGGTTGAGTCACTTGCTCAGAGAGTATAAATAAAAGGAAATTATTTAACCCACGAAGAAAAAGTTGTATTAACAAGGAATAAAATTTATGATGATGTATCCAGCTAAAGTAAAATTAGTTGTGAATGGAAATGAATGACATTTGATGACCTGGAGGAAGTGGAAGAGGCTTTTGAATCTTCATACAAAGTTCAAGGCAACAAAACACCACAGACACCAAAACATTTGACAATACAACCTTACTAGCTTGACAAACAGAAAAACAATAACACAAGAAAATGAAACCTAAATTTCCCTTGGTGTAAAGGAGAAACATAAAATAAAGTGAAAGAAGAAGAAGAATGAAGAAGGAAGGAGGAAGGAAAGAAAAAAGGAAACAAGAAGAAAAGTAGAAGGAGAAGAAGGAACAAGTAGGAAGGAGAGAAAGAGAGGGAGGGAAAAGGAAAGAGAAATTAATATTTCTTATTATCTATGGATTTAAATTTGCACTGCCTCATTTCTTATTTGCTGCCTTTTCCTCTTTATTGCTTTTTTATGGTTTGTGCTGTGGATTTATTTGAGTAATGAGAGGATGGATATAAGAAAAGGTGGAACACAAGGATTGTGGAGGCGTGGGGGTGGGGAAAGAGCAAACCAAACTAATATCTCTTCTAAATAAGAGTATTTAGTAAAATACTGAATAGGAATCAATTTTGGGATACCTAGCATATATGATATATGATAGCCAGTTGTGAGAATAGCATAAGAGATGACAAATGTTGTCATCTCAGTTACTATAGGAAAGGGCAGGAGAAATTCTATTTCTCTTGCAGTGGGAATTGAGGAGGCATGGTGAGAAAGGGTATTTCAATTTTCTTGAATAAAAGTTAAACTTCTAGATTTAAAGGGTCCAAGGATAACAGAATATAAGGAATATAAGAATTAGATAGAATGAGAGAACTTTTTCAAATCATATCAACATTGGAATGGATAGCAAGATTAGATTGGCTAAATGAAATGTGAAAGGCCTCAGGAATAGAGATAAAATAAATAAGGTAATAAACTACTTAGACAAAAAACAAATAAGCTGTATAATGTTACATGAGACACAATTTCAAGAAAAAGACTTTCCATGGTTTCAAAGGCAGTGGGGACCAGAAGTGTTTTAATCTTTACCAGACTGCTAGAGGTAGCATTTTTTGAAAAATAAAATTTAAACCAATTATTAGTAAAGTTACAACAGATATCATTGGCAGATTATACAATTGCAGAAATTATGATATGTAATCACAATTACACATTTTCCACAATTTATGGCCCAAATGACAATAACCCAAAGTTTTTTTCAGAATATTTTTTCAGTTAACGGCTCATAAAAGCACAATACAAAATAGGGGTGAATTCTATTTAACTCTGAATAAAAAGCTAAGTTACAAATGTAAATAGACAACATAAAATTTCAATTAAGGATATTAATAATTTCAAAGCGGAACTAAAACTCACAGATTCACGGATAAATTTGAATCCCCAAATTAGAAAATACTCATATTTTTGCACCAGTCCATCAATCTTATTCGTATATTATTATTTTTTTTTAGTATCTAAAACCTTATTATATCAAATTCAAAAGGTGGACTACCCTGGTATAGTAATTTCAGACCATTCCCCTGTGTATTGGATTGTGAAATTATAAGTAATGAGAAATATCATTATACTGAAGAATGGATACTACTTTTAAAAGATAACACTTTTAATATGCAACTTAAACAAGACTTTTTTTCAACAAAATACAGAAGACGAAACATCAATATCAGTAATATGGACACTTTTAAGGCTTGGTTGAGAGGAAACTACAGATGACTAGTAATAGTGAAAAAAAAAACAATGGTCACAATTACAAAGCAATATTCAGCATTTGGAACAAATCCATAGTTCACATTCAATAAAAAATCAGATAACCAACTCATAAAAAAGAAGCATATAATAAACTTTGCACCAATAAAGTTGAAAAACAGATTATGCAAACTAGAGCCAATTATTACATAATGTCAGATAAACCTCTTAAACTGATGGTTTGAAACTAAAGAAACACCAGGAGCAAAATAATATTCACCATCAAAGATGAAGTCAGAAATATTTACAATCAGCCCTCAGATATGAATTAAGTGCTTACAAATTATTACAAAACATTATATACATCACAAAACAATAAGGAAACAGAGTGTGCAAAAAATTCTAGATACAATACACACTAATGTAATACCATTAAACTGGAAGCAAATGTTAGACAATCCCATAACTAAAAGTGAAACAGAAAACACAATAGACACACTTTCAATAGGGAAAGCTCCTGGGCTAGATGGAATTGAAACATAATTTTATTAAAGGGAAGTCTCTCATAGTTTCAAACCAATATTTTCCCAACTCCTTATGTGTAACTGTTGTGTGCCTCCTCCAATTGACAGCAGTCCTAGTGTTGTCCAGATCCAGATTATAAATAAAATATACAGCCCCAAAAGTTATCAATGTGTTTGTTCTCCATTTTACCATCAATGTTGCTGAAGGCTGATGTCATCAGAACAACAGATAATGGTGCTGCACTAAATGCAGTTCCACCAGTAAACCAAACCCACAATGTTTGGTTCCCCACTTGAGTAATGGAGGAACCCTTTAAGTGTTGTGCACATCCTGAAGTGCAGGTCTAATAGGACTAGGACCATGTGAGTGTGATGCAGCATTGATTTGAGGTATATACAGTATTCACACAAGGAAGTGCCTGTATGTGATGTGTTGTGTTACTGTTTTGTTAGCAAAAACAGTTTACCCAATAAATGACTCTGGGTACAACAAGATTTTTAAGTGGTATTATACAGCTGTTGTATTATATTGTGTGTGTGTGTTAGCATTCTCTGTTTTGATTCACACCAGCAGTGAGAAACAATCTTGCAAATATGCCCTTTCCCTTTGTAACTAGGCAGTCAGTGATTGGATGGCTGCTGTAAGGCAATAAAGAATTCAGCTATAACAAGGAATAGGTTACCAGGAAAGCATCAGCTGCAGCGTATGGAAGAAGGATAATCTAGTGGTTAAAGCACAGGCAAAGCACTGGGGGACTCTGGTTCAAATCCTATTATAGTCCCTTACTCTCTAACCCTTAAGAGTTCCCTTAACCTCCTTGGAAACTGTGATGGCCTCAGGTCCATGACTTTAAAAGTGCCCCAATTCCCATTATAAATCATTAGCAGTGATGTAGAGGCTACAGCACTTCACTTTCAAGGTACTTAGGATAAGCTGTGGCACCCCTGCTTGTAATGCCAGCATTTGAAGTAGCATGTCCCTCACAAATCAGATGCAACACCTCAGATGTTGTAGGTAAAGAAACTAATCAGTCTCAGTGTTTGTAGTGCTCTGTATTTGCTTAGCTCACTCTTCCCATGTCATATGCTTTCTGTATCTTGGTATTTCCAGTCAGAAACTCAGATTTAAGAAGCATTTGAAATGTAAAACAATACACTTTATAAAGTAAATAATCTAGCTCTCCATTTTCAGGCTGCTGAAAGGGATGTGTATAATTCAGTCTTGTGTGATCCTTTGGTAAACTACCTAGGCCCACCTTGTAATGAGTCTTCTCAAGGGTGTTCACCTGGTTCAATACAGAGTGACTGTTTGACTGATTCAGTCTACTGCTCTCCACAACATGTTACAACTGTCTCACAGAGAGAAATGAGCAGTACAAAGAAACAGCTTTTGTTTCCTGTGAATGAAATACTATTAGATGTATTATTTGCTTACACATACAGTATTAGGCTACAAGTACTACTCCTGTGTGAGTTGCATGAAAGAACTGCCTTAAGCCATTGCAAACTTAAACTAAAATCAGGCTAGACAGCATTGATACCCTTATGTTTTGTTCTGCACTGTTGCTGCAGTGAAATCAAGGAATGGAGGGCTGTATTACAAGTGACTCATTTGCATGTGAATGGAGGCTTGCTTGACATTTTACTACTTTGTGTCACAGCCTCAAACTCTAGATATGTGTTGCAACAGAAGAAATGGATGATCTCTTATTGACATATGTACAATACTTGATGTAATAAATACATCAGACATGTCCAAATCATAAATATACAGGAGTCTTCTCCTTTAAAATTATAAAACTCTATTAACACCAATCTTAACAAATTGTATAATACTTCAATATATTTAATGGCATACCTCAAACATTTAAAAAGCCAACATTCATTTGTTCCATGAACAGGGCAAAGATCCTACTAATTGTTCTTTATATAAACCAATCTCACTGCTTAATACAGACTACAAAATATTTGCTAAAACCTTGACAGTGAGATTGGAAATAGTACTCCCTTTTGGTGGCACAGGACTGAGAATGCTTCATTAAAGGTAAACACATTAATGAAAATACCAGTTGAACAATAAATCTAATTTTAAGTAACAATATAATAGTTGCAGTCCTATTAGCAATAGGCAGAAAAAACATTTGATAGGATTGAGTGGAACTTCATTTTCAAACTCTTCAGAGGACAGAATTTGGCACTCAATTTATCAAATGGATTAGAATGATATATAGTAATCCAAGGGCTAAAATTAAAACCAATAACAATCTATCTAGTTGCTTTGATATGTGGAGAGACAAGGCAGTGATGCTGTTTATCATCACTGATCTTTGCTCTGGCTATGGAACCCAGCAATAGCCATAAGGGACAATAAGAACATAAAAGGCATCACTATTAATAACATCAGTCATAAAATGTATTTATACATAGATGATGCACTTTATATTTGACAGATCCTCTAACTCTATAACATAATTCATCAAACTATCAGATTTATATGGAAAATTGTCTGGATATAAAATTAATTGGCAGAAAACATCAGTACTCAAATTACGTTCAGAGTACAATTTACAACTTCTGGAAGGTTGCCTATGCCAACAAGTAATAGATATACATTACTTAGAAGTAAATTTATGTGATCAAGTAGAAAACCTGTTTTAAATCAACTTTACTATGGTTTTGGAAAATGTATATTCTGAACTGATTAGATGGCAACAGTTACCATTTACATTAATAGGAAGAATTAACATAATAAAATTAAAGTTTTGCCAAAGCTATTATACTTATTTCAAACACTACTCATTCAAATACCAATTCCATATTTTAATAAGTTAAAGAAATAATATTTAATTAAAGTTTTTTGCATATGTTTATTAAGAGAAATGTTCATATAGACAGTACACAAATGCAAACAGTACAACAACAGACATCAAAATAATAATGGTAACAATAAAACAACAACAAACATAAGCCATATTTCTAGGTTTAGACCAACTCCATCTTAACTTCCCCATTAAATTATTCTGCCAGTAGGCAGGGTTTCCCCAACTGCACACGAACTACTGAAAGTCCATTATAAATCAACTATTTAAAATCAGATTAGTTTCTGTATGAGGTTATGTTAGTTAACAAAAAGGCTAAACTCCCTCCAAATATCCTTCATTACAAACCTTCTCTAACAGCTGGGTTTCTCCTGGTGACAAAGAGGCAAACAGGGGTTGCCATGTGCTGAGAAATTGCTCCTTCTCATTTTTAATTGTAAATGATAAACGCCCAAAGATAGAACCTGTATAGTAAGGATTCGCCACTGCTGGATCATTGTGCTATTGCTGACACGCATGTATTTAAAATAAAATGCCTAGCAAGCACCAATAAGACCTGAACCCACCTCGGAAGGAACCCACTCCCCATAGCCCATTTCCTCTACCCCAAATAAAGATCGATTGGGGCAACCATGACCAGTTTACCCCAAATGTTCCCCACCTCCTGTGCAATCTCTCTCCAAAATATCTGCAAGATAGGACATGCCCAAAAATAATTAAAAAAGTGCCAACTCAGACATGCAATGCCCACACAATGGGGAGACCAAGGGTTAAATTTGTGGACCATTGCCGGAGAGCAACACAGTCTATGAATGAACTTGTAAAAGGACTCCTGATATTTGTTATAAATTAAAATTCCCCTGTGTAGCTGTAACAATGTACTCAAATTTTCTTTCAAAATGTCCTTATCCTAATCTGCCTCCCATTTTCTCCTTGTTTTCTGTGTGCAATCTGGGAAAACTGTCTACAAAGAGCAAGCCGCACATCCAGTCAACCCTCTTGAACCCACCCTGGTACCAAGAACCAAGTGCTCTATGTGTTTCAAGGGAAAGTCAGTATGCTTTCTCCTTCCCAGAGTATTAACATAAGCTCTGGCTTGCAGACAATGAAAAATGCGTCCAGGAAGATCAAACCCCACTCTGAGATCCTCAAAGAAACCCAGGTGGTTCCCACATAAATATCCCAGATACACTGAATCCCCTAGCCTCCCATAGTAGGAACCCTCTATCCTCTGTACCAGCTAAGAATACAAATTGCCACCACAGGGAGTAACAAAGTTTCCTCTTGACTCACTCCTATTTTTTTAAATCTTCTCCCACCCTGATAGGGCCACGTCTACCAAAGGGTTTCCCTTGCCCAGTCTGTTATAGATCTTCCGACCCCTTTCACCAAATATGCTGAGAGTCTTCCTGGGCAAGACATTTCCTCCAGATCCATCCATCCCACCACCTTGGGTTTAACAACCCAGTCACTTAGGTACCTGTATTGCATAGCCAAATAATAATTTTGAAGATCTGGGATGTTCAAACCACCCCTTGATCCATCTGCTTGTAGTCGCCAAGGCTTGTCCTTGGGCATCCTCCCCACCATAGAAAACCAGAGAGGCTTTCTCTGTCTTCTTGAGATCTGTTCTGGTTAAACTTATATGCAGCATCTGCATAAAGTACAGCACCCATGGTAAAACATTCATCTTTATCAAACTGACCTGACCAAGCCAGGACACAGGGTGTTCCTCTAGCATCGCAGTTCCTCCTCTATAGTTCCAAATCTCCGCCTATTTGGATACCTAAATACTTAAAAGAAGTTGTGACCCGTCTCAGGCCCCAGGTCCCATTCCTGATTCCCTCACCACTTCCCCCACAGCATAACCTCAGACTTTCTAAAATTTATTTTGTAGCCTGAGAAGGTTGAAAAGGTCTCTATCAAATCCAGCAATGGTGGGATGGAACTGGATGGGTCCAACACATAAAGAAGCATGTCATCTACATACAGTGTGACCTTGTGAGACCTACCAGATTTTCCCATTATCCCTTTATGCCTGAATGTTCCCTAATCCCCACCGCCAATGTCTCAATAGCCAAGGCAAACAGTAAAGGGAGAGGGGCACCCTGCCTCATACCTCTAAACAAGGGAAATTGTTCTGTGAGTGAACCATTTACCAAAACCCTAGCAACTGTCCCTCTATATATCTTTCAGACCAGTTTCATGAAGCTGTCCCCAGCCAAAAGTGTGACAACACCTCCATGAGATATTCCCATTCTATGCGGTCGAAAGCCTTTTCCACGTCCATGGAAAGCACCACCATGCAGTCCACCACGAAAGGCCATCCATGCAACATTCAACAATTTGCACATATTGTGATATGAGAGGCGGCCACATATAAAACTTGTCTGGTCCAGGTGAACAAACTTCAGTAGAAGCCGGTCAAGATGCATAGCCCTTACCTTTGCCAGGATCTTGGCATCACAGTTCAATAACGATACTGGCCTATATGATGAACATTCCTGCGGATCTTTCCCAGGCTTAGGTACCAGGCATATATTTGCCTCAATAAAGGAGGCAGGAAGTACCCCACACCTCTGTGAATACTTTCCAAAGGGCATCAACCACTTGTTCCTGCTTGACCTTATAATGTTCAGAGAAGAACCTGTTCGGTCCACTTGCCTTTCCATTCTGTAGACTCTGTATAGTTTGTTTAATTTTACTTTTGGTAATTTCCTCCCAATTGTTCCCTCTGCTGTTCCGTAATCTGTGGCAGAGAAATTCTAGACAGAAAACCTAGCAATTCCCAAGTTGCCTCTGCATTCTGCCTGATACAGTTGCTGGTAAAACTGCTTAAACTGTTCCTTAATTAATTCGTTATCTTGGTGACCACGCCTTGATTATTTTTAATCCCAGAAATATGTGTGGGTCTTTCTTCCTTTATCAATCAGACCATAAGTTTGTTGCCCAACTCAAAAATTTGTTCCTGGTGAAAAACAGGCCATGCAGGCTTCCCCAGTAGAAAGGCATAAAAGTGCTGCCCTGGCAGCAGTTAACTCTTGACGTTCCCTCGGAGGAACCTTGGTGAGGGAACATTCCAAGAGCTTCATATGCTGCCCTAGTTCTTCTGTCTTACCCTTTTTCCTCTGTTATACTTTGCCACATAGCTAATAACAGCACCCTGATAAGTGCTTTGCCAGCATCCAAAAAATCTGGCGGAATTTACCGATCCCTCATTCACCTCATGGTATAACTTCCATTGCTTTTAATATATTCCAAAATTCTTTATTCCCCAATAGGTATTTAGGAACTTCCATGGTGGTAGACCCTCCTCTTCTCCCCATTTTACAGACCAAAATAACCATCGAATGGCCTGATGTTAAATTGTACTATGATGGACCGTCTGAATTCTATCAGACCATTCACGAGGTATGTAAACGGAGTCCAATCTGGACCATGTTTTGTGGGGTTGGAAAAAAGGAAATTCTTCCACTCCAGGGTTGTCAGACCTCCAGCTGTCAATCATATCTAGGTCCACCATTCTCTCCAACCACGCCCTCAGCCCCTACATTCCTACCCCTAGCGTCTGAATGAGCAAGCACCAGATTCATTATGGTGTTGAAATCCCTCCATGATTAATCCTCCAAATTGCTCCCTAACCAGTATATCTTAGATCTTCTGGTAAAGGTGGAGTCAAAATTTGGAGGTGCATATATCTTTCGCCAGGATGACAGCTTCTCTAAAAAGAGTGCCCTCCATGAAAATGTACCTACCTCCGTGGGGTCCGCAACCACCGGAAATCACAAACGTGAGGCTTTTATTTATTAGAACAGCCACTCCCTTTTGTGTGAATTATAAGAGGAGGCGTAGCAGGCCCTACCACCCCTGACTAGTTTTTGATGTTCCTGGGGGTTAGATGTGTTTCTTGCAATAATGCAACTTGACCCCTTGTCTGCGTAGGGCTAACAATAAATTAGTCCTCTTTATCGGGAAGAGACCCCTAACATTCCAGGAAGCTACAGTTATATCTGTTAACACCATGATGCCTTACCTTTAGTTACCCCTATTTGCCCTTTTCCTTCACCATGACACTATACAATAACTTTGTGTGCTTCCTGAGATCATGTCTTTTGCCATTTGGTCTAGAACTATAACAAGCATCAGAATTCAGTAGTAATACAAACAACAAGACGATAAAGATAAAGTGAACATTTGAAACATTACAAACTTAACATCACTCCCCAACCTATGTACACACCAACCTCCATCACCTTCCTTTCCTCCACCCCTTATACATTGTCAACCCCCTGTGTTTCTAACCTGCCATTCAAAAAGAATAGCCAAACCCTCCTCATAGTAGACGCCTCTCCCGCCTCCCATCCCTACTTTGTTTTGCATCCAGAAATCATCATTCCTTGCATCGCATGTAAACAACATCCTGTCCCGTAGTGGCCACCAGACCCGCCAGGCCACCTCCCTCCAACAGCAGGCTCCAACCCACATCAATATTTAACAATGCAGCAAGTCACTGTAATACTCCCAGACTCAGCAACATCAGTCCCAAACAGAAGAAAATAAATAATTATTGTGCTGTGCAGTACCCTCCCTCAAAGCACAGCCTCCCCAGAGATCACATAACTGTAGACTAGGCCACCACAAGCCCATTAGTTACCCACAATAATTCAAGCCCCATTCCACAAAAGGCCGGGGGTACCAGCGGAGAAGGTAGTGCAAATCCTATGCCACACGCCTGCCCACCTCACTCGCCCTCTCCCGATTTACCTTAATAATAAAGGATAATACCGTACCATGCCTTCCTCCTATATCAGGTGCTCGTGCAAAAATAAATGTTTATAATACACCTGCCTGGTCATTCTCCCCACAAAAGTGCAGGGATTCCTGAGAGTGACAGCACCCTAGACCTATACGAGACTCCATCAGGTCCATAATCAGCAGAAAACAAATATCCGGTGCAGTCTATTCCCATATTGAGAGGCTCTCCATGTGTGTGGAAGGGTCTGAAGATGCGGTACCAGGGCAAAGAGGATCTAGCACAATTCTCAAAATATGAGAACATTATAATTCAGAAAGACGTTGCAGTCCATCATAGAATGTATTCCACGCAGTCTACCGACTGCAGACCCACTGCCATCATGATCCTCAGCCCATCTTCTTCTTTAAATCTGCCACAAAGCTGGTCGCCTCTCTGGCCCCCAAAAGGAATAAGAAGCTCCCTCATGCTTAATTTTAGCACAGCAGGATAGGTAAGGAACCCTTCAACTTTCATCCCCTATAGCTGAGCCAGAACAGGGTTAAAAGCACGTCTTTTCTGTAACAAATTATTCAAGTAGTCCTGGAAAATATAAAGCAGGGCCCCTCATAGACTAACTCCTTCATATTGTGGTAAGCCTTTAAAACTGCCTTCTGATCTTGGAAGTTGTGGAAGCAGACTATAATTTGGTGAGGTGGTTGACCAGATGGCAGCCTGGGGCAACGCCCTATGAGCACACTCCAGTTTGAAGTGGTCATTTTTGAGTTAATCCAAGCAAGGCTGGAAGCTTGGCCAAGCAGAAGTCTAAGATATCCAACCCTCCTTTCCTCTGGTAATCCTCTGAGCCACAAATTAAGCCGGTGGTGATAATTCTCTTGATAATCAAAAGTTCTTTAAAGTCTGCCAGCTCCTTCTTTAGCACTGCAATCCTGCCCGGCAATAGCTCCACTGTGTCCTCCAGGCTTGATATCCATTCCTCAGCCTCCATAATTCTGTTTGCTTGGGCTGCTACTTGATCCATAATAACTTGCAGTCGGGTATCCAGTTTTTGCTCCATTTTATCCAGTCTTTGGTCTATAGCTCCATAACTTGCAGGTGACCTCCGACCCAGCGAGGACATTTCAGCAGCTGAAAGTGAAATGGGGCATTGCGCCTCAGGTTGCTTGGTAGCTATCTGCTTTTTTGGATTCTTGCCGCAGGGCACTGCACTTCCAGGGTTTTGCACCAGAAATTCATCCATGATGAATGTGCTCCTCAATCTTGCAAGTTTTGTTTGATTTTTACTGAGGATGCTTTAGATTTTATATAGATTATTGAATGTAGTGAAGGGAGCTATAGGAGACCATGTCTTCATTCCTCGATGGTCATTAGTGCCCCCAATATTTAATTTTATATGGAGAAATAGGAAACCATGAGTAGCCTATGAAAAATTAATATTACCAAAAGAAGAAGGAGGAGGTTTGGGTTTGCCTGATTTTCAAAATTACTCTTTGTAGCATAAGTAAGAACAATTTGGCAATAGCTGGTGGAAGAGAATCCATCTTTAATTACAATAAACATGGAATCCACCATGTACTCATATCCAACTTTAAGAAATGTATTATTCTCAAGCTTCTATCAACAAAATATAGTAATGAAACAAAGATAACTTAGCAACACAAACTACTATAGATCGTTGGTACAAAATACACAAAGACACCAAATCTAAAATTGGAATAACTCCATATACACCTATTCATAATAATTATACATTTCCACCCTCAATAAATGAACCCAGTTCTAAAGTCTGGTAGACTTTGGGTATTTATGAGTTTGGCCAATTATTTATGAGTGATAAGTTCGAAAAGTTTGATCAGTTAAAAATACAATATACCCCAATCACATCTATTTTGGTATTTACAAATTAAAAACTATATAATAAAACAAATGGGACATTGACATTGAAAACATACCAATTCTAGAAGCATTACTGCAAAAAAGAAAAAAATGATAGCATTGTTATATGGATGTATAAATAATCAAAGAGCAAGAGATTTATCAAAATTAAAAGCAAAATGGGCAAATGATTTAGGAATTGAAATAACAGATGACCTTTGGGTGGAAATATTGATTACACCAATTGTCAGAGTAAAAACCAGTAAGTTGCAACAAATTCAATTTGGACCTGGCCAGGAACATTGTGTGCAAAACATCATGGCACAAAACAAAGCAATGAAAACATCACAGCCTACAATGTCGGCTTGCAAAACATTGCCACTCAGAATCACTCAGGCAGGATGAGATATAGACCCTGGTGGCCTGTGAGTCCCCAGCCCACCCGCTGAATCCTGGTCCCAGCAACAGTAGACCCATTAGTGATCCCCAGTGCCATCCACCCCACCCTCGCCGATCACCAATCCTGCCACCCGCCAGCACCACTATCACAGTAGGCAGTACAGTGCAAAATATCCCTGGTGTCTAGTGGACCCCCACCCCATAGATAGTCCCCATCCCCTCTCACCCCACCCCTACCCTAGCAGGTGACCAACAAATCCCTCACTCTCCACCATGGCTGGCCGCCTGACTGAGCTGCAATGAATGGGTACATACCAACTCTCAGGATACATGCTCATTCATTGCAGTTTAGTCAGGCGGCCAACCATGGAGGAGAGTGGAGGACTGTGCTGGCTGCCCACTAGGGCTGGGGTGGGGTGGGAGTCGGGTGGTAGGGGACTACCTTGGGGGTTCACTAGACACCAGAGATATTTTGCACAGTACTGCCTTCTGTGACAGTGGTGTTGATGGGTGGCAGATCGCCATCAGCAATGGCGGGGTGTGGCACTGGGGGTCACTAATGAATCTACTATTGCTAGGACCATGACTCAGCAGGTGGGCTGGGGACCCACAGGCCACTAGGGATCCTTATCTCATACTGCCTGCCACCGCCCTGTGTGATTCTGAGCGGTGAAGCTTTTATGTTCCACACTGTAGGCTGTGATGCTTTCCCGGCTTTGTTTTGTGCCGCTATGTTTTTGCACACGATGTTCCTGGCCAAGGTCTTTCAGTTCAATACTATTCATAGAACATATTTCACTCCTTCAAAACTACACAGAATGGATAATATGATCACTGCAAGTTGTCCAAGGTGTACACACACAACAGGAACTTTATTCCATCAATTCATGCTGCCCATATCTCACAAACTTTTGGTCCAAAATTTTCACATCATTAGAAAACAACAGCTTCAAAATTTATATTCTCCCCATTATTAACATTATTAGCTATAACAGAACTAACCAGTAATTAGACACACATAAAAAGATTGTTATAATAGCAATAATTTTGGCAAAAATGTATTCTACTAAAATGGAAGGACTCACATCCAATGCCTTTGAAACATGGATACATTTCATGGTGGATATCATGAAACTGGAAAGAATATATTATAGTATATAAAAGAAAAGAAGAGACAGAGTTTGAAAAATATGGGCCCATTCCATGAATTGATTTAACAAGGCATAACAGAATAAAAGTAAAACATGTAAAACATGTGATAAGAGGAGTATAAAGACTAAAGTGCAAAAAATATATATGATGATGATTCCTTCAGATTACATCACTCTAGTTACGGAACTTGGACTCTTAGGTAGGTGGAGGGTTATGATGATAAAATAGGCAATCAGAACTTAATTTATTAATTTCAGTGGATGAAAGAGCCTGACTTTCTATCTGAATCTAAACAAAAAAGACAGAAATGAGCAGCACAGAGAAATAGATCTTTTCTTGTGAATGAAATGATTTTAGATGTATTATTTGCTATGCACAAAAAATGCTACTAGTACTACACACTCTGTGAGTGGTGTGACAGGACTATCTTAAGCCATTGCAAACTTAAAACATGGATAGGAAGCATTGAAAACCTTATGCTTTCTTCTGAGCTGCTGGTCTGGTGACATCAAAGAATGGGAGGGTTGTATTACAAGTGCCACATCTGCATATAAATGGAGCTTGCTTGAAACTTTACAAGCTTGTGTCAGAGCCTCGAATCTAGATATGTGTTACAACAGAAAAAATGATTGATCCTTATTGACACACTTACAGTAATTGATGTAATGTATGAAACATATGTCAGAAATATCCAATTTATAAATAAACAGGAATTTTCTCCTTTAATGTTACAAGCAAACTCGTGATCCAGTCAAGCTAGGCTTAATAGGAGTCAGCCCATTTCCACTTGTTTTCAAAAGGCATTGTTACCATGCAGGAAAGAGGGCGAGGGCATCCATGCAAATGACCTGCAGGGCTATTCAGAAATGCATTGCAGCCCTTATAAACCCAGTTACAGTCTCCTCCATCAACCCAGGGTTACTCCCCTTAAAACTAGATACCCTCAGCCCACAGGAAGGGCATCCTCATGAGTAGGAGAGCAGGAATAGAGATGCAGGAACTTGTTGTGACAAAGGAAGGAGGTCCCACTACACTCCAGGCAGTATTATATTCCAGTGGGAGTATGTAGGGGCTCACTAGAGCACCAGATCATAGATATTGGGCAATGGGGGTAGGGATTGCAGGTTGTGGCTTAGGAGGGGGATGCACTTATGACAGGGTCATCATCATCATCCTTCTTTATTGTTCGACTTTTTAAGAAGTCATTACAATCAGTTAAAATACAGTACATACTATCTGTTAACATAGTACAACTAGAGTCACATAATTTCACATAATTTTCTTCAGTCATGACAGGGTGAATGGCTTGCAGCATGGAATAGCCCCAAGTACTAGGCTCAGTGCCATGCTGTAACCTGGCATGCTACTGGGAAAACCCCATTTACATCCAGTGACATCTGTGTGAGTGATCTGCATTGTGCCTCAGCTGCAGGGGCAGTTGTCTCCACTGCAGCAAGGACCTAACATATGTGTGTGCGTGTGTGTGTGTGTGTGTGTGTGTGTGTGTGTGTGTGTGTGTGAGGCATGGGTATGTGTGCATTCATTGTGGATACAAAACAGACCAAAAACAGAGTAAAGAGGAATTGCAATGGAGAAAATCTTAAAATGCTGCATATTTTCCTCTTTAACTGTATTGCTGATATCACTCTATTCTATAATCTGCACAGCACCTGGGCTCAAAGATCTACAGAGGTCACAGTTCTGTATTTTTAAGGTATCATTTCCACAAATGTCCATTCTATACAATAATGTTAAGATATTTACATCATTTCCCACAGAAAATTATGCAATTTACAGGAAAGCATAGATACTATAGATTTCTATGGAACCTGTAACAGTCTTACATTTTTAGTGACCTAGTTTCTCAGAGCCCTACTCTGTTCAGCCCTTACCTGGTGAGTCCTTAGAGCATTATAATGCTATTTCAGCATCTGTGCAATTTTAACAAGGCACAGTGAGTAAAATAAAGTAATAAACATTTATATTTCAAGGGCTGATGATATGCACTTGTTCCAACTGTGCTCCTTCCCCATTAGTGTGTGTGTGTGTGCTTGCGTGCTGGTGTGTGTGTGGTGGTGTGTGTGTGTGGTGGGGGAGTTCAGTGCAGCTTCAGTGATTGATTGTGCCTTAGACCCAGTCTGCAGGACAGAGGTCAGTTTCATCTAGGTGCTCTGTAACACTGACCACATAAAACCAACACCTGGGAACTGCGGACATGTGAATTCCTTAGCTTTATGGTGCCATGCTGCCACCAAGTGGAAACATCTAAGTAGTGACTGTACTCCAAAGCATTTTGTGCATTCTTGCTAAACTACTGGTTTTCAAAGAATTTTTCCTTATGTAATAAATGAGGCTCTGAGTTTTGGAATACTGCTATAAGCAGGCTGTGTTCATAGGTTTGAGATCTTGAACATTAACGTGTCCTTTATGTAATTAAAGTGTAAATTCAGGGGTAATTAAGTGGTCTGAAGCTTTCTTGGCAAAGGGGTTCCCTGTTGGTTTGGTATGGGAGTAGACACAAACAGGTGCACCTAACATTTTTTAAAAGGGTAGAGTGGAGAGGGTCTTGTTCCAGAGCTGAAGAGTCACCTGGGAAGGACCTGGGAAGGACCACCCACATGACAGGGGAACACTAAGCCCTGCATGTAATCCATATTCTGGTTCTTGGTGTGGCCTGGAATTACACTGTCACTGAGCAGGAAATGCCAGAGAACTAAGTGAGATGCAAGGTAGAGGCTACGGCAGATATGCAAGGCAGGAATGCAAGTTTGCTATCTCTATGCAAGAGGATCCCTGGGACCTTAATCTAGGGCCCAGAGAGACAAGCCATGGAACAACACTCGTTATGAGGCTGGGTCACACTATCACACAAAGGAGCAAGTGAGGCCTTGGGTCCAGAAGGAAGGAGATCCCTGCAGGTCAGCTGGTTTGGTGGGGTCTCCACATGGGAAAAGTGAAGTCCAATGGTACAGAAACTGCCCTCAGAGTAAGTTTGTTCCAGGATAGAAGGGCAATAGCACATTCCCTAGTCTGCAGAACTTCCAGTTTCTACAACAGGACTGTAAGCCCCAGGTGGCGCTATCCCAGAGCTACTACCCCTGCCTGCTGGACTACCAACAGGTTGAGGGCCTACGTTCTATGGTGGGTGCCTTCACCCAGAGGTCAGGGTTTGTAATGGTTGGTCTAGTTTGGTCAGCCCTCTGGGACACTGAGACCCCTTCTAATCCCTAATAGCCCACACAATGCACAGGAGTTACAGTACCAATGTCCAACATGTACACACTGTTCAATCATAAGGTACCACTTACCCTCAAGACTGATTTGGAGGTTTGTCTCTGAAGAACCCCTGAAAAATAAGGTTAAACAGCATACACAAACCAATACAGTGCTTGGCATGAAGGTACGGACACTGCAGACACTTTAAAGTTTAACAACATCAAATCTGGTTTATTCATGGGGACTGTAACACGGGAGAGGAAATCAAGTTAATCAGCAAAAGTAAATCACAGTACTGTGCAAACATACAGGGTCTGAAAGTCACACTATGGGTACCCAGGCTGGGGGCTAGCCAGGTCCGTTGCCTGGGGTTGGCCGGCAGGTGCAGATGGATAGGGCCCTGAGAAAATATATGCACAACACCCAATTGTAATCCGGATCCAGATGGGTCAGTCCTTGAAGAAATAAAACAAAGAAAATTAAATGACACACTTGTGATTGTTAACAAGTCACAGGGGAATGCCCTGATTTGTACTCACACTACCCCAAGCTGAGATCCTGATGATGATGGTTGTTCAGGATTGCCAGAAAAGCAAGGCATGGAGATGAGATTCTACTGGCCGGGCTCAACTGTTTTGACTAGCAGACAGATTTAGTCCGATCAAATTTAGCTCTGCTTGCAGCTTACTATGCACTATGAAAGGGAATTGGAATAGCTATCCCCACAAGCACTAAACACATTTATATGTAAAGGAATTACTATACCAGGCAGCTGCTTCTAGGTCCCGATCGCAATTACTGCAAATACCCAGGAGTACACACAGCAGCTTCAGTTCCTGACAGACCAGCGCATTCAGCAATTTCTCCAGTCTTCTACAAGGTGAGCCTGGTTTCCACTTTTCAGCCTTCCTTACTTTCAGCCACCTCAAATTCAGTCTGATTTAAGCTTGTGACGGCAACAGACCGACTTCAGGGCCTCTTACGTGCTTCCGTGATGAAACTATACACCGAGAAGCACAGAACTCCTTCTCTCCTCACGGTCACAACTGATCTGACCTTCCAGTCACAGGGCAGAGCATTCCCTTCGGGCACCACCAGTCCAGTTGATGGATTCAGCTGTCAATCCTCCAAACCTCTCTCCAGTTGGTGCAAAAGGCACCAAGGTCCAAAACTACACATCCCAGAATTACTAGCTGTACATTCCCTTGTAAGCGGCTCCAGGAGAGTCCAAATTCTGGTTGGTCAAGCAGTCTCCATTTATAACTCCCTAATCCCATTGGCCCAGCACAGCAGTTTAGGTCCAAAATGGAGGGGCAACAAACACAAAGTCCCATCTGCAATAAAGGCAGGTTAGACAAACTACAATATTACTAATGCTTTAAATGATTACAGGCAAACAGTTCTATCATTCAGATGGGCTCCTTTAGCCTTCAGCGACAACAAAATGGAGCAATTACTCCGCGGTTCATGCAGGATTGAGCAGGAAACACCAGCCCCTGGAAAAGCATTAATTATGTCTGCAAGCAGGCAGCTCTTAAAGAGACAGTATGTGGAGGCTCTACCAGCCTCACAGTGCCATTCTAACTGACAGCGACGCCAACAAGGCAGGGAAACATAGGCAAGCTCAGGAGGCTTTTAGGAACCCCTATTTGCAGGGGTTACACCCTTCTGACCTGAAAATAACTTGGTGTCTGCATCAAGTAGATACCCTATAACAGTTTAAAGCAACTACTAAATACATTTACATCACTAACAGTTAGATTTGCATCCTTTAAATCACATCATATATTAACTCTTGGTCATATGCAGTTATTCTGTATTTCACAGCTTACTACAGGTTACCACATTACATATACAATAACATTTCAACATCCAATCACCACTTCCTGCACATGAAACTTGAAAAGATGAGGCCCTTACCTATCAGCTACCTGGGGGCTGGATGGGGCAGGGCACCATACTCAGAGGGTAAGACAAGTAATCTGGAATTAGCTCTCAGGCTCAGTTTGGGCAATGAGCTCAGGGTTACATACACTCCCTTATGGACCACATTAAGAAGCAGGTCCACAGGACTGTCAAGAGATTCATAACTTAAATGTGCCACAGGCTTCACAGCTCGACCAGTCCTTCTAGGGGAAACCGTGACAGTCTCTGTGTTTTGATCCCCACTTTCAGCTGTGTCTTCACTCATCAGGGAAACTTTCATTGGGGTAGAGAGGCTAGAACTTGGGGCACTTTCAGCTCCAGGAGTGGCAATCTCAGAGTCCACAACACTTAGCTCACATGGAGAGTTTTTGACACTAGCAGTGAACCACCGGGCACTCAAAATACTCTTCCTGTTCTGGTATATCACCAGTCTGTTCCAGTTCAGCATTTTCCTCCTCTGGCAGCTCATATAGTTCCACCATGCACAGTGATTCTAGGTCATCCGACTTAACACTTGGCACTTCACTTTCTGGGAGCATTGGCTCCAGGGACAAAGATGGGGCTTAGACAGTCCAGAAGGCCTAGCTTCATCTCCAGAATTGGCTAGGGATTGCCCGAAATAATTGACTCAGTTTGTAAGAAGGGTAGTATTCAAGGCCTCACTCACTTTCCTCTGACATGGACTGACAGACCTGTTCAACTGGGCTATTTGTAGGAACACTTTAACTCAGCATCTGTAGGTGCAGACTTTCTTTGCTTTTCGCTTTGCAGCAGCTCTAGTCACTGGTCCAGAGGAGCATTTTCTGGGGCTCAGACTCAGTCAAGATTTGTCCAATGGGTAGTAAATGATTTCTATGTATGATTTTCACTTCTTTTGAATTATTTTCAGGCCTTACTTTGTACACAGGCAGATCATCTAGTTTGCCTACCACAATGTGGGGAGATGGTACCACCTATCAGCAATCTTATGTTTGCCATGCAATCCCAGATTTCTTAACAACACCCGATCCCCTCCTGGAGTTCCAATGCTTTCACTTTTTGCCATACCTTTCCTTGTTGGCCAGATTTCTTTTGGCAGCCATGGTTTGAGCCAGTTGATACGCATGATATAATTAGGCCTTTAACTTTTGCACATACTGTAAATGATCATCAGCTCGAACCCCATCGGTGGAAACTCCAAAACATATATCTGCCGGCAGTCGAGCTTCTCTTCCAAACATCAGGAGGTAGGGGAGAATCCAGTGGCATAACTTTTGGTGCAGTTGTAGGCATGTACCAGGGTGCTAATTTGTTGACTCCATCTAGGCTTGTCCTTAGGGTGGAGGGTGCCCGGCATATCTAGCAAAGTGCGGTTTAAATGTTCAGGCTGTGGGTCCCCTGGGGTGGTAAGGGGTGGTTCTGGACTTTCGCACTCCCCACAGAGAAAGCATCTCTTTGATCAAATGACTCTCAAAATCTCTCCCTTGATCAGAATGGATTCTTTGTGGTACCCATAGTGAACAAAGAAGTTTTCTATAAGTACCTTGCACAGTGGATGTCTTCTGGTCCTGGTGGGAAAAGCTTGGGCATATCTTGTGAAATGGTCAGTGACCACCAGCACACTACTGATATTTCTTTGATCTGGCTCCAAACTCAGAAAGTCAATACAGACCAGTTCCATGGGTGCGCTGGTGGTGATGTTAACAAGAGGGGCAGCCCTCTGTGGCAGAGTGTTCCTCTGTAAGCAGCAACTACAAGTTCCAATGTGTTGTTCAACATCAGTCCCATTTTAGGCCAATAAAATCTGGATCTTACCAAGTCAGGTGTCCTGTCTATACCAAGGTGTCCCATGTGGTTGTGTAGGGATCTCAGCACCAAGTCTCTAAAGGCAGTGGGCAAAACTAGCTGTCGTTTATCTATTTGTCCCCTCTGTCTACTGTTTCCATATAGCAGTCCATTAATCAGTTTCAACTTAGGACCTTCCTTGTATAACAGTGCAGTTCTCAAATCAGTGGAGCCCCATACTTAGACACATCTTTGCCTCGCGTGAGAGGCGTCAAAGCTGATTTAATCATAGGATCTCGGATTGAGCCCCTGAAGACTGTCATTGTCGAGTTGAGGCAAAGCACCAATGTCTAAGGCAGAGAAGTGACAATAAGCAGCAGGTATGCAATTCTCAGAGGGTCCCAAAAATCCACCAAACAGTTCACTGTGTCCGGGACCGCTGGCTCCTCTCGGTCAAACTTCTGACAGAGTGCTCGAATATCAGGTTCTGACAGTCTGACCCAGTCATTTCGAGGAACAGACCTCCGGAGAGAGCATCAGCATCTATGTGGTTCAGGCGGCTCTCTATTTGACAGCATAATTGTATGTGGATAATGCAGAGAGCCACCTGTGGCCAGTGGCGTCCAACTAGCTGAAGTCTGAACACAAGTCAAGGGATTGTTGTCAGTTTTTACCAGTATCTTAGCCCCATACAAGTATTCTTGGAATTGGTCACAATGGCCCACTTCAAAGCTAGAAACTCTAACTTGTATACTGGATAGTTCTTTTGGAATGAGTCAGGCTTCTACTGGCAAAAGCCACTGGTCTCAGGCCATTCTCATGTTCCTGGTACAACACGGCCTAACCCTTGCAAGCTAGCATCAGTGTGCAGGACATAAGGTTTTGTTGGATCTGCATAGGCCAGAACAGGAGCTTGGGTAAGTTGATATATAATCTCATGAAAAGCAGCCTTACAATCAGGTGTCCATCGGGCCCCAAATACTTCATTTGGATGGAAATACACTCTCTCAGTCTCAGGGAAGTTGACTTTTGGTATTTTGTGGGTTGGAGGTACCTTGAGTAAGATTAAGTAAAGGCGGATCACTCTTGAATAGTCCTTGATGAAGCGTAATAATAGCCACAGAAACCCAAGAATCTTTGCAGTTCTTTTTAGATTGTGGGGCTCTGGCCAGGTGGTCAGGGCCTTAACTTACTCGGGTCTGTCTCTATCCCTTCGGTGGAAACTATGTGTCCCACATACTTATAGATGTTTGGAAGAATTGACATTTATTGATGGACAGCTTCAGGCCAAAATCTTCTAGTCAGTCCAATACCTTGAACAATCTACCCTCATGTTCCTCCAGCGAGCTGCCAAACACAATAGCATCATCCAAGTACACACCAGGCACTCTAATAGATTCATGTCCCCACTGCACGCTCCATCAATCATTGAAAAGTGGCTGGGGCACCGGAAATCCTTGAGGCATCCTCATCAACTCATAGAAACCCAGCGGGCAGATAAAAGGCCGTCTTCTCATGGTCTTCTGGGGCCATCGGTCTTGTAGCACCTGCTGCAAAGATCTAGCATAGAAAACCACTTGTTACCATTCAGGCAGTCCAAAGCATCTTGAATGTGTGGCATTGTATACTGATCAGGATAGTCCGCCAGTTTAAAGTGCAATAATCTCGCACATCCTTACTGTCCCATTCTTTTCCTCACTACCACAATGGGGAAGCATATGGGCTTCGGATTCTTGTATTGCACCAGCAGCTAGCATCTCTTGCAGATGTCGTCTCACATCATCTATGTCAGCAGGTGCCAGGCGTCGAGACCTCTCATGAAATGCCTATCATCATGCAGCGGATATGGTGCTCAGCTCCTTGTATGCAGTCTATGTCCCATTCCTTCAAAGAAAATACCTGGTCTCTCTTGGCAAGCTTCTCACTGATCCTCACTTTCCATTCAGCTGGCAACGGGAGTCACCAAAATCAAACAAGTCAGGCGTTACTCTATCGCTTTTTCCCGAACTCTTGTTACTGGGTAGCACTGCAGTAGCCGCACAATGCATATTAACAGGGTGCAACCTCTATTTACTCAAATCTCCTGTCAGACACATTATGAACTTGAACCATTACTCTTCTGGCAAAAGCATGGGCTCTGGCAGGCATAATACTTGGCTTGACCAGCAGTCCCTCGGCAATTTTCCATCTCCTGGTGCATCCAGCATTAATATTTTATTCTTGACATCCTTTTATACAAACCTCTCCTTGTAGGATACACTGGGCATTTGGTGCCAAGATCAGAGACTCAGGATCCTTTTCCAGACAACTCCAACCAGTTCCTCTGGTTCCACTCTGTCAGCATCCCTCTGGGCATCATAGGCCCTTCGGATCAAGGCTGGAATTCTTAGAGTTCTACCAGTCCAGGACCTCGCCATAACACAACTGTGCCAACCATCCAAACATATGTGCATTAGTCCCAATCAATGTGGAACCCCATCATACAGTCCGGTAGGGGACACACTAGGCCAAGGTCTTTACTTGCTCTGCCACTCCAGCCACAGAGGTGGGAAAGGACAACCAAATTCGGATGTAGCCAGGTAGGGGTAGGCCTTTTCACTCAAACCCCAAACATGTAGTCCTTCCAATGGTTGCAGGGTACATTGGACAAATGCTTCTGATACCAGTCCTGGAACATAATTGTCACTTGGGAGCCACTGTCTAACACAGTTTTGTGGGCACTCCATCCACTTTTATAGTTAGTCTCCATGGAGGACCCACCCTTGGACCATTCGGTGGCATTGATTGGGATGTCGATCGGGCATTGGCCCTGGTGGCAAAACTTTTCTGGGTGGCTCCTCCTGGTGACTGGGCATAGGTTCTGTGATGCCAGGCCACTAACCTGTTGGTAACTTTTCTCAGGTTCCTGGCGGATGACAAGCTCACTGAAATGTCCATCCTCCCACAATGGTAGCAGAACTTAATGTCTCTAGTGTCCTTGGAGGGAGGGGTCTCTTTTCTGTTGGTGCACCTCTGGAGCCCTCAGAGCTCTTCTTGAACTAGGGGCTTATACCATTGGGCTTCTGGATCTCCACTTCTATTGGGGTGAGGGCAACCCTTTGCAGCTCCCCACCATCTCTCTTAATTCTCTTAGTTTTGCTCTCAAGTTACCTCAATCCAGGTCTCAGGAAAACAACATGCACGCCCACTCCACTTTTGAACTTGGGAGGAGCCTGATACAGATCTAGTTCTCTATGCGCCTCAGTCAGTTCTTTAATTAAACCTCTCAACTGTTGGGCCTCATCCGACTCGCTCTTTCAGTGGTCTGACAAGTGTCCACAGCCCCAGCAAGAATTCTCAGCCCTCTTCATCAGTTTCAATCTCCCGGATCTCTCTCATCAAATGGCAGTACTCTGGAGGGCTGGACCTTTTGTCTTGTAGCTTGAGCTTCAGTATTATTACGCTCGAAAATCTTGCTGACTTCAGTATATGGTCTAATCTGACCTGGTTTAACTCTTTGGCCGACCTCCCCTTTTCAGTGGGCCTTCTGCAAACCCTGTCTATCCTGGTGACAAAAGCAGACAATTTCTCATTTCTCCACTGTTTAGCTGATTTGAATTTCCATAATAAGTCATCCCGGTTTCTGTGCTGCCAAATACTCCCTCTAAGGCAGAAAGATATTCTGCAGCAGTGGCCTCGGACTAGTATCCATAGAAATCAAATGGCTTCCAGGGCAGAGCCTCAAGCTTTCCATCAAGCGCTTCCTCTTTCCCCTCTGAACACTGCCATTCTTGTACTAAAGGGTAGCATAGTCCATCAGGTCTCCAAATCATCTTCCCGAAGGCACTGTGACAGTACTGGAGAAAGCCTCAGCCTCCGATAGGAATCCAGTTGAATGGGGGAATTACCATAGGGAGTGTGGCTATTATGGAGCTCTTGGGGACCCAGGAGAAGGAGTCAGGAATTCATGGCGTAGGGTCCTCTGATAGATCTAACACTTGTACCAACTCTTGGGCAGTTTTCCTTCTGAGGCTAACAACTAAGCAGTTTTCTTTAAAGCTATTGGTACTAGGGGACCCTCCGGGTGGCCAGACCGCCACGCACGTGAATAACCCTCCATCCCTCTGAGCACCTTCGGCAAAATCCGCGGGGCACCTTTTTGAGTCTATCAGAGGAACTGTATGAAAGTAGCACTTCCAGTGTTTGTTCAAATAAGTCAGTAAATCGTCCCTTTACTTCAACTTTGCCAACACAGTTAACATGCTCTACAGTGGACACAATGTCAGCATTTTAGTCCCCAAGAGGACATCCAGCAATAGAATAGCCTTTTGGGGAGTCCATCTCCTCAGCTTCGCACCACCCCATCAATTAGTGCACCATCAACTTAGGGGTCAATTTTAACTTGGGGCATGGTACTCCCTCCATTTTTCCTTTAAATTAAACATAATGGGGTAATTCCTTCACGTGGCCACTAGAGAATGCTAATCCCAGCAGTGCCTCCAAGATGTAACCCCAGGTGGTGCCATCCAGGGCTACTACCCTGCCTGCTGGACTACCAACAGGTTGAGGGGCCTAGGTTCTATGGCGGTGCCTCCACCCAGAGGTCAGGGTTTGTAATGGTTGGTCTAGTTTGGTCACAGCCCTCTGTGACACTGAGACCCCTTCTAATTCCCCTAATAGCCCACACAATGCACAGGAGTTACAGTACCAATGCCCCACATGTACACACTGTTAAATCATAAGGTACCACTTACCCTCGAGACTGATTCGGAGGTTCTCTCTGAGGACCCTGAAAAATAAGGTTAAACAGCATACACAAACCAATACAGTGCTTGACATGAAGGCACGGACACTGCAGACAGTTTAAAGATTAACAATATCAAATCTGGTTTATTCAGGGGACTGTAACATGGGAAGGGAAATCAAGCTAATTAGCCCAAATAGATCACAGTACTGTGCACACATACAGGGTCTGGAAAGTCACTCTGGGTACCCAGGTTGGGGGTGCTAGCCAGGTCTGTTGCCGGGGTTGGCCGGCAGGTGCAGATGGATAGGGCCCTGTAGAAAATATGCACAACACCCAATTGTAATCCGAGCCAGATGGCTCAGTCCTTGAAGAAATGAAACAAAGAAAATTAGATGACACACTTGTGATTGTTAACAGGTCGCAGGGAATGCCCTGATTTGTACTCACACTACCCCAAGCTGAGAGCCTGATGATGAAGGTTGTTCTGGATTACCAGAAAAGCAAGGCATGGAGATGAGATTCTACTGGCTGGGCCCAACTGCTTTGACTAGCAGACAGATTTAGTTCGATCAAATTTTGCTCTGCTTCCAGCTTACAACTCCACGATGAAAGGGAATTGGAATAGCTATCCCCACAAGCACTAAACAGATTTATATGAAAAGAAATTACTATACCAGGCAGCTGCTCCTAGGTCCCGATCGCAATTACTGCAGATACCGGGAGTGCACACAGCAGCTTCAGTTCCTGACAGACCGAGCGATTCAGCAATTTCTCCAGTCTTCTACAGGGTGAGCTTAGTTTCCACTTTTCAGCCTTCCTTACTTTCAGCCACCTCGGTTTAGTCTGATTTAAGCTTGCGATGGCAACAGACTGACTTCAGGGGCCTCTCACGCGCTTCCCGTGAAAATATACACCTCAAAGCACGGGCTCCTTCTCTCCTCACGGTCACAACTGATCTGACCTCCCAGTCACAGGGCAGAGCATTCCTTCAAGTGCCACCCAGTCCAGTTGGTGGATTCAGCTGTCAATCACTCCAAAGCTCTCTCAATTGGTGCAAAAAGGTGCCAAGGTCCAAAACTACGCTTCTCAGAATTACTAGCTATACATTCCCCTGTAAGCCGGCTCCAGGAGAGTCCAAATTCTAGATGGTCCAAGCAGTCTCCATTTTATAGCTCCCTAATCCCATTGGCCCAGCACAGCAGTTTAGGTCCAAAATGGAGGGGCAACACACACAAGTCCCATCTGCAATAAAGGGAGGTTAGACAAACTACAATATTATTATTGCTTTAAATGATTACAGGCAAACAGTTATATCTTTCAGATGGGCTCCCTTTGCGCCTTCAGTGACCGCAAAATGGAGTGATTACTCCGCAGTTCAGGAGGAATTCGAGCAGGGAAACACCAGCCCTGAAAAGCATTAATTATGTCTGCAAGCAGACAGCCTTAAAGAGACAGTATGTGAGGCTCTACCAGCACTCACAGTACCATTCTAGCTGCTTAAACGCCAAACGCCACAGGCAGGGAAACACTTAGGCAAGCTCCTAGAGGTTTTTTAGAACCCCCATTTACAGGGGGTTACAGGACAATCACTTTGAAAGTGAAGGGTCTACCATAACCAACATTCGGTTGGTACTGTGTACAATTATCCTGCACTACAATATCAGGTTGAAGAGTTCATATGTTCTATCTATCCTTAAGGAATGCTAAGTTAATAGTGGTGTACCAAGTTGGGAAGCCATCACTTGCATAGAAACATAGACTTTGATGGCAGATGAGGATCGCTGGACCACCTAGTCTGCCCATTTCCCCACCTACTGGATAAGCTGCAGATCCTAGTTAACCAACAGCCTATTTCTTCCTACTCCCACAAGAAATGCCTTATGTCTGTTCCATGCATTCTTGAATTCTCCCACAGTTTTAGACCCCAGAACCTTCTCAGGAAGCCTGTTCCATGTATCCACCACCCTCTCTGTGAAAAAATATTTTCTCACATTGCCCCTGAGCCGTCCGCCCTCTATCTTCAAATTGTGTCCCTTGTTCTTGCACATCTCTTCTTCTGAAACATGCTACCCTCCTGGACTCCATTGATTTCACTGAGGTACTTAAATATTTCTATCATGTCCCCTCTCCCTTCTTTCCTCCAGGGTATACATATTAAGCTCCTTTAGTCTGTCCTCATATGGCTTCTCTTGCAGACCCTGCATCATTTACTTGTCCTCCTCTGGACTGCATCCATCCTGTCTATGGCCTTGCTGAGATGAGGTCTCCAAAACTGGATGCAGTACTCCAGATGGGTCTCACCAACTGTCTGTACAGAGGATAACAACTTCCTGTTTTCTGCTGACGATGCCTCTCTCTACACATCCCAGTATCCCCAGCCCTTCCTACTGCCTTCTCACATTGTTTGCCAACCTTAAGGTCATCTGATATGATTACCCCAGGTCCTTTTCCATTTTGTTGTTGTTACTACCTCCCACCATTGTGTACTCTTCCCTGGGTTTTGTTTCCCAGGTGCATTATTTTACACTTCTTTGCATTGAATCCAAGCTGCCATACTTCTGACCATTCCTCTAACCTTGCCAAGTGCCTTCTCATCCTTTCCATGCTCCCTTGTGTATCGACCCTGTTGCAGATCTTTGTGTCATCTGCAAAGAAGCATACTTTTCCTTCCAGTCCATCTGCAATGTCACTTATAAACACATTAAAAGGACTGGACCCAGTGCTGAACCCTGCAGTACCCCACTAGTAACCCCTTTCTTCAGAGTGTACTCTGTGTACTATTACCTTCTGTGTCCTGTTGTCCAGCCAATGTTTTACCCAGGCTACCACCCTGGGACCCACTCCCAGGCTAGCTAATTTGTTTATTAATCTTTTGTGTGGGACTGTGGCAAATGCCTTACCTAACGTCTAGGTAAGCCATTTCCACAGCCCTCCCTGAGTCTACTAGTTTGGTCACCCAGTCAAAGAAATTGATTAGATTTGTCTGACATTACCTTCCGCTGTGAATCCATGCCACCTTGGGTCCTGTGCCCCACTGGCCTCTAGGTACTCAACAATTCTTTCCTTCAGAAGTGATTCCATAATTTCCCTACCACAGAGGTCAAACTGACAGGTCTGTAGTTTCTTGCCTCTGTCTTGTTCCCACTTTTATGAAGAGGAATCATGTCCGCTCTCCTCTAGTACTCAGGTGCCACACCATCCTCCCATGATTTCTTAAAAAGGGTAGTCAGTGGTGTCACTAGTTCTCCTCTTAATTCTTTTAGAATTCTGGGGTGAATCCTGTCAGGTCCCATTGCTTTGTCTACCTTCAGTTTTAGGAGTTCTTTCAGAACCCTTTCTTCTGTGAAAGGACTGGTATCGACCCCCTATCCAGAGTTCTTCTGTTAATTGGATTAGGTACCTCCCCTCCTCTTCTTTTGTGAATACTGAACAGAAGTATTCATTCAGTATCCTTGCTTTTCACTGTCCCTCTCTGCCTACCCACCGTCCATTCTATTCAGCCTCACTATCCCTCCTTTGTCTTTCACGCCCCTGATGTACCTATAAATGGTTTTATCCCCTTCTTAACCAAATTGACTATCTTTTCCTCAGCTTGGGCCTTTGCTATTCTGACTGCCTTTCCTGCTTCCTTCTGCCATAACTGGTACAGTTCTCTGTCCTGCTCCTTCAGTGTTTCCTTATACTTCCTAAATGCTGTCTTCTTCTCTCTAACCTTCCCTGCCACCTCTTTTGAGAACCATAGTGGCTTTTTTTTCATTGTTTATTTGCTTCACACAAAGACTTGTTGCCTCTGTGATGGCAGTTTAATGTTTCCCCATTGTTGCTCCACCACTCCTTCTTGCCTGTTTGCTAGTGTTTTCTAAGGTACTCTCCCATTTTGCCAAAGCCAGCCCTCCTGAAATCCAGTACCCTCACTTTTGTATGGCTTGACTCTGCAGCTGAGTTTATCGTGAACCACACTGCTTAGTGGTCACTTGTTCCCAGATGGCTACCCATTTCTAGTTCTGAAATCCTCTCACTGTCCCCTGCTTGAGAGTACAAGGTCTAAGATTGCTCCCTTCTGGTGGGTTCCAACACTAGCTGTCTGAGGCATGCCCCTGTAGGGGCATCTAGAATGACCCTGCTCTTTGATGTGGCTGCAGCAAAGGTGCTCCAGTTAACATCTGGCATATTTAGGTCCCCATCAACAGTATCTCCCTTTCTCTGCCATCCTAAGGATGTCTTCTATCATATCTTTGTCCATCCCTTCCCTGAGACGGGGTCTGTATACAACCCCTGTGCAGATTGTGGTGCCATTTCCGGTCTCTAAGGTGTCCCACAGAGCCTCCTCTCCTCCATGTTTACTCTTTTGTTCCATTGCTTTTATCCTTCCCTTACATAGAGAGCTATTCCTCCCTCTTCCACCCTCCCAGTCCCTCCTGTAGGTTGTGTACCCTGGTATGTTAACATCCCAGTCATGGTTCTCTGTGTACCATGTTTCTGTGACTGCCATGATATCCAGGCATCCCTCTTCCATCAAGGCCACCAGTTCTGGGAGCTTGTTGCCCAGACTACGGGCATTGGTAGTCATTACCTTCCATTTCTTGATGGCCTTACCCTTTTGCCCCATCACTGTCCTTACTGCCTTTGTCATTTTCTCCATTTTGCAAAACACTTCACAAGGTTTTTATGACTTTGCTTTGTGAAACATGACTCTTTGCATAGTTATTCACTTTGTGAAGTAGGCACTTCCCAGGAGAAGACTTCAGCTTACTTCATAAAGTGATATTCTCTGGAAGTGCCACTCTTTGTAGCACTTCTCCTTATGAAAGTGGCACTTCACTTGCAAAGTCCACCATGTGGCATTTGTTTTTAATAATTATAAAAATTAAAACCACCTTCACACATGAAGTATTTTTACCCCACCTCCCCAGCCCCAACCATTATAGATGCTACCCCATCCCCCACCCTTGTAGCACCCAAACAACCCTCTTCCCAGTAGTCTAGTGAAGTGTAGTTAAACAGAGAAGGTGCCCAATCAGTGTAAAACCCTCCCCTTGTCAGTTCAAGTTTACCAACACTCTCCACAGCCTAACCTAGTAAAAGCAGTAATACCACCATCTCCTTACCATCTGCTGGCACCCATCCCATCCTCCTCCCTTCCACCCCCAAAAAAGGTTATTAATGGTCCCCAGAGAGCAACCAGCACAACCTTTCCTCCACCTCTGCTGGCTGCCATTTAATGAATGAAATTGAATGCTTACTACAGTAATCACCAATTAGCTGAGGTGGGAGGGTTGTGAAACTTCCCACAACACACATGGAGTACAAAAGTTCCTGACTTGCAACAACTTTGCTAGCAAAGTTTAAACTTGAAACTACTATAGTCAATATCACAGCTACCACGGCGTATGTGACATTGCTACTGAGCTATCCAGATTAGAAGTGCTGTATGGCTCTATGTCATAATGGCAAAAATTTAGCCACCTATCAAAAACAGCCAGTACAAAATAACGAAAATCAATACAGCTTGCAGCACTATAGCAAGCCATAGAACAGCACTGCTACACAACATCTCTACTATATCTATGTTTTCTGAGGGGACTCTGCCCCACACCTCCTGTTTGGGGGCTGTGTCCCTCATCCACCCTACTTAAAATAACTAACTCCAGGGTGGGCATAACACTGAAGAATGTGGAAAATGGGGGTCTATTCACTTGGGGACTAAAGTTGCCAGGGGAAAATGTTGGGGCACCATCCTAGGGATGGGAGGTGACATAGTCGGGAGGGCAGATGGAATGGGAGACACACATAAAAAAAAAACCTCATACACAGCTCACAGAAAAAAAAACACAGTATCCAGCAGCCAGTTTCAAACCCAGGTCCATCAGCCACACCAGCAGTAGCCCTAACCACTACACAGGCAGCCAGCCGAAAGTGGTTCCCTAAACAACTCCTTATATCCTTTATGCAGTACTCCCCACCACACAATTCAAGAAAATAGCTCTTCAGAAAGCGCCTAACCTGGGGCCGTGCTATGACACATACCATTCAAAGGCGCTATTTTGACTTTGCTGTTATTCACTCGCTATTTACACCTTGCTATACTCACAGGCTACCATGCTGTATCATACAGCATTGCATTTTATAACAACCTTCTAGCCAGACAACATCACTGCTCCCTTTATATAGCTGTTTGATGAACATCTTTCACTACAAGGAGACTAAGGAATCTTCATACTTGGACCTTAAAAGTGCTCAGAACATGCTACCATCATACATAGGGTCCCTTTTGATAAGTCTTGCACGTCTGTACATCCTAAGAAAAGGACACTATCAACCTTAACATATTGAGACACTTTACCGACTTACAGAAAATGCCTTCAATTGGATTGCTCCTACCTTTTGGGGCAGTCTACAAAGTTGCAAACTGAGTTCATTCATTGGCCTTAACTGTTTTAATGCACTAGTTGTTAATCAGCATGCTGACAAATGTGAATGTATCTCATCTCCTTGTTTCTATAAGCAATATGTTCAATGGGCATCGTGACCTAAGTGAGGAGTTATGCTTGTGCAACATTTTTAATAGTCTGGAGGTTAGTTGAATGACTCAACTGTTTGACTGTTATACAGTGATACTATGGCTATTATCAGTCTCTGTCCTTTAAGGATTACCACCCTGTTGGGGTACTGTGAAGGCAAAGGAACCCTCATGAGGAGGGTTCAACCCTAGAGGTACCATGGGAGCATAATTCCTTAGGATAAGTTACCTTAGAAAGGAGCCCAAAAGCCAACTGGTGGTGCTGGAGGTTGAAGCACTGGTTGCTACACTTAAGCCATGCCCGGCAACAGGTTTGGGAATGAGCCCAGGCCGTCCAGGGGTTGGCAGGGCATGAGAGGATCCAGCATCCGTAGAACTGCTCCGCACTCTTGGGGAGTGAGGCTTGTCACTCAGTGACTGCCCTCTGGTGGTAGCTGGAGGGCAGTATGGGTCAGGAGACACGTGCTGATGTCCTTACATCAGTATATGAGAGAGGATGGAAGAAAAGAGTAAAGCTAGGCGGACTCCATGATGGCCCCACATCCCTGTGCCGCCCTGGATTCTGCATTTGTGTGCCCTGGAGAGGAAAATCCAGCACTCTCTCCCGGCCCGCCTCAGGAGGCAAGCCATGGGGACCTACCGGGGTTGGCTGGGTGGGAACAAGCAGGGTCAGAGGATGAGTCCTTCGAGGGAGGACCATTAGCCACTCACCAGGCTCTGGGGCATAGAAAAATGAATAATTAAAAAGGAAGGCCCAAAAGAACTGCAAAGCAGGCGGTGAACACAGAGACTGAGAGGAGAGATGACAGACAACTGAAGCTGGTGTTGACTGATAGCAGACAAAGGCATGACTTCTAGAAGTAGAGAGGCATGGCAGGATTGTAGGATGGTATAAGTGAGCCACCATTCAACCCCAACTCTCAGCATAAATCCTACTACTGGGGTAAACACTGTAATTAAATATAAATACTACATTATAGCCTTTGGCCCTGAGAAGAGGAAAAACTGTGGAGGAACACTCTGGAGATCCATGGCCTCAGTAACAAACTCTCCTGACATGGGTAATTATTAGTATGATAGCTCAGCTTTGCTGATATGGAATTCAATTCAGAGGAAGTTTTGGTGGGATAACTCTCACTCTATCCCTCTACCGTGTGCCATGAGTTAATCTCTTTAGCTAAAGGAAGTTCCCCATGAAGGATGGCCACCCCTCAAAGTATGGAATGAGGAGAGTTGCGACTGCTAAAAGGCTAGCAGCACCCAGCCTCAAGACTATGAAGAGGTAGAACCTTGACTGAAAACTAAACGAAGGGTACAGAATGAGACTAGGTAGACCTGTGGAATATTCCAGGAACATAGCTTTCAGAGGTTCTACCAATGTGGTCTGCACAGCTAAATGACTGCCGGAGGCACGCAAGAAAAAAGTGGCCTACAGAAAGGACCCCCGCCCAAGATGAGGCACTCACCCTCAAGATGTAAACTTCAAGGGAAGCGAGTAAGCATGACTACCCACAAGGCAAGTCCAAGGGTTACATTCTGGGACTTTAGAAAATGGCAAAGAACACTGTACTTATCTGATTGGCGGCAGGCTCCCAGAGCTAGGCAATTATTTTGATAGATGCCCTCCGAAAACAAGTGCCAGATACTGCCAGTTAAACTTTTAAACATCTTTAGCCACCATATTTTTCCTCGCTAAGCGAGAGACCTGAGCGGAGGGCCCAACCCTTGAGCAGTCAAACCACCACTCCCTACACAAAGAAATGTAAAGTAGCAACAACAAAAATAAAACAGAACAAAAAGCAACCCATCTTCTTCTCCCCAGCCAGAAAACTGCACCTAATGGAGCTCCCATCCTGACTTTCGATCCCAGCTCTAAGCGCTCTGACCTGGCTGCCCGACTCCATCTAATGGGCACTATTCACAGAAGTCTTGCTCCTGCCCTGCTCACTGTGCTTCGACTGTGACAGAAAAAGTTACCTACCAGCCTAAAGAGCTGCCATGTCACTTGCCACAGTCTTGCGATTTTTTTTAAACGGCACCCTATTCTTGCACTGTCCACGTTACTGTCATGTCGAAGCATAGAACTACAACTCCCATAAAACTGTGGGGCACAAATCAACATCAGCCAAACAAGCTCCACCAATCAGCAATGCCCTCTTTTGGACACTGCGGCACAACACAGGAACTACTTCAAAAATAGTTTTATTTTATTTTTTAAAATGTGTCTTAATTATCTTCCTAATTATTCTTTTTTTATTAAAATACTACATATGAGCCATTTTCTAAGCACAATAATACCCTCAGGGTGGGCATTATTGGGAAATACTGGACCTTCCAGGGGCTATAAGGCCCTCCTCCTGCAGCGTCGGGTCTCATTATGCCCTGGGCATCTCGTTTCCAATGCCCACCCTGTTGGGTATTATAGCTACATAATGATAGACAGAAGGAATGTGTTTATTGAGTCTGATGGCATGGAGGCAGAAACTGACTGACCAAAGGAAGACTGCCAAAGGAACAACTGATATGATTAAGAGTGACTGCGGAATGATGACTGCTGAAAGGAATGACTGATATTGATGGAGACTAAAAGGTACTGAAAACAGAAAGCATATCAAGGGTCAAAATCATGGGTAAACCCAGCCACAAGCAAGAAAGGCTGACACCTGCATTACACTAAGACTAAGGTGATAAATGCTGAAGCAGACTGACTGAAGTGACAGAGTAGGGTGTAGAGCAGTTGCCTTGCTAGGAAGCTAGGAAGCCAGGTGAAATCAATTTAGGAGGAATGCAATGAAACTAACAGGAGGTTTGCAAGTAGCTTAAGATGGACAGTAGACAGAAGAGACTGAGATATCACAAGCCAGAACATGGCAGAAAATGGCATACAGTAGTTACTAATAGAAACTAGTAAGCACATCAGGTTCCAAAACAGAAGGAAACACAGGAGTTACATGAGAGACATGAGTACAGCAGGAGTGGCTAACCAATAGAAAAGATGGAAGCACAAGCTATAGCCAGGAAAGGCAAAAACAAAATACTAACCAAGAAAGTCACTGAATGCACAGATTGAACAAAAAGCCCCAAAAGCACAGAAGAAAAAGCAGCAGCAGACACAGGGGCCAGCAGATCCTCTGGATACAGTACAGAAACAGTGCTTCTGAATGAATCTGGAGGAAGCTGTCTTAAATAGCTCATGGGGGTGGCTGGTTGCTTCCCATTGAACTGCAGGCTTAGCCTTTTAATTATGATATGTGCCTTGTTTTCCCTCACTGTTTGCCCCACTTCTATGCATCATGATTATTATTTGTAAGTATATGTATTGCCACTATGGGCCCCATATTCAGCCAGCAGTGACTCTACTGTGCTTGCACTGCACTAGAGCTAGCACTAGCACCAGTACTCCGTTACTGGGATATTCAGAAGAATTGCCCGCTAACACCTCTGAATACTGGCTTCAGTGCAGTGTATGTGCTCAGTCAAATGCATAACACTGGCACAGTGCAAGGTGCATACAAGCACTGAACATGGCACTGAATACGGCACTGTACACAGACAAAGTGCTGGGGTAAGTGGCACCAGTGAAAGACAAACAACACAGTAGCATAGGTATCACACATAAACTGCCACTATATACAATGATTAACAGCACATGAAGAAAACAAAAGAAACACAACACAAAACAAGGGCAACTGCCCATAGAAAAATGGGTGGGGAGAAACAAAGAAATAAGGACACCCACCCATCAGCAGAAAAGGGATGAGAAAATGAAATATTAAGGGCAACTGTTCATAGAAAATGGGTACAGGAGAAACAAAGAAATAAGGACACCCACCCATCAGCAGAAAGGGGTGGGAAAACAAAAGATTAAGGGGAACTATCCATAGAGAAATGGGAGGAGAGAAACAAAGAAATAAGGGCAACTGCCTGTCAGGAGAAAAGGAACAACAAAATACTAAGGCAACTACCCATAGAAAAATGGGGAGGGGACAATGGAATAAGGAAAATTGCTCATCAGGAAAAAGGGAAGAATTCTAGAGCAAGTGCTCATAGGAAAATAGGGTAACAAAATCGAAGTCCAACTACCCATTAGCAATCAAAACATAAACAAGGGCACCCACCTGTGACACAGCAAACAAAACAAAATGCCATCTGGCTGCCGGCAAATAAATGAAAAAATCCAGTGCCACACAAAGGCTGCAAGTGGTGGTGGTGGCAGCTGGTGCAGTTCCTGCACCAGTACTGCTGGCAGTCCATGCATTGTATGAGTGCAGTTCCCCACCCACCGCAGTAGCAGTAGCAGTTGCAGCAGGTGGACCTATTTTTGCAGGAGATCCTTCCTGGCCGTCAGTCAGGGCTGCATTCTTTTGACCCTGTAGCTCCTGCATCCCTCTGGGCTTCTTTGGACAGAAATACACTGAGATCAGTCCACTGTACACATAGGAAGAGGGATGCAGATGTGGTAACATGCATAACAGAAGTATTACAATCAGCTGACATATGGGCCACCATGCCACACATAGGTGGAGGAGTCAAGCACCCACAATGGTATGTGCGTGGCATACCAGAGACAGTAGTGCAGACATGAACAGTAGAAGGCTGCATGTACATTGAGTGAGCTATGCAGCAATCGAGCATGACAGATCCATGCAAGGGATACACGACACTGGCAGGCATGCCAGATCTGAAAATGTAGCACACACAGCAGCAGTGCCAAGTCAGAATACGATAGACAGTGTAATGGTCCAAGTAGCTAGGAGTTGCACCCACACACCCTGCACTCTGCTGACCAGGCATCCAGTACACAGGCCAACACAAGCATGCAGGACAACAGGCATCCATGAGTCTCCCTAGTCGACTGCAGGGCCAGGCCCAGGCACACACACACATATGGTAAAATAGCACAGATGTATATGGATGGCACCATCATGCAATACTGTGTGCAGTAGGAAGGGTAACTCATGGGTGCTGCGGTGTTGTATGTAGATCGGTGGCTAACACACTGTACCATGGTCATCACAACACCAATGGGAGATGCAGAGCTGCCTGGAGGCACCTCCCATATCAGCAGATGCTGGTTCCACCCTGGTAGAGGGTTTCTACTCATACAGAGCCAGTGCAGGACATTGACCCTGCAAAGAACCAGTTAGGCCATACAGTACATGGCTCTACCCATGTACCATGGAATAATCATACTCTGGAAATCACTATGCTGATCTGAGACTACCAACTATTCATCACAATGTTGATCAAATAAGATAACGCACATTCAGCATCCACCAGTGTTTCCCCTAATGTTGACCTCATGCCACATAAGCCTGGTTTGTAAGATGCAATAGCATGACACCCAGTGCATATGGTGCTGGAGATGGCACTGATGCAGGCAGATTGCGCGAGGCACTGTATGATACACACAGCATGTCACAATGGTATACAGGTACAACAGTGGTCCATGCCTACCTCTGCCAGCCACATACACATACCTACTTCTGATGATGTGGCACAACAGAACCAACAAACAATGACAGGTGTACCACCCAGGGCTGTAAGCATTTCTTGCCAGTGCTCTGATGTAGCAGATCTGCAACACAGGAGACATGCCACCACACAGTGTAATACAAGACACACACACACACACACACACACACACACACACACACAGCATGCCTGTTGCAATGTTGAACAAAACTATAGACTGCATAGACCCTGACATACCACAGTGTCAGTGGTGGGACAATGTCCCACTGGCCAGGTAAGTGCCCCCAGTTACAACAACTGTATAAGTGTACCCCTCACAGGTATGCATGCAGCCTCTTTAGAGACACATGAATATCTGTCTCCAACCACAGCAGCATGCAACATAGTGTAAACATGCAACCCAGATAGTGAAACACACAATGCTGGGTACTTACGTGGCATGTGTCCATAGACCATCACTCTGTGGGCAGGCCACACTGGGCCTCATCACTGCTGGGCATCTTCTTCCACCACCGCTGGTCTTGCTGGCCCTGTTCCTGCTCCTGGCTTGGTCTTGCTGGGCCCTGGTGTCTCAATGGAAGGACATAGGAGACATGATCAGTAGCACGCAGTTCAACACAAGGCACAGTACTATAAACCCTAAACAGTACATACACTCATATATACTAGTACTGTTCACAAGCAGCCACATGGGCATGGTGTGGGTGGACAGGACTGTGCAGACCATGTTTTATTTGTGCACAGCAACAGCACCATACAGGCAAGTGTGACCATTTACTGGGTACAACTACCACACTATCGCCAGTGCTGTAGCTGTGGCCTAGCATTGTGTGTGCAAGGCCTGTGTGATGCCCTTGTTCCATCTTCCTCACCACTCCTGTCCAGTATGCCAATACATGTCAGCTACATGCTATGTACACCTCATATGACATAGTGGGATGCATGTGGCCCCAGGTCATATACAACAGGGCACAAGAACCACATCAGTGCAACAGTAAGGAAGACATTGTACCATAGGTGTAGCTCAACACAATGGCAGGTCCCTGAGTGGCACACCCAAACCAGTACAACAGTATACCATGCATTATGTGGCATAAGCATACCAGCACCCATGCTATATAAAATGGACAGTGTACATGGAACAGACATTGGCTTTGGTGAAATGCAATTTGCTGCACCTAACACATGGGTTACTAGTAGCCCCATGACATGTGCCATAATCATCCAACCTGTCACAGCACCCATAGATATACTATGATCACATGTTTCTGTGACATCACACACCCTTAGTGTTTACACAAGTGCATGGCTCCAAGTTCCACACTGGGTCCTGTATTGTCCAGGGCAATGAGCAGAGCCATTGGTAAATTGTGCCCTCATGTTTTTGCAGAATCTGCAATTTTCGCCATTCTCCATAAAACTGACATGTTCTGCAATTTCTTGCAATTTTTGAGTTTTATATTGAACTGTGTAAAAAGTACTAACATTTTAATAAAATACTTTATATTATATATATTGACAATTTTGCATGCAGACTTGGGTTTGGCCAAAACAATGCAATGCAAGGTAGGGCAAGGAGCTTTATATGACACTGATTTCTTTTGAATTCTTGTCTTGTTTGGTTTCAAAATCCACTGGCCAAGCATAAGTACACTTAAACACTTAACATTTGTTTTGTGTTGAAGCAGTCTGTCAGAAAACTTTTGTTGCCACACAGACTGAAACAAAAGATGGGAGAAAAGGTGCAAATTATCCCATTCACTTAGATGGGGTGCTAGAGGTTCTTTGTCTTTTAACTTGTTTTTTGTTCTAATGGGGTTCACCACAACATCTCAGATAGACCATCTTAGGGTAGCTGGTTCATTCTACTGGGGTTTTCAAACAGGCCGAGGCATACTGACGAGTCCTGGTAGGATATAAAACACGTGTCTGTGTTTTCTGTTGGCACCTTTGAAAACTGTGTGAGAGGCCTTTTGGCACCATACATTTCTGCTTTAAGTTGAACCAGCATAATATTCTGTGGTGATTTGCATATGCAGACCATGATGCTTTGCATTATGGGGGCTTGTGTGATTTGCATTTCTTTGAAACTTGGCTTCGGGCCAGTTCCTTTAGGGTAACCATTGCCTCAGTGCTTGCTTGCTGAGGTTCTTTGTCTGCTAACTATGAAGCCTTTTGTAAGTGGCAGGGCAAGTTTTTCCTTGTGAGCATACTTTCATTCAGACTAGTTCTGATTTAAACAGCTGCAGATTTTGGATGGCCTGCCAATTTTAAACTTGAATAAGCTAGTTGTTAACCATGATCTCATTCTTAGCAACTACCCCTAGATGCTCACATGCCAAAGTCTAAATACAAGCTTATAAAACACAGCATGTACAGTATCTGAAAATGTATCTTTAACTAAACAAAATCACTGCAGCCAGAGTAAAACAAAAGTAAATTACAGGATACCCTGACTACTGTATGATGCAGTAAAAATATATTGGTATTTTTTTTTACATTTTTTGGGTAACTGCTAAGGCCCACTAGGCACAAGTGCTTCTGTTTTCAGGTACAACCCAGGAGCTCTGAGGAGGTTAAGGACTTGCTCAGTATCACATACAGTATGCAAGTGAAGGTTGTGTGAATCAAACTCAGGTCTGCTAGATGTCATCAGCTCATTCACAGTTTGTTACTCTAACCTCTAGATTATACTGCCAGCCCCATAAACCCCTGATTTAATGTTTAAATATGTGATTTCAAAATAGTGTACAATACCTACAGTGCAGATTATGAACATTAAACACTTTAACAACATTTTACTAAACTCAATTATTCACCACTCTGCTTATTTTTTCTTGGACCAAAGTGGTGAATAGCTGGCAGAGCACTGTAAACAGCTGTTGATTAGGCTTCATTATTCTATAGCCAGAAACAAACAAAAAAATTCTTCTGGCTTTATTTAATATTGATTTGCTGTGGCTCACTTTATAGAATCTATTTAGCACTGTATGAGGCAGATGCTTTTAAATTTTGGAAGATAGGCAACGTTTATGATAGCTTATCAGTTTAGTATTATTTTAGGAACACAAACTTTTCTTTATGTTTTAAACATATTCAGGTGTTAGTGTATTCATTTATCAATTTATACTGACTAATATATGCTGCAGAAAACATTAAAAGATTTGTTGAGAAGCACTCAGGGTCTATAGTAGAACCCCACAATTTCCCACAATTTTTGCAAAACGCTTTGCAATTTTGGGTAACCTTTCTGCAATTTTCCAGTGGCCCTGGCAATGGGGGCATCTACAGGGATTGTGGTCCCATACATGCACTGGTTATATAGGTCAACAAGCAGATCTATTCCAATAGGACAGAGTACTCAACAGGTACATACAGGAACATTCACATTTCCTCAGGGACAGTAACACAGCAGTTCAGTATCATGGAAACAGTATCGCACCCCACACACTAAGGCAAAATACATACAGTCAGCTGTACTCACCCATGCATGGCACAGTGCTACTGTCAACCATTACACGCAGTTGTTGAAGGCACCTTGTCTCCCTCTGAGACAGGTCTTTGTATTGGTGGCAGCACTGGTCGCTCAACTGGCTACTTTAGTTCTGCATGCCAGATGCTAGTGGTGCGCAAATACCTCGCTTTGAATATTTGCCGAGCAATCATATTTGGGGGTCCCAATCATTTCATATCTGTGCTTCATTATTCAGCCACTGGAACTGTATGTGAGACTACAAGATCTCCTGAGACTTCCTGTTCAATCAGTGGCCACTTTGGAAGGTCACTGAAGGCAGGTCATGTAACACATCACTGCAGAAGCTTCAGGCAGGAGGCAGATGAGCTGCTGCAGAGAAGGAATCTAGTTCCATTCACTTATTAAAATTAAACAAAATCAAAAATCTTGGTATTTTGTTCCTTCTAAATCCACGCAGAGAGGATAATTTTGTCACACTTTTGTGTGCTAACTTTCAATGTTTCTCAAGAGATCTGCTGGAAGTGTTTCCCTTAAGTATTTGCTTGTTTCTGCTCTGCAAGCAAAAGCAATCAGTCACAGCCTGGCTGATAGGGCTTGTTTAGGTAGTGTTACTGTTGTCATCATTTTGCTATCCCTTTCATATCTGCATCACTTACTATTTATTGTGACAGAGCAATCTACTTCCATCCACTTGTTAAAATTAGCAAACAACCAGAAATCTTGACAGTTTTGCACCTTTTCTGAATCCCAAGCTAGAGGAGAGGGTACATTTTCACACTTTTGTGATAATTTAAATTTTCAGTGTTTCTCAGAAGAACTGCTAGGAAAGTTTTTTGTTTTCTAAATGTGAAAAAACTAGTACCAGGACTGTTTCTGCTCTGAGAGCAAGAATGAGTCACAGCCCTGGTGCAAATCCTCCTTGTTTTAGCATAATGCTAAAGAAGATCTCATTAGGCGTAGTAATGTAGAGATGCCACTCACTCAGTCAGCAGTTACAATCTGCACAATGCCAATAGAATAACAGAACATTTCCAATATTAAGTTATATTTTTTCCATTAACACCTCTCATCCTAACTCCAGCTTTTCACCGATAGGCCTTGTTTAGTGCTTTTACTGTTGTCATTATTTGATTTTACTGGCTCTTTCTTACTTGTAATAGTTTATTTATCACACAAATAAAACGGCTGCCTGCTTTTATGGCTCTTTTAATATATTTTCATTTCATTTTCAAGATGTGCTCAAGGGCAAAGGCCTCACAGAATATTTTTTTATAAGCACCATTTTGGTCTCCTTGCAGGATTCCTAACCCACTCAGAGACCAACATGATGTAGATAAATGTTTTTGTTGTGTTGCAGCCTGATAGGTCAGGTTCCAGAGGAGAGAGATGGGCAGGTGCCATGTGGTATAACAGGCCCTGACTGATAAAACCTCCCTGCTGTCTCAGTGACAGTTCATAGAGCCTGAACAGGGTATATCCCATTCCTTATCTGATTTCAGGGCAGGGTATATCCCTATCTGTTTTGAGGGTACATCCGTATCTGATTACAGGAATATCTCTGGTGGACAACAGGAGGGAAAATAATAGATTCAAAACAATGTTTTGGTTTCTTAAACTGAAATGAAAGAGACAGTCCTGTGGCACTACATTACTGTCTGTACTGCTAACTGCTCAGAAAAACCAAGTTTCTGACTGGACATTAGTTGCTCAGGGGCCAGCCAGGGACACAGGACTGAGCATCCCATGGATGGCTCTTCTCTCAGGGGTGGAGTACAGACAGTGTACCCTGTGGGACTGTCACACAACTAGCATAAGCTGAGCGGTGGGTGGCAGCTGAGCAAGGTGGAGAAGTGAAAAGAAATTAAAAGAAAAAGAAAAGGAAATGAAAGGATTTGAAAACAGCAATAAAGAAGGAAGACTTTTTCATTTGTGAAATAAATAATTGCAAGCAAGAAAGAACAGCAAAATGATGAAAGCAGCAAAAACAGTCCTCTAAACAAGCCATATCTGCAAACGTTAGCGATGTGGGAACTGGGAAGCAAGAAAATTTGGGGAATGTTGTTTTTGTAGGCTTTATACAAATGTGGAGTAGTACTGTATGTGGTGCACTGTGCAGTGCACCCAGTTTCCCAACCTCATTGTTACAAAGGTCATAATGCGAGAAGCAAGTTATTAGCACTCACTGGGTTTTGATTTACTTTGGGTTATTATAGCTGTGTTTTTGTGCAGCATCTTTGTTGTTTCTAAGATACATGATAATAACATGTATTAGAACACCAAGAAAAGTTTCATCTGGTTCAGAAAAGTCAATGCATTTAATTACATTATATTAAATGTGTGTGAATTAAACACTGCAGGGAGGAAGCATATGGGAAAAATATGCAGGTTAACTTTATGAAGAAAAACAATCAGCAAAAGCAGACTTGAGAGACTATATTTCTATTTTGTGGGGTAACATATATTTGTGCCCAAGTAATGGCAGCTTATACCCAATGAAACCAAGCTTCTGGACATGTTCAGAGTCTATTGTTGAATAATGAGGCTCAGCAACATCACCAGCTGTGCTAAAGGTCTTCTCAGAGAGCACACCATAGAGGGAAACTGATGTATCTCATAGCCTGTTACGCCAAGTGAGGGGATGAATGCATCTTCTGTGGCCAGTAACCTAATGGATCAACCCTGAAGTGGCTCTAGAGACCCCACAAAATAGCCATTCAAGATATTTCCATTGGAAAGGGCTGTGACTGTGTCCTCTTCTGTTGCTCTTGATGTAAGGATGTGCTGAGCAGTGCCCACAGCAGTGCTGTTAGTAACAAGTATTTCTTCCCCATCTCCACCAATGCAACTTGACCTGTCAGATGGAATTCCCTCTCTCTCATGACCTTCTATGCCAGCCGCTGGTGTCACCAGTCACCAAATGCAACCTGTCTGCTCATCACACAACTCTTGTTGAAAATGAATCACTCTATGGCTATAGTCATGTGAAGAATCTCCTTTCATTTCATTTAATTTTGTTTATACTGGAAGGAATGTGAGCATAACTGCCCGCTTTCACAAGCGTCCAGTATACATAATATATAGCATGGCATGAGAAACTTAACAATGGAGATGATAATAAAATAATTGTACAGGTAACTTCATCGATGAAGATCACAGTAGAAGGTAAGGAGTGAGAGGAGGACAGTAGTTAGGTGCAGGAACAGATAAACTTCTCAAGGAGGTAATGTTTGAGGTTAATTTTGAAGGCTCCTAGCAATGTAAATTGAATAAGGGAGAGAGGAATGCTGTTAAAGAGTCTAATACTCCTGGAGGAGAGGGTGGTATGAAAGAAAGGAACTAAAAGGAATGGTGGGAGGGGTTCTGGTGGTGCGAATCCCTGTTGGCCTCTGGAAGTAGGACGTGATGCTGTTGGGAACCAGAGCCTGGGGAATGTTATAGGAAAAGGGCAGGAGTTTGAAGTTAATTCTATCTTTGAGAAAGAGTCAATTTGCAGCCTTGTAGAGGTGGCAGAGGTGAGTGCTTCTGTGAGTCCTGTGGCAAACCTGATGATGCTGTGGTACTGTATGTGGTTCTTAACCTACTAAGAGTCTTAAGGGATGAAGTGGAGGAGTATATATGGGGAGCCATAGTCAAGGAGTGGAAGCAGGAAACTGTTTGCCATAAGTGCACGAGTTTCAGGGATGAGAAACTGATTAATTCTATATAACATTCTCAGCCTTTGGTGAATTTTCTTGATAAGTTGGGTGATGTGGTATTCAGGAGAAGTGGCAGTCAAAATAGATGCCAAGGTACTTACATGCATAAACTCTCTCAATACAGTTGCCATTGTTATCCCTGAGTGTGAAGTTAAAATTAGGCTTTTCTGGGGCCAGAGAAACCATGGATTTTGTTTTGTTGGCATTGAGGACCAGACCGTGAGTGGAGAACCAGGAGTAAAGCTCACCAAAATCATGCTGGAGTTTGTTGAGGAGGTTGTGGGACACCTATCTTTACAGAACAGGGCTGCATCATCACATATAGGATTAACTCGTATGGGTGCAGATCGTGGGAGGGAATTTATGGTGAAGGAGAAAAGCAAAGGGCCCAGTATGGAGCCCTGAAGTTTGCCATATTTAATGTGATGGACATCTGAGTACTGTCCTTCAATTATGGTTGAGTGTGATCTGCCACTGAGGTAGTTCTGAAACCAACATCTCACATTTGAACCAGGGTCCTGCATGGCTGCAAAATGTGGCTGTGACTATCCAACACTTTCACAAACCTTTCATCCAGTTCAGCTTGCAGCTCAGCGACACAGCTGCCCATCTGGAATATCTCTGTTTTCCTATACATATCTCTCTATGGATGCTTTCAGTATCTTCCTGCTGGAGCGACTCGGGAGTGACAGTTAGACACACTTAAATCACAGATGCTCCTGCAAATGTCCTAAGTAGTCTCACCATGACGTCAGCCAGTGACCACTAGGTGGCCTAGGAATCCCTCAATGTCGCACTGCCATGTTATGAAGTATGTACTTCTGTTCTAGCAGTATAGACAGCATCAGGTATGATGAATTCCATCTGGTACTGACATCTTACATCAAGTAATGTTGAAAGAGACCAAGCCATTGTTGCACTTCTCTTAACTGATTAGTTGCCTTTACAGAGCAGTGAAAATGTGCATAGATTGTGCATGCTGTGGAGACAGTCTTGCTAGCCTCAATATTGTGATATAGCACAGGTGTGACAAATAGATTCAAGGTATGGGCAAAGCAACTAATGTTGACAGAATTTCCATCAGCCACTACTTTCCACTATATTTGCCCCATTATCCTGATTAAAAAAAAAGTAGATTCGGACAAACTGCCCCTGACTGCAGCTTGTCTTGAATGCATGCTAGGATGTTCAGTGATGGAGGTCTTTCTCCATTAGCCCAATATTTCAGAAGAGCAGACCTGGAGTGAATGCCAGAGTGTGGAGGAATGAAGGAGAGCCAGTGACACAGGGACAGAAGGAGGAATCCACAACAGGAAGACAGGCTTTTGCACACACCAGTGTGCAGTCAGGAGGATATGCATGGAGTTTGTACTGCTTCAGATGGCTGAGGTGCAGTGGAAAATTCCACCCAAAGCCTCCAAAGTAGTGTGGCAATTGCCATTTTCACACCGTCAGATATATTTGGCACCAGAGTGCATGAAAATGTGAGAACGTGATGGAAGCTGGTACCATGGCTGCAAGTACTGCAGAAATCTACAAAAGCTGGTGTGTTCCACAGGTGAAAGTAGTTGCAGAACTCAACACCATCATTTCACCTGTGAGTAGTGTGATGTGCTGAGCTGTTGGATTGGATGACTAGTAGTTCTGGTCTGGAACACTTCCACTATTGGCATTGATCGTGGATGGGGATGTTTCCAGACTTGCCAAACGGTGTGGAAATAGTAGGGACTAATGCCTGGTGGGAGGGCTGGTGATGTATGGAGGTGTTGAATGAGATGGAGTGGTAGCAGCAGCAGTCACAGCATCAATTTTGTTTCAGAGGCAGAATATTCTGTGGCACTGCTAGTGCCACCAGTATACCTACCTGCAGTATTACCCAAAATGGGTCTGATGGAACTACAGGCATAGACCATAATGCTTTTAAAAATCTCAAGATGTTTTACCTTTAGGTGGTTCATTAACTATGTGGTTGTTAAATTTGCCAGAGACTCCCCTGCTGATGATCATACTGCACAGTGTGTTCACTGCCTTCTGTTATCTTCTTTTAGTAATGTGAAATGCAACCATACCATGTTTTACTGCTGCTGATGCCACTCGTGCATCTGGTGTCATCTGACCACCACCACTCTTTTGGCCACAACTAGCCTTTCTTGTTTGGACCTGCATCTGCAGAGTTTTCCCTAGCACCACTGGTGGCCCCACATGTGCTCTACTTGGTTGTTACAGCTGGGATACAGCCTGCTAAGCTAAGTGCTGAACGGCAGCTTGTCAAGTTTTTAGGAGCCATATCCTCCTTTCTCCTTCCACTGTGACTTCAAGAGGTGGAGAGTTTTTGGGGCCACCTGACTTCCTTGCTTTATAGTTCTCAAAGAACTCTTCATACTCTGCCTGATCATCAAAAGCTGCTTAGGTTAGCCTCCTCAGATGATGTATCAGTGGACAAATGTTCTGGTGGAAGTACTCATACACTCATGAGTGTGCTTCCTCCTCATCTGCACTGACAACTTCTACAGTACTGGGGACAGGGTGAGAAACAAGAGGTGCCACATTAGAGGTAGAAACAGTACTGGAAATAGTTGTGCAGCTCTCTGTGGCCACAGAGGTAGTATGGCTGGTGTCACAGTAGCAGTACTAGTGGTTGCAATGGTTACAGTGGCAGGCATGGTCTCAGTTACAGTGGCAGGAGGGTCTGGGTCACAGTGAAAGGAGTAGTTTAAGTCACAGTGACAGAAATGTTTCTTAGACACCATAGCAGGAGTGGCTGGCATGGTCACTTTACAGCAGAGTTGGAATATTAGTAGTCACAGTGGATGGGTGGTGGATCAGGTAGTGGTACAGGTGGCAGTGGCAAGGAATGAAGAGGACATAATCACATTGATAGTAGTGGCAGTTAATGACAATGTCCTCCTAGAAACACTACTAATACTTTGAACTGTACTTTTACTTTTCCAAGGTGTCAGCCGATGCCATACTAGTGCTGGCGGAGATTGCAGACTGATGGGGTAAAACATAATTTTGCACTGCAAATGCTCCTGAGCATCACTCTACAGCAAGCAGCTGCTCACTCATCTCCTGCCATGCGTGTTGATCTACACCAGCTGCAGCTTTGCTGGGGCTGTGGGACCAGTTATATTTTCTGTTACTATGTTCTCTGTCTGCCATGAATGTATTCCCACAGGAAGAAGTATTGAATTTAAATTATATTTATGATGAAATCAAGTCACTAAAGTCACTGCAGCAATGCTAAACTGACAAGTCTCATTGATTAATAGTCGAGCCCAATGCTGCAGCCAGAATCCAAATTTGTTTGTTCCTATCTATTTAGAATAGACCTGTGGTTTCCTAGTATAAATACACTAAGATCTAGTGGGATTTTATAATTAATTACCAGAGAACATATATTACAGACCTTTTCCATAGTTTGTCTAGCTTGGGACATTTCCATAACATATGTAGTAAATATGCATGCTCTGGTTACACTTCTAACACCTACCTTCAGGACATTTTCTCATTTTTCTAGTCTGCCAGGGGCATAGTAATAACAGTGCAATATTTTATATTGCACTGAGAACATACTTAGTTCTTAACATGCCTGATATGCATTTCTCAACATCAATCCCCATAATTCATGGGGATCTACATATTCAGGTATCTTTCCCATTATTGTTTAGTAGGAAAAATTATAGCACCATATCTGCCCTTCTTCAATACACCAATTTTATCTTCCATGCCTTTGACTGGAAGCACTTAGTGGGATCGTGTGCATTGATCTCACTAAGGCTTTGATACTGTCAACCACACCCTGCTTCATGACTGCCTCGTTACCATCAGTGCCTCCTCTGGAGCTGCATCCTGGTTTAAAAGTTACCTTGAAAGCAGATCCTAGTGGGTAAAAATCAGTGACAAACTATCCGCCAGTAAACCTGTCCAGTCAGGGGTCCCTCAAGGATCTATCCTAGGTCCATTATTGTTCAGCCTCTTTCTCAACTCTCTACCTCTTGCATGTTCGGTGACCTTCTCCTATATACGGATGATGCAGTATTATTCACCAGCCACCAGGACCCCAGGCATTAACCATTAGTCTACAAGATACATTCTCTGCAGTTGAAAACTGTTTTTGTGGCAAAACTAGTCCTCAACTATAAAAAACAAAGACCATGCTTTTTGCAAACCCTCATAACAGACATAGTACAGCCTCACTTGATATTAGGAACAATCTGCACCTCACTAGAACAAGTGCAGACCATGAAGTACCTTAGGCGTCACCCTTGACAGTGCCTTGTCCTTTTCAGAACACATCAACATGGTTGTCAAAACAGTCAACAGTAGGCTAGGGGTGTTATATAGGGATAAACACTGTATGCCAAAAGAGTCCCTCAGAATGGCAGTCACATGCTCCATCCTCTCAATAGTGGATTATGGTCTTATCATATATGGCACTGCTACTGACACAGCACTACAGAAATTCACTTAGCCCTAAATAAAGCCTGCGGGCTGGTCTCGAGGCACACACAGTAGGACACGTTACATGTGAGCCTCTACAGCATGACTCAGTGGCTCAACCTTAGTGACAGGATAAAGCACCACACTTGCCTATATGGGAAAAAGATTAGCTTAGGCTTACCCCCAACTCCCAGCACTTGCTAATCCAGTTTGACTGCTCTCGTACCACAAGAAATGGACCAAATCTTGCATACCAGGTCCCCTTTTTTCACACAAGTCAGGTCCAATGGTCCTTTAGTTATAGGGCTCTCAGTTGGCTGAATGGTCTTCCAGCAGAAACAGTTGACTCATCTGCATTGGGCCCCTTTAAACAACTCTTGAGATTGCACCTCATCTCCACAGCCTCTGTGACTGCCCCTCCAGCCCCATATACTCTCTAACTCTCCTCCAACCCCATTTATGATAGCTCCCACCCCTCCACACCTTGTGGATGAAGCCTTATTTTAGGGCGGACAAGCTCACACCATCAAAGCATTTCTGTCTGCCTCCAGCTGTTTGCCATTCCTGTATGGGGCAACATTATCTTTTTAACTATTATGTGCAATATATGTTTCTGTTACTCGGTTTACTCAAGTAGCCTTTGCTCTCTATGACTATGATACACTAATCTGTCTACTAAAATTGTATTTATCCATATGATGATATTTTAGTAATTTGTTTGCCTGTATTACTTGTCGTTGTGTGACGTGGAACCTACACAAAAGAGTCTTCTGACTCAGGTAATTGTAAATCAAGAATTAAATAAATAAATACATTTATAAAAATCATTTTGTTATCAGTGAGAATTAATTTATATATTCTGCACTTCCTTCCCATGGCTTTTGAGAAATGATGCCCATTGCTTAGAGGTTTCAGTTTGATAAGATGGCCCCATAATTGTGGTTAAAGATTCCTGTACTTGTAAATATTTATGGAATTGCATAAAACGTAGGCCATATCTTGCCTTCATATCTGTAAATGAGTATGATATTCAGAATTTGAATCTATTATATCTTCCAATATTTTTGCACTTTTCTTTTCCATACTTATTTACAAGTGGTTCTCTTTCAAATCTAATTTTTTGGTTGTGCCATAATAGATGATATTCTCTGGGTGGTTCTGTCAAACTCAGGACTATAGAGATACTTATATAAGCTAGTGTTGTGCCTATGAGGTTGGATGGTACAGAAGAGAACCTGATAGTTTGTTATATGGCTGGTCCAGCAATCCCTAATTTAATGATTTCTTGTTTATAAGAGACCAAGATAGGGATATTTTGGTAATAGAAACCAATGTACCAATTGCTTAACCATAAAATGCAGTTTGGTACTTCTTGAAATTAGGGAGCTCCAGATCTCCATCTTTCCTGTGCACTTGTAATTTAGCATAATTTAGCCTAGAGTTTTATCTTCCATAAAAAGTTTTTTTATTATTTTATCAAGTTTCTGGAACCATATATTATCTGTTCTGTTTTTACGTTCTCAAGCACATATAGAATTTTGGGCACTGTGATCAGTTTAAAGGAATTAATTTTCCCCATGAATAAATAAAATTTACTCCATTTTAATAGTTCTATACATGTTTTTTCTGTATGGGTTCAGAATTAATTTTGTCTAGCTGCTAGAGCCTGTTGGTAATTGTGATGTCAAAATATGTGACAGTTTTAGGTGCCCAATTAAATTCCATGTTTAATGCCAGAAAATCTTCCACTGTAAATGTGCCATTCATAGAAACATAGAAACATAGACTTTGATGGCAGATAAGGACTGTTGGCCCACCTAGTCTGCCCATTACCCTACCTACAGGATGGGCCGCAGATCCTAGTTAACCAACAGCCTATTTCTTCCTACCCCCACAAGAATTGCCTTATGTCTGTCCCATGCATTCTTGAATTCTCCCAGTTTTAGACCCCACAACCTCCTCAGGAAGGCTGTTCCATGCATCCACTACCCTCTCTGTGAAATAATACTTCCTCCATTGCCCCTGAACCGCCCTCCTTCTATCTTTAAATTGTGTCCCCTTGTTCTTGCAAGTCTCTTTTTCTGAAAGATGCTACCCTCTTGGACTTTGTTGATTCCCTTGAGGTTCTTAAAGTTTCTGTCATGTCCCCTTCTCCCTTCTTTCCTCAAGGGTATACATATTAAGCTCCTTTAGTCTCTCCTCATATGGCTTCTCTTACAGACCCTGCACCATTTTAGTTGCCCTCCTCTGGACTGCCTCTATCCTGTCTATGTCCTTGTGGAGATGGGGTCTCCAGAACTGGACACAGTACTCGAGATGGGGTCTCACCAACTGTCTGTACAGAGGGCTAACAACTTCCTGTTTTCTGCTGGTGATGCCTCTCCTATGCATCCTAGTATACCCCAGCCCTCCCTACTGCCTTCTCACATTGCTTGCTAACCTTAAGGTCATCTGATATGATTACCCCAAGGTCTCTTTCCATTTTGTTGTTGTTACTACCCCATTGTGTAATCTTCCCTGGTTTTGTTTCCCAGGTGCATTATTGCACTTCTTTGCATTGAATCCTAGCTGCAACACTTCTGACCATTCCTCCAACCTTGCCAAGTCCCTTCTCATCCTTTCCACGCCTCCTTGTGTATCAACCCTGTTGCAGATCTTTTGTGCCATCTGCAAAGAGGCATCTTTTCCTTCCAGTCCCTCTGCAATGTCACTTATAGACATTAAAGGACTGGACCCAATACTGAACCCTGCAGTAGCCCCACTGGTAACCCCTCTTTCTTCAGGTGGACTTCATTTACAATTACCTTCTGTGTCCTGTTGTCCAGCCAGTGTTTTGCAGGATACCACCCTGGGACCCACTTCCAGGCTGGTTAATTTGACTATTAATCTTTGTGTGGGACTGTGTCAAATGCCTTGCTAAAGATCTAGGTAGGCCATGTCCACAGCCCTCCCTGGTCTACTACTTTGGTCACCCAGTCAAAGAAATCTATTAGATTAGTCTGACATGACCTTCCGCTGTGAACCCATGCTGCCTTGGGTCCTGTGCACCACTGGCCTCTAGGTACTCAACAATTCTTTCCTTCAGAAGTGACTCCATCACTTTCCCTTCCACAGAGGTCAAACTGACAGGTCCATAGTTTCCTCCCTCTGTCTTGGTCCCACTTTTTGAAGGGAATCCACATCCACCTTCCTCCAGTCCTCAGGTACCACACATCCTCCCATGATTTACTAAAAGAGTAAGTCAAGTGGTTCACTAGTTCCCCTCTTAATTCTTTTAGAATTCTGGGGTGAATTCCATCAGGCCCCATTGCTTTGTCCACCTTCAGTTTTAGGAGTTCTTGCAGAACTCTTTCTTCTATGAAAGGGCTGGGATCGACCCCCTATCAAGAGTGCTTCTGTTAATTGGATTAGGCACTTCCCCTCCCCTTTTGTGAATACTGAGCAGAAATATTTATTCAGTATCCCTGCTTTTTCACTGTCCCCTCTGCCCACCCACCATTCATTCTATTCAACCTCACTATCCCTCCCTTTGTCTTTCTATGTTCTCTGATGTACCTATAAAGGTTTTATCCCTCTTCTTAACCGAGTTGGCTATCTTTTCCTCAGTTTGGGCCTTTGCTGTTCTGATTCCCTCCTGCTTCCTTCAAAGACATTAGGTCTGACTTTGACCAAGTTATTGTAAGGCCAGAGTTATTCATAGGATCATAAGGTGTACAAGTTGGTAGCAATAGGCCTTTTGACTCCCCAGCATTAATCTAAATATTCAAACTTCCTATTGTAAGTATGTAAGTAAAATGTTATTCACATTAGGTGCCCTTCTAGAGCTCAGGTGCCTTAACAGCATAATAAAACAATATATCAGCTCCATAAAATACACTAAAACAGTAAATATATACATTCTTACAGTATTTCCAACTATCATTTTACCAAGACCCTTCTAAGGCCTGTTGAAACAAGTATGCCTTAAGAGATTTTTAAAACCCTCCATGGTCAGGCTATCTCATATGCAACAAGGTGAGAGAGTACCACAGAGGTAGAAGCCATTAAGGCAAATAATCTTCCTTCTGAAGTTTTCAGGCATACCCTGGGAATCTCTAGCAATCCCTCATTGGAGGATCAGAGTGAGTGGATAGGACAATAAGGAGACAGGAATTCTTGCAGGTACTGGGGTTCCTGGTCATGTAGGGCTTTATAGGTCAGCAATGCAACCTTGAAGGTGATCCACCACTGTATCGGCAGCCAGTGCAGTTCACGCAGCACAGGTGTTATGTGACTGGATCTAGGGGTTCCAGTTAACACCCTGGCCGTCGCATTCTACACTAGCTGCAAATGGTGGTTATCCACCCCGGTAGCCCTAGGTAGAGGGTGTTGTAGTAATCAAAATGAGTGGTGACAAAGGCGTGGACCAAGGTGGGAAGATCTTCAGACGACCCAAAGGCTTCACCCTGGCTGATATTCCTCAGATCGCAAAAAGAAAGATTTAACCACGCCAAGATCTGAGTCTTCAGGGTTAGGCCTTCATCAAATATTATCCCCAGGTTATGTATCTGACCTGAGGCATTTAGTGGGACCTCCAAGGTATGAATCAAGGGTTTCCCCACCTGTGTCCCGTCATCTGACAATCAGAGTCCACTGCCAATACCTTCATTTTTCCCAGAGTTCAACTACAGCCAGCTAGCACTTATCCAGTCCTGAGTCTCCAACACGCTGTTGTTAAACATCAAGACAGAGTCTAACTCCTGTTTGGGCACAAAAGACATGTACAGTTGAGAATCATCTACCTTGCAGTGAAAACTCAACCTGTACCTCCTTATAATATCTCCCAATGGCAGCATGTACACTGCAAACAACATGGGGGACAGCACCGAGCTCTGGGTACCGCAGGAGCAGCCAGTGAGGGCTTATACGCTTATCCAGTTATGTCTTAAAGGCATCCAATGAATTGTTAAACCTCTCACCATAGGGGCCTATTCCAGGTTTCAACAACTCACTGATTAAACCATGGACCCTTTTTAAGTCCTATAGAAGTCACCCTTTAACTGATAGCAGTGATACCTACTAATTTTTCCAGACTGCTTCCTTTCTAAACCCCTTGCCAGTCATTAGGGCACCGGCATTGCAGCACCAAATGTCAGATTTGCTGTCTCTTCCCTCTGGTCTGCCCCCAGAGTTAGTATGATTAGAAAGGGGCATGGGGTGCAGCCCCTGCAAAAGAGAGGATGGTAACTTTTCCACTTGGCACCATAATGACTGGGTGCAGTGCCACTGGTGATCTGAAGTGGTGGAACTCTAAACCAACACACTTCAAAGGTCCCTATCATGGGAAATGCCCTATATGCCAGACACAGGTCCCCCCTCACTCTCCCATTACTCAGAGAGTAAATATTCAAGTCCAGCAGCCTCTCACCACAGGACTTATTGGACAATTGCCTGATTTTTTTGTGTGGCTTTCCTATGAATTCTCTTGAGCATTCTGATGTTATGCTTAGTATGAGGTATCCAGAACTGTCGCATTATTCCAGATGTGGTTGAGCCAAGGTCTTATACAAGGGTACTAGTACCTCCTATCTCTGCTCTTAATATTTATGTGGATGCAGCCCAGGATCTTATTACACTTAGTAACTGCTTCTCTACATTGTTTTCCATGTGGCAGCTTGTTGGTAATAATATCCCCAATGTCCATTTCACTGTTAATATCCACTATCTTCCTCCCATGTATGAAATGGGATACCCTCCTATTCCTGTTACCAGTATGCATTACTTTGCATTTATCTACCTGTATATTGAATGTTAATGATTCTTGTGCCAACAGAACTATGTTGTTTATTTCATTCTGTAACTGTTGTATAGATTTGCCGTTATCAACCATTGCTCCAATCTTCACATCATCAGCAAACTTATAGTTCCAGAAGGTGTTTGACATTTGCAGGGATGCAATATAAATACTAAAAAGGATTAGTCCCAAGACCAAACCCTGCAGGACACCACTTGTCAGTTCAGGCCAGTTTGACAAATGACCTGCCACACAGATCCTCTGTTTCCTACCATCCAACCATGAAGTTACAGTTGATGATATTGATGAAGCTTCCTTGTACTGATGTGAGTGTTTTAATGGATTGTTTGGTTTTGGGAGGGTGAGTAGCATAGTGTCAGTGTCTTCAATACTCTACTCACACATTTTTTTATCTTGACTCATGAAATTTCATCACCTGCCTAATCCTACACAAAGAGGTTCCAAGTTCAACACAAATATCCACAGGAAGTGGCACCTTTATTGTACTGCCTCTCTTTATTTTGGCAGGTGTAGATAGCAAGCCACTAGTTATGACTACAACAGAGGCCCCATTATACAGAATGTCAACCCAGCTAAGAAATGAGTTTCCTACACCAAAATAAGGAAGTATTTGCTTCAGATTAAGCTATTCTATCAAATCAAATGCCTGTACAGCATCTAGAGATATAGAAGATAGTGTAATCGGTAACAAACATATGTAACCGTTGAGAGGTTACCATGACAACTGTTTAAACTTCAAGTGCGAAGCTTGAGGAGGTTTGGTTGTCTGGTAACCTCAAGATACACACATGCTTTGTTGCCAATTGCAAACCATACATTATATTTTATAGACTATGGTCTGCATACACAGTAAAAAAGCTGGATCCCTACTTTGTTTTCCTCGGTCACCGCCAGCTCTGCTCAGGTTCAGCTCTCACTGCCATGGTTGGTTCAACAAGGCCGGCAGTTCTGAAATGCGCATGGGCAGAGTGAACATTGTTGTTATACCATCAATGTGGCGTACCATCGATGGGTTAACAACATCATGACGTCACATCGATGGTATGACAAACTTATAAAATGTTAGATTTTGGCCAATAACAACATTCAACCATACATTATATAAGTATGGCAGATTCGTGGATCTGTTAGCTGACCAAATAAGGGATAGAAGTTGTCTGATGTCTTGACCATATATTGTTCTGATAAAATTGACTTAAATCTTTATCTAGAATTTTGGTTATTTTAGTGCTGTGCAGAATTTTCAGATTCTGGCAGAATGAAATTTTATGGAATTTTGAAATTCTGCTGGAAATGGAATGGTAGAATTCTGCTGCAGATAAATGTGGAATGAATGTTTCTGCAATTTTCCACAGAATTTTATTCTGTGGATCTCAGTATTTCTGCAGAAATCATTGCAGAATTATTTTCTGTTGAAAAATGCTGTTTTTGCGGAATATTATTGTATGGATCTTAATATTTTCAGTGGAAATGGTTGCAGAATGATTTTCTATAGACAAAATGCTGTTCCACAGAATATTATTCTGTGAATCACAGCAGACAGAATTCCACAGAAGAATCTGTGAAATTCCGATGGAAATTCCACCAATGGAATGATCATTTCATGCTAATTTTGCTGGTGGAATTCTGCATTCCACATGGTAGTAGTTATTAAAGGAATAATGCACAGCAGGCTGTGTGTCATGCTGGGATAATGCCGCCTGGGGGGTTGGGCATGAGGCTGGCAGGCGAGTCGTCCAATGCCCCAGGTGCATTATCTAAATGAACACACACCCTGGAGTGCATTATTCTATTATACAATGGCTCATTGTTATACAGAATAAAAAAATAATTTTAAAGATGTTTTGTGTGGAAACATATTTTTGTTTGTATGAGAAGATGAAACAATCAATAAGATGCTCAGCAGCAGGTTCACAGTGCTGAGACTAGACCTGTGGCGGCGTGCTGGGATAACGCCATGGGTCCAGACCCAAACTGACCAATCACAGTCCAAGATTCTTTCTTGCCATTGTATAATATTGTTTGTAGCCTTGTTGCTAATATTTTATATTATTTTATAATCCATGTTTAATAGCAAGATCAGACTGTAATTGGCACAGCTTGCATGATCTTTATCTTTCTTAAGGAGTACTGTAATGAGTGCCTCTCTCATACTTGTTGGCAGGGCATTCCTGTTTTGGGCATCACAGTAAACCCTTGGAAATGGGTTTATTAGTTGGTCTTTCAAGCAAGGTGAAACTCACGGGTAGCCCATCAGATCCTGGTGTTTTGGAGGATAGTAGGAAACTAATGGCATTTCTAATCTTTTGCATAGTAATTGGTTTATCCAGAATTTCTGATTTCTCTTTGGAGAAAGAAGAAAATCTCATGATGCCCCAAAATGACTTAATTTCTTGCCTGGGGATTGTATTTACTTGTATATAATGTATTGTAAAAATTGTGGAACATCAGGTTAATGTCTTTAGAAGAGGTTCTTAGTACCCCATGGTCGTCCACAACTTTGTGTATACAGGTTTGATTTTCTCTTTGTTTTAGTAGAAAGGCAAGTAGTTTTCCATGTTTTCACCAGATTCCCAATAGTTTTGCCTTGTTTGAAAAAGTGCATGTTCTGCTTTATCTGTTATGATTTTATTTATTTTATATTTGACCAGGGTTACTTGCATAGGATGTTTTTGTTTGAGGGGTCAGCTTTGTGGCTATCTTATAATTGTTGTAATTGCTTTTCTAGTTTAGCTAACTCAGCAGATCTCTGTTTTTTATTTTTTTTTTAAGCAAGTAACCAATAATACAACCCTCATGTATACTTTATATGTTTCCCAGGGGCAGGCATCAGATGTTTCCCCATTGTCATTAATTTGGAATTGTTTTGTCTCCTCTTTTAACCATTCAATAAATTATTCCGATTTTTAGTAAGGAGATGCTCGTCTCCTGCTTGGTGAGCCTTCATTTTCTTTATTATTAAGGAAGGACATAATGACTGATGCATGTTCTGATATTATTGCTGGCCTATGCATGAGTGAGCTATTTCACCAATGCACTGCCTAGATGTCACAATATAATCAGTCCTACTAAAAAGGAGTGCAGAATGGAATTAAAGGTGTCCCTTTCTATGGGATTGACTAGCCTCCATGTATCTACTTGCACAAGTTCCTTCAGTATCTTTCTTGAATTATGATTTCTTTCTGCACTATGAGAATTGCTCTTATCTAACGTTACATATATGGGGAGGTTAAAATCCCTCCCTATTATTATGTGTTTCCTGGGGAAAAGCACTGAGTTTGACAAAAAAAGTAAAAACATTAGGAGAATTTGTGTTAGGGACATTAATATTCCTATTATCATTATCGAAACCTGGCTCAAGCCTCACATACCCCCACGAGGTTGCAGCCCTAGGATACCTCTCCCATAGACAAGATAGACTGAGGAAAAGGGGTGGAGGGTCCTAATCTACCTAAAAGACACACTTAACTCAGTGCAGGTCAACCTGCTACGACAGGCAACTAGTATGGAGGGTGAATCGATCTTTGTTCGCATCACCCTTAGCCTATGTAAGCATCTCAACATTGGATGCGTATACAACCCCCAACCAATACGCGCATCTCTGGAGGCAGTCCTAAGGGACATCTCTGATGAGTCACCTCTGAGCTAATCATCCTGGGGACTTCAATCTGAATTGGGCCCCGAAGACAATCCCTCCCTACCAGGGCTGGTTCAGGAAGCTAACCTTACACAGGTTATCACATGGCCCACCCAAATGAACTACAAAATGGGTAACCATTCCACACTTGATTGGGTGCTTACTAGCAAACCCACCAATATAAACGGCTGGCCCCTAGCGAATGCCCTGAGTGATCACTCCCCAATCTTCTGCTCCTGGAAAAACAGGGCCCCCAGAGTCCCCGAATACTCGCGACAGGACTACTCAAACTATTAATCTGAACACTTGATTGGCTGCCTAAGCGGATTGGTTGGAGCCCAATCAAACTACTCCCACACTGGAAGAGGCTACGGCCTTCCTCCAGGAGCCATCATTATGGTTGCTGACTGCTTGGCCCTTTGAAGAATTTCACCAAGGAGCTGCCACAAGTGGATCACCCTCAAGTGAAAACACTGATGAAAACTAGGGACACTGCTTGGAAAAAACAAGCTCTCCTCCTATCGGCTGACTAAACCGCTACAAGGCGCTGAGAAATAAGTGCAAACTGGCCATCAAAGTGGCCAAATGAGACTACCTCACAGATCTACAGAAAAGAACCTAGGCAACCCTAGACTCTTTTGGGCTCACATAAGCGGGCTTATAAAGGGGCGGGAAGACCGCTCACTGCCCCATAGAGGTCAATGGCCAATTAACTAACGGACCCTAGCATCGCCATGGCTCTCAACTGCCAGTTCACAAACCTGGACCTGCTCAAAGCGGACTTGCCACCCCTCCTCCAGTCTCAAATGATCCCATCCCCAAAGCCTGGATTGCCCAACCTTCCATCCGGCTTGTAAGACCAAACGAAGTCCTCCAGTTACCAAAGTTCCTCAAAATGTTGGAGCCATAGGACCCGATGGCATCCCCGCATACTAAGGAAGAGGCCCTGCACTCGCCAGGCCCCTCACCTGGCTCCTCAATCGATCCCTTATCGCAGGTGCCATCCCGGAACAATGGAAACTGGCCCATGTAGTCCCGTCCACAAGGGTGGTTCAAGGAGACTACCAACAATTCAGGTCCATCTCCCTGCTATCTAGCCTTGGTAAGATTCAAGAGAGAGACTAATTTTACGGACAACTCTGGAACTACCTAGAGCTCCACCATTTACTTGCCCTTCCCAGCATGGTTTCAGAACCAATCATGGGACTGACACTGCGCTTATCAAGTTCTCCACTGATGTTCTCAAAGAACTGGACAAGGATCCCCACGAGAGCAGTCTTTTTTTTTTTTAAATCTTCTTTTAATTATTCATATTTTAACTTATATACATACAGGTCATCAGTTTTGATTTTACACAATACATTTACATCTGGTCAATTAATACAAGCAGTTTTAAGGATCTTCCAGTCCATCCAACAACAGGTATCATAATTATTTCAACAGGTTTGTTGCTCCCATGTGGGTTACAACCTAATTTTGCCTAGCTTTAAGAGACCATAGGCCTAGTAACTTACATTGAGTTATGAGTTGGTCAGCAGGACATCAAACTATTTACTTTTTATCTTTTCCTCCTAATTAAATCAAGCAGATCCATATTCCCAAATTAATTGTCACATAAGGGATCCAGCCATATGGTGGGGCGGGAAACCAGGCCCTAGGACCCACAATGGAAGGGCTCAGCCCGGGATCAGGGCAACTAGGGCATCTCTAGGATAATATTTCTAAGGCACAAAAGTGGGGTCTTTTAGCATATAATACAGCTGCCAGCGTGTCCATTTCACAGAAAGAAGTTCTCCACGCTCATTTAGATTATGTGTCATTTTCCAGGCTATAAATTTGCCTAGTAATTTCCCACCACTTCTGAGCAGCGGAACTCCGTTGACAGCCAGTGCCTGGTGATTGCTTTTTAGCTGCTGAGAAGCAGGGAGAGGTACCTGGTATTTGGTCCCCGATAGGACTTAGGTATTATGAGGAAAATGTACATCTCCAGTGTCAGCGAAACTTTGGGTCGATGAGCTCCTGCAGCTGTATCTCGAGCTGTTGTAAGTAGTGGAGAGACTGGACATGCCCACATATATAGAGTCAGATTGGCTTCCTGCTCCCACATTTTCTCTAGCAATCCATGAGTTTACTTGATGTACAGTGTTTGGTGATCGAAGGAGATCTAAAGTAACAATTAGTACCTTCCAGGCATATTCTCACCATTGATGTAGGCTTGTGACCCTGGAAGCTTGGCACAGACCACCCTCCAATCTGAACTGGTGAGTCGGTAGCCAGACTCCCTGTGCCATTGTGCATGAATATTTTCAGTGAGGACGTCACCTTGTGTGTTCAGGGATTGATGGTAGAGGGAGATCAAGTGTTCCTGCCTCCCGAGCTGTTAAGTGAGATTTGACATTGTATTAGTGCGGTATTTTCAGGATTTTGTAAGGGGTGGTAAGCCTTCTACATAGTGTCGAAGTTGTAGGTATCGGTGAAGTCTTTGTGAGGCAAATGGAATTTTGCCTGGATTTCTCGTAAGTCCATAGTCTCCCTTGTGCCATAATTTGTGGCAGGAATCTTAACCCGTAAGTGTCCCATGTGCCAAACCCAGAGTCCAAGGTATTGGGAGGAAAATCTGGCAATGCCTGGATTGGGGTTATTAGTGGTAGGTAGGGTAATAGTCCGAAGACTTTTCAGAGAGTTCAATTTCGAAACTGGGCTATCAACCAGGGATTAGTAGTTAGGTAAGTTGAATCTCTGGCGTTTGCGGTATAGTATCCGAAGGTATTTTGCGTCGCTAAGAAGCACCTTCTCCATTTCCATCCAGTGTGGGAGTGCCTTCTTATTTTGTCTAGCCATAACATTAATCATGGTTACCGCCTGTTGGTAACGCTTTAAGTCCGAAGGGCAAGTCCCCCATCAGCCCATCAAGAGGATAGCACCTTAAGGTTTACTTGGCTCACGTCCTGCCCATACAAAATTCCGTATTGCGCGGTTAATTTCTTTGAAGGTCTTTAGGGAACTGACAGTGGGACATTTTGAAAGAGGTATAGTGCTTTAGGGAGGGTTATCATCCTTATGAGTTCAATTTGTCGTGCAAGGCTTAGTGGTATGACAGACCAAGTTCGTAAGTCCTGCTTTAGTTGTGCCATAAATGGAGAATAGTTATACTTGTAATAGTCTGACCTCTCCTGAGGTATGTAAATGCCCAAGTATTTTAGTTTTGCCAGGTTCCATCTGCGGGAAGAGTTTCAACAGTTTTCTGTGTAGGGGCATAATTAAATGTGGTATTTCAGTCTTAGTTAGGTTAAGCTTGTAACCTGATACTATACCGTAGAATCTAAGATTTAGCTTATCTCTGGTATGGATTGTTCCAGGTTTGGAGATATAAGAGTATGTCATCTGCATATAAAGGCAACTCAGTGTTCCGTGTCACAAAGTGGACTCCCTGTAATTGAGGGAATCTCGGTTTGTTAGCTAGGGGCTCTATAACTGCTGTGAATAATAACGGGGATAGTGGGCATCCTTGTCGGTGCCTCTCCCGAGCTGAAAGTATTCAGAATGATGCCGTTCACTCTCACAGGCCGAGAGTGGAGTATATATTTTGTAGAACTTGAATAAGGCCATAGGGAAGCCAAATTTGCTCAGGACCGAATACAAAAGGCCAGGCCACTCTGTCGAAGGCCTTCTCGGCCGAGACTAATCAGTACTGCTGGTGTCCTGTATGGCTCATTTTGATTCACAAGATGAAGTACTCTTGATATTATCAGTGGTAGTACGAGCCCTAACAAACCTGTTTGGTCTTTGTGTATTAAAACAGGAAGGATTTGGTCAATGCGCTTGGCCAATATAGTCATGAACAGTTTGTAATCTTGGTTTAATACCGAATTGGTGGTATGATGCGCACTCTTGAGGGTTCTTCCCTGGCTTAGGGATCACAGATATAGTTGCATAGGACCAAGACTCAGGGGTAGTTGCCCTCTAATAGAGTTAAAACACAAGAAGAGTGGAAGGATCTGAGTCTTTGCTAATTTGTAGAACTCCACCCCATATCCATCGGGTCCTGGAGCTTTCTGGGATTTGGAGTTGGTTATGGCATGGGCTATTTAGGCTGCTATTATAGGTCTTATAAGAGAGCCTCTGCTTTCTTCCGTAAGGGTCGGTAGGGTGAGCTTCTCAATATCGATGTTAGATTGTCTAAAGAGGAGTGGACTCTGGGGTATATAAGTTTCTATAATATGTCAGAAAGGCTCCGGCAATGTCATGTGTTTTAGAAAGAGGTTGGCCTTCACTGGGTGCCGTATGGTAACTATTGTTGCACCTTTCTTCTGTCTGTGGGCCTGGTATGCAAGCATTTGAGTGGCTCGTGGCCCTACCTTGTAAAACCTCTGTTTCAAAAATGCAAGTGCTATTTCGGTTTGTTGTAACACGAGTTTATCTAATGCTAGCTTGGTTTGTTGTATCTGAGAAAGGAGGATTTGTCGCCCTGTTGGTGTGCCTGCTGTAGGAAATGAAGAGTTTCTTCAAGTTTAGCCGTATATTCTTCACGTTGTCTCTTCTTTTGCGCTGCATACTTAATTATATGTCCTCTCAGGACCGCTTTGATTGTGTCCCAATGGACCTAGGGAAAGTGTCAGAGGCTGGGCTGTCAGTCATAATCTCAGATATCTTGTCGAGGAAGATTCCTTGAATTCTTTGGACCGTAAATAAAATGGGTTTAGTCTCCATTGAGTGGTTCTGGGTTGAAGGCCCAGTTCCCATTGTGTAATCACGGGCGCATGGTCTGAAATGGAAATATCTCCCAGTTAGCATCACTTACATTATGCAGCTTTTGAACTTGTGTGTAGGCATAATCTATGCGGGAGTATGTATTATGAACGGGGAGTAATAAGAGTAGTTTCCTCGACGCGGATGTAACTTTCACCAGATATCGCACCACCCTATCTCCGAGACAATTTATTAAAAACTTTTGAGTCGTTGTTAGTTTCTGTGGCTTCCACTAGAGAGTCTAGGTTTGGTCAGCAGTCAGGTTAAAGTCTCGCCATCAAAGGTGCCTTTGGTGAAATTCACCACCTTATCCAGTAGAGGCCTCAGTTGTGAAACCATGATGCCAGGTGGAAGGTACACATTAGCTAAAGTCATTTCTTCATTGTTAAGCCTTCCCGAGTTAGGACCATCTGCCCCTCTGGGTCTGACCAAGTTAGTTCTGAATGATATGGTGTATATGGTGGAATAATTAGGGCTACCCTCTGCTTCTGCCGCCCTTATAGGATGCTGAGAATGCCTGCCTACTTAGTTTAGCTAATTTAGCATGTTCCACTGAATTCATATGGGTTTCCTGGAGGTAAACAATATCGGCTTTAGTTCTGCGGAAGTATGCCAATGTCTTCGACCTTTTAATAGGAGAGCCAGGCCATTTATGTTTAGTAGAGAAATTTTAGTTTTGGGGAGTACATCACATCTAATGGGTGGATCGCTGGTGTCTGGCTCCCCACCCCCCATGGGATGCCGGAGATTCGTATATTTTGCATCTGCAAAGACCAGAGAAATTCAATGACCTATTCACAAAACCATCAACAATAACAATACAACCATTTACATAAACATCGACATGAAACTAAAACAGAACCAGTTGGCGACATGGCGTTAAAACATACATAGAGCAGTTGGTACTTCCACAGAATCTGGCAAAGCCCTGATCTTTGATAGGAACAAAGGTCCTACCTATACAGCCCTTTTTTTACTTAGGACCTTAGGTACCAAGGTACCTAGAGGAAAGGGGTAGTGGAGATTGGTGACTAGGACCGTGAGGCATTGCCTCCCCTGAAATCAATCATGTAGGAGGGCACGCACTTTATAGCAGTGAGTCGAGGCCATCTAGTCTCATGCATGGGTTTTGACCGACTTCTATGGAATATTCACTGTTGTAATGGGCCTAGTGGGCGCCTAGAGGCGCTGCCACCGCTGGGGCAGCTCTCCAGCCTCAACTATTCAATGTAGGGTGCCACAGCATAGATATAATCATGTACTGAGAGTAAAGTCCTCCAAATAGAACTCAAAGTTCCTGTCAGATGAACAGACTATTATCCCCTGTACAGAATGTGCTTGAAGTGGCTTGGATCCAGTTCAAGAGAGCTCAGGGTATCCTGAGCATTGGTGGATCCATGAGACAGGCCAGATGGGGTCGTCGTCTTTGCCTGGTTACCAGGCTAGGCCCACACACTGGGTGACGAGGGACCACATAGAAACATAGAAACATAGACTTTGAAGGCAGATAAGGACCGCTAGGCCCATCTAGTCTGCCCATTTCTACCTACAGGATGAGGCCGCAGATCCTAGTTAACCAACAGCCTATATCTTCTGCCCCCACAAGAATTGCCTTATGTCTGTCACGCATTCTGAATTCTTCCACAGTTTTAGACCCCATAACTTCCTCAGGAAGGCTGTTCCATGCATCCACTACCCTCTGTGAAATAATACTTCCTCTACATTGCCCCTGAACCGCCCTCCTTCTATCTTTAAATTGTGTTCCCTTGTTCTTGCAAGTCTCTTTTTCTGAAAGATGCTACCCTCTTGGACTTTGTTGATTCCCTTGAGGTACTTGAAAGTTTCTATCATGTCCCCTCTCCCTTCTTTCCTCAAGGTATACATATTAAGCTCCTTTAGTCTCTCCTCATATGGCTTCTCTTGCAGACCCTGCACCATTTTAGTTGCCCTCCTCTGGACTGCCTCTATCCTGTCAATGTCCTTGCGGAGATGGGGTCTCCAGAACTGGACACAGTATTCCAGATGGGGTCTCACCAACTGTCTGTACAGAGGGATAACAACTTCCTGTTTTCTGCTGCTGATGCCTCTCCTATACATCCCAGTATACCCCAGCCCTCCCTACTGCCTTCTCACATTGCTTGCTAACCTTAAGGTCATCTGATATGATTACCCCAGGTCCCTTTCCTGTTTTGTTGTTGTTACTACCTCCCCACCCATTGTGTATTCTTCCCTGGGTTCTTGTTTCCAGGTGCATTATTTTGCACTTTTTGCATTGAATCCTAGCTGCCATACATCTGACCATTCCTCCAACCTTGCCAAGACCCTTTTCATCCTTTCCACGTCTCCTTGTGTATCAACCCTGTTGCAGATCTTTGTGTCATCTGCAAAAGGCATACCTTCCTTCCAGTCCCTCTGCAATGTCACTGATAGAAGACATTAAAAGGACTGGACCCAATGAACCCTGCGGTACCCACTAGTACACGCCCTTTCTTCAGAGTGGACTCCATTTACAATTACCTTCTGTGTCCTGTTGTCCAGCCAATGTTTTACCTAGGCTACCACCCTGGGACCCACTCCCAGGCTGGTTAATTTGACTAATAATCTTTTGTGTGGGACTGTGTCAAATGCCTTGCTAAAGTCTAGGTAGGCCATGTCCACAGCCCCTCCCTGGTCTACTACTTTGGTCACCCAGTCAAAGAAATCTATTAGATTCGTCTGACATGACCTTCCCACTGTGAACCCATGCTGCCTTGGATCCTGTGCTCCACTGACCTCTAGGTACTCAACTATTCTTTCCTTCAGAAGTGACTCCATCACTTTCCTACCACAGAGGTCAGACTGACAGGTCTGTAGTTTCCTGCCTCTGTCTTGGTCCCACTTTTATGAAGGGGAATCACATCCTTCCTCCAGTCCTCGGGTACCACACCATCCTCCCATGATTTATTAAAAGAGTAGCCAGTGGTTTCACTAGTTCCTTCCTTAATTCTTTTAGAATTCTGGGGTGAATTCTATCAGGACCCATTGCTTTGTCCACCTTCAGTTTTGGAGTTCTTGCAGAACCCTTTCTTCTGTGAAAGGACTGGGATCGACCCCCACATCTCCAGCACATCTTTGTTCCCCATACGGGCTCTACAAAGTATAAAAGAACCATCAATTGCATCTCATATCACCACTACTAGTTCTCCTTCCCACCCCAATCTCAGATCCACTGTCTTCCTTAATGAATATTCCTGGATATAACTGAAAATCAACTAATTTAAACTGGGACATTAATTCCTTCCCCACCATTCCTAATTCCCTCCCACCCCAGTGCCTTTCATCTGATAGCTCCCCAACATAGAGGGTACGCGATCCCAGCTGCACGCCATCCTGCTAGGTTGCAAGGGAAACTCCTGAGAGCAGCCAAAACCCAGGGCTCACTGCCTCCACTCTCCAGAAGCCTGGGTAAGCGCCATTTCAGGTCCTCACCCTTCTATTAGCCTTCGGGCCACCACAAGAGGGAACATCAATTAGACCATCAACATACCGCCCAACCTTCCAGGGTCTGCCATCATAGCTCATCCAGAGAGCCCATAGCAGGAAGCCATCTAGTATAGGTAACTATACTATTAACTCATAGAAATTCAGGCATCCTAGGGGACCAGATAGTGTAAAGGGCTACCCTCCATCCCCCTCCCTCCCCATTTCTGGTTTAAACTGGGGAATGAGTACCATCTCGAGCTTCCCCCACCCCTATTTGTCTCCTAGGAGGTTCAATTGTTTCTAATCCATACACCAGTCAGTCCAACAAGTAGCCTTCACTGTCTGGAGGTCTCAGGTGTGCGTGGCAGAAAAAGGAGGAACCTATTATTGCCACTCCATCCCGAATCCCTCACCTAGTCCAGTTGTTACTTCCTTCCTAGTCACTTTATATTGACAGCCCAGAGGGATGGTTCCACATTTCCTGTCCAGCTCCTATTTACAGCTCGCAACCAGCTTCTGCTATCGGAATCTTGCTTTCCTGTTCATTGCTGACACACTATGCCCAAACAGAATGTGTTTGGAGGCATCGCCATGAGGCTGCCCATAATCTTAACTGAACTAGAGCCCAGGAAATGAGAAGAAAATAAGGTTATTTATGGACAAAGATATATCAGCTATTTTAGATATGAACCTTGTGGTTCATCCCCAACAGGGGACTACGGAGAAAGCCAGAATGTGCGCAGAGGAGTCTATGCGCAGGGAGAGGAGAAGGTGCACTGCAAATCCGAAATACGCCTGAGCCCAGGGCAGTCGCGGCTATCTGAAGTGTACAGCCTTGCTCTTCTCGCTACACAGACAGCCCCAGCATCCGATCAATGTCTAGAGGCTTCTCAAGGACTTACAGGGCAGGGCCTCAACTGGTTATCCCTCTCTTTCATTCCTGTTAGCACTGCAGGTTAATTTCTCAGTCCCCCCTTTCTGGTGCCCAAACCCTGCAGCGTCTAGTGCCGTCTGCCAACTGTCAACCACTGCACTCCAATGATGCCGGAACAAGCCCCTGCCATCACATCCCACGGGCAAGTGAACCACACCTGCAGCCAGTCTAGATTCCATTTATCTATCTGCCGAAACAGACACGGAGATCTACGCTGGTTGCTTTGACACCATCATCACGGTTCTCTAGAGTCCAAAGAGCACAGGAGACTTCCAGGAGGTAACAAGAGATGCAGGCCTCTGTAAGCATCTTGGGACAGGGAGGCATACGAGGCTGCTATTACCAATATACCTCCTCCCTCCACAAAGCCCCAAACAATCACAAGACCCCATGCATAGACCCCCCATCTCCACTTTAGCCATCAGGGACATTCCTTTCAGCATAGTCGGCAATGTGGGGGCGGCCCTGGGCACACACGACACCCTCCTGCAAAGTCCCAGTTCGGGTAGGTGATCTTCGCTCGGGACACGCAACCTAGTCCTGGACTGCAGGTTATCTGTGCCAGTGGAGGCAGAAAGCCAATCCTCCATGCGCGCTGTCAAGACTTATTCTCTGGCCGTCCCCCATCTGCCAAAGGCCAACTACTGGCGATCCGGCCTACTGCAGGGAAGGGCCAGCTGCAACTTTTCAAGCCAAGCAGATGAGCAGCAATCATGAGAGGATTCCACCTATCAATTAGTGCTGGGAAAAGCTACCCAGCCTGAATTTGTCCAGAGCGGGAAACAAATATCATATTGTAGTTTTACTGAAATCCTCCTCCCCCACCCCAATCCTTTATCTAGTCCCTAACTTCCTCCCCAGGCAATATAAATTTCAACATTTTAAACAGTTCTTTTATGGTTTTTATGAATGAAAACAAGTTCTGAGGGGATACCAGGTGAAGCATATAGACCCTCTGATAATACTTGCGGTTCGGATCTCAGGTTTCTGCTTTCTGGGCACTCAGTTCATGTCCTGACTGTATTTGAGAGCTGGTTTTCAGAGCACTGACATTGTTCTGAAGGGCCTCTGCACCTTGTCTTCGACGGTTCTCACGCTGTCCTGCAGATCATGCTTTCTGGGCCAATTTTGCAGTAATTGGAACTGTGTCAGTGGTGCATTGTTGTGGAACTTCAATTTTACTGGTTCGTAGCTCCTTTATCGCTGCGGCTGCTGATTCAAATAGAGTAGGTCCTTCCATGAAGTAGACCATGAGCTTAGTCGGATACAGAGCCGGAACCTAATTCCTGCACTTTTGAGAGCCTTCATCACTCTGAAATATAGCCTCCGGTGCCATAACCTCGGTGCAAAATCATTTTCGAAATAGAGCCGATGAGTCTTGTAATGAACTTTGCCTTGCTTCCATGCGGTGTGCAGGACGGTTTCCTTCTCCTGGTGTCGGAGAGACTTGAGGAGGATCGTCGGTGAGCACCTGCAGGAGGTTTAGGCCCTAGTGTATGGTGGACTTATTCCATTTCTAGAGTAAGGTTTTCAGGCAGGGAAGGATCTCTTTCAATAAGTTCTGCATATACTGGATAAAATCAGGCTCTCAGCGCCCTCTAGCACCCGACAGCCGGATATTATTACGTCGGTTTCTGCATTCGCATCTTGGCGCTCTTGCAGGGCCTGGACGTGGGTGTGCAATTGAGTAATGGCCCTTTCCGCATTGTCAACTCTTCTATAAGTTGCCGTAGGCTGTTCCTCAGCTCCTCCTGCCTTTTTCCAATTTATTAAAATCGGTTCTTAAGCGCTGCCACAGTAGATCGCATTTCCTTACAATTCGCGGATTCGGAAAGCATTTGGGTCATTTGCCTCTGTAAGATTTCATGAGGGATGTGATCGCCCAGATGTACTATGGCGGGAGGCCGACGAGGTTCAGTGAATCCTCGCTGTCGGATTCCTCGGCCTGGGATCTATTGTCATCTGCTTGAGTAGCGGACCCTGTTTTATCTGCCAGTCGCTTCTTAGGCATAGTAAAACACTAGATTGATTCAGAAAGTTATTTTAGAAGGGTTTGCGATATTAATCAGGTTGTTTATTAAGACCGCAGGGAGCCTACGCTTGAGCTGCTCATCCACTCATAGCGTCACGGAAGTCCACGGTGGCAGTCTTCATTGACCTTTCCAAGGCTTTTGACATTGTAAACCACAACCTGCTCCTTACAAAACTGAGCCAGGTCGGTTAGACAGCCACTCCTATCAGTGGTTCAACAGCTACCTCACAGAGAGGACACAGAGGGTAAAATGGAAAGACTCCTGTCGGAGCCTCTCCCCAACAGATGGGGTGCCCCAAGGATCTATCCTTGGCCCCTTCTCTTCTCTCTTTTCACAAATGATCTTAGTAAACACTGTGGGGGTAGCTCAGTGGTACAGTATGCGGATGACGTGGTCTATACCACCCCTCTAATCTGGGAGATCTCTGCTCTGGGCTACAGGAAGACCTGGGTTCCCTTGAGCAATGGCTTGTCACCAACAGAATGATCATTAACCCTAACAAGACCAAGGCCATGCTATTTGGCCCAAGAACCCTCGGCCGGGACAGAAGCCCACATCTCAGGCTGATGACCAAATCAGGAAAAAGTCTTGAGGTAGTTGAATTGATAAAATACCTTGGCCTCACCTGGATCAGTGCTTCTCCCTCAAGGATCATGTCGACCAGGTAACCAAAAATATTCACGCCAAACTTGGGACCTTGTATAGGCTGAAAGACCAGTTGATACCACGCCAGGGCCTCCACGCCACAAGCGCCCTCCTCCCTACCCTCTCCTATGCAGCCCCAGTGATACAGGGCTGCCAAACAAAAGAAGAACAGATTACAAGTCTCTCTATCACAAGGTGGCTGGCTTCACCACCCTATCTGTCTCCCGGCTCACCACTGTGACACTCTGTTCCAATTAAACTGGCCCTCCTGGGAGGCCTGGCTCAATACCCCTACTCTGCACACTCATTAACTACTCAGTCCATCCCTCCTCCCAGCCTCACTGGACTCATTGCCCAAAAGAGAAACCCTAGGCTCCTCAGAACAATGGACAGAACCCTCCTCGCAGTGCCAAGGGTTAGAACCAAGGTGGGGAGTAGGTCGTTCGCCATCCACAGCGCCCACCTATGGAACTCCGCTGCCCTGGTGTTCAGGATGCTATCTCACCCACACCTTCCACACAAGGCTGAAGGCTCATATGATGGTCACCTCCATATGCAACTGCTAAAGTGAGGGCTTCTAAGTGGAAGCCCACCCTCTCCCTCATATGGAAATAGCTGACTATCACTGCACCCCATCTATATAGCAGCACTGCACCCAATCTGTAGAGCTTATTCAGGAAATGTTAACTGCTAAAAACTACTATGTCTTACCTCTTAAATGTAACTGGACAAACTACTATGTATTATGTTCCTTGCTGTCTAGTGTAATGTACCTGTGCTGTATGCTACCCATGTATTATTCCATGTAATTCCCGGGTCGCCCTGAAAAAGGGACCTCGGGGCCCAGTAGGCTTACCGGTTATCAAAATTTAATAAATAAATAAAATGTAGTCTGTTTCATCTACTGTACATTGCAGGATCTGCCATCTTCCTTCATTGTCCATCAGGTGTTTTTTCAGACTGAACCGCAGACTCTTCCTGATGAGTATGGCAGTTTCTCTTCTTTTACTGTTGTAACAATTATGATATACTTTGCTAACTTAGGATTACGTAAGTTGTTTGATTCCTGACAGAGTTAGATGCATTTCTTGTAAAGCACCATATCTACTTTTAGTCTATATAAATGTCCAATAACTTTTTTCTTTTCACGGATACCTAAGACCCTTAACATTCCAGGATGCAACAATTAACTTGCTATCCATATTGCTGATTCAGTTAAACATATTTCTGAAGGTATAGTATTATCATTAACATAGCACTTGTAACAAATGACATCATTATCACATACGTTCTTAATAATACAAGTGTTCAACATTATTTTGTGAGAGAGAGTCCAAAAATAAAACAGATTACCATTTTAAATTTAATAATATTAATGCTTATACAGTATAAACATTTGATAACTCCATAACAACAACAACAAAAAATTATAACTGGATGAGCCATCATAACAATTACATTTATCTATGTAATGGTTGAGGTGAATCAAAACCTATGCCAAAACAATAACCTTGTTTTTAATTACTGTATATAGTATAATAGTAGGCAAAATATAACTTTCTTTAACATTTCTGTTCAATTCAGAAACAAATAGGAAAACATTCTACTTATATTCTATGGACTGGTAATAAGGGGTTTAGCTCTTCACTTAACTGATATTACATTAGAAGCAACCTGTATATTAAAAGACCAAGCATCAGCTATCCAGTTTAAATGTGTTAGGGCAATGGCATCTGCTATTTATTTCTTGTAGCAAGTAAAACACATTCTAGTAAGAGCCATTGCAGCTGCAAAAATACAGTAATGCTAGTGTGGGAGTGAGAAATGTAAATTAACTGAGTCATCTTAACTGCACTTTCTAATTATGGTGGATATACACTGACTAATATATATTCACATATATGCATATGAGAGTGGGAGATAGGAAGAGAGGGGAGAGGGGAGAGGAGGAGAGGGTAGGAGAGAGGGGAGAAGTGGAGATGGGAGAGAGAGGGATGGAGGGAGAGGGAGAGGAGAGAGGAGAGAGGAGAGGGAGAGGGAGAGGGGAGAAAGGGAAGAGAGAGGGAGAGAGGAGAGAGAGGACAGAGGAGGGAGAGAGGAGAGAGGGAGAAGGGAGAGAGGGAGAGAGGGAGGGAGAGAGGAAGAGGGAGAGAGGGAGAAGGAGGAGAGGAGGAGAGAGGGAGGAGAGAGAGAGAGGGAGAGGAGGAGAGAGGGGAGAGAGAGAGGGAAAGAGAGGGAGGAGAGGAGAATGGAAGTGGAGAAGAGGGAGAAAGTGGGAGAGGGAGAAAGGGAGAGGGGAAGGGAGGGAGGGAGGGAGAGGAGGAGAGGGGAAGAGGAGGAAAGGAGAGGGAGAGGGGAAAGAGGAGAGAGTGAGACAGGAGAGAGGGATAGAGGAGAGAGGAGGAGGAGAGGAGAAGAGGAGAAGAGAGAGAGGAGAGAGGAGGAAGGAGGAGAGAGATGGAGAGAGAGGGAGAGAGGGAGAGAGGAGAGGAGAGGAGAGAGGGGTGAGAGGGGAGAGAGGGAGAGAGGGAGAGAGAGGAGAGAGAGGAGAGAGGGGAGAGACAGGGAGAGAAGAGGAGATGGGACAGAGAGAGGGAAGAGAGGGGAGATGGAGAGGAGAGGGGAGAGAGAGGAGAGAGAGAGAGGGAGAGAGGAGGAGAGAGGAGAGGAGGAGAGAGAGAGGAGAGAGGAAGAAGAGAGGAAGAGGGAGAGAGGAGAGAGGGAGAGGGAGAGGAGAAGAGAGGGAGAGAGGAGAGAGAGGGAGAGGGAGAGAAGAGAGAGAGGGGCAGGAGAGGGAGAAGAGGTGAGAGAGAGAAGGAGAGGGAGAGAGGAAGGAGAGGGAGAAGGAGAGAGAGGGGAAGAGAGAGGGGAGAGGAGAGGAGAGAGAGAAGGGGAGAGGGAGAGAGGTGAGAGGGAGAAGGAGAGGAGAGGGAGAGAGAGGAGAGAGGAGAGGGAGAAAGAGAGAGGAGAGGGAGAGAGAGGAGAGAGGAGAAGAGAGAGAGGAGAGGGAGAGGAGAGGGAAGGGAGGGAGAAGGGAGAAGAGAGGAGAGAGAGAGAGAGAGGAGGAGGGAGAAGGAGAAGGAGAGAGAGGAGGGAGAGGAGAGAGGAGAGAGAGGAGGGAGAGAGAGGAAGGGAGAGAGGAGGTAGAGAGAATGGGGAGAGAGAGGGAGGGAGAAGGGAGAGAGAGAGAGAGAGGGAGGGAGAGAGGGAGAGAGGGAGAGGAGAGAAGGGGAGAGAGAAGGAGAGGGAGAGAGAGAGGAGAAGGGGAGAGGAGAGAGAGAGGAGGAGAAGGAGAGGAGGAGAGAGGAGGATGAGAGAGAGAAGGAGAGAGAGGAGAGAGAGAGAGGGAGAGGGGAGAGAAAGAGAGGGAGAGGGAGAGATGAGGAGAGAGAGAGGGAGAGAGAGAGAGAGGAGGAGAGAGAGGAGAGGGGGAGGAGAGAGGGAGAGGAGGGGAGGAGAGAGAGAGAGGGGGAGAGGGAGAGAGAGAGGGAGGAGGGACAGGGGAAGAGGGCAGAGAGAGGGGAGAGAGAGGGAGAGAGGGAGAAGGGGGAGAGAGGGGAGAGGCAGAGGAAGAGGGAGAGGGAGAAGGGAGGAGGGAAGAGGGAGGGAGAGAGGAGAGGGAGGGAGGGAGAGAGGGAGAAGGAGGGAGGGAAGAGAGGGGAAGAGAGGGGAGAGGGAGAAAGGGAGGAGAAGGAGAGGCAGAGGGAGAGAGGAGGAGAGTGGAGGAGAGGGGAGAGGGGAGAAGAGAAAGAGAGGGAGGAGGGAGAGGGAAGAGAGGGGAGGAGAGAGAAGGGAGAAGCAGAGAGGAGAGGCAAGAGGAGAGAGAGACAGAGAGAGGGAAGAGAGGAGAAGGGGAGAAAGGAAAGGAGGAGAGGGAGAGAGGAGAAGAAAGAAGAGGACAGGGAGAGGAGAGGGAGAGGGAGAGAGGGAAAAGGAGGAAGAGGGACAGAGAGGGAGAGGGAGAGAGAGGGAGAGAGGAGAGGGAGAGAGAGGAAAGGGGAGAGGGAGAAGGGAAAGGGAGAGGAGAGACAGGGTAGAAGAGAGGGAGAGAGGGAGAGGGGAGAGAGGGTGATAGAGGGAGAGGGAAAAGGGAAGAGAGGGAGGGAGGGATAGAAGGAGCAGAGGGAGATAGGGGAAGAGAGGGAGAGAGGGAGAAGAGAGGGAGAGGGGAGGGGGTAGAATAGAGGAGAAGATGGGGGAAGGGACAGGAGAGGGAGAGGGGAGAGGGGAAATGGGAGAGGGAAAGTGGGGAGAGGAGGGACAAGTAGAGGAAGAGAGGGAGAGAGAGGAGAGGGAAAAAGGGAGGGGAGAGAGAGAGAGAGGAGGGAGGAGAAGAGGACAGAGGAGAGAAGGGAGAGAGAGGGAGAGGAGAGAGGAGAGGGAGAGAGAGGGAGGAGGACAGAGAGGAAGGGGAGGATAAGAGAGTGGCAGAGGAGAGAAGGAGAGAGGAGAAAGAGGGACAGGAGAGAGCAGAGAAAGATGGGAGAGAGGGAGGAGAGAGAAAGAAGCAGAGAGATAGAGAGAGGAGAGAGAGAGAAGAAGAAGAGAGGAAGAGGTGAAGAGAGATGGAGAGAGAGAGGGAGAGGGATGAAAGAGTGAGAAGAGGAGAGGAAGAAGAGAGGAGGAGGAGAAAGGAGAGGAGAAAGGAGAGATGGGGAAAAGGGAGGGAGAGCAGAGGGGAGAGGAGAGAAGAGAAGAGAGAGAAGAGAGAAGGAGGAAGGGAGAGAGGGAGGGAGGAGAGAGAAGGAGGGGAAGGGGAGAAGAGAGAAGAGAAGAGAGAGGGAGAGGAGGAGAGGGAGATGAGAGGGGAGAGGAGGAGAGGGGATAGAGGGAGAGAGGGAGGCAGAAGAGAGTAGAGAGGGAGGAAGAGAGGAGAGAGGAGAAAGGAAAAGGAGAGGAGAGGGAGATGGGTAGATGGGAAGGGGAGGAGTGAGAGGTGAGAGGAGAGGAAAGGGAGGAGGGAGAGAGGGAAGAGGTTGAGGAGGGAGAGAGGGGAGGGAAGAGGAGCAAGGAGAGGAGGACAGAGGGAGAGAGGGTGACAGGAAGAAAGGAGGGAGGAGAAGGAGAGAATAGAGGGAGAGGACAGAGGGAGAGAGAGAAGGGATAGAAGGAGAGAGAGGGAGATGGGGAGGAGAGAGGGGAAGGGAGGAGAGAGAACAGGAGACAGGAAAGGAGGAGAGAGGAGGAGATGAGAGTGAAGAGGAAGAGGAGGAGGGAAGGGAGAGAGGGGAGAGGAGAAGGAGAAGAGAGGGGGAAGGAGGGAAGAGAGAAAGAGGAGAGGAGAAGTAGGGAGATGGAGGAGGTGGATGGGGAGGAGGAAGAGAGGGAGGGAGAGGAGAGAGGGGAGAGGGAGAGAGAAGGACACAGGGAGAGAGGGGAGAGAGGGAGATGGAGAAAGGAGAGGGAGAGAGGGAAGAAGGGAGGAGGGAGAGAGAGGAAGAGAGGGAGAGGGAGAGAGAGAGAGAAAGGGAAGAGGAGAGAGGGGAAAGCTGAGATGGAGAAAGGAGAGAGGAAGAGGGAGAGGAGGTAGAGTGAGGAGGTGGAGAGGAGAAAGGGGAGGAGGGAGAAGGGGAGAGAGGGAGGGGAAGAGGAAGAGGGGACAGAGAGGCAGAGGAGAGAGAGGCAGAGAGAGCAGGGGAGAGGAGGAGAGAGGGAAGGGAGAGGGAGAGGGAGAGGGGAGGAGTTGGGAGAGAGAGGAGGGAGGGGGAGAGGGAGGGAGGTGAGAGGAGAGGGAGATAGAGGGAGGAGAGGAGGGAAGGGAAGGGAAGGGAGGAGGGAGAGGGAGAGGGGAGAGAGAGAGGAAGGGAGAGGAGGAGAGAGAGGGGAGAGAGAGAGGAGAGAGGAGAGAGGCAGACAGGGGATGAGGGGAGAGAGGAGAGAGGAGGAGAGGTAGTAGGGAGAGAGAGAAGAGGCAGAGGAGGGGTAGAGGAGAGAGGGAAGAGAGGGAGAAAGGAGAGGAGAAGAGAGAGAGAGGAGGAGAGGGAGGAAGAGGAGAAGTGAGTAGGGAGAGGTGAGAGAGAGAGGGAGAAGGAGAGGGAGAGAGAGGAGAGAAGGGAGAGAGGGGAGATGGTGAGAAGAGGTAGAGAGGAGGGAAGAGAGAGAAAGAGGGAGAAGGAGGGTAGGGATGGGGAGAGAGGGGAAGGAGAAGGATAGGGAGAGGAAGGGAGAGAGAGGAGAGAAGATGGAGAGGAGAGGGGAGATGGGGAGGAGGAGAGGACAGAGGAGAAGAGGGAAGGAGGAGGAAGAGAGGGGAGAGGGAGAGGGGAGAGGAGAGAGAGGGAAGAGTGGAGAGGAGGGAGAGAGAAACTGGAGAGGAGAAAGGGGAGAGAGAGAGGGAGGGAGAGGAGGGAGAGAGAGGGGAGAGGGAGAGAGGGAAGAAGGGAGAGAGGAGGGAAGAAGGGAAGAGGGAGAGGAGAGAGAGGAGAGAGAGGGAGAGGAGGAGGAGGAGAAGGGAAGGAGAGGAGAGAGGAGAGGAGGATGGGAGAGAGGAGAGGAGGGGGAGAGAGAGGGAGAGGGAGAGGGGGAGAGGGAGAGGAGAAGGGAGAGGGAGAGAGAGAGGAGGGGAGGGAGGGAAGGGAGAGAGAGAGGGAGGAGAGGGGAGGGGAGGGAGAGGGGGAGAGGGAGAGGGAGAGAGGGAGAGGAGAGGAGGAGAGAGGAGAGAGAGGGAGAAAGGGGAGGAAGGGGTGAGGGAGAGGAGAGAGGAGGAAGGGTAGAGGGAGAGAGAGCAGGAGGTGGGTAGAGGAGGAGGGGAGAGAGAGGAGAGGGAGAAAGGGGAGAGAGGGAAGAGGAGAGAGGAGGAGAGGAGGAAGAGGGAGAAGGAAGTGAGTAGGAGAGGGAGAGAGACAGGGGAGAAGGGAGGGAGAGAGAGGGGAGGAGTAGAGAGGGAGGAGAGGGAGAGAAGGGCAGGGAGAAGAGGGCAAATGGGGAGGAGAGAAGGGAGGTGATGGAGGAGAGAGAGGAGGAAGTTGGGAGAGAGGAGGGAGAAGGGAGGGAAGAGGTGGAAGGGAGGAGAGGGAGGAGAGGGAGAGGGAGATGAGGACAAGTGATGAGAGAGAGGGAGAGTGAAGAGAGGGATTGTGAGGGGGGACAGAGAGAGAGCAAGAAAGGGGAGGAGAGAAAGAGGAGGAGGGGAGAGAGAAGGGAGAAGGGAAAGGGAAGGAGAGAGAGGAAGTGATGGGGAGAGAGAGTGAGAGAAGGAGGGGAGAGAGGGAGGAGAAGAGAGGGGGAGAGAAAAGAAGAGGAGATGGAGAGAGGGGGAGAGGAGAGAGAGAGAGTGAGGGAGATGGAGGAGAGATGGAGAGGGAGTGGAGGAGAGAGGGGAGGAGGAGAGGAGAGAGGAAAGCAGAGAGAGGGAGAGAGAGAGAGGGGGAGTGGAGGAGGAGAGGAGGGAGAGAGGAGGAACAGAGTGGGATAAATGGGGAGAGGAGAGAGACCAGGAGAGGATGGGAGAGAGGGGAGAGAGAGGAGGAGGGAGAGAGGAGAGAGAGAGGTAGAGAGGGAGAGAGGTGGAGAGAGGTTGGAGATCAGGAGGGAGAAGGGGACAGAGGAGTAGTGTGGGGAGAAAGGGACAGAGAGGGGAGAGAGGAGATGGAGAGAAGGGGAGAGGAGGAAAGGGAGGACATTGGAGGAAGAAGGGAGAGAGAAGGAGGAGGGAGGGAGAGGGAGACAGGGAGAGAGGGAGGAGAGGAGAGGAGGGGAGAGAAGAGGACAGGGAAGAGAGGGAGAGGGGAGAGACTGGTAGAGGGACAGAGGGGTAAAGGGAGGAGAGAGGAAAGAGAGAGAGAGAGAGGGAGAGGGAGGAGAGAGAGGAGAGAGGAGGAGAGAGAGAGGAGAGAGAGGGGAGAGAGAGAGAAGAGAGAGAGGAGAGGAGGGAGAGAGGGAAGGGGGACAGAGGGAAGAGGTAGAGGGAGAGGGGAGAGTGGCAGAGAGGGAACTGGGAGAGGGACAGGAGAGAGCAGGAGAGAGGAGAGAGGAAGGGAGGGGAGAGGGGCAGAGAAGGGAGAGGGATAGAAGGCAGAGCTAGGGGGAGAGGGAGGGAAGGGGACGAGAGGAGAGAGGGAGAAAGAGGGCAGACAGACTGCAAAGGGGTGAGGTGGAGAGAGTTAGGGGTAGAGTGAGAGAGGGGAGTGAGCAGTAGATAGGGTAGAGGAGAGAGGAGAGAGGTAGAAGAGGGAGAAGAAGAGATGTGGGAGAGAGGAGAGAGAGGAGGGGAGAGGGGAGAGAGGGAGAGACAGGGAGGGAGAGGAAGATGAAGAGAGGGAGAGAGGTGGAGAGAGGGGAGAAGGGACAGAGAGGAAGAGAGAATGGAAAAGGGGAGAGGGAGGAGGGAGAAAGGGGCTAGAGGAGAGAATGGAGAGTGGAGATGGAGAAAGGGACAGAGAGGGAGCAAGAGGGAGGGAGGAGGGAGGAGGGGGAGAGAGGGGAGAAGAAGAAAGGGAGAGGGGTAGAGGAGGGGCCGAATGAGAGAGATCACGTGATGCAGCTCACCAGTGAGTAGCTCTTAATCACTGCTCCAGCCTCCGACTTATTTATTTATTAATTTCACCAAAATACCTGGTATAAACACATTTAAACCTTATATGGAAGCTTTAGAAAAGGACTTGTTACTGCATGTTGCCAAAAATCGTGTGTATGGAGGTGAGAATGAGGAGAAACGTACAGAAACATACCTCGACATCACCAGAGAAGGCCCCTAAAATCCAAGACCTCAAGTGGAGCAGAGGAGTCCTCACTCAGAAACTTCCATGGTGGATCAGCAACCTCTTACCTTGCAACACTTTCTACAAGAATTCACCCTTTCAAAGAAGACCTAGGTGCGATTACATCCCGAAATGAAAAGCATTGCCCAAGCTTTAGAAGAAGTGCACCAGCGGCAACAGATAATGAGGCCCTGATTTGCTCATTAGGAGAAGCGGGCTGAGGGGAGATCACGTGATGGGTCTCATGGCTAGCCACAGCTCCTCTAAGCTCCCGCTCCACCTCTGATAAATTAAGTAATTCCAACCTTTATAAGCCATCCTTCGCTGATTTTACCAACCTGAAAGAAAATTTAAACGATCGGACACTCCCTGGAGGCTCGAGGTCATTACAAAATCTAAAACCCGATATGGAAGCGGAGATGAAGGCGCTCTCCTAAGATACGCCGCCGGTTTCCACCGGATAAACAGGCCAAGAAGGCAAAACAGCATCAACAAACACCTTCGCCAAACAATCAAGTGCCCTCGCTACATCAACTCCACTCGGAGGAGCACTTTGGAAGAAATGCAGCCCTTCAAAGAATCGCTATCAGAGATTACTCTCGAGCTGAAAACTCCGAAGCGAAATGTCTAATACTAGATAATGTGTTGCAGACAAAGAGGCGCGATTCACCCAATTGAATCTTGGCAGGACAAAACAGAACGAGAGCTGGTCAAATTAAGCGCAAGCTGCCAGGTTACAACAGAAAGCGGAGGACCTAGAAGGCCGTTGCAGGCGTAACAACATTTTGATCCACGGGTCTTCCGGAAGAGAAGGCTCTTTCGCCCATCACCTTCGTAGCAGTCACTGTTTACAAAGATTGTGGGACCTTCACTGCACAACCCTACATACATAATTGAAAGGGCACATAGGTCACTCTGACCAAAACTAGAGGTATCAGCCCTCCCAGACCCATAATCACTAAAGGTGCTGAATTACTTGGAGCGACAGCATATCCTGCTGAAAGTCAAAGAGCTGCAGTCTATTACCTGGAAGGGAGAAGGCTGCCATAACTCAAGATTTACCACTCAAACCTACCAAAGGCGAGCTGCTTTCACCCGTGGTCAACAAATTGATAGCTGCAGGTATTAAATTTAGAATGACCTACCCTGCATGTTTGCAGGTCTCATGAGAAGGGAGGTGGCATTCATATGAAGCAGTATCCCATGCTCAAGAAGATCTCGCTCAAAAGCTTCCTCTTTATTTAAACCTCCTGAGACAACTCTAGTTAACGACTCAGGAAGGGTGTAAAAGGAGATCTATGTGAAATCTTGGCCTGTTTCACTTATGACGCCATACTACCCTACAAGCTATTTCCATATTTCTGCAGCCTTTACCTGAAGTCGGGAAAAGGAAGACAATCTTATTCAGCCTTGCCGGTTTGCTCGATCACAACTGACTCTGGTGGGACTAGTTGAGTACTAGGGCGTTAACTCTCAGACAGCGCCGAGAACCAATTAAGGGAGGAACCTGGGCTTAAAGTTGCAGTTTCCTAAGAGACTGATACCATGCTCCACCATCACGCTTTTCGGTCCTTTGGAAATTAGAGTCCCCTCAGGAAACACCAAGCCTCGACTGTAGTATATGGCTATATGCTTTAAACTTGATTAAAGTTGCCACATTAGATTCCTAGAATTTAGCCACGGCATGACAAAGCTGTTCCATTTCTTTATTTGGTAGATGACCAAATCAACCCTTAGACAAGTGGCTGAAAGGAGGGTTTTTTTTTTTTTTTTTTAGAAGAGAACCCAGGTGAAGCTAGGTGCCTTGGCCAGCAAACCTAGTTATGGGTTTTCATTCCTGATGCCTCAATGGAATCAGTCAGGGCTTTAAGTCTATTTGTGAGAGGTAGATCTGAAGTCTGGGGACGCTTGGAGATGGGTTGTGACCTGACTGTCTGTCATCTGGTGGTTGCTTTGTCCTTTTATAAATGAACAAAATATTTATTCTCCCCGCCTCCTTTTTTTTTTTTTCTTTCTTTTTCTACCTTTAAAGGCTGACACGACGGTGGACTTGGGGGTGAGAGGAGGGGGCTGAATGGGGCTGTTCACGTCCTACCACACTACTGGAGAGAAGGGGGTTTCCTAGTCTACCTCCTGAGGGTTAACTTTTCAACATGGGAAATTAAGAACCCAGCCCACCGGAAATTGTTGGGGCAGTTCACAGGGTGTCATCACCTCTATGCCCTTATTTTGATTAGTGGCTACCGATCTATCCCAAATACGCCTGTGAGGGAAGAATGTGCTAGGGCTCTAAAAGAAATAGCCTTAAATGAAGTTACTATTAAGGGATTACTACAGGGATCAAGAGCAGTGAATTTATTGTATATAGTTATAAAGGGCGTTGAATTTGAGGGAGGGGGGCGAGAGGGTTTCAACTCAATTCTAAGATGTATTGTTGATTTTTATGGGGACCCTTTGGTCCAAGGGGTGTGTTTACTATTCTGGGATTGTCAATCAATTGCAAGATGCAATTGAATCTCTATAACACGTTGTCAAATGGGTATAATTATGGGGAGTGCTGTGGCATACTTTGGAGGTATCTAGGGTACAGGCTATACAAACCATGATAGGAAGGATGGTATATAACTTTAAAAACTTGTCACGTGGAATGTGAGAGGGCCCGCACACCCACTAAGAGAGCGCGAATACTTAAACATTTGGCCCTGTTACAAGCCAAAATCGCTTATCCAAGAAACCCATCTCCTATCGAATGAAGCCACTAGCCTGCATAGAAAAGAAATCGGACAAGTTTTGCTGGGTATGTCGTCCAACAAAGGGAACAGCTATCCTTATACACCACTCAATAGCATTTCAAGCTAAAACTACTATTACAGACTCAGAGGGAGATACACGTTAGTGCACGGCCTTTAGACCACACTGAGGTAATACTAGGAGTATATATGGTCCTGTTGGGGAAGCCCAGATTTCTTCATAACACTGCTAGATAGGTTACGAGGGTTTATGTCTACTCGATGATACTTGGTGGAGACTGGAATCTGCCCATGCGACTTGGATGGATCTAACCTCCACCTAAACCCCTTTCCATTGCTCAAAAGTAGCTTTCAGACTTCATGGACTCGCTCGGCTATGTGACCCGTGGAGACTGCAAAACCGATCAGTCCGCTTTTCCACTTTCCAATCTATGGTTCACTCCACATGGTCCAGACTAGACTATATCTTATTTAGCAATTCCCTTTGCATGGCATTTGTAATTCGGTATAGAACCTATAGTCCTGTCGGATCATGCAGTAGCATGGATAGATATGGAACTGGTCAGCAATCCTCACAGAGACCCACTTTCGGCTAAATAACCAACTCCTGAAAGACGACTATACGGTTACTAGAGTATCAGATTTGATTCAAACATTTTTTCCCACAATCAAGGTTCAGTTGCATGGACCAATCATGAATGGTGTGCACTAAAGTGTTATTTGAGAGGAGAATTTATCCGATTGGCTTCCACACACAAAGGAAGAATGAGGCCAAAGCCCTCACACTCTTAACTCAGATCAAAGCACTTGAGCACCCTCTCCTCCTCCTCCTCACAGGATACTCTGAAAACACTTCTGCATCTAAGGAATCAATACTCCCTTTTGCTCCAGGAAAAGTTGAATTTGCCATTTGAGATCTCGTAAAATATATCGAACAGGGCGAAAAGGCAAGTCACCTCTTGGCCTTGTGATTGAGAAAACTAGAGACTCTAGGCTTATAAATTCAATTGAAGACTCCACTGGGGAAATTAAAACCCACCCCAGAGATGTGGTGTCGACACTTAGGCATTATTTTCCTCGCTATATAATAAAGCCACCTCCACCCTTCCTCAAACGAGATGCTGAACTACTTAGCAGCAACCCCTGCCGCCTCTTTTTCCCTGGCAACAAACACTACTAACTTCCCTATCTCCACTCAGGAAATATTATTGGCTATCAAAGATTTAGCGCCAGACAAAGCTCCTGGTCCCACAGCCTATCCTCAAACTTTTACAAGCGGTTCGCTAAAGAATTAGCACCGGTTTACTCCGCCTATATCAGTATTGCTTTCAGGAGTATACAGGATCCAACGCTTTCAGAAGCCCTTATTATTCTCCTTAACCAGGTAAACCAGCACATCTCCCATCAAGTTACCGTCCCATCTCCTTATTAAACTGCGATGTTAAAATCCTAGCCAAAATCCTAGCCAAGATGGTGGAAATGGTTTGGACCTCTTACTTAGCCCTGAGCAAATAGGCTTTGTTTCAATAGGTCTCCAGCAGACCATCATCGTAAGCTTCAATATATTATTAATACAGCAAAATCTTCACCCACCTAATGACCCTAATTTTCCTAGATGCAGAAAAGCATTTGACAGGGTAGTGGACATTTCTCTGGACAACACTGCAAATCATGGGCTTCCCTTATTTATTAGTTGGATCCAAGCGCTGTATTCTTCACCCAGAGCTAGGCTGTACTGCAATGGGATCCTATCTGACTTTTTCCTCACCTCAGGCACACGACAAGGTTGTCCACTCTCCCTTTCTATTCAATTTATACCTTGAGCCCCTTCTTAGGGTGTTTAAACCTATCCCATTAATTATCGGCATTCCATAGTCAATTGCACTGCCAAAATTTCAGTTTGCTGATGACATTCTCCTTCACCTCTCAAATCCAGTTTCCTCACTGGAAGAAGCTTTGACAATAATTAATGACTTCAGCAAATGCTCAAACTATAAACTCAATATTAACAAAACAGAAATCTTCCCTCTTAACCATTTTATGCACAGTTCCAATTTCGCACGACTTTGGTATGAAATGGGCTTCACGTTCTATAAAGTACTTAGGGATCCACATTACCTTAAGCCTTCTTAACGCGAAAACTAAATCTGGAAGACTTATGGCACGATATCCAACAGGACCTAGCAAAATGGAGCAAACTTCCACTATCGTCTGGAGCAGAATTAACGCCATCAAGATGAATGTAGCTTCCCAGAATTTTCTATCCCCTGAATATGCTGGACATGTGGCTACCAGTGTCTTATTTTCAGTGTATCATTCAGGAATTAACCTATTTATCTGGAATAACAAACCCCTAGAAAATCCTATTATAAGCTATCCCAACCTAGGGACAATGGGGACTCTGTCTCCTAATTTTTCTATATTATTGGGCCTCGCCTGTATAAATGTGGTAAAATGGTTATCCTACTCCAATTCCCATACCCGGAGGCATATACTCCAATATGGTTGCAAGAAGAGTTAGAGCTCTTGAAAACCCATAACATAGCCCAATGTCCCTCTTTATATGCTGAAGAAAAACATACCCAAAATCTTTCAACCCCTGCCACTTGGGACCTCTTAGAGTTATCTCACAGTTTTTCAGATATTTCAAGGTCTCCCCAGCTCTTGATTTCTCCCAGCCTATCTATGCAAACCCCAACCTGCGGATAGGTAACTCTATGATAACCAGAGGATGGATACCTGCCTCTCTGGTGCAAGGTTGCAGACCTCTATTCATCAGATCGCATGTTAACCGTGGAGGAAATCTTAGCAAAATTTGGATGGTCGGCGGTGACTGCTTTAAAGTCACCCAATTAATACACCTTTGAACAGAATGTTTGGGTGAAACCAAAGTCTCCAGTTTGCCGATTTTCTACCAGATTTCTACAATATTCAATAAACCTACATGGCATCTCGAAATGTATAGTTACTCCATACATTCCCAGAAATTCCACCAGCTACTGGCGCCAAAAAACAGCAAAGCCTTTATCCGAATGAAAATATCAATTGCAAGCATATGGAGAGACTTATATATTTACCACATCAAGATAGATATAGGATAACACAGAAGTATATTCTAAATAACCTTTACTACACCCCTGTTAAACTGGTACAATGAAGCATACCCTCAGCAATATGTTCCAGATGTAATAAAGAGGATGTACACTATTGCATTTGTGAGTCGTGTGAGTTGGTATCTCCCTGTGGGAACAAATAAGAATCGACTCTAGATCCACTACTAGGGTTGCATAGGACTATTTTCCCTCAAAACTTGCATTTTGGGGATTACTCCGCAATCCAAGTAAAGAAAGTACCACCTGGCACTATTATCAATGGCGGTCAAAAGAGTTGGTGCTCAGACATTGGAAAGACCAAACTATTAACATACACGGAATGGTTGCATGAATTGTCTTTTGTGCTCTGTGTCGAACATCTAATAGCACAGGTGAACCATCACCAATCCTTCTTTATGACAAAGTGGGAAAATTATACCCTTTACTTGAATTGACGTTAGACCTAGGATGGGATCGGGCCCTCTATACCTCTCTACTACTTTCTAATTTGCCTTTCTACATTACCCGGAGCAGGAAGAGAATATCACTATAATATCTGGATTTTTCTTCTTTTCTTATCTTCTATCCTTCTGCACAGCCCACTATAAATTTTACTACCTGAACAATACCATAGCCATATGAACAGCATCATGTGCACCACAGCACAGGGATGGGGAGGTCAGGGGTGGGGGATGTGTATCTGTTAACCGCTTCTAGTATGTTCTAAGGTTTCTAGAATGTTGTTTTTCAGTTCTCCCTCCTTCTACTTTTCTCTATCCAAAATGTTTTCTTTAAAAATATTGTCAACATTCCTGTTATATTCTAACAATGTTGTGATTCTACTAAGTAATAAAACATATTAAATAAAAAAAAAAAAAAAAGAGAAAGCGGGTTGAGAAAGCTGAACCTGAAATTGTGGCTACCCACAAAGAATGGCAAGATTGGAGATGAAAATTGAGACCTAGAGGCTGCAGCCGCAGGAACAATGCGGTCCTCATTGGTCATCGCGAAAGAGAAAGGATCGGATGCAGGCTGTTCATTCAAAAATGATAGTAAAGCTGGCTGGCCCATCGCCATTTGGGCGAGCTACACTATTGAGCAGGCACGCCAGTCCCTTAGCCCGATGCCATCGGTTGGGCCGCCTCCTCGCCCCTAATCTTCAGATTTCTGAATTACCTCGAGCGGCAACATTTTTCCAGAAGATTAAAAGCGCTGCATGAAGTAAGGTGGGAAGGCTCTAAAATTAAGTTGGCACAGGACTTGCAGCATTGGTCAGGCAAAAAAAAAAGCGTTTCATCCTTTGGTTTTGAAATACAATTGCCGCCAGTGTTAAGTTCCAGTATGGAAATTTCAGCTAAGTGGGTTCTGATCTTCAGTTCATGGTCCTCTTTTATGACCCCAAAATTGCAGCTAAGGAGCTAAAAGGCCTTCCCTGACTTGTTCAAAGAGCATGAAGAAGTTATAACTTTGTATGATGCTGATTTCTACGAGGGTGAAGAAAATAGAAGCTGGAGAGATCTGCAACCTAATTTAATTTTGTCTAATGCTCAAGGTTGGTAACGGCAGTTTGTAAGGACTTTTAAACCCTTGTGCTGCCCTAGAGACGAATTTCACCCAGTCTTAGTGGGGACCCTCACGGAGACTTTCTGTTTTGTAAATGGGGCTTTGTTTCTAAGTTTTGTATGGACAATTTAAGTTTACCTGTGCTACAGCTTTTTTCTAAACTCGACGAGATCAGGCTTGGATTTAAGTCAACTAAGACTTTATCACTTGCAGTATGAGACCTGAGATTTTCTTTTGTTATCTTCGAAAGGGTCTCCTAATAAGATCTGCTGTAATTAGTTATGGTCACAAGAGGAAGCCCTGAGCTTTAAATTGGAATTAGTCCAAATATGTTGGGACATAACCTGAGAAGCTGTTCGCATGGAGGTCCTTTGGTGAATGGACTTCCTTTTGAACATTTACCTATGCAGAGTTCAACTTTATTCCTCATTTCTCAGTCGAGAGCATTGTTTTTACCTCTCAAATCTGTTCATAATCTAATCTCATGGAGTGAATTAGAATTACTGATAGGAAGATTCAGTACATGGGAGTTCAATGCATAGTTATAAAATATCGTTTCTGTTTCTCTGGTGTGTTTCCTTTCACTCTTGCACTGTTTAGGACATAATATTATTTGGATATGGGAGTTACTCACTGCTTTAAGCCCCACTTATAGGGAAGAGTAGAGGTGAGAGAGTAAACTAGCTGGTTAAATGTTTTCCTCCTCTTTATCTTTTTATTTTATTTTGTAACATTTTTCTGGAGGTCGGTCTGGAAAGTTTTTCCTCCCTTTTTCTGCCCTATAATGTAAAGCACTTCTACACTGAGTCAAGATTTATTTCTTGTCCATGTGGTTGCAAAAGGTCTTAACTTAGTTTTAAAGGAAATCAATCTGCCCAAGTTAGAGTGTGGGGACTCAATTCACGCTGCGGGTTTGATTTTGTGTATGTTATTCTAGAGGATAGGAATTAAGGCACCCATGGTCAGGGACTAGGCAGGTTGGGCTGCATGTTTCCTGGGAAACTTTCTTCAGACTTTGTAAGATAGATCGCAAAGGCATTAAATGCAATTGCTTAGTAACTTGTTATCATCCTAGGGATTGGATAGGAGATGCTTATCCTTCTTAGGCACTTGAGTGGTTAGAAGTCGATGGGTGTTTAACTGAGTGCCTTCATATACTAATTATGCCTTTTTATCTCTGTAGGAAGGTAGACTGGTTGGAAGGGTGTGACTCAGCGAGATGTTTTTAAGTTACACCCCTGTGTTTTTACATTACTGATATTAGTTTCAAAAGCTACTTGCAGGGAGGGTGTAATAGGTAGTTGAGAAGGCTGGGGGAGGAGAGCGTGGCAGGTGTTCTGTTGACCGTAGAGACTGGAATAAGGGGAAGAAGGGGAGGGACTGGGTCAAATCTCGTAATGATTTTGTTTACTTTAAGAGCTGGTTGCAGTTTTTGGGAGATTGGGAGGGGAAAGATAGAGTTGGGGTTGGGCTTGTATGATTTTCTGGTCAATACCTGATGCAAAGGTGGCCTTTTCTGAGGTAGTGCTCAAAGTCTCTTATAAATATTCACCCTCAGTCATATGGGTAGTCAGTTAGTGTTTACTCAATGCGGAATGTCAGAGGGAGCCAGACAGAAATTAAAACAATACCAAATTTTAAAACATCCAGCTGCTAAAGTCTGATATTACCTTTATCCAAGAATCCCATTTATTGCTTTTGAAGAATTTAAGTTGAGAAGACAACAAATTGGTCAAGTGTACATATCGGAAGGCACCACACAAAGTTGTGGTGTAATGATTTTATTAAAGTGCAAATGCTCCATTTTCACCCTCTGAAATAGTCAGAGATGTCCAGGCGAGGATCTATTAGTTCTTGGGAAGAATAAATGCTTTTGAGATTTTATTAGGGAGCATAGTATGGTCCAAATTGTGACTCTCCAGGATTTTTTATGGAATTACTTAACGCTTAATTCCCTCCTAGCAGTCCCAATGATTTTGGGTGGGGACCCAACTTTAGCTTTGATCCCAATATAGATCGCTTGAGTAATAGATTTAGAAGGTCTCCCTGCCCAGCGGGCTTGAGATATGTGGGACAAGGTGGCCTGTGATGCCTGGCGTGTTATGCACCCCTCGGAAAGAGGTTATATTCTTTCACTTCTCCAGTTCATAAAACATCTTCAAGGATTGATTATATCATGATTTCTCAAAGATTAATGTTGGGGTGATTGACTCGCCATTCATCCAGGGCTCTTCGGGTCACTCTCATTTCCTGTTGTTTTTCCTTTTCCACTTTCCAAAGGTGGAGGGATGTTGGAAATTACATCAACCCTAAGGATCCAAATATAGTGAAATATGTGAGTGATCATATTACACACATTGCAGTTAGCCAATTCCAACTCTACCGGGAACCCTGATATGGAATGGGGCGCTCTACATGCATATCTGAGGGGTCTACTTATTGGGGTAGCACTAAAAGGAAGAGAGAGAGGGAAACTTGGTCCATCTGCTCTCTAAGATTAGATCAATTGAGATGAGCATGTCTCCACTCATCTCAACAAACTCATCTAGAACTTGTAAAACTGAGAGTATACCTGATCTCCTAAGGGAGAAGGCAGAATTCTGATTTTGAAATCAAATGCTGCTATATGTCGACCAGGGTGAGAAAGCTGTCATTTGCTTAGCTGCAAGAGTTAAACAACAAGAATTCGCCAGGTTTATAGTTTCAATTCAGTCAGCTGAGGGGTATTGTTGAATAAGCAAAGAGACATTACAGCAGAATTTTATAAATTTTTCAATCATTATATACCTAATGGAAAACTCTCCATCCTTAATGGATATAGATAATTATTTGGCTGAATCACATCTGTCTTCTCTCAGAAAGACAGCAAATCTCTGTGTAAGTCCAGTCATTGAAGATTTTCTCAGATAAATCTCCGGCCCAGATGGTTTCTCATCTAATTTCTATAGAATGTTCACAAAGCAATTAGCCTTTACTTTCGATCTGTTTCAACAAATCATCGTGGTAATCACACGGACAAAGCACTATTTGAAGCATTAATAATTTTATTGCCCAAACCCGTAGAGTGCCAAACTTACGACTTTCAGTTATAGGCCTATATCTTTGTTAAATCAGGATATAAAAACTTGTGCAAACCTTGCAGATCATATAGTACTGTCCTGCCTGTTTTAATTGGACCATTGCAGGTAGGTTTCATGAAGGGAGGTCATCCAGCGATCATCTGCGCACTCCATGCCTTCTCGGTAATCCAGGACGGGAGTTTCTGGCTGTCTGGTGTCCCTGGATGCCGAGAAGGCATTTGATAGGGTAGACTGGAATTTCTTTCCGGACACTACATGCTTTTTGCCTTGGTATTTCAATCCTGAATAATGGGCATTTATTGCGCCCCACGGCCCAGGTCTCCTTGTAATGGAAACATATCGATTTATTTTCCTGGTTCCGCACTGACAGGGCTGCCCCTTATTTCTTTACTTTTAATTATACCTGGAGCCCCTATATTTAGGAGGTTGGTTGTCTGTCCTAGGATCCATGGTATAACCATGCATGATATAGAAATTAGGTCATTAGCGATGTGAATGGTTTTCGTTCTAAATTTCCCATCCTGGAAAGTTCATACCATATATGCTGGAAATTATAAATAAGTATGTGTCTCTTTCCAATTATAGGTTAAATGTGGAGAAGACATCGCATTTTCTCAATAGAGCAATGATGAAACACAAGATTAGTGATCTAGGATTGGCCTAGGAGTGATTCATTGAATATTTAGGTATTGTTTACAAGAAGTGAGACGCTTTTTCGAAAAATTTGGACTTATTGTATATACGATTACACAAGACCTTAACAGATGGTCCTGACCTTCCATTATCCCTATGTGGTGTAAATTAATTAATAAAGATGAATATTTTTCCGCTTGTCTATTATCCACCCAGTTACGTGAATTTGTGGCTGCCGCTATCATGGTTCAAGAACGTATATAATATTTTTGTTAATTTTATCTGGGCTGAAAACATCCCCACTTGGCTTTTCATAAGTTAGCTGCTCCTAAAACTAAGGGTGTCTTCCACCTGCCCCATGTTGTCCTTTATTTCTGGGCCAGCCAGTAATAAATATTCTAAGATGGTTAAAGGTGGGTGTCTGGAACTACTGATTATGAACCTTTAGGGCTTAAGATTGAATTGGAGCAAATCCAATATTATAATCTCTCCAGTTTCTTTGTTATATTTAAATTAAATATCTTCCTAAGCAGCTGCATTCATCTCCAATTGCAATATCCGTTAAAAGTACACTCTCAATTTTGTAATTTTCTTAAGTATAACCACTGTCTAGATTTGGACCAACCGTTGTTAGGTAATCCTAATCTTATAATAGATGGATGGTTCTTCCTCTGGTGGTTCTACAGTCCAGAGAGGTCAGCCTCTGTCCTCTGGGATGCTACAGTAGGGAACTAGTTGTCATCCACAGAGATTTTAGTTAAATTGAGATTCCAACTCTAATGTATTCAAAGTTTTCCAGTTACGCCATTTGTTTGCAGTTATTTGACTGTCTCCCCGGTTGTCTAGGTGTTCAGCTTTCTGGGAGAGCTGGCCCAAATGGCTGGGCTTCATATCGCGGTGTCGAAAAGTTTTGGTGTTCTTTATGATTGATTTACTCCCAAACCTTTTGACCTTCCGTTATTGGGCCCAGCTCCTTCTGGAGATACCTATCAATTGGTGAACTTCCGGCAAGATGCCACCATTATATTTATACAAGACAGTGCTCTGCCTTATGCAATCAGATATTACACATTTATACTACTCCCTCACAAAATGGCCAAATTTGGTCTGGTCTCTTCCCTATCTGTATAAGGTGTGCTAGAGGTTGAAGGAACAGGGAGAGAGGGATATGAGGGGAGAGGGGAGAAATGGGAACAGAGGGGAAGAGGGGGAAGATGGGGAGAGAGGGGGAGGGAGAGAGTGGGAGAGGGAGGAAGTGTCATTAATATTTATTTGGTGGCTCATTAATATTAACTAGCAGAGCATGATGATGTGTATATTAAATCCCAGAGCTGTTCTGGTGCTCTTTAAATGAATAGTGTTGCAGCTTCTGCACCACTGCTCACATGTCTCAGCTAAGTAATCTTTGGGTATGGGAGCACTGTGGCAGCTCCTGAGGCACTGCTATCATGGCAAGAAAATGGATGCATGGTAACATGCATTCTGAGACCGCCCAGTCACACATTTTTGGTGCATGTGCAAGCGTTTTACAGTCTCTGCTACTCCAGCCCCTCTTAGCATACAGAAAGATTATCTGGGGCTGGACAGTGACTGAATCACCTTGAGGATTTCTGGCTATAGTGGCAGTGAGGAAACAGTGCAAAAATGCTTGCAGCCACCTTGAGAATGCATGAGCTGCTGGTCTGCACATGTGTGTTTGTACAGATCTGTTGTCTCGCCATGAAAGTGGCACATAAGGAGATGTCGCAGTGCTACCAGACCCCAAAATCACTTAGTTGTGGTATGGAAACATGAGGGCAGGGGTGCAGAAGCCACAGTAGTATTTGTTTAAAGAGCAGCAATGACCTGTCTGAGACTAAATACGAATGAGCTGGCCATGAATAGGGTTAATCAATATTCAAGAACATCTCATTAGTATTAATGAGCAGTTTATTAATATTTATTGGTGGCTCATTACTACTCATGAGCAGCTCACTTTGATGTATATATTCAGTTCCAGAGTGGTTCTTTGTGCTCTTTAAATTAATAGTTTTGCAGCTTCTACACCACAGCCCTGATGCCTCAACTAAGTGATCTTGAGGTCTGGGAGCACTGTAGCAGCTCTTTAGGCACCACTATTGTGACAACAAAACTCATGCAACCCAAAGCGCATGCTCGGACTGCCAGGTCACACATTTTAGCTGAGCCTGCAAGCAGTTGTGAGACTTTGCTCCTCCGGCCCCTCTTAACAAACAGAAAATATATGTGGGGCTGGACAAGACTGAATCACCTTGAGGGATTCTGGCCAAAGTGGCAGTGAAAAAACAGTGCAAACCTGCTTGCAGCAGCACCGAGAATGTGCGAGCTGCCAGTCCGTGCATGTGTGTTGGCACACATCTGTTTTCTTGCCACAATAACATTACATAAGAACTTGCCGCAGTGCTCCAAGACCTCTGAGATCACTTAGTTGTGGTCTGTAGACAAGGGGACAGCAGTGCAGAGAAGCTGCAAAAGTATTTCTTTGAAGATCACCAATGATCACTCTGGGACTGAATATTAACGTAAGAATGAGCTGCTCATGAACAGACTTAATCAATATTCATGAGCAGCTCATTCATATTAATGAACAGCTCATTCATATGCCTGAGTGGATCATTAATTTTCATAAGCATATCATTTTGATGTATATATTCAGTCCCTGAGTGGTTCTTAGTGCCTTTCAAATAAATAGTTCTGTAGCTTCTGCACTGTGGCTCTCATGTTTCAACTAAGTGATCTTGGGATCTGGGAGGACCATGGCAGCTGCTGAGGCACCACTATTGTAGTGAGAAATCAGATGTGTGCCAAGGTGCATGCTCAGACCACCCAGTCACACATTTTCGGTGTGGGTGCAAGTGGTTCAGAGTCACTGCTCCTGCGGCCTCTTTTAACAAAGAGAAACATTATCTGGGGATGAGCAGAGACTGAATCACCTTGAGGGATTCTGGCTAAAGCAGCAATGAGGAAACAGTGCAAAACTGATTGCAGACACACTGAGAATATGCGAGCTGGTGGACAGGGTATGTGTGTTGGTGCAGATCTGTTTTCTTGCCATGACAGTGGCACATCAGAAGTTGACGCAGTGCTCCAGGACCCTACGATCAATTAGGTGTGATATGGAAACAGAAGAGCAGTGGTGCAGAAGCCACAGAAGTATTTGTTTAAAGAGCGGCAATTACCTCTCTGGAACTGAATATGCGCATACGAGAGAGCTGCTCATGAATAGGGTTAATCAATATGCATGAGAAACTTATTAATATTAATGAGCAGATCATTAATATTTTGGGTGGCTCATTAATATTCACAAGCAGCTCATTTTGATGTATATATTCAGTTCCAGAGCAGTTCTTTGTGCTCTTTAAATGAATAGTTTAAAGTTTCTGCACCATGGCCCTGATATCTTAATTAAGTGATCTTGAGGTCCTGGAGCACTGTAGCAGCTCCTTAGGCACCACTGTCATGGCAAGAAAACTCATGCATGCAGACTGCCAGGTCACACATTGTAGGTGCGACTGCAATCAGTTCTGGGTCTGTGTTCCTCTGGCCCAACTTAACAAAGAGAAAATATATGTGGATCTGGGCAGAGACTGAATCACCTTGAGGAATTCTGGCTAAAGTGGCAGTGAAGAAACAGCACAAACCTGCTTGCAGCATCACCAAGAATGTGCAAGCTACCGATCTGCACAAGTGTGTTGACGCACAACAGTTTTCTTGCCATGATAGTGGCACATCAGGAGTGCCACAGTGCTCCAAGACACCAAGATCACTTAGTTGGGATCCATAGAGAAGGGGCAGTGGTGCAGAAGCTGCAAAGGTATTTCTTTAAAGATTGTCAATGACCTCTCTGGGAATTAATATATACATAAGAATGAGCTGCTCATGAATGGGGTTAATCAATATACACGAGCAACTCATAAATATTAGTCAGCAGCTCATTGATATTCATAAGTGCATTATTAATATTCATGAGTAGCTCATTATGATGTATATATTTATTCCCAGAGCAGTTCTGGGTGCTCTTTAAATGAATAATTTAGCAGCTTTGCATTGCAGACCTCATGTCTCAACTAAGTGCTCTGGAGGTCTAGGAGCACTATGGCAACTCCTGAGGCACCACTATCATGGGAAGAAAATGGATGTGTGCCAACACACATGCTCGGATCACCCGGTCACACATTTGCAGTGCAACTACAAGTGGTTCTGAGTCTCTGCTCCTCTGGCCTGTCTTAAAAAGAGAAATGTTATGTGGGGCCGGAGAGAGACTGAATCATTTTGAGGGATTCTGGCTAAAGCTGCAGTGAGGAAACAGCGCAAAGCTGCTTGCAGCCTCACCAAGAATATCTGAGAAGCTCATCCATGCATGTGTGTAGGCACACATCTGTTTTTACGTCACAATAGAGGCAAATCAGGATTTGCTGCTGTGCTCCCGGGCCCTGAGATTACTTAGCTGCAGTCCGGAGACATGAGGAAAGTGGTGCAGAAGTCGCAAAAGTATTTATTTAAAGATTGGCACTGACCTCTCCAGGACTGGATATATACATAAGAATGTGCTGCTCATGAATTGGGTTAATCAATATTCATGAGCAGCTTATTACTATTTATGAGTAGCTCATTTTGATGTATGTATCCAGTCCCGGAGTGGTTCTTGGTGCTCTTTAAATAAATGGTCCTGCAGCTTTGGCACCATGACCCTCATGTCTCAACTATAGTGATCTTGGTGTCTGGGAGCACTGCGGCAGCTCCTTAGGCACTGCTATTGTGGAAAGAAAATGGATGTGTGCCAACACGCATGCTTGGACCACTAGCTCACACATTCTCAGTGTGGCTGCATCTCAAACCACTCTTTACAAAGAGAAATGTTATGTTAGGCCATACAAAGACTGGAACACCTTGAGGGATTCGAGCCAAAGCAGCAATGATGAAGCAGAGCTAATACGTTTAGTTCCACACCGAGAATGTGCAATCTGCTGATCCGTTCATGTGTATTTACGCACTCAGGGCTGGATATTCAAACTGCGCCCAAAAAGTATGCAATAGCAGGAGCAAGCACAAGTCCATTACGCCCATGCGCAATAGACATGATATTCAAAAAAGGAGCAAGCCAAATTACGCCAACAGCCTATGTCTGAATATGACACAACTTGCGCCATAGCGCAACTAGGAAGGGGAAGCTGAGCAGATACAATGCGCTATGGTGCAACAAGGGCTGCCCAGCTGAGCAGCCCAGAGGTGCCATAGTGCAAGCAGGGAGCCCCCCAGCAGCAGAGCAATGTAACTGCACAACCAGGGAGGTAAGTAGGGGCCCACCACCCATGCCATAGATGGGCACAGGAACACACTGCAGAATTGACAATGCACCCCCACACCCCAAGCACAGCACAACTGGTGGAGGGATGGAATATCCACTGGCCCATGGGGACAAGCAAACAAAGCACAGCTGGGCCATGGTGCCCCATCACACCCACCGGCAAGCTGAGACTGCCACACAAGGAGGGCGGACCACCCCATGGCACAGCAGCCCCCTGTGCACAGCACACCCTGCACCGTGACCCCAAGACACCCCCCATGAGCAGTGACCACCACTGCAGGAATCCCCATGCATACCACCCCCACTATCACACTGCAACCTCGTGTACCACAGAACCACACAAGCCATACCCACCATGAGCACCCAGCAGTGGGGTAGCACACGGCAATGCAACAATGCGACACAGTGCCAACATGCACAATCCCCCTGAGACACAGCTGAGAGACTGAACATGTGTCGCCACAAGAGGTACCCCACACGGGAAAGGGCATGCCCCTGACACCACCACCATTGATACAGCACCCTGCACAGTAGACAAGTGTCACAGCGCGACCCACCACGAGCCACAGCAGCCAGCACAGACACCCACAGTGGTGTGTGGAAGCATGCATCACACTGGATGCAACACAGTGCAGGGGCAAACACACACCCATACCCATGGGGACACTAACACAGGGTCGCAGTAGTGTGGCAACCAAGTCCCCAGTGTGGACGCATGTAAACTGTGGACACACATCCTGCAGTCCTCCATGGCACAGGGGTGACACCCACCCTGTGCATGAACTGTGGCCCTGTACGCCACCAGCATATGCCTGGATCACAAGTCACAGACAGTGGTGCACAGCCCCTGCAACACACACAAGCCACAGCATGGAGGTGGGACAGCAACTGCAGAGGCCACAGTGTCACCTGAGGCAAACATGCACCACACCAGTGACAGGAGGCAACCCAGCATTGTGACAGTCACAGTGGATGACCTGCAGGGACAGCCACCACTGACAAGGCAGCAGACCTCGCAGGCCACAGACATGCAAGGGTGTCAGCTGCACAGGCCAAGGACAGGTTGACAGGGGCACAATGGACACAGAGCAGGCACCATGGACCACTGCACACAGTAATGCAATGCACAGAGAACAACACACACACCACAGATACAACTGATAGCCACTCCCACACCAGAGATACTTCCCCACGCACACACACACATACCTATGACTGAACCACCCCAGATGCCATGCACACCACTGCAACTGAGCACCTATAGCCAGCTGCAAATCAGAGACCACCACAGTATTCATATCAAAATAACTGTATTAGAAAATATATAACAACAACAACAACTATTTACAAATATGTACAAACATGGGGTGGAGGGACAGGAACAAGGTGGGCGTGGGTAAGGGGAGGTGAACAAATGGGAGAGGGAAGGTGGGGTGTGAGGTTAGTCAAAGGGAGGTTGTCATGGTCACTGGCAGCCAGCCTGGTCCTCTGCTGCCTGGGGACCGTTCCCTGGGTCGCCTCCTCCTCCTCACCCCATGCCGATGAAGATCCTCAGGATGGCAAGGACTTTTGTGCCACCAAGACAAGATCCTGGATGGACCGCTCCAATTCACAGGAGTATCTGCACACCTAGGACAGGATTAGAGTCAATGGTGTGACTGTTATCCCCTGCAGCCCACCCATTATGCATGGCATACAGCCATGTGCCATGCTCCTGTGATGGTGTGCACCCACCCACAGTGACTGTGTCCACAAGACATGCCCAACCAGGCAGCAACAGCCATGTGTACCACTGCACACACCCATCGCCCATGTCCAGCACAGCACAACCAAGGTTGTACAGTTATGTGGCTATGTAGTGGGCAGGCAGTGCCACAGCCATGTGCCCAGTGCACGCATGGACCACCATTGATGCACTCCCTGACATGCAGTGCCACTGGACAGTGCTGACTGTCACATGTCGCGTGCATGGCAGTGGTGTACATGGATGGTGGCCATGCCCTGATTCCCACCCTGTCACACAGCATGCAATAGCAATCATGGTGTCATGGCACTCACCCTCATCGGGTTGTTGCTGGCATTGGGGTTGGTCCCTGACATGCCCCCGTGCAGTGTCCCCCACCCTCTGCTGCTGCTCCGTAATCCTCCTCCACTTGGTCACGCCTGTGGGAGACAAAAGGAGAGAAACACATCAGTACAAACCCAAAGCATATTCCCCCTGCCCCAATGTGTGTGCCCACCCACCTAGCCAGACCCATCCATCCCATACCCTGTAAACACATTCAGCCAACCCTAGACTATCCCTCCCCTAGTAGCTAGACATACGACAGTGTTACCTATATGGACTACATAAGTGTTTTAGACGATTACCCACCTGGATGAGGCACCACGCCCCTCCTGGCACGCGATCGCAGATGTTCCAGTAGCTCCGCCCTCCGCCTCAGGTCCCCATACCGTGCCTGCACTGCTTGGCCGTCCCTCCTCGCGGCCAGTGGTTTGCCTCCAGGTCAGTGGCCAGCTCTTGCCAGACCTGGGTCCTGGCCCTGTCCAGTGGCACCTCAGCAAACAGTGGGCCATAGTGTGGCTCCACAATGGCCACAAGGTTGGCCAGCTCAAGGGCACTCCACTGAGGGGCTCTCCTGTGTGCCATCTCTAATGCTATAGTAGGCAATATGGCGCTCCGCAGCACAGCAACCCCATGTGGAAGTGCTGCGCAGTACATCACTGCCATTCCCTATCACGCTGTCGGTACAGTGTCGCCATTACCTATAATGCTGTCACCGAACAGCGCGATAGAGCTGCAGCCATGCCAGACGTATAGCACCATAGGGGCAAAGGTCAGGCACAGGGCCATGGGTCTCTGACGCAAGGCCACACACAGCGCCATCGGACATCTATGTGTCTAGCATGATTGGTTGCCTGTGTGCCATCGCCACAGCGAACTATTGCGCAGTTGTGCCACAGCGCCATGTAGTGACCCTCACCATAGTGCCAGTGGCACAATGATGGCCATGCCCTGAATTGCCTACTGCACACAGCGCGTCATCAGCACAGCAGACACCTACATATGCTACCTGGGCATCGCAGTGTGGTGTACTACTCAGGCCACAGAACTGCGCCATTGACTCAGCACATTCAACACAATTGCGCAAAGCGCAAAAGCACAATATTCAGCCGTCATATGCAAATCATCCGATCAGCCATTCAATGGCGCAGCAGCACGATTTGCATCTCATTAAAGTTGCTCCACACTTAATTTGCATGGATTGCGCTATAAAAATGCGACACTGTTCTTCAGTGGCCATATTCGGTTACTGCAGTTTATAGGTGAGTTGCATGCTGTGTGGTGTTCTGGACTGTGGTCTCAGGGACTTGCATTGTACTGCACAGTCACAGGTAACCACTGTCACCCTTACAGGCTGAAAAATGACCGAGCGAGGACTGGGTGAGGAGGACGATGGTGGGCAGAAGAGGAGGCCCAATTTTACTAAGGCTGAGATGGAGGCATTCTTCGAGGCCTACATCGATCAGGAGCCACTGCTCGGTGGACAGTGGGGCACCCCTCAGGCCCATGCTGCTAGATAGGAGGGGGTGGCATGTGCTGTCAACCTGCACGGCAGCCACCAGCGCTCTGTGCAGGAGTGTAAGAAGAAGATGGGTACCGACAGGAGGAGGGTGAAGGAGAAGGTGGCTGCCATCAGGGCAGCACGTGCTGCAATAGGCGGGGGCCAGCTGGAGGTGGTGCAGCTGACTCCGGCAGAGGACAGGCTCACTGCAAGCATGCAGTGCAGTGCCATTGAGGGCATTCCAGGAGGTGGCTTCCAGACAGGTGGTAGCCCATTACTGCATGGTACGTCATGGTCTGTCAGGGGGGAGGGTAGATCACATGCACTAACGTGTTCTTACTTTCTGTTACAGATCCTGTGTGTCTGCAGGGGTCAGCGGTAGAGGGTCTGTCCACTGTGGACAGCCATCTGGAGTTGGAGGAGGGACCATCCACCTCCGCAGGTAGCCAGCGTGCATTGCAACAGTGGGTCCGCCTGGCTGTCAACACTGATGTCGTTGAGACAGGTGTGGGGGAGGCCCTTCCTGTGTCTCAGCGGTCTGGCGTCCAAGCATGCCAGCACACTGTGGCACAGACCTGCACTATTGATGATGCAATGACCATTATGGGCAGTGACATGTGTGTGTCATGGAATGGACACACAGCAGGCCAGCTCACGCCCATGGACCTGTCTGGTTCCGACGTGTGTGCCAGCATGTCAGCACAGTCCCAGGCTGTGCCTGTCAGCACCAGTGGGGCAGCACTGGTGGCTGGTCAGGTCAGTGGCACTGTTGCGGCCACAGTGGCGGAACAACCAATCCCTTGGGCACAGCAGGCAGAGGGGCAGCAGCAGCAGTCACCCACCGGGACTGGGGGTACAGGGTTCAGCGGTGGCATCTGTGCACCGTCTGTGGACTTGCCCATACCTGGTCCTGGTGAGCAGCACCCACCCTCAAGGGGTGCTGAACATCAGGCCCTTCCATACCCTGAGGGACAGGTTGCCGAGGTGGCAGACGACCTCTTTGACGAGCACACCCGCCTGCTGCAGGCATCAGTACAGCAGCAGATGCGGCTTGCAACGTCCGTGGAGGCACTGTGTGTGGCTCTGGAGTGGGTCGAGGAGCAACACAGTAGGGACACCGATAGGATCCTGTCACGGACTGACCAGTTGCGGGAGGTTGTGACCGCTGCCATTGACAGGTAAACACAGGCGTTGGTCGCTGTCATGGCCACAGTGGACACACAGTCAGGTGCCCATGAGTCGCTCACACCGCACAGTTCGCTATCCACTCCCCGTTCCCAGCGTCATGCGACACCCACCCTGTCGACGCCGGGTTCAGCTGTGGGCATCCCGAGCACTCCTGGTGCAGGTATGTTCAGTGTGCTGCAGACACCTGTGCGGGCACGGTCGCGTTCGTGCAGTGGAACCCCTGGTGGACCATCGGTGCCACCCATGAGGCCCGTGCTCAGCCTGCCAGTGCTGCTGGGTCTCGGCGGGGCCACCCATGCATCCGAGGTGGACGTAGCACTGTGCCGCAAGACTGACCTGTCTCCCAGTGCTGGCACTGTCTGGTGCTGCCCTGTGTGCATTGTGTGTTTTGGTGGGCAGTGCACCGGTGGGTGCCCAACCCTACACGCAGACACACGGTCCACCTGCACACCCTCCTGACTGCTGTCCACAGGTGTGTGTGCATGATGATGCCTGCATTGCGCTGTACACCAAAGTACGATGGTGCCCAGCATCTGACACATGCACATAGACAGTCAGTGGATGTGGTGGCCTGTGGACATGTGTGTTGCTAGTGTCTGTGTTCCAGCTCTGTTTTGCACCTGACCCATGTGCACTTTGTGCCTATTGTGTGTGTGTGTGTGTGTGTGTCCGTCCATGTGGTGTGTTACTGTTCACCCCTCCCTGGTTGTATGTGTGTGCTTCTGTGCCCTGCCACTTCCCTTGCCGTCATGCACCCCTGGTGTGTTTCCATGTGTGTACGTGGGTTGTGCCCTAGCCACTGGTGGTTGCACATGGCCCCATGACTTACCTGTGTTGGCTGAAGTGCTCCTCTGTGATGGTGTCCCGGTGCAGCTGGGCCAGCCGGATCAGTCGGGGGTCCCGTCGTCCAAGGGGGGGCTGACCATCCCCCATCACCCAGCGTCACCGTCGTCCCCATCGCTGTCCCCTCTTTGACCTGTATGGCTATCCCAGTCTTTGGCCATGTTGTGCAGGATACAACAGGCCAGGAATATCCCACAGGCCTTTGAGGGGCTATACTGTAGGGCACCGCCAGAGGTGTCCAGGCAACGGAAACGCACCTTCAGCATCCCAAACACCCGCTCAATGATGTTGCATGTGGTGTCATGTGCCTCATTGAAGCATTGCTGCTATGGGGTCATGGGCCGCCGGTAGGGTGTGAGCAGCCAGGGATGGAGTGGGTATCCACTGTAACCTGTGTGGAGATAGTGGAGGTTAGTGTCTTGTTCAGGCTCAGACTGCCCCAAACCCTGTGTGCCACACCCATGGCACCTCTGGCTTACCCCCCCTTGCCCACGATTTGTCTTTTCTACATGCATACTCACCCACTAGATGACCTGTGGGGATGTCCCCACTCTCGAATCGATGGCACAGTGCCAACTGGTCCAGATGAAGGAATCATGTGCTCCCCCAGGGTGCGTGGCACAGACATTGATGATGTGCCCACTGGCGTCACACACCACCTGGCAGTTGACACTGGCATATCCCTTCCAATTCATGTAGGCGGCCCCATCGGGGCCAGGTGGCATGCGAATGGCCACATGGGTGCAATCTATCGCCCCTAGCATGCCAGGCATACGTGCTACCCTGTGGAACTCCTGTATGTTTGCTGTGCGCTCCGCTGCAGTGCTGGGGAAATGGATGTACTCCACAGCATGTGGCAGCAGTGCGCTGAGGAATTGGGTGAGGATGTGTGATGTGGCTGACTGTGTTATGCTTGTGGTGTCCTCTGTTGGTCTCTGGAAGTTACCCGTGGCAAGCAAGCACATGCAGGCTGTTACCTTTGTCTCCACTGACAGAACATGTCGTGTGGGTGCCTGCATCACATCACTGCACAGCTCACAGAGCCGCCTCAGTATTGCCCTGTTCAGGCAGTACCAGCCCACAATCTCAACATCTGTGTACAGCTCAAAGCTGGTGCGGGCACAGTACTGCCTGTTGGGGGCGTACCGCCGACGGGCCCTTCCACGGACACGTCCCCCTGCAGCATGCCTTCTCACCCCCCCATTACAGTTTCCATGTGGAAGGTGGCACTGTCCATGTCCCTGGCTTGTGTTCCCCCCCCAGCTGTTGTTGCTTTGTTCCCCCCGCTGTCCTGGCTGCTACCTCCACTGTACCGGGTACACCTACTGGCCTCTGCTCTCTGTGGCCCCACACACCTTCCTTGCCCCTATTCTGTTGTCTTGTTTCCTGACCTGCCCTCTTTCTCCCTCTTACTCTGTCTCTCTCCCTGCCTCATTGGCTTCCTGTAGCGTTCTTGCGCATCTTCCTTACTCCTTTTATTTTGGCTCATTTCCGCTAACAACCGCCTGCTCCACTGTTGCGCGTTAGCAAGTCTTTGAACTGTCCTTTCTCGCACTTTATGCATGGTTCCACCCTTGGTTGCGCATGCCTTCATTATCATTGCGCTGTTGCCCAGCATGTTTTCAGTGGTGCAACTGCCTCCTGCTGAATAGCGCAGAATGGCGCATTTTCTGACTTGCGCTGGTGCAACCCTATTGCGCATTGCGCAACCCTTTTGAATATCCAGCCCTCTGTTTTCTTGCCATGATAGCAGTACATCAGGAGTTGATGCAGTGCTCCTGGACCCCAGGATCACTTAGCTGGGTCTGGAGATAAAAGGGCAGTGGTGCAGAAGTGGTGCAGAAGCCACAAAAGGATTTCTTTAAAGCTAGCCAATGACCTCTCTGGGACTGAATATATACATAAGAATGAGCTGCTCATGAATATGGTTAATCAGTGTTCATAAGCAGTGGTTACATTGCGTATTAGATTGTTGATGGTAATATCTGCACTTTTCTTTTAAAGTTTAAGACTTTTTCTACATTTCTAATCTGTCTGGCTACTAGACCTGCCCCTAGGATCTGGCATCAAACATTTCAGGTCAGATACATGCCCCTATTTAACACCCATTGTTTTAACTCTGTGCTGCAATTTATTGCTAGCACCTAGCCAGAGTCTGTAACAGAACCCCCCCCATCATCCCAATTCCTTTCAACTGTTAATTTGTTTTCTGTCACCCCTCCTTGCTCTGACACCTCTCCCTGACCTCCACCAAGGCTTACAACTGCCATCTCTTCTGTTCTCCTCTCTCAGGCTGATCGGAGCCCACTGGGCTGGTACTGCTGACACGGTTCCCTCCACAAGCAACCCACCTGCCTAGAACAGGCCAAGAAGGCACCTGCTGCTCACGCTCCTCCTTGGCCCATAAGATAACATCTGGTTCTGGACCCAGAACAAGGGAAAGAGGATTTTTGAGCCTTCCTCCCAGTGGGAACTGAAAGGTTCCAGACAGTCCAGAGCACTGACATTGGTTTCCAGCCCAATGCTGCAGCCAGAGCTGAAATCATTAGACTAGGGCACAAGACTGCAGAGAAACACTGACCTTTGACGTTTCTTCCATTAGCAGCTGTGTAGCGAAGTCCTGATCTTTTTGTTTGCCAGTTCACTCAGTTGCACACTTCTGTGAGCAGTTCAGTGCAGAGCAGTATTTGCTTAACCGGCACTGGCCTGTCAGTGATTTGTTGCTTTTTTTTTGTCTACTTTTCCATTTGCAAATTATACTGTAAAGCCACTAGAGGGCAACAACACACATATGTTGCAATCCTCTTCCCACTGCTCTTCCCTAACACTTCTAGTCCTGGGTCATTCATACCTAAAGCAAAGTATCAACGTCCTAACATTAAGAGGTGTGATCTGAATCTGTAAGCCTGTACAAAGCCTCTACTGCCCTACCCAGAATGGTTTCCGTCTCCCTCCTACTCACACCCTTCCTGGTTATTACCTTTGTGCCAGTCTCCCCCTCTACACCTATTACCACTTCTCTCTCCCCTTCCCTTCCAGATACCTCCTTCATTCTGTCAATCACCCCACAGCTCCACTTTTAAACAGACTCCACTTTCCCTACTACCCTCCAACCTCTCTGTTTTCCCTTCCTAGTCACTTTGCCTTTCTTCATTTCCTTATCTCTGTCTCTCCACCCCTCCCTCCTTCTTCCCCTCCCTCACATAGATACATAGATACATAGACAGTGTTGGCAGATAAGGGCCTATGGCCCACCTAGTCTGCCCATTTGAGCTTGTAAGTTCAGTTTGTTTTCCTAGAAGTCTATTTCCCCTTACCCCTGACCTCTAGAATTCCTTTATGTCTATCCCATGCATTCTTAAATCCCGTGATTGTTTCAGCTCCACCACTTCCTCTGGCAGGGTGTTCCACTTGTCCACCACCCGTTCTGTGAAGAAATTCTTCCTCATGTTTCCTCTGAATCGTCCTCCTCAACTTCATCCCATGCCCTCTAGTCCTGAAACATCTTTTCGCTTAAAATAGTGTTTTCCTGCACCCTGTTCCTCCCTGTAAGATACTTGTATGTCTCTATCATATCCCCTCTCCTCCCTCTCCTCCAGGGAGTACATGTTCAGTTCCTTCAACCTGTCTTCATAGGACTTGTGATGCAACCCATGCACAATCTTTGTTGCCCTCCTCTGAACCTTCTCTACCCTGTCTATGTCCTTACGTAGGTATGGTCTCCAGAACTGTACACTGTACTCAGGTGGGGCCTCACTAGTGTCTTGTATAGCGGATTATGACCTCCCTTTTCCTGCTGGTGATGCCCCTGCCTATACATCCCAGCATCCTATTTGCTTTACCTGATGCCTTGTCACACTGTTTCTCACCTTGAGGTCATCAGAGATGACAACCCCAAGATCCCTTTCCTGCTTGGTGCATGCTATATCCTCACCCCCAACTGATATATTGTGCCAGGGTTTTGTGCCCCATATGCATTATCTTGCACTTCTTTGCATTGAATTTCAACTGCCAAACCCTTGACCATTCTTCAAGTTTCTGCAGGTCCTTCTCATTCTGTCTCACACCCTCTGGTGTGTCTACTCTGTTACAGAGCTTTGTGTCATCAGCGAACAGTGAAATTCTGCCTTCTAGATCCTGTGCAATGTCACTGATGAAGATGTTGAATAGGACCGGTCCCAGCACTGATCCCTGTGGTACCCCACTGGTCACTCTTCCCTCTGTGGGTGACAGCCATTTACCACCACCCTCTGTGTCCTGCCACCCAGCCAGTTACCTACCCACCACACTACTGTCCTGCCCACACCCATATTCCCCAGTTTGTGTAATAGTCTTCTATGTGGCACAGTGTCAAAGGCCTTGCTGAAGTCCAGATAGGCCATGTCCACTGCCCTCCCCTGATCCACCTCCTAGTCACCCAGTCAAAAATTCAATGAGGTTGGTCTGACATGACCTCCCCTGGTGAAACCATGCTGCCTTGGGTCCTGTGGTCCATTGACAACCAGATGTTCCACCAATCTCTCCTTCAGTAGTGCTTCCATAGTCTTTCCCACTACCGAGGTGAGGCTGACTGGTCTGTAGTTCTCTGCTTCCTCTTTGTTCCCACTTTTGTATAAAGGGACTACATCTGCTGTCCTCCAGTCTTTGGGTACCTCCCTGTTTCCAGTGATTGGCTGAACAGGATAGCCAGAGGTTCAGCCACCACCTCTCTTAGTTCTTTGAGGACCCTGGGTGCACCCCATCTGGCCCCATTGCTTTATCAGCTCTTATTACTTCCAGTTCCTTCAGGACCTTTCTCGTGTAAAGGGACTTCGTCCATTTCTGCACCATTCTCACCCTTGTACCCATTCAGACCCATACCCTCTTCCTTAGTAAAGACTGAGCAGAAATACCTGTTCAATATGTCAGCTTTACTGTTGTCATCCTCCACGGCTCCCAGCCTCCCCTTCAGTCTCACTATCCCTCCCTTTGTCCTTCTTTTTCACTTATGTACCTGTAAAGGTTTTGTCCCCTTTAACCACTGATTTTGCAATGTGTTCTTCTGTCTGAGCTTTGGCTTCCTTACTGACTTCCCTGCCTCCTTTGTTTCTCCTGGTACTTCTCCTATCCCTTCTGCCTGTGTCTTTTGTATTGCCTGAATGCAATCTTTTTGGCTTTCACTTTCTTTGCTACCTCTTTGGAAAACCATAATGGTCTCTCTTTCTTTTCCTCTTGCTAACCTGCTTAATGCATAATTATGTTGTTCTTATAATCCCCATTTTAAATACTGCCCACTGTTCCTCAATCCCTGATTCCTGTCCCATTCCCTTAATGCCTCTTTCAAGCATCTCCCCATTTCCCAAAGTCTGCCCCCTAAAATCCAGGATCGTGTTTTGTGTGGTTTGGTTCTGCTCTTTCTGTGATTTCAAACCACAATGACTGGTGGTCACTGTTACTCAGGTGCTCCCCACTGTTAACCCCATCACACTGTCCCTGTTTGTGAGCACAAGGTCCAGTATTGCCTTCTGTCGAGTTGGTTCCATGACCAGTTGCTTGAGGAAGGCACCCTGAAGGGTCCAGGATAAATCTGCTCCTAGTTGATGCTGCTGCTGGGATGCTCCAGTCCACGTCTGGTATATTGAGTCTCCAACCAGTACTACCTCACCCTTGTCTGCCATCCTTTGGATGGCTAGCATCAACTCTATCTGTTTCTTCCTCCTGGGCTGGTGGTCTATAGACCACACCTGTGCGATGGCTGGCCCCATTTTCCTTTCCAGCTTAACCCACAGTATCTCTCCCCATTTTGTTCCTCCTGGATCTGTGTGGCCCTTATGTCATTTTTCACATACAGTGCCACTCCTTCTCCCTTCCTGCCTGCTCTGTCTCTTCTGAATATGTTGTAGCCAGGTATGGCCATCTCCCAGTCATGGTTATCATTACACCAGGTTTCAGTGATGGCCACAATGTCCAGGTCTGACTGTACCATGACAGCCTCCAGATCTTCCATCTTGTTGCTAAGGCTCCTGGCATTTGCACACATGGCTTTCCATGATTTGACCTCCCTAGACTGCGTCACTGTTCTACTCCAGCCCCTTCCTTGGTTGTCATTTATCCCTGGTTCTCCTTGCTGTCTGCCCTTCTGCTGAATTTTGCCCCTTTTCTGCTTATCCACCTTTTGGACACTAATCTCCATCTTTTGCACATTGCTTTGCAGAGATAGCCACTCCTCTGGTTCACTGGTTCCATTACTAGCTGTGGGGGGTGAGCAAGTAGGTACCGTCCTTGCTGGCCTGCCACCCCCCTTTGCTAGTTTAAATGCTTGTCAATGTAGCATTTAAACTTATCATTGAGTGCTTGGATTCCCTCCAGGATGGATGCAGGCGTCAGGCTTGAATAAACCTCCATCCCTCCAGATGGGTCCCAGTCACCAATGAATCCAAACCCTTCCTCACAGCACCAGTTCTTCAACCATGAGTTAAAGTTCCTGGTGCATGCACTCCTATGCTCTCCTTGCCTCTCACAGGTAGTACTTCTGAGAAAGTGACAGAAGTAGCTACTTGCTTGAGACCCTCCCAGTTTCCTAAACTCTTCCTGAACTTCCTTGGCTCCCCATTTGCCAAGTCATTAGTACCTAGGTGGATAATGACATCCAGCTCACCCTCCTGTCTTGCCTTCCCAGTGATCCCCAGTATCTTCCTTCCATCCCTCCATGCCGTGGCACCTGGAGGCACCTCACCTCCCTGTCCTCCCCCTCCTGTGTTCCTAGCTGTATCCCTCTTATGATGGAGTCCCCCACCAGGATTCGCTTCCTCCTCCTCTGGGGGTCCACTGCTTTCCCCACTGAGGTCACCTCCTTGCCTAACCTCCACATCCTTTCCTTCCACTTCCCTGGGTACCTCTATTTGGTTGTCCTCATTTGCCAGTGTGGCATATGAGTTCTTGAGAGGAATAGGATCTGGGATGTGCCTCTGCCTGACTGCTCTAACCCTCCCTGAGCCCACTGTCATCCAAGTGCTCCCTCATTCTCGGCATCCTTTGGGGCAGCTGCATTGGATGGTGGGTTTCCTGGACAGGGGTGATGGTACTCCTGACCCAGTTTACTTCCGCTCTGAGTCTGGCTACCTCATCCCACGGTCCGGAGATCACATGCAGATAGGGCAGCACCTCAGTGTCAGAAGGTCTGCCTGAATATGGCTGCCCCACAGCCACTGCATTGCACCACTCCCACATTATACTGCAATTCCACTGTTATCTGCTGAAGCTCTCTTAGTTCTCTTTTTATTTATTTACAGTACTAAAAATCCTGTAACTGATCCTCAGATATATATTTTTTTAAGGAAAAAGAAACCAATAAATAAATAAATAAATGAGTCAAAACACTTGTCGTGCTGAGTGTGGTCTTCTTCCCCCTTATGCCCCTCCTACTTCACACCTCTTACTATACCCTGTGTTTAGCTCCTCACGTCTTTCCTACTCCAATTACAAAAGTCCTTAACTTCATATTTCATCCTTGCCCTCCTCCTTCTTTCATCAGGGAACATCCACCCCAACCCTGGCCCTATTTCTTCTCCTACCCTGGATCCTTACCCAAAGAACATGTCTCCAAACTGCACTTCCACTACAACCCTCCCTAATGGGTTGAAGCTCCTCCACCTGAACATCTGCAGCCTGCTACCTAAAATTGACCTCCTACAAACTCTTATGATTATACACACCCCTGACATCCTAATTATTATCAAGACATGGCTCAAAAAAATCACTCCTGACAGTGCCATTGCTATCCCTGGGTATTCTATCCCCAGACAAGATTGATCGGGTTGTGGAGGGGGAGTGGCCATGTATATCCTGTTATCACTGCAGTTTACTACTACCCTATCTACCTCCATCCCGGCTACCTATGAAGCCCTTGTCACCCGCATTATCCTTCCTTTCTCAATCCCAATCTTTGTGGCTGGCATCTATTGCCACCCAAGCATTCAACCCTCGGTCATGACCGAACTCTTAGACAATATCACCTCGCTCTCACTATCTAGTGAACTTTTCATAATGGGTGATGTGAATCTAAATTGGTTGTCTCCTAAGTTAAACAAGCTACACAATGAGGTCACTGCTGTAAAACTCACTCAACTTATATTTGAGCCCACACACCCTAATCCCAAAAAACAAAACTGCACTCTGCTAGACTGGGCTCTCACAACCCACCCACACTGCATCATTAAATCTGATCTCCTCCCCGATGCCTTTAGTGACCACAACCCCATTATCATTGTACGTAAGGTGCAGCACCCCAAACCGCCCCCTAAAATCATACAGCTCCAGTCCTTTAAATCTTTAGACCTTACCCCAATCATCTCTGCATTCACTTTCACTGACTGGGCCCCCCCTCTCCACTGCCATTTCTGTCAACCAAGCACTTGACTATTTTAAGGATAAATTCATTGCCATTTGGAGTGCCTTTGCTCCTTTCAAAAGGACCAGAGTCCATGGACTTCACCTCCCCTGGATCACCCCTGGACTACTGGCCTGCTTCAGGGAGCGTGACCAGGCCTGGAGAAAATTTAAATCAGCTAAACATCCAAACGACTATGCCAAGTACAGAACGCTATGCAATTTATGTACTAAAGCTACTAGACTGACTAAGTCCAATTATTTCATCTCCTGATTTCTGACTAACATTAACTCTTTATCTAAATTCTGGAGGGTAGTTCATGCCCTATTCTCTCCCCCCTCACCCTTCCCCTCCAGGTGTCAAAATAAATAACTCCCTAGTTTCCATCCCGGCTCTGTGGCCAGTGAATTTAATGCCTACTACACCTCGTGCACCATGTCTCTTCTAAATTCCGTCTCCCCATTGCCACCTACTAACTTCAGCACTTCGCCTTAGCCAGTGCGTACCCCTTCCCCATTTTCCTTTTCTACTATCTCCTCCGACAAAGCTCTCAATGCTCTCCTATCCCTCAACCCCTCTAAAGGCTCCTCACCAGATGAGCTTGATCCTAAACTTTTTTACCTTTCTGCTCCTGCAATTGCTTATCCTATCTCCCTAATCCTTAACCTGTCCTTTATTTCTGCCCAAGTACCCTCATCTTGGAAACACGCTGTAGTCCTTCATTTCTTCAAGGGTTGTGACACATCCACTCCTGGCAACTATCGCCCCATTTCCTGCCTTCCTACCCTTGCCAAACTTCATGAACATTTAGTTCTCTCTCAACTATCACCCTTCCTCTCTGATTCCTCCTTCTTCACCCCTTCCAGTCTGGTTTTCGTAAGAACCACTCAGCAATCACCTCCCTCCTCAGGCTTACTGACTCCATCCTTCAGGGATGGACAATGGCCTGATCACCTCAGCCATCTTTTTTGACCTAGCCAAAGCTTTCAACACTGTTTCCCATCTCCTGCTTCTTGATTCACTCTTCTCAGCTGACTTTGCTCCATCAGCCACCAACTGGTTTAAATCCTACCTCATTGGCAGAACCCAATTGGTGAGAATCCTTGATTCTATCTCTCCTCCACTCCTCATCAATACTGGTGTCCCTCAGGGCTCAGTGCTTGGTCCTCATCTCTTCTCCATTTTTCTTAATGATCCTCCCACAACCTGCTCATCCTCTTCTATCCCCATGTACTCTGATGATACTGTTTTTTACAGTTCCAGCAAAACTCTGCTGCTGTGCAAACCAGCTTACAGCATGACTTCAACCAAGTTCAGCTCTGGTTTGCTTCTCACCAGCTTTTTCTAAATGCCAAGAAGACAGTCTCAATGACCTTTGGCACCAGGCAGAGACTCTCTAGACTCCCGTCCCAACCTACTTTCCACACCCTTTATGGGACCATCTTGGAGGACACCACCTCATTTAGAAATCTGGGGGTTTGGCTGGACCAGCACCTCAGCTTCTCTATGCATATCGATGCTATCCTGAAGAAACTGCACCCCAAGCTTTGTGCTCTGTCAGGAATCATGGTTGCATCCCACTGACTGTGAGGTGTGAAATTGTCCAGAAGATGATAGTCCCCATCTTTGGCTACTGTGATGTAGTCTATGGTGCTGTTCCCAAATCTTCCCTGACCAAGTTCAACACTCTCTTTAACTCCTTCTGCTGCTTTGCTTTTGAATTCCCTTCCCTCTCCCACCACTGTGAACTCCATTGCTCTCTAACCTTCCTTCCACTATCTCACAGACGCATCTCTCACTGTGCCAAACTAACCTCCAAATTCTGGTTCAGGGGTTCCCCTCCTAGCTCTCATCCTCTCTTTCCACTCCAGCTCCACCAACCCACGCTCTCAGATCAAATGACACCTGCACCTTGACGGTCCCTTGTTGCTTCACCCTAATTGGTCAGGCTGGTTTTGCCCATCATTTCCCTAAAATCTGGAATTCCCTCCACTCTGAAATATGACACTCCTCCTCCAACTACTCCCTTACCACTGCCCTACACAATTACCTTTCCTTCAGCTGTTCCTGCTTTAATTCACCTTAATACCTATCCCCAGTTTCTGCCTTCCTACCATGACCCCCCTGGCAGGGTTATCAACATCCTGAAGGGGGAAATCAGGAAATGACTACCCCTTCTCCTCATATTCAGTTCTTGCCTCTCCCCCTCTCTTCTCCACCAGCCCTTCTGGGTCACCAGTGTGCACAACCTAACCCCATCCTTTTTACTCCAACAGCACTTGCGTACTACCTTGAGCCTGCTCCTGGTACATTCATTCACTATAAATGGTTCTATCACATTATTACTGCTTTGTACATTTATATGTTTTTTTGTATGATTTTGGACATGTATTGTAATTTACCCAATGTTCCACTACTGTCTATTGTACAATATTTTGTGTTCCAACTGTTGCACAATCTTACAATGTTGTATTGTTTGTACTACCCACATACTATTGTAACTGATCATCCTTCACAACCCTATGTAATCCCTCCCCCCAGGTTGCACCATGAGTCGAGCAACTCATTGTTCAGTGTTCCCTCCTGGTGAAACATTTCAATAAATACATTAGTTAATATTAATGAACAGCTCATTTTGATTTATATACTCTGTCCCAGAGCTGTTCTTTGTGCTTTTTAAAATAATAGTTTTGCAGCTTCTGCACCACATCCCTCATGTCTCAACTAAGTGATCTTTGGATCTGGGAGCACCATGGCAGCTCCTGAGGCCCTGTTAACATGACAAGGAAATGTACGCGAGCCAACACACATGCTCGGAGCACCAAGTCACACATTTTTGGTGTAGCTGCAAGCAGTTCTGAGTCTGTGCTCCTCTGGCCCCTCTTAACAAAGAAACATTATGTGGGTCCGGACAGAGACTGTATCACCTTGAGGGATTCTGGCTAAAGTGGCAGTGAAGAAATAGCGCAACTCTGCTTGCAGCTGCACTGAGAATGTGCAAGCTGCTGGTCAGCGCATGAGTGCTCATGCATATCTGCATTCTCGCCAAGATAGCAGCAAAATCAGGAGTTGCTGAGGTGCTCTCGGACCCCAAGATCACTTAGTTGGTGTCCATAGACAAGGGGGCAGTGGTGCAGAAGCTGCAAAAGTATTTGTTTAAAGACTGTCGATTACCTCTCTGGGATCGAATATGTACATGAAAATGAGCTGGTCATGAATAGGGTTAGTCAATATTCATGAGCAGCTCTTAAATATTAGTTAACAGCTCATTGATATTCATGAGTGGTTCATTACCATTCATGAGAAGCTCATTTTGATGTATGTATTCAGTCCTGGAGTGGTTCTTGGTGCTCTTTAAATGAATAGTCCTGCAGCTTCTGCACCATGACCCTCATGCCACAAATAAGTGATCTTGAGGTCTGGGAGCACTGTGGTAGCTCTTTAGACACCACTATCATGACAACAAAAGTCATGCATCCCAAAGAGCATGCTCAGACTGCCAGGTCACACATTTTAGGTGAGGCTGCAAGCAGTTCTGGGTCTCTGCTCCTCTGACTCCTCTTAACAAAAAGAAAATGTATGTGGGGCTGGACAGAGACTGAATCACCTTGAGAGATTTTGGCTAAAGTGGCAGTGAAGAAACAGCACAAACCTGCTTGCAGCAGCATCGAGAATGTGTGAGCTACTGGTCCGCACATGTGTGTTGATGCACATCTGTTTTCTCATCACAAAAATGGCACATAAGGACTTGCTGCAGTACTCCAAGACCTCTGAGATCATTTACTTGGGGTTCACAGACAAGGGGGCAGTAGTGCCGAATCCACAAAAGTATTTTTTTGAAGATCACCAATGACCTCTCTGAGACTGAATATATACATAACAATGAGCTGCTCATGAACAGGGTTAATCAATATTCATGAGCAGCTCATTCATATTAATGAGCAGCTCATTCATATTCATGAGTTGATCATTAATCTTCTTGAGCATATCATTTTGATGTATATATTCAGTCCCAGAGTGGTTCTTGGTGCTTTTTAAATAAATAACTCTGCAGCTTCTGCACCACGGCTCTCATGTCTCAACTAAGTGATCTTGGGATTCGAGAGAACCATTGGCTGCTGCTGAGGCACCACTATTGCAGTGAGAAATTGGATGTGTTCTGACAAGGTGCATGCACAGACCACAGACCACCCAGTCACACATTTTTGGTGTGGGTGCAAGTGATTCAGAGTCTTTGCTCCTGTGACCCCTTTTAGCAAAGAGAAATGTTATCTGGGGCTGAACATAGACTGAATCACCTTCAGGGATTCTGGCCAAAGTGGCAGCGAGGAAACAATGCAAAACTGCTTGCAGCCACATCGAGAATATGTGAGCTGGTGGTCATGGCATGTGTGTTGGTGCAGAGCTGTTTCCTTGCCATGATAGTGACACATCAAGAGTTGACACTGTGCTCCAGGACCCTAAGATCACTTAGGTGTGGTACAGAAACAGGAAAGTAGTGGTGTTGAAGCTGCAAAAGTATTTGTTTAAAGAGCGGCAATGACCTCTCTGGAACTGAATATACACATATGAGAGTCCTGCTTATGAATAGGGTTAATCAATGTTCATGAGCGGCTCATTAATATTAATGAGCAGCTAATTAATATTTTTGGGATGGCTCATTAATATTCACAAGCAGCTCATTTTGATGTATATATTCCGTTCCAGAGCAGTTCTTTGTGCTCTTTAAATGAATAGTTGAAAGTCTCTGTACTGAGGCCCTCATGTCTCAACAAAGTGATCTTGAGGTCCTGGAGCACTGTGACAGCTCCTTAGGCACCACTGTCATGGTGAGAAAAATCATGCATGCCAACGCTCATGCTCAGACTGCCAGGTCACACATTTTAGGTGCGACTGCAAGCAGTTCTGGGACTCTGCTCCTCTGGCCTCAGGAGTGCCACAGTGCTCCAAGACCCCGAGATCACTTAGTTGGTATCCATAGACAAGAGGGTAGTGGTGCAGAAGCTGCAAAGATATTTGTTTAAAGATTGTCAATGGCTTCTCTGGGCCTGAATATATACATAAGAATGAGCTGCTCATGAATAGGGTTAATCAATATTCATGAGCAACTCATAAATATTAGTCAGCAGCTCACTGATATTCATAAGTGACTCATTAAAATTCATGAGTAGCTCATTTTGATGTATATATTTATTCCCAGAGCAGTTCTGGGTGCTCTCTAAATGAATAATTTTGCAGCTTCTGCATTGCAGACATCATGTCTCAACTAAGTGCTCTTGGGGTCTGGGAGCACCGTGGTAGCTTCTGAGGCACCACTATCATGGGGAGAAACTGGATGCATGCCAACTCACATGCTCAATCCAGCAGGTCACACATTTTCAGTGTAGCTCATGTGGTTCTGAGTCTCTGCTCCTCAGGCCCATCTTAAAAAGAGAAACATTATGTGGGTCCGGAGAGAGACTGAATCATCTTGAGGGATTCTGGCTAAAGCGGCAGTGACGAAACAGCACAAAACTGCTTGCAGCCTCACTAAGAATGTCTGAGCTGCCGGTCCGTGCATGTGTGTAGGCGCACATCTGTTTTCACACCTCGATAGCAACAAATCAGGAGTTGCTGCTGTGCTCCAGGACCCCGACATTACTTAGTTGCAGTCTGGAGACATGAGGACATTGGTGCAGAAGCCACAAAAGTATTTGTTTAAAGATTGGCAATGACCTCTCCAAACTGAATATATACATAAAAATGTGCTGCTCATGAAGAGGGTTAATCAATATTCATGAGCAGCTTAAACGCTCATCAGTGAAGTGTTTGAACCACTCATTGAGTGCTGCTTTCCCCTTTCTGGACAGATGCAGCCCATCCCCACTGTACAGAGCCACATCATTCCAGGCAGGACCCCAGTTCCCAATGAAGCCATACCCCTTCTCACTGCACCATGACTTCTACCATGAGTTGAAGCTACTAATGTGGAGATTCCTTTCCTTCTCCTGGCATGGACTGGCAGCGCCTCCGAAAATGTCACAAAGCTTGCTACTTTCCCCAGCCCCCCAAACCTATGGAGTCCTCTTTCACGTGTTCCAAGCTAGCCCTGTCCTTGGATAGCTCATTTGTTCCCAGATGGACAATAACTTCCAGACCCCCCTCCTTGTCACAGCTTCAGCAATCCTCTGGATCTTCTTCCCCTCCCTCTAAGCTGTGCCTCCTGGAAGGAAGTTGACCTCCCTTTCCTTCCTCCTATCTGTGCCCAGATCCATTCCCCATACAACTGAATAACTTCTTCATCCTTTGGGGTTCTCTTCCTCCCATTACTGGGTCTCCCTGCTGGAGGACCCTCACATCCTCCCTAGTTTCAGCCTCCAGTTCCTTTGCAGGATTCCCCCACTCCTCAAAAACAGTGAAGGGGTTTTTGAGCTGGACTGGATGGTGGATGTGTCTCTGCCCCCTCCCATGAATTTCTCTGAGTCCACTGTAGTCCACCCTGCTATTTGCCTGGGCAGCTGTTGTGTCATTGACTGGGGACATGGTGGCTTCCAGGTGGAGGCGATGGTCTCCAGTACTTCTGCCAGCTCAGGCCAGAGACTGGTGACTTCTGCCCTCAGCTCAGAGAGGTGCTTGCATATGGGGCAGCACTGGAGTACCCAGAATGTTCATCTGAAGACTGCTGCACAACACCCAGAGCACTGCACCCCTCCTTGCATCATCCTGAACATGCTTGCTACTACCACCCCTCCTTCTCAGTTAATTTTTCTTTTCCCTTCTCCCCATCCTACTAAATTGCTTCTCTGATTTCTGCTTCAAGTGCCTTTGTTAACCTAGTTGACTGCCCCCCCTTGTATTGCTGCCTGTATTCTCAGATAGGCCCTATCTTGTAGGGTGCTGCCAAATGTTCCCTGTGTCTTTAAGTAGGTGTGTCTCTGTCAATGTCTATAAAGGCAGAGCATCCAGGGAGGGCAAGAATGGGGTGGGTGAGGGGAGTCTGCTTTTCTGCCTGTCCAGTGCAAAAAACAATCAGGTACAGCACCTGGAATGTGATCCTAGCTGAGGGTAGCTCAGAAACCTCCAGAAAGTTACCAGCAACAGATAGGCAAAGCTACCTGAGCCAAGCTACTTCTGCTTTAGCACTGCTGCTATGTGAGAGAACACACAGGTATTTAAACACAATTAGCTATAAATTGATCCTAGCTGAGGGGGAAGCACAGAAGATTCCAGAAGGTTGCTAGCAATGCCTGTTGAAATATGAATTCCAAACTCACAATATAAATCACAAAAACAGCTGTATTAAACAAACTCGGGAGCTACTGCAAGGAGAAAGAACACACAAGAATGCAACAAGTACCTGGAATGTGATCCTAGCTGAGGGTAGCTCAGAAACCTCCAGAAAGTTACTAGCAACAGAAATGCAAAGCTACCTGAGCCATACTGTTTCTGCTTCAGCTTCATGGGTTGGCAGAAGAAGGGAGAAGAGGAGTGTGTCCTAGTTCTTCCATTCCTGCTGCAATCCCATTTGAAACCCTCACAACTTAAGCAAAGCACACACTGAAACTTAGGTATGCATCAGTGTCATCAGTTTCAGTTAGTTTTGTCAGTTTTATGTCTCTAGGCACAGTTCTATCAGGCTGACCTGGCTTAAGAGCTTGATTTAGGTGCTGTTCTGTCCTAGAATAAATATGGAAATCTTTAAAAACAGTACCCGCGGGAAGCCCTAAGAATGCTCTGTGGGAGAGTTTTAGTCCATAACTTACTATAGAGCTGGCAGCCCTCAGAATGACCATATTTATGGTAGTCTCATGGAATGATGTCACTTAGAGGGGAAGGGGCTTAGCCCCACTAATGCTTATTATCTATGTAAGTTATGTTATAAGCCTTTAAAACAAGGCAAGCTTATTACATTTGATAATCTCTGAGGAGCACAATGTTCAGCTTATATGTGAGGAATGTTTGTTGGAATAACAGAAAATGAAGCATGTTATGCTGGTTTTAAGAAAAAGAGGTGGATCATCAGACAGTGATGTCATCCTTAGGTGGGTATAAAAAAACCACCACTAGGAGAAACAGATCAGATAGTTGAGTCAATTGGTTCCTGATCACAGAGTGAGAAGGTTCTGAGGAAAGTGTGTCTGTTTGCACACTGCTCGAGTATTGACAGAAAGGCAAGCTAAGGTGCAGGAACTTGCTGACGGGATCATTTGCCTGTGTGTTGGACTAACACCTTTTTCTTTCTGTAAATATCTTTTTGTTTTATTATTTTGCTGAGTTGAAGAAAAATAAAATTGCAAACACACATTTGCATTTTTACACACTTGTTTTCTGTCTATTGTGTCTGTTTTATCCCACACCATTACACTGGTGTCAGAGTGGGATATCTGGTATGTCAAATCTGCCTGGGAGGCACTACCAGTGGGTATTTCATATTAGTACCCAGACAGATGCACGAAGGGTAGGAGGTGGAGGCCAATGTATGCTTCTTGATTTGAGCCATGGCAGAGAAAACTGGGATAAACCCCATAACTTGCCTGCACTTCAGAGCAAGGAAGAAGATGGCCAAGAAGGAGGATGGTTGAACTAAAGAGGAAGAGGAACCAGCGGCAGAGAAAGCACCAGATGACCCCAGCGATTTGTTGAGATGGCTGTGCCTAAAACAGCCAGAGATGGATCAGCAATGGAAAGAGGACCAATGGCGGTGAGAAGAGGATCAACAGTGACAAGAAAAGGATCAACGATGGCAGAATGACAAGTGGACAGACACCCTAAGAGCACTTCAGGCTCTTAAGCCAGGTCAGCCTGCTAGAACTGTGCCTAGAGGCATAAAACTGACAAAACTAACTGAAACTGATGACACTGATGCATACCTAATGACATTTGAGTGGATTGCCCAAACTTACACCTGGCCCAGAGACCAATGGGTCATCAGACTGGTTCCTTATCTATTTGGGTGGGTCCAATTGGTTTATAGGCAATTAAGTGGACAGAATTCCAACAAGTATGACAGGGTGATAGAGGAGATATTAAGAAGATACAACATCAATGCAGAGACATACAGACAATGGTTTCTTTCCCAGAAGATGACCAGCTATGACACTCACAGGGAGACCTATGCAAGACTGAAGGATTATTGCTGTAAATGGTTGCAACCTGCAACCAAGACTCTGGATCAGATAATGGAACTCATCATAACTGAGCAGTTCATTCAAGTGCTACCCCAGGATGTACAGATCTGGGTGAAGGAGCAAAAGCCTGAATCAGCTGAGCATACCATCAAACTCAACGAGGACTACCTGGCAGCCTGACCATCTAGGCCCAGAGAATACCAAGGCTCTTCACCCCAACCCCTGACTCTGGTAAGAACTTTTAATTATTCAAACCAAAGACAGTCTAATTATGGGGGTGCAAATTGGAGGAGAGATAGAGGGAAAGGACATTATCTGCCATGGAAAGGGCTATATTGCTCGAAAATGCCATACCAAAAGAATGAAACCTGCTAACCTAGCCTTAGCCAATTGGGGGTATGTCACCACATTAGAAATTGGCCACAAACAGATCTTGGGTTTGCTGGACTCAGGAAGTAAACAAACATTAATAAGGGCAGATCTTATGAATGACTATGACACTTCAGAGCAGGATACCGCAATTATATTAGTCCATAGAGACATACTCCAGTATCCCATTGCTTCAGTTGAGATGACTGTGGATAATACGTAGCAAACCATGACTGTTGGCCTGGTACCCAGACTTCCTGTACCTATCATTATAGGCCAAGATTTCCCCCAATTTGATCTACTAATGAGTAACCAGCAGTCATGTAAAGATTTGGTCACTGTTACCACCAGGACCCAAGCAAAACTGGACCTATTGTAATAAGTGTTTCCTTTTGAGGAGTAACTGTTTGACAGTCCTGGGAAGAAGAGGAAGATCAGGCAAGAAAGAAAGAATATAAAAAGACATTGGCAGGTGACCCACCAGGAGGGTATACCTGAGTTGGGGACAGGTCTAACAGAATGTGATATAAAAACAGGAACAATTGTTGGATGAAACATTAACACCTTTCTTTTCCCAGGTAGACCAAGTCGTTGTGGAAGGACAACCCTACTATATGGTCAAAAATGAAATATCGTATTGTGTGTGTACTAACTGTATTACTAAGGTATGGGTAGAACAATTTATGGCATCCCAGGCATATAGGGAAATATTAATACAGCTGGTACATGATTTGCCCATGGCAGGCCATGAAGGGAAGGGCTGCATCCTGAGTCGGCTGTTGAATAGATTCTTCTGGCCAGGTATTCAAGAAAATGTGGCTGAATATTGCCACACCTGTGTAGAATGCCAACTGGTGGCCGAAGGTGGGAAAAGAGATCAAGTACCCCTCCAGCCAACTCCTTATGTCACCACTCCCTTTGAAAGAGTCACCATGGATATAGTGGGTCCCTTAACCAAGAGTTCAAAAGGGAATAGGTTCATCTTGGTACTATGTGATTACACAACCAGGTACCATGAGGCCATACCCCTACGTACTGTTACTGCCTCTCGTATAGCCAAGGAACTGGCAAAAATATTTAGCAGGATGGGTAGTCCTCAGGAGATTTTGACCGATCAAGGTACTAGTTTCACCTTCTTGATTCTGAAGGAGTTATATAGGCTCCTGGGTGTCAGCCGTAAGAACATATCCTTATCATCTGCAGGCTGGTGGCCAGTAGAACATTTAAATAAAACATTGAAACAAATGCTAAATAAATATGTGCAGGAGGAAGGTCAAGACTGGGACACATATCTCCCTTACCTCATATTTGCCTAATGGGAGGTACCCCAAGCTACCACTGGGTGTTCCCCCTTTTCAGTATTGTATAGAAGGAATCCCAACGGCCCCCTTGATGTAGTTCAAGAGCATTGGGAGGCAACTCAAAATGTGTGCCATACAAACATCATTGATAACATTACCACTCTGCACCAAAGGTGGGTTAAATTTGTGACACTGGCCATCAAAATGTGTCCCAAAAACAAATAGAACAAAAAGATACCTATGAGCTGGGTCTTAAAGAAAAGTCCTTTTTGCCAGGAGACAAAGTACTGTTGCTCTTACCATCTTCAGATAACAAGATCCTAATGAAATGGCAGAGCTCCTATACCAGTTTGCAACAGACAGGGGTGGAGAATTATGAGTTGGAAATGCCCGGATGTAGATCCCTGAAAAGATCTATCATACCAACTTGTTAAGGAAATGGCTGGAAACCCTGCTCCCATACTGACCCTGTTTATGCACCCCGAACAGGCCAATACTGAATTTGAAGTGACATATGAGAAACTAGAGCATCCAAAAGAAATGTTAGAGGTACAGGTTAACCCAGGATTGGACCCAAAACAGAAAACCAAGATACAGCAGCTCTTACAATACTACAGAGACACTTTAACTAACGCCCAAGGGAAAGCAAAGGGGGTTGTCCATAGTATCAGAATAACACAGGCTAAACCTATTGACCAAAAGCCCTATAGGTTGCCAGAAAAGATCAGACAGGAGGTAATAGCAGAGGCATGTAAGATGGAACAACTGGTTGTTATTGAGCCATCTCATAGTGCCTGGTCTTCTCCTGTGGTAGTAGTGAATAAAAAGGAGGTCAGTATCCAACTGTGCTTGGATTTTTGGAAGGTTAATGCCATCTCGATCTTTGATGGTTACCCAATGCCCCATATTGACAACCTCTTAGATAAAATAGGGAATTCCCAGTACATCAGCATGCTAGACTTGACTAACGGTTACTGGCAGATCCCCCTGGCCCTCCGTGCCCAAGAACTGACTACATTTAGCACTCCTATTTATTTAGTTTTTGTTTACCGGGTAAGTGCGCTAGCCATAGAGATGACTATTTTCAGGCACAACCTGGGAGAATTACAAAGCAATTACAGGGAAATAGCAGACAGTGGCAAATATAGAAAATGGTTCAAAACAAACAAGGTAACTTACATCTGGGTTACACTGTGATATAAAGTACTTTGTTTAGAATAGGTTACAGAAACAAGGTTAAATTGATTTGCAACAGTAGGTTCATACAGACCTGGTAATTTATAACTGGTTACAGCATTACTTTAATTAATTTTTAGTTTTGTTTACCAGGTAAGTGCCATGGCCAAAACATGACTATTTCCAGGCACGACCAGAGAGGTTACAGTGAGGCGGAGTAATATAGGGAGTACATATTGTGTACTGAGAGAAAAGCAAATACAGAGATAAACAAGAGTTAACTGGTACATGGGTAAATCAAAGGATAGTTAAGAGTACATAAGCAATACAAAGTTGAAATACAACACATCAAGCAAACAACAATTTGGTTTCAGAGCATAAAGCATAGCCATTTGAAACATAAGTGCCTGGAAAGTGGAGATCAATTTACAGCAGGGGGAGTGTGACAGCAGAGCAGCAGAAGCAAGGTGTCATGTTCAGGGGGGTTTGAAGCAGGTACAGGAGACCTAACTAAAGAGGAAGGAGTGATATTTGTTTTTGAATTGGCCATGACTGGAAGCTAGACAGACCTCAAGAGGTAGGGAGTTCCAGAGTTTCGCCACTGAGTGTGAGAAAGCAAGGGTTCCTTTGTTAGATTTACATCTAGTTATAAGCAGCAGTGATTTATCTGATGACCGAAGACCATGCGAGGAAGGTAATGGAGTAAACAGGGAGGCAAGTGAGACAGGGATGCCTGCTCTGAGAAAATTGTCAGTCAAAGAGCCAAGGACCAGAGCACAAGCAGAAGTGGGGGGTAGCCAATTTAGATCAGCATAGAGCTGACAGTGATGTTTTGACCAGGGGAGGCAGAGGCATACCTGCAAATACTGTTATAGGTGGTATCCCACTTCCTGAGGAGAGAGAGGGATGCATAGAGGTAAGTGACTACCCCATAGGATAGCAACAGAAGCAATATCCCACAGGTAATGGCTAATCTAGCTGACTGTGTAAGGACATAGCTTGTTTTGTAGGCTACCCCAATGTTAGCGTTAATTGCTTTACAGGTAGCTGTCATGTGCTTATCAAAATTGAGGTTTTCATCAAGGAAAATTCCAAGATACTTGAAAGAGCGTATTGATTCAAGGTCCATCCCACCCTGCCCAGGTACCTTAAATAAGCCCCAATTGTGTTCTAATTTGACTGAAGTCCCAAACAATATGGTTTGTGTTTTACTATCATTAAGGATTAACTTATGGTGGAAGAGCCAAGACTGAGTAGACATGAAAGCAGATGAGAGTGTTTGGTTTATGTGGTCTACATTCTTATCCCTGTAGTATAGGACCAGGGCAATAACTGATGAGATGCTATTAATAAAAATAGAGAAAAGGAGGGGGCCTAATATCGACCCCTGAGGGACACCTAGGTTAATTGGCAAGGGAATGGACTCAGAAGAATTGAATCTAACAAGCTGTGTTCTGTTTGATAGATAGCTATTAAACCAGGCCACTGAGCTACAAGAGAAACCAAGGGCTAGGAGGCAATTTAGTAGAAGAGGATGGTCAACAAGGTCAAATGCCTTAGAGAGGTCAATAAAGACTGCCCCTTTAAGGTGTCCATTGTCCATTGCAGTAAGATTGATCTAGAAAATAGTCTAGAGCTGTTTGGGCATCCAGGGATTGAGAAAGATAAGACCAAGCAATAGACAAAACTTCATATAGGAACTTTGCCTGATCTAGGTTGGCGTAGTTCCTGAAGGTGATAAAGTGTGATGGCAGAGATTGGGAGCTAGAGTGTTGCCATATACAAAAGATGGGGGAGTGATCAGATATAGAGTTCAGAAGGATGCCTGCATCTACAATTCTGTAAACCTTATTTGTTAATATCCAGTCCAACAGCATGCTGGACGTTGCTTTAGGGGAGATCCTTGTGGGAACAGATATGACTTGGTGTAGGTGATAGTTTTGGATTATAGATAGAAATGAGCTATGAGTTTGCCCAAGCCAATTTAGATTCATATCCCCAAGAATAAGTTGTTCACTGTTCCCTGCTATTTTTACTGCTTCCTCAAGCAAATGTGAGAAGGCAGACAGCCCTCCATATGGTGGGTTGTAGGCAGCAATTATATGTAGTTTCTTGAACTGTACTAATTTACAACCATGCCTTTTGGCCTTCATGCTGCCCCTGCCACTTTCCAACTCTACATGGATCAACAACTCAGACCACATACCCAGTACTGGGCTATGTATTTGAATGATGCTATAGCCACCCCCTTGACTGAATTGACTAAGAACAAAAACCCTAATAAAGTCAACTGGACCTCAGAATGCAAGGATGCACTTAGGAACATTAAAGCTACCTTGTGTTCTTCACCTGTTCTAGTTAGCCCACATTTTCTGACTCCTTTCAAGGTGCATATAGATGCATCAGACACCAGCATAGGGGTGGTGTTATAATAACATGATCAAGGTGAAGAGCACCCAGTGGTCTTTATTTGCTGGAAACTGCATGGGAGAGAAAGGAAATATTCCACAGTAGAAAAGGAGTGTCTGACCATGAAATGGGCCAGTGAGGCACTGAAATATTATTTATGGGGAGATGAATTCACTGTAATGACCGCCCATAATCCATTGTGCTGGCTTAATCAGATGAAAGACAAAAACACACTGATTATGATTTGATATTTGACACTACAGCCTTATCAATTTTATGTAACACACAGAGCTGGCATTTAGCATAAAAATGCTGATTTTCTGTCATGTTATGGGGCAGATACCACTCTACTGAATTGAAATGTACAGATGTAAAAGATGGCATAAATGTTTATATATGTGTATGAAATTTGGTAGTTATACAGGTTAGGATGACCTGTATACAACAACTCAGGGAATAGAATAGTACTGGTGATGTTCACACATCAGGATTTAAATACCATTTATATTTATAGTTATAATGGTCCCTGAGGGGAGTTTTTTGAATGAGTGGGCAGAAGCTCCAACCCTTCCAGGGTGCTGGGAAGGGATTGCCAACAGTAAGGACTGTTGCCCTATTGGCAGGGGGTGTGTGACAGGGTGAGACCTGTAAGCAAAATGCCATGTATGACGTCTACCCCCCCCATTCTTTTCACACTTTTTCTTTTATATTTATTTAAAACTATCTCTGCTTGTCTCTCCCTCTTGGCTTCACTGCCAGGCTGGCCACCTGCAGTAATTTCTTAAACCTTTTACTATCTCTTTCTTAAACCCTTTACTATCTCTTTCTCTGGTCCTCCTTAAAGTTCTGTTGGACAGGAAAAAAACAGAAATATGGGTAGAAACTTGGGGCTATATGAAACGGCAGGTACTATTTCATTGCTTTTGAAAATTATTATTGTATGCCTCTTGAAAAGGAAAATAGACTGTGGTAAAGGAAAGGTCCCACTTTAGTCCATTATTCAGAGGAACAGTGTACCTCACGTGCTGAGGCATCGTGCACACTGCACACTTAGGAATTACTAAACTAGCTATGGCACTACAGGGAAGGTAGAGAAACCAATAGAAGCTAATTTAAAAAAAGAATAAATTCCCCTTAGTTGCCTGCTCAAGAAATAAGGCACAATTTTGTTTTTAAACTAAACAGAATGGCTGAGGTAGCATGCAACACTTCTGTTCAGCTGTAAGGCAATATTTGTTGTCAGACAAAATGAAAAGTTTGCAGACGAAATGAAATTGCATCTGTCGGTTAGCAGTTCAGTCTACTGCTTCCCTGTTTGTATAAATAATCATATTCCCTGGGGTTGAGTAAACATGCAGGGACCACCTGCTCTGAAAAGAAAAGGGGAATGACATCAGAAAAAACATAAGGAGATTCAGGAGCGGTTATTTAAGAAAATGGTGTAGGTTAGGAAAGTGTTCTCTCCCACTAGGTTAAGCTGACAGTCATTCACAGCATAGGGAGAGTAAATGGGTTTTTGTTCTTGCTAAACAGTATTCCCTGGTTACATAATTGTACACCCAAGAACAGGAATAAAACATAATGAAGAGGCTTCATGGGTTGGCAGGAGAAGGGAGAAGAAGAGCGTGCCCTCGTTCTCTCATTCCCACTGCAAACCCATTTGAAACCCTCACAACTTTAGCAAAGCACACTGAAGCATAAATTTAGGTACTGTTCTGTCCTAGAAGAAATATGAAAAGCTTTAAAAACAGTACCTGTTTGAAGCTCTAAGAATGCTTTGTGGGAGAGTTTTAGTCCATGACTTACTATAGGGCTGGCAGCCCTCAGAATGACCATATTTATGGTAGTGTCATGTAGTGATGCCACTTGAAGGGGGAGGGGCTTAGCCCCACTAATGCTTATTATCTATGTAAGTTATGTTATAAGTCTTTAAAACAAGGCAAGCTTATTACCTTTGATAATCTCTGAGGAACAAAAATGTCCAGTTTGTATATGAGGAATGTTTATTGTTAGAATATCAGAAAATGAAGCATGCTATGCTAGTTTTAAGAAAAAGGGGTGGATCACCTGACAGTGATGTCATCTTTAGGTGGGTATAAAAAAAACACCACTAGGAGAAACAGATCAAATAGGTGTGTTAGTTTGTTGCTGACCACAGAGAGAGAAGGTTCTGAGGAAAGTGTGTCTGTTTGCACACTGCTCAAGTATTGACACAAAGGCAAGCTAAGCCACAGGAAGTTGCTGAAGGAAGCATTTGCCTGAATGTTGTACAAACACATTTTTCTTTCTGCAAATCATTTTTGTTTGTTTAATTATTTTGCTGATTTGAAGAAAACTAAAATTACAAATGTACATTTGCATTTTTTTGCACCTGCTTCCTGTATGTTCTGTCTGTTTTACCCCATGCCATTACAGACTAAAACACTTTGAGGGACTTGGACCAAAGCGGCGGTGATGAAACAGTGCAAACACGCTTGCTTCCACACTGAAAATGTGTGAGCTGCCAGTCCGAGCATGTGTGTTGGTGCAGATCTGTTTTCTCACAATGATAGCGGCACAGCAAGAGTTGACGTGGTACTCCCAGACCCCAATATCACTTAGCTGGGGTCTGGAGACAAAAAGCCAGTGGCACAGAAGCCACAAAGTATTTGTTTAAAGATCATCATTGACCTCTCTGGGACTGAATATATATATATATATATATATATATATATATATATATATATATATATATATATGAGCTGCTCATGAATAGGGTTAATCAATATTCATGAGCGGCTCACATGTATTAATGAGCAGCTCATTGATAGTCATGAGTGGCTAATGAATATTTATAAGCAGCCCATTTTGATGTATATGTTTAGTCTCAGAGTGGTTCTTGGTACTCTTTAAATTAATATTCTTGCAGCCTCTGCATCACGGCCCTCATGTCTCAACTATAGTGATATTAATAAACAACTCATTGATATTCATGAATGGCTCATTAATTTTCATGAGCAGCTCATTTTGATGTTTGTATTCAGTGCCAGAGCAGTTCTTTGTGTTCTTTAAATGAATAGTTTTGCAACTTCTGTGCCATGGCCATCATGTCTCCACTAAGTGATCTTGGTGTACAGGAGCACCATGGCACCTCCTGATGCACTGATATTGCGGTGAGAAAATGGATGCATGCCAATGTGCTTGCTCAGACTACCTGGTCACACATTGTTTGTGCTGCTGCAAGCTTATCAGGGTCTCTGCTCCCTCAGTCCCTCTTACCAAAGAGAAATGTTATGAGCAGATGGACAGAGAATGAATAACCATGAAGGAAGTGGCAGTGAAGAATGGATGCATGCCAATGTGAATGCTTGGACTGCCAGGTCACACATTATTGGGGCAGCTGCAAGCAGTTCTGAGTCTCTGCTCCTCCAGACCCTCTTAACAAAGAGAAATGTTGTGGGGGTCCAGACAGAGATGGAATCACCTTGCAGGATTCTGGCTAAAGTGGCAGTGAAGAAACAGTGCACACCTGCTTGTAGCTGGACTGACAATGTGCAAACTGCCAGTCTGTACATGTGTGTTGGTGCACATCTGTTTTCTTGCAATGATAGTGGCATATCAGGAGTTGCCACTGTGCTCCCAGACCCCAAGATCACTTAGTTCAGGTCTGGAGTCACAAGGGCTGCAGTGCAGCAAATGCAAAAGTATTTGACTAAAGATCGCCAATGACCTCTCTGGGACTAGATATATACATAATTATGAGCTGCTCCTGAATATAGTTAGTCAATATTCATGAGCAGCTCATCAATATTAATGAACAGCTCATTGATATTCATTGGCGATTCCTTAATATTCATGAGCAGCTCCTTTTGAAGTATATATTCAGTCCCATGGCTGTTATTTGTGCTCTTTAAATAGATAGTTTTGCAGCTTCTGCACTGCAGTCCTTATGTCTCAACTAAGTGATACTGGGGTCCATGAGCACCATGGCAGCTCCTTAGTCTCTGCTATTACATCAAGAAAATGGATGAATCCCAACGTGCATGCTCGGACTACAAGGTCACTCATTTTCAGAGAGGCAGCAAGTGGTTCTGGGTCTCTGCTCCTCTAGCCCCTCTTAACAAAGAGAAACGCTATGTGAAACTGGACAGAGAATGAATCACCTTGAGGGATACTGGATAAAGTAGCAGTGAAGAAACAGTGAAAACCTGCTTACAGCCACATCAAGAATGTGCAAGCTGCTGGTCCAACCATGTGTGTTGGCATACATCTGTTCCTCACCATGATAGCAGCACATCAGGAGTTGCTGCATTGCTTCCAGACCCCTAGATCACTTAGTTGAGGTCCTTAGACATGGGGATCTGGTTAAGAAGTCACCAAAGTATTTGTTTAAAGATCTGCCTTGACCTCCCTGGGATTGAATATGTACTAAAGAATGAGCTGTTCATGAAAAGGGTTAATCAATATGCATGAGCAGTTCATTAATATTAATGAGCAGCTCATTAACTTTCATTGCATACTAACATACTAAAGTGCCAGCAGAATAGGCCTAATGGTCTTTCACGTCTGCTCGTTTGGTCAGCCCCCACCCTGGGAGCTGAACTTGCTGCCCCCCTCGCCTTCTCTGGCTTCTCCCTTCCCAGTTCCGGATATTATCGCTGCATTAGATTTTGCTTCCAGAACCCTTCCCCTGTACCTGTCCCAGCCCCTCTTGAACCCCTCCACTGTCTCTGCCTCCACCAGCCCCCTCGGCAGTGCATTCCGTGGCTCCACCACCTTCTCAGAGAAGTAGCAGCTCCTCCTTTCTCCCCTGAATCTTCCCCCCCTCCAGCTTCCACCCATGCCCTCTAGTGGCCCCTCCTCCTTCCTTTGAAGCACCCTAACTGTTCCTCCCCTATTTACCCCTTCATGTACCTGAAGACCTCTATCATGTCCCCCCAGTCCCTTCTCTCTTCTAATGTGTACATATTTAGCTCTTCGAGCCTCTCCTCATAGGTCCTGTCTCCCAAGCCCCAAATCATTTTGGTTGCCCTCCTCTGGACCCTCTCCAGGAGTTTAATGTCCCTCTTTAAGTGTGGCCTCCAAAACTGCATGCGGTTCTCAAGGTGCGGCCTCACCAAGCAGTTATACAGATGGAGTATCACTTCCCTCCTTCTGGAGGTGATCCCCCTAGCGATGCATCCCAGCATCCTGTTGGCCTTGGCTACTGTCCTCCTACAGGTCTCTGAGTTGTTCATCTTGACATCCACCACCACCCCAGGTCCCTCTCAGCCATCAAGACTTGTAGCATTCCCCCCCCCAGGGTGTACACTTGGCTCAAGTTTCTGGCCCCCAGGTGCAGTACCTTGCATTTCCCTGCACTGAACCTCAGCTTCCACTTTCTAGACCATCTTTCCAGAGCCTCCAGGTTCCTCTGTAGGACCACCCTCCCTCCCCCATCCACTGCCACCCCGGTTTTGAGTCATCCATAAAGAGACTCGTCTCACTCCTGATACCTGTCCTTATGTCAGAGACATAGGCGTTGAACAGGAGGGGCCCAAGGACTGATCCCTGTGGGACCCCACTAATGACCCTCCTTGGGGATGAGACTATCCTGCCAACTATGACCCTCTGAGTCCGGTCCTGGAGCCAATTGCCTATCCATCTGATCATCTGGTTCCCACCCCCATTTCTCCCAGCTTATCCAACAGGCCCACATGAGGAACAGAGTCAAATGCCTTGCTGAAGTCTAGAAAGAGGTCATCCACTGGTCTACCCGGGTCCAAGGTACTCATCACCCAGTCATAGAACTCCACAAGGTTTGTCTGACACAATTTCCCCAGGACAAATCCATGCTGTCTATCATCCAGGCAACCTGACTTTTCCAGGTCCCCCTCAGCCTCTCCTTGACAATGCCCTCCATCACCTTGCCCACCACCGATGTCAGGCTGACAGGCCTGTAGTCCTCTGCCACCTCCCTTGATCCCCCGTGTGGATAGGCACTATATGCACCACCTTCCAGTCCTGGGGCACCCATCCTGTCCTCAAAGAGATGGTGAAAAGCTCCATCAGGGGTTTCACCAGGACATCCACAAGTTCCTTCAGTACTCTGGGATGTAATTTATCCAGCCCTGGTGCTTTCTCTGTCTTAAGGGACCCGAGGGCTTCCCTCACTCTCTCTGCTGTGACTTCCTCTTCCGCTACCTCTTCTCCCTGCTTAGCCTTCCCCCCTCCTGCCAGTGATGCCTCCCCTCTCCCCAGACCCACCGATCGGTAAGGGTCCCCCCCCTCCTCAGTATCACTGTCTCCTCCCATGTATGATGCAGCACCCCCATTTTCCTTTGTGAAAACTGAGGTGAAGTACTCATTTAGTACCTCAGTCTGCTCCCCTGGGTTTTGTGCCCATCTCTCTCCTGTTTTAATCCTGCTAATCTGCTAATCTGCTAATCGTTAGTGGTGCATTAATATTCATGAGCAGCTAATTTTAATTTTTATTTATTTATTTATTTAAAGGTATCGGAATTACAAAATTTTGAGTCATAGACTCATTTACAAAGGCTCCACATCAAAAAAGGTTACAGGAAGAAAAGAATTGCTAAGGCCTAGGATATACAGTAGGGTTAAAGTTTCTTACACAGGCAATTAGTTAAGGAATATATACAACAATCAATCAACATAGGCATAAATAGTTTTGGTAAACAAGTAACAAGCAATTACCAAGTGGATGATGTATAGACATGGTAAAAAAGGGGGAGCAAGGGGGTAGGACAGAGAGACAGTAGGCAGGGCAGAATTCCCTTGTCAGGAGCTGGGGAACTATCACGAATAGGCATGAGACCTAAGGCTGAGTAGAGGTGGAAAGCAGCTAGGGACTTGTACAGTTGTAGGAGGTGAGGAGATGTTGCTTGAGGTTAGTCTTGAAGGGCCCAAACCTGAGCTCAGAGGTGATGGTCACTGGGAGGGAGGTAAACCAAGATGGAGCATGATAGTGAAAGGATCTCTTGGACAGTGCAGTTCTGACTCTGGGTACGTGGTGGGGAGATTTGGAGGAACTGTGGGTGGAAAGGGTAGTGAGTAAAAGTTGGATAAGCACGGACAGGCCTGGGGGGTCAGGCCTCCTATTATTATTTTAGCAAAGAGGCAACTATGATACTGTAGCTTCTCCTCATAGTTGAGGATGTCTGCCAGCGAGAAAAGTGAGCAGGTGTGGGTAAGTCTGCTACTACCTGTGCTACCTGTGAGTAGGTATCAGGCTTTATTGAGGGACATTTTGACTCTGTGGAGGGCGGTGTTGTCTGCTGCCCCATAGACCAGTAGTTCATAGTCTACCAGGGATAGGACAGAAGATGTAACAGCAAGTTGGAGGGCTTTGGGGGAGGCAGTCCCTATCGCTATAGAGTAGGCCAGTACAGGAATTGACAGTGACGCAGAAGGTCTGGATGTGGCCATGGAAGGAGAGGGCTGAGTAGAGGGTGGCACCAAGATACTTGAATGAGTTTACTTGTTTGAGGGGTAGGAGTTTATCTGTCCAGATTAGTAGAGGAGAGTCTTTAAACTTGCTTTTTCTGTGGGAGAAGAGCATGATCTTAATTTTTTTATGATTTAGCACCAGTTTGTGGTCGATGAACCAATTTTCAGCTTGGCTAAATGAGCTCTGGAGGGCATGTTGAGGAGAATTAGGGTCAGGGTGGGTGGAGAAAAGAACTGCATCATCTGCATATAGAAGAACTCTTTCAGTGCAGCTACTAGGGAGAGTGTTGAGGTACAAACTGAAGAGCAATGGCCCCAATATAGAGCCCTGAGGAACCCCAGACAGGACTGGGCAGCATTCAGAGAGGGGTGCCATTCATTTTAATGCACTGGGAGCAGAAAGAGAGATAGTTGGCAAACCAGGCAGTGACTCCCTGGGAGCAGTCTAGCTGGGCAAGGGAGGATAGAAGGAGGGGGATGGTTGACGGTGTCAAAAGCTGTAGATAAGTCCAGGTACACCGCTCCAACAAGGAGCTTGTCTAAAGCAGTGTATAGGATGCTGGATAGCTCAAGTAGCATGGTGGTGGTACTGTGGCCACTACAGAAGCCATGCTGCTCCCTACAGAGGAGACTGTGTGTGGTGATGTAGTCTGTGAGCTGGTCTGAAACTATATTTTCCAGAGCTTTAGAGAGGGGGAGAATGGATATGGGTCTGTAATTCCCAGGGAAGGTGCAGTCACCACCCTTGTGAATGGGGGGGCATAACTGCAGTTTTCAAGAGGGTGAGAAACTGGCCAAGACAGAAAAAGTGGTTCAGAAGGTTTGCTAGGGGGGTGAGAACTACATCAAGGACTTGACAGAGCAGTTTGAGGTCCAGTGAGTCATGGCTCTGACTGAAGCCAGATAGGACTTTGAGGAGTTAGTGCTTGGCTTCTGACATAGAGATGGTGCAAAAGTAGAAGGGTGGGTAAGGGGGAGGGAGTGGGGGTGGGGATAGGGTCAAAGAAGTTAGCAGGGAGTACTGAGCTGAGATGTGAGAAAGCGGAGTTGAGGGTATCCGCTATGCTGTGCAGGTCGGTGGAAATAGAGCCATTAATTATGAACTAGGCAGGGGGAGGGGAAGTTGCATTTCCATTAAGCTCCTTGATATTATCCCAAAACTTTCAGGTGGAGCCCCAGGAAGAGGCAAGGGAGGATTTATAGTGGTCAGCTTTGGCCTTACGGATAACCCAGGTGCACATGTTACGAGCAGCATGATAGGCCAGCCTGTCAGCAGATTTGCCCAAGTTGATAGCTCTGTGCCGTAGGTTATCCCTAAGGTGCATTAGGCTGAGTAGTGAGTGGGTGACCCGGGGGTATCATGGGCTTTGATAACTAGTTTGAAAAGGGGAGTGAAGATGTCACAAGCTGAATCGAAAGAGCGGATAAAGTAATTGAGGGCAGTGTCAATGTCAGGAGCTTGGTTAATTGGTGACCAGTTCCATCGTGCAAGGTAGCGGTGCAGAAGCCACACAAGTATTTGTTTAAAGATTACCAATGACCTCTCTGGGACTGGATATATAGATAGGAATGAGCGGTTCATGAATATGATTAATCAATAGTCAAGAGCAGCTCATTAATATTAATGAGAAATTCATTAATTTTAATTAGTTGTTCACTAATATTCATGAGCAGCTCATTTTGATGTATATAATTAATCCAAGAGCACATCTTTGTACTCTTTAAATGAATAGTTTTGTAGCTTATGCACCTTGGCCCTCATGTCTCATCTAAATAATTTTAGGGTTTGAGAGCACTGTGGCAGCTCCTTAGGCACCACTATTGTGGCAAGACAACAGATGCGTGCCAACACGCATGCCCTGACTGCCAGGTCTCGCATTTTTTAGGCGGCTGGAAGCAGTTCTGAGTCTCTGCTCCTCCAGCCCCTCTTAACAAAGAGAAACATTATGTGGGTCCAAACAGAGGCCGAATTACCTTGAGGGATTCCTGCTAAAGTAGCAGGGAAGAAACAGCAAAAACCTGCTTGCAGCCACACCGAGAATGTGCGAGCTGCTGGTCTGCGTATGTGTGTTGGCACATACCTGTATTCTCAGCATTATAGCAGTACATCAGGAGTTACTGTGGTGCTCCCAGACTCTGAAATCAGCTAGTTGGGGTCTAGAGATACAAATGCAGTGGTGCAGAAGCTATAAAAGTATTTGTTTAAAGATTACCAATGACCTCTCTGGGACTGGATATATAGATAGGAATGAGCTGCTCGTGAATATGGTTAATAAATATTCACGAGCAGCTCATTAATATTAATGAGAAACTCGTTAATTTTAATTAGTGGCTCACTAATATTCATGAGCAGCTCATTTTGATGTACATATTCAGTACAAGAGTGGTTCATGGCGATCTTTAAATGAACAGTTTTGCAGCTTCTGCACCATGGCCCTCATGTCTCAACTAAGTGATCTTAGGGTCCAGGGGCACTGTAACTGCTCCTGAGGCACTGCTATCATGGTGAGAAAATGCATGTGTGCCAACACAAATGCTCGGACTGCCAGCTCTCACATACTTGGTGTGGCTGCAAGCGGTTCTGAGTCACTGCTCTGGACAGAGACTGAATCACCTCAAGGGATTCTGGATAAAGTGGCAGTGAGAAAACTACAAAACTTGTTGAAGCAGCACCGAGAATGTGTGAGCTGGTGGTTCATGCATGTGTGTTGGCGCACATCTGTTTTCTGTTTTCTTGCCACAATAGTGGCACATCAAGAGTTCCTGCAGTGCTCCCAGACCTCAAGATTACTTAGTTCCTGTCCAGAGACATGAGGGCAGTAGTGCAGAAACTGCAAAAGTATTTGTTTTATAGCAGCAAGAAAATGGATGCGCACAACATGGATGCTTGGACCGCAAGCTCGCACAGCTGCAAGCATGTGTGTTTGCACAGATCTGTTTTCTTGCAATGATAGCAGCACATTAGATGTTGCTGAGGTGCTCCTGTACCCTGAGATCACTAAGTTGGGGCCTAGAGACATGAGGGCAGTGGTGCAAAAGATGCAAAACTATTTGTTTAAAGATTGCCAATGACCTCTCTGGGACTGGGTATATACATAAGAATGTGCTGCTCATCAATAAGGTTAATCAATATTCATGAGCTGCTCATTGATCTAAAGCAGCAGCTCACTGATATTCATGAGTGGCTCATTGATATTCATGAGTAGCTCATTTTTAGGAATATATTCAGTGCCAGAGTGGTTCTTGGTGTTCTTTAAATGAACAGTTTTGCAACTTCTGCACCACAACCCTCATGTCTCAACAAAGTGATCTTGGGGTCTGGGAACACCACTGCTGCTCCTGAGGCACTGCTATTACGATGAGAAAATGGATACGTGCCAATGCACATGCTCGGTCTGCTAGATCGCACATTCTTATTGCAGCTGCAAGCGGATCTGTGTATCTACATCTCTGGACCCTCTTTTTAAAGAGAAATGTTATGTGGGATTATACAGAAACTGGAACACCTTGAGGGATTCTCGCTAAAGCTGCAGTGATGAAACAGCACAACTACGCTTGCTTCCACACCGAGAATATGCGAGCAGCCAGACCGTGCATGTGTGTTGGCTCAGATCTGTTTTCTTGCCGTGATAGCGAAACATCAGGAGTTGACACAATGCTCCTGGATCCCAAGATCACTTAGTTGTGGTACAGAGACATAAGGGTAGTGGTGCAGAAGCAGCAAATGTATTTGTTTAAGGATTGCCAATGACCTCTCTGGGACTCAATATATACATAAGAATGAACGGCTCATTAATAGAGTTAATCAATATTCATGAGCAGCTTATTAATATTTATGAGCAGCTCATTGATATTCATTGGTGGCTCATTAATATTCATGTACAGCTCATTTGGATGTATATATTCACCCCAAGAGCTGTTCTTTGTGCTCTTTAAATGAATAGTTTTGCAGCTTCTGCACCACGGCTCTCATGTCTCAGCTAAGTCATATTGGGGTCTGGGAGCACCGTGACAGCTCCTGAGGCAGCACTATCATGGTGGGAAAATGGAATGTGCCGATGTGCATGTTTAGACCACCTGGTCACACATTTTTGGTGCGGTTGCAAGCGGTTCTGAGTCTTTGCTCCTCCGGCCCCTCTTAACAAAGAGAAACTTTATGCGAGGCCGGACAGAGACTGAATCACTTGAGGGATTCTGGCTAAAGCGGTGGTGAGGAAATGGTGCATAACTGCTTGCAGCCCCTCTGAGAATGTGCAAGCTGGCGGTCCGTTCATGTGTGTTGTCACACATCTGTTTTCTCACCATGATAGCGGCACATCAGGAGTTGCTGCAGTGTTCCCGAACACTAAGATTACATAGTTGCGGTCTGGAGACACAAGTGCTGTGGTGCAGAAGCTGCAAATGTATTTGTTTAAAGATCAGAAATGACCTCTCTGGGACTGTATTTATACATTTGAATGATATTTTCATGAATAGGGTTAATCAATATTCATGAGCAGCTCATTTTGATGTATGTATTGCATTCAAGAGTGGTTTATTGTGCTCTTTAAATGTGTAGTTTTGCAACTTCTAAACCACGGCCCTCATGTCTCAACAAAGTGATCTTTAGGTCAGGTAGCAGCTACTGAGGAACAGCTATTTCATCTAGAAAATGGATGTGTGTCAATGCGCATGATCAGACTGCCAGGTCACACATTTTTGGTGTGACTGCAAGAGAATATAAGTCTCGGCTCCTGTGGCCCCTCTTAACAAAATAAAACATTATGTGAGTCTGGACCGAGACTGAGTCACCTTGAAGGATTCTGACTAAAGTGGCAGTGAAGAGACAGTGCAAACCTGCTTGCAGCAGCACTAATAATGTATAAGCTGCTGATCTGCACATGTGTGTTGGCGCACATCTGTATTCTTGCCACAATAGTGGCACATCAGGAGTTGCCACAATGCTCCTGGACTCTGAGATCACTTAGTTGGGCTCCATAGACAAGGGAGCAGTGGTGCAGAAGTCGCTGGAGTATTTGTTTAAAGATTGCCATTGACCTCTCTGGGACTGAAAATATACATAAGAATGAACTATTCATGAATACGGGTAATCAATATTCATTAGCAGTTCATAAATATTAATGACCATCTCATTTATAATCATGAGTGGGTCATTAATATTCATGAGCAGCTCATTTTGATGTATATATTCAGCCCCAGAGTGGTTCTTGGTGCTCTTTAAATGAATATACTTGCAGCTTCTGCACCGCAGCCATCATGTCTCAACTGTAGGGATCTTTGGGTCCAGGAGCCCTATGGCAGCTCCTTAGATACCACTATCATGGCAAGAAAATGGATGCGTGCCAACGCTCATGCTTGGACTGCAAGCTCACACATTCTTGGTGCGGCTGTAAGCAGTTCTGCATCTTTGCATCTCCGGACCCTCTTTACAAAGAGAAACATTATGTGGGGCCATACAGAGACTGGAGCACCTTAAGGGATTCGACTCAAATCAGCAGTGATGAAACAGTGCAACCACATTAGTTCCACACCAAGAATGTGCAAGCTTCTAGTCCACGCATGTGTGTTTGCATAAATTTGTTTTTTTTACTTCATGATAGTGACACATCAGAAGTTGAAGTGGTGCTCCTGGACCCCAAGATCACTTAGTTGGAGTCTGGAGACTAAGGGACAGCGGTGCAGAAGCCACAAAAGTATTTGTTTAAAGATTACCAGTGACCTCTCTGGGACTGAATGTATACATAAGAATGAGCTGCTTATGAATGTGATTAATCAATAATTATGAGCATCTCATGAATATTAATGATCAGCTCATTGATATTCATTGGTGGCTCTTTAATATTCAAGAACAGCTCATTTTGATCTACATATTCAGTTCTAGAGCTGTTCTTTGTGCTCCTTAAATGAATAGTTTTGAAGCTTCTGCAAAGCAGCCCTCATGTCTCAACTAAGTGATCTTGGGGTCCAGAAGCACCATGGCAGCTTCTGAGGCACCGCTATTGTTGCAAGAAAATGGATGCCAGCCAGCACGCAAGCTTGAACAGCCAGGTCACACATTTTTGGTGCTGCTGCAATCTGTTCTCAGTCTCCTCTCCTCCAGCCACTCTTAACAAAGAAAAATTTTATGTAGGGCTGGACTGAGACTGAATCACCTTGATGAATTTGGGATAAAGTGGCAGTTAGGAAACAGTACTAAACTGCTTATAGCCACACCAAGAATGTGTGAAATGGTGGTCCATACATGTGTGTTGGCACACATCTCTTTTCTCACCAAGATAGTAGCAGATCAGGAGTTGAATCTGTGCTCCTGGACCCAGAGTTCACATAATTAGGGTCTGGAGACATGAGGGCAGCAGTACAGAAGCAGCAAAAGTGTTTGGTTAAAGATTGTCAATGACCTCTCTGGAACTAGACATATACCATAAGAATGAGCTGCTCATGAATAGGGTTAATCAATATTCATGAGCAGCTCATTGATATTCATGAATGTCTCAATAAAATTCATGAGTAGCTCATTTTGATGTGTATATTCAGTGCCAGAGTGGTTCTTGGTGCTCTTTAAATGAATAGTTTTGCAGCTTCAGCACAGTGACCATCATGTCCCAAATTAAGTGATCTTTGGGGCAAGAAGCACTGCCGCAGCTCCTGAGGCACTGCTATCAGAAAATGTATACATGCGAACGCACATGCTCAGAACTCCAGCTTGCACATTCTTGGTCTGGCTATAAGTGTTTCTGCATCTCTGCATCTGCAGACCCTCTTTACAAAGAGAAATGTTATGTGGGGCCATACAGAGACTGGAACACCTTGAGGGATTCTGGGCCAAAGTGACAGTGATGAAACAGAACAAACACGCTTGCTTCCACACCAAGAATGTGCGACCTACAGGTCTGCGCATATGTGTTTGTGCAGATTTGTTTCCTCACCATTATAGCAGCACATCAGGAGTTGACCCAGTGCTCCTGGAACCCAAGATCATTTTGTTGGGGTTTGGAGACAAAAGGGCAGTGATGCAGAAGCCACAAAAGTATTTGTTTAAAGATCACCAGTGACCTCTCTGGGACGGAATATATACATAAGAATGAGCTGCTCATTTTAAGGGTTAATCAATACTCATGAGCAGCTCATAAATATAAAGGAGCAGCTCATTTAAATTAATTAGCAGCTCATTAATAGCCATGAGTATTACTTGCTATAAAACCTTTGTGCATTCCAGAGTCCCATTAGATTTCTTTGTGAGCAGGGGCAGCAGTCTTGCTCTGGTAGTACCAGTTTATACTAGGAGGTAACCTTTTCTGCTGATTTAATAGAGCACTTTGCTGGGGGAGTTGCCGAGGTGTGTATGGTTGCTAGGCAACACCACATGCCATGCAGGCAGCATTAAAATAACTAGAAATTTTTCTCTGGGCACAGAATTTTTATTGTTTTAGGTGTGGGGCTCTTGCCTAACCTTTTAAGGGCAGACAAAACCTCTGGTTAAGAGTTTTAAAACCCAGTTTGTAGCGAGGGACCAGAAGCAGGAAGGACAGGGCACTTCCAGTAAACCCTCTCTTAAGTGAGATTATGGTGAGAGCTAGCAAGCCCAACGTCAGCAAGTCCAGCAAAGGTGATACAGCTAAGGCTCTAGCTGTGTCAGCCAGGGAAGAGGGGAAAGGGGCCGGGATGTATGACCTACAGGTAGGAAATAGTATAGAAAATAGACACAATGGAGCAGGAATTGTATGAATGGTACACTTGTGTAGAGTGTAGAATGAAAGGACAGAGGGACCAGATGAGAAGGCAGGTGTGTAAAAACTGTATGTATATTGAGATACTTGAGGCAAAAATAACAACTCTACAAGAAAAGTTAGCCATACACTCAGATATAAATGAGATTGCTAGATTTGTGCAAAAGACCAAAACCATGATAGAGGAGAAAGAAAGGGAACTTGTGACTAACAAGTTAACGTAGAACCATGTAATAAAAGAAAGGAGAGAATGGATTACTCCATTCTAGAAAATACCGTTACAGAGGACAACAACAAGTACACTGTTAAAAGGGGGTCCAGTAAATGAAGAAGAGATAGGCATGCACAGCTGGTAACATCAAATCGATATGATATGCTGGAAGTAGAAGGTACTAGCCAGCCCCAGGAGGAAATCCCTCCATCAGAACAAATGGAGGAATAAGCAACGGTTACAAGTAATAATGAAACATCCCTCAATGTAAGACAGAAAGATTCTAGTAACCTACATAAACAGCCTGAGTGTGAATATTCTAAAGCTGGAGGGGGGGTTGGAGAAAATAGATCACTGAATCCCCCAAACTCAAGGGTACAAAACACTGGGAATAAGCAACTCAGAAGGAAAGTAAGGGAAAAGACATAGTTATCATAGGTGATTCTATGCTAAGGTCGACTGACAGAATTACATGCAAAAACAGGAAAGACCAGGTAATGTTATCTTGTTTACCAGGGGCAGGAATTGCAGATGTAAAAAAATTATTACCTGGACTCTTAGACAATACAACTGACCCTCTGGTATTCCTGCATATATGAATTAATGACATTGGAAAAAGAGGGATTGTCAATCTACAGAGGGACTTTGAGGAAGTTGGTAAGGAGCTCCAGAATAAAAACTGTTCACTGATTGTATCAGAGATACTCCCTGTTCCGCAAGCAAGTGTACAGAAAACAAAAGACTCATTGAGATTTAATGGATGGCTAAGAAGATGGTGTAGGTGTGAGAATTTTGAATTCATGGAGCACTGGTACAGATTTGAAAAGGTCCAGCAGCTATATGCCCAAGATGGGCTCCACTTAAATAAAAATGGTGTCAGGGTGCTGGTAAACAGATTTAATGCTAAAATATTTAATTTTTTAAACTAAATAAGGGGGAATGTAAATCTAATACCCCTGGACATAGTATAAAACAATTTAAATCTCATGAACAAACAGACTGGAAAATATTACTATTAAATGCCCATAGTTCAAATAATAAAAAAGATGAGCTGGAGCTAATACTAAGCAAAGATAATATTGCATTATGTGCTGTAACAGAGATATGGTGGAAAAGGGATGACTGGGGAACAAATATAAAAGAATACCAGCTATTCAGATGTGACAGGGAAGAAAGATGAGGGGTTGGGGTGGCATTATACATTTACATAGCTACATAGATACATAGACAGTGTCGGCAGATAAGGGCCTATGGCCCACCCAGTCTGCACATTTGAGCTTGTAAGTTCAGTTTATGTTTTCCTAGAAGTCTGTTGCCCCTTACCCCTGACCTCCAGAATTCCTTTATGTCTATCCCATGCATTCTTAAATCCCGTGATTGTTTCAGCCCCACCACTTCCTCTGGCAGGGTGTTCCACTTGTCCACCACCCATTCTGTGAAGAAATTCTTCCTCATGTTTCCTCTGAATCGTCCTCCCTCCAACTTCATCCCATGCCCTCTAGTCCTGGAACATCTTTTCGCTTAAAAATAGTGTTTTCCTGCACCCTGTTCCTCCCTGTAAGATACTTGTATGTCTCTATCATATCCCCTCTCTCCCTCCTCTCCTCCAGGGAGTACATGTTCAGTTCCTTCAACCTGTCTTCATAGGACTTGTGATGCAATCCATGCACCATCTTTGTTGCCCTCCTCTGAACCTTCTCTACCCTGTCTATGTCCTTACATAGGTATGGTCTCCAGAACTGTACACTGTACTCCAGGTGGGGCCTCACTAGTGTCTTGTATAGCGGAATTATGACCTCCCTTTTCCTACTGGTGATGCCCCTGCCTATACATCCCAGCATCCTATTTGTTTTACCTGCTGCCTTGTCACACTGTTTCCCTACCTTGAGGTCATCAGAGATGATAACCCCAAGATCCCTTTCCTGCTTGGTGCATGCTATATCCTCATCCCCCAACTGATATATTGTGCCAGGGTTTTTGTGCCCCATATGTATTGTCTTGCACTTCCTTGCATTGAATTTCAACTGCCAAACCCCTGACCATTCTTCAAGTTTCTGCAGGTCCTTCTCATTCTGTCTACACCCTCTGGTGTGTCTACTCTGTTACAGAGCTTTGTGTCATCAGCGAACAGTGAAATTCTGCCTTCTAGGTCCTGCGCAATGTCACTGATGAAGATGTTGAATAGGACCGGTCCCAGCACTGATCCCTATGGTACCCCACTAGTCACTCTTCCCTCTGTGGAGTGACAGCCATTTACCACCACCCTCTGTGTCCTGCCACCCAGCCAATTACCTACCCACCACACTACTGTCCTGCCCACACCCATATTCCCCAGTTTGTGTAATAGTCTTCTATGTGGCACAGTGTCAAAGGCCTTGCTGAAGTCCAGATAGGCCATGTCCACTGCCCTCCCCTGATCCACCTCCCTAGTCACCCAGTCAAAAAATTCAATGAGGTTGGTCTGACATGACCTCCCCCTGGTGAAACCATGCTGCTTTGGGTCCTGTAGTCCATTGACAACCAGATGTTCCACCAATCTCTCCTTCAGTAGTGCTTCCATGATCTTCCCCACTACCGAGGTGAGACTTGACTGGTCTGTAGTTCCCTGCTTCCTCTTTGTTCCCACTTTTGTATAAGGGGACTACATCTGCTGTCCTCCAGTCTTTGGGTACCTCCCCTGTTTCCAGTGATCGGCTAAACAGGATAGCCAGAGGTTCAGCCATCACCTCTCTTAGTTCTTTAAGGACCCTGGGGTGCACCCCATCTGGTCCCATTGCTTTATCAACTCTTATTACTTCCAGTTCCTTCAGGACCTTTTCTCGTGTAAAGGGACTTGTGTCCATTTCTGCACCATTCTCACCCCTTGTACTCCCTTCAGACCCATTACCCTCCTCTTCCTCAGTAAAGACTGAGCAGAAATACCTGTTCAATATGTCAGCTTTACTGTTGTCATGCTCCACGCGGCCCCCATCCTCCCCCTTCAGTCTCACTATCCCTCCCTTTGTCTTTCTTTTTTCACTTATGTACCTGTAAAAGGTTTTGAAACAATATTGAAGCATTTGAATTAAACAATTCAGAGCATCCTGAATATGAGCAGCTTCTAATTCAGATAGCTCCTCCCACAGGAAAAGCAAATTATAGTAGGGGTCTATTACAGGCCGCCTTCTCTGAATTCTGAAAAAACAATGGAATTTATATCCCAAATAGGTAAGCTTGATCCATCTAAATGACTCTTGCTCATTGGCAACTTTAATTTTACTGGAATTAATTGAGATCTTAGATCCCCTCCTCACTAAGCGAGGCAGCATTCCTGGAGGTCCTAGATGCATTGGTCCAAGTTAATTATGTAGAAGAAGGTATTGTAAGTTCCAGTATACTCAATCTAGTCATTAGTAATCTGGAGGAACACATTAAGAAGTGTAGAATTAGGGAACCCTTGTCTGGGAGCGACCATAACATGGTGGAAGTGGATATTGAAATAAAGGGCTGTATTCAACAGGGGATGACCAAAATAAAGAACTACAATAAAGCCAATTATGACATGCTTAGGAATTAAGTAAAAGACTGGGAATGGACACAGAAGTTTCTGGGACTAAGAACTCAAGCAATGTGGTTTGAATTTTAAAAATTCATCCATGAAATTATAGAGATGGATATCCGATTAAAGCAAAATACAATATAAAAGGTAAGATCCCAGCCTGGTTTAATTAAAAAAATTCACAAATTAATCAAAAGAAAAAATAGAGCATACAAGCAATATAAAAAGGATAGTAGTGTGCCATACAAAATCAAATATCAGAAGAGATTAAGGGAATTTAAAAAGGAGATTATCAAAGCTAAGAAAAATTCTGAGCTTAACTTGGTGAATAAAGTTTCTGACAATCATAAGGCCTTTTACAGCTATGTAGGATCATTAAATCAGAATAATACCAGTGGAGCCACTCCTGTCTGGAAGCAGTATAATAAGTGATTGTAAAATAATGGCAGAGGAATTTAATATGTATTTTAGTACTGTTTTTTCAAAAAGATCGCCCCTGGGAATGATTCTTATGGTTCCCTGAAAATAACATCTGAAATAGTTAAGGAAAGGCTGGAAAATCTTAAACCAACTACATCCCCAGGACCTGAAAATGTGCACTCCAGATTATTAAAAGAACTAGCTCCAGTATTATGTGAGCCCTTAAGAGCTATCTTCCAGTCCTCTATTGATGAGGGAGTAGTACCAGAGGAGTGGACTTTGGCCAATGTAATTTCTATCCATAAGAAGGGCTCTAAATCAGCTTGCTCCAATTATCATCTCATCAGCTTGACTAGTATTTTGAGTAAAATTCTGGAGTCTATTATTAAAGAACATCTTGAAAAATACATTCAGGAAAGTGGGCACACATATATTAGACAGCACAGGTTCACAAGGGGGAGGTCATGTCTAACCAGCTTTCCTTTTTTGAACCAGTGAGTGCTGCTCTGGACAAAAACCTACCAGTGGATATACTGTATATAGACTTTGAAAAAGCCTTTGATACACTGTCCCATCAGGAAGTGATTAATACTCTGAGGAGTGGAATGTATCATCATTAGATGGATTATAGCCTGGCTGGTCAAAAGAAAACAAAAGAGTTTGTATTAAGGGCCACATGTCTGGATGATCACCTGTATCCAGTGGTGTCCCTCAGGGATCTGTCCTGGGCCCAGTATTGTTTAACATTCTCATATCTTCCCTAAACTGTACTCGGGCGCATGGTTAGCAAAGTTTGCTGAAGACATGAAGCTGGGAGCAATAGTCTCGAACCAACAAGATGCAAAACTGTTCCAAGAAAATATAAATATACTTGCAAATATGGCTAGAAATAAGAAATTGAGGTTCAGTTTAACAAAGTGCAAGGTCATGCACCTGGGGAATAAAAATCCTAAATGCAGGTACAACATAAATGAGATTAGTGTGGAAGAAACAGAAACAGAGAAAGACCTAGGAATTTGGATAAACAAAGACTTGGAGTTTACCCACCACTGTAATTCAATGACTAAAAGGGCTTATGGTATTCTAGCCTCCATAAAGAGAACTATAAATAGTAGCGATAAAGAGATAATCATCCCCCTTTATGTGTCACTGGTTCGCCACACGTGGAATATGCTGGGAGTTTTTGGAAACCTATATTGAAGGCCCATGTAAGGAGCATGGAGGTGGTGCAGAGGCACACAACTAAGATGATAAAGGGGGTTGAGGACTTGTCCTATGAGGTGAGATTGCGAGAATTTGATTTGTTCTCATTGCAATATTGAGGATATAGGGATGATATGTGCCTAGTGTATAAGGCCTGTAAGGAGCTGGATCTCTGGGAATGCACAGGATTGGAGAAAAGTTCTAATCTAACCACCAGTCGGGGTCACCAGTACCAACTAAAGGGCGAGAACTATAGTAAAAACCAAAACGGGGTCTGGTTCTCTCAATGTGTAGTGACACAGAGGAATGCATTGCCAGAATTGGTGGTCGCCTGAGAAACCATGAACCAGTTCAAATTAGCACTTGATAGAAATAGTGAAGGGAATTGTTACCAGTTTAGAAAATAAATAGAGCAGGTCAAAAATGGCAATATGGCTGAAGTACCTGATACTTTCCTATGATTCCTATGATTCTGATGTATACATTTTGTCCCAACGAGGTTCTTGGTTCTCATTAAATGAATATTATTATAATGGTCTCAGGAATGTTAAATTTCTGACTGGTTGTCCGCATTCCAGGAGCCTTATGTTAATCTCCTTATTAATGTGCTTATATAGCCTCATCACAGGAGTATAAATTCCCCTGGTACTTATGTTGCTAAAAATTCCATTATAAGAATTCAGAGCTGCCATTAATGAAAATGAGTCTTCCATCCATTCATATTGAGTTTTAAGCTTGACATAATGCAAGGGTAACTGACTATAATTTATACTGGTCTAGAATGCAGCCATGAAAATATATTAGTATTATCAGGAAGGGATATCAATTGTGAACAAACATCAGAAATACTGTTTTTCCCACTACTATATCTTTTAACAGAGAAAAATACAAAGCACACGATAAGTGTGAAAGTGAAAAAACAGTTCCTCTTGTAGGTTTGGGGATGAGGTGCAAACGGCTTACCTGTGCCTTGCCAAGTGAAGAAATGAAACGGCGGATGAGGATCTGTCTGACACTTGCTTGGAGGGTTGGTGTTCATTTAAATATCCATGTAATTTAGTATGAATGTGGGGTGTAGGAGTATATTGGGTGAACTAACTAACAGCATCGCTAGCTCCTCTCCCACGCCCCATTCAGTTACACAACATAGTACTAGTGTGGCTCTGGCACAAGAAGAACTTAGTTCTTCCTACAAGCAGTATTGATACTGACAAAACAAACAGAAAAAAAAAATCAGCTCCTGTTTGAAACTGCAAGTCATGAATCTGGGTATGCGCAGCACCAAGAATCTTGAAGTTTCAAAACAGTTAATTAACAGAGTTAGAGTGCTCGGTTTGAAACGGGCATTGATTTATACAGTTCTGGGTACTATTTATGAATGGCCAGTGTATTTTGCTCAGTAGCGATATTTTTTCCCCCACATTTTCATTAAATAAATTGTAAGCACCAGCTCTCTGACATTGGGACTGTTTTTTTTTTCACTTTCCCTCATGTGCCATGGTACTCTACAGTTGTTGTTTGTGTGTGGGGTAGGCAGCCCCTCTCCATGAGCACTGATCTTGCACCATGAGTATCGCAGTTCCACAGCCTGAGTTTCTTCATTAGGCACAAGGCCTGTTTTAAGGAGTGAGCCGGCAGCACTGGAGCTGTTAAGTGACTTGCTCAGTGTCTCACAGTGTGCAAGTGGCAGTTGTGGGAATCAAACCCAGGGCTGCTGGATCTACCAAGCTCATCACAGCTCATCACTCTAACCTCTTGGCTATATTGCCATCCCCCATTACACTTTATCTGTCCCAGTGCAGTAGCTTGCAGCACTTTGTCCACATTTTGAAAGTCTGTACCCTGTTCTCCAGGGGCATCACCAGAGGTATAAAGCTGGAATGGCCAATGCCCCACAGTTAAAATCTTAACAAAGATAGGGGGGTCCGGGCACATGTCCCCACCCCCAAAAAAAAAAAAATTGAAATTTTTACCTTCAATTGGTGGCTTTTCCTGCATTTTAATGGTGAAAGATATGTTTGAAAAGCCTGGCTATCATGACCAATATTTATTGGTACATGTGGAAAAATTTGGATCTGCTGGGAAGGTTGCAGGACCCCAGAGCAAGTAAGATACAAGTCTGACACCATTATCCCAGCAGATCTGCTGGGAAGGTTACGGGACCCCAGAGCAAGTAAGATACAAGTCAGACACCATTATCCCAGCAGATCTGCTGGGAAGGTTACAGGACCCCATAGCAAGTAAGATACAAGTCAGACACCATTATCCCAAAAATGTGCTGGGATTCTTAAATATCCTTCCTTTTGGACTTAAAATGCATGGAGAAAAATATCATTGTGTCATACAGGTTTCACTAGTTTATTATTTTACTGATTTGGGGAGAAGCAGCTCAACCTTACTGTTTAGCATGGATACAAATTTGTCAATCACTTCATCAGTGTCAAGTTGTCTGCTTTCTTCGATCTGAAAGTAGAGAACTCCAAGTGAACTCAATCTGTCATTTTCAGTCTTTTTTCTCAGATATGTCTTAATGCGACTCATGGCACTGAAGGAGTGCTCACATACCCATGTGGTAACTGGGATTGTTAAAGCAATCTGCAGTGATTTATGCAATGTCGGATACATAATTTCTAGAAGTACTTTATAAAGATTGGTCATGTCTTGTGGACATTCATTTTCTGGCAGCCGTCGAATGACATTTCTTGCTGCTGCTAGTTCCTCTTCCAGAATTGGACAGTTATACATGTCTCCAAGTGACCTTGGTTTGTCATGGTCCAAAAACGTGTTAGACTGTGGTCTGAGAGCATTGATAGCAACTATCACTGTTTGATTATGCTTGGAAAACCTTCTGTCAATCTCTCCAATCATTTTGTCAATCACAGGGTAAAGAACAGTGATTCTCAAATGCACAGCAGTTCTCAGTTCATGTGATGCACTTTGTTTAATACCAGTTTGTAAAGTTGGAACAGATTCCTCCCAAGAATGAGGTAGCTTCCTTTGCCTCTGTGGATTGTTTTTGTGTGTGTGTGTGCCCCATATTTTTCTGCTATAGTTTCAGCTTCCCTGTAGAGAATTAAAAAGTTCACTTCAGTACGACATTCTGCAATTGTGTCTGTCAGAGCAGATACAGCAGTCACAGTACATTCAAAGTCCAAAACCTGAGTCTGAAGTAAGTTATGTGTTCCATCAGCCACTGACAATAGTTTGTCAAACGTTTTAAGGAGAAAGATGTTGCTGAATTCTAGAAGCTTGCTGTGGAGTCCTCTGGCTTTTGCGGTTTCTCCTTCTTCACATTTTGCTAGATATTTTAGAAGAGTTGGATAGATTTCAATTATTGCCTTCGGTGTTCACTTTTGACAAGCCCACCAAGAACTTAACCCTGGTATCTCAAGAATTCTATTCAACATAAACTCTTTTTGAACATTTAAGAAGCCCTGGTGAGTCAGGACAGATTTTGAAAAGAACGTGTGTAACTCTTTAAGCATGTCAAAGAATTTCCTTACAGAAAGAAGTGAAGAACAGACATCTACAAGGACCAAATTCAGAATATGTGCATAGCAATGAACATATATAGCATATGGATGCTTATGATGAAATAGTTCCTGGACTCCCATTTAATTTGCCACTTATAACAAATTCATCATCAAAAACTTGAGCTACGTAAGTCACAGAATTCTCATGGAGGTTCCAGTTAGTCAGCTTTAAACACAGTTCATTTGCCAGACTCAGAGCATCTAATGCTGTTACTTTATGCAAGCCCAGAAAATTCTCTAAGGGGAACCATAGTGGACATAATGAAGGCAAATACTCATTTGTTCTCTGTAAGTGACATCTCTAGATTCATCAGCAAGTATTGCAAAATACTTTGTTTCTTTTAGCGCATTTAAACATTTTTCTCTTATTAATTTTGCACAGCATTCTATCATTTGATTTTGACTGACTGGTGAGATAGGTTGCATTTCCAGGCATTTGAATCTGCAAATTTTCCAGTTCAGGATCAAACTTTTTTGGAAGATTAAAAGTCTCTAAGAAGTTACCCCTGTTTGAGCTCCCTTCACACTCCCCGTGGCCTCAAAAGGCAATTCCCTGTCTACCAAGCAAAACAATTTCAAATATTCTTCTCAGGTACAGTACTTGCTATGCTTTCAAATTCATTAGCTGTATAATATTGCCTCGTTCTTTAGATTTCGCATAAGTAGACCAGGCTTCCATTGCTCCTATGTGTATTGTTTGTTGGAATTTCCCCAACTTCTCTATTGCCTTCTTACAGTTGTTAAACCCTCTGGACGTGAAAGCAGCATCCGCTCAGCCACTGCAACTTGAAAACATTCTACAGGCAAAGCAAAATATTGCATCATTGCTGGCACTGTATTCGAGCCGTGTAAATGATACATACCAGCGGCTTGAAAATGAACACTTCTGCTTTCCAAAATCTCTTTCTGGAAAATTAGAATAGCTTTGGCTGCATAGGATCAGTTTCTTTGGTTCCTAGACCACTGAGTACAACAGTAGCAGCAGGCTTAAATCTGGCTACTGATTCTGCATCACAAGATGTTCCAGGAGATGATGTGTCCACTACACATAAATCTTCTGGTTCTTCTACTTCATACCTTGATGGTTGTGCTGGTTACAACTCTTGATCTGCACTGGTGTCCAGCCAGTTAGTTGCTTTACTCTGATTTTTTGATTTTGAATGGAAAAAGTCACAGACACTCATTTTTAACAAGATGAATATGTATGTGCCAAGTACTAAGTATTCAATTTCAATCCAATGATTTATTGATTGGTAAAACTCCATTACAATCACAAACATTTTAAAATTGGATCACAGTAAAAACAGGTATCAATTAAATAAAAATACAATACATGATGAATCAGATAGATATTAAGAGTTTCATATATTTCAGTGGAAAAGGACTAGAGTGGAAAAGAGTACTCAGGGTCCTGTTGTACGACACCCATAATTAGAGGTGGATTGAGAGGAGAAAGCCAGCTAAGTTAAGTAGTTTTACAGTATCATTTGATGTAAAAAGATACTGTATTATTAAATTAGGTGGTAAATTCAGATTACCAAGTATTTCGCACAGCCATCTATCCCTATTTTTATTAAAAAGAGAGCATAATAAGACCACATGTTTCAAGTCATCTTCCTGTTGTCTCCCACACTTACAGAATGGTGAAGTAACCGCAGATCTTTTTGGGAGATGAAAAACATAATTTGTTTTGCATAATTCCATCCTGAATCTAGAGATCAGGTACCTAGAGTCTGGTTTTGTCAGAGTAGGTTGTAAAAATATGCCCTTTTATCAGGAAAATAGGGTCTGCCACATAGATATTAAGCTGTTTTTCTGACAGACTTAGCCTACCACACAGGGCTCAAAGTATGCAAAGTAATGAGTCTGCTACAGGAAAACTGCTTTTTTATATGTAACCCCCCCCCCGGGGGGCTTACCTGAGTTGCCCCATGATCTCCCCGTCTCTCCCGCTGTTGTCTGGTGTCCCAGCTCTTTACACATTTCTTTGAGTGCCCCTGGTTCTCCCCAAGTTCCCTGGACAGCCCAGCATGTTGTTTTTGCCCAGTTCAGGTGTAAATACTTGATCACGAGCTGCTGGCATGCTAGTTTAAGGCCAGCACTCGCGCATGCACCTGATAGCACCTTGATATAATGACTGCTGAACTCACAGTCTTCAGGGGAGAGCTGTAGTGGTCACCCTGTTCTGTTAAATGAGGACTGGTGACCTCAGGGAGGCAGCCAAGAAACTGCAGGACTGTTTGAGGGATATATTAGAAAATGGGCCCATAGCAAGGGCTCATTAATTATTCATGATCCCGCATGAATATTAGTGAGGTGGTGGCTGCTCCCAGGTGGCAGGTAAAACTGAACTAGCAATGGGAGACTGAGGGAGATATTGTAAATAATTATGTAGTCGCATAACAGGGGATAGGGGTCCATATCAATTACAGGGGAAATGATAGAATAAATGTGAATGCTGTGGCTGTACTTATTATTAGAAGTTGGGACTGCTATAAGACAGTATTGATCTAGATGGGGGCTGACATATTGGTGACACTTTAACCCCATCAAGTGGCCAGTCATCTATCTAAGTGTCTAAAACTGAACTAAAGGGACTCCTGGGAGAAGGAGGGGACAACTTCAGGTGCCTAGATCATGCCCTAATGAGCCAGCAGGAAATAGTAATTCCTATGGTTATAGATTATTGATAGGCTTCATCAGCCAATCAGAACCCTGAATTCTCATCTGAAACTTTGGGACTTTCTGGGACTGAGTCAGTCTGTTCCCAGGCTCTGTATGAGTTGGAGGTATCCTGTGAGAGTGGACTTTGAACTGCAAGGGCCTTCCCAGGACCCTTTTGGAGATTGCTATTTGCAGGATTGGCTTGAGAAGGGGAAAGAGAGAAAGAGACTGAACTGTGGTCCAGATTCCCCAGGTACTGAAGAGCTGCTTAATTATTTGCTTGGGGAAACTCAATGCTGCAGGAAACCCTGCACCAGTAGGCTGGATTGAGCTGAGAGGACTGAGCTGTTCTATTTGAGTGCTACACTTGCTGCGAGGAGCTCATTTTACTCGTGTGTGACTACAATTGTAATTTCGAAGAGACAAAGTGTCTCTGGATGTCGGGGTGCTAGCCAGGTGCTGTACATGTCCTGAGTTAACTGGTTAAAGTGGCTGAGAGCTGTGTCCCAGCTACAGTTGAAGGAAAGGTTGTGGACATTGTCTAACTGGAAAGTGTGAACTGCTGTGCAGGGGCTGTTGTTTTTGGATTCCCTAAATTGATTGCACCTATGCTTCTTGGATCTAGGGCTATCACCCACTTCAACTGGCACCGGATGTTATTTGAATAACTGCCTGTGAATTCAGCTTGTTTTGATCTCAGTGCAAGGAATGCAGGAGGGCCCCACCATTCAGGAGTTCTCACCCAGAGCCAGGAAGGGAGCCTGCTAACCCCTTCCAAGTGTGACTCACTGTCTCAGGAGGTCTCTGGCACTTGCTGGGATGCTAGTGCACCTGGAATCCATTGGGGGAGCTGGGCTGTGGAGCCACTCCTGGGTCTGGGCCTTCTGGGGCTGGGTCTGTCCCGCCACAGAGCTCTGCAATGGGCCAGAAGTGGCTGAAGGTGACGAGTGGCCAGTACTACAATCATGGTGACCAGCTGCAAGATCCTCAAGCAAGTTCCATCCTGCCAGAGAAGCCAAGGCTGGCCTTCTCTTACCAGGCACCTAAAATCAACAAACCATGAGTACCTGGACCTGGACCTGGTTCCTGGAGAGGGGAAAAGGGGAATTTGTGTTTCTTAATCAAAGCACTTTGCAGATCTTTTCAGGGTCCCAACAGCTGGTTAAACCACGGCACCAACCAGGCCTGCACCTAGTGGGTACCCCTAAGAACAATCTGGGAGCACTGGTACCAGTGGGGGTGGGTTTGGCCTGTGGTCCCAATAGGTTACTGTTGCTAAACATTTCACTAACCTTCTTTTCTTTCACAGCCATCCTTTGTCCTGGTGTCCTTTCCCTAGCCCTAACCCCAAATAAAACTGTGAGTTTTGTTGCTGATACTGCTGTGTTGGCAAGGTTCATTGCATTTGCCTATTGCTGAGATTTATGGTTTGTGGTGGACCAAGGTTATTGGGGATTCAGTGTGCAGAGTGGTTGGTTGGGGAGATGGGTGGGGCAGTATCCCAAGGGGCTGTACCAAGCAGATACCTGGCACACTTATAATTTACTCTGAGTGAAGGCACCATGCTATTATCTATATCTTTGGAAATGAACCCCCAATTGTCACTGTAGCAGGACCCAGGCCCCTTAACCCGGTACCCGGGACAGCAGGCAGGGGTGGTAGCCCACTGGCATATGGCACCTGGGCTACATCTTTAGAAACATAGAAACATAGACTTTGATGGCAGATAAGGACCACTTGGTCCACCTCGTCTGCCCATTTCCCTTCCTAATGGATAAGCTGCAAATCCTAATTAACCAACAGCCTACTTCCTCCTACCCGCACTAGAATTGCCTTATGTCTGTCTCACGCATTCTTGAATTCCCCTACTGTTTTTGACTCTACAACCACCTCAGGAAGGCTGTTCCACACATCCACAACCCTCTCTGGGAAGAAATACTTACTCACATTACCTCTGAGCCATCCCCACTTTATCTTAAAATTGTGCCCCCTTGTTCTTGCACATCTCTTTATCTGAAAGATGCTACCCCTCTTGGACTTTGTTGATTCCCTTGAGGTATTTGAAAGTTTCTATCATGTCCCCCCTTCCCTCCTTTCCGCAGAGGCACTGCTGAGATCTCCTGTTCACTAGCCATCTCTGCACTGTAAATTCTAAGTGGTGGAACCCCAATTGGGTCCCCAGGCCCCAAGCCCACTCCGCCCTAGCCCAAGTTTAAGCCTAACAAAGAAGATAAGGCAAAGCTTGCAGGATGGAGTAGAGGCATGAAAATGGATCCCCAGAAGTCTTTTCTTTTGCTGGGGATACCCCAAGAGATGGATGAGAGAGATGTTGAAAAATGTGTATCCACCATAAAGAGACTGGGAAAGGTAAAAGTACAAGGGAAAATGTTTGATTCAACTAAAGGTACATTGACTATGCTGATAGAGAGTACTCACCCAATAGAGGCCAACTGGATTCCTGAGGCTTTGGTGGTGGAAGGACTGACTGAGGCTCTACCGGTGGTAACCTCCTTTAGTGTAATCTCACTGGGGAAGGGGAGTCAGGGGGCTGGATCCTTCCCTAGGGCACCCAAGTCTGAAAAACCCAGCCTGGTTCCGTGCCTGTGGCCTTCAAGTTGTACCGTAAACTGAGGATTTTAATTTTTTTTTAATTTTATTTATCAAGTCTAGGATTACAAATACCTTTGAGCCATGGCTCTTTTACAAAGGTTCCATGTCAGAGAAATACAAATTATGGGGAACATCAAGACAGGCATTACAACAATGTGGACATTGCAAACAGAGTACAGATTAATACAGTTCAAGGGCAGCATTGTAACAAGGCATGCATTTGTCAGAGAAATAGACAACAGGTAAGAAGTGCCAGAGTCACAGGGAGAGGCAAGAGGGTAGGGGGAAGGAATGTAGGAAGGGTGGAGAGAGGGTGAAAAGTGCAGCATTGGGTATACCAAGATGTGAGGGTAGAATCCAGTGAGGAGGGAAGGGGGGGACAACTAGAGCAGAAAGGGAAGTGGAGAAACAAGGTTAATTTGGGCAGTCACAGGAGCTGTTGGTAGTGAGATAGTCCCGGAGCCTAGTTTTAAAAATACCAATAGTTGGGGCAGAGGAGACAGTTGGGCTGAGGCCATTGACCCAGAGTGGTGCTCGATAAGCAAAAGAGCGTTGTCCCTGTGAAGTGTGACAGTGGGGGACTTTCAGTAGCTGTAGCGTGGATCTCCTAAGGCACCATTTGTTAATTCGGTGTTGTAACAGAGTTAAGACCCCAGAAGGTGCAAGGCCAAGGTAGATTTTTTTGACCATGGAGCAGGTGAGAAACTTTATGTGGTTTGATAGTTGAAGCCTGCCGGTCTGAGTGTACAGGTCACATGTGTGGGTGAGATGGTGAGCACCAGTAATGAGCTGACATGCTTTATTTAAGGAAGTTGAGAGGCATCTAAGGGTTGTGGTTGTGGCCGAGCCATAAATGATGAGACCATAGTCTATTACAGAGATCACAGAGCTCAGGACTGCAACCTTCAAAGCTTTTGGCGTGAGGTGTGGTCTGTGTTTGTACAGGAGACCAAGCCATGTATTAGCAGCTCTAGCTACATTATCTACATGAAGCCCATAGGAGAGATTAGGGTCAAGCTGTATCCCTAAGTATTTGAAGGACACCACCTGATCTAGAGTGTTCCCCTGGGTGGTGGAGATAGCCAAGTGGTGTAGCTTGTGTGGGTTATGAGAGCTGCAGAAGAGCATAGATTTTGTTTTCTTGTCATTGAGGACCAGTTTATGATTAAGAAACCATGTCTCTACAGAACTGAAACCAAGTTGAAGGTGGTGTTGAAGAGTTGCAGGATCTTTGTGAGTGGAGAATACAACAACATCATCAGCATATAGTATGATCTGCTCAGAGCAGTGGTAAGGGAGGGAGTTTAAGAAAAGGCTAAAAAGGAGGGGTCCCAGTATGGATCCCTGTGGGACACTCGAGCGAACAGGCAGGGTGTTAGAAAGAGCGTCCACAATTATTACTCTCTGTGATCAGTTTTCTAAGTAGCTTTTAATCCAGAGAGAAGAGTCAGGTGATAGCCCGGCATTCAGTATTTGGTGTATTAGTAGTCCATGGTGTACTGTATCGAAGGCCTTAGAGAGGTCAACGAAAACGGCCCCTGTGAGAAGGCCATTGTCAAGGGATTTGTGCAAAGCTCCAGTGAACTCAAGAAGGGCTGTGGTGGTGCTGTGACCTTTCTGGAAGCCGTGTTGTTGTGGAAAAGGTATATTGTATTTATCCAAGTGGTCAGTAAGTTGATCAGCCATGATGTGCTCAAATGCCTTAGAGAGTGGGAGCAGTATGGAGATAGGACGATAGAAGATTTTCTTAGGAGTCAAGCCTACCCCAAATAGTGAGGATGACTTGGAGGCCTGGATGGATGGTGCCACCCTGTTAATTCAGGACTGGCAGTGTTCTGAGGTTTCGAAGTGTAAACAATTAGTGGAGCACTTACAGGGTCCTACTTTGGAAGTTATTCATTCCTTACAAGCCACAGATTCCAAAGCCCCAGCCCAGGTATACCTTATGGCCTTTGAAAGTGTGTTTGCAAGTCCTGAATCCTGTGAGAACCTTATGTGGAAGTTTAAAACCACTAGGCAGTGGGAGGGGGAATCGCTGTCTGCTTTTCTTACTCGGGTAGAGAGGGATCTGCAGAGGGTGTTCCAAAAGGGGAGTAGCAGCCCTAGGCCTGAACCAGATTAGGTTGGAGCATGTAGTGAAGGCTGTTTGTTACTCCCCTTTGTTTGTACCACAGTTGCACTTAGCAGACTGAAAGAATAATTCTCCCTCCATATTGGGTTTTAGGAAGGGAGGTTCAGGAGGCCGAGGAGGAGCAGAGCCACTGGGGGATGCAAAGGGCCTCCACGGCCATGGTACAGATGGAACGAGAGGCACCCTCTAGTGAGATACAGGAATTAAGGACTTTATTGAAGGAATTCAAGGATGTAGTTACCTTGGCTAAACTAACTGTGGGTTCAGGTTCAACTGAGTCTCTCAGTGTAAGTGGTATAGTCCCTAATGTAGGCCCAATCATATTTGGTACTAGGTCCCCTGTGCCAGCACTTCTCTCTGATGCAGGGGTCAGGCTCAAGTAGAGGAATTAGCCTGGAGGGTAACAGAGTTAGAAAGGGTGGGGGTGTCGGTTGCCATGCAGGGAAATGAGCGGATTATAGAGTGGGGTCATGTGACTCAGAGTGCCCCAGTGGGAATGCCTGGGACTCACCCTGTGACATCAGACTGGCCACAGCCTCGGAAACCTGTCACTTGCTATAGGTGTGGGGGCAAGGACCATATAAAGAGGGGGTGCAGGGCACCTTTAAATCACTCGTCTAATAGAGAAAGGGTACCCGCCAACCTACCCGCAATCAGGGAAACTACGGCAGGGCCGGTAAAGGAGCACACCGGAGTCCCTGGCAGGTCCAGCTCCATGGCTCGTGCAAAGATTTCATCTGCCAGAGCCACCATGTCAGCACCAGTAGACATGCGTAAACTAGTGGGACTGACAACTGAGACCATCATCACCATCAACAACGTCCCTGCCTGGGCTGTTCTGAATAGCTGCTCCCAGGTTACCATTATTTTTAAGTCCTGGTATGATCAGCATTTACCAGGTGTGGAGATACAACTGCTGGAAGGACTGCACATGTGCAGCCTCAGCAAAAAGTCATATCCTTATCTTGGCTATGTCAAGGTGTGGATGGCTTTTCTCACTAAAGCGACTGGAATGAGTGAAGCTGTAGAAACCCTAGCTTTGATTTGCCCAGAAGTCAAAATCTAAGATGTGGTGCCTGTGTTAGTGGGCACCAGTGCCCATATGTTTGGACATCTGGCCCAGCTGTGTCATGCTCAAGTGGCTGAAAGCAATGGTGAGGAGCGCCCATTACACCCACTGATCCTGGAGGCCTACAGAAGGAAGGGGCAATCCCTTGTTGAGGAGCCTGACGACCCCGTGGGGATAGTATGGAGAAGAGATGGAGATGAGATTGTGCTCCTGCCAAACACGGAATGCAACACTGCTGGTGTGGTGAGGTTAAAGAAGGATGTCAAGAATCAGGTACTGGTGTTGGATACTCCAGATGAACACGGGTTACCAGCGGGACTGTTAGTCAAACCCAGCATTTTACCAACCAGAGCGCATGCTTGTGTCTGGAGGGTGACTGTACGAGTGAAGAGTGTCACGGATAAGGAAGCAGTGATGAGGAAAGAGTGGACCCTGGCTCAAGTATATTGTGCTAACATGGCAGTGCACCCTACTGCTGTGAGAAGAGGTGCTCCATCGGGAACTGACCCATGATTATTTGATCTGAGTGATTCCCCCATCCCAGAGGAATGGAAAGAGTGAAGAAAAAACTGGCTGCTCGGATGAATGTTTTCTCTCTGCATGAATGGGATGTGGGGTGTGTGAGTGGAGAACAGCATTGTATATGTCTCATGGATGACAAACTTTTCTGAGAGAGGTCCAGGCAGTTGGCCCCCATTGATATTTATGACATCCAGCAGCACTTGCAGGAGATGATGGCAGCTGGGAAGGGGCGTCACCAGGGGTGCAAAGTTGGGGGGGCTAATGCCCCTTAGTGAAAATCCTAACAAAGCTAGGGGGGTCCGGGGGGCATGCCCCCTGTAAAATATTGAAATTTTACCTTCAAATGGTGGCTTTTCCTGATTTTTAGTGGTGAAAAATATGTTTGAGAAGCCTAGTTATCAGCCATCTATTTAATGATACATGTGGAAAAATGTGGTTACTGGACCACTGAGAACAAGTTACAGGAGGACCTCAGAGCAAATAAGAGACCATAAAACAACAGCCAGACACCATCATCCCAGCAGATCTGCTGGGAAGGTTGCAGGAGCAGTCGGAGGACCCCACAGCAAATAAGAGACCAGAACAGCCATTATCCCAGCAGACCTGCTGCGAGGGTTACAGGAGGACCCCAGAGCAAATAAGAGATGTGAACACAGCAGCCAGACCACATTATCCCAGCAGATCTGCTGGGAAGGTTGCGGAGGACCCCAGAGCAAATAAGAGACCAGAACAGCCCTTTTCATGTTCCAGTTCACACAAAAAAAATATTGTTCTTGCCGCCAACCCCCCCCCCGCCAGCCAAGCCACAAACAGTACGGTACCTGCTTGCCAGTCAGTCGCCATCCAGTGCCACTAAAATTCCCCACCAGTAGCGGACGCCGAGATGAGATGTGACCCGACCAGAATGAAATGAAAAAAAAAAATGGCTGGGTTGATGATGACTCCAGATATAAGATTCAGAAGACCCTGCAGTCACCTGACCCCACCTACTACTATCTCCCCAGCATTGCCTGGATTCACCACTGCCTCAACCATCGGTTAGCTGAAACCCTTATTTATGCCTTCATCTATCCCCAACTTGCTACTGCAACTCCCTCATGTATGGTCTCCCCAAGAACCTGTTGTCCAGTACCCAATCTATCCAGAATGCTGCTGCACATCTCCTCACTCATTTTCTCAGATGGGACAATATTGCCCCATCCTCAGAAACCTGCACTAGCTTCCCATCCAATTGAATTATGTGAACAGTAAATAACTTGCTATGGTCGGCCACCCCTATCTCTTGACATCATCACCATTACACTCTAGCTCTCAGTCTCAGCTGTTATGAATTTCTACTTATGTCTGTCCCTTATGTTACTCTCTCTACCATTAGGAGGGAGTCCTTTAGCTCAGTTGCCCCTTTGCCTGAAATTCTTCCTGCCTCACTATGCCTCATACACTCTCTCTGTCTCTCTCTCTCTCTCTCTCTTTCTATCCCTCTTCAAATCCTGACTGAAAGATCACCTATTTTCACTTAGCTTACAATACCTGAACCATCAGTATCAGCCTAGCCTGAGCACATCTTGTGGATTGCATTTCCTGTGCCCTGCTCATTGTGTTTTACACTGCCATACTTGAGTAGTTTCCCTCTAAAGCATTTTGTGATACATTGTATAAAAGAGGGCATAGAAAACGGTATTGCGTTGTACTATATTGTATTGTATCTACAAAAGACGTTTCATCCTTCATCTCCTGAATGATCTTCTGCCAGTTGATTATCCTCACTTTGCCCCTGCTGTGGGCATTTTTTACTTTATATTTCTCTTCCAAGTCTTAGTAATTCTGTTTTCCACAAAACAAAAACCTTGGGATCATCCACCAAGCACTAGTTCATAAATGGTTTTGATTTATTCAGATTATTTCAACCACTGGGCAATTTAAAAGGTTGAGGTTCATACAAATGCATATGAAAACAAAGTAATAGACTGGGGGGGGGGTGCAACCCCACTGCCAGGCGCCAGCCCGGGAGGAGAGAGAGTTAGACTCTTTCTCCTCCCGGGCTGGAGAGAGTCAGACAGAGACTACTAGAGAGAGAGAGAGAGCAGAGGAGAGAGAGACTAAGAGAAGACAGGAGGATTGGTTGGAGAGTCGGACTCGGAGGTTCTGTCGGGGAGCCGAGGAGTCAGGGCATCTGCTCCGCTCTGCTGCAAGTGCACACAGAGTACACCTGCACTGTACTCAAGTCACTGGCTGCCTGCCACACTCACCGAGTCTAGTCATCTCTCACTCTCGTCCAACTCCAGTCCTCAGTTCTGACTCCCCAGAGAGTCCAGCCAGCAGGGGCAGGCATCTTCTTGAATTCTTTCCCTAAGCTGGCAATCAGGCAATGGCAAGGTGCGCGTTTCTCAGAAATTTTAGTAACTTAGGGCTTGCGCTGCTGCCTTGCAACTGTGCGAGTGGCTCGCTACTGTGTCTCTCAACTCGAGTCAGGGAGTCAGTCAGATTTTTTTCTCCCTAGACTTCAGTAGCGATAGCGAGTCACAAATGCATCAAGTCAGACACAGAATCAAAAAAACAAAACACGTATGGCTGCTGTTTATTTATGTTTACCGAAAATGATTGGGGGGTCTTTAACTTAGATTGGGGGGCTGTAGCCTACCCAAAATCAACGTGGTGATGCCACTGACTGGGATCATTCAGAAATCGAGGAGCCCATAAGCATCTCCTATTGTGGTAGTGAGGAAAAATAGCGGGGCCATACACATGTGCATGGACTATTGCACATTGAATAAATGGACAGTGCCATACGAGTACACCATGCCCAGAGTACAGGATGCACTGGATTGCTTGAACTGAAGCCAGTGGTTCTTGGTCCTGGATCTGCATAGTGGCTACTATCAGATCCCGATGGCCCCCCAGGATCAGGAAAAGTCAGCTTTTATATGTCCCCTTGGGTTTTATGAGTTCCTGAGGATGCCACAGGGGATCTCGGGCACACCTGCCACCTTCCAGCACCTGATGGAGAAAGTCATTGGGGATATGAATTTGCATGAGTGTTTGGTCTACCTGGACAATATCATCATGTTCAGGAAGACTCTGGAGGAACATGAGGCCTGGTTGATGAAAGTGTTGGACCGCCTGGAAGAATTTGGACTGAAGCTGTCAATTAATAAATGCCAGTTCTTCCAGACCTCAATCAAGTACGTGGGACACACAGTTTCTAAAAAAAGGCATACAGGCCAACCCCAGCATAGTTGAAACCCTTATTACTTGGCCTAAGCCCCGAACTCTGAAGGAATTACTGTGGCTACATGGTTTCTGCGGCTACTATAGGAGATTTGTGAAGGATTACACCCAAGTATGTCAACCCCTCTTGAATTTTGTACAAGGGTATCCACCCACTAACAAAAGCAAGAAAGCTTATTCGCCCATTGCCGCTGCTAGACCAGCCAGCTATTTCCAGCCATCTGAACCTTTCGGTGAACGATGGAATGAAGAATGCGATAGAGCTTTTGAAGATATCTATTGCCTGACCCATGCCCTGGTGCTGGCTTATGTGGATCCGCAGAAACCATATGTATTTCATACTAATGCCAGTTTTAGTGGACTTGGGGCCATATTATATCAAGCACATGCCGAAGGTTTGTGTCCAGTTGCATTCATCAGTCACAGTTTAAATCCTTCAGGGCGAAGATATCCTGTTCACAAGCTGGAGTTCCTGGCATTGAAATTGGCCATAGTAGACTAGTTCCACAACTACCTGTATGGGGCCAAGATCACCATGAAGACAGATAACAATCCCCTCACCTACATGCAAACCAATGCTAAGCTGAACGCAGCTGGCCATAGGTGACTGTCAGCTTTGTCCACCTATGATTACAACATGGAGTACCACCCAGGCCTGAACCATGTAAATGCCGATGCCCTGTCAAGGCTGCCCCAAGCCTACACCAAGGAGAGTTCCAGCTGGGCAATAATTTCGGAACAAGCTGTAAAGACCCTATACAAGAAACATGACAGTGAGGAGATTTTTTCCTCTGAGAACACCCACTGCCTGGTAAAATGTCTGGGGCCCTCTGTGAGCTGCTTTCTAATCACCTACTGCCAATTGACCACTCTAGATGTGAGATCCCTTCCACAATTTACTACCCAAGATCTAAGATGGGAGCAAAGGGCCAGCCCAGTCACCAGGGAGATCATATGGATGCTACAACAACAGGGGAGCCAGGGTCAAGTGGACACCGTCTATCCCCCAGCACAGCTCCTGCTACGCAAATGGCCTAAACTGTGGCTGAAGAAAGGATTGTTGTACAGAGAGATGCAGGACCAGCAGAGGGCCCTTCAGGAACAGTTGGTACTACCAGAGCGGCATATTAATACTGTGTTGAAGGCTCTACATGATGATATGGGGCATCTGGGCACTGAACGCACTTTGGACCTGGTTAAAAGTCAGTTCTATTGGCCAAAGATGGGGGCAGAAGTGGAAACATATTGCAAAAGCTGCATGAGATGTATACAGAGGAAGGGACTTCCCCAAAGACTGCTCCTTTAGTCAACATCAAAACTAGTGGCCCCATGGAATTGGTATACATAGACTTCCTCAGGTTGGAGCCTGACTCCCTCAATATCTCCAGCAACCTAGTTGTCACAGACCATTTCACCCGATATGCCCAAGCTTACCCCACCAGGGACCAACAGTCTTCCACTGTGGACAAAATATTTGTTGAAACGTTTTTCGTGCTTTATGGAGACCCTCAGAGGATCAGTTCAGACCAGGGCCAAGATTTTGAGAGTCGGCTCATCAAAGAACTCTTGTCACTGTGGGGTATCAGGAAGTCCCAGACCACACCTTACTATCCCCAAGTTTACCCTCAACCAGAGACATTCAACAGGACTCTATTAGATATACTGGGCACCTTGGATCCCCAGGACAAACGCACATAGAGTCAGCGGATGAGCACCCTGGTTCATGCCTACAACTGCACACGAAATGATGCTACAGGGATCTCTCCCTACCAGCTTATGTACAGGAGGGAAGTCCATCTGCCAATGGACCTGTGCTATGGAGTCTCCTCGGATAGGCTGGGAGCAGGAGACTATTTACAGTATGTGAAGAGGCTGAAATGACAATTAGATGATGCATATCGTCTCGCTTCAGAAATGGCCACCAAGAGGAATCAGGCTAATAAAGAATGCTATTGTAACCCCTAGATGGCGCTATCCCAGGGGCTACTACCCCTGCCTGATTTGCCACTAACAGGTTGAGGGGCCTGGATCCAATGGCGGGTGCCTCCACCCAGAGGTCAGGGTTTGCAATAGTTAAACTAACTTGGTCACAGCCCTCTGGGACACTGCAACCCCCCCTTCTTCCCACTAGTGGCCCACACAATATATCAGAATTACCTTCACAGTATACACTTACCCCCAGGTCTGGTTCCGCACTGGGACCTCCTGTGAAATGAGATACAGTGCAACAATCACAGTACAGTACTTTAACATAGACAAATACCTCAGGCAGTATAACTTTGCTGAAACAAGCAGCTCTGATTTATTTAGGGGATATAACAAGGACAGGGGAAATCAGGTTAATTAGCTTATCACTCTAATAATCTACCTATGGCTCTGTGCACAGGCCTATCCCTATCAGTTACTGTCCCTGGGTACCCAAGCCCTAGTGGCTAGTCAAACCATGGCAGCTGGTTTGGGCCCTTCACTCACAGAGAAAGGAAATTAAACAGTCAGCAGTACAGTAATTCCATTTGGATTTAATGTGGCAATTCAACAGGAGCGACCCTGAATTAGTACTCACGACCTCCAAATAAGATAGGGTCCTTCAATGTCAGCAGGGCTCACTTGAGGTACACAAACCTCTTCACATCCATATAAAAGAAAGCACTATACCAGGCAGGCTGCATCTGTATCCCGATCTCAATTACTGCACAATACCGGGAGAACACACAGCAGATTCAGTTCCTGACAGACCGAGTGCAATTTTCAGCAATTCCTCCAGTCTTCTACAGGGTGAGCCTGGTTTCTACTCTTCAGAGATCCTTTGATTCTTTTCACAGGACGGATTCAGTCCTAACAAGCTGTTACACAAGCTGCAGACCGAACTCTGGGCCTTACACGTTTTTGACTAAAACTGCACACTGAAAAGCACAGGGCTCCTTCCTTCTTCACTGCCAAAGCTCAACTGAAACTCCAACCAACAAAACCGGGCACTTCCTTTGAGTTCCTCCCAGTTTTTGACTGGATTGGCTGTCACTCACAATAGACTGCTGCTGTTGGTCCAAAAGGCACTGAAGTCTAAACTACATCTCCCAGAGTCACTGCCCATACAATCCTCTTGTGGCTGGCTCAGAATATGAGTCCAAGTTCTGATTCATCCAAGGCACCATTTTAGAGCTAGCTTACCCACACTGATTGGTCCAGTTCAGCAGTTCAAAACTAGATGGGAACTAGCAGACACAGTTCTGACTGCAAAGAAAGCAGGTTAGACAAACTGTAATTTCATTATTACTCTAAATAATTTCTGGCAAACAGTTACATCTTTCAGATAGGTTCCCTTTGCACTCCTAGTGACTGCAAAAATGAAGTGAATTGGCATCAGCTCGAGTGGTACTCAGAGAAGCACACAGTCCCCCCATACAAACTAATTATGTCTGCAAGCAGACAGCTCTTAAAGAGACAGTACCAGAGGCTCTAAAAACACTCACTGATAAATGGCTTAAATGCCAAACACCATTCAGGCTTGGAGCATTCAAGCAAGCTCCTGGAAGTCTTTTGGGAACCCCCATTTGCAGGGGGGTTACACTATGATAAGAAAGTGCGGGCTCAAGACTTAGAAGCAGGTGACCGAGTGGTACTACGATGGCTGGGCATACTGGGGAAGCATAAGATAGCAGACAGATGGGGAGACACTCCATATATCATTTGGGAAAAATTTGAAAGCCTACCTGTCTACAAGATTCAGCCTGAAGGAGAGACTCGAGGAAATAAAGTTATTCATCATAACCATCTGCTGCCTATTTGGTGACAAAGTAGTAAATCCTGAAGATATTGTGAAAGATTCTTCATCACCCCCCACCACTCGAGCTGCTGCATGCAGGAGACAAAGGCTAAGAAGAAGTGATGCCATAAGGGCTGGGCCTGCCCCAGGTGAGGGGGGTCTCAGATGAAGAGAACCCTGATGATAAGTCTGAGGAGAACGATGGTACCTCACATAGTCATTACCCTATCCCAGAGCTTGCCAGGTTATTTCAGGGATTTCCACTGATAAGGGTTATGCCTAGGAGGCAGGGTAGAGATGGGGAGTCTGTTCCGGCTGTGCCCCTTGGGGGCACCACTCCGGACTTGCATACTGGTCCAGCTGAGCTGCTTGAGCATTATCAGAGCAGCTCTCCAGCAGATACGCCTGTTGAATGGCCGCAGGGTGGTTTTGAGGATCAGGAAGGCAAGAGGAAAGAAGCGTCTTTTGGAGGGCCCACATCGGAACTGAACACTGATCCAACTGTGTCCTCTGAAGAGGCCCAGGTTAGACCCCCTGGAGCTGTAGGTGATGCTAGAGAGGTGTTGGAATCATTTGCCCCGATAACTGAGGAATAGGATGAACAGGGAGAGTGCGAGGATGAAGAGGAACCCACAATTGACCAAGGGGTGGTTAGTGGTCCAAGCATTCAGTAGACACCCCCCGAAGGACAGGGAGGACAATACAATCTATCCTTAAACTGATGTATGATGCCCCTGTGGTTTCTGCTGACTTACCTTTGTTCATAGTACATAAGGGAGTGTACATTACCCCTAGATCCCTACAGAAAATGGTTATGTGCCCTGCTGATGCTAAGCCCCCTAGATTTGAGAAAAAGGTGACCAGAAGAAGAAGAGGGAGGTGAAGCGGGTACCTAGCAGAGCTAAAGGGACATGTGTATTAAGCAAGGTTTCAATACCCTAGGCTTAATGGGATGAAACTGTGGAAGTAATCTTAGGGGCTATGACAAACAAAAAGGTTGCTTGAAATGTATTTACTGGTTTATTTGAATGTTTCCTGTTCTGAGAAATGAAAATAATCTGTTAGATGGGAATCAGGTGTATAGTCAGACATGTTATTAGGGTTGATGTTACCATTTGGTGTTTTGTCCCTTCAGCTAGGCATGGAAGCCACGCGTTTCAAGGGGGGGTGTAAACCCCCTTTGTGGGCTTACCTGAGTTGCCCCATGATCTCCCCTTCTCACCTGTTGTTGTCTGTTGTCCCTGTTCTTTTCCACATTTCTTCTGGTGCCCCTCATTCTCCCCAAGTTCCTCGAATAGCCCAGCATGTTGTTTTGGCCCATTTCGGGCGTAAACCCTTGGCCATGAGCTGCCGGCATGCTTGCTTCGGGCTGGCATTCACACATGCGCCTGATAGCACTTTAATGTATCAACTGCTGAACTTGTGTTCAGGAGAGAGCTGCAGTGGTCTCGGTCACCCTGTTTTGTTAAATGGGGACTGGTGACCTCAGGGAGGCAGCCGAGTAGCCGCGGGACCATTTGAGGGCAGTGTTAAAAAACGGGCACATAGCAAGGTCTCATGAATTATTCATGAACCCTCATGAATATTAATAAGGCAGTAACTGCTCCCGGGTGGCAGGTAAAATGGAGCTAGCGATGGAAGACTGAGGGAGGCATAGTAAATAATTATGTAGTCACATAACAGGGAACAGGGATCCATAAAAACTACAGGGGAAATGATAGAATAAATGTGAATGCTGTGGCTGTACTTATTATTAGAAGTTGGGACTGCTATAAGACAGTATTGATCTAGATGGGGGCTGACATATTGGTGACACTTTAATCCCATTAAGCGGGCAAATAATCTATCTTGGCACCTAAAACTGAACTAAAGGGACTCCTGGGAGAAGGAGGGGACAAATTCAGGTGTCTAGATCATGCCCTAATGAGCCAGCAGGAAATATTGATCTCTATGGTTATAGATTATTGATAGGCCCTATCAGCCAATCAGAACCCTGAATTCTCGTCTGAAACTTTGGGACTTTCTAGGACCAAGTCAGTCTGTTTCCAGGCTCTGTATGAGTTGGAGGTATCCTATGAGAGTGGACTTTAAACTGCAAGGGCCTTTCCAGGACCCTTTTGGAGATTGCTATTTGAAGGATCGGATTGAGAAGGGGAAAGAGAGAAAGAGATTGAACTGTGGTACAGATTCCCCAGGTACTGAAGAGCTGCTTAATTATTTGCTTGGAGAAACTCAATGCTGCAGAAACCCTGCACCAGTAGGCTGGATTGAGCTGAGAGGATAGAGCTGTTCTATTTGAGTGCTACAGTTGCTGCTAGGAGTTCATTTTACCCGTGTGGGACTGCAATTGTATTTCGGAAGAGGCAAAGCTTCTCAGGACATTGGGGTGCTAGCCAGGTGCTGTATGTGTCCTGAATGAACTGGTTAAAGTGGCTGAGAGCTGTGTCTCAGCTACAGTTGAAGGAAAGGTTGTGGACAGTGTCTAACTGGAAAGTGTGGACTGCTGTGCAGGGACTGTTGTTTTTGGATTCCCTGGTTTGATTTCACCTATGCTTCTTGGATCTGGGGCTATCACCCACTTTATCTGGCACTGGATGTTATTTGAATAACTGCCTGTGAATTCTGCTTGTTTTGATCTCAGTGCAGGGACTGCAGGAGGACACCTACCATTCAGGAGTTCTCACCCAGAGCCAGGGAGGGAGCCTGCTAACCCTTTCCAAGTGGGCCTTACTGTCTTAGGAGGTCACCGGCACTTGATAGGGTGCTAGGGCTCCTGGGATCCATTGGTGGAACCAGGCTGTGGAGCCACTCCCAGGTCTGGGCCTTCTGGGGTTGGTGCTGTCCTGCTGCAGAGCTCTGCAATAGGCCAGAAGTGGCTGAAGGTGATGAGTGGCCAGGACTACAATCAAGGTGACTAGCTGCAAGATCCTCATGCAAGTTCCATCCTGCCAAAGGAGCCAAGGCTGGCCTTCTCTTACCCTGTGCTGTATTGACCTAGGAGCTCTGTACTCCAGGAATCTAAGATCAACAAGCCATGAATACCAGGACCTGGTTCCTGGAGATGGAAAAATGGAAATTTGTGTTTCTTACTCAAAGCACTTTGCAAATCTTTTCCGGGCCCCAACAGCCGACCAACCTATGGCACCGACCAGATCTGCACCTAGTGGGTACCCCTAAGAACAATCTGGGAGTACTGCTACCAGTGGGGGAGGGTTTAGCCTGCAGGCCCAAATGGTTACTGTTGCTAAATATTTCACTAACCTTCTTTTCTTTCACAGCCATCCTATGTCCCGGTATCCTTTACCTAGCACTAACCCCAAATAAAGCTGTGAGTTTTTTTGTTGAAACTGCTGTTAGCGAGATTCATTGCATTTGCCTATTGCTGAGATTTATGGTTTGTGATGGATCAAGGTTATTGGGGATTCAATGTGCAGAATGGTTGGTTGGGGAGGTGGGTAGGTGCAGTATCCCTGGGGGCTGTACCAAGGGGATACCTGGCCCACTTATAATTTACTCTGGGTGGAGGCACCACACTATTATCTATATCTTTGGGAATTAACCTCCAATTGTCGCCGTAGCAGGACCAAGGCACTTAATCTGCACCTGGGACAGCAGGCAGGGGTGGTAGCCCACTGGCGTATGGCACCTGAACTATATATACATCAGAGGGAGCCTCACACACAGGGCTCACAGGATGCGAAGTAATGAGTCTGCTACAGGAAAACTGCTTTTTTTTTATGTAACAGATGGTGTCTCGCACACAATGTTCACAGGATGTGAAGTAATGAGTCTGTTACAAGAAAACTGCTTTTTATACAACAGATAGAGTCTCACACACAGGGCTCATGGGATGTGAAGTAAAGAGTCTGCTACAGGAAAACTGCCTTTTATACAACAGATAGAGCCTCACACACGGGGCTCATGGGATGTGAAGTAATGAGTCTGCTAAAGGAAAATTGCTTTTTTATACAACAGACAGAGCATCTCACACAGGGCTCACAGTATGCAAAGTAATGATTCTGCTACAGGAAAACTGCTTTTTTATACAACAGATGGAGCCTCACAAGGGCTCACAGGATGTGAAGTAATGAGTCTGCTACAGGAAAACTGCTTTCTTATACAACAGATGGAGCCTCACACACAAGGCTCTCAGTATGTGAAGTAATGAGTCTGCTACAGGAAAACTGCTTTTTTGTACAACAGAGAGCCTCACACTTAGGGCTCTCAGGATGCAAAGTAATGAGTCTGCTACAGAAAAACAGTTTTTTTAAACAACAGATGGACCCTCACACATAGTGCTCACAGTATGAGAAGTAATGAATCTACTACAGGAAAACTGCTTTTTTCATGGCTGTGAGCGGAGCCTACAGCCATTTTGTTTTCACTTGAAAAAAGGTGTTTCCATGGAACACAACTTTTAGGAGTTCTCAGTGTATCCTTCCATTCTGCAAATCTCTATGGCAGTTAAGAAATTCTCCCTTCTTTCTGTTTAATTAGAATGATGGACACAGAACTCCCAGCTGCTTTCCTCTGAGAGCAAATGTGCACACCTTCCAAACAAATCTAAATATCTTTAAAACTCTTCAAGGTACACAAAAACAGCCAGCGTGAACATCGTTCAGGGCAAAAAGACCTTTCTCATGAGGGTATTCACTAATCTGAATTCTTTATATTTTGTAAAATATGGTCTTCCAAACAACCTCATTTTTTTCTCTTTGAGTGAACACAGTAGGAGTCATGACAAACAAATGTAAATATCTTGGAAAGTATACAAGTTACCAATATACAACCAACATAAAGTTGTTCAGGACAAAATTACCTTTCAATTGAGTGTAGTCACTAATCTGAATTCATTAGATTTTTTTAAATATAGCCATCCAAAAGGTGAACATTGTGACAAAAATGAAAATTCAGGTAATCAGATAGCCATAGTTTAAAAAATATAATTAGTGTAGCTTAATGAATAGGCTAATTTGAAAGGTCATTTTGTCCTGAACAAGTTTCATATGATGGTTTATGCATAACTCTTATACTTTTAGAGATATCTATATTTGTTTGGCATAACTCCTATGAAAAATGAAAATTAAAGTAATCAGATGGCCATAGTTTAAAAAACATAATTCTTGCAGCTTACTGAATAGGCACATTTGAAAGGTCTTGTTGTCCTGAACAACTTTCATAAGATTTGTTATCTGTAAGTTGTATACTTTTAGAGATATTTACATTTGTTTAGCATAACTCCTATTAAACTTCTAAACAGCTTCAGCTTTGCAAATTACTATGCCAAGACAGGATTATTTCCATCAAAAGAAAACTATCCCAAAGTCAGATTTCACTGATTTGAAAGTTCACTCCCTAACACCAGTTATAAACCAAGTGAAGCTTCATTGTAAAACCCTCTGTGTGTGTCTGCGATAGCATTAGTAAATGACAATGATTAAAAAGACAAGGAAAAATAAGCTTAAAGAGCAGCTGACACCTTCAAGAGAACTTTAACAAAACATAATATTTAGATATAGTTCACTTGTATTTCACATTAGTTCCTCATTCCTCATCCCCATTAGTTTTTGCTGAGGTCATTTGCATGAAAATAGGATTTTTGCTCCTGAAGAGTTCATCTATTTCTGTTGCTGTCTCCCTACCTGAGGTCATAATGCACTGCTTGTGACATTACAGCTACTCTCATGGAAACAGATTATGATGTCAAAACAGAGCATTATGACTTGAAGTAGGGAGTATGCTATAGAGGCAGGCTAACGTTAAAGTAACTGCAAGGGATAAAAATTATGTATTCATGCACGTTTTCTCAGTAATAAATAATGGAAGGAGAAATCTAGGCCTAGATATTCAAAGAAGATGTGCGGCACAAAGTGGAGATGCATGACACATCTCAGAAGATAGGCAGAACCGCAATATCCAAATGGGAGAGATGCATCACGCATCTCCAGATGCACCATCATGCATCCATAATGTATGTGGTTCAAGTAGAGGGGGCGTTCCCATGAATGTGCCATGCATCCCTATATTCAGCTGAAATGTGCGGCACATCTGCAGTACATCTTAGAGATGAGCTGCCCAAAGTTAGGCATGGAAAAAGCATGCCTAAATGACCAGCCACCCACAGGCAGGCCACAGAACTGCAGGCAGGCTATCTGAATACAGCCCTTGTAGGTGCAGTAGGATATGCTCCAGGCACCCACACATAGTAGTCATACCAGGATGAATGAACCCTGAGCTACTGGCATCATCCAGGGAGCAGTGTGGGGTGCTGCTCCCAGCAGCTGGTCACTGTCTGCACACTGCCATCCCTTACAGTGCCCACCAGGTATCTCCCATACTGGGGTGTGCAGGCACTGCAGGTGATGGTATGCAGCATATGGAGCTGGTATTTCACATACATGTGATAGCACTAGCAGCCTGTGTCACCCTCTGCCCACCCCTGTTGCATGTCCAGGTAGCCCTGGTGGCCACTATCTAGGTGGGCCCCCTGTACCCCTGTCTGAGCCTGTACATGGTTATGGGGAGCTAGTCAACCAGGTGTGACTATCCCTCCACATGTAGCTGTGCTGTGCTGTGTTGTTGGATTTTGGTGATATAAAACATTCCAAGAGGAGTGTACTACAGTTGGTGGTCAGTGCCAGTTTTTTGTACTTCTCTGTGCATGGCTATGAGTACTAGCACTTTATCCAGGCCAATGCAGTACACCCACCCACACACATACCTTTCATCACACCTGCCTCCTAGGCTGCAATACCTCCTGTTCACCTTTGTGGAGTGGTAGGTCAGCTCTGCAAAGCTGGAACCGAGCATGCCAAGGGTATGCAAATGGCCTGAATACATTCCAGTAATGTGATGCAAATGTGGGAGATAGGCTTTGAATGTGCAATGAGGTAATTCGCATATCCTGGCTGAATATTTTAGTTTAGCACACCAAGCAAGTGGCTTTGCATCGTGCATTTCCCCATGTTCCACATAAGGCTCAGGTCACCTGCTGTGTCATGCATCTCTCACTGCATGATCCCGCATCTTTAGGATATTCAGCCAGACATGTGTGAGCGCATCTCATGTGCATCTTCTGAATATCTCATTATTTGGGGCCAGCACATCTCAGATGCATGGCGCAGGCTGTTACGTGAGTTTTCTGGGGACTTTTGACTATCTAGGCACTAGAATATATATTGAATACAAGCAGAATTTTTAACCTATTATGTTTTTCAAAGTTTTCTCTGTGGCATCAGTATCTCTTTAAGCAATACACAGTAAATAATGTTAAAAGTCTTATAAATATGAAAATATATATGTGTTAAGTAAAAAATAGGTTAGAAGACAACCTGCCCTACTGTAAGTTAAGCATTCACCAGCTGTTTCACACAGTGTTGTCAATCAAATTTTATACAGTGCACTGCTCAGATAATTTTCTTTTAAACTCTGTGTACAATAAGTCCATATTACTCATGAATAGTCAAACTTATACTATCTTAAACACGTTATATCTACAATTCTGTAACAAGTGACTAGTGTATGCGTACATTCAAAATCCAAACCTAACACAGACCCCCTTGTAATTGAGATACTGTTATCCTAATATATCCATGTATCAACATGTGTCCATATGTACCTAATCTGCTGTTGTATTAAATAACAGTTCTATAAATCTAAAACCAAAACAAAACACAACTGACAGATTCAGCTTTTATTCAGGCACAGTTAAATAGGAATCCTTTAGAGGTATGACTATCATTGGTAAAAATAAAGACATTTCAAACAGCTGCACATAAGTAATCAATTCCTGTCCCCTTTAACTCAAGGGGTCATTCCTAAAGTGTGCAGATGAGCATGGGGCCTACTTTTTTCAGAGCATGCCACCACTGGCAGCAACCACTTCAAGACTGCTACCACCTTCGCCTAATACAATCAGGGGAAAACCAGAAGTAGTCTACCAGCACTGAGATCAATATGGTTAAGGCACATTTGCCAGAAATTACTGCTTAGAAACAAATGAGAAAGTGACTGTGATGACGAGCAAATCCAAGACTAGAACTCTAGTTTGTTACTAGTCTCCTCCTGAGTCTGATCTTTACTGTTGTGTGGGCCGAGCTCCACAGATGTTATGCCATCATCAGATTTGTGAAAGAGCACTGTGGAAGCACATAACCAGACCGCTGTCTGATGTTCTGCCCCAGTGCTCCAGCATAGTTTCCAGTGATTCTGTTTTTGCATCCCTTCTCCTCTGCGGGCCACATAAACATATTCACTTCCTAGCACACTACTTTTCCTTTCCACAAGTGCGGACATGACTGTTGCCATATGCAACAGGATGGTGCAGACTTAAACTGTGTATGCACAAATATCGTGCATATGTTTGTAACCCCTATACCACCTTTGGCTGGCTGGCACCCCCCTTAAAAGAACTACTGACAAGTACATGGCATACAATTTTCTTTTGGCAGAACTGCACTCATGGTACCACCCCTAGCCGTTGGAGTGTATACCAGGCTCATTATCTAGAGGATGGGGGTTGGGGGTACATACTAAAATGGACCTTTTTATTTACAACCAGGTCCAGGGGAGAGGATGCTAGGCATATGCTAGACCAAACTGCTGAGGAGCCCTAATAACATTCACACTAGAAACAATAAGCGGAATGTCCAAAGCAGTGACTAGGATTTTGCTGTATGGCTTTATTTAAAGATGTTACTTAAAGCAAGGGTGGTCCCCCAAATGTTTAGCATTGTAATACAGGCACACTCTCTTTTGCAGGACACTTTGCAAGGCAGTACTGTTTTTCACAAAAAATATCTCTATCTCTCTTCCAAAGTGTACAGTATGTCTGTGGGATGTGCCACACACTTTAAATATTTTTTTCACACATTTCCATTTCCAAGTGTATATCTGTGGGATGTGCCACACACTTTAAATATTTTTTCACACATTTCCATTTCCAAGTGTATATCTGTGGGATGTGCCACACACTTTATCCTCCTTGTACATGGTCTTTGCTCAGGGAACACTGGTGCCCATCCATGAACCACTTAGCCCTGCCTGAAACTCCAGATGGCGTTCCTCATCCTTTGCCCTGAACAGCCTCTGCCATTCCTTCAAGGTTACACCAAATGAGTCTCCAATCCCCAATGAATTGCTAAAGACTCCCAACTTTAACTTTGAATTCAGCACAGTTGGGTTGAAAGGGGTCCTGACTGGTGTGATCTTATCTTATCTAGGGCACACACACCTCAGACAACTCCCTCAGAGAACAGTCTCAAATTCTGTACTCACAGATTAGTTGTTCCTTCCTCCCAGTCATGGAAAGAACAAAAGGCACCTTTCTTTCTCTGGTAGCTGTCAGATTATACTCACTCTTCCTTAAGGCAGCTGTGAACTTCAGGAACCTCAAGGGATTGCCCATCGATCCATAAGAACTGCAATCCCTCTCACTCACCCTGGAGTGAAACTAAAGAGTTCTGCAGGCAAACTGAAGATTTTACCAAACTAGGGTGAGAAATACCAGGGCTCCAGTTGACAGAGCCCCAATGGCAGACCTCCTGCCAGTCTAACTGCCACACTTGAACTTACTGATGAATATTCTAAGCTCTCCAAGAGCAGCTGACTCTAAAATGGTTATACTGCTGTGAGAGTTCTAAATGACATAATCATCCTTCTCTCAGGCTAGCTGAGTAAACAACGATGTCATTATGTAGAATGCCCCCAATGACCTCCCCACCAGCTACCCTTTCCTGCCTGCCAGAGACTAGTACTAATGGGATTCTAGTAACCTGAGGGGACTGGGTTGTTATACGTAGTTATGTCAGCACCACCATGTTGTGCAATGCTGACTCCAGAGCAAACTGCACATGTGCGAGTATCACGCATGCGTAGTGCTGCAATTGCTGCAGTATTACGGCTGACTCCTGTGCAACAAGAGCACAACATATTCTGTTCACCACTCTTGCCACTCCTAAAGGCTCTCCACAGCCATACTGGCTCTGACCAGAGTTTGTTATACAACAGACAGAGCCTCACACACAGGGTTCACAGGATGCAAAGTAATGAGTCTGCTACAGGAAAACTGCTTTTTTATACAGCAAAGCCTAACAGCTAACACACAGGACTCAAAGTATGAGTGATGGGATTCATCAACAAACAGGGTTCAGTTCACTCTACACTGTAGTACTGGCAGTAAAAGTAAGAAAAAAAATGCTTTTACATTTTAGGTAATGTTGTATGACACTCATACTCTCACAGGAAGTCTGAGCTTTTCCACACAAACACAATCCCCCTCCCTGACTTGTCTTTCTCAGACTGAAAACAAAGGTAATAACAGTAATCTTATTTAAACACTCAGCTTTACTGCAGGAGCTTTGATTTTTGTCACTGAGTGTAGTATTATGTTTATATTTCTTTTTCTTTTAAACTGTTTAGTCAAGAGATTAACTGAATGATTAAAAATTAATTTTGCAGTATGACATTCACAGAGTCAGCACAGCAGGACGTCTGAGCTTTTCAATTTAAATTTCAAACCCATACGAACAAAAAACCCCCCCCCCCCCGGACTTGTACTTCTCAGAATAAAACTTTTTTTTTTCAGTAGTGAAAACGAAGGTAAAAAGAAAGAAAAATAAACACTGCCTCTTCGGCTTTGGGTTCTTCATAGCCAGCCCATTACCCCTGCAGGTTTACCTGAAGCTTAGTCGGGTACAGCATTCTGAACTTGATGCCTGTAGGGATCAGCTTTGTCATGATAGGATGAAAGGCAGTGCGCCGCTGCTGGACAGAGGACGGAAGACCCTGGGTCATCCTAATTTTAACACCCCCCCCCCCTTAACTTCCTGCAGCTCCTTGACTTTTATGAGGAAATGCTGCCAAATCTAAAGATGAGGGGACGAGATGGAGCATTGTCTGGTGGTATGGGACATAATGGAATCAGTCACATAGGCCTATGAATTCAAGATGGCCGCCAGGCTGGGCGCGTTGCTGTTGCTCCTTTGAAGAAGTTTTAGTTTTATGTATTTTAGTTTAAGTTTTTTAGTTATTTCATGGTCATTTTGTGTTTTGTTTGTTTAATCCGGCCTCGGTTTCAGTCTTAAGCTTTACCATTCGGCGGTGGCTTGACGTCGAGTGGGATTTGTCTCCCGGACCTGGAGAGAGACGCCGGTTGGACTTCTCTTTTTTCCTTCACAGACTTCACAGGTTTAGGTCTTAAGCTTTACCGCTCAGCGGTGGCTTGACGTCGAGTGGGATTTGTCTCCCGGACCTGGAGAGAGACACCAGTCGGGCTTCTCTTTTTTTCCTTTACAGACTAATATGGGGATTCTGGAGAGAGAGACACCAGTTGGATCTTTCTTTTTTCTCCTCCACAGACTGATACAGGGATTCTGTGTTTCTTGCACTCTGTTCCTTATTTTGGAAGAGTTTTACAGTCGCGTGGAGGACGAGGAGTTATTTTGAAATCAGTACTGGTTAGTCCCGAAGTGTGTTTGGTGGAGTCCTGGACGCAGTGAATGTTGGCAAGAACAAGGTTCAGAGAATCGTAGGATTTTTCGATCGGGGCTTTACTGGAGACTGTGGTGTGCCCTTTGACTACCGTGAAACTTTAGGTGGTTATTTCAGTTGCCTAGTTACTCCGACAGGTGCTCTCTTGGAGTTTTGCTACTCCACAGGGGGTTTGGGGTATTTTCCAGCCGGGGAGCTGGCTGGGGTACCTCGCTCCCTTGGACAATGGAAATTGCTGCAATAGTGGCTGGTCCTTTGGTGTGGGTAGCATTAATTTTCTTGGGAGTGCACTTAGCAGGGAGTAAAGGGGTTGGAGTGTGACTGAACCTCTTCAGATAAAGCTCTTTGTGGATTTTCAAACCTCCTTGGATAAAGTTTTTTGTGGATTTCCTCCTTGGACTGTTTTCCCTTTTTGGGCTTATCTGGTTGTCTTTCCCTGGATTTGGATTTTGTGAATCTGTGTGGAATTCTGGACCCGTACTGAGAGGCTGCTGACTGTTGACTGTTTTCTGGATTAAAACTTTTTTTCATTTTGCACACTTGGGTGGTGAGAGGACCCTGGGACCATAAACTTTTGTTTGTCTATTTAATTTATTTATTTATTAATTTTTTTGTTTGTCTGTTGATTTTACAGTTTGTGTCTTTCTCTTGGCAGTGAGAAAGATTAATATTATTTCTCCCCAGTTGTGAGGGAATCTGGGGGGAGTTCATAACTCTTTTATTGCTTAAAATGTATGTTTTCATGATGGTTTGGTAGTGAGAGTGCCATTGTACCCTCTTTCCCCGGTGGTGAGAGGACTGGGGAAGGGGGATTATACAGGAGAAGATTTATTATTTATTTTTTGTTTAAATTTGTATTTTAATTTTTAATTTTATATTTATTTTTATTTTATTATTTTTAGTGGATTATTAGTTTAGTTCAGTTTGAATACTTTTGTGAGGTTGGGTTTTGTTTTGTTTTTGTTTAACTGTATTGGATATGTTTAGGGATTATTTGATCATTTCTATTTTATAAAGATTGTGTTTTTGTATTTTGATATTTATTATTTAGTTAAGTAGCAACATGTGCTGACCTTTATTCCCCACGGTGGTGCGCTATTCATCCTCCTCGCTCCATGCCCTCCGCCCCTTTTATACTCCTCCCCTACCATTTGATACCTACCAGTGCTGTAGAGCACTAGAGATTGTTCATGGGACAGTGAAGGGGGCGGGGGTATGCGAACAGGGGAGGATGAACGAGCGGGGCCATCGTATCAGGGTTATTAAGTCCAGAAGGCGCCCTGGGGTGAAATGGAATCCGGATCGGGGTTTATCATGTCTGGTATCCATACCCAAGGGCACTACTGATTTCAGTAGGCAGATAGGCCCGACAACCTCTGAGGTTTGTCCAACTCGGTCTGTGTTATGCAATGCCAGGTCTGTTAGGAGTAAGACCGCCATTATTGCTGATCTTGTTGGTTCAACCGACCTGGCTTGCATCACCGAGACCTGGCTGGATGAAAATTCAGGCCCTATAGTGGAGGCCATGACTCCGGCTGGGTACTCGGTGAAACACCGCCCGAGATTGGACCGCAGGGAAGGGGGGGTTGCAGTTTGTTTTAAGACTGAATTGGGCCTCACAAATGTAGTAGTAGGTGAGGCTGAGTCCTTCGAGTGTACAGTCATAGCAGGTGTAGGTGTTCAAATCATTCTCATCTACCATCCACCCAGAGATGAGAAACATTTCCTACAGGAAGTAGCAGACTTCCTCGTCGACATATCATTTCAGTCGCCCAGATTGATGGTGCTGGGTGACTTCAACGCCTGGGTCGATGACGAACTCTCACAATTTGGTAACTACTTCCTCCAATTAATGTCTTCTTTGGGCCTTACACAGGTAGTTTCCACTGCTACGCATAAATCTGGACACTCCCTGGCCTTAGTCTTCCTTCTAGGGATTGATGCATCTGATGTGGGGGTGGAACCAGTCGCCTAGTCTGACCACTACACTGTGAGGTTCAATTTTTGCACCTCCTTTAGAAGGCCATCCCCTGTGGAGATGGTCAGGTACCGCCCATTACGGAATGTTACTTCACAAGGCCTAGTGGTGGTCCTTGACCTATCATCCCCCACATTGGTGAGCGGTAATCCAGAGGCACTGGTGTTGGCCCTGGATTTTATTGCTCCTGTTTGTGAGCACCCCCTATCCCTTCACCCCAGGTCCCCTTGGTTTGATGGGACTCTGAGGGAGATGCGGAGACAGGGGCGAAGGTTAGAGCGTTGTTGGTGCAAGTCAGCCCTTGAAGCCGACCACTTTAGATTGATAGAACATTATGCTAGCTTTCAATCCACAATCACCCATAAGAAGGCAGAATTCCTGTCCAGGGAGATTGCAGTTGCTCAGAATCGACCGGCTCAGCTGTTTTGAACTGTAGATAGACTGTGCAACCCAGCCTGTCTGCAAGTTCGAAAAGCCTTTTCGCAAATAGAATGCGACGAGCTAGCTCGATACTTTGCAACTAAAGTGGCTGACATCAGGGCGGACTTGTGTCCGGCAACCTCTAAGGGTGATGTTGTAGGACCGTTCGAGAACACAGTGCCTCAGTTCTCTTGGAGTTCCTTTTGTCGACCTGAGTTTGTGGATATTATGAGGATCATCAATAGTGTGCACCCCACAAGCTGTGGTTTGGACCCTGGACTGACTTCCCTAATTTTGGGTTGTTCTGATATCATTGGTCCAGTCCTGGTGCAAATACTCTGGTGCTCCTTGGAGTCAGGTGAGTTTCCTAGCTCCCTGAAAGAGGCGGTGGTGACACATTTCTTGAAGAAAGCTTCCTTGTACCCAGACTGTTTCTCAAACTACAGACCTATCTCTAACCTTCCCTTTATTGGGAAGGTTTTTGAGAAGGTTGTGCTGCCCAATTGGATGACCATTTAACCATCCATAATATCTATGAATCCTTCCAGTCTGGTTTCCGTAAAAGACATAGCACCGAGACTGCGCTGGTTCGGGTGCTTAATGATCTTCTGAGGGTGAGGGATCAGAAGAAATGTTCCATCTTGGTTCTTCTTGATCTCTCATCAGCTTTTGACTCTGTGGATCACATGGTGTTGTTAGCACGCCTGAGGCAAATCTGTGGAATGTCAGGAACCGTTCTTCAATGGTTCATTTCATTCCTCACTGGGAGATCACAAAGAGTTGTGTTGAGGATTTTTTCCTCTGGCCCAATCTCTTTGTTGTGTGGAGTGCCTCAGGGTTCTGTGCTGTCACTCATGTTATTTACAGTGTATATGCTGCCCCTCAGAAACATTATAAGACGGTATGGGCTGAGGTTTCACTGCTATGCAGATGATACCCAGCTATACCTGTCTTTTGCTTCCGACCAGGATGGAGCTCTCTCGGTGTTTAACAACTGTCTGGGGAAAATCCAAGACTGGATGGATTCTAGTTGGCTAAAGTTGAACTCAGAGAAGACAGAGGTTCTGGTGGTGGACCTGGGTGGTCAGATTGAGAGGTCGCATATTGGCGTGCCTTCTGGAATTTTTCTTGGTGGCATGTCACTTCCAACCTCTGAATGGGTGTGTAGCCTTGGGGTTATCCTAGACAATAGGCTGACTCTTCAATCTCAGGTGTCGGCAGTCATCAGGACTTCCTTTTACCATCTTAGGAATATTGCCAGGGTTAGGCACCTTGTTTCATCTGACTCTTTGCCAAAGTTGGTCCACGTCTTTGTGTCCTCGTGCCTAGACTACTGCAACACCCTTTACTTTGGGCTTTCCAGGTAAATCCATCACACCTAAGCTGGTGCAGAACACTGCAGCCCAGGTTTTGACTGGGACAAGTAGGTCCTGTCATATTACCCTGGTGCTCGAACTGCACTGGCTTCCTATACGGTGGTGGATCACCTTTAAAGTCATCTTATTGACTTTCAAAGCCTTTCATGATCAGGGTCCGTCTTATCTGAAAGATCTTCTGGTACCATACTGCCCTGGCTGATCGCTCCGCTCGGTCAACATGGGGTTGTTGGAGATTCCAAGAGTGAGTTTAAAATCTTTGGGCAGCAGAGCATTTTCTCATGCTGCACCCACTCTTTGGAATTCTCTACCATGCTGGTTATGGGAGTGCACCTCCATGGAGATATTCAAGAAAGACTTGAAATCACATTTATGGAAAATGGCCTTCTTGGATAACTAAATTAATTATAGTTTGATTGGAATTTTATCATAATTTATTATGCTATTATGATGTATTTTTATATATGTTTTGAAGTTTTGTATTTGGAATCTGAATCTATGATTTTAATTTGTTCAGCGCCTTGACACACTGAAAGGCGCTATATAAATAAAATTATTATTATTATTATTATTATTATTATTATTAATGCTCAGTGGGCAATCTCTGTAGAATAAGAGGGTCCAAACGGAAAAGGATCTGCCAGTTTCAAGACTAGTCTCTGGACTAAACAGATAGTGTCCGCCCTTCCACTTTCTCCCGAAATCCGATGATGATGATGGCATTATTGTGCCAGCTGCAGCCCTCCAGGTCATCAATTTTTGCTTCCAATAGAGTAAGCTTTTGTCTGGTAAAAGCAGCATCAGACTCCGCTTGCTCCAACTTTTTTCAATTGCAAAGATCCTAGTTTCGTTGTCTCCAGTGTGTCGGGAAATCTCGTCGATGGCCACAGACATACATTTCACCTCCAACGTTAGGGATATTAATTTCTCCCTGAATGGCCTGAATTCTTCAAGGAAGCACTCTACTGTAAGTAGATTCTGGTCAGTTCCGCAGGTGAGGTGCAGCCTGCTGTTGCTGTTTGAGCCCTGGATTTTTTCGGGCATTTCTCTGTTGTGGATGGGGGAGTATGCTTGTCAAGGCGGTGAGCATTTCAGCCTCCATAATAGCCCACAAATCCGGTAGATGTTTGTTCCCAATGTTACCAGGAACACTGATGGTCACTGCAAGCTAAATGAAATAACCTTTTTTTTGTAGAATAAATGGGAATTTTGCCGGGTTTAGTGGGAGCGCGATGGAACGACAGCTACTTGGGGGTCCACATCACATGACCATCAAGAAGGCACTGTTTCACAGAAAGGGTGGTGGCAGGGTGGAATGCTCTACCAGAGAAATATCACTGCAGAGTGTTGGGGGCTTCAAGAGGGGTGGGACAGATACAAGGGGAGGGTACAAACTGGAAGGGGGCATGAGATGGTATTTGACACAGTCCCACACAAAAGATTAATAATCAAATTAACCAGCCTGGGAGTGGGTCCCAGGGTGATAGCCTGGGTAAAACATTGGCTGGACAACAGGACACAAAAGGTTATTGTAAATGGAGTCCACTCTGAAGAAAGAGGGTTACTAGTGGGGTACCGCAGGGGTTCAGTACTGGGTCCAGTCCTTTTAATGTCTTTATAAATGACATTGCAGAGAGACTGGAAGGAAAAGTATGCCTCTTTGCAGCTGACACAAAGATCTGCAACAGGGTTGATACACAAAGAGGCATGGAAAGGATGAGAAGGGACTTTGCAGGGTTGGAGGAATGGTCAGAAGTATGGCAGCTTCGATTCAACGCAAAAAAGTGCAAAATAATGCACCTGGGAAATAAAAACCCAGGGGAAGATTACACAATGTGGGGAGTTAGTAACAACAACAGAAAAGGAAAGGGACCTGAGGGTAATCATATCAGATGACCTTAGGGCTAGCATGCAATGTAAGAAGGCAGTAGGGAGAACTGGGGGGATACTGGGATGTATAGGGAGAGGCATCACCAACAGAAAACAGAAAGTTGCTATTCCTTTGTACAGACAGTTGGTGAGACCCGATCTGGAGTACTGCATCCAGTTCTGGAGACCCCATCTCTGCAAGGACATAGACAGGATGGAGGCAGTCCAGAGGAGGGCAACTAAAATGGTGCAGGGTCTGCAAGAGGAGCCGTATGAGGAGAGACTAAAGGAGCTTAATATGTATACCCTTGAGGAAAGGAGGGAGAGGGGGGACATGATAGAAACTTTTAAGTACCTCAGTGGAATCAATAAAGTCCAAGAGGGTAGCATCTTTCAGAAAAAGACATGTGCAAGAACAAGGGGACACAATTTGAAGATAGAGGTGGGATGGCTCAGGGGCAATGTGAGGAAGTATTTTTTCACAGAGAGGGTGGTGGACGTATGGAACAGCCTTTCTGAGGAGGTTTTGGGGTCTAAAACTGTGGGAGAATTCAAGAATGCATGGGAATGACATAAGGTAATTCTTGTGGGGTGTCGGAAGAAATAGGCTGTTGGTTAACTAGGATCTGCAGCTTATCCTGTAGGTAGGGAAAGGAGCAGACTAGGTGGGCTAAGCAATCCTTATCTGCCATCAGAGTCTACGTTTCTATGATCTAAGCTCTCAGTGAAAGCTTATCTTAGCTGCTCTAAGGCTTTGACTTTTTATCAGTGAGTCAGTGTAGTAGTATTATGTTAATGTTTTAAGCTTAATATTTTTTTGAAAAAGTTTTAAACTTTTTATCAAGAAGACACTACATGGATATCAGACAGCAACCCACTCGCTCCTCACTCTGCTGCCAACAACTACGTCACTATCTCTATTTACTGTACACAGCGGGACTAGTGTGTACCATGTGGGTGTTGGAAAACACACACCATGTATTTCTACACTGACTGGCTCCACTGTACAAGCAAGTGCTTCTGACTGACACCCGCCTCCAGTGTCCTGCCTGCCAACCAGCATAGCACTAAAGAATGCCTCTCCAACTGGGTTATTCAAGTGCTTCCGCTGCTCAGAAATTGCAGTAACTACCATGCCAGTGTGAATCTCCAGTTACAACACTGCATTATTAAATGTGACATAAACATAATGTAGATGGATTAGAGGGTAAGGCTTGTCTGTTTGCAGATGACACCAAGATCTGCAACAGAGTAGATGATCCAGATGGGGTGGGTAGAATGAGGAGAGATCTGGATAAACTAGCAAAATGGTCAGAAGAGTGGCAACTGGGATTTAATGCAAAGACGTGCAAGATCATGCACATAGGGAAGAGAAACCCTGAAGCCACCTATAGGCTGGGAGGGAGTTTAGCAGTCACTAAGGAAGAAAGAGACTTGGGCATCATCATCACTGATGACCTGAAATCATCCAAGCAGACCTCTAAAGCAGTAGGTAAGGCTAGGGGGTGTATATAGGGTATTAGAAGGGGTATCACAAGTCGTAAGAGGGAGGTAACAATCCTCTTACAAGACACTGGTTAGGCCCCATGTGAGTACTGCATGCAGTATTGGAGGCCACACCTTCACAAGACATTAACAAATTGAGGCAGTCAGAGAAACAACCAAAATGGTGCAGGGACTGCATCAGAAGACATATGAGGACAGATTAGCGGACTCAATAGGTATACCCTTGAGCAAGGAGGGAGAGAGGTGATATGATCGAGGCATTCAAACACCTTAGGGCATTAACAAGGTGAAAGAGTCTAACGTTTAAATATAAGAAAAATAGCAGGACAAGAGGACACAGCATGAGATTAGAGGGGGGCCGATTAAGGGGGAATGTGAGGAAATTCTTTTTCACAGAAAGGGTAGTGGATGCATGGAATGGCCTACCTCAAGAAGTGGTGGCTATAAATACAGTGCAGGGCTTCAAACAGGCATGGGACAGGCATAAGGGAGCAATACTAATGAGTATGAATAGATAGGCCACTGACAGAGCAAAGGCCGATGGCACATTTATAAGGTAGAAAAAGAAATGGACAGACTGGATGGGCCTTGTGGTCCTTATCTGCCGTCAACTTCTATGTTTCTATGTTTCTATAATACTACCCTGAAAATCTCTGCTAGAAATAACAGCAAACACAATACACTCATATTGTGACACTTAGTTATACCTTATCAGGCTGACTGGCACATCCTTCCTTGATTTCTTAGGGGTCTTCCACTCTCACTATAATTGTATGCCAATTAGATGCATTGTTCTGTGTCACCAATGAATTCTCCCCAGATCTGACATATGAACATACAAAATTTGACAGCAGTTAAAGGCCTTGTGGTCTATCAAGTCTGCTCCAATGTGCAGCTAGCACCCCTTATTCTGCAGCAGCCCCTTCCTTGACCCTCCCCCTGTCCTGTCCCAGCCCATTTTTTATTTATTTATTTAGTTTTTGTTGACCGGGTAAGTGCACTAGACAAATCCTGCCTATTTTCAGGCACGACCCGGGGGAGGGGGATACAGATGAATGCCAACTGACCTTGAATCAGATTAAGCTGTTGGTGATATTTTTTTAGTGAATGGAAATTTGGCCAGGACACGGAAATTCCCTGCTCTTTTCGATAAGTGCCATGGGATCTTTAACATCCACCTGAACTACCACCAATCCAGGCAGATGGAACCTCGGTTTAACGTCTCATCCGAAAGACAGCACCTCAGAAGTGCAGCACCCCTCTCATGCTGCACTGCAGTGTCAGTACTGGGATATTAACCCAAGTGCCAGATGTGGGAACTGAACCCACAGCCCTCTAATCTCCCGGCCTCAGAGGCGAGTGTGCTACCTACTGAGCCACTGACACTGACAAATTTAAAAACAGCCCATTGTTCTACTGGATACTACTTCCACCGGTAAAGCATTCCACCCAGCTACCACCCTCTCCGTAAAAAAGTGTCTCCCATCTTCCACCTGACCCTTCCTCCCTCCAGTCTCATATCATGGCCCCAGGTGTCCCTCCCTTCCCTTAATTTGAACAGCCCCTCTGTATCTGTCTTGTTTATTCCATTCATGTATTTGAAGGTTTCAATCATATCCCCCCGTCCCTCCTCTCCTCCAGTGAGTACATGTTCAACTCCTTCAGCCTCCTCCCATAAGGTAAGTCCCCGAGCCCCTGGTTCATCTTTGTTGCCCTGCGCTGCACCCCCTCCAGTAACTTACTGTCCCTCTTCAGATACAGGCGCCAGTACAGCACACAGTACTCCAGGTGCGGTTTAACTAATGATCTATACCATGACAGAATCACCTCCTCGAGGATATATCAATACAACCCAGCATTTTGTTGACCTTTGCAGCTGCCTTCCTACATTGTACCAAGTTTTTCATTGACCCCATAATGAGCACCCCAGATCCTTCTCCTCCTCTGTCTCAGCTAGTTGCACTGCCCCCAGCTGGTAACTCCTCCTTGGGTTTTTCACCCCAAAATGCAGCACCTTGCACTTTTTGGCACTGAACCCCAGTTGCCAGGTGTCTGACCATGTTTCCATCTTTGCCAGATCATCCTGCAACCCCTGCCATCCCCCTAGGTCATCCACCACCACTCCCATCTTGGTGTCATCAGCAAACAGACTGATCTTGCTCTCGATGCCCAATGATATGCCTGTAATGAATATCCCAAACAACACTGGTTCCAACACCAAACCCTGTGGAACTCTGCTCATCACTGCCCTTGGGGATGAGAGCTCCCCACCCACCATCACCCTCTGTTGCCTTTCTTGAAGCCCATTCCCTACCCATCTCACCAGCTTTGCACCCACCCCTGTGCCTTCTAACTCACTTCCCAGCCTCCCATGCGGCACCGAGTCGAATGCCTTACAGAAGTAAAGGTACAGGACATCCACTGCATGGCCCCTGTCCAATTGCCTAGTTATCCAGTCATAGAACTCCACCAAGTTGGTTTGGAAGGATCTGCCACTGATGAAGCCATGCTGTTTGCTGTCCTGTAGCCCTTTGGCCTCCTGGAGGGACACCAGCCTCTCCTTCAGGATAGTCTCCAACAGCTTACCCATGATGGATGTGATGCTCACTGATCTGTAGTTCACCAGTTCATCCTTGGGGCCACTCTTGTGGAGGGGCACCACATGAGCCATCCTCTAGTCCTAAGATACACACCATGAGTGTAGTGAAGCTTTAAATAGGTCTGCCAAAGGTCCCACCAGGACCTCTGCCAGCTCTTTCAACACCATGGGGTGGATGCCATCTGGGCCTGGCACCATGTCCACTCTCAGTGCCCTCAAACCCTCCAGAACCCTTCCCTCCATGATTTCCCCATCTGTCACCCTCTCCCTCTCTGTTTCTGCCCTCCATCCACCCTTAGATATCACTCCCTCTTCTCCTTAGTAAATACCGAGCAGAAGTAATCATTTAGCATTTCTGTCTTATCACACCCTGCTTTCACCCACTCCCCCTCCTTCCTAATCCTTACTATGTGGTCCTTACAGCTCCTTTTCTCCCTGATGTACCTAAAGAAGTCATTCTCCCTCTTCTTAATGCCCTGCATCAGCCTGAGCTCCTTAGAAAACTTGGCTGCCATTACTGCCCTTGTCACCTCTATCAATTCCTTCAGGTACTCCTCCTTGTCCTTCTCCTTCCCTGTTTTTTGTGCCTTCTAAAGGCAGCTCTTTTCCTCCTTATCTTTTCCATGACCTCCTTGCTCACCCAGCTAGGTTTCTTTGCCCTAGCCTTCTTGCTCTGGGCCTTGCTGCAGGTTTTGGTTGCCTCCACTATCCCCAGCTTTATGAGTTCCCACCTCTGGTTAGTGCCCATACTAGGCTGAATTCTGGCCAGGTACCCTTTTACCACTTCCCCCATTATCCCAAAGTCAGCCCTCCTGAAGTCCAGCACCCTTGTGCCGGATTCCAATCCTTCCTTACCCATATCCAACGTGAACCATACTGAGTGGTGGTTATTCAGCAGTTCTTCCACTCTCAGTTCCCTCACAAACTCCCCATCTGCCAGCATGAGGTCAAAGGTATTCCCTCACCTGGTTGATTCACTACTGGAGGTGGCCAAGTGGAGGGCATGCCAGAGGAGTTGGAACTGTGGCAGTGATTCATGGCTTGCACTGGACCACTTGCGTATGCTCCCTGATTCATGGAAAGAGATAGCCAAGTCTCATACTAAAGAAACATATAAACATAGAATTTGATGGCAGATAAGGACCACTTGGCCCACCTAGTCTGCCCATTTCTCTACCTAACGGATAAGCTACAGATACTAGTTAACCAACAGCCTACCTCCTCCTACGCCCCACTAGAACTGCCTTATGTCTGTCCCATGCATTTTTAAATTCCCCCACTGTTTTTGACTCCATGACCTCCTCAGAAAGGCTGTTCCATGTATCCACAACCCTCTCTGTGAAGAAATACTTCCTCAAGTTACCTCTGAGCCATCTCCCCTCTATCTTCAAATTGTGCCCCCTTGTTTTTGCACATCTCTTTTTCTGAAAGATGCTACCCTCTTGGACTTTGTTGATTCCCTTGAGGTAGTTGAAAGTTTCTATCATGTCCCCCCCTCTCCCTCCTTTCCTCAAGGCTATACATCTTTAGTTCCTTTAGTCTTTCTTCATATGTCTTCTGATGTAGACCCTGCATCATTTTGGCTGCCATCCTCTGGACAGCCTCCACCCTGTCTATGTCTTTGCGGAGATGGGATCTCCAGAACTGTACACAGTACTCCAGATGTGGTCTTATCAACTATCAGTACAGAGGGCCAACAACTTCCTGTTTTCTACTGGTGATCCCAGTATCCCCCCAGCCCTCCTTACTGCTTTCTCACATCGCTGGCCCACCTTTAGGTCATCTGATATGACTACCCCCAGGTCCCTTTCCATTTTTGTTGTTGTCAGTATCTCACCCCCCACTGTGTACTCTTCCCCTGGGTTTTTATTTCCCAGGTGCATTACTTCGCACTTCTTTGCATTGAATCTAAGCTGCCATACAGTTGACCATGCTTCCAACCTTGCCAAGTCCTTTTCCATCCTTTCCACCCAACCTTGTGTATCAACCCTGTTGCAGATATTTGTGTCATCTGCAAAGAGACATACTTTCCCTTCTAGTCCCTCTGCAATGTCACTTATAAAGACATTAAAAAGGAACAGCTCCAGTACTGAACCCTGCGGTACCCCACTAGTAACCCTCCTTTCTTCACTGTGGACTCCATTTACTATTACCCGCTGTGTCCTGTTGTCCAACCAGTGTTTTACCCTGGCTACCACCCTGGGACCCACTCCCAGGCTGGCTAATTTGTTTATTAATCTTTTGTGCGGGACTGGGTCAAATGCCTTGCTAAAGTCTAGGTAGGCCATGTCCACAGCCCCTCCCTGGTCTATTGCTTTGGTTGCCCAGTCAAAGAAATCAATTAGATTTGTCTGACATGACCTTCCCACTGTAAATCCATGCTGCCTTGGGTCCTATTCCCCACTGGCCTCTAGGTATTCAACAATTCTTTCCTTCAGAAGTGATTCCACCATTTTCCCTACCACTGAGGTCAAACTGACAGGTCTGTAGTTTCCTGCCTCTGTCTTACTCCCACTTTTGTGAAGGGGAGTCACATCCACCCTCCTCCAGTCCTCAGGTACCACACCATCCTCCCAAGATTTATTAAAAAGGGTAGTCAGTGGTGTTATTAGTTCTTTTAGAATTCTGGGGTGAATTCCATCAGTCCCCATTGCTTTATCCACCTTCAGTTTTAAGAGTTCTTTCAGAACCCTTTCTTCTGTGAAAGGACTAATACAAACCCCCCTATCCAGAGTGCTTCTATTGACCAGATTAGGTATTTCCCCCTACTTTTCCATTGTGAATACTGAGCAGAAGTATTTGTTCAGTATCCCTGCTTTTTCACTGTCGCTCTCTGCCCAACCGCCTTCCTCTTTGTTCACCCTCAGTATCCCTGCCTTAGTCTTCCTTTGCTCCTTAATGTACCTATAAAAGGTTTTATCCCCCTTCTTAACCGAATTGGCTATCTTTTCCTCGGTTTGGGCCTTTGCTATTCTGACTGCCTTCCCCGCTTCCTTCTGCTTTAACTGGTACAGTTCTCTGTCCTGCTCCTTCTGTATTTCCTGATACTTCCTGAATGCTATCTTTTTCTCCCTTACCTTCCCCTCTACTTCTTTTGAAAATCATAGTGTTTTTTTCTTTCATTTCGATTTATTTGCTTCACACAAAGGCTTGCTGCCTCTGTGATGGCAGTTTTGATGTTTCCCTATTGTTGCTCCACCCCACCTTCTTGCCTTTTTGCTAGTGCTTTTCTGAGGCACTCTCCCATTTTGACAAAATCAGCCCTCCTGAAGTCCAGTACCTTCACTTTTGTGTGGCTTGACTCTACAGCTAAGTTTATCATGAACCACACTGTTTGGTGGTTGCTTGTTCCCAGATGGCTACCCACTTTAAGATCAGTGATCTTCTGTCTGTCCCCATTTAAGAGTACCAGGTCCAAGATTGCTCTCTCCCTGAGTGGGTTCCAAAACTAGCTGTCTGAGGCATGCCCCCTGTAGGGCATCAACGATGGCCCTGCTCTTGGATGTGGCTGCAGCAAAGGTGCTCCACTCAACATCTGGCATATTCAGGTCCCCCATCAGCAATATCTCCCCTTTCTCTGCCATCCCAAGGATGCCTTCTATCATTTCCTTGTCCATTTCCTCCCCCTGAGACGGGGTCTGTATACAACCCCTGTGCGGATTGTGGAGCCATTTCCAGTCTCCAGGGTGACCCACAGTGCCTCCTCTCCTCTGTGTTTACCCTTTAGTTCTGTTGCTTTGATCCCTTCCCTTACATAGAGAGCTATTCCTCCTCCTCTTCTTCCCTTCCTGTCCCTCCTGTAGATTGTGTACCCTGGTATGTTGACATCCCAGTCATGGTTCTCTGTGTACCATGTTTCTGTGACTGCCACAATATCCAGGCATCCCTCTTCCATCAAGGCCACCATTTCAGGGAGCTTTTTACCTAGACTGTGGGCATTGGTACTCATTACCCTCCATTTTTTATGGCTTTATTTACTTTTGCCCCATCCCTGTCCCTACATATAATATATGCATATCTATATATACATATATATATATATATATATATATATATATATATATATATATATATGTGTGCATATGTGTGTGTGTGTATATATATTTATACAATGTATGTTTGGGGATAAATAACAGTATAAAAAATGATATCTTAACTGCCAGTGAAGATAACTTATTATCTTCATGTTCCTATCGTCATTCATTTATCTCCACGTTCCTATCGTCATCATGATGAAAGTGAAAGATTTTCACTTTTCATCATCTAGCTGTCCTCTTTCCTGTCTCACTGTACAAGCAAGCACCCCCCAAACACACACATCTCTCAGATCTGGTTGATCCTGCCTACATCTTTAAACAAATAATTATTTTTAAAAATATCTGGTTGATCCTGCGACTTTGTTTTATCCACGTCCAACTGTAATGCAGCATGACCAACCAGTATACAGTCAAATGTAACGTGACCGAGCGCTAGAAGATTCAAATCTCAAGTACTGTGAGAAAGTGTTAATTCTGCAGCCCGTGCTGTAAACTGTAGAAAGGTGTTCCCCTTTGTTAATATTGCCTCTATTTTAGGAAAAGAAGCTGCCGACAGTACTGAGGAAGGCGGCGAGTCGGCAGCTCAGAACACAGATGAAGCCTTGGCGTCAGTTGCCATAGCAACACATGCTCGCTTTGGTCTGAGTCTGCCGACTCACTCGTTCTCCTCTCACTACTGTCGGCAGCTTCTTTTGAGGAAATAGGGCTAAAATAAGAATAACAAAACACTTTTCTGAGTGTGGCAGTGCTGACTCCCTCATTGTAAAAATCAGACACTGCCTCAGGTTTTCATGTGTATAGCGCTCGTCGATGTTACACTTCTGGGGAATAGCTGCTTGGTCATGCTATGTTCCATGAAGAAGTAGATAAACAGAAGTTGCAGGATCAACCAGATATGTTTTTTGACCAAGTATTTTTTTAACATACAGGCAGGATCAACCAGATATGATTTATTAAACACCTTTACAGTGCCAAGATCAGACATTTTTTAACATTTAGTATATGTAATCTGTTGGATTGGTGATGGTGTGGGGAGGGGTATGAAGAGTTGTGTTTGGGTAATCTAGAACATGCTTTTTTATTTTAAAGTGGCAAGATCAACCACACATTTTTTTAAATAATATATGCCATCTGTTGTGTTACAACAGATATGCAGATTGAGATGAAATAGCCATTACTTCTATATGAGGGATTGTATCAAGGAGCCATTTGGGGGTTGTGTTGAGTGGGGCCCAAAGCATACATTATATAAACAGAACATGACATGGCCTGACTGAAGATATATTTATCTTCACTCGAGGCCAATGACATGATGATTCACCTCGTGGCTCTCGCCACTCGTGAGATATCATGATATCATTGGCCCTCGTGAAGATAAATATGATATTCTTCAGTCAGGCCATGTCATATCCCTATATATATATATATATATATATATATATATATATATATATATATATATATATACCATATACAGTATATACTGCATATACCTATCTATAGCGATTATACAGCTTTTTGCAATCTACAATTATCAGAAAAGTCCTATCTCTGTAACCAAAGTATTGTAACATATTTTACTATACAAACAAGGTTTTCGCAGTCATATAGTATTCTTTTTTTTTTTAACTTGTATACATTTTATTGATAGTTCAAAGTACAATCATATATTAGGCAGATCAGGTCTCTTTGCTAAGAATAGACAATAATTAAATACATACATGTATTTACGCTCATTGTCTATTGTCATTTACAGGTAAATATTCTCATCTTTAAGAGCAAGCTTGACTTAAACCTTCTGAAGTCTGCAAGATTGACTGTTCCTCTGATCCAATCCTAGACTTTGTGAAGAAGACTTCAACTCTTTGGATTACATTTCTGCCTTTGCAACATATCATTGAAATATGATTTAAACTAAGATAATATCATGTAGCAAAATCCTTAACATGGAAAACAAACCATGGTACAAATATTCAATAAAAACAGTTTCTAGAGAGAAAAGAAATATATACCAAACTAGTCAATGTGGATTTATTATCTATGTTTAATTTCTCACCCTTGTATCTGAACAAAGGTATCAATATAACCTCTCCCAACTAATATTTAATCTCAGCTACGCTCCTATTGGTGTTCCTCAAAGTTCTATATCATATCCCAATAAATTATCCACTTTACCTCTAGTCTTGGCTCCCTCCCCCCTTTTGGGGATCTGGGGTCATGTTGCTGTTTAGGATAACAAGTATTGCTCCAAGACTGGGGTACACTCTGTATTTTTAATGTAGTCATAGTATGGTAACCATTTTGCATTATATTGCTCTGTGAAAAGTCTCAGGCAAGCCATGACTGCTTCTATCTCTTTAATAGTATGTATGTTCGTTCTCCACATACTGAGAGATAGAACATGAGGCTGCAGTCAATGTTGAGTAATCACCTTTATGACCACTGCCACCAAAATAAAATATAGGTATTTTTGGCTACTGGATCTAATTTCACTGGGTGTTACTCCCAGTATTATGTTGGCTGCTGTCAGATTGGAGCTTAGATGAAATATGTCCTGTTGTGTTCTGTTAACCAGCTGCCAGTAGATGGCAAATTTGTGGATAGTCCCAAAAGGTATGAGCCTGTGTGCCCTTCCCCCGACATCTCTGCCTGCACCTGTCTGTTGGTGGAGTGGTAAAGTGTGCCGAGATCACTGGAGTGATAAAATACCTCAAGGTAAGCCTTCCACCTATATTCTCTCCATATAGGAGTGCTGGTTGTCTTGGATGCATCAAGCCATACCTTGGTCCACTCCTCTTCTGATAAGGAGGTATGCAATTCTTCCTGTCAATTGCATTCTATTTTTTGAACATGCAGTTTCCCTACATCCTCTTGGAGTATTTTATACATATATGATATATAGCCCCTGGAGTCTTCCATGTGTCTTTTTTGGTATGTGGCAATTACTGGTGGAGCTGAATTACATGTAAGGGATAACACCCCTATGGTAGTCATTATATAATGTCAACATTGTAAGAATTAAAAAAAATCCAACCTGGGGAGTCCAAATTCTTGTTGTAATTCTGTGAAGGATTTTATGGTTTCTCTTTGCATGAATTGTGTAAGAGAACACAGACCTCGGCTTCACCAACGGCAGAAGCAATTGTCTCTTAAGGTGGCTGGAATTTGGGGAGACAATAAACAGGAATGTACTTCCACACTGGAGTGAGGATCTCCCACCATTATCTATCTTTTTTTTTTTACTTTCTTTTTCTCCCCACACACTAACTGGCCCTTATTCCACTGATGGCCACCCCAGACCTATCACCCACCATCTCTGGGACTTACCTCTGCTTTGGCCCAAATCCCCACAGCTTCCATCCTATGGTGGGGCTGGAGGGGGGCTGCAGTTCCACCCCTGGAAGGCTCACTGGGTCAAGGTTAGAATGAGCCCAGTAGGCTCTTTGGAGTCTGCGGAGGGCTGTCTGCTTCATCCTGCTGGCTGGTGTGTGTGGAGTGTGTGATGACTTCTTCTGCAGAAAGTGTTCTCCCACCTCTTAGCTACTCCGTGTGCACAATCTCCTATGGCCACCTAGATGGCAGTGTTGCAGTGGAGCTTGCTGCTCCCCCACCCCAGAGAGAGTTCTCTGGGATGCTCAATCCTTTTCCCCCATCTGGTCCCTGATGACTAGGGCTCACTACTGAACCGGGGTCACCTCTGTCATGAGCTGTAGTGCTACCACTGATCCAATGGGCCAGCCCAGTCAAATATTCTTTAATATCATGCTGATTATCATGTAAGGGACCCTGGTTAGAGACTCACATCCGGAATCACAGTTGGAACACTGAAGAGGTACAGTGCATGCGCTAAGCATGACCACCAGCGCCAAAGTGGCAATATCTCCTACAGCATGCATGTCCCCTGGTAGGTAGCCTAGGGTATTTATTTTTAACCAGGTAAGCACACTAAACAATTATTTAACTATTTTCAGGCATGACCCAAGAGATTACAGCAGAAAACTACAGGAAAAATAAGTTGCGGAAAGGATCAGGTCATGCAAAAGGAGAAACCTAGCCTACTATATAAGAAATAGTCCCTTACTCCCTTTGACTGTATCTGTGAAAAATCTGTTGTATCGACTTACTGTACCATAATTTTAACTGTACTATGTATGTGTGATTAACCGTTGTATTGACTCTGTAACCTATTTTATCAATATTATGTATCCAGCATTCATATATGTATTTTGTACCTGTTATGGCAATTGTGTATGTATCCTTTCCCCACATGTACCCCCAACCCCCAGGACATACCATGAGATGAGCAATTTTGATTGCTCTGTGTACTTTTCTGGTGAAACTTTTCAATAAATAAACAGCTGTACAGCACAGTAACCAGGAGAGCCAGAAAAGGCACTGATCTAGTAACAATAGACCAATCAGGTATACAGCACACTTAAATTAACAAATGAGCTAGTGACAAGATGTACACCATCAGCCCAATTTCAGTAATCAATCAAAAGTACTTGCACAGTAATAACGTTATACAGAACAGTACGTGACAAGGACATTGCCAGGGGAATAAAGAAGTTGTCACAGTTGACACATAATGACATAGAGGATAATGGCTGGGGATTGGGTGATAACCACACTGAAATCACCTCGAGTGGTTGCCAGGGCAACATGGTAAACCTCGAGAGTGCAGCTCGAGAGGTTTACTGTAGCCCTAGCAACCTCGAGAGGTGATTTCAGTATGGTTGTCACCCGATCCCCAGCCATCATCTTTTATAATGTATGGTCAAAAAAACACTGTTTGCATTCTATGTGTGAGAATTATGGAACTCTGGTGCATTCTTTTTTGCTATGCCACTGTTTGGAAGTTCCGAAGTGTGGTTAACAACTTTTAAAATTCTAAACAGTGCATAACAAAGCTGTGTGACTGCTGATTATGGTGGTTAATAGGCACTTACCATACATTATTAAATAATTAGCTGCAGCATCAAGCTGTAAACATGTGAGGCTTAGGTTAAGTGTGGAAGGAGAGGAGGTTGTGCAGCTGGAGGAACCTTATAATACTATATGATTCAGTGTCATTTTGTATGAAAATTCATACACTGTCAGATGCTACTGTGCCACAGTAGAGGTGTCACAGTCCTGCTGTACCACAGTAGCGGTGTCAGAATGAAGTACCACAGTGGCGGTGCCAAAATTCTGTTTTACCTCAGTAGTGGTGTCAAAATTCTGTTGTACCTCAGTAGTGGTGTCAGAATTCTGTTGTACCACATTAATTATGTTACTGCTGTAGTGCAGCAGCACAGAATTGTGTGTCTACTGAACAACAACACTTGTTACTATCAGCCCCCCAGCCCCAAAAGGCCCCGAGGCAGGCTATTAAGCCTTTTTAAAAAAATTTCTCTGACCTGCCTACAGATGTATTTTATTCCACATTTTTGCTCATATGTAAACAACCCTGGAGCAGCACAATGCCATTTCACATGCACAACATGGCTCCACACCATTCCCCTCTATCACTTGATACAGTGGTGCAGTAAAACTGCAAAACTGCGCCATGCCCGTGAAATCACACCATGCTGCTCCAGCATTGTTTATATATGAGGGGAAAACATGGAACACAGTATATCAGCAGGCAGGTTAGAGAAAAATTATTTAACCAGCTTAAATGTCTACTCGGAGGTGGAGTCCTTTTCAAGGTAGGGGGCAGACAGTAACAAGTGCTTTCCTTTAAGATTCTTCATCCTTACCTACAAAGCAGATTCCTCATAATGAAGATAACAGCAATGCTGAAAACACCCCCAAATGAACATTTTAATTAAAAGATCAATTACTAGAAATGCTGCCAGCTCATGTAGCTATTGCTGCTTTAATCAGATTAAATGTTTTTAATCGTATCCTGTTGTTTGCTGTTTTCAATTTATTTGGTCACAGTTCAAGACAGACTTAGAAAGAAGGTAAATTAATTAAAATAAACTTATACTATACAAAATGATATATCAGCAATCACACAACAAGACTGATGTTTCCATCTCAGGGTGAGATGACATCATAGATACAGCTAGAGCTGCACTCTCGAGGTCTACAGTGTCATCTAACCCTTCGATGGAAACACAGCCTTGTTGTGTATGGTTGACCATGCATTATTTTCTGTTTCCTCCCTGATGATGTGGTGCATACCATTGGCACTTAGGGTCTGGTTGCAGAGGCAGCCCATCCCCAAAACAGCCAGCATCTTAACATGAACTGTTTTGCTCCTCCACTCTGCTCTTTCAACCATCAGAAAACTTCCTCCCAGTGCAGTGTGGAAGGTCAGTAGCAATGCTGGACAACTACATGGCGGATTGAGGGACACAGGGACCTGAGGGTTTCAGCACAAACCGTGACTGTTTAGCACTCTAGGAGGGGACTGAAAGGGTGGAGGGATGAGGAGAATATACCAAGACATTCCTGATTAAAGTAACGTAGAGGATATGCAATGACCTGACACAAAATATGGCATTTATATTAAAGTGCGAGGTGGCAGGAGTATGACTCATAAGGGGTGGTGCCACAATTTACTTTTGAAAGTCCTGGCCCCTCATAAGTGATAATAAACTTCATATTTTGAGTCAGGCCATTGCATTTTTGAGTTTTACGACATCAGTTTACTCATTATAACTTATAAGTCTTCTTTTTTTTAAGATGTCATGATTTATCTTTGATTTCATAGGTTTTATATGAGCATTTATAAGCAATTTGTCCTTTGATAGCTCACCTTATCTCAAAGGTCATATCCAGTCAGCTTATTCATTAGACAATAATCATCTAGTTTTAAGTTAAACTTTATAATGCTTCAGCTACCAACTATTCCAAAAGGTAGGCTGTGCTATATTTTCACTACCCTTTGTTTAAAACCACATCCCTCCCTTTCTTAATATGGTTTATATCCATTCTTAGTTGTAATGAATGTGATCTTGTACCACATGGCAATACCTTCATTTCTAGTCCTGTACAGTCCCATAAATCATGACTATTATGAGCTCCATACACTAAACATAAGCCTAGATAAGATTTCAACTGCTGGCTTCAGAGCTGCACTATGCAATTGTGATGTCATGTGCACTTTTTGAAAGCTACTGTCTAATTGGTACAGTAATCCATTGTGATGCTACCAAACATCACAATGGGCCATATTCACAAATGGTGCAGATGGGATACACGCCGCGTAATCCCGGTGCATAGTCCACCTGCACCAGACTGCACACACTTTGCCCCCCACACGCTATTCATGTCCCTGCTACACCCCCCCATGCAGCCAGCACACTGGACAAATCCGCAGATCAACATGGGGGTGGGCCAAGGACCAGCATGGGGGTGTGTCCGCACTCTGTGCCATTCACGAAGGTGTGGGTGCAGCCGTAAGTGGTATAAGCCCTCCCAGGATGCCACCGCTGGTTGCAGCAGGGATGTGGGGGTCAACAGACCCCTCACTGTGGTTGCCGCTGTCATTGGGGCACATTGGGATGGCTGGGGGACTGTCACCTGGAGGTACTCCACCCCTCGGTTTTATGGGCATGTTCACACCAGTACACATCATGGTACCAAATGGGTGCAAAGGATCCAATGAGGGTCCCAGGATGGGCAGTTGATTGGCTTCCTACCTGGGTCTACAGCTCCGTGCCTACCCACCACCATGAACCTGTGTACTGGGGCCGCATAAGGGAGCAGGTGAGGACTGGTGTTCTTGAATGTGGACCTTGCGTAGATCTCCCATGGGTGTGGAGCTGTGCATTTATGAATAGAGCCCATTATCAATTACAAGAACACTAATATAAACATATTTTTGATATCTTGCCAATAATGCTGTCATCAACCAAGATATCACTTATCTTTACATTTTCCTCTTTAGTGGCATTGTATAAATAAATAATTTCTTAATTAAAGCTACAGCTGGGTGGACTGTTCTGCCATAAATCAGACCCTCCCCTGATTCAGTGCTTACCTACAGACTCAGATAAATACCGACTTTGCATTAAAAGTCCGGTTCTGGGTCAGTGTGCAAGCAGCTTGCCTTCTATCCACCCCACTTCCCAGCCATCTCCATTCCTCCAATACCATCAGCATGACATGTTCAGCACAGGTGGCTGGTGGCATCCAATGGGAAAGGCAGTTGGCAGAGTGTCAATTGACACCAGGAAGTCAGCTATAAAGCCATGTAAGTGTACCACACAGTACAGAGGAGAGAGCTGACACTGAGAGAGCAGACTGCTCTCTGAAGGAGTGAGGACAGACTGTGAACAGATGGGCAGATGAGCTGAAAACCCCTAAACCCAAGCAACAACAAAAAGAAAACAAAATGGTGCAGCACAAAGATAGTGTCACAAAAATTCAGTGGGATCCAGGAGATCCAAGCCAATGGTGGGGAGGGAGGGAGATTGGGTGGGCTGGAGAGCCCACATAAAAAAGAAGAAAAATAATTGTGATAAAAAGGGGGACTGTGACATGTGCCAAAAAAGAAGTGTTTGAATTGCTGTGTTGCTGTGGTGCACTCTAGTGCTGCTGCCTGCTACCTAATACTGTAAGCCATGGTTTGTCTAGGGGAGGGCAAGCAATTGCTACAAAATAAAAAGAAATATTGTTCTATAAGAAAAAAAATTAGCACACATTACAAATAAAACTACAAGGTGCCAATTGCATGCCATTTTAATTAGGTGGTATTGTGTTGCTGACTATGCAGTGCATGGGAGGGGAAAGCAAAACATCAGGTTGTGTGTGTGTGTGTGTGTGTGTACGTACTAGTGGGTGGGGGCAAAACAAAGCAATAATCAAGGACACTGATGTTCAGTTTTTAATGGAAAATCTGGCAAAATTCCATAAGTTGGTATTTCTATACACTGGTAAAATCAAAGCATTTCACAGAACTTGCCATTTTTTTTAACAGTTCAGTAAATCTTCAGAACTTGTATTTTTCTATAAATTCTTTCCTGTACTGTTTTCATTTTGCTTTATTTAATTTGATGTACACTTCGCATTCTTTTATTCTGAATATTTATACACATACCATAATGGTACAAAGATAGAGCAACATGGGAACGCGGGTTAAATCCCTTTACTGACACTGTAGTGCATCAAGAGGGGGGGTACTGCACAGCTGACATGTAATCCTTCAGATGAGACATTCAACTGAGGACCCGTCTGCCTGTTCTGGTGATTGTTCAGGTAGACGTTAAAGATCCCATGGCACTTTTCGATAAGAACAGGGGAATTTCCCAGGTGTCCTGGCCAAATTCCCCCCATTCACTAAAAATACCACCAACAGCTTAATCTGGTTCTGTAAATTAATTTACATCTGTACAAATATTCCCCTTCTCTTGCTCCCGGGTCACACCTGGAAAATGAGCCGTGGCTCACTGTGCCTCTCCCAGTCACAAACTTTCAAATAAATAAGTAAACAATGGTAAAAACTGATTTGGACATTGTAGATACCTATGACAATACCAGTTCTTCCCATCTGCAAAACTGAATATGCCCCTTATAAATCATAGTAAACCAGTGGCCCTGGCAGTCATCATTATAAACTGTCTGATAAGGTAGTCCAGAGGGCAAAATAATCAGGCTTGTGTATGTAGTAGGGTAATCCAAGGGAAGGGAAAGCAAAGCAATTATTAATTTAAAAAAAAAATACTACAGTTGTATTACAAAAAACACACAAGTTGCCATAGGTCACGATCATGGTTGGTGAAGTGTTGCTGGCTGAGTAGTTTGGGTAGTCCAGTGGAAGGCAAAGCTAGGCAATCATTCATTACAAAAATGACAAAACAAATGCAAGTTGCTAAAGGTCACAGTCATGGGTGGAGCCATGCTGCTGGCTGCGTAGTCTAGGGAAGGCAAGGCAAAGCAATCATTCATTAAAAAAACCGGTATAGCTGTATTACAAAAAAAATACAAGTTGCTATAGGGCACAGTCATGGGTGGTGCAGTGTTGCTGGCTGGGTAGTCAAGGGGAAGGCAAAGCAAAGCAATCATTAAAAAAATAGTACATTGGTAGTATACAAAACAATGCAAGTTGCCATAGGTCACGGTCATGGGTGGTGCAGTGCTGCTGGCTGGGTAGTCCAGGGGAAGGCAAAGCAATGCAATCATAAAAAATATCTAGTACAGTTGTAGTACACAAAACAATGCAAGTTGCCATAGGTCACGGTCATGGGTGGTGCAGTGCTGCAGGCTGGGTAGTCCAAGTGAAGGCAAAGCATTCATTCATTAAAAAAAAAATAGTACAGTTCTATTACAAAACAAAAATGCACATTGCCATAGGTCACGGTCACAGATGGTGCAGTGCTACTGGTTGGGTAGTCCCAGTGAAGGCAAAGCGTAGCAATCATTAATTTAAAAAAATAATACAGTCCTATTACAAAAAAATATAAGTTCCTATAGGTCACAGTCACAGGTGGTGCAGTGCTGCGGGCTGTGTAGTCTAGTGAAGGCGAAGCAATGCAATCATTCATTAAAAGATAAGTTGCCGCCAGCCTGGTGGCACAGAGGGCTGAGGCGTGGTGCCTTATCTTGACCCATGCCGGTGACCTGGGTTTAGGAATGGACTCAGGACACCGGGGGCTGGCAGGGGAAGGAGGGGATTGAGTGTCCATGGGACTGCTCTCCTCTCCTCTCCTGGGGTGGGTAGAGGGATGATATTGCTCTGCAGCATCCTCCGGTGGAGACTGGGAGCACTGCAGATGCAACATAGGGAACATCACCAGAAAAGTGGAAATACTCACTCCATGATCAGCCTGATGACAGCTGCCTGGCTGTCCAAGGCCATCGAAAGTCCCACAGAGCCATCCATCTCAGCAGCATCCTGGGGCCAAGCATTTGTGCTGGTCTTCCCTCTCGGCCGTTGCCTTCCCCTTCCCGAGGAGAGGGACCCACCCTGTGAAGGGTTATGTCGGTGTCCCTAGGGACTGGCTGCTATCTGAGATGGTGGCTTGGGGAGTGCAATGGGTCAGATTCCAGCCTTGGCATAAAGCCTTAAGGAGTGGCTGGAGTGGAGCACGTTGGAGGGATAAAGAGATAAGGCAAAAAAAAAAAAGACAATTTGCCATAGGTTGTGGTCATGGGTGGTGCAGTGCTGCTGGTGGGGGTAGCCTAGCGAAGGCAAAGCAAAGCAATCATTCATTACAACAAAATAATTGTAACATCCCATTACAAAAAAAAATACAAATTGCCATAGGTCAAGGGCATGGGTGGTACAGTGCTGCTGGCTGTGGAGTCCAGAATCATTAATTAAAAAATAAAATTACAGTTCTATAATAAAAAAAATACAGATTTGGCAGCAAAAGGAGGACATAAATTTCATATGGGCTGTTTTTAAAATTCATTTCTGTATTGAGAGTCAACTACTGCAACTGTAGATAACACATTGCCCAATAAAAGTATAGAAATGTTATCAGTCACAGTCCTTACTTTTCAGTTTGTTCATTATCATCAGTAACAATTCACCTCTATACCATTGTTCTCTGGACATCTACTTCTCCAATATATATTCAAAAGCTGTAGTAGCATAAGATTGCTGAGTTGCTGAATACAGTCAGTCACTGAACAGTAACAGTAGGACTCAGAGTCACTCTTCTGCACTGAGCTGTAAAGCATGTGATGGTAGTCATTATTGAATGCTGTGTATATCACTACACAAAACATGGGGCCTATAGGTGTGGTAGTCGAAAAATACAAACAAAATGGATTTTCAGGCAAATTCTGAGTCTCAGGTAGGCACTGCAACTTTAAGCAACCAAAAGTTAGTAAAGCATTTGATTTGGTACAACATGAAACACTTTTGTCAAGACTACAGACTATGGGGATAAATAATAATTCCTTGCAGTGGTTCAGATCTTACTTAACGAATCATAAACAGAGGGTGGTCTGTGGTGTTGCTGTCTCGGATCTCCTGGACTTATATCGAGGTGTACCTCAGGGCTCAATTTTGGGCCCTGTGTTGTTCAATATTTATATTAATAATCTTCCTGATTATGTGGCCAATACTGATGTTAGACTTTATGCAGATGATATAGTTTTGGTTGCATCTGCTAGTGGTCCAGAGATCTGAGACAGCAACTTCAGACAGATTTTACTAATATTGAGTCTTGGATAAGGGATTCTGGACTTTTAATAAGTTCTGGGAAAACTCAAAGTATGACTTTTCTGTGGGACCTCACACTAAGAATTTTACTGATTTGAAGATTAGTTTTCTGGATGGGACATATGTACAAGAGGTTAATACTTACAAATATTTAGGAGTTATGGTGGATTATCGTTTTCTTTTTCTGATCATATATTATTACAAATTAAAAAGTAAATCAAAGATTGGGAGCATTAAGAAGGGTGTCAGGATGTCTGAATAGGTCTATAAAGACTAAGTTGATAAAACAACTGTTGTTACCTGTATTAGAATATGGTCTTCCATTATATAAACACTCCTATAAAAAATCTTTATTAAAGTTGGATCAGACTTATTATAGATTGGGGAATTATATATTGAACAACAAATCTCGAGTTCATCATTGTATAGTTTATCAAAAACTTGGATGGTTATACCCATCAGCTCGAAGAGAATTTGTGTGGCTTACGATATGTCATGGTTTGATACATTTAAATATGCATTCTTTGAGATATTTGATTTGTTTGAATTCAGACTCTAAATATTTAGATATGTTTAGGAGATCAATAAGAAAATTGCCTACAATTCAAAATTTAAATCATTATGGGGACATGGTTTTACAGAATAAGCGTAGCTAGGTCATGGAATGACTTGTCTTGTCAAATTATTGAAATTTCTGATTTGCACATTTTAAGCTTGAATTGTTTAATTATTTAAATGTTGGTTGTAATTGTTTTTAAGTCTTGTTTTTGGTATTGTGTGTATTTTGTTATGTTTTGATGTTTTGTAATGATACCACAGGTATTTGTTGAAAATGGGGATTTATTTCCCAACAGATAAACCTGTATAAAAATAAATTTTAAACAAACAAACAAACAAACAAACAAAAGGGAGGGCCAGAGGACAGGCTAAGTGATCATCCTGCATAGGTCCAACAAAATCAAACCCCCCAAAAGTGTTACTGGTAAATCTAAAGTAACATATTCCAAGCAAATGCTTGAATCCAATAAAGGTGCATCTTCCACATCAGTAGCCCCCAATCAGTACCCTCCAAAAAGCATCTGTAGTTAAAACAAAAATGGTTGGTGGGCACCACCCAAAGAGGCACTCCTCAGTATGGAACATCTGATTCCTCTGAAGCTGAGCCCACGAGGGTAAAGATAAAGATGATGAAGGAGGCAGTGATTGGGCAGGTTTACTGGAGGGGATGGAAATTGCAAATGAGGAAGATGTAGAAGCAAACGTTTATAATTCTATGGCTGAGGAGGAGGAAGGCAATGAGTTAGGGGAAAGGAATAAAGCACAACAATAAGAGGCCAACATAAAATCAGAAACAAAAAAAAAAAACAACTGAAAAGTTGACTAAGCTGCAGGGCCTACCCCCTGGCAACAAAACTAAAAATGTATCATTTTTTGTTTTGTCATACTTCTCTGTTAGTGCTTCTAATGAGCTGGTGATGACATGCACTATTTGTAAATGGACAATCAGCAGGGTAAAAAGAAAGGAGCACTGGGAACTTGAGCACTGAAAAGGCACCCAGTCAGATGTCATAACAGTAATGAGAAATCTATTTTTGAGAATAGCAGAGAAAGTGACAATGATGATAGCGCACTACACTCAAGGGTAACTCCGACAGATGAAAGCAGTGGCAGCCCCAGCAGTAATGCAGAAACACCTCTAGCACTTCCTTCCAGTCAAAAATCTTTCAGTCCTATTGTTACTGGTAGTGGTAGTGGCCATGTGTTCAAAAGCCCCTCTCCTTCAAGGAAACATCTTACCATCTCAAAAACATGCAGATGTAAAGCCAAATATCCCTTGACCCACCCTGTTACTGTTACAATAACAAAGAAAATCTCAGACTAGCTACCATATAACATGGTTGAACATGTAGGATTCAGGTAGCTGCTTCAGTACTTGGAACCCCAATATAGTATACCATCAAGGAAATATTTCTCAACAGGGATTGCAGGGTCCAGCATTAGGAAGGTCTTCGAAGAGGGGGGCTTTATTCACATCCACTGATTTGCACACTGCTTGAATTTAATATTGCAGTTTTATTGATGAGGACAGGGGCATTAAGGCTCGTGTTAGCACTGCTAAAAGAATCTGGCACTCCTTTCAATCAGTCAAGCAAAGTCTGTCACTTGTTTCAAAAAATACAGGAGGAGCACATTTTGCCTTTGTACAGACTGATACGATACATTTATACTAGGTGGAATTCAATATTTTTTATGTTTCAAAAGCTGCTGGAAAAAAGAAAGATGTCAAACAGTACAAGTTGGAAAATACAATTGGTGATGCAGATGTCTTTATTACTCCATTACAGTGGGCCATGCTGGAGATTGCAATTTTACTCCTCCAGCCATTTGAAAAAGTCACCAGAGAGTTGAGTGCCAACACAGCAACTCTGAGCCAGGTGATATCCTTAATAAAAATTATGAAACTTATAAATAAAGAATACCAAAAAAACTTCAGATTGAATCTGATTAGGGAAAATTTAGAAAATTCTGACCTATCACACATGCTACCAGTGGTACTAACAGAATGCCCACCAGAATACAGATATCACAAGATGAATGATCCAAAAAGTTGATGAAGATGAAAAACTACATAAAACGCTTTAGTCAGAGCACTACATTAAAGCAACAGTCTTGGACCCACTATACAAATCAAAACAATTATTGAACGATGATGACGCTTCTTTTGAGGTAAATAAACAAGAAATAATTAATGAAGTACATGCTGTCATGAAACAGAGTACAACATCAGATGCACAGTCTTTGTCACAATACAGTACAGCATTAGGTGGCCCCTCCTCTGGTATTCCAGCATTTTTCCCTCTCCCTCTTTGTCCACTGTGTTAGGGTTGTGTTCTTCACCACCATTCAAAAATAGCATTGTCCTACATGGTTCATCTTCAGGTCTCTGGAGTCACTTACTAAATGTCATTGTGATACCTTCATCCATTTCATCTAACACAGCCTCAGCACAGACCGTTGGATGTACCTGACAGAGCCCAACATTAATTGGAATGCTGATCCTTTGAAATACTAAAAATCAAGCCAAAATATGTGGTCTGCTTTAATAGAAATTGCAATGAGTACAGTTCATGAATTACACTCTGACTAGCATCTGTTCAGAACAATCATTTAGTTCAGCTGGTATTGGTATTACTGACACCAGATCCTGTTTGACACCAGAAAATGCTGAGCATTTGACATTCCTAAAAGTCAACATTCCTGACTTTACTTTCAAATATGATACTTGAATGAAACATTTGCATGCTGACTGAGCAGGCTTTATCCACTGAATAGTGTCCCATTGTGCCTGTGGTGTAAAATATTTTGTGAATACGGTCTACTTACTATGAGGCTCACATGAGATAAGTCAGGTCAAGGCAAGCCTGAACAGACCAGGGTTACCTGAATGAACATAACAAGCAGCACAAAAAATGACATCACTGGGTCTAGAGTCCATATAATAAAGCAAGCAACTGCATTTCATGTCCCAAATGTACTTCGTAGTACTATTTATCTGATCTGGAAGGAAGGTACTGCTCCTTTCTGTACTACTACTACATGTCAGCAACTGTGTAGAAACCATATTATTTTATTTTACCACCTGACTGTACTGTAGTATGACATTAATACTATAGTTACTGTTTTAATTTTCTTACAACAACCCTGAATGGACTTCGTTGGATAAATAAAATAATATATATTTTTGACATCCCTCCATATTTGGCTGTGATTACTGGAGAAAAAATGTACCAACTTCATTCATACATTTCATTTATTGCTTGTAGCATGATGTAATACTACATCTTGGTTACAACAACTGGACTGACATTACATGTTATATGCTTATTTATAACATACTTGGCACTGACAGCAATTGTTTGTTGGAAGTAGAAAGAATGTATTTATCATTGTGTGTTGTCACGTGCGCACACAGCAGGGTATGCCATTGTTAGTGTGCTGTGATTAGGGTGCCGTAATGTTGGCACAGCAACAAGAGCATAAGTGACAGGGGTGATCTGGATTTTTGATCTTCCCACACTCATACCCTGTTGGATGTCTTTGCAGTTTCTCTGCCCTTCACAGCATGCATGCCCCAGAGGATGTCATATTTATTTTTTGGAGGTGTGGGGGCCAACACCTCCACAAAACCCAAGTGTTTCCCAGGATGGGACTCTGCTGCTGCAACTGTTGGGTGGTGCAATGTCACCCACAATAATTCTGGGTGACATATTTCCTGTGCCCTAAATGATGTTGCCCACATTGCCCATGCACCATCATGGATGAACCCACGTAGCAGTGGGAAACTATTTTATTTTGTTGACTACACTGCACTTGACTGCCTGGGCGGTGGTCAGTAAGAAGACATCTTTCATTTCTTCTTGAAAAGAGCTGTGCTGAGTAGAAGAAGTAATAGAAAACATTACCATCTATTGGAGGTAGTATACCATACCACAGTACAGTCTGACATGCAATGCATAGGGCTGGGTAAAATTTATCTTTTGCCAGTGGATTTCTGGTTAAATGCTGATTTCACTTCCATGAAATTCCACAAAATGTCTGTGGAAATGTTATGAAATGTTGGCAAAATTGCAATTTTAGTTATTTCCATCTTATTTAAAAAGTATTTGCCCAAGTTGCACCGGATTTGGTGTGATGACTTTGCCAATGTCTGTCCGTAGAGAGGTGTGTCATGTTTTAGGCCTCTGTCTTTAAAGATGACTGTGTTATAAGCCTCCAAACTTTCAGAAATTTTAAAATTACACTAAACAACTACATAAACTAAAAGTGATTGTCCACATGCCACCAAATACAGTATGGTGCCTTTGCCAAGGTCCATAGATATGGATACCAAGTTTCATGCATGGAACAGCCTCCCTGAGGAGGTCGTGGAGTCAAGAACAGTGGGGAAATTCAAGAATGCATGGGACAGACATAAGGCAGTCCTAGTGGGGGGTAGGAGGAAGTAAGCTGTTGGTTAACTAGAATCTGCAGCTTATCCTGTAGGTAGAGAAATGGGCAGACTAGGTGGGCCATGCGGTCCTTATCTGCCGTCAAATTCTGTTTCTATGTTTCAGATCTCTAGCTTTACAAGTGACTGAGTTACAGTATAAGCCTCATAACATTCAGAAAATTTAAAATTACATTTTGCAATTATGTAAACTGTAGAATTCTAAGTCCTATCAGTTTAAAACTAGAGAACGGAATATCACCAATGTTGTTAGATACAATGACCCTAATTATTAGGCTTTAAGGTGGCTCTCATGGCACAGCATCAGAGCATCATGTCATCATGCTGACGACCCGTGTTCGGAAGCAAGCCTGGGAAGTCACATCGGGAGGCAGGCCATGGCTAAAACTTACAATTTACATAACCATTACTTCTCTATTTATGAGTTTCTATGACTCTTCCAAAAAGTATGCTTCTAAATATTCAATTATCTAGCTCCAAAGGTGGCTAAGTTGTAAGCATAGAAATATATTCAGAAATGTTTGCATGAATATTAAATTGCCAGAAATTTCAGCCCTTATAACTTATCTGCCCTTTATCCAGATGTTATGAAACTTGGCATGCTTTTATGGCCCATACTCAGACAATATGCATGCCAAATGTCAGACCTCTAACTGCAATACAGACTGAGTTATGGCCAATTAAATAATTTTGGAAAATTCCAAAACAATTTGCAAAAGTTCATGAAATTTCTCAGATTTTTGGGAACATTCTTCAGATTTTGAATTTGCTAAATTCATCCAACTCTAGGGTATCCCATGAGGTGGGTGCATGGGGAAGGGAGCCTTCCATAACAGCGAGTCATTCCCCACGAAATTCTTCATGGTGATGGGAGGGTAGGGCGACTGGATTTGGGGGTGGGCGAAATAGGTGACATGATGTTGCTATATGTACATGCACGGGGGGGGAGCGAGCATGGCAAGAATGGGCTGGGAGGAGGCAGAGGAGCTGTATGGGGTGGCACTGCAGTGGGTTGCCGAGCTGCGTTGTGGCATTAGGGGTTGGCCTGTGGTTGTGGTGGGTGAGGTACCAAGTTTAGGTCTGGGTGCTGGTGCAATTTTATTGTGCCCAGCCAGAACCTTTAATTTTACGTGTTTTCACCCCCCCCCCGACATGCACCCCCTGGAGTTGAGAATCCTTTAGTAGGGGGTGCAGGGGGGCAAAGCCACCCACGTAGGGGTGTGTGGAGGGGTGAAGCCCCCCAGAAAGCATTGAAATTGATGTCCCAGCACCATTGTCCTGTGCTCCGGGGTGTCAGAGTGCAAAAATGTTTTAAGCACTCTGACTGCGGGATATCGGCGATCGCCTTTAGGCTTTCACCGTTATCACATAGAACCACCATTAGCAATGCAGCTGCATCACATGGGTAAGGTGGGTGGGCTCTTACTACTGCTAATTTGATCATTCACTAACCATTTATTTCTTTGGTCTGGTCTGGTCTGCTCTGGAGCATCCATAAATATGTATCCCCTCCTCCACAAGCAGCATCAATAAAACATATGTTATCTGCTTGGTATTGGATGGTGGTAGGTATGGAGGGATTTGTATCTATGTCTCTCTCTCTCTCTCTTGCTCTCTCTCACTTTCACCATCTCCCCGTCTCCCAGCACACTCGCAGGCTCAAGTGGATATGCCACCAAGGGAGGCCACAAGCCATCTTTCGAGGAGCTGATTGCTTCACTTTAGCAGTTTTACAATACTTTTCTTTCATACACATAATGGATAAAATTATTTTCTTTGTGCCTCTGTGTTAAATATTACAGAGTTTTATGCATTTTATCACAATTTTTAAAACGATTTATAAATAATCAGAGCTAATCAGAACTCACCCACCCCCCGTGTTCTGGTTCTTATTTAATAGGGATCAGAACTTTACTGAGTTCTACCAGCCCTAATTAAAGCATTCTCTTAATTAAACTTGCTTTTGCAGCAAGAAGGCTTGTCCTCTGTCTTTGGCATTCTTGTGTCCACCTAAACAAAAAACATTGGCCCACTGAGTCCAGGTGTTTATGCATCTAAACAGACACAGTCAACCTTTTTTGCATCATATTATTTCTAGTTGAAAACCAACATTTTATGATTGCTTACCTTCTCTAAATTCGTTGATGTTGCTGCTTGTTTTATTTACTTCCTTTAGTAGTAAAACTGAAACACATGCTAATCGTGTAGCTTTACCAAACCGTGTCTTGTTTCAGATCCATGATCTAGTCTTATTGCATACTTTTGGGTCATAAGGAACACCCCCTAACAGTGCAGCCATGCAAGATGCAATAGTCTCTTCTCCATCCACTGCATCATGAGTGACTAGACAGTGTTGGGGGTGTTTCCAAGTCTAGGAATGATGCATTGGGAATCGATTAGGACTGTAAATAAAATATGCTTTTATGTGGTAACACTGTACCAGAATGGTGGACAGTCTGTTGTTTCCATTTAAACAAATTCTGTCCAGAGCCGATAGGGCTGTGATGAGCTGCCAAGTGAGAGTAGAAATTACTGAACGCCTGGGTGTAACATGGCCATTTTGTGGAGGTGTTGCACCAAATTTTCAACATGGCCTTTTTGGAACCCCTCCTCAGGAAGAGTGCCAGTGTCATTTTGTTCACTTGTCCCGAAATGTGATTTCACAGAGCTACCGCACCATTCTGTGCCACAGGTGCGAAAATACATTTCGGGCAGGATGTGATAAATGACAGCTGTACTGTTAAAAAGGAGGTGTGAAAAAATTGCAATGTTGAAAATGTGGAGTTAAAATATTAAAAATTGGCAAAGTTAGGAGCGTGTGTAGAAACTGCACAATGCACACTCATAATGCAGTTATTTGTTGGAATTTTCTGACCAGATTTGCAACATGGGCCTTTTTGGACCCCACCTCATGAACAGTGCCACTGTCATTTCATGAATCAGTCCCAAGAGGTGATTCCAAGCAGCAACCGCAAAATCACCTTTCAGGACTGAATAATGAAATGACAGCAAAAGTTTTCATGGGGTGGGGTCCCAAAAACCCCATGTTGAAAATCTGGGGCCAAAATTCAAAAAAAATGGCTGATTATCAACATAAGTTGAAAACCCCAAGGAATGGTTTTATAGAACTCTTACCTTTGATCCTTCAGTTTGCGATTTGGCTTTGAAGAATGCAGACATGTCCCAGTCCAGAAGATGACAATGCTGACTTCAAAGGTGAAGTATGGGGTAGAAGGTGCAGAGGAGGTGGGTGCTCAGTGGAAGGGTGGGGATGGGGAGGGGACTGGGGCGGCGATGAAGGACTGTTTTCTTTTTACAGATAAAAAAACACGTCGGGTGATGGTTTTCTTTATTTACAGAAACAAAAAAAAAAAATTGGGGCACACTGGTGTGGGCTCCCAGTGTGCCTTATGAGTGGGGGGGTGGGTATATGATGCTGACTCAGGGATTGGGCACCCTAATGTCATCAGGGGGCAGGGAAAAAAATACCTTTAGGCACACTGGGGTTGGCTCACAGTATGCTACATGAGTGGAGAGGGGGGCTACATAATAACGTTACATGGACTGGGGACCCTGATGTCGATGCAGAGATGGGAATGGAGGGAGTGGGGAGGACAGCAGCAGTGGGAGGATGTGACACTGTTTTCTTTGTTGCTGGTGCTGGCAGCAGTGACACAACTGAGCATGTGTGGCACTCATGCATGCACAGTTGTGGTGAATGGCATTTTGCCATTCACAACATGACAGCATCTGCAGAACTGCATATCTGCGCAAGTCACACATCACAGTTCATGCCCTGGAATGCAGAAGTAACAGCCAAAATAGTGCGGCTGTTATTCTGTAGCAGCCAATCATGGCAGAGGGTCTCAAGCTCCATTGGACTTTCGGAAGGATACTTCCAAAAGTCAAACAAAAGGTTCCATGATCGGCGGTTTTTAGAGCTACAAGTGATCCCAAAATGGCTGCAGACTCCGCCCACAGCCCTAAAAAGGCATCAGAATCAAATTGACCAGCTACATCAACATATTTTACAAAATATGAGCAATTGTCTAATGTGTTTTTTAGACTAGAGACACTTTGAGGCCCAAGGGAGTTGACAGTGTCCCTTGTACTGTCCCTTGTACTCACCAACACCCTGTTGTGGTTTATTGCTTAACTGTGTCTGTTGCAAGACACATCTGTGTGCACTTAGCTCATTCTGCAAAGGCCCATGACCATCTGCGTGAGCTGCAGTGCACTAACCATCTGCCTCAGCACCATATGAAGCTTGATGTTGTTACCAGGTGGAACTCCACACTGTACATTCTGGACCGGCTGTATGAGCAGTATAAGGCAGTTTCAGATTACCTACTGCTGCACACCACCCGGGACAGTGCTGGAATGTCCATCGCTCTAACAACAGAGCAGTGGCAACAAATGGATGGCGTAATACACATTCTGCATTCATTTGAGCATGCAACACAGGCTGTGAGTGGGGACACACTGCCTGTATAAGTCAGTCAATACCCTTATATGTGTGCTGAGGCAGATATTGATGAATGTCCATCACCAGATGGAGGCAAGTGATGTTCACAGTGCTGTTCATGTTATGGGTCACATGCTCTTTATACCGGACAGCAATAAACATATCTCTGGCATTATGCAGTCTAATAAATTTGCTGTTGCTACTATGCTGGACCCACGCTACAAGCATGGCTTGCCTGCCATGATTGAAGGGGGTCATGTGCAAGTGGACAAACTGACCAATTACCTTGTCAGATGGGTACATGGCACACAAATAAAAAATGCAGAGACACAAAGGGCACTTATACTAGGTGTTGCTACCACCACCAGCAACAGCTCATCACAGGCCAACAAATCTAAGAAAATGTCAAAGTCGCAGCAGAACACTTCAGGTAATCCCATTTGGGATGCTTTGTACCAGATGGACGTGGAAGAAATTGAAGACAAGGAAGAGCCTGATGATGCAGCAGGACTCAGGCAGCACAACATATGGTGAATGCCTACATGGGAGACACCAAGCATCTTGGCATCACTGATAAGCCATTGGTGTACAGGGGCAGCAAAGTGAGTGGCTGCCCTGCACTGGTATCAGTTGCTTTTAAATATCTCAGCTGCCCACCATCCAGTGTCAGTGTGAAATAGGTGTTCAGTTCTGCTGGAGCCATTGTGCTTGACCAGAGGACAAATCTGTCACCGAAGAATGTTTCCATCCTAACATTTATAAAAATGAATGATGCTCCCATTCCACATAACACAGTTATTTCAATGACGTTGCCACAAGAACTGCGTCTCGGAGACGATGATGACAATGGAGACGTCCACATTGGTAAGGCTTCTACTAGCAGTGAGGTAGATGAAGCAGCAATGATGACTGAATTTCTACCTGGTGAAGACTCTAGTCTTGAAGACTATGAGGGCTGCTTCATGGATGATGTGTCACTGGAAGAAGGCTAAAGGTATTATGCCCCCCATCACCATTGCCCCACACCCATTTCCACTGAATATCTTTTATGTTATTGTTATACATTTAAAATACTATTTTGATGGTTGTTCTGTGTTACACATCCTGTTAAATCATTTAACCCACTGTACCCATTAGTGCCATATGGCATCAGAACCACCCATTGATTAACCTGACCCAAAATGTCAGCATCAGATAGAATGAGTTAATTTGATTACCGAACCTAGTAACAATGTTTACGTCAGTTCATTTCTGAAAAATTAATCACCCCTGGTATGCTAACTGGAATGTATGTGTCAGCAATACACAATGGCCCCACTGAGCAACAAATCATCACGAGCAACTGAACGTCTTCCCCATTTCCACATATACCTCTTCCATGAGACCATGAATGTGTGTCTAGTGAGCCTGCCACCACTGCATATTCGATGTAACGACTCGGACAGTGCACAGCCAGTACTATGCTAATCAGAAATGCACGCATACTCCATCCCCATGTATACAATTAACCATCATGTAATCCACCTCCTTGTCATCCATCGTAATGTGCATAACACAGACTTCAACAGTGTGAGCCACCACTCTCATACTGCCAAGAAATACAGCAGAAAGTCTATGAAGCTTACAGATGCATGCTCCAGCATAAACAGCAGTCACAGACCAGTACATCAAGTGCTGCCTCTGAGTCCTGCTAAATTACTCCTCCTCCTCCTCCTCCAGCAGTCTTTCACCAAGAAGAACCACAGCATTGTCAGCACATTTTGGGCCAGTATGTCAACCAGCACGATGCAGCACTTTCATTACAGCAAGCACACTTGGTGTCATTTTCCCTCCAGCCAAAGAAACAGCCACTCAGAAAGCACCACATATCCTCATGAAGCAAGAAATATATATGTTCTTCCTCCATAGCCTGTCTTCTGGTCAAGTGATTCATGGTAATTAAATTTCATTTGTTGTCATGTTATTACTTATACTGCCATTGTGCTGTTCTGTATGCCTTTGTTGTGATAGAATGTCAAGTATGCATGCAAGGCAGCACACCTTAATGTACAAGTTATCTTATGTATTTCCACTTCACTCTGTGCAAGGTTTGCCGTGATCACGCCATGTGAGGCCAGGACCTCGGAATAAGGCTGATACATCGACATGGCACATTCTGAGCCTAGTCAATCCACATTGCAAGCATTATCATGTACAGGTCAGTATTGTAATTGCAACACTTTCACTTCTTAAATTTTGTGTATTTCATTCCAGGTACTGTATGTCCTGATATGTTTCACCATAGGCTCATAATTGAAATAATTTCAGCGGTGGAAAATGTTTTGGGACGTCGCCAGCATCAGTGGTAAGTATCACCCCAGGTAATCATCAATGCTAATTTTTTTCCTTTCATATTTTTTCTCCACCTTTTTACAGATGACATTGGTTTAAGCAACATCTGTCTTGAATCGTGACTGGCAAATGAAATTTTCTGTTCAAAAGGAATTCATTCTTTAATATTGGTAACAGTGTTAGTTCAGGTAGCATCATAGTGCAGGTGATGAATGGTTATGCTGCCATTTACAGTGTCAGTTGCACATTCATGGATAAAAGTAATATATCCTTCATCTTACAGTGGTTCAAGAGACTTCTTTAAGTGCCATATGGGTGATTGCACAGTGGCAATGGCAAAACACATGTGGATACAATCCAAGGTCACAATTTTCAAGTTAGCACAGCAGTATTTATAATATGCTTGTTTTCCTTCACAGCCGTCTGTTGATGATGAAGTTGTGTTTTTAATTGTCAGCAGTGGCCCACACCTCACAGGTGCAGGACCTCAATCCAGCGTCCACACACCAGGATGGAAGACTTGTATTTAGTCACCAATGCCATACAGTGATGGGATGCATTGGCAAATGTCCACCAGAAAACGAAACAACCATTCCAATTGAAGTACTTCGTACCTGGCAATAAGAAAAAAAGAAGAAGACATTTTAAGCATTGTTATAACCAGGTGCCCCCCCCCCCCAGCCACCACCATTATTACATGAAGCAATACTTACATCAGGGAATGGCTGTTAAACTGGAACCCTTGACATGAACAGACTATGTCTGATGAGCACAGCCAGCTGCCTGATTGAGAGGTAACAGACGCACCCCAGCAGCGAAATTCCTGAATATTGACAGACCCATATAGAACATAGTTACTGTCAAAGTCTGACATCTCTGTACTGCAGTAAACACTCCAAAAAAGTAATGAAAACATTAATACTTAAACATACCCACCAACCCCGCACCACCCGCCCACCGAAGACCTTCACAAATTAAGAAATACTTACCACAAGTTAATGAGCTGCACACATACTGAGCAGCAGCAGCAGCAGCAGTGCACCGGGAGTTAACAGCACCTGAATTCCTGCATGTTAACAAGGCAAAAAGAATACAATTGCAATCCAACTCAGATATCCGAACTGCAGTCACCTAGCCCAGTAATGAAAAATTCAGTACTTACCTTGTGCATTGTGAAATGTGGTGCATTCTAACATCCCATATCCAAATCCTGGCATGCACATCATGATGATGTAAGCCTCAGCACACTAGATAATATAAAATCAGTACAAACATATTAGAACTCAAGCCGTCACAATAGCAACCCACCATCCCCCTTCTCTTACACCGGAAAAAATAAATACAGACAGATATTTATGTGTGCAGCAGCAGTAGGATTGATTGACTATGCAAAGAGGATCCATGACCCAGACAAAGCATTTCTTTTCGTGGCAATTAGTCAGAGCAGCAGATAGCAGCTACAGGCAACAGCAGCAGCACTCAAAATGTCATTCAATCCACACTGACTTAAAACCACAGAGCCAACAGAGCAAACCAGGGCAGCAGCACTGAGAAATGATAATTTCACAGTTCTCAATAAACTGAGAAACCAGCAGCAGGAGAAAGCAAGTGCAGCTTAAGTAGCAGGACCATTTTTTAGGAGGATTTATTTTTCTCAGCATGGCAAACTGGCTTGTGTTGCATGTTATGCAGTGGCACCGCCAAGGTTAGGCCTGAAAACCATTTGAAATGGTACATAAAACAGCAGATTTGGGTCCTCTCCTGATGGTGGATGTGAAGTATCTAACTGCATGACTGAGACCTGATTTCGGTCTGAATTTACTGTGACATTTTTTGGGAAACATTTCTGGACTTGTGAAGCATGTTATGCAGTGGCACCGCCAAGGTTAGGCCTGAAAACCATTTGAAACAGTGCATAAAAACAGCAGCTTCGGGTCCTGATGGTGGATGTGAATCATCTAACTGCATGACTGAGACCTGATTTCAGACTGAATTTACTGTGACATTTTTTGGGAAACATTGCTGGACTTGTAGGACAAGTTTTGAACCAGCAGCACTGATATTCTTGCTGAAATCATTTGTAAACAGGGCCAAAACATCAATTTAATGTATGGGTGTTGGGGGGAGGGGCACCACAACACATCATGACTCAGGATATATTTCTGTCTCTACTTTATGTACAATTTTTCCTGTAACATTTCTGGACATGTACAGCCTGTTCTGCACTTGTAGAAACAAGATTCAGCAGGAAAACAATATAAACAGTGGACCAAAGACCATGTTTTGGTTCAGGTGGTGGCTTGGGCATTATATAACAACATGGCTGAGGCCTGATTTTTGTCTGAATTTACTGTAACATATTTTGGGAAACATTTCTGGACTTCTGGGTCATGTTAGTCAGTGGCAACACCAAGATCAGGCCTGAAAACACTGGTAAACCGTGGGCCAAACACCATGTCTTGGTCCGGGTGGAAGGCGTGCAATATTTAACAGCATGACTAAGACCTGATTTTGGTCTGAATTTACTGTAACATTTTTTGGGACACAGTTCTGAACTTCTGGGCCACGTTAGGCAGTGGCAACACCAAGATCAGGCCTGAAAACAATGGTAACCAGGGGGCCAAAAACCATGTTTTGGTCCGGGTGGAAGGCATGCAACATTTAACAGCATGGCTGACACCTGATTTTGGTCTGAATTTAATGTGCTATTTCTGTACTTATACAAGCTCTGTTCTGCACAGCACAGTGTGGACTGGAGGGGAGGGACCCAACTTAACATTTGTGCAAGTGCAGGACACGTGTTAAGCACTGAAACCATATTTATGTTTAACTTTGCAATAAATATGCTTATGTTTCTGTGATTGTTGTGTACATCTTTGGACTGTTGCTGCACACAACCATAGCCTCTGCAATATCACATATTCTTGGAAAAACATTTTTGTTCATAAGGACAGTACTTGACATTTGTGGATAGGAGGAGAAAATATATGAATGAGTAACACAAAAGCAAAACAAAGGTAAGGTGTTTATGGGTATAACACTACTGACTATGACACACTAGTACGACGGGGGGGGATAGGCCTGGTCAGGGGGAGGGTAATATGAGAGGGGGAAAAAGAAATCAGTGAAGAAGGAAAAGGATTGACTACTATGGGGGAGCATAACATTACACATAACACACCACACAAAACTACTGGACAAAGACAGATATTTATGACAACAAAGAAACAAGAGGATATAGGGAAGATTAGGGGGCAGAAAATATATATATATATTTTTTATCTTTTTTTATTTTATTTTATTTTTTTTCTTATTTTTTGAGGGTGGAGAATGTAGAGAATAGAAGAATATCAAAACACAGTGACAGGACACAGGAGGATAGGATTCAGAATAAGAAAAAAAACATTAACTGCTGCTGACTTCCACTACTTAATTTAAACCTGCCCAGAAGTGCCACCACCACCATCATCATCATCATGATGCAAACCCACTAGGAGGTTGAGAACTTGTTGCTGGTCCTCCATTATTTTGCTGATATCCCCCCTGGCCTCTCTGAACTCCTGGCAGAACTGGTGAAACTCATGTCATAGTGCTTGCACTTCAGCCCACACAGCCGCCAGGTCTTCACTGGTGACCACCTGACCAGCTGCAGCCAGTGCGGGCTCAGCATCCTGATGCTGGTGGTGCCAGCGACTGTGGTGTGATTGTGCTGCTGGTGCTGCTACCTCCTGCTGCTGCTGTGTCTGACTATGGTGCCCCCGGCATGGAAGCCGACTCTCCACAGACACAGAAGGGCTGCCTTGCTTCTCCTCACCCCCTTCCCCTTCTCTGTGTTCCTCCACACTGCTGCCTTCTGATATTGCTACCAGCTCTTTTTCTTTTGCCTACCACTCTGCTGTGTGGTGGTGGTGGTGGTGCTTGAGATGGCCCCTCTGGCCACCAGTCCCTAAGTGTGTCCCTCTCTTACCCCGGCGAACACTTCTTCCACACATGTTGCAGATGATGACACTTTTATCCACAGCATTTGTGATAAAAAATGACCACACTGTGGACAACCTTTGTTGTTGGGGGGGCTTCAGCTGATGTTCCGGGTTCCACAACATCCTGCTACTGCTGTGGGGGGACACAGGCTCCTGCTGCTGGGGGTTGGCAATGGTCTCCTGCTGCTGGCTGGGGCCAATGGGCTTCTGCTGCTGGGGGATGTGACACGCTTGGTCCTGCTGCTGCTGGGTGGGGGCACTGACTTTGGCTGCTGATGAGGGGGTGGGGTGCCTGACCTTCCCTGTCAGTCCCCACAGGTCTAAATGCTTGCCTGTTAAGGTGAATATTTAGACCAGTCTTGTTCTTCTGACCCTCACCTTTCCCATCCATTATCAAAGTAAAAAAACAAACTCTAACAGAAAACTTAAGAAAAAATATCAGAAAAAGAGAAAGAAAGAGCATGAGCGAGACACACACACACACACACACACACACACACACACACACACACACACTCTCACTATAATCTAACACTCAGAAAAATACACACACACAAGAAGTCCTACCAAAGAAAGATGAAGAAATTAACAGTTCTTAAAACACACAGAATGTGTAAAAACACAATACACACAAATTCTCCTGCTGCTTAGCTTTCTGACTAGCTCTGCCAGAAACACAAGCAAAAGGAAGCAGAATATGAAAATTACGTACCTACGTAATTCTTGATCTTCTCTTGTATCTTCACCCATTCATTACTGCTTGGGTTAAGCGAGGCGGCGCCACCCGCTCTGGGAGTTTTTTTTTTTTTTGAGTTGGCTCTAGCAGGCGCCCGTCCTCGAGGCGACGCACTGCACATCATCGTGAGGGATGGTCGTTAGGAGCCGTGGACCCTCCTCCATCTCAGTTCTGTTGTGGGAGGCAAAATAAAGTGTGAGAAAAAAAAAGCGAGGCAAGAGAGCCAAGGGATAGAAAAGGAAGGAAATAAACTGAAAAGGAATAAGCCGATGGAGAATAGACAGAGGAGAGAGATTCCTACCCTAAGGGACCGCAGGGCCTCCTTTCCAGGGCGGCTCTAGGGGAGGAACAGAGAGAGAGAGAGAGGGGAAGGAGAAAGAGAGGAATGAAGGAAGAAGAAAGAAAGAGTGGCATGTTGAGAAGGAGAACAGTGCCCGTCGATCATTGTTGGTTGAGAGGCTTATAGGCTCGAAATTAATGAGGGAGCAAGAATCCCCGTTGGTAGGACTGAGGAGAGGTTCCACTGAACCTGCTAAACAGACCAAGAGAGGGCAGAGTCTCTGGACTCTCAACATGCCAAGTCTCTTCATCCCAGTTGAGGGCTCCTGGACTGACTGAGCAGAACCTGTTCCAGAAGAGCGCCCATCCAGGAAGAGGACTAAGTTCCTAGCACCTTGATAAGTGCTACCATAGAAGAGTATGGGAAAAACTAAACCTTCTAGAAGGCAGTTTGTAAGAAAAATAGAGAGGGACTCAATCAGACTTGCTATGACAAGGCAGACAGAGGCTTGAAGCTGACAAGGTCAGCCAGCAGCTGTAAAAGCTTTTTGAAAAATAATGCCTGCCAAGGGGATCCTAAGTTGAAGGTGCCGAGACAGGGCATGGCCACCAGGCTGTGGAACAACATGACCTGAGGAGGCAAGGAATTGCACCGTAGGGCAGCCAGAAAGAGTTCCCTTAGAATTAAAGACATTTGTAACCGTACTCGTTCCTCTTTACCTTGAGGAAAAAAGGGGGTCCAGGGTTTTAAATAATTGATTAGCAGTTTTTTTTTTGTTTTTTTCTTGGGACTATACTAACTGTACAGACAGTATTTACACAGAGTCCCTAGAAGTGCCGCGCCTGCTGAGTCATGCATCTCCCCAATGACTCAGCACTTTTATGAGCAAAACGCCAATCAATCTTAGAGTGAAGTAAATCCCTGGGATCCATTCACCAAGAATGGGAACAACAGAAAAGTTTTTTTTTTTTTTGCATAAAGGCCAAGGGAGTAAGAGGAACGAGGCGGGAGAGGGCATACAGAAGGAGGCCACTGAGGGAAGGTGGGTGGGTATCAGTAATGAATGGTGAAGATACAAGAGAAGATCAAGAATTACGGTAGAGTGCGTAATTTTCATATCTTCCTTGTCAATCTTCACCATTCATTACTGACAGGAAATGCCAAGCCCTCCCCTTGAAAAGGGAGGTAGAACCCTGAGGGAACAAGACCCCCAGCCTCCTGTTGGTGAGAAACAGAAGGGGAAGACCCTGGCTAGTACAGAGAGAAGCCTATGTGGGAGAAGAGCTAGGAGGTGCCTCCCGAGGACGGGGAGATGGAGGAAGCCACTGCAAAAGTCTCCTAGCTCTGGAGGAAAAAAGACGGGTCCCCCGGAAAGCAGAGCGCATCACCCTATGCCAGGCCAGGGGTGACAACCTTGATAGACGAAGCCATGTCGTCTGCCTAATGCAGATCGCTGTCCCCGCAAGCCTGGAAGCCACCTCATTGGCATCGTAAGATGCCCTTGCTTGGTGTCTTGCCAGCTTCAGGCCTATAGCGGAGAGGGCAATAGCTTGTCTGGTTTGCTCCGTATCAGGCACTGATGCTAGAAGCTGGGAGAGCATCGACCACAGATGCCGATTGTAGGCAGCATGGTGAGCCTGATGTGATGCAATACAAGCCACCGCATGAGAAGAAGAGAACACTCTTCGCCCCCACCGGTCGAACTGTAGAGAATCTGAATCTGGTGGGCGGTCGTGCGCCAGGCAGCGGCGCCCGGAAGGAGTCTCTAGGTACACCAAGCCCAAGGGTGGGTTGGGAAGAGTACCAAGGGATTCGAGGGGCACAATACCTCTGACGGCAGTCAGCCGGGGCTGGAGAAAGGTGGCTGGCGACTGCCAGGAGCGGATAGCGCCTCCTGGAAGGGATAGGCCAGGAAGGTACCACCAGGTGCTGGGCACTGAATTCTCCAAGGAATTCACGCGTCTCCCGTTCGGTATTGTCTCTCCTTACATAAGAGATTCGAAGGTCCCTCACCATCCTCGAGAGGAATCGCTGATATTCAGTGAAATCAGCGTCAGAAGAAAGATGAGCAAGGGGTTCCTCTCCCTCAGAGGAGGAAGACAAGGATGATGGAGAGCTCAAATGTCCAGAGGATTCCTGCAGCGGTGGGGAGAGTCGAAAGACCCGCTCATGCATACATCTAACGAATGAGGGGAAGGCCGCCGCAGAACCCCTGAACTGCTCCCAGGATAACGGACCCGTAGGACCGACATGGCCTGGAAGCGCAGGGGGTGGATGCAGAGGTACTGGAGAAGGGCACCTACGAAGAGGCAACTGAACTCTGCCAGGACTCTGAAATCAGAGGCGAAGGCCCGAGCTGGCGGGATCCCGGACAACAAACCAGGCCGCAAGGCGGAACCCTGAGAAAGCGATGCCTGAAGAGCCCAGGAGAACCTCCCTGTGAAACCTGGGACTGCATGGTTCCAGAAGGGCAGTCCACAGCAACGCCACCGGAGGGCACCCTAGAGCCCAGGAGGGAAGGGTGGGGTTCGGCACTACGGCTCCTAGCCACCCCACCAGAGGCGGCCAACAGAGACCGGGACCCCTGTCCCCTGCCCCTCAACCCCTCAGACTCCAAAAGAGCCCTCCTCCTCGACTGCAGCATCCCCGCACCCCCAGAGGAGGCAACAGCACCTGGGAGGGCAGCTGTCATAGGTCCCCTAGGAGGGGGAGCCTCCTCCTTAGTCCCCAGCACATCACCCCCCTGGGACCCAGGGCCACCCCCAGCCTGAGAGCCCTCAGGGGAGGACAGGAGAGGGGACAGTGAAAGGGGCCCGCTGCGCCACCTGGCACCCTGTGCCACCGGGGCCCCTGACTCCGAAGAGTCAGGGTGCCAGGATGGGTCCACATCCGAGTCATCAGCCTCCGAAGAAGACGAGACCAGCAGAACCTCAATGCTGGCAACTCCGGGAATCCCCGGGGCAACGGCACCGCGAACGGTGCCAGTGCCAGGGCCGGCGCCGGATGACCCCCGCCGACCTGCGACAGCCAGGCCTGGCCCTACCTCCCCTGCGGTACCAGCCAGGCCCATGGCGCTGCTCCTGGTGTCAGAACCTGACCCAGCACCGCCGGGAGAACAGACCGGGCCCACTGCACCACGAGCGGCACCGGGGGCCAGGGCGGCACCGCCTATGGTGCCGTCTTGATCACTGGCGCCGCAAGCGGCGCCGGGATCCGAAATGGTGCCGGAGGGTGGTGTCAAGGGTCCACCGGTGCCTGGCCCAGAAATCATGGGCCTCGACACTGGGGGAGCCTGCACCTCCGAGGAGGTGACTGCCGAGGCGGTGTCACCGTCATGGCCCCGGGGGGGACCATGACGTTCCCCTGACACCACGAGAGAAGCTTCCTCTTCGGCAAGAGAAGAGGAGGAAGCTCCCTCCTCCGTGGACCATATAGGCCCGGGAGGGGACCTGGGGGAAGGGCCTAGAGACCTTACCTGGGAATCCCTGGAGCGACGCCATCCCCCGAAGGTCGGCGGGGCCTTGCTGAGCTTGAACGCTGGACTTTGAGAACACGACGGTCCATGGAGAAACAAACGTCGCACGTGTCCATGTCGTGGTTGGGTCCCAGGCAACGGAGACAGACATCATGCCGGTCCGAGACGGAAAAATGCCGGCCACAGGAGCACCGACGCATAGGGTGCGGCCCGCCTTCGACTTACGCCTTGCTCCAGAACCGGACATGATGTGAACTAACTGAGGAAAAAAAGTAGGAAAACACTCGGCGCTGTAGATAGAAATAAAAAAGAACGGTCTTACCAGTATACGGCGTTGAGTGGATGTCTGAGAACACGAGATGAGGAGTCGGGACGAATCTGAAGAACGAACACTATACGCTACCGCGCAGCAGGTGCAGCCTCGATGGCGGGAGAAACAGAACTGAGATGGAGGAGGAGTCCGCGGCCCCTAACGGCCGTCCCTCGCACATGATGCAGTGCGCCACTCCTCGAGGATGGCGCCATAGAGCTAAACTCAAAAAAAACTCCCATAGAGGGTGCGCGCCTCTGGCTTAACCCAAGCAGTAATGAATGGTGAAGACTGACAAGGGAAGATCAGTGACTTCCTGCCTGACTGCAGACATCCATGTGACCTGCAGAGAGTAAATCAGGTGACAAAGCTTGATTTCATCCAATTTCACCCAATTTTGCCTAATACTACCACAAGGCAAAATTTACTAGTGAAATTGATGGTGAAATTTCACCATAAGTGCTTAATTTCATGAAATGTTACATGTAGTGAAATTGATGATTTTGCCAGGATTTCACTGGCGAAATAAAATTTTGTGACATCTCTACTAGTGATGCACAAGGTCATGGGCAGAGTGCCTTCAGTCCCTGGAAGTGCGGTAAAATTTGTTCCATGCCCACCCCCAGAGTGTCTTATTGTGCTTATAAAATGGGCTCATTTTCTTTTACTTTTTACAGTTGGGAATAGCATGTTTATATTAGAAACAATAAATTTACTTGTGTGCATTTATGATAAAATAATCCTTTTGTCCACCGCAAATGATGTCACTGATGATAGCATTGTAATATTGCCTACTTTCTTCTTCCTGGTTTTTTTTTTCTCCATTTTCTTCACATTCATGATATGTAATGTTTATCATGGAATATTTACCATAGAATACATGGATTCAAAATTGTGCTCAGTTCCACTGGAAGAATGTTCCTCTCCTAACATACTGTACACACACACACACACACACACACACACACACACAACTTATACCTCTTCTAGAGCCAGAGACTCAATTCTCTCACTGTCAGGGCAAGTAGAAGAGATTTCCCTGATGAGCAAGTAAATATAGAAGGGGGATTTTCATTTTCAGCAAAGAAACAGTTGTAATGAAAACTATAAACAATGCTTAATGTTTCTGATGTGGTTGTGTGTGTAAGGAAAGTGTGATGATCAGGGAAACAACATTTAATTAGTTTTATTTTTATTTAAGGTAGTTTTATTTTTAGGGCCCAGTTGAAGGTTTTTTTTACAGTGTAAAGGCAGCAGCCATGTTTGTGATGGAAGATCAATTCTGGTTGTATGGGGCTGATGGCAGATAGTTCTCATTGTTGGAGGACTGATTTGCTCATTGTGTGATGTGGCTTAGAATCAGGATGACTGTGCATGGAACAGATTTCATGCACAGTCACATGATATGTTTTGACCAATGAGACATCTTTATTTTGGATGCCCATTTTATAAATCTTACAATCTACTTGAATTTTCAAATTATTCAGTTTACAATACATAGTATAAATTGGATGCACAATTGCCTGACTCAGAATAAGCCATTTTTCATAACTTGCAAAGGAGCAGGACTTATTTTCTCTGTCATTCATGAGTTATTTTTCAGCCCCGTCACTTGTAAAGATAAATGGCATGTTCTGAGTCACCTGATTGCATATCATATATTTACTATGCTGGTGCTACAGATCACCACTATTCCGATGAGGCATGAATTCTGATAAGGAATGAGAGAAGCTATTCTCTCGTGTGTACCTGATATCATTTACAGAGAAATATCACAGGATACAAAAAAGGTCAGTAGAAATATGATTTGAGAAAAATAGAGTTGCAAAACAACAACAAAAAAACAAATATCTGTTTGAGTCAGACCACAATATTTTATCCCCACACACACACAGACACACATTATTGATTTTCAGTTACAGGAACATGCCAAAAGCACTCCCCATGTTCCCTGGGATTTACAATATTGTTGTATATAGTACTTATCTTCTCTTACATTCACTTACATTTAATTACTGTGATTTCTAAGAGAAGATAATTGTTTTTTCCACCAAGACTGAGCATGAAAAAGAAAGACCTATGAACAGCACCTGTTTTACTCAAGGATGTATTAAATCCCATAAGTTCTGATTATTATCTTTGACCTTGTAAGTTTAAGAACAATGTTTATACAAGGAGAAAGAAAAGATACAGTTTTTTAAAGAGACGATGGCTTTGCACCTGCCTTCCCACATCTGCCTTGCCCATCTTGCATGCATACTGGCACAGCAAAAAGTTAATGCATTTTAACTTCTGCAGAGCTAACAGAGAGCTGAGAATTGACAAAAGGTTTTATTGTCCTGCCCATTCTAACAGTAATTTCCTTTTCTGTTAGTAGAACAATGAGCCATATATTATGCTGGTAAAAGAGGCTGTGTTACGGTCAATAAAACAGGCCACAAGAGGACAACAGTGGCGTTAGGAATGAAGGCTGGCTGAGTGCTTCAATAAATTATCCAACCAGAGATCAAAGTTAGCAAACTTGTAGTCATGCCTCCAGTAAGTAAAATATTGAGGGGGAAGTCAGACAGACGTTCATCTTTTTTGGAAAATAAAACACAACTCAACGAAATGCATTGTAAAGATGACAACTTTAGCACAAATAGCGCTAGCATACCTTCGGCTATTTAAAACTGTTGCTTATCATTTGGATTTATTCTAGTCATCAGCATCAAATATTGAGTGAAAATAAACCCCCAGCAAAAAGTTTTGCAAAAACAGGCATTTTTCTTAAGGGGAATGCATTTATATTACATGGTCTTAGCTTAATGATTTTAAAAAAAGCTTTCAAAAAGATATGGTACTTATTAAGAGTAAATAGAGATGGGTGTTGCATATTTCTGGGACAATTTGAGAAGTTCCTGTTCTGTTGAAGATGTGCTCAGCAGATCACCATTTGTTTTTAAAAATGATTAGAGGAAACATCAGGACAGTGTGTTAAGCAAGGCGGCAGAGCTCAGACTCAAAACATCTTGTGTACATTTGCTATAAATAGCAAAAAAGCAGTTACATATAGAATAATGCATGTAGGTATGGGAATAACAATAATTTTGTACCCATCTGAGGTGTGGGATGCCACATAAACCCAATCTAGGGGTTCATAATAACATCCCACACCAAGGAAGGGGATACATTTGCATTTTACACACCACCCCATGTTTGTTTTATATAATTGCTTGGCTCCATTTTTTCAACACAAAAATGAATGAAAAAAGGCCAGTGCTTTTGTGGTTACTTAGCATGAAACTGTTACAGTGTGCATGAGGTGATCTGTGGCTTGCAGCTTACAAATAGCTGGTTTAAATGGCAAATTATAATTCAGTATCTTTATAGTAAAAAAACAGAGCCCAGTTATTATAAGCTTCTAATTCCATTGAGACACTCCCACGCCATCATTACCATGATAGTGATGCTTGAGTGGTCCCAACGATGTCACTAAAATCCCTCAATGGAATTTTAATTTTGTATTTAATTGTTTATCTGCTATTTTTGTAATATAAGAATCTTCACTCCCACTCTTCATTTAATTTTTTTGTTTTTTTTCATTATTGAATTTATTTTGTATAACATACTGAATATTCAGGCAGCCCTACAGCAGAACACATCTCCCCATTGACCATTTTAATCTTAAAGAGCTAGAGTACTGCCTAAAACTAATATTAGATTTTAAAAGCAGCCAACCATTACCTTTCATATCTGAGGTACTTTTTCTTTTCCCTTTGTTTAATAAGAAGATTGTTTATCTGATGTTAGGTGTGATGTGTGGAACAGCTCTTAACCTGGCAGCTGACATATCTTGCTCTGCTGCGCCCCACACTACATCATCAGGATTCTGACCTCACTGATTGTGACATCACTGCTACTTAGGAACAGCATGTGAGTGACTGCCAGGTCATTCACCTGTGTCATCACTGTCAGTGAGAGCATAATGCTGATACTGTAGTGTGGGGCAGTAGAGTTAGATATGTCAGCTGCCAGGCTAAGAGCTGTTCCACACATCTAGCACAATATTATCACATAGATGACTTCCTGATGAGCAAAAGGCAAAAGAAAAATACTTCAGAAATAATGTTACAACTGTCTACTACTTAAAACTTGTATTATTTTCCTGTCTACCTGTTTTGGCTCCACTAGCTCTTTAAATATATAGAATCTCCCCAACCAGCCAGCTGAGTGTAACCCCCTCCCCCCAACTGCATGTGGGCACACACACACACACACACACACACACACACACACACACACACACACATACACACAGAAGAAGGTTAAGCACAAGAGGCAGCATTAATTTAACACACAGACCAGGAGTGTACATATTTTTTGTCACCAGCACTTCAACAATGCAATATTTAAGCACCACTCTGCAAAATGCATTTTGGACACCACCACCAACCTCCCAAGTTTTAAACACAACATCCAACATCTTTGTCAGCAAAATACTGCACTGACTGCTCATGGACAGTGCGCAAGGCTCCGCTCTGCAAATATGCTAAGAGGTGCACTCAACTCTACCCACCTTTAAGCATACACCAGTGTATTGGCATAGTAGAGAAGGCAGGGTCACATGGCAATCTGGGCCTATTCCCAGCTTTTCCCCAGATGCAGTGAAACTAACATGCAGAAAATCATGTAAAAGTTTTGAACTTTCACCATGCTGCCCTTTTACATGATTTTCTGCATTATTGTGGCTTTGTTTCCTGTGCTAGAGTGGTAGGCAGGTTGGGCACAAGTCACATTTTCTACACCCTAAAACATTTCATAGACAAGATATACCTGCACCTCTCTGGGGCACCTTGGGCCCCCACATACACATATTCTCTGGGGCAAACAAAAGGCAACAGAATACCCTGACCCACTACCTGCTCATTCTCCCCACCACCACACACATATTCTCAGCACTGTGAGACCATGGTGGAGGCAGTAGCTTGGGAGGCTACTCCCTCCCCACACACACACACACTGATTCACACTCTGGGGCACAAAATACTCAGACCCCCACACCCTACTCAGGCCCCCCCAAAGGGTTCCCTGCTAGAGAGAGAGAGACACACACACACACCACTCCCCAACTACTCTGGGGCACACAGAAGGTAAAGATATTCGGTGAACACAGGTGGCGACAGTGCAGTAGGGGAATCCAACAATAAGGGAGGGTCTGGCAATGACAGGGGACTGGAGTGAAGGCACGTCTCAGCATGCCCCCATCTCATTGGTCCTCATAGGGTGCCATTGCCAGAGAGGGCGGGACCAAACAAGGAAACACCCCACAGGTTGCACCTGTAGATGGGCCTCAGTGTCGGGCAAGAAAGGAAGGAGCCGGGGAAGCAGGAACAAAGTGCACAGTCTCTCTCTCTCTCTCTCTCTCTCTCTTTCTCTGAAGGAAGGAGGGGAAGGGGAGACTCCTCCACCCTAGCCGGGGGATAATCCAGAGGGCTAAATAATTGAGAAGAGTGGGGCACACATCTCTGCTTGTGACCCTGACCTTCCCATTGCCTTTTTAACCCTGCTGCACTTTCACTGAGCTACAGCACTTTACCAGAACTACACACCCTTTCCTTTTTTCTCACCTCCTGTTTCTCCCCATCACTCAGCCTATCTTTCAGGACATCTATGGTGTCTCCCCACCTCTCACTTGTGTCCCCGCCCTTTGCCACCCTCTGGGTAACCCGGTGTAACTCTTAACTGGATGGATTCTCCACCAAGGAGAAAGGTGCTGGTGCAACTTCTTGACCCCTCGGGTGATGCTGAGGTGGTCTCTGGGACCAGATCAGGGATTTACGGTGGCAGAGGGATCAAATAGATGTCATCCGGTCAAGTAGAGGACAGGTTTTTCCTCTTTTGTTCCTGGAATGTGGCGTGCCATGATGCCAAATGCTAACGTCCACCATGCCTCCTCCTAGTCAGTCGGTCAGCACGCTGCTGTACCTCCAGGAGTCAGCAGGCACTAGACCTCATCCCCACCCGCCACCTGGAGAAGGCCACACAGAAGACCACCAACACCCCACCACCACCACCACACACACATGCATATGTGCTGTGGGTTGCTTGGAGTTCCCTGGACTTGCCTTGTGGACTGTGTGGATTTCTGTGTACCTCAGAGCAGTTTTGCAGGTAAGGGCTTCACATAAGTGTATAGCAGAGTCTGAAACAGTACCACCCCTCACCAAGCTTGCTCTGGGGCACACAGAAACCAACACAGCCCCTTCAGACATCCTCAGATGCAGCACTGCCGGCCCTGACTCCCCCAACATGCCCATGTTTGTGTGTGTGACACCCATTCTCTGGCACTTAGCAAGCTTGAGGATCCTCGCACCAACACCCCCCACCACACATACACATATGTGCTGTGGGATACCAAGAAAAGCTGCTCAGAGCTTCCCAAACTTGCCTCACGGGCTGTGCAGTTTTCTGTGTGCCTCAGAGCAGTTTTGCAGGCAAGGGCTTCACATAAGTTGTAGCAGAGTCTGGAACAGTACCACCCCTCACCAAGCTTGCTCTGGGGCACACAGAAACCAACACAGCCCCTTTGAATGTCCTCAGATGTAGCACTGCCAGCTCTGACCCCCCCAACGTGCCCATGTTTGTGTGTGTAACACCAACCCTCTGGCACAAAGCAAGCTTGAGGATCCTTGCACCAACACCCCACACACACACACACACACACACATGTGCTGTAGGGTACCAAGAAACCAACACAGCCCCTTTGGACATCCTCAGATGCTGCACTGCCAACTTTAACCCTCCCAAACATGGCAGTGTTAGTGTGTAATGCCCCATCCACCCCTTACTGTGGCACACAGCAAGCTGAAGGACCCTCCCCCCCCACACACACACACACACACACACACACCAATATATACATACATGCTCTGGGGTTACACACAAGACCAAAAAGCTGCTCGGAGCACCTCAAACTTGCCTCAACACCTGCAAAGTCTGAAGCACTGTGGATTTCTGTTAGCCTCAGAGCAACTTTGCAGGCAAGGGTTTCAGCTTCAAACATGTGTATCAGTCTGTAACAGAAACACCTCCTCACCAAACTTGCTCTGGGGCCCACAGAAACCAACACAGCCCCTTTGGACAAGCTCAGAAGCAGCACTGCCAACTCTAACCCTCTAAGGAGATTACACATATTAGAGGCATTAAACATTTAATTAACAGACCAGTAGCAGGAGAGTACATGCAGCAGCACTTTAACAAATGAAGTGCACACACAAAATATGTTGGAGGGCAATTGGGGAAACAGCAGTGACTGGCTCACATTTTACTCCACAACAAACATCTGTACAAAAGTAAAGAGGAGAGGTACTCACAGGCTACTGTAAAATAGTGCACTTTTTTAGTGCTAAACACAGTACATAGTAATAACATCAGTGTTGGAGGGCAATACAGCAGAGGGCATTACAGCAGTGCTGGAGGGCAGCTTCAAAACAAACATGGACTGGAGCAAAAGTAACGAGGAGAGAACTAGTGCAAAAGTAAAGAGGAGAGGACCAGAGCAAAAGTAGAGCGTTCTCATAGAACACAGAAACAGGACTTCTTCCTTAAAACTTAAAAAAAGCAGTAAGATGCAACACAGAGGAGGGTCTGTGTTCTGCGAGTACCTCTCTCATTTAGAGCTCTGAATTATGCTCTGCCTACTTTTGAGCACTGCCATCAACCTCATAGCAGATATGAAGCTTCATTTTGTGCCCCGTTTTACTTTTTCCATTACATTTATTTACCTGAAGTGTCCGTGAAGTCTGCCAGACAAGTCAGAGTAGCGGTGGATTCTAGTTTTGTTTTCTTGCCCGATGCTTGGTGGATTCTAGTTTTGTTTTCTTGCCTGACACTCATTTTTTTTTTAATACTTTAATTAAAGAGCTGAATGCTCCATTTGCACTGCACGACTAAGTAGCCCACGAAGACAGTTGAGCGGGTCTCTCAGGAACTCCGGCGGCGTCCTCAGCATCCTCGTGGCCCACGTGGTGTTCTTGTGGTCTCTCCTGTGGTGCTTTGTTCCTTCTTCTGGGGTTCTGAATGAATAGGGGAGTGTGGCTGGCTACACAGAGCCTTTTATTTATCCCAGGTCATGAATGCTCACACAAGCAGCATGAGTTCTGTGACTTGTCCACTGTAGATTTAAAAATCTGCTGGCCAATCAGGATTCCATGATTCTGTCCATATTTACGGAATCATGGAGAAACAGTGGCCTTGCTCATGATGACTGCTAAACAGATAGACTTTCAGAAAAAAATGTTATTATCTATTGTTAGTGACTTGACGTACGATGAATTTAATCTGTAAGATGATGATCTTATGTACTGTCCCATTAAGCAGCACACTATGTAAGTGAACACTGATGAGTGGTGGTTAGGTTTTGAAAAAGCATGAATCAGTGCAAAACATGTTAGCTGACCAACCAGTTGCTGCTGTTGTTAGAGGGACGTTTTTATCCTGTTTTATATCTTTTCCACTATGAGATTGGATCAATAAAGCTTGAATTTTTGCACCATTTTGGAGGCGTACAATTGTTCTTGGAAAAGAAAGCAGGATTTTCTAGCGTGGATAGTAAGTGTGGAACCTTGATATATTTGGAAGTCCGTTACACAGAATTACAAGCATTGGTGGGTGCCAGCTATTCAGGTACTTTCTTTCTACATGTGTTTTTTGAGCCAGGCACCACCATCTTCTTTGTGCGGTCACACTTTGACATTTTTACAACTGACTTTCAAGTGACCAGCACAGGTTCAATACTAAAAGGCTGATTCCATTGCTAAAACCCTCTGCGCTCCTGCACATACGTTCGCCAATATCACATATGGCTGAATGGAAGGCACAGCGTGAACACGCTCAACGATCCATCAGAGATTTAATTTTAATAGATACGGGGGAACGTTACCAGTTACTCCAATATTTTAAATGACACGACCACTACCACTTTTGGTCCATTGAACATTAGACAAGCCCTGAACCAGTTTGAGAAAACAGCACAAAAATTGAAGCATCTCCAGTGGGAGGAGATTTCTATGCATGCGTACTTGGAGGTGGACAGAATACCTAGAGGCCTACGAGCAGTGAAGAAACCCACCTGTGCGCTTAATAGAGAAGGGTTTGTTGATAAATGGCAACATATCAGCCTGAGGGCTGGAAAGGAATATATTGAGCTAATTTTGGCAGAGAATTTAGTGATTCAAAAGGAAACGGAAAGCGAACTAACCATTAGGGAAGAGGGTCTTAAGAGATTTTCAAGCTCCCCACAATACGACATGTTGCTTGAGGATTTCTTAGAGAAAATTAAGGATATGAGGAGTGTCACAAATGCACTCCGCAGGTCAGGCCCTCTGCTCCCACAATGCCAACCTCAGAGCGCAAGAGTGTGAACAGGTAACAGACAGGGCAACCCTCCTGTCTGCTTTTGGGTCCAAATCACATTTAGTCTCAATTTCTGGGGGGGATTCAAACTATGAACCTTATGGTAGCGTACCCAATGTACAGACTCAGATAATATTCTCTTCTGGGGGATGCAATATATCTTCCACTTAAGAGCATCTAACCAGGTATCCAAAATTAACCCTTAAAACTCTATGAGACCTTAGGTATATTCTTACCTTTTACCAAGCTTAGTAACACCATCAAGCCCTTCAAACAGCTGTCAGACTTAACCACGTATACATCACATGCATAAAGAACTTGGAAGACACATCCAGGCAGTATCTTAAGAAAATGTGGTTTACTAAAAAATAGTAAAATAAGTACAATAAAATACATAACAAATATCAAAGAGCTTACAATTACAAAATAAAATGGGAAACTTATAGAATAAAACTCCTACCACAATACATTTAGATCTTTGCTATCTAAGGTATTACCTCTGTAAGTGCGTTTTGATGTTAGATCAGAGAGCTGTGTTAGAGTCCCAAGATGATATGACCAACATTTCAGACACAAGTATCAGTTTAAACTCTGTGCCTCCACATCCCTTCTGTGAGTCATCTAGCTCCTCCTTTTAGAATATAAAATTACAACCATGATTTACTACCAGGACGTATTTTAAATAAGATGAGATCAGAAGAAAAAAATATTTCCTGAATTATGACAGTCTTTAATCAAGCATTTCCTTTGAACTGATGGCTAGTTCCTGTTTTCCCAAGGAACACCAAAGGGTTTACAACTTTTCACACCATGTTGGTATCAAATGGCCTGTTCCTCTTAAGACGTCATAAAAGTTTATTAGGCTCATCCTCTGGCAGACTCATCTAGTCACATTTGGTTTTCAACTTCAAAATGCCTAGGCAGGTCATAAAAAAGGTAATAAAATGCCCACTAGAAGGAAGGTAGTTAAATTACTGGTTCCCTTGTTGGTTTTAATTACATCCTGTGGTTTCAGCTGTTGACCTTATAATTCAAAGGGCCAAATCTCACAGACAGACATTTCATACACTGACCATTTATTTATAATACCAATATCATACAATAATCATAACCAGCTGGCCAAGCATCACAAGGAGATGATTAAGGGGTATCAAGAAAACCAAATATGAAAGTGATGAGAGACTATCGTGAGGGCTGCATCTTCAACTGGAGCAATAAAAACAGTGGCGCTAACTCACAGGAAGCAGTAACAAGTGAGATGAGTTATAGTGCTCAGGCTATAGTTTTGCAGTCTCGGGGAAACTGAACAATATCATCTGGACGCAGGTGTTTTTTTAGGAGAAGAGGAGTGTGTACATACTCCCCCAATCCCACAACTAGTAATTCCTTTGAGAAGCCAACAATCCATGAAGTGGCATCCACAAAACACAAGAGAACAAGGAGAGGTGGGAGGAAGAGGGGATGGAAGAAGAGGCAACAGAAACATGAGAATGTGGAGAGGGAGACGAGGCAGAGGGAGAGCTCGGCAGTAAACGTAATTAACCTTTCCAAACAACAACTGAACAAAGCAGAGATTTCAGTTCTCAGTAAGGGACTTGGTTTTATACCTACACAACGTTTTGACGCATTCGATACTGCGGTGGATTTACATAAACTCATCAGGAACCCGAGCCTCAAATTGTTTTTCCTCAGGGGGAATAAGAGGGTAATTTGAATCAGACTATGGGCACTGAGGTAATGAATAACTGTTCTGATACTAACTTTGCATTTAAACCACAATCAATGTTTTGCCCCCCCAATGTCAGCATTGTTACCAGCTTTTGTTAAGAGCTGTGAGAATGAGATAAAAACATTAAATGAGAAAACTCACAACAATTTTTATTAAAATCTAACTAAAGAAGAGTGGCTGGCACTTAAAGATTTGGGGGACAATAGACAGCTCACTACACAGCCAGCAGACAAGGGGGAGGGGGTAATAGTTGTGTTAAACAGTGAGGATTATGATTGTGAAGTATATAAGCAATGAACAATGTTGATTTTTATAAAAAATTGAGTAATGACCCCACAATGAGATTTAAAGGGGAGACAGATAAATACTTGGATTTTTTGAAAGAACGGGAATGATTACCACAGCAAACAAGTGATTACCTGCGAGTAGAACATCCAGTCAGGGCCACTTTTTATTACCTCCCCAAGATACACAAAGATCTTGTTAACCCTCCAGGGTGACCCATTGTATCCAGTAATGACTTCCTAACTGAGCCACTGTCTAGATTTGTGGACTATTATTTATCAAATTAAACGAAAAATGTACCATCCTATGTTAAGGATACAGGGGAAATACTTGAATACTAGAGGATCTGGCACTTGAGGAAGAGAGTATGTTGGTAATGCTAGATATTACATCACTATATACAAACATACCTCATGAGGATGGTCTTAAAGCTCTGGAATTTTATCTTAATGAAAGGCCATTACTTGACCCATACAGTTAAAGTACGATGCCTCCCCATTTTGCTGCATTTAAGGCCTGCAATTTGTTTTAAAATAACTCCAGTGTTCTTACTTTTTATACTTTTTGGAGGGGCTCTTACTTCTCATTATCCAGCTGAACCATGATTAAGCCTGACCACTATGGCAAAGTGACCACCCCCATCGGTCAGGTAAAAAGCATCACATTTTAACTTGCCATATCAGAGCTGAGGTCTCCTTGCTTCCTCTATGTTTAATGAAGAGACCACTCTCCTGGCTTCATTACTTATTGTGTGCTCTGGCCAATGAAAGGCTCACAGGTGTTTAATAGGGAGCTTGCACTTAGAAGAAGGTCACAGTTCTCCTACATTCAAATAAGTACAAAAGGTTTGCAAGCTCAACCACTGTATTTACAGTACTACTTAGTAAAATTTGAGGGGCAAGGGGTGGTTCCTGGTGTGTGTCTGAACAGAAACATACAGTGAAAGTACCAGCCCCCTCCCATTTTGCTGCGTTTAAGGCCTGCAATTTCTTTTTAAAATAACTCCAATGTTCTTACTTTTCATACATTTTGGAGGGACTGTTAGTTCTCATCATCCAGTTGAACCACGATGAAGCCTGACCACTTCAGCAAAGTGACCGCCTCCAGAGCACACTATAAGTAATGAAGCCAGGAGAGTGGTCTCTTCATTAAACATAGAGGAAGCAAGGACACCTCAGCTCTGATATGACAAGTTAAAATGTGATGCTTTTCACCTGACCGATGGGGGTGGTCACTTTGCCGAAGTGGTCAGGTTTAATCATGGTTCAGCTGGATAATGAGAACTAACAGCCCCTCTGAAAAGTATGAAAAGTAAAAACATTGGAGTTATTTCTGTAAAAAATTGCAGGCTTTAAATGCAGCAACATTTTGGGGGGGGGGGGGCCTGGTATTTTAACTGTATGTTTCTGTTCAGTCACACATCAGGAGTCGCCCCACTAATTTTAATAAGTTGTACTGTAAATACAGGGGTTGAGCTTGCAAACCTTTTGTACCAATACTTGACCCACCCACAGAAGTACTTGTACAACTGGCAGAGTTTGTGTTAAAATGTAATTCTTTTTTTTTATAAATGTGATTTGTTCACCAGATAAAAGGGACGGCCATGGGTGCAAGTTTCACCCTGAACTGTGTCAATTTGTACATGGCCAAATTGGAATTGGATGTGGTAAGAGCTGAAAACAACCCATTTTTAAAAAAGATCGATTTATGGAAACAATTTATTAATGATATACTGGTAGTGTGGAAGAGCACAGAGGAGAAAAATTTTTCTTTCATTAAATATCTGGAGGAGAGTATCTAGAAACTGAGATTCAGTATTTCGTTTAGTAGGAATCAGATTAGTTTTCTGGATATTACCATCAAGAAGGATGAAGAGGGCCGGCCTGGTGGTGTAGAGGGCTGAGGCACTAGACATCTCACCTCACGGCATGCTGCCAACTCGGGTTTGGGAGCAAGCCCAGGCATCAGAGGTCAGCACAGGGGAGGGAGGGTGGAGCTGGATAGAGTGGCCGTCAAGGCAGTTCTCCTCTCCGGGGAGGTGGGAAGGCATCCCTCATTCACGGCTGCCCCCTGGTGGAGGCCAGTGGGTCATGCAAACAAGGGGGTGCCGGCATTAGGCCAAAAATGGGATGGGTAGGAGGAGGGCCGTTACTGAGGCTGTAAGGCGCATGCGTGCCTCCACACCCATGCGTCCTTCTTCTGGGGGCCCTTGGGTAATCGGGGAGAAAACAGAAAAACAGCTGGCGGTAGGATGGTGACCGACTCACCGCAGGCACCACTCCCAGGACCAGGCGTAAGATAAGCCCCAGTAATTCCGGGTGACGGAGCTGGGGGAGTCAGTCAAATGGGGGCCATACAGCGATAGGAGAAATAAGGAAGTGATAAAAAAAAGAAGGATGAAGAGGGAGGGGTTATCACAGATTTGTTCAGAAAAAGTACTGACAGAAAATACATTGTTACTGACCAGCAGTAGCCACCCATTACATGTAATTAGAGCTATACCAAAAGGGCAGCTCATATGTACAAGAAGGAACTGCACCACTGAGGAAACATTTAATAAGAGGGCTGATGAGATGCGCGAGAGACTATTAGATAGGGGTTATGATGTGCAATGGGTATCACAAGCTACAGACATAGTGGAGGAAATACCCAGAAACACTCTATTGGCAGATAGGTCAAAAGTATCTGATGTGGACTGACAAATTACATTTGTAAGTACTTTTAACCCTCAGTCACAAAAAAATAGCCGACATTATTAGAAAAAATTGGCATATAGTGAAGTTAGATACAGCACTGGCAGATGTAGTTGGGGATACTCCTAAGATGGTGTACAGAAGGGGCAGAATTTATTTATTTATTTCATTTTTTATTTTATTTAGTTTTTGTTGACCGGGTAAGTGCACTAGACAAATCCTGCCTATTTTCAGGCATGACCCGGGGGAGGGGGGATACAGATGAATGCCAACTGACCATGAACCAGATTAAGCTGTTGGTGGTATTTTTAGTGAATGAGGGAAATTTGGCCAGGACACCGGGGAAATTCCCCTATTCTTTTCAATAAGTGCCATGGGATCTTTAACATACACCTGAACTACCACCAATCCAGGCAGATGGGACCATGGTTTAACATCTCATCCGAAAGATGGCACCTCAGAAGTGCAGTACCTCTCTCATGCTGCACTACAGTGTCAGTACTGGGATATTAATCCAAGTGCCAGATGTGGGAACTGAACCCACAGCCCTCTGATCTCCCGGCCTCAGAGGCGAGTGTGCTACCTACTGAGCCACTGACACTGCTAATGGTGAAGGATCATGTGGTACACTCCATGTAACCAGTTGAGAGACCCCCTATGTGGTTGCCAGATAGAAAAAATGGCATGAACAGTTGTAGCTGTAGATACTGTGAAAGAGTGAGATGTATGAAAACATTCAAAAACCCTGCCACTGACAGGGACTTTGAAGTGAAAAGGTTTATAACCTGTAGTACATGTAGTGTTGTGTATCTTGCAGAATGTAGATGTGGCAGCTTTTAAATTGAAAAGACCAAGAGAGCTTTTAAGGTCAGGACTGGTGAACATTTAAGGGCTATCGAGAATGGAGATGTCACAAATGCCCTTGTCAATCATGTATTAAAATCATGAGACAGACAGAAGCATTATTTTATGTTTATGGGCATTGAGAAGCCCACCTGGTCACAAAAGGGGAGACAATTTTAATATTTCCTCATGCAGAGGGAACAGTTTGGGATATACACATTCAATGCAATGGAATGGCCTGGTTTGAATGGCAGGCTAGAAATCAAGCCATTTCTAAAGAAAAAGAAATAATGTGTTGTGAAATTTATCACACTATGGACTGTGGTAGTGAAGATCTGATGATTGATATATTTATTGTTTTTTTAATTTTATTCTGTTTTTCAGATTTCTGCACCAACAATGTTTCAAGAGACTGTTGTTAAGTTTTGTTGTCTGAGGACTTTAAACTTTGTGCGCGAATGGATAGTGAGTGGAAAGGTGCCAATTAGATGTATGGTTATATTTTTTGTGTGCACTACACTCATGATGACTGCTAAACAGATAGACTTTTAGAAAAAAAGATTTTATCTATTATTAGGGACTTGAAGTACGAATTAATTTAATCTGTAAGATGATCTTATGTACTGTCCCTTTAAGCAGCACACTATGTAAGTGAACACTGATGAGTGGTGGTTAGGTTTTGAAAAAGCATGAATCAGTGCAAAACATTCTAGCTGACTAACCAACCAGCTGCTGCTGTTGTTAGAGGGACGCTTTTATCCTGTTTTATATCTTTTCCACTATGAGATTGGATCAATAAAGCTTGAATTTTTGCACCATTTTGGAGGCGTACAATTGTTCTTGGAAAAGAAAGCAGGATTTTCTAGCGTGGATAGTAAGTGTGGATCCATGATATATTTGGAAGTCCATTACACAGGATTCCAAGCCTTGGTGGGTGCCAGCTATTCAGGTACTTTCTTTCTATATGTGTTTTTTGAGCCAGGCACCACCATCTCCTTTGTGCGGTTGCACTGACTTTTTTACGAATCACATTTACTACTTTATTAATTTATTTGACCAGGAATGGTGCCCTAAGCTATTTTAGCTTGTTCCCAGGTGCTGGTCTATATTTCATCAAACATGGTTTGATAAGGAACACAGAGCTCATAGACATCGATACACCCTTGAAACCTCAGCTTTTCTATCCAGTCTGCAAAATTATGCATTGCTTCCTCAACTTACCTGATACCATTACACTGTCCCTTTATCAAAATGATGGCATGGTTGCTCCCCTAAACCATGTGGGAAACTTCCAGCATCTACAGGAACTCTGGCCCTCACCCTTGCCACAAATAAATTATGCCCTACCCCCTATATAAAAATATTACCCCCATACCTATGCATCTGATGAAAGCCACCTCTAGTAAAACCAATGCAATCCTGCAAATGAAATCAGCATTAATTGATGCCTGATGAATTTTCCCATCTGCATAGCGGCATTTAATGTGAGCATTTTGACATTTATTTTTTTATGTTTAAAAATAATATGCTGACCTAGAAGTTGCTGGCCAGTTCAAGAGAATGGAACTTCTGCAACCCACCACTGATACTACTCACACACAAAAGCCCCCACTCTGTGTCCCAACTGACTCAGCATTTTTTTGGGGGGGGCTCACCATGACCCTAACCCGTAAGACCAACTTAGGGCTGGTTCATTTCCCCTGGAGTGTGATACAGAAAAGGCACACTGGTGAGTCCTGATAGGATAAAACATGTGTCTGTGTCTTTCTGTTTGCACTCTTTGCAAATTGTGCAAGAAGTCTTTCGGCACCATGCATCTTGCTTAAAGCTGAACCAGCCTAAAATTGCATGGTGATTTGCATATACATCCCATGATGCTTTGCATTATGGTGGTATGTGTAATTCTGGGTATCTGCTGAAAATTGAGTATCCGCAATAACGCAAGTCAATACAGTGCTACCATAACTGCGTGAACCACAACAACGGTAGCGCAAAAGACGCTTGTTAGAAGAGCGCGTTTTACTGAGTGACTTACTCAGCTACCGATTACACTGAATACCATCTGAATTACACTACCAATGGAATTCAGCAGAATTTCAAAATTCTGCACAGCCTTACTTATGGTGTGTATGTATATATATCTTCAAAACAACTATAAAGTTCAGGAGCTCCGTCCAGACCTGGTGAATTTTGTGATTTTTTTTCACTTCTACCTGCTTGTATACTGTATTCATAGGAAAGCATCATTTTCATCAGCTTACCTTTTAAAGTACAAGATGGAGTGTGTTTTGATGGACAAGCAGCCCGGGGATCACGTGATGCTACTGACGGGTTAGCAGCCTGGAGGACCAGCTCCTACCTCAACTCTTATTCTACAATATGTTCTATGACTTATTTCTCTTAAACATGCATATCCACTGACCATTCAACTTCTGATAGCCTACTAGATCATCTGAGGTGAAGCTGGGCATGACTTACAACATCATTAAGTGGAATTTTCAGTCCATTCCTTGAGGCCTACCTGTGGCATGGAAGCAGAAATGCGTCAGGCTCTGCCTCTGCATACTCCACCACGGATGCCTGAAAAAATCCTGAAATGCTCCGGAGGCCAACCTGATACTGCTTCTAAAACAACCACATCTTCTATACCCTCACAAACCTCGGCCCCACTCGCCAAACAAAGATTTATGGAGGAGTTACAACCCTTTCATACAGCCCTCCAAGATCTTACTTCGGAACTCAAATCGATACGTGGAGATCTTACTGACGTCACCCACACGATTAAAGATGTGTCGGCTAGGACATCATCACTGAAGGGGTGGAAAACCACTATCGACCCTGAACTCACTGCACTGAGGCAGAAACTGAACCGCATGGAAGCTAAACTAGAAGACCTGGAAGGCCGAAGTCACCGCAACAACATACTCATCTTTGGCCTTCCAGAGGACATGGAGGGAGCTGCACCGATCATTTTTTTGCAAAAGATGCTCACCAAAATAGCTGGGCCCTCTCCCAATAACACTACATATATAATAGAGAGGGCCCACTGCTCACTTAGACCAAAGCCAGCTGCAGGGAAACCACCAAGATGCCGCATACTTAAATTCCTCAATTATTTGGACAAGACATGTGTCTTGGGGCAAGTGAGGGAACTCCAAGAAATTCTATGGGAGGGTCAGCGGTTATGGTTTGCCCAAGATCTCCCAGCAACTATCCGACAGCGATGGGCAGCATATCACCCGATGGTTACAACATTGATAGCTGCCAGCATTAAATACAAAGTTCAGTATCCATCGAGACTTTCCATCTACTATAAAAATACGTGGCATAACTTTGACTCTGCTGAGCAAGCCCTACCTGAACTGCAGGCATCGATCTCCGATTTGTTCAGTGCACACTGAGGTCTGATGCTGGATTTCAGGAAATTGGATGGTTAGCATGAATGTGCAAAGAAGCTTCTTGAGCTCCTTACAACTTTTTCATTCTGCCGCGTCACCACATGAGGGCAGCAGAACACCACGACTGAGCACTGATGATTTTCTTTACTGCATGGACAAATATGCAGCCTTTTTTTTTCTTTTATATCTGCTCATGGCACCAGTTCTGCAATGCTGAGACAAACTATTAAGGTTCCAGCCATGACTTGACATTTAATGACTCCCTAATTTGTTTTTGGGTCACTTGTTTTTTGGTTCATCAGCATTGTACTGGTAAAAGGGAGTAATACAGAACACTTCTCTGGCATTCCATTATTTTTATTACTCCAGTTTTTCTTTTTTTTTCTTATTGGAATCGCAAAGGGCTGGACAACAATAATTTTCAAGCTCTAGTTCGAACCCCCATTTTAAGAAGGGATTCACTATTCAACATTCTCATAATATTACTGCATTTCACCATTTGTTGAAAGTTTAGGCAATTATAAAGCCATTGTTTCCATGTTCTATGTTAGTTTGAGAGTTGGGGTGGGGAAGGGTGATCTGAATCTGCAACCTTAGCAGAGTGTTGCGATTTAAAGTAAGGGGAGGGAGGGACTCACAACTCCATATTCTGCATTTTTTGGACAGTTTTTCAGTTTAATTATTTTCCTTGTGGGTTGCAATTGGGAACCCATGCTATAGGGAAACCCCTAAGGGGAGCGTTCACATTTGCTGTGAGTGTAGGAAATTGGGGGATAGGTCGGGAGATGGAGGGCACGGGGGTGGTAACTAAAGGAAGAGAGAGGGTGGGGGGGTCAAGTATGCAGTGTGACAGGGTTTTTCATTTTTTATGCTCGGGGAGATTTAGACATACATATTCTTGGTGTTCTGCATGGCTAAAAGTTAAATTACAGCCACAATGTCAACATGATGGTTAATTATAAAATGTTTTCCTAGAAAGTGAAAGGTGCCCAGTCTCCAGTTAAATGTGCCAAGATACTGCTACACCTCCAGAAATTAAACACAGATGTAACATTTCTCTAGGAAACTCATCTGTTCCCCCTCCCAGGTACTTCAGTTTAGAAGATCCTGGGTGGGCCAAGTATTTGAGGCTGGACCTGACACTCAGAATGGGGGGGGTGGCAATTCTTGTAGCACGATGGGTTCCCTTCCATATGCTGGATACCATAGTAGATCCCCAGAATAGATATATTTTGATCAGGGCCCTACTAGGCCATTCTGAGGTGGTACTTGGCTCTATATATGACCGAAATACAGATGATCCTCCTTTCTTTATTTCCCTTATGAACAATTTGATACTGTGGTCCTCCTCTCCCATTGTACTTGGGGGTGATTGGATCCTGGTATATTGTAATCTCCTAGATCATTCAAAAACTCACCTTTCATCCCTTTCCCCAGCACAACTAGCCATCAGAGAAATGATGGATTCGGTGGGTCTAATAGACCCCTTGGAGGGCTCTCTTTTCCTCCCAGAGGGAGTACTCCTTTCACGCTATTCCCCATTACACATTTTCCCGAATTGACTATTTTCACCTGGTCACTGGTCATCTCTCACTAGTACTATCCTGCAATTATCTACCAAAAGTGATCTCTGATCACCATCCTACCTTATTATGCTGGAGCCCTGGCTAGCCTCATTCTAGGGATAAAATATGGTGATTTAACAGCCAACTAGTCAGATCAGATCATCTAGTGTCCCAATTAACAAATCTCATCACCAACTTTCTCAATATTAACACCCCCACCATGCCCAAGCTAGATATTCTTTGGAGAGCTCTCAGATGTTCAGTGCAGGGGGAAATCATTCTCATGGCCACAGTTAAGAAAAACAGGTAACCTCCGCTCTTCTACAAGAAATCAGGAGATCGGAACTGTCACTCCCTACCCGTCCCACATCAGAAGAGAGTAATGCTTTAGAAGTTCTCCGAGCTCGTTATAATTCAATCCTTACTGAAAAGGCTGAGCAACTCCTTATACATTCCAAAATTCATTATTTTGACCAAGGGGACAAGGCAGAAAAACTTCTGGCTCTACGTCTCAAGGCACAGACCTCTGATTAAATAATCCCATGTATTCAAAATTCTGGAGGACAAATTGTCTCTGCCCCCAGAGAGACAGTGAACTGCTTTCAGGAGTATTATAAAATCTTATATTCTCGCCCGCCTTCCCCTTTTGATCCATCAAAATTTCTTACAAATGGTCCAGCTCCCTCAGTAGGATGCCAGCCAAGCAGCCTGGCTCAAAGCGCCTATTTCTACTGGTGAAATAAGATCGGCCATTGACTCCCTTCCACTTGACAAAGACCCAGGACTGGATGGATATACTATAGAATTCTTTAAAACCTTCAAAACACAACTGGTTCCAGTTCTCTTAGAAATGTATAATTACATGTTTAACCATGGTATCTCAGAATATTCTCTATTAGAGGTTACAATAGTGGTCCTCCTCAAACCAGGTAGGGACTCACTTCATGTCACTAACTACCGCCCTATTTCCTAAATTAATGTGGACATGAAGATACTCGCTAAGATCCTGGCTGCCAGGTTGACCGAGGTCTGGCAAGGTCTTAAAGCAGAGAACAGGTTGGCTTTGTGGCGGGTAGGGTCTCTTCAGATCACATGCATAAACTGGCCTACTTGATCTCTGCGTCCAGGAATTCCCGAATTCCATTTGTCTTGGTCTCCCTGGATGCAGAGAAAGTGTTCAACAGGGTCTCCTGGGACTATCTGTTCTATTTACTGCCCCGCTTTAATATACCACCACAATATAGCAAGTGGATACAGATCTTGTATACACAACTCTCTGCAAGAGTACTTTGCAATGGCCAACTTTCACAATCCTTTACTCTGCAGCAAGGTACCAGACAAGGGTGTCCACTTTCCCCCTTCCTTTTCGATCTACATCTGGAACCACTCATCAGATGTATCAATATTTCTCCCAACATTTCTGACATATCTATAGGTCCCCTTCAATACAAACTTTCGGTATATGCAGATGACATACTATTGCATGTTTCATACCCTTCTACATCGGTCACCGCCACACTTGAAGTAACCACAGAATTTGACAAGTTCTCTAATTATAAGCTTAATATATCCAAGACGGAATTAATGCCTCTGAAGGCCCACACATTTTCAGATGATGTTGCTCATCTAGGATTTCGCTGGGTTAAGGATAAATTAAAATACCTGGGGATATATCTCTCTGGTTCTAATATAAAGATGAAACAATACAATCTTGATAAAATCCTCACCCAGCTCAAAACAGATCTGTCCCATTGGGCCATACTCCCACTCTCTCTCTCTCTGGGGAAGAATAAATGTAGTGAAAATTAATGTCCTCCCCGAATATTGTACCCCTTACAGATATCGATTCTCTTCCTACCAAAAAATTGGTTTTCACAAGCTCATAGACTCATATCTCATTTTATATGGGCTGTCAAGGCACCTCGGAGGGTCCTCTTTAAGCTACAGAGGAGTAAAGAGAAAGGAGGTTTACAGTTCCCAGATTTCCTATTCTATTATTTCTCCATTACATGTTCAGTCCTCAAACACTGGTTACAGGACCTGACATGTGCCAATCATGTGCCTCTGTGGCTTCAATTAGAAAGGTCCCTAGGCTCCTCATGTGGCATAGCTCTCAATACTCTCATATATACCCCCTTTAAAAATCTACTCAAAAGTCTCTGTGTCTTTCCTATCGTGGTAACACTTCGGGTGCATGCTCAACTTTGTGCCACTTTCCAGATATCCATAAAGAGAGATACCTCTCAATCCATCTTTTGTAACCCCAACTTCAAATTAGGGGTACCTCCCCTTCCATACAACTTTTGGCCAGGGGACATCCAACTTACGGTCATAGATTTACTACAGGATCACAAACTGATGCCATTCCAAACAGCACGTGCACAATTTAATCTTCCTACATCTTTCTGCTTCAAGTACATCCAACTACAACACTTTGGGTCAGGACTTTGGGAGCAGAACTTAGCAAGCCCACTTCTCTCAGCCATGTCCAGCTTGCCTTCATCTCATCCCATTTCATACTTCTACCGTCTTCTAAGAGATGCTATAGAGGAACTGCAAGGAACACAACAATATTTCTGGGATAGGGTGCTACCCTCAGACCCCTCAATAACTCGACCATGGTCTCAAATCTGGGAACAGCTATACCAAGATGTGAAGTGGGTCAGATATTGCATTCTACAGTTCTATGTTTTCCATGATATGTATTATTCCTTGGCCAGGCTCCACAAAATAGGGAGACTGTCCTCAAATTTATGTTTGAGGTGTAAGGAATGCCCAGACTCACTATTACATATCTTTTGTGACTGTAACAAAACTACATCCCTATGTAATGCCATTAAATCCAAATTAGACCCTCTTCTAGGTCTTTCAGATGCTTTAAAAACAGAAATATGCATAATACGGGATTATGGGGAACTCTTGATTGGTAACCAGTGCAAACATATGGCCCTAATATCCCTGTGCACCAAGAAAATAATTATGCAGCACTGGTTAGATCAGTGTATTCCCACTTACTCAGAATGGTTAAAAGAGATACTTTTCGCATTACAAGCAGAAAATACCATTGCTCAAAAGGCCAAAAGACTGCATTACTATCAATAAGTATGGCTCCTCTACATACTTTATTAACCATCTAATGAATAAGAGTGCAGATCACACTAATTTTTAAGCAAGCTCTACAATAGAAACCAATATTATCTCCAGGCTCTTTTCTGAAAGTGCATCCAGGGCTAACAGCCTGTTAGAATTACTCCCACTGCGTACTTGGGGGTGTGGGGAGGGAATGGGTAGAAAAATGAGTGGAGGGGGGAAGATAGGAAGATAGACAAAACTGTAATCCTTATCCTGTAAAGAGATCTATAGAGTGAAGGTATAACTCTAATTATTAAGTATTAGAACCATATGTTCATTTATGTTTATATGGCAGATCTCTAGTTCATCCATTTATACAGGATACAATGAGACATTTAATGTAATGTAATGTAACAACATTTTCTTTTTGTCTGTAACTAAGTATAAAAAAATTCTTCCTATTAATAGTGTATACTCATTTTGGAAAAAAGGAAAAGCAGCCCAATGATGTCCACTTGCAGCTGGAAGATTCAGATGGGCAGCAGGAGCAGGCTTTTATTCTAGACGTTAAACAGCCGTGCCGCAGCGAGTTTCCTCCTACGCCACCTTCCGACAAGACTTTACTTGTGACAGTGGAGCAATTCTATGCAGAACTACAAATCATTAAAGCTTTGGTTTTCTCCCTTATTGATGATGTTAAGGGAAATGAAAAAAACTGAATCCTTGCAGTGGGAAGGCAAAAGAATTTGAGTGGTGCAAAATGTACCTGTTAAAGTAAGATAGGCGACGGCTGCATATTGCCTCTACAATCAAAGCTTTGGGCAATCGATATTCACCACAGAATGCTATACCCCGCATATACCTGGGGGTACATTTGGTCTGGGGCAGCTTCCCTAGATCCTACCCAACCTCTTTGGCAAAGATGGATGAGGACTTAATCGAGGGCCTATTTCAGAATATGATAGAAGTGGAGCTGCGGTGTTGACTGATCTCCATTTGCACCCCAGAGAAAACTGTGGACCTGTTTTTTTCTTAGAGACTACACTGTTTGAGTGGCTGCATTTAAGAATTATTCAAGTTGTTATTTGGTACATGTTTGAATCAGTGGCTTCTTGTGGTTGCTTGTGCGCATGCGCAAGAAACGTCTTGGGACAGTACATGACATTGGAGAGGTGGGTCACTGTCCTGGCCAATGCAGTGCAAGCTTTGGTGGGCTTGTTCCTGACATACTAATGAGTCTGGAAGCTATCTATGACAGCAGTCAGACTGCAGGGGGCAGGAATGTCCTGTAGTTGAAACAAATATACCACTGCAATCAGGGACAGTTTCTGACTCCTGCAATTTGCATAAAACTGGCATGTCCCTCCTCCTCCTCATCATTGCAGTTATTTGCCATTCACTGCAGTATTCTGTGACTGAGTATGCTGGTCTTCTCTCTCTCTCTCTCTCTCTCTATCTGTCTGTGTCCCCTGCTGTGGTCAAGTAGAGGCAGGTGGAGCGGCATCCCACCCCCACCGCCCTCCATGAAACCGACACCCAACTGAGTACACTCCATTACTTCTGTGGCTCTGCCATGGCCCTCTGCAGCGGAGAGAGAGAGTGTCCCTTTTAGGCTTGCGCTACTTTCCTCTGACTTACATTTCATTTTGTGAGCTGTTTGCTTGCACACCCTCTGCTTCTGCCCCCTCCCCATAACCTCTTTAATGAGTTTAGAACAAAGTAGAACTAAGGCTTGTTAACAGAGAGGAATGGAGCTGGAGTGAAACTCTCCCCATTGACTTCCTTTAATCAGAAAAATAACATTTCTGATTAAAAGAAGACAACAGGGAGATTTTCACTCCCAAGCCATTCCTTTTTTGTTTACAAGCCTTAGTTCTACTCTATTCTAACCCATTCTTAACTCCTGACTCTCGCATGCAAAGCAAACTTCAGAAAAAGTTATTGGCAGAACTGAGAGATGCATTGATTCCTCTTTAAGATCAGAACAACTGTAATCATAATTAATGAAGTTTGAGTTTAGTTTGCATGATCTTGATACTTTCCAGCAAAAACTGAAAGTGTATTATGCCAACCAAAAAAAAAACATTTTCAGTTTGATATATTTAGTACAAATGCAAAATGTGGCTGAGATTTGATGTCAGAGAAAATAACGTTAATGATTATTTACCTTCTTTTTTCCGTTATTTATGATGTAATGCCACTGGGCAAATGTGCATATTTCCAGGGGCGTCCATTCAGCATTATGCAGGTAAAGTTATATACTAATAGAAACTCATCACACAAGGACAGATTATGGGACTCTAACACAGGTTGCGGGATGTACTAAGCTAATTCAAGGCTCGTAACTCTAACCCACATGTATCTTGTTGGAGCTAGGGAAATTGATAGTAATGCAATATAATGTTATTTGTAATATATATTTTTATGCTGATTATGCGCATGTGCCGGAAACATATTGTGGCAGCTTGCCAGAAGCAGGTTGTGGAGGTGCGGCATTGTTGTGTCCAGTGCCCCCACAGCCTTTAAAAGCATGGCCTGATTTTCCCCAATGGGGTGGCATGCTGCTGCTGACACTAGTTCAGCCAGTGTGCCACCACCTTGAAATGTTTCAGCTGCTGCAATCAGGGGCTGCCTCATCATTGCAGCGTCAGCCATTCGCTGCAATGAGGGAGCGACCCGTCATTACAGGGTGGAACGTTGGTACTGTAATATTGTTTGTGAACATGGCGGAGGCTTGCCACCATGTTCACAAACAATATTCATAAGCCCCCAGTGGCCAGGGGGTGCTCAATCCCCCTTGGCAGCATGTGCCCCCCCACAACAGTGTTTTTGACGACGGGGGCCCCAATCCCCGTCTACTTCAGTCCCCCTCCTAGTGAAAGTTGCCAACAGGGGAGCCCACTCCCTGTCAGCATTATGTCCCCCCTCCCAGTTTGTTTTGTTGACAGGGGAGCCCACTTCCCATTGGCATAATGCCCCCCCACAAAAATCCAGTAGATTTGTACCGAGGGGGTGCCCAATCCCCCTCGGCCCTTGCACCCGTGCCGATGGTGGTGCCCAATCCCCCATCAGCTACAGCTGCCCCCCAAAAAAACACTCCATTGGCACACTGGGAGCCCACCCCAGAATACCACATGTCCCTGTAAATAAAAAAAAGTCCCACAATTTTTTTTTTTTTGGTAACCTATGAAAAAAGGAAATGTCCCTCATGGTCTCCCTGTCCCCTCCCACAACCAGCGCCCACCCACTGTGCACCCTGCCTCCCCACACCCCCTATCCCATACTTATCACCGGAGTCCAGCGCGATCATCTTCGGTGGACAGGGAACACGTCTGCACTCTTCAAAGCCGACCGCAAACTGAGGAAATGCCGGTAAGCTGTATAATGGTATAAATACGTTTTTTTCAACTTTGCTGCATATCTCAGGCATTTTTTGGAATTTTGGCACCAAATTTTTTACATGGGTTTTTTGAGACCCCTCCTCATGAATTCAGGCACTATCATGGTGTTATTCGGTCCCAAACAGTGATTTTGCGGTCACTGCGCGGAATCACCTTTCGGGACCGATCAACGAAATGACAGTGGCAGTGTTCATGATGTGGGGTCTCAAAAAATAATATGTTACAAATTTGTGGGTAAAATCAATAAATGACTGTTTTACGATGCGTTGCGCAGCTGATGCTTACGCTCGTAACTTCACCAATTGCAATATTTTCACTCCAAATTTTCAACATTGCCATTTTGCACACCTCCTTATGAAAAGTACAGCTGCCATTTTAAATCCTGGTTGAAATGTGTTTTCGCTCTTCCGGCACGTAATAGCGCAGTTGCTGTGGGAAATCAGTGCTTGGGACACATTAAGAAAATCACAGTGACACTGTTCATGAGCAGAGGTCCTAAAATGCCTATGTTGAAAATTTTGTGCTGAAACTCCATAAAATGACTGTGGTACGAGCGTGCGTTGTGCAGTTTCCATGCACCTTTGTAACTTCACAAATTAGTAATATTTTCACGCCACATTTTCAACAGTGGCATTTTTTTACACCTCCTTATGAACAGTACAGCTGTCATTATTCACATCCTGGCTGAAATGTGTTTTCATGCTTCTAGCGCAGAATACCGCAGTTGCTGTCACAAATCAGTGTTTGGGACAGATTAGGATTGAGCGAGTGAGAGAGAGGGAGTGACCGAGCTCAACTGAGCTCTGTCAGGACTGCTACAGATTTCTTAGTGAGCAGGAAAAGGTGCCAATGCAGGCAGGAGCCCAGTACAAAATGGCAGCATGCAGCGCCGGGAGGCATAGAATGAGCGAGTGAGGGAGGGGGGGAGTGAGTGAGCTCAATGGAGCTCTTTTGGGACTGCTGTGGATTTGTTTGTGGACAGAAAAAGGCAGCAATGCAAGCAGGGTCCCCAGTACAAAAGGGCAGCCTATGGTGGCAGGAGAAAAAGAACGAGCGAGTGAGACAGGGGGAGTGAGTGAGCTCAATGGAACTCTGTCATGACTGCTGCAGATTTTTTTGTGGGCAGAAAACGGTGACAATGCTGGCAGCAGCCCAGTACAAAAGGGCAGCCTGCAGTGTGGCCAGAAACGGAATGAGAGAGTGAGAGAGGGGCAGTAAGTGAGCTCAACTGAGCTGTGTCAGGACTACTGCAGATTTCTTTGTGGGCAGAAAAAAGGTGCCAACAAAGGCAGGAGCCCAGTACAAAAGGGCAGCCTGCAGCGCAAGGAGAAACAGAATGAGTGAGTGAGACAGAGGGAGTGAGCAACCTCAACGGAGCTCTGTCGGGGCAGCTGTGGATTTCTTTGTGGCCAGAAAAAGGTGCAAACGCAGGCAGGAGTCCAGTCCAAAAGGGCAGCCTGACGCGCCCGGGACAAACACAATGAGTGAGTGAGAAAGGATAAGTGAGTGAGCTCAATGAAGCTCTATCATGACTGCTGCAGATTTCTTTGTGGGCAGAAAAAGGCGGCAACACAAGCAGCAGCCCAATACAAAAGGCCAGCCTGCAGCGCCGGCAGAAACAGAATGAGCAAGTGAGAGAGGGGAAGTGAGCAAGCTCAATGGAGCTGTGTCGGGACTGCTGCAGATTTCTTTGTGGGCAGAAAAAGACGCCAACAGAGGCAGGAGCCCAGTACAAAAGTGCAGCCTTCAGCACCAGGAGAAACAGAATGAGCGAGTGAGATAAGGTAGGAGTGAGCCACCTCAACGGAGCTCTGTCGGGACAGCTGTGGATTTCTTTGTGGGCAGAAAAAGGTGCCAATGCAGGCAGGAGTGCAGTACAAAAGGGCAGCTTGCAGCACCGGGAGAAACAGCACAAGCGAGTGACAGAGGGCCAGTGAGCGCCCTCAACGGATCAAAGCAATCAACATTCAGCATTGACAAATGCTTGTTTTAATATGTTACATGTAGACCTTAGCAGGGTTCTTAAAAAGGGTTACTAAGAGCTGGCATCCAATGATTATTTATTCCCTTATTGCACAGTCTGATTAACACATCTCAGCCTCGGAGGGGAAGCAACTCAGATGTCAAGATCTCACCAAATAACAACCAAATCTCACCCTGTTCTAGACTATCTTATGCTTTTGTGTATGTGTGTATAAGTTGTACTTAGCAGTTTGCACTGTTGCGAAATTATACAGCACATCTTAAGTTAAGAATCGTATTAAGAATAATAAGAATCTATATAGTTTCTTAGCGGCTTAAACCCATTGTGCATTATGCAACTCTGGGGTTTCTCTACTACTCTGCATCATCCTCTAGTGCTTTGCCATTAGAGTTTTTTTTTTGTCAAAGCCCTGAGACAGTTTTTCGATGCACTGTTTTTAGAAGCTGGATTCTGTTATTAGTCACTTGGAAAAAAATCTTAGGGACAGCTTGTTACCCAGTGAATTTGAGTCTGACTAAATCTATTTGAGTGTGTGATAACTGGCAAACAGTCTGCTGTATCTAGGAATAATGGGAACCTGCTTCTTGCTATCAGTTTAACTCTCCCTGAGAAGAGGGAATGCTTTGTCCTACAGGAGTCATGCTTTGGGGTACAGTATTTAAAAAAAAAATTGCATGACTTGCTGACCCAAAACTAGATATCCAACATTTAATCTAGGAAATTCGCCTTTGGAGCATGAGAGAGAGAGAGAGAGAGAGATGGAGGAGAGAGAAAGAGAGAGAGAGAGAGGAGGGAGGGAGGGGCAGGATGGAGGAGAGAGAGAGAGAGAGAGAGACTCGGAGACTCCCACACAGAGACACGGCGAGATTGGGTGAGGGCCTGAACAATTCCAACATGGTCTGTATGTCTGTGGGTTGTCTGTCACACAGAATAGAAGTACCCCCACCCCACGATAAATAGTTTGTGTGTTCTCAGCACTAAGTTGTTCTTTATAGTATTTTCACTGCTAAAGGTGTTGTTTTATTCAGCTATTTTTGCCCATATAAGGTACCGGCTAAACACTTTCTTTTACTTTGCTGCTACTGATCATCCAGTAAAAGATATATATCCCCCAACCATCACAATTAATTAGCTATCCAATACATTAATTATCCTACTTATTTTCTGCTATCACTATTTTTAGAATAAAATCCTTATTAAATAGTGTATATGGCAATAAAAATATTAAAGAAGGCACTGGTTAATATCTTTATATCTTGTTGTAGAGCTGCATACAAGTAAAACATGATGGAATTGATTTAACAATTCAGTTAACTTGCCCCAAGCAATCAAAAGCAGTCCATGTTTGTTTCTCATCGCATGAAATGCAAGAGGCAGGCACATAAACTTAATTTCATTCAGAATTTAGTCCATCAATTTGAGTCAACTAATGGGATGGTTCAAGTTATTCCCTCAGGTCTTCAGTCATCAGATGGACCTTGCTTAATTCTCTTCTGAATGTTGAAGCAGCTTGTGTTTGCCCGGCACTTATGGTAATCATTGTAGAAACAGTCAATTTATCAATTGTAAACAACAACACAGAGGATCGTACAACAGGGCAGCCTAAAAGGAGTGAAGCAGAGTAACAATGAAAAACCCCAACCTAGACGTACAAGTTCAATCCCTATAAAATTCCAACCATGGATTCCCAGACGCTGTGCAAAATCTATCTATACATACACTCTGTGGCATCGGGGACAGATACTGTATCATATTTTTCTATCTGTACACAACTACTTTTGCAAGCCTGTATTAGGAACAGAGGAGCATACTCCCTTATTGCATGGTTTAACACCTCCAATTAATGCGTCCATAGGCGCCGGGTTGTATGGGCCCGTGGGGCATTGGCCCCATCAATATTTATTGAGCTGGGCTGAGCCCCAGCAATATTTTTCAATGCTGCTGCCTGCCTTTTTTCCCCTGTAATTGTGGATTTGTGCACATGCGGTACGTGCCCTGTGACCCAGGCTGGCTGGCGGCATGATTTGTGTCCCCACCATTTAATTTGCTGGTGGCGGGCATGGTGCTGCTTCTTGCTTGCATTATTTAAAATGCATGCCTTTAGTTTTGCTTGTCAACCACCCCCATCATTGTGGTGACCGTGTTACACTGCCACTGTGATTGGCCAGGGGGAGGGTTTATTAGGCGCCATACGCATGTGTCTTAGTGTTGTGTGAGACGGCATCTAGCAAGGGAGAGAGACGAGTGGATGACGAGAAGTGATGATCAGTCAGCAAAGCAACAGCAACCCGGGCCTTCGCCTTCGGTTTCTAGCGGCCAGTTTTGTAGTCGGGAGTCAGGTCATGGTGTGCCGGTGATGGTCGGTAATCCGGGTCCAGGAAGAGAGCGGCAGGATGCAGCAGACCAGAGGTGAGGTCAGTGATGGGCCCTATTCATCTCAGTTAGGCTTTTTCTTTGTCTAAGGGTGAAGGCCTTTACAAGGTGGCACTGCTTCCTCATGAACATTCTCCATATAAAAAAAAAAAAAAATAATATGGTAACTAATATTGCAAGTAGAAAAATCTGGCTCCCACTGACCACACAGAAAGCGCACCATAACGTTTGTGCAAATTAGAAAATATTTATTAAAGTGCTATAATTTTATACAGTTCAGCAGCTACAACAATTACCTAATGATTTGCACTGTTCAAGCACTTTGTCAAGAGTGAAAATAGCTCACAGCCCTCAAGCATGAAAGTAACTCACAATTGAACATCTTAAGTACAACCCCCAATTTACAACCATGAGCAAATAACTGCATGGAGGCCAATCCTCTGATACAAATTAGTTAATAAAAAACACTAATGGATGAACGGCACATAAAACAGTAAATCACACATCTAAGGATTAATAATTAATCACTTGACTGATTGAACAGTTTAACTGCTTTTTCTGAAAGGCACCATGAGGTTGCCTAAATAATTACAGCATGTTTTAAAAAAGCATACAAGCAAAATCACAAACAGAATGCACTATGTGCAAAAATATCAATAATACTGTCATTGTGGATGGTTTGATCAGGGCGCATATGAAATCTTAATTTTCCTCTTTCTTGAGACTAATGCAGCACAATGTCACCTTGTATTTCTTGCAGCGAAACTGTGATGTTCCTGTATAAATCCTATGTTATGTTCAGCCTCAGACAAAAAAGCCAGATAGAATATAGATTTGTAAAAATCACAAACAGCAAGACATAAGTGCATAATCATACCAACACATACAGAGTCTAAAAACTAGGCAGAATTAAGGAGACATTACCCTCACATAAATTAACATCCCATATATTAAATGAAAACCTAAACGGTTAAGAGTCCCCCAGTGCCTGTGAGTATCATCATCTCTTACTCTAAAAAGACCAATGCAGGGTTAAAGTTAGTTATAATATATTAAATTGAAACAGAAATAGGCTAAACCTTTCATTAAGTCCCTTCCCTCTTGTAGCCTCCAATTTGTAAAGCCACATAATCTCCCTTAGTAAAATCTTCCAACTCAGATCTCCTTTTTTATTGGTCCTTTCATTGGCTCAGGAGGCAGTGCTGATCACACAAGAATTAGTAAGTATTTAGAGGATGTGAATCTAGCATCTGGAAAAATCCCTGATTCCCGATAGTATCCATTTAAGGGTAATGGCAGACATAGAAAGGGTCTTAGCTGGGCCCATCCCTGATATCTTTCAGGACTCCTTATAGTAAGGGATATTGCCAGAGAACTAGAAAATAGTTAATATGTTCCCCCCATTCAAGAAGGGGACAAGATCAGACCCAGGTAAATATTGACCTGTGAGCCTTACTACAGTGCTTGTCAAAGCATTTGGGAACATGGATAAAACCGGGCTGTTATGTGGCACACAGCATGGTTTCACAAATGGTAAATCCTATCAAACCAGCCTGATTGCCTTCTTTTTCTTCATATAGGTTGTATCCTCCTTGGCCAAGGCAGGCTTGCTCCCTTCCACCCTGTCACCACCGCCCCCCACCATCTACTACCCTCACTGGGACTTACTTTCAGTCCAGAGTTTCTTCTGGGTCCTGATGGTGGAACGGGTGAGAGATGGCATGCAGGGCTTCATACATGCCTGCCTCACCACTGTTTTTCTCTGGATTTTTCCCTCAGTGCTGGGATGCTCATGTCATGCATGTGCGTGTGGTGGCACGTGCACATTGCCGTGTCCTGTAGCCCCCCCCCGCTTTGTCACTCCTGTCCCACACTACCACAAGGTCTCTACTTGGTGGCAATGGTTCAACAGAGCGAGCAAGCAACTCCCCCCAGGAGTGGAGAGCAGTCCACCTGAGACTCGATCCTCTCTTCCCCAGGCAAGCCCCTAGCAACCTGAGCTCACTTTCAATCCTGGGTCACCGGCAAGGTGGGTGGTAGCGCTACCACAGCACCACTGGACCAGCCTCTGATTTCCTTATTTGAGGAGCTAACTAGGGAGGCGGATAGGGCTCAAATGGTGAATATAGTCTATCGGACTTTAGCAAGGTTTTTGACATTGAACTGCATGGAAAACCCATGGAAAAAACACAATATGGAGTCCACAAAGTGTATAGGAGGTGGATTAAAAGTGGCTGACAGAAAGGAAGCAGAGAGTGGTGGTGGATGGTCATAGGTTTCTTATGAGGATGCACTTTGAATAGTTTGCACAGTTTTTGATCTTCTGTCAAGAAAAGGCCATGATTACTTGGAAACAATGCAGAAAATAGTCACCAAAACACTGCAGGATATGAAGGGTAAGTCATATGAAGAGTGGCTATGCAGCCTAAACATGTACATGTTTAAGACCAGAAGAGAAGGGGTATATAATAGAAATTTTCAAATATCTCAAAGGGATTAACAATGTGATTGGCACTCATTGTTCAGACATAGCAAGGGTTATGCACCAAGGGCTATGAGTACAAACTAGTCGGGGGTACATTTAGGAAGGATGCGAGGAAATAGCTCTTTACAGATCAGGGCGAACAAATCAAATGGCCTGCCAAGAAAATTGGTCAAGGCAGAGATAGTCCAAAGTTTTAAGGTGGATTGGGACAGGTACAAGGGACTGGTAGCTCTGGATACAGGGTGAGGGGAAGGAGATAAAACTGTAGAACAGATTGGGCGCACAGTAGGGGGCTCAGCTTAAGGTTGCAGAGAGTTAGGCTGGATCGATTTTAGGTAGACTCAGGGGCAAACTCAGTAGACTGTTATGGGCGGTGCAAGTTTTGCCATTGACAGCTTACGTCGATTGCCAGTGTGCCAGGGTCCCTGTGTATGATTCTCTATAAGGTAGGGTCCCAGCAGCAAAGTTCCACAGCTTTCAGCAATTGTGACTGTGTGCCAAACAGACGGCACACCTGAGAGGTGTGCCGCAAGCTTTGGGGTGGTCGGGCAGCACAATAAAACAGTTCCCTGGTGGTCTAGTGGATCCTCCCCAGCCCCGATCCCCTTCTTTATAAAATTATTCACATCCCTGGTGGTCTAGCGGACCCCTCCACCTATCCCAATCTGCCCATATAAATTGACATATAACTGTCTCTGGTGGTCTAGTGGATCCCCACATCGGCAGGCAGTGCCACACCACCCCATTCCCCCCGCCACCCCATCCCTGAACTGGTGACTGGCACAGCCCTCTGCTCTCCACTATGGCCAGTCACCAACTAAGCTGTCTGTGAGTGCGTACTGTACAGTCAGCTGTAACAGTACATGCTCATTGACAGCTCAGTCAGTGACCAGCCATGGTGGAGAGCAGAGGGCTCTGCCGGTTGCTGGCTCAGTGATGGGAAGGGGGAGCAGGGTGGTGGTGTACTGCATGTCGGTGTAGATGGGGTCCACTAGACCACCAGGGACAGTTCTATGTCATTTTATATGGGCAGATCAGTGATAGGGAAGGGGGTCTGCTAGACCACCGGATATGTGAATAATTTTAATAATAAGGGGATTAGGGCTGGAAGGGGCCAATTAGACCACCAAGGAAGTGAGAAATGTTAATAAACAGGGGATCGGGGCTGAGGGTCCACTAAACAACTAGGGAAGTGAATAATTTTAATAAAAAGGGGATTGGGGTTGGGGGTCTTCACTAGACCACCAGGGAAGTGAACAATTTTAAGAAATAGGGGATCGGGGCTTGGGGGGGGAGTCTGCTAGACCACAAGGGAAGTGAACAATTTTATACAAAAGGGGATTCAGGCTATGGAGTCCTCTAGACCACCAGGGAAGTGAATGTGCTTAACAAAAAGGGGATGGGGACAGGGAGAGGGGACCACAGCACATATTTGCTCCTGCCCAGGGAAAGTTCCGAGGGTGGTGCAAGTGTTCTAACCCTTCCAGAGGGCACACTTCCAAGTATCCTTAGACCAGCCCGGACTGGTCTAAAGGTACTTAGAATTTGGTGCTCTGGGAGGGTTTTGAGAATCCCAAATTAGGGGATATGGCAGCTTGCATCTGCCTCAAGACCCCTAGCACCATACTGCAGCACATTTTGTGCCACAAGGATGGCACATGCCCCTTTTAGCACATGCAGGCTGCATTTGAGAATTGCTCCTGGTGCATCTTTCTGCACAAGCGGCACCTTACGCTATTCTGGGGGCTTTGAGAATTGGGCCCATAGTCTTTTTCTGCCTGTAAAGGTTCAATGTTTGTAAGTTCATATGTTCATTTGTACTGAAACCCCCGAAAGTCATAACAAAAGTAACTTGCACTGGATTGAGCTGTATGTTTCCAGGTGGGCCTCAGTACCAACTAGCCCCCGCCTCTTGTATGTCAGTCTGAACCAGTGCTATTAACTGTATGGCTTGGGGATGCTGACTTGCAAGCTTTCACACACTGGAGGGGTCTTGGCGAACTCCATTTCTTCTTGGACAGTCCTGTAGCCAATCACTATAGTGACCAGTGAGTTAGGCAGTTTGACTTTGTTAATTACCATCAAACACAAGGATCTTGCTAGTTTTCACTTTGTATTGGTGAATTGCCAAATGAATGAAACTACTCTGTGGTACCGCCTGGATTTCTGGCCATTGGCTCCATATTTTAAAGGCCATTGCACATTTTAATTCTGAGGTGTTAAGAGGCATGATGAAGGAAGCTGTTCTGCATATTGCAAGTTGTGGGGGGGATTGCATAAGTAATCAGACCACTGCTATTAATGTAACACAAAGCTACAGAGAACACAGTGTACTTCTCGTTGCGTGCTTGCTGTGCTGTACCATGGCGGCACTAGGCTACTTTCTTTGCGTGCTGGCTGTTGATGTAGGTTTTGTCTGTTTATGTGAGTTTGAGGGCTCTGCTCCAACCCCCATTCCTTGTTTTGTTTTTTTTAACAAGGGAGTGTGGGGGAGGAGCCTCTACTCAAATAAATGAATACAAAAATAACTGATAGTCTGACATAGTGTACAGCATATCGTAACTGAGGTTTTGTCAGTTTATTTGTGCTTTGGAGGCTCTGCCCCCAGCACTCTGGGATGTGGGGGAGTGAAGCCCTCCGCCAGCAACTCAAAGTACAAACAAATAACTGGCAGCCTGACATGACGTAGAGTGCGTAGTTCTGTAATGGGCCAAAGTTGCATAACTTCAGTACTATGCTAATAGTAGAGTTCAAGGGGCGGTCCGATAATCCACACATTTGCCAGTTAAGGATAGTCTCACATGTTTCTGAATACAATAGTATTTATTTGTGGTTGGGGCCCACTGCAGTAGAGTTCACTGATTTGCAGCTTAGCACGGCAGATGTGCATAGTTCCACCAGATCCTTTAAAACTTGGAATTTTAAAAAGTTACTGCTGACTACTTAAAAATGTGGATTTGCCTGACTGCCTGTTTTGTCTCCACTGGCTCTTTCAGTTTACGGGAGAGGATGTTTTAGCCCTGTATTTTGTGTTTTTATTTAACTGCTATAGTACCGATAACTGTTCTGATAGGTGCAACGAACAATAACAAACATGACATTCATTGTTGATTGGGCTTTTAATAAGTGCATTCAATTTTTTTTTCATACCTGAGGCCAGGGACTTAACCCCCAGATGACAATGTTACAGCACCTGGGGCTGTGCTCCCATAGACTCCTGCGGGGGTGACCTTTGATCCCTGGGCCAGGGGGTGGGGCTTTGACCCCCACCAAAAATTTTACAAACCCGGCTCCTCTGAATGCGTCTCAGCCTCAGAGGGGAAGCAGCTCAGACGGCAATACTTCACCAAATACCAACCAAATCTCATTCTGTTCTAGACTATCTTATGTTTGTTTTGTTTTTTGTATAGGTGCTACTTAGCAGTTTGCACTATCGTGAAATTATATGGCATATCTTAAGAATCATATTAAGAATAATAAGGGGTCTATTTAGTTTCTTGGCAGCTTAAACCCACTGTGTATCATGCAACTCTAGAGGTTTACCTACTATTCTGCACTATCCTCACGTGCTTTGCCGATAGATTTTTTTTGTCAAAGCCCTGAGACAGCTTTTTGACGCACTGTTTTCAGAAGCTGGATTCTGTTATTAGTCATGCTTTGGGGTGCAGTATTTTAAACAACATGCATGACTTGCTGACCTAGAACTAGATATCCAACATTTAATCTGGGAAATTCACCCTTTAATTACTTGGCACTCCTTAAATATCCATAACTGAAAAGGGATGCTATAAATGTCCAACACGGGCCTTGTTTTCCCTTTTGTGTGACACTACTGTATACTGATAATAAATCCAGACAAGTGAAATATCATATCATCACTAGAGTGATGACACAGTTTGCTGCTCCTTATAACATCATGTTAGCACCATCCAGATACAGAAATGAAAACTGCTCATTTTAATGACCTGCACAGCCAGTATAGTGTTCTGCTTGTGCAACTGTGTTAGTTTGGGTTCGTCCGTTCGCACTCTCTATTCCACAGGAATTATCACCCTGTAGGGGTAAGAAAGGCAAGGAACCCTTGGAGTGGGTTTCACCCCTAAAGGTGCCACAGGATGATTACCGTGTCTAAAGGTACCTTAGGAATCCCTCTAAGGAGAGAAGTGCTGCTGCTGGAGGAGGAGGGGAGGATGGTGGGGCAAAGAAAAAGTGCTTCACAATGAGGCTGAGAGGAATTGCTTATATAGCTCAGAAAGTAGGAGTGGCTGGCTGCTTATTCATTGAACTACAGGCCTAGCCTTCCAATTCAATGTCCTGCACAGCCAGTATAATGTTATGCTTGTGCAACTGTGTTAGTTTGGTTTTGGCCATTCGCACTGTCTATTCCAGAGGAATTACCACTCTGTAGGGGTACGAAAGGCAAGGAACCCTCGGAGAGGGTTCCACCCCTAGAGGTGCAATGGGACAATTCCCATGGCTAAAAGTACTTTAGGAATCCCCCAAAGAAATGTAGAGCAAACATACCCCCAATAGAATGAGACAACACGAAGCATATGAGCAAGCAGTAACTGTGAAGTAGTAGCAGCAGTAACTGTGACGTAGTAGTAGAGATGCATAGACAGTTTGATAACATAAGGAGATGCTCAGTTTCATAATGTAATGAAATGTCCAGGTTTTCGTAGCATGATAGTAATGGTTTGCATTGAGAATTAGGGGATTCTCTAAGGAGAGAGGGAACGGCAGGACATCCTCCACCTCCATCCAACAGCGGAACCTACCTAAATAACTAGGGGACACTACTATGCTGACTAACAGTTATGACCTGAGGCAACGGAGGAGAGAAAAAACCCTATGAGGAGGAAATCACTGGGGATCCAAGGCCTAGGTCGCCTTCCCTCTAGGCTTGGGATAGTTTATTTAGTGATGGCTCTGCAGCTGCAATTTGGAAAACCCAATTAAAGGGAGGTGGAAAATATTCCAATTTGGAGGAAGGCTCTCACTCAAACCATCTCGCGGGAACACCATGGAAGGTTGCGAGAAAACTCTGCAACAATACATGCATCCAAGGAGCAGGAGGAGAGCAACAACTGCTGAGGCACTCACCTGGCCTACCAACCCCAAACTCAAACTAGGTGAACCAGAAGCAGTCATAGGGAGAATGCAGTGAAGGTGCCTTGCTAGGGAAACCACTAAAGTCAATGGCTAACCGTTATAGTGGAACACTAGAGCCAAAGCAGGTAACTTTTTCCACCCTTCACCACTAGGCTTAAATTCTACACCAGGAGCTGCTGTCGTGTAGCAGGCAGCTAAAGCAAGCCAGGGGCGAGGACATTCCCAGCTATGGGCCAGGTGAGAAGGATCCCACTCCAAGTTGGACATGCTCAAGATGCGGACTAAATGCAGAGTGAGACCACCAGCTGCAGGAACCCTGTGCCAGAATAGAATTGCCAGCATGCCCCAAAATTGAATGAAAGCTGAAAAGCTGGTAAGCTGAATGAGCACGGCATGCTGAGATCGAAATGAGTATTGAGTGCTGAGACCTTGCAAGGTCGAATGCAGAATTTGAGTGCAACAGAATCCCAGAGGCTGAAGCCAAGGGATGGCAGTAGGCATGAAGCAATGATCTGCATATGCAATGAGCAATGATAGCGTAAGCAAGCGTGGACCAGTACATAGATCAATAAGCAGTAGTAGTGATAGGTGGACCTGCACAGAGGTCTGCATAACATACTGTATAGCGATGAAACAGCACTAAATTGGGGACAAGCCAGCCAGACATGAATAGCCAAATCAAGGTGACAAATGCTCTGAGGATTTTTTGGCGGCGAGGCAAGATTTAATAATAAAGCTATATTAACAGCCTCAGCAGGAGCTTAGTTAGCTGACTTAAGAGTTGTAACTGCAAAAAAACACAGAGACAATGCTCTGAAAGCAGGTGTAGCCAGGCAGTGCAATGAAGCTGCAAGTAGAATGAGAGCAGGAATGAGCAGCACAGCTAGGGTCAGAGTAAACTGTGTCAGGTGAAAAGAATTGAGTATGCAACATGGAGTAGCTATGGTTGAACTGAAACACACAGACAATTTCAGTTGCATTGCAGTAGTTTGAGCGTGGTCAGCAGTGTAAAAATACAAGCACTGGGTACAACAGTAATTAGAGTAAACAGTAGCAATGGCTGCAGTTGTAGGTAACTGAAAGCAGTAGCATAAGCGCTGAGTAGCAGTATGCTAGGAGCTTAGAAACAAAGCCCCCCAAAAAGACAAAACCAAAACTCAGTAAAACAGAAAACGGAACAAGGCCCAAAAACTAGAGACACAAAACATAGGGAAGCACACAGCTGGAGGAAAGATACAAACCAGAAGCAAGAAAACAAACACTGAAGTCCAGCAGAGACACACAGAAACAGTAGCTTGGGGTGGGGGTGATGTAGGCCCCAGCCAGCTCAGAGGACAAAACCAACAGAGCCTCCAGCTGCAAAGAAAAAGTGCTTCACAATGAGGCTGAGAGGAACTGCTTATATAGCTCAGGAAGTGGGAGTGGCTGGCTGCTTGTTCATTGAACTACAGGCCTAGCTTTCCAATTATTGATAGATTCTGTAAATATTATAGTTTTAACAAGCCCATAAGATATTGATTTGTACTGCATTGGTACTGAGTTTACGCAAGATGAATAACACAACATGGAGAAGGAGAACCAGCTTGTGGCAATCCGTATGCTGTACTTTTAGGCATCTGTGGACTCCACCATGGAATAGGCCAGGCTATGAGATATTTTTGGTACACTTTCCTGCAATTTGAAAAGCACTTTGCATTTCAGGGAAACATCTGAAAAAATTAGATATTTTCCATAGCTCACTGTCTCTTTCTTTGTTACAAGTAAAGTGTTTGCATGATTTGCAGGGGGTGGAGTTAGATGGGGTTTTGGGGGAGACCACTGACAGAATAGCAAGCAAAGGGGGGGGTATTGATTATGGGGGTCTTTAATGTGCCAAATGTAGACTACAGCATTCTGGCTGCAGCTGCAACAAGAAGCAGGACCATCCTCAACTCCTTAAAAGGGCATTTCTCCGGCAGCTGGTTACAGAACCCACTGTGGATGGAGCAGTGCTGGATATGGCACTAATGGACAGGTATAGCATTGCAGTAGTCACAGTGCATAACCCCCTGGGCACAAGTAATTATTGTACAGTGTGGTTTGGCAGGGGATTGGTAGCCCTTAAGGAAAACAAGGTAATGGGGCCTGATGGTATCCGCCCAAGAGTACTAAAACAACTGAGCACAATGCTAGCCATCCCTCTGTCAACACTATTCAGCACTTCATTGGAGAGGTGTACCATCCACACAGCAACAATATCACAGTGAACACCACCACAGCACCGAATCTCACCAGTCCACTGTGGTGGTGCCCTGTACATTGGCACAGCGACTCCCGGTGTTCCACCCCCACCACCGAAACAACTCCGACTTGGAGTTATATATTTAGAGATGAGGAGGTGTGGGGGGGGGGCACAGCCCCTGCAGAAAAAGCCTTTCTCCTGATGGGAGCAATGCCAGCAGTTAGTCCGTGACCATAGTGACTGAGATTGAGTGCCTAGAAAACAGCGAGTCAATCTCACCGACTGTGATCACGGCTACCTATGGAGGAAGGTGACCGGGCTATGGTTGGCAAAAACCGTGACAAGGAACTACCGCATATACATGTGCGCGTAATATTACTTGTAGAGGGAGATGCAGGAGATGGCATGTGGGAGGGGCTGCGGTGAGCAGCTGCTGAGCTGGATCACTGGCGTCATGGGGAGGGTGGTTGGCTGGGAGGCATGGGGTACCGGGTTCTGGTCCGGTATGGTGTTTTTTTTGTTTGTTTTTTGCCTCCTGGTGGCATGTATTTAGTCAAGTTCCCTTCCCTGACATGCGTCCCCCCTGGAGTTGAGAATCCATAAGTAGGTGGTGCAGGGGGCACAGCCCCCCCGCTATAAAAATTAGACCTGTAGGTCCCGGATGCCGTTTTTCTGTGTACTTCCAGTGTCCATCGCCAAAATTATTTTTCGGCGATATTCACTCGCCATAATAGCGATCGTTGTTGCTCGATCACTATTATGACATGGAATCACGCTAACAGTTGACATTGTTCCTGTTGCTGTTGGGGATGTCGGCAGCACTGCCAGTGTTGTAACTGGATGGAACCCACTGGAGAAGGGGCAGTTCCAGTTGAGTGGAAGAAGCACAGTGTGGTCCCTCTGCGCAAGAGCGGCAGCAAGGAGGAGGCTAGCAATTAGAGGCAAGTCAGTCTCACATCAGTGGTTGGGAAATTAATGGAAATCCTGCTGAAGGAGAGATTGACAGAGTGCTGGAGGGAAATGGCTGCAGGATCACCGATAGCACAGTTTCCCAAGGGGGAGGTCATGTCAAAAAAATCTCTTAGATTTCTTTGATTGGGTGACTAAAGAGGTGGATTGGGGGAAGGCAGTGGGTGTGGCCTGGCTGCACTTTAGTAAGGTGTTTGACACTGTGCCATACAGGAGGCTAATTAAGAAACTTAGCAACCTGGGTTTTGGAGTGACGGTGGTAAGCTGGGTATCAAACTTGCTGAAGAATAGGATACAAAAGGTGGTGGTAAAAAGCAATCACTCAGGGGATGGGAAACTGACCAGTGGAGTGCCACAGGGATTGGTACTGTGTCATGTCCTCTGCACTGTCATCATAAATGATATTGCTGAGGAACTGGAGGGGAAGCTGTGTGCCTGCAGATGACACAAAACATCTGCAACAGGGTGGGCACCCAGAAAGGGGCAGGAAGAATGCTAAGGGATTTGGAGAAACTAGAGGAGTGGCCTAGGGTGTGGCAGCTGGGTGTCAATAACAAAAAGTGCAAAGTCATGTGTCTGGGGTGGGAAAACCCAGGGGCTGTGTATAAGATGGGGTGAGATACTTACAGTCTTCAAGCAAGAGAAGGACCCTGGGTTAATTGGGACCTTGTGTTAATCATATCTGATGATCTCAAGGAGGTAGGGCAATGCGACAAGGCAGTAAGCTAGGTTAGCCAGATTCTGGGGAGCATAAGGAGGGGGATTTGTAGCACGAGAAGGGAGGGAGGTGGTGTTGCCACTATAACACTCGCTAGTCAGATTCCACATAAAATACTGTGTCCAGCTTTGGAGGCCGCACCTCTGCTAGGACATTGACAGGGTGGAAGCAGTCCAGATGAAGCTACCAAAATGGTACAGATTCTAGGTTCCTATGGCATGACCTTTCTCTCTTGGATTTAATCTGCTATGACTGCTTGTGCAGTATCGCTTGCAGTTACAATTATCTGTTTGTGGCATCGCTCTCATTTCCTTAGCAATAGACTTGGCAAGACCACATCTGGAGTACTGTGCCTAGTTCTGCTTATCAAAGTACAGAAATAATATTGAAGTGATTAAGAAGGTTCATCACAGGAGCACCAAGCCGGTCCAATAGGAGAGACTGGGCATACAGTACTCAAATTATGTAGCACAGAGAATGGAAGGCTGAGAGGGGACATGAGGATCAGTGTTCCAAATACTAAAAGGGATAGACAAGGTGGAGTGTACACAAATAGTTGAGCTGTTAAGTTAAGACAGAACTGGAGACATGCACTGAAACCAATGGAGCCAGGATTAAACGAAAATTAGAAATCATGGGCCCAATTCCTGAAGAGTTATGCATGTTGCAAAGTGACTCACGTCAAAAAAATGGTGCAAGTAGCACTTTGTGCCATGAGTAATGACATTCGATACTCCAAAACACAGCCTGTCCCGAAGTAGTCCTATGCCACTAGTTACATTATAAACCCCCTACAACATGGCACAAGGGGGTTTATGGCAGAAGTTATGCCCTATTCTGGAAGGGTGGCTGTCGGAAATGCACATTTGCTATTCCAGGAGAACCCCCGGAGGACATCGATCTAAGTACAGCTAGATCAGATATTAGCTGGTCTAAGTGTACTTTGTGTCCACCGGGGGTGCACCACTGCACCATGTGCACCCAACAGCCACCACCACATGATCCCACATAAGCCCCTCCACCCGTCCCCCACTGGCACATACCCGGGAGAGCCCTTTGTGGGCTGCTGGCACCCCCAAGCCACAATCCCTGAGCATTGCCCCACAAAGCTGAATATGTCCCCCCCATACCTGAGAAGTGCCTGCAAAAATTACTAATCCCCATGCCGAGAGTGCCCCACAGGGCCTGAATATGTCGCATTCCCAAGCCCGATCCTCGATGTCAGCTCACTAATAATATTAATACTGCCGTGCCCTAATTCCCTGGTAGTCTAGTATTTATGCAGCAGAGCCAGTCACCCCACCCCCCACCTGTTCCCCAGTCAGCGGCCCCACATCCCACCTCTTACCTCCATGGCCAGCCACCGACTGGAGCTCCCACTGAGCACATACTACTTTATACAACATGTGCTCAATGAATGAGCTGTCATTCATTGACGCATACTCTATAAAGTAGTACACACTCAGTGGGAGCTCAGTCTGTGCTGACCATGAAAGTGAAGGTAGGATGTATCAGTTGTCAACTGGGACCGGGAGGTGGGGGTGGGAGTGGCACTGCTGGGTGGGGGACCACTAGACTACCAGGGAATTGAGCACAGGATATTAATATTATCGGCAAGCTGGCGATGGGGATCAGGGCTTGGGGATGGGGGAGACATATTCAGCCCTGCAGAGCACTTCTCAGGTACGGGGGGAGACATGTTCAGCCCTGTGGGGCATTGAGGGACTGAGGCTTGGAGTGGGGGCTTGTGCCCTGTCGGTAGGTTTTACAGTGGCTTGCTGCACCTGTTGAAGTCGCACCCCCTGGCACTGCTTAGGGTGCAAGTCACAGACATAGCTGCCGGGGACTTAAGCTGTTCTGGAATTGGGCGCAGGGTCCCCAACTCATCAACATTTGGTGCAAGTCACAATTGTCGGTGACTTGCGCCATGCCTTCTGGAATCGGGCCCCATTACTTCACACCAAGGGTCAGTGACATGTGGAATAACCTACTTAGTGAGGTTAAGAAGGCTAGCACCATTCAATCATTCATGGCATGACTTGACAAATTCCTGATGGAGAATGGCATTGAGGGTTACACAGCATCAGTTTGTACAGTACACAAGTAGATGTGTGTCCATACTCAAATTGGTTATAGTTACAGTGATGCAGCAAGAAGGGCATCAAGCAGTTCCCTCAAATTGTTCCAGTACCATCACAATACTATGTTACTACTGTAAGGGGAGCAGACCTCTAAAGGCCAGAAATTATAAAGGGTGCAATTTTGTAGGGCCCAGAAAGGCTCTTCTTGTTTTTTGCCAGAGTGCCACACTTTGGCGTCAATAGGTGTGAAAGGAGCATATTGTATCTACCATTTGCACTGTTTTCAGCTGCTTGCATGAAGCGATCTCTTGCACTCACTCATAAAGGTAGAACAGCAATGCAGAGAGGGGCATGTTTTTTTGAATCACTCACTGATTAGCTGATGTACAGTAAATACAGTGAGCAGCACTACTCGACCACACTATACAACCGCCCTTATCACTCCCCCCAATTTTCCAAATGCAGCTAGAAAGCTTCCTCAATCCAGATCTGCCCCCTTTTTCCATTCACTTGCACTTGCGCAAGGAACATATTGGGACAATGCAGCATTTGAGAGGTGTGTCAGTGCCAGAGCCAATTACAGCTGAAACTGCAATGGGCTTGGCAGTGTACACCAACGACCAGGAACTGTGGTCATGACACTAGTTCAGCTTTGCCAATGTGGCATGTTGTCTACTTAAAAGAAATGAACCACTCCAATGGGAAAGCGCTTCATTTTTTTCATAGCCATAACTCCGTAGCCATAACTCCAACAATGCGCATTACAGTTGACACTAATGCACATGGCTGGAGTTATGTGGCTCCTGCCACCCACTGGTGTGCTCTCTGTCCCTGGTGCACGTTCTTCCCTCCTTCCCAGGCTTCATCATGAGCCGCGATGTGGCTTTTCATATTGGTGGCTCCTGACACCTGGCACGGTCTCTCTCCCCAGTTTCCCGCTCTTTGCCCCCCAGACTTCCTCATGAGCCGCACTGACTTTCTGTTTGGTGGCTCCTGCTGCCTGCCTCACTTTCTCTCACCAGTGTCTCAGTCTTTGCCCCTTGCCCTCCCCCCCCAGCTTCCTCATGAGCTGCAGTGTGGCTTTCTGTATTGGCGGCTCCTACTGCCCACTGCTGGGCTGTCTGTCCCTGGTCCTTGCTCTTTGCTGTCCCTGCCCCCCCAGGTTTTCTCATGGGCCGTGGTGTGGCTTACTGTATTGGCAGCTCCTGACACCTGCTGCTGCACTCTCTGTCACCTATCCTTGCTCTTTGTCCGCCCCACGGATTTCTCTTGAGCCACAGTGCGGCTTTAATGTTTATGTTTCCTGTAAAAGAAATGTCCCCAACATTTTTTATATACCTGAAAAAAAAAATGATCCTCGTCATCTCCCCAGCCCCCCTCCCATCCTAGCCCTTCAGCTATGCACCCAGCTCCGCACCCCCATTACCCCATTCTTACCTCCAGAGGTCAGCGACTGCAATCTTCTCTGGACCGGGACACGTCTGCACTCTTCAAAGCTGAACCAGGAACTGAAGAATCAAAGGTAAGCATCGTATAATGGCAGTCAATGGGGGTTTCAACTTATGTTGATATCTCAGTCATTTTTGGGGAATTTTTGCCCCAGGTTTTTAATATACCCTTTTTGGGACCCCACTTCATGAACACTTGCACTGTCATTTCGTTACTCAGTCCTGAAAGGTGATTTTGTGGTCACTGCACGGAATCACCCTTCTGGACTGAATAATAAATGACAGTGCAATATTATGAGGAAAGTCCCAAAAGCCATGTTGAAAATGGTGAAAAAAAATCAAAAATTCACCGTATTACGAGCGTGCTTTGAGCAGTTTCTACGCACGCTCAAAACTTCACCAATTTTTAATATTTTCACTCCAGATTTTCTACATTGCCATTTTTCACACCTCCTCATGAACAGTATAGCTGTCATTTTTCACATGCTGCCCAAAATGTGTTTTCGCAGATGTGGTGCAGAATGGCACTGTTGCTGTGTGAAATCAACTTTTGGAATGGAGTAACAAAATGCCAGTGTTACTGTTCATGAGGTGGGATCCCAAAAAGGCTATGCTGAAAATTTGGTACAAAAATACCCCCAAACCCCCGGGTTACATGTGGTAGTTGAAATTTTGATACACATACACGTAACTTGGTAAATTTTTATATTTTCACTCCAAATATTCAGCATTGCCAGATTTTCACACCACCTCATGGACAATATAGCTGTCATTTTTGTCATCCTGGCTGAAATGTGTTTTTGCACCTGTGGTGCCAAATGGCGCAGTCGCTGTGTGACATCACCTTTCAGGATTGAGTAACAAAATGATAGTACCACTGTCCATGAGGTGGAGTCCCAAAAAGCCCATATTAAAAATCTGGAGCAAAAATACCAACAAACACCTGGTTTGTTTCCAACCGTAAGACCCGGCCCCCCTCACCCTGTAGAGACTGACAGGCATCGAGGGTGTGCTTTGGGGTCATTGGGCATAATACTCATGCCATTCCACTCCCCAACCCCCATTCTGCAGCCACTGACAGGCATCGGGTTGTGCTTGGGGTCTTTGACCCTAACGTTCACCTCATTCTCCTATACTGCACCCATCTCAGCTTATTTCCTTATGGAATAGGATAAGCATGAGGGCCAAAGATCCCAAGGTACACTGCAATGCCTGCCAGTATCTGCAGGGTGGTGGTGGAATGGCATGAGTGTTACACCAGATGCCCCAAAGGCACATCCCCAATGCCTGTCAGTCTCTGCAGGGTGGGGGTGAGGAGTTAGGGTTGGAAACCCTAATGCTTCATTAAGGAAGTAAATCAAGGAGGGACAGTTGATGTCACCTACCTTGATTTCAGCAAAACGTTTGACAATGTCCAACACAGAAGGCTGATTAACAAGATGGGTGGTCTGGCCATGGGGCACAAGCTGATAAACTGAGTTAGAAACTGGCTGACTGACAGGAGGCAGAGGGTGATGGTAATGGGATGCAATCCGGGGAGAGGGGGGTGACCAGTGTGGCACATCAGGGAACAGTCCTGGGACCATTTATGGTGCAGCTTCCACCATGTGGCACCCACCTCTCTCACTGCTGCCTCCTCTCTCCTCTGAAGCCAGTACCAGTACTAAACATCACTGCAAATACCTACAAGTGAACATTCAGCATTGACAAATGCTTGTTCTTTGACTGAATCAGCCAGAAATTATTTGGAGTTAAAAGTTTCACAGTCAAAGTGTCACAGTATGAAACCTTTGAGGGGCATTGCAAAGTGATATATTTCAGATTCGTTTTGGCAGGGTGCTTCATTTAACCTAAGGGCAGTTTTTATACTTTGCTGTTGCTGAATAAGTCTAAGTCAACTGCACAGGCATGTTACAGTTAAAGGACACAGAAATGCTTCCCTGAAAAAAGATGAGTCAAAGATGACTTTTGCCAGTTTTGAAACTGCCAGTGGGTTTTAATTAAGCATTACAAACAAAAACTGCAAAAAAAAGAAATGCCTTGGAGGTGCAGTATGTGGAATAATTGCTGTCCAAGGAGCTCCCATCCCTCGCTGTCTGTATTGTGTTAATATGCTAGCCTACTCAGCCTGTAATGTATATACGTTTGAGTAAAAAGCAGCAAATCAATTCATATTTTTGTTGATAAACGTTTGCTATCACATGTATTAAATACAATATAAAAACCAAAAGATATAAATGGAGAAATAGGCATGGCATATTCTAACTAATCAGACAAAGTTATACAGTTCAGGAAAGTTTAGAGTGCAATTAAGTAAGCTATTTTTATATAAAAAATAAAAATTATTCTATGATAAAAAAAGTATTTTGATGCTAAAGAACCTTTATTTCTCTTTAATCCCAATTAAGGCTTCTAAAGCTATGTCAGTGGCATAACACTTCCTCTCCAGGAAGTCAGCCTTGTAAGCAAATAGTGCTGTTGCCTCCATAATTACAATACTTCGACGGTGCAATACTTTAACCATCAGGTGAACCAATGGATCCAAATACATTGAGGCCATTAATGTCACTATGGGCAAATCACCTAACATTCCAGTGCTGCAGTCCATCCAGCTGTGGAAATTAATAGCAACAGGACTCCACTTGAAATAAAGTGTTGCATCTTAGATCTGCTATCCCGAGTAAACAAATTATATAAAAGATTTTCTTCTAGCATTATCAGAAATAAGGTAAATAGAAATACTGTATAGTGCTTCAAACTTTTAACTTTGTGATATAAAAATAAGAGTTTTTATGAATTTGCCTGAAAAAGTCTGTCACCAACATTTCCCTCCCCTACCTAATCTAATAGATTTCTTTGACTGGGTGACCAAAGTAATAGACCAGGGAGGGGCTGTGGAGATGGCCTACCTAGACTTTAGCAAGGCATTTGACACAGTCCCGCACAAAAGATTAATAATCAAGTTAGCCAGCCTGGGAGTGGGTCCCAGGGTGGTAGCTTGGGTTGCAAACTGGCTGCACAACAGGACACAGAAGGTAATAGTGAGTGGAACACATTCTGAAGAAAGGGGGTCACTAGTGGAGTACCTCAGGGCTCAGTACTGGGTCCAGTCCTCTTTAACATCTTTATAAGTGACATTGCAGAGGGTCTGGAGGGAAAGGTATGCCTCTTTGCAGATGATACAAAGATCTGTAACATAGTTGATACACAAGGGGGGTAGAAAGGATGAGAAGGGACTGGAGGAATGGTCAGACATATGGCAACTTAGATTCAATGCAAAGAAGTGCAAAGTAATGCACCTGGAAACAAAAACCCAGGAGAAGAGTACACAACAGCAGGAGAGGTACTAACAACAACAAAAATGGAACGGGACTTGGGAGTAGTCATATCAGATGATCTAAAGGTTGGTAAGCAATGTGAGAGGTCAGTAAGGACAGCCAGGGGGATACTGGGATGCATAGGAAGGGACAGCACAAGTAGAAAAAGGGAAGTGGTTATCCCTCTGTACAGACAGTTGGTGAGACCCCATCTGGAGTACTGTGTGCAGTTTTGGAGACCTCATCTATGCAAGGACATAGACAGGATGGAAGCAGTCCAGAAGAGGGCAACTAAAATGGTGCAGGGTCTGCATCAGAAATCATATGAAGAGACTGAGAGCTATGTATACCCTTGATGAAAGGAGGGACAGGGGGACATGATAGAAATGTTCAAGTACCTCAAGGGAATCAACAAAGTCCAGGAGGTAGCATCTTTCAGAAAAAGAGACGTGTAAGAACAAGGGGACACAATTTAAAGATAGAGGGGGGATGGCTCAGGGGTAATGTGAGGAAATCTTTTTTCACGGAGAGAGTGGTGGATGCGTGGAACTGCCTTCCTGGGGAGGTTGTTGGGGCTAAAACAGTGGGGGAATTCAAACATGCATGGGACAGACACAAGGCAATTGTAATGGGGGGTGGCAGGAAATAGGCTGTTGGTTAATTAAAATCTGCAGCTTATCCAGTAGGTAGGGAAATGGGCAGACTGGGTGGGTCAAGTGGTCCTTATCTGCCATCAAAGTCTATGTTTCTGTTACCTCAAAATGTAGCCATTAATTTTTGATTTACTGGTGTGTTTAAATAATCTTTCCATCAATGTCACTTTTTAACTAGTGAATAGTAAATGGAGACATTGTTATCATATCACTACCAAGCCATTTTACCATGCGGGAGATCACAACTCAAGTAGCCTGGAAAAGAAACCAATCTCATGTGCATCAGCACTCAGCAGTAAAGGGATAAAGATGAAAAGACATGGGGCTGGATATTCAGACTGCTCCAGGCAGGGGTGCAAGCCTGGGCACAGCGCAACTGGGATGTGCCAGGGCATGGTCCATGCGATATTCAACGGTGCTGAGCCATGGCGCAGCACCGTTGAATATGGCACTGTGACTGCCCTCATTGCACATGGCGCAGTGGCACTTTGCCTGCACAAGTGGCAAGTGAGGAGCAGGGGGATGCGCCAGCACAAGTGCGGGTGCACTAGACACAGGAACCGCGATATTTAGCGGTGGGTATGCAAATAGGGCCATTATGCATGTAAGGCACAAATGGGGCAATTTGCATGTCATTATGGCCACATTTGCATGCAAGTGCACCGATCTCCAGTGACTTGTGCCTGGCGCCCCCCTGCCAGACTGCAGCCGTTGGGGACAGATGCCCCATGCCCCTTGGTGGCAATGCATCCCAATGCCTTATCACTGGCTTTGTACAAATGTAAACTCCCTGGTGGTCCAGTGAACCTGCTCCCCAGCCCGATCACGGGCGTAGTAAAAATTATTTTAACCCTGGTGGTCCAGTGGACCAAATCCAGCCCAATCGCGGGCTTTGTAAATTAAAATGTATCCCTGGTGGTCCAATGGACTGAATCCAGCCTGATTGCGGGCTTTGTAACAGAAAAAATCCCTGGTGGTCCAGCGGTATCCCTTCCCCACCCACCCGCAGACCTGCCAAACTGCCCCCAGTCAGTGGCAGGCAGCAGCTCCCCACCATAAGCCGCCCAGCCACCTGCCAGCTGACGTGTACAATGCGGCTGTCGCCCATTGGTCACAGCATGGGCCAATGGGTGACTCGTTGTCACAACACAGTCTCGATGTGTGAATGGAATTCATTCACATATCGGGACTATGTAGTACAGTACGGTCAAGCAGTAGAGGAACAAATTGCACCCAAGGTCAAATCCAACAATAAAAAAATCTGATATGTAAATGAGCAGAGGAAAACATAGCTAGCTGCCGGTCCACTAAAGGGTCAAGAAAATGGCAATATAATGGATATGACAGCTGTCATTTTACAAATCCTGACCAAAACGGTTTTTTTTGTTTTTTTTTTACATCCCAGAAAGTGATTTTGCGGTCCCCGTGCAAAATCACCTTTCAGGCATGAGTTGAACAATTTCTCTGCCATTGTGCATGAGATGGGGTCATAAGAAGGCTATGTTCTCAATTTGGTGTAAAAATGTTTAAAAACAAAAAAGTTATCAGGCTATGCTGAATTTTGCAAATGCAGGCTCGTGAGTTTGATATTATCCAATATTTTTAACCCAACTTTTCAACATAGCCATTTCTTTAGAGCATCTCATGAATGTGACAGCTATCATTTTTTAACTCCTGCCCAAAATGTGTTTTTGCATCCTAAAAGTTGATTTCACAGTCCTTGGGCCCAATTCCAAGATGCGTTACACCTGGCACAGGGCGATTTACGTCAAATCCCATGGTGTGAATTGCACCTTATGCCATGCATAATGTAAGTTGCTATTCCAGAATGTGCCTTGCACCATGCCATATGCGGTTTGTGCCAAAGGTGGCCTACGCCACCCACTACTTCCATTAACCACTGAGGCATGGTGCAAGGGTGGGTTACAGCAGCAACTGCACCCTATTCCAGAATGGCGGCTACTGTAACCCACTAACACCATTCCAAGACCCACAATGGCACTGCGGACTTAGACCAGCATGGAGGTGGTCTAATGGGCATCCGTTCTTGCCAACTGACAGATGCCCATTCCACAGCACCATGGAAAGCACATATCCCTGTTCCTTGTCTCTCCCCCCAGAAGGCCATGCCCCAACCCCCAAATATCAGGGACCCCCGGGGTCCATTTCCTGCACTGCCCCCCAAACACCTGTGCCACCCTGCCAGACCCCTCAATGCCCCCAGGAGGTTGAGGGTGCATTTAAGGGTGGGGGGCTCTGGGTGGGGCAGTAATTCATGGGCTGTGACTTGTGGCACCCAGGTCTATTGCACCATTCCTGTGGTGCTGATCTGCAGCTGCCACAAGTCGTGGGACGTAGGTGCCGGGGACCCTGCCTGTCTTGGAATACAGCACAGGGTCCCCGGCATAGTGCAGCATAGCTCAACTCGCATAGGCCTTCATGTTGCACCATGCATCTTGTAATCGAGCCCAAGGTGAAACAACTTTTGGGCAGGATTTGAACATTTGCTCTGCCCGTATTCATGAGGCAGGATCATAAATAGACTATGCTGAAAATTAGTGGTACAAACATCACAAAACAACAAATTTAGGAGCCCACATTACATTTTGCTAATGAAGGCTCATAACTTTGGTAATTTTTAATATTTTTACCCAAATTCCTGGCCTGCAGCCCTATTGACTCTGACCACAATTTGTTTCCTATTGTTGCCAGGTAATGCCACTATGCAAAAGTGCCTGTTTTCAGGGGAGATCAGGGAGAACTGGGGAGTTTAAATGAATTATTAAGGGCCACCAATCACTCTGGGGAGGTTATGGGAATCAAACAGAGGTCTCTGGATGTACTGAGCTTATTAAAAGCTCATAACTCCAACCAAACCTATGCCTATAATAATTAACATCTTTGCCACATCAGATGCTCATTCTGTGCTCATTTGCAAAGTATACTTTTGACAGCTACCTGTTTGAGAATGGAAGTTTTAGCTGCCATCATCAATTACTCTCAATAGCACACCATCCACAACCCCAATCCCCCATTTATTGCTGCCTAATATGAAATATAGCAGATTTATTTCACATTTTGCAGTACAACCATATCACCTTTTTCTGAGATTGTCAACATTTATCTTGTAAGCACATTGCTCTGATACAGGACAAAATGAGGATAGCTTATTTCTGTGTATTGCATGAGTCATTGATTTGTGAAGCACTGCATGTATGTAATGTTTCCACCATTTTTCACTTGAATAAAGCTGAGTTTAAAAAAAACACAGTAGCAGTTCCCAACCCCCACCAGGGAAGACAATACAGTGGCAGAGTAAATATAAAAAAAAAATAAAAATAAAAAACACAGAAGCAGTTCCTAGCACCCTCAAGGGAAGACAGTACAGTGGCAGAGTAAATATATATATATATATATATACATATATATATATATATATATATATGTATATAAACACACACACACACACTAGCATTTCCTAACCCCACCAGGGAAGATAATATAGTGGCAGAGAAAATACTGCAAAGCCTTTTAGTAATACCAGTTCCAAAACAAACTGGAATTACAGGCTTGTCCACCAGTGATTTCTTTAATGTTATTTCTATTTTATTTACAAATAGCTTCCAGACTGTGTTTAAAAACTTCTGCACTGTAGGGTATGGATACCCTTCATTGGGAAGTCTGATATTGCTCCAAAAAGAATAAAACATTTTTTACACTTGTAACCCCTAGGTGGTGCTATCTCTAGAGTTAGTATCCTTGCCTTGCTGGCCAGAACAAGGTTGAGGGGCCTGGGTTCCCAAGATGACTTCAAAACTGGTTCTTTTCCAAGATATTATAATGACACGGAGCCTACACCCAGAGTTTAGCTTTAAGTGGGCTAGCTTTGATCTGGTACAACCCCCTGGGATGCTATAACCACTCACTGCAAACATTTGCTACCCCAACACATGACCCAATAAACATTTCCCCACATTTCAATACCTGGAACTATTTAGAGACTATATTATAATAATATGCTCACACCACAGAGATTCTGCAAAACAACAAACAATTTATTTACAGGGGGACAGGGCTTAGGAATGGGGAAAAAGGAGTAGAGGTTATGCAGTATCAATATTTACAGGCAGATTAGAAGTTTAGGATATTGCTGGTGAAACCCTCCAGCTGGGTAGATACGCTGTTTTTTCAAATCAAAATGTAATCACACCTTGTATCGACTTTAAGACGACCAGAGCCCTGGCTATCTAAACTGCATTGAATCAGATGGCACAAAATATTACTCTTGCCCGCACTAGTACCAGTTCCCACATCAGATATGAGACCTCAAAGTTCCAACCTTAAATCTGGGTACGCAGTTACCAAAGTCCATTTAGGGTGCAGGCCTGGTGGACGGTGCAGCTGTACATTCACCTGCTAAATTAAGAAAGATTGGTTACTCTTGAACTGAAAAGCCTTAACCACTTGAACTATGTACAGTCTTTTGAAAGGGTGAAGGGGCCCCTGCATTTTGCAGGGTGAACGCATGTCAGAGTAACCAGCCAGTTACCTTGGTATTTAATCCAATTATTATTTCTGAACATCCGGCACATTTGTAATTTCTGGTACATTCAGCACATTTATAAGCTTAACTCATTCAGGACATTTATAAACTGAACACATTTAACACATTTAATGCTGCAAATTCTTTAAACTTGAGCCAGCCTGGCTACCAGGGTCCTTTCCAACTTGAACTTTAAAAAAGGGGACTCGCTCCCTAAGCTTAGGGTGACCTGGTTTCTTTACATCCATATCCGACTAAGTAACTGTTTTCATTACTATTTCTTCAGCTTTAGCAAACTGAGTAATTTAAGCAATCTTGCAACTTAGACTTGATGTCTCAGTCCTAGCATGGCAAATGGCTGAGGTTCACAGCTCCACAGGACATCTTAACCAATTAACAATCAAATACTGGACCTCCCAGGAAAAGTTAGGATGAGCCCCAGTTCTGAGTGCTCCCCTTCCAGTCCTGCAGGTTCTCTAGCAATTTAAACACATATCATCACATTTATATCTAATCTGGACCACACCTCAGCTGAAATAGGTCCACCCATGCTGGGCAAGGATTAGGTGCAGCAGATGCAGAGTGTAGACCAAGCAAACAGTTTTAACAGCACCCAGTCTCTTGGACATTGGCAGTCCCAATAAGATTTCTTTGTCCTTGCACCAGGGGGTACAAGATTACTCACTCAGGTTCCTCATGGCATGGATCTCCATCATAAAGGCTCCTGAAGTTTTCAGTTCTCTCACCACTGAGGCAGATTCAGCACTCTCTCCACTGGCTTGACATCAAGTTGCAGGTCCATGTTCTTCCCCAACATGGAAGGGAGGACTGGCATCTGGAGGACATTCTTCTGGCAACCCCCAGGCTAGCAGGTTCTGCTTTAACTAAATTAACTTTATTGGCAAAACCCCCTTCTGGGTGGAGGGGCTTACACTGGATCCCCAGGCCCAGTTGCAGTGCTGTGGGCCTGAGCCCCTCCTCCCCCGTGGGGGGGGCTTCTGCTTGAATCTGGAAATCTGCTGAAAACACAGTCTTTTTTGCAGCTATGCGGCTCTACTGAGGCTCCCTATTGGCTGAAGCTATTGGTTGCTTTGCCTCTGATTGGCTGGAAGGCTCGTCAATCACAGAAATTAATTATTCATTAATCCTCCTTGATGCACAGTTGGACTGCTGTTTTGGCACCTGAATTAAGTCCCTGCAGTTTCCCCATGAGCACTAGGAGGTTTTCCATGGGCTTTGGCAAAAGATTCCACAAGTCCTGGCTTAACAATCCAGCTTTCTGATTGGCTGTTGTTACTCTCTAATGGCTGCTGAACACACAGTCCCTGAAGCAGGATTAATACAGTCCCAAATAATGTCCTGGTGCAGCCAGAATAATTATTATATTTGCCCAAATGTCCCACAGTTTAATAATCATTGGCGTGTCCTTGCAGTCGCTGCCCAGCTTTAGTGATTTCCTTAGTCTGTTTGCCTGTCACTGCTGCCAATATGTTAGACCCCTTGTTTGAGCAGGCAGGCTGTCTAGTCTGAGTTACAACATATCAGGTGCAGTCAGGATTTAGTTACTTATTTAAACATTTTTCCCTTCAGACATTTGTTCCCAAAATCCACATAGCAGTTACGTTTATTTATTTACATTTAATTTACTTTTTCTCAGCATCAGTCGAAACACTGGTTCCCTTAGGGCAGAGGCATCCACATAAATGTTTAATAGGGAGCGGGGCTCTGGCTCATTAATATTCATGAGCCATGATCCTAACACTCCATGGATCTTTTAATCTATTTTAGTAAACGGGCTCTCATGGCCCTTGCTGTGGTCACTGGTCATCACTCTGATTGCCACGGGGACCAGGATCCTGAACACTTCTCCGTTCAACCTCAAGTTGAGCGGTCACATTATTAAAGGTGCCGCTTGTGCCTGCATGATCCTCGCTGCACTGGAGTGCATTTACAGTGCAGGTGATTGCGGTTTAAATTGTTGGAGCCCAGAAGGGCTAAAGTTACACTGGGGCAGCTTTACGGGGCACACATGGGCACAACAAGACTGGGGGAATCAGAAAAAAAACAGCAGGTATTTGGAGGCGCTTGGAGGAGGGCAGGAACGAGAGCTACTGGCCAAAGGTAAGCCCCTCAAATTTGGTAGGGGGGGGTTACACACTATTTAACCCCAATAAAGTCAGAATTAATTTGGTAAAACTATGCATTTTTTATGGAGTGAAAAAAATAAAGAGAAGCTGCACTTATATTCATAGAAACATAGAAACATAGACTTTGACAGCAGATAAGGACCGCTAGGCCCATCTAGTCTGCCCATTTCCCTACCTACAGGATAGGCCTCAGATCCTAGTTAACCAACAGCCTATTTCTTCCTACCCCCTGCAAGAATTGCCTTGTGTCTGTCCCATGCATTCTTGAATTCTCCCACAGTTTTAGACCCCACAACCTCCTCAGGAAGGCTGTTCCATGTATCCACTACCCTCTCTGTAAAATAATACTTCCTCACATTGCCCCTGAACCGCCCTCCTTCTATCTTTAAATTGTGTCCCCTTGTTCTTGCAAGTCTCTTTTTCTGAAAATGCTACCCTCTTGGACTTTGTTGATTCCACTGAGGTACTTAAAAGTTTCTATCATGTCCCCCTCTCCTTCTTTCCTCAAGGGTATACTTATTAAGCTCTTTTAGTCTCTCCTCATACGGCTTCTCTTGCAGACCCTGCACCATTTTAGTTGCCCTCCTCTGGACTGCCTCTATCCTGTCTATGTCCTTGCGGAGATGAGGTCTCCAGAACTGGACACAGTACTCCAGATGGGGTCTCACCAACTGTCTGTACAGAGGGATAACAACTTCCTGTTTTCTGCTGCTGATGCCTCTCCCTATACATCCCAGTAGACCCCCAGCCCTCCCTACTGCCTTCTCACATTGCTTGCTAACCTTAAGGTCATCTGATATGATTACCCCAGGTCTCTTTCCTTTTTTGTTGTTGTTACTACCTCCCCACTCATTGTGTATTCTTCCCCTGGGTTCTTGTTTCCCAGGTGCATTATTTTGCTCTTCTTTGCATTGAATCCTAGCTGCCATACTTCTGACCATTCCTCCAACTTTGCCAAGTCCCTTTTCATACTTTCCACGCCTCCTTGTGTATCAACCCTGTTGCAGATTTTTGTGTCATCTGCAAAAAGGCATACTTTCTTCCAGTCCCTCTGCAATGTCACTGATGAAGACATTAAAAAGGACTGGACCCAATACTGAACCCTGCGGTACCCCACTAGTAACCCCCCTTTCTTCAGAATGGACTCCATTTACAATTACCTTCTGTGTCCTGTTGTCCAGCCAATGTTTTACCCAGGCTACCACCCTGGGTCCCACTCCCAGACTGGTTAATTTGACTATTAATCTTTTGTGTGGGACTGTGTCAAATGCCTTGCTAAAGTCTAGGTAGGCCATGTCCACAGCCCCTCCCTGGTCTACTACTTTGGTCACCCAGTCAAAGAAATCTATTAGATTCGTCTGACATGACCTTCCTGCTGTGAACCCATGCTGCCTTGGGTCCTGTGCTCCACTGGCCTCTAGGTACTCGACTATTCTTTCCTTCACAAGTGACTCCATCACTTTCCCTACCACAGAGGTCAGACTGACAGGTCTGTAGTTTCCTGCCTCTGTCTTGGACCCACTTTTGTGAAGGGGAATCACATCCGCCTTCCTCCAGTCCTCGGGTACCACACCATCCTCCCATGATTTATTAAAAAGAGTAGCCAGTGGTTTCACTAGTTCCTCCCTTAATTCTTTTAGAATTCTGGGGTGAATTCCATCAGGACCCATTGCTTTGTCCACCTTCAGTTTTAGGAGTTCTTGCAGAACCCTTTCTTCTGTGAAAGGACTGGGACCGACCCCCCTATCAAGAGTGCTTCTGTTAATTGGATTAGGCACTTCCCCCTCCTCTTTTGTGAATACTGAGCAGAAATATTCGTTCAGTATTCCTGCTTTTTCACTGTCCCCCTCTGCCCACCCACTGTTCATTCTATTCAGCCTCACTATCCCTCCCCTGTTCCTCGCTCGCTGATGTACCTATATAAAGGTTTTATCCCCTTCTTAACTGAGTTGGCTATCTTTCCTCAGTTTGGGCCTTTGCTATTCTGACTTCCCTCCTGCTTCCTTCTGCCTTAACTGGTACAGCTCTCTGTCCTGCTCCTTCTGTGTTTCCTTATACTTCCGGAATGCATCTTTTCTTCCTGACTTTCACAGCCACCTCTTTTGAGAACCATAGTGGCTTTTCTTTTTTTTGATTTGTTCATTTGCTTCACACAAGGCTTGTTGCCTCTGTGATGGCAGTTTGATAATTCCCATTGTTGCTCACACCTCCTTCTAGCCTGTTTGCTAGTGCTTTTCTGAGGCACTCTCCCATCTTGCCAAAGTCAGCCCTCCTAAAGTCCAGTACCCTCACTTTTGTGATGGCTTGCTCTGTAGCTGAGTTTAACGTGAACCACACTGTTTGATGGTCACTTGTCCCCAGATGGCAATCCACTTCTAGATCTGAGATCCTCTCTCTGCCCCCGTTTGAGAGTATGGGTCTAAGATTGCTCCCTCACAGTGGGTTCTGAAACCCAGCTGTCTAATGCCTGCCACCTGTAGGGCATCAAGAATAGCCCCTGCTCTTGCATGTGGCTGCAGCAAATGTGCTCAGTTAACATCTGGCATATTCAGGTCTCCCATCAACAGTATCTCCCCTTTCTCTGCCATTCTAAGAATGCCTTCTATCATATCCTTGTCCATTCCTTCCCCCTGACATGGGGGTCTGTACACAACCCCTGTGCGGATTGTAGTGCCCTTTCCAGTCTCCAAGGTGACCCACAGTGCCTCCTCTCCTCCCTGTTTACTCTTTTGTTCAGTTGCTTTTATCCCTTCCTTTACATAGAGAGTTACTCCTCCCCCTCTTCTCCCCTGCCTGTCTCTCCTGTAGGTTATGTACCCTGGTATGTTAACATCCCAGTCATGGTTCTCTGTGTACCATGTTTCTGTGACTGCTACGGTATCCAGGCATCCCTCTTCCATTAAGGCCACCAGCTCAGGGAGCTTGTTGCCCAGACTACGGGCATTGGTACTCATTACCCTCCATTTCCTGATGGCCTTACTCCCTTTTGCTCCATCCCTGTCCTTCTTGCCTTTGTCACTTTCTCCATTCCCCTGCCCTTCTCCCTATCGACACCTCTATGTTGGTGTTTGCCACACTTACTACCGTGATTATTTGGGGGGCTAGGATTTTCCTGCTCCTTTCCAGTGCCTCCCCCCTTGGCTAGTTTAAAAGCTTGCCAATGAAGCATTTAAACCTATCACCTAGGATCCTGGTTCCCCTCCTGGACAGATGCAGCCCATCATGCCAGTATAGGCTTGCATCACTCCAGGTGGACCCCCAGTCCCCAATGAACCAAATCCCTGAGCTCCACACCAGTTTTTCAACCACTGATTGAATCCCATGGTGCGGAACACCCTAGCCTCTCCTATGCCATAGATGGGTAGCACCTCGAAGAAGGTTACCATGCGTGCTACTTGACTAAGGCCCTCCCCAATTCCACAAACTCTTCCTACACTTCTCTAATCCCTTTCTTAGCCAGGTCATTTGTCCCTAGGTGGACAATGACATCCAGCTCCCTCCCCTGTGCAGCTGCTCTGGCAATCCTGAGGATTCGCTTCCTGTCCCTGCAAGCCATGGTGCCAGACAGGCACCTTACCTCCCTCTCCCCTTCCTCCCCCAGTTTTACCTTCCTAACAATGGAGTCCCCCACCAGGAGTTGTTTCCTTCCCCTGCAGGGTCCCCTGCCACCCTTCTGTGGGTCTCCTTTGTGGAGGTTCCCAGCATCCTCCTTGGTTTCCACTGTGGGTGCCTCCATGGAGGAAGCACACTTTGCCAGAATGGCATAGGGATTGTGGAGAGGTACAGTGAGAGGGATGCGCCTCTGTTCTACCACCCTCACCCTCCCTGAGCCCACTGTGGTCCAACCGCTCTTCTTTCTTGGCAACCTCTGAGGCAGCGGCAGTGGCACTGGTGGTCCCTGGATGGAAGAGGAGGTCCCACAAATCCTGGCCAACTCAGCCTGGAGATGAGCAACCTCCTCCCTCAGCCCAGAGAGGTGCCTGCAGATGGGACAACACCACATCCTCCAGAACATCTCCCGGAAGACTGCTGCTCCACAGCCACTGCACTGCACCACTCCAATCATGTCTTATTTTTGTCTATATTCACTTTCCAACAATTGTAGCACCTCTAAAAATGCCTCTTATTCAGTGCTTACAATATAATTCCTGTGAGGGATAAGATACCCTGTGTCAAACCCCTATTCATTAATCAGAAAACATAATATTCTTATCAATTCAAGTATACGAAAGAAATCACTTTAGTAAGCTGTGGACTAAATTTCAGTCCGCATAGAAGTTCATCTTTTTTTATCTATCTGAAAATCCATTATTATATTCATTCACTTTTTATGAAACTTCCATGGTATCTAACTTGTGCCACCTTAAGTAATCCAGTTTTAAAATAATGAAACTTGCTGAACATTTTATTGTTTCTGATACAGTGATACTGTATACTTGTGCCCCTGCTTTATAATTCTGTTGGTTTTCAAACAACTGAGTCTGATGACTCAGGGTTCCTTGCTGCTTGCAATGTGATTAATGTAGACTACTATGTTTCATGTGTTAGCACACTCAAATTCTTTTCGTGTTGAATAAAAGATAGCGAAGTAGTGTTCTATGTAATAGTATATCAATAAACCATCTTTTTATGACAGCATCATTGCTTCCATGGTGCATTATTTTCACATTTCTGTTCAACTCTGTCTTTCATGTTTGCTTGTACACATGTGCGAGAAACATCTTGGGACGGTACATGGCATTGGAGAGGTGTGCCACTGTCATGGCCAATGCAGCGCAAACTTTGGTGGGCTCATCCCTGACACACAAATAAGTCTGGAAACTGTCTATGACAGCAGTCAGACTGCAGTGGGCAGGAAATTTGTGTAGTTGGAACACATGTACCACTGCAATCAGGGACAGTTTCTGACTCCTACAATTTGCATAAAACTGGTCCGTCCCTCCTCATCATTGCAGTTATTTGTCATTCACTGCAGTATGCTGTGAGCGTCTCTCTCTCTTTCTATCGATCTATCTTTTTGTGTCCCCCGCTGTGGTCCAGTAGAGGTAGGTGGAGCTGTACCCCCCCACACACTGTGACACTGACACCCAGCAGAGTACACTCCATTCATTCTGTGGCTCTGCTGTGGTCATCTGTGGCTGAGAGAGAGAGAGAGAGAGAGAGAGAGAGAGAGAGAGAAGAGAGAAAATGCGAGACACACAGGTTTCCTTTGCCCCCCCAATGGTGTCTGCTTCTAGTCCTGTGGTCATCAACAGCAGGACATCACTGTCCTGTGCTTCCCTGTAATGGTGTCCTGTGCAGTGGAGGGGCCCCCCTCCCAATTTGGTCTCCTATGACCAACTGTTCCTGTACAGTGGCAGAGTGCACACTTCAGTAGTGTTGCAGCCAGGCCCCTTCAACAATCAGCGGTCACGGTCAACAGTTTGTCCCTCAATTCCTGTGACTATTTCCACTGTTGAGGAACCCATGAGGGAGAGATAGAGACAGAAAGAGAGAACGAGTAGCGAGCATGGGGTGTTCGAGCGTCCGTCTCACCATGGGCCTGCCATCTGCCCTGAAGTACTTCTGTTTTGCCTCTCACTGTCAGTAGCAGAGTGAGTGAGAGAGGCTGAGAGATTGCATTCTTCCAGCTCATCCAGCATCTCCTCTCACTCTGTGTGATTTAAAATACATTCCCTGGTGGAGCAGGCCCAAGAGTATCTGACAGCCAGCTGAAGGCTTTAACTTGTACTGTGTGCCACCCCTGTGATCAACAGGAAATAAATCCTTCCTTGTTTTTTTTTTCTAAACCCTGTGGAAAGAAAATATTCCATCAATGTCTTTTTCAGCTCTTAATGTCCCCCACTTGACCCTTCCACTCAGTACCCAGCATACCACACCCCCAAGCCCATACTTACCAACACTGTCATCTTCAGTGGACTGCAGACACGTCTTAACTCTTCAAAGCCAGACCGCAAACTGAAAGAACAGGTATGCAGGGTCAATGCATTTTAATGGGGTGTTGCACTTAATGGTCTAACTTGTTTTATATGTTCATATTCTAGGCCCCATTTGTACCTCAATATTAGAAGGTTTTCACCAGTTACTGTAGGTTCAATAGGGTTTCTTTTTTTAGAATGCGCTTCAGGTAAAAGGAAAAGAAAGTGACAGTAACTTTAGCATCAGAAAAAAATTCAATAAAACCAAACTCCATATGGCTACTGCCACTGACCTATCTTTCTAATTCAGTAACAGTCCTTCTCCAGTTATCCTTCTCTTCGTTTCAGAGGCAGTGAGTTATATTTAGTAAAACTAAGAATTTCTTCTGCCTTAATAAATTAATTTTCTGATTACCATTACACAGTAGGTTGAGAGGATGCTGGCCAACAATCAAAGTGCTCCACCTCCCTGCACATGAGACTCTCTTGTTCAGCAAAGAGTGTCTCCTGTGCACCTGTACTAGAAATTTGCAAGTTTGGACAGTCTATTTTTTTTTCACTTTTCACATTTAAGATAGAAATATTTCCTGGACTTATAAGGTATCACTATATCCCACTGAGCCACGTATTGCAGCATAAGCATGGTTTCATTTGCATCTGTTGGATGAGGGAACAGCTGAGCCTCAAGTCACCATTTTCTCATCCAGCAAAAGGGCATGACACCTCTCATACTACAATATGTGGCTCAGTAGGACATAGTAAGAAACAGCAAAGCAATCATTACTGACAGCAGCAGAACTCAGTTATACCCCCCACACACACACATATACCAAAACATGTGTATTTCTGAGCATTCCATTTTTATGTTTGCTTGCACGTATGTGCAAGAAACATAGTGCCATCATCCGAGTTTTCATAGGTGTGGCACCCTGTCTTCCAATTCAGTCAGTGTGTTTGCAGGCGCGGTCACAGTTTACCAATGAATGCTGCAGCTGTCTATAACAGCAGTTGAAAATGCAGTGCTGTACAGTTGAAAGGGAGAGCTACACTTCAGTGAGCAGCGATAAAATAGTTTGTGCTCATGCGTGCTCATGCGCTCCGCCCCCACACACACTCATATTGCATGCTCTTCACTTCCCTTCATTACACACTGTATGGCGGCAGGTGCCCAATCCCCATTGGCTCTGCTGCTCCCCCAACAGAGTTCCAGGTGCCACACTGGGAGCCCACCTCAACGTGGCAACAGTCCGTATTACTAATGGGGGTGCCCAATCCCCCGTCGGCTCCACTGTTTCCCCCCAACAGACTACCGGGTGCTACGCTGGGAGTCCACTCCAGCATGGCAACAGTCCATATGGCCAACAGGGGTGCCCAATCCCCCATTGGCTCCACTGCCTACCCAAACAGCTTTCCAGCCACCACACTGGGAGCCCACCCCAGCATGGCACAAGTCCCGCGTCGTCAAGAAAGAAAAAACCTGCAAGAAAAACATTCCCTCACTGACTGTTCCTGACCCCGTCCCCCACCCTTGCCCACCCTCGTTACTCTGCCTCCCCACACCCCACCTCACCCCCCACCACCTCCTCAGGAGTCCAGCGGATGATTTTCGGTGGATCGGGAACACGCCTGCACTTTTCAAAGCCGACCGCAAACTGAAGAAATGCTGGTAAGCTGTATAATGGAATAAATAGGGATTTTTCAACTTTGCTGCACATCTCAGGCATTTTGGGGAGTTTTTTCACCAAATTTTTAACATGGGGTATTTGGGACCCTACCTCATGAATTCTGTCATGGTCATTTTGTTAATCAGCCCCGAAAGCTGATTTCACGGTCACTGCGCGGAACTACCTTTTGGGACCGATTTACGAAATAACAGTGTCACAGTTCATGAGGTAGGCCCCCAAAAACCCTATGTTGAACATCTGGTGAAAGAATTCCCAAAAATGACTGTTTTATGAGCATGCGTTGCACTGTTCCTACGTGCACTCGTAAGTTCACAAATTTTCAATATTTTCACTCCAGATTTTCAGCATTGCCATTTTACCACACCTTCTTATGAGCAGTACAGCTGTCATTTTTCACATCTCGCCCAAAATATGTTTCTGTGCATGTATCGCACAATGGCACAATCGGTGTGCAAAATCAATGTTTAGGGCAGATTAAGAAAATCACAGTGACACTGTTCATGAGAAGAGGTGTTAAAATGGTTATGTTAAAAATTTGGTGAAAACAATCCCAAACATGACTGTTTTACAAGCATGCAATGCGCTGCTCCTACGCATGCCCGTAAGTTTGCAAATTTTTAATATTTTCACTCCAGATTTTCAACATTGCCATTTTACCACACCTCCTTATGAGCAGTACAGCTGTCATTTTTCACATCTTGCCCAAAATGTGTGTTTTCGCACATGTAGCGCACAATGGTGCAGTCGGTGTGTGAAATCAATGTTCGGGACAGATTAAGAAAATCACAGTGACACTGTTCATGAGCAGAGGTGTTAAAATGGGTATGTTAAAAATTTGGTGAAAAAAGTCCATAAAATGACTGTGTTATGAGTGACCATTGCGCAGTTTCCACGCACCCTCGTAAGTTCATGGATTTCTAATATTTTCAGCTCGGATTTTCACCACTGGCATTTTTCCACACTTCCTTATGAACAGTACAGCTGTCATTTTTCACACCATGGCCGAAATGTGTTTTTGCACTTCCAGCATAGAAATGCGTGGTCACTGTGGGAAATCACTGTTCGAAACAGATTTAGAAAATCACAGTAACACTGTTCATGAGTGGAAGTTCCAAAATGCCTGTGTTGACAATCTGCTGTAAAAAATCCCCAAACTAATTGCATTACGGGTATGCATTGCACAGTTTCTACGCACGTTCGTGACTTCACCAGTTATTTTAATATTTTCATTGCAGATTTTCAACATTGCCATTTTTTGCACCTCCCCATGAACAGTTCAGCTGTCATTTTTCACATCCTGATCAAAATGCGTTTTCGCACCTGTGGTGCCAAATGGCGTAGTCGCTGTGCAAAATCAGCTTTTAGCTAACAAACTGATATTGCTACTGTTCATAAGGTGGGGGTCACAAAAAACCCATGTTGAAAATTTGGAGTGAAAATTCCAATGAACACCTGAGGCGTTAGGGTTTCCGACCATAACGCACCACCCTGTAGAGATTGAGAGGCATCAGGGGTGTGACTTGGGATTCTCGCCTGTAATGCTCATACCATTCCACACCCTGCAGCCAGTGAGAGGCACCGAGGTGTGCCTTGGACTCCTTGGCCCCAAAGTTCACCCCATTCTCCAATACAGCAACCATCTCACCATATTTCCTGATGGAATGGGGTGAGTATAAGGGCCAAAGACCTCAAGGCATACCGTGACACTTGTCGGTGTCTGCAGGGTAGGGTGTGGTGAAATGCCATGGCCATTATGCCTGATGACCCAAAGGCACACCCCAATGCCTGTCAGTCTCTGCAGGGTGGTGGTGGGGTTGGCTTCAGTACAATACTTCACTGCCATTTCTATTATGCAGCTCTGTAACTTCTACACTACCAATGCCAATGCCAGCAAGTAAACATTCGACATTGACAAATGCTTGTTTATTACAGAAGACATTTTACATGAAAACATTATCTTTGTCCTTTACACTTCATCTTTCCTGGCTGCTTTTCCTGTCTTAAGTCCCAATCTTCTGCTTCTGACATCAGAAGCAATCATTGCCATGGTAATGGGTTATGATGTCACTCACAGCAGAGAATTATAAGGGCAGGAAAAGCAGCAGGAACAGATGTAGTCTAAGGGTAAAAAGTCTGATTTTCTTCAAATGTCTTTAGTAATACAGAATGGATTCTCTTATATACTGAAATTCAAGTTTTTAGGTAATGTTATGAGATTTGAGTCCTGCTGATACCATCTGTCAATGGTTTGCTGAGAACTGGAAAATTACTTTAAAAGTGTCCAAGTGGTAGACTATTTATATGGTCTGGAATACAGATTGGACATCAACGGAGCCAATTATTTGTTTCTAATCTTATTCAACACAGGGAAAAGCAACAGGAAATGTTTGAGGTCTGTCATCCCTTGCAGACTACAACAATATCTTCTGTCCTTCCACTTTTCGGAGTGGAATATTATGGCCTAATTCAGTCTTTAGAGGACATAACTGCATCACTCTGTGTTTTTTGTGCAAAATCAAATATTGCTCCACCTGTACCCTTATTCTAACATAAGGGCACAATCACAAAAATCTGTAGCTCTGCAAAAGAATTAAGTCATTTTTGAGTCCAAATGTCAAGAATGATTTTTTTGCAGTTAATTTTTTTATTAAAGGTAATAAAATGGCATACGCTAGATATCTACATACAATTATGCATATCAGTACAAAGAAACAACCATACAATAGCATATAATAATGTTCCAATAAAATGCTATAACGCAGGTGTAGTTATCAACAGGTATGCCAAAATACAACAGAACAAGTACATAATTGAAATATCAAATGTCTAAATAACAAAGTAGAGCAATAAGAGAATAACTACAACCATAAGGTAAAAGTAGCTAGAATAGTAACCTAATATTAACTGACAGACTTGAAAAACTTGAGCCATAAAGAAAAAAATCTAAAAAATGAGGAAAGGCAAAGGAGAGACCTAAAAGGAAAATAGATTGATTATGATTCCGAATATACATTGTATGACTGCCAACATGCATGGGAGGCAAAGAGATTATCTTGAGCCAAACTAGATAAGCATTCAGACTGGGCAGTATTAGATAGATTAGTCAGCAGTACAGACATACTTGGTATAGCAGAAGATCTCCAGTGAGATAATATCAATCATTTGGCTTCCATACATAAAAGAGCCAGCCATCTATGGGCATAATTAGGGAGGTGGGAGGCATATTCAGTAATGCATCAAACTAATAATGGAAATGAAAAGGTTATGGATTGACCTAATACATGTACAGCCAGCCTATGTACTTGTTTCCAAAAAGGTTGAATAAGGTGGCAAGACCATAATATATGCAATAATTGTCCACCTGGAGCATTACATCTCCAGCAATTGTCATCAGGAAGAAGATGCAAGCATTTTAAAACAGCAGGGGTCCTATACCAAAGGTGTAATATCTTATTTTGAATAAGAGCACTTCTAGTGTCCTTGAAGATGTTATGACAGAAGGTCCAGCAATGGGTCCAGGATTGTTCTGAAAGATGAATTTGAAGGGCCAATTACATAGAAATATAGAAACATAGAATTTGATGGCAGATAAGGACCTCTTGGCCCACCCAGTCTGCCCATTTCCCTACCTACTGGATAAGCTGCAGATCCTAGTTAACCAGCAGCCTACTTCTTCCTACCCCCACCCCCTAGAATGGCCTTATGACTGTCCCATGCATTCTTGAATTCCACCACTGTTTTTGACTCCACAACCTCCTCCGGAAGGCCGTTCCATGCATCCACAACCCTCTCTGTGAAAAAATACTTCCTTAAATTACCTCTGAGCCACCCCACTCTATCTTCAAATTGTGCCCCCTTGTTCTTGCACACCTCTTCTTTTGAAAGATGCTACCCTCTTGGACTTTGTTGATTCCCTTGAGGTACTTGAATGTTTCTATCATGTCCCCCCTCTCCCTCCTTTCCTCGAGGCTATGCTAGCTTTTTATTAAGCTCCTTCAGTCTCTCTTCATATGTCTTCTGGTGCAGACCCTGCACCATTTTAGTTGCCCTCCTCTGGACAGCTTCCATCCTGTCTATGTCTTTGCGGAGATTGGGTCTCCAGAACTGCATGCAGTACTCCAGATGGGGTCTCACCAGCTGTCTGTACAGAGGGATAAAAACTTCCTGTTTTCTACTGTTGATGCCTCTCCCTATACATCCCAGTATCCCCAGCCCTCCTTGCTGCCCTCTCACATTGCTTGCCCACCTTTAGGTCTTCTGATATGACTACCCCAGGTCCCTTTCCATTTTGTTGTTGTTAGTATCTCACCCCCCATTGTGTACTCTTCCCCTGGGTTTTTGTTTCCCAGGTGCATTACCTTGCACTTCTTAGCATTGAATCTAAGCTGCCATACATTTGACCATTCCTCTAACCTTGCCAAGTCCCTTTTCATCCTTTCCACCCCACCCTGTGCATCAACTCTGTTGCAGATCTTTGTGTCATCTGTTTCCCATTTAGTTTTGACCTTTAAGGATGGGTTAGGAATATTATCTCTAATAAGACCATAAATGAGGTGTACTCTACCTTTCTTGCATTTAAGCCAGTTGTTTATAAGGGTGGGTTTATGGGAGGAAGGGGGATATTCACGTTTAAAATTTCAAAGAGCTGTTCAAATTTGTAGGTATTTTCAGAAATCTTGCTGTGGTAGGTTCAATTTATTTTGGAGACTGGAGTAGGAATCTAACTAACATGTACCTTTTTAAACAAGCATTTGTCAATGCCGAACATTCGCTTGCAGGTATTTGCAGTGGTGTTTGTCACGTATGGTCCTTTACCCTAATGCCCTGTGCGATTGCTGGTATTTGCACAATAAATTTTCAGTATGACCTTTTTGTTACCCGCATTGTGCGCTACATAGGCGGAAACACGTTTTGGGCAGGATGTGAAAAATGACAGCTGTACTGCTCATAAGGAAGTGTGGTAAAATGGCAATGTTAAAAATCTGGAGTGAAAATATTGAAAATTCGCAAACCTACGAGTGTGCGTGAGAACTGTGCAATGCACACTCGTAAAACAGTCATTGCTAGGAATTTTTTCACCAAATTTTCAACATTGGCATTTTAAAACCTCTGCTAATGAACAGTGTCACTGTGATTTTCTTACTGTGTCCCATACATTGATTTCGCACACCGACTGCGCCATTGTGCACTACATTGGCGGAAACACGTTTTGGGCAGGATGTGAAAAATGACAGCTGCACTGCTCATAAGGAGGTGTGGTAAAATGGCAATGTTGAAAATCTGGAGTGAAAATATTGAAAATTCGCAAACTTACGAGCATGCATAGGAACTGCACAATGAACACTCGTAAAACAGTCATTTTTAGGAATTTTTTCACCAAATTTTCAACACAGCCATTTTAAGACATCTGCTCATGATCAGTGTCACTGTGATTTTCTTAATGTGTCCCATACATTGATTTCGCACACCGACTGCGCCATTGTGCGCTACATGGGTGGAAACACGTTTTGGGCAGGATGTGAAAAATGACAGCTGTACTGCTCATGAGGAGGTGTGGTAAAATGCTAATGTTGAAAATCTGGAGTGGAAATATTGAAAATTCACGAACCTACATGCATGCGTGTGAACTGTGCAACGCACGCTCGTAAAACAGTCATTTTTAGGAATTTTTTCACCAAATTTTCAACATTACCATTTTAAAACCTCTGCTAATAAACAGTATCACTGTGATTTTCTTACTGTGCCCCATACATTGATTTCGCACACTGACTGAGCCATTGTGCACTACATGGGCGGAAACACATTTTGGGCAGGATGTGAAAAATGACAGCTGTACTGCTCATAAGGAGGTATGGTAAAATGGCAATGTTGAAAATCTGGGTAATATTGAAAATTCGCAAACTTCTGACACGTGCGTGGAACTGCACAATGCACGCTCGTAAAACAGTAATTTTTAGGAATTTTTTCACCAAATTTTCAACATAGCCATTTTAAGATCTCTGCTCACAAACAATGACATTGTGATTTTCTTAATGTGTCCCATGCATTGAGTTCACACACCGACTGCACCATTGTGCGCTACATGAGCGGAAACATGTTTTGGGCAGGATATGAAAAATGACAGCTGTACTGCTCATGAGGAGGTGTGGTAAAATGGTAATGTTGAAAATCTGGAGTGGAAATATTGAAAATTCGCAAACCCTCTGATGAGTAGGAACTGTGTACAATAATAAAACAGTCATTTTAGAATTTTCACCAAATTTTAACATAGCCATTTTAAGACCTCTGCTCATGAACAGTGTCACTGTGATTTTCTTAATGTGTCCCATACATTGAGTTCCACACCGACTGCGCCATTGTGCGCTACATGGGCGGAAACACATTTTGGGTGAGATGTGAAAAATGACAGCTGTACCACTCATAAGAAGGTATGGTAAAATGGCAATGTTGAAAATCTGGAGTGGAAATATTGAAAATTCGCAAACCTACGAGCGTGCGTAGGAACTGTGCAACGCACGCTCTTAAAACAATCATTTTTAAGAATTTTTTCACCAAATTTTCAACATAGCCATTTTAAGACCTCTGCTAATGAACAGTGTCACTGTGATTTTCTTAATGCATCCCATGCATTGATTTTGCACACCGACTGCGCCATTGCGCTACATGAGAAGCGGAACACGTTTTGGGCAGGATGTGAAGAATGACAGCTGTACTACTCATGAGGAGGTGTGGTAAAATGGCAATGTTGAAAATCTGGAGTGGAAATATTGAAATTCGCAAACCCTAAGGCGTGCGTAGGAACTGTACCATAAGCACTCAGTAAACAGTAATTTTTAGGAATTTTTCACCAAATCTTCAACATAGCCATTTAAGATCTCTGCTCATGAACAGTGACACTGTGATTTTCTTAATGTGTCCCATGCATTGATTTTGCACACCGACTGCGCCATTGTGCACTACATGGGCGAAACACGTTTTGGGCAGGATGGAAAATGACAGCTGTACTGCTCATAAGGAGGTGTGGTAAAATGGCAATGTTGAAAATCTGGAGAAAATATTGAAATTCACGAACTTCTGACCTGCGTAGGAACTGCATAGCATAAGCCTAAGTAAAACAGTCGGATTTTGGAATTTTGCACCAAATTTTGAACATGGGGTTTTGGGGCACCTTCTCATGAATGATGTCACTGTCATGGCGGTATCATTGAAGGGTGATTTCACGCGGTGACTGTGCAGTGACTGTGAAATCACCCTCCGGGCCTGAATAACGCCATGACAGTGACATCATTCATGAGAAGGGTCCCAAAACCCATGTTCAAAATTTGGTGCAAAATTCAAAAATGCCTGAGATATGCAATAAAGTTGAAAACCCCTATCTAGCCCATTATACAGCTTACGGCATTTCCTTAGTTCACGGTCGGCTTTGAAGAGTACAGACTTGTTCGGTCCACGAAGATTGCCATGCGAGCTCCGGAGGTAAGTATGGGGTGGGGGGTGTAGGAGGCTGGGTGCACAGTGGGTGGAGTGCGGGTTGTGGGAGGAGTCTGGGAGAAGCACTGTGGGACCGTTTTTGCTTTACAGGTGGAAAAAAAAAAAGACTACGTGGGGCGTTTGCCATGCTGGGGTGGGCTCGCAGGCAGAAGAATGGCTGGGGCCGAGGGCTGGCGAGGTTGGGCACCCCCATCGGCAGACAACGCGGGACGTTTGCCACGCTGAGGCAGGCTCCCAGCATGGCAGAAGGATGGCTTGGGGGGACCGTGGAGTCGACCGGGGATTGGGCACCCCCGTCAGCAGACGATGTGGGATGTTTGCCATGCTGGGGTGGGCTCCCAGCATGGCACCAAAGCTTTGGGGGGGGGTGTGAGGCCTACCAGCCCCGTATATGACAGCGGTGGTTTTCTTTGAAGCGAAGACCACCGCTGTCATACACAGCTCCCACACCCATTAGTGCAGGACCGCCATGCCTGCTCAATGGAGCAGTGGATTGAAAGGAGGCACACCTCAAAGTGTGCTACTCTCCCAGACGCTTCTGCGCATGCTGTACGAACGTAAAAAAGGTGTTCTATGTGTTGTATGCCTCAATGTTTCCATGAATTACAAAAAAGAGGCTTCCTTTCAAGAGTAATGTTAACATTACCCCATAAAGGAGTCAGAGAGAGGGGTCTGTGGTTGGAGCCAAGTCATACATGTAATTTATTCCAGTAAAAGACCGAAAGTTTTATTGTAGGGTGTTGTTTCAGTTGTTTGGACAAGGAGTTGTATAGCAAATTAGCAGTTACTTTTCCAGGAAGCAAGGATGAATCCATCTGAAGCCATTGATATGTTTCATAGGAGGGTTTATCATACCAGAGTAATGTTTGTGCAGCTCAAAAGGCCCATATATGGCCAAGAAACCATGAAAGGTTAAAAGAGCCCATTGCCCAATACAACCTCAATTTGGCATGACTATAACGAAGTTGGGTGCCCTCCCATAAAGACCCACTTATTAGGTGATTGATTTTGCATAAAAGGGAAGGTGGGAGGTGCTGGGGTATATGAGAGATGAAGCACATTATTTTAGGGGCCACCATCATTTTAATGCCAACATTTTCCCATTTAAAGTAAGTTGTAGGGATTTTCAACCATCAAATGTAGTTTTTATTTCTTGTAAGAGAGGGAGTAAATTCTCTTCATAGATTTTGTCAATATTGAGTGAAATTTTAATGTCGAGGTATGTAATGCCTGTGGGTGCCCACTTAAAACCTAAAGTTGTCACAATATTGGAGAGACAGAGTTTATTCAGGGGCAGGACCTATGGTTTTGCATGACTGATTTTAAGGCCAGAAATCCTTGAAAAATGATTAAGCAAAGAAATTAATGGATTGATGGAAGTATTGGCATCTTCCAGCAATATTAATATATCATCAACATAAGATAAAGAGGTGTATTGGGTGCCACTGAGGGAAATACCTTTAATGTCAGAGGACTGGCGAAGGCAGCTGCTGAAAAAAAATCAGCACCTAAGCATGCTGCTGTGCCAAGTGTTCTCACTCACTTACTTCCGGGTCTCCAGTCATTGTAGCTCTGCCCGTTTGTGTGCTTCTGATTAAGTTAAAAAGAAAACAAAATCAGCGACATGACTTGACCTCTCCTGGTCTTCCACTGACACACAATGCCGGCAACTCCAGAGGTTTAACTGTAACACTGACGGAGGGGGGGGGGAGACACCATATAATGCTACGAAAGAGGGGTCTGTTAAACCGAATTAAAAAAAAGACAAAAAATAAGTAAAATCGCTGCCGTTGTACATCAGAATTGTCGAGCTCCTCCACTGCTTGATTTTACAGCCCAAGGTCACGCGCCTAACAGCCACATCTTCCCAATAAAAAAAAAAGGTTTTACAAAGAAGGCAGAGAAGTGTGTTTTAAACATGAAAACTATGCCAAGATATGGAAGGGGGGGACTTGAAAAAAAAAAGCCATGTCTTCCTCTGTATGTGAGGGTGGGGATATGTAAATAAAGAATGGCTGGGGGGGGCAACAGAAGATGGAACAGCTCAGAAGCAAATGGACTACTTTACTCAAAAGAAAGTTTTTTTTTAACATTTATATTTCTTTTTAAAGTTATTTACACTGCTATTTTATAGCCTAGTAAAAATATACACAGGTGTCCATTTTCTAAGCGCAATAATACCCTCCAGGGTGGGCGGTATTGTGCTATGCTGGACCTTCCAGGGGCTATAAGGCCCTCCGCCTGTGTCGTCGGGCCTCATTACGCCCCTGGGCGGTCCGGTATAGCACAATACCGCCCACCCTGTTGGGTATTATTGCTTACATAATATTGTTAATATTAGTCACATCAGAGTGTATAGAACCAGAATTATCCTGTAAGCCAGCTATGTGTCTTTCCTTCTGTTGTGTACATAGGCCCAAATATTCAAAAGAGTTGCGCCATGCGCAACAGGGATGCACCAGCGCAAGTCTGAAAATGTACCATTCTGCGATATTCAGTGGGAGGCAGATGCACCCCCCAAATCACAATGCACAAGAGTGCAATGATAATGAATACATGCACAACTGAAGGGGGAGGAACCAAGCATAAATGGCGCAGTGCGATATTCAACAACATGCGCCATGCGCAATAGGGGAGTGAACGGAAGTTGCGCAATGGCAGAAATGATCCAAAATAAAAAGGAACAAGAGAGAGGTGCAAGAACGCTACAGGGAAGCCACATGTTGGTGAACTGCAGGCAGCCACACAGGCACACAGAAACTGGGAGCAGGACAGGGCAGGAGCAGAACAGAGCACCTGGAACCACCAGGAACAGGGAAGGTGTGGGGAGCCTGTGCCACAGTGCAGGACAAATGGGGAAGTGCCACACAGCACTGAGAGTACAGATAGTGGGCAGTACGGCCACTACAGGGAGGTGTTCCTGGCGCAGGGGGAGTAGTAGCAAGGACAGCGGGAGGAACAGAGAAACAGCTGCCGGGGGGGATACACAAGCCAGGGACATGGCTAGTGCCACCATCCAGATGGAGGCAGTTATGAGGGGGATGAGAAGGCAGGCAGCAAGGGGGCATGGCCGTGGAAAGGCCTGTTGGTGGTATGCCCCCAACAGGCAGTACCGAGCCTGCACCAGCTTCTAGCTGTACACTGATACTGAGATTGTGGGCCGGTACTGCCTGAACTGGGCAATCCTGAGGTGGCTCTGTGAGCTGTGCAGTGATGTGATGCAGGCACCCACACGACGGAGCCATGCTCTGTCAGTGGAGACTAAAGTGACAGCTGTCATGTGCCTGCTCACCACAGGTACCTTCCAGAGACCAACAGGGGACACGACAGGCATAACCCAGTCTGCCGCGTCATGCCTCCTCACCCAATTCCTCAGTGCACTGCTGCCAAATGCTGCGGAGTACATCTGTTTCCCCAGCACAGCAGCGGAGTGCACAGCAAACATACAGGAGTTCCACAGGGTAGCACGTATGCCTGGCATGCTCAGGGCAATAGACTGCACCCATGTGGTCATCTGCATGCCACCTGGCCCCGAAGGGGCTGCATACATGAATCAGAAAGGGTATGCAAGCATCAACTGCCAGGTGGTGTGCGATGCCAGGGGGTGCATAATCAATGTCTGTGCCACACACCCTGGGGGAGCACATGATGCCTTCATCTGGCACCAGTCCGCACTGTGCCACAGGTTCAAGAGTGGGGACATCCCCACTGGCCAGCTAGTGGGTGAGTATGCAAATCACGCAGAAAGACATGGATCTTGGGAGGGGCATAGTCAGAGGTGACATGGGTATTTGCCTAGATGGCCCATGGCAGGGCGACGCTGATCACCAAACTAATGTCCACCTCTACACACAGGTGACAGTGGATACCCACTCCATCCCTGGCTGCTCACACCATACCGGCGGCCTGCAACCCCATCGCAGCAACGCTACAATGAGGCACATGCCACCACATGCAATGTCATCGAGTGGGTGTTCGGGATGCTGAAGGCACGTTTCCGTTGCCTGGACATGTCTGGCAGTGCCCTACAGTACAGCCCCTCAAAGGTCTGAGGGCTATTCCTGGCCTGTTGCATCCTGCACAACATGACCAACGACTGTGGGATAGCTGTAGAGGTCGAAGAGGGGGACAGCGATGGGGATGATGAGGACGCTGGTGAAGATGGTGATGGGCAGCCCCCCCTTGGTCGAAGGGACCCCCGACTGATCCAGATGGCACAGCTGCACCGGGACACCATCACAGAGGAGCACTTCAACCAACCCAGGTAAGTCATGGGGTCATGTGCAACCACCAGTGGCAAGGGCACAACCCACAAACACACATGGACAAACCCCAGGGGTGCATGTCATTAAGAGAATTGGCATGGAACTACACACGCCGTCAGGGATGGGCAAGGTCTAACACAGCACATGGTCACATACACACACACGCACACACACACCCCACAAGACATGCACAAAGGGTAGGAGGCACGCTGACCCCAACTGCCACCCCTAGCCACACACACATCTACAGACCACCACGCCCAGTGCCTGTCATTGTGCATGTGTCAGATGCTGGGCACCATTGCACAGTAGCAGACAGCACAACACAGGCATCATCATGCACATGCCACAGCGGACAGCAGCTGGGAGGGTCTGCAGATAGAACGTGTGTGTGTGTGTATAGGCCAGGTACCCAACCCGTGCATTGCACGTTGAACAACACAATGCACACAGGGCAGCATCAGACAGTAGCCATGGTGGGAGACAGGTCAGTCATGCGCCACAGTGCCATGGCCACCATGGATGTGTGGGCGGCCCCGCCGAGACCTGCCAGCAGTGACAGGCTGATCAATGGCCTCATGGGGTGACACCAACGGTCCCCAAGGGGTTCCGCTGCATGAATGCGACCGTGCTCGCGTGGGGGTCTGCAGCACACCGAAAATGCCTGCACCAGGTGTGCTTGGGATGCCCACAGCTGAACCCGGTGTCAACAAGGAGGGTGTCGCATGACGCCAGGAATGGGGGGTGTACATTGCACTGCACAGTGTCTGCGATGCATGGGTAAATAACTGTGTGCCCACTGCAGCCATGGCAGCTGTGATTGTCTGTGTCAGCTTGTCAAAGGCAGCGGTCACATCCTCCCGCATCTGGTCCATCCCTGCCAGGAGCAGAGCGGTGTCTCTGCTGTGCTGCTCCTCTGCCTGGTGCAGAGCCGCACTGAGTGCATCTGCCGCTGTCACCAGCCGCAACTGCTGATTGACTGATTCTTGGAGTATGCGGATGTGTTCTTCTAAGAGGTCATCTGCCTGATCGGCATGCTGTCCCTCACGGTGTTCGTGGCCCTGATGGGCAGCACCCCTTGAGGGTAGGCACTGCACACCAGGGTCAGGCCTGGGCATGCCACAGGTGGTGCACTGATGCCACCCCGTGACACTGTACCCCCATGGCCATTGGCCGACTGCTGACACTGCCCCTCCGGCTGCCACTCTCCAGGGCTCAACGGTGCTGTTGCAGTGGCTGCAGCAGCCTCACTGTCCTGGACACACACCAGTGCTGCCCCACTGGTGCAGACAGGCAAAGGCTGGAACTGTGATGTCACGCGGGCCTCCACGGTGGCAACACCCACGGCCATGCCCATGATGTCACCTGCTATGTGGCCATCCTGGGGCCCACAAGTATCACTGTCCATGAAGTGAGCTCCATCATCATCAGTGAAGGATCCGGCACGAGCCTGAGTCTCAGCATGCTGGCATACATGGACGCTGGCACACTGGGACATGGGCAGGGCCTCCTCTGCACCTGCTCCACCAACATCAGTCCGGATGGCCAGGCGGGCCCACTGTCGCCCTGACCCTCAGATGCCTGTGGAGGTAGACAGGCCCTCCTCTATGTCCATGGTATCACACTCAGTGGACAAGCCCACCACCGCTGACCCATGTAGATGCACAGGAGCTGTAAGGGAACACAGTAGCATTAATGTATCTGCCCTACCCTGTCTCCCCCATTGACAGACCAGGACCTACCATGCAGTGATGGGCTACCACCCATCTGGAATCCACCACCTGGAACACCCTTAATTGCACAACGCCACATGCTGCCAGCAACCCGCTCTTCTCATGGGGTCAGGTGTTGCACGGCCAGCTGTCCCCAACCGGTTGCAGCTCGTGCTGCCCTGATGGCAGCCGCCTTGTCCTTAATCCTCCACCTGTCTGTGCCCATCTTCTTTTTACACTTCTGCATGGACCACTGGTGGCTGCCATGCAGGTTGATGGCATGCGCCACCTCTTCCCATGCAGCAGCACGGGCCTGTGGTGCTCCCTGCTGTCTGCTGAGCAGTGACTCCTGGTCGAGTTAGGCCTCAAACAGGGCATCTGTTTCTGCCTTTGTGAAGTTAGGCCTCCTCTTCCTCCCACGTCTCTGTTCCTCTTTCTCCACCTCACGATCACTCATTCTTCATCCTGTGAGAATGACAGGTGTTACCTGTGACTGTGCAGTCCCATGCATGTCCCACACACCACAGTCCACACTCCCAAACAGCATGCAACTCACCACAATAGAATGCAATAACAGACTATGGCCACTGCAGCCCAATGTCACATTTTTATAGCGCAACGCATGCAAATGAGGTGAGGCACAATTATAAGTGGATGCAAATGCAGTATCTGCGGCATTGAATGGCTGATTAGCTGATTTGCATATGCCTGCTGAATATCGCGCTGTTGTGCTTTGTGCAATTGTGTTAAATGTGCTCAGGCAAGGGCGCATGTCTGTGACATGCACAGTAGACACCAAACGGCGCATGCCTGGGGTGATGACACTGACGCCTGCCATGCTGCTGATGTGCTGTTTGCTGGAGGCATTGCAGGGCACAGCCACCATTGTGCCAGTGGCGCTACTGCACTGTTCACATATATTGCCCTCTGGCACTGGGGTGCCGTAAACGCACTGGGGCCACAGCATAGTAGGCCGCTACAGGAAGTGGCACAGAGGTGCCCTACCACACTACATGCGGTGAGTACCAATCACGCTGTGGAGGTCTGTGCGCAAGAGACCCCTGACCCTGTGCCTACCATTGCCCCCTAGGCGCCATGCGACTGCATGGGTGCACCTCTATCATGCTGTTCAGTGACAGCACGATGAGGAATGACAGCGCAGTACTGCACAGTATCTGCACGTGGTGAACATGTGCTACAGAGCGCCATTTTGATACCAAAACTGTACAGGATGGCAAGGAGAAGGGCGCCCATCTGGAGCCAACTTGAACTGGCCAATCTGGTCTAGTTGGTGGAGCTGCTGCCCTATTTGGGGAGGCACCCCTGGACAGGGCCAGGAGTGCAGTGTGGGAGGAGGTGGCGGTGGCCCTGGAGGAGGCCACAGGAATGGAGAGAATGGCAGAGAAGTGCATGCACCGCTATGGTGACCTGCAGTGGAGGAACCCAGACAGGCTTGCCCACCTGCGGGCATGTGCCAGGAGGGGCACGTTGCCATGGCCAGGTAGGTGCCCCATCCATACACTGTTAATGTCCATACGGGTATCATGGTGGCATGTGTCCAGCACATGGGGGGCATCCAGTGTTGGCTGTGGTTGTGGTATCGGGGTGGGGGGAGGATGGGTATGGCTGTGTGGGATTGCACACATACGGGGTTGGGGGGGCTTTGCTACCAGATTGTACTAATGTTCCTCTCTCCATGTTTGCACCTTAGGCCCAGAGGAGCGCTGGTGGGTGAGGGAGAGGAGGCTGTGCCAAGATAAACAGCAGGCTGGGAGGGCTGCTGGACAAGACAGGTGCAGGGACCAGCCTGATGATGTTGAGTGCCTTACATCCATGATTACTATTGCATGCTGTGTAACAGGGTGGGCAGCGGGGCATGGCCACCATCCATTGACACCACTACCATGCACGCAACTTGTTATAGTCAGCACTGTCCAGTGGCACTGCATGTCTGGGAGTGCTTCAGTGGTGGTTCATGGCTGTGCCACTGCCTTTGCACCGCATAGCCATGTCACGGTACAGTCACAGTGGTGCTGTGCGGGACTTGGGCGGTGGGCGTGTGCAGCGGTCCGCATGTCTGTGTGTGCCTGGGTAGGCAGGTCATGTGGACATGATCACTGTGGGTGGTCGCACACCGTCACAGGGGCGTGTCTTACAGCTGTATGCCATGCACAATGGGTGGGCTGCAGGGGGATGGACATTCACACTTATTGACTCTGCTCCCTTGTCCTAGGTGGATGGCGGCTGATGCAGCTGGAGAGGGCCATGCAGGAGCTCCTCCAAATTGCAAGGGCATCATTGGAGGTACTCCAGAAGTTGGACCAGCACGGTGTCCGGAGGCGGCAAACCAGGAGGCGCCACAGGAGCGAGAAGCGGAATGGCCGCTAAGCCCTCCAGGCCCCAAAATACACTCTACCCCCCTGGACCTACCCTCATACCCCTTCTTCCCTCTCCCATTTGTTCACCACTGCCTCACCCACCCCCACCTGGTATGTGGCCCTCACCCCCCTTATGTATATAGCTGTATATAGTTTTTTGTACCTTGAAAAAATAAATTTGTTCTGTTATGCCTACTGTTGTGGTCTCTGATTTGCAGTGGGCTACAGGTGCTCAGCTGCAGTGGTGTGCATGGCGTCAGGGGTGGGGCAGGCATGGGCATGTGTGTGTGTCCATAGGGGAAGCGCCTATGGTGTGAGTGTTGCTATCAGTCACTGCCTGTGGTTTGTTTGTTGTTCCCTGTGCACTGGATGACTGTATGCAGTGGTCCACAGTGCATTCACTGTGTCCATGGCACCCCTGTCATACCATCCATGGCCTGTGCAGCTGACACCCTTGCATGTCTGTGATCTGCACAGTCTGCTGGCATGTCAGTAGTGGCTGTCCATGCTGGACAGCCACTGTACCCAGCACAATGCTGGGTTGCCTCCTGTCACTGGTATGATGCACATCTGCCTTGGGTGGCACTGTGGCCTCCACTGCTGTTGTCCCACCTCCATGCTTTCACTTGTGTCTGTTGCAGGGGATGTGCTCCACTATCTGTCACTTGTACTCCGGCTGCATGCTGGTGGCATACAGCTTCATGGTGCCTGCGCAGGGTGGCTGGCACACCTGTGCCATGTAGGGGTGCTGGCCGTGTGTACACAGCTGCCGTGGCCACACACCAGTGGCTTGGTTGACCCGCTACTGTGTCCCTGTGTTGGTGTGCCCCTGGGTATGGGTGGGTGTTTGTCCATGAACTGTGTTGCATCCTGTTTGGCTCATGCTTCCATGGAACACTGTGTGTGTCTGTGCTGGCTGTTGTGGCCAGTGCTGGGATGGGATGTGTCCTTGGGAGGGAGTGCAGGGTGCTGTACCACTGGTGGTGGGGTCTGGGGCATGTCCTGTCGCATGTGGGGTACCTCGAGTGCCGACACATGGTCAGTCTCTCAGCTGTACCTCGGGGGGGAATGTGCAGGGCGGCACTGTGTATGCAGTTGTTGCATCACTGTCTGCTGCCGCCCACTGAAGGGTGCTCATGGTGGGGCTGCCTTGCATGGCTCCATGGTGCACAGGGTTGCATTGTCACAGTGGGGGTAGTGACATGCATGGGGTGTCCTGCACTGTTGGGCACTACTCCTGGGCAGGGTGTATGGGGATCATGGTGCAGGGTGTGCTCTGCATTGGTGGGATGGTGTGGCATGGGGTGGTTGGCCCTCCTTGTGTGCCAGTCACAGCTTGCCAGAGGGTGTGCTGGGGCACCATGCCCTGGCTGTGGGTTGGTTGCTGGTATCCATGGGCTGGTGGTTATTCCGGCTATCCCCCGGTTGTGCAGTGCATGGGGTGCGGGGGGGCGATGTCTGTTCTGCTGTGTGCTCCTCTTCCCATCTGTGGCATGGGTGGTGGGCCCCTGCATCCTGTCCCTGTGCATCCCTGGTTGTGCTGTTGCACTGCTGCCCTGCTCCATGGAGCATCCCTGGTTGCACTATGGCACATCTGAACTGCGCAGCTGCACATTGCTGGTTGTGCTATGGTGCAGGTGGCACGATATTCAGTTGTATGCTGCAGGCGCATCTTGACCTGTGCAGTTTTTGAATATCGCGCTTCTTGCGCATGGGTGCAGTGCTCTTGCGCTTGCTCCTGCTGTTGCGCACTTTTTGGGCGCTGTTTGAATATCCGGGCCATAGTCTGTAGGCTAATAACTTTCCAGATTGCTCTTCTACTTCCCAATTATTAAGTTTTAGTTTTAAGATAAAAATTTCAGCTTTTCATGATAGTAGGGTGTTAATTTTCATGCACAGGTGTAGGATTTCTCGATGTAGGGGGAATGGGGGTTGGCAGATGGGGAGGCTGCATAAAGGGCTTCTTTAGCTTTAAGGGTGCTTTCCAGTTAGTGCAGATGTTTCTCTCATTGTTTTGTGCATTGAGAAGCATAGCAGATAATCTTGCCATGGTTAATAGCTTTTAAGGCCTCCCATGTGGTGGTGGCAGAGCTATCGGTAATGTTATTATGTAATAGAAATTGAGAGATCTCTTCTCTGATCCATGGAAGAAATTCTGGATCTTTGAGAAGCAACAGATCTAGGCATCATGATGATGAACATTTAGAGAACATCCCCCATAGGATGTGTAGTTTCTCTGGGGCATGATCAGATATTACAAGAGGAAGCATATTAGAACTAATATTTCAGGCAAATCCGTTGTATGGTGGCAAAGTTATTAAGATGCAAAATTTCACACTTTAACCTTAAATGGGATACTCAACCCTAACTATAATGGCACTACTGTCTATATTATAGTGGCACTACCATATGTATTATAGTGGCACGGTAGTTCACTATAGTTTAAGGTTAAAGTCCGAAATTTTGCATCTTAATAACTTTGCCACTGTATAACGGATTTGTCTGAAATTTGGTAGGCACAGAGTGGTACCATAGATCTCTGGATCTGCCAAGTTTTGTAGTGGTTGGATATAGAGTTGCAGAGTTATAAAGTGACATTCCATAGTGCCTTTACGCTTTTTTGCGCATTCTTTGCTCATGCTTACAGGCTGCACGGTTTGCGTGACTGGTCCAAAAACTTCAGGAAACATGTGGCCAGGGTCCCCGATGTGCCGTTCAAAGATTTCGTGAAACAATATTAAACGGTTCAAAAGTTATTCAAAAAACAAATGTCCCATTATAGTCAATGGGAAAAGTTAACAGAAAGTTCAACAGTGTTCCAAATGCAGTTTCTAGTGTTGCAAATGACCCCTGTAGTGTCATGAGTCAGCCATTTTTTTTCCAGTTAGTGGTCACAGAAATGCTTAGCATTTAAATTTGGGACCCTCTAGGGACACAATTATTTTTGTGTTCACCTAGTCGGACCCTGAGGATGCTAGCCATGTCTTTTTTGGGGGTTAAACACCCCAGAAATATGTTTTTATAAAAAGTAGTGTCTCAAAGTAGTCACACTCATGACACTTTCATGATTTCATTTGCGAAAGTGTTGTGAATTGTGACACTATTTTGCAACACTATGCCCAAAATAACAGGAATTCTTTGCCACCCTGCTGCAAAACAATGGTTTGGTCTTTTGGGCTGAAATTTGGAAGGAAGAAAGCCAACATCCCTGATATGGCTTTACTCTTTTTTGGCTTGTTCTCTGTATGAAACTGGCCGCTGTTAGCTTGCTTTGGTTCTCTGCAGGAACACAATGTTCTTTTCTAGGGCTAGCAGGTGAGTTGCAGATGGAACTGATACACTGATTAGTTTCATAGGCTACTGAGGGTTTGGTGGAGCTCCTTCCTGATTGCTGTGTAGGGAAACCTGCCTAGAGTGATATCTACTTCAGCAGAGTCCAGATGAGTTTTCTAATTGGTCAGGATGTAATTAAGAGATCAGTTCAAGATACGGACTTTTTGTCAGAAAAGTGGGTCTAAGTGCAAAACTAGCCAGGAAAGTCATAATTTATATGAAATTTTAATTTTTTTCTACGTCGTACGGTTCCTGAGATATAAGCAATTTAGTATTCCAAGTGCTCATTTTCTGCTCCGAGGCCCATTATTATGCATACTTTCTTTGTATTCACTGTGTTTCTCTATGCAGCTGTTAGTGAAAAAAAGGGTGTGCGCTTTTGTTACTGTCACAGTTAGCATTCCCACTTGCATTTCCATAAACTGTTTGCGTTAGTGTTCTCGTCTATGCCACCGTGTGCATTACCTTTTGCTTTTTTGTTTGTGCTTGCGTTTGCGTTACTGTTACCATTTGTGTTTCCATTACTGTTTCTGTTTGTGTTTCGTTTTTCATCCCCATGTGCATTACCATTTACATTTGCGTACGAGCTTCCCTTTGCATTTGCATTTCCTTTGGCGTCATCGTTGCTGTTACCGTTAGCATTTGCGTTTCCTATTGTGGTACCGTGACCATGCGTATTATCATTTGCTTTTTCGTATGCTCTTGCATTTGCATTTCCGTTTGTGTTACTATTCCCATATATGCCACCGTGTGCGTTACCCTTTGCATTTTCGTTTGTGTTTGCGTTACTGTTAACCTTTGCATTCCCATTACTGTTTTTGTTTGCGTTTTATTTTGTGTCACCATGTGCATTACCATTTGCATTTGCGTACATGCTTCTGTTTGCATTTCCTTTGGCGTCATCGTTGCTGTTACCATTAGCATTTGTGTTTCCTATTGTGGTACTGTGACCATGTACATTACCATTTGCGTTTCAGTATGCGCTTGCATTTGCGTTTCCGTTTGTGTTACTATTCCCATATATGCCACCGTGTGCGTTACCCTTTGCATTTTCGTTTGTGCTTGCGTTACTGTTAACATTTGCATTCCCATTACTGTTTTTGTTTGTGTTTTGTTTTGCATCACCATGTGCATTACCATTTGCGTTTGTGTTTGCGCTTCCATTTGTGTTTCCTTTGGTGTCATTGTTGCTGTTACCATTAGCATTTGCATTTCCTATTGTGGTACCGTGACCATGCGTGTTACCAGTTGCATTTCTGTTTCCATTTGCATTACCGCTCCCATCTACACCACCATGTGCGTTACCCTTTGCATTTTCATTTGCACTTGCATTTGCTTTACTGTTAACATTTGTGTTTCCATTACTGGTTTTGTTTGCATTTCATTTTGCATTACCATGTGTATTACCATTTGCGTTTGCATACATGCTTCCGTTTGCATTTCCTTTGGTGTCATTGTTGCTGTTACCATTAACATTTGCATTTCCTTTTGTGGTACCATGACTGTGCATGTTACCATTTGTGTTTCCATGTATGCTTGAGTTTGCATTTCCATTTGTTTTCCCGTTCCCGTCTACGCCACTGTGTGCATTATCCATTGTGCTTTCGTTTGCACTTGTGTTTGCATAACTGTTAACATTTGTGTTTCCATTACTGTTTTTGTTTGTGTTTCCTTTTGTGTCAGCATGTGCATTTCCATTTGTATTTGCATACATGCTTCCATTTGCGTTTGTGTTTCTGTTTGTGTTTCCTTTGGTGTCATTGTTGCTGTTACTGTAACTGTCTGAGTTTCCAATTACGTTACCGTGCCAGTGTGCATTATGGTTTGTGTTTCCGTATGTGCTTGCATTTGTGTTTTTGTTTTCATTAACATTTGCACTTGTGTTTGTATTACCATTTGCATTATCATTTACATTTGCATCACCATGTGCGTTAGCATTTGCGCTTGTGTTTGCGTTGCTGTTACTTCACTATTTATAGTGCACATTCTCTAAATGAAGGGAAATTCATGGCAAAAAAATCAATTTAATGCATCAGTTAGGGTTGTTCCACAGTGACAAAAGTGAGAAAATTCAATGTTAGGGTTCCCAGCCCCCTTGCCCCACCCCGCCCCCACCAACAGGCATCGGGGTGTGCATTGGGGTCATTGGTCCTAACTCTCACCCCATTCTCCTATACTGCACTACCTCAGCTTGTTTGCACATGGGATGGGGTGAGTTAGGACCGATGACCCCAACACTCACCCCAATGCCTGCTGGTGGGGCAGGGTGGGGTGGGGCACAAGGGTGGGAACCCCAACATCAGATTTCCTCACTTTTGTCACTGTGGAACAACCCTAACTGATGTATTAAACTGAGTTTTATGCCATATATATATATATACACACACACACACACACACACACACAATAGGGGTGAGACAAATGAGTTAGTGGATAAACCCATGTATCTTACATACAGTGATGTAAATCCTGGTAGAAAATCCCACTGTGATTTTTTTTACCAGAAATATTATCACAGTGTAATGATATTTTAAATTTAAACATACTGTGCTTACCTCTCAGGCTGATATCGTCACTGTGCTGATGTCAGGCTGAAACCCTGCCTAAAATAATCACTATCCTGATCTCTTAATTACATCCTGACCAATCAGAAAACTCAGCTGGACTCTGCTGAAGTAGATATCATAACTCTAGCCAGGTTGCCCTACACAGCAATCAGGAAGGAACTCCACCAAACCCTCAGTAGTCTAGGAAACTAATCAGTGTATCAGTTCCATCTGCACCTCACCTGCTAGCCCTAGAAAAGAACATTGTGTTCCTGCAGAGAACCAAAGCAAGCTAACAGCGGCCAGTTTCATACAGAGAACAAGCCAAAAAAGAGCAAAGCCTTTCACATCCATGAATATCTCAACTACCAATGAATACAGCCTGTTTCATCACAAATGGCAAATTAGTGTTTCAGCTTGTTTTAGCAGAAGTTTATTTTTTTGTCCTGTGTCTTCTTTATTTATTCCACAAGATAAAGTGAACAAAAAATAAAAAGTTCTGGAAACCCCTATTGTATAAATTGGACACATGATGTGCAGTTGTGTGCTATGAAAAATTTTTTCACTCCTGCATCGTCACCTCTGGATACTCTCACTCGTGCCTTCGGTACTTATGAGTATCCAGAGCTCACTCTGCAGGAGTGAAAATATTTTCCAGATCACATTCCTGCCCATCATGTATCCCATATATATATATATATATGTATAGTGCTAATACATAACCAAATATCACGCCATATTCATCGAGAGTGATTTTCATTAATATATTATGTCATGATACACCATAACGTAGTATTAATTATGGGTACCGTTAAAGTTGTAACTTGTAACTCACGCACAGTAATTATTTAATTCAACCCCTTTTCTAGCTAATGAACAATGTAATAGAACCTAATCTTAACCTAAATTAACCATTAAATAAATGATAAAGCCTAACTGCCCTTGGTGCCTCATATAGAAGGGGAAGTAAGGTGTATTTAGTAAAGTCTAACCATTCTGTAGTTTGAACTTATTGGCAAGAAAATTTAATTGCAAGCGTATGAGTTAATAAAGTATAGGACAAAAATGTTGAAAAAATAATATGCCCATAATGCAAGCAGAGATTAACGTGGCATATAACATCAACATACTACTATAACAAATAATGTGTTATTCTTGATGTACCTGAGATTTTAGCAAATAATCTGCAAATATTATTTAGACACATACTAATTAACTAATAAACTAGCATGCATATTAAATAGAAACATGAATGAGTATTGTCCTATGCTATAGTTTTTCCCCCCTTGGATATATTATTACTAAAATATTAAATTGTTCAATATATAATATACAGTAGTAGCACCAAATTAGTCAAGGGATTTTTAAGGATTTTTAAAAATCCATATTGAGAATTGTGAAACCTTTAGTTAGGGATTTTAATTAGCTTGTTAGTGTGTTCACTGCATCCCAGAGAGGGTTGTCTCATCTGATAGTGTAGTTGAAAATCTACCAGATGGCACTTTAAATACTGTAATAGAAACTGGCCTCTTTCTGTAGGTATAACAAAAAGAATTTTAGAGGAATTTTTTCCCCTAAATTTTGTGAAGGATAAATAGGGAATCTCACAAAATTGCTTGACAAATTCAGTGCTACTACTGTAGGCCTTATATCGATCAGTCTCAAATCTAAAGCATAGCTGCAAATGACTGTAACCACTGAGGTATACTTAGAAGGACAAACTCAGTAATTGATATAGACAGAGGTGGCCAGGATAAACCATGCACAAATCTCCAGAGCAGAGTATAATGGTAAAAGAAAAAAAAGGTTAGGATCTCATAAGGGAGATTTAGCTGAATACACATAATATTTGCTAAGAAAACTTACAGCTTGCAGGACAGCAACATTTGACACTTCAATAGGAATGTATTACAGGCCAATAGATAAGAGTCTGCCTCAAAAAAATTTGTTGAAACTTGAGAAGTAGAATAAGGACTAAAACAAAGCTCACGATCGCACTAAGTGGACTGATGCAGCCATGTAACATTGTGAGCCTCTCTGCATGTAAGCTGTTAACTTCAATGATGTATGCCAGTCTAGAAAACAAAACACAAACTGCCAACATCCAGATTAGCCGAATATATATATAAGAGGTAGATCCTGTGATCGCTGCAGTGTCTTCAATCAGTAGGAGATTAAACAACAACATAATGAGCCCCATCCAGAGAAAACTCTCTGAACTAGAACACCATAGGGAGTTTCAAGCAACATAACGAGAAGATTCACAGTGAATATGTGCCGTATTGATTAGGGGTATGCAGTGTGTCTCAGCAAAACAAAGAAGGCAATCAAGTAAAACTACACACATAGACCCACATCATCGTCTGCATCAAGAGGGTTTGCTGTGCCTTTAGAAGTAAAGATAGCAGAGTCCAGATCAAAGCTCTTGCTTTTTAGGAGACCGAACAATGCAGACAAACTGCACTGCAAGCAGCTTTGTATGACAAAGTCAGCCTCCTGGGCGATGTCTGTTATGCGGGGCTGAGTCTTTATTAGTAGAAGGGATTACTCTCATCACATTGCAGTGTCCCTTTTGATATATGCTCAGATGATCATGGGGTGAATTGGCAATCACATCTGCTGAGGTGGTGTCGGATGTACCTTTCAAGGACATATTCGGGTAGTTGTTAATAATTGTAGCAGAGCCTTTATCTGTAACTGCAGAGGGAGATTCCGAGCAAGGGAGAGAGGGAGGAGGAGTAGCTGTGCGAAGTGAAACATATTTATTCTTGGAAAGCAGCAGCTTAAAGATGTCAGTTTGCTCTTCAGATTCCTTATCAGGGTTTCTGCTTTTGCTGCGACTTTAGAATTGGGAGTGTGCAGAGGAATCTCTAGACTTGGATCACAAATGGGTTGATTGGTGCCTGTGAGAACACGTAATGGGTATCCAGTCTTCCATAATTTTTGCATTAGGAACTGCTTGGGATATTTGTTTAGATGTTGGCTCAGTTTCCATTGTGTCTGCATTAATTTCTGGTGCAGTACATGGATTGCTGCCAAGACCAGATCCTTATTTGGCCAGTTTTTGTTAAGAAAGTCAAGCAGTGCTGCAGGGGAATGAAAGTCCAAGATGTTGCCATTATTATTAACTCTCATCACAGCTGGATAAGGTAGATTGAATTGAAGTCCGAGTTGGTGCATTATAAGGTGGGTACAGGAGTAGGTTCTATGTTTAGCAGTAACTGCCTTTGAAAAGTCTCTAAAGATATATATTCTGCTGTCTTGCCATATAAGTTGCCCAAGCTCTCTGGCTCATTGTAGAATACATTTCATATTGGCAAAGTTGATGAATTGAGCTATAATAGGGTGAGGCCTCCCCTCTGATTGCGACCTAGGTGCTAACGAGCGATGCAAATGTTCTATGGTAAATGTGTAATTTTCAGTCAGCTTAAGGATCTGTGGTAAAATGTGCAGTAAGAAATTAGTTGTGCTGTCTAGTTCTGAGCCCTCAGGGAATCATATAAACCACAGATTATTGCATTGAGAATGATTTTCAAGATCATCTATTTTATCTTGTAATTCTTTTATAAAATGATCTTGTTGTCTGACTGTGGCCTGAAGATCTACAATGGGAGATACATTTGCAATTGTTTTGTGTTCCGTAGTTGTGATTCTAGCATCAGTAGTTTGTAAAGTATTAGCCAGTTACACTGAAGCTATTTTCAGATCAGTCATATCTTTAACTAGTTTTTCAAACATTTCCTCAATAGCCATTGTTGCAGCAGGTTGTTTTCCACACAAGGCCATATTGATATCAGCAGCAGGACAGCACACGGCCGTCAAATGTAGAAGCAGTATAATAATAGCACAGAAAATTTCCAAAATCAGGCTTACCAAGGCAACAGAAAGAAGTTCAACCAGTTCCCATGCAGAAGGTAAGGAAGGTAAAATATTTTATGCCTTTTCAGGTAAGTAGATTGCAGAGCTAACAGTAGCGCAAAATAGTTTTGCATCCATCTTGGACTTGATCCAAGCCATGCCCCCAATAATTATTTTTTAACCTATTGATGTATCCCTGTTTAAATAGATTTGTAGATCCATCTTCCTGTAATACTATAAATATTATCTTTGTCGCTCATTCAAAAAAAAGAAATGTAAGGCTGGGGGGGCGGTGTGTGGCAATGATTTTTTTTTTCTGATAAATCACTTCTATCTCAGCGGGAGTCAGTACCTGTTTGGATTAAGCAAACAGATACTTTATTAGAAGAAGGGGGTCACATTTAAGTAAAAAAAAGAAGAAAGTCACTGTGTGTTTCTCTGAGGAAGGGGGCTGTGTCAGCTTACTTTACCGAGTCAGGAGCAGAGGGTGAATTTAATTGGGGGTGTGGCTTAGGAGCTTAGGAGTACAAAAGTAGGTGTCTCCAATTACAGCTTCCTGCTGTTTTTGACAGAGGAGAACTTTGGTTTCAGAGCAAGAAACAGCAGTCTAGAACTACAGATTTTTTTTACTGATAAATCACTTCTATCTCAGCAGAAGTCAGTACCTGTTTGGATTAAGCAAACAGATACTTGATTAGAAGAAGGGGGTCACATTTAAGTAAAAAAAAAGAAGAAGAAAGTCACTGTGTGTTTCCCTGAGAAAGGGGCTGTGTCAGCTTACTTTACTGAGTCAGGAGCAAAGGGTGAATTTAATTGGCGGTGTGGCTTAGGAGCTTAGGAGTACAAAAGCAGGTGTCTCCAATTACAGCTTTCTGCTGTTTTTGACAGAGGAGAACTTTGGTTTCAGAGCAAGAATCAGCAGTCTAGAACTATAGATGTTTTACTAATTGCCCTCCTTCCCACCCCTCCACCCTCTCACCCTAAGCCAGTTCTACTTTTATAGCCACTGGATTTGACAGACAACAGGAACTTCCTATTTGGCAGTAGGAAGGGAAGGATCACTGAGATACATTAGTTTCATCAACCTTGAAGGAACCTAAAAAAATAACTCTTTCTCCCCGGCTGCTGGAGGTCTGAATCCAAGCACGGAAGAAGGAGACTACTGAAGACTACAGGAAATTCCTGTCCCAGAACAGGAAGGGTGAGAGCTGTAAGGGCACATAGGCAGTAGGAAAGTAAGTGTAAAAATACATAGAGGGAGGAGACAGTAAGCATACAAAGCAACAGGAGAGGGAACACAAAATAAGTCAAGATGGGAGTGGTGCAGTGCAATGGCTATGGGGCAGCAGTGTTCTGGTAGACATTCTGGAGGCTGCGATGCTGCCCTGTTTGCAGGCACCTCTCTGGTCTGAAGGAGGAGGTTATTTATTTTATTTATTTATTTATGAGTTTTACCAGGAAAGCATACTGAGCAACATGCTCGATTCCAGATGTGACCACGTTGCCTGTCTCCAGGCTGACCTGGCTAGGATTCATGAAACCTCTTCCCAGAGACCACCAGAGCCACCACCGTTACCTTAGAGGTTGCCAAGAAAGAGAAGTGGTTGGACCAAGGTGAGCTCAGGGAGAGAGAGGGTGGTGGAAGAGAGGTGCATCCCTCCAGTTGTACTGCTTCACAATTCATATGCTGTACTGGCAAATAGTGGTTCCTCTATGGAGGCACCTGCAGTGGAGACCAAGGAGGATGCTGGGAAACCCCACGAAAGAGACCCACAGGAGGGTGGCTCGAGACCCCACAGGGGAAGAAAACAATTCCTGGTGGGGGACTCAATCATTAGGGGGTAGAAGTGGGTAGGAAGGGGATAGGGAGGTAAGGTGCCTGCCTGGCACCATGACTTGGAGGGACAGGAAGTGAATCCTCAGGATCGTGGGAGCAGCTGCACGAAGGAGGGAGCTGGATGTCATTGTGCACCTAGGGACAAATGACCTGGCTGTGAATGGGATCAGAGCAGTGCAAGTGGAGTTTGTGGAGTTGGGGAGGGGCCTTAGACAAGTAGCATGCACAGTAACCTTCTCGAAGGTGCTGCCTGTCTTTTGCAAGGATAATGCTAGGGTATTCCACACCATGGGATTCAATGAATGGTTGAAAAACTGGTGTGGAGCTCAGGGTTTTGACTTCATTGGGAACTGGGAAGCCACCTGGAGGGATACAGGCTTATACTGGTGTGATGGTCTGCATTTATCTGGGGGGGGAACCAGGATCCTAGAGACAGGTTCAAATGCTTCATTGGCAAGCATTTAAACTAGCCAAGGGGGGAGGCACTGAAAAGGAGCAGGGAACTCCCAGCCTCCCCCCACAAAACCCAGCAGTTAGAGAGGTAAACACCAAGGTAGAGAAGTCAGTAGGGAGCAGGACAGGTGTAAATGCAGAAAAAGGCAGTAAGGACAGGGATGGGGCTAAAAGGGGTAAGGCCATAAAAAATAAATAGAAGATGATGAGTACCAATGCCTGCAGTCTGCGCAACAAGCTCCCTGAACTAGTGGCCTTGATGGAAGAGGGATGCCTGGATATTGTGGCAGCCACTGAAACACGGTACACAGAGAACCATGACTGGGATGTCAACATACCAGAATACACAGTTTACAGGAGGGACAGGGTGGGTAAAAGAGGAGGAGGAGTAGCTCTCTATATAAGAGAAGGATTAAAGCAACAGAATTAAAGAGTAAATAGGAAGGTGATGAGTCACTATGGGTCACCCTGGAGACAGGAAATGGCACCACAATCCACATGGGGGTTGTGTACAGACCAGCATCTCAGGGGGAGGAAAAGGACAAGGAAATGATAGAAGGCATCTTTAAAATGGCATACAAAGGGGAGATATTGTTGATGGGGAACCTGAATATGCCAGATGTTAACTGGAGTACCTTTGCTGCAGGCACGTCCAAGAGCAGGGTCATTCTTGACGCCCTACAAGGGGCATGCCTCAGACAGCTAGTGCTGAAACCCACTCCAGAGGGAGCAATCTTAGACCTGGTACTCTCAAATGGGAAAAGAGAAAGGATCTCAGATTTAGAAGTGGGTAGCCATCTGGGAACAAGTGACCACCAAACAGTGTGGTTCACAATAAATGCAGCCATAGAGTCAAGCCATACAAAAACAAAAGTATTGGACTTTAGGAAGGCTGACTTTGGGAAAATGAGAGAGTGCCTCAGAAAAGCACTAGCAAACTGGCAAGAAGGAGGGGTGGAGGAACAATGGGAAATAATCAAAACAGCCATTGTAGAGGCAACAAGCCTTTGTGTGAAGCAAATCAACAAAACAAAATGAAAGAAAAAAACACTATTTTTCTCAAAAGAGGTGGCAGAAAAGGAAAGCATTCAGGAAATATAAGGAAACACAGAAGGAGCAGGACAGAGAACTTTATCAGTTAAAGCAGAAGGAGGCAGGGAAGGTAGTCAGACTAGCAAAGGCACAAACTGAGGAAAAGATAGCCAATTCTGTTAAGAAGGGGGATAAAACCATTTATAGGTACAGTAGGGAGTGAAGCAAGACCAAGGGAGGGATACCGAGACTTAATAAAGGGGAGGGAATGTGGGCAGAGGGTGACAGTGAAAAAGCAAAGATACTGAACGAATATTTCTGCTCAGTATTCGCAATCGAAGAGGAGGGGGAGGTACCTAAACCAAACAAGAGACAAACTCTGAATAGAGGGGTCGATACCAGTCCATTCACAGAAGAAAGGGTTTTGAAAGAACTCTTGAAACTGAGGGTGGACAAAGCAGTGGGGCCTGATGAGATTCACCCAAGAATTCTAAAAGAACTAAGGGTAGAACTAGTAACACCACTGACTACTCTTTTTAACAAATCATGGGAGGATGGGGTGGTACCTGAGGACTAGAGGTGGGAAAATGCGATTCCACTTCACAAACGTGAGAGCAGGGCAGAGGCAGGAAACTACAGACCAGTTAGTTTGACTTCAGTGGTAGGGAAACTGGTGGAATCACTTCTGAAGGAAAGAATTGTTGAGTACCTAGAGGCCAGTGGGGCACAGGACCCAAGGCTGCATGGTTTCATAGAAGGAAGATCATGCCAGACAAACCTAATAGATTTCTTTGACTGGGTGACCAAAGTAGTAGGCCAGGTAGGGGCTGTGGATATAGCCTACCTAGATTTTAGCAAAGCATTTGACACAGTCTCACACAAACGATTAATATACAAGTTAGCTAGCCTTGGAGTGGGTCCCAAGGTGGTAGCCTGGATAAAAAAATTAGCTGGACAACAGGACACAAAGGGTAATAGTAAACAGAGTCCACATTGAAGAAAGGAGGGTAACTAGCGTGGTACCACAGGGTTTGGTACTGGGACCGGTCCTCTTTAATGTCTTTATAAGTGACATTGGAGAGCACCTGGAAGGAAGGTATGTCTCTTTGCAGATGACACAAAGATATGCAACAGGGTTGATATACAAGGTGGGGTGGAAAGAATGAAAAGGGACTTGGCAAGGTTCGAGGAATGGTCAAATATGTGGCAGCTCAGATTCAATGCAAAGAAGTGCAAGGTAATGCATATGGGAAACAAAGACCCTGGGGAAGAGTACACAATGTGGGGTGAGTTAATAACAACAACAAAAATCGAAAGAGACCTAGAAGTAATTATATCAGATGACCTAAAGGTGGGCAAGTAATGTGAGACAGCAGTAATGAGGGCTGGGGGATACTGGGATGCATAGGGAGAGAGGCATCAACAGTAGAAAACAGGAAGTTGTTATCCCTCCATACAGACAGTTATTGAGACCCATCTGGAGTACTGCATGCAATTCTGGATACCCCATCTTTGCAAAGACATAGACAGAGTGGAGGCTGTTTAGAGGAGCGCAACTAAAATGGTGCAGGTTCTACACCAGAAGATGTATGAGGAGAGACTAAAGCAGCTTAATATGTATACCCTTGAGGAAAGGAGGGAGAGGGGGACATGATAGAAACTTTCAAGTATCTCAAGGGAATTAACAAAGTACAAGATGGTAGCATCTTTCAGAAGAAGAGATGTGCAAGAACAAGGGGGCACAATTTGAAGATAGAGGGGGGATGGCTCAGAGGTAATGTTAGAAAATATTTTTTCACAGAGAGGGTTGTGGATGCATGGAACAGCCTTCCTGAGGAGGTTGTGGAGTCAAGAACTGTGGGAGAATTCAAGAATGCATGGGACAGGCATAAGGAAATTCTTTTTTTGGGGTAGGAGGAAGTAAGCTGTTGATTAACTAGAATCCACAGCTTATCCATCAGGTAGGAAAACTGGCAGACTAGGTGGGCCAAGCAGTCCTTATCTGCCATCAAATTCTATGTTTCTATAATGGATTACAATGTTTGGATCACACAGGGCATGGTTTTTGTGACCTTAAAGATTACTACTGTTACTGCAATATCAGAAAGCCAATAAGCTGTGTCATAGAAAGATATGCAGTGCATACCTACTGTTTTACAGTACTGTACTAATTCACATAGGCAACATCAATACTTTTCTGCCACTCTTATGATGCCTATTTTTACCTTCTACACTATCAATGCCAATACAAGCAAACAAACATTCGGCATTGACAAATGCTTGTTTGAATTAAGGCATTTCTTGGAATTTTTTTGTGCTTCCCCAGTATGTTTTCTTTGAGTACCTACATATCAGTTTCTTGGGGTAGTTCACAAATTTATGGAACCCCATGCCAGCTACACATTTATAAGTTTGATAGAAACAGCAGTGCCAGCAACAAGCTGCTCCATCACAGTGGAGACATGACTGACTCGGCCGCTATTTTGTGCTGCCAATATTTTGTTACAGCATGGTTTTGAACAAGCGCTAAAAAGTAAGTGCTGAAATGTCTTGCTCTTTTGTGATTATGCAATTTTGATATTGAACCACAGTTTTGTACTTCTTTAAATCTTGGCTTTATTGACAATGGCCTTTGGGATAACCCTTGCCTCGGTGCTTCCGCCCTGAGGTTATTAGACTGAGCATTGACTGCTATCCTGTCCAATGCTGCATTGTGTGGAGCCTACTTCTGCTGTCATTTTTCTTCCTGTCCTTATTTCATCTGCCCCGCTCTGTCCCAGCTGTGTACAAGTGATTACTGTCCTCCACCACTGCTGTAGTGCCTGCTTGAACAACAGGTTTGTGTCCTCTTCGGCTCACTCTATGTCCTAACTCCAAGCTGTGACCACAGATTATTGAAGCCTGCTTCTGCTTGAGCTGCCACCTGCCTGTTCCCTTTTGATGTTGATTGATTGCTTGCACTTGCGTAGAGAGGAGATCTGTAGCCTGTCAGTCACTTGTAGATACCAGGCTGAAACCTTAAAACCTGAAGCATGCTCTTCTTTGTTTGATGCTCTGCACTCCACTGATTCAGCTAAGCCAGCAGCTGTGTATGTTTTTTAAACACTGCATGGCTTACCTAGCCACACCCTCTGGCTATGAAGGAGCCAGTCATATGAGCTGTGAACTTAATTGAGATATATGCTTCACCACTTCTCCCACCCCCTCCTCCCCTTCATCATGCAGTGCAAAGCCTTTGGAACACTATACAAAGTTTAAAATAAAGGATGCCATGTGGCCACCAGCTGGCCAAGTCTGTTTCCATGTGACTACCAGCTCATTTGTGTGTTGCCCCAGATTGGGATTATGTATGCCATGGCATACTTGGCTTATCAGTGCCTACACCATTGACAGTATGTAAAAATATTAATCAAAAACTGGCAGTTGTCTGTAAGCTTAAGCAATTTTTTCCTATGAGACTTGTTTCAAAATTGTGATTGGATCTATTCTTCCTCTACTAATGTGGCCATGCATACTCTTTTGTACATTTACTCAACTTTAAGGTTACATTCAGTGTGAGTGATTTGGCTGCATGATGTCAGTGAGGATTTTACATCTAGGCATAGGGTTTCAAACCTACATAAGACTGGATTTAATCCCCTGTGTTGCACATTTTATTCTTTCTCACTACAACTTTTGTTGTGTGAGAGAAATTGTTAGATGTCATTACTGATGTAGCTGAGGGTTTCAGAAGAGCTAAATAGCAGACTTTCAGATAATTGAACTCAGTTCTACAGTACGTTGTGGTCAATTAAATTAGTCCTGGCAGAGGCTTGTCTAGGTTTGACTATAATTCAAGTCAGCTGTTTTACAGGTTGTGACATAACCTCTCCACCATAGGAACTGCAGCTTACTTACCTGTAGCTCGGTGAATGTGTTTTTGTTTAGCAGGCAAAGCATATGTAGTTCGAATCCTGACAAGGACTGAAACCTATTTTTGTAAGATGGAAACTCACTCGAGTGGTGATTTATGGTGGTGTGAAGTTGGAATAGTAAATTATATGAGAGGTAAATTTAGCTAAGAATAACAATGTGTGAAGGTAAATCACCTGCTGGGATTTGATCCCCAGTCACTTGTTTTGTAGAGCTTGACATAACCTCTACACTATAGAAAATGCAACTCCCTTACCTGCAGCTCAGTGGCACACTGAATGTTTGTTTGCTTAGCAGGAAAACAATCAATGTTTTAAATTCAGGTAGACATAGTCTGAATCCTAGAAGGACTTAAAACCTTTTTTTCAACCTCTTTTGAAAGACAGACACTTACATGAGTAGCAATTCATGGTTGTGTGGAGTGGAATAGTAAATTATATAAGAAGTAAATTTAGCTAAGAGCCACAATCTGTGAAGGAACATCTCCTGCTGGGACTAGATCCCCTACTCACCTGTTTTGCAGGTGTGACATAACTTCTACATCACCAGAACTTTCAGGGGCTTTTTTTTTATAAAATGGAAACTCACTTGAGTGGTGATTCATGGTACAGGGTTAAAATGTTGAAACCATAGCTGGCCCCGTGACACCGAGGGTTGAGGTGCTGGATGCCATACCTCATGCCACACCAGTGACCTAGGTTTGGGAATCACCTCAGGTCATCAGGGTGCCAGCACAGGGGGGAGGGAAGGAGCACGATCAGCAGCCTAATGGCAGCTCTCCTCTCCTGGGGTGGTTGCCACCCCCTGTAGTTCCACTGCCACCAAGTGGAGGTCCAGTGGTAGTGCAGGCAGGAGAGGTAACAAATTGAGAGGGTGCCTCAAAACACATGCGCGCCTGGGGAAGAGGTAGACAAAAATGGGGAAAAACTCCAGATGAAAACATAATAGAAAAAAAAATGTTGAAAGCATAATTTTGTGGGTCAAAACAGCTAAAGATAAAACAGCTACAGGAACATAATAGCTAAGGTAAATAACAGCTAAAATATAGTTAGTGCTGTCCCTGTAACTGTTTGGGGAATAGGGAGAAAACATCTGTTGTGGGGTGTGCTAGTGGAGCAGTTGCCATGGCTCAGAGGATAAGGTCACAGGCAGTGGAGGGTGGTGGTGCTCCAGTGGACTAGGGTTTGATTCCCAGTCCTGGAACACATTTTGTTTTTTTTGTTGTGGGTGTTGTCTCCCCACTTCCTAACTTACCCTCTGTGTGTGTCTGTCTCCCACCCCTACCTCCCCCCCCACTGTCCTGCTTGTTCCCTGTCCCCTTCAAAACAATTCTCCCCACTGGCCTGGTGGTGCAGAGGGCTGAGGCACTGGATGCCTTGCATTATGTTAGCGACCCAGGTTTGGGAATGGACTCGGGTCATCTGGGAGCTGGCATGGTGGGAGGGTGAGAGCAGGATTGAGCACCTGAAAGGCAGCTTTCCTCTCTCAGTGTGGCAGTCATCCCCCCCATAGTTTCGCTGCCACCGGGTGGAGGTCCAGTGGGTAGCATAGGTGGGAGGGGCTACAAGACATGGGAGGGTGCCTCAAGCTGTGGCATACACATGCCTCCACATGCATGCAGCTGAGGTATGGGGGATGAGTGAAAAGTGGGGGAAAAATGTGGCATTAAATATATATGGAAAATAAAATTCTCCCCCTGAGGTTTCTCCCTGTCCCTGAGTTGCCTCCACCCCAGAGGTAGTTATAGTAAGTTGGAGGGTTTGGGGGCACAGCCCCCATAACAGGAAGTACAGGCACAATTTTCTTTTTTGTTTGATGGTAGTGGTTTTAGCATTAGCTGTTTTTACCAAGTGCTATATTTGTTTTAGCTGTTTTTGCTGCTCTGTATTTGACCGAGCTGTTTTTGTTTTAGCTGTTTTGACCCCATTACCTTGATTCATGGTGGTGTGCAGTTGAAACACTAAATTGTATAAGTGCATTCAGCTAAGAGCAATTTATGAAGGAAAATCTCTTGTTGGGATTACATACCCAGTTGCCTATTTTAGAGGTTGTGACAAAACCTGTACATCATAGGAACGGAAGCTCCCTCACCAGTAGCTCAGTAGCATACTGAATGTGTGTTTGTTTAGTAGGAAAGGGCTCAGTGGTTCAAATCCTAACACAAAAATAAAAATGATTTTGTAAGATGGAAACTCACTTGAGTGATGATTCATGATGGCATGGAGCTGGTATAGTAAATTATATGAAAAGTAAATTTAGAAAAGAACAATTTGTAATGGTAAATCATCTGCTGGGATTAGATCCCCAGTCAGCTGTTTTGCATGTTGTGACATAACCTTTACACCATAGGGAATGTGACTCACTTACCTGTAGCTCAGTGGGACACTGCATGTGTGTTGCTTAACAGGCAAAGAATCAGTGGCTTAAATTCATGTAGACAAAGTTTGAATCCTGGCAGCATCTTCAACAGCAACTTCTTTTATAAGAGGGAAACTCAGTTTACTAGAGATTCATGGTTGTGTGGAGTGGAATAGTAAATTATATGAGGAGTAAATTTAAGAACTACAAACTGTGAAGGTAAATTGCCTGCTAGGATTAGATCCCCAGTTGCTTGTTTTACAGGTGTGACATAACCTCTACATTTTAGGAGCTGCAGCTTACATACCTGCAGTTCAGTGGCAGACTGAATGTGTGTTTGCTTAGTGGGCAAAGGATCAGTATGAGCAGGGACATAAACATTATTTTTTTTCAGTTTTGTTTTAAAGATAGCAACTCACTTGAGAAGAGATTTGTGATGGTGTGGAGGTGAATAGTAAATTATATGAGAAGTAAATTTGGCTAAGAACAACAATTTGTGAAGGTAAATCATCTGCTGGGATTAGATCACCAGCTGCCTGTTTTGCAGGTTGTAGCATAACCTCTACAACATAGGAAATGCGGCTCTCTTACATGCAGCTCAGTGGCACACTAAATGTGTGTGTTGCTTAACAGGCAAAAAATTAATGGTTTAAATTCATGTTGATATAGTTTGAATCTTAAATATGTTTTTCAACTTTTTTTGTAAAATAGAAATGCAGCTGAGTAGCAATTCATGGAGGCATGGAGTAGAAGAGTAAATATATGAGAAGTAAATTTAGTTAAGAACAACAGTTTGTGAAGGTACATTGCCTGCAGGGATTAGATCCTCAATTGCCTGTATTGTAGGTGTGACAAAACCTCTACATCATAGGAACTCAACTTACCTGCAATTGACTGGCACACTGAATATGTGTTTGCCTAGCAGGCAAATAAATTGATGGCTCAAATCTGAGTGGGGACTTAAGCATTTTCATTCATTTTTTAAGTGGTGTGGAGTCTTAGTAGTACATTAAAAGAAAAGTATATTTGGCTAAGAAGAAGAATTTGTGAAGGCAAGTTGTCTACTGGGATTAGATCCTAGTCAGCTAAGAAGAAGAATTTGTGAAGGTAAATTATTTGCTGGGATTAGATCCTAGTCACCTGTTTTGCAGGTTGTGACATAACCTCTACACCATAAGAAATGTAACTCACTTACCTGCAGCTTAGTGGCACACTAGATTTGTGTTGCTTAACAGGCAAAGAATCGGTGGTTTAAATTCAGGTAGACATAATTGAAACCCTGATAGGGGTTTAAACACTTGCTCAACTTTTTTGTAATATGGAAACTCAGCTGAGTAAGGATTAGATCCCCAGTCACATGTTTTGCAGGTGTGACATAACCTCTACATCACAGCAACTGCAACTCACCTGCAGTTCAAGGGCACACTGAGTGTGTGTTTGTTTAACAGGGAAAGGATCTGTGGTTTGAATCTAGGTACAGCATATTGTTTTTAATATATAATTATTCCACACTTGACAGACCTTTTATTTGGCACCTTTAGCACCGTTGGTACTTTGAATATGTTTCCCATTTTTTAATATGACTAACAAGGATTTATCCAGTCTTTTGGTGGCAAATTACAATACTTGTCAAACAAATAGTCTCCCAGAGTTCCTTTTATAAATTCAAAAAAGTTTCTTAAGGATCCAAAACGTGCTTTTAAGAGAGAAGGTGTAAAACGGAACTTTCATACAGTCAAAAGAATAAACACCTTCTCAACCTCAAATCCAGTAAATTAATTTCATGAGATGTTTTTATTTTATAGGATCTCTTCAATCTGGTTGCTCCATAACAAATCGTGTAACGTTTCAGAACAAATGTTCCTTCATCAGACACTGGAGCTTTCTCTAAAATTAAAAAAATAAACACATCATGACCAAATGCTTATTTTTGTTTATGGCTCCATACTATATCATTTTTCTAAGTCTGTATTATTTAGATTTTTTCATAACATTCAAAACAGGTGGAACTAACCTAGGTGTCTGATTTATGCATCTGTAAGCATTCACATGTTTCTGTCCGAACTCTCACAGCTACACAAGTTTCTATAACAGTTGCCATGACTTGCAGCAGCTTGCATCAAAAATATACCCAGCAGCAAAATGAATCTATACACAGAGTCACTAGAGGTGCACCCATGCATCAGATGCAAACCAAGTCCATCAATTCAGAAAGAAATGGCGCACTGAAGTTTTATTAAAGCAAAAGGACAGCATGCATACCACACAGGCACTGCAGATCAAATTACACAGCAAACGCCCTCAACATTTTACCACAGAGGGGCTTCTTCAATGGGTGGTGTTACCTTGCCTTGGTTACCCTTGTATACATGTAAATTAAAGTAGCAGTGCAATCAGCTCCTTTATAGGTTCATAGGTGGGTCATTCTAGTTTGTCTGCTGCCATGTCAGCAGTTAATACTAGTTATATATTTTTCTCCATGTGCTTTTCTAGGTACCTTTTACATGCTGCCAAATGTTTTTCTGCTAGCCACTTTCCTAGACAATCTGTTATAAACCTCCACCACCCTCTGAGTGAACCAGTGCTTCCTTCTTTCAGTTTTAAAATGTCCCCTTGTACCACGCATTTCACATGGTTAACAACTCATTGTGTCACATACCAACAAACAGTTTAATGGGATGCCAGTTTCATTGTAATGGGTTGGTGGAGACCATTTCCATTTTCTAAACATGAAGTGAGCTCTACAAATTCCATTGGTATTGGAGAGTGCAGGTTCTCAGTTTAAATTCTTAAAAATAGATCACCTAAAATGTTGTAAGACATGATACATAGTGTTCAACATTGTCTAAAAGGAATATGCTGTAACATATTAAAATAGTCCAATATGTTTGTACTGCATGTCATTGAGAAATTAATGGATTTATTTTTTCTGTTATGTTCCTCTTTATGCAATATGTTACTCTGCAACAAAAAATATACCAAAATTAAAAAGTTTGAAAATAAACCAATATGCAACAAATCATGTACTGAGAACGGGTTCAAAGGCCAAGGTGTGCAAGCCATTAGTTATTCAAAATATAAAACAGCAATTAACAAACCCCACAATAGTCAGTGTGATAGTGAAATAAACATAAATATTGCCATCACTTCCTACAATCCAAATTCGAAATGGATTTTAAGTCACAGTAGCCCACGGACTGCATCACTTTTTGTATGCGTTCAGACTTCAGCTTGACTTTGACAAAGTTCAGCTCTAGCTACACTCAAACCAATTGTTTCTGAACACCACGAAGATAGTTTCCATGTCATTCAGCACAAGACATTAGGCTTCCCGTCCTCCCTCCCCTCTTTCCACACTCTGGATGGGACTACATTGGAGGATGTTATCTCATTCAGGTACCTTGGGGTTTGGCACGACAAGCACCTCGACTTCTCATATTCTATTCATAAAAAACTGCTCCTCGAACTCAGAGCCTTATATAGGAACCATGGATGCATCCCATTGCCGGCCCACCGTGCAATCCTACAGAGAATAATCCTTCCAATTAAAGATGATGGTGATGTGGTCTATAGTGCCACCTCCAAAACTTCCTTAGCCAGATTGGACACTCTCTTCCACTCTTTTGGTCACTTTGTTCTTGACTGCCCTTCCAGTACTCATCACTGTTCTTTATATAAATCTCTAGTCATCCCTTCTCTTGAGGGTAGAGGTCTAGTCCACTGTACCAGCTTCCTTGCTAAAGTCTGGTTTGGCTCTCTTCCCTCCTACCTCACATCCCCCCCTTACTCCTCTGTCTACCTCAGGAGCATTGATGCCCACACCCTTGCTATCCTCTCCAGATCTATCTCTGCTGGCCAAGCAGCTTTCTCCCATCGCTTCCCCAAACTCTGGAATGCCCCCATCAGAAATGCTACTTCCCCTGTGCCCTCTCATCCCTACTTCACAACTACATATCACCTACCTGGCCCTGATCTGAATAATACCTCTCGCTTTCCCACTCCCCTTTTCTCTCTAAGCCCCATGCCTTGTATTTTACTGTATCAGGAAACCTGTACCGAGAGTCGATTTGTATCTGTTACCTGAAGCACTTGTATTTCTGTAATCGGCTATTCAGCCTGCACTGCCATGCAATATGCTTGATTGTACCTCTGAACTGTATTGTATACTTAGGAATCATAGGAATTTACAAGTCATAAGCTGTTTAGACATTTATATCGAGACTTCTGAACTGTATTGTGTTGTGCCTATCCCTTTCCCCCAACACGCATCTGGAAATTAGCATTCCTGCTCAGTATGTCTTGCTGGAGAAACTTTTAAATAAAGTAAATAAATGCAAGGTGAGTCAGTTTTGCTGCAAATACAGCATCTGACCCTAAAAGTTAGACCACTTCAGAGGTGGTCTAATTTACAGGTGCTGTTGCAGTAATTGCAGAAAACTTGCTGCAAGTAAAAGCTGGCTCTTACAAAACCCAGCCCTAGAAGTTTAAAATACTTACTGTCATGAAACAACACTGAAATTAGGAGACTTTTCCCCTCTCCCAACAGATTCAGTTCAGATGTACTGTGTTGCACACTGAGGAAAAGCACAGGTAAGCTTCTCAAAATATCTGCTAAAAAAGTAATCTTTAAAGAAAAACTCTTCAAATCCCTTCTGCAACGCTTCAGCACTCAAACTTAAGCAATGATTTCTGACCTAATATGGATTTTTTCAACCTAGTAAGACTGATTTTGTTTAGCATTCAAATAGACATATTGCAAAGGGCCGTATATTCCCCTTGTATGCACATCAGATGTACAGTATGCACTTTCTGGTTACATGCACAAAAATAGCATATCCCGATCTTAATGATAAAAAATGTCCTTGTATGCACAACACATTTCAGTTGTATGCACACTTTTTGCTTCAGATAAGGTCTCCACAGACATTATTACTGTCAATCACACCTCTTAAAACAGGTGTTAACTGTACTGCCAGTGCTTAAATACTGTACAGTGTATGTAAGTTTCAATCAGTTTCAGCCTAGCTGTTTGTCCGAGCCAACAGCCATGGAGAAAACAAATAGCTTAAACAGCTCAAAGGGTGCAACATTTGATGAACTGGCATGTTTTAAATGAGTCTGGTACATATCATGAAGGTAAAAGTGAGTAGTCAGTGAGAAGGTGCACTTTACTGAGTGACTCTGTTGATCTGAATACCATTTTGGTTGTATGCAGTTTCAGATATATGCACAAAAAGGTGTGCCCCAAGCATGTGCATATAACAGGAATTGGCTGCATAATGCACTATGTTGATGTAAGACTATGTGGAGTTCCACCCCTTCCCCTTCAGGACGAAGACTACATGAGAAAAGAATAATTTTCTTTACATCACTGTAAAGGCTAAGTAAAGTATAGCAGATGGACTTTGTCTATCCCTAACTGACTACAATTAGCAGATGTGGCACCTAAAAGAGGCAGAGTATCATAATTCGCACAAACATTACATTGAAACTGCATTGCAATTGCAATGTAATTGCATGCAACAAACATGTAACTACAGAGTAATTACCCTGTTGCATGCAATTAATGATTAGTTACATTGAAACAGACACTTAAACCAGCAGTGCAATGTAAAAAAAAACTGCACTTTTTCAACAGTTTATTCCCTGTGCTTTACTGAGCATTTCCCAGGTACTCTTTCCTGCCGGCAATGTACTATCTCTGAGTAATTTGCTCAGTTTGCCTTTGCTTTATTTACATTTCTGCCACCCGGCATGTTGCACTGGAACCCCCTTTGCTGCCAACTGCACACATGTATGACTTGCAGTACTACACAGGGACATCGGGACAGTTCAGCACAGGGTCCCACTGCAGTAACCAAAAGACATGCTGCAACCTGAAGGGGGAGCACAGCTGAAAATTAGTCAGCCACCATATTTATTGTGGATCCACCACAATTCAAATAAATTGCAAATATCTAAAAAACAAAAGCTGATCTAAAAAAAATATTTACAGATATGGAAACTGGAACTATGGCCGCATGCTTCCAGCCAAAAAGCTGAATTTCGATAAATCACTTCCTGATTATGTTACACTGCTGCTTTAAAGTGTAACCAGTACAGTTTATGGCATGCAGTAAATAGGCAGTCACAAACATTGTTAAACAGTGTCTGGTGGGAATTTAGAAACAAGAGCAGGATTCACTTGTCTTAGGTAGTTTGCTATTAGGACTTAAAAGGAGTAGTACAGTCAAAATGTGCAAAAACATATGTTGTGCAGCACGTTTTGATTTGTGTGTGTAGTTCTAGTGTGTCCTTCCATTTGTCTGCTCTTGGGATTTTTTCTAAATTAGCCTGCTAGCTTTACGGTAGTTTTATGACCCCTGGTAGCATGGTTTTTTGTTTTTCTTGTTCCTACAATGCCTCGTGCCCCATGTGACGGTGATGCATCCTGAGACCATGGGCTCAACAAGTACTGGTTTAGAGTCAGTTTACAGCACAGCTGCAATATTATCCAGTGAGCACTAATGGCTACATTTACAGTTTAGCAAATACTTGAGGGCTAATTGAATGGGTTATTCTGTCATAAAACAGAGTCTTTACTAAATATAGCATTGATGATCTGGGGTGATTTGTGTGTTTTTTTATGGCTTTGTGTAGTTTGATTAAATTAAAAGTTTTAAAAGCAAAACATTTACTCCTTCTGGCTAGACCTGACATGCACACAGAAAACAAAAATATTGAGTTAGAGCTATTTAGTGGAGGCCAGAACACCAGCCTCCTATCTATGGTCCCGGGTGCATCATTGTCACATGGGACAGGAGGCAATACAGGAACAAGAAGAGCAATAAACTTTGCAAAGATGGAGATCCCCAGGGGCCATAAGACTACCATATAATTAGCAGGCTAACTTACAAAAAAATCTTAGTAGTAAACAAAGGAAAGGACACACCAGGACTGCATACTCAAATCAAAACATTCGGCACGATGTATGTTTTTTGCAAATTTTGACTGTACTACTCTTTTAAATTCCTTTAGTGAGATCAGACTTGCCATTTATTTATTTATTTAAACAGCAGTTTGGAAAACCTTTGAGCCATAGGCTAATTTACAAAGGTACCGTGTCACAGTAAGACAAACGAAAATACACAGTATAACAGTACAACACAGTATAACAGTAACTTAAGACATAGATACAAACAAGCTGGTACAGGTAGGATTGATGCAAACAATACCAGAATTATGTTGTCCTTAGCAGCTTAGTAGTAAGCTTTGTCATAAGTATTGAGTATGGCTTTGACTAGTGGCAATTACAGCTTCAGGTGTTAATAAGGTGGTTACATAAAGAAGTTTTGAAGCACGATATAGTTGGAGCTTCGGAGATGGAGGGGGGCAGTGTGTTGAACCAGAAGGGGGCCCTAAAGCTGAAGGCTCTTTGGCCGTGAGAGGTCCTAGCTCTAGGGATAACAAGAGAGGTTTTCCCAGAGGTCTGAGTATGAACTAGTGGGACAGAGCAGCGTATGGTGGTGGTCAATCCTGTCGGGGATAACCCAAGCAGGGTCTTTTTTGTAAGGATACAGGTCAGATATTTGAGGCACTCATCAAGATCAAGTACCAGCACTTTAGCGACAGTAGACAGATGTGTGTTAGCCTAGGTGCCCCAGTAATTAACCTGCAGGCCTTATTCAGAGTGGTGCAAATTTTATGGAATGCGGTCTGATCAGCAGCACCATACACCGGCAGTCCATAGTCCACTAGGGACAGGATAGAGGAGGTGACTGCGAGTCAAAGAGCCTCCGGGGGGAGGCAGTGTTTATACCGATGTAAGATGCCCAATCAGATATTAGTGGCAGTGGCTAGGGCAGCGATGTGTCCATGGAAGGAGAGGGAGGGGTCAAAATGGATCCCTAGGTATTTATAGGAGCAAACTTGTTCGAGTGAGAAAGAGGATCCAGAGTGAATGAGGAGTTTGAAGTTGCAGGACTTGTTTTGAGGATGAGTGAAGAACATGGTTTTTGTTTTTTTTAAGATTTATCACCAATCTGTGTTCCTTGAACCAACCCTCGGCTTCAGCGAAGGACTTCTGCAGCGAGTCCTGGAGGGCAATAGGATTACGACTTGAGGCAAAGATGACTGCATCATCAGCGTACAACAGAATATTCCCCAAGCAAGAGCGTGGAAGGGTGTTAAGGTAAAGAGAGAATAGTAAGGGGCCCAGAATGGAGCCCTGGGGAACCCCAGAAAAGATGGGACAGATGTCTGAGTAGGTCCCATTAATTTTTACACGCTGTGAGCGGTCAGACAGATAACTGGTGCACCAGGAGATAGGCCCAGCAGCAAAACCAGAGAGACTAAGGGCATCAAGAAGGAGGGGGTGGGAGACAGTGTTGAAAGCTTTAGAGAGGTCAATGAAGACCGCACCAGCCAGAGAACCAGTGTCTAAGGAGGAGTGGAGAAAGTTGGAGAACTCTAGGAGGGTTGTGTTGGTACTGTGGCCCGCTCGGAAGCCATGCTGCTCAGGACATAGGACATTGTAAGTGGAGAGGTAGTCAGAGATTTGAGAGGCCACCACTTTTTCCAAGGCCTTGGAGAGGGAGAGAGAATGGAGATTGGCTGATAGTTTCCAGCCACAGTCCTATCACCACCTTTAAAGATAGGGGTGACAGTGGTGACTTTCCAGGCAGTTGGAACCTTCCCCAGGCAAAGAGAGTGGTTGATGAGGCACGTGATCGGGGTAAGGACTGTGTCTAAGACCAGCCATAGGATACACGGATCCAGGGTGTCACTGCCTGTACTATTACTCTTGAGGGCAGTGACAAGGTGCGGCCTAAGTTCTTGGGCAGAAACACGGCGGAGGAGAAAATAAGGGCGAGAAAGATTTACGGCAGGTGCTGGGGGAGGAGGGTCAAAATAATTTGTAGGGAGGGTAGGGCTAAGGTCAGTGAATGAGGTGTTGAGGTGGTTGGCTATGAGGGCTGGGTCTGAGGAGATCACGCCATTAATGTTGATCTGGGTGGGTGGGGGGAGTGTGCACTCCCATTTAACTGTTTAATGTTATCCCAGAAGGTTCTGGGGTTCCCCCATGAGGCAGTGAGTGAGGACCGATAGTGCTCAGACTTGGGCTTTCTGGCATTTCAGGTCTTTCCATATCCTGTTCAAGAAGCAAGGAGCCAGGGAGCTGAAGATTCCCAGTCTAGTCTTTGTTCATGAAACCCTAGAGGCAGACTGTGACTGGTGAAAGTATGGAAAGTCAGCAATGTTTAGGAAGGACCTGATGTATCCTGGTGATTCAGCCTAAAGAACTTTATAGATAAAAGTGTACCCGTGGGTCTGTCTCTTAACCTTCAGGGACTGCAAAGTTAAAAATGGTGGGTAAGAGTTAGCAAACTTCAAAACATAGACAGTGATGGCAGAAAAAGACTAAAGTCTATTCAGCGTCCCCGTGTTGCTTCCTATTCTCCCATCAACCAACTTCCAGACAGGGTGCACTAAGTTAGTTATAAACCTCAGAGTCTTATGAAAGCAGATTTAGAACTTTAACAGGTTCACAGAGGCTGCTCCATCAAAGGTGTCAACAATCCCAGCAGTGAATAGATTTTCTCTTGTACTGTATGTGCTGGGGACAGGACTTAATTCTGAAGAATAAACTTCAAACTGCTTTAAAGTTTTTTCACAAAGTTATGAATGTGAAATCTGACATGTCAAAACAAGTCAGGTGCTTGATGTGCACTTTATGTCATTATTTTGTAACTATCATTATCAGCCTGGTTTGTATTTCTTTGCAAATGTGATTTCCCCTTCTCTTTCCTCTGAGTCACACCAGAAATGAGCCTTGGCTCAGTGTGCCTCTCCCGGTCACCAAATTTCAAATAATTAAATCAATCAATCAATAAATAAATAATTACATTGGCTGATAGTCTCAAAATCAGTCAGCACTTCACAAAGTATACAGGACTTAGATATAAAGCTATTTTTGCTTCCTCACACAAAATGGGCAACCATGAGCACACTTGGGAACCAAGAGAGCCTGGGTTCAAAACCTAGTAAAGCAAATACTCACCATGTGACTGAGCAACTCATTTAACCTCCCAGTGCAGCATCCTACCCAGCTGTGGAAATGGGCAGATCTAGGACCCCACTGAAAATGAGATGTTGCAGCTTAACTGGCCTAACTTGGGTAAATAAACTCCAAAATAAGAAAGTACATGGAATGTGTTGTATCATGTTTTCCAAAAAAAGCAACATGGATTGCTTTCACCGGGGTTGTACTATGAAAAAAGAGTAAGGTGTGTATCACACACGGGAACCACATCTTCACACATCTACCCCTGATGCCTGTAGAATACACTTTTTTGGCTCTACAATGCTGGTTGTACAGATATTTTGTTGACTGACATTACAGCGATGGATTTATGTCAACCGCAATTTGCAGTTGACATAAATCCATCAGTGAAACAGTTGCTTTTTATCAGAGGGCTTCATCCCCCAACCCCCCATGGACTTAGGGATAATCAATTCTGAGTCAACATTGATTTGGGGAGGGGTGCAGGACTGGGGGAAAGAGTGCTGGGGTTCTGGGTGGATTTTTACAGTGAACTGTCAATGTCGTTGGCATCGATGTGTTCGCTGTAAAGGTTTCACTGTGCGGAGGGCCTACCCACTTTTTTCAACAGGAAAAGAAGATTTTTGTTATTTTTTTAAACAGCTATATAATCAAAGGGAAGAAGGTGGGTTGGAAAAGTTGCAGGCATGGGACTGATGACCATTCATTTGAGGAGATGACCCCAAATTAGCCTTACTGATTACTGAGGCTCATACTTTAGGTTGACTGTTTTTGATAAATGCCCTGAAAATAAAAACATGGAAATGCCAGCAGATATAGGCCATATGGTCTACCAAGTCTGCTCGAATGCGTAGCTCCCAGTTTATTCTACTGCAGCTGCCCCCCCACCCCTTACTCACCCATCTGATTCATTTCTTCCTGTCTGCCAACTCCCCCCTCCCCAGCTTCCCCGTCAGTTTTGACCTTACCTTTGATGCTGTCCCACCACCTCTTAAAACTACCCACAGATTTCAATGATATCATCTCCTCTGGCAGTGCATTTCAGCTTGCTACCACCCTTTCCATGAAATAGTACCTCCTCATTTCCTTCTTGTATCTTCCACCCTACTATTTCACACTGTGTTCTCTTGTGCCCCCCCAAATCTAAAAATGCCCTCAGTCTTAATCATATCCCCTGTCCCTTCTATCCTCCAGGGAATACATGTTGAGTCTTTCCTCATATGGTTTGTCTCCCAGTTCAAGGATCATCTTGGTTACTTTGTGCTGGATCCCCTTCAGTAGTTTGACATCCTTCCTTAAATAGGGGCAGCAGAACTGCACACAGTACTCCAAGTGCAGTCTCACCAGTGACCTGTATAGCGGCAGGATGACTTTCTCTCTCCTAGAGGTGATTCCTCTGGCAATGCACTCCAGCATCTTATTATCTTTAGCCACTGCCTTCCTGCACTGTACTGTATGATTCATGTCCCCTGTGGATAGTACCCCGAGGGCCTTCTCCTCCTCTGAAGAGGATAACTGCATCCCCCCAGCCAGTAGCAATTCTCCAGGGTTTCTGGCTCCCAAGTGCATGACTTTGCACTTCTTAGCATTGAGCCCCAGCTGCCATGTGTCTGACCAGTGTTCAAGCTGAGCCAGACCCTCTTGGAATCCTTGCCTCCCTTTCACACAATCCAGCTCCACACAGATCTTTGTGTCATCTGCAAAAAGGATGATCTTATTCTTAATCCCATCCAATATGTTGGCAATGAAGATGTTAAAACACCAGTCCTAGTACTGAGCCTTGTGGGACCCCACTGGTTACAGCTCTGGGAGTCGAGAGTTCTCCCCCTCCAATTACCCTCTGCTGCCTGTCCTGCAATCAGCTCCTAACCCGTCCTGCCAGTTTTTCCCCTGCTCCCAGATTTCTTAGTTTACTAGTCAGTCTTTCATGTGGCACCAAACTGAAGGTCTTGCTGAAGTCCAGATACAGGACATCCCCTACATGGCCCCTATCGAGTGCTCTTGTCACCCAATCAAAAATGTCAACCAGGTTGGTCTGGCAGGATCTGCCCGAGACAAGCCCATGTTGCCTATTGTCCTGGAGACCATTTACCTCCAGAAAGATCACCAGCCTCTTCTTAAGAATAGTCTTCATTAACTTCCCCCACAATGAAAGTAAGGCTGACCAGTCTGTAGTTACCTGGTTCATTTTTGGACCCACTATTATAGAGGGGCACTGCATGTGCAATCTTCCAGTCCTGGGGCATGCGCCCAGTCCCCAGAGAGGCGTTGAACAGGTCTGCCAGTTGTCCCACCCGGGTCACTGCCAACTCCCTCAGGACCCATGAATGCATGCCTTCTGGCCTTGGCACCTTATCCACCCACAGGGACCTAAGCCCTCCAACACCCTGCTCACTGTGATTTTCCCATCCGAGAACCCCACTCCCCCCATGCCCACACCACCTTTTCCCTGTGGCATAGGCCCATCCTTCTCCCTAGTGAACTCCAAACAGAAGTACTCATTGAGTGCTTCTGCCTGCATCCCCCCCTTTTCCACCTACCCTCCATCTTTCTGGATCCTGACAATCTGATCTTTACAGTTCCTTTTCTCCTTATATGCCAGAAAAAATCCTTTTCCCCTTCTCTGATCCCCTGTGCCAGCCTTGGCTCCCTTGAAGCCTTAGCTACCCTGACAACTCTACTCACCTCTCTGGATTTCCTCACATACTCATCCCTGTCCTCCTCTCACTTGGATCTCTTATAACTTCTGAAGGCAGATCTTTTTTCCTTCACTGTCACTACTACCTCCCTGCTTGACCAGCTCACCTTTTTGGTTCTGACCTTCTTACTTTGGATCTTTTTACATGAGTTGGTGGCCTCTCTCAGACCCTGCTTGATGATGGCCCATTTCTGTTTGGCATCCATGTGTCGGTGGATGTTGGTGAGGTGCCCTTCCAGTATTCCTCCCATCCTGCCAAAGTCTGTTCTTTTGAAGTTCACTACCTTTGCCTTAGTTCTAGTTGCCTCCTTACCCAGATTGAGGAAGAAACATGCTGTGTGGTAGTCACTTCCTGCCAGGGGGTCCTCCACCCCTAAGTCCTGGACATGCTCCCCATCCGTCAACACATGGTCCAGTATGTTTTCTTCCCTGGCTGGCTCCATTACCCATTTCATCAGGAAGCTGTCCTGGAAGGCTTCCAGGAGGTCCTGTTCCCTGGCACTCAAGGTAGCTGGGGTGCTCCAATCTATCCCTGACAGATGGAAATCCCCTACTATCAGTGTTGTGCTTACCACTGAGCCTTCTGATTTGCTTCCCCAACTCCCTGTCAATGTCCTCATTCTGAGAGGGTAACCTGTACACTTCCCCCAATCTAACCTTCCTGGCTTTTGAGATTTGGAGCTGTACCCATAAGGCTTCAGCCCTGCCCACCTCCCCCACTTCCTTGCTGCATAAAATCCCTTCACTTACATAAATAGCCACCCCTCCCGCTTCCCTTTTTCTCTGTCCCTACGGTACAGCCTGTACCCAGGGATCACAAATTCCCAGTCCTGGTATTGGGTAGCCCATGTCTCAGTGATGGCTGCTATGTCCATCTCTCCTTCTGCCATCAGTGCCTGCAGCTCTACTGCCTTGTTTCCCAGGCTCCTTGCATTCAAGGAAACCACCTTCCAGAATGACCCCTGCCCCTCCTTGCCCTTCCCCTCTCCTCTACCACCTCCCCTGTTAAAATTCCCCTCCTGACTAGTTAGGGGAAAGGCCTATCCGACTCCCTCACCTGGGAGCATTGATTGTCACCCAACCTTTCGCCCCCACCAATTAGATTAAATTAATTCTGGTTGCTATGTACTCCCCCAGCTTATGCTTTAGGACTCCTGAACCTTCCTTATTCAAATGCAGCCTATCTGGTGCATACAGATCCTTGTTCTCCTGCTTCCTACCCCACCCCCTCACCAGACTGTGCTCCATGGTCCCACACCATTCCCCTAGCCATTTGTTGAACTCTACAATTCTTTGTTTTCTGGCTGTACTTGCCCTAGGTACTGGAAGAATCTCAGAGAAAGCAACTGAATGACCTGCCTTATTGCATAGCCGTTACAGTTTTCTGAACCTCTCCTGAACCTCTTCAACCCTATTCCCCTCCAGGTCATTTGTACCCAGGGGTACCACAATCTTCCTGCTCTCTTCGGTACTTCCCATTCTTCAGTTAGCAATCCTGATCCCCTCTCCTCTTTCCATGCTCACATCCCCACTGCCTCACTTCTTCTCTGCTTTAACCCTTCCATAAGCATCTCCCCCACACCCTTACTCCTTCTGCCTGGACTAACTCCTCCCCCCATACCATTCTCTACCTGCTCCCCTCCCCTATTTAAATCTGCTACCCTTCCTTCTGCCATAACACTCCCCCACCAATACTAACCTCCAATGCACCGTCCATGCTTCCTGGCACCCTGCCAACCTCATGCTGCTGCTATTACCTTCTTCCCTATAACTTATCTATGACTCCCCCCACCTTTCCCCCAGGCTAGACAGCACTGAGGACCTGTTCTTAGACTCCTTCCCCTTGTTCCAAGCTTCCCCTGATACCCCGCACTGTGACTTCTTTCCATGCTCTGTCACTGTTTTTCTGTCTCCCCCTGTTCTTAACCACTGTCCACTTTTCTGGCTCTGTTCTCATTGGCTTCTGAGGAGTTGCTGATTCTGGCCCCTTTAGCCTTCCTTTATTTTACCTTCAGTCCACCAGTTGTGATATCCGGGGGAGCCCTCCTCTGGTCCTTTGGCCACAGATGGTCCCCCAACCCCTCACACCCCACCCTCTATTCATCTCCCTTCTCAGCCATACAACCTCATCCCTAGGTTGCCCAAGCTGCCTACACACAATGCAACTTCCTGCTCTCCACACAATACCCAAGAAGATGGCTGCTCCAGCTCCACAACCATTGCAGCTCACCAGCCTCCCTGTATCCCCTCTTGTGCTGCTGCCAACAAACATCCTCCATCTCCATGCCTTTCTCCATGACTGCTGCCTGCCCCAGTTCCTAGGTCCCTCCATCCTACCTGGTATCCCTGTTTAGTTTGTCCTGCTCTAATCCCCACCCCTAATACTTGCCCAGCACCAGTGCCAATTCCAGCTGTGATTCACTCTGTCCCCTGTTTATGATATGGTTGCCTCCAATGCATACTATATGTAGCCTCCTACCCTCAGAAATCACTACCTCTGCATCTGTCTCCTGTTACCTCTTACCCTCCGCTGCCCTGCCCAGCATGGCTGGTGGTCCTCCCTGTGAATGCCCTGCAGACTCCCATTGGTCAGATGCCACATTCCTGCTTTGTGGCACTCACACTTTGGGGTCACTCACACTTCAGGTTTACGTGGCCCCACGGGAGATATATATAGACTTGGCCACCGGTTAACCTGGCCAGGTCACGGGATCACACTTCTTCCTCCCTGCAAGTCCCTCCCTCACCAGACTTCCTCCCTCCTCCCAGTCACTTTCCCCAGTGTAAACAAATGTTTTAATTCATAAATGAAGTTCCACACACTGTTTTACAGCCTCCCACAGCAGCCCCCCACATGAAACAGTTAGCACTTCCCTGCCTCTCTCCATTCCATCCTGGAATTGTACTGTGTCATGTAAGGGTCAGACACCCCCTGTGTCTAGGTGTATATGGTGGCATTTCTCATCAGAAGAGCACCTGCATTACGCCAAAGAAACCAATACCTTCATCTTTACTTTCTTTCAATCCTGATCTGGAGCAATGGGGTCAGGGGCACCATAACCATACACTGGGGTACCCTTAAGATGAGACCACACATGAATGGAGTTCCAAGCTAGAGCTGGGATCAAGCTGGATGTATTTATAAAGCTGCAGATGGTAAACAGCCTTTTCAGTTCATCAGTCACCATACTCACTGATTTATACTATACCGTATCAGTTTCACTGGAGTCCACATCTCTCCCCCCTACCATGTCTTCCCTTGCCCTATATACTGTATCCTGCACTAGTTCCCACATAATTGTTGCCAGTTTATCTTCCTTGATCTAAGGGGCATTGCTGCTGAAGTTTTACTGGATTCATGTCCAAACACGTATCTAAAGTTTCCATATAAAATGGGTAAGGAAAACACTGCATCCTAATTGGTCAGGAGCCACCCCCAGGTGTGTATTTATACAGCAACAACTCTGAGGGTGGCACTTTTCTGGCAACCGAGATGCAGCATGTGGCACATTTCCTTGCTTGCCAGAAACCTTTAAGCAAAAATTTCTGACAGCCACATTAATAAAATTAAAAAACACTGACTACCCATTACTTGTCCTAACATGCAAAAAACATTTTTTACAGGCTTTCAATATGTCCCCACTCCACAGTACAACTAATAAGTACAACATTCATATTAAAAACATATAAATGCATCATGGGACCTTTACCTTCTTTTCTTTTTGGGTGAGTTTGTTGTAGGCCTGTAATCCACATGGCTACATTCAACTGTCTCCCATGCTAATGTTCTGTCACTTCAGCTCTGCACCCCTCCTCTCCCCTTCAAGCCTGGATGATCTAGATCACTTCAGCAGAAATGCCCTCCCTTCCCCATCCCCACCCCACATCACTATCTGCTCCCTCGCTGAACATCCACTGAACAAACAGCAGGCTCTCACATTACTCAAAAGCACAAAAATACTTTTCTTTAAAAAAGAAATGAGTGAGCGCTTTACCACTGACTACAACTATCAGAACAAAAACTGGATGTCACTTGCTAGCCCAATTGAAACACTGTTGGCAAGTTCTCAGCCCACTATCTCTGCAGACACATACTTTTGAGAAACAAACTGAACTACAGTAAATGTCTCATTAACATTTACTGTTCTCACTTATTTTAAACCATTAGCCAAATTTTTCCTCAATCACTCCAGCAGCCAGCAGCCAACTCACACACCAGCCCAAGCTCCCACCATTAGCACTAGCTGAAGTGAGCCAAGCCAGTGCCACTCACTTCAAAGACCACTTCTGCTGTAGCTTTCTATGGCACTCCTCCAAAAAGCCCTGTTATAAAAATATAAACACAGACTAAACTAATATGGTATGAGTTGGAGTGAGGAAGGGTGATACTAGGCAGGCAAAAGGCAAAACAGCACCCTCTAGTAGGTTATAGCACAGTACAATACTCTGCAAAACGAACTACTTTGTCTCAAATATTAAAATCATCTTTTAAAAGTTTTTTTAATATTTTTTTACATTTTTGTTTGTCGTCCTATTAATTTTACTTCTGGGACCATTTTATTAGTTCAATAAGCCACACCGGGGTGTGAGTTGTTGGTCTAGTAAATGCATTCCCCTGGAGCTGAAGGCACCTGGCACAAGAGCCTCATGCCCCACTATGCACCGTGGATCATGTGTTTATTAGACAGCAACCCACACTCTGTCAAGGTTTATTTCTTATGTTACCAGCTCTAACCTCCCTGTCACAGTCCCTAGAACCCCAGTGCTCACGAGACAATTTGTGCAACAGCACTCACCCAGGAAGGACAAGCACTTCCCTGGGGGAAAATCTATGCAAGCACAGGTCTCATGGTGCCCACAAGGGACGACATTATGAAAAGCAAGTCAAACTATGACATACTACTAAATTTTACTTATTTAGTTGGTCCAGGTGTGCCTGCCTCCCTTCAGTAGTTCCACTGATAGCCCTGGTGGTAGAGCTGTGTGGAATATACAATTCTACACATGGAATGCACACAGAATGACCATTCAAATTCCATGGAATTTTGTGGAATTTTTATGGAAATTCTGTGTAATTTTGCCAAAATTTAAATCTCAGTTATTTCATTATAATTTTAAAAGTACAAGTTCAAATAACACCACATTTAGAATATAAACAGCATCTAATGGCTTACAAAAGTGTATCAAATTGCCAGCCTGGTGATGCTGAGGGCTGAGGCGCTATACACCACACCTCGCGCCATGCTGGTGACCCATGTTCAGAAACAAGCATGGGTCACCGGGGGTTGGCAGGGAAGGGAGAGGATTGAGCATCCAGAGGACAGCTCTTTTCTCCTCAGGACGGAGGGAGGATTGGTGCTCCCACTGAATGGCTGCCCCCAGGTGGAGGCCTGATGGCAGTGTGGGACTATGGGTACCATGGAAGGGAGGGCGCTGTGGGACTTCTGTGGATGTGTGCATGCCTCCATGTGTGCATGTCCTGTGTGTGTGCACCCCAGCAACAGGGAAGGGAAAAAATGGAGGAAAAACACCCCCAGCTGCAGATGATGACTGACCCCTCACAGGCACTGCACCCAGTGACCGGGCAGGCTCTGGGTAAGTCCCGGTGAGACCAAGGGACGGGCTGGGTGGGTTGGTTAGATGGGGGCAGCTGGGGGCAGTGAAGGATATAAAAAATATCAAAAGTGTACCAAATTTAAGAGTCATAGGTTGAAAGGGATTGGAGTTACAGTATTTGTGGTCAAACATTTAATCAAATTTTAATTTTCAGCTATTTTGAGATAGTTTTAATATTTCTTATCCAGATTTCTCTACAATGTCAGGATTTAGAGAAGCATCCAGTATGAGTATATTCACTACATTTTAAGTCTCAACCTTCAATGGGGGTTGAGTTTTAGGTAACCAAACAGTTTGCCAAAATTTAGATTTCTGTAATTCTAGTATAATTTTGATAGTATTCATTGAAACATTATAAAATCTGACAGGTATACAGGTTAATACTACATTTGTATATGTACATAGTTTCAGATTTCTAGCTTCAAATGGGACTCAGTTATAGCCTGCCAAACATTGCCAAAATGTCAATTTCAGTTATTTCCTTCTTATTTTAAAACAACATGTCCAAATTTAAGCAGAGTTGAAATGTTTAAACTACTATACCACATGGTTATTTTTGAAAAAGTTTCTATTTGCAGCTTTAAATGGGATTGAATTAAAAGTAGTCAAACTTTCACAACATTTAAACAGTAAATTTTGCAAGAATGTAAACTACAAATTTATAAACCCCTGAAACTTTAAAACTAGAGAATGCAATACCCTTAAATTTGACAGGTTCTTAGACCTTACAAGAAGACTGTGTGTGCCAAATGTATTAATTGCTTGCTGCCAGAAACTGCAAAATAACATCTGCACTTGTCAAATCTTGTGAGTCTTTGTGAAAATTGTAGAATTTCATCAAAAAAGCCATCAAATTGGAATTTGTTAATTTCACTCAGCCTTATCTAGGGGATTCTAATCAAAGGATAGAGGTATAAGAGGCGGGTAGGCAGGGGGTCACCAGGTTCAGGAGTTAGATGAACAGTTTCATCAAGAAATGGGCAGCTGAGCTGGGTAGCACAACAGTGGTAGACCCCCTGGTTGGAGCAAGGAAGCACAGAGTGTCAACAATTCAAGCCTGACTGCAGGATATTTAAGGATCACATCCAGTAAATTTATGACCTGGGGAGCCTGATGTACATGCAAGTCTGGGACTTAGATTTACTCAGAAAGATGTAGTAGGGGAAAACAATGTCTGGGGTACCAGGAAGAAAGAATTCTGGCTATTCCAACAGGGTAGGTTGATAGGAAAAGGAGTAGGTGACCCACATTTTAAGTCACTGTAAAGAACAAAGAGGATATCAGTGGGATCAGTAGTTCTACTGAGTCAATCTGGCTATGCCATAAGAGAAGGGGTGGGGATCATCACTCAGACAGGAACAGTGGGACTGCAAAAATATCAGCCCAGCTTACCAAATGAAGTAGTCATACATACATTGTTAATGTTAAATTCCACAAAAAGACTTCTGGATGCTTCATCTATATGTCACTATAAATATGTGAGAACATGTTACCAATATTTTTTTGTACTGCAGATTTAAAACTGCTAAACCAATTTCTCCAGCTGTGTTAGACACCAGGATACACTGATCATGGATATGCATGTCAAATGTTAAGGCTATGCCTGCAGGAGCAAATAAGTTATAAACATCGACATTTTTGAGAGTTTTCACAAATGTTTGCAAATATTTAGATAGTAATGATTTGAATCCCGGTAACTTAAGAATCTCTAATGCAATTCTCTCCATATTTAGGTAATTCTATAAGTATTACAAAAAGGTTATTTGTGATAATTTATACATGTCTGGCTCCAAAGTTGCGTCAATTATATGCAGATGAAATTCTTTCATGAAATGTCCCTCAAAAAATAAAGTGACAGACTTTGAGCACATATAATTTTGAGACAATGTGTCACATTGACATGAAACCTGGCACATTGTTAGAACACCTATTTATCAAGGAATCTTGCCAAATTTAAAATCTATGACCCAATAGATGACTGAGGTATAGGCAGATAAAAATATTCATGAAATCACGCACAAAAAATAAAATGACAGGTTTCAAGCACCTATAATTTTAAAACAATCCAACTGCAATTCTTCATATTTTGGCATATTATTGGCCCTTCATGCAAAGAGTGAGCAAGCCAAATTGCAGAGCTCTAGCTTACACGGTGGCCAAGTTATGTCCAAATAAGAACATTTTAGACATTCTGCAAAATTCCGGTGAAAGTCTGCAAAATTTCACAGAATTTCACAAATTTTCATCAAAAATCCATGAATTTGCAATTGTTTCATTCCACACAGCTTTACCTGGTGGCCCTAAGAACAGGCTCCAATGCCTGGCCTCATCCGAGGGACTGACTAACTCAAACACTTGTCAGGCCCATTCTCCCTGACAACCCATTCATTAGACTTCCTTTCCAGGGGATCCTATGCTGCTGTACCAGGAGTTTCAAGTTTTTACCGATCATCTTTAATGCAAGGCATACTAATAAGTGTTCTTCTTTCAGACTGTCAAGCAGTTCTATGGTGAGAGCAGATCCTCACAGATGATGTTGACCTGCTAGCTTTACAGTAGTTTTATGACCCCTGGTAGCATGGTTTATTGTTCTTCTTGTTTCTACAATGCCTCATGCCCCATGTGATGGTGATGCATCTGAGACCATGGGTTCAACAAGCACTGGTTTGGAGTCAGTTTACAAGACAGCTGCAATATTATCCAGTGAGCACTAATGGCTACATTTACATGTAACCCCTCACCCCTGCCTTTTAGCAAAAATGACAGGTGGTATGCTGTTGAAGCTGACAGCAGTACCTGGTGGGGACTGGGTTCGGGGAGGATGAGGTTACTCGGCATAGGGGGTCTAGATTTGGTTACTCTGTACAGGGGCACTTAAGTAAATCCGAACACAGGAAGCAATAACTGTAATGTCCAGAACCAGGAATGGGATTCTACAATGTGGCTTTTATTCACATCCAAGCTGAACAAACAAAGCATAGACAGACCCCCACGGGGCTACATTCCTGGTAATGCAGATTAGAGACAACAGAACACTTTATCACTATTTCTAGCCCTCAGGCTCTGAACCCACCAGGGCACACAGCCCGGACTTGCATGCAGCTTTGGGTACACAGTCTGACTTGTACACTACTTGGGTTTTCCCCACTGGCCCGGCTCTCCCCCGCCGGCCACTTGATCCACGATCCATTTTGGGAAATGAACCAATTATCCTGTTGTGGCTCCCCAAACCACCTAGAGCCTTCGACTCCTAGAGGGAATTTCCCTTCCAATCCCATGTCTGGGTACTTCCCTCATCACTGGCCAAGTGCCTGAGGCAAAGTAGAAATCCACAGAGCAAATCCGTAGAGGTGGACCTGGTCACTAAAGATGGGGGGGGTTTCCCACCTCCAGCTCCCACAGTCCATACCCGGCCATTTCTCTGGAACCTAAACAATTCCTTTACTGAAAGCTTGGCAATGTAGATTCCTGGGTAGATGTATGTCACATCTCCTCTACATATCATTTTGATTTCCCAATAAGCACTGGACTTGAATCTACTTTTACTTTTTGGCTAAGCCTATTACTCTAGGCCTCCCACTATTTCAGTAGTCCCAATCCCCACATGTCACACAAGTCCCAATGTGAAAAACATAGGCCCTTTCAGGAAGAGCAGACACTCACCTTCCAGTTGCAGGTGCCCCAAAGGTGATTCACAAGTCTTGCTGTTCTCCCAAAAACTCTGGAACAAATAGGCAGCTTCTCTATTAGTAGCAGAGCCAGGGGTTGCCCCAGGAATATGCAGGAAACCCTTTCCTGTCTCCATCCCCAGAGGGAGGGGGCACTGAGACCCGAAACAGCGGTCTCCACCACTTCAATTATCTTACTGTGTCTCTCTTTTGGTGGAGACACACACCCTTTTTACCTAAAAGTAGCCCTCTGTCAGGGCTGAGGCTCCAAGAGCCTAACCAGAGCTGCTGTGCTGCTTTCACAGCAAGCTCCCAACTCCAACTGACCCACAGACTACTGTTGAAACCTCCCAACATTCTATTCCAACTCCCTTGCTGCAGATTCCATTGTGGCTCATGCAGCTGCGATAGTTTCATTGGTGATGTCATCCCTCAGTCTCAGCTGAGACTGAGAACAGAGTGAGACAGTATGAAACCCATTTAACTGGAGTTTCACAAGCTGCCTTCCCTGCCTACCACTAGGTCTTACTGGGATTCTAGTAACCCCGGGTAACAAAGGGGTTACACTTACCCTTGACCAGGAAAATGACTGTCCGCAGTCATCGTTTACCCAGCCTTAGGCCATCCCACCCTATGTGCTACCTGCGGAGGGGGGTGATTAGGCCCCCTCCTACCATGTGCAAGCACAGGCAGGCAACACTAAGGGCCTAGAGGCCTTTAGCTGACATGTCAGCCTCTACACTATCCACTTACTATGGACACCTAGTGGCTCTGGTAGAACTATCTAGAGCAATAGTTCTTAGACTTTGTCACAGTGAGCCTCCCCAAATCCATGGAAAAGATTTTGAGCCTCCCCTGAAAACTGAAATAATCTTGGGCCTCCCCAAAGAAAAATAACATACTGTTCTTTGCGCAGCACACCATGAATATATTGAAACCCCTTTGAGTACTTGGCTCACATTCAGTTCTTTGTCTTATACGGATGTGAGACCTTTGAAAAAGAGCTCCTGTGCTCAAAGGTGTTATCTGAATAACAAATAAAATAAACAAATATTGTTATTCAGCTTATTACTTTGCTCCTTACTGCTATTCCTCTTAGCACTTCTATGCTCAACCCTTGTATTTGGGCTGTTCTGCCATCAGACTACAAACTGATCAATTGTCACCACTCATTATTAATTTATTGTTCGTATTTGTTTGCACTGTTGTTCATTGCATATTTCTTGTTTGTTTTGCAGTTACCTTTTTAAATGCATTCACTCCCTACCCTTCCCCGGGTACACCTGAAATGAGCCTTGGCTCATTCACCTTCCCCTGTCACCTATTAGTAAATAAATACATTCAGTTCACCTACTGTTATCCTCTTTCAGTTTGCTTCATCTCCTCACACAAAGTATATAAAACTCAAAATTTAAATACAGTACTTTTTCAGACTTGCTTGAGCCTCCCCTGTAACAGGTTGGGGCCTCCCCAGGGAGGCTGGCCTCACCATTTGAGAACCCCTGATCTAGAGCATAGCCCTGATAGATCAGCACTGTGGTCCCTATGGCCATTCAGGACCACAGCCTGTCTATCCCCCCTAACCCTCTAGGTAACACTTATCTGCCTTTAACTTAATACCCCAAAAACAAAAACAACCCGGGGACCTCCCCAAACTTGGGCAACCTGCAACCACACACCAAGAAATTACTACATTTTATACCATTTTACTGCTTCCTCCCTACCCCCACAACTACACCTGTGGAAGGAAAGGGTTAATACAGTAACAACAACAATAACAACACCACAGTACTTTAAATTACTGCACACTAAAGTACTAATGAGGAACTCTGATGAGCCCCTCCTCCTCCTCCTCTTCTTGTCTTCTCTTCTGTCTTCTCCAGGACCACCTGCAAGAAAAAGAAAGACAACACACACTCCTAATCTGCATACACAGTCTACCTAAACCCCTACCATCAAAACACTGAAGAATCCCAAGAAGATTTTTTTTTTTTAGAAAAGATAGAAAAACAGTATTTACATTAGAAGAAGAAGAAGAAGAATCAGCATTTATATAGCGCTTTTCATACATCCAAAGCACTTTACAAGCAATGCTAGACTGGTAGTGAAGTGACTGAATGTGTGGTGACGGCCATATCACACATCATTACCCACACACAGCCTGGATAATTGCATGAACCGGTTTATGGGAAGGGGAATGCTGGCCAGGACACCGGGAATGTTCCCTACTCTTTTGCGAAGAGTACCCTGGGTTCTTTTACTTCCACCTGGACACCCACCAGGACAACACCAGGATGGGCAGAAGGGACCTCGGTTTAACATCTCATCCGAAGGACGGCACACCTCAGCAGTGCAGCACCCCCCAATACTGCACTCGGATGCCAGCGATTTTTAGGTACAAGTCCAATCCCAGTGTAGGACGAGAACCCATGACCTTCTGGTCCAGAGGCAGATGTGCTACCAACTGAGCCATGCTGACACCTCATTAGAAAACAATGACATTATTTACAATATACATTTGGGGGGATGGAGTGCCCTAAAAGTCCCAACCAGTGACCACAATGCCTGAAGGCTAGTCCAATAAAGAATCTCTCCTGGGCCGGAGCCCCGTGAAGCACAGTTCTAACAGGCCAAAGTCCCGAAGGGGAGAGTCTTTGCAGACAGCTCACACATTTTGGAGTCTGCTAGTGTAGGGTGTGTACTGCAATGTCATAAAGATAGAAAAGTTTGGACTTACCAGCCCCTTGTAGAATGAAAATTCTGCACCGACCTGCACCTCTGACGAAGACTCTCCCTGGCAGCATTTCTTCCAATACAGCTGGGCGGACATCTTCCGGGAACCACAGGAGGGCACATCTGGGAACTGCTGGGTTGATGTCATCTCTGGAGATGGAACCTTAAAACAGGAACAAAAAAAGAAAACAGCTGGTCCGACATCATCCGATTGACAGGCGATGAATCAGGATACAGCTGGGAGGGTGTCCTCTCTGGATCTGAAGTCATCTGGTGGGCCAGTCGATGGATTCTGGAAAGGTCAGTACACTGTAGAACTGATGAATGTGGGGCACCTGAGTCCTGGATGTCCATACTGACGGATCAATAAAGGCACTTCACAGGCTGGTGTGGCAGTATTGACTACCACTCTTCAGCTTTCCATTTAGTAGGCACGGGCACATTTGCTGGGAGGTCCTTGCACTGAGGCCAATAGTACCGGGGTCAGGAGCTTGAATTATTACCCTATCTGGGCGCACATAATTCACACAGTGGGAGATTTCACATTCCTCTCCATCCACTATTCGCACTCTGTCCATAAACAGTGTCCTGCCTCTCTTGCACTGGGTATACTTCATATGAAACAGTCTGTTTTTTACATGCTTGTTGGCCTCAGGATGCACACCTTTCATTGCTTCGGCCCAGATCCAGGATTTCCTGCTGTTCTCAATCTCCTCCCAGACTTTCTGAGGAAAGGTAGGAAAGGTTATACCATAGATCTCATTCACCTTCCTACGAACCAGTCTCTCCTCTTTACTAGCTTTGGTCAATCTGAGACTGCTGGCCTGGTTTGGGGGTAGCCAGTCCTGGCTCTGCCAGCTTCGCATCCTTAAAGAAATTAAAAACGGATCCCTGACTTCTTCCTCTTGCATAGCCAGGGCAGTGGCATCACCACTCTCTTCCATGCATTCCTCCAAGGCAAGATCTTAAGGTTGTGTACCCGTTCCTTTTTCACAAGGCCACATAGGTTCCCCCTCATCTTCCTCTTCACTGAGGATCTGAGCTCAGGAGTGAGCAGTTGTTCTCACTCCTGAGACTATCCACTCATCACTAGGTGCAGAGGTCGACACCTCCCACTCAAAGGCCTCCCGCATCTCATCTTCTCCTAAGAGACTTGGGCTAGGCCCCACCTCCAGGGGTCTACTGATGCTTTATCCGTACTTTCCTTCTGGGATCCAGCATCCGAAACTTCAACTTCTGGTTCTGTCTCTAACTCTGCAACCTCTAGCTTTGTGCCACAATCCCCCGAGGGCTCCACCTGGTGCTGTGTGCTGCCAACTGCAGATTCCTGAACCTTTGTCCATGTGGGAGCCAAATGAATTTCAGGTGCTTTATACAAGCCATATTTTTCTAGGCATCCAGCACAGTGAGGAATCATGAAGACGTCCCTTAAAGCTCTCAAGCATATTTGACACACATGCACTGGAAAACCAGGAATCGCCACATGAGGAGGCAGTTGTCCTCCATAGCACCACTTTTCAATATCCCTCAGTCTATTCACTGCTGCTGTTACTGCAACCCAGGCATGATCCGGGTAACGAGCCGGTCCTGAGGCCATAACTGCAGAAAAACGAACAAAAGTTCACTGTAACTGAAAGTCCCACTTTATTGAACACCTTCTTTAGTTTTAAAATGGCTCCTGTGCTGCTGTGTTTACTTTACTACCCCACCCTGTAATGGCGGCGGCAGCACTCCTGTGCATCAACATTCAGAAATTGGGTCAAGCCATTGCGCACCCGATTTACTCAAACTACTGATAACTTTTGCTCAAACTGCACAAACTTGCACTGTTCTTGTTCTACACACATTTACATGATTTTCCACAGACTTTTTACATGCTGGAAACATTTATTTGATTCACAGTCCCTTAAAGCTTCAGGTTTTTAAGCACAGAATTGCCTGTAAAACTAGTGCTGCACATTTGGCTACAACTCACGGTCTCTCTCTGGCTTTAAACTTTAAACTGAGGCTGAATTCATTACTATGCACACAGTCAATGGCTTAACAGACTTGCACTTGCTGGCAGGACTTGACACAGTCATTACTTGCAACGCGACTACGCTGCTGCACACACATTTATATGGCATAGGGCAGAAAATCACTGAGCAGTTTCCATGTTGTTACTTACTGTTATCAGTAGCAGTTTGCAGCGATGGGGAAAAACGGCCTGCAGCCAGTTCTTGGAGGCCTCAGAACAGAAATGGGCTGGCAGTCCTGCCGATTGTCTTCTCGACCACCACACTTGTAATTCCGTCGATCGATTAGCAGGTTGAGCCCGATTTTAAATAAGAAAGTCTATTTTTAGAATGTTTACAGTGATTTTAACACTCCGCGACACTCCTCCACTAGCCAGTACACGCACTCCACTCACACTCCCTCTCGAATGCTGGGGCAGTCACTGTTGAGCTGGCTGAGGGGCGGGACTGATTGCAGCCTGACCAATCACACGACACCATGCAAATGAGCCTCTTCTTCCTCGCGAGTGCTCGTCTCCTCACAGCGATCATCGAGCAGGCAAATTTAAACTGCAGAATGCAACTTTTTTTTTTCAACTGACTCCACGGCAGGAGCCCATTTCAGCCATTTAACATAGCCATTTACACCTGCAAGTCTCTCAGTTCATTCAGAAAGCATTTCCAACGTCCAGAGCTCAATTTTTCTGTTGCTACCCCTAGTCTTCCACACTTTTCTTTACCACAGTTCATTTTAAAAGCATTTCCAACGTCCAGAGCACACTTTTTCTGTTGCTACCCCTAGTCTTCCACACTTTTCTTTACCACAGTTCATTTTAAAAGCATTTCCAATGTCCAGGGCACAATTTTCCTGTTGCTACCCCTAGTCTGCCACTCTTTTCTTTACCACAGTTATTTTTAAAAGCAGGCAAAAATGCTGTAAACAATTGATGCAGGACAAGGGCACACTCTTTGGCTTTACTGCTCCTTGGTAAACAGTTGGCATTTTAAACAGCAGCATAAAATCCACAGCACACAGCAACACACTAGTTAACTTGCTTCAACTTTTGGGCTACCCACTGCCAGACAGCCAAAATGCTAGCCCCTTGCCTGAGCACCCTTCCTCCCTGAATTAAATCCAAAGCAGTGCCTCCATTGTTGTAACCCCTCACCCCTGCCTTTTAGCAAAAACAACAGGTGACATGCTGTTGAAGCTGACAGCAGTACCTGGTGGGGACTGGGTTCGGGGAGGATGAGGTTACTCGGCACAGGGGGCCTAGGTTTTGCTACTCTGTACAGGGGCACCCAAGTAAATCCGAACACAGGAAGCAATAACTGTAATGTCCAGAACCAGGAATGGGATTCTACAGTGGCTTTTTATTCACATCCAAGCTGAACAAACAAAGCATAGACAGACCCCTCACGGGCTCACGTTCCTGGTAATGCAGATTAGAGACAACAGAACACTTTATCACTATTTCTAGCCCTCAGGCTCTGAACCCACCGGCACACAGCCCGGACTTGCATGCAGCTTTGGGTACGCAGCCCAACTTGTACACTACTTGGGTTTTCCCCACTGGCCCGGCTCCCCCGCTGGCCACTTGATCCACGGTCCATTTTGGGAAATGAACCAATTATCCTGTTGTGGCTCCCCAAACCACCTAGAGCCTTCAACTCCTAGAGGGAATTTTCCTTCCAATCCCATGTCTGCGTACTTCCCTCATCACTGGCCAAGTGCCTGAGGCAAAGTAGAAATCCACAGAGCAAATCCGTAGAGGTGGACCTGGTCACTAAAGATGGGGGGTCTCCCACCTCCAGCTCCCACAGTCCATACCCGGCCATTTCTCTAGAACCTAAACAATTCCTTTACTGAAAGCTTAGCAATGTAGATTCTTGGGTAGATGTGTGTCACATCTCCTCAACATATCATTTTGATTTCCCAATAAGCACTGGACTTGAACCTACTTTTACTTTTTGGCTAAGCCTATTACTCTAGGCCTCCCACTATTTCAGTAGTCCAATCCCCACATGTCACACAAGTCCCAGGGTGAAAAACATAGGCCCTTTCAGGAAGAGCAGACACTCACCCTCCGGTTGCAGGTGCCCCAAAGGTGATTCACAAGTCTTCTTGTTCTCCCAGAAACTCTGGAACAAATAGACAGCTTCTCCATTAGTAGCAGAGCCGGGGGGTTGCCCCAGGAATATGCAGGAAACCCTTTCCTGTCCCCATCCCCAGAGGGTGGGGGCACTGAGACCCGAAACAGCGGTCTCCACCACTTCAATTATCTTACTGTGTCTCTCTTTTGGTGGAGACACACACCCTTTTTTTTACCTAAAAGTAGCCCTCTGTCAGGGCTGAGGCTCCAAGAGCCTAACCAGAGCTGCTGTGCTGCTTTCACAGCAAGCTCCCAACTCCAACTGACCCACAGACTACTGTTGAAACCTCCCAACATTCTATTCCAACTACCTTGCTGCAGATTCCGTTGTGTCTCATGCAGCTGCGATAGTTCCATTGGTGATATCATCCCTCAGTCTCAGCTGAGACTGAGAACAGAGTGAGACAGTGTGAAACCCATTTAACTGGAGTTTCACAAGCTGCCTTCCCTGCCTACCAGTAGGTCTTAATCTGGGATTCTAGTAACCTGGGGTAACAAGGGGGTTACATACAGTTTAGCAAATACTTGAGGGCTAATTGAATTGGTTTCTGTGTCATAAAAAAGAGTCCTTACTAATTATAGCATTGATGATCTGGGGTGATCTGGGGAGCTTACAAGCTCAAATGGGCAGACTGGGTGGGCCATAGGCCCTTATCTGCCGACACTGTCTATGTATCTATGTGATTTGTGTGTATTTTTGGGGGGGTTGTGTAGTTTGATTAAATTAAAAGTTTTTAAAGCAAAACATTTACTCCTTCTGGCTAGACCTGACACACACACAGACAACATAAATATTGAGTTAGAGTTATTTTGTGAGGCCAGAACAACAGCCTCCTAGCTATGGTCCTGGGTGTATTGTCACATGGGACAGGAGGCAATATAGGAACAAGAAGAGCAATAAACTTTGCAAAGATGGAGATCCCCAGGGGCCATAACACTATCATATAATGAGCAGGCTAATTTACAAAAAAATCTTAGTAGTAAACAAAGGAAAGGACACACCAGGACTGCATACTCAAATCAAAACATTCTGCACGATGTATGGTTTTGTAAATTTTGACTGTACTACTCTTTTAAATTCCTTTAGTGAGATCAGACTTGCCATTTCAGGTCTTTCCATACCCTGTTCAAGAAGCAGGAAGCCAGGGAACTGAAGATTCCCAGTCTTGACTTTGTTCAAGAAACCCTAGAGGCAGACTGTGACTGGTAAAAGTATGGAAAGTCAGCAATGTTTAGGAAGGTCCTGATGTATCCTGGTGATTCAGTCTAAAGAACTTTATAGATAAAAGTGTACCGGTGGGTCTGTCTCTTAACCTTCAGGAACTGCAGGTGGCACTGCAGAGTTACAAATGGTGGGTAAGAGTTGGCAAACTTCAAAACATAGACAGTGATGGCAGAAAAAGACTGAAGTCTATTCAGCCTCTACTGTGTTGCTTCCTATTCTACCATCAACCAACTTTCAGACAGAGTGCACTAAGTTAGTTATAAACCTCAGAGTCATATGAAAGCAGATTTAGAACTTTAACTGGTTCACAGAGGCTGCTCCATCAAAGGTGTCAACAATCCCAGCAGTGACCAGATGTTCCCTTGTACTGTATGTGTTGGGGACAGAACTTAATTCTGAAGAATAAACTTCAAAATGCTTTAAAGTTTTTTCACAAAGTTATGAATGTGAAATCTGACATGTCAAAACAAGTCAGGTGCTTGATGTGCACTTTATGTCATTATTTTGTAACTATCATTATTAGCCTGGTTTGTATTTCTTTGCAAATGTGATTTCCCCTTCTCTTTCCTCTGAGTCACACCTGGAAATGAGCCTTGGCTCAGTGTGCCTCTCCCGGTCACCAAATTTCAAATAATTAAATTAATCAATCAATAAATAAATAATTGCATTGGCTGATATTCTCAAAATCAGCCAGCACTTCACAAAGTATACAGGACTTAGATATAAAGCTATTTTTGCTTGCTTACACAAAATGGGCAAGCATGAGCACACTTGGGAACCAAGAGAGCCTGGGTTCAAAACCTAGTAGAGCAAATACTCACCATGTGACTGAGCAACTCATTTAACCTCCCAGTGCAGCATCCTACCCAGCTGTGGAAATGGGAAGAGCCAGGACCCCACTGAAAATGAGATGTTGCATCTTAACTGGGCTAACTTGGGTAAATAAATTGCAAAATAAGAAAGTACATGGAATGCGTTGTATCATGCCTTCCAAAAAAGCAACATGGATTGCTTTCACCGGGGTTGTACTATGAAAAATGAGTAAGGTGTGTATCACAACCGGGAACCACATCTTCACACATCTACCCCCGATGCCTGTAGAATACACATTTTTGGCTCTACAATGCCGGTTCTACAAATATTTTGTTGACTGACATTAAAGCAATGGATTTATGTCGATCGCAATTTGCAGTTGACATAAATCCATCAGAGAAACAGTTGCTTTTTATCAGAGGAGCTTCATCCCCAACCCCCCCGGACTTAGGAATAATCAATTCTGAGTCAACATTGATTTGGGGAGGGGGTGCAGGACTGGGGGAAAGAGTGCTGGGGTACCGGGCGGACTTTAACAGTGAACTGTCAATGTTGTCGGCATTGACGTGTTCGCTGCAAGGGTTTCGCTGTGTTGAGGGCATACCCACTTTTTTCAACAGGAAAATAAGTTTTTTGTTATTTTTTTAAAGAGTTATGTAATCAAAGGGAAGAAGGTGGGCTGAAACAGTTGCAGGTGTGGGACTGATGACCATTCATTTGAGGAGATGACCCCAAATTAGCCTTACTGATTACTGAGGCTCATACTTTAGGTTGACTGTTTTTGATAAAAGCCCTGAAAATACAAACATGGAAATGTCAGCAGAGACTGGCCATACGGTTTACCAAGTCTGCTCGAATGCGTAGCTCCCAGTCTATTCTACTGCAGCTGCCCCCCCACGCCTTATTCACCCATCTGATTCATTTCTCCCTGTCTGCCAACTCCCCCCTCCCCAGCTTCCCCCTCATTTTTGACCTTACCTTCGATGCTGTCCCATCCCCTCTTAAAACTGCCCATAGATTTCAATATCACCTTCTCCGGCAGTGCGTTCCATCTTGCAACCACCCTTTCCATGAAATAGTACCGCCTCATTTCCTTCCTGTATCTTCCACCCTACTATTTCACACTCTGTTCTCTTGTGCCCCCCAATCTAAAAATGCCCTCAGTCTTAATCATATCCCCTCTCCCTTCTATCCTCCAGGGAATACATGTTGAGTCTTTCCTCATATGGTTTGTCCCCCAGTTCAAGGATCATCTTGGTTGCCTTGTGCTGGACCCCCTCCAGTAGTTTGACACCCTTCCTTAAATAGGGGCAGCAGAACTGCACATAGTACTCCAAGTGCAGTCTCACCAGTGACCTGTATTGCGGCAGGATGACTTTCTCTCTCCTAGAGGTGATTCCTCTGGCAATGCACTCCAGCATCTTATTATCTTTAGCCACTGCCTTCCTGCACTGTACTGTATGATTCATGTCCCCTGTGGATAGTACCCCCAGATTCTTCTCCTCCTCTGAAGAGGATAACTGCATCCCCCCAGCCAGTAGCAATTCTCCAGGGTTTCTGGCTCTCAAGTGCATAGCTTTGCACTTCTTAGCATTGAGCTCCAGCTGCCATGTGTCTGACTAGTGCTCAAGCTTAGCCAGATCCTCTTGGAATCCTTGCCTCCCTTTCACCCAATCCAGCTCCACACAGATCTTTGTGTCATCTGCAAAAAGGATGATCTTATTCTTAATCCCATCCAATATGTTGGCAATGAAGATGTTAAATAACACCAGTCCTAGTACTGAGCCTTGTGGGACCCCACTGGTTACAGCTCTGGGAGTGGAGAGTTCTCCCCCTACAATTACCCTCTGCTGCCTGTCCTGCAATCAGCTCCTAACCCATCCTGCCAGTTTTTCCCCCTGCTCCCAGATGTCTTAGTTTACTAGTCAATCTTTCATGTGGCACCAAATTGAAGGCCTTGCTGAAGTCCAGATACAGGATATACACCGTATGGCCCCTATTGAGTGCTCTTGTCAACCAATCAAAAATGTCAACCAGGTTGGTCTGGCAGGATCTGCCCGAGACAAACCCATGTTGCTTATTGTCCTGGAGACCATTTACCTCCAGAAAGATCACCAACCACTTCTTAAGGATAGTCTTCATTAACTTCCCCACAATGGAAGTAAGGCTGACTGATCTGTAGTTACCTGGTTCATTCTTGGGCCCACTCTTATGGAGGGGCACCACATGTGCAATCTTCCAGTCCCAGGGCATGTGCCCACTCCCCATAGAGGCGTTGAACAAGTCTGCCAGTTGTCCCACCAGGACCTCTGCCAACTCCCTCAGGACCCATGAATGCATGCCATCTGGCCCTGGTGCCTTTTCCACCTGCAGGGACCTAAGCCCTCCAACACCCTGCTCACTGTGATTTCCCCATCCGTTAACCCCACTCCCTCATGCCAACCCCACCTTTTCCCTATGGCTTAGACCCATCCTTCTCCCTGGTGAACATCAAACAGAAGTACTCATTGAGTGCTTCTTCCTGCATCCCCCCCTTTTCTGTCTTACTTCCATTTTCTTGATCCTGACAATCTGATCCTTACAGCTCCTTTTCTACTTATATACCTGAAGAAATCCTTTTCCCCTTCTCTGATCCTCTGTGCCAGCCTTAGCTCCCTTGAAGCCTTGGCTACCCTGACAACTCTACTCACCTCTCTGGATTTCCTCATATACTTATCCCTGTCCTCCTCTCACTTGGATCTCTTATAACTTCTGAAGGCAGATCTTTTTTCCTTCACTGTCTCTACTACCTCCCTGCTTAACCAGCTCACCTTTTTGGTCCTGGCCTTCTTACTTTGGATCTTTGTACATGAGTTGGTGGCCTCTGCCAGACCCTGCTTGATGATGGCCCATTTCTGTTCAGCATCCATGTGCCAGTGGATGTTGCTGTGGTGCCCTTTCAGCATGCCTCCCATCCTACCAAAGTCTGTTCTTTTGAAGTTCACTACCTTTGCCTTAGTTCTGGTTACCTCCTTACCCAGATTGAGGAAGAAACACGTTGTGTAGTGGTCACTTCCTGCCAGGAGTCCTCCAAAGTCCTGGACATGCTCCCCGTCTGTCAACACATGGTCCAGTATGTTTCCTTCCCTGGCTGGCTCCATTGCCCATTTGATCAGGAAGCTGTCCTGGAAGGCCTCCAGGAGGACCTGTCCCCTGACACTCAAGGTAGCTGGGTGCTCCAATCTACTACTGACAGACTGAAATCCCCTACTATCACAGTATTGCCCTAACCACTGAACCTCCTTATTTGCTTCCCCAACTCCCTGTCAATTTCTTCATTTCAAGAGGGTGGCGTGTACACTACCTCCAATCTAATCTCCCTGCCTTTTGAGATTTGGAGCTGTATCCATAAGGCTTCAGCCCTGCCCACCTCCCCTCTTCCTTGCTGCATAAAATCCCTTCCCACACATAAATAGCCACCCCTCCTCCTTCCCTTTTTCTCTGTCCCTACGGTACAGCCTGTACCCAGGGATCACTAATTCCCAGTCCTGGTATTGGGTAGCCCATGTCTCAGTGATGGCTGCTATGTCCATCTCTCCTTCTGCCATCAGTGCCTGCAGCTCTACTGCCTTGTTTCCCAGGCTCCTTGCATTCAAGGAAACCACCTTCCAGAATGACCCCTGCCCCTCCTTGCCCTTCCCCTCTCCTCAACCACCTCCCCTGTTAAAATTCCCCTCCTGACTAGTTAGGGGAAAGGCCTATCAGATTCCCTCACCTGGTGGTACAGTTTGTCACCTAACCTTGTGCCCCCACCAATTAGATTAAATTAATTCTGGTTGCTATGTACTCCCCCCAGCTTATGCTTTAGGACTCCTGAACCTTCCTTACTCAAATACTGGATTTACTGGATTAATGTGGGACAAAAGAAGGCCTAGGCCCATCGAGATTGACCCCCTCAGTAGTGAATCATTTATTTATATTGATTTAGCCAAATATCCAACTTTGATTTAAACATTTCAAAGTTATTTGAATTAATTAGGTCCTGAGGTAGTAAAGTCCATTGATTAGATGCCCTGATATTGAAAAATATATCTCTCTTATTTGTATTTGCCCATTCAAATTTTAACTGTTTATTGTGGAATCTGCCGGCTATACGTTTATTTGAGAATACCAGTCCACATTGCTTCATTTGTACTGGGGACTTTAGTATTTTAAACAGAAACAACATCCCCCCTAAGTCTTCTTAAGTGTAAAGGATAAAGTCCAGTTTCCATAAAATGAACATATAATTTATTTTTTAATCTGGGAATCATTTTAGTCAATCGTCTTTAGACTTGTTCCAGTCAATTTATGTCCCCTCTAAGATATGGACTCCAAAAGGGAGAGCCATAATCCAAATATGGTCTTACATATGCCCTAAACAGAGGAACCAAGCATTGTTCAGACTTGTTAATGAAAGTTTTATCAATGTGTTTTAATATGATATTGGCTGATCTAGCCACTTTATTACAATGTGAAACAGATGATAACTTGTTGTTGACTAATATGCCCAAATCCATTTCACAGTTAGATTGTTTAAGTTGAACATTATTTAAAAAATAACTTGTCTTGGGATTTTTTCTCCAAAATGGAGTACCAGACATTTTTCTGTATTAAAGGATGTAAGGTTATTATTTGCCCATACTTCAATATTTTTAAGGTCCCGTTTAAGTGTAGCGATGTTAAGAATTTTATCGACTCTGCCACCAAGTTTTGTATCATCAGCGAATTTAGAAATATGATTACTAGAGGATATAGTCAGATCACTTATAAAGATGTTAAACAAAGTGGGTCCCAATACCGAGCCCTGGGGAATACCACTGGTAACCTTGCCTGAGTCACAGACTGACCCCTTTACTCTCACCACTTGTGTTCTGTGGTGTAACCAACTTGAAACCAAATTTGTTAAATAATGGGAAAAGCCAGACTTATGCATTTTGTTTATTAGTATTGAGTGGGACACTTTATCGAATGCCTTACTATAATCCAAAAGTATAACGTCTGAAGGAATATGATTATCCAAATATCTGCTTATGTTGTTGTAAAAGGAAACCAGATTAGTTGTACAAGATGATTCAGGTTTGAATCCATGTTGGGATAAGTCTGAAATACCTAGCTCTTCAATTTCAGTCTCAATATGTGACTTAGTTATTCGCTCCATAACCTTGCCAATAATGGAAGTTAGGCATAACGGCCTATAGTTTTGGATATTAGATTTATTTCCTGTTTTATGAATTGGAATGACTATGGCTTTGTGCCAATCATCTGGAATGCTACTTTCAGCTAATGAATTATTAAAAAGCATAGTAAGAGGTAAAGCCAAGGAGTCAGTTGTTTCTATCAAGAACCTTGATTGAATATTATCTGGTCCTGAACTAGCTGATTTTTTTAGGAATGGTAGGGCCTTTCTAATATCAGAATATTCTATTTTGGGTAGGATAAGGTCATTTTGAAATGTTTGGGGGAGATAAGCTGGTTTATTAAAAACTGAACAAAAATATTTATTGAAACGGTTTTCTGAGTTATAATCATTTTGGATAATAATCCCATCCTCTATTAAAGGGCCAATTTTCCTACTATTAATCTTTTTGCTATTTATATAAGAAAAAAGTGATTTATTGTTAGATTCAGTATGGGCCAGAGTAAATTCTAATCTAGATTTTGCTTGTTTAATCAATTTTTTTTAATAATGGTACTGATGATTTATGTTTATACCTAATACTGATGCTTTGATTTGACTTTAGTTTTTTAAGTAAACATTCTTTTAATTTGATTTGCTTATGAATACTCTTTGTAAACCATATGGGAATTTCACCTTTTTTATTGTATTTGACTTTAGTGGGTACATGTTTCTTTTCCAAATCAAGAATAATCTGTTTAAATTCTTCCCATGCACAATTTATTGATCTATCCTTGAATTTGTTGTCCCAATTTATTTGATTAAGTTTGAGGTTTATCAATTTAAAGTCAGCCTTATTATAGTTTTTATGTGTAGTACCTGTGATAAATTTAGAATTTTTAGTAATCATGCTGAATTGAATTGAATTATGATCACTACTACCAACTGGGGCAGTGATATTTATATTTGAAATTTTTATTGCAACATTAGTTATAATAAGATCAAGTATATTATTTCCCCAGGTGGGATGATATTCTCGATCTTATTATAACTAATGTTGAAAATAAAATTTCAAATATAAATGCAGCATATTTGGTGCATACAGATCCTTGTTCTTCCACTTCCTACCCCACCCCCTCATCAGACTATGCCCCATGGTCTCACACCATTCCCCCAGCCATTTGTTGAACTCTACAATTCTTTGTTTTCTGGCTGTACTTGCCCTAGGTACTGGGAGAATCTTAGAGAAAGCAACAGAATGACCTGCTTTATTGCATAGCCGTTCCAGTTCTCTGAACCTCTCCTGAACCTCTTTGACCCTATTCCCCCTCCAGGTCATTTGTAGCCAGGTGCACCACAATCTTCCTGCTCTCCTCAGTACTTCCCATTCTTTGGTTAACAATCCTGATCCCCCTCTCCTCTTTCCATGCCCACATCCCCCATTACCTCACTTCTTCCCTGCTTTAACCCTTCCATAAGCATCTCCCCCACACCCTTACTCCTTCTGCCTGGACTAACTCCTCCCCCATACCATTCTCTACCCGCTCCCCTCCCCTATTTGAATCTGCTACTCTTCCTTCTGTCATAACACTCCCCCACCAATACTACCCTCCAATGCACAGTCCTCACTTCCTGCCACCCTGCCAACCCCCATGCCACTGCTATTACCTTCTTTTCTACACCTTCTCTGTGACTCCCCCCACCATTCCTCCAGGCTGGACAGCACTGAGAACCTGTCCCTAGACTCCCTCCCTTTGCCCCAAGCTTCCCCTGATGCCCTGCACTGTGACTTCTTTCGATGCTCTGTCACTGTTCCCATTCTCCCCCTGTTCTTAACCACCCTCCACTTTTCTGACTCTGTTCTCATTGGCTCCTGAGGAGTTACTGATTCTGGCCCCTTTAGCCTCCCTTTATTTTACCCTCAGTCTACCAGTGGAGACATCTGGGGGAGTTATCCTCTGGTCCTTTAGCCCCAGATGGTACGCCAGCCCCTCACACCCCCTCTATTCATCTCCCTTCTCAGCCATACAACCTCATCCCTAAGTTGCCCAAGCTGCCTACACACAATGCAACTTCCTGCTCTCCACACAATACCCAAGAAGATGGCTGCTCCAGCTCCACAACCATTGCAGCTCACCAGCCTCCCTGTATTCCCTCTTGTACTGTTGCCAACAAACATTCTCCACCTCCATGCCTTTCTCCATGGCTGCTGCCTGCCCCAGTTCCTAGGTCCCTCCATCCTACCTGGTGTCCCTGTTTAGTTTGTCCTGCTAATCCCCACCCCTAATACTTGCCCGGCACCAGTGCCAGTTCCAGCTGTGATTCACTCTGTCCCCTGTTTATGATATGGTTGCCTCCAATGCATACTATATGTAGCCTCCTACCCTCAGAAATCACTACCTCTGCATCTGTCTCCTGTTACCTCATACTCTCCACTGCCCTGCCCAGCATGGCCTGTGGTCCTCCCTGCGGATGCCCTGTAGACATCCATTAGTCAGATGCCATGTTCCTGCTTTGTGGCACTCACACTTTGGGGTCACTCATGCTTCAGGGTTACGTGGCCCCACGGGAGATATATATAGACTCTGGCCACCCGGTTAACCTGGCCAGGTCACGGGATCACACTTCTTCCTCCCTGCAAGTCCCTCCCTCACCAGACTTCCTCCCTCCTCCCAGTCACTTTCCCCAGTGTAAACAAATGTTTTAATTCATAAATGAAGTCCCACACATTGCTTTACAGCCTCCTACAGCAGCCCCAGCACATGAAACAGTTAGCACTTCCCTGCGTCTCTCCATTCCATCCTGGAATTGTACTGTGTCATGTAAGGGTCAGACACCCCCTGTGTCTAGGGGTATATGGTGGCATTTCTCATCAGAAGAGCACCTGCATTACACCAAAGAAACCAATACCTTCATCTTTACTTTCTTTCAATCCTGATCTGGAGCAATGGGGTCAGGGGCACCATAACCATACACTGGGGTACCCTTAAGATGAGACCACACATGAATGGAGTTCCAAGCTAGAGCTGGGATCAAGCTGGATGTATTTATAAAGCTGCAGATGGTAAACAGCCTTTTCAGTTCATCAGTCACCATACTCACTGATTTATACTATACCGTATCAGTTTCACTGGAGTCCACATCTCTCCCCCACCATGTCTTCCCTTGCCCTATATACTGTATCCTGCACTAGTTCCCACATAACTGTTGCCAGATTATCTTCCTTGATCTAAGGGGCACTGCTGCTGATTTCTTACTAGATCCATGTCCAAACACGTATCTAAAGTTTCCTTATAAAATGGATAAGGAAAACACTGCATCCTGATTGGTCAGGAGCCACCCCCAGGTGTGTATTTATACAGCAACAACTCTGAGGGTGGCACTTTTCTGGCAACCGAGATGCAGCATGTGGCACATATCCCTGCTTGTCAGAAACCTTTAAGCAAAAATTTCTGACAGCCACATTACAAAATTAAAAAACACTGACTACCCATTACTTGTCCTAACATGCAAAAACATTTTTACAGGCTTTCAATATGCCCCACTCCACAGTACAACTAATAAGTACAACATTCATATTAAAAACATATAAATGCATCATGGGACCTTTACCTTCTTTTCTTTTTGGGTGAGTTTGTTGTAGGCCTGTAATCCACATGGCTACATTCAACTGTCTCCCATGCTAATGTTCTGTCACTTCAGCTCTGCACCCTCCTCTCCCCTTCAAGCCTGGATGATCTAGATCACTTCAGCAGAAATGCCCTCCCTTCCCCATCCCCACCCCACATCACTATCTGCTCCCTCGCTGAACATCCACTGAACAAACAGCAGGCTCTCACATTACTCAAAAGCACAAAAATACTTTTCTTTATAAAAGAAATGAGTGAGCACTTTACGACTGACTACAACTATCAGAACAAAAACTGGATGTCACTTGCTAGCCCAATTGAAACACTGTTGGCAAGTTCTCAGCCCACTATCTCTGCAGACACATACTTTTGAGAAACAAACTGAACTACAGTAAATGTCTCATTAACATTTACTGTTCTCACTTATTTTATATCATTAGCCAAATTTTTCCTCAATAATTCCAGCAGCCACCAGCCCACCCACACACCAGCCCAAGCTCCCACCATTAGCACTAGCTGAAGTGAGCCAAGCCAGTGCCACTCACTTCAAAGACCACTTCTGCTGTAGCTTTCTATGGCAATCCTACACAAAGCCCTGTTATAAAAATGTAAACACAGACTAAACCAATATGGGATGAGTTGGAGTGAGGAAGGGTGATACTAGGCAGGCAAAAGGCAAAACAGCGCCCTCTAGTAGGTTATAGCACAGTACAATAGTATGCATAATGAACTACTTTGTCGCAAATATTAAAAACATCTTTTAAAAGTCTTTTTAATATTTTCTTACAATTTTGTTTGTCTTCCTATTAATTTTACTTCTGGGACCATTTTATTAGTGCAATAAGCCACACCAGGGTGTGAGTTGTTTGTCTAGTAAATGCATTCCCCTGGTGCAGAAGGCACCTGGCACAAGAGCCTCATGCCCCACTATGCAACTTGGATCATGTGTTTATTAGACAGCAACCCACACTCTGTCAAGGTTTATTTCTTATGTTACCAGCTCTTACCTCCCTGTCACAGACCCTAGAACCCCAGTGCTCGCGAGACAATTTGTGCAACAGCACTCACCCAGGAAGGGCAATCACTTCCCTAGGGGAAAATCTATGCAAGCACAGGTCTCATGGTGCCCACAAGGGGCAACATTATGAAAAGCAAGTCAAACTATGACATGCTACTAAATTTAAATTATTTATTTGGTCCAGATGTGCCTGCCTCCCTTCAGTAGTTCCACTGATAGCCCTGGTGGTACAGCTGTGTTGAATATGAAATTCCACCAATGGAATGCATGCAGAATGGCCATTTCAATTCCATGAAATTTTGTGGAATTTTCATGAAAATTCTGTGGAATTTTGCCAAAAATTTAAATTTCAGTTATTTCATTATAATTTTAAAAGTACATGTTCAAATAACATCACATTTAGAATATAGACAACATCTAATGGCTTACAAAAGTGTATCAAATTGCTATCCTGGTGATGCTGAGGGTTGAGGCACTTGATGCCACACCTCGCACCATGCTGGCGACCCATATTCGGAAACAAGCACGGGCCACTGGTGGTTGGCAAGGGAGGGAGAGGATTGAACATCCAGAGGACAGCTCTCCTCTCCTCAGGAGGGAGGGTGGGAGGATTGGTGCTCCCACTGCATGGCTGCCCCCAGGTGGAGGCCTGATGGCAGTGTGGGACTGTGGGTGCCATGGGAGGGAGGGTGCTGCGGGACTTCCGTGGATGTGTGCATGCCTCCATGTGTGCATGTCCTGCATGTGCCACCCCAGCAACAGGGAAAGGAAGAATTGGAGGAAAAACACCCCCAGCTGCAGATGATGACTGACCCCTCACAGGCACTGCACCTGGTGACTGGGCAGGCTCTGGGTAAGTCCTGGTGAGACCGGGGTGACAGGGCTGGGGGGGTCAGTTAGATGGGGTAGCTGAGGGCAGTGAAGGAGATAAATACCTATATATATATATATATATATATATATATATATATAAATATATAGTACCAAATTTAAGAGTCATAGGTTGAAAGTGATTGGAGTTACAGTATGTGTGACCAAACATTTAATCAAATTTTAATTTACAGTTATTTTGAGATAGTTTTAATATTTCTTAGCCAGATTTCTCTACAATGTCAGGATTTAGAGAAGCATCTAGCATGAGTATATTCACTACGTTTTAAGTCTCAACCTTCAATGGGGGTTGAGTTATAGGTAGCCAGTTTGCCAAATTTTAGATTTCTGTAATTCTAGTATAATTTTGATAGTCTTCATTGAAATGTTATAAAATCTGATAGGTATACAGGTTCATACTACATTTGTATATGTACATAGTTTCAGATTTCTAGCTTCAAATGGGACTCAGTTATAGCCTGCCAAACATTGCCAAAATGTCAATTTCAGTTATTTCCTTCTTATTTTAAAACAACATATCCAAATTTAACCAGAGTTGAAATGTTAAAACTACTATACCACATGGTTATTTTTGAAAAAGTTTCTATTTGCAGCTTTAAATGGGATTGAATTAAAAGTAGTCAAACTTTCACAACATATAAACAGTAAATTTTGCAAGAATGTAAGCTACAAATTTATAAACCCCTGAAACTTTAAAACTAGAGAATGCAATACCATTAAATTTGGTAAGTTCTTAGGCCTTACAAGAAGACTGTGTGCCAAATTTATTAATTGCTTGCTGCCAGAAACTGCAAAATAACATCTGTACTTGTCAAATCCTGTGAGTCTTTGTGAAAATTGTTGAATTTCATCAGAAAAGCCATCAAACTGGAATTTGTTAATTTCACTCAGCCTTATCTAGCTGTCCAGAGGAGGGCAACTAAAATGGTGCAGGGTCTGCACCGGAAGTCATATGAAGAGAGGCTTAAGGAGCTTAATATGTATAGCCTCAAGGAAAGGAGGGAGAGGGGGGACACGATAGAAACTTTCAAGTACCTCAAGGGAATCAACAAAGTCCAAGAGGGTAGCATCTTTCAAAAAGAGGTGCAAGAACAAGAGGGCACAATTTGAAGATACAGAGGCGGCTCAGAGGTAATTTAAGGAAGTATTTTTCACAGAGAGGTTGTGGATGCATGGAGCAGCCTTCGGAGGAAGGTTGTGGAGTCAAAATCAGTGGGGAATTCAAGCATGCATGGGATAGTCATAAGGCAATTCTGGGGGTGGGGGTAGGAAGAACTAGGCTGCTGGTTAACTAGGATCTGCAGCTTATCCAGTAGGTAGGGAAATGGGCAGACTGGGTGGGCCAAGTGGTCCTTATCTGCCGTCAAATTCTATGTTTCTATGTTTCTAAAGGATAGAGGTATAAAAGGGAGATAGGCAGGGGGTCACCAGGTTCAGGAGTTATATGCACAGTTTCATCAAGAAATGGACATGCTGAGCTGGGTAGCACAACAGTGGTAGACCCCCAGGTTGGAGCAAGGAAGCACAGAGTGTCAACAATTCCAGCCTGACTGCAGGATATTTAAGGATCACATCCAGTAAATTTATGGTCTGGGGAGCCTGATATACATGCAAGTCTGGGACCTAGAGGTACTCAAAAAGATGTAGTAGGGGAAAACAATGTCTGGGGCACCAAGAAGAAAGAATTCTGGCTATTCGAACAGGGTAGGTTGATAGGAAAAGGAGTATGTGACTCACGTTTTAAGTCACTGTAAAGAACAAAGAGGATATCAGTGGGATCAGTAGTTCTACTGAGTCAATCTGGCTATGCCATAAGAGAAGGGGTAGGGATAGTCACTCAGACAGGAACAGCAGGACTGCAAAAATATCGCCCTGCTTATCAAATGAAGTAGTCATACATGCATTGTTTATGTTAAATTCCACAAAAAGACTTCTGGATGTTTCATCTATATGCTACCATAAATATGTGAGAACATGTTACCAATATTTTTTGTACTGCAGATTTAAAACTGCTAAACCAATTTATCCAGCTGTGTTAGACACCAAGATACACTGACTATGGATATGCATGTCAAATGTTAAGTCTATGCTTGCAAGAGCAGATAAGTTACAACATCCACATGTTTGAGAGTTTTCACAAATGTTTGCAAATATTTACATAGTAATGTTTTGAACCCCTGTAACTTAAAAATCTCTAATCCAATTCTCTCCATATTTATTTATTTTTATTTATTTTATTGAAATCTAGGATTGCAAATACCTTTGTGCAGGAACTGCTCATTTACAAAGTTTCCACGTCAAAGGAATGGGGGATATACATACATACAAAGGTCAACATAATAATACATAGTTACACAATAAAAAGAAGTAAGAGACTGAGGCATAGGAAATTCCAGTAATTCAAAATGTGCCAAATGTTAGGTAGCATGACATAACCAGCCAAGGGCAATCTTGGAAATAAGCACAGCAGGAGAGAGTCAGGTCATTCTATAAGTGTTACAAAAAGAGTTAGGTAATTCTATAAGCGTTACAAAAAGATTATTTGTGCTAATTTACACATGTCTAGCTCTAAAGGTGCCTCAGTTATATGCAGATGAAATGCTTTCATGAAATGTCCCGCAAAACATAAAGTGACAGATTTTGAGCACATATAATTTTGAGACAATGCATCACATTGTCATGAAACCTGGCACATTATTAGAACACCTATTATCATGGAATCTTGCCAAATTTAAAATCTATGACCGAATAGATGACTGAGGTATATTCAGATAAAAGTACTCATGAAATCACGCACAAAAAATAATATGACAGGTTTTTGAGCACCTATAATTTTAAAACTATCCATCTGCAATTCTTCATATTTGGCACAGTATTGGCCCTTGATGCAAATCATGAGCAGGCCAAATTGCAGAACTCTAGCTTAGATGATGGCTAAGTTATGTCCAAATTAGAAAATTTTAAATATTTTGCAAAATTCCAGTGAAAGTCTGCAAAATTTCACAGAATTTCACAAATTTTCATCAAAATTCTGTGAATTTGGAGTTGTCTCATGCCACACAGCTTTATCTGGTGGCCCTAAGAACAGGCTCCAATGCCCGGCCTCATCCTAGGGACTTACCAACTCAAACTCTTGTCAGGACCATTCTCCCTGACAACCCATTCATTCGACTTCCTTGCCAGGGGATTCTCTACTGCTGTACCAGGAGTTTTAAGTTTTTACTGAGCATCTTTAATGCAAGGCATACTAGCAAGTGTTCTTCTTTCAGACTGTCAAGCAGTTCTATGGTGAGAGCAGATCCTCACAGATCATGTTGACCTCCCTTGAGGGGTGGCCCTCCACAACTCCCGGAGGTGCCATACTGGTCTCCATCTTTCAGGTCCTCAAGGCAAACATCCTGGGCTGCTCCATCCTCTTGGCTGCGACTTGCTAGTGTTCCTCCAGAGACCTTGCCAGGAGGCAACTTCCACCCAGACCCAGCAACCCTGCCACCATTCATGGGCCCAGAGGCCCCTTGAATCAGTTGCAGATGGAGAGCTAGGCTTCCTCTGCTAATTGTCTCTTCACAGGGGCCACTATTAATCTAATCTTTCCCTTGCTTGCCTCCCCTTCTTTCACACAATCGGGGGAGGGCAGAACCATGCATATTTATGACAGAGTTTCCCGCTTCTACCTGAGCCATGACACTATGTACAGAAACACTTAGCCATCCTGTTTTCAAGCAACCCCCCCCCCCCGAGGACAACTCTCAGAGTCAGGTGAGTGCCCTGCAGTAATCAGCCTTCAGCTGAGTGAAGAGAGAGTCTGGTTACAGTCATATAGTTCATCCAGCACATACAGCTCTCATTTGTACATGTCTTCATCTGATTAGAATCAGGAATGTCATTTATTTCCTATTAATTTCATGCAGTCTGACATTATGTATTTAGTTGTGACTAAAAAGCAGGTTTGAAAATCTGATTTAAATGAAAAACACACAGATAATTCACATTGGTGAGAAGCAGGCAATGACCACTATCAATGAGTACTTCAAAATGTTGAGCACTTTGCTGCTTACATGCCTCTAAACCATGTAGTAAAAGGAAAATAATTACTGAGTAATACAGAGAAATCCCAGGGCATAGAACAATCAGCCAATCAGCAATTTACATCCACTTATGTGACATCATCCATTGTACCAATTATATTTTGTTATTTAGATCATGTTTTATGTATTCAATCAAGTTTCTCTGAAATTAACTAGTCCCCTGCAGATCCTTCCATTAAAGCTTTCTTTCAGTCAATCAGTGCAGACATTTAGTATGTTACAATGTCCTTTTTTAAGTTTGTTTTTAACTGTGTATTTTCCACATTACTTTAGAGCCTTCCAGACATTCCTTCCTCCATTGCTAAAGCAAAAATTGTTGTGCCAGCTACAGTGTTCACAGATGTCATAACAGTACAATGTCACGTCAGTGCAGCTGTAAGAGGCAAGCAGAGCAATGTGATGCACAACAGTCAATAGCAAGAGAAAGCAATGTGCAGTGCAGTCAGCTTGTGAGGGCTGCAGTGAGGGGATGTGTGCTGCATGGTCTTGTTAACTCTTATAAGGAAAAGGAAAACAAGGTGTTTGAGGGGGGCACAGCAGCAGAAGTGCCACTCATGATGCCAGCCACCTGCATTTGAGAATGAGCTTGGGACATTGTGGGCCAGCTGAGGGGGCGAGGAGAGTCAAGTCAGGTGTCCCAGAGGATGCTCTCTTCCTCCTAGGAGGGAAGGAGGTAGGGAGCGAAGGAGGGTGAGGGTGAGACAGTGGCGGAGCTAGAGGTGGGGCTGGGGGGGGTCGCCCTTCCTGGCTGCCTCAGTGTGAGTAGTAGTGCCCCACCACCATCTTTATTCAATGTTTAGTGCCCTTTGTGGAGCCCATGATTGACTGGATGGCCCCCCCAGGCTCCCAAACCTGGCTCCGCCACTGGGGTGAGATGTAGGCTCCACTGCCATACTGACACCTGGATGACAACAGATGGTAGTGCAGACTGAACTATTTGCAGGAGGTATATGCATGAACACAAGGTGTTCTTGGCACCTGTATCCTGAAGTCCAGGTTTAATGAAAGGAAGAAACCCCAGTAGTGCAGCAGCATGATACTTGAATTCTAGCCATTACAACCTAACTGCCAATCCCTTCCTTACTTGAGGACAAGGAGGATCTGCCTCAACCCCCAACGGACTCCACCAGGAAACCTAGAATAATAGGATATAAGGGACTCAGTGTACCCCTTGAAGACAGGTAGGTGACAGAGAAGGGAAGGATGGGGCTGGGAGGTAGACAGGCCAAGGAGGACAACTCTGGGGACAGGGGATAAACATGTTGGAAAAAAAAACTTGCTTGGATACACCTAGAATGTGTTATTCTTTTCACAGAGTGGAACAGCAACCTGCAAGAGTACAGAAGGCTGAGAAAAAGCACTAGTCCATGTATACTGTCTTGCCAGTTGAGAAACCCAAAGACTGGAATTGGGCTACCAGGTCTCAGACCAGTTGAGGGATCAGACTTGTAAAACCATTCAAACTGCCCAATCTGCCAGTTTGTAGCAGATAAATTGAGTTATTCTCATAGCTGCAGTTCCCTGCTGCATGTAGCTAAATTAAAAATAAAAGTACTTAAATGCAAATCTTCTGGTTACAATATAGTTAATGTGGGACAGTGTTTTCACTAAATAAGAAAAAACAAGCACAAATCATGCGCATTAAACAAACACCTCTATAATCTGAAAGCCAGCAACTTGTTTTAAAGTCCCAAGGGCTTTCAATTGAGGTCTTTCAATTGAACTGCCATCACTGGTGCATGACTTCTTGAACCACTTCAAACGTCTGCAGTCTTCAGTAGGCCCATCCATCTACCCTTCAGTACTAAACTGTGCATTGGAAAACTAAAAGGAGCAGCAAATGCTCATGGCTTTTTCAAGTCAAAGTGGAACTTACTGAAGCAGCACATGGCTCATGGCAATCAGCCTCTGAGACCAGAGAAACTGGATGCTTCCTTGTAATCACTGAAACAAGCTATTAGTAAGAAATCTAAAATTACACATATCCTCACAATGCAAAGCATCTTGGATAGAATATGCTAATCACTATAAAAGTATTTAGATTGGCTGTGCTTTAAGCAAGAGTGTATGGAGCCAAATGCCTCTTACACACTCTGCAAAGGCTGAAAACAGAAAACACAGGCATATTTTGTTCTGTACAGGACTCATCAGTGTGCTTTGTCTGTAACAGCCCAGGTGAAGGATGAAGGATGAACCAGTCATAGTGATACATACTGATTTGGGTCATGGTGAGCCCAAAATAGAAAAGTTATCCAAAAGACAACAAAACTTCAGCACAAAAGTATTGAGACAAGGATTACCTGGAAAGGGCATTGGCAATAATGGCAGTTTTCAAAGAAAGGTAAAATTACTCACATCTGCTTAAGGTGGAACCAGTCTAAATGCTTTTATGGTGATTGCTAATACTTCCCATGATGCTCTACATTATGGGGATATGGGTAATTTTGCATTTCTTTGAAACCTGGCTTTATTACCAATGCCCTTTTTCGGTAACCCTTGCCTCAGTGCAATGAAAGTAACAAAACAAAAACAGTGTGTGAAATGAAGACTGGATGCACTGCAAAATATCAGATTGCTACCTTTGTGTGTGTGTGTGTGTGTGTGTGTGTGTGTGTGTGTGGAGGGGGGGGTCAATGGATCAAAAGGGAAAAAGCCTGATGTTGCCTTACCTGTTTTCTGTTCCTGTTGAATTGGTGCCAAACAGAAGACTATGTTCATCACATAAGCTGCAAACATGTCAGGGCCAAATTCAGAACTAGGATATCAAGAGTTGCCAGAACCATGACAGATTACAGTAGCATAAACAAGCATTTGTCAATGTCGAATGTTTGCTTGCTGGCATTGGCAGTGGTAGTGTAGAAGTTACAGAGCTGCGTAATAGGAATGGCAGTGAAGTATTGAACTGAAGCCAACCCCACCACCACCCTGAAGAGAGTGACAGGCATTGGGGTGTGCGTTTGGGTCATCAGGCATAACGGCCACGCCATTCACCACACACTCTGCAGAGACTGACAGTGTCACGTGTTCCTTGGGGTCTTTGGCCCTTATGCACCCATTTCATTAGGAAAAGCAGTGAGATGGGTGTGATATAGGAGAATGGGGTGAAGTTTGGGCGAAGAGCCCAAGGCATACCTCGATGCCTCTCAGTGACTGCAGGGTGTGGAATGGTATGAGCATCCCAGGCAAGAATCCCAAGTCACACCCCTGATTCCTGTCATTCTCTATAGGGTTGGGCGATGTGGTTGAAAGCCTAATACCTCAGGCATTCGTTGGTATTTTAACTCCAAATTTTCAACATGTTTGTTTTGTGACCCCACCTCATGAACAGGGGGAGTATCAGTTTGGTAGCCCAGCCAGCTTATGCACAGTGACTACGGATTTAGCACCACAGGTGCAAAAATATTCCGAACAGGATGTAAAAAATGACAGCTGTACTCTTTCATGGAGAGGTGTGAAAATGGCTATGTTGCAAATGTGTAGTAAAAATATTTAAAAAAATGGTGAAGTCACGAGCATACATAGAAACTGTGCAACGCACACCCGTTATATAATTAGGTTGGGGATATTTTATAGCAGATTGTCAATTCAGGCATTTTGGTGCCTCCGATCATGAACAGTGTCACTGTGATTTTCTTTATCTGTGCCGAACAATGATTTCCCACAGGCCACGCATCTCTGCACTGAAAGTGTGAAAACACACTTGGCCATGTTGTGAAAATGGCAGCTGTACTGTTCATAAGGAAGTGTTGAAAATGCCACTAGTGAAAATCTGGACTGAAAGTATTACAGAGTCATGAACTAACGAGGATGCGTGAAACTGCACATGCTCACTCATAACACAGTCATTTTATGGACTTTTGTCACCAAATTTTCAACATAGCCATTTTAAGACCTCTGCTCATGAACAGTGTAACTGTGATTTTCTTAATCTGTCCTAAACATTGCTTTAAGACACCAACAGCACCATTATGCGCTACATGTGTGATAACACATTTTGGTGACATATGAAAATTGCAGCTGAACCGCTCATAAGGAAGTTTAATAAAATGGACATGTTGAAACTCTAGAGTGAAAATATTAAATTTGTAAACTTACGAGCATGCATAGAAACTGTACAGCATAAGCTCGTAAAGTCATTTTAGGCATTTTCACCAAATTTTCAACATAGCCATTTAATACCTCTGCTCATGAACAGTGTCACTGTGGTTTTGTTAATATGTCCCATACATTGAGTTTGCACACCGACTAAGCCATTGTGCTACAGAGAGGAAACACGCTTTTGAGCAGGATGTGAAAATGACAGCTGTACTGCTCATAAGGACATGTGGAAAAATGGCAATGTTGGAAATCTGGAGTGGAAATATTGAAAATTAGCAAACCTACGAGCGTGCGTGGGAACTGTGCAACGCACACTCGTAAAACAGTCATTTTTAGGAATTCTGTCACCAAATTTTCAACATTGCCATTTTAAGATCTCTGCTCATGAACAGTGATACTGTGATTTTCTTAATGTGTCCCATACACTGAGTTCAGACAACCATCATACCATTGTGCACTACATACGGAAACACATTTTGGGTGAGATGTGAAAATGACAGCTGTACTACTCATAAGAAGGTGTGGAAAATGGCAATGTTGAAAATCTGGAGGAAATATTGAAAATTTCAAGAAAACCTGGCGAGCGCATGAACTGGCAAGTAACTATCATCAGAAACAGTCATTTTAGAATTTTTCACCAAATTTTCAACATAGCCATTTCAAGACCTCTGCTCATGAACAGTGTCACTGTGATTTTCTTAATTGTCCTGTACATTGATTTGCACACCGACTGCGCCATTCTGCGCTACAAAGGCGGAAACACATTTTGGGTGAGATGTGAAAATGACAGCTGTACTGCTCATAAGATGGTGTGGTGAAATGGCAATGTTGAAAATCTGGAGTGAAATATTGAAATTCCTTGAACTTCTGAGCCTGCGTAGGAACTGCGCAATGCGCTCGTTAAACAGTCATTTTTGGAATTTTGGCGCAAATTTTCAACATGGAGTTTAGGCCCCTTCTCATGAATGATGTCACTGTCATGGTGGTATTCCATCCTGAAGGGTGATTTGCAGTCACTGCGCAGTCACTGGAAATCACCCGCCGAGGCAGACAACACCATGACAGTGACATCGAAAAGGTCCCAAAACTCCATGTTAAGAACTAGTCTGTATAATCCAAAAATGCCTGAGATATGCAATAAGTTGAACCCCTCCTATCTAGCCCATTATACAGCTTACGGCATTTCCTCAGTTAGGTGAGCTTTGAAAGAGTGCAGGCGTGTTCGGTCCACCGAAGATGATCAGCGCGGAGTCGGGTAAGTATATGGGGTGAGGGGTGTGAGAACTGGCGTGCGCAGTGGGTGGGTGTGGGTTGTGGGAGGGGTTGGGAGACACGCAGCGGGACCGTTTTTGTTTTAGGTTAAAACTAAAAAAAGACTTGAGTGGGACCACTTGCCATGCTGGGGTGGGCTCCCAGCGTGCACAAGGACTTTGGAGCGTTCAGCCGGAGGATTAGGAACCCCGTCGGCAACAAAAGAAAAAAATTGTGGGACGTTTGCCACGCTGGGGTGGGCTCCCAGCGTGGCACAAAGGACTTGGGGAGGCGTTCAGCCGGCGGGATTGGGCACCCCGCCAGCAAATCACTGATTGCCACGCTGGGGTGGGCTCCCAGCATGGCACCAACTACTGGGAGGCGATGCAGCTCAGCCGACGGGGATTGGGCACCCGTCAGCTATACACTGCGTGCGGGGGGCGCACAAGCCTGCGGCTGGGGAGGGGAGCTGCGCGTGAGCAGCTTCTTATCACTGATCACTCAAGCGTAGCTCCCCCTTTCAACTGTATGCCACTGCATTTTGGAGCGTGTCATAGACAGCTCCAAAATGCATTGGCTTACAGGGGCCACGCCTGCCAGCACACTGCCTGAATTGGAGGAGGAGGTGACACACCTCCGAAATCTCCGATGATGGCACTATGTTTCTTGCACATGCGTGCAAGCAAACATAAAAAGGAAGTTGTACAGGAAAAAACAGTCAGACTCTCCCTCTAAGAGAGAAAATGATAAACAGAGCTGTTGCATGGTGCTGTCAAAGACAGTTTGTACATTTAGAAGGTTAAATATCCAGGATCTGTACACCTTTCATTGAGGATAAACTAAAAATACAGTCTGATGTGATCAAAGGCAGCCCCTCCTCCCCCCCAGCCTTTTGGGCAATGAAATCCCAGGTGACTATACACCACTGCTGACCTCCAGATGAACCAAGGGGGCAGTGATGAGCCATACCTGTCAGTATCACATGTCGCCGTAGTGAAGCCTGACACCTCTGTTCTTCAGGCTGTTTTTCCAGTCTAGCCTTAGACTGCTAAAATAATTTTTGGAGCTGTGAAGGCCTTTGTCGAGTTTCTAGAACAGAAGTGCTTGAAGGTCAGCTGGCAGCAGTGATCATTACTAATGATGAAGAAGAATAAAAGGCCATTGTTACACTCTCCCATGATCCATGACTCCACTTCATTGGATATGACCAACATTTTGCTATGAGGAAGGTTTTTAGTCAGGTATAATCAAAGTAACTGTAAGACTGCACTTTTTTCTGCAAGGCTTTAGGTGAAACTTTGAATGAAAAACAAAATAAACTTGCAGCACAGAAAAGAATATTCTCGTAGATTTTATGATATGATGGGTTTGGGATGGGGATCAAAACTTTTTTGAGAGTACAAAAGCAAATGTAATGCAATTTAAGGAATCTTTGGTATCATGGAATCAAACTGAATTACCCAATAAAGTTTAGCAACTCCTGCAGCTGAAACTAGCTGTCCCTGTCATATATCCTACTGCTCAAAAAGAAAGCCTACTGTATGCATTTTAAATGCTCAGACAGAGGCTCTTAGTTCCTCCAAGAAATTAATTCTTCCAGGAGACTTCTTAGATTGTGATTAGGAAGCTGTGGCATAGTTTTAGCTAGTCAGGCAGGCAATGTGAATGCATTTGCACATCAGTCATATGCTAATTGCTAATGATCACTCATTCGCAATTTAAACTACTTACACAGTTTTTAAAAGGGACATTGTCTCTTGAGGGCATATACCTCATTTACCTGAACAGACTGACACAACGGGATCTGGAGAAATGGCCACAGCCATATGTTTATTACTAAACCAATTATCCATATATATACATTCGCTTCAGTGTGATGTGCGCAGCTAGGTAGCCTTGGAAGGAATCTAGCTCACTATGGAGCAACTGGATCGTTGATGGTTGACCCTCCTTCCCAGGGAAGGGCTGCCTTATCATCAACCAGGATCCTGCAAGGGCAACAATCTCTGGGGCCTGAGGGACGGCTATATGACCATCTGTGGTTCCCCCTTCCCCCGTCAGAGGATCCGCCATGCCTTGGGATGCTCCCCGAAGAGGGTGCCATCCGTACTCCATCCATCAGGCCTGCCCTCCTGTCAGCCTCAGGGAGATCTGACTATTCAAGACATGTGATCCCCTGTTATCCCTTCCCACAGCATTTCAAGACTACCAAGCCACCACAAGGTGAGTTCTCACCCACTCTCCCCCCACAAACACCTCACGCTAATACTCTTGCCACTGCCCGTTGTATGTCATCCGGAAACAGGTCTACTCCTTCCTCCGATAAATGTACATCATTCCCTCTATACAGACCTGGCTTTTTTACAGACACTCCCACGTGCTTTGCTATGGCCCCCCCCCCAACTGAGTCCATAATCAGTCTCGTGGCCATGTTCTGCAGCCGGCGCACCTTCTCTATTGCCCTAATGTTCTGTGCATGCCGCCACTGCTGCCGCTGCACCATATCAGACCAAATTATATGCACCTGGAGCCACCATTGCTTCTCACTTGCCAGGTCCTGCCTCACCCTTTCTTTAAGCTCTCTCACAGGTATAACACCTATATAATTTCCCCCTAAATTAATGACTAAAACATTAGGCTGAGACCTCTTCTGAGCCTTTGCTTGCAGTGTTGCCAGTAACTCAATCCAGTGCATTCCACGCTGTCCCAACCAATGCACCTTTGCCCTCTCAGGTGCCAGGAACAGGTTTTCTCCTCCAGGATACTGCCTTGCCCTGTGGGATGCCCAATGGATGTGCAAGTGGCCACAAATCCAGATTTACTTTGCTCGAGCAGCAACACCCATCCAAAACAGAGCAAGAGAGAGAGTTATAACATGTGTGGTCTTATCTATCTTTCAAAAGCCTGCGGCTTCCATCTACCCAAAGTCTGTATTGTCCTATCTGATAAGACCTCTGCCCTGGCATGCGATGCTGTGCCAATCCTAAAGAAGTGTGTGTTGTAGTGTTCTGCAGAGATGCCCAGCAGTTGCAAGGTCTTCTGCAACACATACCTAAACTGGTACACTGTTAGGGGGCCACCATCCCCATGATGGAAGAAGGCCCTCCCCTATTGCCGGGTGCTGTGTTATATAATCCTGCACCCATGCTTCCACATCCCACTGGAGTCAGCACCACCGCCTATGGGCAAGCTGGTCCATCTTACTCTTCCATATGTGGACAAAGACTCCAGATGTTGTGACCTCCACGTCGGCCTCTGCCAACACTAATGGTATCCCAGTGGTCTTGCTGGATTGCACGAGTTCCGACATCCAGAATGCCCCGCAAAATGCCACCCAGTACACCGTCTGGAAGAGCCTCATCTCCTCTGGGGATGAGCATACCTTAGGCAACTCATCCCAGATCTGCTTGAATATGGTAGAGCTGATAGGGTGTCTGTTGTCCATGCCTCTCGGGGCTGCCCTTGCCCAACCTTTCAGCATCTTCTGGACAGCAAATGCCTTCATGGAATCGGGGAAGTCCCTGGCTTCCTGAAACCAAGCAATACCAGCCATGTGCTGCTCGACTGTTGCCCGGGTGGCCCCTGCACATTTTTTGATCAGTATGTATTCGCACAGCTGTGCCACTGGGATCGGCCATGTCCCTGCCCACCCTCGTGTGTATTGCGCTTCCAGAAAACAGTTGACCCCCCTCTGGTATGCTATTCACATCCTAGGTGCCAGGGCATTCTCAATCAACTCCCAGGCTTCTGCGTTATCAATTCCCAAAGGAATGGCAGGACTTCCCTGGGCTGTAGGTCTGCCACTGGTGCCAATTCTCAGAACCTCTGCCACTGTAAATGAGAAAGAGCGTCAGTGATGCCATTTTCAATCCCTGGTACGTGCACTGTCTTAAAGTTGATATTCAACAACAAACACTTTAGGACAAACACCCACATGAGGTTGCCCATCAGGCCCTTGCCCCCTAATTGTTTATTTATTACGTACACCACTCCAGTGTTGTCAGACCTGAATGTAATGTGCTTGTGCCTCAGCACATCCTCCCCAGATCACCAATGCCACAATAATGGGGGAGAATTCCATCACCATTATCTGCCTTATAAAGCCTTGTCTTATCCACTCTGGAGGCCACCGCCCTGCACACAACTTACCTTGCAGGTAAGCCCGAAGCCCAGGCCCCACTGAGGTATCTGTGAAGAGTTCCAATTCATCACTGGACACTGGAACCAGCCACATCGATACCCCATTGAAGCATTGCAGAAATGTCTGTCAAATGCCTAGGTCCTCCTGCATTGCTGCTGTGATGTGGATTCTATGGTGTGGTTTTGTACAGCCCACACCAATGCCCACCAGGCACCTCATGAATGTCCTGCCCATGGGCATTACCTGGCAGGTGAAGTTGAGGTGGCCTACCAGTTGCTGGAGCTTCCATAACGTGACTTTATGCACCCTCATTACAGAGTCCATCTGGGTGCGCAAGGCCGCCAGCTTGTCTTGGGGGAGCCGGAACACTTGCTCGCTCATGTCAATTTTGATCCCCAGTAAGGAAAGCCTTGTGCATGGCCCCTTCATCTTGTCCTGGGCCAGTGGTACACACAGCTCAGTGCACACCTCATGGAATGCTGCCATGATATGTGCACATCACCCCAAGCTGGCCTTCCCCACAAACAGAAAGTCATCCAAATAGTGTACCATGTGGTCAACTTTGGCTTTCTGTGCAGTGGCCCAGTGCAGGAATGTGTTGAATTGCTCAAAAACCACACATGCCACCGCACACCCTATGGGCATGCAGTTGTCAATGTAGTAGTACCCATCACATTTCATGCTCAGTAGCTCCCTGTCTGCCAGGTACACCGGCAACAGGCAGTATGCTGATTCTATATCAGCCTTCCCCAGCAGTGCCCCCCGGCCCACCTGTCACACCACCTACACTGCCCTGTTGAACAACGTGTAGTACACTGCGATGTCAACTGGGTCAACGTAGACATTGACTGAATCCCCTTCTGTGTACGACAGGCGGTTTATCATTTAGAACTCACCTGGCACCTTTTGGGGAATAAGCCATGGGAGACACCCTGAAGCGTGGGCAAGGGGGGGAGGTGAAGGGGCCACTAATCCGACCTGTGTCCAGCTCCTTCTGTAGTTTGCCCCGCACAACCTCCAGTTGCTCCTTGGCAGAATGCAGGTTGTCAGCCTTGTATGCCCTCCTTGGGCCTTGGTAAGGTATATGAAACCCCTCCCTGAATCCTGCTGCCAAAGAGCAAGCAGCCACCCTGTCTAGGTAGTTAACCAAGCACCCCTCAATATTTTTAGCCTTGACCGGTGTTGGCAGCTTTTGTCCCTCCTTTCCGAAAATGGCGAAAATTGTTGGCCTTCCCTGCCCCCACCTCTGTAGCTTTCCCACACTGTTGAAAAGAGTGTGGTTTCCCACACACGATATGCACTCATGCTTGTATCTACAATGCTCGGTCTTGCATGACCTCTGATTGTAGCTGAAACAACACTCTTTCCTGCCCTCCCTTTTCCCCCATTACCCCCGTTGATAGCCTGTCTTCGTTGACGGGGGCGCCTCATTGGAAAAACGCTGTCTGTATGTTGGACCTCTCCCCCCAAGTATATCATCCACAGCAGCGGGAGGTCCAAGACTGCCCAAGACTGTGCTGTGTCCATCTGCTTTCTCCTGTGATATTCCTTGTCATATTCTAACTATCCCCACCTGGCTTGCTAGCGTGCATGGTCATTATCCTATTAAAGTAGACCCACAGCCCGTCAGCTTTTCCTGGGCTGCCCTGGGTGAGGATCCCTGCATAGATTGTGAAATCTGCTGCCCAGTTCTCCCACATCCGCCAGACTGTTGCTTTGAACTTCTGCTCGACCCCGTCATCTCCATCCTTGTCCTTTTCAGGCTCTTTAGGCTGGTTCAGCAGGGCAAAGACATCAACGTATTCTCTGTTGATTATTTGCTGCCTCACCTTGTCAGGCAAGTGTGCCCCAATGAGTTCTGCCAGAGATAGGATGCTCACTATCCCTTGCTGCCCCAGTATTGGTCGTGACAGCACTGCCACTACCATCCCAGCATCCTAGGTCTCCCCTGCAGCAGGGGCCACCTGGGCTGCCCTGGCCAGGTGCTACTTTGGTCTGCAAGTAGTTCCAGCAACTGGTCTAGCTTTTGCTCTACTCTGGATTGGCCCAGGTTGCTGACCGGCACCTGCATGCTAGTATCCCCCACTCTAATGGATCAATGTGGCATTGCATTCGCCACAAGGAAAATCACACCAAGACTGCACAACAAACAGTTAAAAGTTTGTAAAGCTAGGACAAATAAGAGACTAAACTTTTTTTCTATTAGGGTCCCAATGCTGTGGAATAAATTGCCACATGAACTAGTGGATTGTTCTAATCTGAATACTTTCAAAATACACCTGGATAACTGACTCCTTAGCTAATCATTCTTGGGTACAATGTCCCACAATGTGGGGGACAATCACAATGGGCCTCAGCCCCCTTTTGTCCTTAACACCAAGTAACCTTAATGGTATTGCCTGCTAGGACCCCGGGAACTGCCATTGGTTGGGTAACCTGACTTCCCTGAGCTAGCTGTTGCAGGATCCATGGCCCCCTACCCCACGATGGGGAGTTCTCATGCAGTGGGGTGGGCTGCTGGAGTCCCCCTGGTGCAGAGGTCCCCGGGCTTGCCTGCAGTGGTACCTGATGACCCTGTGGTAAGCCCCCTGGGAGGCCCAGGCTTAGGGATGCTGGCGCAACTCTTTCCGCCCTGTGGCTTACCAGCTCTTCCACAGAATCCCCCTCTCTGCCCCATTTCTGCTGTCACCCCCTGTTCTTTTTGGGGGGCACCCCCACTACAAAGCAGTGCCCCCAGTTCATCAGCTGACAGCTGGTCTAAATCAAGCATACCTGCTCCTTGATCTACTGCCGCTAATCCCTGATTGTCTCTCTTCCTATGTGGCTTTTTTAAAGGTGGAGGAAGCATCGGTGTCTCATCCATGGTGGGGATCGACCTCTCTGGCCCTTGCCCCAGCGTGCCAGGCACCACTGTTGGGGTTACAGGTTCAGACTGCATGGTCAGCAGTGCCGGAGTTCCTGGCTGATTCCCCGGAATGGTCTCATCTGGATTCTGGGGTTCAGGTGGGGCTGGCAGTCCTGAAGGCCCCAACCCCCCTTCCCTGAAAAGCACATCCCACCATGCCTTACCCTTACCCCTAATGAGGTCCGCTAGCTGTTGCTCTAGGTCTCCACTCATCTTATCGATATGCTGTTTCTTCTGTAAATCAAACACAGTCATGGCCACTCCCCCTTGCCGGTGCTTAAGCTGATGCTGCCACCTGCAACATGAGTCATTGACCGTGGGAGACTGTTAATACCAAAGCAGTGACCCTTTCCTGGGCCCCTCCCTGAGCCTTCTGGCTTTTTGGGTCTCCCCTTGCTTGGGTGTAATCAGTGGCCCTAAGCAAATCAGGGGTCAACCCACTTCTTTCTGGGAGACTAGAACATATTACCCATAGAGCTTGCATTGACTGTAGGGGTAATTTTATTCCCCATATTGTGTGTCTGGATTACTCTGTATAATATTCTGTAGTACTGCTGATGCCTCAGGGAACACTACAGAGTTAGTTTCCCAGGTATAATGAACGAAATAACTAAATTTGCACATAAATTGTTTGCTTATTTCCTTTATGTGAAGGACTTGACAAACGGTTGCACTCAGCAGTGGTTCAGGGTTGTATTAAAACTTCTGGGACTCAAACCCCGGAGTCCTAGTCTAACAGCTCAGCTAGTAAGGTGCCCTTTACCCATGCCTGGAAAATTAATTGTGCCCCCTCCACAATTCAAACCCCAGACCTTGTGCACTAACGACAGTCAACTAACCATCTGAGCTACCAACTCAAACTAATACCCATGAGGGTCCATCATTCACTCCACTTGACAAAGCTACCCTGGCTGCAATTCTTTCTAACATATTGAAAGATAACCCCCAGGTCTGCTAAATGTACCAATCTCATTTGCAGCTCATTGCTCTTCACACTAGGCTATACTGCCAGCCGCTTGCCCCTTTAGGCATGCCTTCCTTGGGAAACATTTCCCTGCTTGACTCACTGGATAACAGAATCCGCAAGCTGCAGACACTGTTTCCCTGCAGGCATGCACGGTCAATTGACATCACCGCGCATGCTCATGGAAGACGAACATCTGGGCCTTGTTCGAGGAACCCCCCACTGGAGGCACCCTAGGTCTCCACTATGGCCCCTGGCCCAGCACACTCCAGCCGCTTGCTATCTGCTACCGGCCCTGGGGTGCTTGTCCGAAGCTGCCTGCAGTGGGGATGGAGCATGTCACAGGCCCACATCAATCGTGGGGGGCATGCAGCAGATGCAGACTATCTGGGGGAGACCCCTGCACCAGCAGCAGGCAGCAGGAATGCTCATCCAGCTACCCAGACCTCCAGGACATTGCACCACAGAGCATGGAGGCAGCAGTTCTCACATTCAACTACCTGAATTTACCCAATGACCGGATGGCCGCCGAGATGCGAGGCCTCCTCCAGGCCACCCGCTGCAAGCCCCCAGCTTCAAGCCATGCCCCCCCACCAGTAGCAGTGCTACACAGGTAAGCCCCCTGCCTCGCCAGGGGAAAAGTTGCTTTTCCACTTGTTATGGGAGGGGGGTTCTGTTCTACCCCACTGGGGGCCTAAGTCCGTGGTCTTGCTCCGGAGCTGCGTGGGGCAGAGAGGGGGTTGCCGATCCAAGAGATGCCTGCTTGAACTCCCTGTCTTCAGTCCTGCCACTGTGCGTATAGACTGCCTTGCCACCCAGGTAATCCCCCTCCTAGATGAGGGTAGCGGTCCAGTTCCTTGTGTACCACCACTCCACACTTATGCTTGGTTTGGGGGGGGGAGACTTGGCTGGCAGGAGGGGAAGGCTGCAGTCCAAACCAGATGGCTCCTGTGGAATGCCGCCTGTGCTCTGGTGGTGGTATGGTCCCTCAAGGAGAGGGCACAGACAGAAAGCTTGATTTTTTTTTTAATGTACCGGAGCCGCCTTTGGATGCCCTACGTGACCCACTGGGCCATGCCTACCATGCACTCTCTGCATGACTGTTAGGCCGGGACCTAATCCAGAAGGTCCCCCCTCCATTTTCCGAGGGCATGCCTATGGGGGGTGCTTGCTCTGTTGGAACACCGAAGCACCCTTAGCTCCTAAGTGCCAGTACCTTGGAAGCACAGGGAAGTTAAGCTTTCTGTTACAGATTGTCTCCTGGCAACATTCCTGAATCTGAGCCCCTTTGGGAGCTCACAACTTGATGGCTCCACAGTTACAACATGAACCATAGCTCATTTACCTCAATCCGCTGCCTTAACTCACCTGAGCATAAAGCCAAGCCATTCATAACATCAATTTCAGTTGCCTAAGACAGGAAAGGGAAAGCCAGGCAGGCTTCCATCTCCAGCTCCAACATTCCTACCTTAGGCCATTCGGCCTTTAGGCCCCAGACCAAGCCTTACCTCTGGTTCAGCTGGTGTGTGCTGATCCCAGTTTTCTTCTGCTTGCAACCTGGGACAAGAAGGAATGAGTAGGAATTCCTCCTGTGCAGCACCTCTTAAGGGCTTAGCTCCTTCCTGTCCCTGGCCGCAAGCACCATCCCCCTTGGAAACCCTATTCCCCCCCCCCAGCCCCTTCTGGGCAGTCCTACCTGGGTCCCTATTGTCTGTCCACGTGGCCCAGGCCATGCCCCAAGACAAAGCCCTGCCTGCTGTGATACCTTGCAGGCTCCTCCATTCTCTTCAGTTCTGAACTTCAGAACCCCTTAGATGGAGGTTCCTTTTCAGGGCTGCAGTGGGCACAGCCCTGCAGACTTCTTGCTATCAAAAAAGGACTCTGCATTTTTTATGACCAAACTACCTGCTGGAGTTGCACCATAGTTGCCTCCACATCCATGGAGCACTCCACTTGCACTGCACTATTTTTTATTTGAAAAAAAAATCAGAGCCACCCTGATTGCCACACTGGGGGATTGGGCACCCCCAGTGTCACTCTTATGTTTCTGGTGGGGGTGGTGGGTGATGAGATGGAGGGTCAAGTGGCATAATTTGGGCATTTGTGCTTATTTTTGGCCCAGATTGTCAACATGCCTTTCTAGGGACCCTACCTCTTGAACAATTGAACTATCATATCTGTCCTGAAATGTGATTTCACAGCCCCTGCTTGAAATCCCCTTTCTGACAGGCATTGAACATTTTCTCTGCCCTTGTTCATGAGGTGGGGTCGTATGAAGTCTATGTTGAAAATGTGGTGTAAAAATATTAAAAACCAACAAAATTTTGAGCTTGTGTTGAATTTTGCAAACACAGGCTCATAACTTTGGTAATTTTCAATATTTGTACCCCAGGTTTACAACAAGCCGTATCTTTACAGCACCTCATCAATGCGATAGCTGTCATTTTTCAAATCCGGGCCAAAATGTTGTTGTTTTTTTACATCCCGTAAGGTGATTTCATGGTCCCTGCACAAAATCACCTTTCAGGCAGGAGTTGAAAATTTTCTCTGCCCTTGTTCATGAGGTGGGGTTATAGGAAGACTATGTTCCCAATTTGATGTAAAAATATTTAAAAACAAAAATGTTATCAGGCTATGTTGAATTTTGCAAATGTAGCCTTGTAAGTTTGGTAATATTCAATATTTTTACCCCTGATTTTTAACACAGCCATTTCTTTACAGCACCTCATGAATGTGACAGCTGTCGTTTTTCAACTCATGCCCAAAATGTGTTTTTGCATCCTGAATGTTGATTTCACAGTCCCTGCATGAAATCACATTTTGAGCTGGAGTTGAACATTTGCTCTGCCTTTATTCATGAGGCAGGATCATAACAAGGCTATATTGAAAATTTGGTTTACAGATATCACAAAACAACAAATTTAGGAGCCTATGTTACATTTTGCTAATGAAGGGTACTAACTTGGGTAATTTTCAATATTTTTACACCAAATTCCTCGCCTGCAGTTCTATTGGCTCTGGCCAGAGTTTGTTATGTTTGTGTGTGCTTGCTCAAAATGAGCATATTGCTATGACAGTGGATGAGAGGTGTGTCACTGTTAGTCCAATGCAGGGCAGTCTGCAGTGGGCTTGATGGTGTCAGACCAAAGATCAGCTAGGCTAATCATGACACTTTTCCATGCTTGCTGGGTGAAAACTTGCATATGAACATATAAATCTGCCAGCAGAAACAGACCACCCAGTCTATCAATGTCTGCTCAAGTGTGCAGCTAGCCCCCTAGATTGAAGCTGCCCCAACCACCTCCCCATCTGTCATTCCCATGACGGCCTCAGCCCCCTCAACCCAGACCCTCCCTCATGCTCTGTCCCACACCCTCTTAAAACTTCCTTCTGTCTTACATGATACCACCCCCTCTGGTAGAGCATTCTATTTAGACACTACCCTGTCCATGTAGTAGTGCCTTTTCATCTCCCTCCTAAATCTTCTGCCCTCCAGTCTTAGTCTGTGCCCCCTTGTGTCCCTAACCATCCTCAGTTTAAACACCCCTTCAGTGCTAGCTTTATTTATCCCCTCAAATACTTGAACATTTTAATCATATCCCCCATCCCTCCTCTCCTCCAGTGTGGACATATTCAGCTCATTCAGCCTGTCCTCATAAGCCTTGCTCTCCATCCCTGTAACATTTCTGTTGTCCTCCATTGCACACCTTCCAGTAAATTAATGTCCCTCTTCAGATACAGCCACCAGTACTGCACACAGTACTTCAAGTGCAACCTGACCAAAGATCTGTAGAGGGGCAGGATCACCTCCCTATGCCTGGACGAGAAGCCCCTTGCAATATAGCCCAGCATCCTGTTCACCTTAGCTGCTGCTTTCCTGCATTGGGCAGAGTTCTTCATGCTCCCTGTTACCAACACCCCAGGTCTTTCTCTTCCTCAGTGATCCCCAGCCTCACCCTTCCCAACCAATAGTCGCTCCTTGTTTCTTTGCCCCGAAGTGCATAACCTTGCACTTTTTTGCATTGAATACCAGCTGCCATTTCTCCGACCATACCTCCAGTTTGGTTAGGTCCTCTTATAGTTGTTTCCAACCATCCTCTTCGTCCACCAGTGCCCCCATTTTGGCATCATCTGTGAACAGACTAACCCTGCTCCCAGCTCTCTATGCAATATCTGAGATAAAGAGCCCAAATAGCACTGGGCCCAGCACCGAATCCTGCAGCACACCACTTGACACCAGTCTAGGTGATGAGAACCCCTCCACTACCACCTGTTGCAGCCTCCCCTGCAGTCATTTCCTTATCCAGTTTATCAGCTTCATCCCCAACCCTGCAGCAGTCAGCTTCCATCCCCCCAGCCTCCCATGAGGCACTAAATCGAAGGCCTTGCTGAAGTACAAGTACAGGACATCCACAGCATAGCCCATATCCAGCTCTCTTGTTACCCAGTCATAATATTCTATTAGACTGGTCTGACAAGACCTCCCTGAGATGAACCCATGTTGCCGCCCATCCTGGAGGTCATTACCCTCAAGGAACGACACCAGCCTCTCCTTCAGTATCATCTTCATAAGTTTACTCACTATGGAAGTGAGACTGACAGGCCAATCATTTCCTGGCTCATCCCTAGGGCCACTCTTGTGTGTGGGCACCACATGGACCACCCTCCAGTCCTGAGGCACCCATCCTGTGTCCAGGGAGGTGCGAAACAGGTCCACCAGTGGCTCAGCCAACACCTCTACCATCTCCCTCAGCACCCTGGGGTGGATGCCATCAGGACCTGGTGCCTTGTCCACCCTTAATGCCCTCAGACACTCTAGTACTCTACTCCCCTCAATCATTCCACCCATCATCTCCTCTCCCTCACCCTCCCAGTCTATGGTGGTAGTGGACCACCCTCCTCCCTCATGAAAATGGAGCAAAAGTATTCATTTAGTACTTCTGCTTGTTTCTCTCCCTTTTCCGCCCACTCCCCTCCCCACTTTATTTTCACTATATGATCTCTGCATTTACTTTTTTCCCTAACACATCTAAAAACGTCCTTCTCCCTTCCCCTCCCTTGATGCCCTGTGCTAACCTTAGCTCCATGGAGGCCTTAGCTACTTTCACTAGCTTGGTCACCTCTTTGGACCAACTCACATAAGCCTCCCTGTCCTCTTTCTTCCTTGTTCTCCCGAACTTCTGGTACACAGCTCTTTTCGCCCTTCATGAAGTTCAAGGAAAAGAGCCACCCATATCACAGTGTGGCTCTTTGCTTTTATCTGCATGATGCTACCCAGCAAGCAGCTCTTCGGTGTTCTGATCAGCCTGTGCCTTGTCCTACCCCCTGCAATGCAACTGATATTTTCTTGCTAAAATTGGTATGTTTGTGTTTTCTTACATGTACTGTTTCTTAAAACCATGTAAAAAGATCCCATCCTCTGCCAAGTATCCCTCCCACCTTCCCATCACTTCTCATGCCCTGTAAATATGAACCCGACACTGGGGAGTGCACTACCCAGTGTCAGTACCTGAAATGAACAAAACCATCCTCCAATGCCTTTTTTGTTTTTTTAATGCCCTGTAAAATAGAAAATATTCCATTGATGTCTGTTGCACCACCGTCCCCCACTGCCATTACCATCTACCCAGTGATGAAAGTGAACAGGAACGCACAGGAACTCAGTTCCTGTACCTTTTTTGCAGCAGGAACGAAGTTCCTGTACTTCTTCCCATTGACACCAGAACTGGAATTCTTAAACCAGCAACATAATGACAGTTTCTGGGCCTGTGCTCTGAAATCAGGGTTTTCTTAACAACATTTGACTTGTACAACAATTCTATTGCCCCAGAAATACTTAAATATCTCTAACTGAATCTACTCGTGTCTAAACAGATAGATGTGTCTTGACATAGCTATCCTTCAGATTGAAGATCCTCATTCTGCATTTCATATTTGCCAGTGTCTTGAGTTCCTGTACTTCTTATCTCCAGCACTTGCACCACTGCATCTACCCACCTGACACCCCCACCCCTTACTTACCTACCTGGGGTCCAATGCCATAATCTTCTCTGAATCAGAGACACATCTTCACCCTTCACCACTGGACCAATAACTGAGGAAATAAAGAAAACACAGTCTATGTTATTTCAATGTATTTTGAACTTGTATTCATCACTTGGTCATTTTTTAATATATTTCTCCCAAATTTTCAACATGACCTTTTTGGGACTCCCACCTTGTGAACAAGGTAGATGAAATTTTTCAAATCCATCCAGAAAGGTGATTTCGCAGTCAGTGTACAAAATCATCTTTTGGGTGGGATTGAACATTTTCACCTACCCGGTTCATGAGTTGGGGTCATAAGACACTATGTTGAAAATTTGGAGTCAAAATAATAAAAAAACAACAGAGTTATGATAGTACATTACAATGTTTCAATGCTCCCTCATAATTGTGATAATTTTCCAGGGTTTTAAATAATTGATTAGCAGTTTTTTCCTTGGGACAATACTAACTGTACAGAAAGTATTTATATAGGTTTTCTAGAAGTGTTATGTTTGTTAAACATATTGAGGCAAGTGCTATGCATTTTCACAATGTTTTAGCACTTTTATGAGCAAAACGCTAATCAATTTTTAGAGTTAAATAAAACCCTGTTTTCTGTATTTTGGCCCCTAAAACATATCCATTTATTTTCACAGCAGAATGTGACAGGTGTCTTTTTTTTTTTAGATCCTGACCAAAATGTGTTTTTGCACTTTTGGTGTAAAATGATGTTTCAGTCAATATTTTATAGACGACACCTGTCATGTTCAGAAGGAGAGGTCACAAAAAGACTGTTGAAAATTTGGGGTCAAAATGTTACAAAACAACAAAGTTATGAAGAAACATTGAATTTTTTCAATGTTTACTCATAACATTGCGCTCTGTGCAGATTTTGGCCTCAAATTTTCAACCTAGCCCTCTTGTTTCCCCACCTCATGAACATTGACTCTCTACAGAAACATGTTTCCACATTTGATCTGTGAAGTCACTTTTCAAATGGGATTTAAAAAAATTCCACCTGCTGTGATCTTAAGGTGACTTTATGAAAAGACAGTGTTGAAAATCTGGGGGCCAAAATGTCAAAAAAACAATAAAGCCATGAGTGAAATGTTGACTTTTTTCAACATTTTACTTATAGCTTTGTGATTTTTACAGATTTTAGCCCCAAATGTGCACATAGCCCTGTTGTTATACCAACTAATGAACATGACTGGTGTCATTTTTCAAATCTCCTTTGAAACATGTTTTTGCAGCCCCCCTGTGAAATCACCTTTTGGATAGGATTTTAAAAATCCACCTGTCTTGATCATAACATGGAGTCATAAAAAGACTATGGGGGCTATTCTCAAAAAGCTCTGCATGGCACAAGATGACTTGTGTCCAACATGAATGACATAAGTAGCACCTTGCACCAATAATTGTGCCCAGAGCCATTCTCAAAAGCAGCCTGAGACAACACGCAGGCTGCTTGCGCCAAAGGGGACTTGCGCCATCCTTGCACCACAGACTGGGCTGCGATATGGTGCAAGGGGTTTGCAGCTGCCACAGGGGCTTATTCTCGAAGGGCAGCTGCCACATCCCCTAATTTAGTATTTAAAAACAATGGAGAACAACGATCAAAGTACCTTTACACAAGCCAGGGGCTGGTGTAAGTGTACCTCGATGTCCTCTGGGGGTTGCACCAATGTGCCACCAGCCCATCCCCTAGATCATGTAGCCGCCGCAGCCCCGATCCCTTAGAATAAGTAATATATATAATATATAGCCCTGAAGGGCTATCAGCCCCACCAAGCCCCAAGCCCCAAAATGAATGACAATTGAGCCCTGCTGTGCTAACAGACCTCCCCGCCCCCAGTCCCACAATCACCAGTAAAATAGCCCTTGCGAGCTAGTGATCACCCCCATTCCCTGATCCACCCCATGTTGCAAAATGAAAAACTCAGTAGTGGTCCAGTGGAGCCCTGACCCCAACCCCCGATTACAAAGTTACCCAACATACCTACTGAACTAGTGGACCCTCACCCCCCACCTGGCAGTGCCATACCACCCCACTCCCCCCCTTGACCAGTATCCAGCCAGTGACTGGCACAGCCCACCTCTCGCTGCCATGACTAGCCACCGACTGAGCTCTGCATGAGTGCGTACTGTAAATAGTACATGCTCAGTCAAAGACAGCTGCTGTCATTCACTGAGCTAGTGCTATTTACAGTACGTACTCATACAGAGCTCAGTCGGTGGCTGACCATGGTGGTGAGAGGTGGACTGTGCCAGTTGCCAGCTGGCTATGAGTTGGGGAGTGAGCGGGGTGGTATGGCACTGCTGGGTGGAAAGGTGGGGAGCCACTGGACCACCAGGTATGTTGAGGAGATTTGTAATGGGGGATTGGGATTGGGATCAGGGCTCCACTGGACCACCACTGAGTTTTTAGTTTTGCAACACGGGGGGATCAGGGAATGGGAGGGCTTGCTAGCCCACAAGGGCTATTTCACTGGTGATTTCAATGATCAGGGCAGTGGGGTCCACTAGCCCACTAGGGCTCAATTGTCATTTACTTCAGGGATCGGGGGTTGGGGGGGTCTGATAGCCCTCCAGAGCTCTATATTAATTATTATTGGGGATCAGAGTTGGGAGGGCACTCACATCCTTTGCTTTCTACTGCCGTGGGCTTGCAGCAACCTGTTCAGGTGCACCCTCTGTTTGGTGCACTGCTGGGGTTGCTGCAAGCCATGGGAGCTAGCCCCCGGGACCCTGTCCAATAGAGAATCAGGCGCAGGGTCCCCAAAGCATCAGCATTTGGCACAAGTCCCCTTTGATGCGTTTTGCACCATGCCTTTGAGAAGCAACCCCATGTTGAAAATATGGGGTCAAAATGTGAAAAAAAATAATGAGGTAAACAAGAAATGTTGCCTTGTTCCCGCATTTACTCATAACTTTATTTTTGCAGATTTTGGCCCCTAACGTTCAAAATGTCCCTTGTGTTCAGGAGTTAAATTGAGCAGAAGCCCACAGGAACTCAATTCCACCACCTCTTAAAAAAATTATATTAGTGTTCCTCATCATAGAGTGACATTCTCATCACTTTTGTCATCTTACACCATTGAATTCCAAGGGAGGTTTCCATCATCTAGAAATGGCAGTTCCGCCACCTAGAATTCTAGATGTGAGGATTCCCCAAACTAAATATTTCCAGTTTAAGCACTGCTTATGTTAGCCCACTTCATGAACATGACAGTGTCATTTTTCAAATCCCCTCTGAAACGTGTTTTCACAGTCGCACTGCAAAATCACCTTTCAAATGGGATTTAAAAACTTTCACCTGTCTTAATCATAATGTCAGGTCATAAAAAGACTTATGTTGACAATTTGGAGTCAAAATGTTGGATAGATCAGATGAACACCACTCAGCAAATCCAGTATAATATTCTTTACTTCTCACAAAACACCTCTGGATAACATTTCCATAGGACCACATCCTTCTTCTATCCGACTTGAGTGTATACTCCTTCCAGTATTACTAGGGACCTCACTCTGTCCTCAGGCTGTCTCCTCTGGAGAAAGGAGCTGGCCACATAAGGAGGTATACCATATGAGGAAACTACAACCTGTTATGAATAGGTGCACATGAATTTTGATAGAAACAAGCTACTATTAGATAACGCAGCAAATGGAATGGGTCTGACACAGTAGCATCTCATGCTATGAAACGTTACTGCGAGGTGTTTCATGAAAAATATCGAATATTATACAGGATTTACTGAGTGGTGTTCATCCAATCTGTTCTGCATTGATTTACTGTTCGTCAAGAGGATGACCCAAGATGCAAACTGTAAACACTTCATACTGAAGTACAGGAAACCTGGGCTCCTTCTGGAAAGTCCAAATGTAGAAGCCCACTGAAAAGTAGATATTGCTTCCCAGCTGTTCTACCCCGGATAAATACAGTGTAATAATAACATCTAAACGTAGGGAACCACTGAAAATGGGATATTGCATCTCCTCTGGTCTATCCTGGGTAAATATATAGTAAAAATGTGTAAATGCAGGATCCCAGTACAGCAGAGCACCCACTGATCAGTGCATCTATACTGCTCTATCATGAAAGAAAATACATTGTAAAAACTGGACTCCACTGAAAATGTAACTTGCCTTTTAGCTGGGCTATCCTGGGTAAATATATTATAAAAATGGGTGAAAGCAGGGCCCCATTGAAAATGAGATATTGCATCCCTTAAAAAGGGACACAGGTCGCCACAGAAAAAGGGACCACTTTGCCCAGCGGGTCTACCCGGTTAACAAAATGAAATAAAAAAATTAATCTTGGCTGTGCGATCCTGGGTTAATACAGTGTAAAAACTGGGAAAAGCAGGATCCCACAGAAAAAGATAGCATCAGAGCTTGCTATCCTGGGTAAATACAGTACAAAAATGTGTCTAAGCAGGACCCCATTGAAAATCAAATACTGCAACTCATCTGGGTTATCCTGGGTAAATATATTGCTAAACTTGTGAAAATAGAACCTTACAGCACAACCTCACTGAAAAGGAAACACTGGGACCAATTCTAAAAGGGGTTGGCAGGACACAAATGATTTGTATCATAAAAGTATAACGCAAGTGGTGACTTGCGTCACACTTTGTCACCCTGTTATTCTGGTAGGCAGCCTGCAACTGCTGCAGACACACTGCACCAAAGCCCCCTTGTGCCAGGGTAGCATCCAGCGACCCAGTGCGCCAGGTCCCAAGGGGGCTTGCACAATGGTGGGGCTACCACATCCTCTTTTTTAGGATTCTGGAAGCCTTACCATGGATGCAGCAGTGGGCACCACTTAGACCAGCCAGGAGTGGTCTAAGTGGCTGCACCATGGGACTCAGGATGGTAGTGTACAGTGGGCTGCAGTAGGGGCAGGGGTGGGGCCATAGTGGGTGATGGGATACAGCTGTTCGTCACCCATAGTGACGGTGAACTCCCAAAAACACCTCTGACATCTTGCCCTCACCTTTACTGGCAACACACATGTTCCCTGGTAGTATAACCCCCCCCCATGCTGACAATGAAGCTGCAGTCTGGTGGTACAGTACACGCAACCCCCCCCATCAACCCCCACTCAGACAGAGCCCCCAATCACTGATCCCCTGACAACCCAATACATCATCATCAAGTCATGCTCGCTGGTGGTCTAGTAGCCCCCCCTCCACCCCGACAGGCATTGGTGAAGCACCCTATTACCCCCATTCCATTCCCAATCTGCTTCCACAACTGGCACTACCCTCCTCACATCACCTCACATCACCATGGCCAACTCCAGAATGTGTTATGTGTGTATTGTATTGTGTTATACAGTATGCACATAAGGCACTCTGCAGCTGGCCATGGTGGTGTGAGAGTGGTCACGCCAGTCACAGAAGTGGGTCAGGGACAGAATGGGAGGAGCAGGGTACTTCACCAATGCCTTCCAGGGTGGGGAGGGTGGGGGACCACTAGACCACCAGAAACTGTTTCACGGACTGGGACCTGGGGGTTGGTGGGAGCCGGAACGAGGATTGGGGCTGCCGCTCAGTGGGGGGGGAGGGCAATTGCACCACCACAGACATCAAAGACCATGGGAGTTGGCACTAGCCTGCCACATGTGCAGCACCTGCCCAGATCATACCCAGCTAACTGATGTCCTGCTCTTGGGCCACCTGGACGAGCCCCTGCCACCCAGTCCCTGGCTGCATCACAAACTTGTGACAATGCTGCCTGTTGCGCCACTACTTTTGGCACAGGGCCACAATATGTAGCTATTCCAGATAGTTTGCTGCAAGTGGCAAACTTTCTGGAATAGCACCTTTTGCGTTTGCTGCAGCTGCATCTGGAACAGCCCCCTTTTCTGCCTCAAGTTGCGCCTGATGCAGGAGGCTTCCAGAATCGGACCCATTGCATCTAAGGTGTTCTGTCCCAGAAGAATACATTATAAAAGCAGGACAATGCTAAAAATGAGATATCACATCTCACCTCTACTGTCCTGGGTAAAAGCAGTATTAAACTGTGTAAAATCAGGACCCTATTGCCAATGACAAATTACATCTCATCTGGATTGTCTTGGGTGGTTCTATGTGAGAACGGTGACTGCAGGATGGCGACTGCTTGGATGGTGCCAACCCCACATGGGCGCCGATAGTGGATTTCTAAGTTTCTTGCCTGTGCACCCCACACCCCTCACTTAAGGATTTTAACTGTAGGGGGGGCACACCTCAGGGATGTGGGGAACCGCAAGTCACTGCACCATGTCGGTGCTGTAATTTGGTCGCCATTCTGACTAGTCACCATCCTGCAGTCGCCATCATCACGGTATACCATCTTGGGTAAATATATAGTAAAAATGTGTATAGGCAGGACCCAATACAACAGCATACAAGCAAACATTCAGGATTGGCAAATGCTTGTTAAAAAGTAGTTTAAGCACATCCCTAAAATACCTTATAGGGACATAAAAAGAAAGCCTAGGGCCATTTCTGGATGATTCTGCACTGCAAATACCTTAACATGAGCAATCCACATCACCATGTAGGTTGCCTTCATGGCCACAACCTTACTGTAGTATTCTTGCCCCAACTTTACATAGAAACATAGAAGTTGACGGCAGATAAGGACCGAAAGGCCCATCCAGTCTGCCTATTTCTTTTTCTACCTTATAAATGTGCCATCGGCCTTTGCTCTGTCAGTGGCCAATCTATTCATACTCATCTGTATTACTCCCTTATGCCTATCCCATGCCTGTTTAAAGCCCTGCACTGTATTCATAACCACCACTTCCTGAGGTAGGCCGTTCCATACGTCCACCACCCTTTCTGTGAAAAGATTTCCTCCATTTCCCTTAATTGGCCTCCTCTAATCTCATGCTGTGTCCTCTTGTCCTGCTATTTTTCTTATATTTGAACATGTTAGACTCTTTCATCTTGTTAATGCCCTTAAGGTGTTTGAATGTTTCGATCATATCACCCCTCTCTCTCCCTCCTTTGCTCAAGGGTATACAAATTGAGCTCTGTTAATCTGTCCTCATATGTCTTCTGATGCAGTCCCTGCACCATTTTGGTTGCCCTTCTCTGGACTGCCTCAATTTGGTTAATGTCCTTGTGAAGGTGTGGCCTCCAGTACTGCACGCAGTACTCCAGATGGGGCCTAACCAGTGTCTTGTAAGGAGAGATTATTACCTCCCTTTTATGACTTGTGATACCCCTACTACTACGTCCTAACATCCCCCCAGCCTTACCTACTACTTTAGAGGTCTGCTTGGATGATCTCAGGTTATCGGTGATGATGATACCCAAGTCTCTTTCTTCTTTTGTGACTGCCAGCAACTCCCCTCCCAGCCTATAGGTGGCTTCAGGGTTTCTCTTTCCTAGGCGCATGATCTTGCACTTCTTTGCATTAAATCCCAGTTGCCACTCTTCTGACCATTTTGCTAGTTTATCCAGATCTCTTCTCATTCTGCCCACCCCATCTGGATCATCTACTCTGTTGCAGATCTTGGTGTCATCTGCAAACAGACAAGCCTTACCCTCTAGTCCATCTGCAATGTCACTAATGAAGATATTGAAGAGGACTGGCCTCAGGACTTGATCCAAGAGGTACCCCACTTGTGACTTGCATCTCTTCTGATTGTATACCATTTACCACCACTCTGTTTTCTGCCCGTCAACCAGTTTGCCAGCCAGTTGACCAACTTCTGACCCACTCCGAGCCTACCCAGCTTATTTATCAGTCTTTTATGTGGAACAGTGTTAAAAGCTTTGCTGAAGTCAAGGTAGGTGACATCAACTGCTCCCCTTGGTCCACCACTCTGGTTACCCAGTCAAAGAAATCTATGAGATTAGTTTGACAGGACCTTCCTTTTGTAAACCCATGCTGTCTTGGATCCTGTGCTCCTATGGATTCCAGGTGTTGCACTATCCTTTACTTAAGGAGTGCTTCCATAATCTTGCCCACTACTAAGGTAAGACTGACTGGTCTGTAGTTCCCTGCCTCCTCCCTGCTACCACTCTTGTAGAGCGGGATCACATGAGCCCTTCTCCAGTCTTCTGGGACCTCTCCTGTGCTCAGAGACTCACTAAACAGTTCTGCTAATGGCTCTGCTAGTTCCACCCTTAGCTCTTTAAGTACCCTGGGATGTATGCCATCAGGTCCCATTGCCTTGTCCACCCTGAGCTTAGCGAGCTCTTGTAGGACCCTTTCTTTTGTGAAGCGAGTAGTGCTCACCTCCCTTCCCCCTGTGCCCATGGTGCTGAGCTGTGGGCCCTGCCCTACCTTCTCTTCAATAAATACTGAGCAAAAGTATCTACTTAGGATAGATGCTTTTACAGGGTCCTCCTTCTCACATGCCTCCTTTTCTCCTTTGAGCTTAGCAATACCCTCTCTGAACTTTCTCCTTTCACTAATGTATCTATAGAAAGTCTTGTCACCTTCTTTTATTGTTCGTGCTAGTGTTTCCTCAGTTTGGGACTTTGCCTGCCTTACTGCCTTCCCTGCTTCGCTTAGGGCAATTTGGTATGCCTCCCTATCTTCATCCCGCTGTGTTCCCTTATATTTCCTGAAGGCTAGCCTTTTGGCTCTGACCTTTTCTGCTACTGTATTTGAGAACCAAAGTGGTTTCCTCTCTTTGCACTTCCTTTTCTGTCTAACCCAATGGGATGTTGCTTCAAGTATTACATCCTTAATGCTTGCCCACTTTGCCTGTACCCCCTCCCATGTGTTTCTTTTTGCCAGGGCTAGCTTAACTCTGTTGGCCATCTTATCAAAGTCAGCTCCTCTGAAGTCCCATATTTTGCATTGGAATGGGATGATTTAGATGTAGTGGCCAAAATGAACCATACCATGTGATGGTTACTGGCCCCCAGGTGACCTTCTACCTGGAGATCTGTGATCCCTTCCCTGTTAGTCAGTACTAGATCTAGGATAGCCCTGTCTCTTGTGGGTTGTTGTACCAGTTGTTTGAGGCCCTCGCCCTGCAGGGAATCCACCATGTGTTTAGTTCTGGCAGATGTTCCTGCTGGTATTGACCAATCTGTATCCGGCATGTTGAAGTCTCTCATTATTAGAACCTCCCCTTTAGCTGTCATGTTTTGTATATCTTCCGACAGTAATGTGTCTATGTCCTCCCCCTGGTCTGGGAGCCTGTTGACAACCCCAGTTCTTATGGCTGTCCCATTTCCTGTTTCCAGGGTGACCCACAGTTCTTCTGGTTCCTTATGTGTATTCTGAATTTCTGTAGCTTTGATATTTTTACTGACAAACAGGGCCACTCCACCCCCCCTTTTTGCACCTCGGTCTCTTCTGAACAGTACATAGCCAGGTACTGAAGTCTCCCAAGTGTAGTTACTGGTAAACCACGTCTCACTAATTGCTACTATGTCCAGTTTAGCCTCTGACATTATTTCCTGCAGGTCTAGGATCTTATTTCCCAGTCTGTGTGCATTTGTGTACATGATTTTCCATTGGCCAGATTTCAGTGTGTTAGTTGTTGAGTGAGGTTTGGCATTTCTCCTGTGTGTCGTATGGGGAGACGGACCTTTTTTCTTACCTGGTGATGCATATGAACTGCAAACATGCTTACTTCCTGTTTGACTACTAGCTTTCTAAGTGTTTGATGCACCAACCACCAGTGCATGCATATAGGAAAGGAAGCTCATGTGGCATGTCTGAAGTATAAGTACTGGGGAGTATTCTACAGTTGCATGGGGTAGGAGCAAGTGAAATTAACCTTTTGCTGGCAGCAGCAGAGGTTCCTGTTTGGTGGGCACAGACATGATCCCATGGTGGGATTCTTCCCAGGCTTAGAGTCCTTGATGGTGTGATTATGATCCATCCCTAATGGGGTAGATATTCCCTCCATAAAAGTGTGCTTACCCAACTGGAGATGACACATTGGACATGAATTCCTTGAGCTCTGGAGGGAAAGGACAAGTTGAGTCAAGGTTTGGCTAAATAATCCCCTTCATGAAACTACATGGGCATCGGGGCAAGTGAACTGACTGGAACAAAAGACCCTGATTAACTGGCTTATTAATGATGAGCAGCAGTACGCAATACATTCCAGCAGGGGAGCAATACTAAAAGCACTGGACTGGAAAACTAGAGTGAAAAAGGGGCAGAGAAGTTTGTCCTGGTCTCTGAAGACCATTGAAGCTTCAAAGAGTAGGCATGCACAAACTGAGAGACAAACTAGACAAGAAGAGTAAAAAAGTGACAGAGGAGCTTGTCCCTGTCTCAAAAAGCTGCTGAAGAAAGCCTCAGAGATGAGCTGGCTGATAAACTGTGGCGAGCTAAACATATGGGACTTCTGTAGATTTTAGGCTAGAAAGATAGCCTGAAAGAGTCTGTGAGAGTTCTGTTGAGACATGGAGAAAGTACTGAAGGACTCACAGACTGGGAGCCAGGAAAACAAACCGATGGTTTTAAAAATTAACATTGCCTCTGGGTTCTGATGTGGTGCCTGGTTTAGACTATGAGTACACTACACTAAGGAGTTCCAAAGAGAATGAAACATGTAACACCCCAACAAATGGGGGTTCCTGAAAAGTCTTCCTTGAGCTTGTTTAAATGCTCCTTGCCAGGCTGGTGTCCTGCGTTTTAGCAGTTTAAATGTATTGCCAGAGATTGCTGGTATAGCCTCTGCGTACTGTTTCTTTAAGAGCTGCCTGGATTGCAGTCATTATTAATCTGAGAGGGAGCTCTGTTAGAAGATGTACTTGTTTGTTGATCATTTGTTAGAGTAGTAATAATATTTCAGTTTGTTCTAACCTGCCTTCTTTGCAGCATGGACAGTTCTGTTTGTTTCCATCATCTTGATTCTGGACTGTCAGAATGGGCCAATCAGTACATTTGGGACTCTAAAATGGAGCCTAACTGCAGGGGCTTGGTGGGGACAAAACTTGTAGGAATTGTAGTTTTGGGCTTTTGGCACCTAAAATAACCTGGAGTGGGAGCTCTTGTTGTGACTGACGGACAGATCAGCCAACCGAACCTTTCGGATCTTGGGGAAAGTCCCACACTGCTTGTAGTTTCAGTTAGATCTGAATTGGGAAGTGAAGAAATAACAACTCGAGACAGTTCGAGCAGCAATACATAGTGGATTCACGAGGGAGAACTGTGGAAAGGCCTGAGTTTGGTCTGCATGCCTGCCTGCTGTCCCTGAGAGGGAACTTGTGCTTTTTTTAGACTGAATCCGAATTTGGAGAGCGAATTAAGCCACTGAATTGTGACCAGGCTTTAACCTTAAGAAGACCGAAGATTTGCTGAATGCGATCAGCCTGTCAGGACTTCCAGCTAACTCTGAACTCCCGATTGTGGAGAGACTCTGTAATTGTGACAGAAGAGCCATTTGCCTGGTACAGTGGAATTTCCTTACATGTGAATGTACTGTGTGCTTATAGTGGGTCGTGATTTGGTTCCCCACTGTGTGTCTGAACTGTGTTTTGCTTGCTGGAGACCGTATCCAGCTCCACAGACTGAATCCATATCCATTTCCATTTGCCTGGGCCCTGCTACACTGGCCCAGCCAGAATATTTGCTATGCAGAGAAAGTCATCGATGAGAGACCGGCCTGGGGATCAGCCCCCTGCTCAACGCCTTGAACAGGAACGGCACTGCAGTGATTTGTGTGGGCCCTGTTTCTCCAGGCACTCCAGCTCAACAGCCTGCAGTCTCAATTTCATCCTGCCTGTGTCCAGTATTGGGTATCGTGAGTAAACATCAGGATAGCTCCCTGAAACAACAGCTAAATCTAAAAGTGCTGTCATCTGATTGTTTTGTTGCCTTTTCTTTCACAAACTGAGCCCTCCGGCTCCGTATTACAAATAGTGAGTGTTGTGCATGTTGCTTTCTTCCATCACAGGGCCCCAACCAGTTGCAACATTCCTGGCTAGCCCACCATTTTCCTACCTGAGTACCCAGAGTGTGTGACTGTGTAGGGACTCTGAACTGCATGCATAACTGTCTGACCCCTTCCTTGTTCAACTCCCCTGAATAAATCAGATGTAACTTTATTTGCATTTAACCTCACTGCGGTTCCAGTTTGTGCCAAAAGTATTGCACTGTTGCTATTTGCTGTGCTTAACCTTGTTTTACAGGGGGTCCCCAGGGTCAAGCTAGAGGAACCAGCCCTGGTGGTAAGTGCAAACAGTGTGGGTAATTGCCTGGTGAATAATAGTCATTGTAAAAGTAATTATTGTATATCGTTCAGGCCACTAGAAGGGAAAGTGTGGGGTTACAGTGTTCAGGACGGCTGTGCCCAGGTTTGCTTGACCACTAACAACCCTGACCTCCGGGTGGAGGTACCCATTTCATTACCCAGGCCCCTTATCCTGCTACAAGCCAAGCAGGCAGGGGTAGTAGCCCTTGGATAGCGTCACCTAGGGGTTACATCTTGGAGGCTCACTGCTGGGATTTTGTGCCTTCTAGTGGCCAAAAATGATGAATTATTGTTAAAGATTCATGGCTACCCCAGTAGAAATGGCTGTACACCATTTGGTGGGGTGGTGTACTGGGCAGGAGATTGACCCCCAAAATGCTCTGCTTATACTGGATATTCCCCTGGGAACCAGTAAGGACATTGTAGACGGAGCACTGTCCAAAGTTGAATGTTTAAAAAACACTGTGGTGGTGGGTGGACAGGGTGATTTGATCACCCAAACTTTCATAACCTTGGTAGAGTGTAATGACCTCGTGGACAGCTCTAAAGTGCCACAGACTATTGCCTCAGAAGGGGTCCTAGCTGCCTGAAGAGTGATAACAAAAGACAGTAAAGACCCTGGGGAGGATGAGCTCCCACCATGATCTGAGACTTTTGAGGAGAAATTTGCTAAGTTGTTGCTGAAGGAAGGGAAAACCATAGAGGACTTTAAGAAACTATTCCTGCCACCTGGGGGTGTTCCTTCCCCAACACCCCCTCCCACTCCAGCATCTGTTACTGCCCCACCTTTTGTGCCCATGCCAATGCTGGCCCCCTATATCTGTACCCACCATTAGTCACGACTCCTACCAAAGGCTGAGAATCTTCTCGGGCACCCTCCCAACCCCCCAGGGTGAGGATGACTGGGAGAACTGGATCGTCTATGTTGCCCCCCTTGGTACCCGAATGGCAGTGTGCGGAGGCTGAGAAGTGGAAAAGAATCATAGAAAGTTTGAGGGGCCCCGCCCTTGAAGCCATTACATTTTTGAGGTCCACGAACCCTCATTTATCTGCTCAGAAATACCTATCTATACTTGAAGGCAATTTTGAGAGCACTGAATCAGGAGAGACTTTGATGTGGAAATTCCAAGGTACCAAACAATGGAAGGGGGAATGTATGTCTGTGTATGTTACTCGCCTAGAAAGAGCTCTGCAGAGACCTTACCTGAAAGGTGTGGTAGCCACCAGTGATTTGAACCATGTGAGATTAGGGCACATACTGCAACATGCCAAGCATTCTAAACTGCAGATCATCCAGTTAAGGTTCCAGGATAGGAGAGGTAACCCACCTGACTACTGTGACTTGATAAAAGAACTCCAGGAGGTAGATGGTGAAGAGGGAGATTGTAATTATGGGGTGAGTGCAGCCCAAGTGATCATGGCACTGTTAGGCCCTTCTGAAATAGAGACCACTATGAGTGTCCTGCCATGGGCTAAACAGTGGTGAGAGGAGTTGCTGAAGGAAGACAGAAAAGTACAACCGGGTGCGTTCACTTAGGTATCCCCAGCTGACAGAGACCCTCGCCCCTGTCAGGATATGACTGTTATGGGGATAGGGGTGCACCCTCAAGCATCATCTAATGAGGGTGGCTTCTTGGCTGGGCTCAAGGAATTGACTGCCACTCTAAAGGAACTTTTGAGACATGGTTCACTACCAGCAGAAGTCAGATCATAATCTCCCGTCGATGCTCCAGCATCCCCTGCTATGTTTTCCCCAAGGATGCCCCGAGAGCCTATCATTTGTCACAATTGCGGCAAGGATAGCCATATAAAGAGGGAATGCCAGTCTCAGAAGGACTTAGAGACAGTGATGAGCTGACTTCAAGGATAGCTTCAGAAAATAATTCAGTGGTCAAGGGGTGCACGAAATGACCACAGTGAAGGCTTCGGCCAGCCTAACTCAAACCCCTCTGTGGCAAAATCATCTGTCCAGGCCCCTGCTATTGTCCCTCCAGACTGGTACAAAATAGTGGGCCCTTCAATGAAGACTACTGTGGGCATGAATGCTGTCACAAACTCACTCAGCAGGTCAGGCCCTCTACTTCCAAAGTGCCTACCTCTGAGCACAGTCTTGTGAACAGTGTTACTGACAAGGTAACCCTCTTGTCTGTTTTTGTGAGTTCGGATCAACCTTTGCTCTCAAGTTCTGGAGGGATTCAAACTGTTAACCTCTTGCTAGCATACCCAGTGCACAGGCTCAGATATATCTGTCTTTGGGGGGCCAGATATCTTTGCCTATGGGCACCTAACCAGGTGTACAGAGATGAACCCTTTAAAACTTTAATAAAGACCTCAGATTTAAAACGCATCTTTTTCGAGTTCGGTACCACCATTCAAGCTTATTTTTAGTATCTGCAATAACCATGTACTTTTCTTACAAAACAAAAAGAAGTCAAAGACAGACCAAGTAAGTTCTAAAAAGAATTTTACTAAAATAGTTAAAAATATGTGAAACACAAAATACAGAACTTGTATCAAAAGACATACAAATATTTTAAAAGAAAACAAGGTTTAAACAGTGCAAATTCCTGCTTCAGTACTTAGTCTCTAAATACTTGCTTAAGCGCTCACCAATCTTGCTCGGTCAGAGACTAGGTAAAAATGTGTTTCTGTAAAACAGAATTATTCCTTAAACAACTGTATTGGCCAACTCATTTTTGGTGGGGTCAGCTAGCTCCTCCTCTGGCAGATTATATTTAAAAATATATCTAATAAAAAAAAGTAGTCTTTTCAAAGTATCAGTTTTGCAATCTTCAGCATGACTCATGTTTCAAATGACATTTCTTTTGATCCATGTTGCATCCTCCTCACACAGGCTTCATATGAGCATTTACAACCTTGCACCCCTGTGTAATAACCTGGGTTTTCTCTTCAACATCAGAAACCTTTTTTTATGATTTCCCTCTTAACAAAGTTAACTTAAACAACTCTGTAATTAGCTCCTGGTCTGCCATGTAACACATTGTATCTAAAAACTGAGTGTGTGTGATACACATGCTGTCAAGCATTTCTCTTAGCTTGCATCTGTCAGCTGAAAACTGGGAGGGTTGAGGTCACTCCTAGAGCATTAGATTTTTCAGCAAAGATAGTCATTAATACATTTTATATTAAAAAAATATTATACAGCACTCAGAACTGGCTGTCTACGTCACACTCCTCCCCACCTAGACTGAATTTGGGGGATCTATCCCCTACATGGGATGAGCTTCCCAAATCAGTTCACTCCTCATAGACCCTAGACAGTCCATCTGAGTTCTGATTCTTCACTCCAGCAATATGTACAATTTTTAGATCATACCCTTGTAAAGCAAGACTCTATCTTAGTAGTCTGCCATTGTTCTTCCCCATCTGCGTCAGCCAAATCAGGGAGCTGTGGTCAGTCTGCACCACAAAATGCTGCCCATACAAGTATGGCTTTAATTTCTTTAGGGCCCACATTATAGCAAGACACTCCTTTTCCACCGTGGAGTGTGCTTGCTCCCTGGGAAGCAACTTTCTGCTTAGGTACACTACTGGATGATCTGTCCCTTGGCTGGACAGCTGGCTCAATACTGCCCCAATACCCATGTCTGAGGTGTCTGTCTGAACTATAAAGGTTTTGCTATAGTCAGGACTTGCCAAAACAGGAACACTGCACAGTGCCTCCTTCAATCTGGTAAAGGCTTCCTCACAGGCTAGGCCCCAGGTAATTTTCTTTGGCATCTTTTTCTTTGTCAGGTCAGATGGGGGAGCAGCCAGGGCACTGTAATTGGGTACAGATTTCCTGTAGTACCATTCTGTCCCTAGAAAGCTCCTGACCTGCTTCTGGGTTTCTGGTCTGTGCCATACCTGGATCACCTCTATCCTTATTTGGTTATGATGGAGCTGTCCACAGCCTACCACATGCCCAAGGTATGCCACTTCCCCCATGGTGACCTGGCACTACTCAGCTTTGACAGTGAGCCCAGCTCTCTGTATCCTGCCCAGCAATTCCCTAAGGTGGGATAGGTGTTCCTCCCAGCTGGTACTAAAGATGGCAATGTCATCCAGGTACGCCACGGTGTACTTCTCAGCACCATTTCACACCTGGTTCACCAACCTTTGGAAAGTGGCTGGAGTGTTCTTCATTCCGAAAGGCATTACTTTAAACTCATATAAGCATATCAAAGTGATGAAGGATGACCTCTCCCTGGTTCTGTCCATCAATTCTACCTGCAAATACCCCTTGGTCAGGTCAATAGTCATAAGGTAGGTCGCCCCTCCCAACTTGTCCAGGAGTTCATCTGTCCAGGGCATCGGGTGGGCGTTGGACTTTGTGACTGCATTCAGTCCATTAAAGTCCACACAGAAATGAGTTGAGCCATCTGGCTTAGGTACAAGGACTACAGGTGAGGCCCAGGGTCTGTGAGATCTCTGGATTACCCTAAATCCAGCATCTCTTCCACTTCCCTCCTAATGTCCTTTTGGACAGCCTCTGACACCTGATATGCTGTCTGCTGTATGGGCATCTATGTCCCTGTCTCCACACTGTGTGTGTTGCTAAGGGGGTTAGTCCAGGCTTGGCGCTAAACAATGGGGCAAAGTCTGCTAAAACCTCCCTTACTTTCTGGACCTTGCCCGGGGCCAGCTGGGGAGACAATTTTACTGCCTCCACAGAGGACTCCTGCTTACTCTCCTCCAGATCCTGAAGGGGGTCATCTCGTCCATCCCCTCCCCATGACTACACACTGCAAAACCATGTCAGCCCTATTTGCATATGGCTTCATCATGTTGACATGGTACATCCTTTCAGTCTGTCTTCTGTCTGATAACTCCAGAATATAGTTCACGTCATTTACCTTCCTAACCACTTTGCATGGTCCTGCCCACTCAGCCTGCAGCTTGTCTTTCCGGACCGGAATAAGGACCATGACTTCCTGACCCACCATGTATGAGAGAGGTCTGGCTCTGCAATCATACCACATTTTTTGTTTCTGTTGGGCAGCTGCTAGATTGCTCTGGGCTGTCCTCATAAGCTCTTTCAGCCTTTCACTAAACCTAAGGACATAATCCACAATGGGAGTTCCCTGGGTGGCATGCTTGCCTTCCCAGTCCTCCCGGATCAAGTCTAGGGGTCCACGTATCCAGCATCCATATAGGAGTTCAAAGGGGGAAAATCCTGTTGATTCTTGGGGCACCTCCCTATATGCAAACAACAGGTGGGGAAGGTATTTCTCCCAGTCCCTTCCATGCTGTTCAGCAAACACCCAGATCATTGACTTTAGGGTACCATTGAATCATTCCACAAGTCCATTGGCTTGTGAGTGATACGGTGTCATGCATCTCTGCACCACCCCACACTTCTCCCATAAACATTTCACCAGGTCCAACATGAAGGAACCCCCTCGATCGGTGATTACCTCCTGCGGAAACCCAACATGAGAGAAAATCCCAAGTAAGGCATCTGCTACTTTGTCCTTCCTCAGTGAGGATAGGGCAACTGCCTCTGGAAACCGGGTGGCATAATCCACCACAGTCAGGATGAACCTCTTCCCTGAGGAGCTGGGGTATTTAAAGGCCCCACATTATCCATTCCCACCTTTTGGAATGGCTTCTCCACTATGGGCAAGGGAATCAGGGCAACTTGGGTTTTCTTGCCCACCTTCCCTATTTCTTGGCACAGGTGACAAGACCTGCAATACTCCTTCACCTGCTGGGTGAAGTTAGGCCAGTAGAAATTCTAGGCTAACCGCTGCATAGTTCGTGCGATTCCCAGATGCCCAGATAAGGGAATATCATGTGCAATTTTGAGTAACTGCTCACGATACCCCTGGGGAACGACAAGCTACCTGCCTAGCATCCCTCCCTCTGTCTGTACTGTCTGAGTATACATAAGTCCATTTTCCCAATCAACCTTATGTCTGCAGTCACCTTCCTGTGTGCCGTCCAAGTCTGCCCAAGCCCTAAGCTTCTCTAAACTAGGGTCATCCCTCTGAGCAGCTGCAAACCCCTCACATAGTCCCAAGGCATGGGACAGGTCCCCGACAGTCGCTAAACTAGGGTCCCTAGCACTAGCGTCAGGGCCCTCAGGATCACTGTCAATCCCAACCCTCTGACAACAGGTCACCCCTCCTTCCTCGGAGTAACCTTCCATAGCTGTGTGGTCACTTGCTACCGGGGAAATTTCTACTCCCTTTTTATCAGTCTCCCCATCTGGAGACACAGGCTGGGGAACCAGCCTCTCAGTAGTTTCCACACTGATTTCTGTGGGGTTCAGGAACTACTATTTTCCCTTGCCGCTTAGCTATGGGTAACTGCACATACCACCCCCTGCTGGAGATTGTTACCCAGGATCACATCTACTGCCAATGTGTTGGCTACAGCCACCTGTTGCACAGTTCCCTCCGTTTCACCCCAGTCCAGGAGGACATTAGCGAGTGGCAATGTTTTCTCTTCACCAGTGAACCCTTGTACAGTTACGTATTTATAGGGTATAAGCTGACCAGGCTGTACCAAATCCCCCTTTACCAATGTCAGGGATGCCCCTGTGTCCCTTAACCCCTGCATCTGTACACCATTTACTATGACTGGGTGCATGTGTTCCCTCATGTTCACTGGCATGCTCTCAGGGACACTCAAACAACCCACTTCTTTTCTAGCACCCTGTTGTGTATTTTGGCTCAACTTTTTGGAGCACTGTCTGGCAATATGCCCAGTTTCCTTACATAGCCGACATGCATTTCTTACTTCAGATAAATCTTTTCTTTGAAACCTAGGGCTAACTGGTTTTGGTGGAGGCAGTGAGGATTTTAGCTGCCCTGAAGGTATGCTTTTCTCTTTCTCTGCTGCAATACCAACGCCATTCGCTCTCACAGCAGGTCTGCTCTTGGCATAGCGGTCCGAGAGTTCAACAGCCTCTAGAACTGTTTTTGGATCGCAGTCCTCTAGCCAGGTTTTTAGCTCTGCTGTGCAAGCCCAATAAAACTGTTCTAATAAAATCACATTTTCAATTTTATCAACAGAATTTACCTCAATTCCTTCCCACCAATGTTTTAAAAGCTGACGTTGTTTTGTGGCTAGCTCCTCTTAGCTCATATCAGGGCCTTTCCTGAGCTTACAGAATTTAGCTCTGTATGTTGTAGCAGTTAATTCAAACTTTTTTAATAGTGCAGCTTTTAGCTTTCTGTAATCATTCCTGTCTTCATTGTCCATTTGACCCAATGCATCCCAAGCTCTCCCGGTAAGTAGCGGGGATAGCTGGAAGCTCCAGGACTCTCTAGGAAGTTTAGCCTGAATACAAACTTTTTCAAAGGAATTAAAAAAGTCGTCCATGTCCTCCCCTTCTTTAAACTCAACTATTCATTTAGAGTTCAATTTGTAACCCAGCCCTGCAGTCCCAGTTAAACCCAAGCCACTTACCTGCTCTGGTGTCATTGGTTGGAGTCGTAGCTTCTCTAGTTCATGTTGCCACTGGTGCTCCTCTCTCACTCTCTCTTTTCCTTTGCCTCTTGCTTTTCTCGCTCTCTCTTCTCCTCTGCAGCTCACTGGCTCTCACACTCCTCATGGTCTTTGTCCCTGTGTTGTCACTCTGCCTCACGGTCTGCCTCGCTCTGTTCTCACTATGCCTTTTGGGCCACCTCTCGCTCTTCTTGCTCTACCTCCAGTTCCATCCTACGCAATTCAATTTGTAGCCCTAGTACTTCTGGTTCCAGGATACTGGTGACCTTTCCCTGCTGCTGTGGCTCTTCACTGACAGTGGCCCTGCTGTCCTTTTCAGTTACGGTCGGTGACTCACTGCTCTGGGTATCTGCTACCATCAGGGCCTCTATGAGGTTTGGCTTTTTGGCTGTCACCTCGAATGGGACTTCCCTGTCCCTGCACAACTGCTTCAAGTAATCTACAGTGTGCCTGCTGTAATCGGAAGCCATCTTCTTCTTCTTCCCTAACTATGGCTACTCTGACTGCACTTTAGAGAAAAAAAATAAAATGGGTAGGAACTCGACTGTAAGCCAAGTGATATATAGTTCTGTTTCCTTTTTAAAATGAAACTCTGTCTTTTTCTTTCTTTGCAAGAGAGCTTATGGTCTTAGCTGACACAGAACAATAAAGCTTGTGATACCAAAATAATGCCACTGCTGCCAATCAATCTGTGACAAACCCATTCAGCAGGTCAGGCCCTCTGCTGCCAAAGTGCCAACCTCTGAGCGCAGTCTTGTGAACAGCGTAACAGACACGGTAACCCTCTTGTCTGTTTTTGTGAGTTCGGATCAACCTTTGGTCTCAAGTTCTGGAGGGATTCAAACTGTTAACCTCTTGCTAGCATACCCAATGCACAGGCTCAGATATCTCTGTCTTCAGGGGGCCAGATATCTTTGCCTATGGGCACCTAACCAGGTGTACAGAGTTGAACCCTTTAAAACTTTAATAAAGACCTCAGATTTAAAATGCTTCTCTTTCCAGTTTGGTACCACCATTCAAGCTTATGTTTAGTATCTGCAATAACCATGTACTTTTCTTACAAAATAAAAAGAAGCCAAAGACAGACCAAGTAAGTTCTAAAAAGAATTTTACTAAAATAGTTAAAAATGTGTGAAACACAAAATACAGAACTCTTATATCAAAAGACATACAAATCTTCTAAAAGAAAACAAGGTTTAAACAGTGCAAATTCCTACTTCAGTACTTAGTATCTAAATACTTGCTTAAGTGCTCACTGGTCTTGCTTGATTAGAGACTAGGTAAAAATGTGTTTCTGTAAAACAGAATTATTCCTTAAACAACTGTATTGGCCAACCCATTTTTGGTGAGGTCAACTAGCTCCTCCTCTGTCAGATTATATTTAAAAATATATCTAATAAAAACAAGTAGTTTTTTCAGAGTATCAATTTTGCAATCTTCAGCATGACTCATGTTTCAAATGACATCTCTTTTGATCCATGCTGCATCCTCCTCACACAGGCTTCATATGAGCATTTACAACCTTGCACCCCTGTGTAATAACCTGGGTTTTCTCTTCAACATCAGAAACCTTTTTTTATGATTTCCCTCTTAACAAAGTTAACTTAAACAACTCTGTAATTAGCTCCTGGTCTTCCATGTAACACATTGTATCTAAAAACTGAGTGTGTGTGATATACATGCTGTCAGCATTTCTCTTAGCTTACATCTGTCAGCTGAAAACTGGGGGGGTTGAGGTCACTCCTACAGCATTAAATCTTTCAGCAGAGATAGTCACTGATACATTTTATATTAAAAAAAATATTATACAGCACTCAGAACTGGCTGTCTATGTCACAAATGGTATTCCTACTCGGGCTGTGCTTGACAGTGGGTCACAAGTGACCCTTGTATTCAGGACTGGCATGACAAACACTTATCTGATGTGCCATTACAATCCCTGGAAGGCCTACATGTGTGGGGGCTGAGTGACAAGTCTTATCCCTACCTAGGATATGTTCACCTCTGGTTGTCTTTTCCTGCAACTGTAACAGGTGTAGAGACACTGGCCCTAATGTGTCCCCCCACTGGACTGTATGATAGGATTCCTGTTAATTGGAACAAACACCCACATGTTTGGGAGACTAGCACAAATCTGACAAAAGAAACAAGGGCAACTGTCTGGACAGGCCCTAAGAATTCCAGCCTTAGTAAAAAGGGCATATGACTTACAACAGAAACCCAATGAAGAGGACCCAGATGAGCCAGTGGGGATACTATGGAAAAAGGAACCTGACTCCTTGGTATTGGTCCCCAACACCCAGTGCACAATCCATGGAGAAGTCCACCTAAAGAGAAATGTAAAGAACAAAATATTAATGTTAGATGCACCAGATGATGGAAAGTTACCAGAAGGATTATTGGATAAACCCAGCATCTTGTCTGCCCGTGCCCATGCCTATGCATGATGAGTGATGGTCCAGATTCGAAATGCATCATATCGGGAGCTCCAGGTGAACAGAGGGTGCACTCTAGCTACAGTACACTGCACAGGCACTGCAGTATTACCCAATAACAAGTACTCTGGCAAAAAGGAGAGAGTGACCTCAGACTTATTTGACTTTGGTGATTCCCCACTGCCAGCTGAATGGAAGACTAGGATTAGCAAGAAACTCGCCCAGAGAGACCAAGTGTTTTTGTTAAAGGAATGGTATGTGGGGTGTGTCCAGGGTGCAGAGCATCATATATGGCTGCATGATGACCGGCCATTTCAAGAGAGATCCCGATGCCTCGCCACAGTGGACATAGAGGATGTGAGGAGACACCTGCAGGAACTGCTCGCTGCTGACGTGATACAGGAATCAAGGAACATGTATGCCTCTCCCATTGTGGTTGTGCATAAGAAGAATGGGTGGGTAAGGATGTGTGTTGATTATCAAACCAGCAGACCGTCCTAGATCAATACACCATGCCCCGTATACAAGATGCCCTGGATTGCTTGAATGAGAGCAAATAGTTCTCGGTATTGGATCTTCGTGGTGGATATTACCAGATTCCGATGGCCCTGGAGGACTCTGAGAAAACAGTTTTCATCTGTTCTTTGGGGCTCTATGAATTTCTGAGAATGCCACAGGGGATTTTGGGTGCCCCAGCCACCTTTCAGTGACTGATGGAACGTGCGGTGGGAGATATGAACTTGCTGGAATGACTAGTGTACCTAGATTATGTCATTGTGTTCAGACGCATATTAGAGGAGCATGAGTTCCGACTGTTTAAAGTGCTGGACTGATTGGAAGACTTCAGCCTCAAGCTGTCCATCAGTAAGTGCCAGTTTTTTCAAACCTCCGTGAAGTATGTGGGGTACATAGTATCTATAGAAGGAATAGAGACTGATCCCAGTAAGGTTGAGTCACTGATTACTTGGCCCAAGCCCCATAACTTGAAAGAACTACAATGTTTTCTGGGGTTTTGTGGCTACTACTGCAGGTTCATAAAAGACTATTCAAAAGTGATTCGCCCAGTCCCGAATCTTACCCAGGGTTACCCCCCTACCAACCATAAATAGAAGAAAGGGGCTGTCAAAGAACCAGAGAAAGTGTACTTCTGCACAGGTGAAGCTTTTGGGCCCTGCTGGACACCTGAATGTGGAGCAGCCTTCCATGAAGTCATATACCAGCTCACCCATGCCCCCATCCACACCTATGCTGATCCTACCAAGCCGTATGTGCTGCATACTGATGCCAGTCTGCAGGGCCTAGGAGCTGTGCTGTATCAAGACCATGAGGATGGTTTGAGACTGGTTGCTTTTGCCAGCAGGAGTCTGACCCCATTGGAGTGAAACTATCCTGTGCATAAGCTGGAGTTCCTTTCCCTAAAATGGGCCATCGTTGATCAGTTTCATGAGTACCTCTATGGGGCAAAGATATTGCTGAAGACTGACAATAACCCATTGAACTATGTATAGATTTCGCCTAAGTTAGACGCCACTGGGCACTGGTGGCTCTCTGCCTTATCGACCTATGATTATGCTGTTGAATACAGACTGGGACTGAACCATATTGATGCTGACACCCTGTCATGAAGGCCCGCTTCCAAAAGTGATTGGGTCAGGCTGTCTGAACCTGACATCTTAGCATTGTGCCAAAAGTTTGACAGAGATGAACAGATGTGTGCGGACACAGTGGACTGCCTAGTAGATTGCTTGGGCCCTCCTGATACCTGCATACCGGCTGCCTATTGCCATTTCTCTGCTCTAGATATTAGTGCACCACCTCAACTTGACAATGACAGTATTCAGTGGGTTCAATCCCAAGATCCTATGAGGCCCTGCGTGCGGGGAAAGATGTGTCTAAGTTGCTTTCCCCTGACTTGCAAACTGCCTTATTGTTTAAAGAAGGCCCCAGGTTGAAGTTACTCAAGCAGTTGTTGTACAGAGAGACAGCAGATTGTAGTGGTCAAGTAGACAAGCAACAATTGGTCCTGCCCATGGCCTGTAAACTCTTGGTACTGAGGTCCCTCCACAATCACATGGGGCACCTCAGTATTGACAGGATTCTCAACCTGGTATGATCTCGATTCTACTGACCCAAGATAGGGACCGATGTTGAGCACCAAGTAAAGACCTGTAGTCGTTGCCTCCAAAGAAAAGCCCTGCCTCAGAGGGCTGCCCCCCTTGTCAATATGACTACCAGCCCCTCCATGGAACTGGACTGCATAGATTTTTTGTGTTTAGAACCTGATCAATGGAATATTGGCAATGTGTTAGTGGTTATGGATCATTTCACATGGTATGCACAAGCTTTTCCAACTAAAGATCAAATAGCCTCTACCGTGGCCAAGGTGCTAGTGGAAAAATTCTTTATCCACTATGGTGCCCCCCCCAGTGGATCCACTCTAACCAAGGCAGAGACTTTGAAAGTAGGCTAATCAAAGAAATGCTCTCTCTCTGTGGGGGGTGCAGAAGTCAAGAACCACCCCTTATCACCCACAACCAGAACATTTTAACTGCACCCATCTAGACATGCTGGGCACCTTCCATACAAAAGACAAGCATAAGTGGAGCCATCAGATTGGCACCTTGGTACACGCATGCAATTGCACCAAAAATTATGCTACTGGGTTCTTCCCCTGCCATCTTATGTTCAGGAGGGAGGCCCGACTGCCAGCTGATGTCTGCTTTGGGATCTCTCCAGATGGGGTCCAAGTCGAAAACTACCTGCAGTATGTACAGAAACTGAAAGCTCAATTGAACCACGCATATCAACTGGCCCAGACAATGGCTGCCAAGAGAAATCTTGCCAACAAAGAGAGACACAATAAGAAAGTAAAGGCTATAGAGCTACAGCCCGGAGACCGTGTGTTGTTATGCAATTTGGGACTACATGGCAAGCACAAAATTGCTGATAGGTGGCACCATCTTTCTCATGTAGTAGTTGGAAAGTTGGATGATCTACCAGTGTACAAGGTACGGCAAGAGAATAACTCCAAAGCTGTCAAGACCATGCACCGTAACCACTTGCTGCCTATCGACCAAGTTATTATTGAAGCTGAGCCATCAGATATTGCCTCCCCTGGGCTGGTGACTCATGCTGCTACAAAAAAGAGACAGAGTCAACCTACCCCAGTAGTTACAGATTTAAGGTTTTCCCCACAGTAGACCCAGAATGATAGTGACTGTCAGTCCACCTCTGATGAAAGTGACCATGGCAATGCCTATTATCTCTCCTATGAACTGAGTCAGTTGTTTCATGGAAATCCTATGCAGAAACATGAGGATGAAGCTGGGTCTTCTGGACTGCCTAACCCCCCAGCTTCATCCTTGGAGCCAATGCTCCCTGAAAGTGAAGTGCAAAGTAGCACGTCTGAGGCTGTGGACTCCCTGTGTTTAGTGGAACTGTGTGACTTGCCCGAAGAAGGGGCAGATGGTCCGAGTCTCTCTGGTGACACACCAGAACTTGAACAACAATATGAGAGTGCTGACAGCCCTCTTTCAGTGCCACAAAAGTCTAATTGTACCAGAACCTTCTCTAAATAAGCAGAGTGTTGTGGAAACAGAGCATACAGAGCAAGGAGCTGACAGTGCTCCCAGTTTGGACATTCCCATCCATGCAGAGGCACCCCTCACGAATGATGAAAGCTCCAAAGTTAGTGCTGAAAGTACAGAGACTGTGGCTGTTCCCCCCAGAAAGACTGACCGAGCTGTCAAACCAATATTGCGCTTCAGTTATGATTCTCCTGGGAGGCCAGTAGATTTGTCTCTCAATGTGTTTCACAAAGGTGTTTATATTTCTTTGAGCTCTCTACCCAAACTGAGCTTAATGGCAAATTCCAGGTTGATTGTTCTTCCTTCTCAGTATGGTGTCCCTGCCCCATCCAACCCCAAGTTAGCTGATAGGGAAGAGCCTCCCCCTACATTGTTTAATGTACAGGAAGTTATTACCTGAAGCAGTATTGTGATGTTACTAATGTGTTAATCATAGTGGAATCAGCATTACCTGTATGAAACATGCATAAGTATTGTCAATATGGATGCAGTAATGCAAAGTATATTGAAAGGTATAGTGATGTAACAAGCTAATGATATACAGTATATGTCTCATTTATATTGCATTTTTGATATTGTGATGGTACAGACTTGATGTGGACGCCAAGTTTTCTCCAGGCAGGGAAGGGTGTAACCCCACTACAAATGGGGGTTCCTGAAAAGTCTTCCTTGAACTTGCTTAAATGCTCACTGCCGGGCTGGTGTCCTGCATTTTAGCAGTTTAAATGTATTGCCAGAGAGTGCTTGTATAGCCTCTGTGTACTGTTTCTTTAAGAGCTGCCTGGATTGCAGTCATAATTAATATGAGAGGGAGCTCTGTTAGAAGATGTACTTGTTTGCTGATCATTTGTTAGAGTAGTAATAATATTTCAGTTTGTTCTAACCTGCCTTCTTTGCAGCATGGACAGTTTTGTTTGTTTCCATCATCTTGGTTCTGGACTGTCAGAATGGGCCAATCAGTACATTTGGGACTCCAAAATGGAGCCTGCCTACAGGGGCTTGGTGGGGACAAAACTTGTGGGAATTGTAGTTTTGGGCTTTTGGTGCCTAAAATAACCTGGAGTGGGAGCCCTTGTTGTGACTGACAGACAGATCTGCCAACCAAACCTTTTGGATCTTGGGGAAAGTCCCACACTGCTTGTAGTTTCAGTTAGATCTGAGTTGGGAAGTGCAGAGTAACAGCTCGAGATAGTTCGAGCAGCAATCCATAGTAGATTTGTGTGGGAGAACTGTGGAAAGGCTTGAGTTTGACCTGCATGCCTGCCTGCTGTCCCTGAGAAGGAACTTGTGCTTCTTTCAGACTGAATCTGAATTTGGAGAGCTAATTAACATAGAAACATAGAAACATAGACTTTGATGGCAGATAAGGACCGCTTGGCCCACCTAGTCTGTCCATTTCCCTACATACAAGATAAGCCGCAGATCCTAGTTAACCAACAGCCTGTTCCTTCCTACCCCCACAAGAATTGCCTTATATCTGTCCCATATATTCTTGAATTCTCCCACAGTTTTAGACCCCACAACCTCCTCTGGAAGGCTTTTCCATGCATCCACTACCCTCTCTGTGAAAAAATACCTCCTCACATTGACCCTGAACTCCCCCCCATCTTTAAATTGTGTCCCCTTGTTCTTGTATGTCTCTTTTTTTAAAAGATGCTATCCTCTTGGACTTTGTTGATTCAACTGAGGTACTTAAATGTTTCTATCATGTCCCCTTCCCTCCTTTCCTCAAGGGTATACATATTAAGCTGTTTTAGTCTCTCCTCATATGCTTCTCTTTCAGACCCTGTGCCATTTTAGTTGCCCTCCTCTGGACTGCCTCTATCCTGTCTATATCCTTGCGGAGATGTGGTCTCCAGAACTGGATGCAGTACTCCAGATGGGGTCTCACCAACTGTCTGTACAGAGGGATAACAACTTCCTGTTTTCTGCTGCTGATGCCTCTCCCTATGCATCCCAGTATACCCCCAACTATCCCTACTGCCTTCTCACATTGCTTGCTAAACTTAAGGTCATCTGATATGATTACCCCAAGGTCCCTTTCCCTTTTTCTTTTTGTTACTACCTCCCCTCCCCCATTGTGTAATCTTCCCCTGGGTTTTTGTTCCCCAGGTGCATTATTTTGCATTTCTTTGCATTGAATCCTAGCTGCCATACTTCTGACTATTCTTCCAACCTTGCCAAGTCCCTTCCCATCCTGTCCACACCTCCTTGTGTATCAACCCTGTTGCAGATCTTTGCATCATCTGCAAAGAGGCATACTTTTCCTTCCAGTCCCCCCCCCCGCAATGTCACTTATAAAGACATTAAAAAGGACTGGACCCAGTACTGAGCCCTGCGGTACCCCACTAGTAACCCCTCTTTCTTCAGAGTGGACTCCGTTTACAATTACCTTCTGTGTCCTGTTGTCCAGCCAATGTTTTACCCAGGCTACCATCCTGGGACCCACTCCCAGGCTGGTTAATTTGACTATCAATGTTTTGTGTGGGACTGCGTCAAATGCCTTGCTAAAGTCTAGGTAGGCCATGTCCACAGCCCCTCTCTGGTCTACTACTTTGGTCACCTAGTCAAAGAAATCAATTATATTCATCTGACATGACCTTCCCGCAGTGAACCCATGCTACCTTGGGTCCTGTGCCCCACTGGCCTCTAGGTACTCAATGATTCTTTCCTTCAGAAGTAATTCCATCACTTTCCCTACCACAGAGGTCAAACTGACAGGTCTGTAGTTTCCTGCCTCTGTCTTGGTCCCACTTTTGTGAAGGGGAATCATATCCATCTTCCTCCAGTCCTCGGGTACCACACTATCCTCCCATGATTTGTTAAAAAGGATAGTCAGTGGTTTCACTAGTTCTCCCCCTTGATTCTTTTAGAATTCTAGGGTGAATTCCATCAGGCCCCATTGCTTTGTCCACCTTCAGTTTTAAGAGTTCTTTCAGAACCCTTTCTTCTGTGAAAGGACTGGGATCAACCCCACTATCCAGAGTGCTTCTGTTAATTGGATTAGGCACCTCCCCCTCCTCTTTTGTGAATACTGAGCAGAAATATTCATTCCGTATCCCTGCTTTTTCACTATCCCCCTCTGCCCACCTACAGTTCATTCTATTGAGCCTCACTGTCCCTCCCTTTATCTTTCAATGCTCCCTGATGTACTTATAAAAGGTTTTATCCCTCTTCTTAACAGAGTTGGCTATCCTTTCCTTAGTTTGGGCCTTTGCTATTCTGACTTCCCTCCCTGCTTCCGTCTGCTTTAACTGGTAAAGCTGTCTGTCCTGCTCCTTTTGTGTTTCCTTATACTTCCTGAATGCTGTCTTTTCTCCCTGACTTTCCCCGCCACCTCTTTTGAGAACCATAGTGGCTTTTTCTTTCATTTTGATGTTTATTTGCTTCACAAAGGCTTGCTGCTCTGTGATGACAGTTTTGATGATTCCCCATTGTTGCTCCACCCTCCTTCTAGCCTGTTTGCTAGTGCTTTCTGAGGCACTCTCCATCTTGCCAAAGTCAGCCCCTCCTGGAAGTCCAGTACCTCACTTTTGTATGGCTTGACTCTGTAGCTGAGTTTAACATGAACCACACTGTTTGATGGTCACTTGTTCTCAGATGGCAACCCACTTCTAGATCTGAGATCCTCTCACTGTCCCCATTTGAGAGTACGAGGTCTAAGATTGTTCCCTCATGGATGGGTTCCGAAACTAGCTGTCTGAGGCATGCCACCTGTAGGGCATCGAGAATGGCCCTGCTTTAGGATGTGGCTGCAGCAAGAGTGCTCCAGTTAACATCTGGCATATTCAGGCCACCCATCAACAGTACCTCCCCTTTCTCTGCCATCCTAAGAATGCCTTCTTTCATACCCTTGTCCATTCCCTCCCCCTGACCTGGGGGTCTGTATACAACCCCTGTGCAGATTGTGCTGCCATTTCCAGTCTCCGTGGTGACCCACAGTACCTCCTCTCCTCCTTGTTTACTGTTTTGTGCGGTTTGCTGTTATCCCTTCCTTTACATAGAGAGCTACTCCTCCCCCTCTTCTCCCCTCCCTGTCTCTCCTGTAGGTTATGTACCCTGGTAAGTTAACATCCCAGTCATGGTTCTCTGTGTACCATGTTTCTGTCACTGCTAAAATATCCAGGCATCCCTCTTCCATCAAGGCCACCAGTTCAGGGAGCTTGTTGCCCAGGCTACGGGCATTGGTACTCATTATCCTCCATTTCCTGATGGCCTTACTCCTTTTTGCTCCATCCCTGTCCTTCTTGCCTTTGTCACTTTCTCCATTTACCCCTGCCACTGAATTGTGACCAGGCTTTAGCCTGAAGAAGACCGAAGATTTGCTGAATGCGATCGGCATGTCAGGACTTCCAGCTACCTCTGAACTCCCGGATTGTGCAGAGACTCTGTAATTGCAACCAGAGAGCCATTTGCCTGGTACAGTGGAATTTCCTTACATGTGAATGTGCTGTGTGCTTATAGGGGATCGTGATTTGGTTCCCCACTGTGTGTCTGAACTGTGTTTTGCTTGCTGGAGGCTGTATCCCGCTCCACAGACTGAATCCATATCCATTTCCATTTGCCTGGGCCCTGCTACACTGGCCCAGCCAGAATATTTGCTACGCAGAGAAAGTCATCGACAAGAGACCGGCCTGGCGATCAGCCCCCAGCTCTACACCTTGAACAGGAATGATGCCTCGGTGATTCATGTGGGCCCGGCTTCTCCAAGCACTCCAGCTCAACAGCCTGCAGTCTCAGTTTCATCCTGCCTGTGTCCAGTATTGGGTATCATGAGTAAACATCAGGATAGCTCCCTGCAACAACAGCTAAATCTAAAAGTGGTGTCATCTGATTGTCTTGTTGCCTTTTCTTTGATGAACTGAGCCCTCTGGCTCTGGATTACAAATAGTGAGTGTTGTGCATGTTGCTTTCTTCCATCACAGGGCCCCAACCAGCTGCAACATTCCTGGGTAGCCCACCGTTTTCCTACCTGGGTTCCTAGAGTGTGTGACTGTGTAGGGACTCTGAACTGCATACATAACTGTCTTATTAACAAAGCTTTTAGCAAATGAGCCTGAATATGCCCCTCCCTTGTTCAAGTCCCCTGAATAAATCATATTTAAATTTGTTTGCATTTAACCTGACTGTGGTTCTAGTTTGTGCCAAAAGTATTGTACTGTTGCTATTTGCTGTGCTTAACCTTGTTTTACAGGGGGTCCCCAGGACAAGCTAGAGGAACCAGCCCTGGTGGTAAGTGCAAACAGTGTGGGTAATTGCCTGGTGAATAAGAATCATTGTGAAAGTAATTATTGTATATTGTTCAGGCCACTAGAAGGGAAAGGGGGGGGTTACAGTGTCCCAGAGGGCAGCGCCCAGGTTAGCTTGACCACTAACAACCCTGACCTCCGGGTGGAGGCACTTGTTTCATTACCCAGGCCCCTTAACCTGCTACTAGCCAAGCAGGCAGGGGTAGTAGCCTTTAGGATAGTGCCACCTAGGGGTTACAAACATATATCTGTTCTTTGTCATTCTCAGTCTGTACTGTATCAGATGTGCTGCACAAACCTGTATAAAAAGCGATGTCTGGTCTGGCAAAGCCTTGTTAGCCTGGCTTGCTCAAGGAATTCCATACCCATAATGCCCTGCTCTGGGAATGAGGCTTGAGAGAATAAGTATGGTTTGTAGAAATGTAGAAACAGAGATGCACAAAAATTAAATTAAAGAGATTGATAGTTTGAGACTGAAAGTAAAGCTGCAAGTACAGCTGAAAAGAAAACCTGCTATTTTTGTTTGGAGATTAGCTGAGGAAAGTCTATTTTGTTTTTAATGAGACAGTAGGCAAAAAAAAGACCACTTTTTTTTTCCTCCCTCCCGACTCCTGGCCAGCTTCTCCTTTAGGCCACCTATGCTCCTCACTTGCCACCCTGCCCTGGTACACCCATCACCACCCCACATCGCAGCCCCCCACCCCGGCTAACCCAGCGTAACCCTTTGCCGGATGGGTCTCTCTGCCCCGAGGGGGAAGGCACCAGTCGGGGACGCCAGCACACTCCTTATTGGCCTGGGTACTGTTAAGGTGGTCATTTAGGCTGCCCAGGGTCCTGTGGCAGTGGGAGCCGGCGACTATCATCTGGTCAACCACAGAGCTCTAGTTCCCATTTTCTCCCTGGAGGCATGGCATGCCACTAATATCAGGCATACACGGACTTTCACCACGCCCCTCTTGGTTAGCGGGACCCAACGCATTGCTGTACCTCCAGCCTCTGCCAGGAGTCAGCAAGCTCTGGGTCGGCCCCTCTCCCTCCCCCCGAGAGAAAGTTAGCAGTCATCGGATGCTCAAGGCTTCTGTCCCTGGCCAGCCCTCCAGCACCCTGGGTCCACTCCCAAACCCTGGTCGCTGGCGTCAGAAGCAGAAATTCAACCACTGCTCCAACCAGCAGGCAAGACCACTTCTTTTGAACTTTAAAAACTCTCTGGTGTCCTCCATCTGATTGTTCCTTTACTGCCCCATATGCCACCATTACAGATCCATATTTCCCTGTTTTAATTGAAACCCACCTCCTTAAAGCCTTGACAGGAGTATGGTGGAACTGTCATATCCTACGACCCTTGGGCATGCTTACTCCAGACCCTGTATAACAGGAATCAGCAGTGGCCAGACCAGGGATTTCTGACTGGTAGTTGACTGTCTAGCCAATCCATCCAAAACTACAGCACCCCTTGCATAAAGCCTTCTTTTGCTTCACTGTGGGAGAAGAAGAAAGCAAGGCATGCAATTTGAGATCAGTTGCAGAGAGAGTGAAGAAAATAGCCATGAGGGATACTAACTGGGCCGTTACTTTGAAGTGCAGAATTTGCTTTACATCCTGTACAAAATTTCCAGTGTAGCATCAGTAGGGATCATCCAGCCATGTGGTCCTTTATTGAGGAATACCCTGTCCCGGAGTATTTCAGGGACAGGAGGTAGTCCAGCATTTTAGTAACTGGACATGTAAAGGGATTTAGCCCATGTACTGTACACCACACAATAAAACATTTCTATCTTTGGGAATAAGGACACTGTTTAGATGGATTTCTAGTTGCCAAGAGAACATCAGCCACTGCTGGGGAAACCCCAAAGCAGAAGAGATTTACGTCATCAGGAGCCATGCACGAAAGTGAAGGAGTCAAAGATCCAAATGCATCAGAACACCCTGCTCCAGTGTCAGAAGTCTGGCTCACAGGTGAAGCAGGACAGGAGGTTCCACCACCAATTGCCGGAGAAGTGAAAACCAAATTTGTCTGGGCCAGTGAGGAGCCACCAGAATCAGGGTGGCATACACTGCCCGTAGCTTCACCAGAACTCTCTATATAAGGGGAAATGGGAGAGAAGAATACAGAAACCTCCCTTTCCAAGAGAGGGACAACATGTCTTGCCAGAAAACTCCAGACCCTGGAGCCAGCGAGCAGAAACATGGTAGTTTGCATTGTATGGGAACACAAACAGGTCTCTGTCTGGACAACCCCATTTTTCAAAGAGACCATCCACGGAGTCCAAGAGTTCCCATTCATGGCAGAGCACATTGGATTGATGGAGGTGATCTGCCAGTGCATTTTGGGTCCTGGGAGGAACACTGATGATAGAAATACATTGTGTTCCACCACCAAGTGCCAAACTCTCATTGCTTCTCTGCAGAGAGCGCATGATTGAACTCTACCCTGTTGACTGATGTAGTACATCACCAACATAGTGTCTGTGCAGATCAACAGCTGATTTCCCTGAATGAGGGTTGAAAAAGCCTGTAGGCCACGTAGAACAGTCCTCATCTCTAAACTCTTTAGAGACAATAGAGAATATGAAGAGTGCACTGCATTCTCACAAGCTTACAGTGAAAGATCCTGGAGCAGAGGCAAATTGAGAGGCAGTTTCTAAAAAGTATGACAAACGACAACAAGGTGGACTGCCTAAGCAAAATAAGAGTGTGACAATTGATTTGCTTAAGAATACCAATTCAGACCCTGTTTTAGAACAAGCAGAGGGGAGCAGTGGAAACAACATATCAGGTGAAAACAGACTCAATGGGGAAAAGAAGGGGACGCAACAAAACATAAATAAATCACTTTGGACATCCAAGAATCTGAATTACAAATTATAAACCTCACAAACCTTGCCCTTACTGAAGCTCAAACCAATCTTTTAAAGAAAGGTTTAAACTATGTACCTGTGCCAAAAACAGACACATTTTCAATTTTCCTGGACTTACATAAACTACTCAGAAAAATAAAATTCTCCCCCCCCCCCCGACTGGATTGCCTCCCAGCTCCCTCCAGGAGCGGACCCAAGGATCGCTGGCCTGCAGAGAGGTAATTAAAACTTCCTCCAGCTGCAGAACCTTGCAAGGGGGTTAGCTCGTCAATGCACTGCATGTCAACAGCCCCACCCTCCCACCCTGGTCATACACAACTTATATAGACAACATCCTATGACATCACTTTCCCTTTGGTTTTTTACTAAGTCCCCACTTTTCCATTTGCAGGTTATACCTGCTAGCCACTAGAGGGACCCTCTGACCTTCCACCTCAGTCTCCCCACCTGAATCCCCTCCTACTTCTTGTAACCTCTTTACCCAACTAGGCTACTCTCTCACTACTCCCACCTCTACCTCTGCCCACACCTCACCCTTGCCCTGCCACCCAGCTAGCACTACTCACTTAACCCCTGCCTGATTCACCTGTCTTACACTCAGCCTGTCACTAACCCCAGTGGCCACTAGGAGTTGCTATCTCAACCCTGTTTACTGGCCCAAACCCAGTGGCTTTAAGTCACCTAGAACCTGAATCCTTGCTCTCAGCCAAGTCCTACCCCAACTGCCCTGCCAGGATCTCGAACCTTGTACCCTATCCACCAGAGTCCGTGACAGTACCACTAATCCAAAGTGGTATCTACACTTTCTGAGGGGCAACCAAGTTACTTGAAACTCGCCACCCTGCTATTCCTAGGCACTATGCTTTGGGCACCTCTTCCCCAAACCTGGTGAAATGTCCCCATCCACAACCCTTCTACTTCTGATCTCCCCCATTTTACTGTCCCTTCCCATTTTAACTTCCCCTCCTAGCGCCTACCCAGCACCCCACCATACCAGCTACTCTGACTCATCCTGCTAATGCCCCCTATAAGTCCACTTCATCCCTCCCATCTATCTCCTGGTCCCACTTCCCTACACCCCTCCCCTCCTCGGTCTTTTCCTTAGGCTACCTTCTGGCCTTTCACTTCCACACCAGTACCTACTCCCTCCGATCAGCCCACCCTACTGGCACCTCAAGCCAGCGTACAACAAAACCCCAGACTCTCCGTGTTCTACGCTGCCACCTAACCATTGCCCTACTCCTTCTGGCTGCAGGGGACATACACCCTAACCCAGGCCCAACCCCTACCTCAGGCCCCGACCACCCCATATCAAACCCTTCAGCCAAGGCCACCACTGACACTCGATCTGGCTACCTCCCTGAAGCCTATGCCTTCTCCATCTAAATATTCACAGCCTAGCCCCTAAGCTCGATCAGCTCCAGGTCCTAGCTGCCCACTATGCCACCGACATAATCATCCTGTCTGAGACCTGGCTAAACCCCAGCTTACCAGATAATACCATCGCTATCCCAGGGTTCACCGTTACTTGGCAAGACCGGCCCTCCAGAGAAGGAGGGATGGCTATCTACATTAGAACAGCCCTCCACTTCACTGTCTCTCTTACAAAAGCTGAACCCAAAGCTTATGAGCTTCTCATGGTAAAACTGCCCCCCCTCCCATTACCTATCTTTGTGGCTGGCATTTATTGTTGCCCTGGCATGCCACCTACAATAGTCACTGACCTTCTGAGCCAGCTCTCATCTCTTGCCCAGTCAGGCGAACTATACGTCATGGGTGACTTTAACCACAACTGGCTAGCACCCGTCTTTAACAAAACCCAAACTGAGATAACCGCTCTCAACCTTAGCCAGACCATTACAGAACCCACACGCTCAAACCATAAGTCCGGTAATCACTCCTTCCTTGACTGGGTGCTTACATCCCACCCACACCACGTCATCAGTTCAGGCCTCCTCCCTGATTCCATTAGTGATCACCACCTAATCTACACAGTCCGCAAAATCCACAAAATCAAATCCCCTCCCAAATTTATATTTCAACGGTCTTCCAAATCCCTCAACCTCTCCTCCCTCCTGGAGGATCTCTCTCTCTCTAACTGAGTCCTGTGCACAAGCTGCTCTAACATGGACTCAGCCCTCATGCACTTTCACAACACCTTCCTCACCGCCTGGGACAAATACGCCCCCTTGCACCGGGCTCAAGTACGCGGGTCTCACCCACCCTGGATATCCCCAGAGCTGATAGCTTGCCAACAAGCCCGTGACAAGGCCTGGCGAAACTACAAATCAAAACTACTCCCAAGCAACTATATCATCTACCGCATGCTCCACAACAAGTGTACTAAGACCATCCACTTAGCTAAGACTGAATATTTTAACAACACCCTAAACGCAAATCTTGGGAGGCCTTCTAAATTCTGGAAAGTCATTAACTCCCTTTTCTCCCCCCAAACAGCAAGCCCCCCACCTCTCCTCCTCGCCCAAGGGACTCTCCTCTCTGATCCCTGAAAGTAGCCTCTGAATTTAATTCCTATTTCACTACTTGAGCCCAGGCCCTCCTCTATTCCCTACCTCCTGCATCCACCCCCACCCCCAGTAATCTATCCCCCTACTGTCTGGTAGGCACCTCTTTTCCTTTAAACCCATCTCCCCCACCGAAACCCTTGATGCCCTCCTCTCCCTCAATCCCTCCAAAGACAAATCCCTGAATGGTCTCGATAACAAACTCCTCTTCTTATCTGCCCCTACCATCGCTATTCCCCTCACGGCCCTACTTAATCTCTCTTTCACCACAGAGTCACTCCCCTCCGAATGGAAGCATGCCACTGTCCTACCCCTTCCAAAAGGTGGTGATCCCACCTCTACTACAAACTACCGTCCCATCTCCCTCCTCCCCACCCTCGCCAAACTCCAGGAACACCTAGTGCTATCCCAACTCTCCCACTTTCTCTCAGATACTAACTTCTTCACCCCATTTCAGTCCGGCTTCAGAAAACACCACTGTACCACCTCCTCCCTACTAAGACTCACAGACTTCATCCTCACTGGGATGGATAAAGGGCTAATCACTGCCACTATTTTCATTGACCTAGCAAAAGCCTTCGACATGGTATCCCATTCCTTCCTTCTATCCTGCCTAACTGTGGCTGGGTTAGCAGTTTCCGCCACAAACTGGTTCGCTGCCTACCTACTAAGTAGTACCCAATCCACAAAAATAGCTGACAACACCTCTCCCCCTCTCCCTATCACTACTGGTGTTCCCCAAGACTCAGTTCTTGGTCCCATCCTCTTCTCCATCCTTCTAAATGATTTGCCTAACTCCTGCTCCACTACCGCAATCCACATGTATGCAGATGATACGGTCCTCTTCACATCCGTCCGGACCCACAAAGAACTCACCTCCAAACTTCAAACCGACTTCAATAAAATCCAACATTGGTTCAATACCAACCAACTCTCCCTAAATGCCAAGAAAACTGTCTCTCAGCGCCTATCCAAACTCACCCACCCTCTGATCTTCCATACCCTAAATAGTACCATCCACGATGAAGTGCCCTCCTTCAGGTATCTAGGGGTTTGGCTTGATCATCACCTCTCCTTTTCCACACACGTGGATGCCATCATTTCAAAACTGCGCCCAATAATTGGCGCCCTCTATAGAAACCGCACTAGTCTCCTGCTACCTGTCAGACGTGAACTAGTCCAGAAAATTATTCTTCCCTCCTTCGACTACTGTGATGTCGCTTACAGCTCCGCCTAAAACCACCCTAGCCAGACTTGATCCCCTTAATGCTTTCACCACTTTGCACTTGATGCTCCCCACCGCTTGCATCATTGCAAGCTCCACTGCTCACAGGCCCTGCCACCACTGTGTAATTGGCGCCTGATTCATAGCATCAAATTTGCATCCAACTTCTGCCTCGCTCCTCCCGCCTACATCGTGATCTTCCCTATCTTCCCACCCACCCCCACCCATGTCCTCAGGTCTAATGACGCTAGGCTACTAGCCATCCTCACTGAAGGACCACAGCTGGCCAATCGGCCTTCTTACCTCTTCCTCAACTTGAAATGGCCTACCGCCCAATCCACCTTTCTTCATCCAAAACTCCCTATCCTCTGCCTTCACTAACTTCCTTGTCCCAAATTGCAACTGCCCCTGACCTCCCCGATAGCTTCTCCTCCCCATTCCCCCATAGCGCCTGACCAGCGGCTCGGCATTAGCCAAATTGCCTGGCTTATACCATGCCCTACGCACTTATACTCTAACACTTTCACTCACTCTGTAACTCATTCTTTTCACTCCTAACATTTCGCTTCCCTCCCTCCTTCCTATATAACCTACTCTCTTGAGCCTTACTCACAGCTACAAACTCCCCTTTCCTCCCCCACCCCCACCTAACCACCCCCTAACATATCTATGGTCTATTAGTCCACTCCTTCCCTCCCTCTATCTCCACTCTCCAACTCTGACTGTCAACTTGGGCATCTCGCTCAGCTTCAAGCTCTGTTACTGGCACTTAAGTAATCATTTATTATGATCATTGTCTACCTGTGAAATGTATACTTGTCCCTGAAGATCATATACTGTACTGTTCTCCCTATGTAACAAGTTCAAATGTATGTAACAAAGTCCAAATGTAATCCCACCCAAAATATGTGCTTTTATCTGTATTGTTTTACTTCTAAACTCAACTGTTGTATACATTCCTGCCTCCTCTGTAACTCCTCCCCCCAGGTCGCATTGTGAGATGAGCATCTTTTTGCTCAGTGTGCCTTTCCTGGTGAAACATTTTCAGTAAATAATAAATAAATAAATACCCCCCAAACAATTGATAAGTACAGGAAATACGGCAGGAGACATGGGGTACACAGAGCTACCAACAATGGATGGAGAAGGAGAGGATTCAGATTATGTGATTTCAGCAATAATGATGTTAAGAGACCCCTGTGAAATTGATATGATCGGTGAAGAGGATCCTAACAATTTTGAGGAAGTACTGGATATCAGCGTTATGACAGACAATGCAATGAATTTGAATAGGGACTTTTAAAATGAGTGGAAACAACTTTTTAAATGTAAATCAGACTTTTGCCCAATTGTACTGAATAGCTGCATTCGTGCATTTGAAAAGATAGTGACCAGCCAATAACAGAACTATTGGAGAAACAGACTCTTGTTGCACACAGCAACTTAACAAGATTTGAAGAAAGAGCACTGAAAGAACCAAGGAAAAATTCTATTCAATTCAAATTTATTGTTGGAAAACTCCATTGAGCAAACTCATTCACAAGGAGATCCTAGTACATGACAGGTGTACAACAGGTTTACAAAATAAAAGGAACATACTTTGAATAAAACAATGGATTTCATACATCACAACGTGCAATCACAGTAAAAATTAGGTGCTGGCGATAAGATAGAGCAGCAATGAGGCAATTTACATAACGCAACAATGTGACAATCTGCGGTAGGATGCATAAGACACTGGGTGTAGTACATCACAACATATTATCACAGTAAAAAAAAAGGTCCTGGCAACAAGATAGTGCAATAATGAGGCAAATTACATGATGCAACAATGTAGCAATCTGTGGTAGGATGTTTGTTAGTTGTTTGTTAAATTTTGTTGACCAGGTAAGCCCACTGGGCCTAGAAGTGCCTTTTTCAGGGGCGACCAGGGGAGGGGGATACAGATGGTAAGCAACTGAAATTGAACCAGATTAAGCTGTTGGTGGTATTTTTAGTGAATGAGGGAAATTTGGCCAGGAGACCGGGGAAACTCCTCTACTCTTGCAGTAGGGGGAAACCTCTGGCTGTTGGTACCTTGACCTCAGTATGTCTCAGACTATGGAGAGTGAGGACGGGGTGCTTCTACAGCCCAAACAGATGGAAACTGGACAGACTCTTGCTGTGCCTCGAACGGATTTGATTTTGCCAGCTGCTTCCTCGAGCAGCTTTTCAGATTTGGAACAGTACTTTGAGGACTCGATTATGGAGACGGCTGCTGGTTGTGAGGTATCTGGAGAGGATGACAAGAAATTAAAGCGTACTTCCTTCAGTCCAATGGTACAACCAATGGTTACTAAAAAGAGTTTTCTGGATACTACAGAACTTCCAGCAGATATGCCATTGGATCCGACATTATGAGAAGGGGTTTTGGATTCCTTTCTCTTCCTTTTCACAGCGCAAGAATCGACGTGGACACCAGAACAAGCGCTAGACCGAGCAGGATGGGTTAACGATCAACATATTTGGATTCCCAACCCACAGATTCCTCTCCCAGGTGGTAATGACAACAATTTTGTTTCCCCTCCGCTAGCCTTACAGACTGATAGTCGGTCGGGACTCACTGTTGGTGCGCATGATTCCTCAGTCCTGCCGACAGACGGTTCCCGGGGTGCGGTCGACCCCTTGGATGCAACTACACCAGATGCTGACTCTGAGTCAGCTTGTCAAACGAGGTACGGTGAAACTGACATCTCTCACAGCAGGAAGCCAGTTGCTGCATGTCAGGGGGATGTCAGGGACATTCCGGACCAGAGTACGACTCCAGTACGCCTACTCCTTTTACTGAAGGGACTCATGATAAGCCATCTGACTTGGGGGAACTTAGAGAGGCTGGTACAAAGCGGCCTACAAGATATGCTGACCTCTTTAAGACTCCAGGGATGCCCGCAAGAAAATGTTTTGTTGCCCGCATATATTATAGAGGGAGTCTAGAGTTACCTCCCAATCAGAATTATGTTGGCAAATGGCTTATAATTGATTCTTTGAAGCTTATTCCCACTGATGTTAATGCATTTATCCACACATTGGGAGACCACACATTTGATGTCTCCTTCCGATCTGCTGGATTGTTGGACAAGTTTTGGGCAGTGTATTATGAAGTCAAGCATAGCCCAGTTTGGAAACCTTTTGTGACTATTCCCATTACCAGACCTACAGATAAAGTAATAACGATTTTGTTCTGCAACTAGGGGGTGAACGTTTTGGATATAGTGTACTGGTTGGAAAAACAGTGTACGGTAAACGGTATACCTCAAGCATTGATTGATTTATAATGGTTTCTGGACTGGGGTTGGAAATTTACGGCACAATTAAAAATGTCGGAAGATGGCATTCAACATTTACCCAATTGCTTTTACATTGGGAGAGATGATGGGATTTTGTTCTGTCATGATCAACCTCGGTCTTGTTACTGTTGTGGATCCATGTCTCATTTGAATTCTGACTATGACCAGTTAAAATGCTCGGTTTGTGGTGCTTTAGGCCACTGAGCAACAACATGCACAGTCCCCCCAACTTGCAATTTATGTGGTGACGACAACCATGTATTTGCTGCTTGTCCTTGGGCAGCTCACAATACAGCAGATTATATGGAGCATGACTTTTATATTAATAAAGCAGCACAGGCTAAACATTCGGCATCTGGTCCTGCTGGGGAATAGACTAACAGCTCTCATTCATTTTGACATACGCCAATGGGAAAACAGACTGATAGCCAACAGGGGTCTGGAAAACAGCAGATTCCTATGGCCTATTTTAGGCCTTTTTTTCTCTTATTTCTGGGGGAGTCATTTAAACCCTATTAAAAGGAATATTTTATATTTGAATCATAAAGAGGGAGGGTCAGGATGATTCAGCCAATTTTATTTTGTTTTACAATTTTTTAGAAACCAATATTAGACCCATTTGTCAGTCGGCAGGGAAGTTATGGGTGGTCAAGGTACAGGAGAAAATTACAGAAATATTGCAGAAGTGGCAGAATAATTGTTATATTCACAAGAACAAAAGACATTACAAATTATCTACTGACTGGGATTTAATTTTTGATTTGATAAAAACATGGAAGATTTTGAAAGAATCAGTAGGGAGACTTTCCCGGAAATTGTTGTACCATACTATCTTGGATACATGTTTTCACGTTGAGGCCTTCATTGACTTTTTGGGTGCAGAGAAAAAACAGATAGAAGATAGATTAATTAATGTTAGAATACCCAAATCAATGTGAGACATTGCTTGGCTGGGAGCCCATGGCAAAATTAATACACTGGGGAACCACAAGCACAAACAGTTGCAGGAAAGATATTGCTGTCGGGAGTCTTGTGCTCTGGAAATTGAATCTTTGGACCAGTTATAGTTTGACTGTCCCTATATTGTCCACTTCTGGAATATTTGGAAACAACAACATAGGCAGCATGGCTGGAAAACATGAGATTCTAGGAAATTGTTTTATGGTCTGTTTCCAGTAGGATGGGGTAAATATAATTCCAGCACTTTGAACCTGATGGCACTACTCATTTTATATTGGGTTTGGCAAGTCCAGTGTAGTTATAGTTTTCATCAAATATATGGGTCCCCTTTAGAACTATATCAAAAAATAGTTAGCAGTTTAGAACGAACCAGAGAGGAAGAAAGAAAGGCGATTAAGAGGAGCATGTGGGAGAATATTGGGACTTCTTTTAGGCGATGGCTGTCTCAAGCTGGTGTTTTGGTTTCTTACTGATTTATGGGACTCTTTATAATTTTTGACATGCATTTTTTGTAATTGATTATATGATGAAATCTCTATTTATGCTTTCCCCCCCCTTAGGCATTCTGATTGAGTGATGTACACTGCAATATTTCAATTTTTTTGTTTGCCTTCAAATTCCCCTACTTATTTAGAAGGCGGGGGGGGTCTGGTTCTTGTCTGTTTCCTTACTTCTGAGAGTTCTGTATGCTGTTATACTTATTTCTGTTTTGATTTTCTGCATTGTGGTTTGCATGATTTAATGCTGGTTTATCTATGGTTTATGTTATGATTTTAATAAAAATTCCCCTACTCTTTTTGATAAGTGCCATGGGATCTTTATAATCCACCTGAACTACCACCAATCCAGGCAGATGGGACCTCAGTTTAACGTCTCATCTGAAAGATGGCACCTCAGAAGTGCAGCACCCCTCTCATGCTGCACTACAGTGTCAGTACTAGGATATTAACCCAAGTGCCAGATGTGGGAACTGAACCCACAGCCCTCTGATCTCCCAGCCTCAGAGGCGCAGTGTGCTACCTACTGAACCACTGCCACTTGTGGAGAAGACAAGGAATGCAGCAGAGGAGGGACAGGACAGGAGTGAGTGAGGATGGATATAGTCAGTTAATAGGAGGTACCTGCTACAGAAGAGGGTAGGGACTTAGGCAGTGACAGAATAACACATGAGACAGGGCCAGAGGGAAGGTTAGAGGGAAGGGGATGAAGAAGAGGAATTCAGAGAACATGGGGGTGCAGAGGAATAGCCCCTCGCAAAAAGATGGGACAATGAAATCGGGACTTGGAGCCCTGATGACTGGATGCATCCTGACAGGCATGTTCCAGTGGTGGAACCAACTTTTTCCTCCAACAGTGTGGAACAGCAATGGGGGCATCAATGGCCCCCTCATATGCAAATCTTTTTATGGGCCAATGGGAAGAGGAAATACACTATAACCAAAATGTAAACCCATATATTGGAAACACTGTTAAGTGGGGGCGTTTATTTATTTATTAAATTCTTGATTACAAATACCTTTGAGCAGAAACTGCTCATTTACAAAGGTTCCACGTCAAAGGATGAGGGTCAACATACATACAGAGGTAGTAAAAGAATGCACAATAAACAACCAAAACAACTAAAAGAAAAAATAAAGATACTCAGTTATAACATACTTTGAGATAATATTCATGTAACGAGCAGCTTGAGTAGGCAGCTGGCTGTGGTAACAATAAGAGATAGAGGGCACCATAGGCAGTTAGTATTGCAGGCGTGCAACCGGGAGAGAAAGTTGGCAGGCTAATGGGCCACTGTCCGATGGTGGTGGAAAATGTCTTGTACCAGTGGAGATGCAAAGCAGGAAAGGAGTCACAAGGAAGGCCCGGTGCCAGAGGGAATGAGACTGGGAAAGGGCAGGCTGTGAGACATGAGTCAGCTGGGAGGTGTTTAGAGAGATCTCTGTTCAGAGAAGCAGTCACATTGAGTGGTAGAGGTGAGGTAAAGTTTGAGATTCCTTTGAAGGGTCCAAGGTAGTAGAGGAAAGTGCTTCTTTATTGAGGGAATTAAACCATTGAGCGGCTCTATAGATAAAGGACCACTGACCCATGGAGGTACGACATCTGGGAACCTGAAAGGTTAGAGATTGGGCACCACATGTTTGTTGAGTGCCACTGTAGGTAGTAAGGAGTGAGCTAACACCAAGTGGCATGAGACTGAGGAGAATCTTTTTGGTAAGTAAGCAGGTCTGGTATTGTATTCTGCTGAGTAGGGGTAGCCAGCTGGCCTGTGCATAGAGGTCACAGGTGTGAGTTTGTCGGGCCTCACCTGTTAGTAGTCTACAGGCTTTGTTGAGAGAAACTGAGATCCTGCGGAGGGCACTTGTTGAGACAGAGCCATAGATGGCAAGGCCGTAGTCAATGATAGAGGTGACAGAGCTGTAGATGGCTAGTTTAAGGGCATCCACAGGCATACAGTGCTTGTGTTTGTGTAGTAGTCCAATCCGTATATAGGCAGTCTTGGCAACAGCAACAATAAGTGTCGAGTGGTGGAGAGGGTACTTTTCCAGTGTAATACCAAGGTACTTGAACCCCTTGACATGTTCGGGTGGGTTCCCAGCATGGTTCTTGATGGTGAGGGACAGAGAGTTGTGCCTGCTCCGTCAGTTACAGAAGGACAAAGCTTTAGTCTTGCTGTGGTTCAGGACAAGTTTATGAGAACTGAACCAGTCTTCAATGCACTTGAAGTCGAGCTGCAGCTGGGATTCAAGGACTGTAATGTCATGGTGGCTGGAAAACAGGACTGCATCATCTGCGTATAGTAATATTTTTTGGTGGCAGGCACTAGGGAGATTGTTGATGAAGAGGGAGAAGAGTAGAGGGCCCAGAATAGACCCCTGGGGGACTCCGAAGCGGACCGGTTTCTCATCCGAAGAGATCCCTGCAATCCTTACACGTTGGATCCATTATCAAGGTAGCTGGTGAACCATGGAAGGGCATCGCTGGAGATCCCAATGGAGGACAGTTGCTTGAGCAGTAGGGGGTGGTTAACTGTGTCGAATGCCTTGGTAAGGTCTATAAATACTGCCCCTCCACAATTCCATTTGTCAAGCGTGGCATGGATGAAGGTTGTAAATTCCAGTAGTGCAGTGGTGGTGCTGTGCCCTTTTCTGAAACCATGTTGCTCTGGGCACTGTACATTGTACTTATCCAGGAATTCAACTAGTTGGTCTGACACTATTCGCTCCAGCGCTTTAGATAGTGGGGGGAGGACTGAGATAGGTCTGTAATTGGTGTGCAACATCCTATCTCCGCTTTTGTGAACCGGTGTGACAGTGGCTTTCTTCCAGAGAGAGGGGAAATGGCCCAGTCTAAGCGAGAGATTGAAGAACTTTGTAAGTGGTTCTAAGATTTCATCGAGGACTTGTGCCAGCAGTTTCAGGTCAAGGGAGTCACCACTGTACCCTTGTTTGCCGATGGCCTTTTGAATGTATTTTCTAGCTACTTGTGGTGGGACCACCTTAAAAAAAAAACTTTGGGGTTGTACGTTCTAGTTGGGGGGTAACTTGGGAGGAGCTGGAGTGGAGGTCATCGAAAAAATTTGGTGGAAGGACACTGTCCAGGTTTGTAAATGCATTATTAAAAGTGCTGGTGATGGTACCTAGGTCGAGTGTAGGAGTGCCATGAAGGTTGAGCATAGTGGGTGGTGCTTTAGGATCCTTGCCTGTGAGTTCTTTCACATTATTCCAGAATTTGTTTCCCTGGCCCTAAGAGTTGGTCAGAGCCTCTTTGTAATAGCTGCATTTAGCATTCCGTATTTTTGAGTGCAATCATTTCTGGCTGTTTTGTATAATTGTATGTTTACTTAAGCCGGAGTTGCACGAGCACAATGCCAGAGGTGGTCTCTGTGCTTGAGCAGAGTTAAAGGTTAGTAGTAACCCAGGGGTTGGTCTGTCCTTTGACCTTCATCTTTTTCACTGGTGCATAGATGTCACAGGCTTCGTTGAAACGTTTGATAAATAGGTCCAGAGCTTTGTCGGTGTCACTGAGGGAGTCAAGCACTGCCCAGTTCAGCCTGGTTAGATGGGATTTTAACAGCTAGAGGTGCGGTGCCCTTGTTTGATAACCCTGGCATAGATAAGCTTGGGAGGGGGCTTGTGGTATTTGTTTGACCAGAAGCAGATGACAGGCGAGTGGTCACTTATTGTATCCGGGAGTAGAGAAACATTGGAGATGCATTCAGGGTGGTTAGATAGAATCCAGTCTAGAAGCGTAAGGGAGCCTGTCCTATAGTTACACCTAGTGGGGGCATTGACCAGTTGAGTGAGGTGATGCACCGCGGCTGCATCCTTATAGGTAGTGGCCTCAGCGGAGAGCCAGTTAATGTTAAAATCACCCATGATTATGGTTTCAGAATTATGTTGTTGGACCCTTAGATATTCCATGATGCTATGGAAGCCAGCAGCCTGGTCTCTTGGGGGTAGGTAAACTGAGATGACAGTGAGTTCCTTGTTATGTGCACCAAGGAGGATTTTGATTGTGTGGACCTGAGAGGAGTTGCTCAGGCTAGGGGATGGGATGATGTGACCCATAAGGGTATCCTTAAGATAGATGGCGCAGCCCCAGCCCCATTTAGCAATCCTGTCTTGCCTGAAAATGCAGTAGCCAGGGATAAAGACTGAGGTATCAGGGATTTTAGGGTTTAGCCATGTTTCCACAACTGAGAGGACATCAGGGTTGTGCTGTAGGATCCATGTTTGGAGGGAATCAAGTTTGTTGAGGATGCTGCATGCGTTGATGGATGCTATGGTGAGTGTCCCTGTCCTTCTGCTTGGTGCCACTGCTGGCTGCCCAGGTGGTCCTGGGTTGGGGTGAACATTTCCTGAGAGCAGGAGCAGCATAAGGAGAATTTGTAGGAGAAAGGATTTCAGCATCTTGTAGATGACTGCCTTTGTGTGGGGGATAGTACAGTAGAAAGGGTGACTGAATTTGTAAAATGGCTAGGAAAAAAATAATAGGAATTTAAATTTACATCCACCATACACAACTCACATTTAGTCTTTTGGACATCAAATTAATAGATAATGAAATGACAGGTACAGTTACAAAAAAAGGATACAGAAAGAGAACAGCCACTAATGCTCCTACTAAAATGAAAGTTAACATCCTGTGAAACTTATAAATTCCATTCTATTAAGTCAACTCATTAAAATAATGAGAAACTGTACTACAGGACTTAGATTTCACACAACAAGCTCCTGAATTGCTAAATAGATTTAGGAAAATAGGATATCAGGAAGAAGTATTGAAAGAAGCATTTGAAAGGGTCAAAACAAAGACACAAGAAGAATTACTAAGGAAAGATGGTAACATGAAAGCAACATCTGTAGGAAGGGGAAAGTTAACAATGTTTCTGGACAAATAGGAAACATGGTGTGCAAAATTGGGATATCCTTAGAAGTGATAACACATTAAGGACTCAGTAGGTATAAGACCCAGAGTAACATTTAGAAAAGTGCAAGTCTCAAAGACAAAGTTGCAAATAACCAATTCAAGACACCTATCAAAACAAGCACATGGATCCCAGTAAAACCTGCAGGGACAGTTAAATGTCATAAATGTAATGTCTGCCAGTATATAGCGACTGCAAAAGAGTTTGTATCACCAAATAGTGGTGAAAAAATTGCCATAAGAGAATTTATTTCTTGTAAAACAACTTTTGTGGTATATATACTATGGTGCGGATGCAACCTGCGCTATATTGGCAACACTGCCCAGATGCTGAAAGAAAGAATCCAGGAGCACATGTTCTATTCTAAATCAGAGGATACTGTAGATAACCCTGTGGGTAGACACTTCTGAATGTGCACGAAATTTATAGGCCTTGAATGGATGAAACCACCAACAGAGGAGGTAACAGGCAAGATCGGTTACTTCAGAGGAACGCATTAGATTTTTAGATTAAAATGGTAAAACCAGGGGATTAAATGAGAACTGGGACCTTAAGTCATTCTTGAGATCTGGAGGCAAAAATACTGAAAATGTATATGATACTATAACTCTCTGATTGTGGTCTGCTAACACACTCCCATTTTTTCCTTTTTCTCACATCCCCCCACATACTAATCCTTCCTATGTATGTGTTTCTCTTTAGACGCCCTTGCCATTCTTTCATCCCTTTTCGTCTGGAGAGATGGCCATGGTATAAACATTGGATATAATTTTATTCAGTGAAACTTCTACATTTTACTATCCCTCCCATTCACTACTTGCTTTCTATTTTAGGATTCTTACAAATAAGGGGCACTATGCACGATGCAAACGTGCCTGTGGAAACCAGGCACATTGGAATCATACGTGTGAATGCCGCAGAGGGGGAACCATGCAGCATTCATAAAGGGGGCACACAGCAGTTATGTACCTGATCCCTGGCCACACAGACAGCACAAGCACTGGGTGTGGGCAGGGGGGCATGCTGGGAGCATGTCTGCACTAAGCTGCCTCACATCAAGTGATATTTTAACCAGATTTGATATCCCAAGTCGAGAGATTTTCAAGGTGTTTCAGCTCCGCATTTGCTGAACAGTAAGTTTGGAGCGTGTTTAAACAATCTGCAGTTCACCCCTTTTTCTCCAATATTATTCTGCTGGCGCCCCAACCCCACTCCATTTCTGCAGATATACTCCTACCTCCTGACTTTTAATGCTGGGAGGAGGTGGGTAGTCCTCGTCTGATGCATCTTCTTCCCGAGGAAGTACCACTGTGGAGATCCTTTTGGCCTAATCCTACACAGGTATCACACGCAGGACAGGTTTCGCTTAGTTCAATACAATATTGCTAATAACCATACTTCGGTCAAGCTTTTTCAACATAAGCTGATTCCTGTCCCAGTGTGTTTCAGGTGCTCTCAAGATGAGGGCACTTTAATTCATATTTTTGGGAATGTATCAAGGTTGCCCTTTGTGGACTTTGATCCGGAGACCTAGATCCCTTCTGGGTCTGAGCAGATTTTTCTCCCAGGAATTTGTGTACTGGGTGATTTTTCTCCAATAGACAGTGTAGAGCATAGGTACCATATGGCTCTGATATCTATGGCAGTCAAAAAAGTTGGTTTTACGGCACTGGAAGGATCAATTGGTCCTATCTTATGCGGACTGGCTAAAGGAGTTGGTGTCATATCTTCAGTCTGAAAATTTGATTGCCAGTTATAAGAACCGTATGGACTCATTTTATAGAAGATGGGGTAAGCTTCAGTCTCTTTGCTTACCTTAGGATAAGTATGGTGACCTAGCCCCTGGACCCTCACATTATATAGTGTAATAGCTGTTATCTCAGTATACCGACTTATGGTGATATTAAGTCATGTTTTCCTAGTATAACTTGGATGGTGAGTCTGAATAGTAGATGGGCTGTTTAATAGGAGTGATATCCAGATGTTAAGAATTGTTAGCTTATGGTTTTAGCGGGTGCACCTTGGGGAGGGAGGGTGGGGGTTTATCTTTTGCACATAGATTGATAGATAGATGTTTTATGTTGTCTTAATCTTGGATGTGCCTTAATGTTTTTATATTGATTAAAGGGAGGGGTGGGGAGGGGTTGATTTGGGTTTACCGGTTTGTTACCTTAATCATTATGGTTTTTGGTTGTATTATCTTAAACTAATAAACTTAAATTTCAAAAAATGTCTGCACTAAGCGGCATGCATGAAGCCACAATGTGCCATGTCACGGGGGTACAGTATGGTACAGGATATGCCGGAGACCCTGCTGTGACCCACATGCGCCTACAGACATCACCCGCTAGTCACAATGGGACTGGGATTTGAACCTTTGCTGCCCCAGCCCACCAGGAAGATGGTGAGTGCAGGGCAGTGATCAGGCAAGTGTCATGGCACTGACCAAATGTATGGGTATGGGGGGGTGTCGGTGTCACAGGGGTGAGGGAGTATGCCAGCTGAACACTGGGTCAGGGGCGCACTGTGCTGGGGAGTGTGAGGGTCTGTCACTGGGGAAGGCTGGTCACTGGGGCATGGCCGCATGGGTCCAGGGGCCCACGGGGGCTATTCATGACCCGGACCTGTGCCTACAGGCACAAGTGTTCTACTTCTTGACCAGGATGGGCATCCGATTGGATGCCCACCTGTGTCCACAACTCTGCCCCCAGCCACCCTGTGGAGTTCTGCATGCTGGGAGGGAGCCACAGACAGGTGGATGCTGGTCATACATACCGGCATGTGCACAACTGTCCATGGGTGTGCAGCTACACAGGCAGGGTATGCGCCTTTTGTGCATACCTCCACCCCATTCATGCACAGCTGCCATTATGAGCCAGTTTGCTACATATTTTTGGTGAAATAATACAGATGCTATAAACCAGTGATAAATTGTACATCCCTGGATTCCAGTAATTTACATGGGGATCAGGCTACTTAAAATAATGTTCACTAAGGCAGTTTGTTTGAGAGGAGTTTGGAATAAGAGGTGAGTTGTTTCTGACAGCGTATTTATCTCAGAGATATTTTGTAAGTTTTGGTAGTGTTTTTTAGCTTAAGTTTGTAGTTTGCTGCTGCTCGCTAAGCACTGTGCTAGGTTTCGTGGTTGGACTAAAAAAAGCTTTAATTTGTATTGTATTTTACAGTTTTACAGTGTTGTTGGCTGGCTAATAAGCACTGTGGGGAGGGGTTATTTTCCCAAGTAACAGAGTAGCCAATCAAGACTGTGTGGATTTCAGTTTTAAATCTATCTTTAATTGTTCACTGAGGCAGTTTGTTTGAGGGGAGTTTGGAATAAGAGGTGATTTGTTTCTGAGAGCTTATTTATCTCTGAGATATTTTGTAAGTTTTGGTGGTGTTTTTAGCATAAATTTGTAGTTTACAGCTGTTGGCTGAGCACTGTGCTAGGTTTGGTGGTTGGATTGGAAAAGTTCCCCCACCTTCCCCTTCCACCAGCCTTTCTTAAATACTGAAAAGACACTGGGGGTTGGGCATGAAGGCTGTGAGGGAGGTGCTTGAGGAGCTGGGAAATAATGCTGCCAACAGACAGGGTCAAGTTAGAAAGAAAAGGAACCATGAGAGGGAGAATGCAGCAGACGGAACAAAGAATCGGAAGGGGTAACGGGGCAATGGCGATGGCTTGGGGCAGTCGGGGAAAGGGAGAAGATAATGGGCAGGCTGGAATGAGGGTCAGTGGAGGGAGGGGCAAGATGGGGCAGACCTCAACAGAGGAGTCAAAGGAGGGAAGGAGGAAGGGAAGTGCAGTCCATGGGTACAAAGAACAAAACGACTGAGGGGAAGATGGAGAAATAGGTGAATTGGGGCAGAAAGGGTTGAGTACAGCAGAGAACATTGGGGAGAAACAGACAATAGGAGGGAACACTGTGCAGGAGGAGGAAGGAGAGGAGAAGGGAGGATGGGGAGGGAAGAAGGAGGTGTCTTGGTCTTGGGGACTCGATACTAAGAGGGGTCAGGTGGGAAGCAAAGGAGAGGTACAATTTGGGGGAAGCATGCCAGGAATAAGGCAGAAAGGGTGGGGCAATCCATGCTAAGGTATGCAAGCAGGGAAGGAAAGGCCTCACCTAATAATATACCTGGGGATGAATGACCTGGTCTATGGGACAGTAGGGGAGGTTAAAAAGAGGTTTGAGGAATTGGGACCTCTGTGAGGGAGCGGGAAGATCTGTTACCTTCTCAGAGGTACTTCCCATTCCCAGGGCAAGCTGACAAGAAAAGGGAGAATCTCAAGAGTTTAACGAATGGCTGGGGCCTGTGTAGGGGAAAAGGGTATGGGCTGGTAGGAGTGTGGGGGTGACCTGGGAGAACAGCAGTCTGTATGCAAAGATAGACAACACCTAAATGAGGAAGGAAAATACTGACGGCAAGGATAGGGAAGCCACTGAGGAGCATTTAAACTAGGAGAGGGTATCAGGAGGGATAGTGGTGTTCAGAGGCCTAGTGATGTGAAATCAAATGGGCTTACCCCCATGATAACAAGGTAAGCAGGAAAGCAACTACTAAGGGAGTAGACATAAGGAGAGAGAGAGGCAGGGGGAAGGGTAGAAACAAGGGTTGTAGGGTGGTAACCCTAAATGCTACTGTCAGCTCACTTGCAAAGAAAGAAAAAGGCAGTGATTTATTTTCAAAAGACAGAACTATATCATTTGGCATACAGTCAAGTTCCTACCCATTTTATTTTTTTTCTAAAGTGCAAGTCAGAGTAGCTGTAGTTAGGGAAGAAGATGGCTTCCAACTAGAGCAGGCAAACTGTAGACTACTTAAAGCAGTTGTGCGGAGACAGAGGAGTCCCGTTCGAGGTGAAAGCCAGCAAACAGAACCTCATGGATGCCCTGATGGTAGCAGATACCCAGAGTATCGAGTCACAGACAGTGACTAAAAAGGACCAAACCTTGAGTGTGGAAGGGCTACCAACCAGTGCAGTGTCCAGATCTGATGAGGAGGGCAACAGGGCCAGTGCCAGAAAAGGGTCACAGCAACAGGGGAAGGTCACCAGTATCCTGGAGCCAGAAGTACTCAGGCTGCAGATTGAGTTGTGCTGAATGGAGCTGGAGTTCCAGGAGAGGACAGAGCAAGAACGCCGAGAGGCAGAGCGAGAACACCAAGAGGCAGAGTGAGAACACTGAGACGCAGACCGTGAGGAGCGTGAGTGCCAGAGGCAACATGAACTGGAGAAGCTACGACTTCAACCAGCGGCACCAGAGCAGGTAAGTGACTTGGGTTTAACTAAGACTACAGGACTGGGTTACAAATTGAATTCCAAATTGATAGCCGAATTTAAATAAGGAGAGGATATGGATGTCTTTTTAAATTTTTTTGAAAAAGTTTGTATTCAGGCTAAAATTTCTAGGGAGTCCTGGAGCTTCCAGCTATCCCCACTACTTACCGGGAAAGCTTGGGATGCATTGGGTCAAATGGACAATGAGAACAGTGATGATTACAGCAAACTTAAAGCTGCACTGTTAAAGAAATTTGAATTAACTGCCGAATCATACAGAGTTAAATTCAGAAGCTCAGGAGAAGCCTGACATGAGCTACGAGGAGCTAGCCATGAAACAATGTCAGTTTTAAAACGTTGGTGGGAAGGAATTGAAGTAAACTCTGTTGATAAAATTGAAAATGTGATTCTGTTAGAACAGTTTTTCTGGGCATGCCAGCAGAGCTGAAAATCTGGCTGAGGACTGAGATCCCAAAACAGTGTAAGAGGCTGCTGAACTCTCAGACTGCTATGGCAAGAGCAGACCTGTTCTGAGAGAGAATGGCGCGGTCGTGGCAGTGCAGAAAGGGAAAAGCGACTCTCAAGGCAGCTGAAACCCCACTGCCTCCACCAAAGCCAGTCAGCCCCAGGTTTCAGAGAAAGATTTCTCTGAGAAAAGGAATGAATGTTGGTTGTGTAAAGAAACTGGGCATGTTGCCAGACAGTGTCCCAAATGGACAAGCAATAATACACAAGGTGGTGCTAAGAAGGAAGTGGATTGTTTGTTTGTCCCTGGAAGCATGCCTGTGAACATGAGGGAACACATACACTCAGTCATGGTGAATGGTGTACAGATGCAAGGGTTAAGAGTCACAGGGGCATCCCTGACATTGCTAAAAGGAGACCTAGTAGAGCCGGGATAGCTTATACCCAACAAATATGTCACTGTACAAGGGTTCACTGGTGAAGAGAAAACATTGCCAATGGCCAGTGTTCTCCTGGACTGGGGTGAAACCAGAGGAACTGTGCAACAGGTGGCTGTAGCCAAAACATTAGCAGTGGATGTGATCCTGGGCAACAATCTAAAACAGGAGATGGTGTGTGCAGTTACCCATAGCCAAGTGGCAAGGGAAAATTGTAGTTCCCTGAACCCCACAGAAACCATTGTGGAAACCACTGAGAGGCTGGTTCCCCAGCCTGTTCTCAGATGGGAGACTAATGAAAAGGGGGTAGAAATTTCCCCAGTAGCAAGTAACCACACAGCTACAGAGGGTTACTCTGAAGAGGAAGGGGTGACCCATTGTCAGAGGGTTGGGATTGACAGTGATCCTGAGTACCCTAATGCTAGTGCTAGGGACCCTAGTTTAGCGACTGAAGGGGACCTGTCCCATGCCTTTGGAATGTGTGAGGAGTTTGCAGCTGCTCAGAGAAGTGAGCCTAGTTTAGAGAAGTTGATGGCTTGGCCAGACTCTGACGGAGCACAGGGAGGTGACGGCAGACATAAGGTTTATTGGGAAAATGGACTAATGTATACTCAGGGTGTGCAGACAGAGGGAGGAATGCTAGGCAGGCAGCTTGTCATTCCCCAGGGGTATCGTGAGCAGTTGCTCAAGATTGCACATGATATTCCCTTGTCTGCTCACCTGGGAATCGCACGACTATGCAGCCGTTGGCCCAGAATTTCTATTGGCCTAACCTCACCCAGCAGGTGAAGGAGTATTGCAGGTCTTGTCATTGGTGCCAAGAAATAGGAAAGGCGGCAAGAAAACCCAAGCCACCCTGATTCCATTGCCCATAGCGGAGGAGCCATTCCAGAGGATCAGAATGGATATTGTGGGGCCTTTAAATACCCCCAGCTCCTCAGGGAAGAGATTCATCCTGACTGTGGTGGATTATGCCACCCGGTAAACAGAGGCAGTTGCCCTTTCCTCACTGAGGACAGACAAAGTGGCAGATGCCTTACTTGGGATTTTCTCCCATGTTGGGTTTCCGCAGGAGGTTATCACCGATCGAGGGGGTTTCTTCATGTCGGACCTGATGAAATGTTTATGGGAGAAGTGTGGGGTGGTGCAGAGATGCATGACACCATATCACCCACAAGCCAATGGGCTTGTGGAAAGATTTAATGGTACCCTAAAGTCAATGCTCCAGGTGTTTGCTGAACAGCATGGGAGGGACTTGGAGAAATACCTTCCCCACCTGTTGTTTGCATACTGGGAGGTACCCCAAGAGTCAACAGGATTTTCCCCCTTTGAACTCTTATATGGACGCCGGGTACGTGGGCCCCTAAACTTGATCCAGGAGGACTGGGAAGGCAAGCACACCACCCAGAGAATTCCCATTGTGGATTATGTTCTTAGGTTTAGGGAAAGGCTGAAGGAGCTTATGGGGACAGCCCAGAGCAACCCTGGCAGCTGCCCAACAGAAACAGAAAGTGTGATACACCACAGAGCCAGAGCTCACTCATACATGGTGGGTCAGGAAGTCATGGTCCTTATTCTGGTCCGAAAGACAAGCTGCAGGCTAAGTGGGCAGGACCGTGCAAAGTGGTTAGGAAGGTAAATGACGTGAAGTATATTGTGGAGTAACGTGACCGAAGACAGACAGAACGGATGTACCATGTCAACATGATGAAGCCATATGCAAATAGGGCTGACATGCTGTTTGCAGTGTATAGTCCTAGGGAGGGGACAGATGAAGGAGACCCCCTTCTGGACTTGCTGGAAGAAAGTAAGTGGGAGTCCTCTGTGGAGACAGTTAAATTGTCTCCCCAGCTGGCCCCAGACAAGATCCAGTAAGTAAGGAGATTTTAGCAGACTTTGCCCATTGTTTAGCGCCAAGCCTGGACTAACCCCTTAGCAACTTAGATGTGAGACAGGGACACAGACCATATGGCGGACAGCATATCGGTGTCAAAGGCTGTCCAAAAGGACATTAGGAGGTAAGTGGAGGAGATGCCAGATTTAGGGTAATCCAGAGATCCCACAGCCCTGGGCCTCACCCATAGTCCTTGTGCCTAAGCCAGATGGCTCTACTCATTTCTGTGTGGACTATCATGGACTGAATGCAGTTATGAAGTCAGATGCCCACCCGATCCCCAGATGGATGAACTCCTGGACAAGTTGGGAGGAGCGACCTACCTTACGACGATTGACCTGACCAAGGGGTATTGGCAGGTAGAATTGATGGACAGAGCTAAGGAGAGGTCAGCCTTCATCACTCTGATAGGCTTATTTGAATTTAAAGTAATGCCTTTTGAATGAAGAACGCCTGGCCACTTTCCAAAGGTTGGTGAACCAGGTGTTAAGTGGTGCTGAGCAGCATGCAGTGGCTGCACTCTGGATGACATTACTATCTTTAGTACCAGCTGGGAGGAACACCTATCCCACCTTAGGGAAGTGCTGGGCAGGATACAGAGGCTGGGCCCTGTCAAAGCTGGGAAGTGCCAGGTGGCCATGGGAGAGGTGGCATAACTCGGCATGTGGTAGGCCGAGATGGCTCCGCCCCAACCAAATAAAAATAGAGATAATCTAGGCATGGCCCAGACCAGAAACACAGAAGCAGGTCAGAGTTTCGGGACAGCAGGGTACTATAGAAAATTTGTACCCAATTACAGTGCCCTGACTGCTCCCCTATCTGACCTGGTAAAGAAAAGGATGCCAAAGAAAAATTACCTGGGAACAGCCTGTGAAGAAGTGTTTACTAGATTAAAGGAGGCACTGTGCAGTGCAAATGTTTTGATAAGTCCTGACTATAGCAGACCCTTTATAGTTCAGACTGACACCACAGATGTGGGTATTGGGGCAGTACTGAGTCAAACATCCAGCCAAGGGAAAGATCACCCTGTAACGTATATGAGTAAAAAGTTAATTCCCAGGGAGCAGGCATACTCCACTGTGGGAAAAAAGTGTCTTGCCATAGTGTGGGCCCTAAAGAAATTAGAGCCATACTTGTATGGGCAACATTTTGTGGTACAGACTGACCACAGCTCCCTGGTTTGGTTGTCGCAGATGGGGAAAAACAATGGTAGATTGCTAAGATGGAGCTTGCTTTGCAAGGGTATGATATGACAATTCTACATAGGGCTGAAGCCAAAAATCAGAACTCCGATGGGCTGTCTCATGTCTATGAGGAGTGAACTGACTTGAGAAGCTCATCCCGTGCAGAGGATAGAGCTCCCAAATTCAGTCTAGGTGGGTGTGACACTCAGACAGCTGGTTCTGATTAATCTATGATTTTGTAATATAAAAGTGTGTTATTGAGTGTCTCTCATGAAACATGCTGAATCAGCCTGTGGAATGACACCCCCTTCCCAGGTTTTAGCTAATAGGTGTTACCTGGAAGGCTAAGAGATAATTACAGGCTAGAAGAGGCCTAAAATAAGCATCTCCTGGTTATGTGACCAATTGCAGCTTGCCAACTGCCAAGATAGGTCATAAACTTTTATGATGTTCAGAGGAAAGACAGTTAATATTCACATGGTGATACAAAGCATGTTGCACCTCCGTGAGGTCTGGCAGAGAGACATAACAAGTCCTTTGATGTCCTGGAAAGAGGAAGCTGCTCATAAGATCAAAGAAAGTCATATGAGAAAATGAGTTGTGCTGAGGTCACAGAATTTAATGCTTTGATAAGACATCCTGTTTTGCATAGATATATTTTTTTATATTCTGACAGGGAGGAGCTAGGTGACCTCATGCAAAGAGGTTGGCAAGCCAGTTTTAAACATTATTCTGTTTTCCATTTAGACACAAATGTTTGGACTCTGAAAAGACACATCTGCAGCACTGTGAGATAAGAATACCTTAGAACAGACAAGTCTAAGTGTATTAGTGGTAGGAATCTGCACTTTTAAAACCTTATTATTTTAAGTGATTTGTATGTTTTGTGATATATGGTTCTGTATTTACATGTTACATTTTTTATCTGTCTTTAAGTAAACCTCTACTTTAGAGACTAATTGTGTGCTTAGAAATTATTTTTCTTGACAAGTGCAGCATACATGGTTAAAGTTGACACGGTACAAAGCTTACTAGTTTTACCAAACTGGGAAAAGGTAAGAATTTATTCTGAGGTCTTTAATAGAGTTTTAAGGGTTCATTTTGTACGCCTGGTTAGGTGCCTGTAGGCAAAAGATATCTGGCTCCCCCCAAAGAGCAGATCTATCTGAGCCTGTACATTGGGTATGCTAGCAAGAGGTTCACAGTTTGAATCCCTCCAAGACTTGAGACCAAAATTTGATTCGAACCCACAAAACAGACAGGAGGGTTACCCTGTTTCTGTTAACTGTTCACAAGACTGTGCTCAGAGATTGGCACTGTGGGAGCAGAGGGCCTGACCTGCTGAGTGGGTTTGTGACATAGGCCAGTAAGACTAATGTCCATAGTGGGGAAGCTAATGGAGACCATCCTAGAGGGTAGGCTAATGGCACTACTGGAGGTGAATAGGGTGTGGGATGGGAGGCTGCATGGCTTCATCAAGGGCAAGTCTTGCCAGACCAACCTAGTGGAATACTTTGACTGGGTGACTAGGAAAATTGAAAGGGGCCATGCGGTGGATGTCCTGCACGTAGACTTCAGTAAAGTCTTCGATTCTGTACCACATGGAAGACTTGGAATCAAGCTACATGGCACAGGGGTGGGAGCAAAACTGGTGGGGTGGGTGGAGAACTGGCTAAAAGATAGGTAGCAGAGGGTGGTGATAGGTGGGGAATACTCATTGTCACAAATTCACTCCCGGGGTCTGGCCCTCTGCTCCCACAGTACCCAACCTTGAAGTGCAATATGTGAACAGGAGACAAACAGGGAAACCCTCCTGTCTGTTTTGCGTTCGAGCAACTACCAGTCTCTAGTCCTGGGGTCAAATATGAACCCTTTTCCACTAGTACACCCAGGTAACAGGTCCAAATATCACACCTCTTCAGGAAAGCAGTGCAATACTTAACCCAGCAGGCACACAACCTGGTTCACAATCCCCCTTCTGACTCAGTTGAGACCTAGGTATTTCCTTACCTTGCTGCATATGGTGACACACTATAAGCACTTTAACAGTTATGTCAGAATTATCAACACTGTCCCAGCATTCACACTCAAAATGAAAAAATGTCTCAGACAAGATTAAGGAAACTGAAAAGTTTACTAAAATGAAAAATAGTAAATAAAATACAAAACACAGAACATATAACATTAATGGTACAGTCAAAAAAAAAAAGAAATGGAAATTACAAAACAAAATGCCTTTTTACTGAAGTAACTAGTTCTAGCTCAGTTTTCAGTTGTGGTTTACCCATCTTGACAGAAGTGCCTCTTAAGAGTCCAGAACACAAGTGTCTCTTGAAAGTCCAAACACAAGTATACAATGTTCCCTCAGCAACTTGAAAACATCAGGGGTGTCCCCCCATCTTGTGAGGTCACAGCTCTGTGGTGATGCTGGCTGTGAGGTCACTCTCATTCCTGCGTACTGAATTAGTCACATGCATCTGCACACTGCTAAACATTCCACTTAAAAAAAAAATATGTTTCCTAATTAGTGAGCAGCATGCTTTATGACAGATCATAATTACCCCTTTGATCTTCAGAAGTATATCCTGAAAGACACTTCTCCTAGCTTTGTGAATTGTCAAAGGTATCCAACTGGCTTCTTTCCTGATGTCATAAAATGCAATGTTTTATAACAGGTTTCCTAGGTTCAAAGCAGTGGCTGGTTTTGCAACCTGTTATATCAGCTAACACAGGCCCTGACAGGTAGATGTCAAAAGGAAGTTCTTAATTAGTTTATCCACTGGGTCAAGGAGAGGGCAGACTCTTCTTTTCTCTTTGTTCAAATCCTATGTTCAATGATGCTTTGCTGCTTGGCCTGTTTCCAAAGCAGAAGTCTAAAACATATATTTATATCAAAACCATGTGCACATAACTAGTAGATGGTTGTCACAGGTTCACCCTCCCCAAACCTGTGACAAGTGGCGTTCCATGGGGCCGGTGCTTGGCCCAGTGCTGTTTGGCATATTTATTGCAGACATCTTGGAGGGCATCAGCAGCAAAATCAGCCTATTTGTGGATGACACCAAGACGGGAGATATGGTGGACGACTGGGGGGGTGGCTGGGGCTACAGGAGGATCTGGCAAGGCTGGAGGCATGGTCTGACAGATGGCAGCTGGGATTCAACACAAAAAAAATGTAAGGTGCGGCACTTAGGAACAAAAAATCTGAGGAGAAGCTACCATCTGCGGAGAGTGCAGCTGGAGGTAACAGAATAGGAGAAGGATCTGGGGGTGCTCATTACGGGAGCAATGAACAATTCCACACAATGCAGAAAGGCAGCAGTAATGGCCAACAAAATGCTGGGGTGCATTGCAAGGGGAATTACCTCGAGAAGAAGGGAGGTTATTCTATCATTATACAGATCGTTGGTTAGACCCCACCTGGAATACTGCTTGCAGTACTGGTGCCCATACCTACAAAAGGATATTAGGCTGCTGGAGGGGGTGCAGTGTAGGGCAACGAAGATGATTCAGGGCCTGGGGGAATTGCCATATGAGGTCAGACTAAGAGAGTTAAACATGTACACACTGGAGGAGAGGTGGGAGAGGGGGAGATATAATTGAGACCTTCAAATACATGAAAGGGATAATCAAAATGGACACAGAGAGTCTATTCAGGAGGAGGGTGGGGAGAGACACTAGTGGCCATGACATGAGATTGGAGGGGGGTAGATTCAGGAGGGAGGTGAGGAGGCATTTCTTTAAGGAAAGGGTAGTGGTAAAGTGGAGCACTACCAGCTGAAGTGGTGGCATGTACCACAGTGGAATGCTTCAAGAAGGGGTGGGACAGGGAAGGGGAGGTAAAGGAAGTTAAAGGGAGGGTGGGCAGCTGCTGAATAGGAGCTAGCTGCATTCATGAGCAGCTTAGATAAATCATGATGGCATTTTGCTGCTGGCAATTTTAGACGTCGATAATAGGTATGCTTAGCATCTGATTAAATGTAAAAGTTTGGCAGCATTATAAAAGAATTTGTTTAAGACTGAAATCATGATTAGAAACAATGTGTAATCAGATAGTCAGTTTAAATGGGTGTTCCTTTATTTGCTGTGTCTGACTTTAGTATTTTTGGATAATAAGATGTTACTTATGATTTTGTAAAAATGATAAAACAGATAAAACACTGTGATGTTAAATAGGGTTTACTAGGTGTAATATTAGTTTTTTCTAATAATTTTTATTTTGAATGAATAAATTAGGAACTTATAATGCTATGCAGCTTTAAGATCACATGTTTGAGATCTGGATGTTAATTAAGTTAAATTATGTCACAGTCTTGTGTCCTATAAAACTTCAGTGTAGTCTGACAATGGCCACACACCCTCAGGAAAGCTTACACCAAAGCACTGGGGCTGTGAGGGCACACTATTAAAGTTTATGGAGTCTCATCAGCAATTATTATTTTGAACTTTTTCTTATTTTTTTCTGCCACTGAACAAAAAAAAAACATTTGCATTGAACATTGCTTGGGAGAATCAATTTATTCAGCATGATTACTGGAGTGCATTACTTTGTTTGAACTGGTTGTTGGTTACTAGGGTTAGCCGCCATTTGGAAATGCACCCCGTTTCTGTCTTGTGAGTGCAGGTTAAAAACCTTTTTGGAAGTCCTGTGTCAGAAGCCTGGCTCACAGGGGAATCAGGACAGGAGATTCTACCACCAATTGCTGGAGAAGTAGAAACCAAATTGATCTTAGCCAGTGAGGAGCCACCAGAATCAAGGTGGCATGCTCCGCCCGTAGCTTCACCAGAAGCCTCTGTATAAGGAGGGATGGTGGAAAAGCATACAGAAACCTCCCTTTCCAAGAGAAAGACAACACATCTTGTCAGAAAACTCCAAGCCCTGGAGCCAGTGAGCAGAAATATGGCAGTTTGCATTATATGGGGACACAAACAGGTCTATGTCTGGACAAACCCATTTTTCGAAGAGACTATCCATGATGGAGTCCAAGAGTTTCATTCATGGCACAGCACATTGGATCAATGGAGGTGATCTGCCAGTGCATTCTGGGGACTGGGGAGGAACACTGATGACAGAAATACATTGTGTTCTACCACCCAGTGCCAAACTCTTTGCTTCTCTGCAGAGATGGCATGATTGAACTGTACCCTTTGACTGATGTAGTACATCATCAGCATAATGTCTGTGCAGATCAACAGCTGATTTCTCTGAATGAGGGCTGCAAAGCCTGTAGGCCACATAGAACAGTCTTGATCTCTAGAGTGTTGCTGTGAAGCACTGTATCCAGAGGGTCCCCATTGGCCTTGGGTTCTGAAGGGCCAAAATTAGCCTCAGCCCTTCCCAGAGGCATCTGTGGTCATAACCAGCAGTGGAATGGCCTCAGGAATGGTGACCCTTTCTCTAGGTTACAGTGGTCCAGGCATCAGATGGGGGAATGGCAGACAGACGGAGTGACCTGTATGAGGTGCTCCAACCTGTCTGAATGCAGAACCCATTGCACTCTAAGAAATCATTGCAGAATCCTCTTATGAAGGTAGGCCAGTGGAACTGTCAGGATGGCAGCTGCCATCAGAATGGTCAGTTTTAATCAGTTTAAGAAAGGCCTGGCATGAGGAATACTCAGTGAAGATCTTGGTGCATTTACCACATTCCCCTTGGAGCAAGAAGACCGAGTAGAGCTTGAGGCAACCACATATATAATCTCTTCCTCCTTTTCCATTGCCTCCCGGCCCTCCTCTATGTAATCTGGATAATCCAGTTTGTCATCAATGTCCACCTTTATAGGGAGGGGATCAATGAGACAAGGAGAAATGTGATGAAAAGCCAACAACAAGGGTCCCCTCGGCAGTGACCTGTCAAGGCCCAGCAGTAAAGCAGATGCAGAATAAGGAAATGTTGATAGCTCTGCTGTCATCAGTCCAGCTGGAGGTGCCAATGGTGCAGGCATCTACAACACCGGCAGAAAATGCTGAAACAGATCTGACATTGTTTGATACAATGCCTGCTCATCGATGGAGCCCGGCGGTCACTGACAGTTGAGACACCGGGGACAGTACCCAATGATGTAATGGGCTGCAAGTCCTATATTGGGGAGCATGAGCTGATTCCAGACCCAAACCTTGATGTCTGAAAGACAGTTAAGTTGACAGTAGGACCCAAGGCTGTAGCAGGGGTCCTATCTTTGTCTGTGGACTTACCCTGCCTAAGTAGTGAATGGGGATGCTCTGGAGATGCATTCTTTTCCTTTCTGCATGTCTCCTTGTCCAAGTGGCAGTGTTTATCTGCTGACTTCAATGACCTGACTTTTTTTCCTTTGATAATTCAGCAACAGTTGCCATCTACTGTGGTGACTGATGGGCCAGCGGCAAGCTGGGAATGGCAGCAGGTGATAACGGGGAAATCACCTTCACCGCAGCCTGTTTTTCCATTTCTTGGATCAAAAGAAAGTTTTCCAAAACCTTCTTACAATGACTTCTGGTTGCCTTGTAAAAGTCCTGGCAAACTGTGCATGCTTTAATGTTGTGGTTTGTACCAAAGCAATGGATACAAATGGAGTGATAATCATCTTTATAAATTTGAATGTCACCGCAACAGCAGTAGTGAAACGTTGGCTCATTGTCCATTAGCCATGGACACAGTGGGGAGGGAAGGTGTGCACAAGTCCCTTCACAAAAGAAAGGGTCCTATAAGAGCTTGCTAAACTCAGGGTGGACAAGGCTATAGGATCTGGTGACATACATCCCAGGGTACTAAAGGAGCTAAAGGTGGAACTAGCAGAGCTATTAGCAGAACTGTTTAGTGAGCCTCTGAGCAGAGGAGAGATCCCAGATGGCTGGAGAAAGGCTCACGTGATCCTGCTCCACAAGAGTGGTAGCAGGGAGGAGGCAGGGAACTACAGACCAGTCAGTTTTACCTCAGTAGTGGGCAAGTTATGAAAGCACTCCTTAAGGAAAGGATAGTGCAACACCTGAAATCCATAGGAGCACAGGACCCAAGACAGCATGAGTTTACAACAGGACAGTCCTGTCAAACTAATCTCATAGCTTTCTTTGACAGGGTAACCAGAGTGGTGGACCAAGGGGGAGCAGCTGATGTCGCCTACCTTGACTTCAGCAAAGCTTTCGATATTGTTACACATAGAAGATTGATTAATAAGCTGGGTAGGCTCGGGTGGATCAGAGGTTGATCAACCGGGTGGCAAACTGGTTGGCGGGCAGAAAACAGAGACTGGTGGTAAACAGTATACAGTCAGAAGAGATGCAAGTCACAAGTGGGGTACCTCAGGGATCAGTCCTGGGGCCAGTCCTCTTCAATATCTTCATCAGTGACATTGCAGATGGACTGGAGGGTAAGGTTTGTCTGTTTGCAGATGACACCAAGATCTGCAACAGAGTAGATGACCCAGATGGGTGGGCAGAATGAGAAGAGATCAGGATAAACTGGTAAAATGGTCAGAAGAGTGGCAACTGGGGTTTAACGCAAAGAAGTGCAAGATCATGCACATAGGGAAGAGAAACCTTGAAGCTACATACAGATTGGGAGGGGAGTTGCTGGCAATCACAAGGGAAGAAAAAGACTTAGGCATCATCATCACAGATGACCTGAAATCATCCAAGCAGACCACTAAAGCAGTAGGTAAGGCTAGAAGGATGTTGGGGTGTATTAGTAGGGGTATCACAAGTTGTAAGAGGGAGGTAATAATCCCTCTTTACAAGATATTGGTTAGGCCATATCTGGAGTACTGCGTGCAGTACTGGAGGCCGCACCTGCACAAGAACATTAACAAAATGGAGGCAGTCCAGAGAAGGGTGACCAAAATGGTGCAGGGACTGCATCAGAAAACATATGAGGACAGATTAACGGAGCTCAATATGTATACCCTAGAGCAAAGGAGGGAGAGAGAGAGGTGATGTGATCAAAACATTCAAGCATCTTAAGGGCATTAACAAGGTGAAAGAGTCTAACATGCTTCAATATAAGAAAAATAGCAGGACAAGAGGACACAGCATGAGATTAGAGGGAGGCTGATTAAGGGGTAATGTGAGGAAGTTCTTTTTCACAGAAAGGGTGGTGGATGCATGGAATGGCCCACCTCAGGAAGTGGTGAATATGAATCCAGTGCAGAGCTTCAAACAGGCATGGATAGGCACAAGGGAACAATACAGATGAGTATGAAAACAGGCCATTGACAGAGTAAAGGCCTATGGCACATTCATAAGGTAGAAAAATGGGCAGACTAGATGGGCCTTGTAGTCCTTATCTGCTGTCAACTTCTATGTTTCTATGTAGTGACAAAAAATGTAAATAATATAAACTTTAAAGAAGTAGATAGCGAGAGCAAATACTTGGTAAGTTCAATAGCTTCCCTTAGTAGCAATGGACCGACAAGTGGTTGATAGCAGAAGAAAGCCCTGAGGCATGCTGCAGAGGCTAATGCTATATGGCCATCGATGAGGTGCATCGACATCGGCAGCCCCAGCCTGCAAAAGGCTTTCAGGGGGTCCTGACGCTGATGGCTTACAGTTCCATGATGTGACTCAATGGAGGGAGATATCCTCAAAGATCTTTTCTCATGATGATACTTGCAAACACTATACCACAACTTCTTTCCTGAGCCATGCCTTGCACGTATGTTACTCCACATATTCCTGGGGATTTCACATATATCCCCCACCTCTAATGTGCATACAGTTCTACTGCTGCTGCTATACACTGGACTGATAGTACACAGCTTCTTATGGGTCCATTTCACCTACCCTATGACTTTCCAGGTTTATCCCATGAACTAAAAGGGGAACAATAGCTGCAATTAAATATGGAATCTCTTTCAACCCTACAAAACCTTAACCTTCTTGGTGGGGTCCCTGGAACCCAGGAACTCCTGAGATCATTTGTGCAGTGGTACACCCTCAGGCAGGGACTTACTCGTGGGGCACAAATTGTGCTGGAACATGTCTCAATGTGCCCATTAGACAAGAAATAGAAAAGCATATCAGCATTTCATATCACTACTAAATTGAAGCATGGTTGGCCTGGCCATGTGTGCCTCCTTTGACACTCCACTGATAGCCTCAGTGGCCCAAAACAGACTGCCATGTGTGGCTCTCACATGGGTACTGACTGACCCAAACCCTTGCCAAGCCCCTTCTTGCCTGACACCCATTCATTTGGCTATCTGCCAGGGATTTACTACAAACTGCCTAAGACTTTACACAATGTAATTTCTTTAGCAGCGTTAACTTTCATTTTGTTCTGAACACATACCTCTCAGTTTTCTTTCACTGTCAGTGTTGTTTCCAGGAGTGAACCTACAAGGGTTCTGCCGACCTCCCTTGAGGGATGCCCACCACTTTCCCAAGTGTGCCTTTCAGAACTAATGTTCTCTGCACCTCTCTAGGCAAGTCCCAGGTGCCTTCATCCCAAAAGCTGCTCCCTATGTTCTTTGGAGACTAGACACAAGGGGACCAGTGCCACCCGATCCCAGGAACCCTGCCACCATCCCTAGGACCACAGGCCGCAAATGCCCAGTCACACTCAGAGAAGCTGGACTGCTTCTCTCTCTCTCTCTCTCTCTCTCTCTCTCAAACCTTGTCTGACCAGTCCCCCCAAACTGCTCTGGTGCCTTCCCCTTATATAGAGTGTCAGAGGAAGGGCAGAATCATGCATACCATGCTCTAGTTTCCACTCACAGCCAAGGTTCACTACTTCAAATCAAACCTCAAGAATAACCCTAACTTCCCAGCTAAATTCTGAAAGATTATCCACTGCCCAGTCCACTCCCCAGTCCTTCTGGTGGATTGTCCACCAGTCCCTGACCCTCTCTCTGTTGCTGCTCACTTTAATGAGTTGTTTTTACCACATGTACCTTCCCCTCTCCCTCTCTTCCTGGTTCCTCTCCCCCTCTCTTCCACTCTCATCTCATCTCTGCCCCATACAGCCAAGGGTTTTCACTTCCCTCACATCACTCCTCAGGAAACCACATTTGCCCTTTTCTCGCTTAACCCTGCTAAGTCCAGCCCTCCAACCCTGATGGGCTGGACCCTAAACTCTTCTGCCTCTCAACACCTGCCATCGCCTCTCCCCTCACTCCTCTTCTGAACCTCTCTTTCTCACTTTGTGTTGTCCCTCAGTCCTGGAAGGTTTCCCCAAGGGTCTACCTCTGAACAAAGGGGGTGAGCACTCCACCCCAGGTAACTTTGGGCCTGTCTCCCTCCTCCCCTCTCTTCCAAAGCTTCAAGAGAAACTTGTGTACTGCAGGCTTGCTGACTTCTTCTACTCTTCCAGCTACCTCTCCCCCTTCTAGTCTGGCTTTTGGAAGCACTATTACACCATTTGTTCCTTGCTCCATGTCCCTGACTCCATCCTCACTGGCATGGATCAGGGACACATCACTTCAGCTATCTTCATCGATCTCACCAAAGCATTCAACTCAATGTCCCACCCTATCCTCCTGGCCAAGATGAGCTCTGCTGGCCTTTCAGCTCCTACTGTTCACTGGTTCCACTCCTACCTCATGGGCCACCAACGGCACAGGTTGGAGATGCTCTCTCTTCTCCCTTACCTATCCAAGCTGGGGTCCCACAGGGCTTCATACTGAATCCTATCCTCTTCTCAGTTTTCCTCAGCAACCTCGCCTCTGTCTGTGTCAACGCCGCATGTCCATATGTATGCAGATGACACAGTCATTTATACTTCCAGCCCTTGGCTGCAGTTGTGGATGGCCAGCTCCAGCAAGACTTCTGCAATGTACTGCGCTGGTTCCACACCAACCAAATATGGATCAACACCAAAAAAACAGTGTCCATGACCTTTGGAACCAGCCAGAAACTGGCAAAGGCTCTCCCCCTCCCCACCTTCTCCATGATGGATGGTACCCCTCTTGAGGTAGTCCCCACTTTAAGTACCTTGGTGTATGGCTAGATAACAGGTTTTACTTCTTTGCCCACACAGATGCCAATCACGCAGAGCTTCACCCCAAACTCAATGTCTTGTACCACAATAAGAACTGCCTTTCTCCCCATGCCCATTGGGAACTGGTCACCAAAATGGTTCTCCTGGTTTTTGACTATGCAGATATGGTCTATGGCACTGCCCTCTCCTCTTCCTTTGCCAAATTGGACACCATCTGCAATCCTTTCTGCTGCTTCACTACCAACTCACCCTCTTGTACCCACCATTACTCCCTTTACTCCTTCCTATCCATCCTCACTCTCTTTTCATGTCACCACTTTCACTGTTCTTCCTTCTTCTGCAAAATGCCGATTTGGGTCTCTCCATTCATACATATCCTCTCTCATTTCTCCCATCTCCTCCTCCTTCCACTACCTTTGCTCCAGGGACCCTTGCAACTTCTCCCTTTCCACCCACACTCCTCTGATGGACAGTCTGCCTTCTCCTATCACCTCCCCTCCCTTTGGAATCTGCACCCTTCCTCGCTATATCTCTCCCCCTCATTTCCCTCCCTTAGACATCAGCTAAAAACTCTCCCTGCACCTTCCTGCTCCTGCCAACCCTCTACCTGACCCTCCCACTACTGGCTTATCCCCCCCACCCACTTGACCCTCCACCCTATGATACTGGCTCTTCCATAAGTAACATAGCTGCCTGTGTTTGACTCCTCTTCACAACACAAGCACCATCACCTACTCTACAGGTGCTAAGCACTTTATCTTGCTCTTATCTAGATTATTTGCTGATCTGTAAGCTTAATTTATGACTTTTCCAATTTGTCATTTTTGATCAACTGATTGCACTGTTCTCTGTTACTGTACCTTTGTACACTGACACTGTAATAATATTCTATGACTTGGTATAATTTTTGTAATATTGTTCTCCCTTCCCTCTCCAAAGGTCACACCTGGAAAAGAGCCTCAGCTCAGAGTGCTTTTCCTGGTTACCAGTTTTCAAATAAATAAAAGTTCAAGCCACTCACAGTATGAACATCCAAATGTTCCAGGCAACCCCCACCTGCCCCCCTCCCACCGAGAACAGCTGTCATAATTTGGCTTAACCTTTGAGTGCTCTCTGGTAACCTGCCTCAAGTTGGCTGAGGAGAGAGGCTGGTTACACACAAAACTGAACTAGAAAAGGGAAAAGTAATGTAAACCCTCCATGAAAAAGCACATGATTCATGACCTCACCTCAACATACTACTCTCCTAACTAAAATTTGCATACCTTACATAGAAATATAGAATTTGATTGCAGATAAGGACCGCTTGGCCCATCCAGTCTTCCCATTTCTTCCTACCTACACTATTATCTCAGACCATGCCCAATCTACAGCTCTTTCTCCCTCCCTGCTTCCTTTCCACTATGATACCTTTGTGCTCATCTCATGCATTCTTGAACCCCACCACTGTTTTTGCCCCCACCACCTCCACTGGAAGGAAGTTCCAGGAATCCACCACTCTTTCTGTGAAGAAGTGTTTCCTCACATCTCTCCTGAATTTACCGCCTCCAGTTTCATAGCATGTACCCTTGCTCTTGAGCACCTTTCTTCTGAAAATTACTCCCCTCCTGTACCTTTTTAACCCCCATGAGGTATTTAAATGTCTCTATCATATTTCCCTTCTACCTCCTCTGTTCCAGGGTGTACATATTGAGGTCCTTTAGTCTCTCCTCATAGGGTTTTTGATGCAGACCCTGCACCATTTTAGTTGCCCTCCTCTGTACCACTTCCACTCTGTCTATATCCTTGCGAAGATGTGGTCTCCAGAACTGGACACAATACTCTAGGTGGGATCTTACCAGCAATCTACACAGAAGCAACACCACCTTTCTTTTTCTGCTGGTATGCGCAACCCATAATTGTATCCTAATGTTGTTAGCTAGCCTAACACTTACTGTCTGATTGCAATGTATTTCTGTACTGTGTTCCTCCTCCTCCCTGTCCCCAGGATGCAACTGGAATCGAGCAGTACTCTGCTCAGTGTGCCCTCCTGGTGAAACGCTTAAATAAATAAATACCCCTCCCTATGCACCCCAGCATCACACTTGCCCTCCCTTCTGCCTTGTCACACTGCCTGGCCACCTTTAGGTCATTCAATATGATTACCCCCAGATCTCTTTCCTGTTTGATGGTTATCAAAAGCACTCCACCCATTTTGTACTCCACTCATGGGTTTCTGTGCCCTAAGCTCATTATTTTGCACTTTTTTTACATTGAAGCCCAACTGCCATGCCCTTGACCACTCATCTAGTTTTCTCAGGTTTCTACACATCCTTTCCACCCCTCCCACCCCAGAATGCCCATCCTATTGCAGATTTTGGTGTCATCCACAGAGAGGCAGACCTTTCCTTCTAGCTCCTCTACAATGTCACTTATAAAACCTTCCGGCTACACCTTGTAAATATTCCCAGTACACAACTCAAACTGTTGTGTTAACTAGCCCTGTTCACCATTTCTTGTCTCTTTTTCCATTAACTCCCAAATCTTGCGCTTCATGCATTTCACCATGTAAAGCATCATTCCTGCCAATGTTCAGCTGTATACTTGCTTGATTTAGAATACAGTCTTGCTCCCCAAGTGGCTAAGATCAGCAACACTGGTGCCCAAGCAAAAATAAAGACAGGTACTTACAACTCGGCTCACAGGCCTGGATTTCTGAAAAAAAATACACTCCATTGTGCTGTAGGATAATGGTCAAAATGTTTTGTTCCATAAATAAAAGCAGCAGATAATACACAGCTCCCCCAACCATAAAACAATTCAACATTTTCACACCAATAATAGAGCGCTTCCTCAAGACCACTGATTTAGAATGTATTAGCTGTATTTTGTGAGACACAGCATGGGTTTATTTCTCACATATCCAATCTAATGCTGTTGTTCACACACAGGACTCCTCAACATACCCACCCCATAGGATACACCTGGAAATAAGCTATCGTAGCTTAGTATGCCTTCTTGTCAACAAAAAACATTATAAATAAAACAAATTACATTCCTGCCCAAATTAGAGATGCCATCTGTCAGTTCAACACAGAGACCTAGAAATAACGGTATGATCTGAGTCAAAATACCCTGACCCTTTTCACTAAAGTGATGGACCCTACTTGGTCTCATGTCTTTCAGAAGCAGATATGGAGTGTTAAGGAAAATTGTAACCTGTTCCCTTACACAAACAGAATCACAGACAGCCTTTAAATACTTAATAATATTTACAAAACATCCATGCCTGACCATAAAAACATGAACAGTATAAGTACTCTATATTCAGGATGGGACACATCCAAGAATACTAAGGGAAATGGCGCAGGTGCTTACAGCACCTCAAGTGGACATATTCAGCTGCTTTTTGAACACTGGAGTGGTTCCCAGGAACTGGAGGATGGCCAACATTGTGTCACTGCACAAAAGTTGCAGTAATGATGATATGGGTAACTACTGTAAAGATCTGTCAGCCTGACATCTGTAGTGGGAAAATTATCGGATGTCTGTATTAAGAAAAGACTGGTAGATTTTCTTGAGGGTAGACAATCTCCCTGGCTGACCCCTCCTGTGGCCATTGAGTTTAACATATTCATTACCTCCTGTGCTTCTTCCCTTCCTCCTCCCTCCTCCCTCCCTTCCTCCTCAGCGTTATCCTCCCCTCTTGATCCCTCTAAATCAGGTTCCCCCTCATCCCTTCCTTTCTCCTTCTGGATTTTATCCCCAGCTGATGGCCTCAATGCTCTTCTTGCCCTACACCCTACTAAAGGTAAGTGCCCTCTGGTCTTGGCTCCAGAATCCTAAACCTCTGCTCTTGCTCTTGCTATTGCTACCCCCTTTGCTTCAGTACTAAATCTCTTTTTCACTCTTGCATCTCTCCCATCTAACTGGAAACATGCCACTGTTATCCCCCTTGCTAAAGGAGGTGATTCCTCCTCCCTGGAAACTCACCGACCTATCTCTTTGCTTCCTATTCTTGCCAAACTCCAGGAATGCCAGGTGCTATCCCAACTTTCTCCTACCTTGTTTCCTCCTCTTTTGTCACCCCTTACCAGTCTGGTTTCTGGAAATACCACTCCACCACATCCTCCCTCCTCAGGCTCACTGACTCCATACCACTGGTATGGACCAGGGCCTCATCACCTCTGCTATCTTTATCGAACTAGCCAAGGCGTTTGATACAGTCTCCCACCCCCCTCTTACTTGTCAAACTCACTGCTGTGGGGCTCTCAACTGCAGCTACCTGCTGGTTCCATTCTTACCTAGTGGGAAAAGCACAATCCATTCGGATAAATGAAATGAAATCCCATTCCCTTCCCATCAGCACTGGAGTTCCTCAGGACACTTTGTTAGGCCCACTTCTGTTCTTTGTCTTCTTTAATGACCTTCCCACTGCCTGCCCACACTCCTCCATCAACATATATGTGGATGATGCTGTCCTGTATGCATCTGGTCCCTCCCCCTCAGATGTAGAGCCCAGACTTCAGCAGGACTTTGACAAAGTTCAGCTCTAGTTTTGCTCTAATCAGTTACTTTTAAATGCCAAGAAGACAGTCTCCATTACCTTTGGCACGAGGCAGAGACTGTCTCGGATCAATTCTCTCCCTTCTTTCCACACCTTAGATGGGTCTTTACTTGAGGACAACTCCTCTTTCTGATGCCTCAGTGTCTGGTTTGATCAGAATCTCACCGTCTCTGGACATATAGATGCCATCGACAAAAAGCTGCACACCAAACTTGGTGCCCTATTCAGAAATTATGGATGTATTCCATTGCCAACTTGCTGAGCTCTGGTCCAGAAAATGATCATACCGATTTTTGACTGTGGTGATGTAGTCTACAGTGCAGCTCCTAAATCTTCCCTAATCAGACTGGACTCTCTTTCCATTCTTTCTGACATTTCACTCTTGACTGTCCTCCTGCACTCCACGTACTCCATCCCTGTTCCTATACCAGTCTCTTTCTTCCTTCCCTAGCAGATAAATGCCATATCCACTGCTCCAACATTATTGCTAAATTCTGATTTCACTCCTTCCCCCATCACTCTTCCTCCATCTCCCTCAGACCACCTGTTTTTCACTCACTTAGAAACCAGGACCACTGCACCTTATCCATCCCACCCAGGTCCACCTCGGTTGGCCAGGCAGCATTTTCACACCGTCTCCCAAAAATCTGGAATGCCTTCCTCCCTCTCATCCATCATGCCACCTCTCTTCGGGTCCTAAACTTCCTCCTTATGGATCTACCCCCCTCCTGTAGATGTGTTTAAAGATTTAAATTGTTATCCTCATTATGGTAGCTATTCATGAATGCAGGTGGGAATACGAATGAAAGGCACATAACCCCCGCACAGCTTCATACCCTCAGGAGTTCCACGTGTTGGCTATATTCTCAAACACTGGCTAATACATTGCTCTCATCCATGGCCCCGTCCCCCAGCGCACAGATTCCTGGGGTGTGGTCCAGTGTGGAGCTACAGACCCAGGCATGCAGCTGATCAGCTGCCCATCCCAGGTCTCTTGCTGGATCTCCTGCTTCCATGGGATGCCATGTTGGTGGCAGGCACAACGTGCCAAGAGCATGGGGGATGTCCCAGATGACCGCACCAACACTCCCAATGTGCCCCAACAGCAGGAGCAACCTCGATGGGGGTCCATTGAGCCCCGCCATCCCCACAGTGACCAGTGGTGGCATCATGCAATGCACCCGCACCATTGTGAATGATGTGGTATGTGGATAGGCCCACACGCCAGCCCCACACCTGCTCCATGTGGAGCTACGCATTTGGATGAGGTTTCTGCTAGATGGGTTGCGTAGTAGGTTCATGCATGGTGCACAGGAGTGCAGTGTGTACAGGCAGGTGCAGGTGGGCTTTGCACCAGTGTTGCACGGCACATAGCCCCTCTGCAATTTTCATGAATAGAGACCAATATTTGTATCTGCTTTGCTTGAATGTCAGCACTTATCCTCTATCACTCTTACAATTTATTGTTTATAGTTTTCCTAGCACTTTCTGAGTGTTAATGTATAATGTAAAATATCTATTTTCCCATCCTATTGATGTTTTGTATCTATTATTATTATTCACTGCATTTTGTTTCTGCTATACTTCTGTGTCTCCCCTTCCCCCCTCCCACAGGATGCATCTGGAAATGAGTATCATTTGCTCAGTATGACTTTCTGGTGAAACTTTAGAAGTAAATAAATCCTCAAGACAGTAGGCAATGTGGGTTTGCACAAGGAGGTCATGCCAGATGAATCTGATCAAATTCTTCAGCTGGGTATCTAGAGCTGCCATGAAAGGACAGGCAGTAGACGTAATATTCCTGAATTTCAGTAAGGTTTTGACTTGGTCCTCCACAAGAGACTAGTCAAGAAACTGAGGCATCTAGAGTTGGAGGAAAGGTAAAAATGGGTGGAAACTGACCAATGGGGTGAATGCAGAGGCTGGTAGTGAATCAAGAACACTGCAAGGTTAAGGAGCTAATACGTGGAGTATCTCAGGGCTCAGTCCTGGGGCCCATCCTCTTTAACATATTAATTTGTGATTTGGGGGTAGAGGTTCAGGGCAAAATTTGCCTCTTCACAGATGACACTACGATTTGTGTAAGGGTGGTCAGCAAGGAAGGTTTCAGAATAGTGAGGGAGGACCTGGATGCTCTTGAAAAATAGTCCAGGTTATGGAAGCTGAGATTCAGTGCCAAGAAATGTAAGATAATGCACATCAGAAACAAGAGCCCAAAAAGGTAATACCTGATGGAGGAGTGGTATTTGAGAGGAAGGGGATCTGGGGAATAACATCGGAAAGCCTGAAATCTGCAGCACAGTTCAACAGGGCAGTGAGGATGGCAAACAGGATGCTGGAGTGCATAGCAAGGGAGATCAGTAGTAGAAGCAGGGTGATTAGCTTTCCCCTGTATATGTCTCTGGTCTGTTCTCCCTTGGAGTACTGTGCAAGGTTCTGGAGCCCACACCTGTGGAAGGACTGTGATAGGGTAGATTCTGTGCAGAGAAGGGTGATCTATATGGTCAAGGCGTTGGGGGAGAAAGCATACAAAGAAAGATTGTCGGACCTTAATATGTGCACCCTGGAGACAAGAAAAGAGAGACAGAACATGATTTAAAAGTACAGCTACCTCTATGGGATTTACAAGAGGAAATACAATGAATTGTTCACTCTAATTAAAAAAAAAACAAAGGCAAGAGAGAATCCACTAGCCGTCCCAGTGGCACTGAGGGTTGAGGCGCTGGACGCCACACCTTGCAGCACCCCAGCGACCCGGGTTTGGGAACGAGCCCGGGTTGGCAGGGGTTGGCAGGGGAGAGAGAGAGGATTGAGCGTCTGGAGGACTGATCTCCTCTCTCTGGGGAGAATTTTGGGGCCAGCTTGGCTGCCTAGTGATTCCCGGTGGAGACCGGGGGTACTTCAGGCAAAGTCAGCTATACGTAAAGAGGGGAGGGAGTGTCGCAGACATCATTGCACACCACACTCCCTGGGGGAACTACAAAAGGAAAATCCCTCCCTGTGTTCATGGAGAAGATGGGTGCTCCATGGGCAGGATGCACACCCAATGCTGGCCCACTTCCTCCAGTGATCTCCTGGCCAACCCGTCAATTCAAGTAGAGCTCGCTCTAATTTCAGACAGGCCACTAGGGGAGAGCGGGCCCAGCCTGGGGTGATCCAAGGTGCTAGGATCTGCCTGATAGTTAGGGGAGTTCACCGAGCTCTATGGTTTCAGGCTGGGAGTAGTAGTCCTGTTGGCGTGAGAACCCCGGAAGGATGCCCATCACAGGGATGTATAAAATAAAGTGTAAAAAAAAACAAAGAGAGAGAATCCACTAACGGTGGCTGGGGGAAGGCTCAGAAGGGATGTCTGCAAGGACTTTTTCACAGAAGGTGTGGTAGACAAGTAGAAGGAGGTGGTCTGTGTCAAAACAGTGAATGGATTCAAAATGGGTGGGACAGGCACAAAGGACTGGTAAGGGCAGGTGGAGCTGTAAAGGGAGAGGGCAAAAGGGATGGAGACGGTGACTAGGACCATCGCATGCCTGATATGTACAGTTGGGCAGACTGGTTGGGCCTGTAGGCCTTTTTTTGTTGTCATGTTCTATGTTTCTAGGCTTAACACAGGAATATCATTTTGTACACTAGAAAATATAAAATTAAAAAGCAGTGACTGTGTAGTGGCTATGAAAGAAAAACAAAGACCTGAAAATAAAACTAAGCTTCAAATCTTACCACATGTAGGCTAGCACCGCTCAAATTCTTGGTCTGCTGCTGGGGCAGACGGCTGCATGATGCATCATAACCCCTCCCCCATCTTACGTAGCAGTATGTAAATGACTCCTTATTGTCCTGGAGCAGATGACGCAAGGGCAGCAGGAAGGAAGGCAGAAAAATATGTTTCCCTAGCATTTTTCACTTTATATCAGAGAAATTAAGAAAGATGTCAGAGGAATAAAAGAAAAGGAAAATCTAAAATATTTGTAAGGATGTTTACGTCACATTGTGACTGTAATATATGTTTCTTCTATTGGCATAACCCGTACAACTGACAATTCAAATATTTAAATAGCTTTGAAACTTTAATCCACCATGGATGGAGGGCATGCTAAATAAACCAATTGAAAATGTCAGTGTTACAGCAGAAGTCAAGCTGCACACAAATGGCTGTGCCAATGTAAACTGTATGTAAGTGCTCTATTAGCATGCAACAGAAAGGGAAACAAACCAAGCCAGTTCAAAACATGAAACTCGGCAATATCCAAGTCTGTAAAACCATCAAGGATCTGAAGCATAAAGGTTAATGTACAATCTAACAGAGTTGAGTAGATAGTGAAGTATCTGCCTAAATGAACTACTTGGCATACAGATGATTGCAGTGACCTGTGTGAGTGAATACTGGTTGACATGTTACCTGGTTCAGCCAGGTACTTGCCACTTTTTCGTGGATCTAGTCACCACTGAGGTGTGTTGTGATACAATCAGTGAAACAAAACTAAAATAATATTTGGGGGGGGATAATTGTATTTAGGAGACTTCATGACCCTATCCATCCAGTCCATCCTACCTAGTATGAAATACCTACTGACACCTCAGTATAGGTTTTTGTATTTTGACAAAATCCAGCGTTTATTTTATATTCATTGCAAAAAAAAAACCTACATTGGTGCAGATATTAGGGTTGAAGAACACAAAGCACACAAAGTAGGGAAAAGAAAGAACACTAGGATTTTGGGTCTCAGAGTCTTGTCAAATCGCTGGTGGGGTGCTTCTGGGATTGCTTCCACCCTATTGCCCACCCTTACAGAATCATAGAAATTTTATGTCAGAAAAAGGACCCTTCTGGCCCATCTAGTCTGCCCAACCTCGCCTTTCACATACCCCTCCGCACTTGCCCCCACCCTCCCGCAATACTCAGTCCCCATGTCTGTCCCATGCCCTCAAATTCCTCCACCATCTTAGCCCCACCACCTGTCCAGCAGTCTGTTCCAGGGCTTCACCACCTCTCTAGAAGAAGCACCTCTCACATTGCCCCTGAACCTATTTCCTTGCAATCTGAGACTGTGCCCTCTAGTTCTAGCTCCCTCCTTCCTCCTCAGCAGACACCTTCACCTACTTTATTGAGTCCCTTCACATATTTAAAGATTTCAATCATGTCCCCCTTTCCCTCCTTGTTTCCAGCATGCAAGATTCAGCTCCTTACACCTCTGCTCATATGTCTTCCCCTGCATACCCTGCACCATCTTTTTGCCTTTCTCTGAACCCTCTCCAATGCATCTATATCCTTGCGGAGGCGTGGTCTCCAGAACTGAACCCCGTACTCTAACTGCAGCCACACCATGACTTTGTAGAGGAGCATTATTACCTCCCTCCTTCTGCTCTGCCTATGTATGCCACCATTCCATTGGCCCTTTCCGCCACCCTACTACATTGGAACCCTACCTTAAGGTTTGAGGAGACTATGATCCCCAGATCCCTTTCCTGTTCTGATTCTTTGATTTCCCCCCTTCCCACTACCCGTAGCCTCTTGTCCAAAGCACAAGGCACAGCTCCAAGCCAGTGCCTCATAGTGACACACTCTTCGGAGGTAGAGAAGTATAACTTGCCACATGTTGACAACAAAAATCAGTCATGCCTTTCTTCATGCAGTGCACTGTGGGCCCTTCATGAAGAAAAGAGACCACGTCTCACCTTGTTTGCTCAGGGGAGGGAATAGGCAATAGGGTTGACAACCCCAAAGACACGCCACCACTAATTCGCAAGACTCCAGATAAACCCTAATGCTTTTTAGATTCTCTACTTTGTGTGCTTTGTGTTCCTCAACCCTAATGTTTGCATTAATGTAATTTCTTGCAAAGAATTTCCCTTCTTTCTGAGATAGTGGAATCATATCCTCATTTCCTTCCCTTTGGGACCTTTGTGAAATGAAATAAACAGAACAGTGGAGATATGTCTAGTCCTGCTTCACCAACCAACTAACAAGTACAAGGCAACAGTGTCTTAACACTTATACTTGCACCATTACACCATACCATCCTAGCTTAGATACAGTACTAATAAAAATATTCCTTACCTGGGTCCTGGAGATTTTGGAATGGGGTTTGGGTGGCTTGAGGAACATCCAATCCTACCTATAAATAAGAATAACAATGGGGTCACAAAGGATCTGCAGCTCGTAAGCAATGGATTGGGGCAAACAAAGTACTCTAACCTTAAAACAATACTTACGGGCTACATGTGGTCAGTGTCCTCCAATGCAGGGGCTGGCATCTTGTTTTTATCATTTCACTGGACCAGTAGACATAAAGTGGAAAATGGGTTAGCATGTTTAATAAAAGTACTGATCAGCTGTGTCAGATGGAAAGGGATTGTAGTTTGTGTGTGTGTGGGGGGGGGTTAAAATGGGTTGCTCTTAATAATAATAATACATTTTATTTTTAAAGCGCCTTTCAAATTTTCAAGGCGCTGTACAAAACACATAATAAAAATCAGACATTATAATTCAGTATAAAACACAGGTAAAACTACAGCTTCATCAACAACTTATGCAGAATACTATAGGAAAGCAATTTGATAGAGATGAGTTTTTAAACCCCTCTTAAATTCCTCCACGGAGGTGCACTGCCATAACCGATGGGGTAGAGAATTCCAAAGAGTGGTAGCAGCATAGGAAAAAGCTCTGCAACCAGAAGAATTTAGACTCACTCTTGGAATCTCTAGCAACCCCTCATTGGCCGAGTGGAGCAATTGGCCAGGGCAGTAGAGGACTAGAAGATCTTTCAGATAGGCTGGACCCTGGCCATGTAGGGCTTTAAAAGTCAATAAACAGACTTAAAGGTGATCCGCCACTGAACAGGAAGCCAGTGCAGTTCGTGCAGTAATATGACAAGACCTACTTGTCCCAGTCAAAACCCAGGCTGCTGCATTCTGCACTAGCTGAAGGCGGCAGATTTCAACCCCAGAAAGCCCAAAATACAGGGAGTTGCGGTAGTCCAAACGTGAGGACACGAAGGCATGGACCAACATAGGTAACGTGTCAGACGGAACAAGGTGCTTCACTCTAGCGATATTCCTAAGGTGGTAAAAGGAAGTCTTGATGACTGCTGACACCTGTGACTGTAGTGTCAGCCTGTCGTCCAAGATAACCCCAAGGTTACGCACCCGTTCAGAGGTCGGAAGTGACACACCCCCAAGAAAAATTCCTGAGGATGCACCAACAGGCGACCCCTCTATCCGACAGCCCGGGTCCACTATCAAAACCTTGAGGGTAGATACCACTAAAATGGCAGTGGCCCAGGTTTGAGAATGGAATTGGGTCACTGTGGAGGCTAGTGTGGGGATGTGAACAGGATTCAGTGTCCCTGGACCCACTCCTCTTGGAAGAAAGGCAAGATGCTCCACTCATCAACCGCTAATAGGGCAGGATGAAGACACCACCTGTCATGTGCCCTGCAACATCAACAGGGTGATGGACTGCCAAACTGGCTTACAGTTAAGGGAGGTAGTCATCCATCCCCCCTGCTATTCCCATCATGGGAGGAATCCTTGGGGGGATAACAAAGGAACAAGATAAGTTCCTGAGATGGAGGTCGATGGGTGGTTGACAGTAGAAGGGGGTATGTGGGTGGTGCAGGGTCTGCAGTGACCCATCCTTTATCCTGGCAGATACACTTTTCTCCATTTTCTTGCCACCCAACTTGTCCTGACATACTGCATGGGCCCATCAGGCCTCCACATGCATGTCAACTCCTTGTGAGGGAAGGCTCCCCACCCCACCACAAGTTGTCACCGGTGTGCCAGAACATTGTTCTGTCCCTCCCTAAGTTGGGGCCAGTGCTGCACATGCAGTGACTTCCCGCCACCTTCAGTGCATATCCAGCCAGCTCACTGAGCTCACACCTGAACTCAGGTCAGGTCACTGGCATAGGAAAGGATCGTAGTCCCCACTGGGCCAATGGCTGTCCCTGCAAATGACTTTACTTTTTAATTTTTTGTGACATTTTGACCCCAAAATTTCAACATAGTGTTTTTATGACCCTGCTTCTGAACATGACAACTGTCATTTATAAAATACTATCCAAAACGTCATTTCACACTACAAGTACAAAAACACATTTAGGACAGGATTTGAAAAATGGCACCTGTTGCATTCATGAAGTGGTGTGAAAAATGGCTACGTTGAAAATTTGGGGTCAGAATACTGAAAATTACCAAAAGTTATGAGTGAGCATTGAAAACTATACATGACTTCATAACTTTGTTGTTTTTAGTATTTTGGCCTCAAATTTTCAACATAGTCTTCTTATGACCCCACCTCATGAAACCAGTAGGTGAAAATTTCAGACTCCACCTGACCTGTCATTTCACACCACAAGTGAAAACACGCATTTTGGCCAACACCTGAAAAAATGCAGCTGTCACGTTCATGAGGTGGTGTGAAAAAATGGCTATATTGAAACTTTGGGGTCAGAATATTGAAAATTACCAATGTTATGAATGAGTGATGAAACATTTTAACATACCCTCATAATTTGTTTTTTTTTTTATATTTTCACCCTAAATTTTCAACATTGTTTTCTTATGACACCACCTAATAAACCTAGTAGATGAAAATGTTCAAATTTTGCCCAAAGGGTAATTTCAGAGAGCAACTGAGAAATCTCCTTTTGGTCCAGATTTGAATAATTTCACCTACCTTGTTCATGGTGGGGTCCCAAAAGGCCTTGTTTAAAATTTTAAATGTCCAAGTTATGAGTAAAAGATCAAAACACACTGAAATACATTAATATAACTTATCTTGTCTCTTCAGTTCCTAAACAGCATTGATGAGAACAGATATTTTTCTTGCAAAGCTGCGATGGACCCAAGATATGTGAATGAGGGTAGAACTGGGCAAAAGTTGCAACTTCCACTTTAACGGAACTTCCACAAAATTTCACAGCCTTTGTGGAACTTTTCAAACTTCCACCTGTGGCAGATCAGAAATCTTCCAAATGTTTTGGGTGAATTTTCACCCAGTTCTGTTCAGGTACAGTAGAAAAACAAAAAAAATTACCTGGGACCAGTGCCCCTCCCTCCACCCAAAGCCCTGCCCGAAATAGAAATAAAATTTACTGGTAGCTAGTAGTCCCTCCCTCACTCGATCACTCACCCCATATATAAAAAAATCTCTGATGGCTAGCTGTCTCCCCCACCAGGTAACCCACCTAAAGTTTTCATATGCTCTAGTGTCCAGTTGTAAACATTTCCTGGTGGTCTAGTGAACCCTTCCTATCTGTTAGCCATCAGGGGATTTTATTTCTATTTCAAGCAGGGTTTCAGGTGGGTGCCCACTGAACACCAGGGAAATCTTATATGTTTGACATTGGGTGGTGACTGGTGACCAGCAGGGGGCTGCCACTAGACACCAGGGAAATATTAGATAGGGTGCAGGTGAAAAGTCAGAATTTCCACAAAAGTTGCTCATTTGATTTCTGAACTTTCATAGAAAAGAAAGTTTGACTTTCAAGGAAATTCCACTGGCAGAAGTTTTTTTCATTTCTAGAGAGGGGTGTAGGGGTGTGTGGGGAGATGGGTGCTGAGGTGGAGGCAGTGTGGGTGGATGGCAGTGGTGGTCAGGGATCCAAGATCAATGAGGAACCATTTGCTTCTTTTCATTGTAGTCCCCCCCGGGTGTCTAGGGGTATGGTGGTAAAAGTCCATGGGGAGGGGGGCAACCACAGCAGCAGAAACACTTTCCTGGCAGCCTGCATTTACCCAGTCCATAGCTGTAACTGGGGTACTTGCTGGCCCTTTATAGTGCTGGGCTAGAATGGAGAACCAGAGGATAACAGCAAAACCAGTTCAAATAAACAAGACAACTCTTGTACTGCAGAAACAAATAGAATTCCTTTTAATAGCTTGATCCATGGAGGAGCTGTAATTGTGTCCCTGGGGCCACATCAGCAGCAGAAGAGAAGGCAGGATTGCTTGCCACACCGGTGGTATAGAGGGAGCACTGGACAAGTGGCAGAGGTTCGTCGGAAAGCGCATCAGGAGGCAGGCACCAGGCTGCATCACCAGAGGTGATGGAGGGCAACCAGGGCATCAGTAGACCCAGTGGCTACAATGGCAGTGGGCCAGGGAAGGAGCATCAGGGCTGCTGGGAGGAAACAGCTCCCATAGGAAGGTGCCCAATCAGGAGGAAGGGCACCTGTTTCGAACTTGTGGCTGGGCTATAAAGGAAAAGCCCAGTCACCTTTAAACTGAGCACAGAGGAGCTGCAATTGTGTCCCTGGGGCTGTATTGGTGGCGGAAGAGAAGGCGGGATTGCTGGCTGCACTGGTGGCATAGAGGGAGCACCGAGAAAGCAGTGGAGAAGCGGTGGAAAGTGCATCAGGAGGCAGGCACCAGACTGCTTCACCAGAGGTGACAGAGGGCAACCAGGACATCGGTTGACCCAGCAGCTGCAATGGCAGTGGGCCAGGGAAGGAGCATCAGGACTGCTGGGAGGAAACAGCTCCCACAGGAAAGTGGCCCAATCAGGAGGAAGGGTGCTATTTTGAACTTGCAGCTGGGCTATAAAGGGAAAGCCCAGCCACCTTTAAACTGACCATGGAGGAGCTGTAATTGTGTCCCTCTGACCTTCCCTGTCCCAGACCTCGACCTCTATTAAATAGTCGGAGGGGGAGGAGTCTGGGCTGGGCTAATAGCCTGAGTCACTTAACCCTGGGAGAACTTTCAGTTTGGGATGGACTCCCTTGCATGTTGTGTGAGGGTTTGTTAAGTGTTGAATCTGATCACTAGGGGTCTTGGTGGGATTGTTTTGTATTTAGGTGGGGCTTTTATTTACTTAATCCTATTAGGATGACGCTTGGGTAGTGCTGGCTGCTGCAACTTGGGTACTGTTTGTCTTGATTGCTTGGGTATATACTGGCTACTGCTAGGAGGGAGTAGATTGATTGTATATTGATTGGCGGGTACTTTTATTGCGAGGGGCCCATATTGCTCCACACCAACAGTGAGGATGGGATCGAATGATGCAAGGCGGTATCTTCGGGAGGATGATTAGGTGTGTCTGGGTGTGGGGCGGCCATAATATTGAATTGTGCATGGAGGTTTGGGGATGCCCAGTGTGTTACCAGTTGGCAGGTCTCAGGCAGGAGGTCGAACAGATCAGGAGGCAGTTGGAGAGAGGGAGAGGAGTGGGATGGAGAGGGAAGGGGAGGCAGGAACCAAAGGTGATAGGTGAGGACAAAATGACATACCTCAGGGTATAGGAGCAGGAGTGAGAGGACTAGGACCACATGGTCACTCCTGGTGGGGAGAGACATGAAAATACCAGAGTAAGGACTTCACTCTGAAGGGAGGGGACTGCCCAGAGAGAGCCAAGGAAGGGAAGGGGAAGGAGACAGGAGTAGGCGAACTTGGGGCAGGCATCACACTTACAAATTGCTTCACCCTGCTGTATCCGGATGATAAGGTTGAAGAGGCTGGTGGGCAGGGTGTGCAGGCTGATGGGGAGGGATTGGTCAGGTTTCAGAGGGGGGGCCAAGGGATAGGAGTGGGGCCTGAGCCAGAGGAGGGGAGGGTATGGGGAACGTGAGACTATGGCACCAGACAGGCGGGGAGGGAGGCAGGAGACCGGGTCAGAGGGAGGTAAGGCAGAGGGGGATGCACAGAGCAGAGTCAGGGAGGATGAGGACAGGACCCCAGACAGGGCAGAGTTGAGGAAGGAAAAAATCAGATAAGGAGGGGGGTGAGGAGTGGAGCACTCTGGGTAGGCCAGCTCCGATACTGGAAATACCTGAAGAGGGGGGTGCAGGGAGCACTAGGTCACAAGGTTCTGTTAGTGCAGAACCTGAGGTGGGGAGGAAGGTGAGAAGGGAAGCAGTATTAGGAGGCCTGGGTGGAGGAGCCAATGGCAAAAGTTTAACCAGGGAAGAGTTAAGGGAAGGGTTAAGGGGGCGACTAGTGATATTCAGGCTGTGAGGGGTGCGAGGAGCAAGCTGGGAGAGGGAGACAGAAGAGGGAGCCTTGAAGGGCACAATCAAATTAGCGACACCCAGGCTGTGGGAGGGGTGAGGAGCAAGCAGGGGACCATACTCAGGAGAAGGAGTCTGGAGGGGCACACACAGAGTTGTGACCCCCAAGTTGCAGGGGGTGAGAGGAGCAAGCTGGGGGACATAAGCAGAAGAGGGAGCCTGGAAGGGCACGGACAAAATAGAGACATCCAGGCTGTTGGGGGTTACGAGGAGCAAGCTGGGTGACGTAGACAGAAGGAGTATGGAAGGGCACAAATGGGCTAGTAACTTGGAGAGGTGAAGGAGTGTTCCTGCTGGGTGACTCCATGATTTGGGGTATCCAGTGGGAGGGGGTTGGGAGGAAAATGCAGCCCAGTCAAGGCTAAATGTATCACAGGCCTATCAGTACACAAAGCAAATTCCAGCTATACTCAATGGCAACGGAATCGGGGATCCCAGACTTTCTAGTTCACTTGAAACAAATGATTTAGAAGGGAACAGTGAACTGGAGATACAGGCAAGATTCAGGGAATTGGCCAGGGTTTGCCACTCTATAGGATGCTCAATCTTCTTCTCCGAGATACTACCAGTACCAAGGGCGAGCGAGGGAAAATAAGTAAAAACTTAGAGGGGTGAACCAGAGGCTCAGGGAGCGGTGCAAGTCAGAAGGGTATGGGGTGATACATGGGAAGACAAGGGGCTATATAACAAGGATAGGCTGCGCCTCAACCTGAAGGGGAGGGAGATCCTTAAACTGAAACTTTTTGGATTCATAGGTGATAGGTAGGATTAAAACTTGTAAAGGGGGGAGGGATAGAAAGACTGAAAGCCCCAGGGAGGAAGTTCAGGGGTTCAGGACTAGATCTTGCAAAGGGGCTGCGGGCAGCATTAAAAGACCAGGGGGAACTGAGTGGGGAAAAGAGATGGGGGTCTGTGCTGGGCTGAGAAGACTGGGAAGGAGGGAGGGGGTCTGGTGGAGATGGACCTGATCAGTGCCAGGAGCATGAACAATAAAATGCCAGAGCTGCAGGCAATGCTAGTTGAGGGAGCAGCAGACGTGGTGGCAATTACTGAGACATGGGCCACCCAGAGGCATGATTGGGACCTAAATATAGAGGGCTACACAATGTTTGGGAAGGATAGAGGAGTGGGAAGAGGAGTGGGGTGGCACTGATAGTCAAAAATGACATAGCAGTTGGTGGAATCAAGGAGGCAGAGGGACATGTAGAGGCATTTTGGGTAACCCTACAAATGATGGGGGGAAAGATTAAAAATAGGGGTGGTGTACAGACCCCTGCAATGGATGTGGAACTGAAGGATGATCTGGCTGAGAACATCAGGGTTCACTGTGGCCTCAGAAAGGGCAGGGTGGTGGTCATGGGCGATCTGAACAGGCCGGGGCAGACTGGGGACCATGACATCCTCAGTGGCCAGGAGCAGAGGTTGATGGATGTTTTCCAGGATGCCTTCCTAGTCCAGCATGTGGGGGAGCCTACTAGGCAGGACTGGATACTGGACATTGTCCTAGCAGATGATGACCAGATAAGGGGCCTGGAGGTGAACAGCCCATTGGCAGGCAGCTCCATGAAGCTGGGAAACAGAAATATGTAGGGCATTCATTACAAGAGGCACAAATCAGTGCCTAGATGTTTGAAGAGATCATGTTACTTTGGCTAAAAATTCTGTCCAAGATCCACAGGCCTAGAATATAGGCCAAGCGCAGTCTCCACGCAACCACCCTTTGCAAGACAACCACTCAGGTCCCTGGAGAGTACAAGATGTCCCTGAAACCTCGGAGGAGTGCCTTACTCCCCCACCCCAGATTGCCTAACACCACGGATGTGGTCTATATCCTGAAACCTTTAATCAACCCAATACTTTTGCAACCCTCAGCCAAAAGCAGGCAGGCTTGTGATTTAATTATGGAGAAGGTGACACAGATCCTTCTTTCCTAGTTACAGTCTCCACTATGAATTCCGTAAAATGGGTCTAACATGGGTCCTGCCCCAGACACAGGCACGGCAGGCCCAATAAAGCAGAACCCATGGAATGCCCCCACCCACAGTCCTCGGACAGCATGCCACACTGGGTACTACCTTACTGGATCTGTCACCTCTGAGAGGTTCTGCTGTGGTCCTGCCACCACCACAACAGCCCCACTGTCATACCTTTACATACTGGGCACCCGGCCTCCTGTATTCAGCCATTCAGCTCACCTCAACGAATTCTCCCCAACCAGATCCAAGAGATCCCCAGAGCCCACAGTTGCCACTTCTCAAAACCCCTGCCCCATTGAATACCACTGGCCATGTAGCCATGATGCCCTGGAAGCTGGCACTTCCCAGGCCAAAGCACAAGGTCCCAACCCAACTTGACCTATATTTTCCGCCAACTCCCTGAACCAGGGGAACCTTCCCCTCTTATGGCCTTTCTGCTCATCTCATCTCACTTCTCTGAGACTGCTTATTCCAAGCCACTTTTCTAGCCTCTTCTTGTGCACTACCTTTCTTCCCTCATAGCCCAGCCATCCCCTTCCCCCTTTCTCCAAATTTCTGCTTTCCCTCTCTCCTTTATACATTGTCCTGCAACTCACACTAGCTCTCCTCCAGTTACACCACCCCTCCCTCTGGAATTATCTCGCTCTCTTCCTCAGCTGCTTCTCCCCTACCAGTCCTGCACCTAAGCAACCCCTCTCTGCCTTAGCTGCAGTTACTGCGGTCCTAGCTAATCTCATGTACTAAAGCCCCTGTACTTATCTCTGCCATCCTCTCATCTCTAAACTGCTACCCTGTTATCCGTACTTCTGACATGTGTTTCCGCTTCTCACTCTGCCTTGAATTTTGACCTGCAACCTGAACTTAAGAATGCATTTTTGTTCTATTTGTTTTTATTCTTATTTCTGCATTTTTTATCTGCATTTAATAATGTATTATTTTTCTCTACTTGTTTTTATTGTTATTTATGCATTTTTATCTGTATTTATGAATTTGTTGTAACACTGTCTGTGATGTTGCCCTGTCCCCAATCACACCTGGAAACGAGCCCCGGCTCAGTGTGCTTTTCCTAGCCACCGAATTTTAAATAAATAAATAAAATTATATCCTGGGGAAAAGGGCAACACCCCTAAAATTCTCAGGGGTGGGACAAAGATGCATATACCAGGACTACGGCCAAACAAAAGGAATGACAGCTAGGAAGCCAGCCCTACGAGGTGTGGCTTACACAAAATTAAACAGTGGGGAACAAAACTACGATGGTCACATTAGCAGCATAATCCTTGGACTAAGGAGGTCACATAATGGTGTCCATTTAATCAGAGTCCATTGTGGGATGTCATCTGAATGACCCCAAATAGCATTGCAGGCAGCTCAGTTCATCCTGAAACAAAGAAATCAAGCACGTGCCTCACAGTTCAAACATAATTTTTGGTAGAGTATATAGTTGATAAATTGTCTCCAGATAGTTTAATACTATATGAATGTGTGAAACAGTTTGTTCACTCTAGGGAAACTTTTCTTTTACCTTCCTAGTGCCATAGATAGAACATTTCTATTTTATAGTTTTTAACATGGAACACTATCACATTTTTAACATGTACTTAAGTGGGTATTAAATCTAAAGGTCTTGCATTTAATTAAGAGTGCATTCTCATAACACTGTCACTCTTTCATAATGTAAGTTATTGTAACTGCCTGGCCTCTCGAAGGATTACTCTTATCTGCCTTTGTTGACATTTGACCTTGGAGTGCTTCACAGCAGCCAGCTATGTTAAACTGATTTCTTGCATTCAAACCTCAGTTATTTTTTAAAAAAGGTATTTTAAACCAATGATAATTATTTCATTTTTTTATATATGATCTGGGTGTTAATAGAATGTGTTTTTACAAACAACTGTCATAAGCTTCCAAGGAAGGACTTGGTTGGTCCAAAAGCTTAAGCACTGTTTTCTTTTGTTACATCTATGTTGGTCCAATAGAAAGGTATCAAATCATTTGTTTCTGGATCCATTTGACACAGTGATTTTCAAAAACTTAAATACAATTCTGCCCAAAATCTCATATTCTGAATATAGAACATAAAAAGGCTGATCTTACCCAAGTCAAAGTTTATAGACCACTAGTCACCACTGCATTGGGGAGCTTTCTCATGGCTATGTTCCCAACAGATGAAATAATACTCTGGATTGGGCTTCATGAATGGGTGACCATAGAAATCCACTGCTGGTACACTATACTTTACATGGCCAGCATCAATGTCCTGGAGCATCGCATAATGTTTAAACAGGGTCAGTCCCTCAAAGGCACTTTTTGCATAAATGTCCCTTGCAATCCGCTGTGGTTCCTGCAGCTGATACGTGGTGCTGTGGCCATGCAAATTATGCTTTCTATAGACCTTACTGAGGATTCCATGGAACACCCAGTCCAATTGTTTCTTTTCAATAATGTCCCACAAGTGTTCCAGCAAGTATGGATAGTTGTACTACGGTAACTCTTGCCGCATATGCCATCTCACATGCCGCTCCACTTGGGACCATTCTGGAAGACTTCTGATGGTTGTCCATGGGGCTTCTCCTTGTGGAAGCCACACACTCATGTTAGTACTCAATTTCTGATGCTGTGATTCCTCTGCCTGTGCCTGTCCCGCGATATCATGGCTGGGATGGGCAGGCAACTTCATCTCTGGACCCTTTTCCAGACTCCAGCACCTTATCAGAATAAAGGGAAGCACCACTCTGCTTCGGATCCCAATCCACCTCTTCTTCTGTCTCAGCTTGGCCTTTGCTCATTCTGGCCTGTGACTTCTTCAGTTGGGAAATTACTGTCTTCTCTGCCAGGAGACTCTGTGGAGCTGTTACTTGAGGACCACTCTAGAAAATGAAGCCTCACTATTTTTACCTTTGGGCACAGTCTATGGGGCAGAAACAGTCTCTGCTGGCTCAGTTCAGGTGGTTTCACTTTGCGGCCAGGCAGGGCCAAAATTGTCTGGTGTCAGTAGCTGCTCTGCAGAGACAGATGGTGGGGTTGCTCTGCCTCTCCCATAACCATGGCCCCGTGTTCACTCTCCATGGGGGCATTCTCAAGCAGAATGGCCAGGGCAGCAGTCATCTCCTCCTATCCTCCCAAGCAGGGTTTGATCTTAACATTGTTTTACTAGCCCGAAACCTAGTGTAAATTGTCCAGGGCTAGTGCAGTTAACCTCTACTTGTCCATCTTGACTAGTGCAGGTTTCTATGGCTGCTAATGAAGTTGAAAATTCCCCTGCTTTAGCTGGCTCTAGTCCTTGTGCTAATCCTTCTCAGTGTTGCTGATGGCCTGCTGTGATTAACAGCTCATTAAGATCTGCAGTTATCTAGCAGTTCAAGAAGGTGATCCCACAAAGGCTCAGTGTGAGTAATTATCACTCCACTGTCAGAACTTTCAGCTAGAGTCCAGGGTGTGATTAAGGGTAGAAGCTGTCAAGTCCCTAGCTTCTAGTTTTCTGAATGTGTCTGTCTAAAAATTTGTCCCACATTACTAAGATCAAGTGCCCCATTTGCCTACATTTTGTGTGTCTGTATCCAATATTTCAGTGAAAAATGCTAAGAGGTATACAGAGTCTGCTCTGTTGGTGGAGGGTTTTATCCCAGCCTCACCATAGCTGCTCCCTCTCCCCTCCAAATCTCTCAACTCTGTACTTTCCCTGGACATCACTGCAGACCATACTCTGAAATGACTATCCATAGACCCATAGCTACCACTACTGTTAAGGGTAGGGGACCTCAGCTCTTCCAAATGGACCATATCAGTCAACACCATCCATATATTCCCACCCTATCCTACCCAGCATAACCTTTCATCCTAAAATCATGCCTGTGTACTGTTTACCCTGGCCTGATGAAAGGAGAATGTTTTAAACAAATTATGTTACTGTTGAGGCATAGCATGTTAAAATCAATACTTTAAAAAATAAAAATGTCACAAAGTTTACTTTCATAAACCCCTTAGGTTTGTGTAGCCCCTTCCCCAAAGAAATCCTAGATGTGCTCCTGGCTCACTTGACAGGGTACAAAACATCCTGAAATGTCTGGCTCCTGTTGATCACATGGTGGGGGCTGAGAGTGTCTTTCTCTGCCTGACTCTGTTCATTGCCCTGTGGGTGGTGGTGAGAGTTTGGTGAGCTGCATGATGATGCCACATATTGTGTGTGCAGAGCTAGGTCTACTTGACTGAACATTTGCTGCTGTGTTATCCTCTGGTTCAGGGTTGCAGAAATAGGAAGAGAGGAAGTCATGGTACAAAACAATAGATGAGGGCACACTGTGTGGTGGCATTGCATTCTTTTTCTGCTTGAGCCAGAAGCAATGTTGGAGCAGGATAAATGTGCAATAATAAAAGTATTTCTTGGCTTGCATTTTTTGCCTGTATAAGTGATTAAAATTTACTATTGTAATTGTGGGCTAGTGCAACCATCTGTGGGCTAGTGCAGTTTTTAATCAACTTGTCCTGCTGGCTAGTGCAAAGAAAAGTTAAGGTTGACCCCTGCTCCCAAGCTAGTGTCTTCCAATGTCAGGGAGGCACTGGATCAACTCGACCCCAAAATAGCCAAACTGGAACTACTACAGACAGGCAGCAATGTCACACTTGGGCCCTTGGTGTGACATAGGGTACACTCTGCTGAAACAGTCGCCTTCCCCACTTGCTCCCACATCCAGGAGAACATCTCAGGGGGCACAGTGATGCTCGATAGTGCAGATGCTCAAGCCATTTTGCAACAAATTGTTTGTTCAGGTCATGATTACCAATGACTGCAAATACAACAAGCAAATCTCTAGACAGGTCCAACTCATGGTCACAGTCCTGGGCTGCAGGCAGAAACAATAGGAAATGCAGATCCACCACACCCAAACCAGTCAGTCCAATCCAAAAAGTTCATTCCGATTCATTTGCATGGCACTCATATGGATCAGACACAAGATCCCATCCAACAGATCCACTGGTGCCTCACAGACAACCCAAAGGTGTGAATCATCCCAGTTCACAGCCCATGATGGTTGCACATCTTGAACAGCTTCCAGGCACAGCACCCATTTAGAGTCCAGAAGGGCCATAGACACCCCAAAACAGAATACCAGATGAGCCCCCACATTGTAGCCACCCTCCCTGGTGTCTAGGGGTATGGTGGTAAAAGTCTATGGGGAGGGTGGCAACCACAGCAGCAGAAACACTTTCCTGGTGGCCTGTGTTTACCCAGGCCATATCTGGAACTGAGGTGCCCACTGACCCCTTACAGTACTGAGCTAGAAAGAAGAATCACTGATTAACATTAAACCAGTTAAAAAAAGAGACAACTCTTGTACTACAGAAACAAACATGATCCCTTTTAATAACTTGATCCAATATCCAACAAATTACTCAATGGAGCAGTTACAAAATTAAACAGTGGGGAACAATACATTGTTGCAGGACCATGGCGGTCACGTTAGCAGCATAATCCCTGGACCAAGAAGGCCACATAATGGTGGAGTTCATTACAGGGTGCTTTCCAGACAACCCCAAAAAGCATTGCAGGCAACTCATTTCTTCCTGAAACAAAGAAATCAGCACACACCTCACAGTCTAAACAGTTCTGCCCCATCTTACACTCCCTGGCCATGACCCCTCAAATCGGGGCCATTGCCATTATGTCCTATGGGGCTTTCTCATTCTGCAGGGCTGTCCAATTCACCACACAGCTCTGGGCTAACTGCTCCCTCCCAACTCTCAGTCTTACAGGCCTGACTACAGCTGCACACCTTGGGGCCATAACTCTGACTGTCCACATGTCCATTCTTCTCCTCAGGGCTGACCTGCCACCTTCTATCCACCTCCAAATGTAACTTTTGGCAGGACGATACTCCTAGATGCCAACTCCCAATGCAATCTGGGACCCATTCTCCTCCCCACTGGTACTGTGCTCTCCCTCTGGCCTTCCTATAAGGCACTGTCATCTCCAGCAACAAGGGATCGGGGGTCGATTCCCTGGGTTAACCGACCCAGGGCTCTTTTCAAAATGGCCACCACCACATCACTCCCAGTCTTTATTGCAACCCAAATCCCCAATGAAAAACTCTCCTGATGCTCGAGCAGGTGATCAGCCCTGCTCAGTGCATATCCACCGCTCTTTTCTCTCTCAGACCTCCCCCCCAACCTTCCTTCATAGCTCCTTAAATCTCTCCAGATCTGTCCCTCCTAAAGTCCAGTGACGAACAGTCCCAAAGATGGCAGAGTTAAGTCTTTTTTTAGGGCAGGAACAGAAAGTCCCTAAACAATTATTTTAAACTGTGCACATCCCAATGCAAGGAAATGGTAGCAAACCCACAAGGATATTACATCAAGATGAAACAAATAATAAAAAAAAGAAATCTTTGGGGACAGTTTTTTTCAGGGTGACTGACATAAGGATTGGGCACCCCAGTGTTGGTATCTTAATCGGGCAGGTAGAGGGTACTTCATTAGTGCCAAGATTAGGCATCCTAGTATTGGAGCAATCTTGGGCATATGAAGGACTTCACTGGCACTGAGGATTGGGCACCATGGTACTGGAACGATCTCTGTAGAGTTTCACCAGCACCATGAATTAGGCACCCTAGTGTTGATAGATAATAAAAAATAAACATCATACAGGAAGTTAATTCAGTACCAGGGGTTGGCACCCCAATGTGAAAAGATTAGTGCTTTTGGTGGCACCAGGAAATGGGCAATCTATTGTCCAGTTCACTAATACCAGACTACAAATTTGGTTAATGGCAGCCAAGGGCCTTGTAAAAGAAAAAGCATGCACAGCTCCATTCAGTGGGGTGAGGCTATGCACTGACACATAGCCCTGCCTCCACTAAATGAACACTGATCAAATACATACAGACACTGTGTACAGTGTCTGGATAGCCCTACCCATCAGACACAAGCACATTCTCATCAAATGGCTGCATTGAGAAATGCAGTCATAAAAATCAGTTATCCTCAGCTTGCTAATTTTATGAACTGAGTGTGTGCAAAATGGGCTGATTTTCCTAATTTCTAAAAACTGAGCTAATCTGGGAAATAAGATGCACAAAAACATGTACCTTGAGCCAAACTCTACCAAATCTCAAGTTTCAGATTTGAAATCCTGCTAGTTTTTAGATACCAACAGCATAGCTGTTAGCAGCTATTTAGTTATGTGTACTCTTTTTGTGCATTTAGTCAAGTTTAAGGTTACATTCAGTGTGAGTGATTCAGATACATTATGTCATTTATGATGCCAGTGATAGAGCTTTTATGTCTTGGCATAGGGATTCAGATCTACACAAGCCTGGGTTTGATCCCTTGTATTGCACAGTGTTTTTTCTTTTTCACTGTAATTTTGTTGTATGAGAGAAATTGTTAGATGTTATTGCAGATGTTGTGAAGGGTTTCAGCAAAGCTAAATAACAGACTTTAAATAATTGAACTTATGTTATAGTCAATTAAATTAGTCCTGGCTGAGGCTTGCCTAGACTTGAATATAATTTGAGTCACCTGTTTTGCATGTTTTGGCATAGTTTCTCCATCACAGGAACTACCACTCCCTTACCCATAGCTCAGTGGCACACTGAATATGTGTTTGCTTAGCAGGCAAAGAATCAGTGGTTCAAATCCTGGCTGGGACTTGAGCATCTTTTTGTAAGCTGGAAACTCACTTGAGTATCATTTCATTGCGGTGAGAAATGGACTAGTAAATTATATGAGAAGTAAATTTAGCTAAGAACAGCATTTCGGGAAGGTAAATCACCTGCTGGGGTTAGTCTCCCAGTTGCATGTATTGCAGGTTGTGACATAACCTCTACACCATAGGAAATGGAATTCACTTACCTGCAGCTCAGTGGCATATTGAATTGGTGTTCACATAATAAGCAAAAGCTCAGTAGTTTAAATTCAGGTAGACATAGTTTGAATCCTGGCAGGGATTTAAACATTTTTTCAACCTTTTTGTAAGATGGAAACTCACTTGAGTAGCAATTCATGGTGGAGTGGAATAGTAAATTGTATGAGAAGTAAAATGTAGCGAAGAACAACAAATTGTGAAGGTAAATTACCTACTGGTATTAGTTCCTAATTGGCTTGTTTTCAGATGTGACATAACCTCTACATTACAAGAACTGCAATTCTGTTATCTGCAGTTCTGTAGCACACTGAATGTGTACTTTTATAGCAGGCAGAGGGTCAGTGGCTCAGATCTGAGCAGGGACTTAAGCATTTTTTTTATTTATTTCCTAAGATGGAAGCTCTTGAATGATTATTCATGGTGGTGTGGAGTTGGAACAGTAAATGATATCAGCACATTTAGCTAAGAACAACAATCTGTGAAGGCAAGTTGCCTGCTGTGATTAGATCCCCAGTCACTATTTTTCAGGTTGTGATATAATCTCTACATCATAGGAACCACAACTGGCTTCCCAGCAGCTCAGTGACATGCTGAATGCATTTGCTTAGCAGGCAAAGGATCAGTGGTTCAAATCCTGACAGTAAAGTAAACATTATTTTTTTAAGATGGAAACTCACATGAGTGGCAATTCTTTATGGCATGAGTTGTTATAGTAAAATATGAGAGTAGCTTTAGCTATGAACAATATGTGAAGGTAAATTGCATGCAAGGATTTGATCCCCAATCACCTGGTTTGCAGGTTGTGACATAACTTCTATACTGTAGGAAATACATCTGACTTACTTGTACTGTAGCTCAGTGGCACACTGAATGTATGTTTGTTTAGCAGGCAAAACATCAGTGGTTTTAATTCAGGTAGACATAGTTTGAATTCTGGCAGGGATGTAAACATTTTTTCAACTTTCTTCATAAGATGGAAGCTCAGTTGATTGGTGATTTATGGTGGTATGAGTTGGGATAGTAAATTATATGAGAAGTAGATTTAGCTAAAAACAACAATTTCTAAAGGTAAATTTATTGCTGGAATTAGAACCCCATTCCCTGTTTTGCAGGATGTGACATAACATCTACATCCAGGAACTGCAACTCATTTACCTGCAGTAAGTGGCACAATGAATGTGTGTTTGCCTAGCAGGCAAATAAATTGATAGTTCAAATACAGGTAGACACAGTTGGAATCCTGGCAGGGACTTAAACATGTTCTTTGTAAGATTAATCAGTAAATTAATGGAACTTAAAATCCATAATAAACTGATAGATTGGACTGAAAGATGGTTATACAAATGTAAACAAAAAGTAAGATTGTATGGACAAGTACCACCCAACATTAGAGTCCCACAGGAGTCTGTATTGGAATCAGTTTTGTTTAGGATCTATATCTCTAATAGAAAATGGACTATTGTACAGATACTGTGTTTTTGTGAATGATATCAAAGTAGGAAAGAGTGGACACATTTAAATATCAAGAAAAATTACAAAAGGATTTAGATCATCTAATGATCTGGGCTGAAAGTTGAGGCTGACCTTCATTACATCAAAGTGCAAAATGATGCACTTTGGTAGACATAATCTAGAATATAACTGTAGGCTAGGAAAAGATACTCTGGAGCAAACAGTGAGGAAAAAGATCTAGGAATCATAATAATGAATGACTTGAAAGCACACCCAAAGCCGTGAGGTGTTTAGGAAAACTAATCATTTGTTAAATGTGATAAACAGAAATTTTGTCAGTAATTCCATGGAACTGAGACTACCTTGGTATAATATATACATCACACCTCAAATAGACTATTGCTCACAGTTTTGGGGACAATAAATAAAGGTGATGTTAACAAAATAGAAAGGATACAAAGGTAAGCCACAAGATCAATAAAAGGGCTGAGAATAAAGACTACGAAGAACATCTGAAAATACTGAAACTAAGCACCTTACAAAACAGACGCATAAGAGGAGACTTACGTTATATAAAATCTATGACAATGTGGAATTAATGGAGGAACTGAACTTAAAGCGCAGAATTAGACTAAATGTGAAAGGGCACAGCAAGCAAATACAGCCGATAAATTTTAAAATAGAGAAAAGGAAAAAGTATTTCACTCAGAGAGTGGTGGCTATATGGAATGAACTGCCAGATGATGTGATGTGCAGTAATGACATTAACATCTATAAGCATAATCTGGATAAATATTTAGCAGAAAGGGAACTAGAGGCGTATTACTATAACTGAAAGGAATAGCATATATGGCAATCACCTTCTGCTGCCTTGACAAATCATAAGTTATAAGATGGAAACTTACTTGAGTGGTGAACCTTGGTAATGTGGAGTTGGACTAGTACATTATATGAGAGGTAATATTAGCTAAGAGCAACAATTTGTGAAGGTCGATTTCCTGCTGGGATTAGATCCCGAGCTGCCTGTTCTGCAGCTTGTGACATAACATCTACACCATGGGAACTGCATTTCATTTAATTGCAACCCAGTGGTACACATTACATGTGTGATCACTTAGCAGAGCAAAGGATCAGTGTTTGAAATCCTGCCAGGGACTTAAACATTTGTTTAATTTTTTAGATGGAAATCACTAGACTAGCAATTCATGGTGGTGTAGAGCTTGAATAGTAAATTGTATAAGAAGTACATTTGGCTAAGAAACACAATTTGTGAAGGTATCTTGCCTGCTAGGGTTAGATCCCAAGCCACCTGTTTTGCAAGTTGTAACACACCACAGGAACTGCAGTTCTCTCACCTGCAGCTCAATTGCACACTGAATGTATGTTTGCTTAGCAGACAAAGAATCAGCAGTGTGAAATATAGGTAAACATAATTTGATTCCTGGCAGGAACTTCAACATATTTTCTTGTCATATTTATTTGTAAGATGGAATCTCTCTTTAGTGGCAGTTCACGGTGGTGTGAGACTGAAATAATAAATTATAAGAGAAGTAAATTTAGCTAAGAATGACAGTTTGTGAAAGTAAATTGCCTGCTGGACTTAGATCCCCAGTTGCCTGTTTTACTGGTTATGACCTCTACCCCCCACTGGAACTGCAATTCCCATACCTGCAGCTCAGTGACACACTGAATATGTGCTTGTTAAACAGGCAAATGATTAGTGGTTTGAATCCAGGTAAACATACAGTAAATTATATTTTAATGCATAATTACTTTACACTTTACAGACCTTATTTGGCATCTTTAGTACCATTGGTACTTTTGATTAGTTATAGGTAAGAAAAACAAAGTCATAATTTATGTAATTTAAAAAAAGTTTTGGACCTCTGTTACTTTGCCCCTGGTTTACCAATTGCCACAGCATTTTCAGGCTTCATAGATCCTGGCACCAACTCTGCATCTTCCAACTTTCAAGTAAATTGGTTGAACTGAGACAGAGTTATTCAGGTACAAAATCAGGGTTTAGCATTAATGTGCTTACTCAGCCCTAATATACAGACTCCAGCATGCCTCTATAATACAGTTGTAAGCTGTAGCACCTTCCAGTTTACCAAGGTTGTGTAATGAGAATCACTACAATTGCTACTCTGGCAGTCCATTGTCCAAACAATGTAGACAATAGTGATGAACCATGTGTTCATTGTTTCTTTCTGACCATGCCAAACTTCAGATGAATGACCCACTCACCAGAAAGATATTTTAGATTTTTTTTATTTTATTGACTTCACATTCAGCTGTCCAGAGTGGGAGAGAACCAAAATCTCAGTGGTCCTGGTTCACATACACTTAAATACAACATTTCATAATTACTCATCAGTTTGTCAAGGCTGGCTATTAAAACACATGATATTAACTATATTAAAGTGGCACGGTAGTGCCACTATAGTTAGGGCCGAGTAGGGGGTTTTATGTTAAACCTCAAACTTTGCACTTTAATAGCTTCACGGCAATTCAATTAATTTGTATAAAATTTTTCATGCACAGTCTCAAGGGGTAGATCTCTTGCCAAGTTTCATTCTGGTTGGATGTGTAGATTATAAGATGTGGATAGTGACAAAGTGAAAAAAATTGGGGGGTTTTGCTGTTTTTTGTCTTCGCCTAGCACCCAGATGGTTTTGAATTGTGATCTGAAATTTTAAGGTTAAAAAGGGCTTGGACCACAGTGGTGCCTTTTGCAGTTTGGTGAAAGAATGTGAATACATTCCAAAGTTATTACATTTTGAAATTTCGATTCAGAACATGCTCATTATGGTCTTTTGCATAACTGCTTGGAATAAAAAAAAATGGCTCATGCAAAAAAAAAAAGGATCCCTTTTCATATTGGGCTAATCCTTTTTCATGAGGATAAAAATCCTTTTTTGTATGGCTGCCATCAGGTTTCCATTATATTTTTCACAAAAAAATTTTCAAAATCCACACAAATGACATCCTGCACACACACAACACATGAATATTGTTAATTGGGACCCCCCATTAGGTGGATTCTGCACTTACTTTTTGGAAAAATTATCCAGAAATGTGTTTTTTATACAATTTAAAATATTTTTTCATGACTCAGATTCCTTTTTTTTTTGTATAACCATATGTAAAAGGAATTTGGCCATATGAAAAGGATCCCTTCATATGAAAAAAGAATTTGGACTTACTGGCCCAGATATTCAGAAATGCGCCAAAGAGCAGCGCAAGTCTAGTACAGCACAAATCTGATGCACCATGGCTTACAGGAGCCATATTCAGAGGTTTCACAGGCTGAACTGTGCCAGCGCAACCCAGCTGAATATGGCAAAGCTGTCCCATGGTGCAAACAGAGTTGCACCATGGCACAAACAGAGTTGCACCATGGTGCAAAAAGAGATGCTGCAGCGCAACTGTGGGAGCAGAGCAGCAGAGCAACAGAGGGGGCATGGCACAGAGAACAGACCCAGGGACAGAGCCAGGGAAGCACAGTGACAGGCTACAGGAGGCCTCCACCAGCAGGGTGCCCACAGACACCCAGAGACCTGACCCCAGAACACAACAGTGGCAGATAAAACAGGTAACAGGAGGTGCCAACAGCCAACAGAGGACCACCAAGGTAGTCCCCCCCAGACCACTGGCCATGCCCCCAACACCTAGACCATAGCAGGCCACATCCAGGACCATGCAGCTGAGCACACACATGCCACACAGGCACACAGGAAGCCCACACAGTAGGCACAGAACATGCTGGGTAGCGGGTAACATGCAGATCAAATGGGACAAGCTGCACAATGCCAAGCAGGGGCCCTAACACAGCATGCAGACAGCACCCAACCAGTGATCATGGTTGTGTGCCCCCACCACACACACAACCACCACACACTCCAACAACTGGCCCAAGGGCACCCCAAGGCACAGCCACCAACCCAGGGGATGGACCCCAACACAGTGGGACACACCACAGCACACAGCAGTGAGCCATGGAAGCACAACATGCTCCCCTGCACATGCACACCACGTGGACAGACACTGGGCCACTGCAGCATGGCTCCTCATGCCACCTGCAAAGCAGACACAGACACAGGCAGATAAGTCAGAAAATATATATTTGAATGGAACTATATACAATAACCAATGACTGGGAAAGGGTAGGCAAAGTGAGGGAAGGAGACAAGGAACAGGAACTGTACAGTGGGAGGGGGGAATGAAGAGGGAGGGACAGCAGGCAAAGCAGGGCTAAACAGGGGCAAAACTAATGGTGACCCCATCCAGCCTCCTCAGCGTGCTGACACTGCCTCTGGTCCACCACCAGCATCTGTCTGATCTGGACAACCACCTCCAGCATCATGGAGCCCATAATAAGGGTCTGGTGCAGCAGTCTGGAGAGCATATATTATGGCAGTCTTCACCACCAGATACCTATAACAAGGGACAGGAGAGGTGATCAGTGCAATGTCCCAAGGAACCATGCCCACCCACAGTGACCAATGGGCAGTGGGAACACACACCCCAGGATGGCCCATAACGGCCATCCGCAGGGGAGTCGGCCAATGCCAGTCAGTAACTCAGTGCACCACGACATTGCACAAAAGTAGTCCCTGTCGCACAATGGCCACATGACTGCACAATGACAGTCACATGGCACTGTGCACCAGCAGCACCACAGCAACAACAGTGGCAGATGAGCACACACCCACCCCACCAACAGCCAGCACACATGTCCAATGGACGTGCCACAGTGGCACGCACCACACAGTATGACACACACAGCTGCCACAGCACATGGCACAGGAAGCCATGCCCACCCCCTCCTCCACCACCCCATGCACAGTGCAAAGGACCATGACAGTGCCAACCTGCCCTCTGTGGCCCTGCTGGTGCTGGTCCCGCTCCATCACATCCCGCTATGGCCTGCTGCACTGCTACAGCCTAGGCTCTCTATCGGTTCTCAGGTCTTTGGAATGGAAAGAGACAGGTGCACATCAGGAACTGACCACAGCAGCTGCCCCACCTTTACTACTGTGCACAGGGTGTGCCTCTGCCCGACACATCCTGCATGGCTGCATTGCAATGCAAGCAGAAGCTGGCAATGCCACACCGCCATGCGCATGATGACAATGTACCCCTCTACAGGGCATGGCAGGCAGCCAAGCCAACACCACAGTATAGCACCAGGGCAGACATGCAACATGGGATGACTTACCTGGCTGTGGCACTGCCCCTCGCCTTGCATGTGCCTGTAGCCACCTCAGGAGCTCTGGGTCCCACCGCATGAGGTCCCCTTAGCAGTGACCACATTGTTCTCCAGTTCTGGGCACCCCTATACTGTGCTCCAGGCTGTTGGCAATGTCCTGCCACATGGTGCCCCTGGCCTACTGCAGGGTTACCTGCCCACAGAGCTGGGGGCCAAGGGGCTCCACACAGGCCACTAAGTTGGCCAATTCAACCTGCATCCAGTTCTGGGCCCTCCTGCATCTTGCCTGCGCCATTGTCAGCTTAACACATTCAGTGGCAATAATGGTGGCAGTAGGCGCATGTACACACCATGTACAGTATCTGCCGCGTGATGCGTGGGAACATCGCAGTGCATGCAAATCATACAGTGCCAGAGATGAGTGGAATGGGCATGGCTACATGGGATCACAGGGTCAAAGGTCTGACCCAGGGGTCAGGGGTCAACCAGCATTGCACACATGCACGATAGGGCATGGCACCCCATGCACAGCCACACACGTAGCCGGTCCATGCACAACCAGCACAATGCCACTGCATTGTGCTGTCCACACACGGTGCATGATTGACACCATGATGCTGTGACATGCATGCACACTGTGGGCCTGCACACTGCGCATGCGTGCGCAATGTGCCATTGCGACTTGCTCCAGCACAATCCCATTGCACCACGGAACAATATCGTGATAGTCAGACACCAAATGAGCTCATCAGCCAATGCATGGCACAGTGGGTCCATTAGCATGTCATTACTGTTGTGCCCAATCTCATTTGCATGTGTTGCACCATATAAGTGCCATGGAACAGCACAGGCTGTGGACTGGTTTGCAACCTTGATAGGTAAGTTGTGCATGCCACTGCAGCTCAATGGGAATATGGTGGGACAGACCAGGGAGATGCTGCCACTGTCACACTGTGCTGTCCATGTCCACAGGCAGCAACATGTTGGCACATGAGGAGGGTCGAGGAGCGGGGGCCTGCACAGAAGCGCAGGCCTAACTTCACAAAGGCTGAGACTGATGCCCTGTTTGAGGCCTACCTGGACAGGGTGCCCCTGTTGAGTGGTGCCACAGGCACACCACAGGCCAGGCCTGGTGCATGGGAGGAGGTGGCAGCCTATGTTACCCAGCGTGGCAGCCACCAACGGTTGGCACAGGAGTGCTGAAAGAAGGTGGGAACAGACAAGCGGTGGATAAAGAAGGTGGCAGCCATCCAGGTGTCCTGTACCACCACCGGCAGAGGGCCTGTGAATGCAACCACACTGATGCCACAGGTGGACTTGGTGGCAGCCACCATGCACCACACCATGATGGAGGTGTGCCTGAAGGAAGATTCCAGACGGGTGGCAGCCCATCACTACATGGTAAGTCTATCAGCATGCACATCTGGTGGCATGGAGGGTGCATCACGTGGGCATGCTGGCATGCATGCGTCAGCATGCATGTCATGTGTATGTGCGCACTCCACGCACATGCCATGCTGCAGGACACATGCAGCGGCAGTGTACGGGGAGTCACATACAGGCATTGTATCACTGACATGCCTTTCTTTCTCTTGCAGCACCAGCATGCCTCCATGCAGATGAAGGTGTGCTGGCAGCGGCAGCAACCTGGATGCTGGTACAGCTGTGGAGGACCAGCCATCCACTTCCACCAGCATCCATGGGCCCAATAGGCTGCAGCTTGGCACCACAGTGCAGGCAAATGTCCTGGACCTGGGGTCGGATGAGGCCCTGTATGTGTTACTGCAGGATGCCAGCCTTGATGACCTATGCACAGAGACACAGATTGGGGCGGGCTCCGACACCAATGATGACATCACACTGATCCTGGCCAGCATGGACAGCGTTGTGGGTGAGATGCCCTGCTGGCATCTGACACAGACACCACACCGGTACTCTGCTAGAGGCAGAACAGCTGCCTGCCACCACTGCGGGTGCAGCAGTGTGCACGCCTGGCTGTGCCTTGTGGGATGGGTGTGGCCATGCAGGCACTGGGTGGTAGTACAGTGGCCAGATGGGTGAAAGCAGCAGGCTGCGGGTGCCGCTGGGCAGCCAGACACAGGGTCTGCCACCGTGCACCTGCTGTGCCCATTCCCCCTGCAGACCCAACTGTGCAGTGTCCACCAGAGAGGGGGCCATGTAGCATGGCTGGTCACCACAACAGGATTGGCATCCTCCTGGGAGCCCCAGGATGCCAACCGGCTGGCTGAGTACACCCATCTGCTGTGGGCATCCATTCAGCAACAGGTGCTGTTTCTCACTGGGTGCATACACTGTGTGCAGAGAAGCACCCAGTTAGCTGAGCAGCAGAAAGGGCACTCGCAGATCCTGGCGGATGCAGCACATGCAGGAGGCCACGACTGTATCCTGGATCACATTGCCACTGTGATCATGGATGGCTTTGCATTGCTGGCTGCCACAGGTTGTGGCTGTGTACAAGTGACCCCTGCAGTGCACTGTCCATCCCATGAACCTGGTGTTGGGCAACCCCAACACAGTCGATGCTGGGCTCTGATGTAGGCATCCCAGGCACACCTGGGGCTGGCCTGTTTGGGTGCCTGTGCACCCCCATGTGGACACATTTGCTGTCACGTGATTCCACCCTTTGGGCTAGCTGCAACCCTCCATGGCTGATGCGCAGGCTGTGGCTGCCGATCAGCCCTGCCATAGCCTCCCCCATGGCTGTGGTGGCCATGGTTCCATGCAGCAGCCTGATGTAGGCCACCTGACTGCTGTCTGCTGCTCTGCCCTGTGCGCACATGGGTGGTGTGTGTGTGTGTGTGCCTACCACTGGTGTCGCACCTGTGTGTCACACCGCACGCTGCCTGTGTGCATGCTTGCCCACCCACTGGACCATGTGGCATGGGTGTGATGAAGGCAGACTAGCACTGGTTGCACCTGTGCACTGGCGCAATGCATCTGATCCACACACGCCTGGGTGTGTGGGTGCGTGTGTGTGTGTGTGTGTGTGTGTGTGTTGCTGTATGTGGTTGTGTGCCACTGACTCCTCTACCCCTGCCTCATGCCTCTGTGTGTGTATGCCCATTGCCATGCACACCCTGCATGTGTGCTGTCACCTTTGTGTGGCCCATGATGTGTACCACACCACCTACCAGTGTGCACCATAGTGCTCCTGTGCGATGGTGTCCCAGTGGTGTCACACCTGCTGGATCAGCCTGGGGTCTCTCTGGCCAGGGGATGGCTGTCCACCACCCACTGGACCATTGCCTCCATCATCCCCACTACTGTCACCCTCATCAGCCTCAACAGCTATCCCACGGTCAATGGCCATGTTGTGCAGTATGCAGCAAGCCAGGAATAGGCCACAGGCTTTCGAGGGACCATACTGTAGGACACCGCCTGACCTGTCTAGGCAACATAACCATGCTTTCAATATGTCAAAGACACACTTGATGATGTTGCACATGCTGGCATGTGCCTTGTTGTACCATTCCTCTGATGGGGACGATGGGCGCCGGTAGGTGGTGAGCAGCCAGGGCTGCCTGTCACCCATGTGGAGGTTGACATGGTTACCCCTCTGCTATTCTATGCTGCACCTCTTGCCTGTCCCTGGCACCCACACCACCCTGCCCACCCTGTCCCCAGGGCTGCTCTGTCCATCGCCCCTTGACTATGCCATACTCACCCACTAGGTGGCCCGTGGGGATGTCTCCATGTTCAAACCTGTGGCACAGCACAGAGCACAGAGCTGTGCCAGATGAATGCACCATGTACACTCACAGAGAGTGTGGTACAGACATTGGTGATATGCCCCATGGCATCGCACACCACCTGATAGTTGACACATGGGCCCCCTTCTGGTTGCTGTATGCCACGCCCTCAGGGCCATGTGGCATGCAGATGGCCACATGGGTGCAGACAATGTCCCCAAACATACTAGGCATACATGCCACCCTGTGGAAGTCCTGCATGGTTGCTGTACACTCCGCCTGTGTGCTGGGAAATGGATGAATTCCAAAGCATGTGACTGCAGGGCATTGAGGAACTGTGTGAGGAGGCGGGATGTGACCAACTGGGTGATGACTGTGGTGTCCCCTGTTGGTCTCTGGAAGGTGTCTGGGGCAAGCAGGCACATGATGGCGGTCACCTTCGTCTCCACAGACATGGCGTGGCTCCATCTGGTGGGTGCTTGCATCCCTCACTGCACAGCTCACAGAGCTGCCTCAGAATGGCCCTGTTCAGGCAGTACCAGCACACGATCTCAGTGTCACTGTAGTTCTCAAAGGTGATGTGGGCACGGTACCACCTGTGTTGAGCATGCCACTGACGGGCCCTTACTCAGCCACGTCACTGTTCCTCCTGCCCCCTCACACCTCTCATTACTGCCTCCATCATGAAGGGTGCACTGTCCATGGTTCATGCTGTTCACTGTCCCCCTGTGTGGCTGGCTGCTGGCTCTGGGCCGCCCTGGTGCACTGCATGTGTATGTGTGTGTGTGTATCTCTCTCTCTTGCTATCTGTCTGCCTCTCCCTCTCCCATACCACCTCTGTCCCTCTCCCTCTGTGTGTGGGCTTTGGTCTGTCTTTCTGTCTGTGTCTCTCTCTCTCTCTCTCTCTGTCTATCTCTCTCACTCACCCCCTTTCACTCACATCCCTGGTGCAAGTACCGTCTGTGTGTTTGTGCCCTGTATTTATGGGAACAAGTCTGCTCAGAGCATCTTTAATTTGTTCCACACTTGCGCCATGGATTCATGAATATACCACTGCACTGGATATTCATGGGAATACCTCCTGCTCTTGCTCATGCATTCATTATAGTTGCGCATTGGTGCAATGGATTTTGCACTACGCACTGGCTCCTGCTTATTATGGCTCCTTGGCGCAATACCACACATGTGCAACTGCTTTGAATATCTGGGCCACTATATTTTTCCCATTCATTTTTCATATGAAGGAATTCTTTTTCACATGAATGAAAAAGTGTACATAGCAGGATCCCTTCATATGAAAAAAGAATCAGAAAAAAACAAGCACAAATAATTTTTTGATATAAAGGGATTCTTTTCCCTATGTTTTTTCATCCGTAAGCAAAAGAATGCCTTCATACAACAAATATTTTGTAGTTAGGTTTTTTCTGATTCTTTTTTCGTATGAGGAGATCCTTTTCTGTATATTTTTTCATTCATATGAAATAGGATGCCCTCATATGAAAAAAGATTTGACTTTTAGTTTTGTTTTATTTTTCTGATTCTTTTTCATATGAATAGATCCTTTATCATATGCTTTTTTCATTCATACAAAACAGGATGCCAACATACAAAAAAGATTTTGGACTTAGTTTTTTTGTGAATTCTTTTTTCATATGAAGGAATCTTTTTTTTGTATTGCTTTGATGTTCATATGAAAAAGGATCACTTCATACGAAAAAAGAATTTGGATGTTGTTTTTTTCCCCACATTTCAAATTCAGCAAGCCATAACTCCATCAGTATTTGCAGTTAAGGGACAAACTAAATATCAAAACAAAGGTCTTAATGAGTACTACAAGAATAATACAATAATACACCCCAACAATCTAGGCTGTATATAAGAAAACCACAAAAATTAAAACATCAAAATTCCAATAGCATAACAGTTTAACAAGCCATACAACCAAACAAAAAATAATTTTGACAGAAATGGAAGTACAGGGCCTGAGGTCCCTGCACTTCCACACCAACATGGATGTAAGCATCTATGGAGGGATGAATGCAAAGGACCCAGAGGACTCACACTTCCACAGGCAAATGGACCTGTGTGAATGAGGATAACATTATACTATCTCAAAAAATAAGGAACTTCATTGCAAAAAACATTGTTAGTGCACCAGTTAGGGTTTAAGTGACAAAAGTAGGGAAATGTGGTGTTAGGGTTCCCAACCCTAATACACCACCCCAACCCTACAGGCAGCAATAGGAACAACCATTACAGTTTAACCTCTCCTGAGTCTTTGCAAATCAGATGTGGGGAGTACCCTGGGGTTGTCAACCCTAATGCTCACACCATTCTCATATGCTGTACACATCTGAGCTTATTTACTGATGGAATGTGGTAAGCGTTAGGGGCTTCTGCACTTACATACATACATACGTACATGCCAGCAGAGTAGGCCTAAAGGTCTATCAAGTCTGCTCAAAAATCAGCACCCAGTCAGGACACCATTGCTGCCCTCCCTGTCTCCCTGTAAATCTCCCCTCCCTCCTCCCAATCATAGTTACACCTCCAGATCTGGCATCTCTCAGCTTTACCTTACCCTTATACCTGTCCCAGCCCCTCTTGAACCCCTCCACTCTGCCAACAGACACCAGATACTCAGATAGTGCATTCCAGGGTCTACCACCCTCTGAGAAAAGTAATATCTCCTAGTCTCCCCTGAGCCTCCCGCCACCTAGCCTCATGGAAATGCCCCATGGTGGCTCCTTCCTTCCTCAACTGGAACACCCTGTTGGGGCTGACCCTGTTCAATCCCTTCAGATACTTGAAGACTTCAATCATGTCCCCTCTGTCCCTCCTCTCCTCCCAGAAGTTCAAGTTCAGCTCCTCAAGCCTCTCTTCAAAGGATCTTTCCAGAAGTGCAATGTCCTTTTTCAAGTACGGGCACCAAAACTGCATGCAGTACTCTAGGTGCGGTCTAACCAGGCAGTCATACAGAGGGAGAATCACCTCCCACCTCCTCGGAGGTTACCACCTGGTAATGCATCCAAGCATTTTGTTTGCCTTAGCTGCTTCCCTTTGCTGGACAAAATATGCCCATACAATGTGTTCTATTTAATCATTTAATTCATAGTTTGTATAGGCATAGTATTACCTAGGATCCTACTTTGTACACCAAGATACAATGTAGGATCCTGCATTGTGAGCCAAAAATAGGATTATTAATAAAAAAAAATAGTTTATGCCGACATCAGGGTGCCCAAACCCCGTGTTTGTACTAGATGACCCCCCCACCAGAGTGGGACACTGGGGTACCCACTCCCAGTGTCCCCAACAGAAAAAAAACTCCATATCCAACAACAGAGTGCCCATTCCCTGTGTCAGCAGTAGCACCCCCCACCAAAGTTGGACAGTGGGGAGCCCACTCCCAGTGTCCCCAGTTACATCATGCCCCCCTCCATCACTACCAGTACTGTCACTGTGGGACACTGGGGAGCCCACCCCAGTGTCCCAAATTGTTTATTTATTTAAATGATGCCTGAAATAAGGAAAATAGTCCCTTGATTTCTTTTCATTTAAAAAAATATTGTAAAAAAGAAAATGGTCCCTCATTGTCTCCCCATCCACCTCCCCTCCCCCATCCTCCCTCTGCACACCCACCTCCCCACACCCCCCTTACCTCATACTTACCTCTGGAGGTTGGTGGCCGCAATCTTCTCTGAACTGGTACATGTCTAAACTCTTCAAAGTTGAACCGCAACCTGAAGAATCAAAGTACCGTAAGTGTTGTATAATGGCTGTCTATGGTGTTTTGAACTTATGTTGATATCTCGGGCATGTTTTTGCACCAACTTTTCAACATGGGCTGTTTGGGAACCCACCTCATGAAAACTGTCACTGCCATCTCATTACTCAGTCCTGAAAGGTGATTTTGTTGTCACTGCATGGAATCTTCTTTCAGGACTGATTAATGAAATGACAATGCCAGTGTTCATGAGGGAAGGTCTCAAAAGGTCCATGTTGAAAATCTGGTGCAAAATATCCCTAAAATGGCCATGTTACAAGCATGTGTTGTGCAGTTTCTACACACACTTGTAACTTCACCAATTTTAAATATTTTCACTCCAGATTTTCAACAGTGCTATTTTTCACACCTCCTCATGAGCAGTACAGATGTCATTTTTCACATCCCGCCTGAAACATGTTTTTGCACCTGTGGTGTAGAATGGTGTGGTGCTGTGCAAAATCAACTTTTGGGATGGATTAACAAAATCACAGTGCCAGTGTTCATGAGGTGGGGTCCCCAAAAGACCATGTTGCAAGTTTGGTGAGAAAATTCCTGAAAATACCCGAGTTACGTGCATCCATTGAATTTATTCTACGCACTCGCATAACTTTGCTACTTTCAATATTTTGCCACCAAATTTTCAACATAGCCATTGTATCACACCAACTCATGAACAGTATAGCTGTCCCTTTTCACATCCTGCTCAAAATGTGTTTTTGCATCTGTGATGCAGAATGGCATTGCAGGTGTGCATAATTACGTTTTGCCTTGCATTTCACAATTTCTCTGTACCACGGTACATGAGGTGGGGTAATAAAATGACTATTCTTATGCTGCTATTGGACACATAGAAACACAGGGCCCAGAGGGCTATGTGCTTCCAAACTTTCATACATATGCACATCTACAGAGGAATTGGAGCCTTGGGGTTGTCAGGCCTAACTCTCACCCTGTTCTCCTATACTGTTACAGCTTGTTTACACATGGAATGGGGTGAGAGTTAGGCCTAATGTCCCCAAGGCACACCCTGATGCCTGTTGGTGTGTAGAGGGTGGGGTGAGGTGGTAGGGTTGGTAACCCTAACACTGAATTCCCAGTCTTTTGTTGCTGTAATAGAAACCCTAACTGATGCATTAATGGATTTTTTTGCAATGAATATATTCATTGCATCAGTTAGAGTTGCTACTAAAGTGACAAAAGCAGGGAAATGGAATGTTAGAATTTCCAATGCTAACACCCTACCTCCACCCTGCAGACACTGACAGGCATCAGGGGTGTGCCTTGGGGTTGTTAACCCTAACGATCACCCCATTCCATAAGTAAATAAGCTGAGATCAGAGGATCAGAGCAGTGCAACAGGAGTTTGTGGAGTTGGGGAGGGGCCTTAGACAAGTGGCACACATGGTAACTTTCTCAGAAGTGCTACCTGTCTATGGCATGGATGAGGCTAGGACACTCTGCACCATGGGATTCAATGACTGATTGAAAAGCTGGTGCAGAGCTCAGGAATTTGGCTTCATTGGGGACTGGGGCTCCACCTGGGTGGGATGCAGGCCTATACAGGCATGATGGTCTGCATCTATCCTAGAGGGGAACCAGGATCCTAGGTGATAGGTTTAAATGCTTCAATGGCAAGCATTTAAACTAGCCAAGGGGGGAGGCACTGAAGATGAGAAGGGAAATCCAAGCCCCCCCAAAAATCAGGGTAATTAGTGAAGTAAACACCAAGATAGAGCAGTCGATAGGGAACAGGGCTGGGGTAAATGGAGAAAAAGACAACGGCAGTAGGGACAGGAATGGGGCAAAAAGAATTAAAGCTATAACAAAACATAGAAACATAGAATTTGACGGCTGATAAAGACCGCTTGGCCCACCTAGTCTGCCCATTTTCCTACCTAACAGATAAGCTGCAGATCCTAGTTAACCAACAGCTTACTTCCACTTACCCACCCCTAGGACTGCCTTATGCCTGTCCCATGCATTCTTGAAGTCCCTCACTGTTTTTGACTCTACGACCTCCTCAGGAAGGCTGTTGCATGTTTCCACAACCCTCTTTGTGAAGAAAAACTTCCTCACATTACCTCTGAGCTGTCCCTCTCTATCTTCAAATTGTGCCCTTGTTTTTGCACATCTCTTTTTCTGAAGGATGCTACCCTCTTGGACTTTGTTGATTCCCTTGAGGTATTTGAAAGTTTCTATCATGTCCCCCCTCTCCCTCCTTTCCCCGAGGCTATACATCTTTAGTTCCTTTAGTCTTTCTTCATATGTCTTCTGATGCAGACCCTGCATCATTTTGGTTACCCTCCTCTGGACAGCCTCCACCCTGTCTATGTCGCGGGTCTCCAGAATTATACACAGTACTCCAGATGTGGTCTTACCAACTGTCTGTACAGAAGGCCAACAACTTCCTGTTTTCTGCTGGTGATGCCTCTCCCTATGCATCCCAGTATCCCCCCAGTCCTCCTTACTGCCTTCTCACATTGCTGGCAAACCTTTAGGTCATCTGATATGACTACCTCCAGGACCCTTTCCATTTTTGTTGTTGTCAGCATCTCACCCCCCATTGTGTACTCTTTCCCTGAGTTTTTGTTTCCCAGGTGCTTTACTTTGCACTTCTTTGCATTGAATCTAAGCTGCCATACATTTGACCATACCTCCAACCTTGCCTAGTCCCTTTTCATCCTTTCCACCCCACCTTGTGTAACAACCTTGTTGCAGATCTTTATGTCATCTGCAAAGAGACATACTTTCCCTTCCAGTCCCTCTGCAATGTCACTTATAAAGACATTAAAAAGGACTGGCCCCAGTACTGAACCATGCGGTACCCCACTAGTAACCCTCCTTCCTTCGCTGTGGACTCCATTTACTATTACTTCTGTGTCCTGTTGTCCAACCAATGTTTTACCCAGGCTACCACCCTGGGACCCACTCCCAGGCTGGCTAATTTGTTTATTAATCTTTTGTGTGAGACTGTGTCAAATGTCTTGCTAAAGTCTAAGTAGGCCATATCCACAGCCCCTCCCTGGTCTACTGCTTTGGTCACCCAGTCAATGAAATCAATTAGATTTGTCTGCCATGACCTTCCCGCTGTGAATCCATGCTGCCTTGGGTCCTGTGCCCCACTGGCCTCTAGGTACTCAACAATTCTTTCCTTCAGAAGTGATTCCATCACTTTCCCTACCACTGAGGTCAAACTGACAGGTCTGTAGTTTCCTGCCTCTGTCTTGTTCCCACTTCTGTGAAGGAGAATCACATCCACCCTCCTCCAGTCCTCAGGTACAACACCATCCTCCCATGATTTATTAAAAAGGTTGTCAGTGGTGTTACTAGTTCTTCCCTTAGTTCTTTTAGAATTCTGGGGTGAATCCCATCAGGCCCCATTGCTTTATCCACCTTCAGTTTTAAGAGTTCTTTCAGAACCCTTTCTTCTGTGAAAGGACTAATATCAACCCCCCTATCCAGAATGCTTCTATTGACCAGATTAGGTATTTTCCCCTGCTTTTCCATTGTGAATACTGAGCAGAAGTATTCATTCAGTATCTCTGCTTTTTCACTGTCACTGTCTGCCCAACCACCTTCCTCTTTGTTCAGCCTCAGTATCCCTGCCTTAGTCTTTCTTTGCTCCCTCATGTATCTATAAAAGGTTTTATCCCCCTTCTTAACTGAGTTGGCTATCCTTTCCTCGGTTTGGGCATTTGCTATTCTGACTGCCTTACCTGCTTCCTTCTGTTTTAACTGGTACAGTTCTCTGTCCTGCTCCTTCTGTGTTTCCTTATACTTCCTGAATGCTATCTTTTTCTCCCTTACCTTCCCTGTCACTTCTTTTGAGAACCATAGTGTTTTTTTCTTTCATTTTGATTTGTTTATTTGCTTCACACAAAGGCTTGTTGCCTCTGTGATGGCGGTTTTGATGTTTCCCCATTGTTGCTCCACCCACCTTCTTGCCTGTTTGCTAGTGCTTTTCTGAGGCACTCTCCCATTTTGACAAAATCAGCCCTTCTGAAGTTCAGTACCTTCACTTTTGTGGCTTGACTCTACAGCTAAGTTTATCATGAACCACACTGTTTGGTGGTCACTTGCTCCCAGATGGCTACCCACTTCAAGATCAGAGATCCTGTCTCCATCTCTATTGGAGAGTACCAGCTCTAAGATTGCTCTCTCCTGAGTGGGTTCCAAAACTAGCTGTCTGAGGCATGCCCCTGTAGTGCATCAAGATTGCTCTGCTCTTGGATATGGCTGCAGCAAAGGTGCTCCAGTCAACATCTGGCATATTCAGGTCCCCATCAGCAATATCTCCCCTTTCTCTGCCATCCAAGAATGCCTTTTTATTATTTCCTTGTCCATTTCCTCCCACTGAGATGGGGTCTGTATACAACCCCTATGTGGATTGTGGAGTCATTTCCAGTCTCCAGGGTGACCCACAGTGCATCCTCTCCTCCCTGTTTACCCTTTAGCTCTGTTACTTTGATCCCTTCCCTTACATAGAGAGCTACTCCTCCTCCTCCTCTTCCCTCCCTATCCCTCCTGTAGATTGTGTACCCTGGCATGTTGACATCCCAGTCATGGTTCTCTGTGTACCATGTTTTTTATGACTGCCAAAATATCCAGGCATCCCTTTTCCATCAAAGCCACCATTTCAGGGAGCTTTTTACCTAGACTATGGGCATTGGTACTCATTACCTTCCATTCCAAGAATTCTAAAAGAACTAAAGGTAGAACTAGCGACATCGCTGACTACTCTCTTTAACAAATCATGGGAGGATGGGGTGGTACCCAAGGACTGGAGGAGGGCAGATGTAATTCCTCTTAACAAAAGTGGGAGCAGGACAGAGGCAGGAAACTACAGACCAGTTAGTTTGACCTCAGTGGTAGGGAAAATGATGGAATCACTTCTGAAGGAAAGAATTGTTGAGTGCCTAGAGGCCAGTGGGGCACAGGACCCGAGGCAGCATGGATTCATGATGGGAAGGTCGTGTCAGATGAATCTAATAGATTTCTTTGACTGGGTGACCAAAGCAGTAGATCAGGGAGGGGCTGTGGACATGGCCTACCTAGATTTTAGCAAGGCATTTGATACAGTCCCACACAAAAGATTAATACACAAGATAGCCAGCCTTGGAATGGGTCCCAAGGTGGTAGCCTGGATGTGTCATGTCTCTGATTTCCATGTGGGAGCACAGGGCCCTCTGAGCCCTGTGCACCTATCTTGGCTCATAACTGTGAGGATTGCAGGGCCTGGAGTGCTCCAATTACTCCATAGCCCTGTGCTCCCCATCTGTCCATAAGTGTAGAGACATTGTAATGAACTATCTCCCAGTATTGCATAATGGAGAGTCCTGCAGTCCCATTACTGCATAATGGTATCCATATATGGCCCTGCGCCTCCTATCTGCCTATAATTGTAGTAATGCAGCACAGTCCTAGAGACATTCCAAGTAACCCTTGTGCTGCAAAAGGCACAATATCTCAGTAACCTTAAGGACATTTAAAAAATTCTACCACAGTTGTAATCATGGACTGGCACCTACATAACTGCTTAGTACACCTAAGGTGTACTAAGTTACTAATGAAAATCCATACCTCGAACCGTTTTGAGATATAGGTGTTGAAAGGTATTGCATCCGCCATGTTATCCTATGGAAATTTCCAAATTTTGAAATGTTATAAGTATGGAAGCAATGTAAATTTTATCACCAAACCAATAAAAGTCACATCTGTGAGTCAAGCCCTTTGTACTCTGAAAATTTCAGCCTGAAAATCCTAACCATTTCTTTGCAGTGAAGAGAAAGAAACAGTAAACTTTATAAATCCTTTTGTGAGCTGATTCCTTTTCATGAGGTGTCAGAATTCCTTTTGTGAGCCCTAAATCCCTTTTTGCACTGTGCAGCTATCAAAAGACTAAACTGAGCATGCTCAGAGCCCGAAATTTCAAAATTCAATAGCTTTGGAACGAATTAGTATTTTTTCACCACACCAATGCTGGCATGCTCTTTGGGGCAAGCTCTTTCTACCATGAACATTTCACACCAAAATTCCAAATGATGTAGCCACAGCATGATGAGAAAAACACACCCAAAACAGGCAAAAAAAGTGACTTTTACTGTTTTTCACTGTACGTAGCACAAAATCTGCAAATTTGATCAAAATGAAACTTGGTTCATCAACAGATCTACCTCAAAAGACAGTGTATACCATATTCCATACAAATTGTTGAATGGTTCCAAAATTATTAAAAATGAAAATGTGAAGTTTGACATTAAACTGCCTACTCAACCCTAACTGTGCTACTGCACCACTATAATATATCTATATGTATACACAGTATATATATACATATATATATACAGTGTGTATATATATATATATATATATATATATATATATGTATGTATAGTGCCAGTATAGTTAGTGTTCAACTGTCCCTTCCATGTTAAACCCCAAAGTTCGCACTCACTTTAATAACTTTGCAACCATCTGACTGATGTGCAAAAAAATTTTCACGCATTGTCAGGTACCATAGATCCCTTGATGTGGTAAGTTTTGTTCCAGCTAGATGTGCAGTTGTGGAGATGCATAGAGTCAAAAAATTTGAAAATTATCATTTAAGTGCAAATCCTGTTTTCTGATTTTTTTTTTGTGTGTTTAAAATGTTCTGTACTTCAACATCCTCACTAAGCAGAAAAACAAAGATGGCAGCCGCAACACAGCTTAGTTGATTGCAGGACTGTGAACTGTGCAAAAAATACTAGCATTCTTTGCAAAAAGAAGCTGGCATTATTCACGCAGTAGTCCTATTGTTTGAAAATAAGTTGCTGTTTTTCGCACAATACTCCTATTGTACAAAAAATTTATCTTTCATGCCTGACATATAAATTTTCCCAAAGGAAACAATGGGAAAATTAAAAATGTCATAACATTTGAATGGATTAATATTTTTTCACCAAATCTTCAAAAGGCACATCTGTGACCCAAATGCTTTTGATGCTGAAAATTTCAGACCACAATATAAAGGCATTCCTGAGATACAGGTGAGCAATGAAATGTAAAACAAAAAAGGATTTTTCTGTTTTTCAACACTTTATATCTTGGAAGCCACTTGACAGATTCCCATGAAATTTGTCAGTTCAAAGAGACCTACCCTGGATACTATGCATGACAAATTGCATGCAAATCCATTGAAGGGCTCTGAAGTTATTAAGGCTCACAATTTGGATTTTAACATAGAAGTGCCGTTTCAACCTAACTATACTGAAAAATACCACCAACAGCTTAATCTGGTTCAAGGTCAATTGGCATTCATCTGTATCCCCTCCCTGGGTCATGCCTGAAAATAGGCAGAATTTGTCTAGTGCACTTATCTGGTCAACAAAAACTAAATAAATAAAAATATACATTTACCCATTTTATTCACAAAAGTATTGTTTTTCACATGTAGGGTCACACTATTTTGTTTTCTCCTTAGCAAGACAGAAAACAAGTACAAAATAGATGTAATATAAAAATAAACATAATAATTTAGCTAAACACGACCCATTTGACTTGATTCTGATCAGTTTTTTATATGTTTATGACCTGAAACACATTTGTTGGTCACCCAAAATCTCAGGTGGCAAGCTTAGCAAGAGGACTGTTTCTACCCTATTCTCTGTATGAGAGCACCGGGGTTTTCTTGTATTCTGCAGCAACAGTTAGAACTCGTGCTGTTAGCTGCAGAGTCATCCTTCAGCTGCCCATGTTCCCTGATGTCTAGTGGCATCCCCCAGCCCATTGTCCTTTATCTCTGGTGTCTAGTAGTACCACCCCTCAGCAGTGTGGAACACTGGAAAGTCCACTCCCAGTGTCCTGAAATATTTATTTTTAATAATTTAAAACTGTTTTTGCCAACATTGGGATGCCCAGTCCCTGTGTCAGCACTAGAACCCCCACCAGCAGTGTAGGACACTGGGGAGCCCACTCCCAGTGTCCCCAGTTATGCCCTACCCACCAGTACTGTGGGATATTGGGGAGCCCACCCTCAGTGTTCCAAAATATTGATTAATTGTGCCTGTGAAAAAAGAAAACAGTCCCCCCGATGTATTTTTTTCTCTAGGAAAGAAAACAGTCCTCGTCATCTCCCACATCCCAACCCTCCCACTGAGTAACCCACCTCCCCACACACCCCTTGCCCTATACTTACCACTAGAGGACATCCACTGTCATCGTCTGTGAACCGGGACATGTCTGTCCTCTTCAAGCCAAACTGTAAACTGAGAAATAAAGGTAAGTGCTGTATAATGTATTTCAATGGTGTTTTTAACTTATGATGTTCATGAAGTGGTCTAAAAAATGGCAATGTTGAAAATGTGGAGTCAGAATATTTAAAATTACTAAAGTTATGCATGAGCATAGAAAATTTTCAACGAGCACATGTAACTCAACCATTTTTAGGAGTTTTTCCACCAAATTTTCAGCATGGGCTTTTTGGGACCCCACCTCATGAACAATGTAACTGTTGTTTTGTTACTCAGGCCCAGAAGGTGATTTCATGGTCGCTGTGCAAAATCACCTTTCAGGACTGATTTAGGAAATGACAGTGCCAGTGTTCATGAGGTGGGGTCCCAAAAAGCCCATGTTGAAAATGTGGTGGAAAAATTCCTAAAAATAGTTGAGTTACATGCGCTCATTGAAATTTTTCTATGTACATGCATAACTTTAGTAATTTTAATATTTGACTTCAAATTTTCAACATTGACATTTTTAGGCCACCTCATGATCAGTACAGCTGTCATTTTCACATCCTGCCCAAAAATGTTTTCAGATTTCTGCCGTGGAATGACACAGTCCTTGTGCAACATCACCTTTCAAGACCGATTAACAAAATCACAGTGCCTATGTTCATGAGGTTGGGTCCCAAAAAGCCCATGTTGAAAATTTGGTGGAAAATTTTCTACAAATGGTTGAGTTACATGCGCTTGTTGAAATATTTCTACGCATGCGTGTAACTTTGGTAATTTTTAATATTTTGACTCCAAATTTTCAATGTTGCCATTTTTAAACCACCTCATGAACAGTACAGCTGTTATTTTTCACATCCTGCCCAAAACATGTTTTCACACCTCTGGTGCAGAATGGCACGGTCCCTGTGTAAAATCACCTTTTGGGGCCAATTAACAAAATCACAGTATCAGTGTTCATGAGGTAGGGTCCCAAAAAACCTTTGTTCAGAAATTGGTGGAAAAATTCCTAAAAATGGCCGAGTTATGCATGCTCATTTAAATGTTTCTATGCATGTGTGTAACTTTGGTAATTTTTTTATATTTTGACTCCAAATTTTCAACATAGCCATTTTTTCACACCACCTCATGAACAGTACAGCTGTCATTTTTCACATCCTACCCAAAATGTGTTTTCACACCTGTAGTGTAGAATGGCATTTTGACATGGATTTGAACATTTTCAGCTACAGGATTTATGAGGGGGGTTATAAGAAGACTATGTTCAATATGTGGGGTCTAAATACAAACAAATGCCTTAGTTGTGACCATTCATTGCAATTTCTGTATGCCCGCTCATAATATCGGAAATTTTAAATATTTTGACTCCAGATTTTCAACATAACCTTCTTATTATCCAGCATAATATAAGTTACAGCTGTCATTTTTCAAATCCTGGCTAAAATGTGTTTTCATACCTGTGGTGCAGAATGGCGTTCAAGTTGTGCAGAATTATGTTTTGCTGAGGATTTTAACATTTTTATACTTGGTACATATGCTAGGGTAATAAAATGCCTATGATGATAATTTGATCATTCGTCTAGGAGGGATGGGTACACAGGGTCCAAGGACCCTGCACTCCACTATAAAATAAGGAAAATCACAGAGCATGAGAACACAGGGCCTGAACCACTGTGACTGCAGTCCCACATCCAAATGAGGATACAAGTAAACTATCTGGAAAAGAAAGGAAATTCATAGCAAAAACGTCATTAATGCAGCAGGGTTGTCACTAAAGTGACAAATGCAGAGAAATGGAGTGTTAGAGTTTCCAACCCTAACACCCCACCCCACCTGCAGACACTGGACTGGGGTTTTGACAGCTCATGAGAAGGGATGGCTGGCAGGGCCATTTGTCCCACAACTCTTAATCCTTTTTTGAGATATGAAAAAGGAGTTTGACACCTCGTGAAAAGGGAATCGGGTGACATAAAGGGACTTTGACAGCTCACAAAAATGGATTATGAAAATTGATCCATTTTCATGAGCTGTCAAAATCCCTTTTCATCAGCTGATGGTGATTCCCTTTTCACAAAGTATCAAAACCCTTTTTGTATTGAAAAAAAAAAGGATTAGGAGTTGTGGGACCAGATGGCTCTGCCCTTAATTCTTTTCACAAACAAATTTATTTATGAAAGGTCAACCCTTTTCGCATCGCGAGAAAAGATTCTGACACCTTACGAAAAAGAATATGACACCTTACAAAAAAGAATGTTTGAAGTTTACTGTTTCTTTGTCACTTCACTGCAAAGAAATAGTTAGGACTTCCAGGCTGAAATTTGCAGGGTACAAAGAGGTTGCCCCACAGATGTGACTTTTGCTGGTTTGGTGATAAAATTTATATCTCCTCCATACTTATAACATTCTGAAGGTTAGAAATATCCCATATGATAACATTGTGGCAGGCACAGTATCTTTTGGTGGCTATATCTCAAAAACTCTTCAAGATATGGATTTTGCACTAAATGATGCAGGTTGTTAGGCCTTGATTATACCGTAGTGGAATTTTCCCCAATGTCCCTATGATTGCTGTGATATTGTGAGATTTGTAGCACAAGGGTTACTTAGAATGCCTGTAGCCCAGTGCTCTGTCTCTACAGTTATGGAAAGATGGGAAGTGCTCCCACATATGAATACCGTTATGCAGTAATGGGGCTGCAGGGCCCTCCATTATGCAGTACTGTGCCCTGTACTCCCACAGGGAGATGATAGTTACTTACAATGTCTCTACACTTATGGTTAAATAGGTGCACAGGGCCCAGTGGGCCCTGCACTCCCACACAAAAATCAGGGACAATTACAATATGTATGCAAGGGAGCACAGGGCCCTGAGGGCCCTGTGCATCCACAGCACACTATAGGCTGATGGGAGTGCAGGGCCCTCCACAACCATACAAGGGTAAGATTACACTTTCTCAAAAAGTAAGGAAATTCATTGCAAAAAACTCATTAAGTTAGGGTTAAAGCAACAAAAGTAGGGAAATGAGGCATTAGGGTTTCCAACCCTAACACCTCCCCCTAAACTGAGACATACCACCCCACCCTCCACAGTCCAACAAGTGTCATGGTGTGTCTTGAGGTCATCAACCCTAATGCTCACCCCATTCTCTTATGCTGTACTATGCTAGTTTCCTTAATCATGGAATGGGGTGAGAATGGAGCCGATGTCCATAAGGTACACCCAACACCTGTTGGTCTGTGAAAAGGATGAGAGTGGGGTGAAATAGAGATTAGTGTGGGGGAGTATTAGGGTTAGAAACCCTAATGCCTCATTCTACCATGTCTGTGTTATGTTTGTTGGGGTGGGGTGGTGGGTGGGGTGTGCTGAGAGGGAGGGTTGGGTGGGGAAACAGTAACAGTAGGGACAGCAACAGACATTGATGGATGGTTTCTTTTTACAGGGTGTACTTCAACCTCAGCAGGCTGATCATGACAGATCAGCTGTGCGTGCTGTGTGGTGTAGATTGAAGAAATGAGCCAACCTATGATTGGGTCAGCTCTTTCCTTTGAAATACATGAAGTTTCTGCCCAGCAAGCCAGAACAGTGTCATGAACAGCCAAACTGATGATTGGTGTAATGCTGATGAGACCCTTGTAGACCTCTCTGCATTGGAATGACAATGTCACACCCCTCAAAAGCCACTCTCCCTACAAAATGTTCGCTGCGCATGCATGCACAGTGAACATAAAAAATGAGTTAGAAGTTGAGCCTGATATGTACAGTATTTGATTGATAAACTACAGAGAAACATAGAAGTTGAAGGCAGAAATAGGCCATTGGTCCATCTAGTCTGCCTATAACACTATATCCTGCCCCTGAGACCTAGTGTCTATACAAGGTTTATGCTCTTGCTACCTATCCCCATTTTCACTTGCTCACTGCTATCCAGCTGATTAACTACTGTATTAAGCCCTTAATTCTGTACACCAATATGTACAAGCCATTAATGGTCTTGGCCCCACTACCTCTAGTGGCAGGCTGTTTTACAGCTCAGCTTCTTGAAATTCGTAAAGCTTTATTTTTTATTTTTCTCTTTAGCTGGCCTGACAAGGCCAAGAGATACACAGTACATAACAGTACATAGTATGAGTATGTGAATACAATCATATAAACAAACAAATAAATCTCTCCTCCCACCCAAACCACCCCTTTCATGGTATCGGTAATTACAGTTAGAAATGTAGTCATATGAGTTCAGTGAAGGTTTCCCATTGTTTAGTGTCCCTATTAGGTTTCACTGGAAGGCATATAGCATCTGTAGTTTGCCCCAATATTTTCCAAATTTGGGGAGTTTATTGTGGACACTAGCAATCATTTTTTTCTACAGAGAGATTAGACAGCAGTTCCTGCAGCCACTCTGAGTAGAATATGGTAGTGTCATCCAGCCAATGTTGAAGCACCAGTTTCTTTATGGATAGTGCCATCATAGCTAAGTGGTATTTCCTTTCCATTACCCTTATCGAGGAAAAGTCCCCGAGAATTCAGGTAATTGGTTCTACGTGTTCTGCAAGACCCAGTAAGGGATCCACTCTTTGCTTAATAAGGTCCCAAAGTGGGGCTACTTTTGGACAGTCCCAGAAGATGTGATGTAATGAGCCTTCAGCTTGCATGCATCGCCTGCAGGTTGAAGAAGTTCAGCTTCTCTCTCCATGAAAAAGAACTTCCTAATAACACTCCTGATATTTCCTTCCCACCCCTTCCATTCATGTTCCTGTGTTTTAGATTCACTATTTCTGTTAAATAGTTCCTCACAGTTTACCTTGTTCATTCCTTTCAGGAGCTAGAAGGTCTCTATTATATTACCCCTTTCCTTTCTGGACTCCAGTGAGTATATTATCAGTGCCCTAAGGTGATCCTCATAGGATCTGTCCAGTCCATGAATTATTTTTGTTACTCTAAGCTGCACTTGTCTTCAGCCTATCCATGTCTCTCCTCAACTGAGGCTCCAGAACTGGGCACAATACTCAAGGTGTGGCCTTGTTGTAGGTTTTGTTTCATTGGCTAGATTGTTTAAAGAGCTACTGATGCCTCAAAGAAAACTTTAATAATATAATAATTAGATAAATTGTGCCTGCATTCCATTTATATTTTGTATATTTCTCCTCCCCATTATTTATTACTAAGGAAATGTGCATGAATATATGATCTTTAGCCTTTATAATTCATTTAGAGTCCATCTGCCTCTATAGTTTGATCCCTACTTCAAATCATAATCCTCTGTTGTGACATCACAGTCTGTTGCTATGGGAGAAACTGTGAGGTCACAAGCAGTGCTCTATGACTTTAGCTTGGGAGAAAGCAGCAGGAATAAATGAACTCTTCAGGTGCAAAGACCTTGTTTTCATACAAATGACCTCAGTAATAAATAATGAGCAGAAGGAATACAGCACGGTTCCATGTGATAACGGTGATCGCGGAATAGCGATCACTGTTTGGGCGAGTGTACATTACCATAAATGAATTTTGGCAATGTACACTTGCAGCAAACAGCAAGAGGGCACCCAAGATTTATTTATTTATTTTTTTTTTTTATGCAGGGGGATGTGCCCCCACATCCATGTACTAAAGGATTTTCAACTCCAGGAGGGTGCATGTTGGGGGGGGAGGGATACAAAATTAAAAAAAAACAACCTGGCACAGAAAATACGAGCGTGCCCAGAACTGAACCAGCACCTTCCTAACCCCAGTCTGCCACCAACCCACCATGCCACATGGCCAGCTAGGCAGCCCACCACTGCACTACATCCCAAAACCTTCCTTCCCTTCCGCCTGTTGCATGGTATGGTCCTCTGCACCATCACCACATGTGTGTATACACAGCAACATTCTGTCACTATATTCACTACCCTGCTATCCAGTTGCCCACCTGCTAGGTAGCCCTGTGCCCAGACACTGTGATGTAGTCACCCTTTTGAAGCTCTCAATCAAGGTTGCCTTGTACATGGTATACCATACAGGACTAATGGAAATACAAGCTGGACTGTGTCTAGACATGAGGTTTTGTTAAAGTTCTTTCGAGGTGTCACCAGCTCTTTAATGGAGTCACTTATGATAACCGAAGGTCTCTTCCCTCAGTAGTCAAGTCCAGCTTAACCTCTCACATCCAGTATTCCATGTTGGGGTTCCTGTTACCAGTGTGTATCACCTTGCACTTTTTTGACTTTGAACTTTAACTGCCAAAGCCTGGACCACCTCTCCAACCTTTGCAGGTCCCTCTGCAACTCATTTACCCCCACCCCACTGTCTACCCTACCGCAGAGCTTAGTGTCATCTGTGAAGAGACACATCATGCCCTAAATTCCATCTCCTGCATTGCAGATGAACATATTGAAAGGACTGGATCCAAGACTGAACCCTGTGACACCCCACTCTTAACCTCTTTCCCCTGATTTAATTCCATTTACCACTACTCTCTGATCTCCCTTCAACCAACTACCCACCCATCAAACTATGTCCCTCGTTGCACCTGGATCCTGTAGCTTTTTCAGCAACCTTCTGTGTAACATCAAGTCAAATGCCTTGCTGCAGTTGAGGTAGAGTAAATCTACTACTTGTTCCTTTATCTATTCCCTTAGTTACCTAGTTAAATACACCTATCAGGTTAGTCTGACAAGACCTCCCTGCCATGAACCCATGCTATTTACTGTCCTGCAGCCCAATACTCTCCAGCTAGTCCACTAGGTCTTCTTTGACTAGTGTCTCCATCACTTTAACCACAATAGTGGTAATACTGATGTCTTCTTTGACTAGTGTCTCCAGCAGTTTAGCCACAACAAAGGTAAGACTGATGGGCCCGTAGTTATCCTGTTGCTCCTTTTGGCCACCCTTGTGTAAAGGAACTACATCAGCTACCCTCCAGTTTTTCAGAGCCACTCCTAACTGAATTAAGCTGTTGAATAGCCCTGCCAGGGTTCAGACAATTCCAATACCAATTCTCTGAGGACTCTCAAATGCATCCCATCTGGCCCTAAGACCTTATCTACCTTCAGGTGAAAGCCCTTTTCTATTCCTAAACTTAAATACCTTCTGCATCATTTCTGGGATTCCCAATTAGCAGCTTTTATGCTGCTTCTAGCAAGCCACTGTCTCCACTGTGAAAACTGAACATAAGTAGCCATTAAGAATGTCTGCCTTCTACATGTCCTTCTTTTTTTAACCAGCCTACCTCTGTCAACCTAACATGTTGCTCCCATCTTTCTGTTTTCCCTAATACAGTATATCTGAAAAACTGTTTTCCTTGCCCTTATCCCCCTCCACAATATGCAGCTTCATGTCTGCCTTTGCATCCCTGACTGCCCTCTCAGCCTCCCTTGATTCCATCTGGTATTTGCACAATTCTTCATCCCCCTGCTTCTCCTTTTATCTGAAGAAGGCCGATTTTTGGCCCTCACTGCCTCTCTGACCTTCTTAGAGAACTACATTGGTCTGTTGTACCAGTATATCTTGGTGACCATCCTCAAGCACGACGTTGTTGCCTCAAGACCAGAGGGCATGCAGTGAAGCTGGAGGGGGAGTTTAAGGGGATGTGAGGAAGTCTTACTTCACTGAAAGAGTTGTAGATGCCTCGAACAGAGTGCCAACAGAAGTGGTGGAGACAAAAGCAATAGGAGGTTTCAAGTATGCGTGGGATAGACTTAGGGGAATATTAGTAAATAGGCAAGGAGGAGAGGGTCACCAGAGACCAGTTAGGGTCTTCGGAGACAGCCTAGGCAGGGACCATCTGGGCAGACTGAGTGGGCCAAGCAATGCTTTTCTGCTACCAGATTCTATCATTCTGTGAGAATAGTCCCTTTAATTTCTCCCAACCTTTCCTCCACACCAATGATTCCATCCACCCAACCATCCAACCCTGAGCTACAGTACAGTTCACATTAAACTTACTGTGCAGCCAGTTTATAATCCTCTGCAACCCTCTTTTTTTATGTGACTGCAGTAAGCTGCCAACTAGTTGGTTTGTTTCTTCCCTTTCAGCTGAAAGTATTCAGTCAACTCTTTCAGAGCCCAGCAGAAACCAGCTAACAACCAAATACCATTGACTGAGAGATTTCTTATGCAGAGCCTTAACAGCTCAAATGTTAACTGGCTGGTAACTTAAATTTTTTATTTTTTATTTTTATTTATTAAAGTCACGGAATTACAACACCTTTAAGCCAGGGGCTCATTTAAAATAGCTCCATGTCAGTAAGGAAGGAACAAACAGAGACAGCTTACATGAAACAGGGGCAGCCACACAGGTTTGTAAGTTACATAGTGCAGTGTGCAAACAGAATAGCTTAAAATTACAAAAACTGAAAAGCTTAAATTACATTACATAGTAAGATTCAGTAGCAAACACATCTGGGTAAGATGGGATACAGGGTTACAGTTGTCATACACCTAGAAAGAGTGGTCAGGGGGATGACCTTGTCCATGGCTTCAGAGGAGTGCGGAACAGAGGGGGGATCAGCCTAGCAAGCTTTGTCAAAACTAGAAGGAGAAGGTAATAGGGGAGGTGGGATGGCAGGAGAGAGGATCAGGAAGGGGAGGAGGTGGGGAAATGGAAGAAGGGGTAGGGGTTACATAAGGGGGTGTCATAGGATATAGGAAAAGGGGTGGAGGTGGGGAAAGTGGAGAAGGGGAGGGAGCAGGTTAGGTTGAAATGAGAGGAGTCAGTGGATGAAAAGAAGGGGTGGTGGTAGAGGGGAAATGGGTAGAAAGGGAGGAAAGGAGTTTAGGAGTGAGCAGAGGGTGGTAGGATACAAGGCTCATTTGTTGGGGTAGGATAAGTACCTTTATGTGTAGTATCAGTACTTAGATGGACTGCAGTGGTCAACAGTCACATCCTCCGATGTGCATCTATACTTGATAGTACCATTATTCACGCCTCAGACCCCTCCCATGTCAGTGTTCACCCAAACCTCCAAAGCGATTTCAACCGAGTACAAGCCTGGCTCCTGAAAAATCAGTTCAAACGCAATGCAAAAAAAAGTCTCCATGCTATTCTACACAAGACAAAACCTTGCTTCCCTGTCTGCCCCCCCCCTCCGATTTCCACCCTGGATGAAATACCCCTTGAGTCTGTACCCACTTTTAAGTACCTCGGAGTCTGGCTGGACACAAACCTGAACTTCTCCACCCACGTCAACGCCATCTGCACCAAACTCCGGCCCAAATTTGCCATCCTCTATACCCACAAAGACTGCCTCCCCCTCCCTACTCGGAGTGAACTCATATGAGAAACCATCCTACTAGCACTGGACCACGTGGACGCCTTTTACGGCACAGCCCCTTCCTCCTCCCTTACAAAACTCGCCCCAAGCAACCTTCATGTGCTTCGCCACTGCCTCCCCCACTCACTCATCACTGTCAACTATTCTCAACTCTATCTCTGATGCCACTCGTGATAGGCAGACCACCCACAGTGCTTCACTCATAGCTAAATATTGGCTTGGCTTCTTTCCCCTCTACCTCTCCTCCCGCCTCTCTCAAGCCAACTCCCCTGGCTACTCACTTTGCCATAGACACGCACGTACCTTCCACCTCTCACACCCCCTCTCAGCCTCTGGGCAAGCTGCCTTTTTCTACCGGCTCCCACTCCTATGGAACAACCTCCCACCCAACCTCCATCTGGCCCCCTCCCTATCAGCCTTTAAACAGCTCCTCAGGCTTCTCCCTCCCACTCCCTGCTGCAGCTGTGCACCCAATCCCTCCTTACCCAGACCTAGTACTACCCTCAGTGGCCTCGCCAGGTAAATAATAACTCCATATGCCAGCTCTTACTGCTAAACCACCCCCCCACTGGTACCCTCTCCCAGAAGATTCACTTTTTGGTTAATCCACTACTGTAAATATGTCAAGACACGCACTTGTAATTTACGGTAATATGGTCTAGAAATGTAATGAAATTATTTTTTTTTTCCACTCTGCTGTTCAAACAAAAAGTGAAACCTCACTACCTAACTCCATGTAATGTACTATACTGTATTATTCGTCTGTTACTTGATATGTGCTGTATTTCTCTGTCTCCCACCTTGTACTACTTGTACCCGGGTCACACCTGGAAATGAGCCTTGGCTCAGTGTGCCTTTCCTGGTCACCAATTTTAAATAAAATAAATAAATACTGCTTCTCATAACTAGGTGTTGATGCAGTTTGTGTTTAAAAGGGCTCAGTTTTGGTTCAGTGGTGATGCCACTACTTAGGGAGTTGAGCCAAAGGGTCTCTGTACATGAAGGACCATTGACCTAAGGTAGTGTGGCATCTGGGGACTGTGAAGTTCTGAGTCACCGAGTTGCGTAGTATGTTGCTGATTGCAATAGGGGCTTAGGAGATTTTGGACCCAGGGGCAATAATCCAAGGTGAGCTTTCTTTGCAAGCAGACAGGTTTGATATTAACATAGAAACATAGGCTCTGACGGCGATAAGGACCGCTTTGCCCACCTAGTCTGCCCATTTCCTACCTACAAGATAAGCTGCAGGTCCTAGTTAACCAACAGCCTATTTCTTCCTAACCCCCACAAAATTTCCTTATGTCTGTACCATGTATTCTTGAATTCTCCCACAGTTTTAGACTCCACAACCTCCTCAGGAGGGCTGTTCCATGCGTCCACCACCCTCTCTGTGAAAAAAATGCTTCCTCACATTGCCCCTGAACCGCCCCCCATCTTCAGATTGTGTCCCCTTGTTCTTGCACATCTCTTTTTCTGAAAGATGCTACCCTCTTGGACTTTGTTGATTCCACTGAGGTACTTAAAAGTTTCTATCATGTCCCCCCTCTCCCTCCTTTCCTCAAGGGTATACATATTAAGCTCCTTTAGTCTCTCCTAGTATGGCTTCTCCTGCAGACCCTGCACCATTTTAGTCTCTCTCCTCTGGACTGCCTCTTTCCTGTCTACTGTATGTCCTTGCGAAGATGGGGTCTCCAGAACTGGACGCAGTACTCCAGATGAGGTCTCACCAACTGTCTGTACAGAGGGATGACAACTTCCTGTTTTCTGCTGGTGATGCCTCTCCCTATACATCCCAGTATCACCCCAGCCCTCCCTACCGCCTTCTCACATTGCTTGCTAACCTTAAGGTCATCAGATATGATTACCCCCAGGTCCCTTTCCATTTTTGTTGTTGTTACTACTTCCCCCCATTGTGTAATCTTCCCCTGGGTTTTTGTTTCCCAGGTGCATTATTTTGCAGTCCTTTGCATTGAATCCAAGATGCCATACTTCTGACCATTCCTCCAACCTTGCCAAGTCCCTTCTCATCCTTTCCACACCTCCTTGTGTATCAACCCTGTTGCAGAAGCATACTTTTCCTTCCAGTCCCTCTGCAATGTCATTTATAAAGACATTAAAAAGGACTGGACTCATTACTGAACCCTGCGGTACCCCACCAGCAACCCCTCTTTCTTCGAGTGGACTCCATTTACAATTACCTTCTGTGTCCTGTTGTCCAGCCAATGTTTTACCCAGGCTGTCATCTTGGGACCCACTCCCAGGCTGGCTAACTTGTATATTAAACTTTTGTGTGGGACTGTGTCAAATGCCTTGCTAAAGTCTAGGTAGACCATATCCACAGCCCCTCCCTGGTCTACAACTTTGGTCACCCAGTCAAAGAAATCAATTAGATTCGTCTGACATGACCTTCCCACTGTGAACCCATGCTGCCTTGAGTCCTGTGCCCCACAGGCCTCTAGGCACTCAACAATTCTTTCCTTCAGAAGTGATTCCATCACTTTCTCTACCACAGAGGTGAAACTGACAAGTCTATAGTTTTCTGCCTCTGTCTTGGTCCCACTTTGTGAAGGGAATCACATCCGCCTTCCTCCAGTCCTCAGGTACCACACCATCCTCCCATGATTTGTTAAAAAGGGTAGTCAGTTGTTTCACTAGTTCTCCCCTTAATTCTTTTAGAATTGTGGAGTGAATTCCATCAGACCCCATTGCTTTGTCCACCTTCAGTTTTAGGAGTTCTTTGAGAACCCTTTCTTCTGTGAAAGGACTGGGATTGACCCCCCTAACCAGAGTGCTTCTGTTACTTGGATTAGGCACCTCCCCCTCCTCCTCTTTTGTCAATACTGAGCAGAAATATCTATTCAGTATCCCTGCTTTTTCATTGTCCCACTCTGCCCACCCACAGTCCATTCTATTCAGCCTCACTATCCCTCCTTTTGTCTTTCTACACTCCCTGATGTACCTATAAAAGGTTTTATCCCCCTTCTTAACTGAGTTGGCTATCTTTTCCTCAGTTTGGGCCTTTGCTATTCTGACTTCCCTCCCTGCTTCCTTCTGCCTTAACTGGTATAGCTGTCTGTCTTGCTCCTTCTGTGTTTCCTTATACTTCCTGAATGCTATCTTTTCTCCCTGACCTTCCCTGTCACTTCTTTTGAGAACCATAGTGTTTTTTTCTTTCATTTTGATTTATTTGCTTCACACAAAGGCTTGTTGCCTCTGTGATGGCAGATTTGATGTTTCCCCATTGTTGTTCCACCCCTCCTTCTAGCCTGTTTGCTAGTGCTTTTCTAAGGCACTCTCCCATCTTGCCAAAGTCAGCCCTCCTGAAGTCCAGTACCTTCACTTTTGTATGGCTTGACTCTGTAGCTGTATTGGATCTGGCCTTGTAATTGAAGCCAACCAGTTTGAGCATAAAGGTCACACATGTGTGTGAGGTAGTCAGGCTCTCAGCAGCCTGCAGGCTTTATTTAGAACAACAATAATCCTGCAGAGGGATGTAGCTGAAGCAGAGCCATAGATAACCAGTCCATAGTCGATAATAGAAATGATGGAGTTGGAGAATGCTATTCTTAGAGCTTCAGGATTCAGGCTGTGCTTGTGCCTGTGGAGTAGTCCAATCTGTATGTTAACAGCTTGGGCTACGTTTTCTATATGCTGTGTGTAGGACAGAGTGTTACCGATTGCTACCCCGAGATATTTGAATAATAATAATAATTTTTATTTTTTAGGCGCCTTTCGAAAAACCAAGGCGCCGTACATAATAAAATCAACATTTCAAATAAATAAACAGTCATTCATAAATAAAATCATACACATATCATAATACAACCAACACACTCAATTAATAACAGCCTGAGACCACAAATAAGTCTTTAAAGCCTGTTTGAATGACTCCACAGTTGTGCACTCCCGAATCCGACGGGGTAGAGAGTTCCAAAGGGTAGGCGCAGTGAACTCAAATGCTCTTGCACCAGAAGATTTTAAATATACCCTTAGAACCTCTAGCAACCCCTTTCCGGATGAGCGGAGTAATCGACTTGGCTGGTAGGGAATCAGGAGCTCTTTCAGAAAGTCTGGGCCAAGTCCACGTAGGGCTTTAAAAGTCAGCAAGCCGTCTTTATAGGTGATCTGCCACTGAACTGGCAGCCAGTGCAGCTCACGCAGCACCGGCGAAATATGACAAGATCGCAAAGACCCCATCAAAAGTCAGGCTGCTGCATTCTGCACCAGCTGCAGGCGGTGGATTTCTACCCCAGGAAGCCCTAGGTAAAGGGAGTTGCAATAATCTAAGCGAGAGGAAACAAAAGCGTGGATCAATGTCAGAAGGTCATCAAACGGAACAAGGTGCCTAATCCTGGCGATATTCCTAAGATGGTAAAAGGAAGTTTTGATGACTGCTGACACCTGCGAATGCAAGGTCCTCCCTTCGTCAAAAATCACTCCCAGGTTACACGCCTGTTCAGAGGTCGGGAGTGAGGCACCACCCAGAAAAATTCCTGAAGACGCACCCTCCCCCAACCCCCAATCTGACGATCTGGATCCACAACCAGCACCTCAGTTTTGTCTGGGTTCAACCTTAGCCAGCTGGAATCCATCCAGTCTTGGATTTCTTTCACACAGTTGTTAAATACCGATGCAGCTCCATTCTGGTCGGGTGCAAAAGATAGGTAGAGCTAGGTATCATCAGCATAGCAGTGAAACCTCAGCCCATTCCTTCTTACAATGTCTCCGAGGGGCAGCATACACACTGTGAACAACATGGGTGAGAGGACTGAACCTTGAGGAACTCCACATGACAGAGAGGTAGGGTCCAAGGAATAAACTCCCGACACCACTCTCTGAGATCTACCCATAAGGAAAGATGAAAACCACCTGAGGACTGTTCCAGACAGCCCACAGATGAACCACAGATGACCTAACAACACCTCATGGTCCATGGTGTCAAAAGCTGAAGAGAGATCAAGAAGAACCTAGATGGAACGGTTCTTCCGATCTCTAGCCATCAGGAGATCATTGAGCACCCAAACCAGCACTGTTTCGGTACTATGTCTCTTACGAAAACCAGACTGGAATGGTTCATAGATGTCATGGATGGTCAAATGGTCCTCCAGTTGCTCAGCCACAACTTTCTCAATAACCTTCCCTATAAAAGGAAGGTTAGAGACAGGTCTGTAGTTGGCATGGCAGTCTGGGTCCAAGGAAGCTTTCTTCAAGAGAGGTGTCACCACCACCACCTCTTTTAGAGAGCTAGAAACTCCAGACTCCAAGAAGCACCAGACAATCCATGCTAGGACCGGACCGATAACCTCACCACCTCCAAAATTAGGGAAGTAGGTCCAGGATCCAATCTACAGCAAGTGGGGTGCACACTCTGGATAATCCGCATGACATCCATGAACTCCAAATGGCCAAAGGTACTCCAAGACACATGAGGTGCAGTAACCTCGCACTGATCAATAGCAGCGCCCATAGAGTGTGCCGGTTGGAGTCCCACCCTGATGTCAGCCACCTTATTTGCAAAGAATCAAGCAATTTCATCACACTCTAATTGCGAAAAAGCTCTCCGCACTTGAAGACAGGCTGGGTTGCACAGTCTGTCCACAGTGCGAAAAAACTGAGCTGGTCGATTCTGAGCAACTGCAATCTCCCTGGACAGGAATTCTGCCTTCTTACGGGAGATTGCAGATTGGTAGACTTGATAATGTTCCAACAATCTAAGGTGGTCGATATCAAGGTTGGATTTCCGCCAGCAATGCTCCAACCTTCGACCTAGTCTCTGCAGCTCCCTCAAGGACCCATCAAACCAGGGCGATCGAGGGCGAAGGGGGTGAGGTCAAACATGGACTGGGGCAATAGAATCCAAAGCTATCAAGATGGCCAAATTATAGGCCGTCACGAGAGTCTCCAGATCACTGCTGGCAAATGAGGAAGATGATAGGTCAAGCACCACCATTACGCCCTGAGAACTTACATCTCGTAAAGGGCGGTACCTGACCATTTCTGTAGGGGTAGGCCTACCGGGGGGTATAAAAACTAAACCCCACAGTGCAGTGATCGGACCACCCAACTGGATCCACCTCCAAATCAGAAGCTTCAATCCCTATGAGGAAGACTAAGTCAAGGGAGTGGCCATGTCTATGAGTAGCGGAGGTAACCACCTGTGCCAGTCCCAGAGAAGACATCAACTGGAGGAAGTGTTGTCCAAATTGTGAGAGTTCATCATCGACCCAGGCAATGAAGTCGCCAAGAACCATCAGTCTTGCCGACTCCAATGCCATGTCAATGATGAAGTCCGCCACTTCCTGAAGGAAACGTCTCTCGTCACCGGGTGGATGATAGACGAGAATGATCCAACAGCCTACACCCGCTATGAAAGCACACTCGAATGACTGAGTCTCCCCTACCAATACACTAGTGAGGTTGAGTTTGGTCTTGAAACAGACCGCCACCCCCCCCCCCACAGTCCAATCTCAGATGGTGTATTCCCAAGTACCCAGCCGGAACTAAAGCCTCCAAAATGGGGCCAGAATTCTCATTCAGCCAGATCTTGGTAATGCAAGCCAGGTCAACCATTTCCACAAGATCAGCAATAATTTCTGTCTTGTTTTTGACTGACCTGGCATTGCATAACACCGTCCGAGTTGGACAAATGCCTCGTGCCTCCCAAGCAACCTGCCGACTCAATCCGGTCGTGCCCTTGGGTATGGGAACCAGACATGGCTGACCACGTTCTGATTTCCATTTCACCCCAGGGTGTCTCCTGACTCCCACAACCCCAATTTGATGACCCCACTCACTCACCCTCCACTGTTCACCACCCCCATCTTTCTCCCTCCTCCTCCGCTATACCAAGAGTTCTACAGTGCTGGTACATACCAAATTCCAAGGGAGGAGAAAAAAAGGATGGAGGGCATGAAGAGCAGAGGGTGAGTAGTGCAAACCATGGAGGCAGACAAACAGCAATCCTACATGAACAAATAATTACTACAAATTCTTAAAATATATATAACTTAAATAACTTAAATAGCCCAGGAAAGCTCTCACCCCCCTGAGCAATACCAGTGCTTTATTAATCCCAGTTCTGCTCTCACCAGATCATAGGCATTAAATAGCAAAACAAACAAAATGAAACCCTCTTATAACCCAAAATGGAGGAAGGGGTTCAGGCACTCTCACTGCCTAAATTAAAAAAATCACAGTCTATAAAACTACTATATAACACAAAAAATTAAAAAACTAAAATAAGTCAGAAAGAATATGTGGACCCAGGTCCTCTCACCACCAGGAGCCACCCACAATGTTCAGATTAGTCCAAATGAAAAAAGGTACAGTTCATTCTTGTTGTTATCATTCATGCAGTAAGTTCCATGGTCCAGCAAAGAAAACAATCACATTCCAACAAAATCCCAGTCATCCAATAAAACCCAAACATATAAGTCTCCACCCATTCTGGGCTGCAGCTTGAACTAGGACAGCCCGACAGAGTTCCAGTAACTCAATTCATCTTTGCTGCTCTCCACTCGGCCCAAAAACAACTGTAGAATCTTATATCCATTCAGACTCAAAGGCCAAATGTAAAACCAAGGGCAGCTTAGAGGAAAGAGAAAACCCTCCCCCCCAGCCACAAACAGGCCCCGATCACTCTCACCCACGACCCGCAGCTACAAGCACCTCGAAGCTGGGCCGACAGGACCAGCCACAAGGCTCTTTAGGAGAAACCGCAGGTAGCTTGTTTGAGTGTGGCTCTTGCACAGTGCCACAGGTGATCCCTCATCTTCATGATACCAAGGTGTTCAGGCGTTATCCAGGAGTTACTTGCACCCTTAACCTTCCACTACATTAAGGGTGCATGGACATCACAAGCAGAATTGAAGCAACCAATAAAGAACTGTAGAGCTTCATCTGTGTCATTGGTTGAGTCAAGTAGTGACCAATCCTGGCTACATAGCTGTGATTTGAGTGGTTTTAGGTGTCCTGGAGTTAGGACCCTGCTGAGGATTATCTTGGGTGGCTTGTTGAATTTATTGGACCAGTCACACAGTATAGGGAAGTGGTCACTAAGGCTCAGGGACACTGGTTTACCAGGATTGAGAAGGGCATATTCCATTTTGCACATTGAAAAAATGGTATTGTCACGGTGTTCATAAGCCAAAATCCAGTTTTACTGGTATTTGGTTCTCGTGACTTTATTTAACAATTTTAACTCTGCTAACATGCCTTTTAGCAGTTTTGACCTCCACTATTGCACATCCTTCCATCCTTGCACCAGTTTAAAGTTATTTTACGTACAAGATGTGATGGCAGCAACAGCACTACAGCCCCCCCTCCCTGAGGTGTGATGGAAGCAGCACTACGGCCCCCATCCCTCAGGTGTGATGGCAGCAGCAACAGCACTATGACCTCCCTCCCTCAGGTGTGACAGAAGCAGCAGCACTGTGGCCCCCATCCCTTAGGTGTGATGGCAGCAGTACTACAGTCTCCATCCACCAGTGGTGATGGTAGAAGCACTACAGCCCCCATCCCTTTGGTGTGATGGCAGTAGCAACAATACAGTTCACATCCCTCTTGGGTGATGGCAGTAGTGACAGCAGTTTGATCCCCTTTCTTCAACACCCACACCTCACATGCACAAGTTACAAATGACTTGGTCTCTTTGCTTGTTAGAACTTAGATGTGAATTAATCTGAACCATCACCGCTAAGGTGGACTACCTTTGTTTTTTTCCTGTCTATAATTTAACTGCCTGAATTGGAGTTCTGCCTGTGACACCACTGACCAGGGTTAGGGAACAGACTTGGATGTTGTAGGTGTTGTAGGGCCAGCTGGTGGGTGAAGGCTTGAGTGTCCAATGACCACTCACCTTCTCCTGGGAGAGATGGTGGGTTCACAGCTCAGCATTTGCTGGCCCCTGGTGGAGGCCAGAGGCATGACAACACGTCAGCTGTCACTGCAGGAGGGAGCGTGATGGGACGTCGGCGTGCCTGACATCATGTGGTCTATCACACTCCCAAGAAAATGGGAAAACACCTGGTGGTCAACTGAAGGACGGTTGTTGGTCCTTCCATAAGCCAGAAGCCCCAGACATGTGTCTGTTCTGACCCCTGCCATGCCCAGGATACACAGGAAGCTCTTTGGGGCAATTCTCCTCCCCTGGTAGCCTCTCACAGCAGTAAGGGACAGTGGATGGTGGTTGGGACTCAACAGCAGTGGTAGGGGGCCTTGGAAGGCCTGAAGAAGTGAATGGCCGGGTTAGGAGGAGCAAAAAAAACTTCTGAATTTGTTCTTTGAAATAAAGTGTCTTCACCTAAAAATCCACAAGTGATTAGTAGAGGACCTTCAAATGGATTCATTCATCTCCCAGATGTGTGGATGCTTTTTACTTGTGTCCATGAAAAGGGTGTCTCCCAGTTTGCATGTCTTTGTTCAGATGTGAATTGAGCACCACACTGCCCACCAGCATCATACAGCCCCTGGGGTCTTACCATCTGTATGTCATTGACTGTGCTTTCAAAATCCACTGGCCAAACATAAGTATACTTAAATACTTAACATTTGCTTTTTGTTGAAGCAGTCTATCAGAAAACTTTTTGTTGTCACAGAGACTGAAACAGCAGGTGGGAGAAAAGGTGCAAATGATCCAATTCACCTAAATGGGGTGCTAACTGTGAAGTCTTTTCATAAGTAGTAAGCAGTTTCTTCTTTGTGAACATACTTTCATTCAGACTAGTTTTCATTCAAACAACTGAGGATTTTGGATGGCCCTACTGCTTATAAACTTGAATAAGTTAGTTGGTAACAGTGATCCTGCATTTAGCAATCTACAACCTTAATGCTCATATGCAAAGAATACAATAAAAACCTGACTAAAATCTAAAAACAAGCTTAGAAAACACATAAAATGTATCTGAACATTTATCTTTACCTATACAAAATAATTGCAGCCCACGTAAAACTCAAGTAAATTACATGGTACCCTGACTACTATTCTATGATGTAGTAAACATATATTGCTATTTTTTTATATATTCTTTGTAAAGCAGATAAAGTTCACTAGGCAGAAAAGCCTGTTTTCAGGAGTGACCTAGAAGTACTGGGGAGGTTAAGTGACTTGCTTGGAGTCACACAGTATGCAAGTGGAGGTTGTGGGAATCAAACCCAAGTCTGCTGGATGTACCCAGTTCAAACGCTGTTACTCTAACCACTAGGCATGGGTGGTTAAACTGAATGGCTGATTACAACAAAGCAGTGCAGGTGATTTCCTTGCCGACTCTATATGCAGCAAGGAGAAAGAATGCAAAGCACAGCAGCATTCATTTTAAGATGTTGAAATCTAGGTTGGCCCGCTGGCACTGGTGGTAGCACTATTGTTATAAATGCCAGCAACCCAGGGTCAGCGAACTCGGGTTGCTGGAGGTCTCGCCAGGTAGTAGGAATGAGCACCCGGGGGACTGCTCTCCTCCTCCAGGAAGGGTGGGCTGCAGGTCCTGCTGCTTTACTGCCACCTGTGTGACCATGGGTGGTGGTGCAATGGTACTGCAGAGTGATCAGGAGGGGAGGACGCTAGCCAGGATCTGGAGCAGTGGCATTTCTCTATGTGACCTACCTCCTTGGATCTCCTTTAGTGCTGGTGCCATCAGGGACAGAGACCAGAAAACCAGGAACAATCACTCCACATCAGCCACTGACAGAAGGGACCCAGGTGCCCAGACTTCATAACCAGGCTCCATGAGGGACCCACTGAGCTCTCCGACACACGAAGAGAGTGTGGTGGCATGACCTGGGATCCCCTCCCTTCCCACCGGGGGGGATACAACAAGCAGGATAGGGGCAGGCCCACAGGAGCTCCTGAGCATTACCTGGGGTGAAGCTAGGAGATACCCAGCCTAAGGATCTCTGAAAAGTGGAGACTGATGCTGTGAGAAGGGGACATAGAAAGAGAAAATAAAAAAAATTTAAAAAGATGCTGAAATCTTAGACATTCTGTGCAGTGACATGCAATTTCCGTGAGGCTCCGGTACAAGAATTCAAAATCCGCAAACCAAGCAGGATTCCGTGATTGTTACTGGTGTTAACAGTAAAAATGGAAAACCAGGGTCCCTGCTAAGGCTGTCAGTGAGTACAGAGACATTTGAGATATGTTTCAGGTGACTGGATAGTACCCAGTCTAGAAGGGTGCTTGATTCCATCCTATAGTTTATTCTAGTGGGGATGTTAACTAGCAGGGTAAGGTGTACGGCAGAGATGGCATCCTTAATGTGTCCTATGTTGGGGGAGAGCCAGTTCACATTAAAATCTCCCAAAATTATGGATTTAGTGTTTTGTGGCACAGTTCAAATAAATTCTAATATACTTTGTAGACCAGTATCAGACTCCTTCTGAGGTATGTAAACAGATTATATGGTTAAGGCTTTGTTATGGGCCCCTAATATTATCTTGATGGCCAGTGCCTGAGTGGGAGTACCTGTGCAGGGCAGTTTTAAGGTGTGACCAATGAGAGTGTCTTTTAAGAATATTGCACAGCCACCACCTCTTTTTGAAAGCCTATCCTGCCTGAAAATGGAATATCCAGGCAAGTAATGACAGAGTCAGGAATGTGGGGTGATAACCACGTTTCTACAATAGTGAGAACATCTGGGTTGTGTTGAATGACCCAGGCCTTGAGGATGTCTAATTTACTTAAAAGACTACATATGTTGATGGAAGCAAGGGAGAGCTTGCCATGCTTTTTAGTGAAGCTTGGGTCGAGAGGCCTAGGGGGCCAGGGTTAGGGTGCACATTCCCAGATAGCAGTAGAAGCAATAGTATTAGTTTCAGTGAGCATGCCTTTAGCTGCTTATGGTACATTTGTGCTTTTTTCCAATTGGAGATACTGCAGCTTTTATTGGTTGTAGCAGTAAATTTGAAGAGGATTAGTAGGCAAGAAAGGTGCTGTTTGATGCTTGATCCTCCGTGATGTAGCACCGATACACATAGAGGGGTAGCAGAGAACATTTTTCCTATAAGGGAGTTTGCTGTAAATGTGCCAAAGGCATAGTGTACCTGGCTTGATATAAAGTAGTAGTTCTGAGTGTGGTACATGCCATCTAACAGGCCAATATGGTGAGCCATAGCTAGCAGGAGAAGCAGGCAAGGGATAAGGAGTGGGGTGTCCATAGTAGCAGGGCTTATATGTGAGCAGGGAAGAGCACAGGTTGCTTTACCTGGGTCAGAGGTAGGTGAAGTTTTAGTCAACTCAAAAAAGCAATTGTCACTTTGAGTGACAAGCTACAGAGGTCACGCAGTTTGGTTTGGGCTCTGTGGTAGGACAAAGTTCAAGCCACAAAGGTCGGAATTGTCACTCCAAGTTACAGACTTCAGACACAGGCTGCTTGGACTGGGCTCTGAGGAAGGAGGAATTTCAGCCAGCTCAAAAGAAGGAAATTGCAACATTCAGTACAAACTACAGACTCATGCTATTTAGAGTGGTCTCGTGATGGCAGAAAATTACAGTCCAATCACAACAAGGAAAATTTTCACTGTGGAAGAGGAGGTGTCAGAATCCTTAAAAACTGACTAATCGGAGAAAAGAGAGGCAGCGTGCTCGTGCCAAAAGTGGATTTAAAGAGTGCCGGGTGGGGTGGAGGGTGAGCTGAAAATCCAGGTCAAGAGCAAGTACAGTTTACAATGACACAGCATTCAAAATATATCACTGGAGAGAGAGAGAGCAGGGCAGAGAGAGGAGCCAATAGCACTACCACGGTGGCTGGTTAAGTCCAATGAAATTGCTGCACATTCAATCCTATGAGGCAGCAAAGCATACCTGGCCACTGGGTCTAATCTGTGAGCAGAAGGAAAGCAGCGACCAGCTGAGAAAGCTGCACCATACCCCACGAGACCTGGGAGAGAGAGAGAGAGAGAGAGAGAGAAATGAGGGGTTAGTAATTAAAAAGGTTGCAGCCAAACAGGCCCTATGTCTACTTGATGGGTAGATCTGCTGGGACAAAAGAGGGGTGGGGTTGCACAGGTTGCTTAGAGCAGTGGGGTCTGGCATTGGCACCATGGGGATGGCTAAATAAATTAAAATAAAAAATACAGATAGCAATTAGTGGAGGGAAGCAGGCAAGCGAGGAAAACTCAGTAGCTGGGAGACACAGAGCAGCATGGGGAGTTACTGAAATACAGTGGAGATGGAGGGAAGGAAATAAAGATAATTTAGAGTGGAGCAGTAAAGTAAAGCTGGCAGTGAAATGGGCAGAAAATAAGGAGCTGCTATGTTATACAACACTCAGCAGAGTAATAGACCAGGCAGAGGTGCGTAGAAACAAGGAAGTTAAGGCAGGCAGAGAAATAGGAGAAACAGAAAGAAACAGGAGGAAACAGGAGCTATCATATATTAACAGCAGTTTGAGATAAAAATAAGTAGTTGCTATATACAACCTATCAAGTTAAGGCACTGTAATATATACTAGAAATTGAGCTAAAAAATGGCAATTCCATCAGCACAACCAACTGTTCAGCAATTAATTTACAGCATTACAGGCTGTGTAAAGCATTGATTAAGCAACAGTAATTAACAGACTGTAACTTGTAACTATCATAAAATAAAAAAAAAATCAAGTCAAGAGCAAGTACAGTTTGCTCTGGCACAGCGTTCAAAATTAGCCACCAAGGAGAAAGAGCTGGGCAGAGAGAGGACCCAATAGCGCTACTCACGGTGGCTGCTTAAGTCCAATGAAATTGCTGCACATTCAGTCCTACAAGACAGCAAAGCATACCTGGCCACTGGGTTCAACCTGTGGGCAGAAGGAGAGCAGCAGCCGGCTGAGAAAGCTGCACCATGCCCTGAAGGGAAACTTAGGTGCCCTGTCAGGGCGAGACCTGGCCATTGGATTCAATCTGCAGGCAGAAGGAGAGCAATGACCGGCTGAGAAAAACACACCATGCCCTGGAGGGAAAGCTTGGGCACCCATAAGGGTGAGACCTGTCCACTGGGTTTAATCTGCAGGCAGAAGGAAAGCAATGGCCAGCTGAGAAAGCCACACTGTGCCCCAGAGGGAAAGCTTGGGCGCCCCGTCAGGGCAAGACCTGGAGAGAGGAACACACAAGAGTGTGGTGTACATATTTTTATGGAACACATACAACCAGAGGTGAGAAAGAAGTAAGTGCCACAACTGGGACTTGAACCCAGTCTGCTCAGAATACCATTCCGATTGTGCTAACCAGTTGCACAATAAGTTTAATTTGAATTGTACTGTAATTCCCTCATCTGATTAATGTCTATTCTTGTGAAATCCAAGACTTTAGCCTTTGTTAAAGATACGCTAGTGCCAAAGGCCAGTTCAAACCACATGATGTTATGGTCACTAGACCTTAGTTGTTCCCCCACCCTTACTCTGCCCACCATTTCCGAGTTGGTGAATACCATATCGAGAAAGGTAGTCTGCCTTGTGGATTCTGTGACTAACTGCATCAGCAGACAGCCCTGTAACATATCTAAAAGGGCCCGACATTTGCTGCTCCTAGCTGCTGGAATGTCCCAATCAGTGTCTTGCAGGTCGAGATACCTCACTACCACTATCACCCCTTTGAGGCTCCCTTCCTTATTTCTGCCCCTAGTTCCCTACCACCCTTGGCTCCTTGTCTCAGTGACCTACAGGCCACCCCATGCTCAATTTCTTAACTGACAGCATCATGAGCTGAACCTCAATGATTCTGTTTCGCAATTCTTTCCCTGATGGACCCATCCTCTTTCACCTCAATGCCTTCCTGATATAGAGGGTTACCCCATCTCCTTTACCTTTCCGCCATCTTGACTATACATGATGTAACCTGAACTGCCAGGTCCCAGTCATTATTCCCTGTGACCCAGGTTTCATAATGACTGCTATGGAGTCTACCCCACATCTGCCACCATTGCCTGCAGCTCACTAATTTTATTTCACAGGCTCCTGGCATTAAGGCAGATCGCATAACATCCTGCACCAAACCTCTCCCATCTTTTATAGACCTTACCCCTTCATAATCCCTCATCTGCCTTAATTTCCTGTTTTTCCTATTTTTTGTTAGCTTAGTGATCCCTCCCTCGCTGGCCTCCTGTTATAGCCTATCATGAACTCCTGCCTTACCAGCTTCTTCCAGCCTCATTTGGAAGCTCTGTTTCTTTGCTTCCATCATCCTCCCCTCCTCCTCCAGTGGCTTGCTTCTCTCCTTGGGCTTCTTCCTTAAGTACCTTTAGCCTACAGGAATTGTGTTCCCATGGCACTGCTAGGAGTGGAACCCTCATCAAGAGGGTTTCTTTGACTTCATGGTACCCTGGCAGGGTGGTAGCCTCCCCACCAGGACAGAGAATGCACATTGCCAAAGTATTTACATATATCAGTCAAACAGTCCAATCATAACACTAGCCTTCTGACTAGCAACAATGCTGCACAAGCATTACTTCACACTTTGGTTGCATATGCCTATTGAACAGACAGGGTATGATCTGATTTAGAGTACTGTATGGCTTGTTTTGCTGTGCTAAGACTGTCTATTTTTTCAGCTCTAAGTGCATGTTAAATACTGATGTTTCTATATTCAGAAGACAATCATCTGATAAATCTACAGTTTCCTTTTACACTAAGTGCTTTTCATTCATAGGAATGCACTTTGAAAACAAGACAATATACTACAGTTACATGTTATAGTTAATATATCTCTGTACATTGCTGGAGGCTGGTCTTTGATGTATAACTAAATGAAAACTATGATTGTATGTGTGCATGCGCGTGTGTAAATGATTAATTGCATACTTTTCTATTGATATGGATTACAGCAGTCATAAATCTTTTTGAACTATTTAAATCATTAGAAACCACTATTCATCGTTGTTCCTGTGCATAGTCATACCCTTGGGGTAAGGGGTTTACCAGGTATGCAGCAGAAGACAGCCCATGCACAAAGGCATATAGGAGAGGCAATTTGTCAGCCCATTATGCTAATAAACGTGGAATGGTGAGACAACTGGAACACCTGGAACAAGGTTGTTAACTGGGACACCTGCTATAGGGACGCCACACTGACAATGTCATCCTATTTTCAGTTGACTGCTCGAACTACAGATAATATTTCTGCACCACCTAGCACATGTATTTGTCTTGTTTTATGATGATTATTTCACTCTTGTTTTTCCATTTATTTAAGCAGAATGAAACTGCTCCTTTGCAGCAATCCAGTGTTATAGCTGGATGGAGGGGAAGCACAGAGAAACAGAAGAGGTTGCTCAAAGTAAAGAGGCAGAAGCCACAATGTAACACTTACTAGCACTCCCAGTGAAGCTCAGTTCACAGCAGGTAACAGCTAACACTGGAGTTCGGTTGCAGGATGAACGAGGCTTGTATCACATGAACTAAAAACAGCATACAGACACCCAACAGACACCTGTGGGGTGTCTGTAGGCTAGTTGTACTTCATGGAATACAAGCCTTGTTCATACTGCAGTTGACCTCCAGTGTTATCTGTTACCTGCTGTGAGCTGAGCTTCACTGGAAGTGTTAGAAAGCACAGAGAAGCCAGGTGACTTGCTCAGGGTCACTTAGTGAGTCTGTGACTATGGTGGGATTTTTTACATTTATATTTTATTGAAGATTTTAACTTTACGTAAGCAAACATCAACATCTCAAACAGTGCCATAAAGATGCCTGGACTCCTTGGAGTTACAATATAGGAGTACCCATAATTATGAGAGTAAATATACACTACTATCCAACAATACACAACCTAATACAATTAGATAACTATACTATGTAAAACCATATAAAATTAAGTGTCTGTCCTAAAGGTTATAGGCCTATTTAGCCTACAATTTGGTAACAATCACAACCCATTCTTCAGATAATACATGAATCCAGCTGGAGCACCACTGCTGCTTAACAGAAAAAACACCCCCATAATGTGAGATGGGAGGGGAAAGAAGGAGGATAGGGATGAGAGATACTCAATAGAGGGAGAGGAAAACCCCCTCAGTCCAACCAAGCAACTGTTAAAGTCCCTAGAGACCCTCAAGGGCCATCTACGGTCCCAGAACTGCATGAGGAGGGATCCACAGGTATCCTGTGGGGAGAGATATTTCTAAAAGATTTAGAAAGGGTAGCCAAATACAAGCAAAGGTTCCATATTTCCTTGCTGCTATATAAAACATGTGATCATGCCCAGCTACTTTAAGCATCCCCTCAATCCACTGAGCCTGAGTGGGAACTTCGGTTCTATGGTGGGATTTAAACCTGATCCCCTGGTTCACAGTTCTGATCTATCCATTGGGCCACATTGTCTTCAAAACCATAAAATTCAGGCACACACAATCCATGAGAGGACACAAACTTGAATAAAATTAAACCATTTTATTAAAAAAAAAAATACCTGATGCGTTTCAGGCAATACCTTGTCCTTTGTCAAAGGCAGCTAAAATCTAATGCGCAGCAGCAGCTAGTTAAACATTTCAAACAGTACATGTGATTCCAGTCAGTTGTGACCCTTATTTCCCATTGGTCCAAACCTAATTGATCCAAATTCAAAGTTAAATAGCAGTACAATTCTCTTAAAGTAAAATATTCCTTAACATTTCCTGTTTAAAAACACATAATTATCCTTCATGATAGGTAAAACATCTATAGAAAATAGCACACATAGAAACATACATATTAGTCCATTCATAGGCTATATACAGTACATAGATACATACACACATAGATACATAGACAGTGTCGGCAGATAAGGGCCTATGGCCCACCCAGTCTGCCCATTTGAGCTTGTAAGTTCAGTTTGTTTTCCTAGAAGTCTGTTGCACCCTACCCCTGACCTCCAGAATTCCTTTATGTCTATCCCATGTATTCTTAAATCCCATGATTGTTTCAGCCCCCACCACTTCCTCTGGCAGGGTGTTCCACTTGTCCACCACCCGTTCTGTGAAGAAATTCTTTCTCATGTTTCCTCTGAATCGTCCTCCCTCCAACTTTATCCCATGCCCTCTAGTCCTGGAACATCTTTTTCGCTTAAAAATAGTGTTTTCCTGCACCCTGTTCCTCCCTGTAAGATACTTGTATGTCTCTATCATATCCCCTCTCTCCCTCCTCTCCTCCAGGGAGTACATGTTCAGTTCCTTCAACCTGTCTTCATAGGACTTGTGATGCAATCCATGCACCATCTTTGTTGCCCTCCCTCTGAACCTTCTCTACCCTGTCTATGTCCTTACGTAGAGTATGGTCTCCAGAACTGTACACTGTACTCCAGGTGGGGACCTCACTAGTGTCTTGTATAGCGGAATTATGACTCCCTTTCCTGCTGGTAATGCCCCTGCCTATACATCCCAGCATCCTATTTGCTTTACCTGCTGCCTTGTCACACTGTTTCACTACCTTGAGGTCATCAGAGATGATAACCCCAAGATCCTTTCCTGCTTGGTGCATACTATATCCTCAACCCCAACTGATATATTGTGCCAGGTTTTGTGCCCCATATGCATTATCTTGCACTTCTTTGCATTGAATTTCAACTGCCAAACCCCTGACCATTCTTCAAGTTTCTGCAGGTCACTTCTCATTCTGTCTACACCCTCTGGTGTGTCTACTCTGTTACAGAGCTTTGTGTCATCAGCGAACAGTGAAATTCTGCCTTCTAGGTCCTGCGCCATGTCACTGATGAAGATGTTGAATAGGACCGGTCCCAGCACTGATCCCTGTGGTACCCCACTGGTCACTCTTCCCTCTGTGGAGTGACAGCCATTTACCACCACCCTCTGTGTCCTGCCACCCAGCCATTACCTACCACCACACTACTGTCCTGCCCACACCCATATTCCCCAGTTTGTGTAATAGTCTTCTATGTGGCACAGTGTCAAAGGCCTTGCTGAAGTCCAGATAGGCCATGTCCACTGCCCTCCCCTGATCCACCTCCCTAGTCACCCAGTCAAAAATTCAACGAGGTTGGTCTGACATGACCTCCCCCTGGTGAAACCATGCTGCCTTGGGTCCTGTAGTCCATTGACAACCAGATGTTCCACCAATCTCTCCTTCAGTAGTGCTTCTATGATCTTCCCCACTACCGAGGTGAGGCTGACTGGTCTGTAGTTCCTGCTTCCTCTTTGTTCCCACTTTTGTATAAGGGACTACATCTGCTGTCCTCCAGTCTTTGGGTACCTCCTGTTTCCAGTGATTGGCTAAACAGGATAGCCAGAGGTTCAGCCACCACCTCTCTAGTTCTTAGGACCCTGGGTGCACCCCATCTGGCCCCATTGCTTTATCAACTCTTATCACTTCCAGTTCCTTCAGGACCCTTTCTCGTGTAAAGGGACTTGTGTCCATTTCGGCACCATTCTCACCCCTTGTACTCCCTTCAGACCCATTACCCTCCTCTTCCTCAGTAAAGACTGAGCAGAAATACCTGTTCAGTATGTCAGCTTTACTGTTGTCATCCTCCATGTGGCCCCCATCCTCCCTCTTCAGTCTCACTATCCCTCCTTTTGTCTTTCTTTTTTCACTTATGTACCTGTAAAAGGTTTTGTCCCCTCTACCCACTGATTTTGCAATGTGTTCTTCTGTCTGAGCTTTGGCTTCCCTTACTGACCTCCCTGCCTCCCTTTGCTTCTCCTGGTACTTCTCCCTATCCCCTTCTGCCTGTGTCTTTTTGTATTGCCTGAATGCAATCTTTTTGGCTTTCACTTTCTTTGCTACCTCTTTGGAAAACCATAATGGTCTCATCTTCCTTTTCCTCTTGCTAACCTGCTTAATACATAATTCTGTTGTTCTTGTAATCCCCATTTTAAATACTACCCACTGTTCCTCAACCCCTGATTTCTGTCCCATTCCCCTTAATGCCTCTTTCAAGTATCTCCCCATTTTCCCAAAGTCTGCCCCCCTAAAATCCAGGATATGTGTTTTTGTGTGGTTTGATTCTGCTCTTTCTGTGATTTCAAACCACAATGACTGATGGTCACTGTTTCCCAGGTGCTCCCCCACTGTTACCCCCATCACACTGTCCCTGTTTGTGAGCACAAGGTCCAGTATTGCCTTCTGCCGAGTTGGTTCCATGACCAGTTGCTTGAGGAAGGCACCCTGAAGAGTCCAGGATAAATCTGCTCCTAGTTGATGCTGCTGCTGGGATGCTCCAGTCCACATCTGGAATTGAAGTCTCCAACCAGTACTACCTCACCCTTGTCTGCCATCCTTTGGATGGCTAGCATCAACTCCCTATCTGTTTCTTCCTCCTGGGCTGGTGGTCTATAGACCACACCTGTCGCGGATGGCTGTCCCCATTTTCCTTTCCAGCTTAACCCACAGTATCTCTCCCCATTTTGTTCCTCCTGGATCTCTGTGGCCCTTATGTCATTTTCACATAGAGTGCCACCTCCTCCTCCCTTCCTGCCTGCTCTGTCTCTTCTGAATATGTTGTAGCCAGGTATGGCCATCTCCCAGTCGTGGTTATCATTACACCAGGTTTCAGTGATGGCCACAATGTCCAGGTCTGACTGCACCATGACAGCCTCAGATCTTCCATCTTGTTGCTAAGGCTCCTGGCATTTGCACATGGCTTCCATGATTTGACTTCCCTAGACTGTCTCACTGTTCTACCCAGCCCTTCCTTGGTTGTCATTTATCCCTGGTTCTCCTTGCTGTCTGCCCGTCTGCTGAATTTTGCCCTTTTCTGCTTATCCACCTCTTGGGCACTAATCTCCATCTTTTGCACACTGCTTTGCAGAGATAGCCACTCCTCTGGTTTACTGGTTCCACTGCTAGCTGTGGGGGGTGAGCAAGTAGGTACCCTCCTTGCTGGCCTGCCACCCCTTTGCTAGTTTAAATGCTTTTCCTATATAACTAGTAGCAGTACCTATATAACTTAGTGGGGGGCATAATATCAAATATATAATGTTAACATTTTATAATATTAAAAGTATTGCTGATTGGTGACATGGGGTAAAGACAGTAGTCCATTAGGGCTTATATAAAATGTACCTAATTTATTTTTTGAGATAGGGCGTGACATCTAAGTTTGAGTTAAGTCCTGGCTTCTGATTGGCTCTCAAAGTTAAATTCCCAAAATTTCTCTTGTCAAAGCAAATGATCAAAATCTCCTCCTCTTAGGTTTCTGTTAACTCAGTCAACTGCCATGAATTTAAATTCCTGCTTATGGCTATCTCTGGCATTGAAACATTAATTTCAGCAGTGTAGGTGACATCTTTATTGGCTATAGCTCTTAAATGTTCTCCTACATGGACTTTAAAACTGCGCATGGTTTTTCTGACATAAAACTGTTGCAAGTGCATATTTGCTAAATAAGTTATTCCTGTGTCCCAAAGTGATACACTGTCTGATATGAAACATTCTATCCACATTACAACTTTTAAAATCTTTCCCTTGCATGATACTGCCACAGTAAACACAATTCCTGCAGTTAAAACATCCCACTGATTGATTAAGCCAGGTAGTCTGCTGACCATCCAAAAATGGCTGTGCACTAACATGTCTTTTAAAATTGGTGCCCATCTCTAGCACATTCTTGGTTGTTCCTCATTCATTTTCTTAATCCCTCATCTGCTCCTACCTGCAATATTAATTCCAAACTTCTGGTTTGAGTAAAGTAACATAGAAACATAGAATTTACGGCAGATAAGGACGCTTGCCACCCAGTCTGCCCATTTCCTACCTACTGGATAAGCTGCAGATCCCTAGTTAACCAGCAGCCTACTTCTTCCTACTCTCACCCCCTGCTTGAATTCCACCACTGATTTTGACTCCACAACCTCCTCCGGAAGGCCGTTCCATGCATCCACAACCCTCTCTGTGAAAAAATACTTCCTTAAATTACCTATGAGCCGCCCCCCCCCATCTTCAAATTGTGCCCACTTGTTCTTGCACACCTCTTTTTTGAAAGATGCTACCTCCTTGGACTTTGTTGATTCCCTTGAGGTACTTGAACGTTTCTATCATGTTCCCCCTCTCCCTCCTTTCCTCGAGGCTATACATTTTAAGTTCCTTTCGTCTCTCTTCATATGTCTTCCGGTGCAGACCCTGCACCATTTTAGTTGCCCTCCTCTGGACAGCTTCCATCCTGTCTAACGTGTTACAAAACTAAACCTTTCTGATTCTGTCTGTGATGTCACTCTAACAGGGTCTCTCATCCATCAATATTAACTTCACTTCTAGCTGTTGTCACATTTCTAGAATTATATCCCTTTGTAATAATATGTTAAATAAGACATCCGCCCCTGTTTATGCCATTCTGGTGTCATAGCATTTCTTTTCATTCTTTGAAACTGACCTTTAAATATCTTTCTAGCTACATGGAGTGGTGGCATAGGCGCTAACATTAGTGTATTTCAATCTGTGGTTTTGCAAATACCTCGCTCTCTGTACTGCCACTCACGTTTCTATTTAGAGACAAATCTAAAATGTAGTATGGTCCTGTTACAATTGTAAGTAAATCTCAGATTGGGATTTGACAAATGTAAAAAATTCTCACATTCTTCAAACAATTCTACCCCCATATACCAATACATCATCAATAAAACGTTTTCATAAGATGATGTTTGGCAGATCGTTATTCTCGTTTCATTAAACACAACCTCCTTCCCTCCTCCCCCACCAGTCCACATAGAGATTCACTAATGATCGAGCAAAAGTGGCTCCCATCGCTGTGCCCTTTTTCTGGAGGTACAGGTCCCAATCAAAGGTAAACAAATTGTCTTTTAAAAATGTTAGTGCTGTTTAACTTTGAATTTGTATCAGTTAGGTTTGGACCAATGGGAAGCAAAAGTCACAACTGACTGAGTCACGTGTACTGTTTGAAATGTTTAACTAGCTGCTTCTGCACTTTAGATTTTAGTTGCCTCTGATAAAGGACAAATTATTGATCAAAACGTGTCAGGCATTTTTTTTATTTTAAATAAAATGTTTACATTTTTACTATGGAATGGGGAGGTCAACAGTGGCGGGGAGCTGTGGGCCCTGTGGAGGTGAGCGGTATTGGGGCGGTCAGGTACAGGAGATGCCCTGGGTTTAGATGCAGCTTAGGGAGAGGCCAGACATGTTTGGTCTCCTTCCCCAGGGTTCCCACCACACTGAGTGGGCAGGTAGCCGGAATGGCTGCAGCACCTACCAGTCCCTGTGAGCAGTGCTATGCAATGCCAGATTGATGAAGAACAAGACCACAATTATGGTGAACTTGATTTCCTCAGTCAATCTGGCTTGCATCACAGAGACCTGGTTGAGTGACGATGCTGGTCTGGTTTTTGAGGCATCTGTCCCCACTGGGCACTCTATGGTGCACTACCATTGGCAGGAATGCAGGGGTGAGGGAGTGGCCATTTGTTTTAAATCTGCCCTGGGCTTCACTGTGCACCCAGTTGGGACAACCAGGTCCTTTGAGTGTGTGGCAATGCATGGGGGTCCAGGTGCAGGATGCAGGATTTTCCTTATTTACCGCCCTCCAGGGGTGGGGGGAGAATTCCTGTAGCAGGTGGTGGACTTCATCATCAACACAGTGCTGGAGTCCCCCAGATGTTTAGTACTGGGGAACTTCAATGCCTGGGTTGATGATGAGGCCTCACATTTTTGCTGTCACCTCCTCCAGTTGGTGTCATCACGGGGCCTGTCACAAGTAGTTACTTCCAGAACCCATTACCACAGCCACATGCTGGACCTGGTGTTCTCACTGGGGCTCAAGATAATTAATCTTGAGATTGATCAGGTTGTATGGTCTGATCACTGCATGGTGAAGTTCCTAGTCAGGGCCCCCCGAGAGCCCCTCCCCTGTTGAGATGCTCAGCTATCGCACATTAAGGGGATTGTCCCTTGAGGGACTATTGGTGGTAGTTGATCTATCTAGTGTAGATGCTGCATGTGCAGAGGATACAAGCGAAGTTGTGACCACTTATAACAGGGCTGTCTGTGGGCTTTTGATACCCTCGCACCAGTCCGTGTATGACCCAGATCCTCTTACTTGAGATCTCCATGGTTTGATGAGGATCGCAAGGCGATGAAGATCAGGGGTTGGAAGTTGGAGCATTGTTGATGGAGGACCCAGTCTGATGTGGAAAAGGTGGTCCTGTGTACTCATTATTCTGATTGCCAAGGGGCAATCTACAGTAAGAAGGCAGAGTTACTGTCCAGGAAGATTGCTGCTGGGAAGGACTGACCTGCTCAGCTTTTTCAGACTGCCAACAGACTTCTCCATTCTGACTGTCTACAGCTGAAAAAAGCCTTTCCAATCACTTTATGTGATGAGTTTGCTCAGTTCTTCTCACACAAGCGTCCACTATCCAATGGAGGATCCAATCAGTGAGCCATGTTGTAACTCACAGAGATCGGCCTGGATGGAACTGGGGCACTAGGCCTGTCTGGGAGGAGTTTAAACTGGTGAAGGTGGCCGAGGTCACGAAACTGAAGCACACATATTGTGAACTGGACCTGGCTCTAACTCGTTTCTTGAGATGTGCTGTTTCTGTTGGCCCAGTGTTCACCAGGATTGTCCAGTGTTCATTGTTAGAGGGGGTCTTTCCTGAAGCCTTGAAAGAGGCTCTGGTGAAGCCCCTTCTGAAGATGCCATCTCTCAACCCTGACATCCTGGCAAATTACATTCATATCTCCAATCCTCCCTTTTTGGGTAAGGTTGTTGAGAAAACCATGGCACAGCAGCTCGAGGAGCACCTCATGTCCTTTGACATCTGTGAGCCACTCCAATCAGGTTTCAGAGCTAGGCATAGCACTGAAACAGCATTAGTTAGGGTGCACAATGACCTCCTCAGGTCTAGAGATAGAGGAGACAAGTCAATTCTTGTGCTCCTTGTCCTCTCTTCAGCCTTTGACACTGTAGATCACATTGTGCTTCTTGATCACCTCAGAGAGTACTGTGGACTCGCTTGCACTGTCACCAGCTGGTTTGAATCCTTTCTCTCTGGCAGGAAACAACTGGTGGTGATGGGGAATTTCTCCTCCTCCCCGAAGCTCCTGCCATGTGAAGTACCTCATGGGTCGAGCTTGTCACCGATGTTATTTGCAATGTATATACTGCCCCTGGGTAAGCTCATCAGGTGGCACAGTGTGGGTTTTCACTGTTATGCAGATGATATCCAATGTACCCGTCCTTTGTACTGGGAACATCGGACGCTTTGGAAGTGCTAAATATTTGACAGGCTGAGATCAATGATTGGGTGTCCTCCATCTGGTTATGACTTAACCCAGACAAGATGGAGGTACTAGTGATTGGGCCAGGATGAGGGCATGATGGGAGTGCCTGGGACCCACATTGTTGATGGCCTCTCCTAGGGTGCAAGATCACGGTGTGATCCTTGGTGACAGACTGACGCTTGAAGCTCAGGTGTCGGCTGTCATCAAAAGTGGTTTCTACCATTTAAGGAACATTGTGAGGATCAAACCCCTAGTTCTGCCTGAGGACCTGCCCGCACTGGTGCATGTCTTTGTGGCATCCAGACTAATTACTGTAATGCTGTCTACTTCGGAGTCTCTGGAGGTTCCCTTTGTCAGTTGCAATTGGTGCAGAATGCAGCTGCCAGGTTACTTGCTGGTCTTCCCAGGTCTAGCCATGTAACCCTGGTGCTGTGAGCTCTGCACTGACTGCTGGTCAGGTGGCGGGTTATATTCAAGGTGAGGTTACTCACCTATAAGACCCTACATGGGTTCAGCCCTTGCTACCTGGCTGATCTTCTGACACCTGCCGCCTCAGTCCACTCCCTCTATTACTCAACTGGGGCCTCCTTGAAGTTTCTAGGACCAGATTAAGAACTTCCAGTGACCGGGCCTTCAGTGTCACTGGACCAGTCCTATGGAACTCATTACCAGCTGATGTCAGGGAGGCCCCATTGGTTGAGGTGTTCAGGAGTCGGCTAAAAACCCATCCTTTTTCCCCCTGGTCTTCCCAGGGGTTGAGCGCTGACCAGCCCAGCAATTCTGAAAAAATCTGTTGATGTTGGTATTGTTGTTTTACTATTTATTTTGATATTGCTGTTTTAGTATTTGTTTTATGTATGACATTTTATTTGATACCCTGCTTGTTGTATGTTTTATGTATGGCACTTTGCCTTGCCTTTTATTCAAGTTTGGTGTCCCTCTCTATGGGTTGTGTGTGTCTGAATTTTATGGTTTTGAAGTTGCAGTTTGGATTCGGAGCACTACTTTCCTTGTGCACACTTATTTGCTTCTGTATATTGAGTTAAGTGACACGCACAGGTTACAGTCAAATGAGTTCTAAATTGAACACTTTTTTCCTTTCCGTGTAAAACCCAAGGGTATACACCAGAGGACAGATCTTAAAACTGTTTTAAATTGTCTTTAGAAAGCACATCAAATTTATTTTTTCCTCCAACAAATGAGAGGAGAGTGGAAAATCCACTAAACTACATGATTCAACTTTTGAGTTTTGAGCAGCAGTTAACCCATTCCTGGAGGGCTTGAACCCAATGTACTAGAAGCACAGTCACTACTAAAAGCATTCAGGAACCTAGAAAAATGAGCTCATCAATTAAGGTGTATTTACTGGAACACTATGAACCTAGAAGCCTACATCCAAGTGAACAGAAATCCAAGAGAGTTAAGAATATTGAAAAACCCCACCTACAGTATGAAAAAAATGTATTTTTATGAAGAAATGGGAGTCTATACTTTTGGAAGCCAGATTTAAACTGATGAAATTGATCATTAAATTTAGTCAAGAATTAGGAAGCAAATTGAGAGATGAACTAAAGAAACAAGAAATGGAAGTGTTAAAGTTCAGAGATCACACAGAATTTGATAAATGTAACAGGAGACTATAAGAATCAACACAGAAATTAGATAAAGAACCGAAAACACTTAAACCTCCCCCCCCCCAAATTTACAAGACACAAGGGGGATTATGAAAGAGGGACAATTTACAACTTGAAAAAATGAAGCAAGGGGAATTTTAAAAACCAGAACAAATGTCTTTTTCAACTTCAGTACTGATTATAGTAAGTCCGAAAATGAAGATGGAGGTTGGGGTCAGCTTTCCATGGATCCTCCCACCAATATGTCAGCCACAGCAAATAGCATATCAACAGGCACCACAAACCCCATGGAGGAACCTGAGATCACAGAATGTATCTCAAGAACTATATCAAAGAAGAGGAAGAGAATGAGACAAGGGTGAAGGAGAAGGAATGTACAACTGAGGAAAACAGTTCCAGTGCATCTGAGGGAGATGTCAGAACTGGAGAGCATTCAGAGGCAGGAGGAGGTGAGTCAAATTTTGAAAAATACACAGATTGTTAACCTGTCAGCTCATAAATTAACTGAAACTGAAATTTCACTCCTGAAAGAAGGCCTCGGTTTTGCACTGTCTAACCCCATGGATAGAGTCCAGACATTAATTGATCTGAATTTGAGTTATCGTAAACTAAACTTACAGACTTTTTTCAATAAAAGAAATATGAATAAAGATAATAGCAGTGGGGATAATAATAATACTACTTTTAAAGCTTCCGTCACATTTTGCCCACCCTTTTGTGTCACAGTCTCAACTTTTAAACAAGCATTTGTCAATGCCAAATGTTTGCTTGCTGGGATTGGCATTGGTAGTGTAGGAGTTAGAGAGATGCATAATAGGAATGGCAGTGAAGTACTGAACTGGAGCCAACCCCACCACCACCCTGCAGAGACTGACAGGCATTGGGGTGTGCCTTTGGATCATCAGGCATAATGTCCACACCATTTTACCACACTCTACCCCACAGACACCGACAAGTGTCACAGTGTGCCTTGGGGTCTTTGGGCCTTATGCTCATCCCATTCCATAAGGAAATATGGTGAGATGGGTGCAGTATAGGAAAATGAAGTGAAGTGGGGCTGAATTGTCCAAGACACACTTCAATGCCTGTCACTGGTTGTGGGGTGTGGGTGGGGGTGGAATGGCATGAGCATTACGGGCAACAACCCAAGTCATACCCCTGATGCCTGTAAGTCTCTACAAGGTGGGGTGTTATGGTTGGAAATCCTAACACCTCAGGCATTCATTGGTATTTTCACTCCAAATTTTCAACATGGGTTTTTTGTGACCCCCACCTCATGAACAGTGGCAATATCAGTTCATTAGCCGAAAGCTGATTTTGCATAGCGACTATGCCATTTGGCACCACAGGTGTGAAAACAAATTTTGAACAGGATGTGAAAAATGGCAGCTGTACTGTTCATGGGGAGGTGTAAAAAATGGCAATGTTGAAAATCTGGAGTGAAAATATAAAAAAACTGGTGAAGTCACCAGTGTGAGTAGAAACTGGGTAATGCACACCCGTAATGTAATTGGGGAATTTTTTACAGCAGATTGTCAACACAGGCATTTTGGGACCTCCACTCATGAACAGTGTCACTGTGATTTTCTTAATCTGTCCCAAACACTGATTTCCCACAGAGACCATGCATTTCTGTGCCGGAAATGTGAAAACACATTTTGGCCAGGGTGTGAAAAATGACAGCTGTACTGTTCATAAGAAGGTGTGGAAAATGCCAATGTTGAACATCTGGACTGAAAATACTACAAATTTGTGAACTGACAAGGGTGCATGGAAACTGCACAGTGCACGCTCGCAACACAGTCATTTTATGGAGTTTTGTCACCAAATTTTCAACATAGCCATTTTAAGACCTCTGCTCACAAACAGAGTCACTGTGATTTTCTTAATCTGTCCCAAACATAGATTTTGCACACTGACTGTGCCATTGTGGGCTACATGTGTGAAAACACATTTTAGGCAAGATGTGAAAAATGACAGCTGTACTGCTCATAAGGAGGTGTGGTAAAATGGCAATGTTGTAAATCTGGAGTGAAAATAGCAAAAATTCTCGAAGTTACAAGCGTGCATAGGAACTGCTCAATGCACACTTGTAAAACAGTAATTTTGGGGAATTTTTTTCACCAAATTTTCAACATAGGGTTTTGGAGGGCCTATCTCATGAACTGTGACACTGTTGTTTCATTACTCAGTCCCAAAAGGTGGTTCCGCGCAATGACCACAAAATCACCTTTGGGACCGAATAACAAAATGACAGTGGCTGAGTTAATGAGGTGGGGTCCCAAGAACCCCATGTTGAAAATTTGGTGAAACAATTCCCCAAAATGGCTGAGATATGCACCAAAGTTGAAAAAACCTGCATTTATGTCATTATAGAGCTTACAGGCATTTCTTCAGTTTGCGGTCGGCTTTGAAGAGTGCAGACATGTTCATGTCCACTGAAGATCATAGTGCCAGCCTCAGAGGTAAGTATGGGGTGAGGGGTGTGTGTGGGAGGTGGTGTATACAAAGGGTGGGTGCGGGTGGGTTGGGAGGCAAGAGAGTCAATGAGGAACCGTTTTGTTTTGCTCTAGTTTTTTTAAGATGACATGGGACTTTTTCCATGCTGGGGTGGGCTCCCAGTGTGGCACCTGCAAGTCTGTTGAGGCAGGGCAGTGGACCCGATGGGGGATTGGGTACCCCTGTGGGCCACAGACTTTGGCCACGCTGGGGTGGGCTGCCAGCGTGGCACCAGGAAGTTTGCTTTTGGGGGCAGTGGAGCCGACGGGGGATTGGCCACCCCCATCAGTCATACAGTGTGCGGAGGTGGAGGGCAGCACATGAGCACACTAGGGTGGGCTCGCAGAGTGCTACGTAGGTGTTTGTGGGGGGGGAACAAACTGTCTATGACAGTTCAGATGCAGTGCTGACATGTCAGCAATTTGCATACTGCTGATGGCAGTATGCAAATTGCCTACACGTTACCACCATTGATTGTAGCAGTGTTTTTCTCAGAACTGTATGCCACTGCATCTGAATGGCTGTCATAGACAGCTTGGACATTCATTGGTGTGGTGAAGCCATGCCTGCAAAAAGGAGCAGAGCATTGGAAGTGGGGGAGGCACACCTAAGAAAACTCATATGGTGGCACTATGTTTCTTGCACATGCGTGCAAACAAACATAAAAACTTGTTGAAAGAGACCCGGAAGGTTTTTTTCTGAACCAAAAACTGAATATTTTAACAATCTCTTGAAATAGCAGAGAAACGCAATTAAAAGCCTCCAGGATAACAACAATTTAATCATAAAACAAGCAGATAAGGGAGGTGCAGTAGTCCTGATGAACAAGCAGGACTACGTATTAGAGGTAAACAGACAGTTGGAAAACAGGGAATTCTATGAAAAGGTGACACAGGACCCAACAATGGATTTTAAGTATTGCATAGATGAGACTATCCTGCAAGTTTTTGCGCTGGCCATATTAATAAGAACACTAAAGAGTTTAACCACAAAACATCCAGTATGAGCTACATTCTACATGCTCCCAAAAATTCATAAAACACTGATAAAGCCACCAGGAAGGCAATGGTGAACAGAATAGGCTCCTTAACTGAACTCCTTTCCCAGTACTGTGATAGTTTTCTAAGACATCTATTTGAAAAACTACCACTTATTCTTAAAGACGCCAAGGAGGTTTTGAATTTAATTAATGGCATTCAGTTGGAAGAAAAGATGTGCCTAATCACTATGTATATTGAGGCACTTTAAATAAATTTGCCTCATTAAGGTGCAATCGATGCAGCAGCCCACTTTCTAAATAAAGAATCAAAAACAGAATGTCCTCCTGTAGAATTCATTCTAAAACTGTTGGAACATGTTTTAAAAGACAGTTTGTTTACCTTCGATCAGGACCTGTACCGCCACAAAAATGAGCACAGTGATGCGGGCCACTTGTGCCCCATCAGTAGTCAATCTCTATGTGGGCCAGTGGGAGGAGGAGGAGGTTGTGTTCAATGAAAATTTGAATACCCATCTACCAAACATCATCCTATGGAAACATTTTATTGACAATGTATTGGTAATATGGAGGGGAGATGCAGAATTGTTTGAAGAATTTGTGAATTTTTTACATAAGTCAAATTCCAATCTGAAATTTACTTACAATTGTAACAGGGAACATACACTACATTTTTAAATTGGTCTCTAAATAGAAATGTGAGTAGCAGTATAGAGAGCAAGGTATATCACAAAACCACAGATAGAAATACACTACTGTAAGCATCTAGCTGCCACCCCATGTAGCTAGAAATATACCTACAGGTCAGTTTCAAAGAATGAAAATAAATGCTATGGCACCAGAATGGTATCAACAAGGGGTGGATGACTTATCTAACAGATTGTTACAAAGGGGATATAATTCTAGAAATGTTGCAACAGCTAGAAGTGATGTTAACATGATGGATAGAAAGACCCTGTTACAAGATTGAGTGACATCACAGACAGAATCAGAAAGGTTTAATTTTGTAACCCCCTACTCTACTTAAGCCAGAAGTTTGGAATTAATATTGCAGAGACATTGGCATGTACTAGGAGCAGGTGAGGGGTTAAAGAAAATGAGTGAGGGGATGGAGATCCAAGATGGCTGCCTGAGGATGCAGTAGGTTGGAGCGAGCCCCCGCACCTCTCCTCTTAAAATAGTGAATTAAATGCACTAATTAAATACACCACACCAGTTCTCTTCATCTGAAAAAAAGAAGGAACAACATTGTGTAAACTAGATCAAGACAAGACATTTTGGAGAACATCTGCATACCTTGGATTAATCCCACAACTGGTCGGAGCTTTGCATGTCAAAACTGGTGCACAGAACAAAGGAGCTGAGTGAATCTGGCATTGCCTCGAAGTAGTCTAGAGCTTCAAAAAGAAAAGATCTACTGAATTTACAAGAGCAAGGAGTATTGGGTGATACCAGTGTGACAGCAGCAAATTCCTCTACATGCACCCAGCTACAATAAAGGACACTTTAATTCCTGCCCATCTCAGAGAAAGGATTACTTCAGATACCAAAACTACTCACACCAATTCCAGCTCACACCAATTCCAGCAACCCCAGAAGCAAAGTAAATTGCCGAAGACATGCATACGGCACCTTTGGCTAAACCATTGGGAGAGGCAGATTCAGAAGAGAACCTTTATTTCAATGCTCTGGAGCCAGGCATACCAGGGAACCATGGAGAAAGTGGAATCATGGATCCCAAACCACCAGTGAGAAGACTTGCTCCAGAACGCAGTGCCAGCCAGAACAACGGTAGTAAAGGGATGTGGTCCAAAGAGGTTAGTGATTCTCAGGATATTACAACACCAATACAACACAGTAATAATATTACAGAAGGGCAAGACTCAGTCATGGGGAAACCAGTTACAAAGTTACCAGTGAACTTAAAAGTAACAGCTCAAATTGATTATAATTGTCAATCAGCTTTAGAACAAACTCCTCAAACTAGAACTGAAAACAGATTACACCCTGGCACAAGCAACCAGGTTAAAAATGGGGTTGTTGCTAGAATAGTAGAGACACCTTCTACTATGCAAACTGCATACAGCAATACCAAAACACCAGACCTAACTCTTCAAGCTGAGATGCTAATGAACTTTAAAAAAGAAATCCAGGCTGACATTAAAGAAGGCTTTGATAAAATGGCAGCTGCCTTTTCAAATTTAAACAAGTCAATCAATGACATTTCACATAAATTTGAGAACCTGACCATTAGAACCATGGAGGTGGTAAAGCAAGTTTGTGGCATTGAAGACGTTGTGACTCCACTGCAGAAACAACTATAGAAGTTAAAAAACAGCTAATAGACTTACCATAGAGGTGATAAACCAAGATGACAGATCCAGGAGAAATAATTTGAGACTGTTAAACATACCAGAAGGCCTAGAAGGAAGGGGAGATCTGGTACTTTATTTTGAAAAACTGATTTCCACTGCCATGGGTTTAAAGTACCCAGAGGAAAAAATCCTCATTGTCAAAGCCCATCGAGTTGGAAAAGCTATGCTACAAAACCCCATCAATACTACCACCACTCGAATGTCCACAAGACCAATATACTTAAGACCTCACAGTTTCAAGACAGAGAGAGGATTTTATGGAAAGCAAGACTCAAGAAGGGCCTCACAGCAGGGAGAATTAAATTTTCAGTTTTTCCAGACTTTAACTCACAGATGGTTTAGTCAAGGAAAGCCTTTGACAAATCTAAATCAATGTTGTATGAAATGGGCATTAAATGTACACTACTGCCCCAGCCAAGCTAAGCTTTTTTTGGCACAGAGAGGTAGAAACATAGAAACATAGAAACATAGAATTTGACAGCAGATAAGGACCGCTTGGCCCACCCAGTCTGCCCATTTCCCTACCTGATGGATAAGCTGCAGATCCTAGTTAATCAGCAGTCTATTTCTTCCTACCCCCACCCCCTAGAATTGCCTTATGACTGTCCCTTGCATGCTTGAATTCCACCACTGTTTTTGACTCCACAACCTCCTCTGGAAGGTCGTTCCATACATCCACAACCCTCTCTGTGAAAAAATACTTCCTTAAATTACCTCTGAGCCGCCCCCTTCTATCTTCAAATTGTGCCCCCTTGTTCTTGCACACCTCTTTTTTTGAAAGATGCTACCCTCTTGGACTTTGTTGATTCCCTTGAGGTACTTGAAAGTTTCTATCATGTCCCCCCTCTCCCTCCTTTCCTCGAGGCTATACATATTAAGCTCCTTAAGTCTCTCTTCATATGTTTTCCGGTGCAGACCCTGCACCATTTTAGTTGCCCTTCTCTGGACAGCTTCCATCCTGTCTATGTCTTTGCAGAGATTGGGTCTCCAGAACTGCATGCAGTACTCCAGATGTGGTCTCACCAGCTGTCTGTACAGAGGGATAATAACTTCTTGTTTTCTACTGGTGATGCCTCTCCCTATGCATCCCAGTATCTCCCCAGCCCTCCTTGCTGCCCTCTCACATTGCTTGCTCGCCTTTAAGTCATCTGATATGACTACCCCCAGGTCCCTTTCCATTTTTGTTGTTGTTAGTATCTCACCCCCCCATTGTGTACTCTTCCGCTGGGTTTTTGTTTCCCAGGTGCATTACCTTGCACTTCTTAGCTTTGAATCTAAGCTGCCATACATTTGACCATTCCTCTAACCTTGCCAAGTCCCTTCTCATCCTTTCCACCCCACCTTGTGCATCAACTCTGTTGCAGATCTTTGTGTCATCTGCAAAGAGACATACTTTCCTTCCAGTCCCTCTGCAATGTTGCTTATAAAGACATTGAAGAGGACCAATCTAATACTGAACCCCCGCGGTGCCCCACTACTAACCCCCCTTTTTTCAGAGTGGACTCATTTATTATTACTCTGTGTCCTATTCTCCAGCCACCCTTTTACCCAGGCTGTCATCTTGGTACCCACTCCCAGGCTGGCTAACTTGTATATTAATCTTTTGTGTGGGACTGTGTCAAATGCCTTGCTAAAGTCTAGGTAGGCCATGTCCACAGCCCCTCCTGATCAACTACTTTGGTCACCCAGTCAAAGAATCTATCAGATTTGTCTGGCATGACCTTCCGCTGTGAATCCATGCTCCTTGGGTCCTGTGCCCCTCTGGCCTCTAGATACTCAACAATTCTTTCCTTCAGAAGTGATTCCACCATTTTCCCTACCACTGAGGTTAAACTAACAGGTCTGTAGTTTCCTGCTTCTGCCTTGCTCCCACTTTTGTGAAGGGAATCCATATGCCCTCCTCCAGTCCTCAGGTACCACCCCATCCTCCCATGATTTGTTAAAGAGGGTAGTCAGTGGTGTCACTAGTTCTACCCTTAGTTCTTTTAGAATTCTGGGATGAATCCCATCAGGCCCCATTGCTTTGTCCACCTTCAGTTTTAAGAGCTCTTTCAGAACCCTTTCTTCTGTAAATGGGCTGGTATCAACTTCTATATCCAGAGTGTTTCTACTGTTTGTTTTAGGTACCTCCCCCTCTTCCTTTGTAAATACTGAGCAAAAATATTTGTTTAGTATCTCTGCCTTTCTACAGTCACCCTCTGCCCACCCTCCTCCCTTTATTAAGCCTCACTATCCCTCCCTTGGTCTTCCTTCACTCCCTGATGTACCTATAAAAGGTTTTATCCCCCTTCTTAACTGAGTTGGCTATCTTTTCCTCGGTTTGAGCCTTTGCTGTTCTAACTACCTTTCCAGCTTCCTTTTGCTTTAACTAATACAGTTCTCTGTCCTGTTTTCTGTGATTCCTTGTACTTCCTGAATGCTTTCTTTTTCTCTTGCACCTTTGCTGCCACTTCCTTTGAGAACCATAGTGATTTCTTACCTCGTTTCGTTTTGTTTATTTGCTTTACACAAAGGCTTGTTACCTCTGTGATGGCAGTTTTTATTATTCCCCATTGTTCTTCCACCCCTCCTTCCTGTCCATTTGCTAGTGCATTCCTTAGGCACTCACCCATTTTAGCAAAGTCATCCCTCCTAAAATCCAGTACCTTTGTCTTTGTATGGCTTGACTCTATTGCTGTGTTTATTCTGAACCATACTGTTCAATGGTCACTAGTTCCCAGATGCTTACCCACTTCTACATCTGTGATCCTCTCTTCATCTCCATTTGAGAGAACCAGGTCTAAGATTGCTCCCTCTTGAGTGGGCTCCAATACTAGTTGTCTAAGGCATGCCCCCTGTAGGGCATCTAGATAACCCCAGTCTTAGAAGTGGCTGCTGCAACTGCACTCCAGTTAACATCTGGCATATTCAGATCACCCATCAGCAATATCTCCCCTTTATCTGCCATTCTAAGTATACTTTCTATCATTTCCTTGTCCATTTCCTCCCCCTGAGAGGGGGGTCTGTATACAACCCCTGTGCGGATTGTGGTGCCATTGCCTGCCTCCAAATTGACCCACAGTGCTTCTTCTCCTCCCTGTTTACCCTTTTGTTCTGTTGCTTTGATTTCTTTTCTTATGTAGAGAGCTACTCCTCCTCCTCTTTTACCCTCCCTGTCCCTCCTGTAGATAGTGTATCCTGGTATGTTTACATCCCAGTCATGGTTCTGTGTGTACCATGTTTCTGTGACTGCCATGATATCCAGATCTTCCTCCTCCATCAAGGCCACTAATTCAGGAAGCTTGTTACCCAGACTATGGGCATTGGTACTCATTGCTCTCCATTTTTTGATGGCTTTACCTTCTGTAGCGGCATCCCCCACTGACCTTTCTACCCTGGTCTTTTTCTCATTTAGTACCCTGTTTTGTAGGGGGAGGCTGGGATTTTCCTGCTGCTTATCAGTGCCTCCCCCCTTGACTAGTTTAAAGGCTTGCCAATAAAGCATTTAAACCGATTGCCCAAAAGACTTCTTCCCTTCCTGGACAGATGCAGACCATCCTGCCAGTATAGGCTGGTGTCCCTCCAGGTGGAACCCCAGTCCCCAATTAAGCCAAACCCCTGTGCTCCACACCATTTTTTCAACCATTTGTTAAACTGCATGGTGCAAAGTACCCTCGCCTCACCCATGCCACTGACAGGCAGCACCTCTGAGAAGGATACTGTGTGTGCTACTTGTCTTAAGCCCCTCCCCAACTCTACAAAGTCCTTCTGCACTGCTCTAATCTCATGATGAGCTTTGTCCCTAGGTGGACAATGACGTCCAGCTCAGACTCCCGTGCAACTGTTCTCGTGATCCTAAGGATGCACTTCCTGATGGTACATACCCAAACAAAATGGACCTTTTTGATTTTCTATTTGCTGAGGAGAGCTAGGTATATGGGGGGAGGGGGAACATAGAAGGAGAATCAAATTAAAAAAATTATATTTTTTCTTTCAACAGCTTTAGAAAATATAGGACTTGGTACCAGAAGTAAGAAAATAATGCATCTAACAAGGAAAAAAATGGAAACTTATAAATGGTTCTGGAGTGAAACATGATTGTTGGGAAGTATTGACATCACATGTTATCCATATGTTAAATATGAAACCATGCTTAGCAAACATATGTTTCATATTATATGTAATGGCTGATAAGTTAAAAATGTTGACTTAGAATGTAAAGGGAATAGGGAATAGAGTAAAAGGTAAACAAATATTCAATTATATTGATAATCAAGCAGCCAATATTATATTCCTACAGGAGACCCATCTACTGAACAATGAATTGAATTTTTATTCCAAGAAATGAGGACAAGGAATAAACGCTCCATATAGTATGAATGCAAGAGGGGTGGCCATGTTTTCCAAAAAAGAATAAGTATATAACAATATAAAGACACATAACTGATAAAAATGTCACTATATTATACCTCCTACACAGGAGGAGGAAGGAGATGAACATCCTGTAAAGTCAGCAATGAGAAGGGGATGTTCTACTGGTTGAGGACCTCAACCTCCCTGATATAGATTGGGAGGCCCAAACAGCTGCATCAACTAGGAGCAGGGGCATCCTAGAGGCACTACAAGGTATATTTCTACACCAACAGGTCAAAGAGCCCACTAGGGGTGGTAACCTATTGGATGTGGTTCTCACTAAAGGAGACAATGTAGAGGACGTGGAGGTGGGGGATGAAATAGGAAAAAGTGACCACAGAGCAGTTAGGTTCAAGGTGAGAATGGGCAGAGTGAAGAACATGATGAAAACCAGGATACTGGACTTCAAGAAGGCAAACTTTAGCATGATGCAGAGGGTATTCGGTGAAGAAATATCAAGGATGGGGAACAAAGATGAGGTTGAGGATTTATGGCTAGCCATAAAGGGAGGGGTGCTAAAAGCCATGGACTCATGCATCAGAAGAGTAGGGAAGCACAGGAGGAAGAGAAGACCCCTTTGGTTTAAGAGAGAGGTGGCAAAGGTGGTCCAGAAGAAAGACAGGGCTTTCAAGAAGTACAAGTGAACACAAAGGAAGGAGGATGGGGAGGCCTACAGGGAAAAGAGGAGGGAGGCAGGACAGACAATAAGGATGTGTAAAGCGGTCACTGAGGAGAGGATAGTAAGGCAGGCCAGGAGGGGGGGATAAAACCTTTTTCAAGTATGTGGGAGAAAGCAGGAAGGCCCAGCAGGGGATCGGGAGAATAAGGGACAAAGCTGAAACTCTTCTGGAGGCAGACTTGGAGAAAGCGGAGGCCTTGAATGATTACTTCTGTTCAGTCTTCATGAAGGAGGGAGAAGGCAGTGGACCAGTATGGGCAGGGAAGGGGGGAACCCACAGACACATGGATCCTATAGTGTTCACGGCTGAAAGAGTAAGCAAAGAGTTGGGTAAACTTAGGGTAAATAAAGTGATGGGACCTGATGGCCCACACCCAAGGATACTCATGGAGCTGAGGAAGTTACTCGCACTACATTTGGTGAGAATGTTTAACATATCATTGGATACAGATGTTGTACCAGAGGACTGGAAGAGGGTGGAGATGGTTGCACTACACAAAGGAGGAAGGAAGGATGAGGTCAAACACTACCGCCCTGTTAGTCCCACCTCAGTGGTGGAGAAGGTACTGAAGACATTACTAAAGGCAAGTATGGTGGCATTCCTAGAGGAAAATGGTCTGCAGGATGAAAGGCAGCATGGTTTCACTAGGGTAGGTCCTGCCAGACTAACTTAATAGAGTTTTTTGATTGGGTGACACAAATAGTGTACCAGGGAGGGGCAGTGGATATGGCCTACCTGGACTTCGGCAAGGCCTTCGACACCATACCGCACAGGAGGCTGGTGAATAAGCTGAACAGCCTGGGGGTGGGCCACAAAATCTCAAGGTGGGTAGGGAGTTGGATGATGGGTAGGCGACAAGCAGTGGTAGTAAATGGGACACACTCCAGGGAATGGGCAGTGATCAATGGGGTGCCACAGGGGTCAGTTCTAAGTCCACTACTCTTTAACATCTATATCGGTGACCTCACAGAGGGTTTGAAGGGCCGAGTGTACCTGTTTGTGGATGACACAAAGGTCTGCAATAGAGTCGATTCAGAATGGGGAGTGGAGGCCATGAGGAGGGATCTGGAGAAGCTAGAGAGGTGGTCAGAAACCTGGCAACTGAAGTTTAATGCAGGGAAGTGTGCAGTGATGCACCTAGGAAGGAAAAACAAGAGGGCAACTTACTCCCTTGGGGGGAGGAAATCATGGCAAGGGAACAGGAAAAGGATCTGGGGATTGTGGTATCACAGAATCTTAAGGTGGGGATCCAGTGTAGTAAGGCGGTGGGTAAGGTGAATGGCATGTTGGCCTGCATTGCAAGGGGGTTTACTAGTAGAAAGAGGGAGGTGCTAATGCCCTTGTACAGAACCATGGTGAGGCCGCACATGGAGTATGGGGTGCAGTTCTGGAGACCACACTTGCACAAGGATATAGAGATGGTAGAAAGGGTGAAGAGGAGGGTGACCAAGATGGTATGAGGGATGCAGGATATACCATATGAGCAGAGATTGAAGGAGATGAACCTGTACCCACTGGAGACTAGGAGGGAGAGGAGGACATGATTGAGACTTTTAAGTATCTCAGGGGCGTAAACAGGGTGAAGGAAAGAAGTTTGTTCAACATGAAAAAAGGAGTGTACACAAGAGGGCATGGGCTCAGATTAGAAGGTGGGAGATACAAAGGCAATGTCAGAGGTCAGTTCTTCACAGAGAGAGTGTTGTGGAAGCCTGGAATGGGTTGCCAGGGGAGGTGGTGGGAGTCGAGTTGGTGGAGGGTTTCAAGAGGGCATGGGACAGACATAAGGGGTTAGGGAAGGGAATGATAGCATGTTAAGGGGAGTGGGAAGGAACAGGGGAGAGTATAAAGGCAGACTGGATGGGCCATGTGGTCCTTTTCTGCCAGCAAATGTCTGTGTTATCTGTGTAATTATATGCAATATTCTTACTAATAATAATTTGATCACTTTAATAAATGTATATGGCTCCAATGAAAATTTCTCATCATTCTATACAGAATTGTTTCTGCTGGATGCTAGCTTTGGGCCTCCATTAATAATGGGTGAAGACTTCAATTTAGTCTTGGACCCCATAACAGATAAACCAACCAGTGTAAACACACAAATTCAAACTGCTGCAATAAAAATAAAACACTTCATGAAAGATTTTAATTTGAGAGACATATCCACCCCCTTGACAGTATATATGCATACTTTTCAGCACCACATCAAACATATTCAAGAACTGACTTCTTTTTGATGTGCAATATTATGTAATTTGGTGGACAATAAATATAAATGTATCCACATCTCGGACCATGCTGCTGTAATCTTGTCTGTAAAAATAAAAAAAAATTTACAACATATGTTTTTAAACCCATACAAATATACAAACATATGAAATTGCTGACTGAAAAAGGCCCACAGGTCTATCAAGTCTGCCCAATTGTGCAACTTGATATTACTTTGCTAAAGGACAAAATGTATAATGAAAAAATAATATCAGAAACCAATATATTTTTCCAAAATAATAATAATGACACTTCAGTAATAAATATATTGGATACATATAAAGCCTATATTAGAGGCATAACCATGGCATACAACTAAAAAAAGAGATATAGCAAATGTAAAATACAAGAAATAGAAAATAAAATTGAACAAAAACAAACTCAACATAACATAACACAAAATCCTGTAACATTTCAAGAATTAATGGCAGTAAGAGATCAATATAATAAATTAACTACAGAAGAAGCAGAAAAGCAAATAAATAAAACTAAATCAAATATTGTGTAAAGGGAACAGAACAGATAAAATACTAGCATGGCAGAAAAAAAGGATAAGGAATAAAAAGCCATATATAAAATTGAAAATGATCAAGAGGGCATCATTAATTAACCTAACTTAATAAACAAAGAATTTGAAGTCTAATGTAAAATAAACTTTACATATCAGAAAGAGGCACCAATTGCTTACATATACAAACATTTTTAGATAAAATAGACCTACCACAAATAAAAATGAACATAATCATCTATTAGAGCAAGAAATAACTGAATATGAAATAGCCAGATCAATAGAAGCTCTTCCCACAGGAAAAGCAGCAGGTCCAGATGGAATTCCAATAGATTTTTTATAAAGAGCATATCAAAATCCTCACCCCTCAACTCAAAATACTATATGACAACATTTTACATTCAAAATCATGAATCCTTCTGCAACAGAAGCCACAATTCTATTATTCAAAAAAAAAAAAAAATACGCTACTAACCTCATCCTATAGGCCAATATCACCAATCAATACAGATGGTTAGATACTAACAAAAATACTGGCAAACAGACTACATAACATTCTACCTGAAATTATACATAAGACCAGAATGGATTTATAAAAAACAGACAATTAAAAACTAATATAAGATGCACAATAAACTTGATAGACAAATTTAAGGAGGGTGACTTTTCAATTCTATCATTAGATGCTGAAAAAGTGTTCGATAGGCTAGAGTGAGACTACATAAAAATCCTGTTTAAAGCAATGAAATTTTGACCTAAATCTACAACCTGGATTGAAATATTATACCAAAGAAAAACAGCTAAGATTGTTAGTAACACTGAAACTTCAAACAGCATAAATTTAGAAAGGGGGCTCAGACAGGGCTGCCATTTATCTCCATTAAAGGATACCTAAACAACATTTTGACAATAATCTATTCAAAAATCTGACTCCGTAGATGACTAAAGGAAAGGCTGCTGTATTCATTAAGGCTACAACTACATATATATAATTGACCTAAATGTGGTTCCAGAGCATTTGACTATTGTAAAATCAGCCTTCTAATTTCAAAAAAACTGTCTTACCTGCTTCCTAAAATGGCTGCCAAATGTGTTATGTGATTACATCATTTGAGCCAAAGTCAGAAAGATATATCGATCTCTATAGTGCTAACTAGTTATTTTTTCCCTTTGTGTAGAATTGTTTCACCCAAAAGGTCAAAACCATGTGCATTATTTTGTATAATACACATGTTAGGCTATGGTTCTGTTCATTTTATTTATTTTAACATGCTGAAATTGAGTTTTAATCCAACCAACTTTATATGTGGCAAACCACAGTGCAGTACAAATCTTGAATAACCTGGTGGTCTAGTGGTTATGGTGGATCCAAGATGCTACATTGGGGGTGCTGGGGTGGTGTGCATGCTTAATATGCACTTTTTAACATTTTTATTAAACCTTTATATTTTCTGCTATTCTTTTCTAGTACGTTTTTGACAGAACCTACAAATGTAATCCATAGTTTGAATGCAAACATTTGTACAATCAATAAATCAGACTTCTTCAACAAAGCGAAATGCAGAAGCAGCTCGCAAGTACATTACTATATGTGTGTGTGTGTGTGTGTGTGTGTGTGTGTGTGGAGGTGCAGCCACACCCTTCACCACCCCCTAGAGCCACCACTTTTTTGTAACAAAGTTATTGTTCAGTCCAATGTTAGAGTTCATACTTTCTCAAAACTCAAATATATGCTTGTCTTGTCTTCTTTTTCCATGGGAAATAATAATAAGAAGAAGAATCAGCATTTATATAGTGGTTTCATACACATTGTATCCCAAAGTGCTTTACACGCAATACTAGACTGGTAGTGAAGTGACTGAACATGTAGTGGCAGCCATTTCATACATTAATATCCACACACAGCTTTGGACAATTGCATGAACTGGTTTTATGGGAAGGGGAATGTTGGCCAGGACAATGGGGTCAGGTAGTGATCAAGGTGCTGGCAGCCCACATCTTATTTCTCACAGTAATCTGCTCATATTTCTCTCCTCTGTCTTCCCCCTTCCCTGAATATAGCAGTACCTTGCAAGTGTGGCCTTCTCAGTCCCCCTCTGGTATCCATTCATCACTATTCCTCCTCACACGGAAAACTGGTGAGCTCATCACCCTTCTGCATCATGAATGCAAGTAGTAGAGTCCCCATTTTATTTTAACATATCAAATATAAACATATCTTTCCAATAAGTCAGGCTGATAGCAACAGGGAACAAGGGGAATGATGGGCTTTCCTAACCTCTTAAATGATCTAGGTTACCTTTGATTAGGAACTGCTAAATGATGGGTGTGCACATCATTATGCACGTCATTTAATAGTGCCTAATCATAGGTGGCTTAGATCTTAGATGGGTAGGAAAGCCTATTTTTCCACTTGCACAATGCAGCTATCAGCCTGGCTTACCAGAAGATCATGTTTATTATTAATATGTAAAAATAACATGGGAGACTGTACTAACCACATTCATGATGCAGAAGGGTGGTGAACTCACCAGTTTTTGGTGTGGCATGCAGATGAGAAGAATGAATGCCAGAGAGGGACTGAAGAGGCCATTCTAGCAGGGTATAGCTATATTCAGGTTAGTTGAAGACATGAAGGAGGACATTGAGCATATCACTGTGAGATCTGAAATGTGGGGCTGCCAACATTGTGATCACTACCTGACTGTGGATGAGAGTAGCCAGCAATGACAAATACTCAGAGTGGCAGGGCTGTTCCTAAACTGTTACTTGAATTCAGTGTAAGGAGATTACCCTCAGCTGGGGGGGTGTTGACGTTTGTTAGGACAGTATTGAGGGAGTTGTGCATAGCTCATTCAAGATTTGGAAGGGTGGTAGCCAGCCAACTCAAATTGTGGAGTAGAGCACAGAAAAGTACTGGAGAAGAATTGCTGGGAACTGTCCTGCGGGGTTCGGCAGATAACAGGTAAAGGAGTAGACTGACAATGGAAGTCGGGTGGATTTGCTCAAGGTATTAGTATGCCTCTCCTGCTAATAATATCATTACCCATTCTAAGTGCAGTCCTTATGAGGGCATGAACAGCAGTTTTTCTGATGAGTCATGATCCTTATTGCTTGGCCCTCCAGGAAGACCTAGTTGTTGGTTAATGAAGTGGGAAAAAACACAACAGGGGAACTGTGCATACTACCATCTCTGTGCAGAAGGGTGGTGATCCACTCAATGTTTACTGTGGGAGCAGAAGTCAAACACTGAGAATGTGGACTGGAGAGTGATTTGGGAGGTATTTTTTAACAGTGCCAGCTGATAATGCATATTGGTATAGGTGTGCACAACTCTCTGAGGTAAAAGATTACAATCTGAGGTATGATAATTCTCTTCATGAGACCGTAAGCACATATGCGGCACCAGGCAGTACTAAGGACAGGGTGTGGATGGTGGGGTGTTCAACAGAAGGCAGGCTTGGTGCAGGGGGTTCACATGAAAAAAGAAAGCCTTATTTGTGGATTAACAAGAGGGCATGGGCTTTGGAACTGAACCAGACCAGTACTTTGCTCTGTGACCCTGAGCAAGTCATTACACTTCCTTGTGCTCCTAGGCCACACCTGTAAACAAGCTTTCAGCTTAGTGTATCTCTCCTGTCTAACAAAAAACAAAATTCAGTGCATCACATAACCACTAGATCATCAGGTAATTGAAGTGTTGTACTGTAATGCAGTTTGCCAAGGAAAAAGTCAGCTGGATTGCAAAACATTTTCCACAAGTTAAAGTAAATTAAATGAACAAAATCATAGCCTAATATGTGTACTGATCAAAATAATCCATGAGTTAATACATGGTGTTGATCATTCTGGTACAACAAATTCAAAACAAATAGGGAAAGAAGAACTAGTAAGCACTATAAAAATATATGTGGGTCTCTGTCTTTGGCTCAGATGATGTCATCATGACTCATCATTTAACAGACTTGGCAGCCATCTTAGGGAGAAACCAAGGCTGTTTTTTGAAAATGAAAGGCTGATGTTTACATTTTTCAAAAGCTATGAAACTGCATTTATTTATTTATTTTATTTATTTATTTAAACAGCAGTTTGGAAAACCTTTGAGCCATAGGCTCATTTACAAAGGTACCTTGTCACAGTAAGACAAACCAAAATACACAGTATAGCAGTACAACACATAAGTATAACAGTAAAATTAAGACATAGATACAAACAAGCTGGTACAGGTAGGATGGATGCAAACAATACCAGAGTTATGTAGTCCTTAGCAGTTTAGTAATAAGCTTTGTCATAAGTATTGAGTACGCTTTGACTAGCGGCAGTTACAGCATCGGGTGTTAATAAGGTGGTTACGAAGGAAGTTTTGAAGCACGATATAGTTGGAGCTCGGAGATGGAGGGGCAGTGTGTTGAACCAGGAGGGGCCCTAAAGCTGAAGACTCTTTGGCCGTGAGAGGTCCTAGCTCTAGGGATAACAAGAGAGGTTTTCCCAGAGGTCGAGTATGAACTAGTGGGACAGAGCGGCGTATGGTGGTGGTCAATCCTGGTGGGGAAAGCCCAGGAGGGTCTTTTGTAAGGGTACAGGTAAGATATTTGAGGCTCGTTGAGATCAAGTACCAGCGCTTTTAGCATACAGTAGACAGGTGTGTGTCATCCTAAGTGCTCCAGTAATTAACCTGCAGGCCTTATTCAGAGTAGTGCGAATTTTATGAGTGCGGTCTGATCAGCAGCACCATACACCCGGCAGTCCATAGTCCACTAGGGACAGGATAGAGGAGGTGACTCATGAATCAAGAGCCTCCGGGAGGCAGTGTTTATACCGATGTAAGATGCCCAATCAGATATTAGTGGCAGTGGCTAGGGCAGCGATGTGTCCATGGAAGGAGAGGAGGGGTCAAAATGGATCCCTAGGTATTTATAGGAGCAAACTTGTTCGAGGGAATGAGGACCCAGAGTGAATGAGGAGTTTGAAGTTGCAGGACTTGTTTTGGAGATGAGTGAAGAACATGGTTTTTGTTTTTTTAAGATTTATCACCAATCTATGTTCCTTGAACCAGCCTCGGCTTCAGTGAAGGACTTCTGCAGCGAGTCCTGGAGGGCAGTAGGGTTACGACTTGAGGCAAAGATGACTGCATCATCAGCGTACAATAGAATGTTCCCGAGCAAGGCGTGGAAGGGTGTTAAGGTAAGGGAGAATAGTAAGGGCCCAGAATGGAGCCCTGGGAACCCAGAAAGATGGGACAGATGTCTGAGTAGGTCCCATTAATTTTTACACACTGTGAGCGGTCAGACAGTTAACTGGTGCACCAGAAGATAGGCCCAGCAGCAAAACCAGAGACTAAGGGCATCAAGAAGGAGGGTGGGAGACAGTGTCAAGCTTTTGAGAGGTCAATGAAGACAGCACCAGCCAGAGAACCAGTGTCTAAGGAGGAGTGGAGAAAGTTGAAGAACTCTAGGAGGGCTGTGTTGGTACTGTGGCCCTCTCGGAAGCATGCTGCTCAGGACAAAGGACATTGTAGGTGGAGAGGTAGTCAGAGATTTGAGAGGCCACCACTTTTTCCAAGGCCTTGGAGAGGAGAGAGAATGGAGATCGGTCGATAGTTTCCAGCCACAGTCCTATCACCACCTTTAAAGATAGGGGTGACAGTGGCGACTTTCCAGGCAGTTGGAACCTTCCCAGGCAAAGAGAGTGGTTGATGAGGCATGTGATCGGGGTAAGGACTGTGTCTAAGACCAGCCGTAGGATACAGTTCAGGGTGTCACTGCCTGTACTATTACTCTTGAGGGCAGTGATACAGCGGCCCTAAGTTCTGGGCAGAAACACGGCGGAGGAGAAAATAAGGGCTAGAAAGATTTACGGCAGGTGCTGGGGAGGAGGTCAAAAAATTTGTAGGAGGATAGGGCTAAGGTCAGTGAATGAGGTGTTGAGGTGGTTGGCTATGAGGGCTGGGTCTGAGGAGATCACACCATTAATGTTGATCTGGGTGGGTGGAGTGTGCACTCCATTTAACTGTTTAATGTTATCTCAGAAGGTTCTGGGATTCCCCATGAGGCAGTGAGTGAGGACCGATAGTGCTCAGACTTGGCCTTTCTGATGGCCAGTGCACTTGTTTGGGCAGCAGCATATAACCGCCTGTCATTGAGCGGCTAGTCTCAATGGCATGGTGCCATAAGGTTGTCCCTATTTGAGCTGATGGATCAAAGCTGGGGTAACCCAGGGGCATTCTTCCTTTAGAGAAGCGGTCAACACTGGGACAAAGATATCACAGGCATTATTAAAAGTTTGGGTAAAGAAGGAGAGAGCTGTGTCGATGTCAGGAGTTGCCTGTATAGGAGACCAGTCAATTTGGGACAGAAGTTCCTTAAGTTTTATCAGCCCACCAGGTATTAGACGCCGCCGGCATGTGGACTGTGCTATGGGTTTGGGGACTAAGGTTGACCAGTGGAATAGAATGGGGGAGTGATCGCTGAGAGATTCTGGGAGGACTTGTACATTGGGGATCCGATTAGGGCGGTTGGTGAGTACCACATCAAGCAGGGTACTGGAGCCTCTCTTGGGGTTAGTCCTGGTGGGTGGGTAACTAGTTGCGTTAGGTCATTGCAGAAAAGGAGTCTCGGGTAGAGGAGGAGGAGGGCTGAGCCAGTTGACATTAAGTCACCCACCAGAATTTGATCAGCGGAAGGAGGTAGAGGTAAGGTATTCTTTAAGAGAGGCAATGGCCTGCATTTGGTCCCTGGGGGGCACGTATGCAGTAGTCAGATAAAGGGTTCCCTTTAAAGGGTCAGGGGTTAGTTTCAGCGTAAGCGCCTGGGCCCTGGAGTCAAGGATGGGAGTGGGCAGGGCTAGTACGGGGAGAGATTCCTTGACATAAATAGCGCAGCCACCGCCCCATCTCCCAACACGGTCGGACCGGAAAAGGGTGAAACCAGGAAGGGAGACTAGGGAGTCAGGGGAGGATTTTGACAGCCAAGTCTCAACCAGGGTGATGACATCAGGGTTAATTGATGTGACCAGGCATTGTAGTGAGTCAAACTTTTTTAGGAGGCTACAGATATTCATGGAGACCATGCATAGGCCTGTGGTGTGAGTTGGGGAGCTCCTGGGAACCGGGCCAGGGTTTGGATGAATGTTCCCTGACAGGAGTAGTAGCATGACTAACACCCTGGCTGGGAGATGGTGAGAGGTTTTCCTTGATTGACATGAGAGGGAGGGAGGGAGGCTAAGGGAGCAGGGGGTGGGCAGGGAGCTACAGGAGGGGAAAGCAAGAATAAGAAGACACCCAGATGTGCCTGAGGTGAAGAGAAAGCTAGAGGGAGGGCAGGGGGGACGGGGACACACAGAGGTCCCAAGGGGCAGGAGAGGAGGTTCAGGAGCAAGGGGAGGGAGGGGTGCCAGGGCACAGAGTGGACTAGCAGATGGGTAAGTGGGTAAGTGCACTGCTAGTGGGGATAGGCACAGGCAGAGCGTGAGGCAGGGCCAATACATTGTGGTGAGCAAGATCCCAGGGAAGTAGTGCTGTACAGGTAGGAGAAGGAAGTAGTGAGGGAGCATAGGTCCCTCTAGTGGCCAGCAGGTATAACCTGCAAATGGGAAAGTGGGGAGATAGGTTCTGGGCAACAGGACGTGATATCAGTGAATGCAGTTTTAGCATAAATGTGCAGCCTCTACTTTACCTAGTTATGAAGCCAGATTTTGGAGTTTGCAGTTTTAAAAAACTGCTTGTTTATATACCCTTTAATATTCACAGTGGCTATAGAACCCTTAGCCATTAACATAAGAAGTAATAAGGATATGCATGGGTTAAAAATTCATCAAATAGAACATAAAATAGGACTACACGTGGATGATGCCTTAATATATATGCATAATCTGAATGAAATATACACATAATTAAATAAAACACTAACTACTTTTGGAAACATATCTGGATATAAAATTAATTGGGAGAAATCAGAGCTTTTAGAATCTAAAAAAAAAATCACTCTAGCCCATTTATAACAGCCCCAAACATAAAAAAGGGTTCAAAAATTAAAATACTTAAGAGTGATTTTGGATAATAATAATAATAACTTATTATATGATAATAATTTTGATCCAATAATAAATAAAGTGCAGTCAGACTTTAATAAATGGGAAACATTACCCATAACATTAATAGGAAGGGTTAATATAATTAAAGTGAATACCCTCCCAAAATTTCTGTTCCTATTCCAAACACTACCCACAATAATACATAATAATTTTTCCAAAAAATTGAAAAAATAATACAACAAATTCCCTTGGAAAGGTAAAAAGCCACATCTAAAAATAGAAATATTATATACTAATAAAGAATCTGGCAGTTTATCACTTCCAAACCTATTAGGGTATTACCAAGCAGCTAATATGTCCATTATATGTGAATGGTTCAAGCAAGACAAATAGGAAGCATGCCAAATAGAAGCCGATCATACCCCATATGAAAATATCAAACATATCATATACACAGGCTCACATATCAAAAATATAAAAACCATATGCATGTCAATAAATGCAACCTGTACAATTTGGAAAAACATAATAAACAGTTTACACTTTCAAAAATTATTCACATTTGCACCGATTTAATTAAACGGAAATTTTCTGCCCTCCATACAGGACTTAGGTTTTAATACTTGGCATCAACATGGTATTAAAGAACTAAATCAATTATATAATGACAAAGGATTTTTAGACTTTGAAACAATAAGGCGATTATATAAAATACCAAATTCACAATTTTTCCAATATTTACAATTAAAGAGATTTCTTACAAAAAAAGTCAATATAACTGAAGCACCTCAGATTAATCAGAAAGCAAACTATTAATTCCAAATAATAGCAAACTGATATCTAAATTCTATAATATAAGGCAAATAAATCAAGGACAAACATTGCTAACACTAAAGTTAAAATGGGAGGAAAAAACAAACAAACAAATCTCTGAAGAAAATTGGAAAATATAATAAATCTCAAACAACTAGGGTTTCTATCAACTAAACTCATACAGATCTATTTCAATATAAAACATCACATATATTATACTCCTCATCGCCTAAACCTATTTAATCCCAATATTTTACATTTGTGTCCTAGGTGTAAAAAAAGAGGTAGGAACTTTAGAACACGTGCTGGTCGACTGTGAAACACTGAATAAGTAGTGGCAGAAAATTATAGACTCAATAGCAAAATTTACTAAAATACGGTTAATAAAGAATGCAGAAAATTTGCCGTTGATAACTGCACAACTAACTGAATCAGACAATGGACACAAAAAACTGATAATAAACTGAATTATTAATGCCCATAAATGCATTTTAATGAAACAGAAAGAAGATAATCCACCAGATTGTAAAAATTGGCTTAACATAAGGAATCAGACTTACAAAATGGGAAAAAAAATCATTATATTTTAACAGAAAGGTGTGAAGTATTCAATAAAATATGGCTATATTATAGTAATTTTCTAACAACACCAGAACTATTGATTAAGCTGAGATTTTAGAAAAACTGTTTATAGAAGTACATAAAGACATAAGCAATGAAAGAAAAGTAATCTTATTTTGTTGTTTCTGTCATTCTCCTTTCCTTTTCCTTTTTTTTATTTTTCTCTGTTTAAATTGATTTATGTAAGAAACAAACAGTATTGTTTCGAGTTTTAAATGTACCTTGTCTTGTATGAAGATTATTAATAAAAATAAAAAAAAATGAGTGAGGAACAACCAAGAATGTGTTCCAGATGGGCACATATTTTAAAAGACATGTTAGTGCACAGCCATTTTAAGGAAGATCAGCAGAGTACTTGGCTTAATGTCCACCAATACTGACTTATTAGTTGTTCCACCTGCCCGTTTAAGGAGATCTGGAGACAGGGCCTTTGAGGTAGCTGCTCCACTCCTTTGGAATTCCCTTCCTCCTTATATCAAGACTGCTGGCTTGGTGGAGAATTTTAAAGCCTCTCTCAAAATTTATTTGTTTAAAAAGGTTTTTGATTTGACTTAAGTTTTTATTCTGGGATCATTTTAACTGCTTTTATTTTTTTCATATATTGTTTTATGTGAAGCACTCTGAGCCCTGAATATGGGCTCTATACAAATAAAATTTGCCTTGCCTTGCCTTACTCAATCAGTGGGATGTTTTAAATGCAGGAATTGTGTTTACTGTGACAGTAGCATGCAAGAGGAAGATTTTAAAAGTTGTAATGTGGATAGAATGTTTCATATCAGACAGTGTATCACTTGTGGGATACAGGGAATAATTTATTTAGCAACATGCACTTGCAACAGTTTTTATGTTGGAAAAATCACACACAGTTTTAAAGTCTGTGTAGGAGAACATTTAAGAGCTATAGCCAATAAAGATGTCACCTACACTACTAAGATGAATGTTTCAATGCCAGAGATAACCGTAAGCATGAATTTAAATTCATGGCAATTGATAGAGTTAATGGAAACACAAGAGGAAGAGATTTTAGTAATTTGCTTTTGACAAGAGAAAATTTCTGGATTTTAACTTTGAGAGTCAATCAGAAGCCAGGACTTAACTCAAACTTGGATATACATCCCTACCTCAAAAATAAATTAGGTATATTTTATATAAGCCTAATGGACTACTGTCTTTACCCCGCATCACCAATCTGCAATAATTTTAATATTATAAATGTTAACATTATATTATTGATACTATGGCCCCCCCCCCACTAAGTTATATAGGTATATACTCTTTGAATGGATTAATATGTATGTTTCTACATGTGTTATTTTCTATAGATGTTTTACCTATGATGTAGAATAATTATGTGTTTTTAAAGAAGAAATGTTAAGGAGTATTTTACTTTAAGAGAATTTTAATGCTATTTAACTTTGAATTTGGATCAATTAGGTTTGGACCACTGGGAAGTAAGAGTCACAACTGACTGAGTCAAATGTACTGTTTGAAATGTTTAACTAGCTGCTTTGGCACTTTAGATTTTAGTTGCCTTTGATAAAGGACAAGTTATTCTCTGAAATACACCAGGTATTTTTTATTTTAAATAAAATGGTTTAATTCTATTCAAGTTTGGTGTCCCTCTCTCTGGGTTGTGTGTGCCTGAATTTTATGGGTTTGAAGTTGCAGTTTGGATTCACAGCACCACTTTCCTTGTGCACACTTTTTTGCTACTGTATCCACATTGTCTTCCCAGTCTTAGGGGTGTGTTCCTAAATCGGGCCAGTACACATGCCCAGTGCAGGAAATGTTTGCTCACTCACTCTGTGATACTGCCCGATTTTCAGACTGCACTCTGTGTTCTAGTCACACTGTATTTGGCAGTACAATTATGGTAAGCAGGTTTTGAGTGTGAATTCCCAGGTGCAAATCATAGGAGCACTGGGTTTCCTCCTTTAAGGAGGCAGTATAGCATAGTGATTAAGGGCATTGAGCTGCAAACCTAGAGACCTGGGTTTAAATCCCATCAGCCCCACTTGCGTATTGTGTGGCCCGAGCAAGTCACTCAACTTCCTTGTGCTCCCAGGTTGCACCTGGAAACAAGCTTTAGCTTAGTATCCCTTTCCTGGTTAAACAATTTCCCCTTTCCCTTTCCTTTCCAATCATAAGCCCATACTCTGTCCAAAGGAGATTTGTTTTTAGTTCTCAAGTGTTTCCTTGGAATGGCCAGTGAGCTTCCATATCCATGTTTTCATAAAATGTTTTTTTAATTTGAATTGTAAAACAACAAAAATACAGTGATTGCTACTAAACTGTAAATAATATGTGAACAAGACTTAATTTTCAGAAAAACAAATGCTCAGAACTTGTGTTTTTGGAATGTGTATGTCTACAGTCGGTACACCTCCTCCTTCCCACCAGTCAGACTGGTCATAGTTCTCCCCAGGGTCTCTGTATATGGTACTTTAGGTCCTCTGAGAACTTATGAACATCTTGCTAGCCACACTTTTCGTTAGAGCAGGTAATGAAGTAAAGAATGGCACAATGGTCTAACCATCACACAATTACACTGAGAAACATTTTATGTGTTTTTTACTGTTTCATTTGTATGTACTCCATGATTCTCCAGTCTCAGCAGTGCTTTCCACATACATGTATCCTATATTTAGAGGTGCAAACTCTGTCATAGTAACTTACAGCAAATGTTTTAGATTCTTTAAATTAATGACATCTTCAAGATAAACTATGTATGCATTCCCTACCTTGTTTATCTTCATCTTCCCTGCTGCCCACCCAGCTCTTTGACAGCAGTCTCTGCACATAGTCCAGACAGTGCCCATAATCTAGTCAGAGCACAGTGCTAAAATTAAACTTTAAAAATAGGCCCTCCTTGCTCCTGAAACTCATAAATAGACCCCCCTGTTACCCAATGAAATGGTTGTGTTGCTGAGCAACATGGGTTCACTTCAGAGTTATAGTTACTGAGCCCCTGTGTACCCCCCTATAATTCCAGCAGTGCAGCCATCCCAGTTGCTATGCAATGTGATCTGCCCCAACTTGCCTGGGAACCCCACAGTCAGTATGGTGAAGGAACAGAACCAAGAAAATAATGAAAACATTGATGTGGAAATGAATGGCTCAACAAGAGTGAACCCCACCCCCCAAAATGTTTTTAGCTGGGTTCTTTTCACCTACTGGAAAAATGCACATTGATCAGAAAACAGAAACTAAATACAGCTTTTACGGATTTCTGGAAAGCATTTGATTCTATTTCTCATGACATATTAGAGGAAAAAAAGGAGCATACTGCCTGTCTGGATATGTGACTGTATTAGTCCAATGCACTGTGACTATTTGTGGTAGTAACATAGCTCCTGAAAGAAAGGGACTCACAGGAGCAAAGAGTGATAGTGTGGGACAGTGCCTTTGGTTCTGTGAGCTATATTCAGCAGGCAGCATGCTAATGGTCACATATGGCATACAAGATGTACAGAGCTATTTGTGTGTCATTATGCTCCCATTATCATCTTTGCACAATGCAGCTGCACACAAATGCATGGGGGCATTGTGCAAACCCTTGGCCCCCTCATTGCTGTTCTAATACTGTTAAATCCCCCAGCCATGATCATCATACAAAACAAATAATTGTAATAAGCTTTCCTGTCAGTCGAGCGGCCCCCCACCCCAATCACTGTATCAGTAATTATAATCAGCTACCCTGATTGTCTCACTCTGATTGTCTAGTGGCTTCCCAACCACTAAACCAATGAATGTAAGTCTTCTCTGTTCTCTAGCGGCCTTCCACCCCTAATCACTATACCCTGGATGTTATCTACTTTTCTCCATTTGGATGGGTGAGTCAGGTGCTAGCAGGAGTTGGGTTTGGTGGGTGCTGAGTGTCTGGACCCATGATTGGGCAGGGTGCACTAGGATAGCAGGGAGTGGCTTCTGACAATGATGGGTGGAGCACAATGATGGGTGGAGGACTACTAAACTTCCAGGGATGTCAGTTACACCTACGAGTACAGTAATCAGGGTAAGGGGCTACTAGACTGCCAGGGAATCTCATTATTATTATCAGTTCAGTGCTTGGGGCCGAGGGACCACTAGACTGCCACAGCTGACGTAAGCAACTATTAAGGTATAGATCAGGGCATGGAGCCACACTGGACTGCCAGGGAGTTTAAATGTAGTGACTTGCATAGCATTCAGTAGTGAGGGGGGACACTAGACTGCTAAGGAATTGATTTAAAAGTATCTGAATGGCGACCGGAGGAACAGGTAGACACTAGCTAGAGAGGGACTGGTAGCTCTTGCTGTTACTCTGTTACCCAGCACTAGGCTGGGGGGGGTGTTGGGTCATGCACTTTGATAAGAGTGGGGATTTGGAAACATTAGACACACCACATTGACAGGGGCCTTTTACCACTTCCAAAATTTCTAAATATACCACTGTGTCTTGTATGCAATAAGGATCTCTCATTTGCATGGATACAGCCATATATTCTACATGTGTGGGCTGCACACCTGGGACCACTAACTATGGCACTGGCCCTGTCAGATTATGCAAAACCCAGTTAGTGCATAGTTAATATGTTTAGTGACATGCTAACCTTCTGAAACTGGGTCCAAGATCACATTTTTGGGGCTGTAAAGCTAAAAACTCTCTTAGTTTATAAATAATACCCAATTAAAGGTTTTCCAGCAATATTGAAATCCCAGGGTTGTTTTTCTTTTTTGCAGCAATGGAAAATGGAATACAACTTAAAAATAAACCTACTGAGACAGCATCAAGTCTACTTAATACTGAATGCATGGTGCGTTGTTTCCTGCTCAATAGATGGCATCTAATGCTAAGATTTACAGTCAATCATTTAATGGCTTGATAGCATGGGGGCCTTGCAAATTCTGATTATCTGAAATCAAATAATGTGAATATATTTAAATTGACATTAGATCTTCCTAGATCTACTCTTGCAGCTCTTATTAGAGCAGAAATGGTCCTTATACTTATAAAGCTGTGTTGCCTAGCTCAACTTAGAATTTTGTCTTACTGGCTCAGAATTAATACAATTAATAAGGATCATATTCTTGCTCTTTGTCTAGCCAATGCTTGGGTGTTCTTCTCCATGGTCATAATTTGTGGAGAATACCTGTTAAATATAGGATTCCCAGGTTTCTGGAGGCTGACTCACAGCAACTTTTTATTTTGCATTTGTATGGCTGGACTGTGCATATCACTTCCACTTGAATGTTGTTCCTAATGCACTGATGGAACAGTTTGACCACAAGTATTGCCTCCAAATCTGTAATTGTTGTTACTTATTTACTGTATGCTGAATCTCATATATTTATTTCATGTATTGTAAATACCATATAGATAGCCTGGGCCATTCCTGAAAATGGTCCCTGGGGTCAGCGTGCCTACCCGGTTATCAAATAAATAAATACCTCCACTATTAAAAAGTCCATTCGGTATCTGTTGAGCTCCCTTTTTAGGACACTGTGGGCAGAAACTACAGTCCTATTGCGATTGCTCAGTAGCTTTTAAAATGGCCAATTGTGGAACCTTCCATTGGACTTTTGGAAGTATCCTTCCAAAAGTTCAATGGAGCTTAAAACCCTCTGCCGCGATCAGCCGCTATGGAATAACAGCTCCATTATTTTTGCTGTTACCTCCACATACCATGGCATGAACTGCACATGCGTGACTCACACATGCACAGTTCTGCTGGTGCCGTCATGCTGTGAATGGCACACTATTCACTGCAACTGCTCATGCACAGCACTCACACATGCGCAGTTGCCTCACCATCTCCGCGGCATTCTGTGGCCTCCCCACTCATGTGGCACACTAGGAGCCCACCTAGTGTGCCAAAGATCGCTTCATTTACCTGCCAACATCAGGGTGCCCAATCTCTGTGTCAGCATTATGTGAACTCCCCAATAATGTGGCACACTGGGAGCCCACCCCAGTGTGCCTATCAGTTTATTCCTTTCCCCCACCAACATTGGGGTGCCAAATCCCTGTGTCAGCATCATGTCCACCCCTCACATTCAAGTGGCACACTGGGAGCCCACCCAAGTAAGCCCAAATGTTTTATTTTTTTTCCTGTAAAAAATAAAACTGTCCCTCGTCATCACTCCAGTGCCTGCCGACATCAGGGTGCCCAATCCCCATGTCTGTATTAAGTGGCCCCCCCACTCATGCAGCACACTGGGAGCCCACCCCAGTTTGCCAAAATTTTTTATTTTTTTCCTCCTGTAAAAAAGAAAATGATCCTTCGTCACCACTCCAGTCTTTTCCTTTTTCCTGTAAGAAAGAAAACAGTCCCTTGTTGTTGCTGCAGTCCTCCTCCCCTATGCCCACCCTCCCACTGAGCACCCACCTCCCCACACACACCCTTACCCCATACTTACATCTGGAGGTCAATGCTGTCATCTTCTCTGGACTGGGACATGTCTGCAATCTTCAAAGCAGAACTGCGAACTGAAGAATCAAAGGAAAGCGTCCTATAATGCTGTTCAATGGGGTTTTCAACTTATGCCAATGAATCAGCCATTTTTTGGAATTTTTGCCACAAATTTTCACCATGGGGTTCTTGAAAACTGTCACTGTCATTTTGTTACTTGGTCCCGAAAGATGATTTCACAGTCGCTGCATGGAATCACCTTTTGGGACTGATTCATGAAATGACAGTGCCACTGTTCATGAGGTGCAGGTCCCAAAAAGCTCATGTTTTGCAAATCTGGTGAAAAAGTTCCAAAAGATGACTACATTATGAGCATGTGTTCTGCAGTTTCTACGCATGCTCCTAACTTTGCCAATTTTTTATATTTTCACTCCATATTTACAGCATTGTCATTTTTGCACACCTCCTTCAAAACAGTATAGCTGTCATTTTCCACAACCTGCCCAAAACATGTTTTCACACCTTTAGCGCAGAATAGTGTGTTTACTCCATGAAATCACCTTTTGGGACAAGTGAACAAAATGACACTGACATTCTTCAAGAGGAGGGGTCCCAAAAAGGCTGTGTTGAAAATCTGGTGAAAAAGTTCCAAAAAATTATTGCATTATGAGCGTGCATTGCACAATTTCTACCCACTCTCCTAACCTTGGCAATTTTTAATATTCTCTCTCCGCATTTTCAACATTGCCATTTTTGCACACCTCCTTCTAAACAGTACAACTGTCATTTTCCACAACCGGCCCAAAATTGATTTCGCACCTGTGGTGCAGAATAGCATGTCTGCTCTGCAAAATCACCTTTTGGGACAAGTGAACAAAATGACACTGGCATTCTTCATGAGGAGGGGTCCCAAAAAGACCATTTTGAAAATTTGGTGCAACACCTCCAAAAACTGGCCAAGTTACGCCCGGGCATTGAATACTTCCTACGCACTGCGCAACTTTGGTCATTTGGTAGCTCTTCACAACCCTATTGGCTCTGACTAGAATTTGTTTCTACAGTACTCGCAAGACAACTGCAGGGATACATCCACTGCAGCCATAAAAACAACACCAGTTCACCACAGTATTGCACTATAACTATTATATTTAAACAAAAAGTGAAAAGTGCAAAATATAACTCACAAAAAGGCTGGACAACACGGACATCCTGGTCACAGAGCCTGAACAGTTTTGCTAAACTAGCTTCTTCAGGAAGGCTTAAGTGTAACAGCGGTAGACCTCCTTATAGTCCAACGTGTCTTAAAGTGGCAGTATCTAATTATTACGCACATAAAGTGCAAGACAATAGTGAAAACAAGGTGCTACCAAAGCCTTTTTTGAAAACACTTAAATCTACAGGGTGCTATATAGTATAAGCTGCTCCAAAAAAATTAATGTTGTGCCATACCCACAATTATTTTTATTTCATTTTTAAATTCATTACAGAATAAGCATATTAAACTGGAGAGTAATATACACATAATTTCATTTTCATCAGACCAATTTCCTTGATTCCTGTTATAATCTAAGACATAAAGAGAGAAAAATTAATACTATATATTTTTAAATCAAATAAGAAGTATCATAGTTCAAACAATTTTTTTCACACAGATGTAGCAGCAAATTAAATCTTTCATTTAAGCCAGCTCGGTGGTGTAGAGGGCTGAGGTGCTGGTGCTTTACTACGCCAATGACCTGCAGTCAGGAATGACCTCAGGTGTTGGTGGGTAGGCTGGGGGAGAGGAGGACTGAGCATCCCAGGGACTGCTGTCATCCTCTGAGGAGGGTGGGAGGGGATGACCACTGAGCTACTGGTGCCTGGTGGTGGCTGGGGGTTGGTGCAGGCTCAGACGCACAAGTGTGGGTCAGCACAGGCCAACATCGGACATGCAGCATGTGGAAGTGCGCACATCAGTGACCCTGATGCCATTACATGCCTGCACCATGGGGAGCACCATTACAGGGAAAAACAATCTTCCAACATGCATATGTGATGGGAGGCCCTGGCAGCACTGCAGCAGATGCACTCAAGTCAGGTCCCCCTGAGTCTGGCCCCCAGGTCTTCCGCAGTGTGCGGGGTAATACCTACTGTGAAGCACCTGGGAAGGGCAGGGCAAACAAGGTCAGAGCGTTGACTGCGGCAGGTGTTAGAGCTGAGGAGTCTGTGCTGGATGGGGGAACCATAGGTACACCCCCCTAGGAGGTGTAAATAAAATAAGTAAAAAAAAATAATCTTTCATTTAAACCTGCTGGATACAATGCACAAAACTATACCATCCACATGTTTTCTCTCCTCTGTATAAGTGTCTCCAAGTCCCCTCCCCTCTTTCCCAGTTTGACATGTTCAAGTCCACAAAATAAAATGACATGGTTTTCTGGATCCTGCTGAGTTATGTACTGTATACATTGCGGAAGTACATTTGCCAGATTCTTCCTGGCAATCGCTCTAAGGTGGCTCACTAATTCTAACTTTAAAGTTTCTAGACTGCCAAATAAATCACACTTACAGTGTCACATCTGATGAAATTTCTGATCTCAAAACTGTCTTGGCATTCACTGTGGTGAAGTTTTTTGCTTCAGAATGGTTGGGCAAAATTTACATCTTCCACATGTAAATGTACCCTGTGAAAAACGTGGGAGCCTTATACCAGCATTTCTCTTTTCCAAGGGCTGCAGCCTGTGCACTAGTGTATCTCCCAAACTGGGGGGCTTTTTATACACAGTCCTGGGCTAGTAACTGGTGAAATTGTGCAGAACTGGATCATTCTGAATAAAGGACCAGTTTTTCTGTATAATAAAGGAATAATGCACGACAGGGTGTGTGTCGTGCTGGGATAATTAGGCATGAAGATAATTTGGGGTGATTAGGCATGAAGCCGCAGGCCGAGTGCGACTAATCGCCCCAGAAGTGACGTTATCCCAGCACGACACACACCCTGGAGTGCATTATTCCTATTATACAATGGCTCAAGTGTAAAACAAAATAAAAAATAGATTAAAAGTAGATATTTTGTCATTTTTGGTATGGGTAGGATTACATTATAAAAAAATAGTGCTTCAGCCAGTAGATGGAGCTGCTCTGTTTTGGTGTGGCTGTGGTCTCCCGATAGCAATCTTTGCCACTAATGCTAGTCTTTGTAAATTAGCCTCCCAAATCTGTCTTATTCCCTCATGGTTTATGTTCAGAGTTTACAGGTTTTGTTTCTATTTTCCTAACTGGCTAATAATGCTACCGCTGTTTTGAGAAGATTGCCGCGTGCACTGCCTCCTGCCCTCCGCAGTTATGGCTGGTGACATAGTCCTGTGAGGATAACTGGATAGGAAGTAGGTAGAAAATTCTGAAGGTTTTGTTAAAGAAAGAACAGGAGGAAAGTGACTTTTAGGAGTGAGCGAGGGAGAGCTGCGTGGTGACTGTTCGAAAACGTCGTTGCTCTCACTCGCTCGCTCGGCCAGGCCCGCTCGGTCTGTGAATGGGTCTGATATAATTTTATGTGGCGGGAAGTCATGTTTTGTTTCTCTTGTGTTTCTTTTTTTTTTTGGTTTACGAAAATAAACTGCTGAATTATGTGTGTGTTTTACCGCGGATTCCGAGCGGGGTTGGGAGCGGGATTGTCAGGAAAGCGGAGACCAGTGAAGCTGCTCATAGGCAGTGGAGCGATGTTGTCTTTTAATTTGAATGCGGTCATTACTGTGCTGGCACTTGAGCTGTGATGTTATGCCAGGATAACATCACGGGTCCAGTGCCAGCTTGACCAATCAGAGGCTAACATTTTTCTTTGCCATTGTATAATCCTTCTTATTGCCCCTGCTTGCCTGCAGTATGTAGTGACAAAGCGGAGATGTGGTTCTGTTGCTGATGTCTTGGCCTTAACCATTAGCATATTACTATGATCTGCAATAGCTGCAGACTCTCTTGCTTTTGCTTTAACAGTATGGCCATATCCCCTGTTTCTGAACCTTCCTTCCAACTTATTACATCTTTTATCAGAATCATTTTGTTCATTACAGTTACGTCAAACTCAAATGAATTGAGATTTGAGTATATTGTCAATGGTGTGTTATGAGAGGCAGCTAAGGGAGCTTTGCAGGAAAGCTCCTTCCCTGCTGTAACATCCTTTCTTATATACTGTCATACCCAGGGAGCTGATATTTTCAATACAGGCTTGTACTAAGAATTTTAGATTGGCATTTGTCCCCTTTAGGTATCTGACAAACTCATCCTGCTCCTGCCTGTTACCCTTCCATACAATTATGATGTCATCTATAAAGTGCCTCCAGAGGTCACTCTTATTGTAAAAAGGATTGATCTTGGGGCAACAGACTTTTGGTTTTTCTCATTTCCCAAGATGAAGGTTGGTATACTTTGGTGCAAATGTTGTATCCATTGTTGTACCTTTAATTTGCAGGAAGAGGTCATGTAGCAGAAATGCATTCCATGCCAATATACATTCAGCACAAACTCTTTAAGGCCTCCTGAATACTCTGTACTTATGTCAAGCCAGTGTTTTGAAGCTTCTTAGTAGCAGTAGTAATAGTAATAGTAGTAGCATTAGTAGTAGCAATAGTATTAGTAGTAGCAGTAGTAGAGCAATAGTAGTAGTAACAGCAGTAGTAGCAGTAGCAGAAGCATTAATAGTAATATTAGTAGTAGCAGTAGTAGCAGTAGTAACAGTAGCAATTAGTATAGTAGTAATTCGGTAATAGTAGTAGTAATGGTAGTAGTAGCAGTAGTGGTAGCAGAAGCAGTAGTCGTGTTAGTAGTACTAGCAGTGGTAATAGTTGTAGTAGCAGTAGTAGGAGTACTGTTAGTATAAATAGCAGTGGCAAAAGCAGTTATAGTAATAGTAACACTAGCAGTAGGAGTAGCAGTAGTAATAGCTGTAGTAGCAGTAGTAAGAGTGTGGAGGGGTTGTGGGATAACAGATGGACCAGACACCAAACTTCAAGTTCAACACACAGTCTCTGTGTGATGTTTATTCAAAATGCAGGAGATAACCTTCAGCAATGTCATATCCATTCTTCAGTATATCAGTTTACAGCAACAGACTCTGTATGTCCTTCTTCTGCACTTAGCCAGCATCTACTGATTCACTGATCTCTGAACTAACTTATCAGTTGAGATTTAGCCTCCCGTATGTGAGCCTTGTTTGCTTGGGTGGTGGGGGCTCAAATAAAAAAAAAAAACAAGCTAAAGACAAAGAACCTCAGTGCAGAAGCACTGAAACAAGGGTTACCCCATAGGGCATTGACAATAAGCCAAGTTTCAAAGAAACACAACATCACACATACTTCCATAATGCAAAGCATCATGGGATATATGTAAATCACCATGACATTTCAGACTTGTTCAACTTACAGCAATTTACATGCATTTTAAATAGCACAACTAACTTACATTTTATAATACAGTCCCCTAGTAACTTTTTACCTATATCTAAAACACCTAGTGCCATGGTATTTTCAACATTTACAGGTTTCATACACATAAGCTATATACATCAATGCATTTTATGACATAGTGCCATTGCATACTAAGTCCAACAATAAGAAACACAGCCTGTTGTTTTACATCTGCTCAGAGGTCACAATAACCTCCCTGTATGAGGACCTAAGAGGGGAAAAGGAAAATTAAAGAGGACACTACAGCATAGTCAAGAAAGGGAAGGGAGTGCCCATAGGTGGTCAACCTTGTGGATTAGAAATTGTAAAGAATAGATTTGGCAAAGAAATAGAAGAACTGTTGCAACAGATTTAAGAAAAGGTCAGTCCTCAATAGTGGTAGGAGCTCCCTGTCACAAAGAGTAATAGTAGTAACAGTAATTGTAGCAGTAGTAATAGGACTAGTAGTGGTAATAACAGTAATAGTTGTAGCAGTAATAGTAGCAGTAGTATTAGTACTAGCAGTAGTAATAGCTGTGCTAGGAGTAATAGTAGTAGCAGAATCAGTAATCGTAGGAATAGTAGAAGTAGTACTAGTTGTAGTAATAGTTATTATTTTATTTGAAGTGCCCTTGGAAGGCTTGGGGTATTTTTACATAAATCAGTTCATAGCAACAAAAAAACAGAAGGTTGACAGGGTGAAACAATTGAGAAGTGGGGGAGAAAAAGATCCAACAAGTCACAGACATCAGTATACTTCCACAGAAAGTATGAAACCTCAAGATGGTCAGAAGACTTCAAACTCCTAAAAGTTTGATGGAACAAATATTTCTTCAGATTTTGTTCAAAAAAAGGCAATTGAGTAAGACTAATGGACCTCGGTTTTAGGTGATAAGGGTGAATCCCTTACCACACCACTCATTAGAGTGAGAAAATAATCACCCATGTCAAAAGGGTAACTTCCCTTTAAAGAGACCGCCGCAAACAGTGACAGTCCTCTAAAAACATCCACTATGTCTTCTTTTTATGCGAGGAGGCTTCACCCCAACACCCCCCAAAATATGGATTCTCAACTCCAGGTGGAGCAGACTTAGAAAATGTAGAAACTCCCCCTAGAAGCAAGAAAATCCTAACCCGGCACCACAGGCTCTAGGTGCAGTGGCTCAAGCCACTACACCACGTGGCCAGCTCGGCAGGGCTTGGCCAAATTCTTTCCTTTATCCTCTCTCTCACGCATGTAGCACATATCCCTCAGCGCTACACTCGCTATAGTGATACAGAGCTCTTTTCTCCTACTCACTCTACATACAAGCAGTATTATTGAGTCGCTCATATTGTAGCGCTCAATAATACATGCTCATAAGTGGTGCTACCATGGCCCTCAGGCATAATTCAGTTCCAGAGGACAGGGGCTGACACCGCAAAATCATAGGGCAGGGTTTTCAATTGGCTTACATCACCTCAAGTCTCCAGATGTGCCGGCGATATGGCGCTTGGGGTTTGCGGCAATCTAACTGGATTTTCTATCCCACGTGGTAACTGCCACAAGTTAGATCAACTTTTTCTGGTCTAACTTGTGGCAATTCTGGAAGTCTTTTTTACAGAGCTTGCACCAGATATTTGGCACAAGCTGCCGTAAATCATAAAAACTGTTGCAACTACACCCCAAATTGTAAAATTGGGCACAGTTGCAGTGACAGGGTTTGTCTCACTGCCAGAACTTAAGTGTTGTGGCACAGGGCTTGGTGCAAGTCCAGTGCCATGTTTTGAAAATCCAGCCCATAGTCTGAAGATGAGTCTAAATGAGAGGGTAGTACTCACAATGAAAACTTGCCCCATGGAACTCATAACTATGGCTGGGTTGTCTCTGTTTCCATTAGGATTTTGAAAATGTTAGCCACCATTGCTAATGGGTCCCCAAAACCTTTAGCCATCATGAGAAAACATGAGCCACATCACAATAAATGTAAAAGGGTATGTCAGTGCTCAAGGGCAATTATGTCAGCCAGAAAAGAGATAATGGGTGGGATTTTCAAAGAGTCAGACGCAGTACTTGCATCCATTATTGTGGATGTGTGCTGTGTCCATGCGTGCTGTGTCCAGGCTCCCTTCCCCCCTCATTCCACACCCTAGATGGGACCATGCTTGAGAATGTTACCTCATTTACATATCTCAGTGTTTCGCTGGACCAACACCTTGACTTTTTTGGACATGTGGATGCCTTTCACAAACAAGCATTTGTCAATGCTGAACATTGGCTGATTGTTAAATAATTTGTGTTTTGCAATTCTGACCCCAGATTTTGAAGATACTTGTTTTAGGATTCGTTATATTGACATGACATGTGTCATTTACAGTATATTGGCCAAAATGTCATTTCACACCAGAGTTGCGAAAACACATTTCATTCAGGATTTTAAAAATGACACATGTCAAATTTATGAGGTGTTATGGAAAAATGGCTTTGTTGAAAGGCTGGGGTCAAAATATTGAAAATTAGTGAAGTTATGAGTGAACGTCAGAATGGTATAATATTCAGTTATAACCTGGGCATTTTACCATATTTGTACACCAAGGCCTGGATATTCAGAAATGCACCAAAGTCCAGTGCAAGTCTGGCGCAGCACAAATTCGATGCACCATGGTGCAACTGGAGCTGTATTCAGAGGTTGCACAGGCTGAACGGTGCCAGCACAACCTGGCTGAATATGGCAGAGTTGTGCCATGGTGCAAACAGAGTTGTGCCATGGTACAGAGTTGCGCCATGGCACAAACAGAGATGCTCCAGTGCAACCATGGAGCACAACAGCACAGCAACAGAGGGGGGCAGGGCACAGAGAACAAACCCAGGGACAGAGCCATGGAAGCACAATGAGAGACCACAGGGGGCCACCACCAGCAGGGCACACACAGGCAGCCAGACACAGAACCCCAGAACACAACAGTGGTACAGATAGCAGGTGACAGAAGGTGCCAATGGCCAATGGAGGGCCACCAAGGGAGCCCCCCTGCAGGCCACTGGCTTTGCCCCCCCAGACCATATCAGGCCACACCCAGGACCATGCAGCCAAGCACACATACACACCACACAGGCACACAGAAAGCCCACACAGTGGGCACTGAAGGGGTGGGGTTGCAGGCAGCATGGCAGACCACATGGGACAGGCCACACAGTGCCAAGCAGAGGATCCCAACACAGTGTGTGGACAGTCCCCGACCGATGTCCATGGCCATGTGCCACCACCATGCACACACCCGTCACACACCCCTGACATCTGTCCCATGGGCACCCCAAGGCACAGCCACTGATCCAGAGGACAGACACCAGCATGGTGGAACACACCACAGCACAGAGCAGGGAACCACAGAAGCACAACACGTGCCCCATCTCATGCACACCACATGGACAGACACGGGGCCACTGCAGCATGGCTCCTCACACCACCTGCAAAGCAGACACAGACACAGGCAGGTATGTCAGAATATATATATATATATTTAAGAAAACTATGTACAGAAAAACAGGGGCTGGGAAAGGGTAGGTACAGTGAGGGAAGGGGACAGGGAACAGGGACTGTACAGTGGGAGGGGGGGACTGTAGGGGAAGGTTCAACATAGGAAATGGAAAAATAGGGGCTACACTATTGATGGCCCTGCCCAGCCATCCTGGTGAGGCATCTCTTCCTCCTCTCTGCTGCCATCATTTGACACATGGCCACCACTTCCTCCAGGATAGACGACATGACGAGCATGGTCTGGCACATCAGCCTGCTCAACATCATTCTCAGGGGTCTCCACACTGGCTGCTGGACACCTATAACAAGGGACAGGACATGTGATCAGTGCAATGGCCCAAGGAACCATGCTCACCTACAGTGCACAATGGGAAGCAGGACCACACACCCCTGGAGGGCCCGTAACGACCACCCGCAGGAGGGTGGACAAATGCCAGCCAGCAACACGGTGCACCACAATGTTGCATAGAGGTGGTCCCCACCACACAATGGCCACACGACTGTGCAATGACAGTCACATGGCACAGTGCACCGGCAGCACCACAGCAACAACAGTGGCAGCTGGGCGCACTACCACCCCACCAACAGCTGGCACATGTGTCCAATGGATGCTCCACAGTGGCATGCACAGTGTGACACACACATCTGCCATGGCACATGGCACAGGTGGCCATGCCCACACCCACTCCCCCCTGCCACCCCTCATGTGCAGTGCAAAGTACCATGACAGTGCTTACCTGTTCCCTGCAGCCCTGCTGGTGCTGATCTGCTGCCATCATGGTGCACCACCCAGTCTTGCACTGCCACAGCCCTGCCCCCCTGTGGTCCTCTGGTCCTGGGAATGGAAAGAGGACAGATGCACATCAGTAACCAACCACAGAAGCCTCCCCCCCAGACCTCTGTGCACAGGGTGTGTCCCTGCATGACACATCCCACATGCCTGCATGGCTGCATCGCAATGCAAGCAGAAGCTGGCAATCAGACATGCAACATGGGATGACTTACCTGGCTGTGGCACTGCCCCATGCCTGGGGTGTGCCTGAAGCCTCCTCAGCCAGTCAGGGTCCCATCTCACCAGGTCACCATACCGGTGCCTGCACTGATACCTGGTTCTGGGCACCCCAGTCCTGCACTCCAGGCTGACAGCAATAGCCTGCCACACAGTGCCCCTGGCCTGCTGCAAGGACACCTGCCCAAAAAGCTGTGGGGCATGGGGCTCCACACAGGCCACAAGGTTGGCTAGGTCAACCTGGGACCAGTTCAGGGCACATCTCGGTCTAGTCTGCATCATCACTCCATAGCAGGTTCAGCGGCAAAAATGGCAGCATCAGGCACACGTGTTCGGTACAGGATACAGATGTATGATGTGCGAGAGACTGCACAGTGCCCACCCATCGCACAGTGCCGGACATGTGCAGTGGATGTGGCAGGTGGGGTCAAGGGGTCATGGACAGGACCTGGGGTCAAAGGTCAGTGGTTAGCACACAGTGCGCATTAGCGCAATAGGGAACATGCCATCATGCATAAAGTGTGCATTGCCGGCCATGCATAGCCTGCGCAGTGCCGATACATCGCACTGTTCATGTGTCTTGCATGACTGACACCATGACAGTGCAGTGCGCATGTGCACTGCAGGCCCGAGCACCGCACATGTGTGGGCATTGCGCTGCCACTTGCTCCAGCTCAATACCATTGCGCACGGCACAATATCTCGATATTCAGATGCCATGCACATGAACTCATCAGCCAATGCATGGCATAGTGGGGTGCATTAGCTTGTCATTCCTGTTGCGTTCAACCTCATTTGCATGTGTTGCACCTCATAAGTGCCACAGAACAGCACAGACCACGAACCGGTATTGCAACCTTGATAGGTAAGTGGTGGATGCCGCTGCAGCACACTGGGAGCAGACAGCACTGTAAGGTGGGATGGACCAGGGAGATGCTGCCACTGACACACTGTACTGTCCATGTCCACAGGAGGCAACATGTCGGCACAAGAGGAGGGCGAGGAGTGAGGGCCTGCACGGAAGCACAAGCCCAGCTTCACTAAGGCTAAGACAGATGCCCTGTTTGAGGTCTACCTTGACAGGGAGGCCCTGTTGAACAGTGCCACGGGCACACCACAGGCCAGGGCTGCTGCATGGGTGGAGGTGGTGACCTATGTGAACCAGCACAGCAGCCACCAGTGGTCAACACAGGAGTGCCACAAAAAGGTTGGGACTGACAGGCAGCAGAATAGGGAGAAGGTACCTGCCATCAGAGTGTCCCGTAATGCCACCGGGGGAGGGCCAGCGGATGCACCCACACTGACGCTGACAGAGGAGTTGGTGGCAGCCACCATGGGCCACACCACGGTGGAGGGTGTGACTGGAGGAGGCTTCCAGACAGGTGGCAGTCCATCACTGCATGGTTTGTGTGTCAGACACGTACAGCTGGTGGCCCGGTGGGTGCATACATGGGCATGCTGGCGTGCATGTGGCCATCATGCATGTCATGTGCATGCGTGCACACCCATGCACATGCCATGCTGCAGGACACATGCAGCAACAGTGTACAGGGGGAACATGTGGGCATTGCATCACTGACACACCTTTCTTCTCTTGCAGCGCCAGCACGCCTCCGTGCAGAGGATGGGGCTCCGGCAGCAGCAGTGGCACCTGTGGACACCAGTATGGCCCCGGAGGATGAACCTTCCACATCCACTGGCATCCAGAGATCCAACAGATTGCAGCTCAGCACCATGATGCCAGTGGATGTCCTAGACCTAGGGTCGGATGGGGCCCTGGATGTGAACCTGCAGGATGCCAGCCTTGGTGTCTTCTGTGCAGACACAAATTGGGGTGGGGTCCAACACCGATGATGACTACTCACAGCTCCTGGACAGCATGGGTGACATTGTGGGCATGTCGCCCCTGCTGGCATTACAGGCAGGTCCCGCACTCAGCACTCTGCCAGTGGCAGAACAGCTGCCTGCCATGACTGCGGGTGCACCTGTGTGCAGTGCCATGAATGTGCCCTGCGGTGGTGGTGGTGTGGCCATGCAGGCGCAGGGTGGCGTACAGTAGCCGGACAGGTGATGGCAGCAGGCTGCAGGTGCCACTAAGCAGCCAACCACAGGGTCTGCTGCCGGTTCACCTGCTGTGCCCATTCCCCCTGCAGACTCCTCTGTACAGTGTCCACTGGAGAGGGGTGCTGTGCAGCATGACAGGTCACCACCAGAGGAACGGTGTCCCACCCAGGAGCCCCAGGATGCTGACCGTCTGGCTGAGAACACCCGGCTGCTGTGGGCGTCTATTCAACAACAGGTGCTGTTCACCACTGGGGTACATGCAGTGCATGTGGAGGTGAGCCAGTTAGCTGAGCAGCAGGAAAGAGGTACTACACAGATCCTGCAGGGGATGCAACGCATGCAGGAGGCCACGTCTGCATCCTTGGATCGCATTGCCAGTGTGATTTCGGGTGGCTTTGCATTTCTGGCTGCCACAGGGCATGGCCATGAAATGGAGACCCCCTGCAGTGTGTTGTCCACCCCATGGACCTGGCATCGGGCAACCCCAACACAGTCGATGTGGGGCTCTGATGTAGGCATCCCAGGCACGCCCAGGGCTGGCCTGTTTGGGTGTCTGCACACCCCCGCGAGGACACAGTCATGATCCCATGGTTCCACCCTTGGGGGGCTGTTGCACACCTCCCCAACAGATGCGCAGCCTGTGGCTGCTGATCGGACCCAGAGCAGCTGCCCCCATGGCCGTGGTGGCCATGGTTCCATGCAGTGGCCCTGATCTGCAGCTGCCCTGACTGCAGTCTGCAGCTGCTGTCCTGTGTTCACATCAGTGATGTGTGTGCCATACCACTGGTGTTGCACCTGTGTGTTGTGCCACACACTGCCTGTGTGTGTCCAGCTGCTGGACCATGTGGCATGGGCATGATGAGGGCAGTCCAGCACTGGTTGTGCCTGTACCCCGGTGCATTGCATCTGATCCATGCCACATTCTGATGCCTTGGTGGGTGGATGGGTGCGTGATTGTGTGTGTGTGTATCTGTTGCCGTGTGTGGTTGTGTGCCACTGACTCCCCTATCCCTGTATCATGCCTCTGTATGTGCATGCCCCTCATCATGCATGTCCCTGCATGTGTGCTGTACCTGTCTGTGTGGCCCATGCATGTGTACCTCACCACCTACCTGTATTCACCATAGTGTTCCTGTGTGACAGTGTTGCGGTGGCGTTGAGTCTGCTGCATCAGCTGGGGGTCCCTCCACCCAGGGGGTGGCTGTCCACCACCCTCCAGCCCATTGTCCCCATCATCCCCACTACTGTTGCCTTCATCAGCCTCGACAGCTATCTCATGGTCAATGGCTATGTTGTGCAGTATGCAGCAGGCCAGAAATAGGCCACAGGCTTTTGAGGGCCTGTAGGGCACTGCCTGACCTGTCTAGGCAATGGAAACGTGCCTTCAGCATGCCAAATATGCACTCAATGATGTTGCACGTGCTGGCATTTGCCTCGTTGTACCATTCCTCTGCTGGGGATGATGGTAGGGGGTGAGCAGCCAGGGCCTCAGCGGGTATGCACTGTCACCTGTGTGGAGAATGACATGGTTAGCCCTCTGCTATTCTGTGCTGCACCCCTTGCCTGTCCCTAGTGCCCCTGCCACTATGAACACCCTGCCCACCCCCCATCCCTAGGTCTGGTATGCCCATTGCACCTTACCCATTCCAATTCACCCACTAGGTGGCATGTGGAGATGTCCACATGTTTGAATATGTGGCACAGCATAGAGCTGTGCCTGATGAATGTGTCATGTGCACTCCCAGGGTGTGTGGTATAGACATTGGTGATGCACCCCGTGGCATCGCACACCACCTGGCAGTTAATACTCAGGCTCCACTTCCTGTTTATATATGCCAGTCCCTCAGGGCCAGGTGGCATGCGGATGCCCACATGGGTGCAGTCAATGGCCCCAATCATGCCACCCTGTGGCAGTCCTGCATAGTTGCTGTACACTCCGCCTGTGTGCTGGGGAAATGGATGTATTCTGAAGCACGTGGCAGCGGTGCATTGAGGAACTGTGTTAGGAGGCAGGACATGGCTGACTGGGTGATGCTCGTGGTGTCCCCTGTTGGTCTTTGGAAGGTGCCTGTGGTGAGCAGGTACATGATGGTGGTCACCTTCGTCTACACTGACATGGCATGGCTCCTTATGGTGGGTGCCTGCATCTTCTCACTGCACAGCTCACAGAGCTGCCTCACAATGGCCCTGTTCAGGTGATACTGGCCCATGATCTCAGTGTCGCTATAGTTCTCAAAGGTGATGTGGGCACTGTACCACCTGTGTTGAGCATACCACTGATGGGCCCTTCGTCTGCCACGTAGCTGTTCCTCCTGCCCCCTCACACCCCTCATTACTGCCTCCATCATTAATAGTGCACTATCCATGGCCCCTGCTGTCCACTGTCCCCCTGGGCATTTGGCTGCTGGCTGTGTGCTACCCTGGGACACAGGCTATGTGTGTGTGTGTGTGTGTGTGTGTGTTCTCTCTCTCTCTCTCTCTCTCTCTCTGCCCCTCTCTGCCTCTCCCATGCTACCTCTCTGTCCCTGTCTCTCTGTGTCTGATCTTTTGTCTGTCTGTCTGTTCTCTCTCTCTCTCTCTCTCTCTCTCTCTCTATCTCTCCCTCTCACGCTCACCCCTGATGCAACTGCTGTCTGTGTGTTTCTGCCCTGTATTTATTGGAAAAAGTCTGGTCAGTGCAACTTCGATTTGCTCCACACTTGTGCCATGGTTTCACGGTTGAATATGCCACTGCACTGGATATTCATGGTAACGCCCTCTGCCCTTGCACCGCATACATTATAGTTGCATATTGCTGCAATGGATTTTGTGCTGCACAGTGGCTCCCACTGAATATGGCTCCTCAGCGCAATTCCACACTTGCTCCAGTGCAACTCAGTTGCACCATGAACAACTGCTCTGAATATCCAGGCCCAAATGTTCAGCATAACCTTCCTTTTAGCCTACCTAATGAACACAGTAGGTGAACATCTTCAAGTCCCCGACAAAACGTCATTTCATGCCACATGTATGAAAACTTATTTTGGCCAGGATTTGAGTAATGACAGCTGTCACATTCTTGAGGTTCTGTGAAGAAATGGCTGTAATGAAAATTATTATCCAAAATATTGAAAATTACCAAAGTTACAAGGCTGCATTCTCAAGCTCATAACTTTGTTGTTTTTTTAATATTTTTACACCAAATTTTCAACATAACTTACCTATGACCCCACCTTGTGAACAATAGTGGGGAACATGTTCAACTCCTGCCCGAAAGGTGATTTAGCACAGCAACTGCGAAATCACCTTTTGGGATGCGAAAACACATTTTGGCCAGGATTTGACGTTCATGAGGTGCCTCGAAGAAATGGCTATATTGAAAGTTTGGGATAAAAATATTTAAAATTAGCAAAGTTACGAGCCTGCATTCAAAAATTTAAACATAGGCTCATGACTTTATGCTTTTTAACATCTGTGCCCCAAATTTTCAACACAGCCTTCTTATGACCCCACCTCATGAATAATAATGGAGAAAATTGTCACCTCCTGCCTGAAAGGTGATTTTGCGCAGCGACTGTGATATCACCTTTCGGGATGCAAAAACACATCTTGGCCAGGATTTTGAAAAATGACAGCCATCATATTCATGAGGTGTTGTGAAGAAATGGCTATTTTGAAAATTAGAGGTCAAAATATTCAAAATTACCAGAGTTGCGAGCCTGTGTTCACAAACTTCAAACCAGGCTCATAACTTTTAACTTTGTTGTTTTTCTGTATTTTTACACCAAACTTTCAACATAGCCTTCTCATGACCCCACCTCATAAAAAATAGCGGAGAACATTTTCAGCTCCTGCCTGAAAGGGGATTTCGTGCAGTAACCATGAAATCACCTTTTGGGACAGATTTACCTAATGTCATTTGCATTTTTCACGTCCCAAAAGAGGTATGTTGAAAATTTGGGGAAAAAATATTGAAAAACACCCAAGTTATGCTGCTAAGTTCAAAACCCCATTCAAATACATTGAACTGCATACTTGATTTCTTCAGTTCGCAGTCCAGCCTTAAAGAGCGAAGATGTCTCTGTGGGCTGGAGAAGATCACGGCATTGGGGGTGGTGTGTGGTGGTGGGTGCTGAGTGGGAGGGTCGGGTGAGTGGGGCTAATGGCACAACAGACAATGATGGATGGTTTTCTGTTTTACAGGGTTAAAAAAAACTACAACAAAATGACAAGGGATGGTTTTCAATATTTCAGGTGATGACACTGGGGGATTGGGCATCCCCAGTGTCAGTGTAGTGTTTATGGGGGTGGTGGATGTTGGGTGCTGGAGGGAGGGTTGGGAACGGGGGAAACAGTTAAAAGAAAAAACTAGGAGGGATGACACTGGGGGATTGGGCATCCCCAGTGACAATGTTATGTTTGTGGGGGGTGCTCAGAGGGAGGGTCGGGTGAGGGGGAGCAGTTACAGGGGTACCAGCAACAGACATTGAGGGACGGTTTTCTTTGTTAAAGACAATATATAAAGAAAATTAAAATAAAGAAATAAAACTATAGATGGCAACACTGGGGGTAATTGGTCACCCCAGTGTCAGTGTTATGTTTGGCGGGGTGGGGGTGGGGCAGTTGGTGCTGAGAGGGAGAATAGGGTGGGGGTAGTTATGGGGGGGCAGAAACAGACATCGCTAGACATGTATTTTTGTTTTTGTTATTTTAATAACACTAAAGGCTGCCAGGCTCCTTTGAAAGCTGTTCAGTTGTGTGCTGACAGCTTCATGCAAATCAAAGCACTGAAGCCTTCTGATTGGAGCAGCTTCTGTCCTGAGAAATAAATAAAGTTTCAGCCCACAGAGCAGAGAGTGATGTCAGGACCACAGCTCATGGTCGTTGGTGTAGACTACCGGTCCCTTGCTTTTGTGAACTGCAATGGGCTCAGCAGTGACACACCCCCTAAATCACCTGTCATTGACACAAAATGTTGGGTGCACAAGCACAGCCAACGTAAAAACTGCACCCTAAGCTTGGTGCCCTATACAGGAATCATAGATGCATTCCCTTGCTGGCCCAACAGGCACTTGTCCAAAAAATGATCCTCCCAATATATGACTATGGAGATGTAGTCTACAGTGCTGCTCCCAGAATTTTCCTTGCCAGACTGGACATCCTCTTTCATGCTTTCTGCCATTTTGCTCTCGATTGCCCCCCCCCCATACTCACCACTGTGCCCTCTACCAGTCTCTCTTCTTCCCCTCCCATGAGGATCGACTCCTCTCCCACTGTGTTAATTTCATAGCAAAATTCTGGTTTGGCTTTCTTCTTCTGTACCTCTCTTCCTCCTTCTCCCCCCTCCCCCTTCTGCTTACTCCCTTCATAACCTTAAGCCTCGCACCCTGGCCATGCTCACCAGGGCCACCTCCATTGGCCAAGGCCCCTTCTCACACCATCTCCTCAAACTCTGGAAGTCCCTTCCCACCTACATCCAAAATGCCACTTCCCTCTGTGCCCTCTCATCACTTCTCCGCAGCCACATGTTCCCCTCCTGCAGATGCTTCCATTCCTCTAGTTACTCCCTCCCCCAGTAAATTTCTCCCTACAGCCCAACTCCTAGGATTATCAATTCACTCTATATTTACACCTCAAAGTTTGACTTGTAACTAATAAAATGTACTGTATCTGCATTGTTTGAACTTCTTTGAATTGTAAATTGTGTATAATGCATTACCTTGCATTACTTCTTACCATGTATATTGTTGTTTAACACCATGTACATGTACTTGCACTATACACTCCCCCTACCCCCCAGGATGCATCTGCAAATGAGTAACACTTCTCAGTATGCTTTTCCTGGTGAAACTGTTAAATAAAAAAAATAAATAATGCATCAGGATGTCTGCATCCTATTCTCATACACCCTGGCAGATTTGCAACATTTTCCGCAGTTTACAGCAGTTTTGGCTGTAATCGCAGTAGTTGCGTCTGTTTTCCAGATAAAGGTACTCACTTCCATCACCAGAGATACTGTAGATCAGCTTTTTGTGGTCTGTCTTCTGTGATGGAGCTGCACACTTCTGTCCAGAAAATGGACACATGTCTTTGAACCCCCCCCCCCCAATCAGTGGCATTTTCAGGGGGTGACAGTAAGGCACAGAAATCTTTGCATCACAGGAAGCCATTAGATTTGTGGACAGGATTTTTTTTTCTGTACCAAAACCCATGCACACTATGTGCAACAGCTGGAGGGAACTAATAAATGTGCCTCAGTCAGTACAGCTCTGGTGTCTCTAGGGAGACCAAATTTTTTACGCTTAATTTTTTCTTGCTTTTTTCTTGCTTTGTTACCTGAGAAATGGGGAATTTAAGAAGGGCTTCTTTCATCACTGTATTTTTTTTAGCTTCAACTAAATGTTTTTCCCTTAGAGTCCCTAGGGTCATTTTTACAGCTAGCCTATAAGAGTAAACAAGCCACTTTTCCATATGAGAGCCATCGTTTGGTAATTCCTGTAGATTTCATTTTTTAAATTTTATCCGAGTGCCACACAAGTTTATTTCGGTCCTCTACTTACTTTTTTCACTTGAGCATTCTTCATTCTCACTGTCCTCTCCCACTTCTACATGTGCAATCTCAGCCTCTATCATCAGAGGAGAGTGTCTGTGTGCTGACAACAAATCACAGAACTCTCTCTTCCATGCCAAGTAATGGTAAGATTGCTGCAAAGAAAAAAAACAAAGCCTGTATATTTTCAATCTTCTGGCCATGTTCCAATGACTGATGTTGATATTGTGCTGTATAGCGCATGTCAATTGAAATCTCATATGATCCAGGTCGGCACACTTAAAATGGCATCAGTAATTTTTCTTACTACTTATTGTAGTTCTAGCAGTGAGAATTGCAAAAGTTACCACTTTTACACAGACTCGCCACCATAGCATCAGACAGGTACAAAAATGAGCCACACACAAAAATAAATCACCTCTAGCAACATGGTGAGTGGCTAGCAGGGATGTAGGTTGTAGTGATCAGACGCTCGTTGAGATGCTGGGGGCCCAGTTTGTTCAAGGGCTTATATTCCTGCAACAAAACTTTTTTTGTAGTCAATGCACCATCATACTGTATAGACAGCCAACCCAGAACCCGGACCAATTAGATAATATGGTCCAGCTTCCAAGTGGAGGTCAGCTTTGCTGCAGCATTCTGAAATTGCTACAGACAATGCAGTTTACTAAAAGGTAATCTTTTTTAGACTTAACTGCAGTAGTCATATCAAGATGAAACGAAGATCTGCACCAAAGTACGGAGGTCTGCAGTATCAAGAAAGAGGTGCAGCCTAGCTATATTTGTAAGACGATAAAAGCAGCCATTGACTACATAAGACGCCTGAGATACAAATATAAACAGTCCATCCAGTAATACTCCCAGACTGGAGACTTCCCTCTCTTACAATGTACAGTGTATTTACTCAGGTTAGCCTTGCTAAGATGTAGCATCTCATTTCCAGTGGAGTCCTGCTTCTACTCATTTCTACAGCTGGGTGGACTGAAGCACTGGGAGGATAAGTGACTTGCCCAAGGTCACACAGGGAGTATTTGACTCTAGCTAAGTGTGAACCTGGAAGCTCCCAGTTCACAAGCTGATGATATAACCATTAGACTACACTGCCTCTCTGCTGTCAGCTGAACCCCATTAAAACTAGGGAGCTTCTGGCTACTTTTCAAAGCCAATAACTAATGGTCCTTCCCCACTAGGACCAGTAAAGTCTTCCCAAGGTTCAATTCCAACCAATCAGAGCCTCTTAAGATCGGATTTCCACCAAGCCCTGTTTCAGGTGAAAAACAGAAAGCACCTGTCAGAGGTAAAGAACAGAAACAGATCCAGCTGAGTATTGTCTGTATTGCAGTGAAGCTCCGCACTGTATTGTCTTATGATCTTCCACCAGAGGGAGCATGTACACTGCAGAGAATACAGGAACCAAGGCATATCCCCGAGGAACTCCACAGCTGAGAGCAACCAGGCATTATTATAATGAACTGAGCACTACTGACCTCTCCCTCCTGGTCAGGAATTATCAAAACCATTTCAAAACAGTTTATGATGGTCTCCTGAGCTCCTCAAGTCCTGCCAGCAATTCCTTGTGATCTATGGCATCAAAGGTTGACAACAGGTCAAGGAGGAGCAAGACAGCAAGTTTATCCTTGATCCTTCGCTAGGTGGAGAACTTTGCACAGTCTGATCAGAGCCATTTCAGTGCTGCTGGTGTAATTTGTACGCAGTTTCTCTCAAGGTGCTCAACTAGCTCAACCAATACCACTTTCATAACAAACTTTTCCTCAAATGGTTGTCTGGAGACAGGGGATTCAATTTTCAAATGCTGGAGAATGCTGCAAGCCCTGGTGCACTAATCATACAGCTTTCCCCGGATCCATATTTGTGCCATTTGGGAGACACTTTTACAGAGCTTGCACCCCATCTTTGGCCCAAGCTTCTGTAAAGTGTGGAAAGTGTCACAGATGCACTCGATGTACAAAAAGCTGGCGCAGTTGCGGTGATGGTGTTTGGCACTCTGCAAAATCCTAAGTGTGATGGCACAGGGCTTGGCACAAGTCCAATGCCACTCTTTGAAAATGGAGCCAGGATGATGGTTTGTGAGGCTGTCAGGGTCTAAAGTTGACTTCTTAAGCAGGGGTCTCATAACCACCTCCTTCAGTGGTGTTGGTAGGAGTCCTTTGCACAAAAAGGCATTAACAAACCCCACAAAGGCTGGTACCAAGTCAGAAAACTCAGTCTTGAGCAGCTGTGTTGGAGCAAGGGCCAATCTAGAGGCTATAGAACATAGACTACCAACCAGCTTTTAAACATCTTTTTTGTCCAGTTGGCTTAACTTATTTCAAGGTCTGACCATGCCTATTGCCTCCCTGACTTTATTCCTGCCACTAATATTCACAGCAGTGCTAGAGATGTTGTCCCACATGTCAACAATGTTACCCTTAAAGAACTTCTTAAATCAGCTAAACCTCTCCAAGGAGACAGGCTCCCTGCATCATACAATGCTGGTATGTAAAAGACTGTCACAGTGTGGAAAAGTATGTCTGGGCAGTTCTTTGGTGCCACAATGAACCTGTAGACGTTTTGTTTCTTCTCTGCTCTGATTACCTCCTGCCAAGATTTGTAAAGATAATTCAAGACAAGTCTGTCAACATGCACCCACGATTTCCTCCACTTATGCTCTAATCCTCTCAGACTTTTTTTTTTGATTAATGACATTGGTGCACAGGTGTGAAGGGGAGTGAGGTGAGGTGAGGTAATAGTCCAGGTGCAGAGCTATGGAACCCATTCCTCTGCCTGGCAAGTTTTCAGCTTCATCTGGAGTATAGTTACTTCTGACAAGATGCGACCAGCCCTCACACACCTGCAAAGTAACTGGGACTTACACAAAGCTGTCAGATCTGTCTTTGTGTAACTGTCATCCTTTGACTGTGGTTCACCATACTTAGTGAAAAACTCTTGCCAGTAAAGTTAAACTCAAATTAATAAAACTGAAACTTTTTTCATACTTGAGAAACTTTCCAGTCTTGTTTTTTTTTTTAAATCCTTTTCCATGAAACATAGCAATGGCTTCAGGTGTTTGTTGACAAGTGAATATTGATTAATTCTAAATAAACAGACATTACATAAAATTATGTCCTGGCATTCATAACTCTCACAACAACTGAGCCCTCAAGAAAGTTGTGAAAAGGGAAACTTTCCTCTAAGAAATACCTCCTTACTGGTAATGGTGCTTTGCTATTGTAATTATTGAGACATTTGTACTTAAGTGTTTCACATAATAGTTTTTGTCCTCTCCCACTTGCTCACTGGCCATCCTACCCTAGCTCCGCTAGCCCTTTGTTCTGAGAGGGCAGTTTTCCCTATTGGTCCTTACAGATGTAACCATAAAAGACACCTTTGCCTAAAAGAGTGGCTACTTTTAGTTCTAGGGGCCCTCCAGCCTATATTTTTTACTTCAATCCCCACTTTCAAAAGTCACCATTCTTGGCTGGGTACAGTATCATTGGAAAACAAAACATGTAGTTGCAGATTTAATTTCTTTCACATTCTATTTTTTCACTTTTTGTTTTTGATTTCAAGGGTTTTTATTAGTTGCTTGGAAAAGTGACAACAAAAACACATCCATCAACAGATTTCACAGCGTTTGACACAGTGGTTTCAGTACAAAAATAAGTTAAATTTATTGTCCATGCATTACAACTGGTTAACTTGCCTCACTGTCTGATTGTCCATGTTTAGCTGATTAATAGTCCATTACCTATAAGATGGGATAAAAAAAACCTTGTAGTACCATCTTTTTTTTTTTTAGTTGTTTAACCAGGAGTAGCACACTAAGCTGAAAGCTTTTTTAGAGGTACATATTGGTAGCACAGGAAAGTTGAGTGACTTGCTTAGGGTCACACAGTACATAAGTGGAAGCTGTGGGATTCAAACCGAGGTCTGGTTTGTTGGATGTCACCATATTTGTAGCTCAGAGCCTTAAACCACTGCACTATACTGCCTCTTATATTCTGCATGCCAAATATCTTTCTGTTTGGCCCTTTTACTTGAATGTATTCTTCTGAAACCATTTGGAGTTTACCTAGCTTTCTCTTGGTTTGACATGTCATGTCCTAGTCTAACCAATGTGTTTGAAATTCTGCATGCAGTTAATAAAATACAACACCAATCTTGGTGTGGGCTTACCTGGTCTTCCCATTCCATCCTCCTGGTGTTGGGTATCTGGGCATCAAGAAAGGTAAAGGAAGAGGAGGTTAGTTTATTATTTACAGCCACTTTCTGTGGATTGTAGGAAAAGGCAAAATTGTTAAACCAGGAAAGACACACAAACGTGCTGCGACCGGCTGACCGTAATCTGAAAGGTGCTGTGTTTAGGGTAGCTAACCCACAAGCAAACAAAGTCTGAAGAAAAACAGCACTCCAGCCTGATAAAAAGTTCAAAATCAAGGTCAAACAAAAATAAATGGCTTACTCATACCATTTATTGCAGTGTATAATACACAATGACCAGCAGGCAATCAGCACTGAATTTACAACTGCCAGCGCTTGACTCACAAGAAGTCTTCCTAAGAAACCCTTGGAAGACTCTTGTAATCAACAAATGAAATCAATGCTGGTGTCTTACAATAAATATTGTAAAATCAACCGACTATTTGTTTGTTCCTGTTGAACTTTATCAAGCTGAAATATTTTCTGAACATCAGAAAACAAATTAAGCTGGAGCATGTTTTCAGATGTGACCTGAAAGCACAAGAAGGTTAAATGATTTACTCAGTCACTCAGTATGCAAGTGGGGGCCAAGATGATTCAAACCCAGGTCTCTACATTTACAGCTCAGTGCCTTAACCACTATGCTATTCGGCCTCCTATACACATATTTGGATATATTATCCTGGTTCCATTTCAAGTGACATGTTCTGGTTATGTCTCTGTCTGTGCTTTACTTCTCTCTGTCTTTCTACTGCAGATATTTGTCCTGTAACTTTTAGTCTTTATTCCCACCCCTCATTATCCTGTTTTTTTTTTGTGATTTCTAACTACTAACTACCTGCTAACATATGGGTAAATGGTTTCAATTACTATCTACCATACTAACAAGTACAGTAGGTAAAAATAAATGAAAAGTTGTGTAAACAAAAGTTGCTGTGTGACTGAAATAGTTGTCTCAGTTTGCCATGATTAGTCTTGGTGTATTTTATCACATTTTATGTTACCTGCTCCTGGACCCCCTTTAGATCAGGTGTAGATGGAGGTGAGGTGTCACCTGAAAGCTAAATAAATGCTGATGGCTGTTTCATGTAACAGATATATCCAACATTCATGATCTGTCTGTTGATCGCATGAACGCTGGTGCAAAATGGTAGTTCGTATCAATTTTATACTGACACCCTGACAAATTTTGTGATTTTCAGCTCCACATACTTAATGTAGATTCTTGGGCCATTATGTTGAAAGTAAGTGAAATATACATTCAAATGTGGTCTCAATGAATAGGCAGGAGTTAGAGCTTTAAAATGCATACCCATACATCACCTCAAATGATTCATGTTAAAAAGTTAAAGGGTTAAATACCAACCACTACCCCTTAAATTTCAAGATATTCTTATATTTAATCTTGTCAGACAGAATTTATTGTGATTTATAATATAATTTTATGTTGTCTAAAAGAGTAAGGATTCTACTTTGAAATGCATATGTGGTTGTGAAGTTTTAAGGTAATATAAGAGGACAAATTGATAAAAGTGCAGACACCATTATTAAATGAAATTCTAGCAAGTATATACTTTTTTGAGCTCTTCACGCCATATTGTATGTGTTTATATATGTGTGTGTGGCATATGTATATATGTACAGTATATGTTTGTGTATATATATATATATACACTAACACAACATTTTTTTTATTTCAGATACTTTAAGGATGTCTCTAAACTTTTCAGTCAAGTGGAAACACAGAGAGGAAAATCCTAGGACCCTACAGTGCGTAGTGCATTACCTTGCCTTGACAAAAAAGAGACTGAAGTAACTCCTCTGAGTGACAAATGTTACTGCACATTTATAGAGAGCAAAGGTATTCTGACCCAGTTAGGTGGTGAAAATCATCATGATGAGCAGTGTGCATCAATTCCAATGCCTAACTATGACTCTGCCAAGTATGACTACTATAGACAATGCTATCAAAGTTCACAGAAGCCAAGAGTATCAGAATATCTGAAGAACATGCAGATCCTGGTGAATGTAGCTCACATCATCATCTCAGGGTGGTGTTCCTTGTGCCTCATCATCTAGAGTGCTGTTTCCTGATACATGTGGAATCTGTAACAAATATATAATCAAAGTGATAGGGAAGAAGTACTATCCAACTGCTATTGTTACAAAAACAGTTGAAGCCACAATGAAAAGGGTGGCAGAGCTACATGATGACCAAGATATGCTTACAAAAATTAAGACAGAGGACTTCATTGCAAGGGAGTTTCATAAACATGACAAGTGCTACCTAAATTATACAGTAATCACAAGGGGCAGGAGCCCAGATGATCAGAATAGAAGTGATGATGAGGATGACAATGAGCAGTCAGATGGAACTGGGTTTGAGTCGATTTGTCCTGTAACTGAAGACAATGTGCTTCAAAGACACCAAGCCGTTTCAATGAAGGTGTTGAATGAAATCTCGGGCATCGGAGTAGGAGATTGATGGTACCATTATAAACTTAGAAACCAGCTGAAAAAGAAACATGGAGATTCACTTTTATTTATAACAGTTGATCCTCATAAACAACTAGCTTTAATCAGTGCTGAATCATTAACTGGTGGTGCATCAGTCACAGAGCTTTTGAGAACGGATGGTAATCAAGTCATCAAGTATGCTGCTTCCTTGTTGCATGAACATATCTTAAGATTTGTAGAAAAAGCACCTTCATTACCATAGCCTCCAACAGTGGATGCTCTCCTGAGTAAAGAACGACAGCTCCCAGAGACAGTTCAATCATTTCTTGCATGTACAAAAATCCCCCAAACATACGGAGAGTGAACAAGTCTCCCAGTTGTCAAAGTCCTACTCAGAAGACTTAATTCATGATGTCACACACTGCAAGTTTCTCACTACAAAACATGCACTTGTTGAAGTTGTGCTGCACAATATGACTGCACAACAAATGCCCATGAACATAATGTTTCATTTAGGAAATAGTTGCAGTTACGACCAAGTGTATGAAATTGAAACTGGTTTAGCAGAACTTTCTCAGCATTTTCAAGAGCTAGATCTGATACTGCCACTTCAGCCAAAGTCATAGTCTTCTATTGTTTTAACAGTTTTCTGGATGGATAACTTTGACCAGAACATTGAAACAGTAACTGCACATGGAACAATACACAATACACATGGTGTTGCATATCAAGAAGAATCTGAAGGTTCCATTCTCTGTGAAGATTCTATTGAAATTCCTCACTCGAAAAGAAGGACAATTGTATCTAATAAAAAGGGATTAGAACACTGGCAGGTGAATTCAAAGAAGGAGCCAACCACATTTGGCAATATGCCCAAATCTACTGTGCCAACATCAGTGGTAAATAGTGTTGCAGCTAAATTTAATTTCACCTGCAAAATTCATGCGAAAACATGAATTTTACTGCACAAAATGTGTCATGAAATTCATTCATTTTGCCAGTGAATTTCACAAGAGTGAAATTCTGCCAGCGAAATAGCAAATTTCACCTGCAAAATGCGGAATTTAGCCTGTGAACAGTGGAATTTCTCCATAGAGTGGCGAAATTTCACTGATTGTGGGCAAAATTCCACATGTTGTGGGCAAAATGTGTGATTTTATGGGTGAAACTCATGATTTCACTGGCAGAATTTTGCATTTCACACCCACGAAATATTTTACAAAATGTGCAAATTTCGCAAAATATTTTGCAGAACAAAATTTGAGCATTTCGCACATCTCTAGTAGTAAATATTGGCAAATCAAAGCTAATACTGTGGAAACTCAGTCAAGAAGCACACAAGGAAGATCAGCTTGTCCCAAGGTTTACTGGTTGTCTGACGTTAGTTTGTAATAATCATTCAAGTTCACCAAAGAAGATGGTTATCAAATATTTTCTACTCATCCACAAACCCATCACTGATAATGCCACTGTAGTTGAATACCTCACACAAACACAAGAAACAGCTCAGCAAGTAAATATGCCCCATGTTCACCTGACGCTTGATGTTGGAGCAGCAGCAAAGGCATATCACGTTGTGTGGCATTTCCCTGATCAGTTCCACAATGTCATAATTTATTTGGGAGATTTCCACCAAACCTTCCAGTGTCACCTATTCCTGATAAACTTTGACATTATAGGACAGTTAGTCGGTGGCAGCAGCTTTGAGGACATAGTATTTCAGGCTGGTTTTTGTGCCTCTGGCAGCATAAGGGCAGTTTTGAATGGAAAGTATTACAATAGGGCATGGACTGTACATGATCATTTTTCAGATGCCTTGTTTCAGGTCAAATTTCTAGAGTATTCAACAGAATTGAATGCCACCCTTGCAGTATTGCTTGACCTAATCAGATCATCACCTCAACCCACCGACATCCATAAACTGCTTCAGGAAGATGAGATTGTCACTTTCCAGACTAAGTATGAGGCCATCAGGCAATGGAATCATCACGGTGAGCTGGGTAAAACCCCACAGCTCTGGATGACATATCTGGATATAGTGGATCAGCAGCATTTGCTCCACAGAGCAATAAAATAAAACAACTTTGATCTTAGACTACTGTGTTGGAAATACTCACTGCTCCTGTTCTTCACCTTCAACAAGCAAAATTATGCTCAATATGGGGCTTACTATGTGCACACAATTGAAACTTCTGAAGCTTCTTATCAGGGGTCCAGGACATTAATTGAAAAGCAAGGGCTTTCAGGTCAAAGGAGCCATCACAAAGCTTCTAGAGAATCAGTTGACCAAACTGGTGAGCAGACATAAAATTGAAGTGCCAAAATTCCAGGTGGAATCAAACACTTTGCCGAAAATTAAATGACCTTTGATAAAAGGCTGTTAAATCGGCGACATCTAGCAAAATTCAGAGAGGCACTTTTGGAGATGACCGGCCTTCACAGTTCAGCCAGTACTCTGCAAAAAGCATGCAGGTCATCTGAAATCATCAAGTCAGAACAACGCGTCAAAGCCATATTGACTCTTCTTGATCAAGAGTTTATCAACCCATTCATTGCTACTTTAGATGATGAAAGATTGTACAATTTGCCCTTGGGAGCACCTGATGCACCTGATATTGAACCAGTATCATTGAACGAGGTACAGAAATGTATGAACAGTTTGTCAAAGAAAGACTGGAAAGTGATAAAAAGAAATATTTTGATCCAATTTCAAAAGCCCCAGTGAAAACCTTCAATGATGCAAACAATAGTCTACTTAGGGCAGATAGTGCACACCCCAAGAATTTAAAGGAATCCATTCCTTATGGGAAGTTCCTGCATTTGCTCAGGAACTGCACAGAGGATGTGGATTTCTTTGTACAAGCAGAAGAACTGAGAGAAAGATTTGTAAAAAGAGGGTATCGGGATGAATTACTGACACAGGCTATGAACAAGGCCTATGCTAAAAAAAGAGAAGAGATATTGAAACAAAAAATAGAGGATTCCCCCACCTAACACTAACTCTGTCACTTTTGTCACTGAATCCAATAACTGGTCAGGGCAGATTGGCAACATTGTTTACAAGAATTGGCACCTGTTACATTCAGACAAGAATCTGTGTACAGTGGTTGGCACTAAACCATGCATTACTTTCTCTAGGAGTCAAAACTTGAAAGAAAAACTGGTACGTAGTAGATTACAAAACCAGTAAAATGTATGTGGCTGGGCACAAAACCTATAGGGAACTTTAAGTGCCAGAGATGTAACATGTAGATACTGTAAAACAGGTTCTGAATTTGTATACCCCTCAACAGGATATAAATATGAGATGAGAGACTTTGTGAACTGTGACACCACCTTTGTAATCCATATACTATGGTGTGATTGTGAACAGATATGCATAGGACAAACTACTAGAGCCCTGAAGCAGAGAATATAGAAACATGTGAGAAACATAATTAATGTTAGAACTGACACTCCTGTTGGTCTACACTTTTCGCAGAGGCACAACTCAGACCCAAAATGTCTAAGATTTATGGGAATCAATTGGCAGCAATCTCTCAGATATGGGGGTGATAGAACCAATGAACTTCTCAAATGAGAAAGCAGATGGATTTACAGACTGGGGTCAGTTAAACCTGATGGACTTAATGATCAATGGGATCTGAAACCATTTTTGAAAGATAGAAAAAATTAGAATAAATTTACTTATGCTATAATTAGAACAAATTAACTTTATTTCACTTTCTCTCTTTTTTAGGGACACAAGAGATTGTATGCCTGTAGATCCCCACCTGAAAGGAAGTGTCCTTCTCCCATTTTAAGGATGGAAGTCGTTGAAGAGTGATCACACTGAGACATCTCTCTTAGTCCTATCTCCTCTATTTTGTCCTCTCTCTCTCTCCCTTTTCTCTCTCTTTCTTTCTTTTTCTTTTTGTTACTTGTAAACAAATAAAAATCCATTGCTGACCTGATACCACACAAGAGCCTTGCTACAACTGAAATCCAAATGTGATTTAGCAAAGAAATTGTTGTGTAGAAATACTCTTTAAGTAGGTATTGATTAATGTAACTAAAATAATAAATAGTAGGGAACTTTTCAGTTCATAGGAGTATGAATATGAGTGTATGTCTGCACATATAAATTGTCTTTCTTAAACAATTGCTGTATTTAATATTGCATAAATTAGTCTTTTTCTAACCACTTTCTCACATATATAAAATCCTTTTTTTGATTACTGCTTTCTGTATAAACACAATTTGGTACATATTATGTTTCTATTACTGGTATCACAGTTTGATGGTGTCATAAGCAGTATATATGTGAGCTTGTTGTTCTTCTAAACCATACCCCCTCAGGAAGGCATGAACACAAAGTGCAGGTGTACCTGGCCTGATTTTGGCATGAAATAAAGGCTATCGCAGCATTTAAATCTGCAATATTCTGTCTGGAGTGCTCTTCTTTTGCTTTATGGCTACTTTAGATGCTGAAAGATTGTACAATTTGTCCTTGGGAGCACCCGTTGCACCTGATATTCAAGAGAACCTCACCAGTATCATTAAATGAGGTACAGAAATGTATGAACAGCTTGTCCAAGAAAGACTGGAAAGTGGTAAAAAGAAATATTTTCATCCGATTTCAAAAGCCTGAGTGAAAATCTTCAATGATGCAAACAAAAAGGCATAAGTAACTACTAAAGGAAACGTTTCAGAACTTAAATTTGAAAGAGATATATTGGAAAAACTTTTGGCCCTTTCAAACAAGCACAACTTCCCTGTAGATATAAAACAAGTTATTAACATATAGTCTGGGCTAAGTCCCACTGAGTCTAGCTAATGCAGATGGAACTAGATGGACCACACCAAAGAGCAAGTTACTTGAGGTGCTAGCAGAATACTGTCCAGTGTTAGACACTTCGGAGCTTCCCCCCTCCAGGAAAAGTGTCTCAGCATGCATAGTTGATCTAATAGCAACAGTGCGGGTTATGACAGGAATCCCTAAAACCTTTGGTGATCTGGCAATGAAACATCTGAATAGTCTTCCAAAGGGATTTGCAAGAGTGGATGTTGTTGCAAATACATATAGAGAGTAGTCAGTCAAAGAGGATGAAAGATTTCAATGAGGATTTAGTGAAAAGCATATAATGAAAGGTACCAACACCAAAGTGCCAAATAATTTCAGTTACTTCCTTTCTAATGGATCTAACAAGGAGCACCTCATCAATTTGATCATGCAAGTCTGGGGAAAAAATTGCATGAATTTGCCAGAGGGCCAAGTGATCTATTTTTTGAAGCGAGACAGATGCTACTGTACATGATCACCAAAAAAGGGGCTGTAGTTCAGGATAATCTCTGTTCTAAACAGGAAGAAGCAGATACAAAAATTGCCCTTCATGAGCAACATGCCATTACAATAGTCCAGGCCCTTTCATCATCCGTTCACCATCTGGAGATTCCGATATACCAGTAATTTTACTGTCACTATTTTCAGAATGCAAGCAAAGTATATACCTGGACAATGGCCATGGTAATAGTAGGAAAATCTTCTACATTAGCAAGTGTGAAATGATCAGGGCAACAAAGAAAGCCTTAGTCAGTTTCCATGCATTCACAGGCAATGATTATGTTTCTGCATTCTTAAAAAAGGGTAAGAAGGCCAGTCCAGTAGTGCTGGAGGTGTAAGCACTGGATGCCACCCCTCATGCCATGCCGACGACCGGGGTTTGGGAACGATCTTGGACTGTTGGGGGTTGGCTGTGGCGAGAGAGGATTGAGCATCTGTAGGACTGCTCTCCTCTCTCAGGGAAGGAGGGATCATAATCCTGCCTGTCAGCTGCCCTCTGTTGGGAGATGAGGGGTAGCACAGGCTGGGAGGGAAAGCTGCCAGTGATTGCAGTGTGTGTGTGTGCCCCCACACTTGCATGCCCATGTGTTGGGAAAGAGAGGGGTCAAGAAAAATGGAAATCGGTGGCCAGGGGCTTCATGAAGCCTCACCCCCATCCTGCTGGTCAGCTGCTGCCACCTCCCCAGATTTGGACAGTGCTCAAGGGAGAGGGGAAGATCCCTTCCCGGCCCCGCCATGAGGGGCAAGTCGTGGGGGGTCTTGGGGTTGGTTAACGGCAGTTGGGCTGGCAGGCAGGTGATTTGGGACTGAGTTCCCACTCCTAGTGCACAGGGAGCAAAAAATGTATAAAAAAAGGGTAAGAAGATTTGTTGGAACATTCTTCAAAAGTACCCAAAATTCCTGGATGTCTTTCAGAAACTTGGGAGTGACTGGCAAGTGGATAAGTGTGTTGTAGCTCTGTTGGAGGAATATGTCTGTAAACTGTATTGAAGAAAGCAAGTTACTAATGTAAATATAGTGAGGCAGCAGATCTTCTGGGAGAAATATAACAAAGACAACATAATAACTGATCTGTCTCTGCTACTACCCTGCCAGGAAACCCTGAAGTCACATATTGTATTCTACAAGCCAACTACATCTCCCTATTGTGGAGGCTTACTTCTGTTGCAGTCATCAATGCTCCAAATGCAGCTTTGCACGATTAGACTGATTATCTCAATGTAAAGTGGACAGACACACCATTTCCAGATGATGTTATGTCTCTGCTTTATAATGCAAATGATGAGGACTCAGATGAGGACCAAGATGTATGTGATTACAAAGATGATATTGACGTATCAGACGATGATGAATATTTTTCCTAGGTGGACACGATTAAGTTCCTGTTTGTTTTGTTTTTCCTTTTAGCTAAATGTCATTCTTTAAAAAAAACTTTTAAAATTAACCTTTGAGGCAACTTATGGGTATGCATTTTAAAGCTCTAACTCCTGCCTATTCATTGAGTTCACACTTGAATGCATATTTAAATTAGTCTCAAAGTAATGGCCCAAGAATCTGCATTAAGTACGTGTAGCTGAAAATAGCAAAACTTGACAAAGTATAAACTTACTAGAATTTTGTCTATTAGTGGTGTCTTCACTTTTATCAATTTATCATCTTATATTACGTAAGACTTCAAAACCATAGTGATGCAGCTTAAAGTGGTCCGGCACAACTGCACTATAACTCATAGTGCCCATCTTATTTTTTAGGTGGTATCTATTTTTTACTGCCCAGTTTGAAAATAATAAAGCCATGTTTATTTGGTATTAGGTTGAGTGGTATCCCTGGCTTAAGGATGCACCATATTTTCTCGGATACTTCAACTTAATTCATATACAATACCTAAAATGGAAACACCTTGCACTCAACTTGAAGAACAATTCTAGGAATTTTAAAAATATTCTTTTTACATATCATGGTCTAGAAACAAAAGTCATACAGTGCACCCTGGGTCACAGTCATATGCTTAGCTGCAACAGCTAATTTTATTTATTTTTTATTTATTGAGATCTAGGATTAAACACCTTTGAGCTGGGAGCTCATTTACAAAGGTTCCACGTCAGTGGGAGGGGAGACAATAGTTACAAAGGTAATACAAACAAGTGTGTATAATACATGAACAGAAATTACAAGAGTTATACATACAAGAGTGCAACAACATGACATTAATAGGTATAATACCATAGGTTAGAGTACACTGTAAGCAAATAATGTGGGCAAACTTGAGCTTAGTTGGCAAACAGATAGTTAGAGATAAGCAGAAAGGAGTTAGAGAAGGACTAAAGGAGGCAGTGGGTAGGAGAGGAGGGTGAGGTGAGAAAAGGGGCAGCAGTCATAGAAATTGTTGTAGTGAGGGGGTTGAGGGAGTGAGGGGTGAGAATAAAGTGGCCAGTGGCCATGCCAGTGCAGTGAGCCACTAAGTGGTAGGGCAGAAAGGTGTTTGGAGGGAGTGAAGGGGGGTGGGTAGAGGCAGCAAGGGACCATACCATTGCTGGGAGCCACTAAATGGCAGGGCAGAAACTGAAGGCAAGGGGGACTAAGGGTTGCAGTCACAGGTGCTAGATGTGGAAAGATGCTGGCGTAGCAGACTTTTAAACAGCAACTAATGAAAACAGAACAGATTGCCCTATAAAATAAAATGGTGCTGATATTTTATTTTATTTTATTAAAAGACTACTCAGACGAGGGTCATCATTCAGCCCTTTAGGTTGCATTGCCCCCATTTCATGGATCCATTATGTTTTTCTCTGTAATAGCTTCTTCTGTATGTCCCCTTCTCTTCTTGACAGTCTTCCTTATTCAATTCCCATGAATCATAGTGTGGCTACTGATCTATGCCCTTTCTCTGCATAATCTTTTGTCATTGCATAGCTGTCATTTTTTCCTCTGATAGCCATTTCATATTCTTTAATTCTGAATTGCAGATTTCTGCAAGTTTGTCCTACATAAATGATCCTGCATGAGCAGGTCAGCATTTATATTACTGCCGTAGAATTACAGTTTATGAAATCCTTGATTTCATATCTCCTGCAGTTCTTTGGGTGGCTGAAAAATGTAGCATTGGTGGTGTTATTGCACTCAGCACAGTTTCCACATTTGAAGTTCCCATTTGGGTGCAAGCATCCATTCACGGTCTTATGGGATTTTCTTCTTCAAAGAAGCTGAATACTAGTAAGTTTTTAATATTGATTACTTTTTGTATGTTATTCTTGGCCCTTTTATGTAATCTCTCAATCTCTCAATCAATCAATCATCTTTATTTTACCAGGTGAGACACTGTTGAGACAAGCTCATTTACAAGGTGGACCTGGGACAGTCAACAGGACAAACACAACACACAAAATAATTACATAGAGATAAATAATATGGCACAAATAAAATAACAGGATGAACAGATATGGTAATCATTGGTACATACAGTATGAGCATGAAATCGAACAACAGTAGGTGTAAGATCAGAAATCATTGGCAAGAACAAGTAAAGTAACAATACATTAGCATAGTAAACAAAACCTTGGGCATCTACTAAATCACGACAGTAAGCAAAGGGAAGAGTAGCAAGTCCCATATTATGCACTGGATGTGCAGCAAGAAGTATGATGAGAGTGGTAGAGAAAGGTAGGGATTATGGGAATGCTGGGGAAGAGACCTAGGGTGCCATGATAAGAAGGGTAGTGGAGGGTAGAGTCCTAGGCCAAAGGAAGGGTATGAGAGGAGGGAGCCTAGAAGAACTGTAGAAAGGAAGGAAGGAAGGAAGAAAGGAAGGAAGGAAGGAAGGAAGGGTGGAAGAGCTATGGAGTGAAGGAGCACCTTCATGCACCACTACCAGGTTGCTAGGATTTAGGACGGTTTGCACTTAAATTTGGCATTCACATGTTTCGGAGAGATTACAATGGAGCAATGACTTGAATAGCATCACGCTGACTGATGTTACAAGTTTAATAGACTTTTGGATGTTATTCCAGATTACAGGGAGAGAATGACTTACCGCTGTGGCCTCTAGGCATGTCCTAACCTTTGGGATTACCAAATGTAGGAGAGACTCCTCAGTGCATAGCTGCTCACTGGGGATACAGACAGGCAACTATATATATACTGGGGAGCTTGTTTGTGATAGCTCTATATGTCCAGAGCACTGTATTCATGCATCGCCTGAGGCCTAGAGAGGGCCATCCCGTCATGGTATAGAGTGTGCAGTGGTGAGTGTGGTAAGGTGCTCCCATGATGAATCTGAGTGCTAGGTGATACAGTATGTCCAATTTGGATAAGGTGGAGGGAGAACATTGCCCGTAAATGAGGTCAGAATAGTCCAATAAGGGTAAGAACATTGAAGAGACTAGCCTAATCTTTGCTTCATGCATGAATAAGTTCTTTATTCTAAAGAATAGCCCAAGTCTCATATTTAGTTTCTTAGCCAGTTCATCCACATGCTTCCTGAATGAGAGTTTTTGGTTGAGCCACAAGCCCGAGTACTAAAATTTTGTCACAAACTCCAAGGATTCCCCTAGTAAAGTGAGGATCTGTGGGACCATAAGATTGGTGTACACTTTTGATGCGCTTGTGGAGGTGAAAATATGATTACTTTGGTTTTCTTTGCATTCAGCAGCAACTTTAAGGACAGGAGGTTGGATTACAAGGTGTTGAAGTCAGTTTGCAAGTCCATGCATGCTAATTAGGGGATGGTCATTTTTAGGTAAAGAACTGGGTCATCAGCAAAGAGATGTATGTTTGCCGATTTGATCCCAACATCGATGCTATTTATGTAGATGGTGAATATCAAGCGTCCTAGGATAAACCCTTGCGGTACGCCCCTTAATAGGGGTTTAGGAGGGGAGAAGTCCCCTCCCACTTTCATGCATTGCTGTTGATTCATGAGATAGCTTGTGAACCAGGACAGTGCTGATCTGTCGAGACCAAGGTTCTTAAGAGTAGTAAGGAGTAGACCATGGTCAACAGTGTCGAACACTTTGCTCAGATCAAGAAACAGAGCACAGACATGCATTTTTGCATCCAGGGATGTTAACCAGTCATTTGAGACTTTGGCCAATGCTGAGATGGTGCTATGTTTAGGCCTGAACCCAAATTGGATTGGATTAAGAAGTTTGTTAGATTCTAGGAAATTCCTAATCTGAGAGTTGACCACTTTTTTCAATAGTCTGAATAGTACGGAAAGGAGTGAAATAGGGCAATAATTATTTAAATTGCTTCTGCAACCAGATTTAAACAAGGGTATGACATGCGCCATCTTCCAGTTGGATGGTAGGGCACCCCGGGATAGGGATAGGTTGAATAGATCAGTGATGAGGGGAGATAGTACATAATAGCCAACTTTCAGGTAGTAAGGTTCTATGAGATCCGCTCCTGCGCTTTTCCTCACATCCAATTCCAGGATGAGGTCTTCCACATCCTTTAGTGACACCTGTCTGAAGGAAAATGGAGCCGAAGGAGCAGCAAAGTGTAAAGCTGATGATGGGGTAGAGCAAGGCAGCTTCAAGTTCTGAGATTGATCTCGGAGGATACTGGCTGGTGACATGTCAAAGGCCAGTCCTGCCATTGCAAAGTGATTGTTGAGCAGCTCAAGGATGTTGTGTTTTTCAGTAAATTCAGCCCCCTCTGAGCAAATTCTACATGGGAGTGAGTTTGTTGGGTTGTGACCTTCCAGTTCCTTGAGAGTTCTCCAAAACTTTGAAGGGAATTTGGAAGAGGTTTCTAATTGACATTGGAAGTAGCTAGCCTTTGTGGTTCTAATTAGTTTGGTGCAGAGATTTCTGGCAGCTCTGAAAGTGGCACAGTCCCCTGGGGTCTTAGTTTTTCTTGCTTTTTTCCACAAGGCATCTCTATTTAGTAAGACTTTCTTCAACTCGGAGGCAAACCATGGGCAGGACCTCTTTTTTGTATGGGTTTTAATCAGTGGCACATGCTCATTGATGGTGTCAAGCAGGATAGGCTTCATCGACTGTGACGGCCAGGTAGAAGTTTTGCCAGTTTGTATTCTGTAGGTCAGAAAGAAAGGTGGCTGCATCAAAGTTTCTGTGGCATCTTTTGTAGACAAACCCGAGAAGCAAGGAGATTTTAGGGAGTGACCTGACGCAGGCAATAAAGCAATGATCATTGAGATCATTAAAGAAAATGCTGGAATGGGCATAAAGGTGAGGTTTATTCACAAGTACTAAGTCCAGCAGGTTACTGCATTCTGGGTTTTTTGACTTTCAGATGAGTAGCTTCCATAATAAGTTGACTGAGTCCGAAGGTATTACAAAGGTCTTTTAGAGGCTTGGAGGTGGTGGACAGCCAGTCTAGATTAAGATCACCTAATAAGAATAATTCTGAAGGAGTTCAGGAAAGCAGGTCGTGCAAGTGATCCATTACCAAAAGCCCTGCTGAAGGAGGCCTATAGCAACCAGTAATAGACAGGGCCATAGATTTGGAAAGCTGAATCTTTAAGGTTAGGCACTTGAATTCCTTCAGAACAGAGGTAGTATCCACCACTGAGACAGTATATTCATCCCATAAGTAGATAGCTACCCACCCCAAGGGCCCATCTGTACTGAAAATATTGTAATCAGGAATATTGATTGTATGGTCCTGTGTGGAAGCCCTCAGCCAGGTTTCTGTAACTACAAGGATGTCCGGTTTAAGTTGGCATATCCAGGCCTGTATGACATCAAATTTTTCAAGAGACTACAAGCGTTGATGTGCAGGAAGGACATGCCTTTTAGCAGCAAGAGATCTGAGGGTGAAGAAATAGGATGAATGGGCCAGAGGTTAAGTTCAATATTGCCAGTGCAAAGAAGGAGTAGCAGCAGCATTTTTTTTAAGGCATTCAGCAATAGCCTAAAGGGACGAGTGCACCCCCTGTTGTAGTCAGGGTATGAGGTAGAAGTTGAGTGTAAGGAATGAGCTTTGCTTGGGCCCAGGAGAGCACAGACAAACATCCTGGCCAGACAACAGTTACTGTTCTTACACATGTGTGGGAGAGATGGAACATACTGAGAAGGTGGGAGACTCAATGATAATGTGCTGCAAAGGTGGGAATAGCTCATTGCGGCAGTAAGTTGTACACTTGGCCGGAAGACAAGGAGGCAAGGCAAGGGGCATGGGGATTCCCACAAGTTGTGATTGAAGGCACCTGTATAATCCAGAGAGGTGTCTGGTTCCAGCATATTTGGAAGAATGACTATGGGGCACATGAGTGCTAGAAGAAACAACTGCATGATATGTATAAACAACATTTTAATATCATGCACCATGTACTGACCTTATGTACACAGTGAGCCAGGGAATACAGTCTATGCCTGGAGTTGTTCCTCGAAATAGAGAGCAGTTAGTTTAGGGAAGCTACTGGTGTGGGCTATTCAGTGTGTTGAAGGTTAGGGAAGGGGTTTGGAAGTAGGGATAGAGGGTGTGGAGTGTGCTACAGAGGTGCTATAGTGTAGCCTAAGCAGAACTTGGCAAGGGAGGGATGTGTGTAGCCAAGGGTTAGAACCTGAGGATTTGGTAGAAGTATCACCTTGTACAGTTAATATCTAAAGGAAGCAATAGTCTGTGGGACCTGGGGGACCCAGTGACCAATTAGCAAGGACTCAGAAGTTGAGTATGGGTCCAATGTAAGGAGAGAGAGAGAGAGATAGAGATATATGGGGGAAGTGCCCAATGAGCAGCAGATCTTTGAAGTGGGAGGAGAGAAGGTGCATTTAATGAGTGGCGGGGTAGGAGAGGGTGGGTGGGAGAAAATTGTATTGTAGGTAGAGACAGACCCCAGCTACAGAAAAGCCATATTTTCCCCAGCCGAGAAGCCTACGGAAGGGCGTTCCAATCAGAGAGGCGCGCCGTGTGCTTTGCACCAATTGGGAGCCTGGTCCAGAGAAAAGCAGCCAATGGGACTTCCAAAGACTGCCCCAGCTGTCCTCAGTCTCCTCACCTGGAAGGATTGCTCTAGGGCCTGCATGAGATGGCCGGCATGGCTGAGCAGTCTTCCCTGCCACGGTCCATGAGTGGAGGGCTTCAGCCCAGCAGGGCTTGGTCTGGAGGGAGATAGAGAGGTAGACAGGGATAGATTAGGGGACAGCTAGGCTGAGGGTAATTGGTGGGCATGGAGCTAGGACAAAGGAAAAGTTAAGTTAATGGCTGGGGGAAGGGGGTAGGTGGCCAGCAGCCAGAAAGGGTTGTTAGAGTGGCACCAGTAATTCCTTCCCTGCTACACCCAAAATACAGTTAAAGAGCAAAAGAGAGGGAAAAAAAAAGGATTCTGCAGGAATAACTTAGCAATCAATTTCGGCAGTGCTCAAAAATTCAGTAAGGAGCTGTAACACTTTTACAACATTTCAGGTGCCCCAAAATAGTCAAGCACAGTCCCGGTATTAAAAAAAATCCCCCCTGGTTAAAAGCAAGGCAAGATCGATATTAGCTAGTTGAGCAAAATTATAGGTGGAGACAGACTCCAGCTACAGCAAAAGCCTTATTTTCCCCGGCTGAGAAGCCTACAGGAGGGCGCTCCAATCAGAGAAAAGCACCGTGTGCTTTGCACCAATCAGGAGTCTGGTCCAGAGAAAAGCAGCCAATGGGACTTCCAAAGATTGGCCCAGCTGTCCTCGGTCTCCTCACCTGGAAGGATGACTCCAGGGCCGATGTGAGATGGGCGACGTGGCCGAGCGTTCTTCCCTGCCATGGTCCACGAGTGGAGGGCTTCAGCCCAGCAGGGCTTGGTCTGGAGCAACAATGTTCAGTTTTTAGTATTGGTCAGTGTTTCAGTATCATTCTTACCACCCTTACAGTTTCCTCACCGTATGTTATGCTGAATGTTATATATTTCTCTTCCTCTCTCTTTTTTTTCCTTTAAGAGTTCATTTCTATTCATTGTGTTTACCAGGATACCTGGTTCATGTTCTCTATCTAAAAGTCTTTCACACATTTTTCTCATCTCCTTTTTTGCTACTGTTATCACTGAACAACTTATTTTTACTCCAAGCAGTGGACCATATAGGGTATTCCTTTTAAGGTAGTATGGGTGGTTGTTCCAATGCAATAAGGTGTTTCTGTCTGACTTCTTCCTGAGCAGTATTGTTTCTAGTCTTCAGTTTTTCTTATTTATTTTATTTATTTATTTAGTTTTTGTTGACTGGGTAAGTGCACTAGACCGGCACAACCCGGGGGAGGGGGATACAGGTGAATGCCAACTGACCTTGAACCAGATTAAGCTGTTGATGATATTTTTATTGAATAGGGGGAAATTTGGCCAGGACACCAGGGGAATTCCCCTACTCTGCTGGCGCTTGGCGTCCGGTAGGGGTGTGTGTGGGTCAGACATGGCCACTTCAGCAATAGAGGGGAAGGTGGAGGTGGTGTTGGCTGGCGTTTCTGTGAATGGTCGACAGCAGAATATGGAGTCGGAGACCGTTTCAAATATGGATTTGGATGCAGTTTATTGTGAAGCTGCAATATCAAGTCAAGCGTGGAGAGAATGCTGTTCGGAGGACAAGGTTGGGAGTTCTCAAAGAGCTATAATAGCGGAGAATCCCAAGGTCAGTGAAAATTTAGTGTCTTCGCCTTTAACTCCGGCCAGCGAGCATGAGCCGGCGTATGGAAAGGCGGAAGAGCGTGGAACCCGGAAGACGGTGGCGCGTTTTATGGAGTTGGCTTTGGCATCGGTGGAGGCAGCAGGAGATCATCGGAGGAGAAAAGATTCGTCGGAATTGGAAAATAATTTACAGAATCTGGCAAGAAGTCATCGGAAAGCGTGGCTTGCGAGTGTGGAAGACAAAACTAGCGAACATGCTTCTAGGAAGAACAGTGAGTCGAATAAAGGGGCTGTAAGTACTGGGAACACTTTATTAACCTTCCCCACATTCCATTTGAACAAAGATTCAGGTTTTGTCTTTAAACCTTCCAATATGGAGTATGTGGGAGTAGAACCTAAAGCCCCTGTAATTTATCAAACTAGGACTGGCTCACAAGATGGGGTGACAGACTTTTTCTTTGCAAACAACAACAGGGAACAACATAATCTCAAAGAGACATTGGGGTCTGAGTGTGTTGATAGACACAAGGTTGACAAGGATACGGTTTCTTCAAATCCTCAATGTTTGGAACATGATGTGAACTGGTCCCCACAAGCAGTTTTAACAGCCGCAGGGTGGAAAAAATTAGGCCATGGGATCTGGACACCAGACTCTGCTTGGGATAATTCTTTAGATTTAAATAAATCTGGGCCAGAGTGGCAACCTGGTGGTAAAAAGTCTAATATAAAACCTGTAAAGTCTTCTGTTATAGATGAGAATTTGGGTGGGGAAATAGGGGATAAGAAAACTATGCAGGAAGATAGCACTGTATCTCACAAGGCAAGTGATGAATGCAACGTAGATGGGGGAAGGCCTGTGAAACCCCTTATGTCCAGTTTATTTTCCCAGAGTAAAAGAGAAGCAGCACCCAGGAGGAATGCTGTCCGCATTAGATACAAGGGGGGTTTAAAGGAAAGACCTGACAGGTATTTTGTAGGTAGAACATTATTAAAAGAATCTTTAAAGTTTTCACCTCGGGATGTATTTGCCTTCATTAACATCTCAGGGGAGGATAATTTTGATGTAAGTTTTCGTTCCCCTGCTTTATTGGAACTTTTCTGGGAAAGATAAAATCAAGTTAAGTTCTCCCCGTTATGGACCCCCTTTTTGGTCATTCCTCTATCGAAACCTTTAATTAAATATGTAACGGTAATGTTCAGAAATGAAGGGGTACATGTTGAGGATATTGTATTTTGGTTGTCTCAGAAGTGTGCGGTACAGAGTGACCCAGAACCAATTCTAGATTCAGAACAGTTTTGGTCGGAGGGTGAAATTTAAAAGTAAAATTAATGTCAAACAGCAATGGGAATTGAGCACATTCTAACTCTTTTTATTAGGGAGTGATAGGGTGTGGTATTTTATAGTGGACAGCCTAGGGCATGTTATAGGTGTGGTGCAGAAGCATTTATCTAGCTCATGTGATCAGCCTAAATGTGATAACTGTGGAGAAGTGGGGCATGTGACCATGTTCTGTACAAATGCCATTAAATGCGATTTGTGTGAGGAACAAAATCACGCCTTTAGGGATTGCCCATGGGCTGCACAGAACAAGAACGTTTGTGGTAATTTAGAGTTGATTATCCAAAAAGCACAGGACGCTAGAGAAAAGTCAGGAGACAGGGAAAACATTGGCAAAATCCCTTTTGGTACTACAGAGCATTGTAGATCCCCAGGGCGTGGTAGAAACTAAAGGTCAGGAAAAGGGACCAGCTGATTTAAAGGGAAAGGAATTGGAAAAAAATATTCCTGAGCTGTTGCAGCCAGTTTGTTATTCAGTATCAAATGTGGAATCAACAAGCAGGCCAGACCCACCTTTGAAACCCCCATTGGCCCCTAGAAGATCAAGTAGAACCATTAAACCACAGTTACCCCCAAAACCAGAAGTTATCGAATCAAAAAAATTCTTATGAGGCCTTATTTTGGGGAGATTCAGAAGTAGATATGGGAGATACGGACTCTCAGATTTCAGTTCAACAGGGCCTAGCACCCCCTAGAGAGGATTATAAAGGAAAAAAAAAAAGAAAAGAAGAAAAAAATAAGGAACATTTGTGTTAGAAAGATTATGTATGGAAATTACTTTCTCATGGGCTACTTTAAACACTCATAGTCTATTAAAGGCTCAGAAGAGACAGGCAGTGTTTCATTTAATTCATGATTTAAAAATCTCAGTGGTCTTTTTACAAGAAACATGGATGTTTTCTAAAAACCAGTGTATTACCTTTTCTAAAGATTGGCCATGGGGGCCTTCCTTTTGGTCTTTCGGGGAGGAGAGGGCAGACGGAGTGGGTATTCTTTTTAATTCGTATGATTTTGTCCTGCATAAATTAATAGATTTGTGTCCAGGGAGAATGTTAATTGTAGAGGGAAATTGGTACTCTCAAACCCTTCGTCTAATTAACATTTATAACCCTCAAACCAAGGCAGGAAGAGTAATATGCATGAAAGAAATACAACCTTTCTTAATGACAACTATCCCCATCCTTTGGGGAGGGGATTTTAATTGCGGTATAGAAGAAGCAAGTAAAGGGTCCGAGAAAGGAAAAAAAATATACTACGATACATCATGTTTAAAAGATATTATAAAACTGCAGATTTAATGTCTTGTATGGATAAAGGGCGACTGGGCCAAAGGGTACATTTTATAAAAAGGGAAAGGATATACTATAGATTATCTTTTATTTCAAAAATATTTAGTCCAACAGTCCTCAGATAATTCCGGTCGAATTTTCAGATCACGCTTTGTTAATGGTCAATATAGGTTTCACAGAGGGCAGTGGGAGGCAGAAGTCTAGGTGGAAACTGAACACCACTATTCTACAGGATAATTTGGTCCAGAAGTCTATAAAGCTAATATTACAAGCAAGGTTGTCAGTGAGTTTCCTATATCAGGATTTAGGGAAATGGTGGCAAGAAACCAAAGAGGACTGCATTCTGTGGTTGAAAAAACATGGGAAGGTTTGTCAGAAAAATAGGTTTTTTAATTATTTAAAATTAAGAAACCAGTTACAATTTTACTTACAAACCAATACCTCGAGGGATGATTTTTCATCCCAAATAGAAGAAATTAAAACAAAAATGAAAGCTTTACAATATGACAGAGCAAAAACTTTACAAGCCATTATGTCTAATCACATGAGAAAATCGGTGTTTGGTGACCCTTTTGAGTTATGTAAAGTGGTTAAAGAGCATGTGTCTCTGAATTTTTTATATCAGGGAACTGAGAAAGTTCTTTCAGTACAGGATATAGGGGAAATAATTTATAAGCATTTTAGAAATTTAGAAGCACGAGAGATTCCTTCCTTAATCCAGATTAAAAAATGTTTAGGCCCTCCTATAGAGAATGTCCTAGAGCCAGAGATCCTTAATAAACTAAAACAACCATTCTCTCATGAGGAAATTAAAGAGTTCTTAATTCACTGAAACTAATGTGACCCCAGGACCAGAGGCCTTTCAAATCTTTTTATAAAACGTTTCAGTTAGAAATTATAAATTGTTTAGCATTAGTTTTAATTACTTTCTGAAAATAGGAGTGAGCATAAATTCCTTTTCAGATGGGCTACAAATTTATATTTTAAGTCAGGGGATAAGGTGAGTTTCAAAATTGGAGACCTATTACATTACTCAACTCTGACTATAAAACTTATGACTCTGATTAATAACAGATTCAGAGATTTAGAAAAATAGTTTTACGCAAGTGCAACATTGCGGCATTCCTAATCGGAGTATCCAGTCAGTTCTGTGTTTAATCAGAGACATAATTGAGAAAATTAATGAATTAGGGGAGAAAGGTTTTTTACTAACATTGGATTTAGAAAAGGCCTTCGACAGAGTTAGTCATGTATTTTTGTTTTCTACCTTAGAATTTTTTAAGGTCCCGTCGAGCTTATTAAATTTAATAAAAAGTTTATATAGTTTAGGTCAAGTATTTCCATATATTAAAGGAGAATTGGGGAGGGGTTTCAAGGTAAATTGTGGGGTAAGACAGGGTTGCCCTTTAAGCCCTCTTTTGTATAATTTTTCACTGGAACCGTTCTTAAGAGCAGTAAGTTTAGTCCCTCTGTGGCATGGGGTAAGTATTCCGGAGACTAACTCTTCGATTACTATCCAAGCTGATGCAGATGATGTATGCCTCTTTTTTTCAAAAATTTCACAACTCAAAATTTTTTTTGCAAAATTCGAGGAATATGCTTTTTTAGCCAATGCAAAGATTAACTTAAACAAAACTAAAGGTTTATTATTAGGGATGTCACATCAAGACCCGATGTCTGGAATTCTATTAAAATAACTTCAGAGCCTTTGACAATCCTGGGGGTAAAGTTTGGTCCACAGAATTGTCCAGAGGATAATTGGAAAATAGTTTTGGATAAAATTGATGGGAAAGTCAGCAGATGGAAAAGGTTTAAATTTACCAAAATGAAAAGAATTCAGGTTTTGAAACAATTCATCCTGCCAAGTTTACAGTACATTGCGGCAGTTTTCCCTTTACCAGTAAAATTGGAAACCAGGCTTTATAGTATCTGTTTTCAGTTGCTTTGGGGGAATAGATTGAACCCGGTTAAAAGAAGTTTTACATACTTAGGAAAGAAACGAGGAGGGTTGGGAATGGTGGATCCAGTATTTTTTTGTTTCTCGATTTTTGTTTCCTGCTCTTTAAAAAATGATTTAGGTGGGACAAGTAGTCAGGAGGTCCCCTTTTTTAAAAGTTTAATGAGGCGCTATTATACAGCCTGGTTGCATTGTGCTCCAAAACTATCCTTCCATCTATCTCCTGCCAGATTACTTTCAATGGGCCGCAAGAAATTATATAGTGAAGGTGACTAAAATCAAATTATAAGGAGTTCTTCAAGGACATTATATAGAGAGTCAATGACTTCGAACTACTCTGCAGTACCTTGTTTTAAAAACTGTCCTATAAATCGGAATGAGGACATTTTGGAACAGCTAAATAACCCCAGGTTACCAGATTACATGTGGGAAACTCAATGGCTTACACTGTATGGAAAATTAAACGTTAGGGGAACAGCAAAATATAAAGCTAGAGAAGAGAGAATATGTCCTTATTCAGAATGTATTAACCAGGAGGAAACAATGGAACACTTCTTTCTACAGTGCTCAGTGTCATCTAAATTATGGGAATATTTGGCTAAAGTATGGGATTTTCCTTGGTTGGCCAATCTTAATTATGATATCTTGGTAATTGGATCCTTTCCTCCATTTTTACACAAGTACGAAAAAGGGACTTTGCGTGTTTTCTTTGCTAGTTTAAGACATTGCTTATGGCATACAAGATGCCAATGGGTTTTACATCAAAAGAAACTCTCGGCTCAGGGTTTTAGAGAGTATGTAACTAATATTTTGAATAAGGTGTTTATTTCAGATTCACAGTTGTATAATGGGAAGAAAGTTAGAATTTGGTGGAAAGGTTTTTCGCATATTATTAAATATAAATAGGGTTGCATGTTTTATTGTCCTTTACCCGTTAACAATTGCATATGAAACCAATATTTAACTGTGGATATTTAATTTAAGATTAGATATTATATTATAGTGTCGTACAGTTTTCATTTTGGGGTTAGACCGAGGGGATGGTGGGTTGAATAATTTTGTTTTCGTTTTATTTGTTTGTTTTCTCTACTGTATTAATTAGAGTATAATATCTTGTTTTGACCTTTATTGTTTTTTCTCTGTTAATCTTATTCATATTTTCATGTGTTTATATTTTCATGTGTTTATTTCAATAAAATTGCCCCTACTCACCAGTAGGGGAAACTTTACATTCTGGCACTCTGCTGGATCCCTTCAGTATGTCCCAGATACTGAAAGGAGGAGGTGTTCCGGCCCAGCAGACAGCAAACAAGGACAATACTTATGTACAGATATGAGAGTACAAACAGCTGAGGAAATGGATGATATAGAAAGCGATTCACAGGTCTCAAGAAAATGGTTTCTAAAGAGCCAAAAGTAAGGTGTGAGATGTCTGAAGCAAACAAAGTGACTGAAATTACAACAGTGCAAACATCTGAGAAGAAAAAAGAGAAAACGATCGGATTTAAGTTTCACAACAGTAATTATGAAAAAAAATATGCTGCATAATACAGAGGACGAGAAATAAATGGTTATACCTTCTGGTTCCCCCTCCCAGATTTACAGTTCTGAATCAATTCCTTTCCCCTTCACAGTCAGAGACTACACCTGGAAACTGGAGAATGCTTTGGAGAAAGCCAGCTAGATCTATCAAAACAATATCTGGATTCCTGACCCAAATATCCCCCTCCCAGGGAGAGAGTCTACCATGAGCTGGTCCTTATTTCCCAACAAGAGTCAAACAGCTGAGTTTGCTAACATGGATGGACTGCAGAAAGTGAATGACAACCTGTCAGCAAGATCAAAGGGTGCAGCCTCTCGCTGTAATGTTACAGCATCAGACGCTGTCTCAGAGGTCAACAGTCAGCTGAAAGGAGGGGAAAGTGGTCAAAAGGCTTCTTGGGAACCAGAAATTAAGGAAGATATGCATCGGGATGCTGACACGGAACAAAATGGGCAAACAGGTATGAACTTTATCTTATATACCTGTAAAAATGGCAGTGAAAAAGAAAAGGGTAAGGCCAGAGCCCCAGAGTAGGCCCACAAGCTATGTAGATCTGCTTTGGAAACTTGAAGAAGCTGCAAGAAGGTGTTTTGTCACCAGTATATATTATAGAGGGGGTCTTGAAATACCACCGGACAGACACTATGTGGGCAGAAAGCTTATAATTGAATCATTGCATTTTACCCCTGTAGAGGTATATACGTTCATCCACACATCGGGGGATCACAATTTTGACATTAGTTTCAGAACTGCTGGCCTTCTAGAAAAATTCTGGGCATCATATTATAAAGTGAAAAATAAGCCCATATGGAAACCTTTCATAGCTATACCAATTACAAGGCCCACTGCAAAAATAGAAACTGTGTTGTTTAGGAACGAAGAGGTAAATGTCCTAGACATTTTATATTGGCTTGAAAAAAGAGCCACAGTAAATGGTTTACCAAGGGCAATCATCAACGATAATGGTTTTTGGACAGGGGGTTGGAAGTTTACAGTACAACTAAAACTCACAGATGACGGCATACAACATTTGCCAAACTGTTTTTATCTAGGCAGAGACCATGACATTTTGTTCTATCCCAGGGAACCGTGCTGTTGCTATAGATGTGGATCCACCACCCTTTGAACTCTGACTGTGACCAGCTAAAATGTTCAGTATGTGGAGCATTAGGTCACTCAGCAACCACTTGTATTGTCCCCTCCACTTGCAACCTGTGTGGGGAAGAAAACCATGCTTTTGTATCCTGTCCTTGGGCAGCTCATAACACAGCAGACTATATGGAGCAAGATTTTATATCAATAAGGGCACAAGAGCTCAGTCATCTGCATATCCACAAGAAGAAAATGTGAGCGCTCCTCCAGAGCCAAACCAAG